>OY728135.1:838397960-843397960 GCA_963277665.1 Viscum album
CATCATCATTTTCTACATTTTTTATCATCTAATAATTTATCTATATTTTTTCATCATGAAATACATTATTCACTGGTTTTTTTCACAGAGATGTTTTATAATTTTACCACTCAAAATTAAATATTACATTGATTGGTTATTCCACCACCAAAAAGTGCTTTTGGGTTGTGGCTCCAATTAAAATTTCAAGTCACAAACTACAGTTCGTTATTTTTTGAAAAGACTAGGTCATGCCATGTGATTCAAATTTAATGTCGTCTCTCTAGAAAGGTTCTCAAAATTTTAATATTGAGGTTATTAGTTGGTAAAAATATTCTCGAGGATTATTGATGGATGAAGAGTGGACTTGTATTTATATGATCTGAAGCACTATAAATTTTAATGTAGTATCTTTTTATTTTCATTGCACTTCATATGATGAATACATCATTCACTATAAATATAAATTTTCTAAACTCTTATAGTTTTTCCTTTAACTTTTTTAGGTGGTTATTCACCCCATACTAGTCATTGTTTTCATCACTATTGATCCCATAATATATTGAAGTAATTACACTATAAATAGCTGGCCATATAAGGCAACGAACCCTTGTTATTGTATCCATATAAGGTTATCAACTAACCCACGAAGATAATGTGATAATTATATAAGGAAAACCCAAAAACAAATAAAGGTAATTGAATCCTTACATAATGGTAGAACCTATAATGAAAAACCTACATAAGGGAAAATTAAACAGCCTACATAAGGTTAAATATCTTGAAATAAATTTGATGAATAATTATAATATGACAATTAGGATTTCACTTTTTAATTTTTCATAAAAAAGTATCAATGTGATGAATATTCAAAAAGGAATATTAAAAATTATAAGACCTAAAATTCCCCAAACAAAAACCACACTAACATCAAACTCCCTACGACCTCCACAACAAGTCCCACAACAGCCAGGCCAGAGTGTCCCAACACCTCTCAAGATAAATCTCGCACAATAGAGATTGAATAAAATCCAATGATCTGAATATATTTTATATAAGGAGACTAAGCATACCCAAAATAAAAAACACAGATCATTTTTTTGGTCTAATGTTGTTTTATATTTTGGATATTAATAATTCTCATTAATCTAATTATGCATTGTGGTTGTGAATCTAGTTTATCGTTCACATCACAAAAACATATTAATATTATAAAATTAACCATTTATGAGGTTTTATACTGACAACGTTTCCAGATGGAAGAGAACTTCAATATAAAAAATTTCATTAGGAATAATTTTCAATTGTAGAAAATTATGTTGTGTTATGTGATCCATAAGTATAATTGTAAAAGAATAGTTAGAAATAGAGAAAAATGCAATACTATGGTGTGTGGTTCTAGTAGAATACACAATCATAAAATTGTTGAAAATTTCACAATTACTTTGTATAATGGAGATATACATGTTTTTAAAGAAAGGATAACTACTAAATGTAGACAAAATCTCAACGATGCATGGGTAATCAACTTGGGAGCATTATGGAAAATAAAGTCTCATCGGGAATGGTTTGATTAGAATGAAACTATATTGGAAGGACTTGAATTCATAGATAGTGATCACACCATGATGGGTATTGGAGTTGGTATAAGAAAATTAAAATGAAAGGTGGTATTGCTCAAAGCATCGAAGGAGTATGCAATCAGAAGGTCCTGAAGAAGTTCATATTATATTTTAGAAAATTTAATGACATCAGGCATAGGGTGCACAATAAGAATATAGTGATTATACTTTTTAAGGGCCCAACAGTGGCAATTAAGTGGAATAATTTATTGAAGAACCCATATATTCTTATGGGTTAATCATACATGGATGTAGAGATTGTGGTCATATAAACTACATAAATAGCAGCATTGATGAAGTGATAGAATTAGATGCATTGACTTATGTCGTAATTATGTTGAATATTACATTGAATCAAAATATGATTTCTAATTTTATATATTTATCATTAACATTTTTTGATCGTTTTTATTTGAGTAAGAAATAGAGTTTATTGTTTGGGATTTCAACAATAAGAATTCACAAGATCATAAGTTGATCTAGTTTGATGATTGAGTAGGATTGAAATATAATAGTAGATTCTCAATATACAAGATGGTTGAATTGTATACTTTAAAAAAAATTGGATGCTTTAATGATGGTATAAAAAATTTCATTTTAATCCTTACTAAAAATTGTGTTTTACATTTTTGAACAAGTTAATTTTACAAGACCTCTAAGTTTGACAAACATTCTTGATTCTGGAAATATGGTTCTGGAAATGAAACTTATTAAATGTTTTCAATAAAAAGGATTCTACCTTAAAGCATATAGAATCTCACTAATCGGAGGGGACAAAAACAAGATAGTATAAGAAAGTTATACTATCCTTAACAATAAAATAATGTAGTGGAAAATAAATTTGAAATAATACAAGTATCAAATATGAAATATTTTAAACCAAATAGAAGGGTTCTGACAACCTTGGATTAAGTTACCTTTATTTATACATTCAAGAAGGACTATCTTACCCACACAAGGGTAATCCCTTGATATAAATATAATAACTTGTCTTTATATCCTTGGAATCCATCGAACTTCATGGTAGTAGGAACCTATGTATTCCTTAGCAAGGAAATACTCTAACATTAATGTATCCAAAAACTCTATCTTCCTATCCCCGTAATCCCTTGAATGTACTCCGAAACATTCGGAGTCGCACAAAGAAAGATGATCAAGATATTTAGTACAAACAAAGAAAAATAGTCTATGTATCTATAAATATCTTCAATAGCATGTAATATCTAGAGTTGTAGAACGGTGTTGAACTCATTCAAATGAGCTCCTATCTATAGCCACATTTCCACCAGTCAACTCCCTCCCCCAACGGTTATATTTTCCTTGAATCTTATAGGGACCCGTACAAGTGTCACATGAACAACAGTTAGTTAGAAGCCGAATGTACGACATCGTTTCATAACTATAGAAAGTGTAAGAAAAATATGGTTTCTTAACTATGTCCATTCTTCCAAGTCTAAGAAAAATCAAATTTCAGAGTCCAAACTACATCGAAATTCAGATTCTATTTTCCAAATAATTCATAACATTAATTCATAGTCAGAATATTATAGACTTTAGAGTCTAAATTCATAAGAATTCAGTGTCTGAATTCATAAGAGATCAGAGTTTGAATTCATAATACTTCAGAGTCTGAATTCATAAGAGTATAGAGTGAGAATTTATAAGAGTTCGAAGTCTGAATTTTTAAGAGTTCGGAGTCTGAATTCATAAGAGTTCGGAGTCTGAATTCATAAGAGTTCAGAGTCTGATTTCATAAGAATTCAGAGTCTGAAGTCAATGAACATGGAGTCTGAACTCATAAAAGTTTACAGAATGAATTCAGAGAACTTGGAGTCTGAACTCATAAATGTTCAGAGTCTGAATTCATAGAACATGGAGTCTGAGCTCATAATATTTCAGAGTCTGAATTTAGAGAACATGGGGTCTGAACTCATAATAGCTCGAAATATGAATTCAGAGAACTTAGAATCTAAATTCGGATTCGGAAACTGAATTCTCTAAATCCAATTATTTATAGTATTTTTATGTTTTTCAACGTAAAACCAAATTTTTCACTTATAAATAAAATGATATAGATTTAGAAGAACTGAAATATAAACAATGAAAACAGGTAAGGTGAATATTCCTTGGTGAAGGAAAACTTTCCTTATTAAGATAAAATTGATGGAAAAAGAGATTTTCCTTAAGATAGAGTATTTTTCATTTTCAAAACATGAAGGAATGGAAAAGTCCTAAGTAATCCTTATTGATTGAGTAATCTCCCCCTTTTTGGAAATCACAAACATCCTTACGAAAAAGAATATAAGGACTTAAAATAATTATGGACTTGAAAATAAAAACATATCTCTCTTTACTTATGGATCAATGTGAATATAAATAACTCCCCATTTGGCTTTGTAACCACTAAGGATCGTATCCTGATTTCCGGAATGAGATTATTCATTATTTTTCATATAGAAATATTTTTGATGAAAAATCCCCATTAGATGAACTCCCCCTTATATAGGGAAATTACTTATTTAATTTTTATTATTTATTTCATTCCTTTCTCCCCCGTTGTGATTTTCAAAAATTATTAAAGGGAATAGAAAAATAAAGTATGATCTTCATCTGCACGCTTGAGAAGCTGATCCTGATCTTCATTTTTCTTCTCTAAGGATTTAATTTTCTAATCCTGAGCCTTAAGAGCCTCTGCCTGATATTTAAACACTTTTTATTACTTAAAAAGATTCTCTTCAATCTCAATTGTGATATCCCTTTCTCTCTTCCATCTCTGATCAACTGAATACAACTTCCCATTAAGATATTTCACTTCTTGCATCAGTGTATTTTCTTCAAGAGATAGCTTTTCTTGAAAATATTTGGTGAGATCTTTGAACTTACCCTCTTTAGTTTCAAAAGCATTAATAACAATATATTGAAACTCATCAAGAATTCACATATCTTGAACAGCTTTCTTTAACCAACTTGTCATCTTATTTCATGATCTATTATGAGCCTCATAGACAATGAGAAATGATTTGAAGTATTCCTCAAGACTAACACACTTATCTATCACCATGGATATTGAATCCGATTATTTATTTAAGGAATGATAAATCTTCTGGAATCACCAGTCTATGCATGGAAATAAATGGATAGTTCCAACAAGCTTCTTCAGAGATTGAACAATAAAGTAATGTCCAAGAATGGACAATTCTGAATCTGATACTTTTAATATTGAGGATTCATTATCTATTTCAACATCCTTCCTCTTCAAAGATCCACCAACTTCTTTCTTCATTACCACTGCTTTCCCTTGTGTATCAACAACCAACTGTTATACATTATCAGCTTTCGGAAAGACTTCCTCTTGATTTTTTGATTCGTTTTCACTATCAGATAGTTGAAAAATTTTTATCTTCATCAACATATACATTCTCCTCTCCTGCCTCAACATCCTCTGGTTGTGTGAAATAATTTTTATAGCTTTCTACATTAGACACCTTATTCACTTCTTCTTCATCCTTCTCATCCATAGCTTTATAGCATATTTTCAAGACTTATCTTATGATGTTTGTATTGAGAGAAATTCATATAGACTTTCCTTCTCATGAAAATATTCTAATTGAATTATAATATCTTCGGTATCACCATTACCTTATTATTATTCTACTTCTTCACCTACTTCTTCTTCAACATGTTTTACTTGAACTTTTTTTGGAGTTACACATTTCTTTCCCATAGTCTCTGGTAAAGGTTCTATCAAGAAGGATTCTGGTACCAGAATATTATCAGAGGCTTTCTTAGTAGCCGTCAGAAGATATTTCACTAACTCATCATCAGACCACTTCTTCCTTTGTGTTTTTTCATTTTCTTCCTTTTCTAGATTCTAAGTCGTCTTTTCCTTCAATTATTTTTCCTTAGTATAATCTAGACCAAACTTAGGTTCCTTTTATTTCATGTTCTTCATATCTTCTCTCTCCATAGTCCAAACTTCATCAGGATATTCAATTTTTCTTCTTTGGCTTCGGTGGTGCGGATTGGGTTTCCTAAAACTCTAGAGTTTTTGCCTTCTCTTAAACATCCTTCAGCTTCCTATTTAATCGTCCGTTTTTAGAGATCTTAGCTAAATCATGTTTCACTGAAATAGCTTCAACTTTCTCTTCAGGCAAGTCAAATAATTCTTTGGATCAATGGAAAACACATAATATATACTTCTTCGAGTTTCATCACTCAATAATACATCATTAAAATTCCTTGACCTAGATCTGCAAAGAATTTTGATGGATTCTAAACACCAACCAACCATCTTTGAAAAAATTGCTAGATACATGATAATTTGAGCCTTTAGATTTCCATTCGTTATATTCTCAATTGTAATAAACATATGAATAACCAATTTTATCTTTCATGGTTTCACCAAGAAATCTAGAATATACATATCCCTCTTCTTTAAAGTATCCTTGTCTCCTCTCCTATGTATGACAAAACCATGAACCCACCATTCAAGAATACAGAAATTAGTATAATGATGAGAAATCTTAAGAGTTTTTACCTCTAAAATACCAAGACATGCTAGAACCTCTTCCTTTACATAAGATCCGTTTTCATAAGGTAGCTTGTGTGAGCAGTACTCTGCTTATCCTTCATAAGGAACTCATATAAAATAGGCTTCCTTGCTATAATAAAAGGAAAATGTCTTCATGTAACAGTTGAAAGAGAACTTGTCTTTTCCTTCTTCCTTGAAAAAGCGTTCTGACTTAGAGAACTCTACCTACAAGTCCGGATACACTAGATCTTATGCATTTGGTTTCGATATACAGACACTTTCCTACCTATTAATCTTGATATTCTTCTTGATAATAGAATCATAATTACTAAAGAAATTTGGATGAACCAACATTTCTCTATAAATCATCTATTCATAGATTGGATTAATGGTTGAAATCTCATTCTTGGAAGATACTTCGACAGTCATTCAAAATTGACGAAGATCTGGGATGTTTGGAATGGGCTCAATTTGGAAGGGTAGAGCTTTATCATGCAATAGCTCTGTGTTTGAGGTGGGTAAAGCATAGGGAGGCCTTTATATAGGCAATTTAGGTGATGTTTCAACATCCATACTCAATCCAATAGTTGAAAAACCATTTGATCATATCAGGTGGGTGAGATGACAGCCGCAAGGAAATCATGGTAGAATCCAATATTTTTAAGTGTTTTATGAAAAACATTCGGATTTATGGATAGAATGAATCCAGAAATTTTAAAACAAAAATAAAAAAACAATAGGTAAAATATGATTATGAAAAATAATAAAAGGAAATCATACCTTTTGAATTTCTAGGATAATTATTCGTAATAAGTAAAATTTTTCTTGAAGAAATTTAGATTCCGACAATTTTAATTACAAAAAATAAAACTACAAAATATACTATTATGATAATTTCAAGTACTAAAATCATCATTACGAAAATTTTGAGTACGAAATTATTCATTATGAAAATTTTGAGTACAAAATTCTTTATTATGAATTTATTTTCAAAATATAACTAAGAAAATTTTCATTACAATATTTTTTAAATCTAACTAATTTTTTTAAAAAAATATTCATACAAAAATTTTCATTATGAATATTTTACAATTTTAATTAAAAAAATATCCATTACAAAAATATTAAAAATCTAACAATGAAAATTTTCATTACAAAAAATTTCAAATATCTACTTACAAAAAATTTCATTAAGAAAATTTTAAACCTATCAAAAAAATGTACTCCCCCTAAGAAAAAGAGTTTGTTACTGTAAGGAGATAGGTTTCAACAAAACTTAGTTGGAAGGATAAACTTACGTTTATCATTCCTAAATTTTGTTTAATGTATTCAATTCTATATGGGGGTAAATATTTAGTAAAAATATCAGCACGTTGATCTTGTGTTCCGATAAATTGAATAATGATATCTCATAATGCTATGTGATTGCTAAGAAAGTGCTGTCTAATATCTATGTGTCTTGCATGAGAGTGATTTGCATGGGTTTTACTTAGTGAAATGGTACTAGTATTATCACACAAAATTTTTGTTTTGGTAAAATCATACCATAGTTTGTGAGTGTGTGTTGCATCCATAGCACTTAAGCACAACATCTTCCAGCTAATAGATATTCAACATCAACAAAGGAATGTGCTACTAAGTGTTTATTTTTTCATGACCAAGAAACTAACAAATCTCTTAATAAATGACATGTTTTGGATATACTATTTCTATCCACTCTACATCCACCAATGTCATAATCTGAAAAAACGATTTAAAACAAAATCATTTATAGAAGTATAAAATATTCATAAATCCATGGTTCCCATTAACTAGTGAAAAGTTCATTCCACAACCGTTAAATGAGATTCCTTAGGATTATATTGATATCTTTCACATAAGCATACTGAAATCATTATTTCTGGATGATTATCAGTAAAATATAGTAAACATCATATGATACCTCTAAAAGATGTTTGATCTACTGGTTTTCCAGCTTCATCAAGATCAATTGAATTTAAGGTACCAATGGGATTACTATTACTGTTATTATTGTCAAATCCATACACTAAGAATATATTTAATATACTTATATTGAGATATATTTGTTCCTTCTGGTTTGGGGGAAATTTGAAAACCTTGAAAAAATGTTAGCTCACTAATCATACTCATTTCAAACTCAGATTTCATTAGATCTGCAAAGTAATCGGTTAAAGATTGCTGAGTTGAACCAAATATAATTTCATATATATAGATTTGAATGATCAAAACAAATTTCATATCTTTCTTTATATAAATGGTTTGATCAACATTTCCCTTCACATAATATTTGAAGCAAAAATCATGTAAGTCAATCATACTATGATCTAGAGTCCTATTTAAGGACATATAGAGCATTGGTAAGTTTAAAAACATGATCAGGATGTCATATATCTTCAAAAACATGAGTTTTTTCAACAGAAAAATCTTCCTGAACATAAACATTAAGGAAATAACATTTTACATCAATTTGAAAATGTTTGAAATTAAATAATGGGGTAAAGGCAAGTAGAATATGATTTGACTCATGTCTAGCTACTGGATCATATGTTTCTTCATAGGATATTTATTATTGTTGATTGTAGCCATTATAAACTAATCTATCTTTATTTCTTACTATGATTCCATTTTCATCAAATTTATTTTGAAACCCCTATTTTAATCCAACAACAGTTGTTTCCTTAGGCCTTTCAACCAAAATCAAAACTTTATTCTTTTTGAATTCATTTAGCTCATCATGCCTATCTTTGATCCAATCATCATCACCTAAATCTTTATTAGTGCTTCTTGGTTATAATTTTGAATGAAATTCTAGAAGTTATAAATCATTTTATAAAGAACTTATAGTCCATAAAATTTGATTTACATCACCAATGTTACTATCACAGGGATGATATTTCAGAAACAACTGATTTGGGTTTCTTAAACCCTTTTCATCAACATATGATAAGAAATATTCAAGAGTGAATGTCTCAGAAATATTTTCTTGAACATTTTCCTTATCAGAAAGATCTTCTATCAAGGGTTGATAATTATTTTTTTAAAACACATTCGAGGATGTAGTTTGGGGTATTTTAAATACAAAAAGATCAGTTTCATAAAATTTGATATGAACTATTTCTTCAACAGTACAAGTATATTAATTAAAAACCCTATAAGCCTTAGATGTAGTGGAGTAGCCTAATAAAATTCCTTCATCATATTTGGGTGTGAATTTATGTAGATTATATTTAGTATTTATAATGAATACTTTGAACCAAATAACTTGTAGTAAGAATGTATTGGTTTTCTACCATTCCATAACTCATATGGTGTTTCATTAAGAAAAGGTCTATTCCAAACTTTATTTATAGTATAATAATCAGTACATATAGCTTCATCCCAAAAATGTTTTTTAATAAATTATTCACTCAACATGGTTCTAGTTATCTCTTGGGAAATTCTATTTCTTCGTTCAACAACACCATTCTTTTGAGAGGTTCTTGGTGCTGAAAAGTTATGAGTAATACCTTTTCTACTGCAAAAGGATTCAAAATCAAAATTCTGAAATTCTCCATAATTATCACTAGGAATAGTTATCAATAGAATTTTTTTTCTTATTTTTAACATTGGATCTAAAACATTAGAAATAAGAAAAATCATCATACTTCATTGCTAGAAAATAGACCCATGTAAATCTATTGTAATAATCAACTAAGACAAACACATAATATTTTCCTCTAATTCATCATGTTTGTGTTGCATAAAAAATATCAAAATGAACCTATTTTAATGCATCATATGTTGAGACCTCACTGAATGATTTAAAACATGATTTGTGTTGCATTCCATATTGACAAGGATCAGAGACTTTTGAAGAATCGAATCTAATCTCCAGAAAATCCATAACAAGTCTTATCTTAGAAATTTTACATTGGTTACTATGGTTATAGTGTCATCACCTTGTATTCCATAACCATGATTGGTCTTCCATTGCTCTAAGGAAAGGTAGGTCTTTTCTTCTATGGTCTTCTTGGTTTAGTGTATATACATTCTCTTGACTGTGGGAAGAAAGAATAAACTCTTACTGGGAATTGTGTACTAAGAATTTATCATTCCTAAAATTCACAAGGTATCCTTTATCCCATAATTTTCTTAGGCTAATGAGTTTGTTCTTAAGACCATAAACAAACAAAACATTTGAAATCAATGTTTTTCCAAGAAGAACAATGTTACATATACAAATAATTTCATCATGAGAATTATCTATAAAAGTTACATTTCCTCCTTTCATCTTGATAATCTTTTCAAATAAATTTCTATTGTCATTCATGTTCCAGGAACATCAACTATCCATGTACCAAGAATTGATGTTGGTACATTATCTATTTTCCAAAAAATAAGAGTGTTAGAATTTCAAAACCCAAACATTCTTGGATCATGAATCATCAGAAATAAAAATATTAGGAATCCACATTTTCATAGTAAAGTAAACTTTATGAAAACCTAAATACAGAGTTTTATTTAAGGAATTACTTTTTGCCCATTTTTCACCACGCTGACATTTAGTGAATAATGGAGCACGTTATGAAACAAAATAGATATTACTAAAAACGGGTTTAGAATTAGTATAACCAAATCTAGAAATATTCCTTAGAAGTTGTATTTGCGAATAAATTTTATCAAAATTTTCATTACCTAAGGTAAAGTTTGACGAAAAGTTCTTCAAGGAAAAAATTTCAGACTTTAGTTTAGTTACTATGTTTTTATCTTCAAAAACATTAGTTTTAGAACTAGAGCTAGTCTCTAAAATATTTTTATTAGAAATTTATTTTTCTAGATCCTTATAAAGTTTATCCTTCTTAGAATTACCTTCCACAGGGTTTTTATAAATACTTAAATAATCAAGAGTTTTCTTATAAAGATCTTTAGAAAGATCTGATAATTCCATAGTAAGAATAGAAATTCTAGAATTTTACTTATTAATATTTCTCTTGATTTTAAAATTTTCATTTTCAAGATGTGTAGAAAACCTATAAACATATTCATAAGTAGGTAAAGTACTATCTTCATCAGAATAATATTATTTATTAGAAAACTCATAATATTCATCACCGCTAGAATTATCATTTAATGAATCTTTCAAAATAGATTCGTCATTTTTTACCTTAACCATTAGAAAGTGATTATCAAAAGGTAATCTGGCTAGTAAACCATGATTATTATTTCCAAAATATTCATACAACAAGGATTCATTTGAAGAGTCTCCACCACTGACACTCCATGTGTCAATATATTTCAAAACATTTTTATCTTTATCCTTGTATTACTTCCATCAATTCCTCTTAGAATCATTTTCCTTCATGTCTTTTTTCTTACGAATAGGACAATATGGCCTTATATGCCCTTATCTTTTATATTCGTAATATGTAACTTCAGATCCTTTCTTGTCTTTCCTTTATTTCTTCTTGTATCTAGACTGAAATTTCTCCCTTCCAACAATCTGGTTCATCCTTCGAGCAAGGTTGGCTAACTTGTTTCCTAATGATCCTCTTCCACTAGATTTGGATTGAATTACAACCTTCTTAGATTTGGATCTTGTAAGCCTCTAAGGAGTTATGTATTTCATATGATTTGAAGTTGTTGTAAAATAAACACTTCCATTTCTATTATTCTTCTTAATATTATCAGCATCTCTATTCATTTTGGTTTCATGTTGAAGAAGAGTTCTGAATAGTTCATTCAAAGAATTCTGGGTATCTTTCCTATTATCATCTATAGTTGTCCTCTTAGATTCCCATTTGTTGGGCATGATGTCTATGATCTTGTATACAAGAGCTTCATCATCTAATCCTTTCTCACCCATTTATTTTAATCCATTAACAATATTCATGAACCTTTGTTGTAACTTACATATGGGTTCTCCATAAGAAAACAAACAACCATGATATTTAGCTATGAGCATGGCTCTCCTAGTTTCAATGAATTTTAACTTTCCAAAGTGAGTAAACTCGTGATTATTCCAAATACAATTTTCTACATCATGAGATGAAACTTGGATATATATATATTTCTATTCATGAAATAAAGAAAAGTATTTTGTACCTTGTAGTTCAGTGGATATTCATGCTTTTCTTAGTTAGTGAAAGTACTAACTTCCTTGTCTGGGATTTTGTATCCTTTAGTAAGCATGACAATGTTATCTACTCCAATGTTGATAACAAAAGTCTTCATATGATCTCTCCAATATTCATAATCATTCCCATCAAAAATAGGTTGTCTAGTAGGATTTAGGTTTTCGATAGAACCAACATTTAGTCCGGCCATCTTAATAAACAAAAATAACATTCCACACAAAACATGTTAATAGAAAAAGTTCATAATCAATGAAAAAAATATAATGAAATGAAAATAGAACAACGAAAACTACGAAATGAAAACTTATATGTGAATCTTAGTGTTTTAGAGACATGCTCTGATACCAATTTTAGGATTGAAATATGAATATAGATGCTCAATATACAAGAGGGTGGGTGAATTTTATAATTTAAAATTTGTTTTGGAACCTTTAAAGTTGGTATATAAAATATGGATTTTAACCTTAAACAAAACACTATTTTAAAATATTTAAACAAGATAAATTCAGAAGACCTCATAGTTCGAAAAACTTGCTAGATTCTGGAAATATGGTTTCAGAAATGAATCATTAGAAGATTTTACAATTAAAAATATTATACCTTAATGCATATATAATCACACTATTCATATTATAAAAAAACAAGGAATTATAAGAAGATATACTTTACTTATACATAAAAAATGTAGTGGAAAATAAACTTGAAACAATAAATGTAACAAGTATGAAATAATTTGGCCCAAAGGGAAGGGTATCCATCAACCTGGGATAATAGTCCTTTGATTTAAACATTCAAGAATGTTTTTCTTACCCACAACAAAGTATGACCTCGATAGAAATATCATAACATGTCTTGATTTCCCAAAAATGCCGCGAACTTCAAGGTAGTGGGTGACTCTCTCTAGAAATCACTTCAACATCACGTAATCTCTGGAGCTTTAAAACTGTGTTGAACTCATTCAAATGAGATCCTATTTATAGTCACTTCTCTATTTCTCAGATCCCTTCTCCAACGGTCATATTTTTTCATGAATCTTGGAGGGACTAATACACGTGTCACTTGAACAATGGTTAGATAGAAAAAGAATGTACGACATCATTTCATAATTAAAGAAAGTGTAAGAAAATTATGGATGATTAACTAAATCCATTTTTTAGAGTCTATTGAAAATAAATGTTTGGACTCTAAACTACATAGACATTCGAATTCTGTTTTCCAGAGAATTTATAATTTGAATTTAGAGTCTTAATTCTATATACATCAGAGTCTAAATTCATTAGAATTTAGAGTGTGAATTCATAAGAGTTCGGAGTCTGAATTCACAATAATTTGGATTCTGAATTGATAAGTGTTCGGAATCTGAATTCATAAGATTACGGAGTCTGAATTCATAATAATTCAGAGTCTTAATTAATAAGATTTCATATTATGAATTCATAAGAGTACAGAGTCTGAATTCATAATACCAAGGAGTCTGAATTCAAAGAACTCGAATTCTAAAATCATAAAAGATCAGAGTCTGAATTTAGGGAACTCGGAGTCTAAACTCATAAAAGTTCAGAGTCTGAATTAAGATAACTCAAAGTCTAAAATCGTAAAAATTTCATAGTGTGAATTTAGAGAACACAGAATATGACCTCATTAAGGTTCGAAGTATGAATTCAGAGATCTTGAAACCAAAATTCGGATCCTAAAATAGAATTCTATTCATCCATGTATTTATAAGATTTTGTGGTTTTGTAATATGAAAATGATTTTTTCACTTAAAAATAAGATGATTTAGATTTAGAAGAACTGAAATATGAACAATGAAAACAGGTAGCGATGCATTTTCCTTGGTGAAAGAAATTTTTTTATTAAGATAAAACGTGGGAAAAATATATTTTTATTAAGATATAGTGTTTGTGATTTTAAAAACATGAAGGAATGGAAAAGACATAAGGAAACCTTATTGAATCAATAGTTTATAATGATTTTTTTATATCCCTTGGATGGATAATATATTATCTATTATTCATCGAGTATTATTCCATGAGATTATAGATTTACCAAATAAATATAAAGGATTATGTTTATGATTTTTTCAAAATATTCTAACCATTGATGTAACTCAAATCTCGAAATAATATCAAGTGTTTTCTCACTAATAATGGGGGAGAACAAACAAACCGCGAGTATTCTACATTCATTCAAAAATATGTATTGAATATATTGTCCATTAATTTGTATTCTCATCATTATAATGGCGTGAAATAGTTGGTGGAGAAAACATTGTGGGCTATATTAAGTGTGTTGTTGATGATTTTAGGAAATACCTAAACATTTGGTGTAGAAACAGTGAATACAACATGTTATGTGATCAACTAATATCCTTCAATGGTGATTCATCGAATGACACCAATGGATGTCTGGACTAGTAAAAACACTAATTATTTTTATTTATATACTTTTGGAGGTCCAATATATGTATTTTTTAATGATAAGGAGTGATCAATGTTGGATTCAAGATCCATGAAATGTATCTTCTATGTTTATGATGATGGTGTGAAGGGGTGTCATTTATAGGACCCCACTACCTATAAAGTTATCATCAGTAAAGATGTAATTTTTAGAAGTAAAGGAGTAAACGATAGTTTAAAAGGACATTAAGAAAGATAATATTGAAACAATAACATTTGAGGTGGAGGAAAATCCAAGGAAACTTTAGTTTGGTTTGAGGCATTACCAGAGCATGATGATTAAGTACCAGTTGACTTTGGACCATTACGGTTAGCCCAAGATAAAATAGAAATAGTATGGAACTAAGAATATGTATAGATATAAATATTTCAAACTTCATTTTGAAAGAGTGTATAGATCCTTCTTCATTTGTTGAGGTGACCCAGAGTCCACATATATCATCATTGATGGAGGTGATGGAGGAGGAACATGAATCCATACACAAGAAAAGTAATTGGGATCATGTTTCATCCCCTAATGGAAGTAAGGCTATTGGAATCAAATGGGACTTCATGATCAAATGGGATATAATAGATCCGTTTGAATGATATCATGCATGACTGGTTTTCAAAGTATTTTCATAGAAGGAAGTTATTAAATTCAATTAAATATTTTCTCATGTTTTTAAACTAAGGTATTTTCGAATAGTTTTATAGATTTATACTACATGCTGTTTTCATATAAGAAGACAGACGTGAGGACTTCATTTAATCTTTTTAATCATGATGAAGATATCTATATGCTTCAAAAAAATGTTTTTCTAGAAGAATACATAGAGAAAATGGTTTTTAGGTTGACCAAATAATTTTATGGTGTCAAGCTTGTGTTGAGGTGTTGGTCCAAGATATTTCATTCCAATATCATGATCCTTTGAATCAAAAGTAATTATACTTGATTTTAGTCGTGTTTTTGGGGTTTGGATTTAAATTATTTTATCATTCTACAATTATATATGTATGAAATCTATGTTTCAGGACCCAAAAAGTATTAGATCTAGTTGATGAAGGCACAACTGACTAGGGAGTTTGATATGAATGTCTTGAGACCAGAAAATAAGAATCTAAGGATGCATATTTACCTAGATAAAATTAATTGGATTTTTGGGCTATCAAAAAATAATTACTTAAAAATATTCTTGTAACACTTTTACATTCATGGCAGTAATCCAATATCAACAAAAATTAATGTTAATTTGAATTTCTCTTCTATTCATAGACCATAAAGTGAAGCATTTTGGATAGAGATCCCTTGTGTAAATTAAGCATTAGCAATGGTAAGTCTTACATTCTCTCTGTTTTGTACTAGAACAATCATTTCAAATATAGTGGGAGTGGTTAGTAGATACATGAAGAATATTATATGGGATCATTGGAACATAATGAATAGCATCCTGAGATACATCACAGAGACCTGAGATGCTACATTATCTTTTGGATGATCACATTCCACAACTGAGGATATGGTGATTCAATTCTTTTTGGTGATTATGAATGGAGGAAATCATCTAATAGATTTCTATTTACTCTTGGAGGTTGAGTTGTGAGATGGATTTCAATGTTACAGTCCATTATAGCTTTATCTATGATGGAGGTTGAGTACATGGAATCTACACTGGATTGAGAAGAGTAAATTTGTATGAGAAGGTCATTAGTGGTGATTGAGGATACAAATGGGTAGATTTATTTTTTTACTGTCAAAGCATTGTGAACAATGCAATGAATCCATATTTTAATTATAGTATGAATCATATTAGGGTAAAGTATGACATTGTTTGTGAAATGGGGTTGAGGGAAGTGTGTATATATAGAAAATTGTTACAAAAGAAAATATAGAATATTTCATAATAATGGAAATTGACCCTAATAAGTTCATATGATATAATTACTCATGTGGAATTATAGATAGGTGAGCATATTTATTTAGAAGATAAATAGTATTTGTGGATATTTTATTGGTTCTGAATAAAATCTCTTACTGAGAGATGTTTCAGAAAAATTATTCTCCACAAATGGAGGCCACACCCAATTTCCCAATGGTGGTGGTGGGTAAGATAGATGTTTGTTGTTCAAACACCACCAAACCTCAAGAGAGAGAATGAAATATGATGGGTAGATGTGGGATATAAATTGGTATCTCTCCCAATGGATTCAGCATCATCAGCTTCATTATCTCATCATAGATATTCCTTTAGTGTGGTATGTTATGAGGCATATTCCTTAATATTATATAGAGAAATTTGGGGGTTTTTTTCTTGTAATATTTAGTTCATGTGTACACACTTATATCCATAGTGATTAATATATTTTCTTCTAGATTTTTATTCCTTTTATATCAGGGGTTTTCTCATTTTACACCTAGTGACAATTAATTTACAAATTTTTAATTTAATTTTATCCCATAATTATAGCTAAACTACTATCCAAATAATTTTCACTACCTAAATTTAATACACCTAACAAAAATTGATTTTCGAATATAATAATTAATCGATTCTTCCAACAAAGTGAAATACAGTCACACTTTGATCATATCCACCAATGGACGCCACCGCCAATGATTTGTCTTAGAGATAAATAAAATTGTTGCTTCTAGCCCTCAAATCAATATTCAACCATATAGATATATATAGATGTATATAATTAATTTTCCTGTTACATTCATGATATAAAGTTCATATATAATAATAATGATTGTTTTTTATTAAGTTATTTCAGGTGAGCCTGCGTGCATCATGGTGGAATCTCATTAATTGAATTTAGTCGGTGGGGGTTGATTCGAATCAATATAAGAAATGGTGAATTCTACCTGCATGTGGTTATCACACTATAGAGTGTAATAATGAGATATGAAGAGTCACATAAATAAGGATTTAGAGGTGTCAGGATGGAATTGGGTGGATATACAGACATAGTTCATGGGTAGTTAATTTTTTAAAATATAGTATTTTGGAATAATATGAAATAAATATGTAATAATATTTCACTATCAAAGGCCATGATTTTTATAATTACTAATTAATTATTAATGAAAATATCATTGAAATATTTAATAATTATAATAATTAAAATAATGATTTCATTATTGATAATTTAACCAACTAAAATATGAATGAAATTAATTATTTATTATCGTTGTATATGTATTTAAATATAAATAAATTAATAATAATTTAAATAATATTACCTATGTAATTATTTTATGATTTCGAATGTTCATTTATTCTAATATTGTTAAAAGTTTTAATTTCATTGATGTCTATCGAGGATGACAACATTGCTGTAAATTTGGGCTTTAATAGTGCTAAAATGGGGTTTATCATCATCCACATTCCATTTTTGATTTTATAGAGGCCTTTTGTTCTTGATTGGTAACTGAGACACGCACATGATTCAAACTAGAACAGTAAATAAAAAATTTCAAATTTCAAAAAACATAATATTCACAAAAACTAGTGAGACGTAGAAAGGAACCCACATCAATCAGTAGGTTCCATCCAAGAGGATCAAGAGTCACACCTCTGTCCAATTACATTCATCATCAATGTCATCCTAAACTATCAAAAAACCAATATTCCACAGAATACTCCACAACAACCAATACCGCTGTGAACATCACCAATGTTGGCACGATAACAATATACTAACTCATCGATTCATCAGAACCACGATCATGGAATATTCAACATCTTCCAAATTCCACCATCATCAAGAAATATCACACCAAATGATGCTAAAATTGACATCATCATAAAAAATCGAGACAAGCACTTGAATATAAAATCAAACCAAAAATGCATCACCACGCATTGAGAAAAATGAATGGAGCTGAACCAGAAGCACAAAACGTAACAAATGCATCAACTTGGTCAGCCATTGAGAAGATAAAAATCCTTCACCAATGATAGAAATTTAAAAAACCAAAAGCAATCAAAATTTGATTCCATATCACTGATAGAAAATCATTATTACCTCCAAACCAGCCCCATCCACATAAATAATCATCAACAAAAAATGACCATTACATATCAGATTGGGGTCAGGATCATCTAATAGGAAGATATATGGCTCGTCAACATAAGAGAAAAAATGACTCATGTCTTGTGGGGAGAACTATTGGATGTAAAATTTTTAATGACCCAATGTTTTTCATTAAAAATTCCCTTCATATAAATATGTCATAAAATCACATGAAAACCCATCATAATGAAATAATAAGTGATAAGTGACTTTTAAACATAATTTTGACACTTCTGTGTTTGGAATTTAAAAAATCTGACATACACGGTTTCAATCAATAAGTTATTTAGATTTCGATAAGAAAACCTTAATTTTTAGTGAATAGTAACCCGACCTTAAGAATAGTGATATACACAAATGAATATTATCTTTTCCTATGATAGTATATAAATAATATTCAAGTTTTAAGAATGATATACCTATATTTTAGAATGAGTAAATTAATATTTTAAAACAGGTTTTGATAATAAATTATGATTTTTATTAAATATTTAAATAATCATATTTAAAAAATTATTTATGAAAAATGGGATTCATTTTTGGATTCCTCACATCAAAAAATGGTTAGGTTAAATTTTTGAGATTTTTCTGAAATACATGAATTTTTTTTGAATGATAAAATTACGATAGTTTACAATAAATGCTAAATAATGGATTAATTCAGTCATTGATGATGTTCGTCTGATGTAATACCAATTGGATGGAGATAACCTGATAAAATTACTATTCTAGGTCAAGTAATACTAACTATTCCTTTTATTTTTTGGAAATAATAAATTAATTATTTTTATATTGAGAAATCACATCTCTCCACCAATATTAGTACTCCCCTTCACTCCCTCTTCTCTTTTCTCCTCTATATCATTGTACCATGACAATATTCTACATAAATATCTATCCAAGGTCTTACCCCAAGTCCAGAAGCTCCCATACTCTTTGAAATACCAACCCCCCCTTAAGTGGTTCTCAAAGGAGGAAGTCTCAAGAGGTAAATTTCTCTTCCCAATTCCTTGATTTCATTTACGTTTATTTCTTTTTGTTTCATTCCTCACCTCCCTTCACCCAAATAGTGTGATAAATAAAGTAACATAAATGTCCTATAATTGTTTCATACTCATGGGATATTTCATTATCTTCTCTCCTTTCCCAACCTTTTATTTGAGTGAAGTGAAAGCACCATTTGAGATGTCCTAATTTATCCCATTCAAGGACAATAGTTTATCAATTTCTATTATAATATTTAACTATGGACATGGAATCATTTTCATTATGGTTGAAATAGATTATTATATATGTAATATACCATATTTTTATATTGGAAATCCTTTTTTACAGATGGTATTATGTGATAAAGAAAAACATGTTCTCTGTAATCGAACGCACTGTTTAAGAAAAACTGTTGTCACTATGGTTTTATATAATAGTTCTACTTCAATATAAGTAATAAAATTAATCATAAAATTATTTAATACCATATATGTTAACTAATATAATATAAATTCATTTCTATTCAACCACTCCCATCTTTCATGTTTATCTGAACTTGAATATAATTGAACTGATCTTTTAAATCCAAGTAAACAAACGAGCCTAAACAACGAAATAGAAGCATATAAGTAACCAAGAAAGCCTTTAATGTACTAAAAAGGTTAATAATAAATCAATTACATATATAAGAGGTTCTGGACTTATTAATTAATAAGCCTGAATTGTTTATTCATGTCTTTAATAACATGTGGAGAACACCAACAGATTTAATGTAAGAGATCCTATCTATTTCACTCTTAATCAAACATTTCCTCTATGATATGCCATTTAATCTATAATAAATAATGATGTGGTACGTTTTATCACTTCCAAAACACTACAATCAAGTTTTATATTTGATGAGGAACCCCTTGTATCTCTCATCAAGCCCTCTTATGTGCACTCGACACCATGCTGATAATCCATAACAAAATCGTCCCAAACCTCCTTTGTTCTTTCAGGTTTCAATATATTTAATTATATCAAAAAAAAGTTATATAATCTATTTTTTTAATATTATAAATGATTTTTATTTGTGAAAAAATATTTTTTTAGGACCCTTCATCACATTCTTTCGTTGATATACATGTTTTTTAAATATTCCCTCCATAAAACATTCTGATATGTAAATCAGTTTTAAGGGAACGTCGAAATTTTTTACACATATTAGAAGTGAAATATTTTCTCTATTTTATGCCACCATTGACTTTATAAAATCATCCTTTTTATTATTAAGGCATTTTGGGTTCAACATTGGTTTTATATAAGATATTTTCCTCTTTTCTATTTTAAAAGCTCTATAGTATATTTCATAAAAACACAAAAAAAATGATTTAATGCTAATGTTTCTAAAATACATTTATTATAAGTTTTCAATTATTATGGGAATATCTTACCATGTTATATTCCTATTTTACCTTATGAGAATCCATGTATGTTCTAAAGCCTTTCTTTCGTGGACACTTTCATGATACACCCATTGGTTATGTGTTATGTCACGTTTGTGGTACCCAATTCATTCCTTTGGTACCCTTATGTTTATGTATGTTTGATTACGTATAATTATTTATGTTGAATGAATATTCTTGAAAATGTTTATATGGTTCTTCCCAGATAGCGCTCCAATGCATTGTGTAATGTTATGTATAATTAGGTTCTATGTGAAATGAGATTAGCGGTTGGCCTTGATGCGTACTAAAATGGGAAACGAGATTGACAGGCAGCCTTGACCCAAACTAAATAAATGTTTTATGATTCTACCACATTTATATGATTCTATGTTTATATGAACCCATCTGTATATGATATGATTTCATATTTTCCATTCTTTGGATATCATTATGCCATGCCTCCTAACTGATGTTCTTAAGATGTATCCTTATGTTCATTCCCTTACTAGGTTTTTCATCTCATCCCTTTATTCATGTGTTCACGAGGGTACCCTATGCAGATGTAAGGGGTCAAAGGATGTTAGGAGCACATTATTGAGATTAAATAAATAAGTGTTTCCCCATGTTTTGTGTTATATTTACCTAGTCTTCCAAGTCACTGTACATAACGATCATTGGCTTGTACTCTGATGCACAATTATGATTAAAATCATGTGATGTTATATGTAATATTATGGGGTCTCAATAGTTGGTATCAAATGATGGTCTTGTTAATTTTGGAGACCAGGAATATAGATCCTGAGGTATATCCTTAGGGATGAGACTATGTATTATAAAACATTCCTAGATATTTGTGAGTTTTGATTAAGTGATGTATCATGAAAATACATCCATGTCTTGATATGAGAAGGTAGAGGCAGCTCTGGCATAGATGTATCTAGGGGTATAACCCGAAAAAACCCACATTGAGCTGGACTCAAATGGGAACTAGTGCATGGTAACGTGCCTTGCTGTAATGTTTGATACGACACTCCCAGGGGATATTATTTTATAGATTCATGAGAATAGTACTAACCAAGATTAAGGGACAAAAAATACTATAAGAATATAATTTAAGAAATAGATTGAGGAAAACCTATATATAAACATAAGGAATCACAAGTTAGGATATATATCTTCATTATAAGTTTATCCTTTTATTTTGAATGTTTAATTTTTATTCTCAATAAATAAGTATTCAAGACCTCTAAATTTTCATTTTTTTCTTAGTTAATTGCATGAAATAGAAGAACATGTTACAATAACCAATGTGATTGTCAATGTGATGATTTCCCTAATTATATGACTTATATGACATTAGCGGGTTCTCAAAACTTCATGATAGTACTTCCTCAGTTTGCTCAAGTTTTGAAAAATAACTTGATTAAGGCAGAACTCCCTCCTCCGCCAAGGAAAGAGAAAGTTTCTGTAGAATCATTCATGTGGAAAAGGCCTCCCATGTTTAGCTGATCCTCTAATTCCCTCCTTGGGGAAAAATGGATTAACTCAATTGAAATTTTATTCTTCATCCTACAGTTCTTGGAAGAAGATAATGTTGTATTGGAGGTCTATCATTTTGATGGGGATGTTGGTTAGTGGTGGACACATATCAAGAATACAATGTTCCATGATAAAATTGATTCAATGGATTGGGAGGAATTCAAGAGGATGTTTTTTAACAAATATTTTCCTCGAACCCTCCATATCAAGAATGAAAGATATTTACTCGGATTCAAGTAGATGGAGGATGATTACATTGGGTCATATGAAGCAAAAATTACAATTCTTGCAAGGTACACCCATGTCTTGGTCATGAACACCGAAAGCAAGGTGTATCACATCTTTAGTAGGCTAAATCCATGTCTATGAAAAGCGTTGGCAATTCGATAATTCGATTGTTATGAAGAGATTTCATGTTGTGCCCTCAATGATGAAATAGATATTGGCGACTCTCAGTGGTCTCATGGGCCCGATGACATGAAGAGAAAAATGGACAACAAAATGGGTGGTTCATTAAACAAATCACATGATGGAAATAAGTATTACTTTTCCCCTTGCAAAAATTGTCAGAAAATGTATCCTGGTAACTATATAAATGGGACAAAGAATTGATTCAAATGCTTATTGTTTGGTCATCTATCCATAAGATTTAACCGAGATATGATGAATCCAACCAATGCAGAAGAAGAATGGAATGTTTAAATCTACACTGAGCCTATAGTGCAGTGTTACAATAGCAAGGAGCATGTTCATTAGGAGACCAATTTCCCTAAGTTGAGGGTTGTCATAGGAAATCAACAACATCCTCTATGTTAAATAGGAAGAGCTTATGCTATCACTACTGCTGAGGTGGATCCGGACAATGATGTATTTACAGATACACTAATTATTCATTCATTAATAGGGAATGTACTATTTTATTCTAGTTATATGCATTCATTGATATATTGAAAGTTTAGTATAACTATTCAAACACCACCTCATAATTTGGAGGTAATGTTAATTATGACAACATGTAATGGGATAATTATATGGTACATGGTTTATAACTCCTCCTCTGTTAATGATTGTGGACTCAACCTCCCATAAAATCTCATAATACTCATTTTAGTAGAGTTTTGAGCTATCTTGGACATGGGTTGGATATCTTTATACAAATCAAGTATTATCTTTTGGGAAAGGGAGATCACTTTTAACATCTCGAAGCATTCTCTGATTTTTTACATGTGTAAGGAAGAAGACGAATCTCCATTAGAATATTTTTCTCATGTTTGGATATTTTTTCCTTATGAGAAAGAATATCTAGCTCAAATGATTGAGACAAAGGAGAGAATTATGCTTCCAGACATGCCCAATGTGAGGGATTACACTGGTGTATTCCGTCAAAAGTTCCCATGTCTTCCTCATAACTGAGAGGTTGATTTCTCAATTAAACATATCCCTGGATCTCTGCCTATCTCAGAGACACCTTACAGAATGGCCACTGTAGAGCAGGAGATGCTAAAGTAGCGTTTACAGGAGAATATAGAGGGGGGTTTATATGCCCGAGTGCTTCACCATGGGTGCACTAGTCCTTTTCTTAAAAAATAATGATGGATCTATGCGACTCAGCATTGATTATTTTGAGCTTAAAAAATCACAATAAAGAACACTTATTCCCTTCCACAGATAGATGACATGTTTGATCACCTTCATGGGGACAGTTATTTCACTAAGGTGGACCTTCGGTTGGGATATCTACAACTAAAGGTGAGGAAGGAAGATATTCCCAATACTTCCTTTTGAATGAGGTATGCACACTATGAGCTCATAGTTATTCCCTTTGGACTCACTAATGCTCAATCAATTTTCCAGGATTTAATGAATAGAGTGCTTGGAGATTACCTCGAAAAATTAGTGGTAGAATTCATTGATGATATTTTGATATACTCCAAAACCAAGGAGGAACATGAGGAGCATTTAAATACTATATTAAAGACATTACGATGAGAGATGTTGTATGAAAATACAGTAAATGTGATTTCTGGATGGAGGAAGAATCATTCTTGTAGAATTTTATCACCAACAAATGGATATCTTTGGACCCTTCCATGACAAAAGAAATTTAAGAGTGGAAAAATTTAACATTCTGTAACAGAGATCCATAGATTTTTTGGTCTACTTAGGTATTATATATTATTTGTGAAGAACACTTCATGATTTTCAATCCTAATGCCATGCTGACATATTAGGGAGTAATGTTTGTCTAGAATCGGGAATGTGAAGACTGTTTCACTGAGTTGAAAAAGAGACTTATCATTATGCCAATACTCATACTCCCATCTAGTAGAGAACTCTATGGTGTACAATGATTCTTCAATGAAGGGAATTGGTTGTGTGCTGATGTAAAATGATATATTGATAGCCTATGCGTCAAGGCATCTGAAAATCCATGAGCAAAATTATCCCACGCAAGATCTGCAGTTGGAGGTGGAGATATTTGCATTGAAAATTTTGTGGTATAATTTCTATGGGGAGAAGTGTGAGACATATATTGACTACAAAAGTCTAAAATATATATTTATAAGGCCCCAGCCTTAAACCTTACTTAATCTTGAGTTATTACAAGATTACGCATTGAGGATCTTTTCGTGTTTAGCGTTTTAGAGAATTAGATCATAAAACTTGCATTACATTCCACATATAAACAAAGTTGTTACATAAAGATATTATTCTTCATTCCATCAATGGAAAAATATTTAAAATAAACATGGATTCTTTCTTGACACTTCCTTGACACTATCATCATATCATGTACCTTTCCCTTGAACTGTGAAAAACATTTCAAAAACTTGGGATGAGCATAAAAAGCTCAGTAAGGGATATAAAAATATGGAAAGGAAACATGGGTACATATATACATAAGGATGAGATCATACTTTACCAATAAAACATAAGAACTTTAACATACCTCATCAAATAATGAATAAATCATAGAAATCATAAGACATAAGGGTAACTTGAGGCATTCATAACATTCTTACGTAGGGAGTAACCCTCTTGGTTACGTTTGGAATACCCATCACAGTATATTCCCTAAATCTCTTCATAGAAACCTTAACGTTTCACTCCTTCGCGTTACCCAATGCATTGGAGAGCTATATTGGGCTCACCTGCCCTTAGTTTATCACAGAACCACCCGTCTTCATAATAATGCCCAAGAACCTCAACATAATCATATCACATAAAACATTAATAAAGGAAACATAACATTCCCACCTTTCAATCACAAGATATCAATACAACACATTGATATAAAAACATTATGAAAACCATTTTCAATACCAAAATAAAAGAAAAGTAAAACATGGTATTTATTTTTCTTTTAAAAATAAGGTATGGCTTGTAGAGGAAGCCGAAACTCAAATAATGGTCACGGCGGCGGAGAAGTTATTGTCGCCGCATATGTACGACAAAAACATTCCCTTTTGTTGTTTAGTAAATGCTTCGTATAAAAAAGATTCCTTTTGGATAAAATTAAAAGTCAAAGGGTTTTATACACCGTATAAAAGAAAGTTGTGTATAAAATAAAATATGCCTCAATGAAAGGAGATTGAGACGGAGTCCCATACCTCGTATCCGACTTGACCAGACCGTTCTTTAAACTCCTGAATAATAAACTTGAGTTAATATATACTTTATTATTATCCTTTTTCAAGTTCATTATTCCTTTTATCCCATGTTATGAACATCATGTAATCATTTGCGTTAATAATGTTCATTTTGTCGGTATATGGTTCTTAAGTCAAAAATAGACTTCTTAGACTTACATGTTGTTAATTTGGTCAAAGGTTCGTTATATCCAGAATTATATTAATGATTTGGATAACATATATATCATATATATTCATCATATACATGTATTTATAATATTACATCACATTTAGAGGTAATAAATGAAATGCACCGTTCTTGGAGACGGTAACCCGTACGTACGCATGAACGCTACTTCCATTTCTATTTCATATTTTCTGGAATGGAATCATAATGATATAAGAGTATATTATAATTCCAGTATAATAAAATATATAATATCATTAACTTTATCCTTTACACATCCCACATATGGTATTAACGAATCAAATCACTTTCAGGGAGCGGTAGTCCGCACTTCCTAAAATGAAGATATCGTGTTTACCCATAATGGAAACCATAATGGTATTCCCAAAATGAAAAAAAAACAGAAGCTTAAGGAAAACATAAACATATTATATATCATATATAAAAATAGTGACATCATAATGGCCACCTTTGAAGGTGTTAAATGAGTATTGAACAATCATCGTTTCGGGAGGCAGAATTTCACCATCCACGGAAACCGTATGTTCTTTAACCATTTGATGTAGTTTTGTGAGCTTGTAGCTCAAATAAATCTTATAACAACATCCTAGTATATTGTATATATTGGTGTTGTTACAAAAGAAGTAAATAAAAAGAGTTTAGGGGGTTGGAGAAGCAAAATAAAACAAATGAACATGAGAGAATGAATTACCTTTAAAAGTGTAAATACTTTTGATTTGAGACTAAAGGCTTCCTTTGATAGGATTCTGCCCAAAGGGAATCCTCTATTACGAGGAGAGGGATATGGGGAGAGTAAATGGGCAGGGTTTGGCCGAGCCAAAGGCTTGAGGAGTGTGTGAAATGAGGTAGAGTTGGGGGCCTTTTATAAGAGGAGAGGAGGGGCACTTTTGGAAAGTAAAGATAAGTTACTTTATTTTAAAAAGAGTTTCGGATTAAAAAGGTCCCACAATGCTATAATTCTAGTTTAAGGTGATAAGTCTTCGAAATACACTCATCCAATTGGTTTTGGCCATGTGTAGGTTTTAGATTTTTCATTATCTTTCCATTTTATTTAAATCGTTAAATAATGCGGTCATCGCTGCATCATCATGATGTCATAAATAATTTAATTTATTGAAAGTCTAAAAATTATAAAAAAAATACTATGATGTAGGAAATCTTTTTAGATTTCCAATTACTATTTATAATGAAAAATCTGATCTTTATATGCCCATGTAAAAAGTGTTTTCGTAAAACATATTATGTTTGTGTCATTTTTACTTTTACATTAAATAAAAAGTTATTTATGTCATTTCCCAACCAAAGTGGATCCATGGGGTCCCCAAGATGACCCATGGCTTGTATTGGCCGGAAATGACACATCCAATGATGGTAGGAAATGTGTCAAGCTCATCTCATTTTATTAAAGCATTATTTTTACCTTAAACTACACTAATTACCACTAATCGCGATTAAAACTTAATAAGTTACTATTCACCAAAAAAATTATTTTAATCTCATTGAACCACATTTTACTTCTTAATGACAACCATGTATGTTGGATTTTTGAAATTCAAAACACAATGAGGGCAAAATTTCATTTAAACGGAAAAATCAGTTTTTATAAGTACCACTTAGTGGTTTCACTATTAATCAAAAATTGATGTTTTTCAGAAAATTACCAAAAATCCACCCTAAGATATATTTGATATTCTGAATTCAAAAATGAAGTCTATTTTTCAAAATTAAAAACATATAAGTCACATTAATTAATTTAATAATTAATTCCCGCTGTCAGAGCAAATAGCGTGTTTTTATGAAACAATAAGTATCAAAAGATTAACAGTAGTTTAAGTCCAATTTCAAAGTGAAATTGATTCCAATGACCACCATTGGATAAAATGGTAAAAATATATTCTAATTTCACTTCAAAACCAATTCAAAAGATAATCTAATAATATAAATAAATTAGATTAAAAAGCAGTTTTGATGTAAAATGCAGTATTTTTCACTATTCATTAAAAAATGTACATTGTCAGAAAAATACCAAAAATTCACAAAAAGTAAATTTTGAGGTCCCAATCATAAACAATAAGTTTATTTTGGAAAACATAGCTTATAAAATTGTCAAAAGATAGATTTAAAAATGGTTTTCCATCAAAAGGCAGTAAAACAATCTTTTAAAAATATTACTGTATTACATGCTTAAGATTGGATTCATTTTCATTTTAAGCCTCTAAAACACTATCTAGTTCAATAATAGACATAGATAAAAATATCTATTATTAATTAATTACATGGGATGTTACATCCTTCCCCCTTTAGAAAATTGCGTCCCTGCAATTTATTTACTTATCGAATAAATGGGGGTACTTATCCCTCATTGCATTTTCAGATTCCCATGTTGCCTCTTCAATCATGTGGTTTTTCCACAAAACCTTTACCTGGTGAATCACCTTATTCCGTAACACTTGCTCCCTATGGTCAAGAATCTGGACCGGTTGTTCCTCATAATATAGGTTCTCTTCCAGCTGAACTACCTCTGGACTCAAAACATGAGATGGATCTGGCATGTACTTTCTCAACATCGAAACGTGAAAAACATTGTGTAACTAAGATAAACTCGGAGGTAAAGCCACTCGGTAAGCAACTGTTCCAACTCTCTCCAGAATTTCATATGGTCCAATAAACCTCGGACTCAGCTTTCCTTTCTTACCAAATCGCATCACACTTTTCCATGGTGATACTTTGAGAAAAACATGATCACCTACCTCAAAAGAGAGATCCTTCCTCTTGTTGTCCGCATAACTCTTCTTCCTGCTCTGAGATGTTCTCATGTGCTTCTGAATCAGCTGAATTTTTTCTACCAACTCTTCTACCAATTCTGGTCCCATCAACTTCCTTTCACCCACTTCATCTCAGAAAGCTGGATTTCGACACCGCTTCCCATATAATGCCTGAAATGGTGCCATCTGTATACTAGAATGAAAACTGTTATTATATGAAAATTCAACCAAAGAAAGATGTTGGTCCCAACTTCCCTGATAATCCATCGAACAAGCTCGTAGCATATCCTCCAAGGTCTGAATTGTTCGTTCTGACTGCCCATCTGATTGAGGATGAAAAGCTGTACTAAAATTTAATTCAGTACCCAACGACTTCTGAAGGCCTTTACAAAAGTTAGAAGTGAACCTGGGATCACGGTCAGATACAATGGAGAGAGGAACTCCATGTAACCTGACTATCTCTTTAAGATACAAATGGGAAAGTTGATCAAGAGAGAAAGTATCTCGTATAGAAAGGAAATGAGCAGACTTGGTCAAGAGATCAACAATAACCCAGATTGCATTATTACCTCGAGATGTATTCGGTAATCCCACAACAAAGTCCATGGATACATTCTCCCATTTCCACTCTGGCACTAGTAAAGGCTGAAGCATCCCTTTCGGTAACTGCTGCTCTGCTTTAACCTGTTGACATGTCAAACACTTCACAGTAAAATCAGCAATATCTCTTTTCATTCCATCCCACCAGTAATACTTCCGCAGATCTCTTTACATATTAGTACTGCCAGGATGAACTGAAAATGGAGAACTATGAGCTTCAAATAACAAATATCTCTTCAACTGTGAATCACAAGGCACACACAATCTCTTCCCAAATTTCAAAACACAATCATTATCAATGTTAAATTTAGGCAACTTACCATTCTGAACCAGCTCTACCTTTTTCTGTAACTCACTGTCTTGCTTCTGTACTTGCTTGATTCTTCATGATAGAGAACATCTCACTAATACCTAAAACAAAACAGAAGGACTTCCTGCACCAACAACTTCTATTCCAAAGTTCATCAAATCCTTAACCAAAGGATCACGTTCCAAACGCAACATTGCTAATGAAGCATTACTTTTTCGACTCAAAGCATCAGCCACTTTATTTGCTTTTCCCAGATGGTAATGAATTGTACAATCATAATCCTTTATTAATTCTTGCCATCACCTTTGTCTCATTTTTAACTCTTTCTGAGTGAATATATACTTTAAACTTTTGTGATCGGTATATATTTCACACTTTACTCCATACAAATGATGCCTCCAAATTTTTAAAGCAAAAACAACAGCAGCTAATTCCAAATCATGTGTAGGGTAATTTACCTCATGAGTTTTCAACTATCGTGAAGCATAAGCAATTACCTGATCATTCTGCATTAGGACGCAACCAAGTCCTTTCAATGAAGCATCACTGTATATAACAAACTCACCATTCCTGGAAGGTAGTTCCAAAACTGGAGCATTCACCAATATTCTTTTCAACTCTTGAAAACAATCATCACATTCTTTTGTCCAGATGAACTTAACACCCTTACGAGTTAGCTTAGTCATTGGACTAGATAACCGTGAAAAATTTCTAACAAACCTTCGGTAATAGCCTGCCAAACCAAGGAAGCTACGAATATCGGTTACATTTGTGGGTCTTGGCCATTCTTCCACAACTTTTGTTTTTGCAGGATCAACAGTTATTCCATCTTTAGAAACAATGTGACCAAGGAAAGAAATTTGTTGCAACCAAAACTCACACTTTCTGAATTTCCCATACAGTTTATTTTCTTATAAGGTTTGCAAGATAACCCTTAAATGTCTTTCATGCTCCTCTTTACTTTTAGAAAACACCAAAATATCATCAATGAAAACCACCACAAACTTATCCAAGAACTCATGGAAAATTATATTCATTAAGTCCATGAATACAGCAGGTGAATTGGTTAGCCCAAAAGGCATTACTACAAATTCATAATGGCCATATCGCGTACGGAACGCGGTATTCAGAATATCTGCCTCCTTTACTTTCAGCTGATGGTACCCCGATCTCAGGTCAATCTTTGAAAAAAACTGATCTCCCTGGAGCTGATCAAACAAATCATCGATATGAGGCAAAGGATATTTGTTCTTAACAGTGATGTTATTCAAGGCTCTATAATCAATGAAAAGTCTCATTGAACCATCTTTCTTTTTAACAAATAAAACATGAGCACCCCAAGGTGATGTGCTAGTTCTAATGAAACCTTTCCCTAATAAATCTTTCAATTGCTCCTTCAACTCTAAAAGTTCAATTTGTGCCATTCGATAAGGGGGTTTTGAAATTCGCTTAGCATCAGGAACTAAGTCAACAGTAAACTCAACTTCCCGATCTGGTATTATTCCAGGCAACTCATCAGGAAAAACATCAGGATACTCATTTACTACTGGCACATCATTAATCTGAACAGTTCCTTTATTTTCAACGATGTGTGCAAGGTAACATTCATTTCCATATTTTACAAGTTTCTCGGCCTCTTGATATGTTATCAAATGTAAGGGTTCATTCTTGTAAACAAACTGAAAGTCTTTCTGAAAAGAAACTTCTTTAGCTCTACAGTCAATCTTTGCATGGTAAATAGAGAGCCAATCCATACCCAGGATAACATCAAACTCTACTAGATGTAGAACAATAAGGTTTTCAAGTATATTCTTTCCACAGATAAGGATAGGAAGATTCTTATAAATTCATTTTGCCTGAAAATTTCCCCCAGGTGTTTTTACCAAAAGTTAAGGAGTCGTTTCATGAGATGGTATTCCCATTTTACTAGAAAAGGTTTCAGAGATGAAAGAATGTGTAGAACCCGAATCAAACAACACACTGACATAATCTGAAAAAACAAACAAAGTAAATGATACAACTTCATTTGATGGCCCGACATCTGCTGAATTAGTTTCAAAGGATTTCACCACCCCTTTCTACTTGTAGTCTAACTGCTTCCCATCACTCAAGCTATTTTTCAGACACTCGTTTGCATAGTGACCCATCTCATTGCACTTATAACATTTCACTAACTGTAAATCAAATTTGGTTTTACCTTCACCTTGATCCTTTTTAATGCAATCACGAGCCTTATGTCCCATCTTACCACATCGGTAGAACTTTCCAGAATTCAGAAGACATTCCCCAGTATGCCTTTTGCCACATTTATCACAAACTGGAAACTTGGTTCTCTTACCATTAGACTTTTTTGAAGAATTCTTACCTTTCTCCTGCCACCTCGGTCTCTTCTTCTGCTGGTTGTTATAGAACACTTGGTCATCGGAAAACTCCATTTCCACCTTCTCAGCACATCGAACAAGCTTTTCATAACTTTTAAACTCACGTGAAGCTAATGACCTTCAATATTTTGGCTTTAATCCTGAGTAAAAACGATTGATTTTACTATCAAGGTCTCGGATAAAATTTGGAGCATACCTTGCCAATCGAGTGAACCTTTCTCCATAGGTAGACACTGAGTCTTCCTCTTGCCTCAATTCCAAGAATTGTTTTTCCATCCTAAGTCGAACAGCCATAGGAAAATACTTCTCAAGAAACATACCTTTGAATTCATCCCAGTCAAGAGCATCAATCTCATCGGTGTCCCTGATATTTTTAACCATAGACCACCACTGATCTGCTTCACCCTCCAAACGGTAAATAGCAAGACTAACCTTTTGATTGTCTGAACACCCCATGACATCAAAAATCTTCTCCAGTGCTTTAATCCACCCTTCAGCTAGCACATGGTCAAATGATCCTCTGAATGATGGTGGATGTTGCCTCATGAAATGTTCCACCACTGTCATATTCCTCTGCGGTTGATCTGGCTGATCTCGTGCATGGATACCACCACCATTTATAGCCTGAGTCAACTGTGCCATCACTGCAAAAAAAACTATTCAGTTCCAATTCCGACCATCTTAGGATGCTGATTCGGAAGGTTATTTCCTTCTGCATGCCTTCCTAGCACTGCTTCCCTATTTCCTCTACGGAAAACAATTCTGAACAAACATGTCTTAGATGAAGCAACATAGTAATCTTCAAATGCTATATCATTTCAATTTTTTTTGGATAATAATTTAATAGAATTCTAAATCCTAAAGTTATCTAAACCTACCTTTGATACCAACTATAAGGCCCCAGCCTTAAACCTTACTTAATCTTGAGTTATTACAATATTACGCATTGAGGATCTTTCTGGGTTTCGAGTTTTAGAGAATTAGATCATAAAACTTTCATTACATTCCACATATAAACAAAGTGGTTACATAAAGATATTATTCTTCATTCCCATCAATGGAAACATATTTAAAATAAACATTGATTCTTTCTTGACACTTCCTTGACAATATCATCATATCATGTACCTTTCCCTTGACATGTGAAAAACATTTCAAAAACTTGGGATGAGCATAAAAATCTCAGTAAGGGATATAAAAATATGGAAAGGAAACATGGGTACATATATACATAAGGATGAGATCATACGTTACCCATAAAACATAATCACTTTAACATAACTCATCAAATCATGAATAAATCATATAAATCATAAGACATAAAGGTAACATGAGGCATTCATAACATTCTTACATAGGGAGTAGCCCACTTGGTTAGGTTTGGAATACCCATCACAGTATATTCCCTAAATCTCTTCGGAGAAACCTTAACGTTTCACTCCTTCGCGTTACCCAATGCATTGGAGAGATATATCGGGCTCACCCGCCCTTAGTTTATCATGGAACCACCCGTCTTCATAATAAGGCCCAAGAATCTCAACATAATCATATCACATTAAACATTCATAAAGGAAACATAACATTCCCAACTTTCAATCACAAGATATCAATACAACACATTGATATAAAAACATTATGAAAACCATTTTCAATACCAAAATAAAAGAAAAGTAAAACATTGTATTTATTTTTCTTTTAAAATTAAGGTATGGCTTGTAGAGGAAGCCGAAACTCAAATAATGGTCACGGCGGCGGAGAAGTCGTTGTCGCCGCATACGTACGACAAAAAATCCCCTTTTGTCGTTTAGTAAACGCTTCGTATAAAAAAGATTTCTTTTGGATAAAATTAAAATTCAAAGGGTTTTATACACCGTATAAAAGAAAGTTGTGTATAAAATAAAATATGCCTCAATGAAAGGAGATTGAGACGAAGTCCCATACCTCGTATCCAACTTGACCCGACCGTTCTTTAATCTCCTGAATAATAAACTTGAGTTAATCTATACTTTCTTATGAACCTTTTTCAAGTTCATTATTCCTTTTATACCATGTTATGAACATCATGTAATCATTTTAGTTAATAATGTTCATTTTGTCGGTATATGGTTCTTAAGTCAAAAATAGACTTCTTACACTTACATGTTGTTAATTTGGTCAAAGGTTCGTTATATCCAGAATGATATTAATGATTTGGATAAAATATATATCATATATATTCATCATATACATGTATTTATAATATTAAATCACATTTAGAGTTAAGAAATGAAATGCACCGTTCATGGAGACGGTAAGCCGTACGTACGCATGAACGCTACTTACATTTCTATTTCATATTTTCTGGAATGAAATCATAATGATATAAGAGTATATTATAATTCCAGTATAATAACATATATAATATCAATAACATTATCCTTTACACATCCCACATATGGTATTAACGAATCAAATCACTTTCAGGGGGCGGTAGTCCGCACTTCCTAAAATGAAGATATCGTGTTTACCCATAATGGAAACCATAAAGGTATGCCCAAAATGAAAAAAAGAGAAGATTAATGAAAACATAAACATATTATATATCATATATAAAAATAGTGACATCATAATGGCCACCTTTGAAGGTGTTAAATGAGTATTGAACCATAATCGTTTCGGGAGGCAGAATTTCTCCATCCACGGAAACCGTATGTTCTTTAACCATTTGATGTAGTTGTGTGAGAGTGTAGCTCAAATAAATATTATAACAACATCCTAGTATATTGGAGATACTGGTTTTGTTACAAAAGTAGTAAATAAAAAGATTTTAGGGGGTTGGAGAAGCAAAATAAAACAAATGAACATGAGAGAATGAATTACCTTTAAAAGTGTAACTCCTTTTGATTTGAGCCTAAAGGATTACTTTGAAAGGATTATGCCCAAAGGGAATCCTCTAGGATGAGTATAGGGATGTCGAGAGAGAAAATGGGCAGGGGTTGGCCGAGCCAAAGGCTTGAGGAGTGTGTGAAATGAGGTAGAGATGGGGGCCTTTTATAACAGGAGAGGAGGGGCACTTTTGGAAAGTAAAGATAAGTTACTTTATTTTAAAAAGAGTTTCGGATTCAAAAGGTCCCACATTGATATAATTCGAGGATAAGGTGATAAGTCTTCGAAATCTACTCATCTAATTGGTTTTGGCCATGTGTAGATTTTATATTTTTCATTATCGTTCCATTTTATTTAAATCGTTAAATAATGAGGTCATCTCTGCATCATCATGATGTCATAAATAATTTAATTTATTTAAAGTATAAAAATTATAAAAAAAATACTATGATGTATGAAATCTTTGTATCTTTCCAATGACTATTTATAATAAAAAATATTGTCTTTATAATCCCTTGTAAAAATTGTTTTCGTAAAACATATTATGTTTGTGTCATTTTCACTTTTACATTAAATAAAAAGTTATTTATTTCATTTCCCAACAAAAGTGGATCCATGGGGTCCCCAAGTTGACCCATGGATTTCTGCCATGACACAACCAATGAGGGTAGGACATGTTTCAAGCTCATCTCATTTTATTAAAGCATTATTTTTACCTTAGACTACACTAATTACCACTAATCGCGATTAAAACTTAATAAGTTACTATTCACCAAAAAAATTATTTTAATCTCATTGAACCAAATTTAACTTCTTAATGACAACCGTGTATGTAAGATTTTTGAAATTCAAAACACAATGATGGAAAAATTTCATTTAAACGGAAAAATCAGTTTTTATAAATACCACTTAGTGGTTTCACTATTCATCAAAAATTGAAGTTGTTCAGAAAATTACCAAAAATCCACCCTAAGATATATTTGATATTCAGAATTCAAAAATGAAGTCTACTTTACAAAATTCAAAACATATAAGTCAAATTAATTAATTTAATAATTAAGTCCCGCTGTCAGAGCAAATAGCGTGATTTTATGAAACAATAAGTATCAAAAGATTGACACTAGTTTAAGTCCAATTTCAATGTGAAATTGATTCCAATGACCACCATTGGATAAAATGGTAAAAATATATTCTAATTTAACTTAAAAACCAATTCAAAAGATAATCTAATCATATAAATAAATTAGATTAAAAGGCAGTTTTGATGTAAAATGCAGTATTTTTCACTATTCATTAAAAAATGAACATTGTCAGAAAAATACCAAAAATTCACACAAAGTAAATTTTTATGTCCCAATCATAAAGAATAAGTTTATTTTGGCAAACATATCTTATAAAATTGTCAAAAGATAGATTTAAAAATGGTTTTCCATCAAAAGGCAGTAAAACAATATTTTAAAAATATTATTGTATTCCATGCTTATGATTGGATTTATTTTCATTTTAAGCCTCTAAAACACTATCTAGTTCATTAATAAAAATAGATAAAAATATCTATTATTCATTACTTACTTGGGATATTACAATATTCACATAGAAAGAGTTTAAAATGCACTAGAGAAGATGGATAGATCTCATTAAGGATTATTACTGCTAAATCCACTATCTTCCCGGTAAGGAAAACAAGATGGCAGATGATCTAAGTAGAAAGGATCATGTATCTCTGTCAATGATGTGAATAAAAATGGATCCGATCTAATTAGATTTTCATAGGATGACGTGTGAATCACTAAGGGAGGTAAATCAGTAATCCTTTCTCAAATGAAAGCTCAACCATACCTCTTGGAGAGAATAAATGATAATCAAAGAAAAGATGTGGAAGTTCAGAAAATAGAACTTTTTAAAAATGGAAAATCAGCCAATTTCAAAATTGATGAGGAATGAGTTGTAAGATTTGGAACACGATTATGTGTACCATCTGATCCATAGATAAAGAAGGAGTTGTTGAATGATAAACAAAGCTCGACCTTCTCTATCCAGCCTGGGATCACAAAGATGTATCAAGATTTCTGAGAAAACTTTTATTGGAACAATATGAAAAGGGAGACAGCTGAATATACATCAAAGTGCCTAGTATGTCACCAAGTGCAGGCTGAGAGGAAAATGTATAAGAGGATGATGAAACCAAAACCCATACCATCATGGAAGTGGTAGAACAGTACCCTGGACATTGTCAAGGGACATCCAAGGACATCCAGAGGAAATAATTCTATATGGGTCATTGTGGATCATCTTATAAAGACAGCTCACTTTATCATGGTTCTAGAGGACTTCACATTTTATCAACTTGCATAGATTTAAATCAAAGGAGTGGTATGTGCATATGGAGTACCACTATCTACTGTATCTGATCATGGTCTAAGATTCTCTATGAAGTTCAAGAAAAGTCTCCAACAAGCTCTGATCACTGAACTGAACTTCAGTATGGCCTATCATCCTCAAACTAATGGCCAATCTGATTGAATAATTCAGACACTGGATGCCATGTTCAGAGCATGTTTTATGTGATTCTTATGAGGATGTTACTAACATCTTCCACTGGTTTAATTTTCTAACAACAACAGTTTCCACTCGAGCATCCAAATTGCACCATATGAATCCCTTTATGGGAAAAGGTGCAGAACATCGACATGGTGGGATGAAGTCGGTGAGCGTAAGGTACTAGGACCTGAAATCGTCGAATAAATGGTGGATAAGGTGAAAACCATTCAACATCATATCAAGGCTGCTCAGAGTCGATAGAAGATTTATATAGATAACCATCAATGAGACCATGAGTTCAAAGTTGGAGACATGGTATTTCTACGCATATCTCCATGGAAGAAGGTCATGAGGTTTGGAAAGATAGGTATTTTCAGTCATAGGTAAATCTGCCCCTTAGAGAAGCTTGATCGAGTCGAAGAAATGGCCTATCAGATGGCACTTCCACCTACCATGTCAAATGTACATGATGTCTTTCATGTATCCCGATTAAGGATTTACATAATAGACCCTTAACATGTAATCTCTTCAGAGGTGGTATAATTACAGGATGATCTTTTCTATGAGGAGCAGCAAATGATGTTCTTGGATCTTAGAGACAATGTTATATACCACAATGAAACTCATCTGTTCAATGTATTATGGAGAAAACATAAGTATGAAGAGGCAACATGGGAACTAGAGGAAGTGATGAAGGAAAAGTACCTCCATCTATTTTTTGTTTAGAGTGGAAAACAATATTTCGAAGGATAAATTTCATAAGGGGGAAGAATGTAATGACCCAACGTTATTCAATAGAAATTCTCTTCTTATTAATATGTCATAAATTCACATGAAAACACAACATAATGTACTTATAATTGATATGTGACTTTTAAACATATTTTTTTCACTTTTATGTTAGGAATTTTGAAAATCTGACATACACGGTTGCAATCAAAAAGTTATTTGGAGTCCGATGAGAAAAACCTAATTTTTGGTGAACTGGAACCTACCCTTATGAATAGTAACAAACCTGAATGAATAGTGATATATCCCAATGAATAGTAACCTTTCCTATGATAGTATATAAATATTATACAAGTTGAATGTATGATATAACTATATTTTTGAATGAGTAAATGAATGTTTTAAAACTGGTTTTGATAATAAATTATTATTTTAGATAAATATTAAAATAATCATATTTAGAAAATTATTTTTGATAAATGGGGTTTGTTTATGGATTATTCAAGTCGATAAATGGTTAGGGTGAATTTTTGAAAATTTTCTGAAATACATGAATTTTTTATCAATAGTAAAAATACGATAATTTACAATAAATTCTAAATAATGGTTTTATTGAGTCATTGATGATGTTCTGCTGATGTAAGACCAATTGTTTCAGAATAACATAACATAATTACTACTCTAAGTCATGGAAGACTCATTATTCCCTGTATTGTGGGGAAATAATAAATTAATGAATTTTATATTGGGAAATCCCCTCTCTCCTCCACTATAAAAACCCCCCTTCACTCCATCTTCTCCTCAGTCCTCTCACGAAATGTGACTTGACAATATTCTACCCAAATCTCTCTCCAAGGTCCTCCTCCATTTATAAAAGCTCCCAGACTCTTCAAAATAACAAAACACCCCCCTTAAGATGTTCACAAAGGAGGAATTCTCCAGTGGTAAATTCCCCATTCCAATTCCTTCATTTCTTTTATATTCTTTTCTTTTTGTTTCTTTCCTCGCCTCCCTTCACCCAAATAGTACGATAAATCAAGTAACATACATGTACTAGAATGTTTTCATACTAATGGGATATTTCAATATCATCACTCCTTTCCCCTCCTTTTCTATGGATGAAATAAAAGCATCATTTGAGATGTGCTAATTTAACCCATTCATAGACAACAGTTTACCTATTTATATTATAATCATTAATTATGGTCATGAATCCATTAGTGTTATGGTTGAAGAAAATTATTATATATGTAATATATCATATTTTTAGTTATGTAGTACTTTTTTTTACAAATTCTATTAATTTATAAATCAATCCATCTTCTTTGTATTCAAACCCACCGATTAACAAAAATGGGTGTCACTATAGTTTTATATAATAGTTCAACTTCAATATAAGTAACCAAATTAATCATAAAACCAATTAATCTCTTGTATGATTACTAAAATAAAATAACTTCATTTCTGGACAACAACCCCATCTTTCTTTTTTATCTGAACTTGAATATAAGTGAATTGTTCTTTTAAAACAAAGTAAACAAACATGCTCGATCAATGAAATTGAACCTTATAACTAATTAAGAAGGCTGTGAATGAACTAAAAAGGTTAAAAATTAATAAATAACATATAGAATAGCTTCTGGACCTATTAAATAATAAAACAAATTTTTTTATTCCGAACATTAATATCAAGTTGAGAACACCAACAGATTTAAGGTAAGGGATCCACTCTATTTCACTATTAATCAAGATTGTCCTCTATGCTATGCCATTTTATGTGTAATCCATAATGATGTGGTAAATTTTCAAACCACCCTCATACTTCCCTCATGTTTTATAATTGATGAGAAACCCTTTTTCTCTCTCATAAAACCCTCTTACATGCACCTAACACCATGACGATAATCCGTAACAAAATCTACTCAAACCTCCTTTGTTCTTTCAGGTTTCCTTTACATTATTTATATCAAAATGAAGTTAGCTTATCTATTTTTATGAATCTTAAAAATTTAGTTTAGATTTTTAAAATTATTTTATGAGTACACTTTTATCACTCTCTTTCATGGATATACATGTTTTTAAAAGATTCCCTCCTTAGAACATTATTATAAGAAAACAAGTTTTAATGGATATTCCTGAATTTTAACCCAAATTTCATGTAAAATCTATACTCTATTTTAACACACCATTTCCTTTATAAAATAAGTCATTTTATTATAAAAACCTTCATGGTTCAACTCTGGTTATATATAATATATTTTTCACTTTTCTATTTTAAAAGCTCTATAGTATTTTCCTTAAAACCGCACAAACATGTTTTAATGATAATGTTTCTCAAATACCTTTCTTATATTTTTTCACTTTTTTTACATATATTACCATCTTATATTCCTATTTTAACTTATGAAAGTCCATTTATGTTCTAAAGAATTTTTTCATTAACACTTTCATGATATGCCCATTGGTTATGCATTATGTCATGATTGTGGTACTCAATTCATCCCATTGTACCATTATAATTATAATTTGTTGATTATGTATGATTATTTATCTGGAAAGATTATTCATGAAAATCTTGAGAAGGGTGCACCCATATAGCACTCCAATGCATTCGGTAAAGTTAGGTCTCATGAAATGTGATGGGAAACGGGATTTGCAGTTATCCTTTACCCATACCAAATAAAAGTTTTTCGATTTGGCATATTTATATGATTCCATGTTTATATGATCCCATTCATATATGATATGATTTCATATATTCCATGCTTTGGATATCATTTTTTCATTCCTCATAACTCATGTGCTTAAGATGTATCCTTTTTTTCATTACCTTACTACACTTTTCAGCTCATCCCTTTTTTCATGAGTTCCCCGGGTTACCCTATACAGATGTAAGGGATCAAATGAAGTTAGGAGCTCTTTATGGAGACTAAATAAATTAGTTTTTTTCCGATGTTTTTTGTTATATGTTTCTAGTCGTCCAACAAACTATAATTAGAAATCCTTTTCTTGTACTCTGAGGTATAATTATTATTAAAATCATGTAATGTTATATGTTAAAGGCTTAGGTCACTATAAAATCTCTCAAATGAAAAAAAAATTATTCACCACCTCTCCATATCCAACATGGAGAGGTGTAGTGGAACTTGGAATCATGGAAATGCCTTGAATTGTTGAGGGATCTGAGCCACTGACATCAAAACCAAAATCCCAAAACCATTTTGATACCCCCATTCCAGATCTCCCTGTATGGTCTAGAAAAACCTGAGGCTAGAGTAGGGTTGTAGAGGCCAGGGACATCACTAGGAAAAACCATTGTCGAAACCATCAAAACATCATGTTGGAAGGTAATCCAATAATAAAATCACTACGTGAATGAATACATAGATGATAGAAGATGGAAATGAAATTGATATTGTATTGGGAATGATGAAATGGTGGGGGGAGGTAATGGAAAAGAAGCCTCCCTCCTCCATCTCACAGCTGAGGGTCAACCTGGGAGAGAGAGAGAATAAGGAAAAGTGTAGAGCTTCCAAAAAAAATTATCACCTCTTAAAAAGTGCATATTTTATAAACAATTTTAAAATCCTACCTTTATCAATGATAACAAAAAACACTAATAAAGGGTATCATTATCACAAATAAAAATAGTGCGGATAATGATACCCATTATCAGTACTAAAAATACTGGTGATAAAGGGTTCCTATATCAGTACTAATATAGGCACCCTCTATCAGCATTTTTTCCCTAAAAAAATGGAAACAAATTATTTCTTTCACCCACCACAACACCCCCACAAATATCAGCACTCGTGGGACCCTTTCTGGATGTCTTCCCCTCCTCAACCCACCAATATGACCCCTAATCCTTGATCCGTTCTGGAGAAAACCCCACCCCACCATCTACCCGTCAGCTGCCCTATAATTTCTCCCCAAATACATTCTCACACTATGACTTTCTTTAATGACCTACCTTCATAATTTCAAAACCCTTTACCACCCCTCAAATCATTCTTTTTCATTCTTATCAATATTTCTATTAATTTTTTCACATTTAGAACATAATGATTTATATAGAGACTTATATTTATTAAAATATGATATGTATAAATATTTATATATATATTGGAATATATATATATGATTATTAATACACACACATATCAATATATAAACATTATATATTCATTTGTATAATTATATATATATTGGTATATTATCTTTATTTATACGAAATGGTTAGATATTATTTTAAATAAAATGGATTATAATTAAATTCATATGATTTAAAGAATTTTTTTAAATGTATTTTAGAAATATATTTATATATTTAGATATAAATTTTATTCATGACATATATATTTATATATCTATATGTTTACATATATATGTAAAAATATTTACAAGTAATTTAGTATTTAGATAAAAAAATGTAATGTATTTATAAATATATATTGTAATTACATTTTAAAAGATTTAATAACAATGATATATCTAAAAAATTAATTTATATATGATGTATATATACATTATTAATACATGTACTCATACACAAATATTTACACACACACGTACACATTTATATTTCTCTCAAGAACATACAAATATATATATATATATATATATGTTATAGTATGAATATATATACATATTTGTTATTGACACACACATATTTATATTTAGATATTAAGTTTGTAGGTATATATATACATAATAATTAATTTTTTAACGTAAATAATAAGGATATTTTTTTTAATTAAATTAAATAAATAATGAGTATTTATTTCTATTTCATTTATATATATTAAAAAATACATCTTCACCTAAATATACTGAAATATTTATTTATAATGTTGATATAATTTAAGGAAATATATGAAATTATGTAGAAATTTAATTATAAAAATAAATACATTATCAAAATTGACAAAGTTTCAAAACAATATTGTTTGGGAATTTAATACCAGAGAATAAATTCACTCTCCACTATAAATGGAAAAAATACTCTCATAATTGATGATTAAATAATATCGAATTTTAAAACATTAAAGAATTATAATTATTAAAAAAATACGGTTTGGAGGCCCTTTGGGCCTTCTATGACCTTAGATAAACAACTAATATGGTCAAAGTAGGTCAACAAGTTATTGATGTCTACACAAGTTTTGATTTGATGTGTTGTAGAACCCAAACTGTCACTCAGATCAAATTTTTTGGTCCGTTGAAGTTAATGACATTTATTAAAATTATCTTCAACCATTCAATTATTTCTTGATTTTTTGTGTCATAAAATTGTCAATAAATTGGTATTTTGTGGTAATGAGTTGTTAATTATAAATTAATATTATTTTTTTTATTTTATAATCCAGTTTCACTAAATATTTTTTATATTAAGTATAAATGAATAATTAGTCTTCTATAAATCATAATTAATAATATATATATATATATCAATATAAATTTATTTATATAATAATATATTAAATATAATTTCATATAATTATTTTATGAAATATAACCTTTATAGATATTAGAAAAAATCCTTTATAGAAAAGCCTTTATCTGTTCTAGTAAAAAAGGTTTGATAAATTCAATTATTCATGAGCACATTATTATTTTCACAGATAAATACCTCCCCCCCATCAAATAATTTTCAATAGAACTGATAAACGGAAAAAATTATTAACACTTTATTCACTAAAGAATACATCGTTTTCAAATGTTTTTTTCTTTCTACTTAAGGCTACTGTTGGATAAACAAAAATTTTTAGTAGTGAAACCCGATAATTAACTCCATTAAGAATCATTTCACAGGTACTAATGGTGGTTTCAATGAATTAGTTGAAATATTCAATAACGATTTATAATAATACAAGGATGAGGATAGGCCACCTTTTGAAGATGAAAAAAAACATCAACTATCAATGGACTACCACAGGCTAATATGTGGAATTCCCAAATCACTCAACAGGAAGAATATCCCCACCATATAACCAGTGAATGAGTTCAAAGTAACAAGTGATAATGGAAAATAGAATACTTGAGTAGAATTCTCCATAAACCTATCATTTTTAGTATGAAAAATTCTCCAATTAGTTGGAAGCGAACCAACATTCCAGTAGAGGCTATCAGTTACTCGAATGAATTGAGTAAACTAATATAATGTTGGTATTTAATGCATTAAAAATTAATTCAATGTTCATGTATTAAACAGAATGATCCATGAATGATTCTATAATATTTTATAAGAAATTATTCCAATAAATATAGTCCTTTGGGAGCCTTGAGAATCATCTAAATCTACTCATCAGTATAATGATATTCTTCATTATCTGATAGTCAACACTAATGCTATCCATTTCATTCAAATCTATATCAATCTATATCATCCATCAACTTAGGATATATGTCAAAAAATTCTATATGTTTCACTCTTTTAAATTTTCTCTTTTCCTTCTAATTTTTTTAAATTCTTTGGAATAATTGAGACAAAACTTCAAAGTGATTGCATCATAAAAATATTCATGTTTCGTTTTTATATGATGACTACTACAATTAAACTAAGGGATCATGATTTTCTATCCATTTCTATTAAAATGTAAAAGGACCATATATTTTAGGTTTCTATATTTCCCGTTAAATCTATATTGTCTAATTTATATGGATTATTTGATGAACCTAAACATAAAGGGACAGATTTTTTATCTTGAATACCAATAAATATGATTTGTTAATACACTAAATACTGAAGAATGTTATGTGGTAAATTTTGTGAAGAAGTTTAACAGATACTTCCAATCAACATTAGCAAAATATCGTATGTCATTCACATAATATAATTTTGATTATTTATTAATTCAAATAAGTCATTATAAAATTTGTTTAATATATAAATTAATAATTAATCCCTAAATAATTTTTTATATTTGAATCACATGAAAATTTAAATGAATCTTTTTTATTAAATTTTTTGTATTATATTCATTTAACCATAAAATTTTATTTTTCCAACTTCAAAAATATTTTATGTTCTCAAATCATTTATAGAGATTATTCAATACTTATATTATTTTCCTTTAATTTCATAATATTGTAATTCACACCCATCCTTCCAGTTTAATAATCTATGACCAACAATTATCAACAGATAATAAAATTAAAATGATAACAATGTATTTATAATATAATTAATAATAATTTCTATTTTTTTGTAGGGATTACAACCCCAAAGAACACACATTCATGGTTCTATGTGGGAAATTCCTCATCCCATCCCACTAGGATTTTTACGAACCCACAAAGAAACATATCTTCATATCTCAAAGGCCTAAGGGATTGAAAGTTGATTACATGTGAAAACGGTATAAATTTATTGCTTAAATTCCTTTTGATAAATAATATTGATACAATATCCACTATATATACAGTTCCTAATATCATGATAAGACAATACATATGTTAAATCAAACAAATTAGAGGTCATTCAAGGTTGAACCCCTAACCTCTTGGATGCCAAGTAGGTGGTGGTACTACTCAAGTACCATCATGTTGGAAAAATATTCCGTATGATTATCAATATTATTTATTTTCATTATTTTTATATTTACTAAAATTATTAATGTATTGATATTTATTAAAATTGTAAATATAATTATCATATAATTAATTATTTTAGAAAATATATAAGTAATTATAATAATTAATATTCAAAATGCGGCTGAATATTTATTTGTTATTATATTAGTTACAATAACATATTTCTAGTTAATAAAATATTATGATTTACTATATAAAGATATATATACGTGTACATTTATTTTCATTATCAAATTAAATGATATAATAGATAATTTATTCCGTCATAACATAAACCATGGATTTCAAATTATAATTAATAATATTTTTAATATAGTTAATCCTGATGTGTTTTAATATATTTAAAGATAGGTAAACACATGATAAGATAGGTTTGTTCTGAAGTATGCGGCGAATAATATAAAATAAGGTGAGTGTTGAAGGTTATTATGCTTTGGGTGGCATTGTTTATGCCACTTTTTGACATTATTTACCATTGTTTCTTGTGTACATTAATTTATTAATAATTAATTATATGGGTTTATGTGTTTTAACACATGGAATGAACCATCCCTAGTATCGTAAATAATAATAATTAGAATTATTTATTATTTATAAAATAATAGTTTCTTATATTATTAATATGGTTAACCATTTTAAAATCATTTCAAAACTATAAATTATATTAATTAATATATAATTATACCAGTTACATTGTGTTATGTTAAAAAATATAATATTTTAGTTGTCATGAATTATTATTATTTGAATTAAATAAATAATTTTTAATTATATTATTAATTAATAATTAATAAATTTATTTCTTATAAATAATAATATTTATAATTATTAATTATATTTTGTAATTATATAAGGCTTGTTTCTCTACAAGTTTCTAGTAAAAGGACAACTAAAATATAACATATATCTCATGTAAAAATTTACTAATATTGAGAAATGTAGTATTCTAGTATCTATTATTATTTTGGATACTCTATTGTGCCACAACCTACTATATATTTAATGAATCCATGTGGTTTCATTCAATGTGTATGCTCTAAAATTTGCACCACTTCATTAGCACCATCTACTGCTACTTCCCCATCATCTTGGGTGATAGGTAGTTGATCAGAAGACCCCTCACTAATACCCCATTCCAACTGGAAGGAAAGTGGTAGATCTCTTGAAGTGTCTCCCACATTGGTAGATGATGTGTTGTGGTGATATGGTTATCTTTTGTCAAAAGAAAATTTAAACTAAAACATACTATATTTAACACTAGTAACTACATTCTAATATGAAAATTTAGGGGATTGTGAAGGAGAATCACTAGAGAAATAGTTTTGGACCCCTATAAGAATATTTTGTTGTTGTGGCTCCTCTACGATATGAACTGTAGGATTATATGCATTATCGTTTTGGGAATCATCCTCATGTGTAACATTATCTTGTGGAACAACTATAATAGTATCTTTACTCTTTGGTATATCCATAAGAGGATCATCACCCTCTAGCACAGTGACGTGGGGATCAACATCATTCGACACAAAGAAAAACAATCCTAGGTTAATTCTAATCTATTAGAAAAAGTGTCTATGTCACTAAAATTTGTAATATTCATGGTCAAAGGTTCCACCCTGAATGATATTATAGATGTGAATAAGGTGAAATATTTAAAAATACCATAAAAAGTGTTTTGATAACTATAGATAATGAAATAGAGTTTCTGAAAGTTGAGGATTGGATATTACCAACTCATGATAGCCTCATTTATTCCATATAATATATAATAACGAGACCATTAGGTAATAGGGTGCATAATACAACCAATCTAATAGATGTACATATATCAGTCCTCCCCCTTACAATCAAAACTCATAAAGTATGTCCCACATTTTAATATAATGTGCATGATTTGTCCACATGTCAAATTACGACTTCCCTAACATATTTAGGAAATGAGGTTATGGAAACAGAATGGGTGGTTCATGAATGGGGTAATGTAAGCAGAAATACATCATAACAGGATCTAAAAGGTTCCACTCATCCATGTGAAAATAAATAAGTTGTGTGATGCATGTTATAGTTGCAAGAATATCCATATAGTAAGGTGGGTGACTCTAGATAATATGACCAATATATATCATCCATGAATACCAAAAAATTAAAAAAATTAATATATAATTAATAAATTAAATATTTCCCAAAACAAATTAATTAATTCAATATGTAATTAAAATTAACATACATCTTCTTGGCAAATAATACCAAAAATAAGTCTATAATAGTTGACATCATGTCTGGCAGTATCTTAATATCTATGGGACTAGTTATACCTTCATGTAAATTTTTTAATATAGTTTCATCATGAAAATTTACTATCATTAATTTCACATAACAAGTGAAAACAAATCACTTCCCATGCATGGAGGCCTAAAAAATATCTACAAGCTATGGTGTGTGGAGATTTGGAGGGATGTGAATAATGCACTCTCAAACCCACATATAAACTAGTATAATCACATTCTACAATATATATATTACATGTGATATCTATTTCATGGTGGTATGTATGTATATAAAAGTCATTATGACCCCCAATTATACCTTCTCATATATTTCATTCCACTATGTAAATGTAAATACATTTGGTGGTTAAATATTATAAAATGATAGAATAATATCATGCCACTAGTAAGTCTCAGAATGTATGTGTAAAAAAATATTAGGACACTAATCTCCTCAGTGTCATCGGCTAAATGAATGATGTTCACATCTATCCATTGCATACATAACTAACATCCAATGATATATCTATCATATTCTAGAAACTAAATTCCATGTATCCTCTAGATAAAATCAGACCAATCACCACCAACATGGAATTTAATAGTCACACACATGATAGTGGGGCCTAACATAATGGATTCATCCCTAAGAGTAATATTCATCTCTCACACTAGTATATGAAATGTAGGTTTCACCAGCCTTTATATGTCTACAATGGTTACAATGATTTTTTTATCCATTAACTACACTCTCATAATACTTGTTGGATATATTCAATAAAACCTTATAATTTAGTTGCATGTATCTTCCAACACAGTTTTATCAATTATGAATAGATTAAATAGATTATATATCCATTTGAATATGATTTAATGAATATATGAAAATGTGAATAGAAATATACAAATATATTGAATATATTCGTCATGTTTAATGAAATGAAACGTGTCCGGAATTCCCATATAAAACGATATGATCCTTCATATTGTGTATAAAAAAATTCTTTCAAATACCTTAACACTTTCATCTTCTTGATCCTTATTTGTATCTCCTATAGAAGGCACTAGGACCCGTTTATGAGCTTCAAGTACCATCGAATAGATATTTTGATCCTAATGTTGATGAAATCCCTGGAAGGTAGGAATCCATTGTTAATTGATTCAATGATCATTATGATGCATACTCCAACAAAGATTAATGATTGTGGATACTACATCAGCTAGCCAGGTACACATATTGTATATTCTTTATTAATATTACATGTTGATTCTGTCAATGTGAGATCTTATATAAGCATTTTGTTTCCACCTCCATGTTCAAATGATGAACCGAAAAATCCTATTAGTGGTTTCAAATAGCGTGGTTTCTTTAACAAATCAACACGTTCATTGTATTATTTAATGAAGAAAAAATTTTAAAAATGTAATCTAGATCAACCCATCTAAAAATTATATTATGAAATATCCTAATGAAAAATAAAAGTGTTGATTTATTGATGGATGACGTTGTATTATCAGAAAAAAATTAAAATTATATTGAAGTTTAACATAATTTCAATGAACCAAAAAAATAAAAAAATTAAAATTATTTTTTCAATTAATTTTTCATATTGATTATAAATGATTTCATTTTGAATTTATAAAATATGGCTTTTCAATTATAAAATTTATTAATAAACTTAAATTATGATATTAATTAGATTATTTATAATTAATTACTAATAACAGAAAAGGATATTTTCAACCTTTTATAAATTTTATATAAAATATTATTATAAATTGATTAACCATAAAATGTTTGGGGTAAATTTAATGAATGTTTTTGAAAAAAAAAATTATAAATATTACATGAAAATTATAGAGATAATATTATGAATATATTTTTAAAATTAATATGAAATAACTTATACATTTAATATAAAATTTTAATTTGATAAATTACAAGGAAATTTTATTATATGTATACAAATTTCAAAATAATACTATATATAATTTATTTATTTTTCATATTTACTAATTACTCATTGTTATTAATTAGAAATATTTAAATTTTGTTCTTTATTTGGAATATTATTTGAACCACATCATAAGGGTTTTGACGGGTCATTTTAATATAAATTAAATAACATAGAATATGTAATATTGATTTTATAATAAAAATCATAAAATATAAATTAAATTGTAAAATTTTTATAATTCAAGAAATACAATATATTGAAACAAATTTTTAGATATTTAAAGATATAAAAAAGTACATAATTAAAGGGATTCATAAATTTTTTATGTTAGATTAAATATTTTTGAATCATTTTTTATAAATCTTCCATTAATATTATAGATTTAATGTTATGAAAATGTTTACAAATTATAGGAAAAAATGTATTATTGTAATAACTTATTTCATACTGTTTATATAAAATAATTTATTATATAGGGTATATAATAAAATAAATAAATGTTTCTCAATTTTTTGTTAATAAAATTATCAAAATATTAAATTTTAGATTTTCAAGTGGCTTTTACCTATTTATATTTCAGGATTTGTGGTCATGAAAAAAATATTTATTTAGATATAAAAAGAGTGATTTATAGAGAGTTAATAAATTATATAAATATGGAATAAATTTAAATAAATTTATATTTATAGTTATGAATTGTTCATAATTATTAATATCAAAAATTTTCAATTTCAATGAAAATTCCTTATTTAATGACATTATTTAGAACTCATCCAATGTGGGTTTTAAGATAAAAAAGTTTAGTGGTTTAAATATTATTTTTTATATGATATTTAATTTAATAAAATGGGTTTACTTAAATGAAAATGGATTATATATTAATTAATGAAATGTATAATATATTGACATTCCATATAATGTAAAATATTAAAAGGTTTATATTTAAATTGGATATAAATGTTTTTATATTACTAATTATATTATAACTATAATATTGAGCTAAATAAAATTATAATTAAATTTTATTTATGAAATGTTTTAAAAATTGTTTATATGATTAACTATTTGAAATTTCCATTTATTTTGAAGATAATCATTAATTCATTTATATACATAATTATTATTTTTTGAATACTATGGATTCCCAAACTTTTTTGATATATTTATTATATGAGTTATATCATTGAATTACATACTATAAATGACTCCATAAAATTATGTTTCCTTCAACCTTGACCTCTATTTGTAATTAGAGAAATGGAATTGATAGTACTTGTTGATTATAGAATATTAGGTGTTAGAGATATCATGAACGGATTTCTATCTTGATAAAAGTCTCCCCAGGGAGATGTCATTTATGTCAAGATACAAAGTTAGGAAGAGGTTTATAACTTCTTTGGTAATGTGAATGTGGTTGGACATCGTTCACTTCGAGGTTGCTCATATATGTTTATTCCTTTACATTAAGAGTACATATACGTTATTCATATTAAACATTCAAATATATATTCTTATAATGTATATTAAATTATTGATAATTTAACTGATAAATCTATTATATATGAAGTATTATATTCCTTCTAATATCGAACTTCTCATGAAATTTACCTTTCTACCTTGTATTTTTATGCAAAATTGGGGTCCCTATGATTATCTTTTGTAATAGAAGAAAGTGATAGGTAATATTAGTACATCCTTGGGTAGTTTGACATGAAATTTGGGTGCCTTTTTATTTTCCAATGTTATCCCATTTTTTGAAGTTTATTTGTATTATGATCACTTTAGTGGAAATAAGTTTTTTCATTCAAGATGAAGAGAGTTGTGTATTTCAATATGATATATTTTTTTATAAATGTTTCTGAACTCAAATATTCATGAGTCGCCACTAATTTGTTTGAGATGATTCTACACGTAAATAAATAATGGTAATGAGTTTCCAACCGACATAGGGTAATTGAATAATGAAATATGGGTCTTAGATAACTAAAATGATGTTAAATATGTGGTCATAAGTTTCATTGGGAGAGATATTAATAAAATTCATTAAAAAAAATATTTAATAAAACATGAAACTTATGTTATAAAATCATATCTTGTTGATGAATAAAATCATCATCATAAATTATATGTTTGGGATTAAAACATTAAGACACAATAGCTAACTATATGTAACTCCAAAGACTGTAAGCTTAATAAATTTTCTCATTGAAATATTTTTTTCTGTTAATTAAATTTGTGATATAAAAATTTTTGGAATTTTTTACCCATTGAATCTGGATTGTTATTGAAGCAAATAATTATTCAATTTATGTTTCAAAACCATTAAATGATAAATAACACGAAGAACATTTTTCTCCACTCATATAGTCAATATGATTGAGTATAACAGTGAAAAAATGAGACTAATGGTTTTCTGAAGTCTTATTCTAGTTAAACAATTAATTATGTTATTCTATGTATACATGTTCCCAAATGATTAACTAATTCAACAATATATCACCCGATGTTCTCATGGTTTTTTGTAAAAATTATTCAGGCTTATGATGACAGAGTTCATTTACTATACAAACAATACAAGTGGGTTAAAGTTCAAACTGAGAGAATAAACATTATTTATATTATCCCACTATATTTAGTAAGTTATACAATTATGGTCCTATAAAATAAAAGGTAAAATTACTAATAGAAGAAAAATAATTCTATATTATGGAATTTTCTTGAATCCCTAAAGAAGCTTAATAAAACATCAATTATTTTCCATTTCATGTATTAATGTAATATAAATTGAATCTCAAATTTTAAAGTGTATGTTATTTAAAATATGTACCATATAAATGTTTTAAATATGAATGATTTCAAAATCAAATAAATAATTATTGGATCATGTAGTTTCCATTCATGAGATGAAGAAAATGATTTCTACATCACTGATTTTAATATCGAAGAATGTAAAAATAATAGATGAATCTATGTAAATGAGTTATATTTTTATCACATTTTCTTTATATGATTATAGATGTTGTTTTCACTAAAAAAATTATCGTACAAATAGAGAAAATTAATTGTATACACATGGTTTATGAATCATTAGTTTTTATAAAAAAATTAAAATGTTAGAAGGATAAATGTATTAATCAATATTTTGTTAAAATGTGAGGAATTAGTTCCCACTACTAATCTGTGAAATATTGTAAAAGATTAACATTAATTTCAATGAAATTATCTATACACAATGAATACTTTATATAATATGAGAACATTGGATTCATTATTAAATATTACTTTTTAGAATAAATAAGATTAATTTCCTAACACAAATACAATTCTTTTGATTATTAACTGGATATTATGATAATGATGTAAGGATTAAGAGGATAGTGTGAGTATATTATAACTTATATAAGTTGAAAGTTAAAAAACAATATATTATTCTAGTCAATGATTACTTTTTTCGTTACATAATTATTTGCATAATGTTCTAATGATTGTTAGGATATATGATGTTAAAAAATTGTAATGATTTTATTTATATACCCTACACAATTTAATATGACTATTTACTAAATAATTATACGTTCTTAAGATTAATTGATTAGTCACATAATATGTTAATGAGTTAGGATATCATGATAGCAATGAAAATTAAAAATATTTATAACTAGTTATATTAATAAAATTAATATGAATATTATATATGATTTTATAAATTAAAATCATCTTCATATATTAAATGATATTAGGGTTTAATGGTAAAGAGAATTGTAAATTGATACTTCTATTTACCATTATATAGTGAATATCACTTTATCCAAAACGATTTTACGATATGCTAGAAAATTAATAGTGAAAATATTTATGTTATTTAACATGATTATATTTTTTAAGATATGATGGTAATGAAATAATATAAATACTTAAAATATTTATTTTTACGGCATAGTATAGGATATATATGAAAAGAATATAATCATTATATTATAATCATGGAAATATATTTGTGGAATAGGTTTCAATAGTTAAGATTGTGTATATATAAATTGTTCTATGAATATATTAAATGAATCATCGAATAATATGATTTCGTAAAATTTAGGAGTTAGGATAACTGTTCAGGGAGTTTAATTTTGTAATTATGATACTTTTGTATCATTATTATTGACACTAATATATATACCATTGACTAAAATAGTTTAGATAGATATTTCTAGTATGTGGTCACATAGATATGTGATTATTATTACATATATATGTAATTAGTTAACAATACCATTACAACAGTAACCCCATGAGGGCCATGTTAAATATCTATTGTAAAAAATATGAGAAATTTCTTGTAATGGTTATAAATATTTTTTTTATAATAAATGTTATCTGTTTTTATCATTCTTTTGTGTGGGATAAAATCTACATTACATAAATGGTTGAATGATAAATATACCTTCAAAATATTTACTCTTTGTTATCCCTAATCATTTATCATCATTATGTATTATGTGTTTTAATGATATGTTTAAGTTATCTTGGAGTGATTCTTATACATATTATATTAGTATGTATAATAGATATGTATAATTGACTCATGTGGTAATAAGTATCGACTTATTACATAGACTACTCACAAAATTGTATCTCATGGAATCACATAAAATCATCAGTATACATTGGGGTGTTATAAACAATACTTATTACCTTATGTTATTGAGACACCTAACATAAGAATCATTATAATTTTCTACCATGTTTATTTAAGACAAAATATGAACTGGACTATTAAGGGGGTGTTTCTAAAATTACTAATCATGTGATTAGTGAGAGTGAAACTATGTTTTGAATTTTTTTCACTTGTATGAAATGTAAATACATACCACCCTTGATTTAATTAGACTCATGATATTCATGGACATTCATAGTCATGTATAAAATGATGTGATCAACTATTATTATGGGTGACATGTGGTGTACTCTTCAATTAGATGAGTGATATGTTGTGTATTCATCAACTACTTCAAAAAAATAAGATAATCCATAAAATTTGAGTGGGATAATACTAGATTGACATGTTTTATGTCTAGTGGTCACTAAATTTCTTGTAAAAAGGGATCCTATTTTACTTTATATTATATATTCAATCCATCTTGTGGTGGATGTTTTCATATAGTGATATAAGTATTTTTGATGGAGATAAAAACATATCTCATTGTATCTAGAGTAGTTGTGACGCTTAGAAATAGGCTGTTCGTTTAATTAATTCATGAAAAAAGGATTTCATATTTTTTTAATGTTCTCAAGGCCCTTTGGGACACATAATCAGAGACATGGATATTGATAGTCCAATATATGATTTATAAGAAATATGTAGAGGTTATCATGTTCAGATAAATATATATGTATGTTTGATGGATATCACACTAGTCCCCTAATTATATTTAGTAGATTTTTTTCATATCTATAATATATACATTATATAAATTTATGAAATAAGGATTTCAAATTTCAAACGAAATTTTTAAGGCCCTCATGGTCCCATATTTAATCCGTTGATTATAGATAGAGTTTGGGAAAAATAATTTGTTGAAAATAAAAGAATCTTTATTGAAACAGTATCCAAATTATCATTCTATGGATTCACGATGTTTTTTAAATATTGGCATCATGTTCTTTTAGATTTTAGTTCTACTCGAGGAATTTTGGATACACTCACTCAAATCATAATAATTAATATCATATATATCCACCATATATTTTTATAAATTATGATCTTTTTAAATAAAATTCATATTAAGATGAATTTTTTTTAATAAATATATGACAATGAAAATATATGTATATAGAAATGTTGAATGTGTTCAACATGTTTCATTAAATTATATGCATCTATAATGGATATATAAAGAGCAATGATGCATGTTTTGGTTTATAATAAATGCTCACAAAACATACAATACATTCATCTTCTCGATCAATGTTTACCTCTCTTAGATATTTTTTTAACACTCCTTAAATAAATTTGGGAATTCGGAAATATATATTAGGATCCTTGGGACGGTGTACTCCCACATGAGTATGAAGCCTTTATTTTCAACTTTGGTGGTATTCTTCATGTATACTCCATATAGGATTAAATATTGAGGAAATGGAACTAAATATCAAGGTATATATATTTTAGGTTCATCCATGATATTACACATCGATTACTAAGAAAATAGAAAATATATTTTTTCCCAACACAATGTCATGTGATGGACACCAAAAACATGTCATCTCTATACCATATAACCATACACATCAAATTTATGGTATGATTTTAGGATGTGTGAAACATGATGAATGTGGTTTGACCTTTGTATACTCAGTGTGGTAACAAATTCACCCTCCATGACTAGACATGAAATATTTCTATAATTGAAGGTGAACAATGGAATTCCTACCATGTCGGTATATGATATAATCAATATTATTTATAGTTAATGTGATACACTTTATATAATAATTTTAATATATATATATATGTGTGTGTGTGTGCTATGAAATGAGTTAAACATGTTTACCATGAAATTGAGATTCCAATATGTTCTAGTGGGGTGAATTTACCTTCTGAACATTTAAATTAATTTAAATCCAATTATCATAATCAATGTAGAATCACAAAAATAATCATTTACTAGTAAAAAATTCATCTTTCTTTGATATTGTTAATGATATTGAATATTTAACATGACTTATGAAGGATTTCATTTGTTTTTTCATAATTCAATACTTCAGAAGTGTCTTATCATACTTCAATTATTTTGAATGACTTCTATGTAATTTTACATAGCCAAAAACATAATTATCATTCAAAATGAATAATTAAAAAACATATAAGATTTATAATTTTACACTAAAATAATAAAATAAATAGATATGATCAATTATTTTTTGAATTAGGTCTCCTTACCTATATTCTAGTACATTTTATATTAATATGATATTGTAAATGATATATGTTTCATTATATTCCCACTCCCCATTCTTATGGTTAATTAATATCATTTATCAAATGATTACCTATGGCTTTCCCTTGGGATGAGACATTGTAATGCCCATGACCCGAGAGCCACTAAATAGGTTCCCTGTGATGAGTCATCACATGACCTCCTACACACATCCCCATACTCTAGATATTTCTTACTAGTGGCAAGGTTCTATGAAGCAACATAGGGATATTATACCCTCCCTACCCAAGTAATCTACAATTGATAAATATATAAATAGTGGAAAAAAACTGAAATAAATAATAATCATTCATATCCAAGCATCTCCCAAAACTAGGTATAAGCTATAACCAATGTAATATATGTCATGTCATGCTAACAGTTCCATGTAAACAAAACCAAAAATTAAAACAAGAAGCGGATTCCTTAAATAGTCCTAACTCCAAGTTCAAATTCTTAGCAATGCTTATCCCAAACCGACTCAACTTCTTAGAATATAGACCTTTACCTTATCATAACTATAAACTAGGTAATCTAATAGGGTACCAAATGATTCCCATGAGGGGTGTTAGTAAAACCTTATAGGCAACCACCAATAGTTTCTAAAAAATATATAAGGTAAAAAGATAGTGCATTTAAATACTAAATATAAGAGAAGAGAGTAAAAGAAAACACAGGTTCCGCATATTAGAATTTATTAACGTAACTATTTTCAATGTTATTTTTATTTTCATCATTCATACCTTCTTCGTTACTTAATACATTTTCAACATTTGTTATATGTATTAGGAATATACATCATCTAAAGATGGGTATAAGGTAATCAATCACTATATGTGAGGGAAATGAACCCATTCCTATCTCGCACTGGATGAACACATCAAATCAATTCATATTCCTTACCTCATAGCCTCTGTTTTGGTGGAATGAGACCCTTCGAGGAATATATCCTCTGTTCAATTCCTTAACCCGTGCATTTTTTGGTTGATTTTAGAGCCTCGATCTAACTCCAACTATAGACATAAATAATTATGTAAATACCCTACTCTACCAATCCCTGTGTACATTTCTATTTTTTCATCCACCAAACACATAACATATCATAACTATCCATAACCAATAGAAAATGAAATTACCTTTCCTAATCATCAACATTGGAAGTTGTACTACACCATAACCCATTAACAAATTTTCCATTCACGTTTCATAGTAATTTAGCTTAATTAACATTCTATTTCCCTAACATAGTATGTATATTCAACAATTTTGATACAATTGATAGTAATCAGCAATTACCATACATTAACCTTTTAAACCCCTATATCATCTCACATGCATTTTCCCATTTATGCACTTCATGTACAATTATTACATCACAGAGAACAACCACTTCTTTACAATAAACACATTATGTATACCACATAATTCCAATTTATTAACCCATTAAACATATTTTTCAATTCCTTTATGCCATCTCATATACATGTTCTTCAATTCACGAGACATTTTCAATTGAAAATATTCAACATATCATGTATCCTATTCCTTTCAGACACATCATCATAATTCATAATCCATTAAACACCTTACGAATTAACTCATTTACCTCATTTTTCATTCATAAGTCGCGGTCCATCAATCCATTAACCTTTTTACATATCATCACTCATATAACCCATTAGTATTCAACCCAATGAGCCCTCATTCAATTACTTACCAAAGTAAAAAACTATCATCATTACATTTTTATTCAACCATATTTACTCACACGTTCTTCATGGGATCTATGTCATAACACATCAATTCTACACATATCTTTAACAATTTCTATGATAGTAAATGAAGGCACCCCCCATGGGTGTCCCTAAATCATTCTAATCATCCTCAACACATCACAAGGGGATCATGAGGGGTCTAAGACATTATTAATTGAAGCATTTTACTGAATCATACTCAAGGTAGAAAATTCCCAATAAAATGGAAGCACTATCTCAACAAACATAAAATAATATATTACAAAACTAAGGTATATAGCTTCTAGTCCACCTACCTCATATAATAAAATCAATGAATTTAGATTTATATCCCTAGATACATATTTAAACAAAATTCGAATCCCAAAACTAGGTTCCACTAGAAAAATGGGTTTTTTGAGATTGGTAAGAAGATGAGGGAATCTAGAAACCATAATCTGGAATGGAGAATCAAGGGTTGTGATAGACATACCTAGAGCTTCGATCAGAAACCATTAGTGCTCCCAATATCTTTGAAACATGTTAGATCAACACATTAGAATATTGGGTCAAAATGGTGTATATATAGGGTTAGAAGATGATGAAATGAGAGATAAATTGTATGGTAATATTAAACTACCTTAATGGAAAACATTAATTTTCATAATTTTATTTTCCCTCATGGTTTACATGAATGATTTTCCAAACTGTGTGCAAGTCACTATCTATGGAATTTGAGGTTGAAAAGTTACCTATAAACATTTACATGTTTTACATTTCATTCTCTGACAGTGTGATATTCCACTGTGTATGGTTTCACTGTTTTCCTATGAAGGCTGCATAGTTGGCTTATCCATGCTCCAACCACGCACCATGCACAGTTTGGCTTAGTTTCCTTCCATTCATGTCCAAAAACCCTGGAACTCCCTCAAGGCCCCTCATACCACAAAGAACCATTTCATAAACCAGAAACTAGATATTGAATGAAAAACTTATGAAATGATGAAACTTCATGAAGTACATTATTTTTAAAAATTTAATATAAGGGTCTAATGATTGGTAATCATTAAGGAAAGTTAAATAATGAAAATCAATAATAGGCATCTATGGAAGACAATATGAATCAACAAGAGTGATCAATAAAGTTACTTCATTGACAACGGTTACCAAGGATAATATAACTATTCCACAATCTATAATGATATATGAACATGGAAACCTCAGTTTTGAGAAAGAACCAAAACAACAACATGTGTCCTCTATTAAGAGAACTTTCAGTCAACCATTTTTTTCTATGAGTGGATCATGGAAATCTATTTCCAAAATGTGAATACCTACTCAATAAAATAATTAAAAATTAAATTTTGACCTTACAAGAAATATTTTATCAAATTATGATTAGAATATTTTACCAATGTCCATCCCCATATAATACTATAGGGATAATTTGAGAACATAATTCACATGTTAATAGAATGCATCCTATACTAATCTAGTGACATATATTTGACCGAAACAATTAAGGATTTCATTTATGAACCCCATTTCATTAGTGGTCATATTTGTGTTATTTTTTGAAGACACATCAAGTTATAGAATATAAACATTGGAAAGAGAAACATAAATAGAGGTTGTGGTCTTCTAAATACAGAGACAACAACATTCAATTAGTTGTAAGGTTGATATCTCAGTCATGTTCTTCCAAAATATTATCAATATGAAACCATTTCATGATATTTTCAGGTGGTTATGTATTTAGTATATCAAGAAAAAAAATTCTATAAAAAAATAATGTGTTTATACATTTGATCACATTCGTCGCTGATTTGTAAATGACACCTTGAACCATAGGTTAATTGTTCATTTATCAAGGTTTTTCTATGTCTAATCAAGGTTTCGTAAAAGATATTTATGGTAGAAGAGTGCAATGGAAGAACCCCATAAAATTTAGAAGGTCAATGTATCCTAGTGATCATGCATGAACATCTATAAAAGGGGGTGGGACCACTTTTCTATAGTGTCATTTAGTCATTCATTCTTTAATTTTTAGTTATATATATGATTGATTAATAATTGGCATTATGTTATGTACTTCAAATTAAATGGAATGTGTGATTATTCTGTCATGGATATAGGATTAAAATCCAAAAAATTAAAAATATTTTGTGTGATTTAATTATCTCATAAACATTCATATATTTTATGTGAACATTTATATGGTTAACTTTTTTGAGATTGAAAAGATTCAACTCAATGAGATTATTTGAGTGAATTTTATTCGTCTATATTTTTGAATGTTGTTGTTAAGATATGTGATATCATTTGGTCTATTTATACACTTTTAACCTTAATGAAATTCAAAATTCAGTTGGTTGGAGGTTTGTGAAGGAATTCTCAACACAAGATCCCAACACATTAAATAGTAACATCACAAGAAACATATCTTCTTCCTCAAAATTTTTTTAATAGAGTGAGATTCAATGAATTGAATGGATAAAGAATTAGATAAAAATAATTTACATATTTTTAGATTTAATGGGAATTATTTTTTTATTTTCATAAAATAGAGGAATATCTCATTAAGAGTGATATAGAATTCAAATTTAATGGATTCAAACTTAAAATAATGCAGAAAGGTGAATGGTAAAATCATCATTAAAAAACAAGAAGTTTAGAGATAATAGCATTGTCATGAAATGTAGCCTTAAATATTTTGGTGAAGAATACAACAAAAAAGTTGATGGAGGCCTTATAGAATCTATATGAGAAGCATTCTACACATAAAATAGTTTTTTGATTTGATATTTTTAGTATATAGTTATCAAAAGAATGTTCTATTCAGAAAATTTTAAATATGATATGGGGAATGATCTTCTATATCAAGGTAACATTCATTTATGATATATAGGTCATATTATTTTGATTATCATTATAGGAATATTTTGATACAATGTAGAAAAAAGTGAGTACATATAGTGGTAAACCTGAATTATTATTCTAGGATATCCAAAACATATTTCTCATTGGAGATCTATATTAGAGGGAGACTCATGAATCATGGGGTGATTCTTTAAATGATGATGCATGGGGGATCTCATCTATTTAATGATGTCATATATGATTATAGGGAATCCCAAGGGATAAATTTTGAGGTAAATCTAAAGGCCCATGGACAACGTGTTGATGATTTAATAATTGGATTCAACATAATAATTTCTATTTTGAACTAAAAAGTAATCCCAATAGACCATCTTATAGAGGCTTTGGTCTACTGAATTTAGTTTTTATAGTAGTTATAATTGACTTCTAATTTTTCACATCTATGTGGAATCTTCTATCATTGATTTTTAAATATTATTCCACTACACTGGTGAAAATATATTCAAAAAAAATTATGTTAAATGAATAATTGGGACAATATATATATTTGATGATGATTCATGGGAAATAATGGGTGGTGATATGTAAACATCTAGGTGGAGAGTATTCGTGTAATTAAACTAAAAATGACAATACATATCCTAGGTATTTGGAATAATCTAATTTAGGTTTTTTAGTTGGAATAAGATAGTTATAAATCATATTATTCAAATGGCTTATAGGAAATTAGTTATAGATCTCTTTTCAAGTCGTGATGTGTAAAGGATGACACTAATTATCTCACTAGATTGGAAGTGGAAGCTACACCTACTATAAATTCATCTTCAAAAAGTTCATATTAGTAGATTTTTTTGTTAAGGCTCCTTATAGAGAAAGTACTGAATGTTCAAGTGGAAAAATGTATGCTAAATATTGATCATTCAATATTAATTTTTTTTTATTTTTATTCTAAATAAACAATTAAATGTCAACATTAAATTTTTTAAATCATTGAATAAATAATAATTTGAATTGGTTTATACTAATGTTTGGGGACAATTCACTAATAAATATAATTTAAATTCTCTATTCATTTTTTCTCTTATTAAATACCAATGGAGTAATTATGGGAATACATCCTGAAAAATTAATTAGAACTGTTTGGAGTATTTTTTTCTGGAAATCTATTTTTGAAATGAAAATGAGATACATGATGAAATTAATTATATAAAATAAAGAAGATGATAATTATGGAAGATATTTTTAGAATATTTATATGTATAGAGGAATTATAAAAGAAAATATTGTACATAGATCACTAGATTAAAATATTGCTTAAAAATAATTAGGCTTCAATAAGATGTGTATGGGAACATTTAGGAATTCCCATGACATGTATTGAAGAGGAGGTAAGAACTGTATCTTATTTTATCAATTAGATCCCATCAAAACTAGAGTATATATTTTTAACTAGCATATTGTACATGGAAGACATCATAATTAGCTTAACAAAATATTTTTTTTAATTTTATCCCATGAACTTGTGGATTCCAATGATAGTGAGAAAATTGAGGGAAAATATCATTCAGGGTTTTTTGTGGACTATGGATACCACGAACCCCTCCCCCTCCCCCTGCCAATATACGCTTCATTGGAAAATGATGAGATTAGGGAGATTGTGACCACACGTGTCCCACCTACAGTAGGCCACATGTTTGAAAAATAACTGAAGGTAAATAATACATACAAATTGGAGTAAATACCCTCTTGAATAACATATAAAAGATAGTGTTAATATAGATACCCAAATCAGAAATATCTGATAAAAATTAATGAAATTTTATGTGTATAAATTAATTGACATATGAATTTCAAATAACTCAAAATGAATTTCATGTTCTCAAATTTAATTTCAATAGTGACCATGATGAAAAATCTGATCCTGAAAAAAAAATATAGTAAAATCCAGCATTATTTTTGACATGACCATGTCACCTTGAAAGAAGTTTATATATATATGGTGAGTATAATAAATATACATAGTAGCATATTCCCATTATAACGATGCATTCTTTACATACATTGTCAATACTTCAAAATTGAAGCACACTTATTACAACATATGACAAAACCACAATGGACCGTATAGGTATAGTGTCTTTAGAAACTGGGAAACATAAACAACTGGTTCATAAATCTTCTACAATGTCTCCCATTTATTTCATCATATCTAGGGTCCCTTTTAGCATATTCTACTTAATATCCATCTTCCTGACCTGGGGAAAAGAAATCATAAAAGGGTGAGCTCAAATGCTCAGCAAGGGCAAATAAAAGAAATAAAAATCATATCATATCTTTTTGAAAATCCTAACCTGCAAAAGAGATCATAATATCTTAACATGGAATAAATCATAGAAGTGAAAATGCGATCCCCATAATCATAACATAAAACTTGAAACTTTGTGGCCTGCACATATAATCAAGGAAAATCATTTCTTGTTAGTCATGACTCATTTCCAAGACTATCTTAGCGGACAAAGTCCATTTCTGAACCGAGTTCACTCCTCGTTTCAGTCCTGTATCACTGAACCGAAATAACCTTCCGTTCCAGCCATGTCTATATCATGAGATATAAATCTTTACCCAATGCATTGGAGGGAGATATAGGTCCCACCCATCTTATAATGAATCCTTTCTTATGTGTGTCACATAATCATAAATCATACATCATCGCATATCACATGTAACAAAAATGGGATTCTTGAAAAATCATGACATCATAAAACAAATCATGTAAGTTAAATGACTTCATAAAAATAATTCCCTCAAGACATAATCAAATCAATTTAATAATAGGGATAAAAACAGAACCCTATATTATCTTAGATGGAAAATAATTTTGATAAAACATTTGAACTCCATTCTTGAGGAAAATATCCTTTCTACTTCAAAAAAACTTTTCTTTTCTTAACATGTCATACAATTATAAACTAAAAGAAGTTGATTAAAAATAAACTTGAAAACTTGTAAAGTAAGCTTCTTGGAAGTAATGTTTTAAAAATCCATTCATTCCGTATAAGTTAAAAAAACATTCTTCGTACTTTTGTCGGAAAAGTCAAAAAGTACCTCGTACGAAAAAGAAACAAAAGATTCCTTTCATATTCTTTACTAAAAACTCACCTAAGGGTAAAATTGGATTTAAACTATTGTAAGTGGATGTAAAAAATATTTCATATTGAGAGAAGATGGATGTGGATGATAAAATACACCCCAGTAAGTACCAAAGTATAAACAATCTTGGATTAAAATGAGATTGTGATATTTCCCTTACCTTAGGTCCGTTTTGATTTGTACGTGTCCGAAGATCCTGTATAATGGTTTAAATAATGTTATTGACTTATTAAAGAATCATATATATTGATATGATATCATATATGGTCTTATTCTAAGCTTCTTAGTAGTAATATTTCATTGTTACTTGTTACTCGGGTCTTTATTGCCTTTTGTTCTTATACATTTTTTGCCAAATAAATTCTTATTCTTCTTTTAAGGTTATAGATACCTTATATCCAGAATGGTATTAGTGTAACATATATAATATTTATTCATTAAATTCATTTATATAATTACTATGTAATGATGATCATGTAGAACGAGTCGCATCACATCGTGGAGACGGTATTCCGAACGTACGCACGAGTGATGATATCATTCCTATGATCGTGGAATTTTATTGGAGTATATATATATATATATATATTATTTCAGTATCAATATTACTTTATAATAATCATAAATAGTTACTCATTACACCATTATACCCATCCTTGTAAGGTGATGGTTGTAACTAGATTACACCACAGCGTGGAGACGGTATTCCGTATGTACGCACGCGCGGTGATTTCATTTTTCCGTAGGATTGATAGAAGGTGAATTAGGGTTGTTTCATATTTATAATAACATATCAGTATGTAAGTAATACTGATGTTATTACTTTATCATGAAACAACTAAATAAGAAGATGTTGAAGAAGAAATAAATTGAAAAGATCGGTAATGGATATTACCTCTTCTTTGGAACGCCTCTTTGAATCCTCCACTTAAGGAACTATGATTGGTATTTGAAGAAGACCAGGACCTCTAGGATTATTCTAGGTAAGAGGAGAAGGTATTTTGGCAGGGGTTGGATGAGCTTGAGTGCTCAAATTGGTGTGAGGAGGAGGGGGAGGAGGTGCCCTTTTATAAGGGAGGAGAGGGGCACCTTTGGAATATCTCAAAATATTATTTTATATTAAAGTCAAAATCGGTTTATAATGGTTCCAAAGGGTTTTATTTCGAAGCTAAAGTGGGGATGGGTCTAAATCCTATCAACCAATAGGATTTAGACAAGTTTAGGTTATTATTTTAACCTTATCAATTAGATTTAACTCTAAGTTAAATAATTTAACTTTTACCGTGTCTTTTTGTTTTCTTACACTATATGGTTAATACACTTACTATAACATGCCAAACGAACCCCAAATTGTTTATTATGAATATATATATCCTTATCTAAGTCATTTGGCCGAAGCTTAGATTTTTAGGAATAAAATAACAATTAATAATTTAATAATTGATTTAAAAAAACTATTTTGTGTCAATTTTGACAATATTTGATATATGATTTTTTTGAAAGTCATAACATAATTATATGTTCGAAAAAAGTTGATTATATCAACACTAATATATCATAGTAACCTAGAAAATTAGTGGAATTCATAAAAAGTCTCAAATTACATTTATTTTTGTGTTTATAACATCAATTATGTCAATATTTCATTAATAAGATAATTACTGCATCATCATTGTGTCATAAATAAATAAAATTATTTAATGTCTAAAAATTATAAATAAAATACCATTATGTAGTAAATCCTTTTAGCTTTCTAATGAATATTTATAGTAGAATTTATCTTATGTATAACCCCATATTAAAAATGACTTACTTATTAAACTTTTATTTTAACTATTTTAACCCTTCTTTAAATAAATTAATAATAAATGTCCTAATCTAATCCAAGTGGGCCTAAATGGTCATATTTTATTCCTAAGTTTGTTTTTGGTCGAATTAAACTTATCCTATAGAATTAGGACATGTGTTAGGGTAATAGTTATATCATATTTACCCTTAGTTACCCTATTTACTATTAACCGCGGTAAACAAAGTAAAAAGTTACTATTCACCAAAAAATTATTTTTATCTCATTGAACCACATTTTACTTACTGATATCAACCGTGTCTGTCGGATTTTCAAAATTCCATTCACAGAAGCGGTAAAATTAAGTTTTATGCAAAATTCAGTTTTTAACCTACCACTTAGTGGTTTCACTATTTATCAAAAAAATTGAACATTTTCAGAAAAATACCAAAATTTCACCCTAGGCTAATTTCGGTATTCCGAATCCAAAAATGAAGTCCATTTTGAAAAATAAAATTTATAAAATTTTAAAAAGTGGTTAATACTATTCATAATGGCTAGTTTTAATAATATTTTAATAGCATATCGTTGTTTAGTGAAACTCAGTATTGCTTACGACGCAAGCTATCGAGGAAGGTCGCGATTGCATGTAAAGTAAGACAAGCTAGAGTGTAGTGAAAGATTCCTTTGATGATATATAAAAACAAAATATTACTCATAAAAATCTCGGGTGTTACATTCTACCCCCCTTAAAAAGAATTTCGCCCTCGAAATTCGTCACTTTGTAACAAACAGATGAGGATACTTCTCCCTCATCATATCCTCAAGCTCACATGTAGCTTCTTCAAGTTGGTGGTTCCTCCATAAAAATTTCACCAATCGAGTGGTCTTGTTTTGTAGGACTTTTTCGCTACGATCCAGAATCTCTATTGGTTGTTCTTCATAAGAAAGATCTTGCTCCAGCGGTACAACTTCTGAGCAGAGTACATGTGAAGGATCAGGTATGTACTTTCTCATGAGAGGTACATGGAACACATCGTGAACTTGAGAGAGATTCGGTGGAAGGGCCAATCGGTAAGCTACCTTTCCAACACGATCCAGTATTTCGAAAGGACCGATATATCTAGGGCTCAACTTCCCCTTCTTTCCAAACTCATAACCCTCCTCCAGGGAGATATTCATAAGAACACTTTATCACCCACTTCAAACTCTAGGTCTTTTCTTCGGTTGTCGACATAACTTTTCTGTCGACTCTGAGCTGCTCTTATGTGTTGTTGAATAGATCTGACCTTTTCTGCCATTTCATCAACGAGATCAGGTCCTAATAGCTTTCTTTCCCCAACTTCATCCCAACAAGTAGGAGTCATGAATTTCTTTCCATAGAGAGCTTCATAAGGAGCCATCTGAATACTGGAGTGAAAGCTATTATTATAAGAAAATTTCACCAAAGGTAGGTGTTGATCCCAACCTCCTTTGAAATCCCTAGAGAAAGCTCTCAACATATCTTCTAGGGTTTGAATTGTTCTCTCAGACTGACCATCTGTCTGAGGATGATAAGCAGTGCTGAAACTCAACTCTGTATCCAGAGTATGCTGAAGACTTCGCCAGAACTTCGAGTTAAATCTCGGATCCCGATCAGATATAATAGAAAGTGGTACTCCATGAAATCTTACCACTTCCATTACATATATCCTGGCAAGCTGATCTAGAGAGAAATCCTCCCTAATAGTGATGAAGTGTGCAAAATTTTTAAGACGATCAACAATGACCCAGATTGCATTATTGCCTTTGGATGTTTTAGGAAGTCCTGTGACAAAGTCCATAGTGATGTTTTCACATTTCCATTCGGGTATGGGTAATGGTTGTAACATTCCCTTAGACTTCTGCATCTCAGCTTTTACTTGTTGACAAACCAAGCATCGAGAGACATATTCAGCAACATCTCTTTTCATGCCATCCCACCAGAAGTACTCTTTCAGGTCCCTATACATCTTCGTGCTTCCAGGATGAATAGATAATGAAGAACTATGAGCCTCACCCAGCAGATCCTTCTTTAATTCGGGGATGGGAGGAACACAAACCCGATTCCTAAACTTTATTATCCCATCACAATCAAGGTTGAATTCAGGAACATTTCTCACCTTCTTTTGTAACTCGACATCTTCTTTCTATGCCTCTTTAATCTTCACATGTATAGATGGTTAAACATTCATTTGAGAAAGATATGATTTTTCCCCTTCCATTATAATTCCAAGATCCATTCTTTGTAAATCCATAAATATTGGATCTTTTGTGATCCTAATCATGGATAAACTAGCATGGTCTTGTCGGCTTAATGCATCTGCCACCTTGTTTGCTTTCCCAGGGTGGTAATGGATTGAGCAGTCATAATCCTTAATCAGATCCAACCATCTTCATTGATGCATATTCATCTCCTATTGTGTGAAAATATACTTTAAACTTTTATGATCAGTATAAATATCACACCTTTCACCATAAAGGTAATGCCTCCAAATCTTTAATGAAAAGATTACCGCAGCCAACTCAAAATCATGTGTTGGGTAATTTTGCTCATGGATTTTCAACTGTCGTGAGGCATAAGATATCACCATATCATTTTGCATAAGAACACACCCCAATCCCTTCTTCGATGCATCACTTTAGATCACAAACCTTTCTCCACTACAAGGCAGTGTGAGCACAGGTGCACTGGATAACCTTCTTTTCAACTCCTTGAAATTCTCTTAACATTCCTCTGTCCAAACAAACTTAACTCCTTTCCGAGTCAACTTGTTGAGTGGATTAGATAATCATGAAAAATCTTTTACAAAATGTCGATAATATCCAGCCAAACCAAGAAAACTTCGGATCTCGGTTACTGTTGTTGGTCTCGACCATCTTTTGATAACCTATGTTTTTGCTGGATCCACAGATATCCCCTCTTTTGAGATTATGTGACCCAAAAATGCAACTTTTTGAAGCCAAAATTCACACTTGGTAAATTTGGCATAAAGCTTCTCCTTTATCAGGGTCTTCAATATAATTCTCAAGTGATCTTCATGCTCTTCCTTGCTCCTTGAATATACAAGAATATCGTCTATAAATACTACCACAAATTGATCAAGATAGTCTCTAAAGACTCTATTCATTATATCCATGAAGATAGCAGGGGCATTAGTAAGACCAAATGGCATCACTATAAATTCATAGTGTCCATACCTTGTACGGAAAGCCGACTTTGGTATATCCTCCCTTTTGACCCTTAATTGATGATACCCTGAATGAAGATCAATCTTGGAAAAGTATTGAGCTCTGCTTAGTTGGTCAAATAAGTCATCAATGCGTGGGAGAGGATATTTGTTCTTGATAGTGATCTTTTTAAGTTCTCGATAATCAATGCAGAGTATCATTGATCCATCTTTCTTCTTAACAAATAGAACAGGTGCTCCCCATGGTGATGCATAGGGCGTATGAATCCCTTATCAAGATTCTCTTGGAGTTGCTTCTTCAATTCCTGCAACTCAATTGGGGCCATTCTATAAGGTGTCTTTGAAATAGGTAAAGCACCCGGTACGAGTTCTATTTAAAACTCAACTTCACTATTTGGTGGAAGACCCGGTAATTCCTCCGGAAATACATCATCAAACTCCCGTACGATGGGAATATTCTTAATCGTGAGTTTCTCACCAACCATTTGAGATAAATGAACTTCATTTAGTGGAATCAAAACCCATAAGATGGAAGGAATTTCCACTAGAAGGTTATATTCATCCTTGCATCGATAGACGATCGTAGATTGATCTGGAATATGAAATGTGACTTCCCTTATTTGGAAATTGATATGAGCTCCATGTAGAGAAAGCCAATCCATGCCAAGAGTCACATAAAATTACACTATAGGAAGGATCACAAGATTTGCAGGAAGCACTTTCCCACAAACTTCAATCGGAGAAGAATTATAAACTTTTGATGCGACTGTTGTGCCATTCGGTGTTGTCACAGCTAACTAAACATCTAATTGTTCAGGTAATATGGTGATACCCTTAGAAAATTCTTTAGAAATAAAAGAGTGGGTGGATCCAGAATCAAATAAAACATTTGCTACTTTAGAGTGGATGGTAAGTGTACATTTCACCACTTCGTTATCGTACTCCACATCACTGATAGAAATTGCATGTGACTTTCCTTTTTCTTTAGCCTTAAGATTTTGTTGACGTCGACCATCATCATCAACCCTTGGATTTGGGCATTGATTGGAATAATGCCCCATCTTCTTGCACTTGAAACATTGAAGTGTAGTTGGTTCATCTTGTGTATCCCTTCCGTTTTTTGCATCATTAGACATCTTCTTCCCATTATCGCGGCATTTAAATGCCCGATGACCTTCCTTTCCACATTTGAAACATTTACTTGTCCCTTTAAGACAACTCCCTCCATGTTTCTTTCCACACTTTGAGCATAAGGGAAAGATCATCTTTTTTTCAGTGTGCTCTTTAGATTTTCCTTTGAATTCCATCTTCCTCTTCTTATCAGACCCATTTGACTGATGGGTTACTCCAATCTCCATCTCGACTTTGAGAGCACGTCGAATGATTTCCTCATAGCTATTGAAGTCACTTATGGCTAACGCCCTTCGAAGAATTGGTTTTAAGCCACTAAAGAATCGATCGATCTTACTCTCAGGTTGGATAATAATACCAGAAGCGTACCTTGCATGTCTTGTAAAATTTGATTCATAGGTACCAACAGATTCATCATCCCTTTGCTTCAGTTCAAGAAACTCTTTCTCCATCTTTGTTCGGAGAATACGAGGTAAGTAATTATTGAAAAATAAGTTCGTGAACTCATCCCATTCCATGGACTCAATTTCATCCCTTTGCCTCGTATTCTTAATAATATTCCACCATTGATCAGCATCTCCTTCCAAACGATACACTGCTAGGATGACTTTATCATGTTCAGAACATTGAAGAACTGAAAATATCTTTTCAGTAGTGCTAATCCATTGTTCAGCAACTAATGGATCAGTAGACCCGCTGAAAGAAGGTGGGCGCTGCCTCATGAAGGATTCAACAGAATGTTGCTCCTTCCTTTGCTCTTTTGGAAGTCCTGCATGATTCATAGCTTGAGAAAGTTTTGTGAGCATGGCTACAAGATTTTGCATTCCATCTCCCATATTTTTTGGTTGCTCAGGGGGACAATCATTGCATTGTCCATCACATTCCTCATTAACACGGTTCCTCCGGGTACCAGCCATGGACTAAAACCAAGAAGAATAGTGTGAGCAACACTAATTATAATAGGAAAACCACATAATTCAAGAATGAAATTTTCATGCTTAAGGTCTTATCCTAGGTTATTCATGGCCATTTCTAAAACACTAAGATTGTGTTCTATGCTTAGACTTATCCTTAGGGTTCTTACTAAGGCTTTCACTTCCTAGTTTCCAAAGGTTGACTATACCTTTCCTTTGATACAAACTATAACGACCCATACTTTACATACATTGTTAATACTTCAAAATTTAAGCACACTTATTACAACATATGACAAAACCACAAAGGACCATATAGGTATAGTGTCTTTAGAAACTGGGAAACATAAACAACTGGTTCATAAATCTTCTACAGTGTCTCCCATTTATTTCATCATATCTAGGGTCCCTTTTAGCATATTCTACTTAATATCAATCTTCCTGACCTGGGGAAAAGAAAACATAAAAGGGTGAGCTCAAATGCTCAGCAAGGGCAAATAAAGGAAATAAAAATCATATCATATCTTTTTGAAAATCATAACCTGCAAAAGAGATCATTATATCTTAACATGGAATAAATCATAGAAGTGAAAATGAGATCCCCATAATCATAACATAAAACTTGAAACTTTGTGGCATGCACATATAATCATGGAAAATCATTTCTTGTTAGTCATGACTCATTGCCAAGACTATCTTAGCGGATAAAGTCCATTTCCGAACCGAGTTCACTCCTCGTTTCAGTCCTGTATCACTGAACCGAAATAACCTTCCGTTCCAGCCATGTATATCTCATGAGATATAAATCATTACACAATTAATTGGAGGGAGATATAGGTCCCACCCATCTTATAATGAATCCTTCCTTATGTGTGCCACATAATCATAAATCATGCATCATCGCATATCACATGTAACAAAAATGGGATTCTTGAAACATCATGACATCATAAAACAAATCATATAAGGTAAATGACTTCATAAAAATAATTCCCTCAAGACATAATCAAATCAATGTAATAATAGGGATAAAAACAGAACCCTATATTATCTTAGATGGAAAATAATTTTGATAAAACATTTGAACTCCATTCTTGAGGAAAATATCCTTTCTACTTAAAAAACACTTTTCTTTTCTTAACATGTCATACAATTATAAACTAAAAGAAGTTGATTAAAAAAAATTGAAAACTTGTAAAGGAAGCTTCTTGGAAATAATGTTTTAAAAATCCATTCATTCCATATAAGTTAAAAAAAACATTCTTCGTACTTTTGTCGGAAAAGTCAAAAAGTACCTCGTACGAAAAAGTGACAAAAAATTCCTTTCATATTCTTTACTAAAAACTCACCGAAGGGTAAAATTGGATTTAAACTATTGTATGTGGATGGAAACAATATTTCATATTGAGAGAACATGGATATGGATGATAAAATACATCCCAGTAAATACCAAAGTATAAACAATCTCGGATTAAAATGAGATTCTGATATTTCCCTTTCGTTAGGTTCGATTTGCTTTGTACGTGTCCGAAGCTCCTGTATAATGGTTTAAATAATGTTATTTACTTATTACAGAATCATATATATTGATATGATATCATATATGGTCTTATTCTTAGCTTCTTAGTAGTAATATTTCATTGTTACTTGTTACTCGGGTCTTTATTGTCTTTTGTTCTTATACGTGTTTTGCCAAATAAATTCTTATTATTATTTTAAGGCTATAGATACCTTATATCCAGAATGGTATTAGTGTAACATATATCATATTTATTCATTCAATTCATTTATATAATTACTATGTAATTATTATCATGTAGAACGAGTCGCATCACATCGTGGAGACGGTATTCCGTACGTACGCACGAGTGATGATATCATTCCTATGATCGTGGAATTGTATTGGATTATATATATATATTATTTCAGTATCAATATTACTTTATAATAATCATAAATAGTTACTCATTACACCATTATACCCATCCTTGTAAGGTTATGGTGGAAAATAGATTACACCACGGCGTGGAGACGGTATTCCGTACGTACGCACGCACGGTGATTTCATTTTTCCATAGGATGGATAGAAGGTGAATTAGGGTTGTTTCATATTTATAATAAAATATCAGTATGTAATTAATACTGATGTTATTACTTTATCATGAAACAACTAAAGAAGAAGATGTTGAAGAAGAAAGAAATTGAAAAGATCGGTAATGGATATTACCTCTTCTTTGGAACGCCTCTTTGAATCCTCCACTTAGGGAACTAATATTGGTCTTTGAAGAAGACCAGGACCTCTAGGATTATTCTAGGGAAGAGGAAAAGGGATTTTGGCAGGGGTTGGCCGATCTTGATTGCTCAAATCGGTGTGAAGAGGAGGGGGAGGAGGTGCCCTTTTATAAGGGAGGAGAGGGGCACCTTAGGAATATCTCAAAATATTATTTTATATTAAAGTAAAAATCGGTTTATAATGGTTCCAAAGGGTCTTATTTCGATGCTAAAGTGGGAATGGGTCGAAATCCTATCAACCAATTGGATTTAGACAAGTTTAGGTTATTATTTTAACCTTATCAATTAGATTTAACTCTATGTTAAATAATTTAACTTTTACCGTGTCTTTTTGCTTTCTTACACTATATGGTTAATAAACTTACTATAACATGCCAAACGAACCCCAAATTGTTTATTATTAATATATATATCCTTATCTAAGTCATTTTTCCGAACCTTATATTTTTAGGAATAAAATAACAATTAATAATATAATATTTGATTGAAAAAAACTATTTTGTGTCAATTTTGACACTATTTGATATATGATTTTTGTGAAAGTCATAACAGAATTATATGTTCGAACAAAGTTGATTAAATCAACACTAATATATCATAGTAACCTAGAAAATTAGTGTAATTCATAAAAAGTCTCAAATTACATTTATTTTGGTGTTTATAACATCAATTATGTCAATATTTCATTAATAAGATAATTACTATATCATCATTGTGTCATAAATAAATAAAATTATTTAATGTATAAAAATTTTAAATAAAATACCATTATTTAGGAAATCTTTTTAGCTTTCTAATGAATATTTATAGTCGAATTTATCTTATGTATAACCCCATATTAAAAATGATTTACTTATTAAACTTTGATTTTAACTATTTTAACCCTTCTTTAAATAAATTAATACTAAATGTCCTAATCTAATCCAAGTGGGCCTAAATGGTCATATTTTATTCCTAAGTTTGTTTTTGGTCGAATTAAACTTATCCAATAGAATTAGGACATGTGTTAGGGTAATAGTTATATCATATTTACCCTTAGTTACCCTATTTACTATTAACCGCGGTAAAAAAGTAAAAAGTTACTATTCCCCAAAAAATTATTTTTATCTCATTGAACCACATTTTACTTACTGATATCAACCGTGTCTGTCGGATTTTCGAAATTCCATTCACAGAAGCGGTAAAATTTAGTTTTATGCAAAATTCAGTTTTTAACCTACCACTTAGTGGTTTCACTATTCATCAAAAAATTGATAGTTTTCAGAAAAATACCAAAATTTCACCATAGGCTAATTTCGGTATTCCGAATCCAAAAATGAAGTCCATTTTGAAAAATAAAATTTATAAAATTTCAAAAAGTGGTTATTAATATTCATAATGGCTAGTTTTAATAATATTTTAATAGCATATCGTTGTTTAGTGAAACTCAGTATTGCGTACGACGCAAGCTATCGAGGAAGGTCGCGATTGCGTGTAAAGTAAGCCAAGCTAGTGTGTAGTGAAAGATTCCTTTGATGATATATAAAAACAAAATATTACTCATAAAAATCTCAGGTGTTACACCCATGATTAAATTTTGAATAAAATAAGGAAAATATAATAAATCCTAGTAAACATAAATTGAAATTAAATCATCACCTAAACTGATATATTAAGTTCACAACCTCACCATGATTATCAAAGTTCCATCTCTGACACCACCATATATATCATCAGGAATCTCATTGTGATAGGCATAAATTGTTTCCAAAACCTTGGGAATCCTCACCCAGATATTAATATCCATCCCATGATCTTATAAAAAATATATTAATTATCATATTTATAGGACATCATTGAAGGAATAAAATGACCAACACATTTAAAAGGGAACCTTGGTTCCAACAACAAGGCATAAAATGAACAAATTAAAATTCTCTCTCACTACTCATAGCACACGATGTCTAGAACCTATAATCAATAGTAACTATTATCCCCCAACATTTATTGTCATTAAACAAGTGGTTATTATTCCATCTTCAATTAATGGATTCATTATTTCACAAATTCCTACTATGGAAAACCTTGGGCTTCATCTATAACAAGGTATAAAAATTATTTAAACATGAACTTGGAATCAATTCAGGTTTTAAAAAATGAATAATTAAAAATTTCACTCATCACATTCCATTTATTACTTTTATAAAAAATAATCATTATATATTTAGGGTCTTTACCATATTTAATTAATTCATGGAACTACAGAATAAATTAAACGTGTATGATAGCATAAATTTTGTTTACATCAAATTGTAACAATAATTATATTTATTAATCAATAATATTTAATTAATTGTCTAAATAATTAATTAAATGTTTACATTATTTAAAAAATTCATTAATTTCAACATGTTAATCCATGTAGAACAATGTTTTACATAAATCAAAAAATAGATAGCATTCTATATAAAAAATCAACAGGAAAACCATTAACATTGTGAAAAAAAACACAATGTGATCACTAAACATACAAGAATTTCATTCCTTAATAAATATCAATATCTATTCGGTTAATTCCCTCATTATGAAATGATCTAAATCATGGTGAATTTATTATTTCATGTAACTAAAAGTATAATGAATGATTTCGATTCATCAAACTTATGAGTTTTATGAAATGGTAATGGAACACCGTTGTAGATAGTTGATCACCTCTTCCATGAGGAAACTATGAACTCCCAAAGACATCATATTATGATTTCACTATAAATCTAAAATGAATTATTGACTAGAAAAATGTAGAAAATAATACATAGAAGAACAATTGTAAACTAGAGGAAATAGTTTCAAATGTTAAGAAACTTCTTGAAAAGATTAACAACCTTCCTTTTATTGTCATAAATTTCTCACTAGAAGCTAAGGAAAAGTCATTCCCAAAAGGGGCATCAAAGGTTATCAAAAACTACTAATGGACACTAAATGTTATAGAGTGTATGCCAAAAGGTAGTGGTTTCTAAGGGTCTTGGGGTATTCATAGGATAACATTGAACACAAGAAGATAATGCATCCCTTCAAACCACATTGTAGAATTATATTAAATATGGGAACATACAATGTCACATGAGGGACCATGCTATATCTTCCCTTGGTGAAGTAAGGTTTTAGATCATCATCTAGGTCATTTTCGCAGATCATAAAACCATTGAAAGTAGGCTATGACATAGGGAAATATGCTACACCACAAGACACATTTAACAAAGAGAGGATATGCTACAGACTTTTCCCTATGATGAATCAATGACTATAAAGGTATTTCCCCCAAAGTCCTCTATTGAGACCACTACACTGTAAAGAGTGTCTACTGTTCTACAGTATCCACCATTATGGTGGAACACTACACTCCACATTAGTGTATTTTCTAAAATAGGAGTACATCCAAAAACTATCCTAGGTACCCATATGCCACAACTAAAGCTCCATTCTTGTAGAAGCTAACAATCCAACAGAATATCCATAACTACTTCAACATAGCATCTAGTCTTATAGTGTATTCTTGGTATTCTCATCGCATAAGATTATTTTTTCTTTTAACAACCTCTAAATCACTCTGAAACAACTCTCAAATCCTTGGAACATTCAACAGGAACCTCCAAAAACAAGAAATAACAATTAGAAAGGTGACCATTCTCTAATATATTACATCAAATACCTCTCAAACCATTCTCATCACTATAAATTGAAAACAAAACCCGTAGTGGTATTAATGAAAAATTTATTTCCAAAAAACAACGCTATGAGATACCTCCCAAGAGTCTGACCATCACATGATCTCAAAAATCTAACTTAGATTAAAAAACTTAAAAACCACATAATTGAAATAACCCATCTCCAAAAAACACTCTTGTTGGAAATACCTATCAAAAAAGGGTAAGGCCACAAAATCTGACAAAAGAAAACCATTTGATAGACTAGGTGATGTCAATATACACAAAATGAGAAATGAAAGAAGTTAGGAAATTAAGAAAATATATTTAGGAACTAATCATATATCAATAACTCATGTTATTATTTAATATCCGCTACACCAATATGCCTCCACAAGATATGAACAAAATCGATAAATCCCCCTCACAAAATCTTCACTTATCGATCTTAGACCTCTACATGTTTCTCCTTAGATTTTTTATACCATCATCATAGTTTGATCCCAAATAATTTTTTCAGAATCATCATAAAAGTCACAAATTATCTAAACCCCATGAAAAAAATTGATTATATAACACATCAAATGGGGAAGTGATATTTTATTTTCCATTGCTCTAACATGAGTTGAAACTTCAATGTTCCCAACAATTTTGGTGAAATATTACTCCCATGACAGCACATTAACAAAACAAAATGAGGAGTCACATTAAATAACAATTTATCTCTAACATAGAACTCTATAAGCCTCATCTAATGTAGGGAATATGATTTATATTGATCATATGTCACCTTAACCATATAAAGAATTTCCTGAACTATCTATTTTATTTCCTGAACATTATCTTATGAACGAATTGATGAAAATATAACCCCAAACAAAATTAATGGAGAGTTATAATGTTCGGAACTTTATATATTCAAAGGGTTCAATAAGAATCGTGGTTTAAAAAACAAAAACTATGATTATTTGGCCAAGGGTCGATACCATATCCACAAACCTGTAAAATCTAGGATCTGAGAACGCAACATTTCATTAGGAGGGTGGATGTTCTCCTCTGTCCAATCACCCATATATGTATAAAAATAAAATATAAGGTATAAATGTGAACAAAAAACATGTTGAATGCCTCTATACATCTTGTAGGTTAAACAAGGATCACAGTTAGGGATGATCTTCTACAACACTTCACTGAGTCATACCGCCTCCTCCATGTACTGCCTCAACAAAAACACTTCTAAGATCAAGGAAATATAGAAATTAATCCCATTGATATATCATCCCACATCCCCTAAGGAACAACCTATGAGTAGGGAAACCCATAGGGAACACATTTCATGCCCTCCACTATATAACATACCAAACATTAATAAGAAACACTAAAACTTCACACATTATCCAATACCATAAAAAATTCAATTGAAAAGTTAGGTACAACATTGTGAAACATCTATCTTCCTCCATTTTTTAACCAAATTACTCATAGAAAATCCAATATATAATGAATTTATGTCACACAAAATATCCCCCTAAAATAAACTCATGTGATATTCATCTACAGATTAGACGTCAATGGCATTTCTAAAGGCAACTCAGTCTCTCCAAAAATCAACCAACTATCTCCTCTATTGTAAATACTCCACATATTGCACCAAATATTAATTCCCTTCCATCTAAAATTACAACCTCTTCTACCAGCCTCAACCATATCAGGATACATCAATGGTAGCTCCTCTATCGCACTCTAGTAATCTATAGATTCTCACAGGGAATCACTATATAACATCCAACTCAATTTATATGCTAAAAAATAACCTTTATAGTTTATAATAAATATAAAAGTCATAATTATGTAGGAATGTTGTATGAAAATGTTATCACTAGTTCACATCACACTTTGTGAAGACATACATGAGGCTCTTGTGATCTACGAAAAACACAAAACACTTATCGATGAGTTAATATTGACAAAAACATGAGGAAAACACTATTTCATCCAACCTAAGATCATGTGTAATAAATTTACACTCATGATAACATAACCATATAGACATGAAAGAAATAACTGGTCTCTTTATAACTAGGAAACATCCATACACAAGAAATAAAACATCCTAGATTTCATCAAATTAGACTCCCTCATCTTAAAAACAATGAAGTGTAGAATTTACCAATATCTCTATTGGGTAATAAAAAGTTTCTTCAAACTATTTATCCCACATGAAATCCAACCTCTTTCTATTTAATTCTATTATATGATTCATAAAATGATAAAAATTTCCAAACTACCTCATGTAATAGGCACCAATACCAATGGAACATATGTCTTAAGATACGTTATTAGGGGATGCCTAATAGATAACTAAAACAACATTCAATGTTTCCACATCTACTCCCCACTAGGACTTGATATTCCACAATTACTGGACATCATAATCCCTCAAAATCACACATATTAAACTACTCAAATGTCTCATGATAGATAAGAACTACCAAAATTGAACATAGATTCTCTGCATGATCCTCCTTATATGTGGAGTTTTCTAAGTTGTTAACAATTAAAAAAAGCATGAACGTATCCATGAACTCCATGAACACTACATTAATAATCGATGTGATCACATCAAGATAATTAATTACAAAAAACAGTATCAAAATGATCTTGTAATGCCAATGACCACATATGAAGTAAATTTTTCGATTATCCTAAGGTTTCACCCACAGATAATGATATAATGATAAGATATCGATCTTCAAGAACTAAATAGATCCTTTCAGGTAATATAATAAATCAAAAATCCATGGAAGTGGATATATATTATTTATTATCACACCGTTCAAGCAATTATAATCAATAAAAAGATGAAAAATGGAATCACAATTCTTCAATATCAAAAATGTTACACCACATAGTGACACACATGGATAAACAAAATCACACTATAGTATATCATCATGCCATAATAATATATCAATATACTCCACTGGTTCCATATTATACATATACACTATGATCCACTACTACAAAAATGGGAAAGGGAACCACCACCTTTTATCAGCACTAAGAAAAAAATAGTTGAAAAAGGTAAATATTTAACTGCGATAATTAAAAGTGCTGATAAAAATTCCCATTATCACCATTTTTATAGAACTGATAAAGAATGACCTTTAACATCACATTTTTAGAGGTGATAAAGGCACCCATTATCTATGCTAAAATTTTTGCGCTGATAAAGTGACCTTTTATCACAGCTACAATTTTAGCGCTGATAAAACCATAGTCCCATTCTATAAAATGTGGTGCAAAGTGCTCTCTATATATCATGCCCTCAAGCACTCGCAGAACTGTACCACTACAACAACTCCCCCCAGATCTTCTCTTTTGCTGACCTCCACCGCCGCTGCCCTACTCTGCCGCTGCTAGCCCTACTCTATCGCTGACGCCCTACTCCGACGCCTCTAGCATGACTCTTCCACGAACCCAACTAATTATCATCCCCATAAAATCCCTTCTGTCAATCCTCCTCCCCAAGAACCCATTTCTACTCCTCCCTACTGGACCCTACTCCCCGTAAACCCTACATCATGTGTTTGGGATTCCTTTTAATTATGTTTGATTATCAACTTCCAATCATTAATATTTGCTGATTTATCCACTCATCCTCATTCATTTACTTTTTTTCATAATCTAATATTCATTATGGTACTTTGTTTTGTTTTGGATTGGGCTATTTTTTGTGTTTGGGATACATTTTTAAGTCACATTCATTCAAAAATTCATGAAGTGATTAAATTTCTAACAATTGAATTGTTAATAACATATTATTTTTTGGTTATGTTATTTTAAAGATTATGATTATTCTAAATACACTATTGTAAATGTGAGTATTGAGAAGGGTAATATAGGTTGTTATATTTTTTTGATGGTTTTAATAATGGTGGCATGGGTTGATGAAGAGGTCGTGTTATTGGAGGGTCTGATAGTGATGATTTCATAGGAATATAAAATTTTGTAATGGATTATGAATTGGTTTTGTAGTTTATAAGTGTTGGGGATATATATGATACTTTTACTGTGGATGAGTATACCTTTTTGTGTAATGACCCAATGTTTTTAAATGAAAATTACCTTCTTATATTAATGTCATAAAATCACATGATGGAACAAAAAAATTAACTATTAAGAGCATTGTTATAATTGCAGGGAGCTTGGGCATTATGCGAACAATTGTACTAAGTCGAGGGTTGTCAGAGACAAAGAAAAACAGACTCCAAGGCAACTAGGATGTGCTTATGCCATCACTACTGCTGAGGTGGAGCAAGAAAATGATATGGTTACAGGTATGCTTGTTATTCATTAATGAATTGTGAACATACTTTTTGATTCTGGTTCTATGCATTCTTTCATATATTGCATGTTTAGTAGAACTATTCAAACACCACATCAAAATTTGGGGAAACGTTATCTGTGATAACAACGAATGGGGAAATTATTGCATGCATGGTTTATAACTCCTCCCCAGTTAGTGTTTGTGGACTGAACCTCCCATAAAATATTGTCATACTTCCTTTACTGTAATTTGATGCTATCTTTTTCATGGACTGGTCATCTTTGTACAAGGCCAACATCAACTGTTGGGAAATGGAGATTACTCTTCACATCCCGAAGCATCCTACGATTCTTTACAAGTGCAAGGAGGAAGATGAATCTATTTTAGAATCTTCGTCTCAAGTATGGATTTTTCTTCCCTGTGATAAATCATATATAGCTAAAATGATTGAGATAATGGAGAGAATCATTCTTGAAGACATGCCCATTGTGAGGGATTACACTGATGCATTAACCGAAGAGTTTCCTAGTCTTCCTAATAACCGAGAGGTTGAGTTCTCAATTGAACTTATCACTGCATCTCTGCCAATCTCAAAGACACCTTACAAATGGCCACCGTAGATCTAGAAGAGATGAAGAAGCAGTTACAGGAGAATATGGAGAAGGGTTTTATAGGCCTGAATGCTTCACTGTGGGGTTCTCCAGTCCACTTTGTCAAGAAGAAGGATAGATCGATGCGCCTCTGCATTGATTATCGTGAGCTCAATAAAATCAAAATAATGAACATGTATCCCTTTCCACAGAGAGATGAATTATTTGATCAGCTACGTGGGGCTAGTTATTTCTCTACAGTGGAACTTCGGTCAGGATATCCCCAACTAAAGGTGATTAGGGAAGATATTCCAAAGGCTGCCTTTAGAACGAGGTATGGACTCTATGAGTTCATAGTGATGACCTTCGGACTCACTAATTATTCAGTAATTTTCATGGATTTAATAAAGTGAGTCTTTAGAGATTACCTGGACAAATTTGTGGTAGTATTTATTTTTGATATTCAGATATACTCTAAGATCAAGGAGGAACATGAGGAGCATTTGGAAACTATGTTGGAGACTTTGTGAAGGGAGAAGTTAAATGCAAAGTACAGTAAATGTGAGTTCTGGATGGAGGAATTATCATTCTTGGGGCATGTTATCACTAGAAAAGGGATATTTGTGGACCCTTCCAAGATAAAGGCAATTGACGAGTGGCCCAGACCAACTTCTGAAACGGAGATACACAACCTTTTGGGTCTAGCTGGGTATTATCGACGATTTGTGAAGAACTGTTCACGATTGTCAAACCCAATGATCAATCTGACATGGATGGGAGTAAAGTTTGTCTGGATAGAGGAGTGTGAAGACTGTTTCAAGGAATTGAAAAAAGAGGCTTATCACTGCACTATTACTCACACTCCCTACCACTGGGGAACTCTTTGTGGTGTATAGTGATGCTTCTAAGAAGGGCTTAGGCTGTGTGCTGATGAGAAATGGTAAACTAATATCCTATGCCTCAAGGCTGCTGAAAATCCAAGCACAAAACTATCCAATTCAGGATCTGAAGTTAGCAGTTGTGATCAGTGCCTTGAAATTATGTCGGCATTATCTTTATGGGGAGAAAAGTAAGATATATACTGACCACATGTGTCTCATGTATATATTCACATATAAAGAGATTTATATGTACTGAAGAAGATGGATAGAGCTCATCAATGATTATGACTGGTCAACCCACTACCATCCTGAAAAGGAAAACAAGGTGGCAGATGCTCTAATTAAAAAGGCTCATGTATCATTAACAATGATGAGAATTGAAAAGCAACTGATCTTCTTAGATTTGAAAAGGATGAACATGGGAATCATTAAGGGAGGAACATCATCAATAATTTCTCAAATTATTTCTCAACCTTCAATCTAGGAGAAAATAAATGTTTTCCAATGAAAAGATGTGGAAATTCAGAAAAGGGTGGAATCTATTAAAATGGGAAATCCTCTAATTTCAAAATTTATTAGGAAGGAGTTGTAAGATTTGGGACATGATTATGTGTACCATCTGATCCTGAGATAAAGAAAGACCTATTTAATGATGAAAATAGCTCCACCAAATCTATACATCTTGGCAGTACCAAAATGTATCGTGATCTCTGAGAACACTTCTGGTGGGATAACATGAATAAAGAGATTACAGAATATATATCAAGTTTCTTGGTATGTCAGTAAGATAATTTTGAGTTAAAAAATCCCTAAGGTATGATTCATCCATGGCCTATAACCTTGTGTAAATTGTAAAATGCTACCATGGACATTGTCATGGGTCTCTCGAAGATGTCGAAGGGAAATAATGTGATATGGGTTGTGGTAGACTGACTCACCAAGACATCCCATTTCATTGCTATTCGGGATGATCTCTCACTTTAACAACATGCAATGATATATGTGAAGGAATTGGTAATACTGGATGGTGTTCCACTCTAAATTGTCTCTGACCGTGATCCATAGTTCACATATAAATTCTTGAAGAGTCTTCAACATGCTTTGGGTACTGAATTAAATTTCATCATGGCTTATCATCCCAAAACTAATGGGTAGTCTGAAAGAACTATTCAGATGCTTGAAGATATTCTTAGAGCATACTCTCTAGAACTCAAAGGTGGATGGGATTTGCATCACCCATTGGTTGAGTTCTCATACAACAGTAGCTTCCACTCAATTATTCAGATGGCTCCATATGAAGCACTGTATGGAAAGCGATGTAGAACTCCATCCTGTTGGGATGAAGTTGGAGAATGAAATCTACTTGGACTCGATCTTGTTCAAGAGATGACAGAGAAGGTCCAAGTCATCCAGAAACACATCAATGTTTCTCAAATTCTCAAAAGAGCTATGTTGACAACCGTCTAAGGGACTTGGAGTTAGGCGTTGGAGATAAAGTCTTCCTTCGAATATCTCCATGGAAGAGAGTCCTATGATTCAGGAAGAAAGGGAAGCTAATCCCAAGGTATATTGGCCCATTTGAGATCCTTGACCACATAGGAGCTATGGCCTATAGGCTTACACTTCCACTGAATATGGCTCGATTTCATGATGTTTTCCATGTATCACTCTTTATGAAGTACATAAATGATCCCTCACATGTACTAAACTCATAGGTGGTGCAGCTGGAAGATGATCTATCCTATGAGGTGTAGCTAGTAATGATTCTGGGTCGGAGAGATAAGGTTCTACGCAACAGGACACCCCATCCTGTAAAAGTGTTGTGGTGGAACCATATGTTTGAGGAAGCAACATGGTAATTTGAGGAAGCAATGATGGAAAATTACCCACACATACTTTTGGCTTAGTATGTAAAACAAAATTTCGATGGAAACATTTCATAAGGGGGGAAGAATGTAACGACCCAATGTTTTTAAATCGATATTCCATTCTTATAATTGTTTCATAAAATCTCATGAAAGCAAAAAATAATGAACTAATAAGTGATATGTGACCTTTAAACATAATTTTGTCACTTCTGTGTTTGGAATTTTGAAAATCTGGCATGCACAGTTGTATTCATGATGTTTTTTGGAGTCTAATAAAAAAAATTGGCCAATAATAAGCTACCCTAATGAATAGTGACATACCATGATGAATAGTGTTATTACCTAATGAATAGTTACCTCACCTATAGTGGTATTAAAATAATGTTCAAGTGGTAAGTACGTTATACCTATATTTTAGAATGAGTTAATGAATGTTTTAAAACTCATTTTTATAATAAATTATTATTTTAATTATAAATTAAACTAATCTTAATTAGAAAAATATTTTTGAAAAATGGACATAATTTTTTGATTCTACACATCGAAAAATGGTTATGGGGAATTTTTGGGATTTTTCTGATATACTTGAAAGTTTGATGAATAGTGAAATACGATAATTCATAAAATAAGATAAATACATTAATTATGAAGTCATGATGATGTTATGCTGATGTAAGCCCTTTTGGTTCGGATTCAAATACTAAATTTTTTATTTTTGGTCAATGAATCATCACTATTCCTTTTCCTAAGGGAAATTAATAAACTATTGAATAAACAATTTGGAAAACCATCTCCTCCCTCACTATAAATACCCCATCTAATTACCTCTTTCCCTTACACATCTCAAGCTCTGTGCCCAGCCATATTTTTACCCAAATACCCTCCCAAGCTCCTTCCCCACGTCCAAGGCTTTCTGGACGTTCCAAAATACCCAAATCAATTCCCCTAAGAGGATTCTCAAAGAGAAGAGATCATAGGGTAAGAACCCTCTTTCGTTTTCAAGTGTTTTGTTTTCATTTTCATTCTTTTATTATACCCTCTTCCCCTTCCCTTATCGAAAAGGAATTAAAGATCCATAATCTCATATATTCAGGATTCTAATCATGTTTATTGAAAATTTCAATAATCATACTTCTCCTCCTCTCCCTCTCGTTCTAGAATTAAAATATCATCCGTGATGTGTCAAATTACCGAATCATGGATAATGTGTTTTTAAAATCTATTATCATTTTGTTTCTGGTCATGAAACAATTTCTGTTATGTATATACCAGATTATTATATATTTTATAAGTTCTATTCAATGTTCTGTAATCCTTATACCCTCATGATATAATTATATAATACAAAACAAGTCAATTATGGGCAAAATCATTAAAATTAATTCAAGTGTTTATCATTAATGTTTAATGTAAAAGGTTATCTTTCAATCTAATTAACCAAATTAATTATGTAACAATTTAACCTACTGGGTGTCCACTAATGTTATATAAATTCAATTCCGGACAACCACTTTCATCTTAAAATTTATCGGAACCTAAATACAATTGAACCGATCATTAAAACAAATGAAACAAACGGACCTGAACAATGAAATAGAACCTTGTAATCAATCAGAATGGGTATAAATGAACTTAAAAAGGATACGCTGAATATTTTTTTTTGTATAAGGTTCTGGAACTATTGATTAATAACCCTAATTTGACTATTCATGTCATTAATATCAAGTGGAGAACACCAACAGACCTAAGGTAAGGGATCCTCTCAACTTCACTCTTATTCAAGAGTTTTCACTATGTTAGGACATGTTGTGTGTAATTGTTAATTATGGGGTATGATTTTTCACCTCCCCCATACTGACATCTTTATGTATAAGTGATGATAATTCCATTTCCCCTCTCCCTAATCCCCCTTAAGTACTCTTGATACCATGTCGATAATTCGTTACGAATTCTACCTGAACCTCTTTTATTCCTTTGGGTTTTCTTATCTATGTTTCTACCAAAATGATGTCATCATATCATTTCTTTTGCATACTATAAATGTTGTTTAAATGTTCCATATTTATTTATCAAGGCTTTTTCATCACATTCTTTCGCGGATATGTGTGCTTCTATGTGGTTCTCTCCTCATTACTTCCCGATAAGTGAACCCATTTTAAGGGAACTTTGTGAATTCATTATTATTATCAAGTGTACTCTATCCTCTATTTTAATTCACCTGTGTCTATATAAAACAATTATTTTTAATATTAAATCCTTCTTGGTTTACTTCTGGTTTTATAAAAAAATATTATTCCACTTTTTGTTTTTAGAGATATTCAATGTTTTCTTAAACCACACTAAAATGTTTGGACTCAAAGATTCTAAAAAACTATTTTTACATGCCATCAATTCTGTTAGTTATCTCTTGTCATTATTTTTGCCTTGATACATCATTAATGTCAATTTATGATTTAATTAATTTCATTCATGGATGCTTGTATGTAACATCCCTTTTTATTATGCTTCACGACGTGATTGTGTGCCCATTTTTTACTCGGGTACTCTTATTTTTATGTATGATTGATTATGTGAGATTTTTTATGTGTAAAGAAAATACATGAATAATCATGGATGGGTGAACTCAGATAGTGCTCCAATGCACTGGGTAATGTTAATGACTCATGAGACGATTATGGGCAAATGGTCCGGGCGGTTAGCCTTTTCTTCTGCTACTATGGGGAACGAGATTGGTGGTTAGCCTTGAATCGTACTGAAGCCTTGTTAATGTTGCTGCCACCTCTCTATGAAACTGTGCTTATATGGTCTCATGCTTATATGATCCCATGATTATTTTATTTCATGTTTTTATGATCCCATTTTTATATATTATGATTCCATATGTTCCATGCTTCCAATATCATTATGTCAAGCCTCCTAACTCATGTGCTTAAAGTTTATTCTTATGTTCTTTCCATTACTGGGATTTTTAGCTCATCCATTTGTTCATGTGTTCCCCAGGGTACCCTATGCAGAAATAAGGGAACAAAGGAAGTTAGGAGCACATTGTGATGATTAAATAAAGAAGTGTTTTTTCGCCCCATGTTTTGTGATATATGTACCTAGTCTTCCAAGACACTAGACATAACGATCCTTGGCATGAACTCTGATGATTAATTATGTTTAAAATCATGAAATGTTATGTGTAAATGGATAGGGTAACTATAGTTGTTATTAGAGGATGGTCTTGTTATTTTTGGAGATTTGGAATAGAGAACCTTACTGAGAACCTTAAAGATGAGACAAAGTATTAGAAAACAATACAAAATTGTGGTGAGTATTGAGTAAGTTGTTTATCAAGAAAATACATACATGTCTGGATATGAGCAGGTAGAGGCGGCCTTGGCATAGATGTATCCTAGGGGTAAAACCTGAAAACACCGCTTTGAGCTAAACTCGAACGGGAATTGGTGCACAACAACGGGCATTACTACACTCTTGGTTATGACAATCCTGGGGGATATGCTTTGGTAGATTCACGAGCTTAGTAGAAAAAAATATTAAGTAAAAAAGAGCATAAGAATATATGTTATGAAATAGATTGAGGATAACCTAGATATAAACCTATGGAATCACAAGATTGGATGTACTTCTTCATTATAAGTTTATCCTTAAAATTCAATGATTATTATCTATGGTCAATAGCTATGTATTCAAGACCTCTAATTATATGTTCTTTTTCATAGTTAATGGTTGGAAATTGAAGAACATGTTCCAACAATCAATGTTATAGGAAATGTGATGATTGCCCTAATGACATGCCTGATTTGATGGAAGTGGGTGCTCAAAACATCAGGACTGTACTTGCTCTGTTGAAAAGAGTTATGAATAATAACATGAATCAGGTGGAACGTCCCCCTCCTCCAAGGTAAGAGCAATTTGCCCTAAAATCATTCATGTGAAAAAGGCGTCCCATGATTAGAGGATCTTCTGATACCCACCTCGTGGAAGAATGTATAAACTCCATTGGAATGATATTCACCGTCCTGCAGTGCTCGGTTGAAGAGAAGGTGGTACTGGCAGTCTGTCGTTTTGATGGGGCAGCTGATCAGTGGTGACACTGATCAAGAATAAAAAGTACCAAGAGGAAATCAATTCCATAGATTGGGAGGAATTAAAGAGGATTTTTTTCAACAAATATTTTCCTCGAACCCTCCGTCTCAAGATGGAATGATAATTCCTTGGACTCAAGTAGAAGGAAGATGAGTCCATCAGGGCATATAAAGAAAACATTAAAGGTTTGCAAGGTATGACTATGGCTTTGTTATGAACACTGAAAGCAAGTTGGATCACTTATTCAGCGGACTAAAGCCAAGTCTACAAAAATTGTTGGTGATTCTAGACTTCAACAGCTATGATGATATTTTCCGTTGTGCCCTCAAGGGTGAAATGGAGATTGGAGACTCTATGTGGTATCATGGGCCCAGTGACGAGAAGTGGAAGATGGAAAACCACATGGGTGGTCCATAAAAAAATTCCCATGATGGGAGGAATCCTAACTTTCTCCTTTTCAAAAATTGTGGGAAGAAGAATCCGGGTAACTATCTAAAAGGAACCTAGAATTGCTACAAATGCAGAAAGTTTGGTCGTCTGGCCAAGAACTGCTAAAAGGGATATGAAAAAACCCGCTAATGTTTAAGAAGAAAGTAAGGTTCAGATCAACACTCAGCATGCAGTGTAGTGTTATAACTATATGGAGCTTGGGAATTATGTGAACAGTTTCCCTAAGACGAGGGTTGTCGGAGGCAAACAAAAACAGACTCCAAGGAAATAAGGAAGGGCTTATGAAATAACTACTGCTATGGTGGACCTAGAAAATGATTTGGTGACAAGTAATCAAGTTATTCATTACATAATAGTGAATGTACTATTTGCTTTTGGTTCTATGCATTCTTTCATATCATTCATGTTTAGTTGGACTATTCAAACACCACCACAAAATTTGGAGGAAATGTTATCTGAGATAACAGCAAGGGGCACAATTATTTCTTCCGTGGTTTATAACTCCTCCATGGTTAATGTTTGTGGACTAAACCACCCATAAAATCATGTCATGCTTCCTTTAGTAGATTTTGACACTATCTTGGTCGTGGATTGGCTATCTTTTTACAAGGCCAACATCAACTGCCGGGAAAGGGATATTACTCTTCACATCCCGAAGCATCTTCCGATTAATTAAAAGTGAAATGAGGAAGATGAATCTCCTTTAGAATCTTCGTCTCATGTTTGGATATTTCTTCCATGTGAGAAATCATATCTAGCTAAAACGATAAAGATAAAGGAACGAATAATTCTTGAAGACATGCCCATCGTGAGGGATTAAACTGATGTATTTCACAAAGAGTTCCCTAGTCTTCCTTCTGACAGAGAGGTTGATTTCTCAATTGAAACTATCTCTAGATCTCTACCAATATCAAAGTCACCATACAGAATGGCCAATATAGAGCTAGAAGAGATGAAGAAGGAGTGACAAGAGAATATGGAGAAGGGTTTTATATGCCCGAGTGCTTCAACGTCAGGTGCTCTAGAACTCTTCATCAAGAAGAAGGATGGATCGATGTGCCTCTACATTGATTATCGTGATCTCAATAAAATCATGATAAAGAACATGTATCCCTTTCCACAGATAGATGACTTGTTTTTTCATCTATGCAGGGCCAGTTATTTCACTATGGTGGACCTTCGGTCGGGATATCACCAACTAAAGGTGAGTAAGAAAGATATTCCAAAGACTACCTTTCGAATGAGGTATGGACACTATGAGTTCATAGTGATTCCCTTTGGACTAACTAATGCTCCATCAATTTTCATGGATATAATAAATATAGTTTTCAACGATTACCTCGACAAATTTGTGGTAGTCTTTATTGATGATATTCTGATATACTCCAAGAACAAGGAGGAACATTAGGCGCATTTGGAAACTGTGTTAAAGACTTTGTGAAGGGAGAAGTCATATGCAAAGTAATGTAAATTTGAGTTCTGGATGGAGGATGTATATTTCTTGGGGAATGTTATCACCAGCAAAGGGATATTTGTGGACCCTTCCAAGGCAAAGGAAATTGAAGAGTGGGCCAGATCAACTTTTGTAACGGAGTTCTGCAACTTTTTGGGTCTAGCTGGTTATTTTTTACGATTCGTGAAGAACATTTCATGATTTTCAAACCCAATGAACAAGCTGACATGGAAGGGAGTAATGTTAGACTGGATACAGGAGTGTGATGACTGTTTCAAGGAGTTTAAAAATAAGCTTATCAATGTGCCAGTACTCACACTCTCTACCAATGGGGAGCTCTATGTGGTGTATTGTGATACATATAAGAAGGGTTTAGGTTGTGTGCTAATGAAAAATGATAAATTAATATCCTATGCCTCCAGGAAGCTAAAATTCCATGAGAAAAACTATCCAATGCATGATCTGGAGTTAGCAGCTATGATCTTTGCATTGAAAATCTGGAGGCATTATCTCTATGGGAAGAAATATGAGATAAATACTGACCACAAGAGTCTCAAGTATATATTCACACAGAAAGAGCTGAATATGCTCCAGTGAAGATGTATGGATCTCATCAAGGTTTATGACTGCTCAATCCACTACCATCCCAGAAAGGCAAACAAGGTGGCGGATGCTCAATGTAGAAAGGATCTTGTATCTTTATCAATGATGAGAATTGAAAAGGAACTAATTTTCATAGATATTGAAAGGATTGACATGGGAATTATTAAGGGAGGAACATCATCAATCATTCATCAAATGATTTCTCAACCATCCCTCATGGAGAAAATAAAGGTTTCTCAAATAAAGGATGTAGAAATTCAGAAAAGTGTGGAAGCTATTAAAAATGGGAATTCCTCTGATTTCAAAATTGATGAGTAAGGAGTTGTCTGAATTGGGACATGATTATGTGTACCATCTAATCAAGGGATAAAGAAGAAGCTATTGAATGATGCATATAGATCGACCTTCTCTATCCATTCTAGGAGTACCCAAATGTACTCTGATCTCTGAGAACAATTCTAGTGGGATAAGATGAAGAAGGAGATTGTGGAATATATATCAAGGTGCTTGGTATGTCAGCAAGATAAAGCTGAGCGGCAAAAGTACAAAGGTATGATGCAACTATTTCCTATACCCATGTGGAAATGGGAAAATGTTACTATGAAAATTGTCACTGGTCTCCTGAAGACGTCGAAGGGAAATAATGTGAAATGGGTAGTGGTTGACCAACTCACCAAGACATCCCATTTCATCGCTATTCGGGAAGATCATTCACTTGGACAACTTGAAAAGATACATGTGAAGGTTGTGGTGAGACTACATGGTGTTCAACTCTCAATTGTCATTGACTACGATCCAAGGTTCACATCTAAATTCTGGAAGAGTCTTCAACATTATTTGGGTACTGAATTAAATTTCAGCACGACCAATCACCTCCAAACTGATTTCTAGTCTAAAAGAATTATTCAGATTCTTGAAAAGATTTTTAGAGCCTACTCTCTATAATTAAAAGTTGTATGGGATATACATATCCCATTGGTTGAGTTATCATAAAACAATAGCTTCCAATCAAGTATTCAGATGGCTCCATATGAAGCTCTGTATGGAAAGCGATGTAGTTCCCCAACTTGATGGCATCAGGTTTGAGAAAGAAAGCTACTGGGACCTGATCTTATTCAAGAGATGACAGAGAAGATTCAAGTCATCCAAAAACCCATCAAAGCTTCTCAAAGACAGAAAAAGAGCTATGCTGACAACCGTTGAAGGGACATTGAGTTCGACATTGGAGATAATGTCTTCCGTCGAATATCTCCACGGAAGAGAGTCATGTGATTCGGAAAGAAAGGGATTCTAAGCCCAAGGTATATTGGCCCTTTTGAGATCCTTGACTACATAGGATACATGGCCTATAGGCATGTACATCCACTAAATATGGCTTGATATCATGACGTTTTTCATGTATCACTTTTGAGGAAGTACATACCTGATCCCTCACATGTACTAAACTCAGAGGTGGTGCAGCTGGAAGATGATATCCCCTATGAGGAGCAGCCAGTAAAGATTCCGGATCAGAGAGATAAGTTTCTACGCAACATGACAACCCATCTTATCAAAGTGTTGTGGAGGAACCATAATTTTGAGGAAGCAACATGTGAATTGGAGGAAGCGATGAAGGAAGAGTACCCACACCTATTTTTTGCTTAGTATGTAAAACAAAATTTCAAGGGCGAAATTTCATAAGGGGGATGAATGTAATGACCCAAATATTTTAAATGGAAATTATCTTATTATATTTGTGTCATAAAATCTCATGAAAGAACAAAATAATTAACTACTATGTGATAAGTGATCTTTAAACATAATTTTGCCACTTTTGTGTTTGGAATTTCAAATATCTAGCATACACTATTGTGTTCACAATTTTTTTTTTAGTCTAATAAAACAAAAAACAAATTGGTGAATAGTATCCAACCCTAATGAATAGTAACAAACCCATATGAATAGTGATATACCCTAATGAATATTAACCTCACCTATGGTGGTATAAAAATAATATTCAAGTTGGAAGTACGATATACCTATATTTTAGAATGAGTTAATGAATGTTTTAAAACTAGTTTTGATATTAAATTATTGTTTTAAATAATTATTAAAATAATCATATTTAGAAAAATATTTTTGAAAAATGTTCTTCATTTTTTGGATTCTTCACATAAAAAAATGGCAACGGACAATTTTTGGGATTTTTCTGAAATAAATTAAATTTTGATGAATAGTGAAATACGATAATTCACAAAATAAGAAAAATACATTAATTATGAAGTCATGATGATGTTCTGATGATGTAAGACATTTTGTTTCGGATTCACATGCTAAATTTACTATTTTAGGTCAAGGAATCATCACTATTACATGTCATGAGGGAAATTAATAAACTATAGAATAAACAATTGCGAAAACCCTCTCCTCCCTCACTATAAATACCCCCTCTCATTACCTCTTTCTCTCACATCTCTGAAGCCTTGTTTCTAGCCAAATTTTGGCCCAAATACCCTCCAAATATCCTTCCCCACGTCCAATGATTATTGGTATTTCAAAAAGACCAAAATCAAAGCCCCTAAGAGGAGTCTCAAAGAGAAGAGATCAAAGGGTAAGAACCCTCTTTCATTTTCAAGTGTTTTGTTTTCATTTTTCTTCTTTTCTTATACCCTCTTCCCCTTCCCTTATCCAAAAGACATAAATGCTCCATAATCTCATATATTCTGGATTATAATCATGTTTATTGATAATTTCAAGCATCATAAATCCCCTACTCTCCCTCACGTTCTAGAATTAAAATATCGCCCGTGATGTGTGAAATTACAAACATCATGGATAATGTGTTTTCAAATTCTTTTATAATTCTTTTTCTTGTTATGAAACCATTTATTTTATGGTTGAACCAAATTATTATATATTTTATAAGTCCTATTTAAGGTTATTTATTCCCCATACACTCATGATATAAAAAAATAATACAAAATAAGTAAATTATGGGGAAAATGTTAAAATTAATTCAAGTGTTTATCATTAATGTTTAATGTAAAAAGTTCTATTTCACTCTAATTAACCAAATAAATTTTGTAACCATGTAAATTTATTGATGTCCACTAATTTTATATAACTACAATTCTGTACAACCACTTTCATCTTAAAATTTATTTGAACCTAAATATAATTGAACCGATCATTAAAACAAATGAAACAAACAGACCCAAACAATGAAATTGAACTTTGTAATCAATCAAAATGGGTATAAATGAATTTAAAAATGATATAATGAATATTTCACATTTAGATAAAGTTATAGAACTAGTGATTAATAAACCTAATTTGACTATTCAGGTCATTAATATCAAGTGGAGAACACCAACGGGCCTAAGGTAAGGGATCCTCTAAATTTCACTCTTATTCAAGATTGTTCACTATGTTAGGACATGTTTTGTATAATTTTTAATTATGGAGTATGATTTTTAACCTCCCTCATACTGCCATTTTTATGTATAAGTGATGATAATTCCCTTTCTTCTCCCACTATTCCCCCTCAAGTACTCCTGATACCATGCCGATAATCCGTAATGAATTCTACCCAAACCTCTTTTATTCCTTCTGGTTGTCTTATCTACCTTTCTACCAAAATGATGTTATCTAATATTTTCTTGTGAATACTATAAATGTTTTTTACATATTCCATGTTTATTTATCAAGACTCTTCCATCACTCCCTTTCGGGGATATGCATGCTTTTAAGTGATTCTCTCCTCATTACTTCAGGATAAGTGAACCCGTTTTAAGGGAACTACCCGAATTCCATCCTATTATCAAGTGTAATTTGTCCTCTGTTTTAAGTCCCCTTTGTCATTAAAAAATCAGCCTTTTTATTATGAAAACCCTCTTTGTTTACTTCTGGTTTTATAAAAAAAATATTATGTTGCTTTTCATTTTAAGAGATATTCCATGTTTTCTTAAACCACACTAAAATGTTTTGACTCAACGATTCATAAAAACTATTCTTACATGTCATCACTTTTGTTTGTTATATATTGTCATGATTTATTCTTTTATACATAATTAATCTCAATTTATGATTTAAATCCTTTCTTTCATGTACGCTTGTATGTTACGTCCCCTTTTATTATACTTCACGACGTGATTGTGTGCCCATTTCTTTCCTTGGGTACTCTTATGTTTATGTATGAGAGATTATTTGAGATTCTTTATGTGGAAAGCATATACATGAATACGATTGGATGGGTGCACCAATATAGTTCTCCAATGCATTGGGTAAGGTTAATGTCTCATGATATGATTATGGGAAAACGGTCCGGGCAGTTATCCTTGGTTTGTGATACTATGGGAAATGAGATTGGCGGTTACCCTAGACTCATACTGATGTCTTGATAATGTTCCTGCCACCTCTCTATGAAACTATTCTTATATGATATCATGCTTATATGATCCCATGATTATTTTTTCCCTGTTTCTAGGATCCCATGTATATATGTTATGATTCCATATGTTCCATGCATCCAGTATCATTATGTCAAGCCTCCTAACAAATTTTCTTAAAGTTTATTCCTATGATCTTTACCTTACTGGTCTTCTTAGCACATCCATTTGTTCATGTGTTCCCCAGGGTACCCTATGAAGATGTAATGTCTCAAAGGAAGTAAGGAGCTCATTATGAAGAATAAATAAATAAGTTTTTTTATCCCCATGATTTGTGATATATGTACCTAGACATCCAAGACAATATATTTAACAATCCTTGGCTTGTACTCCGATGACAAATTATATTTTAAATCATGAAATTTTATCTGTAAAAGGCAAGGGTTGATATATGGTTTCAGTATGTTATTTAACATTTTGTAGTAAATTTAATATTTTTTATTATTATACATGTTGAATCATTATCATGGTAAAGTGCGTAGGAAGTAGATAGAGAACTGGGATAGAGTGTTGTCAAATTTCAATAGTAAGAGGTGTTGATGATTATGGTCTATGTGTTGGGTCCTAAGGTTAATAATTTTCTACAATCAGAAGAGGAGGGTTTTGAATTAGAAAATATTCTAGCTTATTTATGGGTTTCCTCGGTAGGGGGATTACTTTTATGGGTGGCTTGAGAATGATGGAAGGAAAATCATGTTCAATCAAAAGTGGTTTTAGGAAGTGTTTTATTCCCTATATATTGAATTATGATTGTATACAGAATATAATAGAAATCAATCAAGATGGATATATTGTGCTTTATCTTCGAATTCACATATTTTCATTGATGGTCTAGTATTTAGAACTCTTGGATGATGAATAAATGAAATCCTGTAATTTTTAGTCATCCTTGAGATTAGAGATTCTATGGAAGGTTTCAGGTTTATGTTTGAGGTTTTGATTGTAGATTAGGGATTCTGATGATGTTATCAATAGTAGTTTTCTATGATTTTCATAGAAGGATAAACATGGTTCCTTGAATTGTGGTCCTAATGGAATGAGGAATAAGGGAGTGATGAGATTTTATACATGTAGGGTGGGGATTATGCCCTAGGGTTGAGTATCTCATTGTGTACCATAACTGTATAGTTGATCTATTTCAATGGTGATGCAGTGGGGCATCAGTATTGTGAGATCTCCACTATTCATGGTGTTTCATTGTTTCATTAAGTTTTAGCTTTATTTAGTCAGGTGGTCATGTTTTAGTGGATAAAATTTTTGGAGGTTGTTTGTTTGGTTTGAGAGTCTAGGTTTGTTTATGTCCTGAGTTATTGATCTCATCCCTTTATTAACCAATAACCTTTTAATATTAATACTAAAATATTCAATTGAATTGTCTTAAATATAATTATTTATCTCTATTTACCTTCAAATTCCTGGGAAAATATGAATTGTATTGATTTGGTTAGTGTGTTTTTCCCAATTTAATGATTCGTATGAAAAAAGGAAGAATATTTCTATTTTACCGAAATGGATGGGAATTTTTCTAATCTAAAGGTCATGATTTTGGGAAATTATTTATTTTTAAAATTAATTTCAAATTTTTTTTAAATATTACGAAAGGTATTAACAATTAGTGGGAGAGGGTTTAATAGAATTTATGTTCACTAACATCAATTATCTATTTTAAATGTTAATTTGGGTAATAAAATCTATGATATTCCATAGTAATTTTGGATAAACCAAGGTTGTTTGTCTCCCTCGTTATAATGATCCATACTTCACATACATTATTAATACATCAAAGTTGAAGTACACTTATTACAACATATAACAAGACAATGAAAGGACCGTATAGGTATAGTGTGTTTAGAAACTGTGAAACATAAACAACTGGTTCATAAATCATCTACGTTGTCTCCCATTTATTTCATCATATCTAGAGTCACTTTTTGGCATATCCTACTTAATAACATTCTTCCTGACCTGGGGAAAGAAAACATACAAAAGGGTGAGCTCAAATGCTCAGTTAGGGTAATCAAAAGAAATATCAGTCACATCATATTCATAAGAACATAACATTCTTGAAATCTTTACCTGCAAAAGTGATCATAATTTCATAACATTGGATAAATCATAGTAGTGAAATGTAATCCCAATAATCATAAAATAAAACATGAAGCTTTGTGACATACACACATAATCATAGATAATCATTTCTTAGTAGTCAAGACTCATTCCCAAGACAATCATAGCGGACAAAGTCCATTTTTGAACTGAGTTCACTCGTCGTTTCAGTCCTGTTTCACTGAACCAGATTAACCTGTCATTCGAGCCATGTCTATATCATGAGATATAAATCTTTACCCAATGCATTGGATGGAGATATAGGTCCCACCCATCTCATAATGATACCATTCTTATGGGTGCTATAAAATCAAAAATCATACATCATTGCATAACCTATGTAATAAAAATTGGATTCTTAAACATCGTGACATCATAAAAAAATTTATATAAGATAATGGAATTCATAAATATAATTCCATCACAACATAATAAAATCAACGTAATAATAAGGATAGAAATATAACCCTATATTATCTTATATGGAAATTAATTTTGATAAAACACATGAACTCCATTCTTGAGGAAAATATCCTTTCTACTTAAAAACTATTTTTCCTTTCTTAAAATGTCATACAAATTTAAACTAAAAGAATTTTATTAAATATAAACATGAAAACTTGTAATGTAAGATTCTTGGAAATAATGTTTTAAAAATCCTTTCATGTCATATAAGTTAAAATAACATTCTTCTCGTACTTATGTTGGAAAAGTCAAAAAGTACCTCGTACAAATAACGACAAAAGATTCATTTCATATTATTTACTAAAAACTCACCAAAGGGTAAAATTGGATTTAAACAATTTTAGGTGGATGTAAATAATATTACATATTGAGGAAACATGGATTTGGATGATAAAATACCCCCCCAGTAATTTCCAAAGTATAAACAATCTCGGATAAAAATGAGATTGTGATATTTTCCCTTACCTTAGGTCTGATTTTCATCATAAGTGTCTGAACCTCCTGTATAATGATTTAAATAATGTCATTGACATATTCCATAATAATTATTATTTTTATTATATCATATATGGTCATATTCTTAGCTTCTTATTAGTAATATTTCATTGTTACTTATTATTCTCATGTTTATTGATTTTTGTTCTTATGCGTGTTTTGTCTAATAAATTCTTATTCTTCTATTTAGGTTATAGATACCTCATTTCCAGAATGGTATTAGTGTAATAAATATCATATTTATTTACTCAATTCATTTATTTAATCATTATGCAATGAAAATCATGTAGAACGAGTCACATTACTTCGTGGAGACGGTATTCCATACATACGCACGAGCGATGATATCATTACCATGATCGTGAAATTGTATTGGAGTGTATGTATACTATATCAGAATAAATAACACTTTAAAATAATTATATATAGTTATCTATTTGAAATTTTATACCCATCCAAGTATTGTGGTGGTGGAAAATAGATTACACCACGGTGTGGAGACGGTATTCCGTACATACGCGCGCGCGGTGATTTCATTTTTCGTAGGATGGATAGATGGTGAAATAGGGTTGTTTCATACATATAACAACATATCAGTATATGATTGATACTTATGTTATTACTTCATAATGAAACCACTAATGAAGAAGAAATTAAAGAAGAAATAAAGTTGAAAGAATCGGTAATGGATATTACCTCTTCTTTGAAGCACCTCTTTGAGACCTCCTCTCAGGGCACTAAAATTGGACTTTGAAGAAGACCAAGACCTCTAGGATGTTTATAGGGAAGTGGAGAAGATAATTTGGCAGGGTTTGGACTATATTGAAGGCTCAATGTGGTGTGAGGAAGAGTGGGAGGAGGTGCCCTTTTATAAGGGAGTAGAGGGGCACCTTTAGAAAAATTGAAAATATTATTTTATTATAAATTCATATTCGGTTTTTAATTGCTTCAAATTGATTTATTTTTATGATAAAGTGGGTATGGGTCGAAATAATCTCATCCAATATAATTTAGACATGTTTAGGTTTCTATTTTCACCTTATCATTTAGATTTATCTTTAAGTTAGATAATTTATATTTTACTATGTCTTCTTGTTTTCTTACACTATAAGGTTAATAAACTTACTAAAACAAGCCAGAAGAACCCCAAGTTGTTTATTATTAATATATATAACCTTATCTAAGTCATTTGGCATAGAATTAGATTTTTAGGAATAAAATAACAATTAATAATATAATATTTGTTTTAAAAAATATTTTATTTCAATTTTGACAATATTTGGTAATTGATTTTTGTGAAATCATAACATAAATATTAGTTCGAAAAAAGTTAATTAAATAAGTAATAATTTGTAATATTAACCTTGAAAGTTATTTTATTTCATAAAAAGTCTCAAATTACATTTATTTGTGTATTTATAACATCAATTTTGTCAATATTTCATTAATAAGAAAATTACTGCATCATCATTGTGTCATACATAAATTAATTTATTTAATGTCAAAAAAATTACAAATAAAATACTATTATATAGGAAAGCTTTTTATATTTCTATTTTATATTTATAGTAGAATTTTTATTTTCTATAACCCTATATTAAAAATGACTTATTAAAATTTGATTTTAACTATTTTAACACTTCTTTAAATAAATTAATGTTAAATGTCCTAATCTAATCCAAGTGGGCCTAAATGGTCATAGTTTATTTTTAAGGTTGTTTTTGGTCATATTAAACTTATACAATAGAATAAGGACCTATGTTAGTGTAATAATAATATCATTTTTACCCTTAATTACCCAATTTACTTTTAACCATGGAAAAATAAAGTAAAAAGTTACTATTCACCAAAAATTATTTTCATCTCATTGAACAACATTTTATTCCTTAATATTAACCATGTGTCTCAGATTTTTGAAATTTTACCAACAGAAGTGGTAAAATTATGTTTTATGTGAATTTTGATATTCTCCTAGGAGGTGGGTAAAAAACAGTGAAAAGATCAATAAAATTTTTATATATCTTAAATTATTATAAAATGATTCCAATGAATTGAATTGAACTTATATTAGTATTATGTATCAATTTTGACCAAAAATAATTTATCCAAAATAATTAATTATTTAAATAAAAAGTCTTTTTTAAAAAAGTTACCTAGTGTTTTCACTATTCATCAAAAATTGAATGTTTTCAGAAAAATACCAAAATTTCACGCTAGGATTATTTTGATATTCAAAATCCAAAAAAGGAGGTCCATTTTAATAAATCAAATTTTCAAAATTTCAAAAAGTGGTTATTACTATTCTTAACAGCTGGTTTTAATAATATTTAAATAGCGTATCATTGTTTAGTGAAACTCGGTATTGCGTACGACGCAAGCTATCGAGGAAGGTCATGATTGTGTGTAAGACAAGACAAGATAATGTTCTATGTAGTGAAAGATTCCTTTGATGATTTATATAACATAAAAACAAAATATTTCTCATAAAATCCTCAGGTGTTACATTCTACCCTCCTTAAAATGAATTTGTCCTCGAAATTCGTCACTTTGTAACAAACAGAAGAGGGTTCCTCTCCCCCATCAAATCCTCAAGATCCCATGTAGAATCTTCTAATTGGTGGTTCCTCCATAAAAACTTCACCGAGAGAGTGGTCTTGTTCCGTAGGAATTTTTCGCTATGATCGAGAATCTCTATCGGCTATTCTTCATAAGAAAGATCTTGCTCCAGTGGTACAAATTCTGATTTGAGTACATTTAAAGGATCAGGTATGTACTTTATCAAGAGAGATACATGGAACACATCATGAACTTGGGAGAGATTTGGTGGGAGCTCCAATCAGTAAGCTACCTTCCCAACATGATCCAATATTTTGAAAGGACCAATATATCTAGGGCTCAACTTTCCCTTCATTCTAAATCTCATTACTCTCTTCCCAGGAGATATTCGTAAGAACACTTTATCACCCACATAAAACTATATGTATTTTCAATGGTTGTCAGCATAACTTTTTTGTTGACTCTGAGCAGCTCTAATGTGGTGTTGAATAGATCTTACCTTTTCCGCCATCTCATCAACAAGATCAGGTCCTAATAGCTTTCTTTCCCCAACTTCAACCCTGCAAGTTGGAGTCTGGCATTTCTTTCCATAGAGAGCTTCATAAGGAGCCATCTGAATACTGGACTGAAAGCTATTATTATAAGAAAATTCCACCAACGGTAGGTGTTGATCCCCACCACCTTTGAAATTCATAGAGCAAGCTCTCAATATATCTTCTAGAGTTTGAATTGTCCTCTCAGACTGACCGTCTATCTAAGGATGATAAGCAGTGCTGAAACTCAACTATGTATCTATATTACGCTTAAGACATCACCAAAACTTTGAGGTAAACCTCAGATCCTGATCAGATATAATATAAAGTGGTACTCCATGCAATCTTACCACATCATTTACATATATCCTGGCAAGAAGATTCAGAGAGAAATCTTATCTAAAAGCGATGAAGTGTTCTGACTTTGTAAGACGATCAACTATAGCATTATTGCCTTTGGATGTTTTAGGAAGTCCAGTGACAATGTACATAGTGATGTTTTCCCATTTCCATTCTGGTATGGGTAATGGTTGTAACATCCCCTTAGACTTCTGTCTCTCATCTTTAACTTGCTGAAAAAACAAGCATCGAGAGACATATTCACCAACATCTCTTTTCATGCCATCCCACCAGAGGTACTCTTTCAACTCCCTATACATCTTTGTGCTTCCAGGATGAATAGAGTATGATGAAATATGAGCCTCATACAGTTTCTCCTTCTTTAATTTGGGGATGAGAGGAACACAAACCCGATTCATGAACCTTATTATTTCATCACAATCAAGGTTGAATTCAGGAACATTTCTCACCTTCTTTTGTAAAACTACATCTTCTTTCTGTGCCTCTTTAATCTTCACATATATTTATTGTTGAACATTAATTTGAGAAAGATAGTATTTTCCCCCTCTCATTATAATTCCAAGATCCATCCTTTGTAAATCCATAAATATTGGATCATTTGTGGTCCTCATCATGGATATGCTAGCATGGTCTTGTCGACTTAGTGCATCTGCCACCTTGTTTGCTTTCCTAGGGTGGTAATGAATTGAGCAGTCGTAATCCTTAATCAGCTCCACCCATATTCTTTGGTGCATATTCAGCTCCATTCGTGTGAAAATATACTTTAAACTTTTATTCCCAGTATAAATATCACACCATTCTCTATAAAGATAATGCCTCCAAATCTTTAATGCACAGATTATCGCAGCTAACTCCAAATCACGAGTTGGGTAATTTTGCACATGGATTTTCAACTTTCATTAGGAATAAACTATCACCATATCATTTTTCATAAGAACACACCCCATCCCCTTCTTGGATGCATCACTGTAGATCACAAACCTTTCTCCACTACAAGGAAGTGTGAGTACAGGTGCACTGGATAACCTTCTTTTCAACTCCATGAAATTATCTTCACATTCATTTGTCTAAACAAACTTAACTTCTTTCCGAGTCAACTTGGTGAGTGGATTAGATAATCGTGAATAATCTTTCACAAAACGTCAATAATATCCATCCAAACTAGGAAAACATGGGATCTCAGTTACTGTTGTTGGTCTCGACCATCTTTCGATAACCTCTATTTTTTCTGGATCCATAGATATCTCCTATTTTGTGATTATGTGACACAAAAATTCAACTTTTTGAAGCCAGAATTCACACATGGTAAATTTGGCATTAAGCATCTCCTTTTTCAGGGTCTTAAAAATAATTCTCAAGTGATCTTCATGTTCTTCCATGCTCTTTGAATAGACAAGAATATCTTCTATAAATACTACCACAAACTGATCAAGATAGTCTCTAAAGACACTGTTCATTAGATCCATGAAGATAGAACGGGAATTAGTAAGACCAAATATCATCACTATAAATTCATAGTGTCCATAATGTGTACAGAAATCCGTCTTTGGTATATCCTCTCTTTTGACCCTTAATTGATGATACCCTGAATTAAGATCAATCTTGGAAAATTATTGAGCTCTACATAGTTTGTCAAATAAGTCATCGATGTGCGAAAGATGATATTTGTTCTTGAAAGTGATCTTGTTAAGTTCCCGATAATCAATGCAGAGTCTCATTGATCCATCTTTCTTCGTAACAAACATAACAGGTGCTCCCCAAGGTGACACACTAGGGAGTATGAATCCTTTATCAATATTCACTTGGAGTTGCTTCTTCAATTCATGTAACTCAATTGCGTCCATTCTATAAGGTGTATTTAAAATAGTAAAAGCACCTGGTATGAGTTCTATTGAAAACTCAACTTCACTATTTGGTGAAAGACCCGGAAATTCCTCTGGAAAGACATCGTCAAACTCCCGTACAATGGGCACATTCTTAATCGTGAGGTTATCTCCAACCATTTTAGATAAATAACCTTCATTTAGTGGAATCAAGACCCATAAGATGGAAGCAATTTCCAATGGAAGGTTATGTTCATCCTTGCATTGATAGATGATCGTAGATTGATCTGGAATATGAAATGTGACTTCCCTTATTTGGGAATTGATATTAGCTCTATATAAAGAAAGACAATCCATGCTAAGAATCACATAAAATTCTACTATAGGAAGGATCACAAGATTTTCATTAATCACATTCCCACAAACTTCAATCGGAGAAGAATTATAAACTTTTGATGTGATTGTTTTGCCATTAGTGGTTATCACAACTTACTCAACATCTAATTGTTGAGGTAATACAGCGATACCCTTAGAAAATTCTTCAGAAATAAAAGAGTGGGTGGATCCAAAATCAAATAAAACATTTTCTACTTTAGATTGGATAGTAAGGGTACCTTTCACCACATCTTTATCGTACTCCACATCGCTAATAAAAATTTCGTGTGACTTTCCTTTGTCTTTATCATTAAGAGTTTGTTGGCATCAATCATCATCAACAACACTTGGATTAGGGCATTGATTAGCATAATGCCTCATTTCCTTACACTTGTAACATTGAAGTGTATGAGGTGCACTCTGTGTATCCTTTTCATTGTTCGCATCAGTAGATATCTTCTTCCCATCATTGTGGCATTCAAATGCCTGATGACCTTCCTTTCCACATTTGAAACATTTACTTGTCCCTTTAAGGCAACTACCTCCATGTTTCTTTCTACACTTTCAGCATAAGGGAAAACTCATATTCTTTTCAGTGTGCTCTTTAGATTTTCATTTGAATTCCATTTTCATGTTCTTATCAAACCCATATGATTGATGGGTTACTCTAATCTCAATCTCAACATTGAGAGCACATACAACGATTTCCTCATAGCTATTGAATTCCCTTATGGATAATTCCCTTCGAAACTTGGTTTTATGCCACTAAAGAATCGATCGATCTTACTCTCAGATTGGATAATAATACCAGAAGAATACCTTGCAAGTCATGTAAAATTTTCTTCATAGGTCCCAACAGATTCATCATCCATTTTCTTCAGTTCAAGAAACACCTTTTCCATCTTTGTTCGAAGAATACGAGGGAAGTACTTACTGAAAAATAAGTTCTTCAACTCGTCCTATTCTATGGACTAAATTTCATATCTTGGCCTCGTATTCTTGATAATATTTCAACATTGATCAGCATCTCCTTCCAAATGATAAACTTATTAGATGACTTTATCATGTTAAGAATGTTAAAGAACTGAAAATATCTTTTCAGTAGTACAAATCCATTGTTCAGCAACAAATGGATCAGTAGACCCGCTGAATGAATGTGGACGCTACCTCATGAAGCTTTCACAGAATGTTTCTCCTTCCTTTGATCGTTTGGAAGTCCTGCATGATTCATAGCTTGAGAAAGTTGTGTGAGAATGGATACAAGATTTTTCATTCCAGCTCCAATAAAGTTTGGTTGCTCAGGGGGACAATCATTACATTGCCCGTCACATTCCTCATTAACATAGTTCCTTCGGGTTCCAGCCATTGACGAAAACCAAGAAGAATAGTGTGAGCAACACTAATTATAATAGGAAAACCACATAATCAAGAATAAAATTTCACACATAAGGTATCATAATAGGTTGTTCGTGGACATTTCTAAAACACTAAGATCGTGTTCTATGCTAAGACTTATCCTTAGGGTTCTTACAAAGGCTTTCACATCCTAGTTTCCAAAGGTTGACTATAAGTACCCTCTGGTACCAAATATAATGACCCATACTTTACATACATTGTTAATACATCAAAAATTGAAGTACATTTATTACAACATATAACAAGACCATGAAAAGGACTGTATAGGTATAGTGTCTTTAGAAACTGGGAAACATAATCAACTGGTTCATAAATCATCTACATTGTCTCTCATTTATTTCATCATATCTAGAGTCCCTTTTTGGAATATCCTACTTAATAACCTTCTTCCTAACCTGGGGAAAGAAAACATAAAAAATGGTGTGCTCAAATTCTCATTAAGGGTAAACAAAAGAAATATCAATCACATATTATTCATAAAAATATAACAATTAGGAAATCTTAACCTGCAAAAGAGATCATAATTTAATAACGTGGGATAAATCATAGTAGTGAAATGTAATCCCAATAATCATAACATAAAACATAAAACTTTTCTCCATACACACATAATCATAGAGAATAATTTCATAGTAGTCAAGACTCATTTCCAAGACTATCTTAGTGGACAAATTCCATTTCTGAACCGAGTTCACTCCTCGTTTCAGTCCTGTTTCAGTGAACCGGATTAACCTGCCGTTCTATCCATGTCTATCTAATGAGATATAAATCTTTACCCAATGCATTGGAGGGAGATATAGGTCCCACCCATCTCATAATTATACCATTCGTATGTGTGACACAAAATAAAAAATCATACATCATTATTGTACTTATGTCGGAAAAGTCAAAAAGTACCTCGTACGAATAACGACAAAGATTCCTTTCATATCATTTACTAAAAACTCACCGACGGGTAAAATTGGATTTAAAAAATTGTAGTTGGATGGAAATAATATTACATATTTATGAAACATGGATGTGGATGATAAAATACACCCTAGTAAATACCAAAGAATAAACAATCTCTGATAAAAATGAGATTGTGATATTTTCCCTTACCTTAGGTCTAATTTTCTTCGTAAGTGTCCAAAACTCCTGTATAATGATTTAAATAATGTAATTTAATTATTCCAGAATCATAATTATTTTTATTATATCATATATGGTCATATTCTTAGCTTATTATTAGTAATATTTCATTGTTACTTGTTATTCGGGTGTTTATTGCTTTTTCTTCTTATGTGTGTTTTGTCGAATAAATTCTTATTCTTCTTTTTAGGTTATAGATACCTCATTTCCAAAATGGTATTATTATAATACATATCATATTTATTCACTCAATTCATTTATGTAATCATTATGCAATGAAAATAATGTAGAACTAGTCGCATCACATCGTGGAGACGGTATTCCGTACATACGCACGAGCGATGATATCATTCCGATGATCGTGGAATTCTATTGGAGTGTATGTATACTATTTAAGAATCAATAACACTTTACAATAATTATATATAGTATTTTATTTTCACCATTATACCCATCCAAGTAATGTGGTGGTGTAAAATAGATTAGACCACGAGGTAGAGATGGTATTCCGTATGTACGCACGCACGATGATTTCGTTTTCCGTAGGATGGATAGATGGTGAAATAGGGATGTTTCATAATTAAAGTAACATATCCGTATATGATTGATACTGATGTTATAACTTCATAATTAAACAACTAAAGAAGAAGAAGTGAAAGAAGAAATAATGTTTATAGATTCGGTAACGGACATTACCTCTTCTTTGAAGCGCCTCTTTGAGACATCCTATTAGAGCACTAAAATTGGTCTTTGAAGAAGACCATGACCTCTAGGATGTTTCTAGGAAAGTGTATAAGAGAATTTGACAGGGGTAGGCCTAGATTTATGACTCAAAGTGGTGTGAGGAAGAGATGGAGGAGGTGCCCTTTTATAAGGGAGGGGAGGGGCACCTATGGAAAAACAAAAAACATTATTTTATTATAAAGTCATATTCGGTTTTTAATATCTCCAAATTGATTTATTTCGAAGATAAGGTTGATATGGGTCAAAATAATCTCATTCAGTAGAATTTTGACAAGTTCAGGTTTCTATTTTAACCTTATCATTCAGATTTAACTTTAAGTTAGATAATTTAACTTTTACCGTGTCTTCTTGTTTTTTAAACTATAAGGTTAATAAAAATACTATAACAAGACAAAAAAAAAACCCCAAGTTGTTTATTATTAATATATATAACCTTATATAATTCATTTGGCCGAACCTTAGATTTTTGGGAATAAAATAACAATTAATAATATGAAAATTTTTTAATGACTATTTTATGTCAATTTTGACAGTATTTGATAATTGATTTTTGTGAAAATCATAACAGAAAGATTAGTTAAAGTTAATTAAATAAGTACTAATATGTAATATTAACCTATAAAATTATTGGAATTCATAAAAAGTCTAAAATTACATTTATTTGGGTATTTATAACATCAATTATGTCAATATTTCATTAATAAATTAATTACTGCATCATCATTATGTCATACATAAATTAAATTACATAATGTCTCAAAATTACAAATAAAATACCATTATGTAGGAAATATTTTTAGCTTTCTAATTTAAATTTATAGTCAAATTTATCTTATGTATAAAACTATATTAAAAATGATTTACTTATTAAACGTTGATTTTAACTATTTTAACCCTTCTTTAAATAAATTAATATTAAATGTCCTAATCTAATCCAAGTGGGCCTAAATGGTCATATTTTATTCCTAACGCTGTTTTTGGTCTAATTACACTTATCCAATAGAATTATGATATGTGTTAGTGTAATAATAAAATCATTTTTACCCTTAATTATCCTATTTACTTTTAACTATGGTAAAAAAAGTAAAAAGTTGCTGTTCACCAAAAATTATTTTCATCTCATTGAACCACATATTAGTCCTTGATAATATCCCTGTCTCTCGAAGTTTTGAAATTCCACTCACAGAAGTGGTAAAAAAAATTTTATGTGAATTTGGAATAACACCTAGGAGGTGGGTAAAAGACGGTGAAAAGTTCAATAAACTTTTTATATATCTAAAATTATTATAAAATTACTCCAATGAATTGCATTGAACTTATATAGGTATTATGTATCAATTTTTACCTAAAATAATTTAAACAAAATAAATAATTATTTAAATAAAAAGTCGGTTTTAAATTAGTATCCCAGTGTTTTCACTATTCATCAAAAATTGAATGTTTTCAGAAAAATACCAAAATTTTACCCTAGGCTAATTTCGATATTCTGAATCCAAAAATGAAGTCCATTTTGAAAAATAAAATTTACAAAATTTTAAAAAGTGGGTATTACTATTCATAATGGCTGGTTTTAATAATATTTTAATAACATATCATTGTTTAGTGAAACTCGGTATTGCGTACGACGCAAGCTACCGAGAAAGGTCACGATTGTGTGTAATGCAAGACAAGATAGTGTTGTTTGTAGTGAAAGATTCCCTTGATTATTTATATAAAAAACAAAATATTTCTCATAAAAGTCTCAGGAGTTACACTCGTGAACCCATTTTTTTGAAATGTATCTACTATAATTGCCTTCTCATCAATATTGCATCCTTTATTTCATTCTATTTCAGTTTGGTAACTAGTTTTGGACTATGTAATGTGATTATTTTATTATGGATGAGGTGGCTAGTGGGGGTGGTTAAAATAATGTATAATGTTTTTCATCAAGGGGGTGGGTTCTAGAACTACTGGTTAGGGGGCTAGAAAGTGTGTAGATTTTAATGGGGGTATATCCTAGTTCTATGGGTTTCCAAATCATTATCGGAAATGGTTAGGCTCTATTAATTTCTACTTTTATAAGTATGTGGTCCTATTCTACTATATTTTGAAGTCTCTCTTTGTGTATTTTAATCATATATAATAATATTTGAGATTCAAATATGATGGATATGAATAAAGATTAGATGGATGCTAATCGTTTGACAATAGAGTATGATAATGGAGTGAATGAGTTCATCATATTTTCAAAGGATCAGGTAAACGATCCTTCTCAATTACATTCTACATTTTTACGTTGTTGTTATTCTAGACTAATTACTCTATAGGAGTTAGAAGAACATTTGATATGTCATAGAATAGATCATAGTTATAATTGATGGAATAAACATGGAGAAAAAGATAATGTATCTACTAGATGGGATAAAACATCATTTTATGAATCTTCAGATATAATTACATATATGGATAATAATGAAGAATGTATGGAGGATGTGATTTCAGATGTTAGCAATGATGATGATCATATTGAAGTAGTTAAAAGGACAGTTGAAGATAAACTCTTTGATTTCCCGAGATTATTTGAGATGTTATTGAGTTGTGAAAAGATGCCATTGTATGTTGCACTAAATATACAAAATTATCAATTGTACTAAAGTAGTATAAATTTAAAATAGGAAAAATATGGAGTGATGTTAGTTTTATGGGTCTACTTGCTCTCTTGAATGACATGTTACTGGAAGATAATGAGCTCCCAATCTTTACATATAAATCTAAATGAATGATACACTCGATGGGTATGATTTCAAAAAGAATGCATGCCTTCCCGAATGATTTTATATTTTTTTGAAATGAGAAAAAATAACTTACAGAATGTACAATGTGCGGTGCTTCTCGATACAAAAATGATTAATCCATTACTACATAATTTTACGATACTGTCCAATCATTCCATGGTTTAGGTGTCTATATGGAAGTGAAGAAACTGCAAGACAATTTTTCTGGCTTGTAGATGAAAGAAATAAATATAGGAAATTATGTCACATGGCTGAATCTCCTCAATGGAATATAATTGATCATGAGTATCCTGAATTTGGAAATGAGCCGAGAAACCTTCGTCTTGCATTATCTACAGATGGAGTGAATCCTTTTTGTTTTCAAACCAGAACATACAGTACATGGCCTGCTATGTTGTTAAATTATAACTTTCAACCCTGTATATCCATGAAATGGAAATTTATCTTGTTATCTAAGCATATATTAAGACCAAAACAACTAGGTTACGATATTGATTTTTATTTGGATCCATTGATCGAGGATTTGATGTTATTGTGGGATTTAGGAGTTATGTTGTGTGATGCTTTTAAAAGTGAATAATTCACATTGAGAGAAATGTGTTATGAGATGATAATTGATTTCCCTGATTATGGAAAAGTTTCAGGGTATATAATTAAAGGAACTCAAGGGTGTCCCGTGTGCAATGAAGATACAGAATCAATTAGGTTAAAAGACTCATTGAAATCTGTGTGTCTAGGACATGATAGATTTATACCCATCTTTACAACTACTAATCTTAGATGACATCATTCAAGGTATTTTCAAGATAGTGCACAAAGCCATCTACACTAATATGTGATCAACTTTTTAAGAAATTAAAAGATGTGAACACTGTTTTTGGTAAACCATTTTCAAAAAACCTTAAGAAAATATATTGGAAAAAGATATCTATTTTTTTGAATTACCATACTAGAATTGTTTGTACGTCATACATTTTCTTGATGTGATGCATGTGGACAAAAATGTATGTGATAGTGTTATCAGAACGTTGCTAAATTCCCCTGTAAAAACAAATTATGGAATTAAGTCAAGGTTGGACATGATTTTCATGGGAATATTATAAGAGTTGTTTCTAGTGATGGGAGAATGTAAAAAAAAATCCTCTAGTTTCTTACACTCTTTCCAGAGAGGAGAGATATAAGTTTTAATATTCTTGAATGATGTAAAGTTTCCATAGGTGTATTCATAACATATCAAGAACATTGTTTCAATGAAATATTTGAAGTTAAAAGTAATGAAATCAAATTACATCCATGTTTTGTTGAATTATTTAATTCCTATAGCTTTACATTGTATTTTGTTTCCAAAGAATGTTTTCCATACATTAACCAACCTTTGTTTCTTTTTCAAAGCTATATGCAGCAATGTTTTACACCCGGTGAAATAGACATCTATGGAAAGATAAATTTTAGTCATATTATGTGAATTAGAAATGTTCTTCCCTCCATCATTCGTTGATATGATGGTTCATTTGATGGTTTAATTGGGGACATAGATTTGACTTTGTGGCCATCTACACTATGGATGGATGTACCCCATTGAATGGTTCTTGAAGATATTGAAAGTGTATATCAAAAATCAAATTTGGAAAGAGGGTTTTATTGTAGAGTGATATATTGTTGAGGAAGCCATTGAATTATGTAATGAATACCTCTCTGATATGGAAAGCATTGGTCTCCATAAATCTCGTCACACTTGACACATTGAGGGTGAGGGAATTTCTGGAAGAGATGCTGTGACAATCAATATTACAGATCGGGAGTAGAATCACCTTTATGTTTTTCATAATATTTGGGTGGTTATTCCATATATTAAAACCCACAATGAAATTCCCATGCAGTTGTATCCATCAAGGGATGAAAATTGGATATCAAATACACAAAATAACCACTTAATAGGATGGTTTCGGGACCATATTTTTAAGGAGTTAGATGAAAATTAGAATTAATTTTTAGAACAACATTGACGGATGACCATGTGTGTATGTATTATCTTAAAATTGTAATGTAATTCAGGGTTATACATTCAATACAGATGTACATGATGAAGATAGTACAATGAAAAATAGTGGAGTTACACTTATGGCTGAAGTGATGCATGTTTCTGGTAGTAAGGACAAAAATCCAATTTATGCGAATATTTTATACATTGACATTATCAAACACATATGGGAGTTGGACTGTATGACATTCCAATTTCTATTTTTTCAATGAAAATGGTTTGATAACAAAGTGGTGTAAAAATAGATTAATTGGGATTTCTGATAGTTTATTTTACTAAAGAATGTTACAAAGATGAACTGTTTATAATAGAATCACAAGAGGTAAAACTATTTTATGTTACAGATCCCACAAACAGAATGTGGTTGATTGTTCTTTTATAGTTCAATACAACTGAAGGGTATGATGATAATTCAATTGTGGATGATCCTTTTAGTGGTAAGTCGCAATCATTTCACAATGTTCCCAATGTAGATGAAATTGTGTATGTTTAATGAGACCAAAATGTAGGGATTTAGTTAATCGATAGAGGTGTCAAATCCTTTCTAACATTGAAAAAAAGAATGTGATTTCAAGTTTCTGAGGCTTTCGCTGGGGCGCGCCGCCTCACATCCATCATGCAGAGGGGGACGTGTTGGCCGCATGGTTTCCCTGCATTCCCGCTATCCAAAGGTGGGCGGCATCTGCTCCTTCTTTGGGTACGTCTTCTCCTTGATTGAAACATGATGATGGGATGTCAGATCTTCCTTCCGTAGATTCTTCCTCAGAGATCGCCACCTAGTCTGAGTCTCCCTCATAAATTTAAGATGTTGTCTGTGAAACTCTTCCTGGAACCATATCTTTTTGGGAAAAAGTTAATTACGCTACTTGTGAAAGGATATTCAAATGGGTCCGGTCAGGGAAGTGACGTTATTTTAGGGGAGTAGTCACGCAGGGTAGCATTGGCGAGTCTTGACACTGGGGAACTGGCATGTTTGTCTTCTATCCCTTATTATAGGGATTCTCGAGGGTATTCACGCTAGAGGCATCCCACATCGACCATGGGGAATCGTATGCCATGGGAATGTATATAAGGTTTTCCTCAGCTTCCTAAGTTTAACATAGGTTATGCCACGGGTTTAACATCTAGTGGAGATGGATCAGATTGATCATAACACTGACTAGAGTGGGTCAGATTGAGGAACCCCCTGAAGGGAACACCGATATTGGGGCCTACACATGTGTGGCTTCTCGAATGCTTTCTAATGGAATGGTGAATGTGGTGGTATGATCTCACTGGGATGTGGCGGCATGTGTATGAATTAGGATGTGTGATGGATTTTCGCTTGGTCCTCGAAGAGACTTCCTGCATATCCCCGTGGCAGGAAATCGAAATCCTCGTAGTTTGATGGGATGATGGGACACCTAAATAGGCGACCCATGAGAATGGACACATGGATGGGACCCAGAGGAAGTGGAACCTTCGGGTTGGGGCATGAGATTCCAGAGACACCTGGGCTTGAGGGAGAGATCATGAAGATAGATTAGTGATGGGATCGAACCTCAAGGAGGCTTCCTATGTTTCCCCATGGTAGGGAATCAATGTTCTAGTTGTTAGATGGAGAATACAGTTTAATTTCATGCATGATGGGGGCGGACCAATGTGATGATGGATAGAACGACTGTGTGGTGGGCATGAACCTCAGGGAGGCTTCTTACGTAGCATGCCTTGACATGGATCAAAGTCCACGTAGTTCTGGATGGATTGGGGTTTACACTCTGAGGTGGCCCAATGTGGTATGGGGCTCACACTTTGGGGAATCCAATGATTGATTGAATGGTTATTACACTCTGAGGCGTCCCAAGGTGGTGGTGAACCGACGTGAAGATGGTTGGAATGAACGGGTGGTGGGATTGAACCTCAGGTATGCTTCCTACGTACGATGCCTTAACATAGATTAAATTCCCCATAGTTCAGATGGTGAATACTGTTTAACGTCGTGTGGGATGGGGGTCAGACAACGTGAAGATTGTCGGATTGACCGGGTGCTGGGCATGAACCTTAGAAAGGCTTCCTACGTACCATGACTTGACATGGATCAATGTTCATGTATTTCAAGATGGATTGGGGCATAAACTCTTAGGCGGCCCAAGGTGGTATGGGGCTTATTCGCTGAAGTAGCCCATGATAGATTGTATGTGGCTTACACATTATGGTGGCCCAATGTGGTGGTGAACATACGTGAGGATGGTCGGAACTACTGGGTGTTGGGCATGAAGCTCGAATAGGCTTCCTATGTACCATGCCTTAACATGGATTGAAGTCTACATAGTTCAGATTGGATTGGGGCTTACACTCTGAGGTGGCCTGAGTTGGTATGGGGCTTACACTCTGAGGCAGCCCAAGGGTGTCTTGTGGCTTAAACTCTGAGGCGACATAAGGTGGTATGGGGATTACACATTGAGGTGGCCCAAGGTCAAAATGACCGGGTGGTGGGCTTGAACCTCAGAGAGGCTTCCTACGTACCATGTCTTGACATGGTTCATAGTCCACGTAGTTCGGAATGTGCAGTTTAACTTCATACTGGGCAAGAGGGGCATGCAGTTTAACGTCATGCGGGAAGAGTTGGGATGTTGTAGTGAATTCTTACTCTAAGCTCATGTGAGTCATGGTCGGTGTTAGAAACAGGAGGATGCAAAGACCAGGTGATCATTTCGTGAATGCTACATCCATGGGAAGTGGAATGGGTCTTAGGCTTCGGGATTCCCAAAAAGGAAAAAGGGGCTTATTCATGGTTAGCGGCCCAAAGTGCAAACAGGCGCTTACGTGTGGTTAGCGGCCAGGGGAGATGGAGACTGGGACATACTTCAGGATGGAGGCCCAGGTGGTGACAAAGCCAAATGGGAGAGGAAAAGGGTGGCCAATCCCATGTGCCCCTCTTCCTCTTGGTCCTTGGAACCGAAGTAGGGAAGAATTGTCGATCTCCACCACACCCTTTACAGGCATTGGCCCTAAAGAAGTACGAAGGTGTATGGAAGCTACCTCCTGGGGGCTAGGCTAGGGGCTTACACCAAGGTGGCTTCCCTTTTCCCACAGACGGACACCACTACAATAATGAGTATAAAATCCCCTATGAGGGGTGTTCATACTCATATAGAGATATGATGGCATGGAGAATGTCCATGGTGGGGTTCCCACAATGGATGCATGGGGGTACATCACAGTTTAAGGTCATGTGTTGAGGATGATAGTGCATGGCTGTTTAACGTCTAGCAGCTCGGACAAGGCAGGTTCACTCCACACCCATAGGACATACATAATTGGAACCTTCCAGCCCTTGTGGAAGGGAAGGATTTGGAAAGGCCGTCGTTGGGGGGTGTTGTGGGGAGAACCATCGAGGGGTCCATGTTAGCGTGTCTATGTGAAAAAACAATAGCTGTTAGTGTGCCTATGCAAATAATCATAAGGCCATGAAATGCAACATGATGAATCTCCCAAGGGACATTGAAGTTACTTCGTATGAGCTTAGAAGGTAGAACGGGAAAACAATGTATGATGTTGATGCTCGGGGCATGAGGGGAACCTATGGACGACCTCCATAAAAAGAGAATCGGGCACTCGTGCAAAGGGCTTCCCAGGGAGCACCGAGGTGAGGGGTCCTGGAGAATTGCGCACAACCTTTTGATGCTTGCATGCGAAATAAATGTCTAGAACAGAAAACACAAGGCTGGTACAGAATTGGGGGAAGAGGTTTTGTTGCTCGGCTAGGAGGATTGCGTGCAAGGTGTATGAATTCTGCGTAGGCGACAAAGTCCGCGGGTAAGGATAGGGCTGCGTGCAATGGAAGGGATTGCACGCAACTAGTTGGCCAGCGTGTAATGGAAGGAATTGCGTGTAAGGGGTAGACACTGAAGGGATTGGAGTTTTGTCTATGCCAAAGGGGATCTCGTGAGAAGGAGGACCTCTGGGCGACTAGGTGTGAAACGAACCATACCTGAAGGCCATATTTCTTGCGTGAAGAAAGCTGATTAGGCACACAAGATTTACTTCATATTCTTCATCCCGGAGAAGGAAGGGGTCTCCTTATATTTATAGGCATCTGGTGGTACTGAATCTATGGTGGCATGAAATAATTGCATGATATAAGTGGCAGCGTAGAATCAAAACCACGCGGGGCGCAAGCATGAAATTATTGTGTGGTTGCGCCGGGGACCCTTCACAAATCTCGATACTTTCTGTACGACACTTATTTTTTCTCGCAGTTCACCCTTTTTTCCGCACACCCTCTCCTAGCCCTTCGAACCGGGTCTCTAGGTCAAAATATGACTTCACTCTGTCATTTTTGAAACATTCTCCATCACGTATTCACTTTTCGGCGTCCAAAATCCCCCCCCCCTCGGAATTGGATAGGCGAGGGGTCGCAATGGTCAGATTCCAAGGGAAATTCCGAAATGAAAAACGCAGTGGGGTTCATTAGAATAAAACTCCTAGAGTGATGCTCAAAACCCCAGGGGAATGTGCCCAATGTGAGAAACAAGAGATGTTTGTACTATCCCATCATTTGATCATGGGAGAACCAACCAAGATTCGAGTATTTGAAATTTGAACTCAGATTTCCGAGGAGAAGAGGCAGGCCTAACCAAAGGAAGAAGAACTTAGACCAATAGATTTATTGTCCTCTCAATGTGCTCTATCGCATGAGTGTGGCAATTCTAGGGGAATTGGAATTATTTTGAACATAGGAGAATGGAAAATGTGAATCACGTTAACCCAGATTCGGAACACCGAGAAAGGGGCGTGGAAACAAAGGACAACATCTGACCGTGTTTGAAACACAACAACCCGATTTCATTAGCCTAAAATTGGGACAAAAAGTTAGGGTCGACTGCTGACCATGTTCTCATCATGGGACCTAACTCAAATATCATTTTCTAGTCTTCTAGAACGTTGGCCTAGAATAACAGGAAGACCATGGGTTGAGCATCCATACAGTTAGGGGGTCCCTTCATAAGTGAAAGCGTACAAGGATCTTAATAAAGGGGAATGCAAAGCGTGGAAGGAGAAGTGGTGGTTTGTACAAAGAGAATCCCACACACCTGAAATTACACCACCATGGTGGATGCACATTCGGTGGGTGCATTAATCTAATCATGGATTGTTCTTAATCTGAGATAGGACCTCTATGGAAATAGAACTGTCACTTTCCAATTTCATTGCGGGGCATCCGGGTTAACCTGCAGTTACCTGGTTCCCTGTAAATGGTCAGGCCCAAGGACCGACAATGAGGGAAGAAGGGATTTCTAATTCTAGGGGCTGGACCCGAGACGAAATGTTTGGGTGTTCCTACATATCCCATAAGGATGGGAATCAATACACATTTATTTCTAGAACAGCAGCGAGGCAATGTAACAACGTCAAAAACGAATGGGGCATGTGGCTCTATCCCTCACACAAAATGAAGCGGTATTTGATGTATCTTGTTTGTTCATTAAGTGGAATGGTTTTTATTGTGAATTGATAATCCTAGGGTAGCTGGCCCTGGTGTTGCCACATGAATCAAGCCATATGCAGACATTGAAAAATGGTATCTTGGATGATTGATACCCAACATGATACCTCCTATGATGAGGTCATCACAATTCAGTGTCGTTTTTCATCATGCAGCTAGAACGAAACCATCACAGTTTAGGGTCATGTGACTGGACCCGATAGCACAGTTTAAGGTCATATGGATTGGGCCTGATAGATTGTGCACGATGCAATAAATCATATCCAACATGAATGAGGACGAGGTACACAACATCACCATGTGCAATTCTAGGAATGGAGCCTCGAGATAACAGGGTAAAGGGCAGGAGAAGCTAGCTCCCAGCTGAGCTGAACTCACAGACGCAATGCCCGGGTGATCCTACGCATCCCATGGGGATGAGAATCGAGCTGCATGTATCTCCAGATCATATTTTATGGTCATAAAGCTCAGACCAAGGGTTTCCCAAAGGATTCCATATACAGTTGTTTGAATGACATGTAGAGGTTCACTAAGGGATAGTGTCCGGAGTGTCAAGTGTCCACCTGAACAAGATGGGGTGGAACATAATGTGAATCATGTAACCAACATTCAATGCCTAAAGGGGCTAGAATGAAGATGGAGGATTTTGGCTGACCATGTTTACAATGCAGCATCCTACCACATTATCCTAAAATGGGGACAAACAAATGAGCGTCGACCACTAACCATTTTTACAACATAGGACTTGTATCAAATTGTTGTCTGAAACCCTCAGGGGTGTTGGCCCGTAATGGTAGGAGAACCCTTTGGTGTACTTTCCAGGAGGTTTTGGGGGTCCCTTTGGGTGTGAAAGATAACAAAGGCCCGGATGAAGGGGAATATGAAGCTTGACATGTGGATGGAAACGTTCCCATGATGAATCTGACACTCCAGGAACTAGACTAGAGTTCTCTTTAGACTCATCGGTGAGCCACTATAAAGGCTCAAGGGGCTCAACCTGAGAAGGGATGGACCCAAAATTTAAGTTTTTGGGTGGTCATACGTATTCGAAAAGGATGGGAATCAAGCCATACATAGTTCTTGATGATGCAGTTCAACATCATGCAGGACGACATACAGTTTAGCGTCATGCGGGATGACATACAGTTTAACATCATGTGGGATGAGAATGCGTTTTAGGGTCGTGATGGACCGACAGTTTAAGGTCATGTGGGACCATGGTCCATTTTAAGGTCATGTAGGACCCAAGAAGGGTCAATCCAAGTATTGTTAGAGGAACATGGAATTGGTGGTAGGAGTTATACGCTTACCATTCATGGTCACCAGGGAGTATGCACCATAGGGATAAACATTGTGAACAATAAAAGGTCCTTCCAACTTGGGCTCCAACATGGGTGGATTCCTACCAGGGATCATTGGTGCCCTGAGGTACAGTACCAAGTCGCCTTGCAGGAAAGCGTAGAGGCGGCCTGTCTTTTTGAAATCCTGATCCATCCTGATCTGATGCCTTTCTAGGTTGTGCAGGGCATGAAACCTATTCTCATACAGTGCTTACAATTAAGTTAGATAGATTTCAGCCACTCTATCTAGTTCTTGTTAGTCATAGACCACTGTGCACAATGAGGGAACTGAATCTCGATGGGCAGGACGACCTTTGTTCTGTACACCATGGAATATGTGGTCACCTAGGTGGAATTACGAGTCATCATCTGATATGCCCAGAGGGCATTAGGGAGCTTATCTGGCCGACACCTCTTATTCTGACCAACCATCATCTGTAAGATGTTGGAGAGGGTTTTATATAATTCCTCAATCTATACATTTGTATGTGCGTGATAGTGGGAGGTGTGGTTCGAACAGATATTGTACTTGGCATATAATTTCATTACCCTGACTTCTTGGAAGTTGTTTTCGTTATCGGTGAGGATGGCGTGAGGGACTCTAAACTGGTGAATGATGTTAGATCACATGAAGTCAACAATAGAATGGGCCGTGACCTACTTGAGTGGGACTAAATCCTCCCATTTGGAAAAGTAATCCATAGAGGTCAAAATAAACCAGCATTGGCGAGCTGTCGCTGGAGGATATGGCCTTACAACGTCCAATCCACAGACTGAAAAGGGCCAAGAGTACTTGGTAGTATGGAGGAGCTCTGGAGGCCGATGCACAATGTTATATTGAAAATTTCATGCATGGAACCTCTTGAATAACTCGATGCAGTCCTGGATCATGGAGGGCCAAAAATTCCCTAGCCTTCGGATCTGTTGAGATAGCTTCGGTCCAGCCTAATGGGCACAGTAGGAACCATCATGAACCTCTAGCAAGACATGTGGAATCTCAATCACCTAAATGAAATAGAGGAGAACACCATCAAACTCGTGCATATAGAGGACTGGCTCATGTCTGGGACCCATATGTATGGTAAACTATAGCGTACGACATCGGATTCACTCGCGCTCAACCCGATCTGATGGGAGATAACCGTATTAGAGGTATTCAACCAAGGGTGTCCTCGAATAGTTAATCAATTCAATCACAACACCTGAGGGACCCAAGGGGACTGATGCGGAGGCACCTGCGGTATGTTGTCTTATCTGGGGGTCATTTTCTTCATCCGCGGTATCATGGGATATGACTCTCCAGTGAGCCACATGGATAAATAGATCATCATGTTCGGGCTCTGCAAGTGACGCAACCATGCTGGCCAAAGCATCTGCCTGGTCGTTCATTGATCGAGGGACATGGGTAACATCTGGCCTAGAAGGGAACTGGGCCATTAGGTGGAGAGTGTGTTCTAACAGTTGCACGAGCTCTGGATTCCTGACAGCATAGTTTCCATGGACCTACTTAATGACTTTCTTAGAGTCCCCCTTAAAATGAAAATGGGGTATGTCGATCTCCAGGACTAGCTCGAGGCCAGTGATAAGAACCTGATACTCTGCCTCATTATTAGTGCGGCCTTCTAACAACAAGAATGCATATGGAAAAACTGCTTGTGCAGGGTTAATTAAGATGATACACATACCCACTCTGTTGAGTCTAGGATCATTGAGCATCCTATCGGTGGGGCCCTAGGATGCACCATCGAAGTGAATCTTCCAAAATAGGACGAATTTGTCTACTGAGAGAATTTTATCATCAAGAAAATCCAAGTCTAGGGACTGGTCCTCAGAGGCTGGATGGGTAGCTAGAATCTTTGCCAATGCCAGTCCTTTGATATCCTTCTAAGGCACGAACCTGATGTCAAACTGCTAGGGGATTACAATCCACCATGCTAGACGGCTAGTCAACATGGGGCGGATTATGATGTACATCAGTGAATCTACTCCGGAGACACGCTGGACATCGTGGTGTTGCAGGTAATGCCACAATTTCTGCACGGTGAAATCGAGCACAATGCATCTCTTCTCGATGGGGGAATATCAGACCTTCGTATCAAGGAGCATGAAAGTAATGTAGTAGAGGCTATTTTCTATCCCATCGTTGTTCTTAGGGGTGAGCAGAGTGTCGAAGGATTGTCCCAGGGTGGTTACATAAAGATCCACCAGCTTTCCGGAGACTGGTGGCATAAAGACCGGAGGCTGAGTAAGATACGACATAACTTCCTCGAACACGGTCTGGCAGTCTTCGTCCCATTTGTAGGCAGCTCCTTTCATCATTAGCTGAGAAAATGGCTTACACTTGCCAGCTAGATTTGTTATGAATCGGAGTATGTAGGCTAAGTGGCCTTGAAAACCTTGAAGCTCTAGGATATTTCTCAGGGGAGGAATCTGGTTGATTTCCTTGACCTTATCTGAGTCAATATTGATGCATTGGTACCTGAAAAGAATGCCATGAAACACCCCAGATGTGACCTTGAATGTAACAGCCCGAGATTTTATGAAAAATATTATTTTTAATTTTATTAATGTCTTGTGTTTTACGATACATCAAAAGGATCTTGCACAACACACATCCTTGACTTGCCTTGCATTACACGCAATCACGACCTTCCTCGATAGCGTGTGTAGAACGCAATAACGAGTTTCATTAAACAACAATATGCTATTAAAATATTATTAAAACTAGCAGTTATGAATAGTAATAACCACTTTTTGAAATTTTGTATATTTTATTTTTCAAAATGGAATTAATTTTTGGATTCGGAGTATCGAATTTATCCTAAGGTGAAATTTTGGTGATTTTCGGATAACTTTCATATTTTGATGAATAGTGAAAATTACTAAATTTTAGTTAAAAACAACTTTTTCAATCGAAATAATTAATAGTGATAAATTATTAATTTGAGTGGTTTTAAAGTATATTTAGAATATATTTTTACAATTTAATACAATGTTGTTCATTGGATGTAATTTCACATTTAAACTAGACATAAACAAGTGTCAATCTTTTGATAGATATTGTTTCTTAAAAACACGCTCTTTGTTTTAACTGCGGGATTTAATTATAAAATTAATTAATGAAACTTCTATGATATGAATTTGGTAAAATAGACTTCATTTTTGAATTCGGAATATGAAATATAGCTTAGGATGAAATTTTGGCATTGTTCTGAAAAACATCAATTTTTTGATGAATAGTGAAACTACTAAGTGGTAGTTAAAAAAATTAATTTCTTCATAAATCTTAATTTTACCTCTTCTGTGAATGGAATTTCAAAAATTCGAGAGACATGGTTGATTTCAGTAAGTAAAATGTGGTTCAATGAGATGAAAATAATTTTTGGTAAATAGTAACTTTTTACTTTTATTTACCACGGTTAAAAGTAAATAGGGTAATTAAGGGTAAAAATGATATTATTATTACCCTAACACATGTCCTAATTCTATTGGACAAGTTTAATTCGACCACAAACAATCTTAGGAATAAAATATGACTATTTAGGCCCACTTGGATTAGATTATGAAATTTAATATTATTTTATTTAATGAATAGTTAAAATAGTTAAAATCAAAGTTTAATAACTAAAACATTTTTAATATGGGGTTATACATAAGATAAATTAGACTATAAATATTACATAGAAAGCTAAAAAGATTTCCTACATAATGATATTTTATTTATATTTTTTACACTTTAAATAAATTAATTTATTTATGACACAACGATGATGCAGTAATTACCCTTTTAAAGAAATATTAACATAATTGATGTTATAAATGCTCAAATGAATGTAATTTGAGACTTTTTATGAATTCCACTAATTTTATAGGTTACTATGATATATTAGTGTTGCTTTAATCAACTTGGTTAGAACATATAATTCTGTTATGACTTTCACAAAAATCATATATCAAATAGTGTCAAAATTGACACAAAATAGTTTTTAAATCAAATATTATATTATTAATTGTTATTTTATTCCTAAAAATCTAAGGTTCGGCCAAATGACTTAGATAAGGATATATGTATTAATAATAAACAATTTGGGGTTCGTTTGGAATGTTATAGTAAGTGTATTAACCATATAGTGAAAGAAAACAAAAAGACACATTAAAAGTTAAATTATTCAACTTAGAGTTAAATCTAATTGATAAGGTTACAATAATACCCTAAACTTGTCTAAATCTTATTGGTTGATAGGATTTCGACCCATCCACACTTTAGCGTTTAAATAAGACCCTTTGGAACCATTATAAACCGATTTTGACATTAATATAAAATAATATTTTGAGGTATTCCTAAGGTGCCCCTCTCCTCCCTTATAAAAGGACACCTCCTCCCCCTCCTCCTCACACCAATTTGAGAACTCAAGCTCGGCAAACCCCTGCCAAAATCTCTTCTACACTTCCCTAGAAACATCCCAGAGGTTCTGGTCTTCCTCAAAGACCAATTTTAGTGCCCTAAGAGGAGATCTCAAAGTGGCGCTTCAAAGAAGAGGTAATTACCGTTACCAATTCTTTCATCTTTATTTCTTCTTCCACTTCTTCTTCTTAGGTTGTTTCATTATGAAGTAATAACATAGGTATCACTCATATACTGATATTTTATTTTAAGTATGAAACAACCCTATTTCACAATCTATCCATCCTACGGAAAAAGAAATCACCGCGCGTGCGTACGTACGGAATACCGTCTCCACGCCGTGGTGTAATCTATTTTCCACCACCACCTTACATGGATGGGTATAATGGTGTAAAGAATAACTATACATAGTTATTACAACATAATATTGATTCGGATATATTTTATAATCCTCTCCAATTCAATTCAATAATTATGGAAATGATATCATCGCTCGTGCGTACGTACGGACTACCGTCTCCACGACGCGATGAGATTCATTCTTAATGATTAACCATTCATGAATGATTATAAATTACATATAATAAGTACTAATGAAATATATGACATAATAATGATACTGTATTTATGTATATATATATATATGTATGTCATCTACTTACTTCCATTCAAGACAATAAGGAAAGAAAAACAGCGTTCATGCGTACGTACGGACTACCGTCTCCATGAACGGTGTTTTTCATTTCATTTTTCTATCTATTATATATATATATACTGAATATATATGATATATAAATCATATTTTATATTCTGGAAGTAAGTAAATCATGATATAAGTAATAATAATGTCAATAACAACAAGTCAAAACACCTACGATAAATGAAACGATTTTACCCAAAACACTTCTTTAACATGGAATTTACAAACGAACGGGTAATATAATGTCATAAGTGAACCATATATGATATCATAACAATGAATATGATTCTGTAATAAGTCAATGACATTATTTAAATCATTATACAGGAGGTTCGGACACATACGAAGCAAATCAGACCTAAGGTAATGGAAATATCACAATCTCACTTTTATCTGAGATTGTTTTTACTTTGGTAATTACTAGGGTGTATTTTATCATCCACATCCATGTTTCCTCAATATGTAATATTATTTCCATCCAACCACAATTGTTTAAATCCAATTTTACACTTCGGTGAGTTTTTAGTAAAAAATATGAAAGGAATCTTTTGACGTTTTTCATACGAGGTGCTTTTTGACTTTTTCGACAAAAGTACGAAGAATGTTTTTTAAACTTTTACGGCATGAATGGATTTATGAAACATTATTTACAAGAAGCTTCCCTTACAAGTATTCAAGTTTATTTTTAGTCAACTTCTTTTATTTTAAAATTGTATGACATGTTAAGAAAGGAAAAGTGTTTTTGAAGTAGAAAGGATATTTTCCTCAAGAATGAAGTTCAAGTATCTTATCCAAATTATTTTCCATCTAAGATAATAAAAGGGTTCTGTTTTTATCCCTATTATTACATTGGTTTGATTATGTTGTGATTGAAATATTTTTATGAATTCCTTTATCTTATATGAATTGTTTTATGATGTCATGTTGTTTAAGAATCCCATTTTTATTACATGGGTTATGCGATGATGTATGATTTATGATTATGTGGCACACATAAGAAAGGATTCATTATAAGATGGGTGGGACCTATATCTCCCTCCAATGCATTGGGTAAAGATTTTTTATCTCATGAGATAGACAGGGATGTAACGGTAGGTTATACCGGTTCAGTGAAACAGGACTGAAACGAGGGTTACTCGATTCAGAAAGGGACTTTGTCCACTAAGATAGTCTTGGCAATGAGTCTTGACTAACAAGAAATGATTCTCAATGATTATGTGTGAATGCCACAAAGTTTCATGTTTTAAGTTATGATTATTGTGATTACATTTCACTACCATGATTTATCCCATGTTATGAAATTATGCTCTCTTTTGCAGGTTAAGATTTCCAAAATGTTGTGTTCTTATGAATACGATGTGATTGATATTTCTTTTGTTTACCCTTACTGAGCATTTGAGCTCACCCTTTTATGTTTTCTTTTCCCCAGGATATGAAGAAAGGTTTTAGGTAAAAAAAAGGGAAGATCTTTATACGAGATGTTGAAGATCTTTCACCACGATTAGAAGATTACGTTTCGAGTTTCCAAAGACACTAAACTATTACGATCCTTGTGTGTATGTACTAAGTATTCCGCAAATGTAATGTAATGTCAATGTACGTCAAGTTTCGGGTCTCTACAGTTGGTATCAGAGGAAAGGTTTAGTCAACCTTTGGAAACTAGGATGCGAAAACGTTAGTGAGATCCCTAGAGATATTTCTACGGTATGTCTAGGGATGTCCCTAAGGTTAAGTATACGTATAGGTTATAGTACTAGAACTACGCTAACGATCATAGAATTAAACCTAAGATGTTAGATATTGAAGGTACTTCCCCTTTATCATGTTGTTTTCCCTAGCATGATTTTTGCCACTCACACTATTCTTTTTGGGTTTTAGACGATGGCTAGAACCTGAAGGAACCGTGTTGATCAATGCATTGGACAATGCAATGATTGTCCTCCTGAACAATCAAATGTTATGGGAGATGGAGTGCAAAATCTTATTGCTATACTTACACAAGCTATGAATCATTCTGGACTTCCAAATGAGCAGAGAAGGGAACAATATTTTATTGAGTCCTTCATGAGGCAACGTCCACCTTCTTTCAGTGGGTCTTCTGATCCACTTGTTGCTGAACAATGGATCAGTACCACTGAAAAGATATTTTCAGTTCTTCAATGTTCTGAACATGATAAAGTCATCTTAGTAGTATATCGTTTGGAAGGTGAAGCTGATCAATGGTGGAATCTTATCAAGAATACAAGTCAAAGAGATGAAATTGAGTCCATGGAATGGGACGAGTTCAAGAACTTATTTTTCAATAAGTACCTCCCTCGTATTCTTCGAACAAAGATGGAGAAGGAGTTTCTTGAACTAAAGAAAAAAGATGATGAATCTGTTTGTATATACGAAGCGAATTTTACAAGACTTGCAAGGTATGCATCTGGCATTATCATCCAACCTGAAAGTAAAGTTGATCGATTTTTCAGTGGCTTAAAACCAAGTCTTCGAAGGGCATTAGCTATAAGAGACTTCAGTAGCTATGAAGAAATTGTGCGTTGTGCTATCAAGGTAGAAATGGAAGTTGGTGTTACATATCCATCTCATGGTTTTGACAAGAAACGAAAGATGGAGTTTAAGGAGAAATCTCAGAATAATGGTGAAAAGAAGATGAATGTTTCCTTATGCACAAAGTGTGGAAAGAAGAATGGTGGAGATTGTCTTAAAGGGACTAGAAAATGTTTTAAGTGTGGAAAAGAAGGTCATCGAGCAGCTGAGTGTCGAAGTAATGGAAAAAGGGTTTCTAATGATGTGAATAAAGCAAACACTGCAGAGAACGCACCACCAACACTTCAATGCTTCAAGTGCAAGGAAATGGGGCATTATTTTAATAAATGCCCTAATCCAAGGGTTAGTGATGATCAACATGAGCAACCACTGAAGGCAAAGGACAAAGGGAAGTCACATGCGATCACTATTGGCAATGTTGAATATGACAACGATGTGGTGGAATGATTAAGTGTTTATGTAATGGGATTCCAAAATAATGTTGTATCATTGAGTATTGCAATATTTATTGATGTGGTATTCAAAGTAATTGAGATATTTTTTGGAAATAAGATGATATGCGCATAATGAAGGGAAAACGAGAAAATGAAATTTTTAATAGTATTCATGAGCTCATGATTGATATAAGGACTATGTGATATCATGGTTTGAGTATATAGAATTTTGAGGATTTTGGTATGTGGAAAGTGTTAACTTTAAACTGCATTCATGTTTTCACTAAGGTATTCAAGAGAATACATGATTAAGGACTTTGAATGTTTAGAATGTGACCAACAAGACATATCTTATGGGGATCAACGATGATATTAAATCTCTGGTAATTGTTTTCACTATATTATGAGAGTGGACTGCAGCATTATGGGTAAGCCTAAAGATTAGAATGGATTATGTTGGACATAAGTTAGTATTGTTTAAGGATAGAAGTTTTTTTAGAAAAAGGACAACCTGTAGGACGGGCGATAGCCCATCGCGTCAGACAAGGTTGTGGGAATCGAACCCACAACCGAAATGTGACTGGCCTTTATCGCCTACCACTGGCCTACAGGAAGTCCCTGTTTAGTAGAAACTAGTTTTATTATATTAAGTTGTATGACATATGATGTATAAGTCCATTTTAGGAACCATATATGATTAATCTCACTATAGATCGACTTATGTATATAATTTTTTTTGCTAACCTTTTGTTTGAGACAGATGGAATGACCCGTCATTCTATCACATGTTCTGCTAACACTTCACGAATAACAAATTCAACTTCATTTATTTAAGAGATGAAGTGGAAATTGTTAATGGCACGAACAACAGTGAGATTGTACCAAAATAAAGTAAGTATTTATTCTAATTCAAATTCTTTAACATTAGGTAAACGATCTTGAAAACCAAAAATGTTGTCCTAGTGATCTTATATCTGATGAATCAGATGGTACCTTAGATCATCACAAATTTATGGCTTTGTGATTGCTGGATTTTCCATCGCCATGTTCTCTACCACTCTCCATCAGAACATGATGGTTAGATTTCTCTTCCATATCCATATTTTTACCTATGTGGAAACCCAATGATTAGTTTATTTGGGTAACCGTTACGTTTCATATTTTCGTTTTTAAAGATTGGTTTTGGTATTCCTTTTTACGATGTGGGTTTCTATTAAAGAAACTTTCGAATAGCAAACCATTTATAACCCCGACGAATTTCGAGGGCGATATTCATTTTAAGGGGGGTAGAATGTAACAGCCCGAGATTTTATGAAAAATATTCTTTTTAATTTTATTAATGTCTTGTGTTTTACGCTACATCAAAAGGATCTTGCACAACACACATCCTTGACTTGCCTTGCATTACACGCAATCACGACCTTCCTCGATAGTGTGTGTAGTATGCAATAACGAGTTTCATTAAACAACAATATGCTATTAAAATATTATTAAAACTAGCCGTTATGAATAGTAATAACAACTTTTTGAAATTTTTTATATTTTATTTTTCAAAATGGAATTAAGTTTTCGATTTGGAGTATCGAATTTAGCCTAAGGTGAAATTTTGGTGATTTTCGGATAACTTTCATATTTTGATGAATAGTGAAAATTACTAAATTTTAGTTAAAAAAAACTTTTTCAATCGAAATAATTAATAGTGATAAATTATTAATTTGAGTGGTTTTAAAGTATATTTAGAATATATTTTTACAATTTAATACAATGTTGGTCATTGGATGTAATTTCACATTTAAACTAGACATAAACAAGTGTCAATCTTTTGATAGATATTGTTTCTTAAAAACACGCTCTTTGTTTTAACAGCGGGATTTAATTATAAAATTAATTAATGCAACTCCTATGATCTGAATTTGGTAAAATAGACTTCATTTTTGAATTCGGAATATGAAATATAGCTTAGGATGAAATTTTGGCATTGTTCTGAAAAACATCAATTTTTTGATGAATAGTGAAACTACTAAGTGGTAGTTAAAAAAATTAATTTCTTCATAAATCTTAATTTTACCGCTTCTGTGAATGGAATTTCAAAAATCCGAGAGACACGGTTGATGTCAGTAAGTAAAATGTGGTTCAATGAGATGAAAATAATTTTTGGTGAATAGTAACTTTTTACTTTTATTTACCACGGTTAAAAGTAAATAGGGTAATTAAGGGTAAAAAATGATATTATTATTACCCTAACACATGTCCTAATTCTATTGGACAAGTGTAATTCGACCAAAAACAAGATTAGGAATAAAATATGACCATTTAGGCCCACTTGGATTAGATTATGAAATTTAATATTATTTTATTTAATGAATAGTTAAAATAGTTAAAATCAAAGTTTAATAACTAAAACATTTTTAATATGGGGTTATACATAAGATAAATTAGACTATAAATATTAATTAGAAAGATAAAAATATTTCCTACATAATGATATTTTATTTATATTTTTTACACTTTAAATAAATTAATTTATTTATGACACAACGATGATGCAGTAATTACCCTTTTAAAGAAATATTAACATAATTGATGTTATAAATGCTCATATGAATGTAATTTGAGGCTTTTTATGAATTCCACTAATTTTGTAGGTTACTATGATATATTAGTGTTGATTTAATCAACTTGTTTCGAACATATAATTCTGTTATGACTTTCACAAAAATCATATATCAAATAGTGTCAAAATTGACACAAAATAGTTTTTAAATCAAATATTATATTATTAATTGTTATTTTATTCCTAAAAATCTAAGGTTCGGCCAAATTACTTAGATAAGGATATATGTATTATTAATAAACAATTTTGGGTTCGTTTGGCATGTTATAGTAAGTGTATTAACCATATAGTGAAAGAAAACCAAAAGACACGTTAAAAGTTATATTATTTAACTTAGAGGTAAATCTAATTGATAAGGTTAAAATAATATCCTAAACTTGTCTAAATATTATTGGTTGATAGGAGTTCGACCCATCCACACTTTAGCTTCGAAATAAGACCCTTTGGAACCATTATAAACCGATTTTGACATTAATATAAAATAATATTTTGAGGTATTCCTAAGGTGCCCCTCTCCTCCCTTATAAAAGGACACCTCCTCCCCCTCCTCCTCACACCAATTTGAGCACTCAAGCTCGTCCAACCCCGGAAAAAATCTCTTCTCCACTTCCCTAGAAACATCCTAGAGGTTCTGGTCTTCCTCAAAGACCAATTTTAGTGCCCTAAGAAGAGATCTCAAAGAGGCGCTTCAAAGAAGAGGTAATTACCGTTACCAATTATTTCATCTTTATTTCTTCTTCCACTACTTCTTCTTAGGTTGTTTCATTATGAAGTAATAAAATCAGTATCAATCATATACTGATATGTTATTTTAAGTATGAAACAACCCTATTTCACAATCTATCCATCCCACAGAAAAAGAAATCACCACGCGTGCGTACGTACGGAATACCGTCTCCACGCCGTGGTGTAATCTATTTTCCACCACCACCTTACATGGATGGGTATAATGGTGTAAAGAATAACTATACATACTTATTACAACATCATATTGATTCTGATATATTGTATAATCCACTCCAATTCAATTCAATAATTATGGAAATGATATCATCGCTCGTGCGTACGTACGGACTACCGTCTCCACGACGCGATGAGATTCATTCTTAATGATTAACCATTCATGAATGATTATAAAGTATATATAATAAGTACTAATGAAATATATTACATAATAATGATACTGGATTTGTGTATATATATATATGTATGTCATCTACTTACTTCCATTCAAGACAATAAGGAAAGAAAAACAGCGTTCATGCGTACGTACGGACTACCGTCTCCATGAACGGTGTTTTTCATTTCATTTATCTATCTATTATATATATATATACTGAATATATATGATATATAAATCATATTTTATATTCTGGAAGTAAGTAAATCATGATATAAGTAATAATAATGTCAAGAACAACAAGTCAAAACACCTACGATAAATGAAACGATTTTACCCAAAACGCTTCTTTAACATGGAATTTACAAAAGAACACGTAATATAATGTCATAAGTGAACCATATATGATATCATAACAATGAATATGATTCTGTAATAAGTCAATAACATAATTTAAATCATTATACAGGAGTTTCGGACACATACGAAGCAAATCGGACCTAAGGTAAGGGAAATATCACAATCTCACTTTTATCTGAGATTGTTTTTACTTTGGTAATTACTGGGGTGTATTTTATCATCCACATCCATGTTTCCTCAATATGTAATATTATTTCCATCCAACCACAATTTTTTAAATCCAATTTTACCCTTCGGTGAGTTTTTAGTAAAAAATATGAAAGGAATCTTTTGACGTTTTTCATACGAGGTGCTTTTTGACTTTTTCGACAAAATTACGAAGAATGTTTTTTAAACTTTTACGGTATGAATGGATTTATAAAACATTATTTACAAGAAGCTTCCCTTACAATTATTCAAGTTTATTTTTAATCAACTTCTTTTAGTTTAAAATTGTATGACATGTTAAGAAAGGAAAAGTGTTTTTGAAGTAGAAAGGATATTTTCCTCAAGAATGAAGTTCATGTATCTTATCAAAAATATTTTCCATCTAAGATAATAAAAGGGTTCTGTTTTTATCCCTATTATTACATTGGTTTGATTATGTTGTGATGGAAATATTTTTATGAATTCCTTTATCTTATATGAATTGTTTTATGATGTCATGTTGTTTAAGAATCCAATTTTTATTACATGGGTTATGCGATGATGTATGATTTATGATTATGTGGCACACATAAGAAAGGATTACTTATAAGATGGGTGGGACCTATATCTCCTTCCAATGCATTGGGTAAAGATTTTATATCTCATGAGATAGACAGGGCTGGAACGGTAGGTTATACCGGTTCAGTGAAACAGGACTGAAACGAGGGTTACTCGATTCAGAAAGGGACTTTGTCCACTAAGATAGTCTTGGCAATGAGTCTTGACTAACAAGAAATGATTCTCTATGATTATGTGTGAATGCCACAAAGTTTCATGTTTTAAGTTATGATTATTGTGATTACATTTCACTGCCATGATTTATCCCATGTTATGAAATTATGCTCTCTTCTGCAGGTTAAGATTTCCAAAATGTTATGTTCTTATGAATACGATGTGATTGATATTTCTTTTGTTTACCCTTAATGAGCATTTGAGCTCACCCTTTTATGTTTTCTTTTCCCCAGGATATAAAGAAAGGTTTTAGGTAAAAAAACGGGAAGATCTTTATAGGAGATGTTGAAGATCTTTCACCACGATTAGAAGATTACGTTCCAAGTTTCCAAAGACACTAAACTATTACGATCCTTGTGTGTATGTACTAAGTATTCCGCAAATGTAATGTAATGTAAATGTACGTCAAGTTTCGGGTCTCTACATTGAAGGCACACTTCAACGGGTTCATCTTCAATTGACGGGAGTGGAGGAAGCCGAACACATTATCGAGATCCTTAAGATGGTCTTGTTGTTGGCGAGATTTGACAGCTAGATCATCCACATAGCACTCCACCAATGTCCTGAGGATTGGATTAAACATGAAATGAATGTACTGCTGATAGGTGGAAACTACATTCTTTAAGCTGAATAGCGTAACCTGGTAATAGAATGTGACTTTGGGTGCCGTAAAAGCGTTGAGCTCTTCATCCTCAGGGGACATCCAGATCTGATTATATCCACTGTACTCATCCATAACGTAAAGGGTTTGGAACTCGGCCGTAGCATCAATCAACAATTCTGTCATGGGAAGGGGAAAATTATCCTTTGGACAGTGAAATTTGAGATCTCGGAAGTCAATGCAGACTCTGATATATCTTTTCATATTCCTGAGTAGCAAAATGATTAATAGCCCCTTGGGGCACTAGTCCTCCTTGATGAAGTTGGCTTGAATGAGCTTGTCAACTTCATCCTTGACCATGGAATCATGAGAAAGGTGCATCTTTCTCGGAGGTTTCATGAACCTGCGATGATTTTCCAGAAGAGTGAGGTGGTGGACTGCAACCTGGGGATCCAGTTCTGGCATCTCATCATAACTCCAAGAAAACATGTCATGATTCTATTTAAGGAAATCTACATACCTTTGGCTCTCCTTGGAGGGGCATGGTGGCACTAATCAACGTGAGTCTCAGTTCTGACTCACATCCGAGGTCCACCTATGCCTACTCGTCGATCATGGAGAAGATGCCTTCCTCGAAGGTAGGGAGACTGTCTTTTAAATTCTATTCTCCACTTATTGAAGAATCTTCTATGGGGGTTGTTTCTTCTGAGTTGGTGGACCCTGATGGGATGCTGGTACCAGCCTTTGCTGCAGTGGTTTTTACATCAGGGCACTCTGTTGCTGCCGATATAATATCAACTATGGCTATTGACCTAATCTCGTCCAATCTTCGTCACAGGGGACCATGCTTGATAATATCAATGAATTAGTTGTGCATCGGCTGGAGAGGACTTATTCCAGCCCGGTGAAACATAAAATTATGACGTACAACCATTTACATGGTTCGGACGTCCTGATACTAGAGGGGAGAGGGAGGTTCCAGGATCACTGAGGCTAGATTCGTATAAGAATATGAAGTTATCTTCTGATTCTGCCGAGATTTGGGAGTGTGGTTCCCCTTCTTCTCGGATATGACAAAGAATTGCCCCATGTTGGGAGTTGTTGCCTCCAATTGAAGGATTGAGATGAAATAGACGTCATTGAGATCTTCCCAAGGGTTTGTTGTAGCAGTGACAGGCTCAACTTCACTCGCTTGTACTTACTTATCCATGCTATTATTGTAGTCAGTGTCTAGATAGGGGGCCTCTTAGGAGGCGAAATGGAAGAATCACCTTGTAAGATGCCCACTCAACTGTTAAGGGAGTACTTGAGGCATTGGTGATACGATGAGGGGACCACCGCATGCAGTTGGAACCATGGACTGCTCATCAATGCATTGTATGCGGTGTCCTGGGAGACAACCATGAACTTGGTGCTGGAAACTAGGACACCAAAATGGGTCTTCAAATACATATTACTGACCGGAGTCTATTCAGTCATGTCATATCCTTGGATCCTCAAATACGAGGGATTACTGTTGTCTTCAGATAGTACAAACATACGGATCATCCGCATCGGGATAAGGTAGATCCCGGAGCCGGTGTTAATGAGATAGTGGAAAACCTCCACTTCGTTGAACTGGCCCATGAGATACAGTAGGCGGATGTACCCCTATATAGGGGAACCTTTATCTCCTCTGGAAAAAGAGATGATGGACTGCCATTCAGTGTTATCGAGAGCTTCGACATGAATGGCTTCTGTAGCTGTGACTTCTATATCAAACTGGAGGTGGATCCTTAATGACTCAGTGAGGGCATCGTGCATATCTAGTTAAAGAAAGGGCCTCGAGGTTAGAGAGTCTTGCTATAATTCTAGCAATGTTATTGAGAACATCGAACTTCCGAGCCAGTCGTGAACCTCTGGTTGTAGGAGGCTGCTCTTTGACTGGAGATATAGTGGGCCCTGCTGGTTGGACTGGCAGTTGGCGGGTACTGGTCATATCCTGTTCTTCACTTGTCAAAGCCTAGGAAGTACCAGTAATATGAGAACCGGATGGATAATATTGGGCTGTTGCGGCGCAAAGCTAGTCGCGGCATGGTCGAAGTGGTTCTACATGATCCCACAGTACAAATGGTGCTGGAAGCAGGCCTGTTGACCCTAGGTGAAGAAGCTATGCATGCTGGGCACTACACTGGGCCTGCTGCCTGGTCTCAGTGGCATGAACGACCTCACTAGAAGTGCCATCCATTATGCCTCAATTACTTCTGTGGTCATGGATCCTCCAGCATTGGCACCGACATGGGACGATAGGGAGGTCTGCCTAGCGATCCTCGTCATCAAGAATCATATAGGGATTTACCAACTCGATGTTGTTAACTGAAGTTTTCCCTTGACTATCACTTGAAGAATCATCCACCATGGGGTGGATTCTGGGGGAGAATCCCCATCTCTGGGGTTATAAATTCATCAAGAGTGCAGGACAATGATGGCACTGATAGGGCGCATTGCTTTTTCTTATGTCGCTGATCCTTGCTCTTCTGGGAAGAGGTCGGCTGGGATGAAGATACAGAAGTAGGGGATACTCTTCTAAAATATCAGGCCTGTTCTGGAATTCCCAGATGATACCATGCGCACGGGCGACCGTATTGTGAGCCATCCAGTCATTATACTTCCGGGACTCGTGGTCGGGACCCTACTTCCATTCACCTCCGCTATCACAGTTTTTCTCTGGCATTACAAAAACACATTCCACATATGTTGGGGCTGGTCCCAACCTGACTATGTTGTTGTAAATCGGGTCATGGATCCAGTCTTTGAACACATTTCATTGCTTGATGGTGTGCCCCAGAATTTGGTGATAAGGTTAGTAGTTGGGGAGATCCGTGAGATTCACCTCCATTGGCTTTCTACACTCGGGCAGTCACATGATCCCCTGTTCCAGAGCCCTGCAGAAGTATCTAGGGACCTGAGCATCGTCAAACAGGTAGGTCCTATTCCTTCTGTCTGGAAAGGGGGTTCTAAGAGCCAGACCCTGACGGCGGGCTGGAGGAGCCTGCCAAAGAGGAGGGACTTGATTATCTCTCCTAGGCGGCGGCGATGCGTTACGAGGTGGATCCTTCCAATTCTTTGGTTGTCGCTCTTAGGATGGATGCTACACCCATGGTAGAGGACCTCTACGAGGATATAGAGAGGGCTCCCCTTATAGCAATTCTAGCTGCCTAGGGGACTCTATCTAGGCAACTGTGGGTAGATCGGCTATGGCGTTCCTCCATGCATGAATTGCATGGGGCAACGGATGTGCATTAATGGCCTGTTTCTAGGCTTCTTCTAGGTGCTAGGCCTTATTTGAGAAGTCTTGAACCCCTCCAAGATAATTTTGGGGGATCAGGGAGGGGACCATTTCTGTTTTGACAATCCCAACACACATCGTCAATAATTGCTCCTAAGTTAGTTGCATGTCAAGGGAATAGGTGAGTCCCTTCCATCAGGAGAAAAAGTCTGAGACTCTTGCATCAGGCCTTTTTTTGCACAGGAAGAGGTCTACGATGTTAATTTTCTGAGTTTTAGAGCTAAACTGGTAGATCAATTTCCTACGAAGGTCCTCCTAGCTAGTCATAGATTCGACGAGGAGTTAGTTGTACCAAATGAATGTTGGTCCCTCTAGTGTCTGAACTAAATAGTTTAGCTTGGCTGCCTTCTTCTATGTTGGGGTCCCTAACATAGGCCCACACCTCGAGTTAATGTGGCCTAGGAGCTTTGGTGGGTCCCATGTCTCGTTAATGGGGGAGATGTTGGGATACCCTAATCTGGGGGGGGGGTGTTGGCATATCATCCATCCATCCCGAATATGGCTTTCCATCCGGTGGGATGGACACCTGCCATGTTTCCAATGCCTCAAGGCGGGTGATGAGTGCTACCACTAGATCATCATGACTTGGGTCCATGTCTTGGTGGGGATCCTTGACCACAAGTGTGTTGTTGGGTTCTTCAATGCAGTAAGCAGGCTCAATGGCTCACGGAGTAGTTGGTGGAGGGAAATTTAGGGTTGTCGTTGGAGCGCGGGTCGGATTCCGTGGATTGTTGTGATGTTCATGAGGGTTTGGAGGTACATAATGCTCTCTATTTCTCTATGTTCTGGCCTCTACCATCTCTGCATGAGTAGCACATTCAGGGTTACCTGGAGGTAATTCACCAATGGGGAGTTACGCATGTCCTTGCTGTACTGGCTAAGGATCAGTGTAATCTAGACGTTGTTCCGCAACGCGTTCAACCAGGAGATCATAGACCAACTTTTTCTACTCTGCCAGTTTTTAATGCAACGTGGCCTTCTCAGGGTCTACCTCTGTCATTTTCACGGATGGGGATGGGTTCAAGTGCTTGACAGCTCCGATATGCTCCTTGACCTTACTGACATTCCAACTGCATACCAATGCATCAGTGGGAGGATGGAGACATAGGAGGTTCATCTGCTGATGATTAACTCTTCTTGATAGATCTTGCAGTGGTGGTGCATCCTCATGGAGGAAGTTCCCACTATGAATCTCTAGATCATTCCCTCCCTCTGATAGATCAGTCATGCTGATTGATACTCTTCCGGGGGGATGTCCTCGATGTCGCCAGGCGAATCGGGATGCCTGTAGATAGAACTGAAAAGGAGTGTAGCGTACTGCCCCCAGCCATGGAATTTCACGTGGGGGTAGCCTGCATAATAACTTTTCCGATTTACTTGGAAACTCTGGACGCATTGCTGTTGGAGGGATCGGTGGTAACCAGGTGACTCGGGGTACTGGAATGCAGGAAGTGCGGCCAGGTCAACCAGAAGGCATTGTTCACTGATGTCTTCTAGGTGCCCTTTTTTTTCCGGTATAATTCACTCACTGGTGGGGAAGACAGAAGTGAGTTGTCTAAAGGGTCCAACGGAAATATTCAAAATCCTATATTGAGAGAGATTCTGGCGTACAAAAACTCGGTCCTACGACCAGCCAAAATTTCTCAGGGAAGCGGCCTTCTGCAAGGGTAGTCCATAAATTCCTCAACATATACTAAGGGAATGGACCTTGATTTCCCCACTCGTCAACTAGGGGTGGAAATGTAATTGGTGGTGGCTCTGAGGCAGACCGCTGGGATGGAATTCTGGCCGGTGGAGAATACGCCGAGTGGGCTGACTGGTCGCCGAATCTTGGGCTGTCCACCATAGAATGTAGTGATATGGCCTCAATATCATGAAATGATGGACTAGTGACCAGGGCTCCTGACACATCAGAAGAATCTGCTGAGGGTAGGCTATCCCATGTCCTTTCCTCTATTGACCCCCAAAATAACTCTCTATAATTTATAGCAGAGGAAGAGGGTGCTTTCAGAGGTGTTGGTGGTGACCATGTGGTTGGTCCCTGGGAACATGCCATGTTCTCATCCTCTTGGATATACCATTGAAGGAAGTCAATGATCCTATGGACCTCACATTCTGGGAGTATGATGCTGATGCACCTCATTCTTGCCCCAACCCATGACTCAGAGGACTGAGGGGAGGGATCCATTACTGATTCGTACTCTGCCTCGGAGTATGAGAAGAGGACATGTTTGATATCTATTCTTCCTTCCTCCTAATTCCTTTTGCAATGGAGACGACCCACCATCCTACCCCTGGGTGGTACATCGGACAGGGCCCACTTCTGGGATGAGGAGTTCCTTCGACCACGCTGGTGTTGGGATGAATAGAGTTTCTACCAGAGTAAGATGGGGTGCGAGGGGAACATGGTTAGATTTCAAAGGGGATACTGGGAGGACCTCCGTTGGGTCTGATAAGAACATGGTGGGAGAAATAGGAGAATGGGTAGGATCTCCGTGTTGGGCATTGGTGAAGCGAGGTTGGACTCCACTCCCCCGACTTCTAGGGTGTGGGGGACCCTTGATAGCTAACATGATGACATTGGTAGAACTTCCATGATGATGAGAGACCAAATGTGTCATCTCTCAATACCTGAGGTGCATGGCAGGAGAAATGATCTCGTACCCGGTGTAATGAGCGTGAGAGAGGCTCCCATATTGGGTGTTGTCGCCATGGGGGTAACCCTCGTTTGGGTTGAAAGTGACATGGGGAAGGCCTCCACACCAATCCTGAATGTAGTAGGGGTCCGTATCTACAATAGTGATGGTATGAGAAGAGTCACCACAATTGGAATTGTAGTTGTGGATAGATCCATGTCGGGTACTCTCTGTGCCGGCGGCCGTGAGAGTCCACCCAACCTACCCGTGGGTAGTTGGGGACTCGATCCAGGTCGGGAAGACGAGTTCCCCTACTCAGTGTATGCAGGGGGATGGTAAATTACGTTGGCAGTGGCTCAAGCCACAGTAGCTGTAGACGGTGACACCCGATTGTGGGCATCCTCTTCGGCCTATGCCCGACGATAGCACCGGGTTATCCGGATTGGTGTTGGTGGTTTTGGTGAGGAGTATACCTACTCTTTATCTTAGAGAACCATGTGGCAGTGCCGACACAGCCTAGTGGGAACCCTCCTTTGGGATCCCTAACACAAGACCCCCAGTTGTGCGGACCGGGACATCCCCCACCTCATCGGCGTAGGGGAGTGAGTCGTCGAAGCGTTCTGAAGAGAGGCTCCCAAAATAGTTTTATGTTGGGATGGGGAGTAGTGGATCCTTGTGCGGCCACCGAGGAGACTTTGACACCATGGTTCAACCATCTCAAGATCTAGGCAGGCCATATCCCTAGTGGGGATGATCCCCTCCTCCTCATACCTACGTACAATGTCATGAATTACCCTTCATTGGATAATTTCTGATGGGGATAGGTGGTGTGGGTGCCCAGTAGTCGTGGCGGTGAAGGCCGCCATGGAGGAAGCAGAATTGCACGGAGTGGCCGCGGGGGCATTTCCCCTACCCCTAATTCGAACGGGAAGACAATGATCGAATACCGGATGTAACGAATGAGTTCCTGAAAGCTGGGTGATTAACTCATTAGTGCTGATAGAAAAAAGAAATCGACAACTAGTTCCCAGGCATCGTTCCGTCTTCCCTGACCGGTAAGAGGGATCCATGCTAACAATGTTGCAGAATGAGATGCTCATTTGTCTGACTACCCCACCTCTTAGTGAGTTTGATGCCAGGACTGCTATTTTCTTAGGAGACCTGGTGTCAGACGAATGGGTCTGATGACATGCTAAACCACTGATTCCTTGAACACTACTAGTATCAATGTTGAGGGGAAGAACATATTCCAATTGGGAACACCATTTTTGATTCCGACTCTTTCGCTAGGGCATGATGTCGCACATCCGTCATGCAAAAGAGGATGTGATGGATACTTGGTTTCCCCGCATTCCTACTTTCCAAAGGCAGCCAACATCTTCTCCTTCTTCAGGGATGTCTGCCCCTTGATCGAAACAGGATGATGGGATGTCGGTTCTTCTTTCCGTTGATTCCTCCTTTGAGCTTGTCACCTAGTACGGGTCTCCCTCATAGATTAAAGATTTTGTTTTTGAAACTCTTCTCGGCGCTATATCTTCATGGACACCCGTTAATTATGCTTCTTCTGTCAGGACATTCTAAGGGGTCCGGTCAGGGCAGCAACCTTCAGTTAGGGGAGTAGTCACGCTATGCATCATGGACTTGTCTTGATGTTGGGGAACTATCATGTCGGTATTCTATCCATTAATATAGGGATTCTCAAGGGCATGGAAGCCTTAGGCATCCCACATCGAATGCAGGGAATCCTATGACATCGGCTTGTATCTGAGGTTTTCCTCAACATACTATTTTTAACATAGGGTATTCCACGAGTTTAAAGTCCTGCGAAGACGGATTAGACTGGTCGGAACACTGACTAGAGTGGGTCAGATTGAGAAACCCCCAAGAGGGAACACCAATATTGGGGCCTACATGTGGGTGGCTTCCTGAATGTTGTCAAATGGAATGGGGGATGGGGTGGGATGATCTCACCAAGATGTGGAGGCTTGGGTAAGAATCAGGATGGGTGATGAATTTGGGCTTGGTCCTCGAAGTCGCTTCCTATGAATCCTCGTGGTGGGGAATCAAAGTCTCTCTAGTTTGACGGGATGATGGGACTCCCAAATAGGTGACCCATGAGAATGGACACATGGATGGGACCTAGAGGAAGTGGAACCTCTGGGTTGGGGCATGAGCTTCCCGAGACACATGGGCTCGAGGGAGAGATCTGGATGAGACATGAGTGATGGGATATAACCTCAGGGAGTCTTCCTATGTATCCCCATGATAGGGAATCAATGTCCTCGTATTTTGATGCAGAATGCAGTTTAACGTCATGCAGGATGGGGGTAAACCAACATGATGATGGTCGGAATGAACAGGTGGTGGGATTGAACCTCGAGAAGGCTTCTTACGTAGCATGACTTGACATGGATCAATGTCCACGTAGTCTGGGATAGATTGGGGCCTAAACTCTAAGGCGGCGCACGGTGGTAAGGGTCTTACACTCTAATGTGGTCCATGAGGGATTGCATGGGGCTTACACTCTTAGGGGGACCAAGGAGTTGGTGAACCGACGTGAATATGGTCGGAATAACTGGGTGGTGGGATTGAACCTTGAGGAGTCTTCATATGTAGAATTCCTTGGTATGGATCAAATTCCCTGTAGTTCATATGATGAATACAGTTTAATGTCGTGCGAGACTAGGGTGGACCGACGTGAATATGGTCGGAATGACTGGGTGTTGGGCTTGAACCTCAGGGAGGTGTCCTATATACCGTTCCATGACATGGATCAAAGTCTACGTAGTTCGGGATGGATTTTGGCTTACACTCTAAGGCGGCCCAAGGTGGTGGGGCTTACACTCTGAGAAGGCCCATGATGGATTGTATGGGGCTTACACTCTAAGGAGGACCAAGGTGGTGGTGAACCGAAATATAGATGGTCGAAACGAACGGATGGTGGTCTTGAACCTCGGGGAGGCTTCCTACATACCATTCCATGACATGGATCAAAGGCCGCGTAGTTCAGGGAGGATTGGGGATTACACTCTTAGGGGGCCCAAGGCAGTATGAGGGTTACACACAAAGGGAAACTAAGGGTGGTATGGGGCTTACACTCTGAGGCGACCGATGGTGGTATGGGGCTTACACTCAAAGAGGCCCAAGGTCGGGGCTACTGGGTGGTGGGCTTGAACCTCAGGAAGGATTCCTACATACAATGCCTATACATGGATCAAAGTTCACGTAGTTTGGGATTTTCAGATTAACATCATGCAGGACGAGAGTGGAATGCAGGTTAACATTATGCGGGGCGAGTTTGGATGCCATGGTCAATGCTAACTCTAAACTCACATGAGTCATGCTTAGTGTGTGGAACAAGAGTCTACAAAGACCCGGCGATCATGTCACGAACGGTGCGTCCATGGAAAGTGGAATGGGGCTTAGGCTCTAGGCTGCATAAAAAGGAAATAGGGGATTACATGTGGTTAGAGGGCCAAAGTGGAAATAGGTGCCTATGCGTGGTTAGAGGCCCAATGAGAAGGAGAATGGGACATACACTAGGATGGAAACCCAAGTGGCGACAAAGCCCAACAGGAGATGGAAAGGGTGGAAAATCCCCTGGGTCCTTCTCTCTTCTTGGTCCTTAGAACCGATGAAGGGAGGAATTGCCGATCCCCACCACGCCCTTTATAGGCCTTGGCCCTGAGGATGTACAGAGGTGCATGGATGATAACTCTTGGGGACTATGCTAGAGGCTTACCCCATATTGGCTGCCCTATTCCCATGGATGGAAACCATTCTAATAAAGTGGATATCATCCCCTGTGAGGGGTGATATCGATCCTGTAGAGATGGGAGGGTCTGGAGAATGTCCATGATGGGGTACCCATGAAATGTGCATGGGGGTACATCAGAGTTTAACATCATGTGCTGAGGACGATGGCGCTTGGCAGTTTAACGTTCTGCAGCTCAAACGAGGTGAGTTCACTCCACGCCCCTATGACTTATATAATTGTCACCATCCACCCCTTTTGGGAGAGAAGGTGTCCGGAAGGCCGTCGTTGGGGTCTGTCATGGAGAGAACCATCGAGGGGTCCACGTTAATGTGCCTATGTGAAGAATCAATAGATGTTAGCATGCCTATGCAAAGAATCATGAGGCTAAGCAACACAACGGGAAGAATCGCCCAATGGACTTTGAAGTTACTTCATATGAGATTAGAAGGTCATAAGGGAAAACGGTGTATGATGTGTATGCTCAGGGTGTGAGGGGAAACCACGAAAAGCCTTCATATTAACAGTATCAGGTGCTCGCACAAAGGGGTTCCCGGGGAGCACTTAGGTGAGGGGTCTCGGGGAATTGCACAGACCCTTTTGACTCTTGAGCGCGAAATAAATTGCTGCTACGAAAAGCACTGGGTTGGTGAGGAATTGGGGGAAAAGGTTTTATGCGTGGCATGGAGGATTTCACGCAAGGTGTATGAATTCTTCGTAGGTGGAAAAGGCATCGCGTAAGGACAGGGGTCTGTGCGAAGGAAGGGATTGTGCACAACTGGTTGGCCTGTGCGCAATTGAAGGAATTGTGTGCAAGGGGCAGACCCTCAAAGGGATTGGATTTCAGTCTAAGCCAAAGGGTATCTCGCGTGAAGGAAGACCCCGAGGCGACTAGGCCTGAAACAAACCATACCTGAAGGCCATATTGTGCTCTCACGGAATGCCGACTACGTGCTGGAGAGCCAGTTCAGATTCTTCAGTCCCAAAAATGAAGGGGGTTTCCTTCTATTTATAGGCATCTGGCGGCATAGAATCTATGGAGGCACGAAATAATTGCGCGACGGAAGTGGCGGTGCAGAATCTCAACCATATGGGTTGTGGGTGCGAAATTATTGCATGCCTGTGCCAGGGACCCTTCACAAATCCCTGTACATTCCGTGTGGCACATTTTTTTTGTAAAGATCACCCTGTTTTCCACGCACCCCTGTTGATCCATCCGGACTGGGTCTCCAGGTCCAAATATGACTTCACTCTATCATTTTCAAAACTTTCTCCATCAGATAATCACTTTTTGGAATCTACATTTCATTAAACCAGTTATATATTGTTTGGAATATAGATCTTGTTATCTTGTGTTATTATCTTATCATTACAGAATATATGTTATCTAAATAAGTTGTTCAATTAATTTTGAAGATAATGACTTCTTCATATTTTGGTGCTTCTACCCTCGAGGCTGAACAAGTCTCTCAATCTACGGCTGCTGATGCTGCTAATAGTGCAGAGCAACAACAAGTTTCTGAACTTGTTGATGCTCCTAGTGTTGAGGTCCAACAACAATTATCACATTTCGTTGCTACCATTCTATATGGACATATTGATGATGTTGATATCGATGAAATGGGCGGGGATGATGGACCGACGTCGCAGAAAACAGAAAATGCACCGGAGTGTGACATTGTTGGACAATGTTATTAAGGAAAAAAGAAAAGGCATCAAATTTGATGTTAGATGAAATACACGAGGCCAACATGTGAATCCCAAACAAGGCTATGTTTAGTAGTTACATGAGAATTATCACTCGGAAACACATGCTGATTTACATAGATTCATGGAACCATCTTGTGTCCAAGCTGAAGGTTATGATCTGTGAAAAAATTAAGGTAACATTATGATATTATTTCTATAATTTACTAGAAAATAAAATAATTAAATAGTGTCTTGATCTTCTCAATCCCTTGTAGAGTACATTTATAGTAGAAGATTCACAAATGAAGTAGGTACTAAGACTGGAAGGAAGGATTCATCGAGGTTTTCTCACTATTATAACAAAATGCCACCTGAAATATTCTCAAGGTAAAATAAACCTACACCCACCCCTTGTCTATGCTCACATGATTTCCCAAGAATCATGGGATGTGTTTATTGGTTGTCGTGGTGATGAGATGTTTTAGGTACATTATGGCTAATAATATGTTGTTTGAGGATACCTATATTAATCACTTTGATTGTAAATATATAATTAAGGAAACAAAAACTCAGTACTGAAAATAAGGAATGTGAATCAAAACCAACATACACCTATCGTAAAGCAAAGATGCAGTACACTTTACTTAAAAAGAAAATGTTATGTATTTTAAATTTATAGTAATATTGGTATGTGACATGAAACAACATCATAATTATATTTCAATATTTATATATAGTTTGACGAGTCTAAAGCCACAGACACTTCCATACCACATCACGTGCTATGTATGGAGGCACATGTGAATAAGGAAGGGATTTTAGTAGATGAAAACATAGAAAAAGTGTTTGAAATATGTGTATGTCTAACAAGATAAAATGGTTTGATTTAAATTGCTACTATAAGTTAATAATAACTTAATTTCATATATCTGAAATTCACAGGAATCAACTACTCTTATAGAGTATGTAGACCTATTATTCATGGATTTGAAGAAGCCTGCACAATATGGCCATGTCAAAGGTGTGGGGTTTGGGGTTACTCCCCCAGTATATTTTGAGAAAAAAATCAAACAAGTGATAAAAATAAATAAATGAAACAAATGAGTGAATGATACGAAACTCTTGAAGAATCATTTCAATGGAAGGGATAGTATCTAGAAACATTATTGGATAAGAATCATGGAGAGGACCAACATAGGAACATCCAGCATGTGAAGATCCCGCCCCACTACCCACTAGATTTTAGGCGAGACATTCCCATCAATGATCTAGTCTAGCTGTGGGAATATATATTCTAATAATTGATCACAAGAAATGTGAATCACGAAAAAACTGATAATTTTCCTATACTTATCTTCTATATGATGATAATGACTGTGATTTATATCTATCAACACCCACCTTCCACGTTGTAGTGAGGGATACGGTGTTCAACATACCAAAGGAAATCTGCATAATAGACACTTCCAACAGATCATCTAAAAGTGAAAATTAATGTATCTCATGAGTCAAATTCTGATCTACTTATTCCACTTGATTATGATAATATTCATATGGTTAAAAAGGCTATTGGGAAAAACATTGCATAATCGTCAATACTTGTAAGAGTACATGTGGACAAAAAGGTATTTATATCCATTTTTTCATGATAATCCTTTAACAATTAGTAAAAGAATGTATGAACCAATGAATGTTATTATAGACGGAGAAAGGGAAGGGAGAGACAAAAAATGTGGGCTCAAAAGAATCTAAAGGATCATCCAAACGATCCAAAAGATCTACTAAAAGCAAGATTACACCACCTATTCTTTATCCACATTTACAAGCATTGAAAACTCATGTCGATGAGAGGATAAATATTGGTAGTAGTCATATAGTTGTTTTTGAAGAGAATATATAGAGAGAGGAAATTTCATAATAGGTTGTTGATGAAAAGGTAAAATACCTCCTTGAATACCGTTGGCTAGGAGTCATAATTGTAAATGTATATATGAGGTATTCTATCATGAATTTATTTTCTAAAAGCTGATATAAAGTGATAATTATGACAAAATTAATTTCATATTATTGTCAGATGTAAATATGAAAAATAGTTGAAGGGATTTCCCCATGAGACAAAATTTGTACTCGTTAGCCCTCATACCACATCTAGACAACTAACGAAATTAGAGTCGTTAATAATGGATGAAATAGTGAAAGGCTTGCAGAAAACATTTTAAAGAAAGATTACAGATGACATACTCTTCCTAAAACCAACCATACAGAGGTAAAAATATATGATTAAATCATATCAATTATATTTTCACTTCCTTCATTACTTATTCATTTTTTGTTTTAAGCAACATTGGATTCTAATTACGGTGAACTTGGATACTCCAAAGATTTATTTTTTGGATTCAATGCAAGGATATCCACCAAACTGACCATACAATATAATGTTTCTGATTCTTTATGACACTTCATCCTATGTTTTAGGTTTAAAAAAAATGTTATATAATTTATATTATATTTTATAGAGGATTTTTTTATGATAGGGTGGTGTATCAGTATCGTCTATAAAAGCTTTGATGAAAGGGGCTAAGCATAAATATGAAAACAAGTAGTATATATGGACAAGTATCAGGGTATATAGAATAAAATTTCACCATCCAGAAAAATATCAAATCAAGTTACTTATTCTCTTAATGATCATCATTTTTACAGTGCCCAAAAAAATGATAAGGATTTCAGTTATTTTGTTTTTAAATTTATGAGATGGATTGTTTTCCATCAACAAACAAGCATCCCTAAAGAGGTATTTTCAAAAAAAAAATAGTATTTCATTTAAATTTTTTATTAATTATTTATTTATATATTTGTATATACTACTAAGACTGTATAAAACCATCATATTCACCAGACAATATATATTTGTTCAAAAACAAGAGGGTCGCATACCATATGGTTGATTGAATACAAAGAGCATAAAGATCTGACTTGGGGATGTGTACAATTGGTAGCAATTTTTTATAGGGGTTCACAGAGATCAAAAGATGAAACATTGTTCTATGTAAATTTTTGTAGAAAAAAGTAAATTTTTATTAAATAAAACATCCTTTCTATAATGATTCATTTGTCCATTTTAGTATATGAAATGCACCAATAACATGCAAGAATGATTAACCACTTTTCATTGGGATCTGGATAAGAAATACCAGTAAAATCTCTAAAATGATTTCATATAACATATCCCCACTCACATTCAAAGAAAAAATAACTAAAAATCTCTTCTATAAATTGATTACAGTATTAGCATCGAAGTGCCAAATGGATTCTCATGTGTTGAACATTTTCATTGGTAGAAATATTTTGTTTTCTGGTTATCCATAATAAGAAGATGAAAATTAATGTAACTTCCTTCTTCCACATATTCCCCCCCCCACAAATCCATGTTTTTAATTAGGGAGAATGATCCATGGGTCTTTTATAACATGTATGAGTCAACCCCACCTCAATCGGAGGCATGTTGTGGCCTATATAACTCAAAGCGTCTCTTTTTTATTAAATGGACAAAATTTTATGTGAAAACATCTACTGAAATTCGTAAAATTGACAAAATGAATATATATTGTGTTGATACATTAGTATAATGATCCATGGTTATTTATTATATGTACGAGTCATCATTTCCTCAATCCGAGTAATGGTGTGACCGGTATCACTCAAAGTGTCTCTTTTTATAAGTGGAATATTTTTAAGTGAAATCAAAAATTGACATAAGGAAAACTGACCAAATTCATTAGGATTGTATTGATACATTAGTATAACTATCCATAAGTCGTTTTTCTTGTGTACGAGTCAAAACCTTCTCAATATGAGGCATGGTGTGGCCGGTATCAGTCAGAGTGTCTCTCTTTTGTTTAAAATGTACATAATTTTTAAGTGAAAACTAAAAATAACTTATGTAAAACCATCAAACACATTAGGATTATGATGATACATTAGGAGAACGATCCATGGGTAATTTTTGACATTCACAAGTTGACCCTTAATCAATCTGAGGCACAGTGTGTCCGTTAAAGTGTCTCTCTTTTGTTTAAAATGGACAAAATGTTTACTGAAATCACAACTAACATCCGAAAAACAAACCAAACTCATTTGGATTGTGTTGATCATTTATTTAAATATCCATGGGTCATGTGTGACATGTAATAGTTAATCCCACTACTATCCGGGGCCCGGTATGGCTGGTATCACTCATAGTGTCTCTCTTTTGTTTAAAATGGGCATAATTTTAAGTCAAAACAACAACTGACATATGAAAAAGTCACCAAATGTGTTCAGATTGTGTTGATACATTAGGATAATGATGAATGGGTAATTGTTGACGTGTATGATTCAACACTGCTTCAATCCAAGGCACAGTGTGATCAATATCATTAAAATTGTCTCTCTTTTGTTAAAAACATACAGGATTTTAAGTGAAAACAACAACTAACGTAGGCAAAATAGACCAAAAAAATTCTGATTATGTTGATACATTAGGAAAATGATCCATGGGTAATGTGTGACATGTACGAGTCAACCCCAGCTCAATATGAGGCACAGTGTGGCCGATATCACTCAAAGATTCTCTCTTTTGTTTAAATTGGACATAATTTTATGTGAAAACAACAACTAACATATGGAAAAGTGAAAAAATGAACTCAGATTGTGTTGAAACATTAGTAGAATGATCCATGGGTAATTTTTGACATGTATGAATAAACCATGCATCAATATTAGGCATGGTGTGACCGGTATCCCTCAATGTGTCTCTCTTTTATTTAAAATGGACATAATATTTCAGTAAAAACAACCACTGACATACAGAAAACTAACCAAATGCTTTTGGATTGTGTTGATACTTTAGTAAAATAATACATGGAACATTTTGGATGTTTAAGACACATCCTCACCACAATCCATGTCATGGTGTGGCCGGTATCACTCAAAGTGTCTCTCTTTTGTTTAAAATTGACAGAATTTTAAGTGAAAACAACAACTACATGCAGAAAAACAACCAAATACATTCGTATTGTATTAATATGTTAGGAGAATGACACATGGGTATTTTTTGTCTAGTAAGAGTCAAACTTGTATGAATCTAAGGAATGGAGTAGCTAGAATCACTCAAAGTGTCTCTCTTTTATTTAAAATAGACACAATTTTTAGTGAAAACAACAACAGGAATATGGTAAAATGACCAAACACATTTTGATTTTGTTGATACCTTAGTCCGACGATCCATGGGTCATGTGTGATGTGTAAGAGTCAACCCCTCTGCAATATAAGGAACGGTGTGGCCGTTATCACTCAAAGTGTCTCTCTTTTGTTTAAAATGGATAGAATTTAATGTGAAAACAACAACTGACATTTGGAAAAATGACCAAACACATTCAGATTGTTTGATACTCTATCCATTGGAAATTTTTTATGTTTATGAGTAAACCCTCCTCAATCAGAGGCATAGTGTGACCGTTATCACACAAAGTATCTGCATTTTGTTTAAAATAGACATGATTTTTAAGTGAAAACAAACACTGACATACGGAAGAAAAAGGAAACACATTTATATTGTGTTGATACATTAATAAATTGATCCATGGATCATATGTTCCATGTACGAGCCAACTCTACCGCAATCCAAGGCACGGTGTGGCTGGTATCACTCAAAGTGTATATCTTTTTTTTAAATAGACATTATTTTAAGTGAAAACAATAACATACATACATAAAAATGACCTAACACATTATAATATTGTTGATACATTAGAATAATGATATATGGATCATTTATGATGTGTATGTGTCATCCCCACCTCAATATAAGGCACGATGTGGCCAATATCACTCGAAGTGTCTCTCTTATGTTTAAAATGGACATAATTTTTAAATGAAAACAAAAACTAACGTACATAAAACTGAAAAAATGCATTTTTATTATGTTGATAAAATATTCCAATGATCCATGGTTCATGTGTTCCTTGTATGATTCAACCCTACCTCAATCTATGGCACGTTGTTTCCGAAATCACTCAAAGTGTTTCTCTTTTGTTTAAAATGGGAAGAATTTTAAGTGAAAACAACTAACATACATAGAAATATCCAAACGCATTCGTATTGTGTTGATACATTAGGAGAACGATACATGGGTCATTTTGTATGTGTAAGAGTCAACCCTGACTCAATCTGTGCCTCGGTGTGACTGGTATCACTCAATGTGTCTCTCTTTTGTTTAATATGGACATAATTTTTAAGTGAAAACAAACACTGACGTAGGTAAAACTGACCAAATGCATTCGGATTGTGTCGATACATTATGAAAACAATACATTGGTCATTCGTGACATGTTGAAGTAAAAAATTCATCAATCTAAAGAACGGTGTGCCCTGTATCACTCAAAGTGTCTCTCTTTTGTTTAAAATGGATATAATTTTATGTGAAAGCAACAACTAGCATAACAAAAAATGACAAAACGCATTCAGATTGAGTTGATACATTAGGATAAATATCCAAGGGTTTCTTTTGACCTATAAATGTCAACCCCTCCCCAATCCGAGCATGGTGTGTCTGGTATCCCTCAATGTGGCTCTCTTTTATTTAAAATGGACATAATTTTTTAGTGAAAACAACCACTGACATACGGAAAACCGACAAAATGAATTCATAATTTCTCAATACATTAGGAAAAATATCCATGTATCATATAAGACGTGTATGATTCAACCTTGACTCAATCCGAGGCACGGTGTTGCCAGTATCACTGAAAGTGTCTCTCTTTGATTTAAAATGGACAGAATTTTAACTGAAAAGAACAACTGGAAAACATGAAACCGACCAAAAACATTTGGATAGGGTTTATACATTATTAGAATGATCCATGGGACATTTCTGATGAGTAAAAGTCAACCCAGCCTTAATCGGAGTCACAGTGTGACAGAAATCACTCAAAGTGTCTCTCTTTTGTTTAAAATGGACATAATTTTTAAGTGAAAACAACCACTTATGTACGGAAATAAATCCAGAAGTCATTACATAAAACATAAGACACATAGACAAGACTCATAGAGTCCTAAGTAGTCCTTAGACAAAAAATGAAGATTAATAATTCATCACAATCCCTAAATATAAACCTTTATCCTTAGAGTTCATGGTGAGGGATGAAAACAAAGAGGAAAGGGAGAGAGAGAAGAACAAAAGGGAAATAAAAAAGAATAAAGAATTCAAATTTGGAAAAACATTCAAGATAAATGGATATTAGACTATGTTTTGGGAATTGTATGGGAGTAAATAGGTTGAAATGCCTTAAATTATGCCATATCATGGTCAACTTTCGAGGTCTGGTTGGGCAATTTTCCAAACAATTCACTAACATTTTGGGAACCATTGGATAAGAAACCATCTTCGACATAGTTTGTACAAACAGTTAACTAAATGTATTCCAATTTTTCAAAATAACATAGTTAAACTATAGATCCATACCATATGGATTCTCCTAACCGTGAACAACTCATGTTCCTAACAGCTCCCTCAAAAATGTAATTTGTCTGTTTTTTACTTAGATTCATAAAACCCATCATTTTAATTTGTATATAAAACAACAAAAGTTTAAAATAAATTGGAATCATCCCAATGAATGTATACCAACATGGGTTCTTCTAAATTGTATCCCCTAATAAAATTACTACATGACTATTAATCAACAGTCTAGGATTGACAATGAATAAGAATATATCTCCCCACCATTTATAAATTCTATAAATTATGTGAATAGAAGAGAACACACCATAAGATAAAGGCATAAACCACAAGAACACAATTCCTTAAGTGTCCCAATAACCACCCAAGTTCATCTACCATGAGGAATATATAGGGGAAACTCTCTATATCCTATGTCATCATAACCCAAAAGGAACTCAAAATATATAAAAAGATTCCATATCCATTTTTAATATGAATCTTAACCACAAAAAACATGAATAATAACTCTCATGCATGCCTTAATTAATTTTTTCATAAGGCTTAGACATTAAACTTTCTCTATTTATTTTATCTCAGTTAATGCTAGATATCATTTGGAGGAAATAGTATTTCATGGGACCTTTTGATAATCCCTGTGAATAATTAGTACATCATAATAGGTATGGATTTCTTCCCATCCTTTGATCCCAATTTGAATACCACAATATATTTTATCTATGTGACCTCCTTGTTTGATATGCTGAATTTTTTTGCAGGTTATTTTGGGTGTGCTGGTGTAGAATTTCATGTTACAGCAGGAGAGGAATTTATCAGTGCTAAATAAAGCTCTGATAAAAGCTCCCTTTATTAGATCTTTTTTAGCATTGATAAAGGAGACCTTTATCATTGTGTTTTTATCTTTGATAAAAGATCCCCTTATCAGTGATATTTCAGTGCTAATAAAGGATTACTTTTTCTATGTGTTACTAGCACTGATAAAGGAACCGTTTATGAGCCCTTTTTTTAGCACTGATAAAGGCTCTCATTATCGATGCTTTTTTTGACCTCATAAAGGGTACCCCCTATCAGCGCCGAGCTTTACAACGCACTTAAAGCCTGTTTTGAGCACTGATAAAGGATGAAACATAACTCTTACCCATTAGAGGGTATCTCCTGACAATGAGAACTGTTGGATCTCCTTTAAAAACATCAAATAAAACCCATCTCCTAAATCAATCTAAAAACTCCATCACATAACACAGTCAGTATATAATAATTATTATGAAATATTGTTTTATCGCTAAATGTAGGAAGTATCCCAATGACCGGTTCTTCCCCAAAAATAACTCAAATATTCCCTATAATCATTCAATAATCATGGCCTGAAACACTAATTGTAGACACAAAGTGATCTTGTAACCTCTCTACCTCATGTCCCAATTCAATCACTATACATGGGGATATGAATGATTTTGTATCTCTTTAATCGACTAATGTATCTAGAAAAATAAAAAAAATATTAGAATACCTAAAATGATAACTGGATCACTTGAAACTAGTAACACTAATACATTATTCTGACCAAGATCTTCTCCTTTTCGTCTCTTACCCTAATGATGAACACCTCTAGATACACTCTCTCCAATATGTGGAGGAGGAGTATCTTAGGTCTGAAAAATTCCTGCCTCAACCTTTCTATAAAAATCTAATATCAGAGAATCAAGATTCTTCTACCTTATTAGAAACTATGTCGATATCACTTCAATAAATATATATAACATAATTTTGGTGACCAGGACCAAGACCTCTAGCAATAAATCCGCAAAATGCATCTCCTTGGGATCCTAATCTAGAAATACGACAAAAACCAACAAAATAATACTTCGGAAATGGATTCAAAAATCTTACAGATATGAATTATCCATTAAAATGGTAAAAATATCATGGTGATTGACTATATTCATGGTCATGGAAAGAAACTTTGATATACATTGTCACTAAACATCTCCCCCGAGTCCACTAACTCATCAATATCCCTAAGGAAAACTCCACTACTATATTACAGCCCTAACCAGCATCATTATGACTAATAAAACCCATATCTCCATATAATAATATGTCAAAATTGAATCAATTTCAACATAATCCAATCAGTACTAATTAAAAATGTTGAAAATGGGTCCCCCATGCATTTTTAGACCCTAGTTCTAAAACTATAACAATGTCCTCTTCTATGTGCCTTTGTCATCGACCACTAGTATATGGTGATCTGTTGGAACATCCTTCTGAACTTCTTCATCATGAACCGGATGAGGATATTTACACAAAACCATACATATAAAATAGTTATTTATTAGAGACTCTTAAATTAGTAATATTTAATATTTATGATTATATAATTTAATAATTATTTTATTTTTTGATTATCCAAATCCAAAGGTCTACCTATTCAAACACCAGTATAATGAATAATGGAACATGATAATTTTATAGGTATCTACCATACAACTAGATTAATTTAATTTAGTAGCCTTATTAATATTATAGGTCCATGCATAAAATCCCAGGGGTACCAAAATAATCTCATGTCAAAAAGTCTATGGTGATTACATAGCTTACCAATCATATATGACATCATTTTTCTCGAAATCCATGTAGTCTCGCAGATACCTAACTCTAAAGTCCATTATATATGTTAACCTATATAATTTTTACCATGATGTCACAAACACCTCCCCCTAATGGTACACCTCTTGGGCCAGTAATGAGGGAAAAAATGTTGACTTCATGGGTCCCACATTCAGTAGGAAATGGGTAGGTGACCATCACCGAGGGTATATAACACATACAAATGGGAGGAATTATAAAATAAGATTACATGAATAGGAGAGATATAATATCGACAAACTAAGTAATTCATGCTCATAATGATAAAATAAATCCAAATAGAATAAATATAATTTGGTACAATGCCATAACAACAGAAATGGAAAAAAAATACTCAAAATAGAAAGATAGTAGTTACCACAACAACCAAACAACTATTGTCAAACAACACTCTAGTATAATATAGAATGATCTCAATCCAACACCTTTGGATCTGAAAGTAGATTATATATGTATATATGTTCAGAATAATGAGTAAACATGGTAGGATCCACCCTAGGTCCTTTTTTCTATTGATAACTAACTAAAAGTAAATATTATTGACAGATAGTGGAAGATAACTTGTAGCCTAATAAAGTATAAAATTTCCCAACCTCAATTTGGATAAATCTAAAAATGAAATGTGTATATGAAGACATATAATATAATAATAAAAAGTGTAACCAACGATAACATTCTCACTAGTTTTCCACTCTATCAAAACATTGAATTTCATAATCAATCTATCTTCAAAGAATCCAGTCCTCATACACATGGGATAAGTATCATAGCATGCACCTCACACGTCACATTATCACATCACATATATCAATATTTTATGTATGTAGTTTTTACTAGCCACCACAGCTCATATACTATGTATCACACAACATATATTATATTTTAATCCATTTTGATCCATGCACTGAATAATGTGCATCAATCCATCACACCCTATACAAGTAATACCATAACAATCCATTGGATGCTATATCCAGAGACATATTTTTTTAAATAACCACTAGCCTTTAAAAATATATACTGACATATATGAAAAAACAAACCATTGTGAATACCATTACATATTGCTGTAATGAAAAGAGAGTGGGGTTAGAGAGGTAACTTATCCATTCTTCCTCTTATAGAGATGTTGAGGAAAACAACCTCCTTGGGTCCACCGGGTTTCGTTCTCCCTATATTTATGAGTGGTGTAGCATATGAAATCAATAAACATATATGATATATTATAATTCCCAATCATACTATATTAATAACCTTTTCCTTGGATCAACTACAGAAACCATCACTCATACACCTAATTTCCATAACTAGGAAATAGATATCCTATAAGCACATAAGAATTTAAGAAGACATGAATTAAATCTTATTTACTTTTTAACCTTTAATTATTCATTAATTAATTCTTTAGTCAATAATTACCATTAATATTATTCCGTGTTATAATTCACTTACCACCTTGTGATGTCCATTCATCCCAGGCATAGACTAACAAAGCCCACAGTTTTTCGAGATGACTATATTTACAATTAAAACAAGCCACAACCACATGGGTTATGTAATTTATTATACATTATTCATATTAATTCATATTCTCTTTATAAACTAAGAAACATGGCACCTCATCATCATGGTATGAATATGCAATAACAAAAAACTGCATCATGAACTCATGAATGGAATGTAAGATAAATAAGCAACTCAGCCTCCCATCCTATCAACCAAACTATTAGAAATTAGAATTTTTATTTCATCACAGAAATAGGTTTTCCTAAATTCAACCTCCCCCTCCATATTGTTTCCATCACCAACACCACCATGAATATCAAAATGCATCTCTCTTTCACAACCATCATCTTCTGATAGAACCTTTGTCCTTCCTATCCATATCTCATCTACCATCCTTTGATCATATCACTATGCATATCTAAGATAACATACACATCACCTCATAGAAGGTAGAAATCAAAAAACATATTAAACATGGAAACATGGAACTTTGAACCTATCATATATCATTCACATGAAGATAGACTCTCAAGAATTCCCATCCTAATGCATCTAATGTTTATAAAAAATATACACTCTCAGCCCCATGCATTTATCTTTATCGAATATGAAATTTGGTTCCATATTGGATTAACCAGTTCATTAATTCGTAGGTTCAAACTATTGGATACATAAGGCATCGTCTAAAATAAGTTATTAAAATTATTTTAATATAATTATGTATTAATATTGGTCAAAATATTAATAAGTAAAGAACCATTCTCTTTTAACATTTATTTTGATATTATTCTCTTAACAATATTTATTGGATAATTTACTTTATATATATTCATTAAGACATGATATTAAATAATCAATTAAACTAAAATACTTGCATCAATTATATTTATATAAAATTATAAGAATCCTTAGATTATTTAAAAATGACACATTCATATTTTATCCTAAAAATTTTTTCCACATTTTTTTATTTACCAATTTCTCCAATTTCAACATGATAAACAAAAAACTAATGTTATAAAAATATTTCAATACATAGAACACTATATTTAATATCAATATAGATGTTGTTATCAATGTGGAAGGATATAACATGTGATCGCTAAACATAAACCATGTATTGTTTTTAGTCCAAATTAATAATTATTAGGTTAATTCTACAATCATCTAATTATCTAAACAATTATCAATTTATAATTATAAAAAAAAATATTAGAACTAATTATGATTCCATTACCTAAAACATTCACCATTTATAAAATGATAATGGAGAGATAATGTGGACATTTGATCACTTATCCCATGAGGGATTTACAAAATTCTGAAGACTTCATGCAATGAACACACTAGAAAACAAAGAAAATTATCCCTTAAAACTGTTGGAACCATTTTTAAAAACATGGAATGAAAAAATAGATGGAAATAAGATCAAATAGAGGGAAACCACTAGAAAAGTGATAAAACCTACCTCTGATCACAAAATTATAATATATAAAATCTTTTCATTATATTTATCATAAGATTATTGATAAGAAATTAAGACTTCTCCAGTTATCCTAGGAATTGAGAGATAAGGTAGGTAAAAAGTGAGTTCGTAGGGTCTTTTAGTATTTATAGGCGAATATAAAACTAAAGACCATAGTGCATACCCATAAACCACAAAAAAAAATTCATCTGACATTGGGTAAAATATGGCGCAGTAGGAGGGGCCATTCCAATTTTTCCTTTGTTAAATGTATGTCATGGATGATAGGATATGTCTTCATATTATATCCTATAATACAATGGACAAGGCCATGATTCAAGGTAAATATTTATGCTTAAGAGCCCTATTTCCCAATGGAAGAACATTCAGTTTCTTGTTAACTAATGAAAATCCATTCCAAAAAAGGTATTATTCCAAAAACTCTCCATAAATACCATTATTCTATAGAAAATATATATTATACATTGTCCTACACCATTATAGTGTGTCAAACCCCTCTATGGTGCAAAATTTCAGAAATAGAAATAGATCCATAAAACTAGTCTCCCAACTCATATGTCACAGCCGATTCTCCACTCCAAAAAATGTAAAAAATATTACTCCATATCCAAAACCACTAAAATAAAACATTTACATTTATTATGCATCATATGGATCCACAAGGAAGAAGTTTATTTTTCACAAAAACAACCTCTACATCACTTTGAAACTTTTCAAAAATCCTTTGAATATTATCTATGAACCTAAAATGCCTAATGTGCACTATGGAAAGTATGAATAAGATCCAAGTGATTACCTTGGGGATTAAAATAACAAGTTTTGAATTTGGGGAGATGATAGGAAATAGTTAATCAGATGTAGAAATGTGTTCTTCAATGAGAATTATCATTTAAAGGAATGTGATTTTAAGGGAATGGAAGTTAAATGTAGATACTAAACTATTCATTAAGTTGATTTGAATGGGGGTCCTCAATCTCCCAGGTTATCTAAATTTCCTGAAACAAAACCAAACAGATGTTTAAAAATACTAAAGGAATTCTTAGAGGCCAACATTGATTGATTAAATATTCAATGAAGATAAGTTATATTTAAATGCTTGAGTGCTAGAGAATCTTGATCTAGAGTTATAGTGAATGAAAGTCAAGAGATTTTAACTCTTGAGATACTGAGTTAGTATCAATTCTCACTATTAAATAACTGAAGAAAGGTTGTATAGGAGTATTGGATGTGCAGAAATTGTGTGGATGGTTTTTCCAAATCATAGAAGGATGTAGTGGGAGTCTATAAAGCAATATTTAAGTGGTAGATTTGTGGGATTATGTATAGCCTCATCATGTGATATAGTAAGAACAAATGGTAGAGAATCTTATGGGGACTCTATATTTTTTTATGGGAGTGAAAAAAAATATAATAACTAGAAGGATTTAACAATCCGTCATAATTTTCTGATAATTTATTTGATGGAATCCGGTTCACCCGATGTTCTGGTCACTTTGGAAAAATTGGATATTTTAACGGTTCATGTTCGGATAGAAAATAGTCTTTAATATGGAATTATTTGTGGAAAAAACTATTTCTCTTCAAAAGATATTATTTTCTCTATTTTTTGTGATGGTATATCCATTCTACCATAAATACCTTTTCTGAATTCCCTCCATAACAGTGAATGATTATTTTTGAACGGAGTTATTCCCCATTACCATTTTTGTGCATCTCTGATATATTTATTATGAAAATGGGCATTATTGATAAGAGTAATAGCCTATATTTTTTTATGATGGTTCCCATTTCAAATAATATTTTATTGGCGACATGCAAATTCCAAAAAATCTATTTGTAGGAAATATTGATGATGTTTCCCTTAAAAAATCTTTTTATACCTATGGAATCTGCATTTATGGTGGTCACTATTTTTAATGGAAATTATGTCTTAAATAGACTCATTACAACTAATCTATCCTTTATATATAACCCCATTCACAATTTTTCAACACCCTAATTACAATATCTTCCTTCAACTCCTACCATTTATTACTCTCTATTATCCTACTCCTTTTTTTTCTAGATATCTTAATTTATCTACAACCATACATTCTTTTAATCTAATTAAATCATCACTTTTGAGGTACATGCATGTATTTGTTTAATTTTTTATTTATTTGTATTAATTTATATACAAAAAAATTAGATTAATTAATTTTAATCAATTTGGATTGATATTAATTATTTATAATTTATAATTATAAAGAAAAAAATTGTTGATATGTAATAAATAATTTTTTTAATAAGATACAATTTGCAATAATTAGGTTTATTAGTGTAATTAGTGAAACTTTACAATAAATAATATTAATTTGATAAAAATATATTTAAATATAATAAAATAGTTTTAATTATAAAAAATTAATTGTAAATATTTAAATAATAATATAATTACAAATTTTATGGTAATTAGAAAAAAATAGAACTAATAAAAAATAAAAGTGGAATTTAGTAAAACATTGTGGTAATTAAATATAACTAAATTTAAAGAGGAGTATGTAGTAAAAATTATTGGCTAATATAGTTTAATATTAATAATAGTGTAAAATAGTAAAATATTGAGCAAGATAATAAACATTAGTAGTTATTATAAATAACTATCTGTAATTTTTAATATTAAGTTCTAATTAAAGGAAATTAGTAAAAATTAGTGGTAATTAGTATATACTTTCATTAACTAGTAAAAAATGGCTGGTATTAGGAAAAAATCTATATTTTCTAAAACATAATTTTAATTAGCGGTAGTTTGGAAATGAACTGATAATTAGTGGTTTTTAGTAAATATTATCCGCAATTAGAGATAATTAGTAATAATTAGCAGTAATTATTAAAAACTAGTGGAAACTACTAAATATTATATATGAATAATTAGAATTAGTGGTAATTCATAAAATATTTTGTCAATGAGCTGTAATTATTAATAGAAGATATGGGTATTTAGTAAAAATTAGTCTCAACTTGTGGTGATATTTGAAGAATCGTAGTAATTAAAAAAAATTAATGATTATTTGTTTCAATTAGTAATAATTTGGGATAATAGGTAAAAATTATAAACAATTCGTAAAAAGTAGTATAATTAATTAAAAATTGTTGGTAATTATTAAAAATAATTAGTAATTAGTTGTAACTGGAAAAATTAATGTTGATTAGTATACAATTTGGTAAATAGATGTAATTAGTAAAAAATAGAAATAATATATAATAAATATCTATAATTATATATAATTTGATAAAATTTTATGTAATTATTGGTATTTAGTAAAAATTATAGGTATCAATTTAACCACAATTATCCAAAATTAATCAAAATTAGTAATAGAAGGCCACCCGAGGGGAATGAAAGAAGCCTAAAGTTGAGGGGATAAAGGCGATGATAGTGTGAAGGAATTCAAGTTCCCTTTAGTGAATGAACATCACATATATTTTGGAAATTATTATGCCACCCTAAGAGATTTAATTTAATTTTTTAGCAATTATATGAATGAAATATCATTTAAATTATTTTTTGTATTGTGATTTTTGTTCTACTAAAGTGCACAAAATAGAAAAAAACATATCTAAATACATATTTTCAGTGATGATAAATGGAAATTCATGATAACAGCCCATTGATAAGGGTTGTGGGTGATGTTGTTTTTGATTATATAAAAAATTAATCTAAAATAACAAGATATGATTAAGATGAATCTCCAATGCAATTTTATGATAATGAGTGGGAAGGAAGAGATTTTGAAACCACTGTATATGATGATGAGGATGAAGATGATGAATTACACAATTAAATGATGGTTATAGTCTTAATATATATATATATATATATATATATATATATAATAAGCATTTTTGATTATTGATGAAGACATTATTTTTATGTTATGAATTAATGATGATAATTTATATGAGATGTTCCATAATGTCAATGTTTTAATGCTAGTGAGAACCTAGTTTTTCACTATAGTATAGATCATTTTAAATTGGCTATATTTATTTATTTTATACCTAATACATATTCCTAATGATTTAAATAAGGTTTTTGCTGCGTCTGGGTATTTTTTGAGCACAGTACCCTAGTTAGTGGAGAAAAAACGTTTTGATGCATGGTTAGTAGAAATAGTGAGAGTAAGGTCCCACAGTTACATATAATCATGTGACACTATAATGTGAGTAGAAGTAGGCCTATTGGGTTTATCTAACAATGTTCATTGGGTTTCATTCGAATTAAAAAATACATTCATATTTGTAGAGGATTTTATCATGGTTAACGTACGACTTCCCTGATTATATAGCCTAACTATGAAATGTTCCCCTTGATGTAGAAAAGGGTTCATGATTGGTGCACGGTTATTCCAAACATAGAGAAAAAACACGTGACCCCCTTTTTTGGTGAAATGACCATTATTGTCTTCATTGGTCTAATTAAACACCATCTTTCCTCTCAATTTCAACCCAGTAGACTACAACCCCTTAATTAAACCTTTTGAGCTCCATTTTGAATATTTGATAGTATCTGATTCCTATAAATCATCCAATGTATGATCAAATAATCATTCATCTTCTTTGGTTCCTCATAGTGGATCATAATTACTTTTTAATCATTAGTAATTTATCTTACTCTCGATGGAGTTATCCAAATGCAGGCTCATGTGCCCAATTTTCAGGGTGATGATCAATTCATCAGATATCTCCAAATCTCGTCAAGACTTGTGGATAATACTGGGAAAAGATATTCATATGATCCTATGGTGGGTGTTTTATAACTAACCCCTCTTGATCTTTAATTTTATTAATTTTCATGTTTGTGAGACAATTTCTCCAAAAATGGTTTATTAAATCTACATTCCATAATTATCGTCATCAGAAATGTGTTCTATGACCATTGTTAAATATTTCATCCTTAATCTGAGGTAACATCCTCAATTCCTACCACCCCAAGGAGGGGATTTTCTTTAATTATACCTTTTGAGTTTTGATGTGCATATGTGACACTGTTCGTGTGTTTTTTTAAGCTAATAATAGTAATAATTCCTTAATTAAATTACTATTGAATTCCTTTTTACCATTGAATATGTTTTTGTCACAAGGCCCTTCAATGGTATGTTTTCTAATAAAATTATAATTTTTTTTGTTGTTAAATTGGTATGTATACATTGTATATGAATTGGACTACTTGATTATAATTGAAGTCGTTTTATTCACATATAAAGAATCCATTTCCATGTTTAATGGATTGTATGAGAGAAAACCAATTAAAATTATTGTTACTTATATGAATCAATATATTTTAAAATCTCATTACTATCCATGTCACACTAATGAAAGGAAATATAATGAAAAAAAGTAATATTAAACAAAATGATACATACATGGACAAAATTAATAAATTAATTAAATGTAATTGCCAAATGTATATGGAACAGGAAATTTTTGTAGGAGTTGTAAGACTCATTCTAGCCATGGATTCCTATGGTAATGCATAAATACCTCATGGATGCAATTTTGATTTAGGGATGCAAGTTTTCAAGGATGATAACGACCTAGGAACCCAATTTCTGTCATTTAGTAGATGCATTGTATTAAACTATATGATCCATCTATTATCATTATATAATGACATAGATACACTCCATGGATTCATAATGGACTCTATAGACATGTGGTTCTATGGTTATACCCATCGGGCCCAATTCCAACTTATCACATTCTACCTTGTATGAGTTCCTTAGACTCGTTCAGAATATGTATTTTGGAATTCGTTGGATGATGACCCTTAAATTACACTCTTCGAACTATAGTTAGGGTATAGTAAACTAGCTCAGTTGGGTCGAACCATGAGGTCATGGATTCCTTGGTTATTAACTTGTATCCTGTTCATTATTAATATCATTATGAGATGCATATTTTATCTATATCCTTTCAATGCAATTTCCATGGATTCATTATTATATTAGGGATCCCTCCCTATTGTTATCAGGTCATGATTTTAGTATTGTCTGTACCTCAAATGAATTATTATAAACCCAAAATTAATTAATTAACTAACTCGTTACATGTTTATACAACATCTGAGAATGATGTGGGTACATGGGAATTTATATTATTGTACTTATTTTCACTACAATGTGCTTGTTTTCACATTGTTTCAGTTTATGTTTCATGGATAAGTTTTTATAGGCATAATTGGTCAATTCCTACAGAGTTTTATCTCAAAAACTATCTAATACACCATTTATACTAGGACAGAATACATTTATGTATGTGTTGGTAATGGAAAATGTACCATTTTTGACACATCATGCTTGCTTTTTAAGATGGAGAAGATGAGAGGATGACTAATTTGGAGTTCGTGGTTGTAGATATCTTTTGGTTTTTTTTATATTTTATTTCATGCATTGTATGATTCTTTTTATCCATGTTTTCTAACATATTTGATACATGACATAAATCATCATCATCGACTTTTGAGTATTATGACATGTTTCTATTGTTGTTAATATTCTTGTATGCAGATATTATTCCATCTATTATATACTTATATAACTATTTACCTATTACTTCATTTATAAAATATTATACACTGTATTAATGAGGGAATATTCTCCTCATGGACACACCCTAGGCCCTCTCTACTTGTCGGCAGCCTCTGGCTATAGGGTAGTTTCCCTTGAGGCCATGTGTCCCACTGGGCTCAAAGAAGATCTGAGTGGAACACGGGTTTGGGATGCCACAAAGTGGTATGAGAGAAACTATTTTCCTACATTACTATCTTGAGAAAATATACATGGGATTATAAATACATTGAACAAGGTTATAAGTTGATATTGGTCCTAGCTCACCAATGTTTGGGGTAAATTCCATGGTTCCTGAATTATAATATTTGTTCTATATTTTCCTACCACAGTTGATATACATTAATAGTTGGGTGATAAACATGAGATGTGGTGGTTGTAATTATTATTATTCTGAATAAGTATTTAATTTAATACTTTGATTTATAATATGAGGTCATAGAGCATTATAACATGGATCATCATAGGAACCATAAGTCACAATCCATCCATATTCCATTCCATATAGTTACTTTTAATTTCTTGGATTGCTTATTTTACCAGTGATTTTTAGTGATCCTTTTTTATTTATATTTTTATTTGGTTCTTTTTGGCTATTATTGAGTGATTTTTGGATTCCATTCCTGAATTTTGTGGTCCCTCGTGGGCTGGAATGCTTTTATTACCTTGTGGAGAAATAATATATCACTCCAAACACTATGAGACCAATGGTAGTTAGTGTTCAGTTGAATTTAAATTAGTTTCGGTCACACTGATATGGTTTATGGGCCCTAATTCATTATGAATAAAAATTCATTATAAAATAACCATGATATTTTAAAATAATAAATTCCAAGCCGTATAAATAAAAAATTACATATGAAATAAATGGTTCCTAGTTAATGAAGAGGTAAGGTGATATTGACTTTCCATCTACTGGAACCCTGTAATTTATATTTGATCACTTACCAATACCAGGATATATAAGAGGGTAGATGGGGTAGTATACATTGAGTTCATAGAACATCTATTTTTTCATCATTTAATAGTGTTCATATCTATCTTCTACTAGATTGTTTAAATGTGTGTGCTTGGATTTTATAGTCTCATGCTGCCATGATGTCCTCATGAAGTTATCCGTGAGGGTGGTGACAACCATTCTCTTGTTGTGGTGATCCATGAGCATCCAGCCAAAATACTAGTAGTTCAACTTGGGTAACAACATATTATACCCAATCATGGAGATAAAACCTAGCATAACAATAGTTTCCCATATCTGATACAGTCCATGCACGTTGCCCCATGGCCTATACCTATGATGGCTGATATGACATGTGAGTTCCAATATTATCATCCTCACAAATTATCATGGGATTTAGATTCATTGGATATTGATTCATAGATAAATGACACCCTATATATCCTAGAGAATCTAGAGACACCTCCAAATTAGAGGTTCAATCTTGCTAACTACAAGCTATGTGATTTGGACAAGTACTAGTGGGATACGATTACCCAGGCTGGTCATCATTGAGGTATGGTCTGGGATAACTTCTAGACTATCTATAATGAGTATTTCATTCCATAAAAATTGAGAGATGTCCATGATAGAGAGTTCACACATCTAGTTAAAGGTGCTATATCAGTTATGGATTATTCACCACATTTCACTTTGTTATGGTTTTTTTCACTACTTCTTGCTGGTAATGATATTCTTCTTGCAAGTTGCTTCGAAGATGGGATTCAGTATGACCATAGTTCTCAGGTGAATTACTTTTACCTACCTACCTTTTACAATATTTTAAATTGGGCTCTAATCATTGAGTGTATATTAATGTAATGAAATAGTACTAGGCAATGAGGATCAGTGTCGTGGAAGGATAATAGTTATTCTGGTAGTATAAAGTGATCCCTCTATGTTTCTCATCTAGTTAATGGAATCCATCTTACCCAAACATGTATGTATGTGGTGTTCCATAAATGTGGATGATAGGATCATCTAATGTTACAGTGTGATAGAGACCATATAAGGTTTTGGGTTTGTATCTGTATGGGGAATAATCTTATATTCTATCAACCCATTCCAACTTTTTAAATTGGAAGAGTTTCCAAACCATCTTCACTTTTAGGGGAAGGCTAATTTATATAACATTAGGTATTGAGTTGGTGTAGCACTATTAGGACTCACTGTGAAGGAGGTCATGGATTTAGTAGCCAGACTCTCAGTCATTAGTTCCATCAGAGTAGACATACATAGACTATTCCAACTATAGATTAATATCATTAATCATGAATGTTCCAAGTATTAGAGATGATACTCCGGGATTATATTGTAGTATTGTCTATAGTACGATGTACTATTATATTAACCTCAATTATAGTATCAACAATTTTTCATATAATTATTTCACAATCCATCATTTCTTTGTCTATCATGTAATGTATGAGCTAGGAATATAGTATTACTGTGTTGTAATGACATTAGATACATCATTGGGACTATGGTCAGGGGTATACAACAATGTTGGGACAGTACCATTGAGGTAGGAATTTACCATTTCTTTATGTGACCACATTGTTCTCAAGATAATAGGATACAATTTAATTTTTAGGATGGATTGGTTGTTTCTGTATCATCCCATTATAGACTATAATAACCACAGTGTTTCATTTACATCACTAGTTGGAATTAGTTATCTAAAAATGGTTGAGTGAGATATCTAGGTACATAGATATGGATCATATCATCAGGGACTTGGTGGAGTGACGTTCCGTATTTCTATTCTCCATGTGTATAATCAGGGAGTACTCCATAAAGATTATTATCCAATAGTACATCATTTCAGGGATGTTTTCCATGAATACTTTTCTTGTGTACCTCCTAATAGAGAGGTATAGTTCATGACTGAATTCATTATAGGTGAATACCATTTTCCACTCCTCATTAAATTAAGGATTAAAATGATCCCCAAGAGATCTAGACGTAGTTGGAGGACATATAGGACAATGGTATCGTACTACCTTGTACATCCTCTTGGGAATTTTCCACGCTTTTAATGAAATAAGGTGGTTGGGGCCCTTCTTCTATTTGTGAATTAATGATATTTGTACTAGCTTACAATCATGAATTTGTATCCTGTAACTCAAATTGATGAAATCTTTTACCATCTATGAAGAGATTGGTAATTCAATATTATGGAACTAAGATCAAGATATCATCAAGTGTGAATCAGGCCATTAGACATACCTCAATCAACATTTTGTAGTAGTTATGGTCTGTATGAGTAACTTGTAATGTCTATCAAAATCACGAAAGCACCATTGTTTTTCCTGGATTTGATGAATAGGGTGGTCTACCCCTATTTGGAGTATTTTCTAGACTTTATGTACGAAATTTTTATGTACTCTTACTCTCATCGTAACCATGATAATCACATTGAGATCTCTCTAATTACCCTGAGTGAGATTTATTTTTATTCCAATATTTCTAAGTGATACTTCTAGATCATTAATGTTCACTTATTTGGGCATATTATTTTGGAATCAAGAGTATCTATTGACCTAGAGAAGGTGAGTGTCAGGGTTTCCTTGGATAATTCCAAGAACATGTATGATATAAAGTGTTTTGTAGGCCTGGTAGGTTATTACACGAAATTTATATAGGACTAATCACATTCTTCTTCACCACTTACTTATTTTATATAGTAGGATTTCATGTTCCTGTAGTCAGAATAGTGAGATAAAGCCTTTCAATAGAACAAAGTATTGATTTCTAGATACATAATGTTATACTTCCATATCCTAGTAGAGGTTATACCTTGTCTTGTGATGTATCAAGCATTGGGCCTGGAGATTTGTAGATATTGGAGGAAAGATTTGTTTGATACATATCATGGTAGTTGATGCCTCCATAGATAAACTACGCGACACGCAGCCGTAATCAGGTGGTATTTGTTCATGCCATACATTTCTAGAGACACTATATATTGTGTCGAAGATATTTTCTGTATAATAAATACATGAACATCAATTTTATATTCACACTTCATTACATGAATCTCATACAGTGGAGATGGTTCAAATATCTCCAGTCCGTTGAATTTGAACTTGCATATATGCCTAGAAAAGGGAATGTGGTGGATGATTCATTGATACAAAAAACTGAATAAAAGGCCATATGTGAATCCAATAATGAATATACATTGATCTCCCTCTTTTACATACTACTTCTAGAGTATTAAGATAGTCACCAGTAGTCATACCTCATATACATGACAATTACCTACTCCATAATTGAAAAGTTGATTACTAGGATATTTTAAAATACTGGAGGCTTGGTTATACATGGGAGTATTTAAGGAAAATACCCAACTCTATATTTGTATAAGAATATAGAAGCTGTTCAACATATTCATGGATTTTTCTATGTTCTTAAAAAAAGATATAATAGATGATGTGGGATTCCCATGCTTCTTAGTGGATGTTCATCTAGGCATATCCAGGTAATATCATGATATGAAACACCATTATTGGCGGCATGAGATGAATCATCAAATAGTAGGGTCTATCATTCATTGTTCTACCTATAACCGGGTAAGGGAGTGGAACCAAATACATTTTTTCTTATTATAGCATCTTTCAATCCCTAAATGAAAATACGACAATTCTTGAATGAAATTTTTCATCAGTTTATTGAGGTCTCCTAGAAGTTGATATGTTATATTATTTTTCATAAAAAACTATAGAAATTATACCACTTCCTTCATATCTAGGATAATTTCTCTATTAATGAGATAAGAAGATTTTATTCCTATGAGATAGTACAATTCCAGGGGTCGAATCGTGCTATAATTTTGGATACGGATTCTCACTTAACATATTGGTTCTCGAATGGGTTGTAGGAATCTATTGATGCACTAGTGTTTCTGAGCATATATTTTATCCCACATACTAATAAACGGCCAGAATGGATGATACAAGTTCTAGAAGACAAGCTCAATGCATTCATCCTTGATTTCATTGGTTCTTTAGAGATAAAAAATACCACTCATTGAGTTATCTGATAATAATAGATTTCATGTGATCATTCATATGTATCTTTTTGTGGCATTGTATGGTAGGTCTTTCTTCTCACCCCTTTGTGGGGTAGAGTCATGAGAGGAATCCCTTATTGTTCCTCATCCAATTCAGGAGACTTTATAGTTGTTCCATCTCATTATGAGTTTATTTGTACTGCTCAGTCTAGAAATTAATCTTATGTAGATGGCCATTTTTGACCTCTAGTGTTTGAGGTTGGGGATCGGGTTTTCCTACAAGTTTCACTTAGGCTCAGGCCTAAATGTTTAAAAAACGAAGATGTTTCCTTGTTTTATAGGGAATTTTTATATTATGTAGAGAGTGGGACTGGTAGAATATCAGTTGTAACTACCTGATAAGTACCGTTCCATGCATAAATTATTCCACGTTTCAATGATTCACTGGTGTCATGTAGACCCATATTATAATTTTGATCCCAAGTAAGATTAGTTATATGATGATGCTTCATTTATAGAGTATCCAATACATATTGTGGAATGATTCATGATGGATCTCTATGGTTGTCTATACCTTTTAGTATATGGTCTATGGAAGAACATCCATGTAGAGGATGAGCCATGGGAGTGGGAGGTCCACATACATGCCCGGCGGAATGATTTGTTCATAGAAAGAGTTTCACCCCCTTAGAAGATGAACTCAGGGATGTGTTCTAATAAGGGGGATGACTATAAGAACATTGTTATAAAATAATATATGGATAATTTTAAATTTGGTTAAATTCATTATATTAGAACTAATTCAGATGCATAATGAGTTAATGAAGGATTTAGTGGTCACTGAGGCTTGTTTAGATATTGGATCTCTTTTATATAGAGAAAATAGGTTGGACACAAGTTTAGTTGGAACCATTAAAGAAAGGTCACATGGTTACATCTAATTTTTTGGGGATGGACACTAAGAGGCAAGAGGTATCACAGTTTTCTCCATCCATGCAGATTGGGCCTCACACTCATGCAAAATTTAAAAACAATGATCCATATGATATTAACTTGACTGCCACATAATTTCCAAATTCATTCATCGTAACCAAGTATTTTTCCCCATAATGTAGTAAAGGTAACATGTTTGGAACACGTTTTTTCCAACAGTGGTTCGAAACCATGTGACCCCTGTTTTTTAAGAAATGACCATTTTTCCTTAAATGATCTAAATAAACACCCTTTGTTCTCTATTTTTTCCCTCTAATAGATTGAAACCCATTATTTATAACATTTTAGGTCCTTTTAGCATTTTAAATAGAATATTATTCTGAGTATATTTCTGTAGTCCAATCAAAACATCATTCATTATGTGGGATTCCTCTTAGTAAGATCATAATTCCTTTTTTTGTTGTTATTCATTTAGCATTATCTCTACAGAGTTATGGAGATGTTTTCTTGAATGTACTATTTTGGGTGTTCATCTATTAATTATATCTCTTTAGTTCCATTCCATACTAGAGGCCAATATTGGACTATGAGAGTTGCACAACCCTTAGGTAGGTTTTCTTTAACTGATCCCTCATGAATCATCATTCCATAAGTCTTCCTGCTTGTGCACTAATTTCATCATGTGTGTTTTTCTAAATTTTGTTATTTGATTATATTCATTATAACCATGTTATAAGACCCTTTTAATATATGATTTATATCATTGGAGGTATCTTTATTGATGTTGACCACCCCAGGTGTGGTGTCTTCCTTAATCAGTCCTTTTGAGGTTTTTTATATGCCTCTAGTGCACTATTCGAGTGTGACTTGTCTTGGAACTATAAATTGTAAGCCTTCCATTGTTAAATGACTATTGAATTGTTTTTTACTATAAGAACCCAGTTTTTACTGCGAAGGACTTTGGAATATTCTTGATATTATTTCAAGGCACTGCCCTTAGACACCGTGCGATTACGAGCCCTGGAGTGGCCAGAATTAAATTTTCAATGCGTTCAGACTGGAAACGCCAAAAAATGGGATAACTCCTAAACGGTGCTTCATATCAGTGATCCGAGGGTACTAATTGGTCTAGAATTGGGGTTTTACCCTTGGAACGACATAAAACATGTCGCGTGGGATGTTTGGACCCCTCACTCGGTTTCAAAATGTTAAACAGATAAATAAATAAATTAATTAATTCTATTAATGGTGAAACTCATTTATCTCTTAAACTGTGGCTCAGATTGGAATCTCGAGAAAACTTTGAGTCCGAAACATTCCATTTACCCTAGGAGGGGTGTATGTTTTGCAGGCGCGACCCATCTGTGAAAAATGGCCTCAGGGACATTTTCGTAATTTGGCAGCTTTGTGCATTCAATTTTATAACTTTTGAACGGGGTCTCAGATTAAAATTATTAGACCGCTGTTGCATTTAGAGTGTGGTTTTTTAGCCTAGGGTAGGCTTAATCATGAGCGCATCGGGAGTTCGGTTTCAGGCCAACGGGTGGGTGGTTAAGTGTTTTCTATTTAGACACATATCCCACCCCCTCCCTCTTCTTCTTTTTTTCCTGGACAGCAGCAGGTAAAAGACTCTTCCCCTCCTCCTCCACTCCGGCGAGGCAGCTCCAGTGAGGCATGGAAACTTCGGTGGTCCATTCGTGATGCGTCAGGCGAAGCCCAACAAGGTAGGATCATTGTGGTTTAAATTTTTATTCCCGCACCTACTTTCAGTTCAATTTTATGCATTAATTTGTTGTTTGATCCTCAAGGAAAACCTATAATCGAGTAGTATAATTTATTGGCTATCCAACAGCTCTTTCAGTTTCAAATTTGGAGTCCTGAGGCCTCCGCAATCTCCCACTGCAGTTTGCAAGTTTTCGGTTTCCGGAGGGTTCGAGCGGCGGTGCGGCGACCCTAGGAGGCGGCGGCGGTGCTCCCGGACAGCGGTGCGGTAAGGCACAGGGCGGTCGGTCACGGGCTCCAGGCACGGTGGCGGAGGAGGCCGGCCATCCGGAAGGCCGGGCAGCACCTCACCGGTGCGGAGCGGCCTAGGCGGGCAGACAGAGGGTGCCGGTGAGGGGACAACCGGTGTCGCAGGCACGCGACCCCACTGGGAGACCAGAACCCGCCAATGGCGGGTCGCTGCATGGACGCGACCGGCCAGCTAGGCGGTCGGTGGAGGAGACAGTGCAGACGCATGGGCCTCACGGGAGGTGGTGAGCCACGGTACGGAGGTCCGCCGGTCTGGCCAGACCAGGCCCAGCGGCTAGGCTGCGGTTCAGCGGGACGACCCGAGCGGGGCGGACCGGCCGGATCGGGCCGGTCCGGCCCTGGGGTAATGCCCCTAAAATTTTTGGACGCCCATACTTTGAGTTTCAGACTTCCGTTTTGCGCGTCGTCTGCGTCGGTGCATACCTGAAGTTGAGGTGGAATTTTTGATGTGGATTCAAGAGTTTTAACTTCTGAGACTAGGGACTCGGGGGGCAGGGCACGTACGTAAAGCAACTCAGCGGGCTTCCCAGGAATTCTTGTTTTGGGAGGCGCAGACACATCCAGATTCCTTTTTGGGTGTCGTCAGTGAATTGAGACCCTGGCACCGAGGTGGAGTTTTCGAGTGCAATCCTGGGCGTTGATACTGTAGTTGAGGTGTGGGCCCCACAGCCGTCTTTCGAGTTGCGAGCAGCGTTTAGTGACTTTCTCATCGGGCGTCTGTTCGGGGTGTGCGAGCAGTCGATCCTGGATTTTTTTCCGATGGTATTGCAATGATGCAATCCACCCTCTCTAATTCGGCACTATGGTGCGGGCCCCACGAGGGCTATTTGGGCGTTGATGGTGATTTCCCATACCTATCACTGAGTGACCGTTTTGGACAAGTGAATAGTCCATCTTGTGTTCTTTATTGAGAGGATCGCAATAGTGCAATCTGTTCGTTGTGTTTTGGGACTGTGATGCAGGTACCATGAAGCACCGCTCATGTGTGGTGCACCGGAATGCATCTTTTTATCCGGATATCCACTCCACTCAAGTGATTATTCCTTTTGACGTGTTTTCCCTAGAGGATCGCAATGGTGCGATGTGCCCAACTGTTTTCGGGGACGAGGCTCGGGATCACAGGACGCCGTTCGGGCGTGAGGCTGTGTTGGTGACTTTTATGTCGGATATCCGTTTGAGGCGAGTAAGTAGTCTATCGCGCGTGTTTTTCTACGAGGATTACAACAGTACAATTCATTTGTATGTGCGGAGATTCTTGCGTGATATTATTAAATGTGGAATGTGATGGTTCCCTGGTGGTTGTTCTTCTACCGTGTTTGTAGTGGGCCTTTGGCGTGTGATGGTGTGTACTCTTGGGAGAGTGAGGTTGGTATTTAAAGAGATGTGGTTGGGTGTGCCACTAACATTGAGGGGGCATGTTAGAGTTGTTACGTTATGCCTTCGCGTTAACGTTGAGTGTCATGTGCATGATAGCCTTTGGGATGGAACGTGGTATACTCTGGGAGTATACGGGAATGCTTGGTGGTAAATGTGGTTGTTTATACCTGGTAATATTTATGTTCTTAGTTGGGGTAGACTTGGGGCCACACTTCGTGTCGGCCCCAGGTGCATGTCGTGTTCTTCTTTGCTTACTTTTGACCTCTCGCGACGTAGAGGGTCCCTGGGTTCCTGATTGTTGTTAAGTAGGGTTGAGTGGTTTCCCCTGGCTTTGCTCCAGAGTCGGGTGGTTGCACGATACCCACTCTAGGTATGGTTGGCCAGTGTTGTACCATCTAGTAGAGATGGCTACAGTAGTTTTGGGTTTACCCTCATGTAGAGACTGGGCAGTGGTCGCTCATCGACTTCTTCGGGTTTACCCTCTAATAGAGACTGGACAGTGGGTTTCCCACTGCCTTCTAGGGTTTACCCTCCAACAGAGACTGGGAAGTGGGTCAACCGACACTCTTAGGGTTTACCCTCCAGGTGAGGCTCGGCAGTGGGTCACCCGACGACTCTCAAGGGTCTACCCTCCAGCAGGGCTTGGCTGTGGGTCGCTCATCTTCTTGATTCAGGTCTACCCTCCAGTAGGGCTGGGCAGTGGGTCTTCTGTTGACTTGTTCCGGTTTTACCCTCTAGGAGGGCTGGGCAGTGGGTCACCCATCGAGTTATTTCATGTCTACCCTCGAGTAGGGCTGGGGAGTGGGTCAACTGATATCATATTATGAATGACCCTCCAGTAGGGCTGTGTAGTGGGTCCCTCATTGGTATTTCAGACTCAGTCCTTTATACTAGGCAAGTCTGTGGCTTTTCTCCATGATTACCTGAGTGGAACCCTTGTTTGTTCGAGTTAGTGATGTGACAGCTTTGACATTGAGGAGACTTCCCGACTGCGGGGCAGTGACAAGGTGTGGTTTGACGTTCCCCCAAAACCCTCTAGTACAAGGTTCACTTTCCCCACCGAGATGCGTCCTTGCAACGCGACCAAAAACCATGCGGGTGAGTCTGTGCCGCCCAAAGAGGACAATGTTATGGTTCGGTGATTTTAGCACCTTGACTTGCTGTTCGGGGCAGACGTGTGGGATGCTGTACATCTATTGTGTTTACTTCTGGGACTATTGTTTACTCACTTTCTTGGGCTGAGCTACGGGATGGAGATCCCCTTATGACCAGGTTCGGGCTTCTTGTTGAGCATATGTATATGTATATTCCTTCTTCCTTTACTCACTTCTTGGGTTTTGGCTACTCTCCTTCTAGGAGAGGTGAAGACGAATGGGATATGCCACGTGCTTTATGTGTCTAGCTTCTCGTGGTTGGACGAGTCTACTCTCCTACTATAGGTAGCGAAGACGCGATGAGAATTACACCTTCTCCCCATTTCCAGCTCCTTGCGTCTGGACGAGTCTACCTTCATTCCTCTACTTGGGTTGAGCTGGACTCTTTAATATACTCTTTACTACACACTCAGTTGTAATCCTTTACATTACTTGTTCGTTCTACTTCTCACCCTTCGGTACCTCCTTTGTTCCTCCCTCGAGCCTTCGGGGTATCCTACTGAGTATTTATATACTCACCCCTACTTATGATTTACCTGAACTTGGTGTGCCCTTGTAGAAGATGGATAGGTGGAGCGTGATTTTAGAGAAGCTTAGGTGCTTGGGAGCTTGGACCTCATGTGGGGGTGGGATTCGGGTTCCAGGGTGGGGACCCTTCCTGCTGTTTCTTTCATTTACCTGTTGCCAGGTTGTAGCACTTTATTGCTTGGGCATGTGTTTTACCCCTTTTTCATTTCAGTTTACCTTAGCACATTATTGTACTGTTAAAAGGTCGATGCACTTTTTGGGTTATATATATAGTAGTTTCCCTTTTATTTATATGTCTTTTCCTTCACTCTGCTCTTTTGCGTTGAGTGTGCTGCATGTGTATGTGTACAGGTACTCAGGCAAAGGCCTCCCCTAGTTGTTTAGCCTTCGGCACTTGTCACCTGCCCCTGGCCTATGGAGGTGGGCTTGGGGTAGTTTCGGGTCGAGCCCCGGTAGGGTCAGGTCTTGACAAAGTGGGATCAGATATGGTTCATTCCTTAGGACATTACTTGGACGTCCCTAAAATAAACGGAATTGTTTGGGATTTAGGGCAACTTTGTTAACGTGTCTCGAGTGCGGCTCTCTGGCTAGGGAGTCCAATGATGGTGTGGCGGCTGACGTATCCATACACGAGGACCCTGATATCCCTCTTGTCGACATGGCATGCTGAGAAACATGTTTCAGGGAAATTGGTTTGTGCATGACATAGGATTGAGTAATTGACTGTCCTTCTTGAGTCAGCTCCCGATCATTGTTGTTGTTGTGATATACACATATGCTCATTTGATCACGACACTCCTTGATAATATTCAGGATGTCTCCGTGAAGATAGACAGACAGGATACCAGCTTGGGTTCGTGACAACGACCCTATGAGCTAAGAGGCCTCAATGCAGGACCCATCTTGTGAGCCCCTTTCTCCAGGTGGGCCGGTAGTAGCACCCCCACCAATTGAGCGGCAGATAGCTTCTGCAGAGTAGGCTGAGTTTGAGCGCTGGTTGAACGCACTCTACGAGTTCCAGCGGCAGGGACCGCTGAGGTTCAGTGGTGTGCCAGACCCTCAGGCAGTAGAGGATTGGTTGGGGATAGAGGTTCGGCTCTTTAGGCTTGTTCTGACGCCAGCAGATCAGAGAGTGTCTTTGGTAGCAAAACTATTTCGTGGAGTAGCTCGGCGTTGGTGGAGTTTGGTGACTCAGTTTCTTGACGAGTCGTCGATTTCATGGGCGACTTCCTGTTGTTGTTTCGTGAGGAGTTTTTCCCCTCCTACTAGCGATTCACTTAGGTTCAAGAGCTCTGGTAGTTTCATCACAGAGGGATGATGGTGGCCGAGTACGTGGCTAGTTTTGTAGACCGTTCATGCTTTTACCTAGACTTGGTCCATTACGTCAACATCCGAGCACAGAAGTTTGAGCATGGTATCTGCCGAGAGATTCATGCTATCATAGCAACCTTGGGAATTTCCACATATTTATGGGTTCTAGAGTAGGCACTGGTGACAGAGAGCTTCGTGTCACGTTCTAGAGTTGGGGGTGGTAGCAGGCACGTCAGAGCCGAGATGTCTGCCACAACTAGCGGGCGTCGACAAGCAGAACCTCGACACATGTGGCTTTCTGACCACCAGGCTCAGGGGTGTGGTCATACACCAGAGTTGTGCCGGAGGGCACCAGTCCAGCTCGAAGATAGTCGGTGCTATGCTTGCGATGGGTGAGGTCACCAGGCACAAGACTGCCCGACCAGGAATGCAAAGAGTATCGGGCAGGCAGTAGGTGGACCACCACGATGGAGGAATCGCCATGATAGGAGTAATACCCAGAGGGGTGGTGCAAGCAGAGGAGCGAGAGAAGCTGGTAGTGGGGGATGTCTTTATGAGGTCTTTTCATCAGCACTAGGTGGTCAACGACTGGCTCCGAGAGCTGACAGATGGGACCGCAGACAGCCGAAAGCTTTGGATGTATTCTACCTTTTACATCATGAGGTGATAAGAGGTACGCTCTACATCTCTTCTACTTCTTGTTATAGAATTGTTAGACTCTTTGTGTGGAATTCATTACTCCCTGCTCCTTGCTTGAGGTGTTACCAGGTTGGCGCGGGGCGTCAGTGTAACCCTGTGTTGGTATGATAAAAGGATTGGAACCTTTTTCTTTAGTCGGTGGTGTCCACTCCATTTCATTCTGAGCATGTAAGAGTGTCTTGGTTGCGAGACATCTACTGTGAAACCATGCGTGACCAGATATCCTTGGGTGTTTCACCATATGGATATTCCAAAGGAGGGAATCATAGGGCCTTGTTCCTGGTGCGGGTAGTGATTCTAGTCGGGATGTGAGACGTAGAGGTTTGATCGGGGTGATGGGATATCCCCAAGAGCCTTCGGGCTGTTTGAGACCATGCAGAGGGATGGCTAGGTTACCTACCGCCTTGCCCTAACCCCATAGGCTGTTTTGGGTGCATGACGCCTCCCACGTGACTCACCCAAGAAGAGGTGTGCATGCTCCTATGCACGACATCGGAGAGGGAAGACCTCATATGAATATATCAAATCCTTTGGTCTGTGTGCAGTGGCGTAGAGTTGTGCAAGAGTTCTTATGGGTACGGGAGAGCCAGTTGTGGGCTTATTACCCTTAGTTGTTGCCTATTTTTTATTTTCGGGGATGAAAAGCATGAAAGATAGAATGATGTAAGAACCCAGTTTTTGTTGCAAATGTATTTGGAATATTGTTGGTATTATTCCAGGGCAGCACCCTCAGATGGCGTGCGATTCAGAGCCCCGTAGTGGCCAGAATTAAATTCTTAGTGTGTCCACACTGGAAACGCCAAATAAATGGGATAACTCCTAAACGGTGCTTCAGATTAGATATTCAATTATATGAATGGGTCCATAATGGGGTGTTTACTGTAGGAACAACATAAAACATGCGGTGTAGGATGTTTGGACCCCTCGCTCGCTGTTGGAATGTTAACGGATAAATTAATCAATTAATTTATTCGTTTCATGTGGAAATCATGTATCTCTTAAACTGTAGCTTAGATTTAAAAACTGAGTGCACCATTGAGTCTGAAACATGCTGTTTACCCTAGGACGGGTGTATGTTTTGAGGGCACGACCCGTCTGTGAAAAATGGCCCATGGGGTGTTTTCGAAATTTGGCGGTTTTGGGCGTTCAGTTTTATAAATTTTGAATGGGGTCTTGGATTAAAATTCTGAGACCATCATTGCATTCAGATCATGGTTTTTATCCTAGGGGAGTCTTAATCCCGACCCCGTCGGGAGTTCGGGTTCGGGCCGACGGGCGGGTGGTAATGTGTTTTCTATTTGAACACTTAACCCACCCCTCCCTCTTCTTGTTCTTCACCCACACATCAGCAGGAAGTAACCCCTTCCCCTCCTCCTCCACTCCGGTAAGGCAGCTCTGGCAAGTCAGCTTCTATGAGGCGCGGCAACTCTGGTGGTCCGTCCGTGAAGCATCGAGGGATGCCCAACAAGTTAGGATCGTTGCGGTTTCAATTTCTATTCCCGCACCTACTCTGAGTACTATTTAATGCATCAATTTGTTGTTTTATCCTTGTGAAAACCCAATAATTGGGTAGTATAATTTATGACCTTTCCAACGCATCTTTTGGTTTCAAATTTGGAGTCCGGAGGACCCCGCAATCGGCCGCTGAAGTTTGCAGGTTTTCGATTTCCGTCGGGTTCGAGCAGCGGTGCAGCGACCCTAGGAGGCAGTGGTGGGGCACCCAGACGACGGCGTGAATAAGGCGCAGGATGGTCGGCCACAGGATCCAGGGGCGGCAGCGGAGGAGGCCGGCCATCCCGCCGGCTGGGCGGCACCTCACCGGTGCAGCGCGGCGTAGGCAGAGCAGCAGAGGGTGCTGACCGAGAGCGCCAGTGAGGGGAAAACTGGGGTCACAGGCGTGCGACCCCGTGGGGAGACCAGGACCCGCCGATGGAGGGTCTCCACGTGGACGCGACCGGCCAACGGGCTGGTCGGTGGAGGACGCCGCCCAGACTCACGGTCCTCACGGGAGGCGGCAGGCTAAGGTTTGGCGGCCCCCGGTTCCGGCTGGACCGGACCCAGTGGCTAGGACGCGGTTCAGCGGGCCGGCCAGAGTGGGCCGACCCATGCGGGGCGGACCGGCAGGACCGTGACGATCCGGCCCAGGGGTAATCCCCCTTAGAATTTTTGAAGCCGTATTTTGAGCTACGGGTGTCCGTTTTCCGCGATGTCTGCGGCGGCACAGACATGACGTCGAGGTAGACTTTTTGAGGTGGATTCGAGAGTTTTAACTTTTGAGACGAGGGGCTCGGGGGCACCGCACGTGAGTAAAGTAGCTTAGCGGGATTCTCGGGAATTCTAGTTTTGGGCAGCGTGGACACATCCAGAGTCCATTTTGAACAATGTTAGTGGAATTTCAACCCTTGCACCGAAGTGGTGTTTTCTAGGGCAATTCCGGGTGTTGAGATAGAAGTTGAGGCATGGTCCCCAATGCCGTCTTTCGAGCTGCGAGCATCATTTAGCGAGTTTCTCATCGGGTGTCCGTTCGGGGCATGTGAGTAGTCGATCCAGGATGTTTTTCTGAGGGGATTTCAATGGTGCAATCTTCCCGCTCTAATTCGGCATGATGTTGCATGCCCCACCAGGTCCATTTGGAGGTTGATGGTGATTTCCCATCTCTATCACCAGGAGACCATTTTGGACAAGATAATAGTCCAACTTGACAGCTTTTTTAAGAGGATCGCAACGGTGCAATCCGTTCGTTTTGTTTCGGTACCGGGATGCGCGTCCCATGAAGCACTGCTCATGTGCAGTGCACCAGAATGCATCTTTTTCTCAGGATATTTGTTCCACTCAAGTGATTAGTCCTTTTGAAGTGTTTTCCTGAGGGGATCGCAATGGTGCGATGCATGCGACTATTTTTGGGGTTGAGGTTCGGGATCACAGGACACCATTCGGGCGTGAGGAGGTGTTGGTGACTTTTTTGTCAGATATCCATTTGAGGCAAGTAAGTAGTATATCTCCCATTGTTTCCGCGAGGATTACAAGGTACGATCCTTTTGGATATGCGAAGCCTCTTGCGTGATCTTATAAAATGGGGAATGTGAATGTTCCCTAGTGGCGGTTCTTCTATCGTGATTGTAGAGAACATTTGGCGTGTGATCACGTGTACTCATGGGAGAGTGAGGTTAATTTTTAAAGATATGTGGTTGGCTGTGCCTCTGCTGTTGAGGTGGCTGGTTGGAGTTGTTACATTATGCCTTTGCGTTGACGTTGGGTGCCGTGTGCACGATAGCATTTGGGTTGGAATGTGGTATACTCTGGGAGTATAGAAAACCTCTTGGAGGTACATGTGGTTGTTTGTACCTAAGAGCGTTTGCGCGCTTGGTTGGGGTTGATTTGGGGCCACAAGTCGTGTGGACCATAGGTGCGTGTCGTGTTCTATTTTGCGTACATTTTCCCTCTCATGACGTAGAGGGGCCCTTGGTTCCCGATTGTTGATCTGCAGGGTTGAGTGGTTAACCTTGGTTTTGTTCCAGAGTCGGGTGTCTGCACGATACCCACTCCGTGTACAGTTGTCCAGTGTTGTACCATCTAGTAGACATGGCCAGAGCAGTTCTAGTTTTACCCTCCAGTAGAGACTGGGTAGTGGGTCGCTCATCGAATTCTTCGATATTACCCTCCAGTAGAGACTGGGAAGTGGGTTTCCCACTGACTTCTAGGATTTACCCACTAGCAGAGACTGGGTAGTGGGTCACTCGACACTCTTAGGGTTTACCCTCCTGCAGATACTGGGCAGTGGGTCACCCGACGACTCTCGAGGGTCTAACCTCCAGCAGGGTGGGGCAGTGGGTCGCTCGTCATCTTGATTCAGGTCTACCCTCCAGTAGGGATGGGCAGTGGGTCACCTATTGACTTGTTCTAGATCTACCCTCCAGTAGGGCTGGGCAGTGGGTCACCTGATGATGTATTAGTGTTTACCCTCTAGTAGGGCTGGGTAGTGGGTCATATGATATCTTATTATGAATGACCCTCCAGAAGGGCTGGGCAATGGGTCACTCGTTGATATTTCAGACTTAGTCCTTTATACTAGCCATGTCTGTGGCTTTACTCCATGATTACCAGAGTGGGACCCTCGTTTGATCGGGTCAGTGATGTGACAGATTTGACATTTAGGAGACCTCTCGACTACGGGGCAGTGACGAGGTGTGGTTTGACGTTCCCCCAGAACCCACAAGAACGAGGGGAACTTTCCCAACCAAGACGCTTCCTTGCGGAGCGACCTAAAATCGTGTGGTAAAATCAATGCCACCCAAAGCGGACAGTGTCAATGTGCAGTGATTTGAGCCCCTTGACTTGTAGTCTGGGGAAGACGTGCGGGATGCTGGGCATCGTTGGTTTTTACTTATGGGATTGTTGGCTACTCACTTTCTTGGGCTAATCTACGAGAGGGAGATCCCCTTATGACCTGGTTCGGGCTTCTTTTTGAGAATATGTATATGTATATACCTTGTTCCGTTACTCACTTCTTGGGTTTTGGCTACTCTCCTTCCAGGAGAGGTGAAGACGAGCAGGGTATGCCACATGCTTTCCGTGTCTAGATTCTCATGGTTGGATGAGTCTACTCTACTACTATAGGTAGCTAAGACTCGACGATATGTTCACCTTCTAACCATTTCGAGCTCCTAGCATCTGGACGAATCTACCTTCATTCCGCTTGTTGTGTTGAGCTAGACTCTTTATTGTACTCTTTACTGCACTCTCAGTTGTACTCCTTTACTTTTCCAGTTCACTCTATTTTTCACCCATCGGTAACTCCTTTGTTGCTCCCTAGATCCTTTGGGGTATCCTAATTAGTATTTTTATACTCACCTCTACATGGACTTTACCTGCACATGGTGTGACCTTGTAGAAAATGGACAGGTGGAGCGTGAATTCAGATGAGCATAAGATCATGGGAGCATGGACCGCGTGCGGGGGTCAGAGTTAGGTTCTAGGTGGGGGACCCTTCCAGCAATTTCTTTCATTTACCTGTTACCAGGTTGTGGCACTTTTTGGTTGGGCGCGTTTTTCCCCTTTTTCTTTTTAGTTTACCTCATCAATTTCTTGTACTATTTAGAGGTCGATGCACATTGTGGGTTATATATATAGCAGTTTCTCTTTTATTTATATGTCTTTTCTTTAACTCTGCACTTTTTGATTGAGTGTGTTGCGTGTGTGTGTGTGTACAGGTACTCAGAAAAAGGCCTCCCCGAGTTGTTTAGCCTTCGGTGCATGACGCCAGCCCCAGGATTATGGAGGCGGGCATGGGGTAGTTACAGATCGAGCCCTGGTAGGGTCGGGTCGTGACAAAGTGGTATCAGAGGTGGTTCATTCCATGAGACGCTGTTCGAACATCCCTAAAATAAAATCAATTGGTTAGGATTTAGGGAAACAGTGTTAACATGTCTCGAGAGCGTCTCTCAGGCCAGGGAGTCCAGTGATGGTGTGGCGACCGACGTATCAATTCACTAGGACCCAGATAACCCGCTTGTCGACTCGGCAAGCTGAAATCCTTGTTTTAGGGATTTTGGTTTGTGCATCACATAGTATTGATTATTTGACTGTCCTTCTTGTGTCAGCTCCCCATAGTTGTTTTTGTTGTGATATATACATATGCTCATTTGATTGCGACACTCCTTGATAATATTCAGGATGTCTCCGTGAAGACAGCCAGCTGGGATACCAGATTGGGTACGTGATGATGACCCTGTGAGCTATGAGGCCTTAGTCTAGGACCCATCATGTGAGCCCCATTCTCCAAGTGGGCTGGTAGCAGCACCCCCACCTGTTGAGCGGCATATAACTTCAGCAGAGCAGACTGAGTTTGAGTGCATGTTGAGCGCACTCTGTGAGTTCAAGCGGCATGGACCGCTAAGTATCAGTGGTCAGACAGACCCTCAGTCAGTAGAGGATTGGTTAGAGATTGTGGTTCGCCTCTTCAGGATTATGCTGACATCGGTATATCAGAGAGTGGCTTTGGCAGCCAACCATTTTCGTGGATCAGCTCGGTGTTGGTGGAGTCTGGTGACTCAGTATCATGATGAGTCATCGATTTCCTGGGGAAACATCCATTTGTGGTTTCGTGAGGAGTTTTTTCCCTCCTGCATATGCTCCGATTAGGTTCAGAAGCTCCGGTAGTTTCAGTAGGGAGGGATAACGGTGGTCGAGTACGCGACTAGTTTTGCAGACCGTGCACGCTTTTACCCGGACATGGTCCATGATGGCAGTATCAGAGCGCGAAATATTTAGCAGGGTATCCATTGAGAGATTCGTTATTTCATAGTACCCTTGGGTATTCCCACATATGATGGGGTTCTAGAGAAGGCGCTGGTGACAGAGATCTTCCTATCATGTTCTAGAGTTGGTGGTGGCAGCAGGCACGTCGGAGCCGAGACGTCTGCCGCAGCTTGCGGGCGTCGGCAAGCAGAACCTTGACGTAGGTGGATTTATGAAAACTAGGCTCAGGGGCATGGCCTTACAACACATTGGCGCCGGAGGGCACCAGTACAGCCCAAAGTTAGTCGGTTTTATGCTTGCGATGGGCGAGATCACCTAGCATGAGACTGCCCGAACAGGCATGTAGAGATCATCGGGTAGGCAGCAGGTGCACCACCACGACAGAGGCAACACCATGATCAGAGTAGTACCTAGAGGGGTGGTGGTAGCAGAGGAGCTGGAGGAGATAGTAGTGTGGGACGACTTTATGAGGTCTTCTTATCACCACTAGGCGGTCCACGATAGGCTCCGGGAGCTTACAGTTGGGACTGGGGACAGCTGTAAGCTTTGGATGTCTACAATCCTACAAAGCATGAGGAGATAAGAGATATGCTCTACATCTCATCAACTTCTTGCAGTAGAATTGTTAGACTCTATGTGTAGATTTCTTTTCTCCCCGCTCCTTGCTTGAGGTGTTTCTAGGGTGGCGCGGGGTGTCGGCGTAACCCGGTGTTGGAATGATAAAAGGTGTGGGACATTTATCTTTAGTCGATGGTGTCGACTCCATCGTTTTTTAAGAATGTAAGTGAGTCTTGGTTGTGAGACATCGACTGTGAAACAATGCGTGACCAGATATCCTTGGGTGATTCACCATATCGATATTCTGAAGGATGGAATCATCGGGCCTTGTTCCAGGTGCGGGTGGTTATTCCTGTCGAGGCATGTGACGTAGAGGTTCGATCGGGGAGGTGGGCTATCCTAGAGAGCCTTCGGGCCTTTTGAGACCGTACAGAGGGATGGAGAGGTTCCCTACTGCCTTTCCCTAACCCCAAAGGTTGGTTTGGGTGCGTGAAGCCTCCCACGTGACTCACCTGAGAAGAGGTGTGCATGATCCTATGCATGACATCGGTGAGGGAAGACCTCGCATGAACATATAAAATCCTTTGGTCTATGTGCGGTGGTGTAGAACTATGTGAGATTTCTTCTGGGTACGGGAGATCCAGGGGTGGGCTTAGTACCCTGAGTTGTTCCCTGTTTTTCCTTTTTGGGGACGAAAAGCTTGAAGGAGGGAATGATGTAAGAACCCAGTATTTTTCTGCAAAATACATTGGAATATTCTTGATATTATACAAGGGCAACGCCCTCAGACGTCATGTGATTCTGAGCCCTGGAGTGGCCGGAATAAAATTTTCAGTGCATTCACACTGGAAATTCCAAATAAATGGGATAACTCCTAAACAATGCATAAAATCAGAGATCCGAGTGTACGAATGGGTCCAGAATGGGGTGTTTACCATAGGAACGACATAAAACATGTCGGCACAGGATGTTTCTACCCCCTTGATCACTTTTGGAATGTTAAATGGATTAATTAATTAATTAATTAATTCGTTTAATGGTGAAACTCATGTATCTCTTAAATTGTGGCTCAGATTAGAAAATTGAGGGCACCTTTGAGTCTGTAACGTGCCGTTTACCCTAGGAGGGGTGTAATTTTTGCGGGCGCAACCCATATGTGAAAAATCACCCCAGGGGCGTTTTCGTAATTTGGCGGCTTTGGGCGTTCAGTTTTATAACTTTTGAACGGGGTCTTGGATTAAAATTCTGAGACCTAAATTGCATTTAGAGCATGGTTTTTATCCTAGGGGAGGCTTAATCCCGACACCGTTGGGAGTTCGGGTTCGGGTCGACAGGCGAGTGGTTAAGTGTTTTCTATTTAAACACTTAACCCACCCCCTCCCTCTTCTTATTCTTTGCCTGGACAATAGCCCCTTCCCCTCCTCCTCCACTCCGGCAAGGCAGCTCTGACAAGGCAGCTCCGGCAAAGCGCAGAAACTCTGGCGGTCCGTCCGCGAAGCGTCGGGCAAAGCCCAACAACGTAGGATCATTGCAGTTTCAATTTTTATTCCCAAACCTACATTGAGTTCGATTTTATGCATCAATTTGTTTTTTGAACCTTGAGAAAAACCCATAATCGGGTAATATGATTTATGAGCTTTCCAACGCATCTTTCGGTTTCAAATTTGGATTCCTGAGGCCTCCGCAATCGCCCGCCGAAGTTTGCGGGTTTTCGGTTTCCAGCAGGTTCAAGCGGTGGCGTGACGTTCCAAGGTGGCGGCGGTGGGGCTCGCGGATAGCGGCGCGGGTGAGGCGCAAGGCGGTCGGGTGTGGGCTCCAGGTGCGGCGGCGGAGGAGGTCGGCCATCCGGCCGGCTGAGTGGCACCTCGCCGGTGTAGGGCGGCGTAGGTGGATCGGTTGAGGGCGCCGGCCGAGGGCGCCAGCAGGGGGACATCCGAGGTTGCAGGCACGCAACCCCGCGGGGAAACCAGGAACCACTGATGGAGGGTCTCCGCGTGGACATGATTGGCCAGCTGGTCAGTTAGTGGAGGAGGCCGCACAGAAGCGGGTGCCTCACGAGAGGCGGCAGGCTGCTGTGCGGCGACACGCAGGTCTGGATGTACCGGGCCCAGTGGCTGGGCCGCAGTTCAGCGGGCCGACCGGAGCGGGGCGGACCAGCCGAACCAGGCCGGTCCGGCCCAGGGGTCATCCCCCTTAGAATTTTGGAGGCCCGTATTTTGAGCTACGGGCGTCCGATTTGCGCGCTGTGTATGGCGGCGCAGACCTCACGTCGAGGAAGACTTTTTGAGGCTGATTCAAAAATTTTAACATCTGAGACGAGGAGCTCGGGGGCAAGGCACGTGCGTAAAGCATCTTAGCGGGCTTCCCGGGAATTCTTGTTTTGGTCGGTGCAGACACATCCAGAGTCTGTTTTCTGCACCGTCAGTGGTATTGTGACTTTCTCATCAGGCGTATGTCCGGGGTGTGCGAGCAGTTGATCCAGGATGTTTTTCTGAGGGGATTTCAATGGTGCAATCATCCCACTCTAATTTGGCATGATGGAGCGGGCCCCATGTGGGTTGTTTGGTCATTGACGGTGATTACCCATCTCTATCACTGGGCGACCATTTTGGACAAGTGAATAGTCCAACTTGTGTGCTTTTTCAAGAGGATGGAAAAGGTGTGATCCGTTCGTTGTGTTTCGAGACCGGGATGTGGGTCCCATGAAGCACCGCTCGTGTGCGGTGATCCGGAATGCATCTTTTTCTCTGGATAACCATTCCACTCAAGTGATTAGTCCTTTTGATGTGTTTTCCCGATGGGATCGTAATGGTGAGATTTGCCCGACTATTTTTGGGGCCGAGGCTCGGGATCACGGGTCGCCGTTCGGGCGTGAGGCGATGTTGGTGATGTTTCCGTCGGATATCCGTTTGAGGCAAGTAAGTAGTCTATCTCACATGTTTTTCTGCAAGGATTAAAACTGTATGATTCGTTTGGATGTGCGGAGCCTCTTGCACGATCTTATTAAATGTGGAATGTCAGGGTGCCCCGGTGGCGGTTCTTCTACCGTGTTTGTAGCGGACATTTGGCATGTGATCCCGTGTACTCCTGGGAGAGTGAGGATGGTGTTTAAAGGGATGTGGTTGGCTGTGCCTCAGCCGTTGAGGTGGCAGGTTGGAGTTGTTATGTTACGTGTTCGCATTGACATTGTGTGTCGTGTGCACGATAGCCTTTGGGCTGGAATGTGGTATACGCTGGGAGTATACGGCAAGCATGGAGGTACATGTGATTGTTTGTACCTGAGAACGTTTGCGCGCTTGGTTGGGGTTGAATTGGGGCCACATGTTTTGTGGGACCCAGGTGTGTGCCTTGTTATGATTTGCGTACATTTGACCTCTCGCTACATCTAGGGTCTCTTGGTTCCTGATTGTTGATCCCCAGGGTTGAGTGGTTTCCCCTGGTTTTTTTCTGGAGTTGGGTGGTTTCACGATACCCACTCTGTGTACGGTTGGCCAGTGTTGTACCATCTAGTAGAGATGGACAATGTAGTTCTGGGTTTACCATCTAGTAGGGACTGGGCAGTGGATCACTCATCGACTTCTTCAGGTTTACCCTCCAGGAGAGACTGGGTAGTGGGTTTCCCACTGACATCTATGGTTTACCCTCCAGCAGAGACTGCGCAGTGGGTCACCCGACACACATAGGGTTTACCATCCAACAAAGACTAGGCAGTGGGTCACCTGATGACTCTCGAGGGTCTACCCTCTAGCAGGGGAGGGAATTAGATCGCTCTTCATCGTTATTCAGGTCTAGCCTCTAGCAGGGCTGGGCAGTGGGTCGCCTGTTGACTTATTCCAGGTTTACCCTCCAGCAGGGCTGGGCAGTGGGTCACCCGTTGACTTACTCCAGGTCTACCCTCAAGTAGGGCTTGTTAGTGGGTCACCTAATGATGTATTAGGGTTTACCCTCTAGCAGGGCTGGGTAGTGGGTCTCCCGATATCTTATTATGGATGACTCTCCAGTATGGCTGGGCAGTGGGTCACTCGTTGTTATTTCAGACTCAGTCCTTTATACATGGAAATTCAATGGCATTACTGCATTATTACTGGAGTGGGACCCTTGTTTGTTCAGGTCAGTGATGTGACAGCTTTGACTTTGAGGGGTCCTCTAGAATGCGTGGAAGTGATGATGTATGGTTTGACATTCCCCCAAAACCCTCAAGTACGAGGGGCGATTTCCCCACAGAGATGCGTCCTTGCGATGCGACCTAAAACCGTGCAGGCGATTCAGTGTCACCCAAAGAGGACAGTGTCAAGGTGTGGTGATTTGAGACCCTTGACATGCAGTTCGGGGAAGACGTGTGGGATACTAGGCATCGATTGTGTTTACTTTTGGGACTATTGGCTACTCACTTTATTGGGCTGAGCTACGGGATGGATATCCCCTTAAGACCTGGTCCGAGCATCTTGTTGAGCATATATATATATATATATATATATACATTGTTCCATTACTCACTTATTGGGTTTTGGCTACTCTCCTTCCAGGAGAGGCGAAGACACACGGGGTATGCCATGTGCTTTCTGTGTCTAGATTCTCGTGGTTGGAAGAGTCTACTATCCCACTTTAGGGAGCGAAGACTCGACGAGAAGAACACCTTCTCACCGTTTCCAGCTCCTTGCGTCTGGACGAGTCTACCTTATTTCATCTTGTTGGGTTGAGCTAGACTCTTTACTACACTCTTTACTGCACTCTCTGTTGAACTACTTTACTTTTCCTATTTGCTCTACTGCTCACCCTTCGGTACCTCCTTTGTTACTCCCTTTAGCCTTTGGGGTATCCTATTGAGTATTTTTATACTCACCCCTACTTGGGCTTTGCCCGCACTTGGTGTGCCCTTACAAACGACAGGCATTTGGAGTGTGACATCAGAGGATCTTAGGAGCTTGGGAGCTTGGACCCCGTGTGTGGGTCAGAGTCGGGTTCCAGGTGGGGGACCCTTCCAAATATTTCTTTCATTTAACTTTTGTCAGGTTGTGGCATTTTTCTAGTTGGGCACGTGTTTTTCCCCTTTTTCTTTTCAGCTTACCTCAGCACATTATTGTACTGTTTAGAGGTCGATGCACATTGTGGGTTATATATATAGCAGTTTACATTTTATTTATATGTCTTTTCTTTCACTCTATACTTTTTCATTGAGTGTGCTACTTGTGTGTGTGTACATGTACTCAGGAAAAGGCCTCCCTTAGTTGTTTAGCCTTTGGCGCTTGTCGCCAGCCCCTGGCCTATGAAGGCGGGCTTGGGGTAGTTGCGGCTCGAGTACAGGTAGGGTTGGGTCATGACATTTACCAACCCTAAAATGTGTTACTGTCACATGACCTTTCTATGATGTGTGTTTTGGTTAATTTATAAATGTTTAAATGGTTTAATTGGAGATTATACTATGTATATGAGTAGGCATTATTGAATACAATGGAGTGAATCGGTTGCATGTCTATATACCCCCATTGAAAGATTAATGGGCAGTAGTGGAGTGAAAAAATTAAAATGATTAAGACTTATAAGAATTAATAAATTCAAGTACTACAATATTATCCTTGTCACACTAATGAAAGGAAATGGATTGAACCAAAGGGATTATTAAATAACTTGCTAATTACATGGCCATAATTAAAAAATTAATAAAATGGAAGGTTCAAATCATATACATACCTTTACATTGTTATATGAGTTTCCAAACTTGAAATATCCTTGTATTCTAGATGGAATACCTTTAGAAATCAGAGATTCCACTCCGATTTAGGGATTCCAGTTGCTGAGGATGATACCCACCTTGGAACATGATCTCAATTTATTAGTGGATCCTTAATAATACATTGTATGACCCCTCTATAATCTTTATAGGTTAGCTTGTATACAATCCTTATATCCATCATGATGTCAATGGAAATGTAGGGTTATGTTTATACCCATCAGGTCGACTCACTTCATTACCCGTTTATCCTTGAATGAGGTACATGGACTCAATTATAATTATTGTTGTGGAATGCATTGCGATATGCCTCTTGGATTAATAACATACCCCTATTGGTACGATAATGTTTACTACGTGATTTCAGGAGACCCATGATGTCAAGGATTCCTCAATTGTTACCTTAGATCCCCTTTATTATTAAAATCATGTTAGGATTCCTATGAAATGATGATCATTTCATTGCGATCCCCATGGATTCCTTGCATTATAATGGATCACTCACAATTATTATCATTCCAGTATGTCTATTCTGGTTATAAATCATGGTTCATATTATAAACTATAAAATAATTTATTAATGAACTGGTCACATGTTAAACATCAGCTGAGGCTAAAACATGTACATGGGTATTTAAATTACTCCATTGCTTACATTATTTAATGCACACCTACATGATGTTTCAGTATATGTTACACATACATAATGTTATAGACACCATTTGTGGTATCCTATTGTGGTTTGCCTCACACCATATCAGGACGTCCATTAGTACCCATACATACTTCATGTATGTAAGTGTTGACAAAGGGATTTGTATGACTTTAGACACATGATTTCATTCTTACATTAAGATGGAGAAGGGTAAAAGTATAATTAATTGAAACCCAAGACTATTAGATAGATCTTGGTTTCGTTCTAATACTTATCAATAGAATGCATTGTTTTTTACCCTATATCAGTGTATTATAGCTTATTCGATATATGAAATATGTCATCATCAACTTTTGAGTTTTATTATATGTTTTATGAGTTTTTATTATTACAGTCATATTATTCAATACTATCTATCAAATAATTACACCACTAATTACCTATTAAATATTTTTTCCATTCTAGTACACTCTGGTAATGGGGGAGTAGTCTCCCAATGAACACACCCTTGGCCCTCGAAGCTAGTGAGAAGCCTCTAACATTTGGGGATATGTTCTTGAGGTCATGTGTCCTATTAGGACTGAGAACCTATAACTAGAACCGAGGTTTGAGATCTCACAATTATTTGTGTTTATGATCTTGATTCTTCATAATTTGACCCTCATGTTTTTGGCAGTTCACCATAGGCTCATTGGTGTCATGGTATTGTGGGATTGATTATACTGAACCATATTCTTTATCATTGTTCACATATTGATTTTAATCAATTCAATCTTATGTATATTTTTTTATTTAGTTTATTTTCATTAATTATAATTAATTTTATTGAATTTATTTGTGTAAAAATTATTAAATTAATTTTTTAAAACACTTTTTTTCATATAGCTATTGGAAATGGGAGTTCTATTCTGTGAAACTATGTTTCTAGATCTTGTATGATGTGGAAGTATATTACCATTGATATTTTCCATGACATTTTTTATCATTGGAGGGTACGTAAAAAAATAACAGTTATTCTTAAATTTATTTGATTAATAACAAGAAATTATTAATTATTTGTTTGGTTAAAGGTATCCTTTCTAAGAATCCATGAGGATCTCTATCTGGGATTCTTGTATGTGGGAATGTTCTCATCAATAATTTCATAATCAGAGGAAGATATTCATGAAGAAATCCATATTATTTATCAGTCATGTTGTGATCATCGACCTATATACATATAATATTAGGTTTTGTATGGATTATTCTCATACTACATGGGAGAAAGTTTTCAAAGGATATCATTATTAGGATGTGAAAAGTGAGATATGTATAACTTCATTTATAGATCTTCTAGGTGTATATTTAGTACTCATCAATGATATATGGTAAGTAATTTCATAAATAAATTTATTCAATTATAAGTGTAAAATGTTTTTTTATTATCATACAACATGTTGATAATCCCAAAATTATTAGCTATGATGTTTATAAGATGTTTCACACCAGTATTAACACTTGAGAGATAACTAGGGGTTGAGAGTGTCATATTTGGTTTTGTACATATTTTATAGTTTTAATGTTAAATGAAAATAATATATTAACTATTTTATTTTCAAAATACATTTGAATAATGAATAAAAGACAATGATGTCTCACACACATGATGATTTTTTTTCAAGACCATGTTTTAGGACAATACTGCATCAGGATTTTATGACAAAACATGGATTCATGAAACATAGAATTATTTCAATAATTGATATGTTATTGGTATCAACTCTTGATGGACACCTAGAAGATATTGTGGAATTAATGCATGGTCATCACCCAACTCAATGGGAACTCAAAGTGGGTGGTCAAAATTTTTTGATGAGTATAATGATAAGTGGTGTGGTTTAAATGAGGTTTTAGAGACCCTAAATATGAACCATAGAGTGAATTATCTACAATTGTATATGAAGTATGAGGCCTTGTGTGGATGAAAGGAGCAGTATCATGAGAAGATGACGGAGTACATGGGATAACTAGTACAGGGTATAGGGATAGAGTTCCCTCCACCACCTCATCTTGATATCCCTTCCCCTTCATAGTTATTAACGTATTTTGTTAGCAAATTTATTATGATTTGATATCAATAAACATATTATATGTAATATTTTTTTTAAAGTTATATATTGATATATTGATATTTCAATTTTTAGTTTTTTTTATTTTTTAAAATTTTAAATTTTATTTATTTATTTAATCTATTAGCAATAGTCTTTTTTAAACATCTCAAATAATTATTTTTGATGGATTTTTTATTCTATTGATAATAATTAATTATGATCAGTAAAAAAATATCAACCCAAAAACTCACATAAAAAACTAGTGATTCCTGTTTTTGACAGAGGAATCACCCGTTGAATAATAAATCCACGATAGACCATCATAAAAAATATATTTTAAAATTTTATTCACCCGTGATATATTTTTTATGGAATCCCATTATAACTGATTATTTCCAAAGGGATACCCTCAAAAATTTCCCATTAAAAATTATTCGAGTTCCAATATTGGGTGGACATATCACTTGTAGATCTGGAATTTATAATTCCCGTAGAAGATGTGTGTCAATATGTTGGATTACATGTTTCATGAATCATTGAAGGGAAGTCTGAATTTTGGGGATATTGTTCCTTTATTAGTGGTTTTTGATTAGGATGAGGAGTGATAATATATATCAGTGGTTGAAAAGATTAATTGTGTGATCCCGATAAATTTAAGAGGTAATTATAATGGGGAGATCATGTAGAGCCCATTTAAAGGAGACTTTTCTGAGGTATCGTTTAGTTTATTAGTCTTGAATTGTTAATGATCTATGTAGATTCTTAGTCATATGAATTAAAACATACGCAATTAATGAAATGGAATGTGTGATGCCTCTCTTATTTAATTAAGATGTATTTCTGAATTTTTTTTACTAATATCATTTTCGTATTTCATTCTCTATCTTGTGTTTCATTGGAAAATTTGAATGATTTGGTGTTATCAATCTTGATCAAGTTAAACTCAAGGGGATTATTTGGGCATGTTTAATTATTCCATGTTCTGGTATATTAATTTCTCAATGAATTACATCCAATAATTTGTTCCATCCATTTTGATGATCTAGAAACTAAAAAATATAGTTTTTTAATTATTTTAAAGTAATTATTGACAAATATTTACATATATCCTACCACCATCACTGAACAGTGACCATAATTATCAAAATCCAAATCATTTAATCATAACTATCGTGGTTATCCCTTATTATTCTTTATATCCACTCATCACATTTTTCCTTTTGTTGTTTATATATTGAAACATAAGAAAATAATTGTGTTTAAAGGGATTGAACAAATTATACAAATAGAAATATGTTGAATGAAACATACTAATCGTGATGATCACTATCTTTATTTATCCATATTTCAAATGAGTATAGACATTAATATAAATATATATGATTCAATATATATGTAAATAATTAGGTTATTTCTTTTAAAATAAATAACTATTAATGGCCTCAATAATAGATTGATGAAAATCAGTTATCAATCATAATTTTTGGATTTATTAAACATTCATGCATATAAAATCCAAGAACCAACTCCATCATTTGATGTTCTCTTTTTCCATAATGTAAAATGGATATGAGACTTGGGAACAATTACCTTCTTTTGAGGCAGTAATGGGTAGAAGACCAATGTAATTTTGATAATGAAATGTTCCATTTATCTATATTAATTTAAATCAATAATGAAAAGTGGTGATGTGACACTTGAATGCCTAGAAAAGCATATGGAACTTCAGCTATATTAAATAAACCTGATTTTATTGGGATTCATTATCAATAGTGGAAAGTTCATAAAAAAATAGTAAATGATAGAAAAAAATAAAATTAGATGTGTAGTAACTTTATATGATTCATCCAAATTACCACACAATCATATAATTTCCATATTATTTCAATCAATGCCTTTCTATACAATATCCAATATTTAAAAAACGTTTATAATCATTCCTAGATGAGGGACTTGGAAATAGACTAACATTTTTATATCATCTTAATAATTTGAGTTGTTATAAATTCAACATCTAGTATGTAATGATCATATAATAGCCTTGGGTGAAGAGGAATATATGTTCCATCAAACATAGATATCTTCCAATATGAAAAATTATTATCATATATTTCTCATATGATAGATATATATTAAATCTCATATTTTCACCTTGAATGGTGTAATTTAACATTCGTAAGTCAAAAAAAAAACAAATGGAAGATGAATTTATATGTGACATTTCTTATCAACATTTCTCTATAAAAATTTACATTCAAACACTTTTCTTGTCACATACAAGAGATATTTTAAACATATTTGTTTTCATTTAATTTACATCCTCGCTTTTTTTGGGGGTTTACGTAGGTTTTAGGGAGGAACATATGAGTATTCCTAAATTGGGCCAAACCGTGAGCCCAATTTCAGATTAAATAAGAACAATTGTATCTTCTATAACATTTTAATTTTTCAAAAGTTTTCATCCATTCAAATTCCTACTTGACCTTCCCTAACCTATTAACACCACCATGGTAATTTGGAGCTTTTAGATATCCATAACCAGGGTTTAGATGGGTTTTTATCTAAGGGGTTGGGCCTGCCCGAAAGCCCAATTTCTGTTTTAAAAATAAAATTGTTTATGTTATAGCTTATTCATTTTTTGAAATTTTTCGGTGATTCTAAGTGGATCCCAAGCCCAATGAACCCATCCGCGCGACCCGTCTCTCTCCCCCCTCTTTGGAGCTATGGTGCATCGCGATTTTGTGCCGAACTTCATAGGATCCCTCAAATCGTCCAGATTTGAAGAGATAAGTTCATTCCTTCATATCTCTCTCAATTTTTACTCTTTTTCCCCCATTCAAATTCGTAAATGATCTCCATATCCTTGTTCGAACCTCCCTTAATGGTTTGAGAATTTTTAAAATCAGATACTGGTATTTTTGGGGGAGATTTATATAATATATTTTAAGTAAGTTGTTCTCCTTCTTTCTTCTTTCAATTTGTTTAGGGTTACATCCAATTTACTTAAGGTTTATTCCCTTATCATTGAGGTTCCTAATGTACAGGGAATAGGGTTTAAAAATTAGCGTTTTATCTTGTGTTTCATGGTCTGAAATTCTGGTTTTAGGTCTGGTTTACCTTCCTTGAGGTGCGACAGTGGTGCGTTTGAGTTTTCGCACAAAGGGTTCAAGGGTTTCCTTGGGTTTGGTAGGTGATTCTATTTTGTGTGCAATTTTTGTGAATTAGATTGATGTGTTCATGGTACGTTAATGTTTATTTCCCTTTAATTTTTCTGTAAAAATTGATTTTAGTTGCTTTTATAATGAAAATGAATTTTAAGTTCCAATTTTTGGTGAAATTGGGGGTTTTTCATTCAAATCATTCATTGGTTCATTTTGGGCTGACCTATAATTACATAGTTGATTTTATTGAACTATATTATGACTGAAAATAATGTTTTAATGTTTATTATTTTTTTTTGTTTCTGTGAAAGTTTTCTTAAATGGAGTTTGGGAAGCAAATGGGCTTTAAGTGCCATGTTTGAAAGAAAATGGGGGTTTTTAAAAGATATAACTTCTTGGTTCACATTGGGCTGCCCCATAACTGAATTTTTGGTTTCATTAAAGGGTATTGAACTGAAATTGTTTTCTTTTACTTACAAGTGTTAACATTGTGTGCAAAGTGGATACCTTAAAGAGCTTTGGGTGCAATCTAATGTGATGTTTTAAGAGGTTGTTTTATTGAAAATAAAATTATTTTATTGTGTGTTTTAGATGCTATAAAATTTGTGTAGCTACTATACTATTTTTTTGTGACCAGTGGTAAAATTTTATATTCAAAAGGATGTGTGTTGTTTTCTGAAATTGTTTGAGCACAAGTGGGGAAGCCCGGGTACCTAGGTGGGGCGGATTTGTACTAGTACGACTAGTGGATCGGATGGGTTTTGTCCCTGTTCCACTTTGCATTTGGATAACGAAAACTCTAACTAAAATATGTGGATTATGATTGGGGACCACTAGGTTATGGGTATGTTACCTACTATTGGCTCGTGCATGAGATCAGATCTTTCTATGGTTACTCTACACTGAGGTACGAGGTACATAGGGCCCGAGACAACCTAGTGCTTAAGGGTGTTCCCGATTTTGATGCTCATTGGATTTGTGGTATTTACCCTTGTTGTGGGGTGTTTTGGTAGCAATTTACAGTATCTCACATGTCTATTTAATGTATTAACATTATGGAATTCTTGGACTGAAAACTGTTTTCATTTGGATGTTGTATTTCTTTGAATTTTAACACTATTTCACCTTGTGTATTAAAATTGCTTGTTTTGTTCACATTGTATTGCATGATCTTTGGAATCATCTGGTGGTATCCTATTGGGCTTAGGCTCACACCCTAATTACACCCCTTGGTCGTAAGTAGACCTGCTTATGCTTGACTCAGGTAAAGGGAAGGCTAAGGGTGATGGCAGTTCAGGTTGTTAGTCCCCATCGTTGGGGCGGAGTTGCGGAGAAGGCTTGCGGGTGATGACCCCCTTGTCATGTGGAGTCTATGGGGATATCTTTTTTTTGTCATTATTTGTTTTTAGAACACTTGTATGTCTTGAAAAATATGTATTCCATTCTGGTTTTTGTTTAAACATATTTTGGTTTACATTTTTTCAGATTCAGTTTCTTGATAGTTTTTAATGTTTTATGCCTTCATATTCGGGTATATTGTTCCCAAACAAATATATATTGTACCCGGGCACTTGTGCCAGCCCGTGGGGATAGGGAACACCCTATGATACCATTTTGTCACGAACTAAATCTGGTCTCCGCCAAAACTGGCACCAAACCTAGCCGATGACATGAGGCCGAGTATGGTGCAGGAGACATCTGAGAAGGTAAAATTAATCAGGCAACGTTTATTGACAGCTCAGAGTCGTTATAAATCATATGCTGACCGGAGGCATCGAGACCTAGAGTTTTCTGTGGGTGACATAGTATTCTTGAAGGTGGCCCCTTGTTTAGGCCATCGTCGATTGGGGATGCAAGGTAAGCCGACTCCGCGGTATGTCGGGCCATTTGAGATCATCGAACGTATTGGAAAGGTGGCATACAGGTTGGCCTTACCTTCTCAGTTGACATCCATCCATGATGTCTTCCATGTTTCTCAGTTGAAGAAATACTACCCGGATCTGTCCCATGTGTTGAGTTGGGAAGAATTGGAGATAGAGCATAACTTGTCTATTGTTGAGAGGCCAGTGAAAATAGTGGACTCCCAAGAGAAGATACTTCGAGGGAATTCTATTCCACTAGTCCGGGTTCTATGGTAGCATGGAAATGATACACATGAGACATGGGAACGAAAGTCGTGGGTCGAGGAAGAGTACCCGTTCTTGTTTTCCAATCAGGCCTCATGTTGACTTTCCGGGGCGGAAAGTCCTCCATGGGGGGTAGAATTGTCACATACATGAAATATTTAGAGGTATTTTTCATTTAATTTACATCCTTTCTTGGTTTTGGTTGTTTTTCATGCATTTTTGAAGGAAATAGTGGGTTTCCAAAATTTGGGCCAACCTGAGAGCCCATTTCCAGTTTTGAAAGTATATTTTTTTATTTAATAACTCCATCGTTTTGCAACATTTTTAAACCATTCAACTTCCAAAATGACCTTAATGTAAATATTAAAACCATAAAATAATTTTGGGCCCCTTAAAAATTCATTAGAATCTTGGATTTGGGTGATCGAATTAGGTATTGGGCCAACCCGAAATCCCATTTCCAGTTTTAAAATTGTTTTGTAATTCTTTCATAAAATATTTATTGTTTATTATTTTTCGGTGATTATACTTCTCACACATTCCCATCGAACCCAGCCACACCCCCATCTTCCTTTTCGCCTCTTTGGAGCTCATTGTGATCGCGATTTAGGGCCGAACTTCTGAAGCTCCAAAAAACGTCCAGATTTCTCAAGTAAGTTCTTTCTATTCCTTATTCCTCCCTTCTTCTTAGGGTTTCTTCTTTTTTTATTGAATCCCAAAATGTCTAGAAGATGGGGTTTCGTACCTAGGGTTGTAGTTTTGAGTTTTATGGTCCAATCCTTTGGTTTTAGGTTCAATCTTACTCCTTTGTGGTGCGGCGGAGGTGCGGTTGAAGTGACGCACAAGGATTTGGGGGTTTTGACTCTTTTGGTAGGTGATTTCATATGTAGGTATTGTATATGAGTTGGCTTGCTGTATTTATGTTTCCATTATGTTCATCATTCATTATTTTGATTTCAAAAATTTATTTGGGTAGCATTTTAAAAGTGGTTGATTTTTAAGTGCCAATCATGTGTGAAAAAGGGTGTTTTACATGTGTAACCCATGTTGTGCCTCTTGGTGTTATTTTATAATTTAGATATTGGATTTATAAAAATGTTTTGATGCTGAAATTTATGTTTTGGTATAATATTGGTCTCCATTTTGTTTTAAATATGGGATTTTATATGAATTTAATGTGCAACATTTGATTAATTTTCTTGAAATTGTTTTATGGAAATTATAAATGGTTTATTGAGTTATACAAAAGGTGAAAAGAAGGTGTAGATACTGTTTTGAATGTGTGTGACCAGAACTGATATTTATATGTGAAAATTTATTTTGGTAGCATGTGGTTACTATTCGAGCACAATATGGGAAACCCGGGTATCTAGGTGGGCTAACGTGTACTAGTACGCTAGTGAACGGAGGGGTTTTTACCATGGTTCACTTAACAAGTCTGACATGAATAACACTAAAAAAACTATAATGGAGATTTTTGTCCTTTTTGAAGCAGGTGAAAACGTGGCAAGGAAGTTTGTCTTTGTCTATCATTTGGGCTTCGCTTTTGCATCTGGTCTTGTTGTGGCATTCCGGGGGCGGAATGCTTTATGGTGGGGAGAATTGTCACATACAAGAGATATTTTAAACGTATTTTTTTCATTTAATTTACATCCTTGCTTTGTTTTGGGGGTTTACCTAGGTTTTGGGGAGGAATAGATGAGTATTCATGAATTGGGCCAAACCGTGAGCCCAATTTCAGATTAAATAAAAAAAATTTGTATCTTCTATAACATTTTCATTTTTCAACATTTTTCATCCATTCAAATTCCTACTTGACCTCCCCTAACCTATTAACACCACCATAGTAATTTGGAGATTTTAGAAATCCATAAACAGGGTTTAGTTGGGTTTTTATTTAAGGGTTGGGCCTGCCTGAAAGCCCAATTCATGTTTTAAAAATAAATTTTGATTATGTTATATCTTATTCATTGTTTGGGATTTTTCGGTGAATCCAAGTGGAGCCCAATCCCACTGAACCCAGCCGCGCGACCCATCTCTCTCGCCCCTCTTTGGAGCTCTGGTTCATCTCGATTTGGTGCCAAACTTCATAGGATTCCTCAAATCGTCCAGATTTGAAGAGGTAAGTTCATTCCTTCATATCTCCCTCAATTTTTACTCTTTTTCCCCCATTCAAATTCGTAAATGATCTCCATATCCTTGTTATAACCTCCCTTAAAGGTTTGAGAATTTTTAAAATCAGACACTGGTATTTTTGTGGGAGATTTCTATGAGATATTTTAAGTAATTTGTTCTCCTTCATTCTTCTTTCAATTTGTTTAGGGTTACATCCAATTTACTTTGGGTTTATTCCCATATCATTGAGGTTCCTAATTTCCAGGGATTAGGGTTTAAAAATTAGGGTTTTATCTTGTGTTTCATGGTCTGAAATTCGGGTTTTAGGTCTGGTTTACCTTCCTTGAGGTGCGGCAGTGGTGCGTTTGAGTTTTCGCACAATGGGTTCAAGGGTTTCCTTGGTTTTGGTAGGTGATTCCATTTTGTGTGCAATTTTTGTGAATTAGATTGCTTTGTTCATGGCACCTTAATTTTTATTTCCCTTGAATGTTTTTGTAAAAATTGGTTTTAGTTTCATTTATAATGAAAACTAATTTTAAGTTCCAATTTTTGGTGAAATTGGGGGGTTTTTCATTCAAATCTTTCATTGGTTCATTTTGGGCTGACCTATAATTACATAGTTGATTTTATTGAACTGTATTATGACTAAAAATCATGTTTTAATGTTTATTCTTTTTTTTGTTGCTGTGAAAGTTTTCTTAAATGGTGTTTTGGAAGCAAATGTGCTTTAAGTGCCATGTTTGAGCGAAAATGGTGGTTTTTAAAAGATATAACTTCATGGTTCACATTGGGCTGCCCCATAACTGAATTGTTGGTTTCATTAAAGGGTATTGAACTGAAATTGTTTTCTTATTACTTACAAGTGTTATCATTGTGTGCAAAGTGGATACCTTAAAGAGCTTTGGGTGCAAAACAATGTGATGTTTTGAGAGGTTGTTTTAATGAAAATAAAATTATTTTATTGTGTGTTTTAAATTCTATAAAATGTGTGTAGCTACTATACTATTTGTTTGTGACCAGTGGTGAAATTTTATATTCAAATGGATGGGTGTTGTTTTCTGAAATTGTTTGAGCACAAAAGGGGAAGCCCAGGTACCTAGGTGGGGCGGATTTGTACTAGTACGGCTAGTGGATCGGATGGATTTTGTCCCTGTTCCACTTAGCAATTGGATAATGACAAGTATAACTAAAATATGTGGATGATGATTGGGGACCACTAGGTTATGGGTATGTTCCCTACTAGTGGCTCGTGCACGAGAACAAATTTTTCTATGGTTACTCTACACTGAGGTACGAGGTACATAGGGCCCGAGACAACCTAGTGCTTAGGGGTGTTCCCGATTTTGATGCTCATTGGATTTGTGGTATTTACCCTTTTTGTGGGGTGTTTTGGTGGTAATTTACAGTAGCTCACATGTCTATTTAATGTATTAACATTCTGGAATTATTGGACTGAAAACTGTTTTCATTTGGATGTTGTATTTCTTTGAATTTTAACACTGTTTCACCTTGTGTATTAAAATTGCTTGTTTTGTTCACATTGTATTGCATGCTCTTTGGAATCATCTGGAGGTATCCTATTGGGCTTAGGCTTACACCCTAATTACAACCCTTGGGTTTAAGTAGACCTTCTTATGCTTGACTCAGGTAAAGGGAAGGCTAAGGGTGATGGCAGTTCAGGTTGTTAGTCCCCATCGTTGGGGCGGAGTTGCGGAGAAGGCTTGAGGGTGATGACCCCCTTGTGATGTGGGGTCCATGGGGATAACTTTATATTGTCATTATTTATTTTTAGACCACTTTTAGTGTCTTTAAAAATATTTATCCTGTTCTGGTTTTTGTTTAAACATATTTTGGTTTACATTTTTCAGATTCAGTTTCTTGATTGTTTTTAATGATTTATGCCTTCATATTCGGGTATATCGTTCCCAAACAGAAATAAATGATACCCGAGCACTTGTGCCAACCCGTGGGGATAGAGAACACCCTTCGGGTCATGTCACGGGCTAGGTTTGGTGCCAGTTTTGGCAGCGACCAGATTCAGTTCGTGACATTTCTAACATATATAGTGTTATTGGTGGAGTAAGTTGTGTTACCTACTATGATTGAGAAATTAATAAATTGTGTAATAACATCCCAATCTATTTGTTTTTTATATAACATTCTTTTCATCTATGGAATTTAATATGTAAGGATGGGTTCAAATCATGGGTTCTTGATTATCAGTTAAAAGATCCTCATATGGTTTACTAAACTCATCTTTATTAGCCATATTATCTATCATTTCACCATGAGATACGTCCTCATTAGATAAATTATCATTAATTAATTTTAGACTACTAATAGGGATGTATTATGAAATTATCCCTATATTATCTTTATCATGTTCATAATTAATTTCAATCACAAATTCCATTTGAGATGATATTGAATGATAATGATTTCAATGTCCAAATTCAAAAAATCTTCGATTACATGGTTTTATAGAAATAGGTATTTAATTTTCACTTATATTTATTTATTCAAATAAATTAAAATGAAAATAAATTTTCACTCACATTCATCAATTATAATCCATTTTGAATGGATTAAATGGGTTATATTCATTGATGGGATTCAATGAATAAATCCATGGGAATCAATATATATATCAAAAAAATGAATATTACTAACACATTTTCATTAATGAAACTCATTATGGATAGAATTATAAATGTATTATATAACTCATATTGGATGTAATTGATTTCATTTAAGCCTTTCAATAACTATATTCATCCCAATATACCATTTTGCTTGATTTTTTTTTGTGTTTTCACAAAATTCATGTTTTTGGATCCTCTCATTATGAATAAGGGTTCATAGGTTGGTGTGACACTCTATGTGGTATTTGTAATCCAAGTCCTATTATAGTGATCATCATTAATATAACATAATAATGATAGGGGCTAATATATTAAATATATTGGCACACATTATATATATGTTCTTTATTTATATAGAATTTTGGTAACATTAAGGATAGAAGGGGCACATATATATGGGTTTTCCTCTACATACATGAGTCATATGATGGTCCCCAAAATCCATAATTTGTATCAGAGATATATTTTACTTGATGAATCAACATGTTTAATCATATTGGAATTCAGTACATGTTTATGAATCATAAATTTATTTGATCCACATATCATTATGTTGAGTGTCAGCGAATTGGTATGTTTCCTACTTGAGAAAAGGTTTTTTGATATCATAAACTGAGGTAATTACTATGGATATTAAAATGAGAATAAATAGAATCTCAAAAGAACATAATTACTTGTTTTTGTAGAAATGTATCCTATTATGATGGAAAACATTTATTGTTTTACATATTGTCAATGGAGTAGCATGATATATATTCTGGGATAACATAGCATACGTCCACACCACAAAAACAGAGTATCATTTTTCACATAATGTATTAAAAGAGGAATGAAAATTTAATTTTAAATATTATGTGATCATTACATTGAATTTCAATACAACATCTTATATCCTTATTATATTATATTGTGCCTCAATGTAATTTTGAGTATGGTCCTTCTCTATGACCTGAAATTTCATGATAATTTCACACAGAGGGTCACTGTGATGCTTCATTGTAAGAAAACATACTATGGGGATGAATATTTACAATCTGTAGGCATATTGTATTATCAAGTCTCTTTATAAAATCAAATTAAATTTTTAATATTTATTTTATTTATCTTATACTTTATAATTTTTTTAGTAGATATGTGATAAAATTTATGAAAGGTTTTTCTCTCTTTCCCATTGTTTGATATATAAATATATATTTTATAAATTAATTAAATTTTTATTAAATATTTATCAAATTATTGATAAATGGTTTATAAATAATGGCAAAATTTTGTAAAATTTATTTAAAATTAAGTTTAAATTTGTTCCATTAGTTGATTAATTATTTTTTATACACATTATTATAAATATTACATTAATAATAAATAAATAATATTAATATTATCTTTGAATTTATTTGGTTTGTAAAATTTTTATAAATCATATGAAATATTAGTTTAATAATATTTTAACTCATAAATAGTGTATACATTACAACACATCTTATTGAATTAATTTATATTGTTGAGCATATTTAGATTGGTGGTAATACATCTCACGAGTTCTGAAAAAAAAAACTAACTCTTCTATAATAATCCTATAATATGGTTTTGGGTATAGCTACGCATTTGAAAAATATCAAATTTGATAGTCTCAATCCTTTTAGTTTGGACAATAAAGTAGTAGGTAATGAAGATAAGGCACCTACATCTCTGGAAACTATATAATTGGAAAAAGAACAAAGAAATTATAATTGCCATAAAATTTATCTTAAAATGGTTGATCACATGTTGAGTGAGTAATATGTTGTAGAAATTTATTTTTCCGAACATAGTAAGGATATGTCATCAACCCATCAGTTCAGAAATGTCCCATTTTTCAAGAAAACAGTTAGTAAGGATGATGAGGAATAGGTTCATATTTCCTCTACTTCTAATCTATAATTAATATTATTGTCATTTTTCATATTTTTTGTATGTATATTCCAACTATAGATGTTTTTCATACTAATTATACTATTTCTAGTGACAATATTTCTAGTTCTAGAAAAATTAATTTGAATTTATTTAATAAATGTGACTCTATAAAATCCCCTAATATTGGTTGTTTTTTAAAATGTGTGTAATAATAAGACATGTATAAAAATGAACAGATACCAAACAAATAAGAGGTTGAGCCTACAAAGGCCTCTACAAAATTAGACTTCACAACAATTTGGAATTTGGCCTTAATGCATAAGAACCCCGTTAAAGAAATAGATTTCCATGCACTATATTGTCTCCTAAGGAAAGGGATTTGAAAATAATTTATGATGATTCCTCAATGTAAGATTTCCAAATAGGTCTAGACAAACATGATAGAAATCAACCATCAGTGAAACCAAAATAACAAATATTCCATCTCCCTAGGGGATAGGTAACCCCTTGAATTTATGAAATAAGACATAAAAATATTGATATTTTAGTTATTATATGATTTAATGATGTGGAATGTTCATAAATTTTGATGGTATTCATATAATCTCAACCTATGGTGGATGGTGCCTGATTTTTGTAATCATCTATAAAACTATTTGATAAAGAATCCAACCATTTTACTTCCTTTTAACTATATCATTTTCCATACTCATGTGATGTTTCTAACATATTGACGGTGGTTTGATGTAGTACATGTTAAAATTGACATGTCTCCTCAATTATTTTTATTTTATATTTCTATTATATGTTCTGTATTTCATATAAAAAAGTCATCTTCCATGTGTGTGGGTATTATTTAATAATTTTTTTGGAATATGTGATTGTATATCCAAATCCATAGTTCATGCCATTTATTATAAATTAAATAAATGATGCAAATTATAAATTATTTTATATTAATAGTTTGGAATTATTCATTACTAATAAATATAAAATATTCAAATAAAAAGGGACCATATGTAGGACTTTATTTATACAGCATCTAAAAATAGTTTTGATGATTGATTTTATTAAAGATTTGAATTATTTAATTCATATGATATACTGACATGTAAAATGTTGACATAATAGATTTATATTGAAACATTTTTATAATTTAAAATTTATTACACCTTTAAATTGAAATTCCATATAATGTATAATATTAATGATTTCATATTATGTAATTATTATAAATGTTTTTATATTAATTTTTTTATAATTTTTCATAATTTACTAGCTAATTTATAAAAGATTACTAGATATATTTTCATAGTTATATTTTCAGGAATTTTACCTCATCTTTTTGGAAAATAATAATTTTTTTAATATCATATATTCTTGTTTGTTAAATATTTTATGTATTATGAATATTATCAAGGAAAATTAAATTTTTAAAATCACTTTTACGAGTTATATAACATTATTAAATGATATTTATGTCTCTAAAAAATGTAGTTTTCTTGTACCTTTGCCTGATTTTATAATTTATGTTATTAACCTAAATTTAGGTATTGGGATTAATTTTTTTATTTTAGGATTTTCAATTATATTGAATTAGTTTACCGCTTGAGTAAGGCCTCCTATGGGAGGGGAACGTTGGATCGGAATAACTACAAGCCTGAAGTCTTATTCATTTTCTATAAATGAGAAGCTGTTAAAAAACGTTCATATTGTGAATTCTTATATAAATAATATCAATCTCATATAACTCTATTCTTTTATATGAAATTTTCATTTAATATAACGATATGATGTATTCGAATATATATAAATATAAATTGATTTTGTTATTTGGTGAATAACTTGAATTATTGGTTTTGTAAAGGGTTATATATTAATTTGATTTGAACAATTTAATTTAATATTTAAAATTGGAATTCCAAAAAGACATTATTTAAAGCATATATAGATGACATATTATAAAACATGATAATATAATGATTTCATAAGATGAAAGGGTAATAGATTCAATATGCATATGATCTAAATTAAACTGGTGAGATATTATATCAAATACCCAATACTAATATTTGTAATATTTCTTAAAAAATGAATCATTTCAATTCCGTGATCATCTAACTAGATATGTCATTCCATAGCTAGGTGACCCTATATTGTCTAGTGCCAGAAAACCATGTAATAAGTACCTCTAGATTTTCGTAATGGGTATTTTAATCCATAATGAATAAACACTTGATTATCATTTGTTAGATTGTTTGGGTGTTTTCTTTGGGTTATGCTAGCCGAGATACCTAAATATGATTATTTAAATAGATGAATAATGTTGATTATTTCTATTTGATGGATTTGGAAAGAGATATTCACTCAACTATACATGAGTAACAACAAATATGATTGTGATATTTCAATAACTAAATAACTAATTTGTTAGACAAAAAAAATAAAAAACAAATTTATTATTGAAAGATGAATCTCGGATCACTAAATTTGAATGATATATAGAGAAAATCAATTTTAGTGGGATTAAATTCATTATAATTACATTCTTATATGATATAATACATGATAATCATATAATAAAAAATGATATATATATATATATATTAATTATCATTAATAAAACCAATATGACTAATCCATCAAAAGGTAACCTTAATTATAATGAACCCCTAATAATAGTAACAAAGAAAATTTTCTCATTGTAAATTAAACGCGTCAAATAACAAACTTCATGAGTAACGAATAATTGATGTTATTAAACAATTGAACCTAGATTCATATAGAGCATAGAACAGTTCACATGAGGTTTCAACATAATTTGATAAAAATTGTCATATGGAAGTTTAGTATTTGTTACATAATATGATGGAGTATTCCAATGACTTGGAAGTATTTCAGGATTTCTTAAGTCATTTTTAGGTTATATAATTCATCCAATTGTAATTTATATAAATTTCATGATAACATTATTGAGGTACAAAATTATTTGATTCGATATTCTGAATGTATTTTTAATAAAAATAACAAAGAATATGAAGTGTACATTTTTTTTTAATTTATGAACAATGAAATTGGGTGAAACTTTGTACTAAAAGATTAAAAAATTAATTCCTCTATACAATAATTTTACATCAAGTATCTATTCATGGTCATTGAGAACCAATGATAAACTAACGATGTATAGTTTAGTGATTAAATATGATGAAATGTTTCAAAATACATGAAGAACTTTCAAAAAATCCATGGATTCTCCATGTCAGTTATTTGTGTTATAGAAATTGATTTTTTAGTTCTCCAAGTATATTATACCAAATTAATAATTTATATCAATTGTATGTATATATGAGTTCAATATGAACAATAAGAATTGGTCGGTCTTGTTTTTAAATTATAACGATCAATCAATGAGTAAATAAATGATTATAATATAATTTATGGTATCTTGGATGAATTTATATGATGGTAATGAATCTTAATTACATATCACTTATATTATAAGAGGTGTTGTTACATAAAATGATTTGCTGTAAAAAACAAAGGATAATTAATTTTACAAACATAATTCTTTACTTATTTTATTATATAGCATGTTTTTAGAAGAATATTTTGATAAAACATGTATATATAGGATAAAGTGTCTATCATGATTGAAGGTATGTGTTCCCACAATCTAATGCTGGTATATTTTATTGAATAATATTCCACTCAAAGATATTGTCTAAATGTATTGAATAAAATATATGATATGAAAAAATAGCTCCTTTATTAAATATTCGTACAAAAATAAGAAATGTTCTATTTACAATGACAATGATTTTTTAATTTGTTTAGGATAAGGATCAATGTCCCTAGGACATTTGATAAAAAGAAAATGTAAAAAAAGGTGAAGGGGTCAGACATGGTTGAAAAATCCATAAAAAATTCTAGAAATGTAATTAGACATAATCATAAGAAGTCCAAAGTAGAAATAAAAGTCAAATTCAATAATATCAGTTATGGAAGGGCCCCACATACCCCTACCCCATGTTACTATACTATATATATTTTAGAAACACTTTGGGGCCCATTCACTTTTTCATGGGTCATGGTCTTTATCTGGTGATGGTTCAACATAATCCATTGCACCCAAATCAATAGAGACAAATCCATAAATATGATCCTACTTCAGAAGATCTATCTAAATTCTCATATCTCTTACAAAACCCCCCATCATAAACAAAATTTTTTCTCTAATAGGATTGGAATAGGAGACCCAATCCTAGATCAAATTTTCATTTTTTGAATAATGGATGCTGTCAAATCATCATACCTCATTTGGAGAATTCAAAGTCTTCGGGGATTTAGTCAAGGCCTCACACATGCTGCCATTATCATTCTTCATTCATAATTTCATATCCTCATTTTTACAGTGGTATTCATTATCCTTATCAATGAAATAATTGTCTTTATGATTTACAAGAATCAACAAAAAATCCGTAAATATATCAATTTTATGGCGTTGAGCCATTAATTTTTCATTTTTGGTTCCATAATTCATGGGATATCCAACTACATCATTGTCTATGAACTATTTAGTTTCTCATCTTTTATTGAAAATATGAGAATATATGTCATGTGTCTCCTCTATATTAGAAATATCAGAAGTGATTATTCTATTGGAGTGCTCAAAAATTGGATTAAAAAAATTTACATCATAAGTATTGGATAAACCATTAGACAGATATATTTTTCTCATTTAAAGTAATCATTCCAAAATCTGTTTACCTATTGTGGGAGTCAATACAATGGGATCAAAATCCTTTGACCACAACATCTCCCAGATAGTTTAATAAATTTATTTGATTTGAATCACATTCCTAGGGTACTAATCAAAATGGAATTAAACGTATTAAATCTTCACAACATCTTGGATTGTTGAAGAAATATATTTCCTGTTAATATGATATTGATCTAAAATATCTTGTAAAAATATTTCATTAGATGATTTCTCCTCAAAAGACATCCTCTATTCTACAACTTCAACCCATTAAATTGATATTTACTTCCCATAAATATCCATTAATTCAACACTATATATGGAATGTAAACTATGATTAAATAAAACAACCAGAGTAGCAAATCTTTCCCTCTGGTGAAGATAATTTTACCTATGCACATACCCTTTAACAATTTTTGAATCATACAATGAAATTTGTCTTCAATATCCCTCGATCCATTAAGTGGGGATGTCCACAATCCTATATTATGTCTATGATCGCATGATATACCATATAGAATGGATCTAATTATGCACTCCTCCATCAATAATTTTGGCATAATAAGAGTTATCAATAACACCCTGAGTAGTTGATGGTGATAGTGTTTTTACAACTAATTTTCCACATTACCTCATAAATATAAAAAATATCATATTATAGATCACATTTAATTCATAATATCAGGTCATATGAACCTAAAATCCTTAAAAAACAAGGGGTTTTCACACTCAATTATCAGGTAAAACTCACCAATAATAGTTTAAATAAATAATCTCTCATCAAAAGTGGAGTACAAGTCAATTTACAAAAAAATTGAAAAGTGTATTGGATAAATATATCCATCTCAAATTCCCTATCTAATTTTATGGAAATTTTTATATCCATTTAAATATTTTATAATATCCAGGGGTACTAGAGTGTTCAATTTAAACTGTAAACCTTAACACAAAACAAAAAAAATCTGTTATTCAACACCAATGGACTAAAATGTTTATCAAAATACCTAATGTGAAGAATGCATGGGTTGATGGAAACCAACCCAAAACCCCAAGCCATATTTATTAGGTTGGAAGAAGAAAATATAATATGAAAAGAATTATGACCTTTTGAAATTAAATTCTAATTTTAAAAAACCCATATAGAAAAAATTCTCAAGACCTGGTCCTCGATTCTCATCACTATAGAGCACCTAGGAAAACAATATCTAAAATAATGGAATAAAAACAAATTTTTAGTTTCTAGGAGACAACATATTGGTACTCCTTACAATGAGAAGCATTTAATTTTTTATGAAGACCACAATTGATATACCCTTTGAATAAAGAGAATGACCGATTATGTCAATTTTGAAAAAATGAACCTGCCATCATAGACCCACCATAAATAGATTTATAAATATCCAATACACCACCAAAAACCATGTAGGTGTTAAAACACCCTTTTATGATGAGTGATTCATTGAAATGATAAGGTGAATTTACGTTTATCCAATGAAGAGTTTGGGATATGTTTGTCAGTAAAAACATAAATCCTTATATATGTTTCATTGAATATTCTAGTGGAATAATGTTTCTAGGATAATGATTTTGAACATATAAATTAATATAATAAATTAATATAAATAAAAATCATAACATTTGATATTATTAATTATATAATATTGATTAAATGATCAAGGAGTTAAACATTAGGAATTTTTTTCTTAAATCTCATCATTATTCCAACTAGCTTACAATACAGATTTTACTCTTTAAAAGTTGTAAATGGGAGGGGTTTATATGGTGTCCAGATTAATATGTGACATGAAATATGTAAATATTTAATGTGATTAAAAAACCATTATCTCAACAACCACATTAGGGTAATGTAATGTTTATAATTTTTTTATATTTATATTTATTTTATAATAAATTCAATCATTATATACAATTCATTTATTTTTGTTTCAAATTAATTTACATGAGAGGTCAATTAATAATATCCCCTAAAATTAAAACATTGAGTTATCCATAATTGATGATCATAATGGTGAATTATGGGCTATAATGATATGTTATGTTTTATTGAATATTTTATTTTACAATTTAAATATTGTTGTATATGAGATATAAATAATATAATAATGATGTGATATGTTGAGACATATTACATGGAATAACCAACCATCATATATCTCAATGAATGTTGTATATTTATTAATATATTTAGGAGTTAATGATTATTAAAATTTCCCATTACATGAGTTCGGTGAGATAACTAGCATGAGAACCATCACAATTTTATACTTTACTAATTCATGTTTGAAATTAAAATAGATAATATGGAGATAGATGAGTTTATTTTTGCTCATTCCATCTGTTAGAGTGAAACCAATATTTTATTTATCCAAATGTAAAAATATTTAAGAAAGAAATCAACTGATTGAATTTGATTGAGGAAATATATGACCATGATAATTTTTAACACTTTTTATTTGTTCAAAAACTGGGATGACATGCACGTGATGTTATCATTTGTTAGATGACGTTATATATTCATCAACCTAATTTTTTATTTGAAGATTCATTAAAATAAGGGTTGGGCTATATAATATTGATGTTTTCAATATCTATTGTTGGCTCGATATCCTAAGAAGGTTATTATATAGGTGTTCATAAGATGTATATGACAAATCTTATAGCAGAGATGTTTATAAAGAGATTCTATTTTTATTTATGGATATCGCACTAGGCCCTGTTTTAATCGCTTGAGTAACACAAGATTTTTTTTATTGATGTTTCTCTTGGATTACATCTATGAAATTGGGATTTAATATTTACTATCAACCTTACTAAGGCCCATAGGGTCACACATTTAGTCATCTAGATAAGGATTAATTTTTTTATGAATTATTTTTTCTAAAATGACATGATTTTGATCAATATATATCCAAAAGGGCTTGGATAGATTTACAATGAGTTATAAAAATTGACAATAATTCCTTGGGGATTTATGTAAATGTAGTAGATCATTGGATGTTAGCAATAATTTTTTGAATTAATTATATCAATTTTCATGTATCTTACCAATTTTTTTATAAGTTATTATCCATTATGAATGGATTAAATGATATCCATTATGAGTAGATTAAATTTATTACAATCATTTGAGGAATAAATTGAATATATATAATGGAATAGTCATATGTTGATATGTTGAATGTGGGTTAAATTTCTTAATTAAATAAAATCTATAAAATATGGATATGTAAATGGATGGAATCCCAAATGTTGGATATTACTGAAAACAGACATGATTTTATATAGTTCTCTTCATATTAATATACCATATTTCATGACAATTAAGTTGCATGAACCCTCCTTCAACATAATGGGGTCCTCATGTTATGAATGGGGACTTATGGGACGGTGTAAACACCTCAGTGGTAGGAGGTATGTAGCTACTAAAATTGTGATCTTCATTAAGCTAAAATGATTGATATATAGGATACTAAATAATTTATCCAGGTACTCATAAAAATTTTGGTCATCAGTTATTTATTATATTGATATATTGATGTACACATCATGAATATATATCAATACATATGGGCTTTATTATATATCCAAGGATCATATGATGATCCAAAAAACTCATCTATAAATTTCACCTCATCAGTATCAGAAATGTCCAAATACAATTTCATTAAACAATTACTACTCTATTAGCAAAACATAGATGATGCTTCTAACCTATAATCATTATTGTGATGAGGATAAAAAATATCTTAGAGTTGATAAGAATATTGAATAAGTTTATATATGAATAGATTAATTAAAAGATTATCCCTAAGTATTATGTGATTGTGAATAATCATACATACATGTTCCAATGTTATACAATCATGATGAATAGAAAATATTTTCAAGGATAAAATGTAGTTTAGACCCTGATCATTGAAAATTAACTCTCTGTAATGAGATATAAACATAGAAATATTTACATAGAAAATAAATTTCTTAAATTTATATATATATTTTTACTACATCATAAAACTCTTTTCATATTATTATTTTTTCTAATTAAATAACAATCCCTTGATCCTGAGTCTTTTTCTATGTATATGATTATAATTATTTTTAAAAAAATCAAAACCTAGGGAGAAACATATTTCCCATCAATTGTGTCATGTTTTAGAAAAAAATATTATTATTTAATTAATTTTGTAAATATAAATCATTGAATATTAATTCCCTCAATGGAAGCTCCATTAATTACCATATCAACTAAAAATGAGGGGTTCTGGGGGTTTGGAATACTTAAAAATTTACTACGATATATAGGTTATTATATTCGTAGAATGGGGGATGACTAATTGTTCATCAAAAAAGATAAAAAATCACTTGTTATAATTTACAAAAAATTAATAAAAATAAAACATAAAATTATAATAAAACAATAGTCGGGCATCTCAAGATCATTCATCAATCTGTTCACTTAACATTTTAATGGATAGTTTTTATTTTATACATATATTCAATATATAGTTATATTTTTTGTTTTTAAATATAATCATTTATTTTACTATAAAATCACAATTACCTAGAAAATAAAACATGTTAATTTTTTATATATCTTTATATAGATTCATAAAATAATGAATATTATTTTATTTGGTATTATTAAATAATTATGACTTGATCCTGAGTATTTTTTTTGGATTAGCATATCATTGATTGATAAACCAATTTAAACAAAAGAAGAATATACTTGACCCACCATTGTCATTGATTTTAGAAACCACTTTTCGCCATTCAATCATGGTGTAGGATTCCATCATCAATCATCAATGCCTCTTATAAAACCACATTTTATTACACATGAGAGGTTATACGGGGTTTAGTGTTCATAATAATTTACAACAAACATGTAGGATCTTAGATTATTAGAGAGAGGGAACGAACATAATTCATCAAAATGAAAGATAAAGAAATTAAAAAATATATATAACCAAATAGAAAATTATTTAAACATTCTATTCCAATCTGACATTGGACATTCTCTCATGATTGGTCATTAATCAGTCCATAGACCAATTTTTGAAGGATTGTTCTTACTTATTTTTTGGGTTTTAGTTTAGCAGTAAGAACCCTATAATAAATCAAGAATAACCTAGGATCAAATATGGTGAATGATTTCTGGGGTTTATGTAGAAATGGAAATATTTACAATGTTTGGGCTTCCAGGCCATCTACATAGGCTTTCGGGCCACTAGGACATCAGGCCACCGATGTTAGGAAGCAAGGTGGTACAATGGGTCTAGGTCCATGGAATAGTGTGACATGGTTTGTAGCATGACATATAAATATAAATTCATTTCTGAGTGGTTGGCTTGAGTGATTTTTTTGTGTGTTGGCACTTATCATCCGACCCTCCACCAATGGGGATCTCTAAAATGGGATGATATTGTGTGTTTCCATGGTGTGACAGAGGGGAGAACAATGAGTCCAACTATATGAAGGATGATTTTTTATGATAGTTTACTAGCTACAGAATAAAATTCTAGCCCAAATACTTTCATAAATATTTTTTTTAAAGAACCAGTATTTTTAGCACATATAATATTTTCACCACTATTATTTTTGATATACATTGTTTTCCATCACAAATAGTCTACACATAATTATAATATGCAATGTAATGTTAATTATGTTGAATATTATTGATAATTAGAAATCATATTTGTGATAAATTTATCACAAATATGATTTACCCTGATATATTAGTTAAAAAAATTCCATTGATATGATTATTTATAACGAACATTCACATTATAAAAAACCTTTTGATAAGCGCATAATATTTTTTTACAATTTTTTATACCATTTGATTTTTTATCCTTCATAAATAATTTATAAAACAGAAAAAATCTATCTTAAATAAATATTTTTGTGAAGTAAAATTTTGTCACAAATATTTTATCTCAAAGAAAATATAATTAGTCACCCCCACAATTTACTAGTCATTCCTCTAATGTTTGGTTTATCTCAAAAACTCTATCTTATTTCAGATCAAATACTCAGCTTTGTATATTTGGGGTGGTATCTACAATTCATTTACTAATGTACCAAATTGGAGTTAATTTTCAATTTTTTTATTTAGAATTTATATATATATTGTTCCATTTTTATTAAAATAAATTTTTAGATCGTTAAATATTTGAAAATTGCATTATATTTAAAATAATTTATAATATGTTCTTATAAATTAACAATATATTTGTAAATATTAATAGGTATTCTTATAAATAAATATTAAATTACTTTATATGAATAAATATTTCTTTAAATGAGTATAAATTAATAAGATGTATTATAAATTGATATAATTTATAATAAATTCATATATTTTAGTATAATTTTTTATAACTTCCAATAATTTATTTTAATGTTTTCATAATTTTTTATAAATTGAAATAAAATTGATAGATTTGTTTATAAATTCATTAAAAATAAAATATATTATAAAAAAGTATAAATGAATAACAATTAATATATGTTAATAAAATTTAATAAATTTTTTTATATATTTATTCGAACTTATATAATAAATATATATATATAATTTATATAAATAAATATAATATAAAATAATATAATCTAAATTAATAATAAATGATAAAAATAATATATAATTATAAAAAATTAATATCAACAATTAATCAAAATTATTATAAAATACTATAAATTTTTCTATAATTCTACTAAAAAGATATAAATAATTATATATGCATAAAAAAATTTCTAAATATTTATTAATTAATAAAAATTAGTAAAAATTATTAAAAAAATATTCTCTATGAATTGTAAAATTTGTATATAATAAATTTTTATAAATTTTTATAAATCTATCACCAACTCATATAATTTATTATGGATTAATAAAAAATATATTAATTGACATACTTTACAATAAATTGATATAAATTACATTACATTAATATTAATTTGTATAATATACTTTAAATCTGTATAAAACATTAAAAATATGAAAAAATTAATATAAATTTATAGAAGTAATAATAAGTTAATTTTTTTTATAAATTTATATAAAGATATATAAATTCCTAAAATATTGTCAAAATTAATATAATAACTAAATTCTAATAATAATTTTCATTAAGTTATAAATATTCATCAATAATTATTTTAAATTAGTACATATTAATAGAATTTAATATCTATTATTTTATATTATTATAAATTTTGAAGGTATATTTTACATTATTTTTAGTTTAAATATATTATTAAATATTTCTCATCAATAATAATATATTACTATAAATTAATAATCAAAATTATAAATGGTCATATTTAAAATTAATTGATATAATTATCAAAAATGATATTTATTTCTATGAAGTTCAATTAATTACTAAATTTTATTATATATTTATATAATTTAGTGTAAATTGATATATATTAAAAAACATATAAAATATATAAATTATAATAAATTATAATAAATTGGTCAGCTATTAGTATAATCAATTATAAATTAAATTTTGATTTAAATATTTGTATTATTTAAAGAAAGCTGATATAAATTACATTAATTCAATATAATTTTTTATAAATTATTTTAATATATTAAAAAATATAATATATTTTTATATATTTTTATTAATTGAAATAATTTACAATAAAATGATATAATGAGCTATAAATCTATAAAAATTATTATAAATTGGTATAAGATATTATAAATTGATATAAATTGTTTTAAATTGGTATATATTATTATGATTTGATATAAATTATTATAAATTATCCAAAAATTTAACTAATTTATGTCATATATTTTAAATAATTAATATTATAAACTAATTAGTGGCGATTGTTTTAAGAAAATTATTAATATGAAGTACAATTAAGGTTTTTTTACAAATCCATTATGGGAAAAATCATTGGAGAGTTTTAAATGGTTCTGGTGTGAATCCTCTCTATATTGAGGGCATCAAAACATTTCTACAACAGCCCCAACTCTAGTAACCCAGAGTAGATGTCTATATTATTAGATTAGTATAAAATACATGGGATCAAACTAGAAATTATATATCAGTTTAGATGTTATTGAAACTAGATACATACCTGGTTTCCATAATATATTAGAAAAAATATGTCATTGCGTGACCAAAATTATTTCATCATTGAAGGTTATTCAAAGATTCCTTTATCATATTTTGAGATTTGAAAATAAATTATTGGTGAGATAAGCTGACCAATAAGGGTTTCATACAGTGAAAGTTATCATGTGTAAACAAGGTATTTCTAATATGGAAGAGTGGATAATCGAAAAACAATCCATTAAATAATCAAATAGATTTCAATGTACAGTCATGTATAATATCAACAAACCAATCATATAGATAAGTAAAATTAAATTCTTAATAAATAGAATCCCTAAATATGGAAAATAATAATCTTATAATCAAGGCCTCACCAACATATTCATTTTGATTATTATTAAGGCCTTTATAATGAAACATTCATTATATGGGGAGGTATACACCAATTACCCAACAAATATGGCCACATAATGTTTCTCATGAGACCTATCGATACATCAAGGGCCTATCTATAATAGGGAACCAATTATCACTTGTGCATCCAATGCATTCCTTATATATTTAATAGTGAAAAAAATACATCAGAAAATGAATTATTTATAAAAAATAATCAGTATTGAATAAAGAATATGTAATATTTCCCCATACAGTGAAATGACATCCATAATAAACATCCTTTAAAAATTACCATATATATAATTTTATACGGTTAATATTACTTCATTGTGTTAGAAATGCTATCGAATAAATCCATGATAATTATGAAGGGAGAAATTAATGTCCTAATAAATGATAGTGTGTGGTAGGTAATTTAATCATGAAAAAGATAATGCCCATAAAACCATAAATCGGTATAGGATTAAAGAAGTTCAATGATTCATTAGAATTAATGTTTTGTAAAAAATTAAATTATTTAGATAATTATATAACAAAACATATATGGAATTTTAAAAATAAATATCCTTAAATATTATATAAAATTTATGAATAAAAATATTATTAATAAAATCATGAAAATTAAATAAATTCAAGAAATGGTTTTCCATTGAAAATAACCATTGAAAATTATAATATAATTTCCAATAAAAATAATTTTTCTGATGTTAGGAAATATTATTCATGTTATATACATAAAAATCGAACATTCGTTTCACACATATGTAAAAAATATTAAATAAGAATAATTTTTCGAAAAACATTGATAAGATTCCTTATAAAAAAATTAAATAACATTTATGGTAGTAAAAATCACCATTAAAAATTTAGTTGTAGGATAAAACATCAATAAAATAATGTGTTGAACCATTATGTGGAAGGAAAATAGTCTTGACTAAAGAGAATACATATGGTTGGTATCACTTAAATATAAATTAATTTGTAATTATTAATCCAAGAACAAATGAAATGGAAATTAAAAATGGGAAACATAAAATTATACATAAGAGATGAAAATGTAATATGTATAAGATATTAGGCTAATATAATTTTAGAAAATGAAATATGAAAATAAACATTCAATAAATAAAATGTGATTTTAAATGAAATCCATTACCTTTGGGTCATTTCTTAGTCAGATATGTTTAATTCTGGTGTATAATGATTTGAACTTTATTAAATACATAAATATGAAAAACTTTCATCAACATAACACTATTTATTTATCTTTTTTAAATTTTTACAGCCACTCATTGAATAGTAATTTTTTACATGGTCTTCTTATAGTTGTTTAGTCAATTTCCTAGAAATTACATTGGTATATTTTTAGTGGATAATAAAATACTAAAACGGTTTCATAAATTAATATTTCATATAATTTAATTAATGTAATTAATTCATTAAATATTATTTGATAATTAACCATTCATTATTGTAACAAAACAAACAATTGACTTCACTTTGTTATGGTGGTAGTCCGTAGGATCATGGGAGAGACATTTTCAGTTTATAGTGGATGGTAGGGTAATATGGTATATGATATATGATTTATAAGTATTAATAATTTTTTTTAAATATCATATATATTCATTAATTCCATCTTTATAATCATCTATGTAATGAGATGTTGAAATATGAATTACATAGATTTCTGGAAATGGTAGGTTGTACGTACACATGAGTGATGTTTTCATTTTCTATAGGATAAAAAATATATAAATTTGGGTTTTCCCCACAATATAATAACATCTAATAATATATAAAATATTAATGTTAATATATCCACATGGTTATGATATAATTTAATTACATAAAATAATAAATAAAATGAATGTACTCATTTAAGAGTTATACTACTCTTTTGGAATTCATTGTCCCCATACACCATAAGCATTCAATGGATCATCATAAGAAAATAGAAGATTCTATAGGATGTGGGTAATTAATATAAAATTTTAATGTCATTTTGAGATATTTGTACCAATTATTTTGAATAATGGTGGAGAGTAAGTGCACCTTTATAAGTAAGGTGGGTAATGAATTTTTAAATAGTTGAAATATTAATATATATTATTTGTATAAGAGTTGTAAAATGGAACCAAAATTTTCATATATTATATGATAAATATATTAATGATTTTATATTACCAAACATTTAATTTCAGTATATACTTAATTTCAATTTAAATCATACCATTCTATTGATCCCTTTGTTTACCTTGTTTGACATTAACAGTTGTAAAAAAATATTCCCTTATTAAGAGTTATGAGAGTAATTTTAAAAATGAAAAGTGGAGAAAATTAAAAACTGTTATGAAATTATTAAAATTTTCACATTAAAATTAGTTTAGATATGTTTCATATAAATTTATATTAATTTAAACAAGTAATAGCATTAAATACCATTTGCTGTCATTTCCAGAATTATTTACAAATATTAACTTTAAATGCTTTGATATGACAATGAAATTAAAATAATAAATCTTTAAATTTCAATTATACATTATAATTATGTGTCTATTTAATTTGAAATCAAAATTCATCAAAAATATTTTACATTTAATGTTATTAAAATCGTTTATTTTATACCAATACTACTTATAGAGGTGTTGCGTCTATATTTTTTAAATTACACTATCAAATTAAGTAATAAATAAATTAAAAACAGAAAATATATTTATTAATATTCTATAAAACAATTAAAGACAATTCATTTATTATTTTTTTAGTGATATAGGATATTTTATTTACGAAAATAAGGAGACAGATATTTTTTTATTTTTCTTAACACAAAATAATATACAGGTCATAATCTATATAAAGTGGAGAAATTGACATATTTTAAAATTAATGACAGTTGTTTCAAATAAAATTTATCAAATGAAATAAATTAATGAATTTTGGTTTATTTTGTGACATTATCACATAGTTCTAATGTTAATTAATATGTTTTACCCAATACCGTGATGATAAACTTTTTCCAATGTTACAATTATTATTTCTTAAAATTAAATTCAAATATTTACCAAATATGATCCTGAAGATTATAAATATCAAATTAATATTTAAATATCAAATTCCTATAATTGTATGAAAATAATTTTAATATAATTATGAGAAATACATTATAAATAGTTTCTATATAAATGAATTTTTTCGTAAAAAATGTACTTACATTAAAATTAAATTTAATCACTAATCATATAGAATTAAATAGATTATTTTTAATCAAATATATATTGTGTTACATTAAATCAAAATTGAAAATATCATGGGTGTTTTATATTGCGTGGTTAAATTAAATGAAATGGTAATTTTCTCCAAAATCGATGTTTTTATACTGTCTACCCAAAAAACAATATTTAAAATAAATATCCCAAACGTTTCGCATAAGAAAATTTTTAATTGATGATTTCATAAATTATAATAATTTATTTAAACAAAATATTATAAATTAATTCTATTCATCCCTTTATAAAATTCCAAAAAATCATTTTTATATGAAAATTATTTTTAATTCATCAAATGAATTTAATATTATTCTTTATTATGATACAAAATATAACATGAATGTTAAAATTATTGATTAAATTAATTATTATTTTTAATTCAAAAATATATTTCATATATTTCATAATGTGGTTATTCATATTCTTCCCTTCCAATAAAACTATAATATTATGACATTTATACTTAAATAGTATTTTGTGTTTCATTTTTTCTCAGTGTTTCCTATGGTATAGGCAATAAAACATAGTGTTTTGTGAAAAAAAATTGTATACTCAAATAATGTTTTATTAAAGAAATTATCAATTTTACAATAAAATTTAATGTTTATGTAAGAATGAAAATTTATGTTTCTATATAATATGTGTTAACTCAGAAAATATGAAACATATGATAATGTTGACGTTATTTTGTTGTTTTTTTGAGTGATTATTCATTTTGATATAAATGTGTTGAACGAAATTTAGAAGTAAAGATAAATATTTTTTATCCAAAACCATCACAATGTAAAATTTTATTATCTTATACTATTTTCCCCACTTTATAAATAATGGTTAATTGGAATGAAAATTTGTATCCCAAATATGAACAATTTCAATTTGATGATTTGTTGAAATCTTTTGAGGAGACATTATATCCCAAATGAAAGATAAAAAAAATTAAAGATGGTATGTATTTTTTAAATATTAAATATTATGTTGAAATGTCAAATAATTTTTTTGATCAAATATTTCATTTGGTCAGATATTTATTTCCTAAACAGAATACATTTCGTGCAAATTTCTATGAAAGTAAACAGTTGGCTCATAATTTGGGTCATAATTATTAGTTGTTCCATGCATGTTCAAATGGAATAATCATATGTTAGGCTAAATATGAGTCAATATTTAATATTCTAATATGTTGAGAATCAATGAAAAAAAGATGTATAATGAAAAATTATATATTTATTCCTTTTAAAAAAATTAATTCTTTCTAAATTATACCTAGACTTAAATGTTTATTTTCACACAGCATATAGCTTCACTGGTAACATGGAATAAGTTTAATGTTTTTTCTGTTAAAAAATAGACCATCCTTATGATGGTTATTATTATAAATATTGTGATCCGGTGTATCCTTATTTTAATTTATAACCTCATAACATACGATTTGTTGTTTCTTCTAAGGGTTTCTATCTATTTAGTGATTGCGGTAGTCTGTATTCTTTTTGTCCTCATTTCATAACACAATATCTATACACTCCTTGTATATTTATGAAATAACTATATATTTATTTAGCATTATTAATTCCACGACATCGAAATTATAATATTAATTGTTATCTTAATCTGCCTATTGATTAGTTATTTTCATTTTAGAATGACGGTAAACCTATATATGATATAGTTTAAAATAATAATTTTATACTTAAATATAAATTAATATGAAAAAATATATATTATACCATATGATATGTTATTTTAATGGAGTACCATGGTCCAAAATCATGTCCACACTACATAACTAAAAAAATCCTTTATTATTTTTGACAAATGAAATGCTAATTTTTAAAATTCGTAGGAGAATTGTACCCATAGATGACTTATTTCATTTCAATAGAAATAACTTTATCTAATGATGAATTTGAAGAGATAAAAATTCACCAGTTCTATCAGGTATATTTATAAAATATATTGTTTCTTCATTGTCATCTATTACTTTTGTACCAACTATAAACCAACAAAAAATATGTGGTTTTGAGGAGATCACAATTAGATAACATGATGTAAATTTCTGGAGCTTCCATATTGGTGTTACTTATTGCTCCATCATTTTTATGATTTAATGTATATTTAAAATAACTATTTTAAAAACAAATTTTATACATTCTTTTCCGCAACTAGAAAATCCAAATTTACTATTAATGCATGGTCATATATTATCAATATTTTTAGGCTTTCTGAGCATGAGTTATTTTAAAATGAAATTTCAAAAAACTAAATGATGCCAAAAGAGTATTCAAAACTTTCTAAAGAGGTTAATTTATTATTCATTGAGAGGATTATATATTTGTAGTTATTATGTATCCATGCTTCTAATTTTTCATTATTCATTTAAAATTGACATAGAACCATGTAAAAAAATTAATTACTGTCATGCCATAATGGAAATATTTATTCCTATTATGCTCCTAGAGTTATTGAATTATTTCATCTGGGAGGTGTTTAATAAAATATTATATTTCATTGGAGAAAGTTTTGTATCATGAACTGACTTTTATTCACTATGTATTTAATAAAACTATATTCATATAATGTGATTAAAATTAGTAATAATATTTCCCCAAACCTTAATTGACTCAGTAGATTGTTTGATATTTAATTTTCAATATGATGATAAATGTGGATGGACAGTAAAATACCAATAGTTATACTCATCCGAGATATGTCTACAAAATTGTTATAAATGAAGGAACATAATAAAACAATAGTTGAAGGGAACAATTTTTAATCATATATGTATAAGGAGATCTCATTTTTATTCTATCATTATTTTAAATTTGAGATTCCATCATAACATAATAAATTGAATTTTCTTGATGTAAATATAGATTATTTCAAAATGTTAAATTTTTTCATATTTTAATCCCTCAAGTCTTGATTTAGGGGATCTTTATAAAAATGAAATTAATATGAAGAGTTTCACAAATATCAAACATATTTTATAATCAATTATGAAAAATGTCATTATATATGGAGTTAGGATTAAATGTCATATTTAAAAAAATAATGTAAATTTATTTTACTTATTTAGTGGATTATATAAAGATCATATCAAAATGAAATTAACAAAAATTACATTTTCTATTATTGAATACCGTCGACACATAATTTTATCTTCTGGTATCAAGGATTTGTAAAATAATTTTTTTACAATAAAACAAATTAAATATATTTTTATTTTGTATGTTATTAAAATTTACTTTATACAATTATTGTGTCTTGAAGGGAATTTTTTCCAGATAGTTTATTATAGATGGTTAACATTTTCTACAATTGATTTGTGTAAGGTACATTGTACCTAGATGGTCCCCAACTAGTTTGTTCATGGATCCATAAACAACCAATGACTCTCAAATCCTTGATCCGTGTTCCGGATTTCCAATGGAAGGTGTTTGTTGGATGATTTGTACAATGACGCTTAAGAACTCACATTGGTCGAGGGTATGGGAACTTCTGATCATCAAACCATTTTGGGGTGAACTGTTTTATATTCCAAGACTCTCTTATAGATTCAAACCATGTTCATATGTTATTGAATTTTTGGTTTATTCCCTAGCATGTGTCCCTAGATTACTCTTGGGTCACAAGATCAATCAGAGGTACGAATGGGTTGAGAATAATCAATATGTATATGAGGATATCCCTAGATATGGATTTTTGGTGTGTACATGAAGTTCCACATAATGTTTATACATTTTTTTGGATAAGTTCATAATTCATTTTTCATTTTTTGTGAAAATACTAATTTAATCCACATAATGATATACTCTAATGTTTATCCTTATGCGGGGGGATGGGGATAGTTTTGATGTTGGAATTATACCCATAAGATGAAATTCCTACATATCCTCATGAGAGTAATCAAAACCTAGGTATTTTGGTGTCACATGACATGACTCATCACCTTTTAAGGTTGTGTGATGAGGAAAAAACAACGTATTTTAACGTCAAGTGGCGATGATGTCTATGTGGGAGAGGCCTAGTCAATATTTAATGTGTGACCTATGCCAAAGTAGCCCAATGAGCCCCAAAAGAGATGTGGTCTTCATGGGTGGGTGTGACCCTACCAGGGATATGCCGGAGGAACATTGTGGTTGATTTGATAATTTAATTATGGACTCAAGGAGGCCTCCTACATATCTCAGTTGGTTTAGAAACAAAGCCCTTGTCGTTCAGAAACTCATGAACGTAAATATCATATAGTGAGTTTAAGAGTATACCGACATGGGAATGATGGGATCGACGAGATAGTAAGGTATCGAGGTAGAACCTCAGGGAGGTATTCTACATATCCCAATTAATTGGTAATAAATATAAATGTATTTATAGATGCTATGGCTTATTTATGTGAGCTTCCCAATAATGGGTCATGATTGGGGCATACACCGAATAGGTGGACCATGGGAATTGGGGAAGGTTGTGGGGGCATACATCTAGGGATATGGCCCATGTGAATTTTGGGTTCGCATAGATTTTATGATCACCACTATCTCTAAGCCCTTGTGAGTAATTATTTATGTGAAAGACAAGAGAAATAAGTATATCTAATGATCATGCAACCCTCCCCATCCACTAATGGATGTTGCTAGGGCCTAAAGGTAGAGGGATATGGGATTTGAGGTTTCCCATTTCCTCTATTGTTTTCATATATTGGATTGTCTCAATTTAAAATCTATAAATATTTTTACCAGGATGAATATAAGAGGTGAATAGGAGGCATATTATTATTACTGGTAAGAAAATAAAGGGGCATAACTTAGTTGGAGTGCCCTGTTTAATTTCATATGTGGTATACTATAGTTAAATGTCATATTTCGTGGATGATTGAATCATAGTTTAATTTTGTGTAGTAGGGACTATGAAATAGCATTTAAATTACATGCTAAATGGAATAACATCATAATGTTTAATGTATTATGGCTTGGGCGAGCTCCATATAGTTTAACATCATATGGTCAAGATGATAAATCATAGTTTAATGGTATAGATTTTAGACCACATGCTATAGAATCCAGGAATAATTGGGGGATTACTGAGTACGAATTTTCTGACATACCTCTAACATGATAGGGAAGGAATGTATAAACCAAGATTCTTGGGGTTATTAGATCAAGAGAAATGATATGTTGCCTGAAAGCCATTATGGTGTACGAAGGTAAAAAACTCATCTCCTGATGATGAATTTCTCACTGTTTGATGGGTCTTTTCTGTGAAGCATATGAAGTGAGATCATGGAATTTTGTTCATAGTCATCCAAAGGTGCTCTCAAGAAACTGTACATCCATTTTCCATGGTCGGGGAAGTTTATGTAGAGATGAAATAACCAAGGACAGTGAGATTGATGGATATAGAGGATGTGTCCCGGCTTGTAAGAAACATTCAGACTATGATTGTACATGATGTTTTGAATATAACATGCATTACATGATGTGATGGGGTTTTAGTAGTTTCATGAGTAGGTCGAGTCATGTTATTGAAGGGACAAATGTTAGGGAAACGTAAGATTACAAAAGAAAATGATGTCGACCTGACCTAGAATTTTCATAGATTGACACTTCATTTTTCATAGTGGTCTGTGATGGTAGCCAAGGGATGATCATTGAGAACCGAGACCATTTCCCAATAGTGATTCATAGTGGTGGTGTGGGGACACAACCCAAATGGTATGGACCAGTGGGTGTGAATAGTTTTTTGATATAAGAGTTTGTCGAATAGGCACTAGCCACAATGGATCATCCACAGAGAAGTTTCTAGAATCCATATAGCATTGTCAGCAATGGAACTGTGAATTATTTCCAATGATAGATGTGTATTCATATGAGCATCCGTGATGGATTGGCTACATAAGAGTTAGCTGCAAATGGGTTCCCACTGAGTATTTTTAGCAATGTATTTCCCATGAGGCATCATCCACAAAGGGAAGTTTGTGAATGGGAATTTATGAAGTGTAGTATGTGTAGGGGGTCTTTTAAGAAGAAATTTTTTTCCTTCTATGGTTTCATAAATTAATAACCCTAATCCAAAAATTACATTAGCTTCGCATATTATCTTCTACGGAGGGTCTTCCACATACAGTTCAAGGTATGGAGTTTGTGAATTTCATGATGTTTGGGAGAGATTTCTCTAATGACCTCTATATTTTTTATTGGGCTTCAACCTAATTTATACCATTTTTCATATGTTCTATCATAGGCTCCAATATCTACTTTATATATAGGTGAATAGTCATCCACATAACATCTTTTGTCAGATCCCATGACCAACTTAGTTAGTGGGGTGCCCTTCACAGATGCTGGCGATGCTACCTCACCTAACAAAATAATTATTATATGGGGGATCATCATGTAAAGAGATATAAATTACATCATAATTCCTAAATAAACAACTTCATTTTTGGTACCTATTCCACTTTCTTCATTCAATGAACTTACTCTATTCCTAGATTATTCTAGAAGCTGCTAACCACCATGTGGAGAAGCGGTCCGAAAATAGATATTTCATTTGTAGTATTGAATCACCATTTAAATATTTTCATAAATATTGTTTATGATTTTATTTCAATAATTTTCTAATATTGATGGAAGTTTATTCCTCTTGAATGTGGAATTTTTAGGATAGAAAAAATTCCCCCCATCAAAATGCACTATTATCAGCATAAAGAGGAGGCTATTCTGATGTAGAATGGGTCCTAAAGAGAAGGAAAAGTCAAATATCGTTAAGAAATTCTACTAATACAATGTAAAAAACGTGCATAGTTTTAATTCTGATAGTGTAAACTAGAAATTCCTACAAATAATGTTCATTTCCCACTATTACCTAAATTTTTTCCTAAAAACAATTTGGCATGGGTTTATCAGGTATAACCTAAAATATTCTTTGACCTCCATTTATGGTTTTTGGACTTAACAATATTTCTGTATCTTTTATCTTGTTTTTCAAGTTTCTATATATTGTTTCTAAATAATTCAATGAGTATGTTTAGTGACAAGGTACTCACAGTTTGTCGAAGGTTCCCTTTATTGATTTTCAACCTGGAGAGTCTTGTGTCTCTTTCCATGGGATGTTTAAATTCATGAAAACTTGACTATCATTACTAATTATTTAGTTCAAACATCATTTAACATACCTAATGTTTTAGAACAAACAACTTTGAATTTGACTGATATATTAGGTCGAACACCATTGATCATATTTATGGGTTGGGGGCCCCGATTAGGACTCATTGACCAAATATGACACAAAATTCTTCAAACATTAATGGAGTATTTTTCTTGACCATAACATTTTGGTTTGTGGATATAATACATCATATGGGGCATGTGAGCAATGGGGAATAGGAAAGTGAGAAATTCCTCTCTTGAGGATGAATTTTCCTTGGCATAATCAGACCATTTTAGACTTTTGGGTGATATATGGAGATCCATCAGTGCATTGGGTGGATAGTCAATCAAAGGAATCCTCAGGGAACTAGCCTTCCATTTCTAATGGCCAAGTAATTTTACATGAATTATGATTTCTCAAAACCCCAAGGGTGTCTTGTCAAAGGAGTGGGGTCTGAAAATAATTAGAGAGTTTGTATCAATTGTTATAGTGAATGGGACAACAATCTTACATGTATTTTTCTTGGGAAATGGGGGGATGAAATATGGTGCTATTTAAGGCAATGATACTTATAAATTTAATACTAATGGTTTAATTTCATTGTTCTCTAACCAAGGGGATATATCATTATCCCTTTTTGATGGTAGTCTAACTAGGTATGTTCTATCATTTTCAAGAATGAAAAGGAATAAAATATATAAATAGTAATCTTTGGGATTTTTAAACCAGAAAGTTAGGTGAGACGTGAACAAAATAGAGGCATACTTTGGTAGGAGAATTCTCGACTGAGAATTATTTTCCCTTTATTTTACAAGCATTTCCTGTGACCAAAATACGAAGATACATCAAGGAATTTTTTTTATTCAATTAAAGTTGTCGTCAGGACATTGACCATCCATTTCTGATAGACATGGATGATTATAGGGATTCATAAATTTCTGGAAATAGATTTTTATTTGAGAAATTGGTGTTCTGGAACATAACATGGTCATTTTGAGATATAATTTCTAGTGAATGGGTCGATAAATTTTCCCAACATAGGTATATAATGGTTCCCCATGTAGGTCTCAACCATTCATAAGAAATAAGGTATAATTTTATTTCATTTCTATAACATAGTAATGATATTCATGTGTCAATTGGTATCCTTTGATAATAGGTATCATGTTTGAAATAGTTCTCTTATTATTTCTCTATATGAAAATATGATTCACACATTGGAGTGGAGCATTTTATCTCTTATACTGGAACATCCATGCATAAATACCTATATTACACCTTCCCATGAAGATTTATTTCTTGCATAGGAACACGGGGAAGTATAATTTTTTGATTATAGACCTAAAGATGAACATTATATGTCATTAATCAGGTAGTTTTAATGTCATTCAATTTTTACATTGACATTAAAACCCCAAATAACTGGAGGGTAACCATGTGAGGATGTCCAAACATGTCCAATACCTATGTAGGAATGAAAGTGTAAACCATGGTATTTTAGGGCTCTAAGATAGGGAGAATGGATATTGATCTTAGAATCCATTGGGTATTAAAAAGTAGGAAATTCCTCTCCTTTGGAATAATTTTGCTTTTGATGACATTCCTTTTTAGTAGGAAACTTATGTAGGGCCACATAGGTGTTTTATGCATATTCATACAATGGTGTCATGGTGACATTGACTAGCCATTCCTGATGTCTAGAGAGGTTTGAAGATCTAAAATTACTCAAATCAGGAAGTTTTATGGATTGAAATCATATTTTTGGACTTGTTAAAAACATTCATGTTTTGGATACCTAGGGTGATATTAATTTTCCTATATAGATAATACTTCTACTTAGGGTAGGGAACCATTATCACATTGATGAAGCTAGCCATTGGTTCAAATATTAGGGTACCTTTAAATTAGTCTCTTTTTATTGCTTTGTTCCTTAAATAGGGTGAGGGGAATCCACTGTCGAGGTCCTCAATCCCATGAGATTTGTGCTCGATTTTGAGAAACAGGGGATGAAAATGGTTTAATCAACCCCCTAGGGATGGCATGATCAAGGAATGAATTATTTTTTATATGGGGTACCATGATCAAAATGAAATTCCATACATTAATACATATCTCATATGAACGTATATCAAGAAACATGAAGCTCTATAACACGACATGGTGGGTGACTAGTGTCAGGGGTAATATCCTCTCATATGAGTACACTATGATGTCATGTAGTTTAACATCATTCAATAAGGGCATTATATCAATCAACTTAAAAAATACTATTATGATTTTTTTTACAGTTTCATATCATTTGGAAAGGACATAGAATCCATGCAATTTACCTTTGTTAGGTGAGGACATGGTTGACCCATCATGAATGAGGGTACATGATCTTATACATTTGATGGGCCTACATGTAGGGGATATTTGGGAGTCCCATAATTTGACTTATCATTCTTATAGAATATGGGATAATTTCATTTGTTCCAATATAGGTTTCAGGTCGTAGGATCTGGGTGTCACTATGTATCCTACCATGGTGTGAATCATGTGAAACCTAATTCTATGATGTATCACATTGGGTGACCAATGCGGGAGGAAATGTACTCCTATATTAGAATACTATTATTCTATGAAATTTAATGATATAAAGCGAAGAAATATTGGCCTTAAATTTTAACATCATGGGGTCAGGAAAAATTCACTTAACATGAGGGGAAAGACGAGTTCCATCCAATTGTTTATTGTATTGTGATTAAGACCATTTGGCCATGCATTTTAATGTCATGTAGTCCTGATGTAATGGTCATGAAATATATTTTCATGCTGTCAGAATGTACTTTCATAGAAACCATGAGTTCATATGGCTAATCAGATTGGGATATTATGTCATATCTCAAACATGAGCGAGGAATAAAGTGTAAACCATTACCGTAGTGGCTCTCGGATTGGGATAAATGATAGGATGATTCGGATCCATTGGGCATATGGAAGTATGAGATTCCTGTCCTGGGGTGAAATTTTCCATTGGTTGGAAGGAAATTTTAGTGGAAAAATCATGCAGAGTCATCATGGCATTTCATGTATAGACAAACAAAGGTATCTTTAAGACACTGACTATCCATTTTTGATTTCCAGGGATGGCCATTGAGATCCAGGATTTCCCAACACATGCAGTTGGATGTATGGAAAGGATATGTCCTGGTATGAAAAAAAATGTATTAACCGTAATTATATGAGAAATATAGAATCCCCTACAGAGATCTGACTCTCACGTGGTGGGGCATGATCCTTGGAAAAGTTGTTATTGTAACAATCATGGTTTGGACTCTCCTGGAGAGATTTGCATTTACGTGGTGGAGACTGGGGGGATTTTTATAATTCTATTTCACACAGCTGGAATCGATCATAATATCTGAGCATCACTATGTATCTCATTATATAGGGAATAAATCTTCACAGAGGTCTTGAGGTATGATTATGTTTAATTTCATGCGGTAAGGAATTTGGGCTCCCTAACATGGAGGGGAGAACATTAACATTACTTTTAAGGTAAGTCCACTATGAACCTAACAAGCATACCATGGATTTACATGCCTTGATCATGTGAGGAATTCCCTTCCAAACCAATAATCCCACATGATAATTCATTGGTGTGAGAAATAATGGACAACGTAGGTGTATTCTTCCACATATGGGTAACAAAACAAAGGATATTGGCATTTTATTTTATGGTCATTTGTTACAGATGGGCCCATATTTTGTGATCTAGTTTCCACTACGTCTCTCATTAAAAAAATAATCTGAAGTAGTTCTTTGAATTTCCATCTTCTAGTCTGACCCATACACAAGGTACATAAATTTTTTATGGTGGTTAAACCAGGATGAAGAATATATAAGTTGTTACATATTCTATGATGGAATGAATCAAGCTACAAAAAGTACTAGAAATTGGTCTCCCTGTATAGGCTTGGTTCATACGTTGGTAGATGGGAATTTTCTCTTTCTTTTAATGAATAGTGGAAGGGCCCAAGGATGTAAAATTTGAACATCACTATATGTCTCGTGAGGGAATGAATCAAGCCAAAAATTTTTCTAGAAATTGTTCTCCCTTCCTAGGCATGGCCCATACAAATTGAGAGTGGAAATTTTTCTTTATTTTTACCGAATGGTGGATTTTCCAAAGGATATAAAATCTGGGCATGACTACGTACCTCATGAGGGTAGGAATCAAACCACAGGTAGTCCTAAAAGAAACTCCATGTACCATTCTGACCCATGAATAGAGAAAGAGTATTTTTATTCATTCTTTTGTGGTGATGGGCCTGTCAGGTACTATTACTCTCTGTTTTCATGGGGATGCTCTTACATCCATTCCTAAGCTCATGTTCTCTATGCATGGTGTGAGAAAAAATAAATATCAAGGGTTTATATCACAAAACAAAAACATTTTAGGGTATAATAGATTAATTTTGAATCATATGGTGGTTGGATATTTATTTAGTATCAAGGAATCTCTATGTATTCCATTGAAAAATGGAAATCCAGTCATACGTAGACCTGTGAAGAGACATCCCTATATTGGTGTAATCCATATGTAAATAGGGGGAACATTTCATGATGGTGGATGGGCCTATGACAAAGAGTCTCAACATAACTACATATCTCTCTTAAATGTAAATCATACCCACATTGTTTTGGAGAAAGAGATTTATCGTGTTGATCTAGCTCTCAAATAAAAATAGGGGCATTTTTCTTTCTCCTTTATCGATCATACTAATGTATGTGGACCACTGATTTGAATGAAAATATCTTCAATAATTTCAATGTCATGTGGTATGGATGTTTCATCATGCATTTTAATGTCTTGTGATTAGGACCTTTTTCCACGCATTTTAATATCATGTGGTCAAGATGATGTTTTCATGTATTTTTACATCTTTGTGATTAGGTCATTTCATCTTGCACTTTAACATATTTAAATTAGAACCTTTTGTCCATGAAATTTATGTCGTGTGGCCAAAATGATTTTATCATGTAGTTTTACGTCGTGTGATAAGGACGTGTTTACCTTTTTTCTGCATGAAATATTACTTCATGAACCTTGCATTGGTGGGGGGTTAGATATGTTTTCCATCCATTGAAATTATAAAATAAGATATGTTAGAGTAGGATTTATGTATGATATATGTTTCATCCCATTTAGGATCAAATTTTGGTAGTTTCATTCTATGTATCATTAGAGTTCTAAGGACCAAAAAAATTTCTCCTTCAATGAATGACAAAAGGCAGAACATTTTGTTGAAGTCACATGTATTCATGTTTTGGTAAAATCCTAAATGATACAAAGTGTGTAAAAATTTTCAAAACTGGTTGATCCAACTCATCGATCCACTTATGTGCTTACTCATCTATGGATAGTTTATGAGAGATGGAAACTTGGGGTGAGGGTAATTAATCTTTTATGGGTATAACTAACTCAATCCCATATGCCAATGAGTGTTCGGTTTCATGAATGGTGGAAGAAGTCATGGTTCGGTATGCTCAAAGAGCGTGGAGGAGATTATCTAACCATGACTAATTATCCCTGTCTAGAATATTTTGTAGTATATTGGATAGGGTCTTGTTGAAGGCCTATATCTATCTATTGGCCACAACATTATAAAAGGATGAATGGTTGGTCTAGATAGTATACTCTTGATACAATTTCTCTAACTCAGCAGAACATAATTCGGTGTTGTTCTACATTATTATTGTATGAGGGACACCAAATTTTCTGATGATATTGTCTTTGAAAAGGCTGCAAATGATTCATGCCCTATCCACATTGACGGGTACCACTTCTCCCCATTTAGAAAAAATTTGGTTTCTTTTAGGATATACATGAACTACATGGTAGTAGGAGGATGATATACTCCCATGACATCCACTCCACATATGAGAAATTTCCAAGATAATTCGTGTATGTGAAGTAACATAAGAGGTTAGTGTATGAAATTTTTATGAATGAGATAGGAATTGAAATTCTCTATTAACTTAGCACAATCCTATGTTATAGTGGGCCAATTGTATACAAGCCTTTTAATTTGGTAGGATGTGTTTTATTCTGATTAATGTTCCCCACATGATATGGTATGCACATCCTTGATGACGACAGTGGTCCATTCTTTATCAAAGCACCTCCGAGGAATCCCATCAAGGCCCCTTTTGTAGAGGCCATTTTTTGGTTTCTTCCAACGTAAAGAACAAATTTGATTGAAAATCTCTGAATTTTCTCCCTTTACTACCCAATCTGGGTTTTTCACCCTTATAAAGGTAATTTTCAATGTGATACATCCAATAAGGGGTAGGACCATATGGATTAGCAATGGTATTAATCTCACTGATTTCTTGCATGTCGTATTGATCTAATTGTATGGCCATACGAAGATGGGAAATGATGATGATTGTATTCTCCTAGTTTGGGTCATCTAGGGCTCTGTCTGAATTTTATAATGCATTTTCAAGTGAATTATATAACTAGGGGACATGAGTTAATTTCATCTTAGAGGGGGGTTCTAACATATGTCCTCAGATGTGTTCCATCAATGGAATTTTCTCCTCTTTCATGATATCGTAGTCACCATTGACAGGATTTATGACCCGTTTTGAGTCACATTTTGTCTCCAAATGTCTTAATTTCACATGATGTCTGTCTTCTTTGCCTACACTTAGAACCTAATATCCTACTTCATTATTTTTCATCCATCAGATAGTTGGAAGGAGTAATGTAAGACTGCCTTTTTTTGAATATATGAGTATGAATCCCACCACCACATTGTTGGGCTTAGGGTCATACATCATTTTTCATGTTGGTCTTCTCGATGAAGCATCAAAATCCATATCTTATGTTTGGGAGTCCACTTGAATTGGGAAAACCTCCTCATTGGGGAATTTAACATCTAATGGATTCATTTTTTCCCAGGGATATTCTTTCACGAAATATGCTAATGCCTAACTTATGATGGACATCTGAGGTACATACTATATATCGAACTACAACAGGATGACTACCCACAATGATTGGTGTCCGGTCAACATTGTACAGTTGAGAATATTCTTGAGTGGGTTACTATGGGAGACCAAATGGACCTCATTGTGATATAGATAGTGCCTCACCTTTTGGAATTCAGATATTACGACCGTATATCTCTTATAAATATTTGAAAAAATAGTCTCAATGTCAATAATAGTTTGTTTGAGATAATAAAGGTTATTTTCATTATCTGCATCATTCTTTTATGTGATAAACAAAACAATCGACAATTCTAAGGAAGTCACATACATAATTAGTTCTCTTCATTTAACAATATTTACTCAAAATGGAGAGCTTAATATATATTTCCTCAAATTTTTCAATGCCTCTTGAAAATAATCGGTCCATTGATATGAAAACTCCATTTTCATCAACCTAGTGAGGGGAAAACATTTTCCATCATGGTTGGATATGAATCATGAAATGTAGTCTAGATTCCCTTGAACTCCTCTTAAATATTTGAGATTTCAATGATGTGTAATTCCAAGTACAAACTTTTTAATCTTAGGGTTCACATCAATGACACGATGGCATACAACATCGTTGAGGAATTTCCATAAGGTTATATTAGAAGAACATTTCAATGGGATCATTTTGATACTTTGTTATCACAATTTAATGAAAAGTATTTCAAGATATGAATGGTTTTTCACATGTTCTCATGATTTATCCACCAATTCATCATCATAGTATTGGATGAAATTTCCTATAAAGGACATGAAGATATGATTCATGGCTGGTTTATATGTGGCATCTGCATTCTTCAAATAGAATGGCATTACTATGTAGTAAAATAATCCATGGGGGCCTAAAGGTGGTTACATATTCATCTTCATAGTCCATTAAGATTTGGTTATATCCTAAATAGATTTCCATGAAAGAGAGATCTAGATATCGGGTAGTTTCATCGATCAAAAAATCGATGATTGGGACAGGGAAGTCATCTTTCAGGAAGTTCCAATTGAAATAATTGAAATTAATGAAAACATTCATATTTCCATTATTCTTTTTGATGAGGACAATATTGGATAACCATATGAGATATTAAAACTCTCGAATGAAATTTTCTCAAATAATATTGTGGACTTCAGCAAATATTTTTTACAGTATGTGTTCAGTGTGTCCTTTTGGCATCTTGCTTATTGCCATTGTGGACTTCCAATAGGACCAGGTTGTGAGTGTCCACCTCAGGATCGAGGATTGATATTTTTTTTATAGTTTGAGTTGAAAAAATACCAATTATTCTTTATAAATGATGTGTGTGTTTATTTCACTTTATAATACATGTACTGATTAATAAGAGTGGGATGTGAGTCTTCTTTTTCACCTAGGTGTATTTCCATGAGTTCAAAAGTGGTGCTAGAGACATCCTCCTTGAATTCTAGAAAGGAATTCCGAAGGTATTATTATTACCCTTCTAAATCTTCCTCATCGTCTTCTCTATATTATGGGGAAACCATATTTTAGATGAGCACTTAAGAGTTAAAAGGAGAATCACACATTTGGTATTTGGAGGAGGAGGTGAATTTTTCTATCATATATGATGGTGGGTGATTCTATAGATGGTATGGAGTGATGGGTGGAGGAGTATCTATACCTTATTTGGGTGAAAACACATCCTATTATACATCAATGGTTGAGGTAGGGATTATCTGGAGCTTTGGTGATGGATTGAGTGAATTTCCATCTGAGCACTGACCATAAATTGGGGGAATAGTGGCTATTTCCACACTGTTAGGCTTGGAGTAACTATCTAAAATAATGAGGAATGCTGAATAAACATCCAAATTCGGACTCATTCACTATATTTTATTGATGGGTTGTACACATTCCTCACCGAGCTTATCAAAAGGGTTAGCATGGACTATTTCCAAACTGTTTAGGGCGTCGACCAAATCAAATCCATCGAGTGAGTGTTGCTTCAATTTCATCACATAGAATCCTACATCATTACAGTGTTACTCACTATATTGTAATTGGGATTATGAGATCAAAATTTCCCATTCATTACATTAACAAAATATTTTATACAGTTATGTTACGTTGAGGTAATTGTTGCATGTCGATGCAACCATGACCATCCTAGATGTACAATAAAGTTTATATTTTTCATGATCACTAGAAATTATTATTCGACTGTGAGGTTTTCAAAAAGGTGTTTTGAGACAGATTTGGATCAATATATATACTAAATTTTCTCATATCCCAATAGGGTTTTGGTGCAAGAATTTAGGTTATCTTCAGTGCATCCTAACCGACGATGTTCCCACTATGGGATGAGATTTGATCTAAAGCCACAGTCGGTATTATGTTTTTAAACATCAAAACCATGTATCCTATGAGACACATGTATTTCTTTGATGCTCCCTTATATTATGGTGTCCCCATCTTGATATGTGGTGGAGATAACTGCATGGTATTCTGTATGATTGGTCTATGATCGATAAACTTGAGATGTAGCCACATCAACTTCAATCACTGTGGGGATCATAAAAGTGTCTACATATTCTTCCATGGGATCAATTTACATATTAAGTGCATCAAGGATTGATAGCCTCATCGGTACTGGGGCTAGGTATTTTAGAATGTCATATTTTCCATCAAATTATTGATATTTCCCATCTTTGGGACGATCTTTTTAAGGGGATTTATGGGCTTGAGAATTGGATGTATACAAAACTATCCCTGAGACATTAGCTTGTGGTGATTTTGAACATTGTGAACTTGGAAAAGTATGTATTCCTACACATCATTGGAGATTAGATACTTTCTATTATTCTCATGGATATTAAATGATGATTAGGTTAGAGTGGATTATGGTTGGGGTAGAGGAATATTCTTGTTTTTGTTTTCTCCATATAAGGGTTCTTCCATGAGACTCTTCAGCACTAATGGTTTTCAATAGCGTGCAACCTGGAATTTGGTATCTAATATAGCTGCATCATCCATGGTATCCTTGGCACTTGCAGACTCTACCACTAGCTCCATAATTTTTTGCTGGGAACATAGGTTCATAACCATATTATTTGTGGGAGAATAGATCCATTAAATGGATCACATTAATACATCCAAAGATCTATTTTTCACCTGACAATGATCCAACCTAATTAACATCTTCAGGTGTTTAAATTTGGTGGTACGATACCCATGTCTTCAAATCTTATGGAATAAAATATGAGAGCATAAAATCGACCATTATCCAGGCTGAAAGTTCTTCTTATTTCAAAATCTCCCCACCATTCTAGTTGAAGTAATATTTGTATGGACGAATCTTTCAGGATTGTGGGGTCAGTGTCAGATTTGTTGTATGAGGAACTACAAGGGGAACAGTTGGTTACTTCGACAATGTTTGGGGTATTCCATGGGATTAGTATACTATTTTTCAATCCATCCAACTGTTAATCTTTTCTCCATTTTTTCAAACAACATCTTTCACTCTCCTTCATCCTGTTATGGGGTGGAAACATATACCACATGTGATAGTAGTGATGCCTTTATATCCTAAATTAATTATATCCTTCTTTATAGATTTTTTTTAACAGGAAACACACTTAAATGGTGTTTCCTAGTATTCGATGAAAGGGAGAATGATATGTCCTGTCATCGAGACCTAGTTCATCATCCATATTTGGAACTATAATCTAGTCCAAGATTCAATTCATGGGGGAAATAATGTATACATGGACTATGTCATCCTAGTAGTAGTAAATTTTATTCTTCTGTTTCATGAATTTATTTCTCTTAGGTACCCTTTTATCATCTTGTCATGTAGGGAGAATCTACTGACATCCATGGAACCTTTAAGGCTCTGTAAAGGTGTTAAGGCTAGATCTGGCACTGGGGGTGTCTTACAACTAATAAATTCAAATTTATCTCTTCCCACCCATTTGGTAGAGGCCAATTGGTCTATCTGGGTCATGGAATTTGCCCATTATACTGAATATTCTATTCAATGTGGGATAGAATAAAAATCCTAAAACCTGGTTGTATATTTTGCATGAATAAGTAGTGCTTTCATCTCATAGTGAGGAATATAGATTCATATATAAGGAATCTCATAATGGGGGAGTTTCATGTTCAATGATTTGGTGAGGACATTCCATCTAACACTGAACCATGCGACTCTTTCATTTTCATAGTGGTTTCAGTTCATGAGATTGTTGACTATTGGTTTTGGAAACATTGAGATGAATTGGAATAGTAAATGTCATTGGATATCCTCCCATCCTATTATCAAATGATATGGATGAATTTTTTACTATAGGAAGGAAGAACCTTGCAGGGTTCACATGGAAAATCTCTGATTTCCAACCTCCTATTGTTTTGGGGTTCCCATCATGGGAGCACAGTAAAAGGAATAGTGCATCAGATGTTGTTTTGGGTCACATGATCCATTCAATACTGGAAATATAGGATTCCTAAAAATTTGTAGTGGTTATATCTTTCTCACCCGGTTGGTGCAGTGTTTCCATTCTCGATTTATTATAGTGCATCACCCTTTCAATGCTTCTAATCGAGCATCCAATGACTCAATGGTATAAAAGATCCCTTGATGCATGTCCTATTGAACCTGATCGTGGGAGGACATAGTAGGGGAAAATTTCGACATGTAGGATCTACTGGAATTTGAGGTAGATACAATGCCTGGTGAATAATTTATGTATTCTCTTAGATCTATTATATTTTTCTCATTAATAAATGGATAACTTTATGTCCTTCTATAGTTGTATTCCGGTAGACTGATGGTCTCTACATTGTCATGGACAAGCATCTTGGCCTTGATTCATTTTCCAGGATGATCCCCTATGCAAGAGTCACACCTATGGAATGTGTATGTTGAAGCTATTCCTAGGGAACAAATTTGATAGTATGGATTCATCAGAGAATCTCAGTATTTATTCTCCATAGCTATTTCATTTCATCCTCATACCGAGCAAATATCTACTCATGTATCATAGGTATTTTCTCATTAGGAGGAGGAGGTGGGTTTTATGTGACATTTTTCTTATTATAATAGTTGTTAGGGATCCTTGAATGAGGTATTGAAGGATTGATTGAAAAAAGTTCTCAAATTTAGGGTGTCTCTTTGGTTCTTGGTACACACACCTTTTGGTACACACACATTTGGGTTTGTTGTATATTTGATTCTGGGGGAAACCATCCTCTACATATTCATTGGAAGATTCATTATTTTTGATGAGGTCTATTGGATTGGAATCCATGATGTTCAATTATGCATAACACACTATGGGTTTCATACCATTTTTGAATGGTGTGATGGATGCTATCATACTTTGTTGCATCTTCTAATTCCATTTTGGAGTCCCATTCATGTTTCTTTGTGAAGGGTAACTCAGAGGGAACCCTCATATGACTCTGCCAAATGCCTTTTATCTGGGATTCATGAGTCGCAAAATGGTACAGAATAGGTAAACTATGTATTATTTTTCCACCATTGTTGATAATATATATATTTATTCTAGGATGGTGGTTGAGGTAAAAATTCACCCATCGCTGTGGGGTATGGTTCCTCTAGTTCCTCTATTACTATTCCTAAGACCTAATTGTGTGGGTCTTATGGGGGAATGTTTTATTAAAAATTCCCCCAACCCGGCTATCTTCGGATGCTCTCATAAATCACTCATCACAGTTTCCATTGGTAATTGCTTCATATTGTGCATTCCAATTTTGGTTTGATCCGGATATAGAATCGGGTCTACACATGAAATATTTTATTTTAAGAACATGAGGAGGGATTTTTTATTAGATTCCCTCATACAATAATCCTATTAAATGTTCTTGATTTCTGAGTTCATTAGTATTTTTTTTGTTTCATTACTCTTGTTTGGCATACAACTTTTGACGAATACCCATGGACAATTATATTTGAGAATGTAATCATTCGAGAATTGGGATTTCATTTTACTACCATCATGGGATAATTACACTGCAAGATTTAACTTCCAATGTGTTCGAGTGGATATTTCATGGGGTGAATTGAAAAGATCTATGTTATCGTATTCCCCATTAATTAACACCATATTGGATATTTTCGATATGGAAACACAACCTGTTCAGTGCATGGAGGCATATAAATTCAAGATCATTCTTTCACATACCTAATCATGTTTTCTGTATAGACTTAAGGGCCTAAGGAACCATTTGATAGAGGAGATCCCCCATTATATTGACATGGTCTACATACCCATCATAGTGAAAAAATTCCTTTTAACTAGCTGAGATTTTTCTACATGTTGAGATGAATGTATTGATTTCATTTTTTCAACAACTCTCAAGGTATGTCAAACTGGGAAGTTGTTGTGGGATGAAATATTACTAGTATGTCATCCCTGAATAATTTTCTTCTAGAAAGAGACATATCCTTTTATCCTCCAGATACTTTTATTCTTGTTCTAACCAACATTAATGCATCATGGTTATTTTTTCCCATGTTGTGGGGCCAGTTGGATCCTCATTAATATATGATTGGTTCGAGGGAAGCTCATATGATGAGAATCACCCTAGGACATCTTCTGGTAGAGAAAGTATGTCACTTTCTATTGATATAGTGTCTAATATATTCAACCCCATCCTTCCAATAACCACATAATAATAGGTATTTCTTGTATTTGACCCTATAAGAGGGGAACTTCTTTCCAAGTAATATTTTTACTTTTAGGAGGAACTTCATGGTGGACCCCATCAAGGGGAAGACCTTCTTGTAGTTTTCTATTTTCATTGTGGGGAGGACCTTCACCACTAATCTCATGACGGATACGAATACCATTATGAATTATTTTTTTTACCATAAGGCAAATTTCTATGGAGTGCATCCTCAAGAGGACCTTCAATACGGACAGAAAGTTGGGAAGGACATTCTTTATTCTTGATTTCATTGTGGGGAGGGCATTCAAAATGGTTTTCATCATGTTGAGGACTACCATAATATCTTGTTGTCAGCTAATAGAGATGATTTCTCAAGTATATACACTTGGGAGGACCATCAGGGAGGAAAATGGAATGGGGAGTACATTCTTCCTATTAGATCTTATGTCCACAAGGATGTATCTATTGACACTCGTAATGATATAGTGTCTCATGGTCGATTGGTTTTTTCCCATGATGTAAGCCTTCATGGGTGCTCTGAGATAGTCCTTCAGAGCTACTGGTAACGAAATTATAGGAAGGCCATTCCCAACTTTTAATACCACATCCATTATTTTTTTAGGATTGGTAGTATCGTGATCATCTATTGATATTTATTTAATGGAATCAATAACCCTAGCTTCTATTAGTGTAGGATCATGAATGTTTTATTCATTTTCCAACTACCTTTAGAGAGTTTCATTTTTGGGTGCTCTCTTGCTAGTGACTGGGGTCATCTTCTATTGGTAAGGTCCTTAATATTTTGTCCCCTATTTGGGTTGTTCATATTATATTGATTTCATATTATAAAGAGAATTTTGAGTTATGGAAGGGATATATATCCACGCTGGAGTGGCCACCATGGTGGACCGGTGTCCCCCAGTTGGAATAAGTATTTTCTCCTATTATGGTTATCCATTTATCATGGAATATAGTCGGAGGCCCTCTTGGATTGGAGCATGGATGAATGTCTACAACAGAGTTATAATATTAATTTATGGATGCTTCACCCCACACGGAAAGATGAGGTTTTGGACCGAGCTCAGTTCTATTCACTACTAGAAAATAGGTCTATACCCACGGTTTTTCAAAAAACTATGGGTATAGGGTACCCCTATACCCACGGTTTTCCAAAACCATGGGTATAAAGATAGTATGTGAACCTATACCCACAGTTCTCCAAAACCGAGGGTATAGGGTACTTTCCGAAGACCTATACTGGTGGTTCATTAAAACTGTGGGTATTGGTTTTTTTTGAAGACCTATACCCACGGTTTTAGAGAACCATGGGTATAGCTTATGGCGGGGAATCAAAATTAGGCGGGAGACAAAAAATATTCACGGGAATATATTTTTTCACTGTGTAGTTTAATATATTTATAAAAATATAAATTTAGAAACATATAATTTCTTTAACTCGGTTGGTCAATAATGGAGGTGTGGCTGTTAGACTCGTGTTCGAATCCCGCGGTCTGAATTTTTGAATTTTAATACCTGAGGTGGATTAAGCTAATATATATACGTTTATGTATAAATATATATCCAAAATAATTTGCAGCCTGGTTGGTTACTTGGTGGCGTACGGATTTGAAGCCCAACGTGAGACGCAGGTTCGAATCCGAGATCCTGCATTTTTTTATTCTAAGTGGATTAAATTAATATATATATGTTGATTTATGGATATATATATATATCAAATGAATTCACAACATGGTTGGTCCTTCAGTGGTGTGCAGCTTTGAGGCCTCGCGGGAGTGTGGGTTCCAATCCTAGATCGTAATTTTTTTTTGAATTTAAATACCCCATGGTCTGAAAACCATGGGGTCTGTTGTGTGCCATGCTGTATTGCTGTGGTGCACACTTTGACCCCCCCTATACCCATGGTTCTCCAAAACCGTCGGTATAGGTTGAGACCCCTATACTGATGTTGTTCCAGACCACGGTTCCCAAAAATATGGGTATAACCTATACCCACGGTTTTTGGGGCTATACCCATGGTTTTGAACTGTGGGTATAGGTCATTTTTTCAGTAGTGATTACAGCAGATTTGAATAAATCATAACAGGTTGGTAGGATATAGTCAAGGATCGATGTCTGATCATCCATAAAATATATGAATTTTTGGGATATATCTTTCGCTGGAATGGGGATATTTTCCCATTATGATGCCATATTAGAGATATGTGCCTACTATGGTCTGCTATGTGTTTCTAGTGGATAATATAATTTCTCCTAGGTTGGGGTCTAAGAATGAGTTTTCCCCAAATTGTTGGCTGACATATTCTAGTTGTTTTCTCTAGTTTCCATTGTATTTTACTAATTTTCTCCATATTTTAAAGAAAATAATCCATATTATCATTTTTTTAATGTATTTTTATGATGGGATTGGTATGAATCTATAGGAATTTGAATATAATTATATTTGTTTCCACCATATTTGACTAGGGTATTGATATGCAGGTGCATGAATTTGTATATCCCCATATTTGATGACCATCATAGTTGACCGATGTGAATCGTATTAATCATGATGGACATGAAAATACCTATATTTTTTCATCATATTTTGATAACGGTCTTCGAATGTGATAGTAGGTATTTTCATATACACATAGCTGGTTGTTTTCCTATTTCACATCATGTGCTACCACATTTCTACAGTGGTCTTCATAAGAGTGGATGGGGATATATATCCACTCATATGTTATTTTCATATGTTCATGGTAGGTTTATTGTGAATGAACAATGGTAATGAAATGTTCCATGTAGTTTTATTTTCACCCTCAGCAGGCTTCTTGGGGGGCTCGAGTCCGTTGGATTTCAGTAGGATCCCACAAGGTGATATCCACTTTATTATGAAGGTACCGGGTCACCTGGAGTAGATAATGACATCATTTGGTATGGGACGTTGAGTGAGACCCATGTTCAATAGGGAATATTTCATTGATGATGACATCATCAGCTTCCCTTGGATAAGGGAGGTACTCATTGTCATAATCCATGGACAGGAACTCAAAACAATTTGAGATAGAATTTAGAGGACCTTAGTTCTAGACTTCGATCCACTGCTGAGTGGTGGATGGTGGGGATTCTACACCTAGAGGGATTTCCATACTACCATTAGGGTGTGGAGAGTACCGTTTTTATGTTACATACTAATAATAATATTATAAACCCAACATTTAAGGCACTATGTGGGTGATGGTGTCATTCTCTTCATCAAGACTATGTCCACATATGCAGTTGTTGATGCACATTTATGAACAATCTATCAGGATGTCATTTTATTGAAGGAATATTTTTTTAATTTATTGAAAAATATATGAAAGGTATAGAAAAAACCCTCATAAAATAAGAATCTCATTAAAAAATTTATAATTGTTGATCTCAGTTGGCCCTCTTACATTTTTATTCAAAAGGGGCCCATGATGGGGTAATACCGCCACCTTGGTTAGGGACTCACATTGAGTTCCCCATTTTTGTTTCGAACAAAAGTGCATTATTGACAGAATGTTCATTTTCGGGGGTTAGGGTTTTGTGTACTCAATTTTCATTGGGACAATGTCCTTGTATAGTCTCTAAAAGGTTTATTCATGGAGCAAGAAACACCAAATAGCTCTCACATCCATGAATTTTATAACTTATTTCCAAAGGCAGGCATTAGTCAGATTAGTAGGCCAATGACACTTATAGATTCACATTAGGTTAGAGGATAGGATATCTGGCTTATCACACACTTTTGGGGGGAACTATTTCCTATTACGGGACTCTATTAAATATTTAAGCCATGTTCTCATGTTCAGGAATCCTTGGTTCCATACAAATCATTTTTCTATAGAATACACTCAGGTCGCAATATCAATCAGTGGTATGAATTGGTCTTGAATCATCTATATGTATCTTAGGTTCTCAATCAATTACAATACATATATTTATCTGAGGTTCCTCATCAATGCTAACATTTTCATGATAGGTCAGTAATTCCATTGTTATTTGTTGAGAGAATTCAAATTTAAGACACATGATGAATCACTCTGGAGTATATTTTCATCAAGGGGTGACATGAATTGTTTCAATGTTGGGATGAAACCCATAACATGAAATTCTTACTAATCATCATGAGATGAATTAGAACCCATGTAGTTTACTGTCACATAACAGGACACATCACTGTTTAAGGTCATGTTAAAAGGACCCCACCATGAATTTTAACATCATGTGGATAGGACAGCTAGGAAGAATTTTCCTAGTTAATCATTAATTTGATAGTTATGCTGAATGTAACACCTAGACCCCAATTACCCAGACTCAGTGAATTATTACATAACATTTTCATGATCACAAAATTTCAAGCCTCGAAAGTCCAATTAGTTTAGTAGCCTTTGAATTACTAGATACATTCATAAAGATTACATTACATCATAAAGTGAAAACTACAACAACAACTTTCTCTACACTCATATCCCCTTATACTATCCCTACAGGTCATTAATAAAATACATTCTTCACATACTATGAAAAATAAAACATAGAAAGGGGTGAGCTCTAAATACCAGTAAGGATAACAATATAGCAAAAACAATCAAAAATAAGCATAAACATTTAAGGAAACATATAACTAAAACAAAAGCTTTTTAAACATAAATTTCAGCATAATATGGCAGAAATAAAATGAAATAATGCCATTTAATTATTCACATGGATATTCTACTAGTCGAATAATCACATGAAATATAAATATCAACTTTCATAATGATGGAATGCATAATGCCAGACTATCATAACCACATAGTCATGGCCTTGTGCCAAGACTATAAATAAGATTTTGTCAAGGCCTTGTTCCAAGACACTAGCTTGTCTCATGAGACCTACTAATGCATCGAAGAGCTATAGGGGGATCCACCTGTCACTTATTAAGTCTAATGAATTCCTCATATGAATAGGTTCAAACATAACATAAACATTCGTATTAAAAAAAGCATACGGAATGTCAATACATTCTTCATAAAAAATGAATGGTATAAAAATAACACATCTACAGTCAAACATATCACAAAACCTTAAATAAAATATGGATGTTTTGTATCATAATAAATCTACTTCAAATAATATTAAAATCTATCAAAGTATGTTTACATATATGAAGTCAAAACTATTTGAGAGAAATGTCTCCTTTTTTAAAATTATTTAAAGGTCACATAATATTAAAAGCAAAACTTTACATTGAAAATATTCATATAATCTTGTATGGGAAGCTTCAAAGATTTTATAATGGCAGAAAATAGACGCACCCACCATATAAGTTAAAAAAAAGTCATTCTTACCTTAATTATGTCAAAAAGGTTAAAAAGGACCTTGTTTGGAAAACGATGGAAAAATTCCTTTATAAACTTCTTATAAAAATTCAAAAAAGGGTATGAATTACTTTAAGACATATTATATAAAATAGTAAAAATGTTTTCAAATAAATTTTTATGAAACATGGATGTGGATGATAAAGAGGTCCTAATAGATAATTACGTATATAAAACATTGAATAATGAAGAGATTGTTAAATAAACCATTACCTTGTACATTTCCTTGGTTGAGGGTAGGTTAATCTCCTGTATAATGAGGAAATAATTTTTATTAGATTATACAATAATAATATACATTAATTATTATATCGTATATGATCTTTTAACATTTCTTTTTTAATAATATCTTAGTATTATCATTGTTAGGAGTGTTAATTGATTTGTTTTCATTTATATGATTTGTTATGTATGTCAAATTGTTTATGGATAGGTTTTATCTTATTCATATAAATAATTATATAATGTCCTTAAACATTATTTTTAATCATCAAATGAGAATTAGACTTTCATGGATACAATGGGGAATGAATCTCATCGTGTTCCTGGAGATGGTAGTCTATACGTACGCACGAGCAACTATATCATTCCTTTGATATTAAAATAATATATAATTAGATGGTATATCATATATACAGAATCATTATCATGTTATCTTTATTATTTACATCAATTAAACATCATTATCATACCCATCCAAATAATAATGTTTGGAATAACAATTACACCATGACGTGGAGACGGTAAGCCGTACGTATGCACGTATGGTGACATGTCATTATAAGGATGGATAGAATACTGAATATGGTTGTACCATATTTATAATAACATCACAGTATATATAATATACCGGAGTTATTATTTTAGAGTGGAAATAACAAAGGATGAAAAAGTTGAAGAAGAAAGGAACCTGAAATAGGGTGGTGAAAACATTACCACTTCTTCGGGTTCTTCCTTTTGATTTGATCAAAAGGTCTCCATAGGTTGGTTTTCTAATCAAACTATGGCCTTTAAGATGAATATAGGAATTTTTAGAGAATATTTGGGTAGGTTTTGGCCGTTCAAAATGGCTTCGAAGGTGTGAATTAGGGAGAAGGGGGAGTTCCCTTTTATAAGAGGAGTGAGGGGCACCTTAGGAAAAGCAAGAAATAATATTTTATAACAAATTCATATTCTGTTTCTAATGTATCCAAAGTGGATTATTTAAAGTTTAAGGTGGTTATAGGTAGAACACCACTCAACCTATAGGTTTTGGACAGGTTTGGGTCACTATATTAAATTCATCCTTTTTATTTAACTTTTTGTTAAATAGTTTGACATGTACCATGTCTCTTTTTATTTTTAAATTATAAAGTTAATAAACATACTATATACTTCCAAGAGACCCCCATGAGTCCATTACTGATATAGATATCATGACATAAGTACTTTGGCCAAACTATAGATTTTTAGGAATAGAATATCTAATAATAATATAATATTAGTTTTCAAATCTCTTTTATGTCAATTTTGGGACTATTGGGTATTTTGTTATTGATAAATTCATAACAGAATTATCAATTAGAAAAAAATTCATATAACCAATCCTAATATGTTATAGTAACCTATAAAATTATTTGAATTCATAAAAAGTCTCAGATTACATTTATTTGGATATTTATAATATCAACTATTTTAATATTTCATTAAAAATGTATTTACTGCATCACCATTATTTCATAAATAAATTAATTTATATAATGTATAAAAATTATAAATAAAATACCATTATGTAGTAAATGGTATTAGATTTATAATGAATATTTACAATCAAATTTATCTTATTTATATCACTATATTAAAAATGTTTTAGTAATTAAATATTGATTTTAACTCTTTTAACTCTTCTTTGAATTAAATAATATTAATTGTCCTAATCTAATCCAGGTGAACCTAAATGATAATATTTTATTCCTATGATTGTTTTTGGTCGAGTAAACTTTTCCAATAGAATTATAACACTTGTAAGGGTAATATTAATATCATTTTTACCCTTCATTACCCTATTTACAATTAACCGTGGTAAATAAAAGTAAAAAGTTACTATTCACCAAAAATTACTTTTTTCTCATTGAACCACATTTTACTCCTTGATATTAATAGGGTCTTTTGGATTTTTAAAATTCCACTCACAGAAGCAGTAAAATTATGTTTTATGTGAATTTGCAAATTTCTCTAGGTGGTGGGTAAAAGATGGTGAAAAGACCAATAAAATTGTTATATATCAAATATTATTCTAAACTAACTCCAATGAATTACATTGAACTTATATATGTGTTATGTATCTATTTTTACCTAAATTAAATTTAAATAGAATAAATAATTATTTAAATAAAAATTCAGTTTTAAACTATAACTTAGTGTTTTTTTCACTATTCATAAAAAATTGAATGTTTTCAGAATAATACCAAAAATTCACCGTAAGATAATTTCGATATTCCCAATCCAAAAATGAAGTCCATTTTGAAAGCTAAAAATTTTTAAAATTAGAAAAAGTGGGTATTACTATTCATAACGGCCAGTTTGATTGGTTGTGGTGTGTGAGAACTCGAAGTTGCACACAACACACGCTACTCTATTATTCAAAGAGAAGCGTACGTAGAAGCTTGGGGTGTGAAATTCTCCCCTCCTACAAATAATGTCATCATCTAAATTTCTTGAATACTACCGCATGAAAATACTCAGATGGTTTTTCATCATATGTTCCTCGGGTTCCCGTGTTGTCTCTTCCATCTTACGGTTTCTCCATAGAACTTTTACCAGACGAGTCATCTGGTTTCTCAACACTTGTTCTCTTGTATCAAGAATTATGATAGGATCTTCACAATAAGACAGATTGGGTTCCATTTGTAATTCACCATAGGTGATTACATGCATTGGGTCAGGCATGTATTTTCTCAATAGTGATATGTGGAACACATCGTGAGCTTTGGAGTGATTTGGTGGCATTTCCAAATGATATGCTACAGCCCCAATTCATTCTAGAATTTCAAAAGGTCAGATTACCTGGGACTTGATTTACCTTTCTAACCAAAACTTATAACTCCCTTCCATGGAGATACCTTCAAGAAAACATGATCTCCTACCTAAAATTCCTAATCCTTCTTTCAGTTATCGGCATAGCTCTTCTACCTACTTTGAGATGCTTTGATGTGGCTTTAGATTACCTTCATCTTTTCCATCGTTTCCTCCACTAGTTATTGGCCTACAATTTTTTTTAACCAACGTCATCCCAACATGTTTGTGTGCAACATCTCTTTCTGTATAACGCTTCATATGGTTCCATCCGAATACTTGAATGGAAGTTATTGTTATTGGAAAATTCCACCAGAGGTAAATATTTATCCCACATACCCTGAATTTCAAGTGAGAAATATCTCAACATGTCTTCTAAGGTTTGAATATTCAGTTCTGATTGTCCATCAATTTGGGTGTGGTAGGCAGTGCTCAAACAAAGTTCAGTATCCATGCATTTCTGAAGACTCTTACAGAATCTTGAAGTAAAATGGGGATCACGATCAGAAACAATCTATAGTGGTACTCCATGAAGTTTCACAACATTATTAATATATATTCATACTAAACGTTCAAGTGGTAGATCTTCTCTTATAGAAAGAAAATGTGTTGCCCTGGTAAGATGATCAACAATGACCCATATTGCATTATTCCTTCTCGAAGTCTTTGGTAGTCCCACGACAAAGTCCTTCGTAATATTATCCCATTTCCATTCATGTATGGGAAGAGGTATCATGACTCCACCAGGATGTTTCCTTCCAGCTTTCACTTGTTGATAAACCATACATCTTGACACAAAATCAGCAATATCCCTCTTCGTGTTTTCCCACCAAAAATTTTCCTTCAAATCTCTATACATTTTGGTTCTCCCAGTGTGTATAGAGAAATTGGAACTATGAGAATCATCCAAAAATTATCTTTTTAGATCACGTATAATGGGAACACAAATTCTCTTCCCAAACATTAAAATTCCATCTTCATACACAATGTCACTCAATCTCCCATCATACACAGCTTTAATCTTCTTCTAAAACTCTTCATCATTGGTCTGAGAATTCTTTATCCATTCTAGTAAAGATGGTTTGGAAACCATTTGAAAAAGTATTGATGTATCACCTTCCATGGTGATTCCCATATCCATCTTTACTAGATCAATGAAAACAGAATCCCTTTCAACACTCACCTTGTTCAAAACTCCATGATCCTTTCTACTCAAAGAATCTACTACCTTATATTCCTTCCCTGTATGGTAGTGTATTGTGCAATCATAATCCTTGAGTAGTTCAATCCATATCTTTTTCCTCATGTTGAGTATCTTTGTGAAAAAATATACTTCAAACTCTTGTGATTAGTATATATCTCAAATTTTTAACCATAGAGATAATGTATCCATATCGTTAAAGCAATGATTACAGTAGATAACTCAAGATCATGAGTAGGATAGTTTTTCTTGTGAATTTTTAGCTATCGTGATTCATAGGAAATAACACTATCATTCTACATAAGGACACAACCAAGTCCATTATTCGATGCATCAATATAAAAAACAAACCTTTCATTCCCTGATGGTAGAGTCAATATTGGAGCGATGAAAAATCTTCTCTTCAGTTCTTCAAAACATTCTTAACACTCTTTTTTTCCGAAATAATTTAACCCCTTTACATGTGAGATTTTTTAATGGGTTAGAGAACAGAGAAATATTCTCGAGGAAACATTGACAATAACCTGTTAAACCAATTAAACTTCATACATCAGTTATACTCATCGGTGCTGACCATTCTAGGATTGCCTTGATCATAGAAGGATCAACATAGATTCCATCCTTAGAGACAATATGGCCAATAAAAAATATCTCTTGAAGCCATAATTCACATTTTCTAAACATCCAATATAATTCATTTCTTCTATGAGTTTTCAAGATAATGCGCCGGTGATTTTAATGATCTTCGTAGATTTTGGAGTATACCAAGACATCATCAATAAATACCCACACAAAATCATCGAGATATTCCTTGAAAACTCTATTCAGTAGATCCATGAATACATAGGGTGCATTAGTCAATCCAAAAGGCATTACTGTAAACATGTAATGCATGTAACTGGTCGGAAATGCTCTCTTCGGAAAGTATTCCTTCTTCACACACTACTGACGGTATCCTGATCGAAGGTCAATCTTTGAAAAGTATTGAGCTCCATGAAATTGGTCAAATAAATCAACAATGAAATGTAGGGGATACTAGTTACTTATTGTTATAGCATTGATCTCCCTGTAGTCAATGCACAACCTCATAGATCCATCTTTATTCTTAACAAAAAGGACAGGGGCTCCCCATGGAGAAACACTAGTGTGAATAAATCCATTATTACACAATTACTCTAGTTGTTTCTTTAATTCAATTAATTCTATAGTGGCCATTATATAAGGGGGATTTGATATAGTCTTTGAACCAGGAATTAAATCAACGCAAAACTCAATTTCTCATTCTAGAGGATGTGCAGCTAAATCTTCTGGAAACACATCTACAAATTCTATCACAATAGGTATATCCTCTATTTTAACATTCCTTTCCTCACACATAGTTATTTCATTCTCTTCCTCCTAGATAATTGAATTCAGTTGAGCTACTGGGGGTGTATCTAGATAAGAATTAGGTGGTGATGATTCTTATGTAAAGATAAGGTGTTTCTTATCATTATCATAAAAAATAATAACCTTTTTCTTCTTACAATAAATATTCACATCATGGTCTGAAAGCCAATACATAATGAGGATTATATCAAATTCAATCATGGTTATGAAGATGAGATCAGAAGATAAATAACATTTAGATGCCTTAATAGGGACTGATTGACAAAATATTGTAGCAATGATTCTTCCCTTAGGGGTTTTGCTGACAACTCCCTTGTTAAATCAAATTGGAAATATCTAATTTTCGTAGAAAATTGGGATGATATGAAATAATGTGATGATCCAGAATCAAATAATGAATTTTCGAAACTGGAGGAAACGATTAAATTAACTTTCACCACGTCTTTTGGAGCTTCTACCTCCGTAGTTGTGAAATCATAAGCTTGACCTTGATCCCTTGGAATTTTCTGAGGATAGTTCCCCTAATGCTTAGGATATTCATTTTCATAATGTACCATCTCCCTAAAATTGTAGAATTGAACATAGGTAGATTCATTCATCCCCTTGCAATCATGATCATTGTGTCCTTTTCACCACACAAGTTATAGACTCCCATTCCTTTCAAGCTAGTACTGGAGTGTTTCATCCCACATTTACTATCGGATAGATATTAAACATTTCCCTTCTTCCCCTTATTTCCATTTCCAGAGTGATCAGCAGATCTCTTCTTCTCTTGCTTTATATTAAAGTCATAAGACTTAGAGAATTCATTTTATGTCTAGATAGCACAATATTCAATATCTTCGTATAACGAGAAGTATTGTGAGACTAATGCTCGATGAGGAAATTGTTTTAAACTATAAAATAAATGATCAATCTTATTTCATGGGTTACGTATATAATCTATTGCATGCCTTGCTAACCGTGCAATGTTAGCCTCATAATTCGCGACATTCTCATCCTCCTTTTCCCTCAGAATAAGAAATTACCTTTCCATATCTGCTTGATGGTCATGTGGAAAGTATTTTTCTAAAAATATCTCTTTGAACAGCCTCCATTCCATATTTTATACTTCATCTTCTTCCTTCGTGTTTTGAATAAATGGCCACCATTGGTCAGCATCTCCAGTGAGGCAGTAAATTGCAATGATCACTTTTTCCCTTTCACTACTCCCCAAGGCATGGAATATTTTCTCTGAGGAATTTATCCATTACTATGATACTAAGGGATTTATCCTCCCATTGAATGTTTGTGGTTGTTTCCTCAAGATGCGATCTAACATTGATCCTCCACGAGGTGGATCATGGTTCTCTATACGGATAAGGTTATTATTCATTACCTGAGTGAGTTGTCCTAGTTTGGTGATTAGCTGATCAGCACTAGTTGCATCACTAGCTCCACTATAATTATCATGAGCTAGAGGGAAATCCCTATATAGAGTGCGAGAATTGATAAGATTTCCATTCCATCCACTAGCTGCCATTTCTAAAAATTGGCATAACCAAGATCAGTTTATGAATCAAAATACATTATTCCATAATTGTAAAACACTTCACATAAATTGAACTATTTATGGATATAATCCATAATATTAAAAACAAAATGTATTATTTTATGAAATATATACCCATAAACCATTAATAATGGTTTGTAAAGAAAATGAGAATTATCCTAAGCAAATGCACTGAGTTTTTCGTAACCAAGAGTGCAGTAAGGCCCGTTGCGTGCACTAGTTCTCGTTGGATACTAGCTCAAAGCGGGGTTTTCAGGTTTAACCCCTAGGTACATCTATGCCAGAGCCACCACTACATGATCTTATCCAGACAGTGATTTATTTCTCATAAATCTCACAATATCACTACAATACAAAATTCATGGATGTTCTTCTATATTAATGCCCAATGTTAATCATAGGGATATGTTCTCTAATCAGTGTTTATCTAATTCTAGCTTCCAAGTATTGTACTAAATTTCCTCTGATACCAACTGTAATGCCCACACCCTAGTTACCTAGAGTCTTGGAATTATTACATAACATTGGCATGATCAAAAAAGATCATGTCTCGAAAGACCAATTATTTTAGTAGCCTAGGAATCACTAGATACATTCATAAATATTACATTACATCATAAGGTGAGAACTACAATAACATCTTGTTTCCACACTCATATCACCTTATATTATCCCTACAGGTCATTCATAAATTACTACTTCACATCCTGGGAAAAATAAAACATAGAATGGGGTGAGCTCAATTGTCTAGTATAGATAACAATATAACAGAAACATTCATAAATAAGTATAAATATATAAGGAAATGTATAACTAAAAAACATTTTAAACATGAAATTAAGCATAATATGGAAGAAATGAAATGAAATAATTCCATTTAATTATTCACATGAATATTCTACTAGTCTAATAATCACATGAAATATCAATAACCACTTTCTAAATGATGGAATGCATAACGCCAGACTATCTTAACCACATTGTCAAGGCCTTTTGTCAGGACTAAAAATAAGATTTTGTCAATGCCTTGTGCAAAGACACTAGTCCGTCTCATTAGACATACCAGTGCATCGAGGAGCTATAGCGGGCTCCACCCATCAATTATTAAGTCCAATGCATGCCTTATATTAATATATTTAAACATAACATAAACATTCGTATTATAACTAGAATACAAAATGTCAATACATTCTCCATAAACAATGAATGGTATAAAAATTAAAAATCCACATTCAAACATATCACAAAACCTTCAATTAAATATGGATGTTTGGTATCATAACAAATCAACATCAAAAAATCCATCAAATATGTGGACATAGATGAAATCATAACTTTTTAAAAGAAGTATCGCTTTTTTTGAAATCATTTAAAAGTCACATAATTATAAAAGAAAACATTTAATTTCAAAATATTCTTATAATCTTGTAAGGGAAGCATCAAAGATTTTATAAAGGCTGAAAATAGCCGCACCCGCCGTATAAGTTAAAAAAAGACATTCTTACCTTAATTTTGTCGAAAAGGTTAAAAAGGACCTTGTTTTGATAATGACGGAAAGATTCCTTTATAAACATATTATAAAAATTCAAACAAGAGTATAAATGACTTTAACCCATATTATGTGGAATATTTATAATTTTTTTAAATACATTTTTAAGAAACATGGATGTGGATGATAAAGAAGTCCTAGTAGATAATTACGCATAAATAACCTAGGATATTGAAGAGATTGTGAAATAAATCCTTAACTTATAGTTTTCCTTGGTCGAGGGTAGTTTAACCTCTTGTATAATGGTGTAATAATTGTTAATAAATTATAAAATAATCATATACATTAATTATGATATCATATATGATCTTTTAACATTTTGTTGTTAATAATATCTTAGTTTCATCGTTGTTTGGGGTGTTAACTAATTTGTTTCCCTTTATATGCTTTGTTACATAAGTCATGTTTGTTATAGATAGGTTTTATCTTATTCATATCCAGAATGATATCAATTCCTTAAACAATATTTTTAATCATCAAATGAGAATTAAAATTGCATGGATATGGTGGGGAATTAATCTCATAGTGTTCATGGAGACGGTAGTCCGTACGTATGCACGAGGGACAATATCATTCTTTTGATTCTAAAATAATATATAATTGGATTGTATATACTATATAAAGAATCATTATCATGTTATATTTGTTATTTTCATCAATTAAACATCATTATCATACCCATCCAAATAATACTGTTTTGAATAACAATTACCCCACGACGTGGAGATGGTAAGCCGTACGTACGCACGTATGGTGACATGTCAATCAAAGGATGGATAGAATACTGAATATGGATGTACCATATTTATAATATCATAAAAATATACATAAGATACTAGAATTATTATTATAGATTGGAAATAACAATGAAATATGAAATTGAAGAAGAAAGGAACTTGAAAGAGGGTGTTGAAAACATTACCTCTTCTTCGGGTTCTTTGTTTTGATTTGATCAAAAGGGCTCATTAGGTTGGCTTTATGATCAAACTAAGGACTATAGTTTGATGTGATGGAAGTTTATAGAATATTAGGGTAGGGTTTGGCCAAGCCAAATTTCTTTGAATGTGTGAATTCGGGAGAAGGGGGAGTTCCCTTTTATAAGAGAGCTGGGGGGAACCTTAGGAAATGCTAGAAATATTATTTTATAATAAAATTATATTCGGTTTCTAATGGCTCCAAAGGGGATTATTTATAGGTTAAGATGGGTATAGGTCTAAAAAAACTCATCAAAGAGTTTTTATATAGCATTTTCACTATATTAACTTTATCTTTTTTATTTAAGTCTTAGTTAAATAGTTTGTCATTTACCAGGTCACTTTGTATTTTTATATTATATAGTTAATGAACATAATATATACTTCCAAGAGACCCCAAGTGGTTCATTAAGGATACACCTATCATAATATAATTACTTTGGCTGAACCATAGATTTTTAGGAATGGAATATCCAATAATAATATAATATTTGTTTTAAAAACTCTTTTAGGTCATTTTAGACACTATTGGGTAATTTGTTTTTTACAAATTTATAACTGCATTATTAAATATGTAGAAATTCATATAAACAATACTAATATGTCATAGTAACCGTAAAAATTATTTTAATTCATAAAAATTCTCAAATTACATTTATTTGGATATTTAAAATATAAATTATTTTAATATTTCATTAATTATGTAATTACTGCATCACCATTATGACATAAATAAATTGAATTATTTAATGACTAAAATTTATAAATAAAATAAAATTATGTAGGAATTAATTTTATATTTCTAATGAATCTGTACAATCGAATTTATCTAATGTATAACATTATATTAAAAATGTTTTAGTAATTAAATATTGATTTTAAATCATTTAACTCTTCTTTTAATTAAATAATAATAAATGTCCTAATCTAATCCAAGTGGACCAAAATGATAATATTTTATTCCTAATAATGTTTTTTGATGAGATACACTTGTCCAATAGAATTAGGACATGTGTTAGGGTAATATTAATATCATTCTTACCCTTAATTACCTTATTTACATTTAACCGTGGTAAATAAAATTAAGAAGTTACTATTCACAAAAAATTATTTTTATATCATTGAACCGTATTTTACTCCTTGATATTAACTGTTTCTCTCGTATTTTCGAAATTACACTCACAGAAGTGGTAAAATTATGTTTAATGTGATTTTAGTAAATTCTCTTGGGAGTTGGGTAAAAGACGGTGAAAAGTTCAATAAAATTATAATATATCAAAAATTATTCTAAAATGACTACAATGAATTACATTGAACTTATATTGGTATTATGTATCTATTTTGACCTTATTTAAATTTAAATAAAATAAATTATTATTTAAAAAAAATCGGTTTTAAACTATAACTCAGTGTTTTTTTCACTATTCATCAAAAATATAATGTTTTCTGAAAAATAAAAAAATTCAACCTAAGCTAATTTCTATATTCCGAATCCAAAGATGAAGTACATTTTTAAAAATAAAATTAATAAAAATTAAAAAAGTGGGTATTACTATTCATAACGTCTAGTTTGACTGGTTGTGGTGTGTTAGAAGTCGAAGTTGTGTACAACACACGCTACAGTATTATTCAAAGAGAATCATACCGTAGAAGCCTGGGGTGTTACACAGAAGCATCCCAAGTATCCCTAAAACAGATGTAATATTTATTTTGGGTATGACCATACCGAGAATTCACTCGAAGGAAAATTTGGTGGATTTGAGAACTGTATTTTTTCCTCAAGGAGACCTCTTAAGTATCTAAGTTGTTTTAGAATCAAATCCCATATGTTTTAGAAACTCGTTTAGTTTAATGACATTCAGTGAGGAAGAGATTTAAAAGATAATGGAATTAATGGATGGATGAGATATCTGAAGTATCAGGATTCAACCTGATGGAGGTTTACTACATATATAAGTTAAATGGGTGTCATTTCCCATGTATTTATGGAAGCTATTTCTTATGAACAGGAGCTTCCCATTAAGAGGGTATGATCGGGGATTGCACTGAATAAGAAGCAAATATGAATTAGGGATTTCTATTAGAGATTAAATCTAGGGAGAAGGCCCATGTGACATTTGGGTTCACATAGATTTCATGATTTCCACTAATATCTAAGCCGTCATTAGTCATTATTGACGTGAGTAACAAAAGAATGAAGTAGATATAATGATCGTGCAACCCTCCCCATCCACTATGGATGGTGCTGGTGTCTTAATGGTGGGAGTGGGGGCTTTGAGTGTTCCCATTTCATCTCTTATTTTCAGATATAGTAAGTCACATTCCAAAATCTAACTAGATATGTCCCAGGATGGGGTGAGGAGGAAAAGATGAGGAAGAGTGTCTTCTATTGTAAGAAAATATATGGTATTACCTTAGTGGGAGTGTCATGTTGAATGTAATATAGGTTATACTATAGATTAAATTCTTATATCTTAGATGATGGAATCACTGTTTAAAGTCATCTTATAGGGACTATGATAACATAGTTTAATTTCATCTTATAGGACTAACACCACATACATTAATATCATGTGTCCATGATAGGTTCAATATATTTTAACATCATGTGGTCAGGATGATAACTCATTTTTTAAGGTCCTGCTGTTTGGAAAAAATGTTATAGAATCCATGATTAACTGGAGGATAACTGGACAAGGATGTTCTGAAATTCCCCAAACAAGAGAGGGAAGGAATGTATAAACCATGATATTGGGGGTTCTTTGATCTGGAGAAGTGATACGGGTCATGGAAGAAATTTTAGTGTAAGGGGGGTAGAAAAATCCTCTACGGATGTTGAATTTTTCTCTGGTTGATAGGCCTTGTTGTGGGAAACATATACAGATCCACTGGGTAATTTTGTGCATAGTGGAGTAAAAGTGTTCTCAGAACACTGGACTTCCATTTTCAATGTCTGGGGATGTTTATTATGATTTAAATTTCCTAGAACATAGAGTTTGAGGAATGAAAAAGTTGGGTCCATGCATGTCTGAAACATTCATACCATGATTTTTCATAAAGTTCTAAATAAACCTGGCATAGGAGGTAGATTATGGGGTATTAGGAGTTTCCTGAGGAGTAGGTTGACTCATGGTATTTGAAGTGATGTACGTTCAGAAATCATTATCCGGTGAACATACTTAGTTAATTGATTCATCGCAAACCCATGAACTACTATACAGTGAAGGGGTCCAAAACAGGATTTTCCCTTCACAACATTTCTTCATCCTTTGAATATTTTTCATAAATATTCTTCACAATTTTATTTATATCCTTTTGTGAGTTTGATTAAATTTTATTCAATGTGAATCTGGAATTTCGAGGACCCAACAACTGGTATGACAAGTTGGAAATACAGTTGATAATTTCTTGTGTTCAATGAGTAATCCATCATCAAAATTGATCAAATATTATAATTGTTTGTTGTTAATGGATGTTTATTTAATACCCATACATATGAAGAATAAAAAAATCAATGGAATTTTGTTTTTTAAAGTATACCATAAAAAAGAAGGTGAGTTTCAGTCTTATAGAATGATAGATGAAATATTTTAGATATGTTATCTTTTTAAGAAATAGATAACAATGTTTAATTTTCTGTTGATGAATAATGATCAAGGGTTGTGTTTTCATCTACGTAATGAGATCATTTATGTTAAATATAAAATTAATATTATATTAAATGAACAGTAATTGATGGAATATCCGGGACATCATGGTTATTATGAAAATTATTGTAATTCATTGTGAGAGTTAAATAACCATTGGTGTGTAATAAAAATGAAATATAATGAGAATTTGTTTATGTAAAATTAATTTTATTTTGATTATGTTCAATATATTGTCAATTTTGAAGAAAAATTATAAAATATACCTCTTAATTGATGTGTTATAGATATTGATGATGATACCCAAAAATTAGGTGTTGAAGGTGTTAATAATGTTGATGATGTAACCCATAACATTGAAATTTCTAATGATGATGATATTTAAGATCAAATGGAAATTGATGTTGTTAAGATGGTTGATGAAGATAAAAAATAAACATGATTATGAATATGAATAAAGATAATGATTTATAATTTTTTTCAAAACATATTTTTTATATATATTTTTCATATAATTATTCAAAACTATTCATCGGTAAATTATTTTTACGTAGTTTATACCAAAAAGTGGTTCTATAATTTATATATTATTTAAATTTTAAATAAATAACGTTGTTTTATAAAAATATATATATGATTCAAATTGGTGAATGAAATTATGATTTCTTGATATGTGTCTCTACAGATGATATGGTATATGGTAATGACGTTCCTAATTTTTTTAGTAAAGGAAGTTGATGTGGAAGCCGAAACTTGTTATGGTAGAGGCCTTGCATGATTGATCATTCCAGATCCTATTCAATAGTGATGAATGTCTCTTGAAATAAATCCTCATTGGAGGAAATACAACTAGATATGAGTTTATTATCGATTTAATTATGTTTATTCTATTCATTAACTATGAAACTAAATATTATATTTTCTTAATTTTCCACATCCAATAATTTAGAGGGTGAATGAAATTTTAAGGAATTTTTTTTCTATATAGGTGTCATGGTATCATATTCCTTGTGAGTTACATCATTGTATCTTCATTCACCGCATGGTACATATAAATATGTAATATATTTTATTTTAAATTTATATATTTTATATTCCAATATATTATTAAATATTTCCATTGTTTATTCTCTCACATTGATTAAAATATAATACCTTCTATTTTTGAATCATGTGAGTGTTTCATTCATGATCATGTGAGTGTTTCATGCATGATCATAATTATTAGTTTACATATATACATCAGAGGGGATTAATTCTAAGGGAATCTACGAATGTATTTGATGAGTCAGGTGGGCCACATTGACTAGATTACATACCCACTCAAGCTTGGGAGGCAATGTGAACAAATCTAATATGTGAGGCTTCATAGAGGATATCTTATTCTAGCTGATAGAATCCGGGGAGAACATATCTCACACATATAAATCAAATTCGTATTTTCATTATACGTTACTAAAATTTGGAATGTTATATAATTTAATTAATTATATATTAATATTTTTAATACTAAATTTATATGACATGTTTATGATTTCTATATTTGAAACAACCATTTCAGAGTAGGATGTGTATAATATGATTTAAATTGTTTGTACTTATTTAACAACTGAGACTGAATTGTAGCTAGTAAATATCATACCACGACCTAATAAAGAAATTTTACCTTTAATGAATATGTATTCAAGAAATTAATCAAATATTAAATCTCATAATATGATATTTACCATACTCATTACATTTTTTGAAGTCATCAAAAAAAAAATTTATTTTTAATGTTTTTTTATTTTTCTGAAATGGTGGGATTTTGCTAAAAAAATATATTTATCATTAAAAAAGTATGTTTCTTTACCATAAAATTACATAAGAATGTACTAGATGTTTAAATACCATTAAATGTTTTAAAATAAGTATTTCTGGGAAAACAATTTACACTTTTAAATATTCAATGATCTTAAAGAAACCATTCGATAACATTTTTAAAAATAATTACAATGTAACATTATTATAAAATTCATTTTTTGGTAATTACAATGAATAACGTATTTTAAAGAGACGTTATGTATTTTCATGAATTTAAAACCTAATAAAATTTATTTATTTAAAAATAAATCTATTTAGGCCATTAAAATCGTTGACCAAAATAATTTTATTTTATATATAAATTTAATTCATAAAAAAAATATTTCCCTTAAAACAGATTTTAAATGATTAAGTGTATTTATTTTAAAATTAAATGTTCTCCCCATTAGAAATTCTAATTGATAAAATTATATCCAAATATTAAATTATATGTATCAAATTATTTAAAATCTCTATTCTTTTATTCATTGTAAAATTTAATTACTAAGATTAGAAATTAATAACCAAGGTAAAAGTAAAAAAGCTAAATTCAATTTAACCTAATGTAGAAGTCCTAAAACAATTAAATAATAACATAGAATAGAATGGTTGATATTTTTCTCCACCCAAAAGTGTGTTCCCTATACATATTACTATTTTGGTCTGTTGAACTTTAAATAGTTCCATGTCTTTATTGAAAATTGTAATGGTGTTCCAGAAATAAATTTTTCTATCACTTATAAAAGGGGAATACATCCTCTAATTCAAGAAATGCCTAAAATTATAATTTATCCTTGAAAATATTCAATTTTCATATCTTTATAAGCCCCTCCCAGTCATATACTTATATATCCACTCATACGTTTCATATTACATTCAAATTCAAGGAGGCATCCAACAAAAAATCATGTCATCTATGTGAGTATAATCATTTAAATAGTTTACTTATTAATAATATTATATAATATTTAATATATAAAATAAAATATATTGATATTATTTTCCTTTATATAATATAATTTTAATATATTAATGTTAGTATGTTTATTTTTTGATATACTTTGTCCATTACGAATTTTTTTTTGTTTATATGTCATGCCGACTACCACCCCCATGACATAACATGTTCAATTTCCCACCACATCCTTACAGTATTGGAAATATGGATTTTACTAACTCATAAAAATTATATATATGATATCATTACTATTTTTTTGTTTTTTGAATGTTTTACTGATACGACCGACCAACAATCATCCCTAGTCAAATCATTATTAGAGGCTAATCATTTTTTCAAATTCTGTAATGTTTTCATATACATCGATTATAATGTTAAATAATTCTATTTATTATAAATAAAAATATTAGAAGCTATGTAATATCATTTTATTCCTTTTATATTTATATTACAAATATAACCTCTCATAACCATCCACTAATCATGTTGTATTCATGTATGGCCTAGTTTGACCACCAACATGAACAATACTATAAATTTATGTCATGGATGACTATGATAACCTATATACTATAATAATATGATTCAAATGTGTAAGTATTGTTTTAGTTCCATATATTTTATATCAATATATAATTCATCCTTTAAGAAAAAAATTTCTATTTATCAAAAACCACTAAAACAATCTTCTTGTCAACCTTATCCTCTAGTATATGATTTAAACACACATGAATGGAATTAAAATCATGAAAAATCATTATAAATAATTCCATATAGAATCATTATTTACCTAGTAATAATCTAATTTATAATAATAATGAATATAAACACATCTTATATGAGGCTCATATAAATGATCAAAACTGTCATCACTAATGTGGAAAATCATATAAATTTATTTAGAGAATGACAATTTATGATTAGTATAGAGAAAAATTGATATTATTGGTGTTTTGAATTTATTTATTAATGGGAATATGTTTATTATAAATTTGGTCAAATTATTTTCTTAGAATTTAGTACAATATGAATGGGATTTACTATCTCAAAGTCTTCTCTTTGAGATATGTTTTTTAATATTCCATTAATTTCCAAATATGGTTTTTATAATTTATATTTGAGATGTTATATAAGTACCAAGCCTTAAAAAATTTCATAATATTGAATTAAATTAATAATTCATATTGATTATATGTTCAGGTTTAGTGTTTTAGAGAATTAGGCCATAACTATTACATAACAACGTGAATATTACAAGTAGATAGTACTCCTCAGTATCTATTTTTCATAATATTAAAAACCAAAAAAAAAATCTGTCAAGATATGTGTTTTAGAAAACATGTCTCTTACATGATTTTAACACCTGAGACTTTTATAAGAAATATTTTTTTTAATGCTATATAAGTCATCAAAGCAATCTTTCACTACACATAACACTAGCTTGTCTTGCTTTACACGCAATCGCAACCTTCCTCGATAGCTTGCGTTGTACGCAATACCGAGTTTCACAAAACAATGATATACTATTAAAATATTATTAAAACCAGCCTATATGAATAGTAATACCCACTTTTTGAAATTTTCTAAATATTTTTTTTCAATTTTACATCATTATTGGATTCAGAATATCTAAATTAGCCTAGGTTGAAATTTTGGTATTTTTCTGAAAACTTTCAATTTTTGATGAATAGTGAAAACACTGGGTTACTATTTAAAAACCGACTTTTTATTTAAATAATTATTATTTTTTAAATTATTTTAGGTCAAAATTGATAAATAATGCCTATATAATTTCAATTCAATTAATTGGAGTCATTTTATAATAATTTTCGATATATATAAATTTTATTGAACTTTTCACCGTCTTTTACCCACCTCCTAGAAGAATTTACAAATTGACATAAAACATTATTTTACCGCTTCTGTGAGTGGAATTTCGAAAATCCGAGAGACACAGTTAATATCATGGACTAAAATGTGGTTCAATGAGATGAAACTAATTTTTGGTGAATCGTAACTTTTTACTTTTTTTTACCACGGTTAAAAGTAAATAGGGTAATTAAGGGTAAAAATGATATTATTATTACCCTAACACATGTACTAATTCAATTGGATAAGTGTAATTCTACCAAAACAACCTTAAGAATAATATATTACCATTTAGGCCCACTTTAATTTGATTAGGACATTTAATATTAATTTATTTAAAGAAGGGTTAAAATAGTTAAAATCAAAGTTTAATAAGTAAATCATTTTTAATATAAGGTTATACATAAGATAAATTCAACTATAAATATTCACTAGAAATATAAAAATATTTTCTATATAATGGTTGTTTATTTGTAATTTTTAGACATGAAATATTTTAATTTATGTATGACACAATGATGATGCAGTAATTATCTTATTAATGAAATATTGACATAATTGATGTTATAAATACCCAAATAAATGTAATTTGAGACTTTTTATGAATTAAAATAATTTTCTAGGATAATATTACATATTAGTACTGATTTAATTAACCTTTTTCGAACTAGTATTTCTATTATGATTTTCACAAAAATCAATTACCAAATAGTGTCGAAATTGACATGAAAAAGTTTTTATAACAAATTTTATATTATTAATTGTTATTTTATTTTTAAAAATATAATGATTTTTCAAATGACACAGATAAGGTTATATACATTAATAATAAACAACTTGCGGTTCTTTTGGATCTTTATAGTATGTTTATTAATCATATAGTGTACGAAAACAAGAAGCCATAGTATAAGAAAAATTATCTAACTTAATGTTAAATCTAAATTATAAGGTTAAAATAGAAACATAAACATGTCTAAATTCTATTGGATGAGAGGATTTAGACCCTTCCCAACCTTATAATAGAAATAAATCAATTTTGAGCTATTAAAAACAGAATATGACTTTATAATAAAATAATATTTTTAGTTTTTCCAAAGGTTCTCCTCTCCTCCCTTATAAAAGGGCACCTCCTCCCTCTGTTCCTCACACTACATTGAGCCTTCAATCTTGGCCAAAACCTACCAAATTCTCTTCTAAACTTCCATAGAAACATACTAGAGGTCCTGGTATTTTTCAAAGACCAATTTTAGTGCCTTAAGAGGAGGTCTCAAAGAGGCTCTTCAAAGAAGAGGTATTGTCCATTACCGATTCATTCAACTTTATTTCTTCTTTCACATCTTATTATTTAGTTGATTAATTATGAAGTAATAACATCAGTATAACTGATATACTGATATGTTATTATAAGTATGAAACAAATCTATTTCACCATCTATCCATCCTACGGAAAACGAAATCATCACGAGTGCGTACGTATGGAATACCGTCTCCACATCGTCGTGTAATCTATTTTCCACCACAACCTTACTTGGATGGGTATAATAGTGAAAATAAATAACTATATATGATTATTTTATAGTGTTATTGATTATGAAATATTATACATACACTCAAATACAAATCCATAATCGTGGGAACAATATCATTGCTCGTGCGTACGTACAGAATACCGTATCCATGATATGATGCGACTCATTCTACATGATTTTAATTGCATAACGATTACATAAATGGGTTGAGTGAATAAATATGATATGTATTAAAATAACACCATTATGTTAATGAGGTATCTATAACCTAAAAATAAGAATAAGAATTTATTCGACAAAACACGCATAAGAACAAAAAGCAATAAACACCAAAATAAAAACTAACAATGAAATCTTACTAATAAAAAGCTAATAATATGACCATATATGATATCATAAAAATAAGTATGATACTGGAATAAGTCAATGAAATTATTTAAATCATTATATAGGGGTTTTGGACACTTACGAAGCAAATCGGACCTATGGTAATTGAAAATATCACAATCTCATTTTTATCCGAGATTGTTTATACTTTGGTATTTACTGGGGTGTATTTTATCCTCCACATCCATGTTTCCTAAATATTTAATATTATTTCCATCCACCTAAAATCTTTTAAATCCAATTTTACCATTCAGTGAGTTTTTAGTAAATGATATGAAATGAATCTTTTGTTGTTATTCGTAAGAAGTACTTTTTTACTTTTCTGACATAAGTACGAGAAGAATGTTTTTTTAACTTATACGACATGAATGGATCTTAAAAAAATTATTTTCTATAATCTTCCTTCACATGTTTTCAAGTTTATTTTTAATCAACTTCTTTTAGTCTAAAATTTTATGACAGGTTAAGAAAGGTTAATTATTTTTGAAGTGGAATGGATATTTTCATCAAGAATGGAGTTCAAGTGTTTTATCCAAATTATTTTCCATCTAAGATAATATCGGGTTCTGTTTCTATCCCTATTATTAAAATGATTTGATTATGTTGTGATGGAATTATTTTTATGAATTCCTTTATCTTATATGAATTGTTTTATGATGTCATGATGTTTCAGAATCCCATTTTTATTACATGGGTTATGCAATGATGTATCATTTTTGATTTTGTGGCACACATAAGAATGGTATCATTATGAGATGGGTGGGACCTATATCTCCCTCCGATGCATTGGGTAATGATTTATATCTCATGATATTGACATGGATGGAATGGCAGGTTAATCCGGTTCAGTGAGACATGACTGAAACGAGGAGTGAACTCGGTTCAGAAATGGACTTTGTCTGCTAAGATAGTCATGGCAAAGAGTCTTGACTAATAAGAAATTATTCTCTATGATTATGTGTGTATGCCACAAAGTTTCAGGTTTTACGTTATGATTATTGGGATTACATTTCACAACTATGATTTATCCCATGTAATGAAATTACGATCTCTTTTGCAAGTTAATATTTCCAAAATATTATGTTCTTATGAATATGATGAGATTGATATTTCTTTTGTTTACCCTTACTGAGCATTTGGGCTCACCCTTTTGTATTTTTTCTTTCCCTAGGTCAGGAAGAAGGTTATTAAGTATGATATTCCAAAAAGGGACTCTAGATATGAAGAAATAAATGGGGGACAACATAAATGATTTATGAACCAGTTGTTTATGTTTCCCAGTTGATAAAGACACTATACCTATATGGTCCTTTCATGGTCCTGTTATATGTTTTAATAAGTGTACTTCAAATTTGAAGTATTAACAATGTATGTAAATTATGGGTCGTTATAGTTGGTATCAGATGAAAGGTATAGTCAACCTTTGGAAACTAGGATGTGAAAGCCTGAGTAAGAACCCTAAGGATAAGTCTAAGCGTAGAACAGGATCTTAGTGTTTTGGATATGGCCATGAAAAACCTATGATAACACCTTTATTGTGAAATTTTATTCTTGATTATGTGGTTTTCCTTTGGTAATTAGTTTTTCTCACACTATTCATCTTGGTTTTATTCAATGGATGGAACCCAAAGGAACTATGTTAATGTGGAATGCGACGGGAAATACAATGATTGTCCCCCTGAGCAACCAAATGTTATGGGATCTGGAATGAAAAATATTGTAGCCATTCTCACACAACTTTATCAAACTATGAATCATGCAGGACTTCCAAACGAGCAAATGAAGGAGCAACATTATGTTGAATCCATCATGAGGTAGCTTCCACCTTCATTCAGTGGGTCTACTGATCCATTCGTTGCTGAACAATGGATTAGTAGTACTAAAAAGATATTTTCAGTTCTTCATTGTTCTAAACATGATAAATTCATCTTAGCAGTGTATCGTTTTGAAGGAGATGTTGATCAATGGTGGAATATTATAAAGAATATGACGCAAAGAGATGAAATTGATTCCATGGAATGGGACAAGTTAAAGAACTTATTTTTCAATAAGTACATCCCTCATATTCTTAGAACAAAGATGTAGAATGAGTTTCTTGAACTAAAGCAAAAGGATGATGAATCTGTTGGTACCTATGATGAAAATTTTACAATACTTGCAAGGTATGCTTCTATTATTATTATCCAACCTGAGAGTAAGATCGATCGATTCTTTAGTGGATTAAAACCAAGTCTTTGAAGGGAATTAGACATAAGGGACATCAATAGCTATGGGGAAATTGTTCGATGTGCTCTCAAAGTTGAGATGGATATTGGAGTAACCCACCAGTCATATGGGTTTGATAAGAAGAGGAAAATGGAATTCAAAGGAGAATATAAATATCACACTGAAAAGAGGATGAGTTTTCCCTTATGCTCAATGTGTGGAAAGAAACAAGGAGGGAGTTGTCTTAATGGGACAAGTAAATGTTTCAAATTTGGAAATGAAGGTCATCGGGCATTTGAATGCCACAATGATGAGAAGAATTTTTCTAGTGATGTGAACAAAGAAAATGATACAAATAGTAAACCTCCTACACTTCAATGTTACAAGGGTAAGGAAATGGGGCATTATACTAATCAATGCCATAATCTAAGGGTTTTTGATGATGATCGACGCCAACAAACTCCTAAGGCTAAAGACAAAGGAATGTCACATGCAATTTCTATCAGTGATGTGGAGTACAATAGTCGAATCAAAAGTTTATAATTCTTCTCCGATTGATGTTTGTGGGAAAGTGCTTCCTGAAAATCTTGTGATCTTTATTATAGTGTAATTTTATGTGGTTCTTTGCATGTATTGGATTTCTTTATATGGATCTCATATCAATTACCAAAAATGGGAAGTCACATTTCATATTCCAAATCAATCTATGATCGTCTATCGATGTAAGGATGAATATAACCATCCAGTGGAAATTTCATCCATCTTATGGGTCTTGATTCCACTAAATGAAGGTTATTTATCTGAAATGGTTGGAGAGAAACTCACGATTAAGAATATTCCCATTGTACGGGAGTTTTATGATGTCTTTCTAGAGGAATTGTTGGGTCTTCCATCAAATCATGAAGTTGAGTTTTCAATAGAACATGTACCGGGTGCTTTTCCTATTTCAAAGGCACCTTATTGAATGGACCCAATTGAGTTTCAGGAATTGAAGAAGCAACTCCAATAGAATCTTGATAAAGGATTCATATTCCCTAGTGCATCACCTTGGGGAGTACCTATTCTTATTTGTTAAGTGAAAATATGGATCAATTAGACTCTGCATTGATTATTGAGATCTTAACAAGATCACTATCAAGAACAAATATCATCTCCCGCGCATTGATGACTAATTTGACCAACTACACGGAGCTCAATAATTTTTCAATATTGATCTTCATTCAGGGTATCGTAAATTAAGGGTCAAAAGGGAGGATATACCAAGGACGGCTTTCCGTACAAGGTATAGACACTATGAATTTATAGTGATGCCATTTAGTCTTACTAATTACCCTGCTATCATCATGGATCTGATGAATAGACTCTTTATTGACAGTCTTGATCAGTTTTTGGTAGTCTTTATAGATGATATTCTTGTCTATTTAAAGAGAGAAGAAGAACATGAAGATCACTTGAGAATTATATTGAAGACCCTGAGAATGGATAAGCTTTATGCCAAATTTACCATGTGTGAATTTTGGATTAAAAAAGTTGCATTTTTTGTGCCACATAATCTCAAAAGAGGGGGTATCTGTGGATCCAGCCAAAACAGAGGTTATCGAAAGATGGTCGAGACCAACAACAGTAACCGAGATCCGATGTTTTCTTGGTTTGGATGGATATTATCAACGTTTTGTGAATGTTTTTTCACGATTATCTAATCCACTCACCAAGTTGACTCGGAAAGGAGTTAAGATTGTTTGGACGGAGGAATGTGAAGGGAATTTCAAGGAGTTGAAAAGAAGGTTATCCAGTGCACTGTACTCACACTTCCTTGTAGTGGAGAAAGGTTTGTGATCTATAGTGATGCATCAAATAAGGGTCTGGGGTGTGTTCTTATGCAAAATGATATGGTGATAGCTTATGCCTCACGACAGTTGAGAATCCATGAGAAAAATTACCCAACTCATGATTTGGAGTTAGCGGCGGTAATCTTTGCATTAAATATTTAGAGGCATTATCTTTATGGACAAATGTGTGATATTTATACTAATCATAAAAGTTTAAAGTATATAATAACACAAAAAGAGATGAATATGCACCAAAGATGATCGTTGGAGCTAATTAAGGATTACTACTGCACAATTCATTACCACCCTGGGAAAGCAAACAAGGTGGCAGATGCATTAAGTCGACAAGAACATGCTAGATGATCCATGATGAGGATCACAAAAGATCCAATATTTATGGATTTAGAAAGGATGGATCTTGGAATTATAATGAAAGGGTAAAATCATATCTTTCTCAAATGAATGTTCAACCATATATACATGATGAAATAATAAGGTTTAGGAATCGGGTTTTTGTTCCTCCCATCCCCGAATTAATGAAGGAGCTGCTGGATAAGGCTCATAGTTCTTCATTCTCTATTCATCCTGGAAGCACAAAGATGTATAAGGACCTGAAAGATTACTTCTAGTGGGATGGAATGAATAGAGATGTTGCTGAATATGTCTCTTGATGCTTGGTTTTTCAGCAAGTTAAAGCTGAGAGACAGAAGTCTAAGGAGATGTTACAACCATTACCTATACCAGAATAGAAATGGTAAAACATCACTATGGACTTTGTCACTAGAAATCCTAAAACATCTAAAGGCAATAATGATATCTGGGTTATTGTTGATCGTCATACAATGTCGGCACATTTCATCGCTATTAGAGAGGATTTATCTCTAGATCAGCTTTCCAAGATATATGTAAAGGAAGTGTTAATATTGCATGGAGTACCACTTTCTATTATATCTGATTGGGATCCGAGGTTTACCTCAATGTTTTGGTGATGTCTTCAGCGTACTCAAGATACAGAGTTGAGTTTTAGCACTGCTTATCATCCTCAGACAGATGGTCAGTCTGAGAGGACAATTCAAACTCTGGAAGATATGTTGAGAGCTTGCTCTATGGATTTCAAAGGTGGTTGGGATCAACACCTACCTTTGGTGGAATTTTCTTATAATAATAGCTTTCACTATATTATTCAGATGGCTCCTTATGATGCTCTCTATGGAAAGAACTGTAGGACTCTAACTTGCTGGGATGAAGATGGGGAAAGAAAGCTATTAGGACCTGATCTTGTTGATGAGATGGCAGAAAAGGTCATATCTATTCAACAACACATTAGAGTTGCTCAGAGTCGACAAAAAGTTATGCCGAAAACCGAAGAAAAGACCTAGAGTTTGAAGGGTTTGATAAAGTGTTCTTATGAATATCTCCTTGGAAGAGAGTATTGAGATTTGGAATGAAGGGAAATCTGAGCCCTAGATATATCAGTCCTTTTGAAATACTGGATCGTGTTGGGAAGGTAGCTTACCGATTGGCGCTTCCACCAAATCTCTCCCAAGTTCACGATGTGTTCCATGTATCTCTCCTGAGAAAGTACATACCTGATTCTTCACATGTACTCATCTCAGAAGTTGTACAACTGGAGCAAGATGTTTCTTATGAAGAATAGCCGATAGAGATTCTGGATTGTTGCGAAAAAGTCCCACGGAACAAGACCACTCGCTTGGTGAAAGATGTATGGACGAACCACCAATTATAAGAAGCTACATGGGAGCTTGAGGATATGATGAGGGAGAGGTATCCTCATCTGTTTTTTACAAAGTGATGAATTTCGAGGGCGAAATTCATTTTAAGGGGGGTAGAAAGTAACACCTGAGAATTTTATGAGAAATATTTTTTTATGTTATATAAATCAACAAATGAATCTTTCACTACAAACAACACTATTTTGGCTTTCTTTACACGCAATCACAACCTTCCTCGATAGCTTGCGTCATATGCAATACCGTGTTTCACTAAACAACGATATGCTATTAAAATATAATTAAAACCAGTAGTTATGAATAGTAATACCCACTTTTTGAAATTTTGAATTTTTTTTATTCAAAATGGACTTCATTTTTGGATTCGGAATATTGAAATTATCCTAGGGTGAAATTTTGGTATTTTTCTAAAAACATTCAATTTTTGATGAATAGTGAAAACACTGGGTTACTATTTAAAAACCGTCTTTTTATTTAAATGATTATTTATTATGTTTAAATTATATTTGGTCAAAATTGATACATAATACCTATATATGTTCAATGATATTCATTGGAGTCATTTTATAATAATTTTAGATACATAAAAATTTTATTGAAATTTTCACCGTCTTTTACCCACCTCCTAGGAGAATTTCAAAATTTACATAAAACATAATATTACCGCTTCTGTGAGTGGAATTTATAAAATCAGAGAGATAGGGTTAATATCAATGACTAAAATTTTGTTCAACGAGATGAAAATAATTTTGTGAATAGTAACTTTTTACTTTTTTTAACCCCAGTTAAAAGTAAATAGGGTAATTAAGGGTAAAAATGATATTATTATTACCCTAAAACATGTCCTAATTCTATTGGATAAGTTTAATTCTACCAGAAACAACTTTAGTTATAAAATATGACCATTTTGGCCCACATGGATTAGATTAGGACATTCAATATTAATTTATTTAAAGAAGGGTTAAAATAGTTAAAATCTAAGTTTAATAAGAAAATAATTTTTAATATAGGGTTATTTATAAGATAAATTCAACGATAAATATTAATTATAAATATAAAACGATTTCTTACATAATTATTTTTTATTTTTTATTTTTAGACATTAAATAGTTTAATTTATATATGACACAATGATAATGCAGTAATTATCATATTAATAAAATATTGACATAATTGATGTTATAAATACCCAAATAAATGTAATTTGAGACTTTTTTTGAATTACAATAATTTTATAGGTTAATATTACATATTATTACTTATTTAATTATCCTTATTCTAACTAATTTTTCTGTTATTATTTTCAAAAAAATAAATTAACAAATAGTGTCAAAATTGACATAAAATAGTTTCTAAAACAAATATTATATTATTAATTGTTATTTTATTCCTAAAAATCTAAGGATTGGCCGAATGACTTAGATAAGGTTATATATATTAATAATAAACAACTTGGGGTTTGTTTGTCTTGTTATAGTAAGTTTATTAACCTTATAGTGTAATAAAACAAGAAGACATGGTAAAAGATAAATTATCTAACTTAAAGTTAAATCTAAATGATAAAGTTAAAATAGAAACCTAAACTTGTCTAAATTCTATTGGATGAGATTATTTCGACCCATACCCACCTTATATTCTAAATAAATCAATTTGGAGCTATTAAATACCGAATATGACTTTATAATAAAATAATATTTTTAGTTTTTCCAATGGTGCCCTTCTCCTCCATTATAAAAGGGCACCTCCTCCCTATTTTCCTCACACCACTTTGATCATTCATGCTCGGACAAACCCTGAAAAAGTATCTTCTACACTTCCCTAGAAATATACTAGAGGTCATGGTCTTCTTCAAAGACCATTTTTAGTGCCCTAAGAGGAGGTCGCAAAGAAGCTCTTCAAAGAAGAGGTAATGTCCGTTACCGATTCTTTCAACTTTATTTAGTTTTTCACTTATTATTATTTACTTGTTTCATTATGATGTTATAACATCAATATAACCCATATACTTATATTTTATTATAAGTATGAAACAACTATATTTCACCATCTATCCATCCTACGGAAAATGAAATCACCGCGCGTGCGTACGTACAGAATACCATCTCCACGCCGTGGTGTAATCTATTTTCCACCACCACCATACTTGGATCGGTATAATGATAGAAATAAATAAATATATAAGATTATTGTAAATCATTATTGATTCTTCAATAGTATACATACACTCTAATATAATTCCACGATCATGGGAATGATATCATCGCTCGTGCGTACGTATGGAATACTGTCTCTACGATGTGATGTGACTCGTTCTACATGATTTTCATTGAATAATGATTACATAAATTAATTGAGTGAATAAATATGATATGTATTACACTAATACCATTCTTTAAAAGAGGTATCTATAATCTAAAAAGGAATAAGAAGAATTTATTTGACAAAACATGTATAAGAACAAAAAGTAATAAACACCTGAATAACAAGTAACAATTAAATATTACTAATAAGAAGCTAAGAATATGACCATATATGATATCATAAAAATAATTATGATTCTGGAATAAGTCAATGAAATTATTTGAATCATTATATAGGAGGTTCGTACAGTTACTAAGAAAATCAGACATAAGGTAAGGGAAAATATCACAATCTCATTTTTATCCGAGGTTGTTTATACTTTGGTATTTACTGGGGTGTATTTTATCATCCACATCCATGATTATTAAATATGTAATATTATTTCCATCCACCTACAATTGTTTAAATCAAATTTTACCTTCGTTGAGTTTTTAGTAAAAGATATGAAAGGATTCTTTTGTCGTTATTCGTATGAGTTACTTTTTGACTTTTCTGACATAAGTATGAGAAGAATGTTTTTTTGACTTATACGACATGAAGGGAATTTTAAAACATTATTTACAAGAAGATTCCTTTATAATTTTTCATGTTTATTTTTAATCAACTTCTTTTAGTTTAAAATTGTATGACATGTTATGAAACAGAAAAATATTTTTGAAGTAGAAAGGATATTTTCCTCAAGAATGGAGTTCATGTGTTTTATCAAAATTATTTTCCATCTAAGATAATATAGGGTTCTGTTTCTATCCCTATTATTAAATTGATTTGATTATGTTGTGATGGAATTATTTTTATGAATTACATTATCTTATATGAATTGTTTTATGATTTCTTGATGTTTAGGAATCCCATTTTTATTACATGGGTTTTGAAATGATGTATGATTTTTGATTTTGTGGAACACATAAGAATGGTATCATTATGGGATGGGTGGGACCTATATCTCCCTCCAATTAATTGGGTAATGATTTATATCTCATGAGAAAGACATGTCCGGAACTGATGGTTAATCTGGTTCAGTGAAACAGGAATTAAACGAGGAGTGAAATCGGTTCCGAAATGGACATTTTCCACTAAGATAGTCTTGGCAATGAGTCTTGACTTCTATGAAATGATTCTATATGATTATGTGTGTATGCCACAAAGTTTCATGTATTATGTTATGATTGTTGGGATTACATTTCACTACTATGATTTATCCCATGTTATGAAATTATGATCTCTTTTGCAGGTTAAGATTTCCAAAATATTATGTTCTTATGAATATGATGTAATTGATATTTCTTTTGTTTACACTTAATGAGAATACGAGCTCACCGTTTTGTATTTTTTCTTTCCCCAGTTCAGGAAGAAGGTTATTAAGTAGGATATGCCAAAAAGAGACTCTAGATATGATGAAATAAATGGGAGACAACGTAGATGATTTATGAACTAGTTGTTTATGTTTACCAGTTTCTAATGACACTATATCTATACGGTCCTTTCATGCTCTTGTTATATGTTGTAATAAGTGTACTTCAATTTTGAATTATTAACATTGTATGTAAAGTATGGGTCGTTATAATGATCCCATCCAAGACCCTATTCATCTTAAAGTCCTGTGGAAAACATTTCAAAAACATGGGATGAGCATAAAAAGCTCAGTAAGGGATACACAATGAAGGAAAACTACTAGTTTTTCAAAACAAAAATTAAACAATGAATACAATATCATAAGTAATATTGTTCACCTTTATGAATTAGTAAATACTCTTCACCAAATCAAAGATCATTGATTACCCTTTTGTAACCAAAATATTACCATAAAACCCATAGAAAGAACACATAATATATAAATGTATCTTGGGACATAAACATACATTAATGGAATAACAATGAGGTATACTTCTACACATTTCACTAATTGGAGTAGCCATACATCCAACATCCATACCCAATGCATTTGAGGTTATAACATAACTATCCTTTAAGTTTTATCATGACACCATCCGTTATTTGGTTTACCATGTAACCAACTTTCAAATGTCCAAGTACAATTATAAAATCATATCACATAAAATATTGAAAATATAAACATTTCAGTATTAACATTTCATTTTCAATCACAATATATCTAAAAAATCAATGCTTCATCAATCCATTTTGAAGACTATTTAATAAATAAATTTTTTAATCAAAGTGTCCCATACCACTTCGATGATTTTAAAGTAATTAACATAATAATAAACTAATATATATATATATATAAAATCTAAAACCCAATTTTTTAAAACATGGAAATTAATGATAAATATTTAGAAGATAAATATTTATACCATTTAAAACTATATTTTAGTTAAAGAGTTATTAACAAAATGAGAGACGCTTGATCACAAATAATTGAGGAATAATATTTAATCAGAACATTATAATATCATGAGAATAAAGTTATTCTGGATATAATATTCCATTGTACAGTATATACACCATATAAAAGTGAATCGGTGCATAACAACAATTAAGTCTCAATGGAATGTAAATTGGCGGGAGATCCCTTTTAAAGACAATATCCTTTGATTAAGGATGAATCAATCACATAATGATGTGTGAAAAATATGAATACACCCATGATAAGTGCATATTAAGGGTAAAACAATCAGAGGTCATTCAAAAATATTCATAAGACAACATATTCAGGAAGTATATGTTTAACCGAAATAATCGAAATTGGGTTAAGAAGTTCCCCTGCAAAAATACGACAGCCTAATAGGGTCACTTTATAATTCAAAAAATGAGTTGATGAGATAAAAAAAGGGTATCTCATCACTGCGAAAAATAATTTTCATCAATATAGATATAGAATAATATATCCCAAAATAATATGATTTAAATTAAAATACATAACAAAAAATAAGACTTTTTAAAAGTGGATGGTGAAAGGTTCCCTTACCAATTTAGTATCTTTCGAAATGTACACCACATGAAAGAAGGATCATACAATGAATATTTAAACAGAAATTAATGAAAATATATTACACAAAGAGTACAATCATGGGTGGTACATACACCACACAAAAGGAAATAGTAGAAAATATAGCATGAATCTCACGAGAATAAAATGTGAGATGAAACCCATTACCACATTGTAATCAATTGAGTCATATGACCAAAAGTTAATAACCACCAAATGAATCACAGAATAACATGAATATAATGAGAATTATGATAATATATATCAAAATTATGTACACAATACACTACATGAAATAAATAAGTGGCAAACAGTGATAATCTCGTGGAATTAAATGTTAGATACGAAATTCCTTACCACTTGTCTGACATGAGTCACTCGTATGTTCCTTGTTCCTAATGAATAATAAACCTAAGTTAATTTATAATTTCATAATATCATTTTAAAATTTAGTATTCCTTTTATATTACTTATTAGCGTGTTATAACCATTATGTGTTCATTTATGTTAATAATGGTTGTTTTGTCGATATTTGGTACTCAAGTCAAAAATGAACTTATTAAAATTAAGAGTTGTTCATGTGGTAAAATATAATTATATCCAAAATTATATTCATGATTTAAATATCATACATGTCATATATATCCATTATATACATGTATTTATATTATTACATAAAATTTTCAGGTATGAAATGAAGTGCACCGTTCATGGACACGATAAGTCGTACATACACAAGAATGCTACTTTCGTTTCTAATTCATATTTAATGGAATGAAAACATAATGATACATAGGTATATTATAATTCTAGTATAACATAATCTCTAATTTCATTAACAATGTAACAGCCTGAGATTTTATGAAAAATATTATTTTTAATTTTATTAATTCCTTGTGTTGTACGCTACACCAAAATGAGTTTTCAGAACACACATCCTTGACTTGCCTTGCACGCAATCGCGACCTTCCTCGATAGCGTGTGTAGTACGCAATACCGAGTTTCACTAAAAAACGATATGCTATAAAAATATTATTATAACTAGCCATTATGAATAGTAATAACCACGTTTTGAAATTTTAGAAATTTTAGCTCTCAAAATGGACTTCATTTTTGGAATCGGAGTATCGAATTTAGCCTAAGGTGATATTTTGGTACTTTTCGGATAACTTTCATATTTTGATGAATAGTGAAAATTACTAAATTTTAATTAAAAACAACTTTTTTAATTGAAATAATTAATAGTGATAAATTATTAATTTGAGTGGTTTTAAAGTATATTTAGAATATATTTTTACAATTCAATACAATGTTTGTCATTGGATGTAATTTCACATTTACACCAGACATAAACAAGTGTTAATCTTTTGATAGTTATTATCTCTTAAAAACACGCTACTTGTTGTGACATCGGAAATTAATTATAAAATTAATTAATGCAACTTATATGTTGGGAATTTTGAAAAATAGAAATCATTTTTGAATTAAGAATATCAATTATATCTTAGGGTGATATTTTGGCATTTTTCGGAAAAACATCAATTTTTGATGAATAGTGAAACTACTAAGTGGTAGTTAAAAAAATTTATTTTTTTCATAAATCATAATTTTACCACTTCTGTGAATGGAATTTCAAAAATCCGAGAGACACGGTTGATGTCAGTAAGTAAAATGTGGTTTAATGAGATGAAAATAATTTTTGGTGAATAGTAACTTTTTACTTTTATTTACCACGGTTAAAAGTAAATAGGGTAATTAAGGGTAAAAATGATATTAATATTACCCTAAAACATGTCCTAATCCTATTGGACAAGTGTAGCTCGACCAAAAACAACCTTAAGTGTAAAATATTATCATTTAGGCCCACTTGGAATAGATTAGGACATTTATTATTATTTAATTCAAAGAAGAGTAAAAAGAGTTAAAATCAAAGTATATTTACTAAAACATTTTTAATATAGTGTTATAAATAATATAATTTCGACTATAAATATTAATTAGAAAGATAAAAAGCTTTCTTACATAATGGTATTTTATTTGTAATTTGTATACTTTAAATAATTTAATTTATTTATGACACAACGATAATGCAATAATTACCATTTTAAGAAAATATTAACATAATTGATGTAATAAATGCCCAAATAAATGTAATTTGAGAATTTTTATGACTTGTACTTATTTTATAGGTTAATATGACATGTTATTGTTGATTTAAGTAACTTGGTTCGAACTTATCATTTTGTTAGAAATTTCATAAAAATTATGTACCAAATAGTGTCAAAATTGACATGAATTAGTTTTTAAAACAAATTTATATTATTAATTGTTATTTAATTTCTAAAAATCTATGGTTAGGCCAAATTACATAGATAAGTATAGATATATTAATAATAAACAACTTGGGGTTCGTTTGGCTTCATATAGTAAGTTTATTAACCATATAGTGTAAGAAAACAAAAAGACACGGTAAAAGTTAAATTATTTAACTTAGAGTTAAATCTAATTGATAAGGTTAAAATAATAACCTAAACTTGTATAAATCCTATTGGATGAGAGGATTTCGACCCATCCCCACCTTATCCTCGAAATAAATCAATTTGGAGCTATTTAAAACTGAACTTTACTTTATAATAAAATAATATTTTTTGTTATTCCAAAGGTGCCCCTCTCCTCCCTTATAAAAGGGAACCTCCTCCCTCTCTTCCTCACACGACTTTGAGCCTCCAAGCTCGGCCAACCCCTGCCATTTTATCCTCTCCACTTCCATAGAGACATCCTAGAGGTCCTGGTCTTCCTCAAAGACCAATTGTAGTGCCCTAAAAGGAGGTCTAAAAGAAGCACTTCAAAAAAGAGGTAATATCCATTACCGATCTTTTTCAATTTCATTATTCTTCATCTTCTTCTTATTTAGTTGTTTCATGATAAAGTAATAAATTAAGTATTTATTATATACTGATATGTTATTATAAATATGATACAACTCTAATTAACCTTCTATCCATCCAACGGAAAAAGGAAATCACCGCGCGTGCGTACGTACGGAATACCGTCTCCACGCCGGGGTGTAATCTATTTTCTGCCACCACCTTAATTGGATGGGTATAATGGTGTAATGAGTAACTATATATGATTATTATAAAGTGATATTGATACTGAAATAGTATACATACACTTCAACATAATTCCACGACCGTGAGAACGATATCATCGCTCGTGCGTACGTACGGACTACCGTCTCCACGATGCGATGAGATTCATTCTCCACATTTACCATTCATGAATGATTATAAAGTATATATAATAAGTACTAATGAAATATATGACATAATAATGATACTGGATTTATGTATATTTAGGTATGTCATCTACTTAATTCCATTCAATTCAATAAGGAAACGAAAACATCGTTCATGCGTACGTACGGACTACCGTCTCCATGAACGGTGTATTTCATTCCATTTATCGATATATTATATATATATATATATATATATTATGAATATATATTATATATAAATAATTTTTTAAATTCTGGATATAAGTAATCATGATCCATGTAATCATATTAATAATTACAAGTTAAAAACACGAACGACAAATGAGACGATTTTACCCAAAACGCTACTTTAACATGAATTTACAAAAGAACGGGTAATATAAAGTCATAAGTGGACCATATATGATATAATTACAATGAATATGATTCTTTAATATGTCAATAACATGATTTAAATCATTATAAATGAGGTTCGGACTCTTACAAAGCAATTCGGACCTAAGGTAAGGGGAAATATCACAATCTCATTTTTATCCGAGATTGTTTATACTTTTGTATTTACTGGGGTGTATTTTATCATCCACAACCATTCTTCCTAAATATGTAATATTATTTACATTCACCTACAATTTTTTAAATCATATTTTACCCTTCGGTGAGTTTTTAGTAAAAGATATGCAAGGAATATTTTGTCATTTTTCATAAGAGGTATTTTTTTAACTTTTCTGACAAAAGTACGAAGAATGTTTTTTTTAACTTATACGGCACGAATGGATTTTTACAGTTTTATAAAGCCTTATTTTCATGAATCTCCCTCCAAAATATTTCATGACTATTTCCAATAAAATATATTTCTTTTAAAATTGCATGACGTTTTGTGAAAAGAAATTGATTTTGAAGAAGAAAGGATATTTTCTTCAAGAATTCATTTCAAGTGTTTTATCAAAATTATTTTCCATCTAAGATAACATAGGGTTCTGTTCTTATCCCTATTATTACATTGATTTGGTTATGTTGGGATGGAATTATTTTTATGAATTCCTTTATCTTATATGAATTGTTTTATGATGTCACGATGTTTACGAATCCATTTTTTATTACATGGGTTATGCAATGATGTATGATTTATGATTTTGTGGCACACATAAGAATGTTATCATTATGAGATGGGTGGGACCTATATTTACCTTCAATGCATTGGGTAAAGATTTTATATCTCATGAGATTGACATGGCTGGAACGGTAGGTTATACCGGTTCAGTGAAACATGACTGGAAGGAGGGTGACTCGGTTCAGAAAGGGACTTTGTCCACTAAGATAGTCATGGCAATGAGTCTTGACTAACAAGAAATTATTCTCTATGATTATGTGTGTATGCCAGAAAGTTTCATGTTTTAAGTTATGATTATTGCGATTACATTTCACTGCCATGATTTATCCCATTTTATGAAATTATGATATCTTTTGCAGGTTAATATTTCCAAAAGTTACGTGCTTGTGTATACGATGTGATTGATATTTATTTTTTTACCCTTACTAAGAATTTGAGCTCACCCTCTTATGTTTTCTTTTCCCCAGGATATAAAGAAAGGTTTTAGTTATAAAAAAAGGAAGATCTTTATGGGAGGTATTGAAGATCCTTCACCACGATTAGAAGATTATGTTCCGAGTTTCCAAAGACACTAAACTATTACGATCATTGTGTGTGTGTTTTTTGTTATGTACTAAGTATTCCGCAAATGTAATGTAATGTCCATGTACGTCAGGCTTCGGGTCTCTACAGTTGGTATCAGAGGAAAGGTTTAGTCAACCTTTGGAAACTAGGATGCGAAATCGTTAGTGAGATCCCTAGAGATATTTCTAAGGTATTTCTAGGGATGTCCCTAAGGTTAAGTATACGTATAGGTTATAGTACTAGAATTACGCTAACGATCATAGAATTAAACCTAAGATGTTAGATGTTGAAGGTACCCCCCCTTATTATGTTGTTTTCCCTAGCATGATTTTTGCCTCTCACACTATTCTTTTTGGGTTTTAGATGATGGCTGGAACCCGAAGGAACCGTGTTGATCAATGCAATGGACAATTCAATGATTGTCCTCCCGAAAAAACAAATTTTATGGGAGATGGAGTGCAAAATCTTATTGCTATACTTACACAAGCTATGAATCATTCTGGACTTCCAAATGAGCAGAGAAGGGAACAATATTCTATTGAGTCCTTCATAAGGCAACATCCACCTTCTTTCAGTGGGTCTTCTGATCCACTTGTTGCTGAACAATGGATCAGTACCACTGAAAAGATATTTTCAGTTCTTTAATGTTCTGAACATGATAAATTCATCTTAGCAGTATATCGTTTGGAAGGTGAAGCTGATCAATGGTGGAATCTTATCAAGAATACGAGGACAAGAGATGAAATTGATTCCATGTAATGGGACGAGTTCAAGAACTTGTTTTTCAGTAAGTACATCCCTCGTATTCTTCGAACAAAGATGGAAAAGGAGTTTATTGAGCTGAAGCAGAAGGATGATGAATCTATTAGTATATACAAAGAAAATTTTACAGGACTTGCAAGGTATGCATCTGGCATTATCATCCAACCTGAAAGTAAAGTTCATCGATTTTTCAGTGGATTAAAACCAAGTCTTCAAAGGGCATTAGCTATAAGAGACTTCAGTAGCTATGAAGATATTGTAGGTTGTGCTATCAAGGTATAAATGGATGTTGGTGTTATATATCCATCTCATGGTTTTGACAAGAAACGAAAATGGAGTTCAAGGTGAAATCTCAAAATAACGGTGAAATGAAGATGAATGTTTCCATATGCACAATGTGTGGAAAGAAGCATGGTGGAGATTGTCTTAAAGGGACTAGAAAATGTTTTATGTTTGGAAAAGAAGGTCATCGAGCAGCTGAGTGTTGAAGTAATGGAAAAAGAGTTTCTAATGATGTGAATAAAGCAAACACTGCAGAGAACACACCACCAACACATCAATGCTTCAAGTGCAAGGAAATGGGTCATTATGCTAATAAATGCCCTAATCCAAGGGTTAGTGATGATCAACATGTGCAACCACTGAAGGCAAAGGACAAAGGGAAGTCACATGCGATCACTATTGGCAATGTTGAATATGAAAACAATGTGGTGGAATGATTTAGTGTTTATGTAATGGGATTCCAAAATAATGTTGTATCATGGAGTATTGGAATATTTATGTATTGGTCTAATGGGGTATTCAAAGTGATTGAGATATTATGCGCATAATGAAGGGAAAACGAGAAAATGAAATGTTTAACAGTATTCCTGAGCTCATGATTGATATAAGGACTAAGTGATATCATGGTTTGAGTATATAGAATTTTGAGGATTTTGATATGTGGAAAGTGTTAACTTTTAACTGCATTCATGTTTTCACTAAGTCTCAATGGGTATTCAAGAGAATACATGATTAAGGACTTTGAATGTTTGGAATGTGACCAACAAAACATATCTTATGTTATATGGGGATCAACGATGGTGTTAAATCTCTGGTAATCGTTTTCACTATGTTATGAGAGTGGACTACAGTATTATGGATATGCCTAAATATTGGAATGGATTATGTTGGACATAGGTTAGTATTATTTAAGGATAGAATTTTTTTTGATATTATTGATGGGATGTTATAGTAATATAGTTTTAGAAACAGGACAACCTGCAAGACAAGCGACAACCCATCGCGTCGGACAAGGCTGTGGAAATCGAACCCACAATCGAAGTGCGACTGGCCTTTATCACCTACCACTGGCCTACAGGAAGTCCCTGTTTAGTAGAAACTAGTTTTATTATATTAAGCAGTATGATATATGAAGTATAAATCCATTTTAAGAACCATATATGATTAATCTCACTATAGATCGACTTAAGTATATAATTTTTCCTAACATTTTGTTTGAGACAGATGGAATGACCCGTCATTCTATCACATGATCTACTAACACTTCACGAATAACAAATTCAAGTTCATTTATTTAGGAGATGAAGTGGAAATTTTTCAAGGCACGAACAATAGTGAGATTGTACCAAAATAAAGTAAGTATTTATTCTAATTCAAATTTTCAACTTTAGGGAAATGATCTTGAAAACCAAAAATGTTGTCCTAGTGATCTTATACCTGATGAATCAGATGGTACCTTATATCATCAAAAATCTATGGATTTGTGATTACTGGGTTTTCCATAACCATGTTCTCTACCACTCTCCATCAGAACATGATGGTTAGATTTCTCTTCCATATCCATATTTTCACCTATGTGGAAACCCAGTGATTAGTTTATTTGGGTAATCGTTACATTTCATACTTTAGTTTTTAAAGCCAATTTTTGGTATTCCTTTTTACGATTTGGGTTTTTATTAAAGAAACTTTCAAATAGTAAACCATTTATAACCCCAAAGAATTTCGAGGGCGAAATTCATTTTAAGGGGGGTAGAATGTAACAGCCTGAGATTTTATGAAAAATATTCTTATTAATTTTGTTAATTCCTTGTGTTGTACGCTAAACTAAAAGGAGTTTTCACAACACACATCCTTGACTTTCCTTGCACGCAATCGCGACCTTCCTCGATAGCGTGTGTAGTACGCAATACCAAGTTTCACTAAACTACGATATGCTATTAAAATATTATTATAACTAGCCATTATGAATAGTAATAACCAAGTTTTAAAATTCTAGAAATTTTAGCTCTCAAAATGGACTTCATTTTTGGATTCGGATTATCGAATTTAGCCTAAGTGAAATTTTGGTACATTTCGGATAACTTTCATATTCTGATGAATAGTGAAAATTACTAAATTTTAATTAAAAACAACTTTTTTAATCAAAATAATTAATAGTGATAAATTATTAATTTGAGTGGTTTTAAAGTATATTTAGAATATATTTTTACAATTCAATACAATGTTTGTCATTGGATGTAATTTCACATTTACACCAGACATAAACAAGTGTTAATCTTTTGATAGTTATTATCTCTTGAAAACACGCTACTTGTTGTGACAGCGGAAATTAATTATAAAATTAATTAATGAAACTTATACGTTGGGAATTTTGTAAGATAGAAATCATTTTTGAATTCAGAATATCAATTATAGCTTAGGGTGAAATTTTGGCATTTTTCTGAAAAACTTCAATTTTTGATGAATAGTGAAACTACTAAGTGGTAGTTAAAAAAATTATTTTTTTTCATAAATCTTAATTTTACTGCTTCTGTGAATGTAATTTCAAAAATACGAGAGACACGGTTGATGTCAGTAAGTAAAATGTGGTTCAATGAGATGAAAATAATTTTTGGTGAATAGTAACTTTTTACTTTTATTTACCACGATTAAAAGTAAATAGGGTAATTAAGGGTAAAAATGATATTAATATTACCCTAACACATGTCCTAATCCTATTAGACAAGTGTATCTCGACCAAAAACAACCTTAAGTGTAAAATATTATCATTTAGGCCCACTTGGATTAGATTATGACATTTATTATTATTTAATTCAAAGAAGAGTTAAAAGAGTTAAAATCAATGTTTATTTACTAAAACATATTTAATATAGGGTTATACATAATATAATTTCGACTATAAATATTCATTAGAAATATAACAAGATTTATTACATAATGGTATTTTATTTGTAATTTTATACTTTAAATAATTTAATTTATTTATGACACAACGTTAATGCATAATTACCTTTTTAAGAAAATATTAACATAATTGATGTTATAAATGCCCAAATAAATGTAATTGGAGACGTTTTATGACTTGCACTAATTTTCTAGGTTAATATAACATGTTATTGTTGATTTACGTAACTTGGTTTGAACTTATCATTCTGTTAGAAATTTCATAAAAATCATGTACCAAATAGTGTCAAAATTGACATGAATTAGTTTTTTAAAAAAATATTATATTATTAATTGTTATTTAATTCCTAAAAATCTAAGGTTCGGCCAAATTACTTAGATATGGATAGATATATTAATAATAAACAACTTGGGGTTCGTTTGGCTTCATATAGTAAGTTTATTAACCATATAGTGTAAGAAAACAAAAAGACACGGTAAAAGTTAAATTATTTAACTTAGATTTAAATCTAATTGATAAGGTTAAATTAATAACCTAAACTTGTCTAAATCCTATTGGATGAGAGGATTTCGACCCATCCCCACCTTATCCCCGAAATAAATCAATTTGGAGCTATTTAAAACCGAACTTGACATAATAATAAAATAATATTTTTAGTTATTCCAAAGGTGCCCCTCGCCACCCTTATAAAAGGGCACCTCCTCCCTCTCTTCCTCACACAACTTTGAGCCTTCATGCTCAGCCAAACCCTGCCATTTTCTCCTCTCCACTTCCCTAGATACATCCTAGAGGTCCTGGTCTTCTTCAAAGACCAATAGTAGTGCCCTAAAAAGAGGTCTCAAAGAAGCACTTCAAAAAAGAGGTAATATCCATTACCGATCTTTTTCAATTTCTTTCTTCTACAACTTCTTCTTCTTTAGTTTTTTCATAATAATGTAATAACATCAGTATTTATTATATACTGATATGTTATTATAAATATGAAACAAATCTAATTAACCTTATATCCATCCAACGGAAAAAGGAAATCACCGCGCGTGCGTATGTACGGAATACCGTCTCCACGCCGTGGTGTAATCTATTTTCCGCCAACACCTTAATTGGATGGGTATAATGGTGTAATGAGTAACTATATATGATTATAATAAAGTGATATTGATACTGAAATAGTATACATACACTTCAACACAATTCCACGTCCATGGGAATGATATCATCACTCGTGCGTACGTACGGACTACCGTCTCCACGACACGATGAGATTTATTCTCCACATTAACCATTCATGAATGATTATAAAGTATATATAATAAGTACTAATGAAATATATGACATAATAATGACACTGGATTTATGTATATTTATATGTATGTCATCTACTTAATTCCATTCAATTCAATAAGGAAACGAAAACAGCGTTCATGCGTACGTACGGACTACCGTCTCCATGAACGGTGTATTTCATTCCATTTATCGATATATTATATATATATATATATTCTGAAAATATATTATATATATATCATGTTTTACATTCTGGATATAAGTAATCATGATCCAAGTAATCATATTAATAATTACAAGTTATAAACACGAACGACAAATGAGAGGATTTTACCCAAAACGCCACTTTAACATGAATTTACAAAAGAACGGGTAATATAAAGTCATTAGTGGACCATATATGATATAATAACAATGAATATGATTCTGGAATAAGTCAATAACATGATTTAAATCATTATACATGAGGTTCGGACACTTACAAAGTAAGTCGGACCTAAGGTAAGGGGAAATATCACAATCTCATTTTTATGCGAGATTGTTTATACTTTGGTATTTACTGGGGTGTATTTTATCATCCAAATCCATGATTCCTCAATATGAAATATTATTTCCATTCACCTACAATTTTTTAAATCCTACTTTACCCTTCAGTGAGTTTTTAGTAAAAGATATGAAAGGAATCTTTTGTCGTTTTTCATACGAGGTATTTTTTTTAACTTTTCTGACAAAAGTACGAAGAATGTTTTTTTAACTTATACGGCACGAATGGATTTTTACGGTTTTATAAAGCCTTATTTTCATGAAGCATCCTCCGAAATATTTCATGAATATTTTAAATAAAATATCTTTCTTTTAAAATTGCATGACGTTTTGTGAAAAGAAATTGATTTTGAAGAAGAAAGGATATTTTCCTCAAGAATTCATTTCAAGTGTTTTATCAAAATTATTTTACATATAAGATAACATAGGGTTCTTTTTCTATCCCTATTATTACATTGATTTGGTTTTTTTGGGATGGAATTATTGTTATGAATTCCATTATCTTATATGAATTGTTTTATGATGTCACGATGTTTACGAATCCCATTTTTATTACATGGGTTATGCAATGATGTATGATTTATGATTTTGTGGCACACATAAGAATGGTATCATTATGAGATGGGTGGGACCTATATCTCCTTCCAATGCATTGGGTAAATATTTTATATCTCATGAGATAGACATGGCTGGAACAGTAGGTTATACTGGTTCAGTGAAACAGGACTGGAACGAGGGTGACTCGGTTCAGAAAGGGACATTGTCCACTAAGATAGTCTTGGAAATGAGTCTTGACTAACAAGAAATGATTCTCTATGATTATGTGTATATTCCAAAAAGTTTCATGTTTTAAGTTATGATTATTGTGATTACATTTCACTGCCATGATTTATCCCATGTTATGAAATTATGATCTCTTTTTCAGGTTAAGATTTCCAAAAGTTATGTGCTTGTGTATACCATGTGATTGATATTTCTTTTTTTTACCCTTACTGAGAATTTGAGCTCACCCTATTATGTTTTCTTTTCCCCAGGATATAAATAAAGGTTTTAGGTATAAAAAAAAGTGAGATCTTTATGGGAGATATTGAAGATCTTTCACCACGATTAGAAGATTACGTTCTGAGTTTCCAAAGACACTAAACTATTACGATCCTTGTCTGTGTGTTTTTTGTTATGTACTAATTATTCCGCAAATGTAATGTAATTTCCATTTACGTCAGGCTTCAGGTCTCTACAAACAATATCCTTTATACGCTCCACATAAGGCATGAACGAGTCATATAACATTGAGGGAGCGGTAGTTCTCACATCTTCAAATGAGATTTTCGTATTTACCCTCTATAGAAACCATAAAGGTATTATTTAAATGAAAAATAATGAATAATAAATAAAACAAAAGAATAATATATATCATATATATAAATAATGTGCCATCATAATGTCCACCATGAGAGGTGGTAGGAGATAATTGATGAATCATCATTTCGTGAGGCGTTAGTTTGTCATCCACATAAACAATATATTCTTTAAACATTAGATAGAGATGTGTGTATGTGTAGATATAATATTTTGCATAAAAACATCCTAGTAAATTTAGGATACTAATTTTGTTATAAATGAAAGGAATAAAAATAGTTTAGGGGTTGGAGAAGTAAAATAAAATAAAAGAATTTAAGAGAAATCATTACCTTAAATTTGGGTAACTCCCTTTTGATATGAACCAAAAGGGTTTCTTGATGTTCTTTCTGCCTAAGGTAAGTATTCTAAGATGGATATAGGGCTCATGATATATTATTTGGATAGGGTTTAGATGTTCCAAGGGGAGTTATAGGTGTGAGTAATGGGTTAGAAGTGGTGGCTTTTTATAATGGGGAGGTGGGGTTCTTTAAGAAAGTTTGAAAAAATTATTTTAATATAAACTTATCATCGGTTTGAAAACATCCAAAAATAATTAAAGTAGAATATAAGATGACTCATGGTATAAATAAAATCATCCAATAAGAATTGGAAATGTTTTGGATATGTTTTTAATATTTATAATCCAATTTATTTAAATCATTTTTTAATGAGGTAAACACTGCATCATTATTGTGTAATAAATAATTCAATTTATTTTATTTCTAAAAATAAAAATAAAAATACCATAATGTAGGAATTAATTATTTATTTCAAATTAATATTTATAGATTAATATATATAACATATTTAAACTTATGTAAAAATTAATTTACTAAAAGATATTTGTTTATGACATTTTTGTCTTTACTTTAATTTGATTAAAATAAAGTGTCATTATCACTATTAAGTGGCTCCATGGGGACCCAAAATAGTTGAAAGGATTCCCATGGTCATCCATTACTCATACAATAAGTGTAGGGAAGGTGTTAGGGTAATTTTTTATTATTATGCTATTCTTTTTATATAGAATTACATATTTATCTTTAACCGCAGCAAATAAAAGTCAAAAGTTAATATTCATAAACAAATTATTTTCATCTTATTGAAGAACATTTTATTTATTAAAAACAACCATGTACATCAGATTTTTAAAATTCAATTCCTAAATGAAGTAAAATTTCATTTAAATGAAAAATGCAGTTTTTAAACCATTACATAGTGGTTTCACTATTCCTAAAAAATTAGTGTTTTTTAGAAAAATACCATAAACTAAGAATAAGATAAATATTATATCCTGAATTCAAAAATTATGTCAATTTTAAAAAATTCATAAAATAGAAGTTGCATTAATTAATTTAAAATTATTTCTCGTTGTCAAAACAAATATCGTTTTTTAAAACAATATCTATCAAAAGATTGACACTTGTTTATTTCTAATTTCATATTGACATTACATCCAATGAAAAACATTGGATTAAATGGTAAAAATATAATCTAATTACACATTGAAACCAATTATAAAGATAATTTATCCATATATATATATTAGATTAAAAGGCACTTTTTAATTAAAATACAATATTTTTCACTATTCATTATCAATGTATTTTACGAGAAAAATACCAAAATACTACCCTAAATAAATTTTTATGTCTTGATTCTAAAGAAGAATTTTAGTTTTTCAAATAAAACATATAAAATTTAACAAAAGTATATTTAAAAATTTTTCACCATTAAAAGGGTTTAAATCGACCTTTTAAAGAATATTAGAGTATTTATGCTTAAAATTTGATTCATTAACATTTTAAGACTAGATTTTATTGTATAAATGTAAAAACATTTAACAAACATGTATAGTCATATTGTAGTTAGTTCTGTTCATTCCATCCATTATAATGGCAAGGTGTTAACTACCATTTAAAATAATAATATTATATTATTAGTGCGCAACGTAAGATTTCAAAGATACCTCTTACTGTGTATCAGATACGCCATAGAACATAGAAACCCCTTCAATGTAAACTTAATATTTAATTCAGAAATATTAATAAATATCAAAATGTATTATTCTTTATTTACCCAGGATGATACATCCATCCCGCCTTTTGGGAATTATGTCCTCATAATTTTATTCACTTATCAAATAAGTGGAGGTATTTATCCCTCATAGCATTTTCCGATTACCATGTTTCCTCTTCAACCATATGGTTTTCCACAAAACCGTTACCTGATAAATTACCTTATTCTTAAACACTTTCCATTTTTAGTCATGAATCTAGACTGTTTGTTCCTCATAATACAAATTCTCTTCCAACTAAACTACATCTGGCCTAAAAACATGGGATGGGTCTGACATAAACATTATCAAAATTGAAACATGAAAAAATTGTGTACCTAGTATAAACATGAGGGTAAATCCACTCTGTAAGAAAATAATCCAAATTTATCTAGGATTTTATAGGGTCAAATGAACATCAGACTCAACTTTCCCTTCTTACCGAAATGCTTCACACTTTTCCATGGTGAAACTTTGAGAAAGACATGATCACCTACCTCAAAAGAATGATCCTTCCTCCGGTTATCCGAATAGCATTTTTTCCTACACTGAGCTGTTCTAATTTCCTTCTGAATCAACTGAACATTTTCTTCCATCTCTTCTCCCGATTCGGGTCCCATCAGTTTCCTTTCACCTACTTCATCCCAAAAATCTATAGTTCGACACTGCTTTCCATATAATTCCTCAAACGGAGTCATCTATATAATGGAATGAAAACTATTATTATAAAAAAATTCAACCAAAGAAATATGTCCATACCAAATTCCCTTGTAATCCATTGAATAAGCACGTAACATATCCACGAAGGACTGAATTGGTCTTTCTGACATCCCATATGATTGTGGATGAAAAGTTAATCTATCATTTAATAAAATACCCAACGGCTTCTGAAGTCCATTCCAAATGTTAATGGTAAACCTGGGATCACGATCAAATACCATGGAGAGGGGAACACCATTTAATCTAACTATCTCGTTAAAATTCAACTGAGAATATTGATCTTGAGACAAATTATCTTGAAAATGAAAGAAATGAGTAGATTTAGTCAATCTATCAATAATAACACAGATTGCATTATTACCTTGAGATGTCTTTGGTAATCCCAAAATGAAGTCTAGGGATATATTTTCCCATTTCCACTCTAGCACCAGTAATGGCTGGAGCATCCATTTCAGTAACTGCCACTATACTTTAACCTACTGACAAGTCAATGATTTCACAGTAAAATCAGCAATATCTCTTTTCATACCATACCACCAGTAATACTCCCGAAGATCTTTGTAAATCTTAGTACTATCAGGATGAACTGAGAACCGGGAACTGTGAGCGTTACATAACAACTCATTCTTCAACTGCCAATCACAAGGAACTCATAATCTATTTCCAAACCTCAATATACAATCATTATTAATGTTATATTTAGGAAAAATAACCTTATGAACAAACTATAACTTTTTCTGCAACTCACTATCTTTCTTTTGCACTTGCTTAATTTTTACTGAGAGAGATGATTTCACTAACACCTGAAAAAATAGAATAATATTCCACAGAAACAATTTCTATGCCAAATTTAATCATATAAAAAACAGAAGGATCTCGTTATAAACATTTCATGGTTAATGAAGCATTACTTTTTTGACTCAAAGCATCAACCACTTTATTTGGTTTTCCCTAATAGTAAAGGATCATGCAAACATAATCCTTGATAAATTTTATCCATCTCCTCTATCACATGTTAAATTATTTCTGAGTGAAGATATACTTTATATTTTTCTGGATAGTATATATTTAACATTTTACTCCATACAGATGATGCCTCTAAATTTTGAAATCAAAACAAAAACAACATCCAATTCCAAATGATGTGTAAGGTAATTTAACTCATGAGGGTTCAACTGACGTGATGCATAGGCAATTTCCTGATCATTCTTCATAAGGACACATCCAATTTCATTCCACGAAGCATCTCTATAGGTAAAAAACTCACAATTTATGGAAGGTAGTTCTAAACTAGAGAATTCACCAATCCTCGTTTCAATTCATGAAAACAATCATCAAATTATTTTGTATAGATGAAAAAAACACATTTTCATGTAAACATAGTCATTTGACAAGATAACTATGAAACATTCTCAACAAAACCCTGGTAATAACCTGCCAAACCAAGAAAACTACGAATCTCGATTATATTTGTAGGTCTTGTCCATTATTCAACAACATTCATTTTAGCAGAATCAACAGTTATTCTTATTTATTTAAAAAATATGACAATAGAATGAAATTTGTTTTTACCAAAACTCACACTTGCTGAATTTTCCATATAGTTTCTTTTCATGTATAGTTTTCAAGACAACCCTTAAATGACATTCATGATCCTCTTTTCTTTTAGAATAAACCAAAATATTATCAATGAACACAACCACCATTTAACACATAAGTCAACTGATCCATTACAACAACAAACTATTTGGTTCCGATTCCGACCATCCCAAGTTTCTGATTTGGAAGGTCATTTCCCTTTGTATGCCTTCCCAGAAAAGCATCTATGTTTCCTCTATGAAAAAAACCATTATTAACACATAAATATTGTAGGAAAATATGCATGGAAATTTTTAAATGCTATATCATTTCAATATTAACAGAAATTAATTTACAAACATGAATTTGAAAATTGTCAAACATATAAAGTTTTCTAAACTGACCTCTGATACAAACTATAAGGACACGTCCATAAAACCTTTAATAATATTGAATTAAATGAATAATTCACATTGAGGATCATTTTAGGTTTTGAATTTTAGAGAATTAGGCCATAAATATTACATAAAAACTTGAATATTACAAGTAGACACTACTACTAAGTATCCATTTTTTCATAAAATACATGTTGTTAAAAAAAGTTCTAGATCCATGTTTTTTACAGCATGAATTTTCCTTGATCCCATCCTTGACCTTATTGATCTTTACGTCCCCTGGAAAACATTTCAAAAACATGGTATGGGCATAAAAAGCTCGGTCAGGGATACACAAAGAAGGAATAATGATAGTTTTTCAATACAACATGTAAACCAAGAATACATTATCATAATTAATACTTTTCACCTATATGATGTAGTAAATACTCTATACTAAATCAAAGATCATTGATTACCATTTTCAAAACAAAAGATTACCATAAATCCCATAGAATGAACACATAATATATAAATGTATATTGGGACATAAACATACATTAATGGAATAACAATGTGATTTACTTCCACACATATCACTAAATGGAATAGAAATATGGCCGACATCCATACCCAATGCATTGGAGGTTATAACGTAACCACCCGTCCTGGTTTATCATGGCACCACCTATCATTTTCTTTATCAATTAACCACCCGTCAAATGTCTAAGAACCATTATAAAATCATAGAACATAAAATTTTGAAAATTTAAACATTTCAATATTAACATTTCATTTGAAATCACAATTTATCATTTTAAGATATCGACAAAATCAAAGCTTTATCTAACCATTTTCAAAACCATTTAATAAAGGGATTTTTGAATCAAGGTGTCCCATACCACTTTGACACTTTTAAAATAATTAACATAACAAAAAAATTAATGTCTATATAAATAAATCCTAATTCCCATTTTTGAAAACATGGACATTAATGATAAATATTTAGATGAATAAATCTATATTACATTTAAAAATATATTTTAGTTAAAGTGTTTTTAACAAAATAAGATATGCTTGAATACAAATAATTCAGGAATAATATTTAATCGGATCCTTATAATATCATGAGAATAAAGGTATTCATGATATAATATGCCATAGTACAGTATATACACCATATAAAAGTGAATTGGTGCATAACAACAATAAAGACTCAATGGAATATAAAATGGGGGAAATCCCTTATAAAGACAGTATCCTTTGATTAAAGATGAATCAATCACATAATTATGTGTGAAAAATTAGAATACACTCAATATAAGTGCATATTAAGTGTAAAACAATCGGAGTTAATTCACGCATATTCATAGGATGACTTATTCAAGAAGTACAAGTTAAACCCAAATAATTGTAATTGGGTTAAGAAGTTTCCTTGCAAAAATTCGACAGCCTAACGACATCACATTAAAATTCAGAAAATGAGTTGATCAGATAAAAAAGGGTATCTCATCACATGTACATAAAATTTACTTAAATATGGATATATAAGATCATATCCCAACATAATATGATTTAAATTAAAATACATAACTAAAATAATTCTTTAAAAAGTGGAGGGTGAAAGGTTCCCTTACCGATTGAGTAACTTTCGAAACATACAATACATGAATGAAGGATCATACAATGAAGATTTAAATACCCATAAATGAAATTATATTAAAAAAAGTGTAAAATAATGGGATGTTGATACACCACACAAATGTAAATAGTGGAAAATATATTATGAATCTCATGGGAATAAAATGTGATATGAAGCCATTTACCACGTTGTAATCAATTGATCAATATGACCAAAAGTTAATAACCACCAAATGAATCATATAATACCATGAATATAATGAGAATAATGATAATATATATCAAAAGAAAGTACACAATACACCACATGAAATAAATAAGTGGCGAACAATGGAAATCTCACAGAATTAAAAATGAGATAAGAAATCCCTTACCACCTGTCCGACTTGACTTGCTCGTATGTTCCTTGTTCTTCTAGAATAATAAACTAAAGTTAATTTATAATATCTTAAGAACCTTTTTCAAGTTTATTATTCCATTTATATTACTTATTACCATGTTGTAACCATTATGTAATCATTTAAGTTAATAATGGTCGTTTTGCCGATATATAGTACTTGAGTCAAAAATGAACTTCTTATTATTACAAGTCATTCATGTGTTCAAAGTTAATTATAAACCGAATTATATTCATGATTTAGATATAATATATATCATATATATAAATTATATACATGTATTTATATTAGTACATAACATTTGGTGGAATGAAATGAAATGCACCGTTTATTGAGCTGGTATGTCGTGCGTACGCATGAACGCAACTTTCATTTCTATTCCATACTTAATGGAATTAAAAAATAATTATACATAGGTATATAATAATTCCAATATAATATCATATATAATTTCGTTTAATCTATCCTTTATTCGTTCCACATAAGGCATGGACGAGTCATATCACTTTGAGGAGGCGTTGGTCTGCACTTCCTCAAATGAAATTATCATATTTACCCACTATGGAAACCAAAAAGTTATTATTTAAATTAAAAATAAAGAATCATAAATAAAATATAATCATAATATATATCATATATAAATAAAGTTCAATCATAATGGCCACCATGAGAGGCAGTAGGTGATAATTGAACAATCATCATTTTGTGAGGCGTTAGTTTGTCATCCACAGAAATAGTATGTTCTTTACCCATTACATGGAAGTGTGTGTGTGTGTAGTTAGAATACTTCTCATAAAAATATCCTAGTATATTTAGAACACTGGTTTTGTTATAAAAGAACGGAATAAAATGATTTTAGGGGTTTGAAAAGTAAAATAAAATTAATGAATTTAAGATAAATCATTACCTTTAATCCGGGTAACTCCCTTTTGATATGAACCAAAAGGGTTTCTTGATGTTCCTTCTGCCTAAGATAAGGATTCTAGGAGGAATTGAGAGATCTTGAGAGATTATTTATGCAGAGTTTGTATGAGCCAAGGGGAATGAGAGGTGTGAGAAATTGGTTATAAGAGGGGGCTTTTATAAGGGGAGGTGGGGATCTTTAGGAATGTTTGAAACAATTATTTTATTATAAACATATCTTAGGATTCAAAACGTCCAAATATCATTAATGTGGAAGATACTAGTCATGGTAGAAATAAAATCATCCAATAAGAATTGGTTAGGTTTTGGATATTTTGTTAGAATTTATAATCTTATTTATTTAAATCGTTTATTAATGAGATAAATACTACATCATTATTGTGTAACAAATAATTTAATTTATTTGATTTCTGAAAATAGAAAAATTATCATAAAGTAGTAAATCATTTTATATTTCAAATGAATATTTATAGTCGAAGATAGAACTTATATAAACCTATGTAAATATTAATTTACTAAAAATATATTTGTTTATGTCATTTTTGTCATTACTTTAAGTTAATTAAACTAAAGTGTCAATATCACACTTAAGTGGCTTCATGGGGTCCCAAAATCATCCCAAGGATGACCATGGTCATCCATGACTCATTCAATAATGGTAGGACAAGTGTTAAGGTAATTCTATATTATTATGATATTCTTTTTAACTTGAATTACCCTATTTACCTTTGACCGCTGTAAATGAAAGTCATAAGTTACTATTTATAAAAAAAAATTATTTTCATCTTATTGAACCAAATTTTACTTATTAAAAACAAACACGTATGTCTGATTTTCTAAATTCAATTCACATAAGTGGAAAATTTTAATTTAAATGAATAATGCAGTTTTTTTACTACTACATAGTGGTTTCACTATTCATAAAAAATTGATGTTTTTTAGAAAAATAACAAAATTTCATCCCAATATATATAATATATTCTGAATTCAAAAATGATTTCAATTTTAAAAAATCATAACATATAATTTTCAATAATTAATTTAAAATTAATTCATGTTGTCAAAACAAATAGCGTGTTTTTAAGAAACAATGTCTATCGAAAGATTGACACACGTTTATTTCCAATTTCAATGTGAAATTACTTCCAATACCACACATTGGATTAAATGTTTAAAATATAATATACATACACATTTATACTAATTGAAAAATAATATATCCATATAAATAAGTTATTTAAAATTTAACTTTTGAACTAAAATACTGTATAATTCATTATTCATTAAAAAATTAATTTTATCAGAATAATAACAAAAATATAACCAAAGTAAATTATGATGTCCTGATTCTAAAGAAGAATTATATTTAGTCAAATAAAACATATAAAATTGACCAAAACTATATTTAGAGGGTTTTCATTTAAGAGGCGGTAAATCAACCTTTTAAAGAATATTAGAGTATTTATGCTTAAAATTAGATTTATTAACATTTTAAGCTGCTAAGTTTTATTATATAAATTTAAAAACATTAAACAAACATTTATAGTCATATTTTAGTTAGTTCTGTTAATTCCCTCTATTTAAATGGATAGGCATTAACTACATTTTAGAAAAATAATATTATATTATTAGTGTGCAACATAAGATTTCAAAGAAACTCGTTGCTGTGTATAAGGTATGCCATCGAACATAGAAACCCCTTTAAAGTAAAATTATTATTTAATTTACATATATTAATAAATATCAAAATGTATTATTCTTTATTTACCCATGATGTTACACATTATGTCATAAAAATATTTTATTCATGCAATTTTGAGATGAAGTTTTGTCTTCAATATTTTTGGATTGAATTTTTATCTAACACATAAATGGGGTTTTGTATCTCAATCATCATTCATTGGGTCTCATGTTGTAATCTCCACATATTTTACTTTTTGTGGTCAATAAATTATAATGGAATATTATTACAATGTTACTCCTTAAATTTAAAAAAATTTAATTCTATATTTTTATCCCTATATTAATATTTTGTTATTTAATGGTTACATTTTGAATGGTTGAATGATCAACCATTGTTATGGAAAACGAAAATTTTAAATTATTTATAAGAAAATAAATTCCATCTATGATACTAAAAATTGGAAGTTACTATATAACAAATCTATCTAGGGTTTGTCACCTGGGAATGGATTAGTTGGGAAATCAATCAATCAGCCCCTAGATTCAATATGAGTGAGTCAAAAACTGAACACCTTGTGAGGAACTCTTAGTATATATTCTCTGGAATATTCACACAGTATTAATGAACCATAATAGAGGAAATTTACTACCATTTCCATTGTATCCTACCAATACAATATATTTAATCCAACTAACATCTTAAATGGATAAACAAGAACATTATAAATACCCTTTCCCCATTATTGAATTGATAATTTTACATTATGTTGCTATGATGATGACAGTTGGATTCTCAATTTATTACGGTATGTCATCATGAAGATCCACATTGTTCAACTGTATGGGGATGTATATGATATATAGGTTTCTAGGATTTGAATTTTCATGTTTTTTTTAGTAAGAGGTTCCTCTATGAATGGTATGAATGGTCTTGATGACACATATGGAGAATACATTACACCTAATCAAGTTATAGGTGTGTCCTAAAATCATTTTGAAACATCAACATCAAGAGGTCTAATGAGACAAATCATGGTTCATTCCTACACACATAACAAGATAACATATTGTCTATGGTGTCAATGTCATGTCACATTTTTTGAAAAAATTAATTGATATGATGTTTTTTATGTGCATTATTATGCATTCCAAGAGTCTTATATTATATATTTTTTATACATTTTTTCATTAATTATCATGGATATTGAATTTCTTTAGTTTCCGTTGATTGTGGCTTCATTTTTTTCCTTCATTCATTCCACGCCACTTATTCTAGGTTTATATTATATAAACTTCCATTGTATGTTACTCATTATTGAAAAAATAAGATCACCCTTATTTTTTCTTTTCCAATAAAACATAGAGGAGAACAATGTGTTATTTTCAAATATATTTTTAAATGATAATATTGTTATAACAATAAGATCATGTTTAATCTTCCTTTTTATAATTTTAATGATTGTATGTGTCCATTAGTCTACGAATACTAAAATGTTTTATCCTTTAAAAACTCTTGTACATTGGAAAAATAAATTAATATGATTTCTAGATCAGGTTTTATAATGTTTTTTATGTTATATTTCATATAATATTAATATTAGTAGAAAACCCAAGGAATAGATTTAGATAAAACTAGAAAAATAGCACAAGTACTATGCAAGACCTCAATATTTATAAGAAACTTTTAAAAAAAAGTAGGAATTAAATTTTACAAAATCACAAGATAATTATTTGTATTCCATTAATTAAATATGGTGATTAATGGGAGGAATGAGAAATATATCAACCCCCAAAGTAAGTGCAGTGATATTATCCTTGATAATGTATATCCTATTGGATGTGAGAATTATGTTTTTATAACCATATTGGGGATGTTGAATGGGGTTATAAAAAATAACACCACTTGCATATATTATCCAAATTAACTAGAAAATGTTGTCTCTATTTTGTAATGATTCATGACACTAAAGATTCCTCAATTCAGCAGAATTAATAACCCATTGGTAGAAGAACAATGGATCAGGTCCTGAGTGAAGATCATTTTTCATTGGGAAGTAGTAAAAAGGAAAAAAGTTGTCAAATATGTTTATAATTTAAAGCAATATGTGGAAATATAATGGTATTTAATTAAAAAAATATGAATATGATCTCAACTCCATGGAATGTGGCGATTTTAACGTTATTTTATGAAAAATACATTTGATTTGAGAAAAGAGAAAAAAATAATAATATAGTTTCCCAACCATAGAATAATAGAGAAGGGAATTTTTTTTCAGTGTATAAATAACATTGGAAGGATAGTTTGACATGTTTTGGAGTATGTAAATTGACTTTAGAAATTCATTTTTTATTTGGTGGGATAATGTTGAATGTTCAAATGGAGTTGGTCTATCAGACCATTTATTCATATACAGTTATAGTATCAAGAACCCATAATATTTAAAAAAGAGTTCTCCAAGATGATTTTATTCAACTAAAATAAAGGGAATAAGAGGTCGAATAAATATCATGGGATGAAAAATGTGGCTAAGGGTAGGAATGGGAGAATGGGATTTCATACATGTGGTGACTATGGGAATAAATACTGTGTGAATTGAAGGAACGAAAAACTTTATTTTACATGTGAGGAGAAAAAGACCATAAGGATGACCACTTAAGGGAAATAAATAAGATATTTATGTTCAATTCCTTTATTTTTGGGTGAAGGGACATTAAGTGAACAAGTTCCCAAAACATCAATTGATGTCATCATATATAAGGCTAAGGGTGAAAAGCAATGCATATATAGTTACCACAGATATAGGAAATGTTCCTAATTTCATGGTCTTATATATTTTTATCCTTGCCTAAAAGTTAGAAAGCGTTTTAATTTATTATATTTCGGTGAACTTTGTAATATATTCCATGTTTTACACATTCATTAGATATTTTCCTAGCATAATAGTAATGGAGTTAAATATTATGATACCAAATGTGAGTCATATGAAAAAAAGATATGTAATGAAATTCTATTTGTGATTCATGAGTGTACTCTATTTTTAAATATGGTTATTATAACTATTGATAACATTTATATAAACCTTTTCATGTAATGGATTTCAAAATAAAATTCTAAAATTTATTGCAAATATAAGGTTATTATGATTCTTAATGGTGATGTGGGATTTCTAATCATTATTGGAGAAACTTCATCATTTAAATCATGAATTGATCCACCCCTAGTAGATCTAAATATTGAAATAAGGGATAAAGAGTAATATAATGTGTGATATATGGATGGGGAAGGTATCTAATGAATAAAAGATTCATATATGGTATAAAATTTCATTGATTATTTTTAAGAATATTTAATTATTCATCCACTAGATCATGTAGTTGAGTTTTCCATTGTACTCATTCTAGATGGAAGTTTTATATTAAAAATACCACATCGAAAGGAACTAGTGGGGTTGGATAAGATAAATAAATATCTATACGAATTTAATGACAAAGGATTTGTTCACACTAGTGTTTTACTATCTAAACCACACATTTTAATTGTGAAAAAGAAGGATTGGACCTTGGGATTGTGCAATTATTATAGGTAGATCAATTACATAAATATAAATAAAAAGTATCCATTTACATGTATCGATTAATTATTTGATAAACTTCAAGAATACTAATTATTTTAAAATATTGATATTCACTCCAGTTATCATCAATTAAGGGTGAAAATGATGATATATATAATATATAATTTCCAATAGGGTATGCACAATATGTTTTGACAAAAATGAATGTTGGATTTACTAATTAAAATTTGGTCATTATGGATGTCATGAATAGATTACTAAAGGAGTATCTTGATAGAATTGTGATGGTATTCATATATGATATTAGGATATTCTATAAGTGATATGATGATCATGAGAGTTACTGGTAAATAATTATTAAGACCTATATAAAAATTAATCATATGGGATATATAGTAAGTTTTAATTTTAGATCAATGAATTTTCCCTTCATTTCCATATTTTCTCCAAGGATTTGAAACATATTGGAAACTAAATGATAATGGTAGTCAAATAATGTCATACACAAATGATCATAAGTTTGGTTCGAAGAGTATTACGATTTGTAGGTCTCTATCAGTAATATTTTCTTGAATATTCCCTCGTTTCATGACATGTTAACCAAACTAACATGTAATTTTAAAAATTCACACCCATCATTTTTTATTCAATTAAAAAACATTAATGCTGAGTGAGAACTGATACAAGAAGATGCACTATAGACCCCCCATTTTTAATGTCCAGTATATTTTTCTGTATCATCAAAATAAAATCTCATTATGGTTAAGTGAGAAACAAACAAGGTAGAATAATACATAAGGACGCATGCACAAGGGGATGCACCATTTCATACATGAAAAATCCATTTTGAGGGGAAATTGAGAAACATCACAAAACCAAAAATAACTGAAAAAAATTCCTTAGAATGAAATCAACTAGGATATACATTAGTCCTTGAGAAAAAAAATATAAATCATTGATATGTGAACCCCATAACATTATAGAATAATGAAATCACGCCACACCACATCAGGAGATGGTCACTATACATTAGCACTAACACTCTAGTGACACTCACTACCCCACCACACAATATAGAAGGGGCCATCAGGAACACCAAAAAATGTAGCTAGTTGGAAACAGGTCCACACAAGAACCATTGAGTGGGATTCATCAACAGATCTGGTATGAGAAACCATAAGACTGTCAAACTACCACAAACAACACCACCAAACCATAAGAGCACCACTATAGATATTACATATCTTAGGACAACAACAAAATCCAAAACCCTATGGGATCTATCAAACCTAATAAGGAAGGGGTCGTGCATGATGGAATGGAAAATATTGGTATAGGAATAAGAAGAACCATATAATACATTGAAAAAATACAGTAACAGGACAAAAAACTGAAATAGGGACCGGAAGGATCTAGGAGATAACTAGAAAGTAGACACCACTTTCTCCAAGAGTTCATAGGGCTGCCTCCTATAGTTATGTAAATATTTGGATGAATATAAAGATCTTTCCATGTTCAAAATCCCATGAACTCAACCAACTAATCACCCAAGGTAGATAACCAAGAACCATTAGGACCTCAACTATGGAAATCTCATCATTAAGGTGTTGAAGCATCTTTGAATATTGGAGGTGGAGCTATAGAGGGATGTGAAAGATGTGATATGTGGGTGGATACACGACTACTAGGAGGAAGAGAAACCTATGGGAGTAAGGTTTTTTATTTATAGTGGTTCATCGAATAAAGTAATTGCTTTTATTATTATGTATCATCATATAGTGATTTCAAATGAATCAAGGATATTGAAGAATCCATGAGAAAAATTATGCATCTCAAGGACCTAAAATGGAAGATATAATATTTTCTTCGAATATTATTGATACTCTACCTCTATAGTGAAAACTAAGGATATATATTTATACTAAACTACTTTTTTTTATATCTTCTCTTAGAAGGTGATTAAAATGAGGAAAATAATATGGTTGAAACATCTCAAGTAATATTATTTCTCAATACATTACCACCTCTGGATTGAAATGTTTTTACCGATGCATTAAGTATATGGGACAATGGAGTTATAACTATGTTGAGGATTAATAATTATCCATTATATAAGTACCTAGTCAATATAAATATTGGGATTTACGGGAAAGGGTAACCATCATTAATTTTACAAGATATCTTTAATACATCCTTACTAAAATGCATAAAGAAGATCCAACAGAATGTTAGGAACATACAATGGAAGATAAATACATTGAGTGGTATAAAATTATTAGAATTAATCTATAGGTATCAAGTGTTGAATTTTGGGATGATTTTGTGTCCTCCATCCTAAGTATAATTGAATATGTAAATACTTGGTTAAGAACATTTCTCAAATTTATCTATACACCATTATTGAAAAAATAGGTATATCTATTTAAGAGGAAAAATTTGGTGAGATGTTATGATGTGAGAAATCACAGAATATATGTATAAATTATTATAATGATAGTAGGTAAATGTGAAAATAAAACTTCATATAGGTGTGGTGAATAATATTTCAATACATATATGGATGTGGGATAATGTTACAATGGAATTTTTCACAGGACTCTTGTTTACTCCAAAGAAGAATGATGTTATATTGGTCATCATTGATCAACATAGTATGTATTTACATATCTTTGAAAAAAGAGAATATCTACGACTTCAGAACCTTTACCAGATATATATATGAAAAATAGTAAGGATTCATGAGACTCCTCTATATATTTTATCATATCATGACATGTAGTTCATATTGAAATTATAGAGGATCCTTTAAAGGGATCTCAACAATGAGATACATTTAAGAATAACCTTTTATCCCAACACTGGTTTCAATTTTAAAATAACTTTCATGACATTGGAATACATGATGATATCCTATTATCATAATATCTAAGGTACATGGTATTAATATCAATATTTATTTTTAGTTATCATACCATAATATTTCACATTCGATCATCTATATGGCAGGATACGACGCATTGTATGGGATGAGGTGTCAATTTTCAACCTATTGGAAATAATTTAGGGAAATAAATATAGTTTTCATATATCTTATGGAGGATACAACTATTAAAGTGAACAATATTTGTGATCTAATAAAAATGAAATAATACAAAATTGTTCAACTAGTAATTGTTGGAAATACAAATAATTTCAGGTTGGTAACTTATATTTTTAATGGATTCATCATGAATGGAAGTTGTATGATTTTTAAAAAAAGAAGAAGTTAGTTCCTAAATACATTGTTATTTTAAATGTATGATAAATAATTGGGGTTGTGACTTACCCATTGTATATTATTCTTAGTCATTCTAAATTAAACAATGTCTACTATGTTACATTATTAAGAAAATAAATGCTAGATACAACTCATGTACCCACATTTATGGGATTATGTTTGGATGATATCTTCTCATACAATGAATAGAATATTAATATTATTAACATGATGGAGAATGTATTACATAATCAGAAAACTCATTTTGTGAGAGGACATTAGAAAATTCAAAAGAAGAAACCTAGGACCCTTAAGAATATAGAAGGAATTAGGATACCCTTTTGTTCAATATAATATATATACCACAACATTGAGGATTATAATAATTAATTTTGTGTAATTTATCACCCAACACTGTATTATAATAGGAAAATATCATATCATGAACTCTAGAAAAAAATGGAACATTAAAGATCATTAGTTGAAGAAATTGTCAAAATGATTAGTTTTCTAATTTCAAATTTACCAAAACAATTCTAATATTGAATTTATCATATTGAAATTATCATACTATAAAATTTTAATATTTTTTTTTGAAATGGTTGACTTTTAGTAAAAACATTTCATTTTTCATGACCTTGTCGTTATATAAGAATCGAATAGAAGTGGTTAAAACATTATAATAATAAAAAATGAATTTAACTACTAAAATTATCCACATTAAAATATTTTATATTCTTTAAAATCCTTTGAATAAAATTTTTAGAACCAATTAAAATTTTATGTTAGTATAAAATCATTTTTTAGTTTTTCAATAATTCAATAGTTATCAAGGGAGATTCAGTTTTCAAATTAAAATAAACACCCAAAAAAATTTATTTATTTTATAATAAATAAATATATTTTATTAAATTTAATATAAAAAATAATTGTAAAATATATATATATATATATATTATTCTTTAATGGTTATTTCTAAAAACGGTTTTGATGCACTTATGTGTATTGATTTTAAAATTATGTTTCATAACATTTATAAATTTTATTTTATAAAATTCTTTAAAAATATTAAACTATAAGTATCAAATTAGAAAAATGTTTCATTTTTAATCTTTTTTAATAAAATTAATTTTTTATTGGAAATTAATTACCTATGTAAAAAATAGAAGGGGTAAATTGAGTTTACCCTAGTGTAAAAGCCCTTAAAATAAAAAAATACCTAAAATTTAATGTATTATTTTGTTATAGGCCAATACATGTTTCATGTACAATTATTTAACTTTTTTTAACCCTTTACTTGTGAAAATTTCCATGTATTTTTTCAAATATGTAATGGTCTTCCTAGTATTAACCTTTCATTCACTTATTAAAGGAGAAAATCATCACCACTTCAAGACACAAGTAGAATTCAAGCATTATCCTATAAACTATTGCATTTTTATTTCCATAAAACCCTTTTTCAAATAAATTTATCCCATGTTTACAAATGGTTATCGATAAACCCTTTAATTTCCATGATACTTCTAAGGAAAAATCAATTCCCCAACGTGAGTATTATCAACAATATGATTGTTTCTTAACTAAAATCATTATAATTTATTATATCCATTCTAATATAATGATATTGCTATAATGTTTATTTTTAAATGTAATATATTTATTTTATTATCATTATTTATTCATATAACCCATCTATTATGAAAAATACATCCATAGTTCATTCGTCGTGTACACTACGGGCTCTACAATGAAACATGTTTATTTTTCCTTCACCACCTTACAATGATGGATATAAAGATGGTATTAAAGTGTAAAGATGTTTTTTATGATATCATTATGTTTATTTTTTGAGAAAAATAGAAACCTATTAATTATATGAAAAATTAAAAAACATTGTTTGTTTAATCATTTAAAATAAGTGTAATAATAGGATAATTTTTATAAAAATTGATTATTCTTTTCATATAAATTATTTATTATTATTAATCCATATAAGTTTGTTATATAACACTTTAAAAAACTTAATATAGTCATTATGAACCAATTATAATGATATTAGAACTAAATAATCTCAAAATATTTTTCTTGTCACAATAGGATCGCATTAGGGTCGATTTAACCACCAACTTGAACAATACACTACATTTTTTTTCAAGACAATGAGAAATTAATTACTAGTATGATATTATATAAATGTTTAAATAATAATTTATTTTTGGTTCTGGAGATATGATATCAATATCTAATTCATCAATTAAGGAAACAACATTCGTTCATAAAAAATAATGAAACGTGCATACTATAGACTTTATCATCAAGGATATGGTCTAAACACTAACGAAAAGAAATTTATGTACAAAAAAATATTACAATTAATCCATAATATTATATTTACTGACCTATAAATTATAAACATTTGATGATTAATGAATATGAAAACCATAATTATAAAACTTGAGAAAATGATCAAAACTCTAAACATCGATTTGGAAAATATGAATAATTATTTTAGAGAAAGTGTATTAAAAAAATTAGAGAATAAAATGGATATGTGTAAGGTTATTAATTTAGGTTTTAATATAGAAATATTTATGATATAGGATATTAAATTAATGTAATGATACTCAGGAAAAGATGTAAGTGTTTTACAGTCCGAAATTTCTCTCCCAAATATATATTTTGAAATATGAACCTATTTTACTTTATGTGATATATATATAAACAATTTGACATGATATATTATGAAATTATTTAATTAATGGAATATTAAGAAAATATATATTTCCATTTTCTAAAAAAAATTGATTAATTTCTACCCAATATAAATATTTGGATTTTCCACTTATTATTCATTCATTGGGAATCATATGGTAATGACCAGATATTTTATTTTGTGTGGTTCTTACACTTCCATGGTATATGTTTTCCTAATTATTGATGAAATATATGGAATTTCAGAGTCTATATTATTATACCTCATTGACATTATTTTGATTAATGATTTTCCCATGATTTTTTAAAAATCATCCTAGATTTTCATAAGGTAAATGTGTGTGGTATTTTATACAAAAAAGATTACTATCATGAAATATGTAATTTGATGTGGCTAAGGAAACGATGAACCTGTGATAGACTACGAAAAAAATTGGCAGATAAATGACTCAATCATAACCATGATTCAATATGACTATACCTATGAATTGAAACATGGTGAGACACTCATCAGGGATATGTTTGGAAATATTCACATTCACTTTGTGAACAATTATATAGGGGTTTTTCTACAAATTCCATACTCTCCAACAAAAATAATTTATTGAATTCAATTAAACTTTTGACGTCTAGAAGTGAATAATGCATTTACCCTCTATACAATATTTATATGACAAGGGTATTTCATGTTACTTTGATGATGCCTTGTGGAATCTACATTTTTTAAGGGATGTTCTCCAAGACATACTTGTTATTATGTTGAATGGGGATACATTTCATATTTGTTTTTCTCATTATATAGATTTCTATGTTTTATTATGGAATGATATTACTTAGGTAATGGTATTAAATTTATGGATGGATATTATAGATAATGAATTGAACTTATTTAAGTGAAGGGTATGGACAAAAATTATATAGACCATCAATGCATCAATATGGTACATGAGACAAAACATGTTGTGTTTTTGTGTATGACTCTCCCTATACTTGGATAATTCCTTGACTGAACACTTGAATATAAATAAATTGTCTTAGAAGAAGGAATTTAAATAGAATTTTTGATGTCCATTTTTATGAATCCCATCAATATGATGTAAAATATCATTGTTATACCTATTTTTATCTATTATCATAGGTAGAAAATGAACTCATTTTTAGTTGATTGGGGATTTATTTTTTCATTTTTTATATCCATATCAAATATTCCATTTTTATGTTATCAAAAGTTCCATTTGTTCCTAATCCATACTTATTATATGAGATCAAACATTTTTTTCATTCCCCTAGGATCGTATAGTTTGACATTGTGTAATTTTTGACTACATGATTGAACAGAAAATCATGTTCCCACAATATATTAACGTTGTGTATTTTTTCAAGTGGAATTTATGATGTTATATTGTCATCTCAAACTGCTAAACTATTTGAACCTTCATGAAATCTTGTACATGGTAGTGATAATGTTATATTACAAAATGATTTGGGTTTCTGGAGTTTTATATTTTTCAAATGAACATATTATTTGTTAGAGGTAGCAATGACTTATTGTCAGTATTTTTTATATATTAATGTGAATATAATATTTTTTTACTCTCAATTTATATATATACATATATATGGTTTTGGAGACATATAAGTAAGAGGTTTAATAAATTCATGAGAGTTAGTTTAAGACAGATGGTGGTGATGATACTGGCTCATGCAAGTCAAATTTGTTTGTGGTAGCATGGATGTAGTGGATGAAAAGCGCTATTAATAATAGTTGAGTTGTCAGTATAGGTTTGCAGTCACCCCCTAATAGTTACTATAAATCTAATGAGATATAATAATATGGGTTAGGTGGATAGCATGTAGGATATTCATCATAATCATTAGATATTTTATACTATGAGTAGAGGCTTTGTGTTTTTGATATTCATATATAGCGATTGCCCATGGAGCATTAATAGCATCAAGAAAATCTGGGATAGTAGTGATGATATCCAGACCAGTGGAATTAGGATATCATTGAGTTTATTCAACAAATTAAATGTATCATGGGGGATACATTTTCATCCTATAGAGAGAACTATTCCCTCACCTCCTTAGTGAAATTATAATTATATTATTAGTATGAAAATATTATTTTAATTTATTTGTTTCAACATCATAATTCAGTCATGGTATTTAAAAATTTTAAACATATTTTATGTTAATTTTTTGAAAAACATTATTGTGATTGATGATTAAATCCTTTACAATTAATTATTTGTATAGTATTTTCTATTTCATCATAGAAATAATTATACTGAAGTATTTGTGATAAAAAAAATAATGCATAAAAAATAATTTTGATTCAGACTATTTGAGATGAATCCATCACAAAAACATCTATATAAAACATTGTTTTACACATTAAAATATTTTTAATGCATTTCCATCATAAATATAGAATCCCTAATTTTAATACATGATTATTATTTCATTTTAATGATAAAAACCCTAAAATCATCAAAAAACTAGGATCTAGGGGTTTAGTATCCTAGGAAAATTAGTATTATACATCAGTTATAAATAATAAATCATAATAATTTACTTAAAATCTTATTCTTTATCTGTTTAAATATCATGGTCTCCTTAGTAGATTTAGTCACATGATGAAATACATAAAATAATGCGGTGAGATAAAATACTAGTAAGATGATAGATAATGTCATGAATCAATATAGTATAAATGATCATAATCACCATCATCTAAATATAATAATATAATCACCATAATAATTCTGAGTGTCAGTATTACATAAATAAATGAAATTTGGAAATTTAAAAAAATGAAATATTAGGACTTAGTGTTCAAATACCAAAAATATTTGGGAACAAAACTAGTATCATGTTCATGGATAATATATGTGTATAATCCTGGAATCATCACTCTGAAATACATCACATTAACCAATTCATTGGAGTGCTATATAATTCATGATTCACCCACCACTTCATAATATTTATATAATTGTGCATGCCACATAAAATTTACATAAATCTTAGACATAAAATAAACCATTGAAATGAATTTGTATCATTTCCCAATTCCAAAATTCATGAATAATATTTTGGTTTCCCAAATTATTGAGGGAGAATATACTATTTATAAACATCATCCTTCATAAGAGAGAAAAAAACAATTCAAAATGTGTTAAAATGTGTTTTGGAATCAATAGTACATTTAGAAAATAATTGTATTTTTCACAAAATTAGATTGGAAAAATGTATATCCTAAAAATTAAAACAAAATAATAGTGAAATTTTGTTTTAGTATTATTAAAATAACATCAAACCTATAATATGGAATGAAGGAGGAATGAATAAAATAAAATGAGTTGGGTTTGGTAATCCCTTTACCATAGGTTTGATTTCTTTATTCACATTAATATCCTGGATAATAAAATTATTTTCATTAATAACAAAATATACAAACTCTTATAAATTTATTTATTTCATTATAGTTTTATTATGTTAATTTGTGTTTATTTTTATGAGTTATAAAGTATAACTTGTTTTTTCGGGAGTGTTCATTTTCTGGGCTTACATGATCGGTTAACATTTATACATGTACGGAAGATCATATAAAATGATAATAATTATCCAAATTTTAAATTAAATGTTTTTAATAGACTTCCATATGTTTAAATATTATTATAAAATATTATGTTTCTATATATAAGGATGATTATTTAGATAAAATGTTAAATAAACTCATTTAGATTAATTTGGTGGGTTTTTACTCATCATGAACTAGTTTTGTTTTAATATTTAATATCATATATATATATTTGTAAGCTAAATAATATTAAAAAAATTATAAAATACATTTCAAAATATATTTTAACAATTATTATGGTTTTATGACCATACATAAAGGTGTTATAGAAAAATGATAACATGTCTCCCTCAAAGCTGATAAATGCACACCTCGTTGGTGATGTTATCATTTTAATATAAACTGGAGAGGTGAAGAGCTTTGATGATGTATTATCACAAAAAACTAATGAAATTATTGTATATATAAACAAGGGGAGTTACCATTCCACTTGGATAAGGGGAGGTGTGGAGATAAAAATAATATATAATAAATTGATTACAAAATAAAATACAACGAACGAGGATATTACATCTTTAATTTATTCCCAATGAGATCCTTTTTAAAGAACTCGGGTTTAGTAATATTTTTAGACCAAAGTCTCTTGGATTATGGTGAGGATCTTCATAATTGTGTCAAGACATATTTAGGAAGGATTCAAGTCATTGGAGTTGTGATTAGTATAGGTGGTGAAGGGTGGTATTTAAAGGGTATGAGAGTGGTGTTTTGTTATTATTATATTCATTATTTTGATATTTGTACTCAAGAATGTGAATACTAATGATTATTTTATTCCCAGACCATAAACATAACATAATCATTGTTACTTAGTCAATAATTAACTATTTCACATTTAATATCTTTTATTTTTTAGTGTTTTACAAAATTAAGTAATAATAATTACATAATAACTCCAATATTACAAAGTCGACACTTATACTCACTATCCATTTTTTCACAAATTAAAAATATATAATATAAAATATGAATTATTTTTCATGATAAAAATATTTATAACATTTATTCTAGGATTCCATCATTCTATTACCCATCCATATAAAAAATGGAATGTATTTAAAAAACATGGTATGAGGACAAAATTCACAATAAGGATCATAAATTAATGAAATAAAGTCATTAGTCGATTAATATTTTAAACTCCTAGAAAAAATTTTAAAAGTCATAATTCTTACCCATAGAACATAAACCCATTAGCATAGCTTATGAAATCATATGATTACAGTAAATATATACAAGGTTCATAAATCATAAAGGTAACTTCTTTTAACCATATCATTATTACATTGTATCCTTCACCGAAACATATGGAATAACCATCATGGTTACATTTCAAATACCCGTCATGGTATATTCCAAAAATCTCTTAAGTGAAACCCATCCAGTTAACTCTTTATCGTTACCCAATTCATTAAAGTTCTATTACGGGCTCAACCTCCCTTTATTTATCACAGAACCAACACTATTCATAAACAATTCCCAAGAACCATAACATAATCATGACATATAAAACAAGCATAAAGGACAAATAATTGTTTTTTCATATCATTTTTAAAAAGATGAACAATCAAAAACTAAATTTATTTATTTGAAAATAAATGTGTAAACCTATAAAGTATAACAAAAGAAAAAAAGTAACACAAAATATTGAAAATATTTCCAAGTCATATAAGTTAAATTTTTTTTTTAATTTTGTAAAAATAGGTGAATGAGTAAATTTAATAAATGTTTTATAAAAGAAAGTACCTTACAAAAATACCATTATAAAAACATTTGAGAGAAATTAAAAATTTACCATTTTAAAATATCAATTTCCAAATAAAAACATTCATAAAACCCATTTTGAAAACATATACATTAAATATAATGATTTATAAGAATATATCATCAAGTCAAAAAATTAGTGTTTTAGTTTAAAAGTACCTTAACATGAGTCTAACTCAACACATAAAATCCATACATTACTGAATAAAAAACCTTTAAAAATTATTCAATATATTGATAAAATTTTTAGATATTATTTTTCCTTAAATATCACTTATTATCATTTTATAATAATTTATTTTCGTGTCAGGTGGTTTGTCAATATTCGGTACTCGAGTCAAAATTGACATTGAAATGATTTCTATTGTAAAAATGTTCATAAGTACAACATCTCAAAAATAATAATCCTAAAATAATAATTACTTTTATAGAAAAATTATACTTTTAAATCTGGACTTTTATGAAAGGTTATTAATATTTAACAACGTTATAATCATGGAAATGGTAGGTCGTACGTTGGCATGAGTAACATTTCCATTTTTCATTGATCATTATGGAAAGAAGATAATTATTATTTTCTTTTTCCCAAATGATAAAAATATCATATATATCATATATATAAATTTAATTATACTTATTTATATCTTACATGTTCTTTTGTGTATCAATATGAATCACATCACTTTGTGGAGGAGATAGTTCACACGTATGACCGAATGACATTTCCATTGTTATGGGAATGGATGGTATAAAAGTAATAGGTATATTATTCCATTATAATGATAAAATTTCCATTAATATAATATAAAAATATTAATTCCATTATAATAACTAGTATTTAGATATGGTAATGAAAAATGAACTATATGGGTTTGTGAGGCGTAGTCCGCCGTACACATGAATGAAAAGTGCATTTCCCAATTTATGGAATTGGAGATGGATTTAAGTTAACATATTAACAAAATCAAATAGATTTATATTGAGGATAATGGAGTTACTATTTCCTCATGGTGGAAGAATTTTATAGAGAACATGAAGAATAATCAAAATAGAAATAATTAATAAAAAATGAAACATTTCATTTGGATGATCACCATTATCAACACCTTAAAACCACTAAATAGGCTGTTATGCCTAAAATAAAGCCAATCAAATGTGTGGATGTATTATATTAATGGTTTTTGGAATTTATTAGCATAACCAAAAGGTTTTTTATATTTAAGTAATATAGATTAATGGGTTCCCTTTTATAGTAGAGGATAGGGGCACTCATGAAATTATAAAAAGCATTAAATTAATATATATTCTTTTTATATTACAAATGGGTTCATATTGATTTAGTTATAATAAAATATGATTATTGGTTTAATACAATCAACCAATAAAAATGAGAAAATATTGAATAAATTTATAATCATTATCTTTTTGTTTTAAACCCTTTTAACTCTTACAGTTTTATCAAGTAATTTAAATATTAAATGTTAAAATAATTAAGATAACATGCCAAATGACCAATGAATGAGTCATTAATGAAATTTGTAGACATTCCTAAACCAGTTTTTCTAATCTCATATTTTTTTAAAATTTACATCATTTAATTTAATATTTTATCTTTTATGATGAAAATTATTTCAGTTTTCATATTATTTAATACTTGACATTATTTAGAAAAATCATAACATCTTGATTTTAATGACCTAATATTTTATCAATAAAAATTCCCTTTTTATAATTATGTCACCTAAAATTAAATTAGGAAATAAAATTCCAAATAATTATACTAAATACTATGTGACATTTATAAACTATACATTAAGGATAATTTTTCTAATTCTGTGATTTGAATTTCAAAAATCTCACATAAATGGTTGAAATTAATTAGATATTTGGAGTCGGATATGAAAAACCTAATTTTTGCTGACTAGTAACTTATCCTTTTAAATATTAATGTTACCCTTATAAATAGTAGTATGAAAAATATTAATAGTAAACTGAACATGTGAATAGTAAACTCACCCATGATAGTCTAAATAAAATTTATGTATCATACAAATAATAGGATGGAATAATTGACTATGTAAATAAATGCATTAAAATTACTAATTAAGTGATTGGTATTTTTGTAAGATATAATTATTTAATTAAAATTTTATAGTTTACAATATAACATAAATTTTATTTTACTAATATAAATTCATACATTACCATTTTAATGTCTTCTGATTTTTATATAATGATACCTTAAGTAATTTTTTCAAAGTGGTGTAAAATCAGTTCTAATTTTAAAATCATTGTTTTCTATGTAAATAATTATTTTAATTGATAATTAATTATTTAATATTTATAAAAATATTTTCATATATTGAAGTTAATTTTTTAATTCTACACTTCAAAATATTGATATGGTGATTTTTTTTCTTTTTCTAAAATTCTTTAATTTTTTGTGAATAGTAAAATAAGGTAATTTACAATAAATATATATACATTATTAGCTAAAATCACTATTAATTGAGTCATCACTGATGTAAAACCCATTTTTTAGAAATTAAATGATCTTATTACTATTTTAAGTCGCAATATTCCTCAAAATTTATTACCTTGATAAATATAATAAACTAATGATTAAAATAATAAGAAACCAAACATCCACTTTACTATAAATACCACCTCTCACACCCTATTCTCCTGACACCTCCCAACCCTTCAGGCTTGTATATGTTCTACTAACATATCCTCCCTAGCCCCTTACCCATATCAATGAGCTATTGGTCTCATCAGAATACCAAAACCTCTTCCCTAAAGAGGCTCTCAAGGATGATAAATTAAAGAGGTAAATTCCACTTTCTGATTCTTTTATTTTCATTGAAGTTTCTTCAGTTTCATTTGATATCATCTCCTCCTATCAACCAAATGGTTGAAAAATCTACTAACTAACATATAATATAATTGTTTTATTGTAATTTAATAATTCATCATCACCTCTCTTTCCTTATACTTTTCTACTAAAAATGAAAATATCGTCTGAAATGTTTTAATTTATCGCATTCAAGGATGATGGGTTTTCAATTTATATTCTCATCATTAATTCTAGCCGTTAAAAAAATTGTGGTTAAACTAGATTATAATATTTTTAACATATCGTATTTAATTTTCTAGATTATCTATACACACATGATGTTAAATAATAAAACAAAAGGAATTTTTTGTTGCAAAATCTCCCAAACAAATCCTAATGTTTATCACTAAGATCTGATCTAATGATTTGGCCACACCAAAATTATCTAAATTAGATATGTTACCATTTTGGATTCTAGAGGATTATTAATATCATATAATAACAATTCTTCACATTCATAAACATTTTATATGATCTTCCATTCTTGTATATAAATGAACTGATCAGGGAAACTATGAAAACAAAATTTCCCAAATGATAAAATTAAACACTATAAATCATCCATATCACCATAAGAGAACATAATTAGAACATAATGAATTATATTCATGTATAAAAGTTTCTGGAGTTGTTAATTAGTGAATATAATGTCATTATACCAGACATTAATGTGGATAAATAATTAGGACACGACGTAAGGGTAATTATCGTAACTAACTTTCTTTCTTTGGGTTTCCCCTATTTCACTCGAATTTAAATATGGTTATTCCTTAAAAATAATTTCTTAATAATTATATTACCATTTCTAGGATATATATGTTCTTCATTAGAGTTTATATTAAACACAATGATTTCCAAAAGAACTTCTCTTTCCAAAAACGCCACATTTTACTTCTCACTCAATGCTGACAGTTCATATATCAAGTTTTTAATTCCCTATATTATTATGGAACCCAATTTTTATATATTTATGCTCTATGATATGAAACTAATTCCTTTAAATTGTTGGTTTTATGTTCAATATTGATATATATTATATGTGTCATGCAAGATAATGTAAATATTAGCGATGTGACGAGTGCGCTCGCAATTATATAGTACGATGATAATGTTAAGATGTGATGGGTGTACCCAGAATTATATATTGCTACAATGAATTGGGTAATGTGAAAAACCTAATGAGTAATGTGAAATATGCATGAACATGATTCTATCATTTTTTAGAATTATGTTTGGTATTTTACCATGAAAACATGACGTTTAATTTTTATGAATTTTCACATTCCATGTCTTTTATTAATACTTCCTCACATGATTATGATCGTATGTCTATGTCATGATGAAAATGATTATCCTCACCCCATGTCATATTTTTTAATGTTCATATCTATTATCTTACTGGTCTTTTATCTCAACCACTATTTATGTATATCCCCATGTGACTATTTTACTAAGGGGAACACTATAGGAAATAAGAAACTAGAGAAGAAGTAATCAAATAAACATTTATGTATTAAGCTGTAAATTTTATATATAGTCCTAGTTTTACCAAGACACCAAACACTTCTATCCTAGTTGTGTAATTCTTTTATGTTTTTTATCTTTAAAATGATTTAATGGTAATGTAAGAAAATCAAGGTCACACTAGTTGGTATCAGATGATGATTTTGTTGATTTGGGAATTAGGATTATAGAACCTTAGTGAAATTCCTTATAATAAGACTATGTATAACTAATCCACCAATATTATTTTCTTTAGAAAATTTCAAATATTGGGATCCGACAATATATTCATTTAGTGTTAAATTAACAATGATATAAATTACTTATTCATGAATTTTAAATTTACTTTTTGTTCTTACCTTTTCTTTTTTTGTAAATGGTGGGAACCCGGAGAAACCATGCCAACAACCTGATTGAGGGATAGTGCAATTATTTAACAAACAACATACACTATGCATTGGGAGGATTAGTTCAAAATTTACTAGGGATGATTACCAAGACGTCTCTAGTTATGAGAAATAACCTGTGTGAAGAGGAACTTCTACCTTCCCCAAATATGGAGAAACTAGATATCGAGTGTTCGATATGGGATTTGATTAAGAACACCAAGCCAAGGGACAAAATAGAAGAGTTTGAATGGGGACAATATATAATATTTTTTCTTTGTAAGTATTTCCCTCAGAATCATGGAACTAAGATGAAGAGAGAATTCCTAGAGTTAAAGAAAAATTATGGAGAGTCTATCATGACGACAAATCAAATTTCACAAGGCTTGCAAGGTACACTTCAGGTTTTGTTATCAAAAGTGACAGAAAAATTGGTAGATTCATTAGTGGTTTCAATCTACATCTTCAAAAATATTTTGAAATTTGAGACATTGGGAGTTATAAAGAAGTAGTTCTATATGCTCTCAAAGTGGATTTGGAGTTTTGGAATGTTTCCATGTATATGGTGATAAGAAATGAATTATCAAGTTTAAAGTAGGTGGATCGAATGAAATGGTGGAAAAAAACTCAACCACCCTCATATAAAAAATGTGTGAAAAATCATCATGAGAACTACCTCAAATGGATTGGAAAATGATTAATTTGTGAGAGAGAAGTCCACCAAGCTCATGAATGTCAAAATGGAGTGAAAAGTCAGGCCATTGTGGTGGAGAAAAAGAGATAACCACCCATGGTCCATTGCTAAACTATTTGGAAAAATGGAACTATGTGCGAATGTGAAATAAACCTCATGTTCTCAAGGGTAAAAGAATTCATCAACCACCAAAACCAAATGAAAAATGGAAGGATTATTCCATCACTGCTATGGAAGTGGAGTAAGTGAATGATTTTTTATAAGTCAAACTTCGTATTCACTCATGAATGTAAAGGACTTATTTGATTCTGGTTATATTAATTCCTTTATATATTGCATGTTTCCTAGAACAATTGATTCATATCCCTGAAAAATTAGAGTAATGTAACATATAAAAACATGTAGTTGTGAAATCATTGCAACCCAGGTGTTGGACTCCTCGAATGTTGTCAAGTGTGGGATTCTTTTTCCATCAATTCTAGTGATACACCCCACAGTGGAATTTAATTCTATATTGAGAATGGATTGGATCTCAATATATACAACACATATAAATTATTAGGAAAATGAAATGTATTCTCAAATTCAGAACCTTACCAGGCTCCTCTAAAAATTCAAGTAATATCAAGAATCTATATTGAAAAAACATTCAATTATATGGGTTTTGGTTACCTATTAAGAATCATACATCACTCAAATGGTTGAGACAAAGAAAAATAATAAACTAATGATTAGAATAATTTGAAAACACCTCTCCCCTCCACTATAAATACCAACGTTCATTCCATATTCTCCTCACACCTATCAATATATGAGACTTTTCTAAATTATTTAAAAAAAATATCCCTCCTAGCCACTTAAAAATTTATTTTATCTATTGTTATCATCAAAATTAAAAAATCTTTTATTTTAAGAGGCTCTCAAGCAGGATAAATTTAGGAGTTAAATTCCTCTTTCTAGTTCTTTTATTTTATTTCATGTTCCGTCCTTTTATTTTTCTCTCCTCACATCCTCTCATCCAAATAGTATGATAAATCCATTACCTTATATATATTGGATGTTTTTTTTTCAAATTTAATAATTTATCATCACATCAATTTCCCCTCCTTTTTTAATAAAAATGAATACACCATATGGATGTGTTAAATTATCGCATTCGATGATGAAGGGTTTTCAATATCAAGTTTCATATTCAATTCAATTAAAAAAAGAATTTTTATTTTTGCCCCAAATTATAATATATGTAATATATCTTATGTATTTTTATGTATTATATATATAAATATGATTTCAAATAATAAAACAAAACAAATTCATTGTGGAGAAATCACCCAAAAAAATCGAAACAATTCCCACTAAAATATTATCTTATGATTCTTCTTTTCCTAAGTTAACGAAATTACATATATGATAATTAATGATTCTATATGATCATTAATAACATATAATTACCATTATAGACATTAATACTCATTTTAAACAAACTTTAATTCATGTATACAACTGTGAAGATCATGAAAACTATGAAAAAAGTCACAAACCGTGATATTAAACTATATAACTCATCTAAAATACCATAATACAACATAATAATACCCTAGTGAATTATATTCGTGTATAAAAGCTTATTAATTTGATAATTAATTAATATAATGTTATTATACATAATATTATAGATAATAAATCATTCAGACACAAGTTAAGTGGAATTCAAAACCCATTTTTATTTCTTCAGGTTTTCCCACATTCACCCAATTTTTAGTATTTTTATTCCATAAAAATAATTTATTCATCATTTTCATACCTTTTATTGAGAATTACATGATTCCATTGGAATTCATTTCAAATAAAATTATTTTCAAAATAACTCTTCTTTCAAAAAAACACACCTTTTACTTCTCACTAATGGGTGATGATTCTTATATTATGTATGGTAATCCCTCTTTAATTTGGGAAAACAATGTTTATGAATGTATGATATATGAAATGAATCCCCTTCATTTCTAGGGGTTGTTTTGTTTTCAATATTTATATATATTCTATGTTTCATGCATGATAATGTAAATGTTATGATGTTCCGATTGCATTCGTAATTATATAACTCAATATAAATTTTATGATCTGACGGGTGAGCCTAAAATTATATTATGATAAAATTCATCGGGTAAAGTGATAATATTCATGTGTAATGTGAAATATGAATTAACCTGGTGAAATATATGTTCGATACTTTGTGTGGTAGTTGACCCTTATGGAATGATGTTTCATTTTTATGAAATGTCATATTCCATGTCATTTTTTAATGCTTTTTCTCATGATAATGATCATATTCCAATGTTATGATAATAATTATTGTTCTTAACTAGAGTTATATTGTTCCATGTTATTATCTATCCTAATATTGGTCTTTTAGATCACCCATTTTTAATGTATATCCTTAGGTGACAACTGGTACTAAAGACAACACAAGGCGTAATTTTAATCTTGAGAAGAAGGAATTAAATAACTTTTTATGATTTATGATGTAAAAGTTATGTATGGTCCTAGTTTGACAATGAAAATATACAATTGGATCCTTGTTGAATTTTTCGTTATGTTTTTTATCATTTAAATGAAGTAATGGAAATGTAAGAAGAGAAGGTTCGGTATATGAGTCCATAAAGAAAACTACTTTGACTAATATATTTCATGTCATGGTAATCAATAAAAACTTTTTATAGAAAAAAATATTACAAATTACATATATTTTAATATTATTCATATCATTTATTTGATTCTTCCATTTAAAAATATATTAATACATCAGGATTGTGTCAAAATTAAATTTAATTATATGATACCAAAAAATTATAAATAAATTATCATAATGTATATAAACATTGTATCTTTTAAATGACTATTTGCAGTTGAAATTATATTATATATAACTCTATATTAAAGATTATTTACTTATTAAAAATATGAGTATGTCATTTTTAACTTATCATTAAATAAAATTTAATGAATTTCATAGTCCTAGACAAGTGGATTAAAAAGGATATAATTTCGTCCTATGGTTTATTTTGGTCGAAACCCACTAATGAAATTAAATTAGGTCAAGAATTATTGTAATTTTACAATATTATAAAATTATTGTTACCTTTAATTACCTAATTTACCCTTAAACATGGCAAATAAAATACTACACTGTCTATTCACCAAAAATATGTTGATCCTATTTGATCACAATTTTCATTATTTTTAAAACCATTTATATCCATTTTTCAAATTTCTATTCATGAAAATTGCTAAATTAAGTTTAACATTAATCTCTCAAATGTGGCAAGAAGGTGGGTAGAAGAGACGTTCAAATTTTCTTTAATATTTTAATGTCTCATTTCAATAAAAAATTATTAAAATTACATATAATTAAATATTACATGAATTATTGATCTATTGTGACTATTAAAATTAGTTTAATGTATAATAATTTTTTAAATGGGAGAATTAGCTTTTAACTATAGTGCAGTATTTTCCACTATTTCCTTAAAAAATGAAACACTTTAGAGAAATACCAAATATTCACCTTAAGATAATTTTTATATTACAAATTCAATAATGTAGTTTTTTTGACATATATTTTATATAAAATTTTAAAAAACTAGATTTAAAATAGATGTGTCATCTAAAAGCGGTAAAAATGACTTTTTTGAAAAATAATCATCTTATGTCTAAAATTAAATTTATTCTTATATTATGTATAGAAAAAATATAATATGAATTTCCAAACCATATGGAATTTATATTTCATTAATATAATCCATTAAGAGTTATTTGATTATTTTATAAACAAAATTATTTGCACCTAAATAGTTTTTCATAACAACACATCATTTATATTCAGTTTGTTTTTATTTCCATTTCTAATTAATTATCTACCCAATGATTCAATATATAACCCGTATTTTAATTATTTAAATAATATATTTAATTCCCAAGATTGAAACAGATATATTATAATGGTAACATTTAAATAATAATATTATGTTTTCTATTTAAACTCGATATGGAATATCATGTATAATATCAAAAAAAGTATTTATTTTTTCAAAACACATGATTTTACATTCACCCCCATTTTGGAAAATGTTTCCTTGAAATTTGAATTTGTAGTTTGTAACTTTTTTTATTTTTCAAATTACCTTTATTGAAATACCACATCAGATTAAGGTTCAATAAAACATCTACTTTAAAAAAATAAAGGTAAATACAATGGTCGCCTAAGAAAACAAATACTAGGTATCCATGTAGGAAAATATGGACATGAATGATTAAAATTACTCTCAATGACTTAAAGAGAGTGATAGAGATCATAATCATTTGAATGTTTTTCATCACAAAACATGAAGTTTGAAATGGGTCAAAAGAAAATTGAAAAATGTAAATGGATAATGATTTTATTTTAGGACCCATTTAATTGAATTGATGATATAATATAATTCCTATACTAAGAGCATTAGGAAACATACTCACTTTAAAAGTAGAGTTTCATCAGTTAATCAATTTTTCCCATAAACTCACTTTTTTCTCCAATCGATGAGTTTTTAAGATGAATTTTTCACACCTAAATCTATATAATTAATTTATAGTGAATCAAATAATCCACAAAATATTAAATATATATTTATTTTATATTGAAACATTAATAAAAGCCAAAATAGGTTATCATAAGATAATATAATTCTATAAAAAGAACAAACCTTTTATGAGGAAAACTATTTTAATATCTACTACTAAACAGTGTGACCCAATGCTTAACATAAACCATTCGAAAAACATATATCATTCAGATTCCACAAATATATTATAACATTTGTTAATACACAATAATAATAAAAATTTAATCAAATAATCATACAAGATAATTTAAAAATTTTAACTCCAAATAACATAAATAAATCTTCAATCATTGTACCAAAAATAAATTTTCATGATCACAAATTCTGCAGAATTAGATAATCATTACCTTAAATAATCTGAATCACCCTAGGTCCACATTATTAACATTGATTTTTTCTATAATATAACTCAAACATTATTACTCAAACAATTTTTTATAGTATTCTATATACCATGATCATGTAGGCTTCAAAAAAATAAGGAATACCTTCTAAAATAACATTAATCACTTAATCAAAAAATAATTTTCCAATACCAAGGATATAAATTTGATAAAACATAGGTTCCCAAAATCAAATTATTCTTATTCCATAAACTTTAATAACTAAAAATAAAAATTCATAATAACTAGGGACATCAGATAGTCTAATGGTAGGTGTTTCACCCTTGTCTCCCTTTTTTGTGGGTTCTATTATTTCGGTCATGCTAGGAGTGATAGGTTTTCACCCTTATTGTGTGTTGTTCCTTTTTATGAAAATATATAATTCTTATAGATATTCGAAAATGTGAAAAACAAATTCTAAAAAATAACATTAACATGTTTTAACATCATTGGATTTCTTATACCTCTCATTTTCATCCCCCATCACAATTTCCTCAAAATATTAATTCATGATGTCTTATATGTATTGAAATTTTTTATTTCACCTCAATATGAATTTATAAAACTATTCCAAAAAATAATTAATTTCATACAATGATCATGGTGTCCACCTGGCTTCATATTGATTTTTTCACATATATAGAAGCTCTATGCATTTAAACAATGATTTAGAGATTCTTCAAAATCACTGGTTTCCTTTGTCCAAATATACCTTGTCCAACTCGGGGCATGTGGGTGTTTGCATGGAAATAGTTTTTAGAATAATTTGGTATGAAATATAAATTGAAAATATCAGATAAAACATTATTTTTATAAAACATATGGACTGTGTTTGTTTTGAAACATTCAATCAAGTTCCCTCTTAAAATAACATAAGTATTTTCCTACATACTATAAGGTAAAAGAAAATATAAATAAGCTCTTCAAGGGTCTCATTATTTAGAATCTTTTTCAAATTCATCATATTCTAGATTTTTTTTTGACAAGTTAAATTTTTAAAAATACCTTGATAATAATTTCATTTTTGGTAATATATAAATATTGAAAATATATGATTTAATTAAAAACATCTCATGGTCCATGAAGGAATTGAGGAACAGATGAGGTTTTTGATATCTCTTACAACTATTTTCAAGTGAGTTGTACATTATAATGAGTTTTCGTATCATATTTACATGGAATTGCAATAATTATAACAAGAAATTCATCGATAAGAGATTGTAATGTTATTCAAGATCCCCTCCTTCCATTTGTAACTGAATATCCTCAATCTGAAAAAGTTATATAGAAATTATTTAGCTAAAATAATATACATATAAACATACAATATTATTAACCAAAAATCACAATCCCTACAATTTTTTAGAACATTCCTTCAATACCAACTTTAAGGTCCAAACCTTAAACATTATAAAATTTTGATTTCCAGTTAAGAATTTACATTAGTTCACATTGAGGATGATTTTAAGATTAGAGTTTTAGAGATTTTGGCCATAACTATTACATACGTACTAAAATATTACAATGTAGACACTTCTACTTAGTATCCATTTTTTCACAATGTAACACATTCGAAAATAAAACAATAATTCTTTTTCTGGATAAAATTATTCATAGAATTCATATTGACTTCCTCCATTCTGTTACACATCCTTATATACAATTGAAAACAATTCAAAAACATAGGACGAGCATAAAAATCTTAGTGAGGGATATAAATGAGGGAATGAGATTCCTTAGTCCATTCATATATTAATCCCATGAAATTTTTTCAAAAAATCATTCTTTCACCCATAAAACATAAACATTTTACCTTAGATTGTGAAATTATTAGATTATTTTAAATCACCATAGAATTCAAAAATCCAAAAAGGTAACTTATGGATCCCATATCATTTGTACATTTTAGCTTTTTTGGGTAAATTGGTAGTAGACATCATAGTTACATGTGGAATACCAATCATGTTTTTTCCAAAAATATCATAGATAAACCAAATCAGTTAACTCTATCACATTACACAATTCATTAGAGATCTATAAATATCTCAACCATCCTTATTTTGTCATGGACACACCCATATTCATAAAAATTTCCCATGGAGGGGTCCATGGGTTATCAAGGATAGTGGGTTTAAAATTCATGAGAAATTTGTCAAAAATCAATAATAATACGCAACAATATCATGGATAATACGGATCTCCCTTATGGATGTTGGCCTGGTCCATTATTCAATTTCATTTTTCATGGAGGGGTCCATAATTATTCCTTAGTCGGTGATTAAATTCCCCAATAATGGTACTTATTCTATTTATAACTCTAATTTAATATACATTGAAAATATCTTCTCCCTTTTCAAGGTATTTATCAATGTATTCAAATTCTCTTCACGTTCCTTCATTCTCTTAGTGTAAATCAGAATATCATCAATAAAGAATTATAAATGTTGTCTAGGTAATCTATAAACAATCTGTTCATTATATCCAAGAATATTGATGGAGAATTCATGAGTTCTAATGGAATTTCTATGATCTCATTGTTTTCATATGGCATTCCAAAGGCAGTCCTACAAATATTTCTTTTCACACCATTAATTAGTGATATCCTGACCAAAGGACCACCATAGAGAGATACATGGCCTCACAACCATGGTCGAACAAGTCATATATCTAGGTAAGGGTATAATTTTCATTATCATGTTTTTTAGCTTGTTATAATCTTTTTAGAGTCACAATGACTCAAACTTTTTCATGTTGAAGTGGACCAGCCCACCCTAAAGTGAACTATTCGAGCATATAAAACCCTAGTCCATATGTACTTATACTTAATTATTTAGTACCTCCATCATAATAGTTTAAATTCAATAATATTTCCTTGATATATGAAACTATCCAATAATATGTTCAATTGATAACTCAACCTCTCAGAAAGGAGGAGGAATATGAATTTCTTCAGGAAACAAATCATTGTAGTTCCTCACAATGGGCATGTCTTGGAGAAAGAATCTCTCCTTTGTCTAAATAAATTGAACTATATATTCTTTCTCATAATGAAATAATTTCTAATATTGATATTACAATTCAAATTTAGATTCATCCTCATCCTTAATATTATACATAATTAGAGGATGCCTTGGAATGTGAGGTGGTATCTCCATTTCTCGATAGATGACATTATATTTTTTTAATGATAGAAAATCCATGCCCAATAGATCATCACACTCCACTAAAGGAAGTAATAGAAGATTTTTTGGGAGGATTAGTTCACAAACATTAACCATGGAATAGTTTTATACATTGGATGCAATAATTTCACCATTTTCTATTATAAAAATTAACTCAATGTATTTATTTTTATGTGGTGTTTCAATATAACTATTGAACGTGAGAGATGTGAAATAATTAGTAGAACCATAAAAAAATAGTATGTTCCTTATTCATGAATGAATAACCTGCATACCTATCCCAAAATCATTATTGGTCTCCAACTCATTAGTAGATTTAGAAATACCATTCCCTTGATTATATAACATTGGTTTCTGGTGATACTAATTACTCTCAAGGAGTGAAGGTTTAGTGAACTAGCTTTCATAGTGCCCTTTCTCCCTACAGTTGGAACATTGAGCCATGGGTGGTTATATTTTTTTCATCCATCACATTTTCTATCTTCCTCACATGTCTTCAGTATTTATATTCTTGGTTGAATTCTCCCCCATACAAAAAATATTTCCCTAACCCTTTTGAGGAAATTACCATTATAATTCATCCCCCATTTTTTGACATGTGATTTGTTGAGTTTTATTTCCATCATTGTCTCTAGATCCTCCATCATGACCCTAAATCCTATGTTTCTTATCTATATATCCATGGGACCATTCTCCAAGATCCATCTCCACTTTGATAGCTTGTCAAACAACTTACTTTTAACTACTAATGTATCAAATAGATAAGAGAATTTTATTTTGTGTTTTTAAACCACTAGAGCATCTATCTATTTCAATATCATTTTTGATAAAAAAATGAGTCATACCTTCAATGACTTAGGAAATTTTCTTCATATGCATTGACATATTTACATTCTTTTTTATTTAGCTATATGGATTATCTCCCCAATATTTGAAAAAAATTCAACGTAAATAATTATTAAGAAATATTTTCCTAAACGCTTCCCTCTCTATATCTCCAATTTCATCATTTTTGTTTGTGTTAATAATAAACACCCACCATTGGTCGGCCACTCCATCCAAATGATAAACTGCCAAATTCACCTTCACCACCTCAGAACCTCAAAGCGCAGAATGTATATTCTCTATTGAGTTGACCCAATGTTTCACAACTAGTGGATTAGAATATCCATTAAACATAGGTTTTCATTTACTCTTAAATGACTTGATAGCTAGTTTCTCTATCTTTGTAGAAAATTGGATAAGAATAACCACGAAACCTTGAATTCCAACTCCCAAACCACGAGGGATTTCCTTCATAAAATAACTGCATAGTGCATAACATGGGTTGTCGGCCTCGTTTCTCCTAGGTCCCACCATTCTCAAAAATAGAATAAAATTTTGAAAAATTGTTAACATGTTATTAATAAATAATTTATTACTTTGATAAATTTTTACTATAGTAATATCATATGTGTAGAGACCCGAAGCTTGACGTACATTGACATTACATTACATTTGCGGAATACTTAGTACATAACAAAAACACACACACAAGGATCGTAATAGTTTAGTGTCTTTGGAAACTCGGAATATAATCTTCTAATGCTGGTGAAAGATCTTAAACATCTCCCATAAAGATATTCCTTTTTTTATACCTAAAACCTTTTTTTATATCCTAAGGAAAAGTAAACATAAAAGGGTGAGCTCAAATTCTCAGTAAGGGTAAACAAAAGAAATATCAATCACATCATATACATAAGCACATAACTTTTGAAAATCTTAACCTATAAAAGAGATCATAATTTCATAAACTGGGATAACTCATGACAGTGAAATGTAATCACAATAATCATAACATAAAACATTAAACTTTTTGGAATGCACACATAATAATAGAGAATCATTTCTTGTTATTCAAGACTCATTTCCAAGACTATCTTAGTGGAAAAAGTCCCTTTCTGAACTGAGTCACCCTCGTTTCAGTCCTGTTTCACTGAACCGGTATAACCTACCATTCCAGCCATGTCTATCTCATGAGATATAAAATCTTTACCCAATGCATTGGAGGAAGATATAGGTCCCACCCATCTCATAATGATACCATTCTTATATGTGCCACAAAATCATAAATCATACATCATTACATAACCCATGTAATAAAAATGGGAATCATAAACATCGTGACATCATAAAACAATTCATATAAGATAAAGGAATTCATAAAAATATTTCCATCACAACATAATCAAATCCATATAATAATAGTGATAGAAACAGAACCCTATATTGTCTTAGATGGAAGATAATTTTGATAAAACTCTTGAACCTCATTCTTGAGGAAAATATCCTTTCTACTTCAAAAACATTTATCCTTTCATAACAAGTCATTCAATTTTAAACTAAAAGAAGTTGATTAAAAATAAACGTGAAAACTTGTAAAGGAAGCTTCTTGGAAATAAGGTTTTAAAAATCCATTCATGCTGTATAAGTTAAAAAAAACATTCTTCGTACTTTTTTCAGAAAAGTCAAAAAAGTACCTCGTACGAAAAAAACGACAAAAGATTCCATTCATATTCATTACTAAAAACTCACCGAAGGGTAAAATTGGATTTAAACTATTGTAAGTGGATGGAAACAATATTACATATTGAGGGAACATGGATGTGGATGATAAAATACACCCCAGTAAATACCAAAGTATAAACAATATCGGATAAAAATGAGATTGTGATATTTTCCCTTACCTTAGGTCCGATTTGATTCGTAAGTGTCCGAACATCCTGTATAATGATTTAAATAATGTCATTGACTTATTACAGAATCATATTCATTGTTATTATATCATATATGGTTCACTTATGACTTTATATTACCCATTCCTTTGTAAATTCATGTTAAAGTAGCGTTTTGGGTAAAATCGTCTCATTTGTCGTTCGTGTTTTAACATGTAATTATTCATATGATTGGTTAGATCATAATTACTTAATTCCAGAATATAAAACATGATTTATATATAATATATATTCAGAATATGCATATATAATAAATTATTAAATGGAATGAAATGCACCGTTCATGGAGACGGTAGGCCGTACGTACGCATGAACGCTGTTTTTGTTTCCTTATTGAATTGAGTGGAATTAAGTAGATGACATACATATATATACACATAAATCCAGTAGCTTTATAATGTCATATATTTCATTATTATTGCTTATATATACTTTATAATCATTCTTAAATGGTTAACATGGAGAATGAATCTCATCGCGTCGTGGAGACGGTAGTCCGTATATACGCACGAGCGATGATATCATTTCCATAATTATTGAATTGAATTGGAGTGGATGATACAATATATAAGAATAATTATGATGTTATAATAACTATGTATAGTTATTCTTTACACCATAAAACCCATCCATGTAAGGTGTTGGTGGAAACACAGATTACACCACGGCGTGGAGACGGTATTCCGTACATACGCACGCGTGGTGATTTCATTTTCCATAGGATGGATAGATGGTGAATTATGATTGTTTCATACTTATAATAACATATAAGTATATGATTGATACTAATGTTATTACTTCATAATGAAACAACCTAAGAAGAAGAAGTGGAAGAAGAAATAAAGGTGAAATAATCTGTAATGGAAATTACCTCTTCTTTGAAGCGCCTCTTTAAGACCTCATCTTAGGGCACTAAAATTGGTCATTGAGGAAGACCATAACCTCTAGGATGTTTCTATTGAAGTGGAGAAGAGAATTTGGTAGGGGTTTTCCGAGCTTGATGGCTCAAAGTTGTGAGAGGAAGAGAGGGAGGATATGCCCTTTTATAATGGAGGAGAGGGGCTCCTTTGGAAAAACTAAAAATATTATTTTATTATAAAGTCAAGTTCGGTTTTAAATAGCTCCAAATTGATTTATTTCGAGGATAAGGTGGGTATGGGTCGAAAGCCTCTCATCCAATAGAATTTAGACAAGTTTAGGTTTCTATATTAACCTTATCATTTAGATTTAACATTAAGTTAAATAATTTTACTTTTACCGTGTCTTCATGTGTTCTTACACTATATGGTTAATAAACATACTATAAGAAGCCAAACGAACCCCAAATTGTTCATTATTAATATATATAACCTTATCTAAGTCATTTGGCCGAACCATAGATTTTTAGGAATAAAATAACAATTAATAATCTAATATTTGTTTTAAAAACTATTTTATGTCAATTTTGACACTATTTAGTAATTGATTTTTGTGAAAATCATAACAGAATGATAAGTTATAAAAACGTTCATGAAATCAATAATAACATGTCATATTAACCTAGAAAATTAGTATAATGCATAGAAAGTATAAAATTATCTTTATTTGGGTATTTATAACATCAATTATGTCAATATTTCATTAATAAGATAATTACTGCATCATCGTTGTGTCATAAATAAATTACATTATTTAATGTCTAAAAATTACAAATAAAATACAATTATGTAGGAAATATTTTTAGATTTCTAATGAATATTTATAGTCGAATTTATCTTATGTATAACCCCATATTAAAAATGTTTTAGTAAATAAACGTTGATTTTAACTCTTTTAACCCTTCTTTAAATAAATTAATAATAAATGTCCTAATCTAATCCAAGTGGGCCTAAATGGTCATATTTTATTCCTAAGTTTGTTTTTGGTGGAATTAAACTTGTCCAATAGAATTAGGACATGTGTTAGGGTAATAATAATATCATTTATACCCTTAATTACCCTATTTACTTTTAACCGTGGTAAAAAAAAGTAAAAAGTCACTATTCACCAAAAAATTATTTTATCTCATTGAACCACATTTTACTTACTGACATCAACCGTGTCTCTCGGATTTTTGAAATTCCACTCACAGAAGTGGTAAAATTATGTTTTATGAGAAATTCAGTTTTTTTTAACTACCACTTAGTGGTTTCACTATTCATCAAAAATTGAAAGTTTTCAGAAAAATACCAAAAATTAGGACTAAGCTATATTTGATATTATGAACTCAAAAATGATTTCTATTTTACCAAATTCAAAACATATCATTTGCATTAATTAATTTAAAAATTAATTCATGTCGTCATAACAAATAGCGTGTTCTTAAGAAATAATAACTATCAAAAGATTGACACTTGTTTATGTCTGGTTTAAATGTGAAATTATCCAATGACCAACATTGTATTAAATTGTAAAAATATATTCTAAATATACTTTAAAGCCACTCAAATTAATAATTTATCACTATTAATTATTTCGATTGAAAAAGTTGTTTTTAATTAAAATTTAGTAATTTTCACTATTCATCAAAATATGAAAGTTATCCGAAAATCACCAAAATTTCACCGTAAGCTAATTTCGATATTACGAATCCAAAAATGAATTCCATTTTGAAAAATAAAATTTAAAAAATTTAAAAAAGTGGTTATTACTATTCATAACGGCTAGTTGTAATAATATTTTAATAGCATATTGTTGTTTAGTGAAACTCGTTATTGCGTACTACACACGCTATCGAGGAAGGTCGCGATTGCGTGTAATGCAAGGAAAGTCAAGGATGCGTGTTGTTCAAGCTCATTTTGGTGTAGCGTACAACACAAGACATTTGTGAAATTAAAAAGAATATTTTTCATAAAATCTTGGGCTGTTACAATATGGGAGGCCTATGTTTTGAATTTATCTAAAACAATTACTATTGGTTTATTACGTCTACATAGTTTCAAAATAAGGGGTTTCACTAATTCCCCCTAATCCTAATTCCCATTTAACTAAACCATGCTTTGATACTAACTATAGCACCCCATCTTATCTTACATAATTATTACATAATTTTTATGTTAATAAACATAATAAAATAGAACCCCAGGATCCAATGGTTTATTATCATGGGAAAAATAGATCATAAATAACCTATGCATAATAAAACATAAACATTTATACAATATCTTCATCATTATCTTTTTAATGCTCATGATATCTTTAGTGCATGTAGTCACAAGAGGATATACATCAAAAAAGGGGTGTGCGAAAATCCCCATAAAAGGATGGAAAACTAATGAATAAATATACCATGGGTGAGTATAATCACCAAAATCAAAATAAAATCATAGGATCACCATAATAATCATGAGATGAATTATTAAATAAAATATTCAAATGTGTATATTCATAAAAATTAAACATCATGTCTTAGTGGTCAAATATAACAAATATTTGTGAAAAAAGCTAGAATCATGTTTGTGAATAACAAATGTGAATAGTCATAACCTAATCATTGTGAAAAAATATAGAATATTATTCAAACATATTTCACATTTTCACATAAGATACAACACATTATCCATTTCATTGGAGTGCTATATAATTTTGGGCACACCTGTCACATCCTTACATTTACAGAATCATGCATGCCCCATAGAATGTATGTGAATATTAGACATAAAATATTCCACAAAAAATAGGTTTCATTTCCCAAAATATAATTTCATGAATAAAACATTTGGGTCCCATATGAATTAGGGAAAACATACTTTTCATAAACATCATCTTTCTTTAGTGAGAAATAAATAATTCAAGAGGAGTAATGATGTATTTTGGAAAGAAGAGTTTATTTGAAAAACTAAATGTATTTGATATAAAATAAAATTTGAAACATGTATAGAACAAAAAATTAAATGGAATGAAAAATGAAATTATGTTTTAGGAACATTAAAATAACATCCACACTAAATTTTGGAATTAAATAGAAGTAACACAAAGAAAAAGCATTGGGATTGAGAATCACATTACCTTATGTCTAAATGCTTTCATCACATTTATATTCAAGATAACAAAATTAGATTCAGTAATTACAAAATCTTGAAAATATTCTAAATTTATATTATTCATTATAATTTTATTCGATTCATTTATGTCCATTTTGATGAGTTATAGAGTAAAATTTCATCATTCACGAGTGTTGGTTTTTTTGATATTCATGATTGGTTCACTTGCATACATATATTGAAGATCATGTAAAATGGGAATAATTATCCAAAATTTATATTATATGTTATTAAAATAACTTCTAAATTATAAATGGTTATATATATATATCCAGATATAAGGATAATTAATTAGACAAAATGTTAATAATTTTTTTTAGATTAATTAGGCTATTTTTATCATCATGAACTAGATTTATATTATCATTTAATATTATGTATATATTTTAGTTCTACAACATAAAAAATGTTAAAAAATTTATATTTTAAATATTTTCAACCATAATAATGGTTTTAATGCAGTCCTTGAAGGTGTTATTGGAAAATGAAATCATGTCGTCCTCGAATGCGATAAATCAACACCTCATGGATGATTTTTTCCTTTTAAGAATAAAAGGGAGGGGAGAAGAGGTTTAATGATTTATTATGAAATTAAAATAATGAAATTATATTATAAAATATATAATATATTTATCATGGCACTTTGATAAGTATAGGTGATAATTGAATAAGAATATAAAATAAATTGAAAAAAACAAAAGAACATGAATTCCTTATCCTTCAAAACCACCATAAAAAACATGGGTTTGGTATTTTGTTGAGACCAACGGATCTTGAATGAGGGGTAGGGTATTCGGAATTTTATTCGGTAGAATTCAGACATGTTTCAATGGTTTTTAGGTGTGATTAGAAGAAGTTTGGAGGGTGGTATTTATAAGGGACGAGAAGGGTGTTTTTTGTTATATACAATATTTTTTATTGGGGATCATGTGCATTAATAGTATTGAATTCCATGAAGTAATATAGTAAATGGGGAATAATAGAATAATAGAATGGTCTATCATCATCCATACATTAGAAATAACTCAAAAATTCTTGTATTTTTTAGATAAAGTAAATTACCATATTTCAATATTCTTGAAAAAAAATTAACTATTATAGAAAAATCCCAAAAAAACCCTGACCGTTCTTTAATATGTAGATTTAAAAAATGGAATCGCTAATTTGAAGATTATTTTCCATATATGGTAAATTTAATTTTTAATTATAATAATCATTTACTTGAAAAATATTGATTTTAATATTATAACCCATTTTATGACTATTTCAAAAATTAGTGAAGGTCTCATAAAATTATATTATAATCATAATACATCATCAAATTAATTTATGAAAAAATTTAATGAAAATAATTTTTATTTTAATTCATTATTTTAATTATAAAATTACAAATAAACATCTATTTTTTATAGAGATACCAACACATATTTTAACATTTTTAGAATATTTATCTACCTCTACTATAATATAAATATATCAAATATTTTTTATAATTTGAAAAAAATGTCTATAAATTCATAGTGGAGGTTAATATTCTATTATTCGGATTATTATTCCTAATTGTCATGTTACTAATCTCTGGGTCAACATACTATTAAATCTATATAGGATCCTTAATTTATTTTCATTATTAAATTAAAAGTATCATGTTTTTTGTTTTCCATCTATACTATGTATGTTTCTTATACTATAAAACACAATTATAAATTGAAATATTCACATTGATAAATGGTTGTTTCAATATTTTATATAACTATTTCCAAAGGGATTTCACCACAAATAACCCATTAAAAGCACTAATTGTTTTTACTGGTTGATTGTAGTGGGAGATGCGGGGTGCTGAACATTGACAGTACATCATGTGGTACCATGTTTTTAATTTGATGTGTATAGAAAGCAGCATAACCTGAATACATGTGGGTTTTTTAGGGACTCTTGAAAGAGTAGTGGGTGTGAGGCCGCCTATCACTACAACCTCTACCCATGTGGCTTTCTGATGTCGATTGAAGGGGTGACCTACCATTGGCATGATGTTGAAGTACTAAATGATCATTCTCACAAGAGGTGTATCATTCTATAATGATTATTTTCTCAAGTTATCACTTTGATTCTAATATTTCTTGAGCCATATTATTCAAGGAACATCAGGAATCATCTATTAGGCCTTTCTTCCAAACTAATATTGAACCTTCATTCCATTAATATGTAATAAAATTGTTCATGTGGGTGCTTTTCATTCCATGTGAGGCGTGTCTTTGGTTTTTCATCCTCTCTCTAGAAAATACAGGATAGAACATATATGAGGGGAGGAGAGTGTCATGGTGGTGAGTTAGGGCCTAGAAAACATACTGAGGTGACCAACAATACCTTACAGCCAACAATTTGTTGTACTTGAGGGATAGCCTATATGGTAAGGTCCCCCTATAATTCTTCATATAGATAGCGTTAAAATCCAAAAAAAAAAACATGTTTGGAATGGATATTTGGACCATTTATGACTGATGATGTGTGTGGTGATGCAAGTATGGGTGTATACCCAATTACAAGCTAACGTAAGAGGGAGACATTGCACAAGTCAAAGGTAAAAACATTAGTCCAGGAAGAAGGGGACATCATGCCCTCAAATTGTGGTCCATTATGTATAAAAAAATATAACGGTCTAGCTATAGAGTGGATCCACCCTTATAATGGGTGTATGACATGTCCTTATTGTCCGAGGGGTGTGTTTTTGTGATATTTTTTTCTCTTAACCTCTTAAATTATGTGTGTGTGTGTGTTTCATTGATTATTTATTTAAATAACTAACTTGAATAGGAATATTATTAATCAGAATAATGTTGAAAGTAAGTCAAACAACAAGGTTAAGTAGGACTAAAGTAATACATCCCTAGGGAATCCTCTTTAAGAAAATCATAACATTTAGAGGCAATGGAACCCAAAAATGAATAAATTGTGATGGGGTTGGCCTAAAATTCCTTGGAGTCAAGCCTATCTATAAGAAAATTTCTTTCATTCCATGTATGCTTCATATTAGCTTGAAAAATTATATTCTTTCACTGTTAGATGATATAAATAATAGACCAAGGGGTATGTGTTCCTTGATGATAGTTATAAATGCATAATGAGTCTTTCTCAATATCAGAAATGGAAATATTAGATGAGAGAGAAATATCCATCCCATTGAGAAGAGAATTTTCTACAGTAAGAAGGGAGATTCATCTTCCACAGAAACTACTAAAGGTAATTATAACTTAACCACTAGAGTTACAAATAACACCCCCACATATCAAGAAACCAATGTTATGTGAATCATCAATGTTAAATAGTATCCCATTAAAAGGAGGAGCCCATAAGAACCAATGAACCATTGAGGAACCCCTATAACATGTAGGCACAACTCTCATGTATTACATTTTTGTAATCAAGGAATGAGAAGATTCCCAATTTTTCATAAGGGACTCCAAAATAGCTATCAGATATCTGGTCCGATATGGCAGTGTTATACTTAAGATAAATTTTCCTTCCACCATAGCTTTTATCCTGTCATTCCATTTGGACCAACTACCATAAATAATCCAAATGAACCATTCATTTATTTTATAGATTACTATTCTATGTTCCAGGAAACCATTTTTATCAAAATACCTCACTATTACCTTTAAGAAAGTTAATAACAAAAGGTTCTGAAATCAATTCCAACCAGATCTAGACTAATTTCTATAAAAAATCTGTTATAAAGTGATTCCTCTTTAGAATCCTATCAATACAATCACATGGATGTGTATACTAATACCACTGAACATGATCATGTCATATATTGGAAGATCCTTATTCCAAACACGCCACAAAAGAATGTCATACATAATCTGTAATTCCTTGCACCATAGAAGCATACTCAACCCCTCCTTAGTATTACCCTGCATGGACAAACACAATTCCTTGGCTGAAAAGATACCCAAAGTAGCCCTAGTGACCACTAGATTATTCCTATAAAAGGATACCTTTATTATATTGAAAAAAAACATCGTGTTATTGATTGATATTGTTTTCAATCAATGTAACATGATAACTAGATTTAACCAACATAATATTGGGATTCAGAAAGCTCATGAATCCATGATAAGAAACTACCTAGTTGTGCTTCCAAAATTTGCTCACCCTACACCCAATGATCCACCATAACCACTTTTGAAGATTACAAAGATGACCACGCAACATTTTCCACACGATGAATTCTTCACAATCAGCTTATAAAAAGCATCACCATATTTTTCAATCATAAACATTCCCCAACAAGAAGTGTCCTTCCAAGACTTCTATGCCAATGATTTTTGTAAAATGAACGCTGACACAACTAAAATCCTGAGACATACACCACCAGACACCATAGGTTTAGCCAATCTATCACAGGATTCACAATGACATAAGCCATCCTTGTGGGATTCCTATATAAACTATGAAATGATTTTATAAATATTGTTTAAAATTGTATTAATAACATTTATAACTGATAGGAAATGAATCAAAATCGAGGAGATAATGCAATTTAATAATGTAATACACCCACCAAAAAATGAGAATATAGTCTACCATTTGAGGATTTTGTTAGGGATTTTATCATCCAGGGTGCACATTTCTGAAAGTGGATACCCCGAGGAGAAATGGGTGTGCCTGAGTAATTCATCGAGAAATTCATTTTATGTATTCTCACCCAATCATCAATATTTGTAACTTTTATCTCCATGTAAGATTTAGAGATATATATATTTCTCTTCCCAATGATAATACGTTGACAACTCCACTTTCATTATTCCTCCAACACATTGATTGTACACCAATTAGATATCATACCATCGTTACTGAATAGAATGATGTCATCAACAAAAACTAAATGAGAAATTCCATTAAAGTGACTCCTACATCTGAAAGGAAGAATACTCCTATTATAAAAAAATGGGTAGTAATTTAATCAAGGAATCATGGGACAATATGATAATAATTTTCAAATGGGGGTCTCCCTATTTCAATCTGTGCATGCCTTGAAAAAGCCACATTATTTTCACATGAAATTCACTGAAACCCATGTCAAACTGAAGCACTGGAAAAGTAATTTGGACTCACACCATGAGAAACCCATAGTTTTGAAGACTATAAAAATGAAGCTCCATTCAATCCAACGATAATACTTCTCTATGTAAATTTTATTTCCATATTGGAGCATGACACCTTCCCATTGATATATCCAATAATCTCATGGGAATGGGATATAACTACATAGGTGGGCATTAACTTATCATATCCAACATGTTCCCCTAAAATCAACTTAGGAAGTTGGCCTGAAATACCCTTATTAAGTACACTAGATACACTTTTTGAAGGAATTTTCCACATACTGATAGGTGTAAAATGATTAATAATAGAGGGGTCATAGATATTTAGAATAATAATAAGAGTGGTTGCACATTACACCTATGGTAAGTTATCCCCTCATAAAAAATATTGGATGATGTTTACTAGATCAGACTTAATTAGCTCCCAGGATGCCACATAGAAAGCCCCGAGAGTAGAATCTATACCTAGTAAATTGTCCTTGTTTACAGAGGTAAACACCTCCCAATCCTCACCCTCATTATGGATTCTCTCATGTTCTATATTTTTTTTATTTGTCACTAAATTTTGAATAGCATCTGTACGGACTCGTCCCCAATTTCCTGAAGCTGGTGCCTTATTGATTACATTTTCATAAAAACAAGGAATAATTTTGCCGAACGACTGAGTATTTTAGTATTATTGGAAACAAGATACATACATAAGTTCATCATTAAAAATTGAAATGAAAAACAAAATAGAAACCCTTTAGACAACATCCATATATCCTTGGTTTTTTTCACCATGACACTTAAAATAAAAATATTATTGACCTGTGGAAATAAAACATAAGAAAGTGGTGATCTCAAATGCTCCGTAAGGGTATGAAATATAGAGTAAGATAAGAGAAACATTAGACCTGGTGAGAAATTGAAATCACATTCCTTTAAACAATAATATTGAACATAATATGGCAGAAATGTGCGATTAGTAAATATTGCCCTAACATAACATAATCATGAGTATTCTACTAGTCGAATAACCACATGAACCAGCAATACAATATTCATAATGATGGAATTCATAATTCTGGAAAACATATCCATATTGTTAAGTCCTCATGCCAAGACCATAAATAATCATTTTGTCATGGTCTTGTGCCAAGATGGTAGTTTTTTTCCTGAGACCTACCAATGCACCGAGGGGCTGTAGCGGGCCCCACCTGACACATACTATGTCCAATGAATTCCTCATATGAATGAGTATAATCATAAACAACATACACATTCATATCGAAACTAATATATGAAATGTATATTGCCTTCCCCGATCATTAATAAAAAACACTAGTCATTCTAAGTAAACTGGACAATGGTTTTAAGATAGTACATCAATTGCCAAAATAATAATAAAAAATTAAATTAAATATGTTATATGATAACATGGACTACTAGTCCAATTATTACATAAGAATCAATAAGATTTTTTAAATAGATGATGATACTCTTATAAAATCATTGAGTAAATATTGAGATAAATACGTTTTACTTGGAAAAGAAGTGTTTTATTGGAAAAATATGAAAATAAAACCATTAGTTATGTAATATATTATTTTAATAATAAAATAACTTATTTTAGAAATTTAATGGTTTCCAATAACATATTATGAATTTGTGAAATTCTCCAGAATAAAGCTTGTATTTTGGAAATAGTTTTTGAGGTTTTCTGTTATAACATGTAATTATCCATAAAATAGGGAAGGATTCTGGTTGTTGTACATATGTAGAATAATAACACATAATTAATGAGTAGTTCACTATAATACATAATAATTTCATTGAGTTATTTAGAAAATTAAAGTAACACAAATGAAAATGGAATTTTGGGTGAAAAACCCTTTTCTTAACTCTTAACGTGTTCCGCCCTTGAACTTAAGCTCATGGAAGATGAAATTATACATAATAATAAATTATTTCAAAATCAATTAGATATTAATTTATTTTTTCATAATTAGGTTTCTTTCATTTATTACCGAGTTGATAAGTTCTTATATTGAATTTTGTCGTTTTGAAGAGTTCGTTTTCTTTATTTTCCTAATTGGTTCACTTGTTCTTAGTTAATGGAGTTCATGTGGAATGGATGTAAATCTCCAAAATTGAATTTTCATATTTATTATCTTAAATATGTTTTATTGGTAATTTATATAACTTGGTTTCATGGCATGAGGATGAATTATTATATTAAACTTTAATGATAACTGTTTCGGCTAATTTGGGGGTTTTGATTGCAATGAACACAATTTTCTTTATAATATAACACCATTTGTACAAATAGATTAAAAAATATTTCATAGGTTATCCTAAATATATAAAAATATGATTCAACCATATTTATATTGGATTCATTACCATAATTGAAAAAGATAATAGAAATCAAAAGCACGTCGTCCTTAATTATGGAAAATTGACACATCTTGGATGGTGTTCTTGCTACTAGTATAAATGAAGGTAAAAGGGAGATATGTTGATAACGTATTACACTATCAGTACAACATTTCAATACATATATGGTACTGGAGGTATCAAAATATTGGATAATGATAGTTAATAGAAAAAAAAAGAAACCAAATGAACTTGAAAGGAAAGACAAAGAATTGAGAAGAGAAATTTTCTACTTGAATCAAACTTCTTTGAGAGCCTCTTTAACAAAGGGGTTTTGGTCTTTTATTGAGACCAAGGATTTCTGGACATGGGAGAGGTTTTTCGGAGGATATTTGGATACAAATTTGAGAGGGCACATGTCTTGCGAAGAGTGATTAGAATTGGAAGTGAGAGGGGGTTTTCATGTCGAATAGAGAGGGGATTTCTTAATATAAAATTCATTAATTTATTATTTCCCCAAAAGATATTGAATAGTGAGTCTTACTTGACCAAGATTAGTGATCCTATCATAGGAGTTAAAACCAAGTGGGCTTACATCAGTATAACATCATCCATCACACTATTATTATCTTATTTAGGTTATTTTGTAAATTATGGTATTTCTCTATTCATCAAAAATTCAAGTATTTCAGAAAAATACCAAAAATTTACCACCACCATTTTTCAACATGTAGAGTCCCAAAATGAATTAAAATTTTCAATACTAATTTTCTATATATGAATAATTTAATATTTAATTGAAATCATAATATTTTTCTAAAAACAACAATTTAGAAACATTATTTTACTTATTCCAAAGAATAGGTATATCATAAATTCACTTGAATATTATTTAAATACTATCACATGTAATGTTACTATTCATTAGGGTATATTACAATTCATAATGATATGTTATTAATCATAAGTGTAGTTTACGATTCACTAAAAATTATGTTTTTTTATTGGACTCCAAATAACATACAGATCGCAACTCTGTATGTCAGATTTTCAAAATTCACATCACAGAAGTGACAAACATATGTTTCAAGGGTTACATAGAACTTAGTAGTTAATTATGTTGTGATTTCATGTGATTATATATTAAAGGAATTTCCATTGAAAAATATAGAGTCATTACATTCTTCCCCCCTTTATAAATTTCTCCCTCGAAATTTTATTTTACAAACTAGGAAAAAAATATATGGGGGTACTCTTCCTTCATTACTTCTTCCAGTACCCATATTTCCTATTTTTACTTATGGTTTCTCTATAGTACCTTGACCAGATGTGTAATCTTATTCTATGGATCTTTATCTCTAGGATCCAAAATTTTCACTGGCTGCACCTCATAGGAAAGATCATCCTCCAACTGCACCACCTCCAATGAGAGTATATGTGAAGGGTCTGGTATATACTTCCTTAAGAGGGATACCTAAAATGCATCATGTACTTTAGATATTGTAAGTGAAATTTGCATTCGATAGGCCATAGCTCTAACATGATCGTGGATCTCAAAGTGGTTGATATACCTAGGACATAGCTTTCCATTATTCCCAAACCACATGACCATCTTACATGGACATATGGATAGAAAGACCAGTTATCCAACATTGAATTCAAAGTCTCTTAAACGGTTATCTGTATGAATCTTATATCGATTTTTGGCTACCTGGATATGTTGCTGAATGTTTTTCACATTCTCATCCATTTATTAGACTATTTCAGGTCCTAGGAGTTTATGATCACTGACCTCATCCCAAAACACTGGTGTTTTGCACCTTTTCCCATAAAGGGATTCATATGGTTCCATTCGAATGCTTAAGTGGAAACTGTTGTTGTAGGAGAATTCAACCAATGGAAGATGTCAGTCACATCCTCCTTTGATTTCCATAGAACATTCTTTCAATATGTCTTCTAGTTTATGAATAGTCCACTCTTATTGGCCAACAGTTTTAGTATGATAGGACGTAAAGATGTTCAGTTCAGTGATTAGAGCATGTAAGATTCTTTTCTAGAAATTGAACGTAAATTTTGGATCAAGGTCAGACACAATTGATAGTTTTATTCCCTATAGCCTTACCTCTTCTTTGATTTCTGAGCAAGTTGATTCAATGAGAAGTCATCTCGAATTGTCATAAAGTGAGTTGTCTTTGTAAGATGATCCACAACGACCCATATACTATTGTTTTCTATGGATTTCCTTGGAATTCCTATGAAAAATTACATGGTAAGGTAATCCCCCAACAATGCTGGTATGGTTTATTATTTCATCATCCCCTTATAATTTTTCCTACCAGCCTTCACTTGGTGTCATACCATGAAAAATGATGTATATGCAACAATCTCCCTTTCATATAGTCCCACCAAATTTTTTCTCATAGATCTCGATGAATCTTTGTGCTACTAGGGTGTATAGAGAAATTTTAGCTATGAGCATCATCCAATAGTTCCTTTTTTAGCTCAGGAATATAGGGAACACAAACCCTCATTCCGAAATTCAAAATACCTCCATCATATGAAAATTCTGTCAACATCCCATCCTTTATAGATTTAATTTTCTTTTTAAATTCATCATTATCCTGAGAGCATTTTATCTTTTCCTAGAAATAAGGTTCGACAACCATTTTAAAAATTAGTGATGTGTTACCTTGCTTGATAATTCCCATATCCATCATTACTCAATCCATGATCATAACATCTCTTTCAACTCCCATGTTGTTCATAATTCCATGGTAATTTCTACTCATAGAATCTACTATCTTATTTTCTTTCCCTTAGTGGTAGTGTATCGTGTAATCATAGTATTTGAGTAGCTCAATCCATCTCTTTTGTCTCATGTAGAGTAATTTCTATGAGAATATATATTCCAAACACTTATGATCTGTGTATATCTCACATTTTTCTCCATAGAGGTAATGTCTCCAAATCATTAATGAAAAGATTACCACTGATAACTCAAGATCATGAGTTGGATAGTTTTTTTCATGAATTTTTAGCAACCTATATGCATATGAAAACATTTGACCATTATTCATAAGGACACAAATAACCCTTTTCTTTGATGCAGCAAAAGAGTTTAAAAACCCCATCATTCCCTGAAGGTAGGGTTAGGATCGGAGAATTCACTAACCACCCCTTCAATTATTCAAAAAATTCCTCACATCCCTTTTTACAAATTAACATAGTCCCCTTTCATGTGAGCATGGTGATTGGGTTGGATAAACAGGCGAAGTTATTTATATAACGCTGATAATTACCTACTAAACTAATAAAACTACGTACCTCAGTTACGTTGGATGGAGTAATCCATTCTTTCATAGCCTTTGACATCACAAGATCTATAGATATTCCATTCTTTGAGACAATATGGCCCATGAATGAAACTAATTTGATCCAAAAAATCACAGTTGCTAAACAACCCATTTAATTTATTTCTTCTAATGCTCTTTAGAATAGTGTGCAAGTGATTTTCATGATCATCAGGGCTTTTAGAGTATACCAGGATTTCATTAATAAACACCACTACAATGACATCAAGATATTCCTTGAAATATCTATTCATTAAATCCATGAAGACAAATTGTGTATTATTTAGTCCAAAAGGCATTACTATAAACTCATAATGCAAATACCTGCTTCGAAATGCTATTTTGGAAATGTCTTCCATCCTCCCAAGCGTCTGATGATATCCAGATTAAGGATCAATCTAAGAAAAATATTGGGATCCATGAAGATGATAAAATAAATCATCAATTCATGGTAGAGGGTACTTATTATTTATTTTAATAGCATTGATCTCCCCATAGTTAATGCATAACCTCATAGACCGATCATTCTTTTTAACTGAAAGAATAGGGTTTCCCCATAGAAAAACACCATGTTGAATAAATCCTTTATCACTAAATTCCTCTAGTTTTTTATTTAGATACACTTACTCCACATTGGTCATTCTATAATGGGTCTTTGATATGGTCCTTGAACCCGGAATTAAGTCAATTGAAAACTCAGTTTTCCACTCTGGAGGATGTCTATGTAAATCCTCTGGAAAGATATCAACATATTCTATAAAAATATTTATGTTATCTATTAATACATTCTTCTCCTTAACCCTATTTATTTCATTACCTTCCTCACCAATAATTTAATTCAGTAGAGATACTGGGGGTGGATCTATATGACAATCAAATAGTGAGGATTCAGTTCTAAATATAAGGGATTCTACTCCATTCTCAAAATTTGTAACATCCTTCTCCTTTCAATAGATATTTACATCATAATTTTATAGAAAATCTATTATTAAGAATTATATCATATTCAACCATAGTTATGATGTTATGGTTAGAAAATAAATCAAGTTTATATGTCATGAGGGGGGAAAATTAACGCGCCATGGTTGTAATGATACATCCACCCGGGGTTTTGATAGATAAATCCTTTATTAAATCAAATTGAACAAATCTAATTTTCTTGGAAAACTATGAAGATATAAATGAATGTGACGATCCAAAATCAAATAAATTATTGGCTCCATTGGAATAAACAATCAATGTACTTGGCACCACTTCGTGAGGCACATCATCCTCCAATGTTGTGAATATATATATTCTTGGCCTTTCTCCCTTGGCCTTCTTTGGGGATCATTTATCTGATTCTTAGGACATTCATGTTAATAATGTCGCATCTCCGTAAAATTGTAGCACAAAACACAGGTAGCTTATTTCTTCACCTTACAATCTTGATATAGGTGTCATTTTTCTCCGCACATGTAACAGACTCCCATTCCCACCACGAATCTTCCAGTGTGTTTCTTCCTCGAATAAATACATGATTGGAATTCCACTCTTTGTTTCTTCCACATTTACTTATTTCCTTTCCCATATTTTTCAACAACCATCTTCTTCTCTTTCATTCCCTTAACGTCATAAGACATAGAGATCTCATTTTCTATCTTTATAGCACTTGAGACTATACCTCGATATGATGAGAAACTTTGGGAGACTACAGCACTTCAGAGGAATGGTTTTCAACCATCAAAGAATCGATCAATTTTATATTTAGTAAAATTTTAACCACCACAAAAAATTCATTTCTAAATATCAATGGTCTTTTAATATACTATTTCGAATATGGGATTGTTGTTTTAAGCCAACACTATAAAAATATACTAAATCAGGTAATAGTTTTTTAAAACCATAACTATATGAAACATTTATTACATTATATGATGAATTATTATCTCATAAGAAAATGATGGATCTTTATAAATGACACTTGTTCATTGCTGTTGAACCCATCCACATCCAACTGGACACCTTCTATCAATCCATGGCCCTAATTCAACCTAATGTCATTTATCAATGAAGATTTATAAAAACTTCTATAATATCTGTATTGTGAAGCCTCTTCAAATATTTTGATTCTGATCACCCCAAAAGAGACACAGGTAGTTATAATTCACAAAACAACATGTTGATAATGAGGAATTTATGATGGATATATATTACTCCAAAGGGTTTTATGTTTAGTTTTTCATAATTCTCAGATGTTGAGTTCTTTAGAATAAAATTGTTTCTATGATTTAATCACTCTATGATTTAAATTGACAGGAAACAAGAGGTCCATAGGAGAAATGTTCATTTACAAGTGATTGGTGGTTATTTTGAGGAAATCTATAGTGGTAAAAAACTATGTTCTCATTCTAATGGTTATTACCGACACACAATACATTCTGTTTTTAATTTCATTATTATTTTATAGTGTATATTCAATGAATCACTATCCGAGTGACATTTCAAGGTCCAATTCTGGAGAAAATGGGTGCACCTCACCATCGATATCCACATGAACCGTTACTACAAAAAAACAAATATTTCAATGTTTCCACTAATTTTTTCAAAGAATAGAAAAAACGCCTTGTAAATTTTCCATCAACATAACATAACAAGTCCAAACTAATCCATTTTTGATCATATGATTAATATCCTCTTATCCAATACATGAAAAATCCCCTTAGTATCGAAATAATTTCACCATGTACTAGTGGATCATTTGTAAACCCCTAATCAATTTCATTAAATTTATTAGAGGGGAAAATCAAGAATATATCAATGTGAAACATTTGACTTACCTTATGTAATATCCAATAACCAATATCCCTATAATTTATTAATAAATGAGGAAAATATTTCTTTTAGAATATTAAAGTAATAATAGAACTATTAAGTTTGATTCCCCTTTGGATACCTCATTAAAATACCCAAAATACCCATTAAAATTTGTATTTAGAAATTTATTTAATATTTTTGAAATTCAAGTGAAGTTGTTCATTGTTTTTACATTTAAATATTTTGGTCCCTAAAAAACATTTCATGCATATCTACCTTTAAGATCCCATAAAAAAGATAAATATTTTCTAACATTTCCCATATTTCCCCTCATACATAAATTATATAAGTCATGCATAGATTGTTTCCCATAAAAAAATATATCTATGATATTTTCCCTAAAATAGGGTTTTCACCTAGAAAAAAACTGTACATAACATATTTTTAATACTTATGTTTTTTCCATTAGTGTAAAAATAAATACATGAAATATATCACTCATGTATTATATATTTAGACAACAGAAAATGTTTTTTACATATCAAAAACTTGTAATTAATATATTTGTTCAATATGCAATATTTTTCCCCTAGTAGAGTCAACAGATAATAACATCTTAAAACATAATATAATTCCATTTTATAAAATTTCCATATGAAACAATCTTATTCCATATGTAAAATAATTTTCTAAAGCATAATGTTTTTACCTTATCAAAAAACCTAATGTGTAAAATTTTCATTTTACACATAATTTATTTTTCTCACATATGATATTTTCCTTAGTAAATTTCAATAAAAAAAATTATTCTAGTCCATACATAATATAATTCATCATAACCATTATATATTCCTTAGTGAAATTTTCATACGTACTATATTTCCAATAGTACAGTGTGATACATAGTATATTTTGGTATGTACTATATTTCCTTTCAACAAATTTAATATGTAATATAATTACCGATTCTTTATAATATTTTGTTTCATATGTAATGTTTTTTAACTAGATATAAAAGATATAAATAATATATTTTTATTACACTCCTATAATAAATTAAATTTCATTTCATCAATACCAATCAATATTTTTATACACAATATATTACTTCAATACATTATCTATTTTAATCAATAATATGGATTTTTGGTTAGATGAAAAACCTGACGTATCATATTTTCTTATGAGTAGGATATTACCCAATTTGTTTATACATAATATATTATTTTATCATTTCGGAAAAAATCCTTCTATTCATAAGATAATTTACATACATATGGTAATTTCACATTATTCTTGTGAAATTTATGAATTTTCAGAGAGATAAAAATTCTAAAAACCCAACATAACAAAAAAACCCAGAAAATCCTCCAATTGTTTTTAAACAGAGGTGTAACCTCATGATCCTATAAAAAATTATAAAAACAACTCCAAAATATATTTAATCACTTAAATTCCATATATTAATACCAATTCAAAATTCATCCCCTATTTGGATACACAAGTTAAATTTTTTAAATTAACCTTAATTTCCTTAAACTATAATGACATGATTAAGTACAAAATGTGTTTTCTTGGATGGAATAGAAAAATTAGTGTTTGGAAATCATTTTAATTTAATAATTATATCTCATTTTAAAAAAATTATGTATAAATTGTTTTAGATATTTATTTTGGGATCTTATACCTTCGACCAAATAAATATTTTCGAACTATATGGAATTATAACTAATTAAACAACCCATACCTTCTGTTACTAAACAATATTAAAATTCAACTATTGTATCCTCAAAAAAGGCATCATATTCATAAGGTACATGAAAATATTTAATCTAAATGCATATATTTTTTATTGAATCAGCAATATCCACATGGGAATGCCTACAAACACATAAATTTAACCCATGCTTTCTAGAATATGGCATAAGCCTCCACTCTATTGGGAATTTCATCCCAAAGTCCCTCTACTTTGGGTTACTTTTCTCAACAGAAACTCTTATTCCATCATAACCCTAACACCTAAAATATATAAATTATAATCAATTAGTCAATTCAAGATCATATCTCAATAAAATACTAATTCAAGGTAGAATAAATAAATCCATTATCATACCTAGCTTGTAACATCTTAGATATATGACTGAAATTTTTAAAGAAATTAAACAATTTAAACTAATGTATGCAAAAATTAATAATACAAAAATATATATATAAATTTTGGGGTTATAACCATTTATTAATAAAAGGAACTCATTTATTAATTGTGTTTAAAGGGAACCCATTAAATGATCCACGAGCCAAAATGAACAAAGTAATACAAAAATTATTCTTGGAAAAAATGGAACATATTTTAAATTATTTTGATAAAGGTAATACTGTTTACATAATATAATTATTAACAAATTTAAACATGAGAAAACCATTTATTATTTAACGGCAAATTTTTATTATATTTTCCCCCTCCTAAAAAATAATTAAATAATTCATTAACATAGCTATTCATATATACATTATCATTTTGTCTAACTATATAGTGATTCCAAAAAATTTAATATAAAAATATTAAATTATTTATTTATAAAGTCAACCCAATTATATTTTCATTACATGGAATTCAATATGTATATTTAGTTCTTAATTTTCAATTTCTATTATGAATTATTTTTATATATTTCACCTATCATATGTTTTAATATTTTTTATCATTGGCCAAATAAATCCTCAAAACACCAATTTATATAGCATAAAAAAGACATCAAAATAAGACATTAATTGTAACAATTTGAATTAATCATTAAAAAAAATTCATAATATAATTATAAAAACCATATATTTTTTTATTTTATAATTTGATATTTTTTTAAAAAATTACTCATAATTTCTTTATAAACATTTCATATATGATTTATAAGCCTTTCCATATAATCTGAATGTTATTTCGATATTAAAGATTAATAGTATGGAATATTTATTATAGAATGTTGTGTAAATATTTATTTAATTAATTATACACACATTATAATTATTTCATTTCTAAAAAAATTAATAAATTAATGAATATCCCAAAATACCTATTATTATATTTTATAAACAATTTACAAATTATATAATCATTTCCTAATTTTATTTCACGAAAACGAATCTTCCCTTAAAATATTATTTAACAACCATAGGAGAATTATTGAGTATGACATAATATCCTATGATGCTTAAACCATTTCTGTTCTATAAAATTTATTTTATGATTGATATTCCTATCACTGCTTATGATAAGTAGTGTGTGTAAGTTTTCTGACATCAATTTTAAAGGAAGGAATCATACATACGAAGGAAAAAACTATACGTTTTAATCATATTTTATGATTCTTATCGATATTGCTAAGGAAATAAATTGATCTATCTTTAATCTATGATATAGTTATGTAATTAAATTTGATATCCAAATGAAATATACTTTCAATAATAAAAAATAGATGCATTTATAAATATTTGTTGGCAATGATATTCCATATCGTATATTGAGACTTAATTGAGCGAAACAAACTACTCAATCGTATTTAACGATATAGATTATTACATCCATTAGGAAATTAAATTCAATATTTTAAGAATGATATAATGAAAAATAAATCATAAATCATTGTAAGGATTTGATAACACTAATGGGTTCAAGTTATCTAATAAAACACATTAAATATATTAGATCTAATAAGTAAACCAAAATCCAAGATCAACAATTCATGAAATCAAAAACATCTAAATTATAAAATAATAATTCTATGTACCATTCACTAAATATATACACTTCATTTGTCCTCAAACTGTGTTATTTATAAAGATCATATGAGTAGAATCAAACTAACATCCCTCTTTCATTTATATCCATTGGTTGTGTTTAATCACACATCGAACATGTGAGATTCTGCTAAACATCATGGTATGCTAAAGCCTCGCGATGTGAAGGAGCCAAGAGAAGAGAGATTCAAGAAAGTGGGATTTAGATATTTCTTGGATAACCTTTAATGATAAATATTTCATGGTGAATCCACCAATATAAATCACATAAGTATGCTGCCCACGTAAACTATCATTAATTTATGAGTTTTGAGTTTCTGTATTCCTTACTTTTAACCACCATATATTTCCACTCTACCATATATTTAATATCAAGAATTGAATCCATTTAACGATATCCAATCATGGAATATTTGAATATGGAAACTATTATTATTCATATCTCAAGATTATAGGATTATAGTATATCTTATATCATAAGTTTATAGTTATCATTATCCATATGATATCAACAAATCCTAAAATTTGATTGGATTGGTCATGGTCTGAAATATTTCTTTCATGCCTTATGATATAAAAAATTATCACAAACGATATAGATATAATACATCATATAAATTGGTATTTCTACATTATATCAAGAAAATGAGTATCATTTTCAAAAAAAAAATATAATGACACAAACAAATTTCTAGATACCTTAATTTCTGTTCGATTGTTGTTTATTGCTCCTTTACAAAAATTGATTGCAACTAGAATATAACACAAATAGTGTGATAAATATCCAATTGATTGTACACCATAAGATATAAGATTTTAATAACCCCTCAATAATTAGGAAAAACTAAAATATATTTATTAAACACCTTAGTTAATAGGATATAGATATTTTTCTTTATAATGACTCAAAAATGGATACCTAATGGGTAAAGATATACTCATGTTGAATACATCATTAATTGAATAAATACATCATTCTTGAGATATCCAAATATTGTGATTCTATATTTTATGATTATTTTTCATGTTAGGGATGTATAATATATTATTTTTTTCATTATATCTGTTGCATAAATTCATGGGTTAACAACCAAAAAAATGATGAAATAAAATAATGATCACAAAAAATATATATTGAAACCCTAAAACAAAAAATACCATAGGTAGTGGGGGTTATTAAAATTCAATTTGTGATTGGTATTTTATATAATTCCTCGATCGAATACAATGAAATATATAGTTATATATAGAGTAATATTTCTACACCTTAATAGAAATTGTTTTCCATAATTAATAGAGAATTTATTATCATCATTAATGAAGATAATATAGGGGAGTTTACCAAAATAATGGTATCATGTGAAACTATTAGAAAAGGATTTCGGTTTTGACACCAAGAATCTCCAGCATGATCTGAATCCTCTTCATGAAGAAATGAACCTCAAATCTCAAAAATCAATATAAAATTACTTCTACTATTCAAGCCAATTTTTTTTTAAAAAACACAAGAGGCCATCTAGGTTCAAAAATTGTTCTTTCCCTGATAAAGGAAGTGCCTTTGTCAACATATCTGTAGGATTATCATGAGTACTAACAATGCCAAAATAATATCTATAGGATAATAATATATCTCAAAAAATTATTTCTTACATAAAGGTAAATTGTTCCCTCATTAATCTCCTGAAACATTGTAAGAAATATAAGTCTTCCACTGTCACAATAAAGTAATGAAATATACAAATATGTACTGAGAACAATAGTCATTCTCCTAATCTAAATATATTTTTTAATAGCCTATATAATAGACAAAAAATCCTCAGTTTTAGATAACGAAATAATATTCTAGGATGTTGTTTTCTAAAAGTAGAAAACCTTAAAATGATAGATATACAACATGTCAAAGATCTTCATCAGTAACGACCTACTTCAAAATCATAGTCAACATAGCCAATCACAATATCTCGTGGTCTTCTATAATGAAAGATAACAAAATTAGTACCACCATGATATATAATGATACACTTGACATCATTCAACATTTCATTACCTAGATCTCCCATATATATAATAAGATCTCTAAATACATGACCTTACATTTTACAAGTGAAAACTATTGAATATTTCAAATAAACCAGAGCAATATAATATACATCTTGATATATTTACTAAACGTCAACATTTAACCATGATCATAAAGAATATTAAATTTCAAAATGTGTATCTAATGGACTAATTATAATATTTCAATCATTCATATTAGACATGTAAATAAAATTCTAAATGTATCTTTTCTAAATCAAATTCAAGGATACAAAAAGTTTATCCTTCTATTACTTCAGGAAAATAATTTCCTTCCAATGCCAAATTTTTTTTCAAAATAAGAATTAAATATATCTATAAACTTTCTAATGTATTTCAAATCCATAGATAGAATTATAATTTCATCAGAAATTGTTAAACAAAATATCCATCATAAAATTTTCTAAGATAATTAAATGATAAAAAATTAATCTTAAAATAAATTATATTTCCAAAAAGAGTCAAAACATATATACCACTCTCTAGGTGATTATCATAGGCCATAAAGTTATTTTTTTTAATGAACATACAAAATATTCTTTACCAGAAACTATAAAACACATGGGCTACAACAATTAGATATTCTTATCAAGCATTATAAGAAGAACATTTGTAATCAAATCTATCTTCTCTATGTTAATATTTTGAAAATCCACAATACCAATAAGAATTTGAATATATATATATTTTATAAATATAGAGAATAAATCTATGAAGTCAACACCTAGAATGTAATTTTAGCTATTAGAAACTAACGACGACTTATATCATAATCCATCAACTCCTAAAATGCTATCAATCTTATTCTACAAATATTTTAATCGCACTAATTTTAATAATTAGTTAATTTTTAAAACTACCATGTCAAATTTTTCTATGATTCCCTGTATATTATTAAATAGACAACATAAAATTATCTAAATCATTATAAATAACATTATCTGAATAATTCATAGATACATCATTCGTATCAATAACATCAACTACATTTAGTGAATCGGAAACCATTTCAGCCTCAACATACCTCTATGTAGGTTTAATATTTATTGTGGAACCATATTATGTGGTAGAATAATATGATTGAATATAAATATTTTAAATATCAACTAACAACCCAATGTCCTGAGGAGATGAAGAATTCAGTGAAGAATTTGATTGATGCTCAACATCAACATGATTTTTGGATTTAAATTCACTCAAATCATCAGAAGGTGAGGGAAAAAATATAGAATTGTAATAAAATATTACATACCAACTAAAAATAACATTATTGTTTCCTTGATACCAAAACTTGTATCCTTAAACCCCAAATTTATAACTAATAATGACACATTTTTTGATCAATGTTGTATGTTTCTATTTTCTACTTGGGAATAAGTCGGACAACTAATTATTTCCAAATCAGAGTGTAATTTAAGATCAACATATCATACCTCTACAAAAGTATTATTTACAATAAAATTTAAGGTATTTTGAATAATTAGTAGACATGAAATTATAGTAGATTATTTCCAAAATGTTTTTTTAAATGTGACATAAAGAGAAATCATCATATAATTTTCATCGATCTTTTTTAATGCATTCTACAAAACTATTTTTATATATTGCATCAGCAACTATCAATTTTATCAAAACTAATTTCTAATTTTTAAAATGAAATAAATTCAATAGAAAAAAAAAATTCATGGACATTATATTTGTGATGAAACATCACATTTATCTCAATTTTATTTTTAATCATAATATTCCACTACTTAAATGTTTTAAAGACAAAGCTTTTCTATTTCAAGAAGAAAACCAAAAAATCCTAGAAAAGTCACCATTTATGGATAACATAGAACAGGAAATTCCTTTAGAACACACTATATCTAGACCCCAAATATTATAATAAATATATTTCAGTTTCCACATTAAAATTTAAATTCTATTACTGATGTTATCTACTCTCTACTTACCAAATATATAGTGGTTAATAAATTCGAACATTTAAATATCCTATACATAAAAAATAACTCTCCATATCAACTATATACTTCCATTTTAATAATATAGTAACGTTACAAATGAAATAATTTATAAATATATTCATAATATAAATAATGAGTCAAATCATTTCCATTACAAATTAAGGTCAACCATTAAATAAGGTACAACCATCAAATGTTTTCCCCGCTAACCAAAATAAGATATCCATAAAAAATATTTAACACTCTGCCTTCATTGGAGTTCCTGTACCCATTTGGATCAAGTCCACTCAAATAAATTTATCTTTTATTAGATAAAATATGAGATTTAAATCAATAATAATTCTAAAAATATTGTAAAATATTTAGGTTCTGGCAGTTATAATTCCATAAATCTTACAATAGGATTTTTTCAATTAAGGAATCTGATTTTATCATGATTTTATATATTCAAAAAATTCCCAATAGAGAAAAAAATTAAACATAAATTCTAAATAAAGATTCTAATCATTACAAAATTTAGAATTAATAAAAGAATACCAAGATTACTCCATCTTTACTATTATCTTCTTCTATATTGAATTTAATATAATTTCTTTTTTACATTGATTTCTTATTAATTGGTGTCTTATTTATTTTATTTTTTTTCATCTTAAATAATTGAGATTTAACATTCCCCTCGTTATTAGAGTAAATATTGGTTTTATCTTTTATTTAAATTTTTACCTTAAGTTTTTTGAAATGGAAAATTTCCTTTCACTTGTTCTTCCTCTAATAATCATGCTTTTTCCAATGATTCCTAATGATCCACATGGTTTTTTACCGACACATTTGTGAATAAAGGCCATAAAAACTTATCATGAGTAAGTATATTAATGAGTAAACAAGATTATATCTCTTAAATTTTAATATTATGGAGGTATGTTTCATATTAACCTCCATATTTTATAGATCAAAAAAAATTATTCAATAACAACTAAATTATTTGAAATATATGTGCCATTTAACATGTAATGAATGAACAAAGTTTTATTCATATGAAACTTTCTAGTAGTACACTTATTCATAGTTACAAAAAAAATATCATATTTCATCTATAATATAGTAGTTGTTTTGTCACCCAAATAGTCCAAGAAAATCATACTTAACAAATATATTTTGAATTGTGAGAGATTATTATGATCCTGGCATTTCATTTCATTTGTTGTCAATAATTTTTTACATCTTGTAGAATCCCATCATCACATCATATATATCCAATTTTATGATAAAATATCACATATTAAACAACCATAATGAAAACCTAGTGTTCTAATCTAATATTTTAATATCAAACTTCATGATCCCCGTCATAATAAAGAGTAAAAATATCATGAAAGCATATCAGTTCCTCAAAAGTTACGTAGATCACAAGGACCTTGTTGGATCTTGGTTTATTATACATGTTGTTATGATACCATTTTTTTATAACTTATTGAAATAAAAACAATTATAAATGTGAAAAAAAATACTCAACGCCATAATTTTAAATTGAAACCCAAAATTGGAAAACCCCAAATTTAGAGGGAGTGAAAAAAATCACTATAAATGAATATTTTTATAATGCCTTATAGGGACATTAAAGGTAATATATATTGAAATATTTTCAAACATTAATGGAGATATTTTACAATCATTAATAAAGAATTTATCCACTATATTAATGGATATAATAAAGGATCTTTTATGAAATTTCAGATAGCATGTGTGAACCATTAAAAATAGATTTTAGTGACAACAACAATATAAAAATAATTATTCACTAAATTATTAAATATATTAATATTTATGAAATCTTGTATTATAATAAGAATAAATTCAAAAAATATATATATATAATAATTAAATCATCACAGTAAAATCTTCTAATAAAAGAAAAATTATCAATTATCAAAATCCAAAACATATTTTTTTCCATGAAAGAGTTAAACATCGTCTACTATTTCCTCAGGGAAAATTTTAGAATATATATATTTATAATTATTTGTAGGGACATTATTTTCTTTAATGTTAACATTGAAACTTTTATATTCTTCAATATATGTCTTTACTTAAATATCACCTTATAGAACATATTTTTTGTATCAACTCCTTGTACCTATATGTTGATGTTAATAATTAAGACAAGGACAAATCAAATGATTACATTTTTAAAATAGGGAAAAAATTCAACAAACCCATTTCCATTATTTTTTCCAAATAAATTGACCAACAATCTATTTTTTAGAGTAGTTGTGAATAACATCTTCATCATTGATTTAGTAATTATTGGCTTATATTTAATACATTCATTACATATGGTAACTGTTCTATTTTTTGTTTTTCATTATTAAATAAGGATTTTTTTCCTTATGAATAGATTTTATTTACTCTATATTAATATTTATTTTTATGACAACATTATAATTATTTTATTCTACCTTGTTAATAAAAATAACAGAGTCATGTGGGTATCAACTATGATGTGTTTCTCTATTTCTTTATTATTTCATTAATTAATTTTTTAGTGAGATTTATTTTCGAATATCAAATTAATGGTACATATTATTTGATTGAGAAATATAAAATTTTGTTGAAATATTTTTATTCTCAAAAATATTTCCAACATTAAGTGGAATTATTATAATAGACACAGTTTATATGTTTTCTAGAATCCTTTCTAGTAAATAATATGATATGTGATACATGGATAAATCACCCATATCAAAACATGACTATAAATATTAACATTACATGATTAAAAACTACTTCATCATTAATAATTTAAGCATCATTATTTCAACGAATATATTCCATTTCCCTTTTCTACATCATTAATTACTGTAACAAATAGATGATGTCTTTTTTATTGAAACAATGGTGAAACATGATTTTTTATATTGATATATATTTTTATTATTTCTACACTTTATGATATTATCCTTTATATTATTTACATTTTTCTCTTCCCGTATATTTTCATTACATGTGTATTTGTGTGTTATCATTTTTTTGATTCAAGGATTTTCCCTTCATTTGTATTATGTATTCTTAATTTATAATTTTATCTTTAACCTGAATTATTTGAGGTTTTATTGGAGATTTTCTATTGAATACAATTCTTGATGTTTACTTTATACTTTGTAAGGATCTCAACATCAATTTTACTTATAACTCGTCATCAACTATTATTTTACAAGATTAAGTCGATAAATGAATCCTATGAACATACACATGTGTTCAAATGAATTATTCATATCCTTTTACTATAGATTTAAAATTACTCAAATTATTTTTAATTCATATATATGTTTTTTCTTATGTATCAATTTTCAAATTTTCACAATGGCATATTGGTTTCAGGATTATTTGAAAAAATTTGGATGATTGTTTTATATAAAGATTCTAATTACAATATAACACATTATAATCATTGTGATCCAGACTAAAAAAAATATTGAGGGGTCGGAAGATCATTTCCAATCATCAAATTGGACAACCATCATAGTTTTCTCATATGGTATTTTAGTCAATTTATTTTTATCAAATTTTATCATGATGAGATTTCACAAATAACTAATTTATTATATGTCTTCTATTTTTAGCATATATATAACACAATTAAATTAATATAATTTAATCATGTTAGTTGTGATTTTTTCTATCGTATATTATAAATAACAAAATAAATACCATGTGGATGTGTTTTGAACTATCAAGTTTGTGGAAATCAATACCTCCATAATTCAGATAGGACACTAAATGATAATGTTACCTTAAATGATTGATTGATTAGACATTATTTTCAATGGATAGTGTTGTGGGATTGAGTAGATTTCAGAAATCATCACCACTAATTTTTCAATTAATTTAAAGATATATCAGTCAATAATAATTATGTACTATAATACAGTTTACAATAAGTTAGTAAATACTCCACATGCCATGTATTAACTTATTTTTTTATTTTCTCATTATTTTCAGACTTTTATTATATAATTAAATTCTAATTGAGGTATAATCATATATAGAACATGATTTGTGTCTTCTCAACTATTTTTATAGTAAATATTTCCCTAATACAGAGCTACCATTTATCAGTGTAAAAACAATTAGTGAAAACATGGGTGCTTTTGTTAGCACTAGCTAAAAGTGCCGATAAAGGTTATCTTTTCAGCAATAGAAAAGAGTTGATAAAGTCTTCCCTTTATCTAAACTATTTTTGTTACTGATGAAGGCACTGCTTTATTAGTGGTTTTTTACCATCGATAAAATCTATCCTTATCAAATCTTTATTAGTGCAAATTAAATCGATTCTATTTGAAAAAAATTATATATCAAATACAATTAATATATAAAAATATTTATATTGATGTTAATATAATATATTTTCTTTTATAGGATTTATATCATACAAAATATATATTTACTTTTATAATATAATATATTTACTAAAAATATTATAATGTAATTAAATTTTAATTTTAATTAATAATATACAAAATATTATTGAGTAATAGACATTTAACAATAATTTTGATGATATAAAAATTATAATAAACCAATTATTCTCTTCTGATAAATTCAATATATGACTTGAAATTGAAAATCACCAAATTTCTTAGTGCCTATTTGGGCTACAAGATATGCTAAATTGAAACCTACAAAGATTTGTACACTAATAAAATGATGGAAACCCCAGTCCCTTTTTTCTCAGTAAAAATAATCATAAAAGGCCACAAAAACTATGTTTTTAGTTGGTAAGCTATAATTTTTATAATTTTCAATTAAATTTTATCTTCATTGAAGTGGCTATTCTAGATTTTTTCGATGCAGACTAACTTTATTCCTATAGACTAATTTTATATGACTATTATGGTATTTAAATTTTATTATTTTAAAAATTATATTTTTATATATAGTTAAATATTTAAATATATATATATATATATACTGGAATCTCACTAGATTCCTCTAAAATATTATAATGTTTATTAAGATTCATTCATGTTTATGGATATTAAAATAATTTTAGTTTTTAATTTGTTATTTGGTGATACTTAACATGAATAAACTTGTCCTACACATTATTCATTGGAAGGAATGGTTCCTCAAATACTCCATCAAGGGACAATTCAAATAGAAGAAATTTTTTCAGAATAACGGATTATTCTCAATAATGAAATATCTAGAAAATAAAAATGACTAACATTATAGGTAATCTTGAATATTTTCACGACATATTTATGGTTTATTTATGTTCAGTTTTCTATCAAATTGTTATGCTCATTGGTGGGATGCCATTAAAAATCAAGGATCATCTATAATATATCTATAATTCTTATGGATTCTCTAACTGGAAGAGCATTCCAATTAGAATGGGGTTATTCCCTTTTGTGTTCCCCTTGGAATATTTATAAGTAGTAGTATAGGTACATGACAATGTCTCTCTGAAGCTTAGTATACTCACATATTTTGTAATATGGTCTTCATTTTAACCCTTCCATTATTCCAAATACACAATTTCAAGACCATATTTTTATCATAGGTCATAAATGGTATTTTTTCCCATTAATTCTAATTTATGTTTAGCTTTTTTTCAGAATTAATATAAAATTCAATAGCTCTCTATTAGAGGATAAACTTTGGAAATTTAATAATTTTTTATCTGACATTTATCTTAGTCTATATTTTATCTACAAGGATGTTCTCTAAACTATATATGATGGTTTTAATTTCCATAATTTATATGAAGAATTATTTCCCCTCACAAGGAATTTGTACATTTCAAAATAATTAGCTTTTTCCATTTGGGTTACATCTATTGGTAAATGTGTATTTTATTTAGTTAAATTGTTTTTCCTACAAAAAATTTCCTTTGACACAGTTACTTTATAAAAAACATTATCTGGATTTTATTATAGTAGATAAAAATAATAATTTGATAATTATAATATTTAAAATAGATAATATATGTGTTTGTTAAAATATTTTTCCAACATATTTATCTATTTATAATATTATCATCAACATCTATAAATAATAACCACAATTAATAGTTATCTATAAAATATATTTTACGTTAAATATTATGTTTGGATATTATAATAATTTTCCTTAAAATATTATATTTATTAATAATGTTATATATAATATAATTATTAATCTTTTTATATAATAATAATGAAATTGGACTATTTAAAACTATAAGAAAATTGGGCCTCATATAGAAAAACATTCTCCATCATATTTTTTTTGAAGTCTGATAAAAGACATTAATCTCTAAAAAACAATTCAAACATGTCAAACGTGATCAAAATCTATGAGAATTTACCTGTGAATTCATCCAATGTCATCCAAATTTTTTTCCCTTCCACAAGAGTTGTCATTATCATGATTCACACTAGTGGAGTGGTCCATGATTTCAATTCACCATCATAGTGATGAAATGGAAACAATAATAGGGTTAATGTATCAGGGATTTTATGTTCGCCACACCAAGTAGAATGTGATGTTGAATTTGGGTTTGAACCAATTGACTTTCTCATCCCTTGTTTTCTTCACCCTATTCCCTTTCTGAAAGAATTTATTTTTTTACACTCGCTCTTATAAATCCTACATGAAATAATGAAACACATACACAATATATTAATAAAATAAGACCCAAATCAAAAATTAAAAAAAAAATTATTTTTCATAATTAATAAGGAAACCAATTAATATGATTTGACAGAATAAATTTTTCAAAAATATTTTTTTAAAAGTAAAAATATATATTATAAAATAATTAAAATATATTATTAATTAATTTAACACTATATTATCATTAAAATAAAAATATATAAAAGAACTCATTCCCTACTATAGTTCAAAAATTAAAGAATTCCAAATCCCAAAAATAATGTGGCCACGAAATAACTACGATGCTATTGAATTGATTACCATTACATGTTCAAGATTCCAACCCAAAGAATAGTGATCTCCCTTAAAGATTTTAACCTATAGTACCTTCAATGTTAACATTCAATATTACTGAAATCATAAGTGTGAAACCTAAATTAAATACACTATATTTCTGTTTTTTATATTGAAAAATTATTTTTTAATGAATTGAATTTCAAATACTGAAAAACATTATGTAAAGGAAAAAAATATATTTCATATATAGTATCCATGAGTCAGTGCATACATGTGATGGTAAATACATTTATACTATATTATATCATGCAGAATTTCTACAGTGAAAATAAAATGATATCATTTTAAATAAATAGGCATGTCGACAAAAAAATTTATAATATATAAATAGAAAATAACAAAATTGTTTCAAAACTAACTAAATTCCATTAATGAGACTTTCTTAAATGAAATAAATGAAAATAATATCCCTTCAATAAAAAGAATATATAGATAATTTTATTAATTTCCAATAAAGTTAACCTATTTTGGAGAAGTGTTTACAGATTACTTAAAATTTATTTGATAATTATTAAAAAAAATTCATAAGATATTCCACAATTGATAAGGGATTATGAAATTTTTTTCTAATATTATTATTAACAATTAATGGGAATATGATTGTGTGTATTCAGAACAAGAAAGAAACATCTCTTGGAACATACTAACATAATTGTAATATATAATTTTTAGTACTTGATTTCAATTAGATCATTTTTTAAAAAAAATTCATGCTTATTTTGAAAAATAACCCACTCATTTTATTGATAAAACAATATATAGATTGATTAAAATTGAAAAACATTGTCATGAAGATAACGATTATCCATGAAGATCACAATAAATAATTACTTTTCACCTGAACCTCATAACAAAGAGACTGATTTGTAGAGAATTTCTAATGAATAGATTAAATATTGGATAAAATCACTAAAATGTTGAATAAATATCCAGTGTGGATCAGTGTCAATTTATATCAAGTCCCACCCCATTGACCAAATTTCAAATTCATTATCCATCCAACCCCAGAAGCTCAACATATTTACCTTTATAGGCTGGATGATCTCCATCAATGAGAACACTCCCCTTTTAACTTCATGTACATCACCTCGACCCATACTCAACAGACACTCCTCTTTTTTTCCATCTCAATGTATTTTATAAGAGTATGAACCCTACACATCTCCATCAATGCGTAAAACATTTCCGTAGAAAAGATGAATTCCACGTGCACCTTTTGATAGACAAACCAAACTTCTCATCACAACACATACAACCCTTGGATCGATTATTATATAGTATAGGTTGTTTTTTACCTATAATTAGTTAAAATAATTCTATTTGAGTTTAAATAGGTTCATATATTAATCGGGTAAAGCCTTTTGACCCGAATAATACATGGGTCATGTTTCGAATGAAAAATAACCACTAACACAACCTAATAACCTGATGAAATTATATTTCTTATGTGTGTAATTTTATTTAAATGGATTATGTTATGTGGTTCGTTTTAGTTGATTGAGTTTGGTTTCATGTTATTTTAATTAAACTAATTAGGTTAGTCTTTTTTGGTTCACCATTTGTAAATGGATTATGTCGGGACAAGTAGTTCAATAAAATGTGTTGTGTTCGGTTTGAGGATATATTAGTTTACAAAATCTTCAAACATACACAAACTCCACCCATGCTCATGAATTGATAATAATTTGATAGAGGAAAATATAAAAAAACAATATGCTAAATCCATTTTTTACATATCGAGAGATGAAAAGTCTAATTAAGGAACATTAATCATCGGATGTCTATTGGTCATAAGAAATACCATCCTCTTAATATTCCACAACTTTTCATTTATGAACGTAATTTATTCTTTAACCTCTCCTATATCTAACCAGAGGCTATGAAAATTCATTAGGTATTGTTTTATGAACCTTTCATCGATGTCTTCAATGCTTCCATCGGACAAACCACACTTCCAGATGCATCATATTATGTGCATGAGATCTCATGTACTCTTAAAAACCAACAATATTTCAAAGGATTTAACTTAAAAAATATGATCTAAATTGAGTAATTAATTAAATCATATAAATTACAATACATCAATATTCTATCAACTGTTATATACAATCAACATTATGTATTCTCATTCTAAAATAATTCATTTTTTGGTAAATTTCATGCCCCAAATATTAGTGTGTTGTGTATATGAAAATATTTATAGTTTTATTTATTCAAAAAATTTAATAGAAAAAAATTGAATGCATAAATTCATGAGGATTTTAAATTGTTATGAAACATATTTTTTGAATCACACACCTTCATAATATGGTGATTTATAAAACATATTTCAGTGCGTACCTAATTATTCAAAAATACATGTAAGGAAATAAATTATCAAAATCATACTAGAATTATTATTGAAATTTCACATGTATATGATTTTATATTGTAATGGGTAAGAAATTTCATTAATTTTTCAAGAAAGTATAGAATAAATAGTGTTCATTTCTATATACCCTAAAACATTAATACAAAGACTAAATAATAAATAAAATATAATCATTTTAATCATAATTAATCATCCTGAAAATAATAGGTAAAAAAATAAAAATTTATAATAAAAATTCCAGAACCATCCCAAGAGCAGCCAATATGGCCCAACAATAGAACTCCAACAACATACCAGCAACCCACGAATTAAATATGACATGGTTTCTGAAATAACATAGCTTCATGTACCATATTAATAATCAATAATAAAAATATGTAGGGATAAAATAAAAATAATATTATATCCCCATAAAATATATTATTGATATGTAAATTTTATCACATAATATGATTGATTTATTTCATGGTAAAGAAATATATTAGAATGTAAAATATAATTTCTATCTAGTCGAGGGATCATAGGAAATTGATATATTTTATCTTCAAATTTATGCATAGGAGAAACATTTTTTAGAGTTATAATTATCTTATAATTTTTTCATGGTTATGTAAATATTATTATCTAACTCTGAATTGGATAGAAAACTAGGAACATTTTGAGAATGTACTTAACACACAAGAGTGTAACAATACAAGAACCCCTAATATATTGATCATTAAACATATCATAAAAAAGTTATATTTTTTATGAAATATAAGATGTGAAAAATTTTACTGTCTAAAGATTGTTTCAATAACTATAATTGTTTTTTTAGATTCATTTCTAGAAGGAACTCTTATAATATTACATGATGTAGAAATTTATGAATGTTTTTACATTTATTCCATCTTTAATGATAAACAACCATCTTTTAATTATTGTGAATTATTATCATATGATTGTTCAGTAATAAATAAATTCTTAACTATATAATAATAAATAAATGAATTTTGAAATAAAGTATAGAGTAATATATATTAAATGCTAAAATAAACTGTAATTCAATAAATTGGAACACTAGTAGTTTATAATAATGTAATTTTTATCATTTTAATGATAAAAATATAAATCAAATTAAATATATATATCAATTGTTATCAAAGGTTCAACTACTTAATTTTCAAACACATGGAATTAATTGAAAAAAAACATTTTATTATAGAATATTAATATCAAATTCCTTAGTATACTAGATAATTATTATAAAAAATGAATATAATGCATTTTCAAATCACACATAATGGGGCCCATTAATTAAATATGATAATTTACAACATTTTGAAATAAAAAATACAATAAAAATAAGTGAATTATTATCATATAAAAAACGGAGAAACATTAGTCACAAAATAATAATTGCATCCCATTTTAATTAGATGATTAGGGTATAAATAAACAATCTACATTAATTAAAGGTGTAAAATTTTAGTGTGGAATTTATGATTAAATAAAATATATATAATAGGACTTTTTAGTTCATTTAAAATTAATTTGTATCTATTGTGAGACTTACAATGGATCTGGGTAAATTTAGATTTCAAGAAAGTTCACATTCATCATCATGTGGCCATTTCCCCAGTTCAATATCAATGAATTTTTTCAATAATAAATTTTCATATGTGACAATTTCAGTTCTCCTCTAAATGAAAAATATATTAGAATAAAGGATACTATATAAAAGGGGTTCATCACTTTTATGATGACTATCATTTTATTTTTATTTTTGAGTGATGAAACAAATAGTTGAGGTAGTTTCTTGACATTCATATCCCAAAATTGGAAATAATAAAATCAATTTAAAATTATTTGACTTCTGATATGGTCATCCAGATATTAGTCTTATAGATGCTTAATTAGGCTAAGTGAATAATTTTATTGATAATGAAATTCATTTTTATTTAACTCATGGGCTAATTATTTCCATATGACCATAGAAAACATTTTTGCGAGAATAAGCAAAAAATTAACAATAATGTGTATCTTTACTACTTCTTTTCCGATAATCCATGAAGAGTCCAAGGTATATCATGTCTCCATAATGATGGTACACATTATCATAGTCCAAATTAACTTAAGTTTCCCAATAATTAGATGAATATAGTATCCCTTCTTTCTGACTGATAGAGATCCACATTCCTACCATTCCATGAACGAAAGGACTGACAGAAAAAAACTCTTTTAGTATTTATCATTGGTGTTTTCTAATGGAGAAAAATTATAGAATTTGGGAGGTAGAAGAATATTGTCCAAAAAATATTATTCAATATTGGGACCAAATGATTTTCCTTGGAGAAGAATATAATTGGTAAGCAAAATTAGCTGGAAAAAGAAAAAGAATAAGAAATATTTTTCATTATAATTTCATTTAAACTATAACTAGAATTAGATTTAAACACTAGATAAATATGAATTTTTTTATTTGAACATCAACAGTATACATGAATCCCTGATAAGATTCATTAAGATCTATTATTTGAATCTGAAATGTTTTTTGTCCATGTCGCTCCATACTCCTCATTGGTATTGTTTAAAGAGTATAATGAAATTTAGCACATGTAAATGATGGAGTGAAAATAGTAGATAATAATGGGTGTGGATGTGGGTTTGGTCAACCTTGATGAACCAAGAGTGTATGAAAATGTTTAAATCACCATTGTGTAAGTGACAATGATCAGGGGTGACTCAGAAGAAGGGAGATGTTAGATGATCACCACTATATGAGAGAATATGTTCTAGAGGATTTTGAGGAAGGGAAAAGACATGGGAGATCACTACTATTTTAGCGAAGAATACCATAGAGGTGATGAGGAAGTGGTTTGACATGGGAGGTGACTGAGTTGAAACCAATTTTATATTTTTATTTTATATTTTCATTTTTGTGATTGAATGATTTTTATATATGAATAACAATGTATATTTTCATTTATTGATAATGGTTTTTAAAATATTGTATATTATATTATTTAATTAAAAAATATAAAAAATACCTGATTTATTTTTATCAAATAGAGTGTGTCTTATTTCTATTTTTTGTCAAAACATTTTTGTTAATATTTATATAATTGTTTTAGCAAAAAATTAAATGAGTGTGATAAAAATTATTCATAGACAATTTTTTATTAGTGATTAAATAAAAGTAATCGACTTTTATTTGGAAAAAAATATTTTTAGTAATAGTTAACAAAAATATATTAATTTTTTAATAAAAACGGCCAGTATTAATATGATAGAATAACAAATTTAATTATTTGTAAAATATATGTTGTTATTAAATAATTAATAAACATTTGTGTGTATGTATATATATACATGTAAAAAATAAATATTTTAACATGAAATTGTTACTAGTAAGACATAAAATGTATTTGAATTTCTCATTAATACTAAAATATATATTTTCTATTACAAAATACATATTGGTGTGAGTAAAATATTTTTTAATGAATGTAATTTCACATTGTATATAAAATTGTATGATTGATATGGTAAGTTATTTTTTCCTTCAAAATAGGGGATGAGAATGAGATATTTTTAAAACTAAAGATTACTAGGGGTGGATGATATGACAATATATTTGATGATTATCAAAAAGGGTTGTAATCTATGTGATTTGAATGTATTGGGTTTTCATTTTATGATGATATATATAGTTCAAGGGGGAAATTTATATACATTACATGTTTTTTCATCAAGTAGACCACATATTAGGTAGGCTAGTATTGATCCTGGTCCATCTATTCAGTATCAATGGATGTAAAATAATATTTTATAGTGGTTTAAAAAAGGATTTACTATGGATTATTTGACTAAAAAAGAAGGGGTTAAGGCATTATTAGTAAGTAAAATGATCTCTTTTTGGGATGGTATTACTAAGGGATGTGGGATGTGTAGGTTTACTCTTTTTATAACTATTTTGATGATGTGGAACCTATGTAAGAAAATTTCGGTATGAAATTATGGTATGAGAATAAAAAACCACTACTGAAGGTAAAAGAAATTAGAAATTGTTCTCAACAAGGTCAAAGAATGCAACAACCATCATATTCCATTTTCCAAGATCCAATCGTAAAAGCGGAATCTCAATTTTTGGGGATTTTACTAAGAATGATATACTGAAATATAATAATTCAAGGATTATTATATCAAATTATGTTGGGTAAAACAATAAATTTGGTCGCATTGTAGCAGAAATGTTTATGGACTTTCCTACAGCAATATATTTTATGGAAGCTGGATGAAATCTCTTGATGATTATTTTTTCCAACCTTGATAAAATTTTATAGTTGGGGGTTGTGATTAAAAATTATTTTTTGATGGTTTCTAATTTTTTTTGAAGATAAATCATAATAGTAGGTAAAGATAGATCATGAAATTTATAAATTCTAAATAGAGTGAATTTATTTTGAGTAGAGTATGGAGCTAATCTATCTCATTAATTATCTAATTTAACGAAATACACTTTAATTTTTTTTAGAATGGATAAAATTGAAAAATATGTGGAGGAATATAAGTTTATCTCAAAATGAAAAAAAACCTCTGGAGGAACATTAGAAATATATGATACCCTAAGGTCATAGTGAGACTATAGCGGGATTATATGAATTACATGTTGAGTTTTTTTTCTCCAAAGTAGATCATGGTCACATTAATATAAATGGTTATTCATCAATCCTAATATTTTTATCCCTCAATATTGAAGACTAAATTTATCGTAATCATAATTTGAATATTTTTCCCCTTCATGGAGAAGGGAAACATAGATCATGGATAATAACTAGACTTCAGATGTTGGGTTAACAACATCATTCTCAGTTGAAGATTAAGAGACTTGTTAGAGAGAAAATACATGGAAAAAAGGAAGATATCCCTATTGTAGAGGTAACCATCGATGTCATAGTGGAAAACATTCATGTCATAGTATGGTTATTCCTCATGTTGTTGAACATTGACATTTGGTGATCACCTTTACTTGAATGGAGAAATTTTTGTCTTGTCTATATCATTCTTCCTTCCTTTATTCCTTGTATTATTTTCAATTATTTATAAATGGGATGGTCCCTTGGGATCAATCCAAATCTTATTTTAAAAATAGATTCATATATACCTATTTGTAAATATTTAAATATAAAATTCGTATTGTATAATTTAGTATTTAAAAATATTTATAAGTAATTTTTTTTTCTAAATATGTAAACCATATAAAAATAATTAATATTTATTTTATTTAAAATAAAAAATAATGAATATGTATATACCTGTATAAATATATATATATATTTTATATATAAATATATGTATTGAGGAAAACATATATATTTAATTATGTATTCTAATAATACATAAATAAATATTAATATATATTATATGCAAATATATAATATTTATATAGACAAACACACATATATGAATATATATAAATATTACCAAAAATATATTAAATAAATTTATTTACTAAAATATATATATATTTATGGATAAATATATGGAAAAAATATGTAACTGAATCTTTATGAACAAATTGATAAAACATAAAATATAGAACAAATCAACATGGAGTAGTGGTTTGGAAACATGCATTAACATGTGGTTGGGAATAGGATGGAATGAGCAATGGTAAAGTATCATCGATAGGAGGGTGAGTGCTTATAAATCCCTTTTGGGAATCATTAGTGAGTAGGGGTATGGGGTGTGCAATCATTGATAATGTTCTTGGTGGGGACCATTTAATTCTTTTTCATTTAACTTATTTAAACCCCAGTTTAATGGTTATTTTTTAGAGCAAATAATCTTTTTTTGTCAAGACAAAAAAACACTAATAAATTAACCCTTTGTCAACCCTAAAAAATTCGATGATAAACGAAACCATAAAAAATTCTTTTTTAGCACCGATAAGAGATGCCTTTATCCGATCTTTTTCATTCGATGATAAAAGAGATGGCCTCTTAATGTATCTTACAACATCAACAATTTTTTAGCACTGATACAAGCTTTTTTCTAGTGATAAATGGGTAATATGTTGTGGTTATCATTAAATTATTCTATAATAAAAAATTGTTTTTCACAATCAAAAATAGATTGAAATGAAAAATTTGAATTAATAATATATTTTACATCATTATAGATAGTTTCCAAAAACCACGATGGACTTTTATATTTATCTTATTATTTGTTAATGGACACACTGAGCTACATAGTTACATGAAAATTGAGTCTTGGTTTAAAGGTGTGGAGAACAATGATAATTAAAAATCTAATGCAATTAATGTATTTTTTTAATTCTAATTGAAAATAGTTTTAAAATATTTTAATATAAAAATTATATGTTATTAATATTAATAGAAATTTGAAAATACTAACATTTTAATTATAGTTTTTAAATATCAAATTACTTTTTTAACTTATGATTGAATGCATTTATTATTTTACAATTTATATTTTAATATTTATATTTTTCTTGTAATTTTATCATCATAAATTAATAAAAATTATAAAGGAAATTAATTTATCACATATAGTGATACAACCATATCACTGACCGCATTTTGAAGGATATGACAAAATATTAGGTAGTGAATGGCATGACAAGGGTTTTTTATAAATTTTTTGAAAGAAAATAATAAAATTAGCCTCAATTTATTCATTTTGTTTAACATAACATGAATGGTGTATAGGTGTTTCATAGGTATGGCCTCCTCCAAAGGAGGCCACATTATTGAGGGGCCTCCACACATTCTTATCGTACATATTCAAGAAGGTGTGGGCTCTCCCCACACATTCGCTTTAAATAAAAATAATAAAATCATTTTTTAGAAATAAATTATTTGGAAATAATTACATGTAATTAGTAATTATTGATTTTAAATTTGTAAATAAATATAAGTAAATAATTATTTCCTTTTAGTTATATATAAGGATACCGTGGTAAATAATTACATTGGAAAAAATATTACTAATAATTTAAAAAGAACTAATGTTTATAACAATTTTATTTTTTCATTGTATTAAATAAATAAATTTAAAAATTATTTTATATTAATAATATATTTAAATTATAACAATTAATATTAACTAATCATTTGAAACTTATTATCACGGGTAATAAATAATTAATTAGAAATTGTTTATAATTAATAAAAAATATAATCTGATAAATAATTAATAAATTATATGTTAATTATAAAATAAATAATATCTATTTATTAATAAATAATATTTGATAATAAGAAAGAAAAAGTATTATTTTTAAATATTTAAAATTCAATAATATTTATGATAAGTATATAATAAATATCATTATTGACATTATTATTAATTATTTTGAAGTATTTATAAAAATTTAATGACATATTAATTAAAATTAATTATGTTTAACTAATAATTAATTATTCTTTTAAATTATTGTTAAATAACTATTATATAAAAATTATTTAAAAAAATAATAATTTTAAAATACTTATAGAAATTATAAAAAAAGTTTTATTTCTAGGTATTTGAAATTTTTATAAATAAAAGGAATGGAAATGAATTTATATTAAAATATTTATATACATTATAGTTATTAATATTAATGTTTTTCAAAAAATTTAAACATTATAAATATGATAAATCACTCGACGTAATCTCATATTATTTAAGTCAATAGAAAACATTTAAATTGATGAGTACAATTATTTTTCAATAATTTCTTTGATGGTGTCTCATCTCACTATTAGATGTTAATGTGATGAAAATATTGAGATCACTAACCTCTATTATGGGGTGGATTTTGATGATCTAACGGGGGTATTCCTTAATTTAATCCACCTCGATTGTCTGATTCTATATTTATGAATCATCAAGAGGAGGTTTCATCAGGATGTCAAGATGTTCATGTGATCCTTTTCCCACTAAGTTTGTGGGGGGACATTCAATTTGAATAGGGAGTGATATGGAATGCAACCTCTGAGTCCTAAAAGCTGAAGTCAAGGTAAATGACTTTGATATGAGCAAGAATCATATATATCGAATAAAAGTCATGGATATAACGATAATAGAAATAGATCACATTGATGAAAGTATGCCTCCACAATCTAGTAAGGACCATAAACTGGATATGATGACTCTTAATGATGAAAAATTGAGGACTCACATGCTTCTCAATGTTATATACAACATCAATTTCATGGATTTTCAACATTAGTAGCTGATAGAGGAGGTTCCTCATCAAGATAATCCTCTCCATGAGAAGGAGCATCCTCTAACTTGGGTTCATTGTCAAATATATTATCATAGAGAACATGATACGATGGAATCTTGTACCATACAAAAAGCATTATAGGATACCTTAGTAAATAAATTTAATTCCTCATGATCATACATGTGGAAAAATTCCCTAGAGGATTATGTTTTAAAAAGATTCAAACTAAACAAAAAACAATATTAGACAAACAAACTAATGTAATTCCCTTAATAATAAATATTTATGATCCCTATATCATGTTGTGTATTATACAATATAGAATTTAGTCAATAAAATTTAAAATAATCAGCTTACTAAGATAGATAAAATAACATATTATGCATTTAATTGATATGAAATAATGAACATATATCCCAGATGTAGATATACTATGTTTGTCATCCCCACAAGTCAACATTTTTCCTCCCTATCAGCTTCATGGAATAAATTATTATTGGCTATTTGGGTACCAATGGAATATGTTTAACAAATCCAAATTGATAGATGAAAATATTAGGTTATTTCCACTCAACAATATGAAAATGAATGAGATGTACCAAAACACCAAAATCATTGTAAAGACCGGTAAATTTAAAAGAAATATTTTCTTAATTTTCTTTGTAATTTTTCAAGAGCGCAGCTTCTGATGGCACCTGATTCCGAGGCCCGGTGTGCCCGGAATCATTTTCTGAATTTTGGCTCGGATACGTTCAGTGAACGGACGAGCGAGTTTTTCTAACTTTTGAACCGGTGCCCGGAATCGAATTCTGAGGGCCTCGATGGAATCGTAGTGCCGGTATTTTCTTAGAAACGCTTCTTCTGGAGTTTCGTTTTCTCAGGTGTGGTTTTTAATTTTTGGGCTTAAGGTTAAGAAATAAAATAATTGTTACGACAAGTTTATTTTTATTTCACTTGAAGCCACTTGAAAGCCACTTAAATCTACTTAAACTGAGTTGATGCGGATAGGGTTCTATCCAAAAATATCCTACCCTCTTGGTAGGATATTTGTTGGGAGGGGCCCACACGAGCCCACCATTTATTTTCCGCTGAGTAATGCACCTGCGAAAACCCGTCATTATGAAAGTCAACTGACGTGTTTTCTGAAATTCTTAACGCACCAATTATTTGGGCAGTTTTATTTGATAAAATTAATTCATTGAATTAATTGTTCGTTTCTTTTCTTTTGAATTTCAAACCTGACTTGTGCGTTAATAAAATAAGATAACTCTTATTTTATTTTGGTTGAAACTTATGGCGTGGAGAGGATATGGAGGAAAGCGTTCTTCCTCGGCGAAGAACGCGAAGAACACGAAGAACGCGAAGAACGCGATGAATGCCAGACCCTGCGGAGATCAGCGAAGTGATGTCATGTACCGCGACGCCGACGATTCTCCCTCCCCGACGATTCTTCCACGATGAACACGCATCTGACGGTGACGGCGAGGTAGGGATTTATGTTGGAATATTTCTCTTTCCATAATGTCTCTTTCTAACGAAGAATGCGGATCAGCTCCTTAATAAGTTGAACCACGTAGGTTTGTTTTATTTTCGGGTTGGAAGTTTACTTTTGATTATGGAAAGAACGTAGGGAATTTTTTTAAAAAATAATTTTTTTCTACCTTCCTGTGACTGTTTTTTTATTTTAAAAATGAAGAACCCAGTTCCTAACAACAAATTTAATTCATTAAAATTGTTTTTGGTTATGTATTCATGTGTTGAATAATTCTCCCATTGTTATTATCTAACGCGGAGGGTGCAGGTCAAACAAACACGGCCCTTCCACTCTACGCCGTTCTTCGTGGTTGTGCGGATTTGGCGGGAAACGACGAAACATGCCGCCAGAACAATCCGTTGATTCTGCAGTGATGATCGGATCCCGGGAGGAGCAACGACGAAGACGGGAAGAAAAACGGGCCACCGGAGCGACTCCGGCGGCGGCGCCCCGGCGCGCCGCCGGAAAGACAGCCGCGACTTCAGCCGCGGCGGCGGCGCCCGCGGACCCGCGGCCGCGCAAGTCCGGCGCGCGCGGGACGCGGCCATGCCGCGTCCGAGTGTCCAGGGCGGCACCCCGCGGGTGCCGTGCGGTTGTCACGCGGGGGCGGCGGGTCCCCCCCGCGTCGCCCGGCCGAGTCGGGCCGGGCCGGCCGAGCCAGGCCGGGCCAGCCGGGTCGGACCCGGTTCGGGCCGACCCGAGGGGGGGGGGGGGGGGGGGTCGGGCCGGGTCTGCCCGGGCCCAGACCCCCCATTTCCGGACCTTTTCGGTCTTTTGGCCATAACTTGAGCAACATGACTCCAAATGACACGCCGTCAGTGGCAAAGCGATCATTGGATCGAGAACCTCGTTTTGGTATATTACACTCATGGTTTCAGAGAACTTTGGGTTTGGCCGGGTTGGTTTGTACACGAAACCAACCGGGCCCTCGGAGCGGAAATGGATATATCTTGAGTTTCGGATGTCTGATTGATGTGTTGTCGACTTTGATGGATTCCTCTAATTGAGACAGATCTTTTGGCTTACTCTGCTCGAGGTTTGGATGTCGTCGGAGTGCGGTCGGGTTGGTTCGCTCACGAAACCAACCGGGCCCCTGGAACGAAAAAGCCAATAACTTCCAGACCGGGCGTCCGGTTGACGCGCCGTCTGTTTCGTTGATTTCCTCTTGATGAGACGGAAATTTTGGCATACTTCGCCCGAGTTTTGGACGCAGTTGGATTTTGTCCGGGTTGGATCATACCGAAATCCAACCGGTCCCCTGGAACGGTAAACCTAATATCTTTCAGACAGGACGTCCATTTGACGAACCGTCAGCGGCGTTGGTGATCTCGTTGAGAAACGGTCCCTATGACTATACCCTATGAGAGTTCGGGGTACAGTTGAGATAAGGTCGGGATTGGTTCGCTCACGAAACCAACCGGGCCCCTAGTACAAAAAGGCTAATAACTCACAGACCGGGCGACCGATTGACGCGCGGTCTATTGTGTTGAGAACCCTATGACGAGGCGGACCTTTATGATACTTATTCATGGGACTTTGAGATACTTGGAGTATCGACTTGTAGCTTGTGGAGCGGACCCTCTCGGAGACGAGCGTGCGGTGTACGGAGACCGTGTAGCTGATTGAGACATGACGACTGCTTGACCGACTCGACTTGGATTGAGTCGACTGGACCAGTGGACGGAGCGCCCGGTAGCTGGCCGCAGACCCGTGGTACTCGACAGGAGGAGTACCTCTTTAGGCTATTTGGGTGAGTGCCCGGTAGTTGGAAGCAGACCCTCAGCGGACGGAGTGCCCAGTAGTTGGCAGTAGACCTGCGGTACTCGATAGGAGGAGTACCTCAGCAGTCTTAGGTTAGTGAGCAGTACCTCAGAGTCTTGACAGGTCCACTTTACACTCTAGAGACGAGGCTCTTCAGGAGTTACGGTTTTGATAATGAAAACCCTGATTTGAGCTGAATCTTTTAACTTGTGTTTACCTCATGAATGAGATGCGTCACTTGATAACTTAGGTATATGTATGGGCATATACCTGGGTAGTGGTTATCCGTTGATTTCATAATGCTTGTGTTTCCTCATGATTGAGATGTGTTACTTGATAACTTAGGTATATGTATGGGCATATACTTAAGTAAAAGTTTTCTGTTGAGATCTTCCTTTTGGTTATCCGTGTTGGTTTTTAGTGAGACCTTGATGGTCTCGGGGTCCCTACTGAGTATCGTTATACTCACCCCTGCACGGGCTACGCCCGCACTTCGTTGTGTTGGATGCAGACGACGATCAGAGACTGTCGAGACTGAGGCTTGTTGAGCGAGTCAGTACCCGGAGGTGGACGTGACGACGAGGCATCACCCGGAGGAGGACCTCACGATGAGAAGGTACACAGAGGAGCACGTGACGATGAGACGGTACTCGGAGGTGGACGTGACGACGAGACGGTACCCCGAGGTGGACGTTACGACGAGACGGTACCCGGAGCTGAGGTGGCCATCTGTACCTACCCTTCAGGTAAGGACTCCGGAGGACGATCCAGGAGAAGCTTGAAACCTTCCCGCTGTTTTGTCTTTTCTTGTACTTTACAGTTAGGCTTGTATTTCCGGCCCCTTTTAATTTCAGCACTTCTGTTGTACTCAGTTTACTTAGTGTTTACTTCCTCTTGTACTCTGTGATGTTTTGTTACTTTTATAAAGGAAATGCCTTCACAGCTATCTGGATTTATGCCTTTGGTGCTAGTCTCCAGCCCCTGACCAATGGAAGGCGGGCTTGGGGTAGTCACGGCATGGGCCCCGAGGACGAGTCATGACAAATTGGTATCAGAGGAGTTCGGTTCTACTGCAGAACTTATAACTCTAACATTTTCTTTTATGTGAAGCAATAGTGTAAAGATTACCGAGTGTGGTTTTCAGTTCAGGGAGCCCAGTGTTAGTGCGGGCAGCCAACGTATCCATACACCAGGACCCTGACGACTGAATTCCGACTTTGTGCACAAAGACACTGATTGCGTGTGTGTTTCCAAAGGTTTTCTTTTAAAAGTCAGCTCAAACCAGGTCAGCTCACCATGTATAAATTTCTTGACCGTGTCATGTTGTTTCTTTCAGGATGCCTCCGCACGGACGACCAGATAGGGTTCCGAGGGTTGAGCGTGACGACACCCCACCAAGGGACGAGGCCTCAGTTCAAAGCCCCTTGACAGCTGATGCACCAGCAGTACCTCTACCCACTGATCCACCGATGCTTACAGCCGCTGACGATGCACATCACCTTGGAGCTCTACACGAGGTCCAGCGTCAGCGACCGCCCAGGTTCCGTGGGGAGGCGGACCCCCAGGCAGTAGAGGACTGGCTAGAGGCAGTCGTATGAGTTTTCAGGCTAGTGAGGACACCAGCATACCTCATGGTTATCCTCGCAGCGAGCCTACTGTACGCAGCAGCAGGCCGATGGTGGAGCTTTATGCTTTAGGTACACGATGAGGCATCACTTCTATGGACAGACTTCGAGAGCCTGTTCCGGGAAAAGTTTATGCTATCCCCCTTTAGAGCGGTGCGTATACAGTAGCTACTTCAGCTGCGTCAGGGCAGCATGACAGTGGCACAGTATTCAACGAGGTTCACAGACCTCTCATGCTACTCCACAGATATAGTACAGGTCCTGTTCTTTAGGGCCTGAACCTTCGAGAAGGGGCTCAGGAGAGAGATTAGATCTTCTATAGTTCCACTCATCATTCCGACGCAGATAGGGGTGTTGGAGAGAGCCCTTTTAGTGGAGAGTTTCCATGCTAAGCAGTCTCTAGCAGTAGAACCCACCACTAGTTGGCATGTGCCATAATCTTCTACAGCAGGAAGTAGACAGATGACACAGAGGTCTAAGAGGACTAGACCTACCGGTGGCCGACTACATGACTCAGGCTCAGTTGTGCGGGGGAGCCGGGGTGGAGTCAGAGCCAGACGTGCCGAGAGTGGGCAGTGTTACTCCTGTGGCGGGATTGGTCACATGGCTCGTGACTATCCAACCCACCATGCAGATGACCAGCATTTAAATGAATAACCTCCCAGGCAGAGGCAGAGGTTCAATCAGGGCGGATGTCAAGGAGCCGGCGGCTATGGCAGTGGAGATAGCCATGCAGCTGGAGGTAGACGACGCTTCGGGGAGTTGCCACCACCACCACCAGAAGGTCCACCCCGACCACCCGGAGTTGGTGGACATCAGAGAGCTTAGCTTCAGGCAGCTGAGACCTTCGATGATGGAGCTCTGGGAGCAGGTGGACAGGAGCGGAACTAGTGGTTACGTCTTTTGTACTTCTAGTTCATTGTTACTGTTGTGTAGTGTCTTTGTATTATGAGTTGAAATAATAAAAGACGCATACCTTTGTGATGTTTTCCTTTCTTTCCCCTTTTGTGTTTTTACTCAGAGGTTCTAGTTTAAACTGTTGACATGACCCTTAATTAAAAGTTCCTACTGGAGGAGACCCAGTTACCACACACTGATGCTGATAGTGTGACTCAACCCTTGGAGGCGAGAGTAATGGTGGGATCTCTTGGTAGTAGCGTCGAGGCCTTAAGACGTCATCCTTTTTATGGATTAGTTTCATCCATGTCAGTATTGACTGTATTAGGCAATGAAAGGGGTTCATCCAGGTGATGAGATTAGATTTCTCTTTTTGGAAAAGAAGAAATCTTAGCAGCTCTTGTGGGACCGAAGATGGTCCAGGCCACGACAGAGAAGGTCCAGGTCATCCAGGAGTGGATGAGGACAGCTCAGAGCTAGCAAAAGTCTTATACAGGTAGTAGGCGGAGGCCAATGGAGTTCGAGGATGGCGACCATGTTTCCCTACGGGTCTCACCTCGACGTGAGTTACGAAGTTTTTGGTCGAGGAGGCAAGTTGTCTCCACGTTTTATCGGACCCTTCCAGGTCCTAAGCAAGTTTGGCAAGGTGGCCTATCGTCTGGCTCTACCACCTTAGTTGCACTGGGTGCATGACGTCTTCCACGTATCTCAGCTGAAGAGATACGTGCATGACCCGACGCAAATCTTTGACCATGGGGAGATGGTCTTTGATGATGGGGCGACGTGTGCGGAGGTCCCAGTGGAGATCGAGGATCGACAGGAGCGGATCCTACGAGGATGATCAATTCCTCGGGTGCACTTCTTTGGCAGTACGGGAATCTCCAAGTGAGCACATGGGAGAGGGAGGCTTAGATGCGTGCTCAGTACAGCCTTTATATCCTTAAGTTTGTGGTGAATCTTTATAGGGACGTAAAACCCTGTGGTGTGAGTAATGTAAAGACCCGTAAATTTCAAGGAATTTTTTTTCTTAATTTTCTTTGGAATTTTTCAAGAGCGCAGCTTCTGACGTCACCTGATTCCGAGGCCCGGTGTGCCCGGAATCATTTTCCGAAGTTTGGCTCGGGTACGTTCAGTGAACGGACGGGCGGGTTTTTCAAACTTTTGAACCGGTGCCCGGAATCGAATTCTGAGGGCACCAATGGAATCGCAATGCCGATATTTGCTTAGAAAATCCTCTTCCGGAGTTGCATTTTCTCAGGTGTGGTTTTTAATTTTTGGGCTTAAAGTTAAGAAATAAAATACTTGTTATGACAAATTTATTTTTATTTCACTTGAAGCCACTTGAAAGCCACTTAATTCCACTTAAAATGAGTTGATGTGGATAGGGTGCTATCCAAAAATATCCTACCCTATTGGTGGGATATTTGTTGGGTGGGGCCCGCACGAGCCCACCGTTTCTTTTCCGCTGAGTAACGCACCCACGAAAACCCGTCATTATGAAAGTCAACTGATGCGTTTTCTTCAATTCATAACGCACCAATTAATTGGGCGGTTTTATTTGTTAAAATTAATTGATTGAATTAATTGTTTATTTCTTTTCTTTTGAATATCAAACGTGTCTTGTGCATTAATAAAATAAGATAAATCTTATTTTATTTTGGTTGAAACTTGTGGCGTGGAGAGGATTTGGAGGAAAGCGTTCTTCCTCGATGAGGAACACGAAGAACGCGAAGAACACGAAGAACGCCTGACCCTGCAGAGATCAGCGACGCGACGCTGTGTACCGCGACGCCGACGATTCTCCCTCTGTGACGCTTCTTCCTCGATGAACTCGCATCTGACGGCGACGGCGAGGTAGGGATTTATGTTGGAATATTTCTCTCTCCAAAATGTCTCTTTCTAACGAAGAACGCGGATCAACTCTTTAATATGTTGAACCATGTAGGTTTTTTTTATTTGTGGGTTGGAAGTTTACTTTTGATTATGGAAATAACGTAGGGAATTTGTTTGAAAATAATTTTTTTCTACCTTCCCGTGACTGTTTTATTCTATTAAAAATGAAGAACCCGGTTCCTAACAACAATTTTAATTCATTAAATTTTTTTTGGTTATTTATTCATGTGTTGAATAATTCTCCCGTTGTTATTATCTAATGCGGAGGGTGCGGGTCAAACGAACATGGCCCGTCAACACTCCGTCATTCTTCGAGGTTGTGTGGATTTGTCCGGTGATGACGAAACATGCCGCGAGAACGATCTGTTGATTCCGTAGTGAAGATTGGATCCCGGGAGGAGCAACGGCACAGACGGGAAGAAAAACAGGCCCCCGGAGCCACTCCGGCGGCCCGCGGAATCCGGCGGTGACGCCGGTGGCCGGAGGCGGTGGCGCCCCGGCACGCCACCGGAAGGACCGCCGCGGCTGAAGCCGCGGCGGCGGCACCCACAGACCCACGGCCGCGCAGGTCCGGCGTGCGCGGGACGCATCCATGCCGCGTCCGAGTGTGCACGGCGGCACCCCGCGGGTGCCGCGGGGTTGTCACGCGGGGGCGGCGGCTCCCCCCCCCGCTTCGCTCGGCCGCTCGGCCGAGCCGGACCGGGCCACGCCCTGGCCGGGCCGGGCCGGGCCAGCCGGGTCGGACTCGGGTCGGGTTGACCCGGTTCGGGCCGACCCAGGGGGGTCGGGCTGGGTCGGCCCGGGCCCGGACCCCCCGTTTTCGGACCATTTCGGTCTATTTACCATAACTTGAGATAACGGATTCCAAACGACAAGTCGTCAGTGGCAATGCGATCCTTGGATCGAGACGGTCGTTTCGGTATATTACAGTCAAGGTTTCGGAGAACTTTGGTTTCGGCCGGGTTGGTTTGTACACGAAACCAACCGAGCCCTCTAAGTGGAAACAGATTTATCTTGAGTTTCGGACGTCCGATTGACGTGCCGTCGACTTTGATGGATTCCTCTATGTGAGACGGATCTTTTGGCTTACTCCACTCGAGGTTTGGATGCTTTCGGAGTGCGTTCGGGTTGGTTCGCTCACGAAACCATATGGGCCCCTGGAACGAAAAAGCCAATAACTTCCAGACCGAGCATACGGTTGACGAGCCATATGTTTCATTGAATTCCTCTTGATGAGATGGATCTTTTGGCATACTTTGCCCGAGTTTTGGATGTAGTTGGATTTTGTCCGGGTTGGATCGTACCGAAATCCAGCCGGGCCCCTGGAACGGTAAAGCTGATATCTTTCAGACAGGACGTCCGTTTGATGAACCGTCAGCGGCGTTGGTGATCTCATTGAGAAAAGGTCCCTATGAATATAACTTATGAATATAACCTATGAGAGTTCGTGGTATAGTTGAGATATGGCCGGGATTGGTTCGCTCATGAAACCAGTCGTGCCCATGGGACGAAAAGGCTAATAACTCACAGACCGGGAATCCGGTTGACGCGCCGTCTATTGTGTTGAGACCCCTATGATGAGGCAGACCTTTTTAATACTTCTTCGTGGTACTTTGAGATAATTGGAGTATCAACTTGTAGCTCGTGGAGCGGACCCTCTCGAAAACGAGCGTGCGGAGTAAGGAGACCGTGTAGCCGACCGAGACCTGACTACTGCTTGACCGACTCGACTTGGAGTGAGTCGACTAGCCCAGTGGATGGAGCGCCCAGTATTTGGCGACATACCCATGGAGGATGGAGCGCCCGGTAGTTGGCCGCAGACCCGCAGTACTCGACAGGAGGAGTACGTCTGTAGGCTATTTGGGTGAGCTCCCGATAGTTGGCAGAAGAACCTCAGTGGACGGAGCACCCAGTAGTTGGCAGCAGACCCGCAGTACTCGACAAGAGGAGTACCTCAGCAGTCTTAGGTTAGTGAGTAGTACCTAGGAGTCGTGACAGAACCACTGTACACTCTAGAGACGGGGCTCTTCAGTAGTTACAGTTTCGATAATGAAAACCCTGGTTTGAGCTGAATCATTGACCTTGTGTTTACCTCATGAATGAGATGGGTCACATGATAACTTAGGTATATGTATGGGCATATACCTGGGTAGTGGTTATCCGTTGATTTCGTAATTCTTGTGTTTCCTCATGATTGAGATGGGTTACTTGATAACTTAGGTATATGTTTGGGAATATACCTAAGTAAAAGTTATCTGTTGAGATTTTTCTTGTGGTTATCCTTGCTGGTTTTTCGTGAGACCTTGAGGGTCTCGGGGTCCCTACTGAGTATCGTTATACTCACCCCTGCACGGGCTATGCCCGCAAATCATTGTGTTGGATGCAGACGACGATCAGCGATGGTCGAGACTGATGCTTGTTGAGCGAGTCGGTACCCGGAGGTGGACGTGATGACGAGGCGTTACCTAGAGGAGGACCTCACGATGAGACGGTACCCGAAGGTGGATGTGATGACGAGAAGGTACTCGGAGGTGGACATGATGACGAGACAGTACCTAGAGGTGGATGTTACGACGAGACGGTACCCGGAGCTGAGGTGGCCATCTGTACCTACCCTTCAGGTAGGGACTCCGGGGGACGATCCAGTAGCAGCTTGACGCCTTCCTACCGTTTTTTCTTTTCTTGTACTTTACAGTTGGGCTTGTATTTCCGGCCCCTTTTACTTTCAGCACTTCTGTTGTACTCAGTTTACTTAGTGTTTACTTTTGCTTGTACTCTGTGATGCTTTGTTACTTTTATAAAGGCAATGCCTTCCCAGTTATCGGGATTTACGCCTTTGGTGCTAGTCGCCAGCCCCTAGCCTATGGAAGGCGGGCTTGGGGTAGTCATGGCACGGGCCCCGAGGACGGGTCGTGACAATCATGATGCCCTATAGAGTGGTATATAGGTAGATGGTATAATATACACCATTACAGTTGCCATGAAATCTGAAATGATATGTGATATTTATTAAAATAGTTTTTCACTATTTTCTAACAATGATAATATCATTAAATTGATTACTCAAATGATGAATTTCTAAACATAATTCACTAGGGTGTAATCTATGTCAAACGAGATGATATTCAGCCAAATTGTGTCTTGATGGAATGAAGAACCAATGTTCCTAACTCCTCTAGTGACATATAACATGAAAAGTGGAAAACAATAATAAATTAAGTTCAATAACCCATATTAACATCAAAAAATAAATAAATAAGATCCATCATACCAGAATCATTATGATGCATCTTGTAACAAAATCATAGCAAGATCTTGACTGGTAACAATAAGGGCTATGGGATCTATTTTCTACCCTTCCCATATCTCAATGACGATTAAAAATCCCCCAATATCATTGGAATCTAAATAAAATGTAGTGCATGATGCTCTCTATGTGTATTCCAAGAACATTGATTCCCAACCGTATCTATCAAACTAATAAAATCCTTCTAGTAGACCAAAATACATAAGTTGGACAAGAATACTAGAGTGATCTGTGTGCAGTGTACCTCCAATGATCCATATGATAAATTCCCCATCATGACACATGACAGTCTACTCATCATTTTCATTATGTAGATGTGTACACTACATATTTTTCAAACTCGTAGAATGGATATTACATTGGTAGAACTATCATCCACCATAAATCCATGCATTAGAAATATTTTTACAATCTTATGATAGTCTCTATGGGTTGGTCTAATAACTATAGTACCCTTGATAGTAAGAAAAATTGGTACATATCCTTTGGTTATATTCATCTCTCCCTCAATAAAGATGGATTTGTGATTCTTGTGTCTCCATCTTTCAATGAGGGAATTAGGGAAGGGATGATCAAAAAATGTATAATCAATTTTATCAATAGTGTAAATGTCATCACATCATAGGTATGATATAATAGATTCTCGTGGTGGAATGTAACAATAATAGTGTTCCCTATGCACCATCACCCCTCCAACCACAAATCCCTATATCACCTCATGCGAAACAAGTCTTACATATAAATGAGTATAGTAATATCATCTATATGTAAACATAAAAATGAAATAAATATTATTTATATGAAGAATGTAAATATAAAGTTATGGATAATAAAATTTTATGAATGGTAGAATGTAGGATATTACAGTAATGTTAACACCCTTTACTATTTCTTAGTATGATACCATGGAAGGATATTTGGTCATCACCGAGTGTATTATATATAATTATATATGAATTCATCTTGAAAACATAGTTTCATAATTTTTCCCTCGATATTATTCAAGAGACATTTGAAAGAATAATAATTTCTACATGGTTCATTCATTTTATTAGAATAAGAATATTTAGATCAATCTCTATAAGGGTTATAAGAAACTTTTTATGTTGACTTGATCAATCACTGATGTTGATTGATTATTTTCATATGGTTTCTTCTGAAATTTTTGTGTAATATATTTTCTTAAAGTTGATTTTAAATCACAAAAACATTTAGAAAACTTTCCAATAATCCAAATGAACGTCTAACCCTAGTCAATTTTACAAATATTTAGGAAATATCATTATTTTAAGGTAATAAATCATCATATATAATATTGAGAACTCATTATAGAAATTTTATGGGTTATTATTGGGAAAAAATCCCTCAAGGCATCATTGAATTATTTTCGATGTGATTGAGTTTGTTGACAATGTGAAAATCTGTGTTGTGATTATTGACAATGAAAACCATGACATACAAATTTGTTGACAAAGTAGATTTCATGGTGGAATGTGAAGTTAAAGAGTTGTGATTAACAATCAATGTTTGATTCAAGAACTTTGACAAAGGAATGGATGATCTGGAGGTGGTACAAAAAGAACAGACACAACGTAGTGTCGTCTTCCAGTGTTGGCCAAATTTTTAGGCCAGAAATCAACAAATGAAGACAAGTGTTTTTTGGCCAAGGGACTTGAACACCTTGTAATTTATGGCTTGAAAACATGCGCGCCATATGTTTTTCAAGATCAGATCATCAAAATATGGAAAAGGTATAAGTTTCGTGCAAGTATTGGTGGTGTCTTGCAAGTGGCATGCGTGCCGTGAAAGAGACTTTCTCTCCGATGCCTTGGAAGTTTAAGAAATTGCAAGACTATGGTTTTTCAAGATCATAAGATCAAAATATGGCAAAGGAAAGAGGTTCACACAAGTTTGGAAGTGGGTCACGCAAGTGACTTGCAGGGTAAGAGACCTGCGCGCCGAGACATGAGCGTTGAGGGTTGACTTGTGTACTGTCGTTTAGGGTGGTCAAATTGCCTATAAATACTAGACCACCCCTCCTTATTTCTTAATGGAGTTCAATACTTAGAAAAATCAGAGCTCTAGTTGCGTAGGTGTAGAAGTCGTGCAAGTGGTGTGTGGTCGCGCAAGTGGGACATGCACGCCAGTGTTGAAGTTGTGTGTTGGCTGTTAGTTGCACGCCTAAGTTGATTTGGGTGAAAAAATATGAAATTCACACAATTTGTGAGTTGAAGAAGTTTGAGTCGCGCAAGTATTGAGAAAGACATGCATGCCAGAATTGACCTGAATGTCGAAGAATTGCGCGACCCCTTAGAGAAGGGTACCAAGTAAAGTTGATTTCCCGGCCATACTATCGTGCCACGTGGAAACTGGAAGTTTTCCTGATTCCTTCGCTACAAAGAGAAATTCATGTTCTGGTGAAGGAAGTGCTTAAACAGAGCATCTACTTATAAAGTAAGATGAATTCCTTCATGAAAATAAAGAGACCTACAAGTCTATAAACTGTGAGTGGATCCTTTCCGACATAGTGAGAAAAGGAAGAGGAAGAAGGTGATCCTCTCCACTGGCAGTGAGTCAGAGAGAGAGAAACATGGAGTGTACCTATGGAAAGGAGTGAGCTATCCCTAAACCTTGTAAAGGCTGTGAACCTGGGACATAGTGACTATTCCCAATCCTTGTAATCCACAGCTATTGATGATTAGTGGAATTTGGTATGACCGAAAACCTTTCGGCGTATGCTCCTTGGATGTATCCCTTAGCAGTGAACCAATGAAAATTGATGTGTCTTGTGCATGCTTTACATTCTATTTATATTTTTTTGAATAGGAAAGAGAGAGAATATGGTATTGCTTAATAGTGAAACAAGATCAGAACGAGCTTTAATTTTTAATTAGTCATACCCTGATTCACACCCCCCTCAAGGTATTCATCGTTGTGGACCTAATAGGGTAATTTATTATTATATCCTTTAATGTGAAATATATTGCATCATAGATATTGGGCTTTTCCTTGAGGTTATTAAAAATCATTTTGAATCCTATTGGACCTCAGTCTTTCTTGTGGTAAGATGTTTTCTATTTCATGTGTCAATGTGGAATGATCTTCAGGAAATGGGAAATTTTGAAACACCCCAATAAGAATCCATGGTGCACTATAGTAGTTATCAATGATTTGATGCATATAAATTGGATCATCATATGGTTCCCATAAGGTTTTTATTGAGGAAAATTCCTCAATAGTGTGTGTGAAAATTAATAAAACTTCTTAATTGTTTTGGCGGTCACAATGCATTATATCCAGTAACACAACCAACACTCAACCATTGGTAACTATGATGGGGACATAAAACTCTACCACAACAAATCATATTTTTTCTATATTGATTATTCAATCCCAAATATTATAACCATCATCAATGTTCATATCAATCTCTCTCAAAATGATCCATCCATACTGTTTCCCATTTTAGATGTCATTATATGATTGTCTACTTCATTCCAGTATGTAATTTACACCATGATTAAATGTATATTTAACTATTACTATTATAATTAACTTCTGATTGAACATAAATATATAATTTATGCACTCTAGACATTTTGTGGTAATGTGATCATACCTCATACCATCAACACATTCCAATGTAAACTTTTATTTTAATGACTTCAACATTTCGTCATACTCTCCTTAATTATCCTTACACATTCCTTCCAATCACTATTCAAGCATTCACTGGTCCGAATAATATTCTACATGATTGTGATCTTCTTATATATAAATTATTATTATCAATATCTTGAAAACATAAAAAATAAAATATATATTGTATAAAATGTTTCTTGAATAACTTCTTTGTAGACACATCATGAAAATTCTTTCCAAAACTATTGGAAATTTTTGTGATATTGTATTAAAGATGTGAATATGAATATCACCACCTAAAATGATCTATATTTATTACCTCATGGATCACCTGATGATTATCTAATATCAAACATATACCCTAATTGTTTTTGAAATAGTTTCAAAGAAAGGATAAGAATCAACTACAATTTTCATAATTTTCCTTCTCTACTATGGAAAATGAAAATGGAAAAGGTGTATAGTTTATATATTTGGTTGACATAATATTCAAAACACCATCGTAATATCTTTATAGATAGGTTCCATTAATATATATGTCTATGTATATATATTGTTATATTAAATGAAATATAAAAATATATTGAACGAATTCCCTGAAAAACTACTAAACATTACCCTAAAAAAGATTAAGATAGTTATCTTGAGACACATGTTCTTAAATATCATGGTTGATATAGGTTGGTTCTTTTCCCTCAGTATTTATTTCTAATGTAGAAACACATAATAAGTTTCACTCCAATCACTATATAACATGATAATTTTCTACTATTTCTCCATCCATCTATATCTATAAGATCTATTATAACCAAAATTAAATTTTATCCCATACTGAAAATGGGCTATAGAAACATCATAGAATGACTTGATTATCCCAAAAATAATAGATGAAAAATTATCATCTAATGAAAAATTTTCTTCAGTTAGTTTATGATTTACGAAATTCTTATATTCCTGAATTATTTAAATCATCCAACCTATAAGAGAAATTTCTCAAAAATCCCCCAACTAAAATTTACAATTATCATCATATTTTTCAAATTGTATGATGTATTTTGTATAGTTTAACATAAAATAATATTTACAGAGTCCATGATTATAAAACAATTTTCATATACATTTTATGGAATATTTTATTCATAAAATTTTCCAAATATATAATTTTTCGTCTATTAAAACAAATCAATATTCTAAAACTCCAGGAAGCATAGTTATTGATGTTATAATATTAATATTACTATCAAATTATAGAAAACATGTCATATCTTCTCACTAAGTTATTAATAGTGGTGGATGTTTCATCATGTGTTGAGGATGATGTATAAATTTTTAATTACATGAAATATATCCCCCAATGTCTCAATCTTCCTCCACATTATCAATATATTTTTTTTCAATCATTCTACAATTCCTCATTGTCGATTTTTTTCATCATATAAAAGCAATAAATTTTGATTTCATATTCATCATGAAATAGAATAGTTAAATATTACTAGGATATATATTATTCAATGACTCTTGAATGGATCTGAAATCAAAAAATTTATTCTTGTAGCTAAATTGTAGAAACCTCCATTTATTACTCTATCAATGCATTATAAAACTATTAGTTCATTGATTTTTTTTATAACTTGTCCTCAGTATCAGTGAATGGATGATCTAGATGAAATATCCTATCCTAGAATTGAAAATTTATACTGCTAATAGTTTGGATATCTATATTCGGACATAGATTGAATCGACCATGAATTAGTGATTAGTATTCTATTAGTGTAACACAATTATGTAAGTCAACCATTAATTTTTCTACCATATGATGCAATAGAAAAGTTTTAATAACATCCTTCAAATACTATAAATAGGTAAAAATGGTTTTATGTGTGTAAAAATATTTTTTGGTCATGGTTAGAATAGTCCAAAAAATATTAACTCAGATGGTTTTTCATGTATGGTTGATCCGTAAATATTTCTATAATTTTTTCAACTTGCATCCATAATTAAGTTCAACATTTTATAAATAGATTGTGATTATTCCAAGTAATATCCCCCAAGAGTGTCAAAATAGGTTTGAATTTATTTCTCTTTTTTGTTAACAATATGACTGTTGAGTTATTATGAAACATTCCCCTCTGAGGGTTATTACCACTATATATAGGTTTTCTAAATCATGAATCAATATGTAATATCCAGAAAGGTATTTCATTTCATTGAAAACAACACAATCATTAAATTGAAAATATTTTTGAATGTTTTAATATATTTATATTTTCCCCATATATTCTTAAGGGTATTTATTATTATTAATTAGTGTGATTTTCTTGAGTACATATAATGTGAAAAATAAAAAGAATGTACCATAGTTGTGGAAAACTAGGTTTGATGTGATTCTTCTTTGTCAGGAAAAACGATTTTATTGAGTTAATATAAAAACACCCATTTTAGGGTTGTTACACCATGTATCATTTATTCTAGAGCCTGCATCCACATATATTATTTGGACAAGGATTTAATTAATTGGAGAACTAAAAAATAATTACTTTATCAAAATTTTGTAATTTTTTCTTGTGTTTAGATTTATCCATCATATTCAATTTTTTTAATATTTTAGTTTTTGGGATTCATTTCATGTAAGGATAATGTGATTTATCAAAAGTATATCCCTCGATATTTTCAATAAAACAATGTAGTTAGGCCTTTTATTCTTGCAATTATAGATGATTGAGTTAATAACGAATATTCCTCGTTCATGGTTATTACCCTTGGATGAAACTCTGCCATAGTCTGTATCAACATGCAGTATTCAGGTAGGGATGCCATTAATCGGATAACAACAATATATTTACATTATTAATATATTGAAAATGAATATTAACCACAATGAATAATCATATAGTACTGAATGTGGAATATGTTTGATGTAATTTAATTGTAACGAAGTTAATAAATTTATTTTATTGATTGTTAGTAACCACCATAGTAATTATTAAATAATTTTTACTAATTAGGTATTTTTTTATTATATAATATTTAAAAAATAGTTTATTATTATTTTAACATTATTAAATGATTAGTTACTTATTTGTTAACTATTAGGTAATTATAATTTAGTCATTATTTAATGACTATTCAATCATTAGTTATTGATTTTTCAATAGTTTTTTTATCATTATATATTTATTAGTTACTCATTGGTTAATTTTATGTTATTGATTTGTTAATCAATAGTTAATGATTATGTTTTAATTAGTTAATCATTAACTAATGTATAGTTAATGAAAATTTAATTATTAGCAATTTAATAGTTGATTAATATTTTATTTTATGTTAATTATTATCTAGGTGTTCGTTAATCATAAGCTATTATTTAGTTAATTAATAGTTAATAATTTATTAATAATTAGTTATTTATTGACTATTTATTAGTTAATCATTTTTTAATGAATGGATAATCAACTGTTAATAACTAGTTAATAAATATTTACATATTAGTTTTTTATTACATAATTATAAGTTAATTTTATTAAATTATTAGTTCATCATTATTTAATAATTTTTTAATTATTAGTTAATTAATTTTTATTATTTTTTTCATTTTATGTTAATTATATTTTAATTATTTCATAATAATGAGGTAGTCAAATTTTAATCGATAGTTAATCATTATTTAGTCGTTACTTAACCATTATTTATTCAATATGTTATCATTATTTAATTTTTTAATCATTCATTAATATTTTTTATTTATTTGTTAAACAATTGTTAGATATTTGTTATTTAGTAGTAATTTATTTCTTAATTATTATTTAATTAACAGTTACTTGTTAGTTATTTGTTATTTTAAACATATTATAAAATATTATATGATATTAAATTGTTAAATATTTGTAATAATTTTAGTAATAGTAACTATGAATAGTTATTAATTAATTACTAAATATATATCACTAAAGAATTATTAAAAATTCACTAATATTAATTATTATTTACACATTATATCAATTTAACAAACTATGTAAATAAAATAAAATGATTAAATTTATAAAAAAATAAAATACTTAAAATAAAATAAATAAAATAGAATAGAAAAATACCATTAAATGAAGGTTCAAAAAAAATTTAATCCGTTAAATCTTCTAATAGAGTAGTAGTAAAGGAGGTAAAATCGATATAATTTATAGAGAGAGTGATAAAAATTTAGGAGAGGTTTAGAGATATAGGTATTTATATGAGAAGGGTGTAGGAATTTATATTGGTTGTGAAAGAAGGAATTTATTCCCTAGACACCTTTCAAATTTTATTATGTGAAAATCATTGGGGGTGGAAATCATTATGTTAATATAATGAAAATGGTATTTAGGGTATTAATGACTTTCCAATGTCACTATTTTGATGTAATGGAAATGATGCAGCAAACACCTTAATGAATTACGATAAAAAATATTTTAAACCTACACTTATTTTCTTATTTCTTTAGAAAAAATTTATAAAAAATAGGTAATACACCAATAACAGAAGGATGATGAAACACAATACAATATAAAAAAAAGTCAAACAGAAATGTATATTTCAATTGTAATTTAATGGAAGTGATATGAAATCTGTCATTTCACTTTCTAAGAAGTCATTTCAACTAATAGTGAAGAAAAATAAAGAATAAACCACATCACGATACTTGTTTAAGAATAAAATTATGAGAGATGAAACTATGTCATCAAATAAATGGCTAAGACATTATTGAATAATGAAAATGAAGTTGAATAATGAAACCATGTAATATATAGTTCATTTTTTAAATTTCTATATGAAATTGTATTAATTTATTTATTTATTTTGGATTTAATACATGAGTTATAATTATTTGAATTTTTTTCTCTATATATTGTTGGGATTTATTTTATCTCATGGGCCTGATGATTTGGGGATGTTCATTTGGTCTCATCCATAATTACCTTTTCCCACATTATTTTTCACATTCCACCTCAGTGACCTAATGTTTGGGTCTTCCTGTGATATTGATTAAGGGAAATTCCCATTTCATCATGTCCTTCCACCTATGATGCCTACTCTTCTTGTTTATTTTAAACATTCCACATCGCTTTTCCTAGTTCACATTGTTTGTTTAACCGAATAAACCATTCGGGGAATTGATGTACCACATTGTTTGTCTCTTCAGGTTATTCTCTCACGTGGCCCCCTCATGATTTTCTCTCATCTAGAAGAAGGAAAACCCTAGATCCCTAGAATATATTATTTGAATAATATCCAATATTGGGAATGTCATCCTTTGTTGGATGATCCTCTTATGGGAATATTTGTGTCTAAACCACTCAAAAAAATCCCCTATAGAGACTCATAATATGATAACCACTTGTGGGATATTTATTTTATAGGAGAGGGAGATATAATCTCAACCTTCTATAGAATAAAAATTCATAGACAATGGTAAGGCTATTTATGATCTTTAGAACCTTTATTTTATTCATCCTTGGTTCTTGATTTAGTACCTTTTGTTAGTTCAAACTTGTTCTTTTTGGTTTGATTATTTATTGTATGATTGTTCTTTTTTTACCTTAATAAAAATATTGTGTAGTGTGGTGCTCTTATCAGTAAGATTGGAACCCAAAGGATCCAATGAATATTGAAACAAATTTCCATTTGTTTTTTCTATTTTATTCATTTGTCTTCAAGTTATATTTTTTCCATCATGACATACAAACGTTGCTCTCTATTTTTGCTTCATATATTCTTACTTTGGAACTCATTATTTGAATCAAATTAATATGTAACATGTCAACTATTTTGTGATCCAAGGCTATTCTTAGGGGATTTTCCTAATGATTTTCCCAAATAACTTAGTATCAAAGTCATCAAATTACATTAATGGAATCCTTCAATCAGAAAATTTATAATCTTGATAGTGAAAATGATTCCAACAATTATAAAATCAATATGAGATACCAACATTTAATTTAGGGAATCACTATTTCATCTTTAGAACCAATAAAAAAATTTCCTTTCGAATAATGGAAATACTATAAACACATATCTTGATGTCTCTATTGATACCCTGAAAAAGGCACATCGCTCGATTCTTCTATCACTAGATGATATTGTTCTAAGAGAAGTATCTAGTGAAATTTATTGTTCTTATATATTGCTGAAATTTGAAAATCTACATACTAATTCACCACCTTTTATTATCTTATTTAATAATCATATGTTGTTTACATTTATAATAGAACTGTGTACTCAAATTTGGGTGACCCTTTGTGAATTTAACAAGATTTGTTAGATATTTTCATTATTAATGTCTTGATTTAGACTGAAGATCAAACTATTATTATTTTTATTTCACATTATGTTTACCATAATACTCTTATATATAACAAGATTTATGGTAAATAATATTTGTAATTTCCCCAAGCCAAAATCCACTATACTAGGGCTCTGATTGCGGTCTCTACATGACGTCAAGTGTGACTCAATGTACTCCAAAGGTTTCTGACTGGCTATGATGATATAAATAGAAATTTGCAGAGGCTATATACTCTTAATCAGAGTATATAAAAACATGTAATAACTTAAATAAATGTAAATAATAAATATAATCCAAGAACTATAAATAACCTATTGTTTCTTTTTACCGAGTACAAAAAAATAATGATGTCATTTCATGCAAAAAATTCCAAAAGTTAGGAAACCCAAAATTAAAATTCATAAATATGAATCACCTAAAATATTCCTAACTCAAATTCTAGATCCTCATCTATTCACATCCTAGCCCAAATCAACTTCCATGAATATGGCCTTCACCCTTATCCTGACCTGCAACCATAAAATCTGCCTAGGTACCCAATGGCAACCCGAGTAGGGTGTGAGTACAACTCACTAATCACCACAAATAGTTTCTTCATTATACCCAATAAATATAGATATTTCATTCAAATATAACTAAATTAAAATTTAAACAATATAAAATTCTTGGTCCATTGGTTAACAATATTCATTTTAACAATTTTTATAACTTAATCCATTTCCATCACGTGTTCCAGTGGTTAGGCATTTATATCATTCCCATAATGGTCTATGTCAGGGAAGTATCATGCAAATTTTTACATTCATTTTTCCCTATCTCAACTGTGAGAAACATTTCATAAACAACACATCTCACTTACCTTGGAGCCTCAGTCTAGGTAACCTCATCTAATATAATGATTAGGGCCATAGTGTAATGACACATTTTTTATCAATGGGGATTCCCTTCATATCATTATTTCATATATTAAAATCACATAAATACAAATTGAAAAAAAATAAAAATTTATAAATGAATTATTAAGGAATTAAAGGACATTTCTATTAGTAAGGAACATATACTAATGGAATAGTAACTTAACATTAGGAATAGTAGTGTGACCCTTATGCCTAGAAAATCGGCCAATGTAATAGTAACATCACCAATGAAATCACAAATAAAATTTATACATTATATAAGGTACAATATGATATTATTATATCATAGTATAAGTAAAAAATATTTTAAATATTTTAATTACTTATTGGTATTTTTGTAAGTGATAAATATTTAATTTCAATTTCATAATTAATTTTGGTAGTTTTAAAAAATTATTTTAATAAAATATATTCATAAATTATTATTTTTTTGTCTAATAAATGTATTATAATTTCATGAGACCTTATAAAATATGTAAAAGGGTTATAAAATTTGTTATAATTTTTAAATTTGTATTTTTCATGTAAATAATGAATTTATTTAAAATTATAATATCTATTATTTAGAAAGTAATTTTAAAAAAATAGAGTTGATTTTTTATTTTACAAATTGAAAATATTTGTGGTGAATTTTTGGGTTCTTCTGAAATACATGAATGTTTGGTGAATTGTAAAATATGTAATTTTATGATATATGCTAAATACATGAATTATGGAATCATAGATGATGTATGGTTGATGTAAGCCGATAATATCACAACCTCATTCAATATAATAATATTTTTTATGAAAATTCTCAAACTATTTATAGTAGTGATAGAAAATAATAAACTAATGATTAAAATAACGAGAAAACACCTCTCTCTTCCATTGTAAATACCACCCCCCACCACCTCTTCTCCTGAAACCTATGAAGCCTTGTTCATTTTTCATATTCATCACAAATATCTTTCCAATCCCCCCACAACAATAACATCTTTGTAAAATAAAAAGTCCAAAACCTATTCCCTAAGTAGGATCTCAATGAGGATAAATTCGACCGTTAAATTCCTCATTTTGATTCATTAATTTTCATTTCAAGTTTCATTTTTTTTCTATCCTCACCTTTCCCAATCCAAATTATTTGATAAATCCATTACATTACATATACATGAATTTTATTTTTATAGTGGAATAATTCATCAACATATCTCCTTCCCCCTCATTTTATACTAATAATGAAAAAATCGCTTGAGACGTGTTCATTTATCACATTCAAGGATGACGAGTTTATAATTTCTAGTACCTTATTCATGGCTAGTCATGAAACAATTTTTATCATTGAACCCAATTTTAATATATGTATTATATCTTATTTAATGATATGTAATTTTTTTTATAAACTACACTAATTTAGAAAATCAATAGAATAAAAAAAATTACAACATGATCAAGTTATTAACTATATAGATTTTAACAAAATATATAAAAATGAATATATGTGAAAGTGAAAGAGAATATATTTTTATGATATAAATTACATGTACCATATTAAAAACATAAATGTAAATTAATAAACATGTATAGAAAAATTAAATATTAATAATATTACAAAAATATTATAAATATATAATTAAAAAGTAATAAATTAAAAAAATAATTAAAAAATCATATTATTGATGAATAAATTATTTTAAAAATTAATAAATTATAAAAATATGAGAATGTAATAAATAGTAAATTTTAAAAAATATATTAAAACTAATTAAATTTACCAATTAAAAATTTAATTTATAATATTTATTATATATGTTAAAAATTATAATTTAAAAATGAATATTATAAATGGAATAAATTCCAAATGAATATATTGTTTGTCTGTGTGTTTCTATATAAAATGGAATTCATTACATAAAAGTGTGTGTTAAATTAATGTATGTATATAAACCACATGATTGATATGTGTTAAATTGGAAAAATAAATAAATATATAATATAATATATAACTACTAATACTCGATACTAAATAGTAAGTATTTTTAATTGTTATGAATTTTTGATTATAAATCATTTTAACAAATTATATGACTTATTAAATAAAAATTCATATTTTTCATATCAATAATATTTAAGGAATAATTATATGTTAATATATATATATATATCACTATTAATATATATATATATATATATATATTAAGAATATTTAATATATTGATGAATAATTGTGTATAAAAATATAAAAAATGTAGTATTTAAAAGAAATATTAAATAAATAAATATTGAAAATAAATTGATTATACCCAAAGTAAAAAAAAGAACATAAAATTATAAATTAATGAATAATATTAAATAAATGGCTTGTAAAAATTGGTAAAATTGTTTTTAAAAATGAACAAATTGAAAAAAAATAATAAGAGAATTAATAAGATTTATTAATTGTATAAATTTTAAAAAATATAAAATGTACACCTAAAATTAAATAAATCAAAATATTAAATATAAAAAGTATTAATTTTTTTAAAACAACTAATGTTAATCAATATATATTTTTATGTAAATATTAATAATGAAAAAAAAATATTTAAAAAAATAATTCATAATTCATAAGTTTGAATTTTTTTTAAAGAATTACTAGTGAAAAATTAATAATAATGATGAAATAATTAAAATATGTACAAATTAAATATTAATAAATATTATATATAATAATAAAAAAATATTAATGGAATAAAATTTTATAACTAGAAATATAGAATATTAAATATTAAATATGAATAAATAAAAAACTAAAATGATAATATTATAAAAAATTATTATTAGTGTATGTTTGTCTCTATTATTAAAATATGTTGAGGGTCAATAAATCATTTAATTATGAAAGAAAACACAATATTTTATTTGGGTAGAGGGATACCCAATACTTATCCCATAAGCCCAAGGCCAAGTGGCTGAAGAACATGGCCCGAAGGCCCAGTGCATCATCATGCCTACATCATACTTCCTACGTCACTAGGCCTATGTCATGCCTAAATCACCTCCTGCATCATAGACCCTCCATGGGGTTTTCAGGATTCTAACCCTGGTTTTTTTAAAGGATTAGAAGGTTTACCACTTTGTCTTCTCCCCAAGCGCATGTATGTTTGTCTCAATTAAATTTAATTAATATCATATATATATATTGATGTTATTGTATGAAATATCAAGTGTAAATATATATTTAGTAAAAAATTATTTAATTATTAATAATTTTATATTTTATAAAAATTTCAAATTGAAAAATACAAATGACCTTGATATATAATGTTATTTGATGTGAATTACTATTAATGATATAATATTTTGAATTATTATTAACTTTTAATTAAATCATAAAACATTTTTCAAAATATTTTGTGTGACAGATTTGTTGTATTTAAAATATTTTATTTAAATTATATATATATATATCAATACAAAAAAATTCAATAATAAATTTGATATTTGATATTATTTAATTTTTTAAATTATTACATATGACATTTATCAATAAATATATTATATATTAAGTTTAAATTTATATTTAGTCATATAAAAATCATATTTAAGAAAATATATTATATTTATATCAATATAAATATATTATTATATCATTATATTCTTTTTAATGATATATTTTTCTATATGAAATATACATTTTCTGTGTTCATTATTTACCACATATAAATGTCACTATTTAGCAGTGAAAAATAAATGCATTAGTATAGATTAAACTATAAATGCTCCAAAAACATTCATAAATGGGGTGCCTTTATGAGATCTTTTTAAAATGTTGATAATAGGAACCCTTTAACGACAATTTTAGTAAGCGTTGATAATGGGTAGAGATTTTTATCATTGTTTATATGTTAGTGAACCTCATTATTGTTGGGGTATTTTATGCCATTATTTATGGAATATGGATGAGTTTCATTTGAGAAATACCATATGTTACCATATCATAATCAAATTATATATAAAATCTGGAATCCCATTAGAAATTTAACATGATATGATAATATGTAGATAACATTGTATTATTTTGGGAGATATACCAAAATATTGAAGATTATTTTCTAGGTATAATGAATATAGTTATACATTAAAGATAATAAGATATTTACATTTTATGAAATTGAAATTATAAATTAAATATAATAATTATATATTTACTCCCACATTTAAAACTCTGGCTATTTTCTGGGAAATATTTTATTAGAATCTTCCCCTTCTTAGACTGCACCCTACAATCCTTGCACAACATCTCCCATAAAATTCATTCCTCAATTTAGGTGTGTTCATAGTAATAAAATGGTTGTAAGAGTTAGGGACCTAAGAAAAACTGGGTGTATATTGATTAAATGTATATTCAATGTATTCAATATTAATTAAACATCTTACTACAAATTGTTCATTATTAAGTACTTCATTAATGTAATATTTCCCTACTGTATTTGTCACATTGATAAGGTCACAGTAGTTCTCTAATATGATGAGAAAGTATAATTTCTATGAAAATATTAATAATATGTTTCAATGGTTGTATAACATATTATCATATGAAACATAGTATTTATAACATTTGGTGTGAGTACGCATAAGAGGAAGAAGCTTCTTCTGATGAGGTAAACACTTAGTAGTCTCCAAGATGCATGATTATGGTAATATAACGACTAGTAATAATTATATATGTTTTTTGTCTTTTTATATTCCTATCAACATGTATTTGTAATGGTACATAGAGGTTAATGTTATCATTAATAAATATCCTGACACTTCCACTTTGATTTTCTGTAAAAATTATATCCAGTCAATATGTTGGTGGGATGTAGGGTATGTTGGTTGTGTCATGATTTACATTTAATTAATGGATATGTTTTGGAATTATTTCTCCCTTCCATATTTTTATTATTTTTTATCTCATCATAATGATTGGATTATAATTTTCACCAAAATTCGATGGGCATGGTTTAATAATGTGTTTATTTCCTATAGTCTATGATAGACATATTAGGAATTTAGGTTGATAAATCCATCGTGCAACCAGCATGATGAGATATTCTAAAAAAGGGATTATATTAAATAGTGAGTGTTCATATTTGGTTCTTAATGTTGTATCATCTTATTCTATCCCAAGGGTTCCTTCACCCACTTCTATATAGAAATATTATACTTTAGAGAATCCCATCTAATGACGAAGAGAATGAATTGTAGAGGGTCCCACACATTTCATTTCAATTTATATTTATTAAATTCTAATTGAATTTAATTAATAGAATAAATATTATTCTCAAAACGGAGGAATAATTTTATTTATCTTTTGTAAATTTCATAAATTAAATAAATAATTATTCCCCTCTATGTTAATAAAAATAATTTTTTTATTTTATTGAATATATAACAAATATTTATTCGCATGTATGTGAATGAGATATTTTTTTATGAATTAAATATTTATTATAATATTAGATTAATATTGAGGAGATTGAAAAGATGGAATCCATGTCAGGTGATAAATTATTATTCACAATAGAAACAGTATTATTTATTAGCTTCACAAGATAGTGTGTACCATAAAATTGTAGCATTATAATTTTATTATATGGAATTGGTTTTTTAGGTTTAGTATATTTTTTAATATATAACATGAAATTAAATTATTATTTTACCCTAAAACTTATCTCTATAATTTTACGGTCAAATCAATTGTGTAGATATCCCCATGAAACAGGAGAATATAAAATTTTTCCAAAAAATAAATTCTCCCTCAATTCCTACTTGTATCTCCCACCCAATAATGAGAAAAGAAAGAGATATTTCATTAATACAGATGAATGAATGATCAAAAATGAACAATGGAATACATTTGATTCCTTATGCTAGAACTAGAAGGTTTATTTTTGTTTATTAGAGGTTATTGGAGTACCTTTGGATCACCAACTAGAGGGATTATATCATCTGATTCTCATAGTGAAATGAATAAATTATCAAAGGGTCTTTTCAGGTAGGCAATAATCATCAATGAAGAATGTTCCTGTACCCATGTATTTTTTCCTTCTGATATTAAATAAATTTATCATAAATGTGAAATGAAATATACTCATTGATGGTTATAAGAAATGAGTATTAAATGAAATTTTAATATATCAGCCACCACTGAATGATTACACTACACCCAGAACCAACATGTTCTATCAGAGGATCTACATTTAAATTTTTAATTATTTCTTTGACTTATGATATTTTCATAATTGTGGTCTGATTTTCATTTCATATTATTCTTTCTAAAATATGATTTTAATAAATATTGTTTTACATATTAATCAACTTCTTTCAATTGTATTCATTTCATTATTTTTCTATGAACAGATGAGGGGAGATTAATGGGGTCATCAAAAAATATCAAATTCTTGGCTTATAAGAAAGTGTTACATAGTTCGTACTTGAATGTACACACCATATACCCTATTACACTACATTTGTATGCGTCAAGAGGTACATGGGACTCCACACAGTAACTAAACATGTTTTATTACATGTGTTGACCATATATGGAACAAGAAATATTTTTTGATTAAAACATGTGAATCGTTGTACAATGTGTGTAGTTGAGACAGGTTAGTTGTGTAAATCACACATTCTATTTGGTCAACATAGACCATCAAAATTATTTGGGGATAACAACCTAGAAAGTTTATGATATAAACAATGTGTGTGTAGTGTACAAAATGTGTAGCTCAGCAATTATACCATATGAAGAACATGCTGAGAGACATAAGGAGAAAACAGACACATTTCTCAATGTGATACACAATGTTTATCTTGTCAGTACATTCCTTGTAGCCCATAGAGATAAAAGTAAATTACCCATGTGTGCAATCTCAACCCATGGATTGTGGATCACATGTCATGAAACATGTCTATATATGTCTTGTAGTTTGGATGAGGTACGCACCACAGACCCAAGTGTGTTCCCTGCATACACTAAAACTAAGATACACATCATGTGTGTCACGACCCGCCTTCACCAAAAGGAGGGAAGGGTCAACAGATTGCCAGGCCCTTCCTTCTTTATGTTTAAGGGGAGATAATTACCCCTGAAACCCACCTTCAATAGGTCCCGGAGTGGAGACTAGCACCAAGGGTATAGGAAACTCTCGCAAATGGAAAGCATTACGCTTTTTATTTTATAGGATCGAGAGATAAGGGAAAGAAAACCCAGCAACACCAAGGTAGAGAGAAAAAGTAAAGCCAAAAATAAACCATTCCCTCATGCATGTTTCAAAATTAAAAGTCACAAGGTGCAATAAGGTGACTACAAGGTAAGTACTAGAAAGGAAAACAACTACTGCAACTACTCCAAAGGTCTGAGCTAGTAAGGTCCCGCGTGATCCCTGAAGTCCTCCTGGAAACCTGAAAGCAGTTTTATATACGTAGGGTGAGCATACAAGTACACTCAGTAGGAAAAACCAAAAACACTCGTGCACAAGTGGGGGAAACGTACTATGGTCCCATGAGAAAAAGAGTAAACTAAACACCTATCAAGGTAAACTATCCACCCCAGTCCTCACCAAGGCACACTCCCCAAATAACACAAGTCAAGTAATTTATATAATAAGAGCACATCGATGTTTGGGTACCTCGCGCCTCTTTCCCACTGGTTATTGAGACATCCTACGCGTCGGACCAATCCCGCCATTCTCACCGCAGTCTCACTGCCACACCCGCCCGCACACACCTGGGCCACAACCACACGCAGTCCCACTGCTGAAAATCCTGCCCGCACACACCTGGGCCACAACTGCCACACGTAACCATGCCTGCAAACACCTAGTCCAGAACAACCACCACCACACCCGAAGACACCTGGGCCTCATCCCGATGATGCTTTGGAAACCACCTGCCGCACACATCTGGCCAACCACCACACTACCCAGCCTGAAGGTTCTTGGGCTAATAATGGATTTCAGGCCGTCACAGCCTACCCGAAGACACTTGGGCTATCCGGGAAAGGGAGAAGAAAAGGAGCTAATAACCAGCCACTAAGAATAGTGTTGGAAAAAACACCCTCCCCCATGAAATGTTGGTGTTTGGCACTAGGTGCTCAACTTGGGTGGGGCGCGAATAAGAAACACAAAGCTACAAGTATAGATGTAGGTAACTAGCACACACCCAAAGCTAGGTTTTTCTTCAGACAGCCTATAGTTCACAACAACAATCAAGTCCGAGTCACGACTCATGCTAACAACCCATCATCCCATTCTTATTTAATGTTTAGTAATAAAAAGTTGAGTTAAACACTACTGGGCATCTAGTAGACATAGGCCTAAGTCCAGAAAAGTAAACAGTCAAACATCAACCAAAACGTCCACACCTGGCTCTCAACAACAGAGGATTCCACCCCAATTCGTGATATAAACCAGAAACCACCCAGATTTAAAACTCACAACCACTGAAAGTATCAAAAGGGAATCTCATCCCCCAATATCACACAACCACTGCCAGTACAGGGGATCCCATCCCCTCCCACATCCCAAGCAATCGGCCGAAGGAAAAACAACCAACTACCATCACCATCACAAGCGGGGCCTTGCATGTATTTTCAGATTTAAACGACTTAACAGAATCCATGATTTAAAAAATCAGTGTGTTTTAACCAGGGTTATAGGAGAAAAGGGAAGATCCTGGTGCCTCAATTTATTTAGCTGGATATTCGTGATTAACCAATTTCACTTTTCACAGCAGGAGTTTACAACCAAAACAAGCTATTTAAAACATTAGCAGGGGATTCATTAGTGCACAAACAATGACCACCAACAGCCTCAATTTTCAGGAGGCATATGCCAGCACAATTCAACAAGATGGTCATAAGAGAAAAATCATCAAAACATAAGACAACGTCAACGATCACAGCCCCCCCTTACTTTCTTTATAGGATTTGTTCGTTATCCCTATTTAGGTCTAGTTTATCCAATCCTACAAAAAAAAAAGCACACCCACCCCGTATGATACACAAAGAGAGAGAGACAAAGGAGAAATTCCCTACTTGTTGATCGATGATCAACGCTTAGGCCGGGGGCACTGAACTTTACGGATAAGGATGCAGCGGTCCCGATGCACCAGAAGCTGTTTGTGGAAAGCCACGATCCAGGAAAAAGAGAAACCACGACAATCCCTTGGTTTATAGGATCTCGGGACGGTTGAGGTGAAAACGCGTATCCGCGTAAGGCGCGGGGGTTGTGGGTTGATCACGCGGCTCAACTCATCAAAAAAAAGGTTGGGTGGATTTATGCCGACTGATGGATTAATGAAGCATCTAATTAAAACTCTTATGGGCGTTACAGGTCTTAAAACATGATAGAACGAGTCAGAATAGAGTTTAAAACCCTTTTTATACAAGGGAGCGTTACTGGAAAATATCTTGACAAGGCGGGTGATGCCGATCGGTCGTGCCGATTGGTCTCACCGATTGGTCTCGCCATTCGGTCTCGCCGATCGGTCTCTCCGATCAGTCTCGCCGATCGGTCTCACCTAGACGCCACTCCTTTAGGACCCAGATTTTGGCAAAGGGAAGGACCGAGAGAGTCTGGGTCATCACATCAGATACCTCTCAAACTATTCTTGTCCCCAAGAATTAAGACAACCTAGAAGGGAAGGGATGGTCCGAACAACCACCCCAGAAGATACCTCTCAAGAGAGAACCTCATAAATAACTAAGAACATCTTTCTGTCACGAACCTAGCAACATACCATGCCAAACTGCCCGGGTACATGGGTTGGGGAGTCTCTTCCCCATGTCAAGATATTATCCTCTTTGGGCGGCACTGACTCGCCCGCACGGGTTTAATCGCATCTACCTTAATGCGTCTCGATTAGGGGTCGGGTCCTCTCCTTCCCTATAGCCGGGGGTTTTCACACAAAAGCAGAGGAAAGAAACCAGTACATTTCATAGCCAAAGGACAAAACGTCCTACCAAAATATGTACAACAAAAGACAAAACTCAAACCAACTCTGGGTACTGGGTACGCATCTGTGATTCCCTTTCCCACGTACTCTCCTCAAGCCCACTATGCCTCCACAACACGCGAACCAAGGGAATGGTTCTCCCATGAAGCACTTTCTCCTTGTGATCCTCGATCATCACTGGTCTCTCCCCAAAGGTCGCGTCGTCCTCGATGTCCAGTTTTCCCCAATCAAGGACGTGCGAATCGTCGTGTAAATACCGACGGAGCTGGGACACATGAAAGACATCATGCATCCTTAGTAGCGGTGGTGGCAACGCTAGCTGGTAAGTCACTTCGCCGACCCGCCTCAACACATGGAAGGGTCCTATAAACCTAAGGGAAAGCTTACTCCCCTTGCCGAACCTCTGCTGCCCACACCGAGGGGAGACCTTCAAGAACACGTGGTCCCCAAACTCAAACTCCAAGGGCCTCCTCCTGGTATCAGCATACGACTTCTGCCAGTCCTGGGATGCCTTCATCCTTTCCCTTATGAGCTGAACCTTCTCTGTCGTGTTCTGCACCACCTCCGGACCAAGGATGGTTGCATCTCCTACGTCGTTCCAACACACAGGCGAACGACATAGCCTCCCGTACAAAGCCTCAAACAGGTCCATGCCGATGGTAGAGTGGTAGCTATTATTGTAGGAAAACCTTACTAGAGTCAAGTATTGAACCCATGACCCTCCTGAGTCCATATCACATGCTCGCAGCATATCCTCCAAGGTCTGGATGGTGTGCTCCGTTTTCCCATCTGTCTGGGGATAGAAAGCAGTGCTAAGGTGTAATTGGGTGCCAAACGCATGCTGCAATCCTTTCCAGACCCGTGAGGTAAACCATGCATCCCTATCTGAGACTATAGACCTCGGAACTCCATGAAACCGCACGACCTCATCCACGTACTTTCGTGCCAACGAATCCACAGCACTCGACTCCTTGATGGCCAGAAAGTGAGCCGATTTCGTCAACCTGTCCACTACCACCCAGATGGCGTCGTACCCACCTTGGACCTTGGGTAGTCCCATGACGAAATCCATTTAGATTTCATCCCACTTCCACTCGGGAACATCTAGAGGTTGTAGTAGGCCTCCTGGAACTCGGTGTTCTGCCTTCACCTGCTAACACACTAGGCACTTGGCCACAAACTCTACCACTGATCGCTTAACTCCGGGCCACCAAAACCGCCTCTTCAAACCTTGGTATATCTTGGAAACTCCTTGGTGTACCGCCAGGGGTGAGTTGTGGAACTCACTGAGAACCTTGCCGCGCATCACCCCCAGAACAAACAACCTTTTCTGGAAAAGCATCCGGTTCTGACCATCCTTCTAGAGCATTTCCCTGGTCAACTCGGTCACGCATCACTTCGCACTCTAGGTATCCCCAATGAGACTCTTACACCTGCTAAAACAGGGATGACTGCACTGCCATCTGATATAGGCAGCCTCTGCCGCTATCCATCTTCGCATCCAGGTGTAAGGCAGCCAACTCTTCCATTGCCTTCCAGGCGTCTGCCGATTCTCGGACCGCATCCTTTTGCGTCCTCCTGCTCAACGCATCGGCCACCACATTTCCCTTTCCCTCAGTATAAGAGATCTCGAAGTTGTAATCCTGGAGGAACTCCACCCATCTCCACTGTCGCATGTTTATATCCCGCTGGGAGAAGATATACCTCAAGCTTTTGTGATCTGTAAACACCACAAAGAATTCACCGATGAGGTAGTGCCACCATAACTTTAGCGCAAAAACGACCGCTACAAGCTCTAGGTCGTGGGTGGCGTAATTACGCTCATGGGAACGCAGCTGCCTGGACCCGTCAGAGATCACCCCTCGTTGCTACATCAACACGCATCCCCGGCCCTGTCCTGAAGCATCGCAAAATACCTCATAGGCATCCCCTTCTTCTAGTAATCTCAGCACTGGGGCACAGACCAGCTTCTCCTACAGATAGCTGAAGGCGGACTAGCACCACTCACCCCATACGAAAGCCTGGTCCTTCTTGGTCAGAGCCATCATAGGGGCTGCTACTTGGGAGAAGTTGGGTATGATCCTCCAGTAGTAACCTGCCAACCCGAGGAAACTTCGGACTTCTGCCAGATTCTTGGGTACTGCCCAAGAAACAACTGCTTCATCCTTTGATGGTTCGACTGCTATCCCCTGTTATGACACTACGTGCCCGAGGAAGTGTACTTCTCATGTCCAGAACATGCATTTTGACAACTTCACATATAGCTGGTGCCGTCAGAGGACCTCCAAAACTATCCTCGGGTGCTCTGCATAGTCCTCCTCTGATCTAGAGTAGACCAGGATGTCGTCGATGAACACAACCACGAACCGATCTAGGTACTCCCGGAAGATGGAGTTCATAAGCCCCATGAACACAGCCGGGGCGTTCTTAACACCGAAGGGCATGACTACGAACTCGAAGTGTCCATACCTGCACCTGAACGCTGTCTTTGGGATGTCACTCTCTTTCACCCTCAGCTGGTGGTACCCAGACTGCAGGTCGATCTTTGAGAACCATCCCACCCCTTTAAGATGGTCAAAAAGTTCACTTATCCTTGGGAGAGGGTAGTGATTCTTGATCTTCACCTGATTCAACCTCCTATAGTCTATGCACATCCTAAGACCTCAGTCTGCCTTCTTTGCAAACAAGATCGGAGCACCCCACGGTGACGCACTCCGACGAACAGATCCCCTCTTCATCAGATAGTCAATCTGTATCTGCAACTCTCGTAGCTCCGAAGGTTCCATCCGGTAAGGAGCCATTGATTTGGATGAGCGCCGTGCTGCAGGTCTATCCCGAACTCGAAATCACGTCGAGGGGGTAGAGCTGTCACCTCTTCAGGAAAGATGTCCATAAACTCACGGACGATCTCTGGCACTTCCACCATTTTCGCATCTACTGATTCTACCGCCATCTCGGTCAACAAGGAGAGGAGAGGTTCTTCTCTCTTATTTCCCCTCGGACTACTCCGCTCGCTGGTGAAGGTAACACGCTGGTTGTCCAAGTCTGAGAACACCACCCTTCCTTGAAAACAGTCGATGACGGCACACACAGAAAATAGCCAGTCAATGCCTAGGATGACATCATATGGCTGAATCTGTAGCAGAAGAAGATCCCAAACAAATTGATGTGGCCCAATCATCAGTCTACATCCCCGACAAATGAACAACAAGTCGGTCTGACCTACAACTGGTGTGCTCAACACTAGGGGCACTGGAAGACTCTCGGCATCTAGACCCAAGGCACGGGCTAGACTGGGTGCAATGAAGGAGTGCGAAGCTGCAGTATCGAACAAAGCATTAGCAAGAGTGCTAAACAGACTGATCGTACCTCGAACAACCTATGGCCCTGTTTGGACTGCTACCTCTGCAGCGTGCAACTTTCCACGCCCAGCTCCCCTGCCCCTCGGTTGTCGGCCACCCCCGACCACACCCTGGTCGAGGTCCTTGTGGAGCGCCCTGAGGTCGGTCTCCTCCTATGCCTGCCCTAAGAGGAGCAGGAGCTCGCTGTCCCTACTGCTGCTGCTGGAAAGGTCTGGCTGGAAGCTGCTGCTGGGGCGGGTGTTGGGGCTGAGTTGTGCTGCTGTACTACACCTGGTCTGGGCACTGACTCCGGAGATTCCCAGGGCTCCCACAGATGAAGCACCGTGGTCCCGGGACCGTAGGAAAAGGGCGAGGGCCTGGGGATCGAAACTGAAACTGCTGCGGCCTGTTCCCTGTGGGTCGAAACCTAGAGGGTCCCGACGCTGGAGACCTGGTGCTAACAGCTTTCCCCTTTTGTGGTCCCAGATGGATCCCCTCTCATGATACTCCCCCTAGATCATTCATCCACTCCACCACTTCGGCCTTCTTCTGGACCTCTAAGTACGTCGGCAAGGTAAAGGGGGTAATAGTATACTGGAGGGAGGGTCGGAGTGCCTCCTCCAAATGCCTTGCCCGAGACTCCTCGTCGGGAAAGAGGTCCAGAGAAAAACGTAAGAGGTCATTGAACATGATCCCTAGCTCCCTCACAGACATACTCCCCTACTGGAGGGAGAGTAGCTTCTGCCTCTTTTCTGCTTTCATCGTCGAGGAGAGGAACTCTGCCCGGAACTCCTTCTCGAAATCCACCCAAGCCACCTCAAATTCTCTCCTCTCCCCTAGGTAAAGCATCCACCACTGTCATGCTGCTCCCCGCATCTGGCTAACGGCCAGGGGAACCCAGTACTCGGTCGGGGCCCGAATCAGGCCGAAAGCTATAACTAGCTCCTCTAGCCATCCTTCCGTCTTCATACCGGAGGTGCTGCCCTCATACTTCTCGAGGGCCTGTCACTGGAAGGCTCGAAGAGTCTTCTTCCACTGGTCGTCCTCTTCCTCTCGATCGGCTCTATGCCGATTGGCCAAAGTAGTCTCAGGGGCCTTGATCGCCTGTACCACACGTGGTCTCCTTCCAGGTGCCATAGCTGTAAGGTAAAGAAAGAATTCCTAAGCCCAAGTAGTGCAGAATATTGTTCTTAAAACTTCTAAAGATTTAATTTTTTTCATAATTCCCAAATCATCCCAGAAACACAAGAACACAAGTCATTATGATGCATGTACCTTTCCTAGGGTATCTACCCTGCAATCAGTGTGGCCTCACTTGGTCGTTCGGTAGGTCCAAAGTCCTTGAATTGGATCACGGGGGCCCCTAAAATCCCATGTCCTAGCCGGTCTTCCCTGGACTAATTCACGCTCCAAGGTCACCCAACACTATTGCCTTATCATCCCGTGAAATACTCACTGTGCCTAACTCCAGACTCCGTCTTATATCACAACCAAACCTGCCTCTAATACCATTCTATCACGACCCGCCTTCACCAAAAGGAGGGAAGGGTCAGCAGATTGACAGAACCTTCCTTCTTTAAGTTGAAGGGGAGATAATGACCCCCGAAACCCGCCTTCAATAGGTATCAGAGTGGCGACTAGCACCAAGGGTATAGGAAACTCTCACAAATGGAAGGCATTACCCTTTTTATTTTATAGGATCTAGAGATAAAGGAATGAAAACCTAGAAACACCAAGGTAGAGAGAAAAAGTAAAGCCAAAAATAAACCATTCCCTCATGCATGTTTCAAAAGTAAAAGTCACAAGGTGCAATAAGGTGATTACAAGGTAAGGACCAGAAAGGAAAGAAACAACTGCAAATTCTCTAAAGGTCCGAGCTAGTAAGGTCCCGTGTGATCCTCGATGTCCTCCTGGAAACCTGAAAGCAGTTTTATATACATAGGGTGAGCATACAAGTACACTCAGTAGGGAAAACCAAAGAATCTCGTGCACAAGTGGGGGAAACGTACTAAGGTCATGTGAGAAAAAGAGTAAACAAAACACCTATAAAGGTAAACTATCCACCCCAGGCCTCACCAAGGCACACTCCCCAAATAACTCAAGTCAAGTAATTTATATAATAAGATCACATCGATGTTTGGGTACCCCGCGCCACTTTCCCACTAGTTATTGAAACATCATACGCATCAGACCAATCCCGCCATTCTCACCGCAGTCTCACTACCACACCCGCCCGCACACACCTGGGCCACAACCACACGCAGTCCCACTGCTGAAAATCCCGCCCGCACACACCTGGGCCACAACTGCCACACATAACCATGCCTGAAAACACCTAGGCCAGAACAACAACCACCATGCCCGAAGACACATGGGCCTCATCCCGAAGATGCTTGGCAAACCACCTACCGCACACATCTGGACAACCACCACACTACCCAGCCTGAAGGTTCTTGGGCTAATAATGGACTTCAGGCCATCACAGCCTGCCCGAAGACGCTTGGGCTATCCGGGAAAGGGAGCAGAAAAGGAGCTAATAACAAGCCACTAAGAATAGTGTTGGGAAAAACACCCTCCCCCATGAAATGGGGGTGTTTGGCACTAGGTGCTCAACTTGGGTGGGGCACGAATAAGAAACACAAAGCTACATGTATAGATATAGGTAACAAGAACACACCCAAAGCTAGGTTTTTCTTCAGACAGCCTATAGTTCACAACAACAATCAAGTCCGAGTCACGACTCATGCTAACAACCCATCATCCCATTCTTGTTTCATGTTTAGTAATAAAAAGTTGAGTTAAGCACTACTGGGCATCTAGTAGACATAGGTATAAGTCTAGAAAAGTAAACAGTCAAACATCAACCAAAAAGTCCACACCTGGCTCTCAACAACAGAGGATTCCACCCCAATTCGTGATATAAACCAGTAACCACCAGGATTTAAAACTCACAACCACCGAATGTATAAAAAGGGGATACCATCCCCCAATATCACACAACCACTGCCTGCACATGGGATCCCATCCCCTCCCACATCCCCAACAATTGGCTGAAGGAAAAACAACCAACTACCATCACCATCACAAGTGAGGCCTTGCATGTATTTTCAGATTTAAACGACTTAACACACTCCATGATTTCAAAAATCAGTGTGTTTTATCCGGGGTTTTAGGATAAAAGGGAAGATCCTGGTGCCTTAATTTATTTAGCCAGATATTCGTGATTAACCAATTTCACTTTTCATAGTAGGAGTTTACAACCACATCAAGCTATTTAAAACATTAGTGGGGGATTCATTAGTGCATAAACAACGACCACCAATGGCCACGATTTTCAGGAGGCATACGCCAGCACAATTCAACAAGATGGTCATAAGAGAAACAGCATCAAAACATAAGAGAACGTCAACGATCACAGCCCCCCCTACTTCCTTTATATGATTTGTTTGTTATCCCTATTTAGGTCTAGTTTATCCAATCCTACAGAAAAAAAGCACACCCACCCCGCATGAAACACAAAGAGAGAGAGACAAAAGAGAAATTCCCTACTTGTTGATCGACGATCAACGCTTAGGCCGGGGGCGCTGAACATTACAGATAAAGATGCGGCTGTCCCGATGCACCAGAAGCTGTTTGTGGAAATCCACGATCCATGAAAAAGAGACACCACGACTATCCCTTGGTTTATAGGATCCGGGGATGGTTGAGGTGAAAACGCGTATCCGCGTAAGGCGCGGGGGTCATGGGTTGATCATGCGGCTCCACTCGTCAAAAAAAGGTTGGGTGGTTTTATGCCGACTGATGGATTAATGAAGCATTTAATTAAAATCTTATGGGCGTTACAGGTCTTAAAACACGGTAAAACGAGTTAGAATAGAGTTTAAAACCCTATTTAAGCAAGGGAGCGTTACTGGAAAATATATGGACAAGGCCGGTGACGCCTATCGGTCTCGCTGATCGGTCTCGCTGATCGGTCTCGCCGATCGGTCTCACCGATCGCTCTCACCGAGACGCCACTCCTGTTGGACCCAGATTTTGGCAAAGGGAAAGACCGAGAGAGTCTGGTTCATCACAATGTGGAAGGATGTACTAGCCATGTAGTCTCCCATAAATGAAAAAAATGAAAATTAAATTTCAAAATAGAATCATCAAAACTATATTTTATTGACTGGAATATAATTTTGTATTTTTAAAATTAAATAATGTATTTAAAGAATTTAAATTGTTCATTTAATTTATTGTAATAAATTTACAATTAATGGGTTTTCCGTTTATTTTTCATGAATTTCATTACTGAAGGGTATCTAAAATTATTTTCATATGATCATTAATATGAAATGGAAAAAATTATTTATTTATTTATATCATGTTCTTCTTAATAATAAATAACAAATAACGAAAAAAAATCCATTCACATTTTATTTATTGATTGCATGTATGACTATTCACGAGCATGACCAAGACCAACATACATTTCGGATGTTTTAATATAATTTCATGAATTGGTTTTAAATTATTAAATATTAAATAAAATTATTTTTTGTGATTAATCCCTCTCTATATTATTATGTATGAAATGTGTGACCAAGGATATTTATGTAATCCCCTTTTAACTAATCCTTTGTTTCCCTTCACCTATGTTTGAGTTATAAATACATGTATTGAATTGATTGTCTCAAGGTGTGTATATATAGTTCATGATGGATCCATTATGATTCCAACTTATCATATACGTATGTGGACATGTTGGGTGGTTTTACACATGTCAAGACCTACAATATGAGTTATTTACCATAGATTAAAGGTTTATTTAAGGTCCCCTTTTGAAATTTACCACTATATAAATCTCATGAACAAGAAATTTAATTAATTATATATTTATTTTAATGAAATTATTTATTATCAAGTTGAAATGATTCCATCAAGTAAATAAATGATTTAATGTGAAAAGATTAAAATTTAATTAATTTATTATTCATAAATTTCTTATCCAAATTTGTTAATTAATTTTCTATCATCCACATAATATTAAAAAGACTTATAAAGGATAAAACATGATCAAAATTATCCATAATAAATTAAAATCCATTAATAAATATTATTTCATACATGTCCTACCATTACTTGATTTGGAATGAAACATAATAAATTAATTATTTGTCCAACCATTTTTGGGAGACTAACTTTTATATAGGGTGTTCATATGATGAATTTTGGTTGAAATAACCATTTTACATCAAGTGGATTATCCCTTTCTGGACACTATGGAATTTAGAGCCATGTATTGAGGAAATAGAATCCATAATTTCAGGATAAGGTAGTTCACTCAACATACAAAGGAATTTCATGTCCGTATTTGGAAAAGACAGGCCTACCTAAATACCTTTAAGTATATTCACCTACCATTCTTGGGATTATCAAAAGGTGAATATGTATACTTTCCACCTGAATATCCTTGAATCTAATAATTCTATGTTTAATTGTGGGGGGTATTGAAACATGACCAACTAGTGAGAAATTATCGAATTTATAAAATAAACTATTTAATTATATCTAACCCAATTTGTAATAAAGAAATGATTTAATAATAAAATATTTTAATTTTACAATAAAATGGAAATCTCATTATCTAGCATATTACATTGATCAATGTAGGATAAGAACAACCTATTAATTTGAAGCAACATACAATAATGGCATATACAACTTTGTGTTGTGCTTCACCATGAACAGAAATCTTACATGATAGAATCCGCATTTCCAGATCTTCCTACTAAGGAGGTGAGTGATGAGTATTTAATAGTCTATCAGAATCATATAGATGATGCAATCAACATAAAATATTTGATGCTTTTATCTATTTAAAATGGACTCATTATGTCTCAAAAAAACATATACATTTATAGTGTTCTAGAGAGCCTCTATGTTCTTTAGTAGTAAAGAGCTATATAGAAACAATTTAATCTTTTGAAGGTTATATTTCCATGAAATCATAGAGTGGGTTCCCTAGTTGGGTGTCGCAATGTCATGTTAATTTTCAACAGTGATCAGTTAGAGTTTCTAGTGTTTAAACACCTTTTAGAACTGAGAAATGATCTAATTTTTTCTTCAGTCCATCCTAGATTTTTTATCTTTGTTCTTAATTATTTTATGAAAACATTGAGAAGTGTCTTATTGATCTTCCTACTCTTCTTCACCAAGATGATAAGTATCTGAAGAATGAAAAACTTTCTTCCTTATAGTGAATAAAACATAAAGGTACATCAATTAGATTAAAGGTAACTGATTATGTATAACATTCCAATAATAATAATATTAGGGGGAAGTAAACTAAATAAGAGGATATCTATTTCACATGTGGAAGAATGGGACACTATAAGAAAAATTGTTCCCAAAATTTATGAGATTTTATTATTAAGGTTATTTTATCTATTTCTATAAATTTGATATTATATACACCTTTTGGGGATCACTTATATATTCTAATACATGAACCAAGAAGATTCAAAATGATTTACTGAGGGGAGGTGGATCTATGAGCCTATAATAAGCTAAACATACTATTCTAGATACTAGAGACTACTCTTTAATAAATCCTACTAGAATGATATTGGTTTGGAATGGTTTTTATTATGTTTTATCTAGTACCAAAAACATTATTTCTAGGACTAGACGTGATACTGATGGATTTATTTTAAATTTTTTATTAAATGGAACTAGGTTTATAAAGATTTTATTTTTTTTGGAAAGATACATTTAAATAATGGTCTTTAGGGTTTTAATTTGATGACACAAGTAATGACAGTTGATAATGAAGTCACTTCACATGACTAATACGACACAAAAAATTTTCATCACTGATTGAGTCATGAAAATGAATAGTGTTAAACTAAATGACATCAATGTGGATATTTATAATATTTTTAACTAAAACCAATTAGTTTATTTCATTCATGATTACAAGTAAAAATAGCCGAATCCCCATTTCAGGGGAAAGTTTAAAGGGCTAATGATATTCTTTAATTAGTTCAAACTGATTTGTGTGGAACATTTACTACTGAAGAAAGGGGAGGGTACTCATTATTAATAACATGTTATAATGATTTTAGTAGATATGGATATGTATAGATAATGATGTATAAGTAAAATTATATTTCAAAATTAAAGAAATACATGAATTAATGTCAGAGGAAACTTGGTAAGATGATTAAAAAAACTCCACTGAAACCATGGTGGAGAGTATGTTCACCAAGAAATAATTGATTTCTTATGAGAGGTTTTGATCCTATCCAAACTCACTCTTTATTTTACGCCAATGTGGAATGTTTTATGTGGAAGGAAGAACTTCACTTTATTAGACCCAGTGAGATCAATGATGAGATGTGTGAGATATCCATTATACTTTTGGAGATACACTTTATAAATAATAGAAATTATACAAAACCAAGTTCCTAATAAATCAATAAATTTTATTCAATAAACATATTTGAGGGGAAATAAAATCATGAAATTGAATTTACATGTGTATGGAAGAGAAGAATTTGTAATGGAATCTTCATGTAACAAACTCACACCTCCGGGCACAAAGTGTACCTTTATGGGATACCCTATGGAAATGAAGATATATTAACTACATGAACCCTTAGAAAAAAGGTTATTGTGGAAGAAAATTCCATATTATTTGAGAAATATAACATCTCTGAAAGATAAAGTGACATCAAGATCAAATTCAATTAAGTATAGGGTCATATTATAAAATAGGTGGTAATGTAATATATTCTACACAACCCTTTGGAAGATGAGAAAATTCAAAAGTCAAAAGTACTGCATAGGAGTATAAGAGAATTTATTGAACTAGAATGTTATGGTTTTCATAAAAGTAAGGGTTGTCACTCATAATTGGTCAGTAATAAAGATCATATCACCTATAAGTAATTTGTAAGAGGAATAGATTATGCCACATGGAAGGAAGCCATGAATTATAAAATGGATTCAATATAAAAAATCCAAGTCAATGTTTTCTTAGAACCTCTAGAATATGTACATACAATTACATAAATATAGGTATTCAAGATGAATCTCAACATGTAAGGACAAATAATAACCTATAAGACACCACAAGTTGAAAATGGGATGGCACAATGTCATAGATTTAACTATGAAGAAACCCTTTCAATGTTTTTAATACTGAATTTTTTCACAATTATACTATCCATTATTTCCTTCCATAATTATGAGACATTTAAATTTGGTTCTCAAAATATATTCCTTTGATGAAAACATTCAGGAATATTTCTATATGACACAACCTGATGGGTTTGTGACTCCAATGGATTCCAACAAGGTGAGAAAGTTGTAATGATCCATTTTTGGATTAAATAAAGCATCATAGTCATAGAACATTAGTTTTGATGAGTCTATAATGGAATTTGGATTCAAAAATATTTAATGTGACCCATGTGTCTATAAAAAAATTTATTGGAGTGTAGACATTTTCATGATTGTATTTATTGATCAGATATTACATAGTAGAAATGAAATACCAGTCTTAGAGTATATTAGTTCATGGATTAATAAATAATTCTCTATGAAGGAAATGGGTGGGGAAACATATATTATTTGTAACAAGATCCTTCATAATAAATCCAAGGTTTTCTTTATTAAAAACAAAATTTTTACATTGAAAATATATTAAAGATCTTTAGTATGAGACAATCCAAGAGGTTATATTTTCCATTGTCAAATGGCATTAATATTTCTAGTAAAATGTTTTCTCAGACCCATTATGAAATAAAAAATGGAAAGGATTACATATGAATTAGGGATTGGTTCATTCATTTAAGTTATGATATGAAGTATGCTAGATGTTGGATATTCTTTGATTGCAGTAGATATATATGAAGCTAATCTAAGTGACCACCATGTGTTGGAAGTCAAGTCTATCCTTAAGTATTGGAGGTGTATTAAGGATATGTTCCTCCTCTATGGAGTATTTGAGGAACTATTAATCATAATATATGAATTTTCATATTTCTAGATTTATCATAATGACATGAAGTTACAAATGGGGTAAATTATCACATTGAATGGAGGTGTTGCAGGCTTAAGGAGCTCAAATAATGTTATGATCATATATTCTATGGAAGAGTCTAAGTATACTGTGTCTTCTGAGGTAGGTAAATAAGTAGTATATATTTTCATCTTAATCCAAGAGATTGATTTTGTACCTAGAAGTAATGAATGTTTCACACTTTATTATGATAATAATACATCGGTGGATATCTCAAAAAACAAGGTCACATCAGCAGTTGAAACATATATATCATATATATCATAATGTGAGGAATTTTTCTCAAACATGTGAGGATGAAGTGAGATGTATTTTCACAAAAATAACATGGTAGATATAATTAATAATTCGTTGAATCAATGGATACATGATTATCATGTGAGGTATATTAGACTAAATGTCCTTGGATGTTGTCTCTATTCTATTTGGGAGTTTGTTGTAGTTGGATTCTTAGGACAAACTAATTTTAAATTAATTAAAATTTCATTCTATATACTAAATATTAATTAGAAATATTTTTATATATTGTATATTTTTCTGTGATGATTTAATATCATATTGTCCTAGAGTACTTGTCAAATTGATGATATTATAATTGTTCTTTAATATAAAGTTAATATTGATGATCTATGAAAATATTCTTAATATAGTTATATATTTGGTTAAAATTCTATGTTGGCACACATATTATATATAAAATCAGGTGAGAGTAATCATAAGTGGATGAAGTTTATTCCCATGAACTTTTCATATGGTAATCTCCAAGATGGGATATTATAAGAACAAACATGCTAGTATGAATTATATTTGTTTTAGTGTAATAAGTTATTCCTATATATGAGAATGTGTAATGTTTCATAGAAATTAATATTATCATTAATAAATGTCAATACTTGTTCACATATTTTTACTAACAAAAGCAGTAATTTCAAATTTTGGATGGATGTAGGGAAAATTAGATGTTTCCCAAATTTTTTAGTCAATACGCTATCTTACGAGTTTTCCATTGCAATATGTTTTGAAAATCACCGACACGTTTTCCTTAAAAATTAATTTCTTTCTCTAAGAAAATTTGTTTTCATAAACCATAATATGGTTTTATATTTGAGGCCTAATGTTCCTCATTTAATCTTAAACATATTTTTCTCCAGATTAAATTACATAAAGAATAATTGGATCATTATCTATACAAAAAAAACATACAGTTTATTAAAATCATAAATCTCCTTATTTCTTAGACTGTGATTCCATTTATTTTCTACAACCATTTCATTCTGATTTTTGACTCAATGTTTCATAGAAATCAAGCTCTTATTTTCATAGAAATCAGGCTATGAATTATTAGAAATTCTGACTTCAAACTCGCAAAAAATTATACTTTTTTTCTTCATTAAATTATACTCTTTTTCATTAGAAAATAAGAATCTATTTTCTCATCAAATCGTGCTCTTTTTTATAAACAAATCAGACTCTGTTTCATCCTTAAATAAGACTCCTTTTGTTAATAAATTTAGACACTTTTTCTCATAACATTTACAATATGATTTTTCATACATACTAAAGTTACCTTTATTTCATAAAGATATTGTTCCAAATTTTTCGAATTCTATTTTAAATAAGTTTCATAATCTTAAGAATGTTTTTCTCACATGTTATAATTCCTTCCATGTGATTATGTTACAATGGAATGATATTGTTCAATCTGTTATTAACTAACCGTTGGTTGAGTGACACGTGTCCAGGTCGCTCCATAATTCAAGGACAAATATGAATATTAGAGGAGGAGATGACTATTGGTTTTTCTACATATAAATTCCCCATACATATGAAGAGTGATGCCACATATAGATATTACATGTTGTAATGCTGTGATGATATTTCTAGAGTGAGATACACTCATGCTTTGTGTGAAATGTGAACATCTTCTATAGCTATGAACAAATTTTTTATCTAGGTGAGAATTCGATTATTACTATGGGTAAAAGATGGCATCTGGATATAGGAAGATAGCGGTGGTGATTACCATAATGCTTGAGGGTTTGTGGTGATAGCAATATAGAATCTGATATTCTTATTGAGATCTTACCCTAGTGTGGCTAAGATATATTTTCATGATATTATAAATCAAGGGACCATTATCCAAGGTTTTTAGACACCATTCTCTATGTGTAAAAAGATTTATTATACATATTTACATGTCATTTTTACAAGCTTTTTTTCCACTGCTATTTTGTTAAAGAATGAAATTATAATTTTATTATACATTCTTATATGGGTATACTCTGATAAATAAGATTCAAAAGCATTAAGGTAAAATATTTCTCTATGAATAACTTGGAAAAGTTTATTTAAGATAAACTAGTTTATATTTAGGGTCATTATAATTAATAACCAAATAGGGTTTGTGAATCAATCTTGTTTAACAATATTAATAATATATTTTCTTTTAGACATAAAAGGGAAATTTTTTTCAACTTAAATTTCACCCCACTCTTTTAATTTAGCATCTAAATATATTTTTTGATCCCAAAATTTGTATCAGAAAAGGTATATGAAAAACATATACATATATATAATTTCTCTTGATCAAATTTTATTTCTTAACATTACTTGTTCTCATTTTCTTAATATTTTTATTATACATTTTTTTATAAACTCTTGTTAATAATTATTTTTTTTAAATGATATTTTTTATTATCTTATATAAATGGACGGAATGAATTTATGTAATCTAGACAACATTAATCCTACCAGACCACCAATCATTAATAGTAATGATTATGAGTAATGTAGATAAAGGGTGTAGTATTGTTTTATTAGCACTGGAGTGGATAATTTTTTTTGCTCACTGGTGAATACAAGATTCCCTAAAAATAAATTAGAACATTTAAAAGTCGTAAAAAACAAGAATAGCAACAAAAATACAAGGTACACAATAATATTTTATGTTCCATGACCAGGAATATCTATAGTCAAATATCTTCATGTGAAGATAACAGTAGTATTTGGAAGAAACTTGAGGTTACACATTTTGTAACTTCAAAAGCGATAGAATATAGAAATGCTATGTTAAGAGCTAAATATAATGGGATTGTATTTTCTTATGATGAACCTATAAAACAAATAATTATAACAATAATCAACAAGATTAAATCAATTGGAGAAAAATTATTCGATGATGATGTCCTTGTTGATAAAATAATTGATATCATGCCGAATGAGTTGTAATATAAAAGGATATCTATTGATGAAAATTGGAATGTATCTAACATCGCATAAGATGAGTTATTTGTAACTCTTCTTTAGTATAAAACAAGAATCAAGAGAGATTATGATTTCAATAAGATGAATAATGGTAATGGATGTGTTGCATTCACTACTACATCAAAATACAAGGCTCCAAAAGGGTGACTAGATCTAAATCTAAGAAATCTATTATATCTGAATCAAGTGATAGTGATCAATCTAAGAATTAACTATCCAATATTTCTCTAAGGATGAAAAATATTGTGGGGAAGAATGTTTTAGAGTATATATATAAGAAGAATGAATTAAAGGACAATAAATAATCTTAGGTAACTTTATATGAATGAAAAAGGGTTGGACATATCAGACCTGATTATGTAATGCTTAAGAAAAAAGACATAAAGGATAAGTATTTTGAAAGGAACATAAATAAGAACTAAAAATCCATGGCTATGAAATTCATGATGTCTAATGACACCTAGAGTACCAGTGGTGGAGACTCTTCAGATGAAACCCCAGAATATGAATCTTCAAGTCATGAAGAATATTGGTCTTATAGAAATATTAAATATTGAAAGTCATTGTCTTATAGATAATGTAAATAATGTTGAATACTTAACTATTATTTATTTAAATAATAATTTTTTAATGAATAATTTTATGAATCTTCAGATGAAGGGACTTCCTCATCAGAATATAAAAACTTACCATCATATGAAGAAGATTATAGATTATCTAAACTACTTTAGAATGAGAATCATAAGATAAAAAAAATTTAGAGAAACAAAATTAGACGGTTTCTATTTTAAAAAATAATTATCGAATATTTCTAAATATATTGTTCAGAAACCCCATGATTTTGAAGAAATTTAGAAAAACCTTAAGGATGTTAATTTTGATAAGGATACGCATTCTAAGGATCATAATAGTGTAATTTCTAAGAGAACTGATTTAGAGAATAACTCAAACTCTAATAGTAATGACAATAATGTTAATAATGTAGTCATTAAACTAAAATTTGAAATTTTATCCTTAAGGAAATGTTTTTCAAAATTCACTTTTGGGAGGAAAGAATCTAAAATATATGATTTCACAGCATCGTCCTCTTCCAAATAATTTTGTATTTGGTTATACACATTCAAAAAAAATTAGTCATAAATATTTTGTTCCCCAAAGTGATCAAATTTTCACTAAGTGTCAATGTGGTGGACATTGGGAGAAAAAAATTTCATTAAATAAAACCCAATATGTATGTTTTCATAAATATTACTTTTCAATGAAAATGGGGATACTTAAGATTTTGGTTTCATACAGTTCTGGATAGAAGAATGTTTGGATTTCAAAAGACTAAAAATATTATTTTTAGAAAAATAAAGTTAGTTCCAATAGTACATAGTACATGGATAGTGTATGTTCCTTACACCTGACTAGTAACAAAAAAAATCTTGGAAATGATTATCAATAATAAATGAGGGAACGTAACTTTCAGAGATAATTCTCAGGGTGAAATTGTTGGTATAGGTAACATTTTTCATCATTCAATAGTTTTTAGTTCAAATGTTCTAGTTGTTAAAGGTTTTAAAAACATCTTTATAAACATAAGACAATTATGTGATGATGGTTACCTTGTGAATTTCAGGAATGATAAACGTCTAGGACACAATTCCAAGGAAGAGTTTTTTCCCTCTTCCCAAAGGCATGATAATGCTTATACACAAAATACAGAAGAACATAGGATAAAATATCTACCTTGCATAAGTGAAATGAAAGATCAATCTGGGATACAGAATAGAAAACTAGGACATTGTAACCTATGATCCTATGCAAACTCTCCAAGAAATGACTTTTAAGGATCAACCAGAGCATATATTTTATTATTCGAAATTTTTTTATCCTTATAAATATGGAATACAACAAAAGTCATGCTTTAAGTAAATTTTTTATATATCAACTTCTAATGCATTATATCTAGTGCATATGAATCCTTTCAGTCCTACCCAAACTGGATGTATTGGAGAAAAATACTATGTATTTGTTTTTGTTGATGATTACACATGATTTACTTGGGTCTATTTTATAATAAATATATACAATGCTTTTTTTTATTTTAAATCTTTTACATACAAAGATTAAAATGAGAAAAAACCTTCCATTGATAACTATTTATTATGTCTGTGGTGGAGAATTTGAAAATTCATATTTTGAAACATTTTGTAGTAAAAAAGTATTTAATCATAACTTCTCATCTCTAAGAACTCCTCAAAACAATGGTGTTGTTGAAATAAGAATCCAAATTCTTCATGAGGTAAGGTGATCCATGTTGAGTGAATATTCTATTACTAAACACTTCTCAGAAGAAGTTATAAGTACCTCTTGTTATATAATAATTTCAATTCTAATGAGACCTTTTATTAATAAAACACCTTATGATTTGTGGACTGGATGAAAACATAATGTTTCTTATTTCAGTGTATTTGGATAAATATTATTCATCCTAAATTCTAAATATAACTAAAATAAATTCACAACAAATCGGATGAAGTAATTTTCATAGGCTACTCCACTACATAAAAGGCTTATAGAGTTTTTTTCAAAAATTCATGTATTATTAATGATACAATGAATGCTAAATTTGATGCAACTGATCCTTTCATTTTGATACAACCCCAATCTAAATATTTAGATGTGTTTTCAAAAACTAATTATAATCCTTTGATGAAAAATTCATCTAAAAAGGAAAACACACAATAAATATTTTCTAATTAGTTTACCCCATAATATTTTTTATCTTATTCTGATGAATAGGTTTCACAAAACCCAAATCAGATTTTTTTAAGAATAATCCCAGTCATTGGACCATTGGTGATGTAAATAAACCTATAAAGATTATATGTTATTTATGAAATGAAGTTTAACATCTATAATTACATTACCAAGTAGAACATAGAATCACCGATGATGATTTAGGTGATGATGATTGGATTCATGACTTGCAAGATTAACTAAATAACTTCAAAAGAAACAAAGTCTGGACCATGGTTGAAATACCTAATGAAACATCTGCAATTAGTGTAAAATGGGTCTTTATAAATAAATATTATTAAAATATAATCATTGTAAGAAATAAATTAAGATTATTTTATAAAGTCTATAATCAACTAGAAGGAGTAGACTATGAATAAACCTATGCTCCGATAGCTAGATGTGATTTTTTTACTAATTTACTATCCTTTGCCACATTATTTAATTTCAAACATTATCAAATGAATGTGAAGTGATATTTCCTTAAAATATTTTTTCAATTGGAATTTTATGTTTAAAAAACTCCTAGTTTTGAATACACAAATCATCGTTAAAGTGTTTTGAAAATTACTAATTCCTTATATGGACTTATACAAGCCTATAATGCCTTGTATGATATACCTCTATGATTTTTGTTATAAAACAATTATTTTATAAAAAATGTTGATCCAACCCTTTTTATAAATAAATATATGAAAATAAATTGACTATTCAAATTGATGGGGATAAGATTAAATTCATATCAACTTAGAAATCTATAAGAGATTCATTGGCGAATCTCATCAAATCTATCTTTGAAATGAGTATGATGCGTATGTTAACATCCTTCCTTTGATTTCAAATTTTTCGAAAAACCTAAGGCAAATATATATATCAACATAAATATATTAAAGATATATTAAAAAATTATGGATATGACCACACAAAATCTATAGAAACTCTAAATGGTACCTCAAATTCTTTTGATCATGATGAATCTTGGAAATCAGTAGAACAAACATATTTTAAAGGTATGATAAGTATATTATTATAATTAATAGCTATTAATCCAAAATTAATGTTTTTAATATTCTCATGTTCAGAATATCGATTTAATCCATTTGAATATAATTTGAAATTAGTGAAAAGATTATTTCCCTAATTAAAGGGAACCAGGGATTGAAGGGTTTTCCATCATTCAAGAAATGGTGTTATTTTAAAAACTATTTAAAATGATATTTTTGGTGGATATAGAATCTATAGGAAAGTAAATATGGAACATGTAATTTTGGAGGAGATCCATCAGTGTCTTAGTAATACAAGAAGAAACAATCAGTAGTACATTCCACTGCTGAAGCTGAATATATAGAAGTTAGAAGTTTATTTTCTCAGGTTTTGTGAATGCAACATATAATCATAGGCTATAGATTGATATTTACCAAAACATAAATAATGTTTGATAATAATATTGCAATTTTCCTAATCAAAAATAACACATAACACTCTCATTCAAATAAAGTATCCATCATGCATCACATTCCTAGAGATAACACACATAAATGAGATATCATTCTTCAATTTATTGAAATACAAGACTAACATTCATGTTTTTTAAAAAATAATTACCTTATGATAGATTGGAATGAATTAAAAAAAAGTTGGTAACGATAATCATAAGGTTATATTCCATATAAACTCTTTGTTAAAACCTATATCCTAACATTATATTACTCTTTTCTCCTAGGGGGAGTAATATGTTTATAATTTTATATTTTTATCTCCAATTCATTACGATAACTAATGTTTTCCTTAATTAAAATTCGAGAATCAAAATTTTTTCTTTAATAAAATTTCAAGAACCTATGTTTTTCTAATTTCCATAATAAAAAATATCCATAATATAAATTTTACATGATGATCCATATCAATATTAACAATTCTTAACGTGAAATCTAGAATTTATGTTTCTGTACTTCAATATTCATAATTTAATTTTTACTTGTTGTTATTTTAATCTTGTTTTAAGAAAACCTTATCAAATTCACATTCCATAAATGTGATTTTCCCTTAAAGACCTGAATGATAGTAATCGATGAACATTATTTGATAATCATCTCAACGATTATAACAAATCTTGATAACATCAATGGTTGGATCTTTCCAGAATTTTGAACCATCACTATGAAGCCTATTTAATGGGGCCCCATTTTCTCATCCCATATCGGTTCATTCAAAAATTTTGTGCCAACGCTCATTCTCTATACAAGTGTGTCATTTATTTTTCCCTGTTTCCTTGTATTATATATGTCTCTTGATTCTTATCCTCATACTCTGATGCAGTTTCAGTTGAGAATGGATCCTATGGACTGGTATATGTTTAGAGAAATATTATTAGATCATAATTTATTTTCAAAGTTATATTGTTTGATTTCAAAGATTATCATGATGAACAAATGGTAAAGTGTTTGTGTTTCCACGGAAATGAATCAAGACCTAGTCTACCCAAACCTTGTAGTGAAATTTTTGATTCTGTTCATTTTTATGAACCAGATCCAAAGAGATGTTTATTTTCAAAATCTATAGAAAGTTGTGTTCTTTATATTCTAACAATGATTCAATAAATCTATAAATTTTGTACGAAGGTGAGTCAATCCTATGCTTACACCATTTTCCTAATAAATAAGTATCATTAGTGAGATTAAAGTTTATAGAATGTCTTTAGTTAAAGAATGAAATGAAACCCATAATTTCTCATCTTTTGGAAAACCATATGTAGATATATTCATGGATGTATGTTTTCTTTATTTTAAGGAAGGGTGATATATATTCACTAATGATATGTGATATCTTTCATTTGGATATCTTAGTTAATGTAAGGAAGATAAATCCTATTGAAATTTAGTAACATTATAATTGATAATATCAAGTCTCTGATTTTTATATAACCAGCAATCATTTAATGTTTATATTCATATGATTGGAATCATTAGAAACATCTGTTATTATAAGACTGTGATCATTATGATTGTGTTGTTGAGTCATGATATTGTGTTAAGAATGAAAATTGATTTAATTTTTAAAACATGTAATTTTTTAGAACTATTTTATACAGTTGATCATCCTAATGCTATGGAAGGTGAAATTACCAATTCTTCCAAGAAATTAATAGTTAAGGAACATGAATCTCAGTTACATAAAGATATTCTAGAACTTCTATTATCACCCCCTAAATAGAAGAAGAAACTAAATTTTTTTGACGAAGTAGCTTCTAAATTGGAAGAGAAGAAGGACAAGAGAAAGGAAGGTCATCCAATATTTGGGATTGACACTGCAAATGATAAGGCATTAAAGATATTGGAGTAGAAAATCTCAAGAAACAACATAAGGATAAAAAATAGATTCAAGCTCTGGATTCTCAATCGTTGTTAAAATATATTGAAAGTTCTTTAAAAAAGGTTCAGATTCTGATATCCTTCTTAAAGAAAGATTCGCTTCAAAAAATATTTTGTATGAAGATGAAATTCAAAAACATGAATAACAAGAAGAATGTGAAGACTTGATCAAAATGGTTGAAGAGTATCTTGAGAATGACGGTCCTTCTAATAAACTCTCAATAATAACTTCACAAGCTTCATCCACCAAAATAGCTTTAAATAAGCAGAAGGAAAATTTAAAGCGGAGGAAGTTCACAAAATTTATTCCTTTGAATAAGGAGAGGACAATAATGATGTTGCTCTAGAAGAAAAAGATGAAATTTCCAGTTATGAACAAGATCATGAAATATCTAGTGTTGTTGAAAAGGTTTTTTCTAAAAGAATGTTAGTTCTTCTTTATACACCTCCTAAATATGGATCGTGATCATCTAAATCAATTATTTTTGAAGAATAAAAATATACTAATCAAAGGAACGAATCTTTAGATTAAAATTCATCATCCGCATTGGGACATGACTTTGTGGTAAAATCATTGAAGAACCTTGTTGATTCAATGTCATTTTTCCCAATCATTGAATCTGGATGTTAGAATATTCTTTAGGAAGTAAACATGAAGACAAATTCTACAAACATGCTTATAGAAAAGTCAATCTAGAAAGAAATTTATTTTAAAATCGTTATGATTTACTATGAATCTCATGGATTTTTTTAAAAAATATTAAAAACTGGTCAATGATAGTATTTGATGATCTTAAGATTGTTGATGATCATTTGCATTCAGTCAAAGATGGATTCAAAAAGTCTGAGGAGAAGTTCAAGATTTTTTTAAAAGTCAATATCAAGAAAATGATCCCCAAATCCAAGAAAATTAATATCTCTATAGAAAGTATAACTCCAATTATAGTTTCCAAAAGAGAGAAAAAAATTCCACAGATCAGTTAGAAGCTAAAGTCAATTTGCAAGAAGAATTTATCAACCTTATGAAGAAAGAATTCATTCTCTCAAGAAGAATAACCAAGAACATGAAGAGTTACTAAAGATATACAAAAAAGATCATAAAGAGATAAAGAAGATTATGTCCATCCTTAACAATATTTTTCTGTAGAATAAGAAGATTGATTTATTAACACAAAAACTCTGATCTATTATTTCTCATATATTTGATCAATGGGAATTAAATCTCTTTGTTATAATTTTTTTGTATTATTATTTTCTAACTATTTAAGTACTCAATTTTTTTCCCATTCGATTTCTTTATGAACATCACAACTGGGGAGAAATAATTAAAAATAATATCATTTTATTGGGGAGTTTACCCAAAATAATAAATTTCCGTAGAATGGGAGGTCTTAGTCTTATTGAAAACATTCCTAAGAAATATAATTTTATTTTCAATATAATTTATTATGCTAAATAATATCATCTATAAGGTGAAAAATTATAAGGGGGAGTTAGTTGTATTCACCAAGCCACAAATATAAGGGATCCATGTTTTTTATTTTATGTTTTACAAACATAATATATTTTTCATAATGTGGTTTTTTCCTTCCAAAAAGGGGTATATTTTTATGTTAATAAGTTATCTTATGACTTTTCCATTTCATTATGTTTTGAAAATCACAAACAATTTTTCCTTAACGGTTATTTTCTTTATCTAATGAAATTTCTTTTTAGAAACATTAAAATTATTTTACATGTCATGCCTTATGTTCCTTATCTATGAATATTCATATTTTTATTAAAACCAAATTACCTTAACAATAATTGGATACATTTATAAACCTTATAAACATATAGTTTCTTCAAATCTGAAATCTCGCTATTTTTTCGACTTCAATTCCATCGAATTTCAAACTCAATTGAATACTGATTTTTGACTCTAAATTTCGCGGAAATATAACTCTTAGTTTCACGTCAATTAGATTCTAAATTCAGAGAAATTCTAACTCTGAATTCTCATAAAATTATACATTGTTTCCTCATAAAATTAGCCTCATTTTCCTCATAAAATCAGACTATTTTTTCTCATAAAATCAAAATCTATTTCCATTAGACATTGTTTCCTCAGAAAATCAGATTCTCATTGTATATATAATTTGACTTAATATTTCACTATTTTTATAATCCAATTATTTATACATTCTATGGTTACTTTTACTTATTAAATATATTATTTCATATTTACTGGATTCTAGTTTAGTTAATATTCTTAAATATAAGAATGATTTTATTACATGTTATAATTCCTTACACATTATTATGTTACAAAAGAGTTATTTCATAAATTTTTTTTCTAACTAACCATTGGCTAAGTGAAATGTTTCTACTTCCCTCTAAAATTCAAGGAAAATATGACTGTTGGATGGGGAGATGACCATTCTATTTTCTACCTCTAAATACACTCGAAATTTGAATAGTGTTTACCAATTTGGGGATTACATGATGTAATTGATTGATGATTTTTCTTGAGATAAATACCCTTATGCTTTGTGTGACATGTGAAAAACATGTTCAGCATAGTGCGAATCTGATTATTGGTGTGTTCAATCCGGGACCTCCAGGGATAAGAAGATAGATGTGTCCACTACCTAAAAGTTTGAGAGCATGCGAGGATAGAAAAACAAACTCTAATAGTCATATATTGGGGTTACCTTAGGGTTCTTACGATAGAATTTTTGATTTTATAAATCAGGGGACCTTTATCCATGGTTATTGGATACCCTTCTCTTTGGGTGAAAATATTTCATGTACCTATTTACCTGTCTTTGTTAAATGTTTTTATTAATGCTGCAATTTTGTTAAATAAAGAAAGTATAACATTCTTATACATTAATAAACTTGTATACTATAATAAATAATATTCTATATTCTTTAATATAGATAATTTCTCTAAGATAACATTCTTAAGATTCATTAAGATAAAACTTTTTAAGTTATTTTCATTATAATTATGAACCCAAGAGTTTTTGTGAATCAATCTTGACTAATTTTGTAAAACATATATTCCCTTTTGGACATAAAAGGGAATATTTTTTAAACTTACCATTCACCCCCTCTTTTAATTGAGAATCTACATCTATTTTTTGATCTTACATAATGGACATGTCATTAATGGATATGTTTGGGATGGATTTCTACATTCAATCAATATGGAAATTGATTTCTTATACATTTTATTGGAGTATAATCTTTACCCAAATTCCATGGATGTGGTGTAATGAGATTTTTATTTTAGATAGTTAAAGAAAAACTTATAACACATATAGTTTAATGACATCTTAATCCAACCTTCATGGTGAGATATTGTGAAAACATTGATCATATTACCTAGTGAGTGTTCATATTTTATTTTTGATGTTATGGAATTAATTACTTTCTCATGGGTTACATGACCCTTTTCTATATAGTAATATTGGACTTTAAGAAATCCCACATAATTAAAATAAGGATGAATCCAAGAGTGTCATATATTATGTGTTTATTTTGATCTTTGTTAAATCATATTTTAATTCAATGAATGGAATAAATATTACTCTCAAGAGAGAGGAATAATTATATTCATATTTTTTTGATCGTGAAAAATTATATGAATATTTATTCACTCTCATGTGAATAAAAATATATTTATTTAATTTATTTAATATTTAATGAAAATTTATTATATTGTATTAGAATGAAATATATATTTATGAATATTATATATATTCATTTATTGGATAAATATCGAGATGTTCAAATGGAAAAAGACCGCATTTACTGATAAAAATTTATTTATAAGATGGTAAGTATTATTTAACAAATGAGAAATTTTTGGTGTTCCAAAAAATAATAATTTAATTATTTTATAATGTGTCATGGGTTATATAATTCTATTATATTATTTAACAGTTGTCGAGAAATTACATATTTTTTAACTATTCCATTGCTCTATAAATAGATAGTAATTTATATTGTGTAGATGAATTGGAAAAAAATGAGAAGAGAGAATTGTTGTTCACAATTAATTCTCTCCAAACACATCATTCTCTCTCCCTTCCAAGAATGAGAATGGAAAAATAGAATTCATTAGGACCGAGGAATTATAAATCAAGACCGAATAATGCATGGAATTCACTTATCTATTTTAGAACCCTAGGATCAAGTGGAGTTTCTCAGAGATCACTAGTACACTTGTGGAATACCACTATATAGATTACATCCTTGGATCCTCACATCAAAAATAATGTATTCAGAATGCATTTTTTGCTGATCAAAATTCATCAACAAATAATGTTCCTAATCCTAGGTATTTATTTCAAATGATATTAAATAAATTCATTATAAATTTGATGTTGAATATCCTCTCTCATTGTTTGATCAATGATTATTAAAATAAATTGTAATATATATCCCACCACTACACACTTATGATGCATCCAGAACTAATATTGGCCACACCCACATTGTGGAATACCCACCACAACATCTTGTGGGTACTTCATGATCACATTCCTATCATTATTTAATTAAAGGGGTTTTAGATCAGAGATAAGAGATCCAACCAAGGGGCCCAAATGAGACCCACTAGACACTGAGTTCATCAGAGTGTGGATTCATTATCAAACCATGTGGTGGTGTCACATAATTCAAGGGATAAAGCATATTTATCCATGCTACTAAAAACTCCATCATAGAATTTTGGGTGGCTCGCATTCATTATAATGGATGGATAAAAAAATTACAGGGGGAAAAGTTACATAGAGTCTATTCTAGATAAATACAACAAAAACCTCTAAAGGTGATGAAAAATTGGACCTAATACCTACAATATGTGGAGATGGGTGATCCTGGGAAGAGGTTTGACCACTGTACTAATGTTAACTCCTTTTAGAAGAGGAAAGGTGAGCTAGGGGAGATACTTTGAAATTCCTGCAGGTTTCAATCCATGAATGGAAACCTATTTGTTGAATACCCACCTGTAGGTATTCCAATATTAAACCCATAAATTTATTAAAATTTTTCTCTGATGAATATGGATTTCTTTTTTGGGGATGGGGAATAGGGGTAGAATCCATATAAATTACTATTCAGTTAAATCTACCCATATTTACCCAAATATAAGTGTTGAAATAAGCAAGCATTTAGACTAAAAGTAAAATGAAATTGACCTCATTTAAATGGGACCCATGCATAAGTCCAAAACCATGATTTAGGGATTTTAAATTTTTTATAAAATAATGAAATATGAACCTTACAATTAATGGAAAAATATTAGGCCAGTCAACCCGCTACTTCCAATACATGTCAAGGATGGGTTTTCTCAAACATAGAAATTATTAATGAATTATTTGGATTTGTTATTATAAATTTTACTGAACAGGTTTGGGGTAATTTTTTTTTCACAGTAGGGATCTTTGATGGTAAAGGGAGTAAAAATATAAATTTGGGGTGTGTAGTGTCCATACCATTCCCTACCCAACTTAATATATATAAATTTTAATATTATTATTATTATTTATATATATATGAATAAAAAAATAAAAAAATTCATATCAATAACTTTTATGATGGTTTTAGGATTGAGGATAAATGTGAAAAATTGTGATTCGGACCTAGAGCCAAACACATTAAGACCAATATGTAATAAGTAATTCAGAACTATTTAGGTGAACAATGCGAGGAGTTCATTAACTTTATTTACTAATCGAGATGTGTCTTATAAAAAAGTAATATGTAAGGTACTTCCTGATATTAATCCAGAACTATTTACATGTAATGTAATTCAATATGTATTAAGACACCATGGTAACTTGATGAAATATGGTTCATGATTACATTATTCATTGAGGAAGTTCATGTTTGAGTACCATAAAGTGGTTGATTTTGAGGTATAGTGGGGGACTATTTAAATTGAATTGTTTGAAGGTAAATAATATTTTTTGGTTGAAAAATATACTCTAATAGCTAAATGGAATCATTGTTTTATGATTTATACATATACATTCGGGATACAAACTACTCAATTATGTGAATGTTTTAATAGTATCTTAAAATATGTCTTCCATCATAGATTAAATATTGGTTATTTGTTCATGAAATTTGAGAAATTTGTTACAAATAATAGATAGAGAGAATTGAATTAATTACAATGAAATATAAAACATCCATGACTTATGTTAACCTTCAAACCATTATTTAGAGAATATGTATATAAATTCACTTTGATTTTCTAATCTATTTCGTAATTATTATCAAATGGTTAGGGACTATTTTCTTTTATCATATCATGGAATCCAAGTAATGTAATCATATGTATTTTTCATGAAGTGGTATTAAAGAGTGTTCTAGATTTTATATTATAATCGTTCATTAATTTTGATGTGTTTTTGCAGAAAATTTGAATTGGGATGAATATTGTGTTTCCATATTTGAAAATTGTTTGAGAAGAATGAGGTAATATCTATTCCAAAACATTATATATTGATGATATTGAAATAAATTGAATAAAATTATAACATGTTTTATCATGTTACTATTGATAAATATTTCATTAATAAATTAGTTAAAGTTATATATCACAAATAACTATCTTTTATGACAATGAAATTGGTAATAATGAAGTGTAAGATAGATGGTGGATATGAGGTTGGTCATCCATGAAAAAATCATATTCTAGGAATATTTATAATAGTAATAATCCTATTCCATGTGTAAATGTGATTATTAGTCATGTTATAACAATGAAGAATATTTTTCTTAATTGGAACCGCATTCATATAGAGTAGGTAGTGCGAAAAAAAATTTAGGAAAAATAAATCTCTTTGACCATGAAAAAATAGAGATTTTATTTTTGTATCATCGGAGGTAATGGTATGATAAATATTTTTGTTTTTATTTAGTAAAAAGAATTAATATTGACATTTCATTGTTGATATTTATTATTTAATTTATGTATTGTGTGTTTCTAATATGATAAAAATTGAAAATGTATTTTATTGGAAAGATATTGGTGAAAATGTATGTTTTGGTTTTCTTGTTTTAATTTTAAAAATATTGTAAAATGGATGTGCAATTTGTTAAAATCTAATAATAATGACTTCTAACAACATTTGAACAATTATTTTGGAGGTGTGTCTATGATAAAAACTTTTTAAATGAATTTTTTTAAACAGTTAAATTATATTAATGTATAATTTTTCCTTGAAATGGTAATTTATGAGTTAAAAACTGGTCAAATAATTCACTTCTTAGATTATACGTTTTCTTAATAGATAAGGATTCTTTTAAGAGGTTCATTTAGTACAGTAGTATTGAGGATAAAAACATAATATGTAAATTAAATTTATAAACAAAATATTTTTTAATAACATGGTAAAATGTTTTTTAAAAATAAATGGTATTGTATTCCATTCTAGGTGTCAATTTACATATCCAAACATCTTATAATAGTGATTTTAATCTCAATCCAAAATTTTCATGAATGATTTATTAATTTTTGCAACATTGATATAATTATGTAATATATGTTGGTTTTTGTAATTAATATGATATGTCCAAAATATATTCTATTTTTTCGATCAAATAACAACAAAAAATTCCTTAGTATAAACTTTTAGGTGCCTTTTATAGTGCTTCATCAACTATCAGATCAATTAATCATTTATATTTCTTGACGTTATATTATGAATTCATAATAAACATCTCCAAGTATTATTTTTTAAAAACAATTTAATGTGTTTAAATTAGAATACAATAGAGAGGGTATAGTTATATACTATGATGATTCTAAAAAAAATAATTCTAATTACTAAAATAAAATGTTATATATATATATAGTCCCCTCATTCATGTCTTTAGACGCACTGAATTTTATAAGGAAAATAGATTTTCTTCTACATCCAGATCATGTAATGTCCAAGGAAAATTTTCTATATTCATAGGAATGGTTAATAATAGACTTGGATCTATAGAATATAAAATATGTTTTTAAACAAGTATTATTCTCATTAATTCATAATGAACATTGATTAGACTCTATAAAATATAAATTACATCTTCATAAAATTTTAATCTATCTACCAATAATTAATCTAAATAATTTTATACATACATCATATGATTTTTTAATGAACACTGCTTCCCATGGAAAATTATTTACAGCATTGAATTCCATAAATTTTCATTTATAATATCCAAGTATAAATCAATAAAATTATGTGACTATATTTCTAAAAAATTATTTGAAGTAATTTTATAAAATAATTCATGTAAGAGACTCATAGAGCTACATTTCATACTATGATCATCAAATATACAATATCATTAATCAATACTCTTTATTTTATTTCAGTTTAATCCAAAACATATAAACCATAATTATAATAATATAGGTAAATAATTTTAACATTAATATTTTATTAATTCACTAAAATAAACAATTTTAATCATTAATTACAATATAGGTTCCTTTTGAATTATTTTCAAAAACTAAAATAGGAATATAGAGTTATGTTTTGGTTTTCCCTTCGCCACTGAAGAATGGTATTTGAATTAAATGAATTATAAAGATAATTAGCAATTTTATATGGTCATTATTGATATTATTTTTATATTTTTCCAATGATTTAGACATAATTTATGCCCAATTTTGTTTATAAGTGGCTTATACATCTCAATATTAATAATCAAACATTTTTATATTTTTTGGAATTGTCAATGGATAAAATCACTAACTGATATGTGTAAAAAAATAAGTATTTAAATATTTACTATTTTATTTTGATTATACTCTAATGTGTTATTTGACCTCATTTTTCATCATATTGAATTATTTTTAAGTCATCCATGATCTCTGATTTTTAGTGCATTGCGTTATAAATTATCAAACTCTTCACCAGACCAATAATCTAGTTGTTCTTTTGTATATTTATCAAAAGTATTATAAAAACCATCTTAATCATTTTTAAATAAAAATTTTACATCATCATCCATATTATCATATTAATTAGTTTTTCGTTTCTAATCTACATAAATTTATAAAACATCCTCTATATTATACATAGTGAAAATTAAATTTCTATACACTGTGTTTAGTGTAGAGTTCAACACACTAATCTTCCAATTTATAAATGTAAAATTTATTCTAATTCCCTTTATTTTTCCTAATTTAGTGACCTCACAAAACTATTATTTCATATTAAACAGTTTCATAACATATAAATGAATAAATAGTTTGAAATTTTTTTATGGGGTAGACTATCCATAGAACTTACTAGAAAAAATATATCTGAACTATTTATATTTCCATTTTTTAATGATTGTATAGATGTCATAAAATATTAATTAATAGCTTGATACTATTATAACTATATAATTACACATCGATAGTCTAAGAAATTCATAAAATCTCATCCATGATAGTTATAACTCCAATGGAAAAACATAGATGCACATGCATAAAGTCATAATAATGATGGTATGTTAGCATAGTTTTCACTATAATTACCTTAAACCAATTTTGTAATAGCTTCCCTAATTTCATTCTAATTTATAATCAATCCATATTTATTGTGTTTTCAGGGAATGTTTTTGTGCATTTTTTCGATTTGTAAGTATTGGATTCACTTATTTGGGGTGGTCTATCACTGATGCCATATATTAGATGAATATTTTCTCTAGTAAATTCTACCTCATTTCCTCCAAAGGTTAACATGTTTATTTGGAAATTAAACAAAATATATATATATAAATCATGGAACTATCTTACCTATTGCCTTATGGATGTTAGAACATGTAATTCAAAATCAAATTAAATAGATTCCCAAAAAATGTTCCAATCAATGTCTTGTTGTCATTTTTTGTGACGATGTGGTGAATTTACTTTAAAAACATTTGGAGTGATTTCATGTTAAAAAATAATATCATTTTCCTCTCCTAGATGGTTTTTGAAAAAGTATATATTTATATAATAAATACCAATTTTGTAAATCATATAATATATTTCTGACAACCAATGTTTCAATTTCACATATTACTTTCCTTCACTATAAGTTGTTCTATATAGGTCATAGGTAAAACTAGGACACCCTATTGGATATTTTTATTTTAAATTATAAAAATCCTATATAGGGGATTTAATGCTTAATAACCATTGGTTTTATTATATTGAAATAAATAATAACAAAAAAATTGTACATAATATATAGAATGTCCCTTTATCAATGTTTGAACATCATTGATAAGTACCTTCCACTAAAAGTTTTTCCTGAAAGGGAATTGGCTACACTAGAATCCCCTGATGGAATTTCTAGTTCAAATGGTGAAAGTAACCTATAATTAATTTTCAACATGATTCCCTTTGGTTGTATTATATGTAAATAAACTTTAATTTAAAAATATTTAAATCATATCAGGCATTTTCCAAAACCTTTAATAAATGGTTCTTCAATGGGAACCAGATTCACTGGAATCCCCTTTTAAATATTTCTAAATATGATGCTATAAATATCTAAGGGTTTATTTGTAGTAAATTAACATTTGTAGTATTATAATTAAGTAAAGCTCAATAAGAAATACATGTATTATATCATGAACTCAAGAATACATTTTGTATGTGTTTCTATAATGGGAAGTAGCTAAATTGTAATCCCATGATGGATAATTCCAATTCAGATCCTAAAAATAAACAATATGGGGTTTTAATCATTATCAAATTTTATTATATTTTATCTATATAATCTTTAGATAAAAAATTTATACAATATTTCATTATTTTTACACTACAATTTTTAATACATCCTAGATATGTTCCATGCAGTATCATTGGTTCCTCAAATGTATGCAACTACCCTATAATAACCTGATTTAGATTTCTAGTTTAGATCGATCGATTCTATTACAAGGGATTTTTAACATCACTATAATTGGTTGAATAATAATTAAATCATCCTTAAAAAAAATTGTAGATCATAGAAGTGGTTTTTGAAATTTGAATGTTTCAACATCATAGATAAGTATCAAGCACAATATATTGTTCTATGAAGGGAAGATGTTACACTAAAACCCCTCAGTGGAGATTTCCTCTTCCAATGCTACGATTATCAAATATGGGATCTAGAAAATGATTAAATTTTTAATTAATATAAGTAAATAAAACATAAAAAAATATTTTATACATTATATTAGATTATTCCCAAGATATATGGAATGTGGTTCAACAGAGAGAAATAACTAAACTAGAATCCCATAGTAGAGGTTTCTAGTTATGATGCTGAAAAGTTTCCAGTGTGGATTTTCACGAATATTATATTATTTTTAATTAAAAATAAAATGGTCATAATAAACAATGCCATTTTTCACAACATCATTTTATGATATACTATTTTTATAACTTCATAGATATGTATCATTCAATATAAGTTTCTCTACAAATGTAATTAAATAAACTAGAATCCCCCGATGTATATTTCCAATTACAATACAAAATATCATATAGGGGGTTTTAAACATGATTACCATTAGACAAATTATAAAAAATTGAACCTTGATAAACAAATATGTGTGTTATATTCTTCATTTTAAAATATATTTGGTAAGTGGTTCATTAAAGGGAAGTTGCCACACTATAATCCCCTTGTAGAGATTTCAAGTTATAATGATGAAAATATCCTAAATGGGACATGGAACAATATTAACTTTTATATTATTATAAGGTCATAAAACTTAAAAGAATAATAAATACATCACATTTTTTCATTCCCAATACATTTTTAGGTGGTTATTGAATGAGAAGGAGCTACATTATAATCCCCTGATGGAGATTTAATGTATTGATGCAGTATATCTACTAATGTGTCTTTGAAACATCATTACCTATGGTAGGATTATAATAAAATTAACCTTAATAAAAAATCAATTCTACATATCATGAATTTTCATTTATGTTTGGTAAATGGTTCTCCAAGGATATGTGGCTACACTAGGATCCCTCGGTGGATATTTCATGCTCTGATTATGAACATATTCTATAGAAGGTTTTCCTCAACATAGAGATACATTAGATTATAGGGAATGTTTTATTAGAAAACAAATGTATACACCATTTAAGGAATTTTATCATACCAATATTCAATATTAATAAATAGTTACCATCCACTATAAGTAGTTATATAAAGTGAAGTTGGTATAGTAGAATCTTGTAGTGGAGTTATTTAGTTGTGGTCCTAAAATTCACATACATGATATTTACAACGTCGTTAAATTTGGAATAATTATATAATCTAAATCATTTATAATAGAATAAATTGGGTGAGTTTTTGAGGTCCCAATCTAAAAATATCTTATAGGGAATTTTCAATATCAATTACCTATAAGGATTCAACATGTTTGACACATCACTATCATATTGGAGGTAAAAAAGAATATTTAATTTTTTAAAATTATATTTCAATATTTATAGACAACTTCTATCCTAGAACACTATAGATACTTTAATTACTTTGTATTTATTTTTTTATTTTTTATAAAACCTTCATTGATTTTTTTATGTAGAAACATTGGTCAGTGAACCATGAGCATGTTTTACTAGTTTTATAAGAAAAAAACTAATAGGGTAATAGATCCTAGATAAATAATTAATTCATGGTAGGTTGAACCCCTGAGATCCATACTGGGTATGATTAGTTTTGTGTAACCCATCAAACATGAACAAATTTTATGAGTGTGGTTAATGATGAGAAATTGTATTTTTTTTATTTTTTAATCCATGTTTATGTTTCTATAGGTATATTTCAGAATAAAGGTATTAATGAAGTGAATACCCTACTCATGTTATGAATGTTACATGCCCATGATTATTTAAGACTAATAATTTCGATCAATTTTTATTTTTTTAACCTTCCCTCGAAACTACAACCATAACTCTCACCACATTTAAGAGGTCTATTAGAATAGATATAAGAACATATTGGACTTTGTCTTCCAAACCTATAGTTTTATGGAAGGAATAATTTTATCACTACCTTAGAAGTGATGTTTTTCTTGGTGTACTCAGATTTTGAGGTATGTTGTCTTGAACAACTCCATAAAAGTTTATTTCAATTATACTAGTATATGAAATACTTGAGATCTCATTGGATTTTCATGTGCATGGAATGCCTAATTGAAATTAAACCTCCCATGCATCTAATCTATTCCATTTGTGTTATTTCCTTGCTTGTGGCCACCTACGACATGTTCCTACCATTAAAATCATAATGATATGGTTGTGTTGCTAATATTGGAATTGGATTACCCCAGAAATTTGAATGAAATTAGAAATGGGTGATTATAATAAATATGAATAACATTACTTGAAAAAGGGTTTATAAATGTTATGATGATAATCGATGTTGGCTCAATGGTAGAAGTGGTTGAAATGTGATGATCAAATGGCTAACTTTTGTGAAAATGGATGACATGTTTGATACACCAATATTCACCTATAATGAGATAGAACCTAGTAATGATGTAATTAGTATGTAAATTTCTTTGTCCCAGTTATGGAGAATTGATTATATAAACTACTTTTGCATGGTTAAGATAGAATTACTATATAATGGGATTAAACATGGTAATAAGGATGTTGTTATATAAATGGATTACATTAGGGGTTGACATAATTATCGTATGTATATTCCTTTTTCATCTATGTTTATTTCTGGTTCAAATCATTATAGGGTTTTAGATATAGTTGTCATGGTTTTGCAACAAGATTGTAGATATTTGACATTGTGCCCATGATGTTTTTTCTAGAACTGAGTACCATATTGGAACTTGAGTGTATGATGGTTTTTATCTTGGGAAACATTAATTTTTTGAAATTCATATCCAATTTATATTATTATTTCATGAACAATATACTCAAACTATACTTGTTTGACATCATTTTTTGTTACATACTGAGTTATAATCATACCCTATGTAGGTCGTTGTTTGGTACCTGGGTAGAATTAATGGATGTATGACATAGGAATGGAATGGGATCTTGCATTGATCAATTGTTTAGTATATGGTTTTGAATGTGGAGGCCAAAATGAAATTGGGTTTGTGACAAGGTTTTTTGATACTTTTATCAATTCTAGATATTATTTTATTTTAATGAAATTAAAAATACCATTTAGTTAAATTTCTCCCATCATTACGTGATTCTCTGTTTATTTTGATTGCTCAACTTATTCCAAATTCATCATGAATTTCATGTTTGATTATTTATGTTTCATTTTATACTTATTTATGTTTTCATTTTGTAATAAAAATTATTACCAAAGGGTATACTATCCCCACTATATTTTTAATAACCTATAGTTGGTGACCTTTATTGAATAGGTAGGTTCACCTAGGGTCCAATTACAAATAGGACTGGTCACGTTAGGGAGTGTTGGGTTGATGAATTTAAAATATTTTATTGGGGGATCCAAAGAAAATTCTATTGTTTGGTTACTTGGTAACGGTATAAATGATACTAGGACATATCAGGTATAGGTTATGGGATCATACAAGGGAGTAACTAAACAATGTATTGGAGAAAAGCAGAGTGCCCATGAATGGGATTGTTGTTAAGGTTGTTTTCTTGTTGTTTGTTTATATTATTTAACCATGGGTGATTCACATGTTATGAAATGTTATTATTTCTTGTTATTTTTCTCATTGGATCGTATGTAATGAGATGTGTATTCATGAATCATTATAGTACCATAAGGATATATTTTGACATTCATTTCCCATATTGAGGGCATATTTATCACTTGTAACATTTTGACATTTTTGATCTGTTAAATGTAAATGAAATTATTTGTGATCAAATGAAATGACAAAACAGGATATGTTTGGCCAAATAACTTTTGAACGCAAGTATATCGATACTATATTCTAGTGATTCCCTTTTATTTTCTTCTGTTTATGATGATATTTCATTCAAAACATTGTTTTATATAGTGCAGTAACCTAGTAGATGAAAAAAAATCCACCTTATCTTAAAACCATGAAACAAGAGTGTTGTAATTATCAAGATCATAATGTGTCTAATCCATGAATTCATGCTGCATTAGTGAATCCTATGGGAAACTGTCTTCAATATAGCCTCATGAGGGTTACTTTTTCCTCATATAGGGAGATACATCACACCATACCTTTAGTGTCTACACTGACAAGAGATAACTAGTTTAGTTACACCAACATTCACATGTGTGGAAGGCCCCAAGAAGTCGAGTTATGGATTTATTTTGTACAAATTATCATAAATAACCTTGAGACACTTGTATATAAAAGGGTGATTCACACTACTTTCATATGGGGACAACTAGCTACTTGATGGTCGAAAAATGGGGAGAATGATGATCTGGAATAGGAGATAACCTGGTATAACATTGATGAAAAGTTTTTTAACAACATATCTCTGTACAAATTGAGAAATGAGAAGGATTAGGAGTTCATCCAATTGATATATGAGGTAATTTTAGGGATATAATATGTTTACACATCATCAACCTTTATGTTTTTGCTCCATTCTTGGAAGAAACTACGGTCTCTAGGGATGGATATTTCTAGGAAGTAAAATACTAGGAAAAACGTTCATAGGTGAACATATTTCACTTGAGTTGATTTAAAAACATGATGGTCCATGATCTCATCCTAGAATTGAATCTAAAATATGATTCAAGTGATGGAATGGTGGTTTCAACATGGCCATATTTAAGATCTTCTTCTATTTGAAATATGATCCACTAGGAATTTTTCTATCAGGGCAGTAGTGAGAAGGGTAGTTAGTGAAGTAAACTTATATCCCAAAATCGATCAGTGAAGGGTAGTCAGTGAAGGGTGGTTAGTGAAATAGACTTACTATAATGATATATGCATGTAATTTTAGACCAAAATATCGATAAGTGTTCCCACAACACAATGGACTACCTTTATTGTAGAAGTATTTGTCATCATATAGTGTTTGTAGGTTACCACAATACTAGAGTAGTGATAACAGATCAGGAAACTCCCTCGAGTTTGAATGGGACTCAATTACTCCTCAGTAGATAGGTAGTTGGAATTCTCTCAGATGTTCAGACTGAGAAAATGGATATGGTAACCCAATATGGGAGTAGATAAACTGTCCAACATGAGTATCACATGGGAGTTATAATAGATTTGATGGCTATGGAATGAGTCAGGTAAAAGCTATACAATCCGTCCCAACTATTCTAGATACATGAACATCTATTGTCAATGGTATGATTCACATATCATCTAACCATGCATTTTATTTTTTTATACTATATAATCATATTTATTTTTATTTTCGCGATTTTCAAATATTTTGGTTTTGGTTGTGGAGTTCATGAATTTAATTATGACTGTTGACACATCATTGGGATACTGTAAGAGGATATAAAACACTACATGGATTGTTATCCTATAATTTTTTTCCACCATTTCCTTTGGGAAATTTTCATGATGTAAATGAAAGGTATTGATTTGATTCTGTATATGGACTGGCTAGTTATATTATAGTGTCATATCAACTATTATTGGAAAAAATTGCCATTATTTTTTCGTAAAAGGGGATGATATTATCGCATTGGTGTGTGGGGTCTTCAGTATGGTCATGGAATTCCTGATCTGAATATATTAGATATCAATGTGGCTCATATTATAGAACATTTTATAGATGCTTGTAGAATGTCGTAGGATAATTTTTATCCCATGGTAGACCATTTTTTGTATTGTTTTTCTGAAGAGATAACTAGATTGATTTTGGATTCGGTTCCCTTGAACCAACTACATTATAATTTATATTACATGTATATATAAACAAGTCAATATTAATACAAATACCATATCACATATTGATTTTTATTATACAAAACATTGATTTGATAATATACTAGGGTATTTATTTCATACCTCTATATGATGAATAAATTGTAGTTATATAATTATGTTATTAAATATAATTTTTAAATTGTATAATATATTGTCATAGGAAACATAGTATTTAAAATTTTTTGTTTAAGTACTCATAATTTGATGAGTCTTCTTCTCATAAATTTCTTACATGGTAATCTCTATGATGGTCGATAGAGAGAGTAGAATAACTATAAGGAGTTTTAAATTATTTTTTAATTAGATATTCATTTTTGTGAGAGTTTTTAATTGTACATAGACTATATGATAATCACTACTTCAAGTCTGGACTCCTGCACATATAATTAATGGTAAAAACCATTTTCCCTATATTTTTTGTATGGTACGGTACATTTGATGTGTCGTGATTGACATGTTGTTAATTGATATGGTTAATAAGGGTTTGTCCCTTCCATTATTATGGATTTTTATATCCCAACGCTTTTATAGTAATATAATCATATCCATATATTCCCTGACCATGGTGCAATACTATTTTTATTTCAAATAGTGCAAGAAAGACATATCGAGCATATAGGTTGACGACACAAATATGAAACCAATATGAGGATATATTTTGATAAAGTAATTATATTAAACAAATAATCAATTTATGTAGATTTTTATATTGAGACATTATGTTCTTTGTCTTGGGTGCCTTCACCCAATAGTAGATAGTAATCATGAGATTTAGGTATAACTGACTAGTAAAAACAGGAAGGCTTCTTAGAGGACCACACAATAATTTTTTCCTTCATATTTGTTAATTATACCTGAATTTAATTATTTGAAATAATATTATTCTTCTGATTGAGGAATATATTTTTTCTAGATTCATTGATCACAAACATTCACAAGTTAATAAATAATTATATGTTTTTTAAAACATAATTTATTTGATTTTATGAATATATAATAAATATTTATCCTCTCTATTGTGAATAAAATATTTATTTTATTTATTTATTATTTTTATAAATATTTATAAGTTGGATATTAAATAAAACATTTATTTATGAATAATATTTTTTTTCAAGTATTAAATAAATTTTGAAGAGTACGAATATACTAAGATCACATCTGATGATTATGGTAAGTTTACAATCCACTAAAATAATATTTTTATTAAAAAAGTTACCATGAATGATAAAATAATAAAATTATTATTATTATTATGTGTCATGGAGTTTATTAATTGTTATAATATTTTTTAAGAGCTAACATATTATTAAATAATTTTTATTCCAAAACTGTATCTCCATAAATAAATGATTATATCTATTATGTGGGGTGTATGAAAATAGAGAATCGTTGTACATAAACGAATTTTCTCTAGACTCCTTATACCATACACATAGGAACAAGAAACACTATAGATATTCCTTCCATAATAAATCAACATGATCATCAATATATAGTCAATTTACCGTGCAAGAATTCAAAAATCAATTATTGTTTCTCTAAGATCATTGGATCACTTGTGGGTCACCGCTAGAGGGATTCTATCATTGGATCCCCATTTCACAATGAAGTCAATCATAAATGGTTTTTTGATGAGAAATTCCATCATAGAAGAAAGCATCCATAGCCAAGGTTTTTAATATATTCTCATCAAAATAAATTAATTATAAATTTAATGTAAAAGATCCTCACTCATAGTTTTAGGAAACTAAATATTAAAACAATTTTTTTTTTGTAATTCCCACCAAAGGATATTACACTATGATCATATCATTCGTTTGGTATCAAAGGGGTCACATTTAAAATTTATACTTTTTCATTTGAATGTTGATAAATATTCCAAATCATGGATGAATTTTTTATTTCATGTTATTCATTCATTAATCTAATTGGAATTAAAATATTTTGATTATTTTAATTTATTCAAACATGATTAATAATTTATTATGACATATATTAGATAACTAATGATAATAGATTCTATCAAGAAGATTCAAAAAAATTATTTGAATAGAATTTGATTACCCAATGTGTAGCTAGTGTACACACCATGTACCAAAGATCATTACAGCCAGTCGTTCTGTGAGATACATGACACAATGAGAAGTTATTACATGATGTGAATTAATTACACACCATATGATGACTAGCCAATATTGCATATGAAATATCATATTATATGGTGTACTCGTCATGTGTTCTATACGGTTTAACAGCAACATTCATGCATCCAATGTGGTCATACACATTGTCCAAACTGAATGCGATTGACTTCGTGGAGAAATAATGATATATGGTGTCTATAGTTGGCTTGTGAACTCCATTTGGTTCATTACATTTGCTTTCTAAAATTCACAGTGAATCCTATTTTGGTTATGAGGTGATGCACCCCTATCGTGGTCATGGAAAAACAATTTAATTTAAATTACGTAAGTATATTCTAGTGAATAACCCAATGTAGTCTATCGATGAGGAGTGCACAGAAAATAAGTTTTCACTTTTTTGTTAGAGGAAAAATTAGGTGTATTTTTAAAATTTTTGGAATATAAAATTAGAGAAATGAAATAAAAGGAAGAAAAAGAAATATATTCAAGAAAAAATTTCAACTCAAGTGATTGAAAAATTCTATATGAGAATGGTGATCAGGTTGGGATTAGTTTTCTAATTTCAATGAAATCATTGTTCTATTTTATTCAATCCTTTTCATCTATGTATATTAAACGTAATATTCTATTATTAGGTCCTATCACTCCATTTGTCATGTTGTGATGGTGGTAGAAAACATTACTAATATCTCAGTTTGGTCTACTCTCATTCCTTGTGTGTGAGAGTTGTAGTGAATGTCCTCAATTTACTGGATCAATTCCGGATTGAGTATTATTTATCTCAACAAATTAAAAACACCCATTATCACTCCCTTAAATACTAAATATCATCAAGTACATCACCAATAAATAATGGAATATTACATTTTATATAAATTAGAACCTAATGGAGGGAGATAATTATATATCACCAATGAAAAAAATAAATAGTAGTATTAAAAACCAAATATGATCACATTTGATAATAAAAACCACTAAATGAAATAGGAAAAAACATTGAAGAAAGAGAAAGAGGATTTATTCAGTAAAAGGAAAGAACTAAAGAATTAAAGAAATATAAAACCTACCCTTAACCAATCACTGATATGTTTATCCTGCCATTTTAAGGGTAAATGAGAATAATTGTGAACTGTAAGGAATTAAAAAACTAAGAAAAAATGATAATAGAAAGAAAAAAAATTCTAATAGAGAATCTGTCCACCAGAAGTTTCCTTCCGTTAATCCCACCAGATGGAAGAAACCTGTAGAATACCTTATTATAAGATTCTCCAAGTAGAGAATTATATCTACCACTAAAATTTCAATGCATTTGGATCATTTTCAATGAAATTTTGTCTTCATTAATATAACTTATTTTTTCTGGCCGCCAAACACTATTCCACCAACCCCACATTGATCCGTTCAATGCCCCCTTAAGGAAATACATTCTCATGAAAATTTAATGGGTATCTCCCCCTTCAATAAATCTTTTTATCCCAACTATAATCCTCCCATTATTAGGTTGGCAACCTGAGATATGACCCATTTAATGAAGTAGGGTCTATTCTATCGACCATAATAACATTTCAACTTATACTATTTTTTGGGCTTGTGGGACATCAAATGGGATCATGTTTCATAAGAATAATCTGTATCCCATAAATAAATTAAGCCTTAAGAAAAGAATCAGTTTAATTTGTGGATAAACATATAAGTTATGATAAAAAAATACAATCAAAATAAAACATTTAAATGTCCATACATAAAAAATTTTCCCATTAAAGCCCATGCTCCACCATAAATCAAAATATTGTTTAAATAAGCTTAAATTGATTACATTGTTAAAATTACATAAATAAAAACATATGGTGAAATATTAAAATATTTTCTTTATAAATTCCCCAACACTAATCACTTGGACTCTGGGATAATTGAACATTAATATGAAATCAAATGAAATTTTAAAACACATATCCTTGAGATCCAACAAGTTTACACTAAGCAAAAAAGATATAACAACTCATAAAAACCATTATTTCATGTTCTTAATTCATAAAATTCAATATATTTCCACTTTATTTATCCTTCCATGCAGACAAAACACTTAAATCACTTACCTTTTCTCATATCACACAAATGTCAATTTTTACAAGTTTAATTCCCATCCAAACTCATAAAAGGGTAACCATATGATTGATAAATTCCTACCGATCCACCTGATGTGATCCAAGTACATATATTCATCATGATGACTTTATATGGGTTTTTCCACATATTTGGGTTTGAATAATTTAAATTTAAAAAATTCTATAGCTGAATGAGGAGTACTGAACTCTTTTTGAAGAAAAATTGTATGATTTTAATATTCACTCAATTATTGTCTTCTCATCACTCCCCTTACTAGAAAATATACTCCAAAATATAATTTAAAATTCAATGAATGTTCACATCATTCAATATTTTTATAGAAACGATGTTAATCATCTCATACATGATTTATATTGAGATATATATATAGTCATAGATTCTTTCTACACTGGATGCCTCATAATGGAAAACATTAATTTATCATGAATGGAAAGGAACAAATTTGGAAAGAGTCAATTTTATTCAATAGAAAAAAAATATATTAAATATTTTATTTTATACCTAAAGAATCACTAAATGATATATCAAAGTAGAAGATATCTTCCCTCATACTTAAGTTCAACTGTATTTTTCAAATTCAATTCATGAGTTGGTTGGATAGGAAAAATTACAATGTAATGTGGAAAACGTAACATGTTGTTCATTTATTATAAGAGATACAATGATAAAATTTTCAAGGTATGAAAAAAAAGGTGCGAATGAAATAGGGGGATTTAAAACTAATGAAATGACTCAATCATTTACAATATATATACCTCTAACCATCAATTTTTTTACAAAAAGAAATCAAATTCTGGTTTAATCAAACACGGTTTGGTTCTCTCAATAAGTGACATGAATTAAAAAACGTTAAAAAATTGTTCATAATCCTAATAAGAAATTAAAATATAAAATATAGATAGCGATATTAGTAATGAGATTCAAAAATAAGAGTATTTTTCATTATATTCTAAAGGATTTGGCCATGAAACAATGTGATTTTCAACATTCATTTTTTCTCGGTTTAATGGGATAAATTGTTTCACGCATTGATATTGATTTCATAAATTGTAATGCTAATCATCTCAGATCAAGATTTTAAGAAAAGAAAATAACAATAATAATGATACACACAAAAATTTAAAAAACACAAAAATTTATTCTTTATTTGTTTTTTGAAAAACATATGGAAGACAACAAATGAAAACCTTAAACTACAATGGTTACCTCACCCACAATTAAATTATGTAGTGTACTTAATGAATTTAAGTTTACTTGAAATTCAAGATGATTTTAAATTAAATCAAAGTACAAAATAATGTGTAATTGAGAGGTACGACCTAGTGTTTTTTTGACAAATAGGTTTGAGGAGTGTGATCTCCTCCACTAGCTCTGATGGAAAAGTTCCATGAAATTTCATTATACTATTCCTATGAATTCTGAATGGATTCTAATACACATTGATCACAATAATCTTATAATAATATGGTATACATGAGTAACTATAATTGGACATTCCCATATGGGACAATGTTTACCTAGCATCATCATGATTATTGAGAAGAATAATAACACTAGGTCTCCAAAATGGAATTGTATAAGTTGGATCGTTTTATTATGATACACTCTTGTTCTCTCTTTATAATTCCTATAATTTTCAAAATCATCCTTTATAATTTATTCTGTCTCCTGTAACTGTAATCATTTATCATTCCTAGTGCTTTCATGATCTATCTTTATCTACCTCACAGCGTAGTGTCCCTTATGTTGTAATTCTATAGGAAAGAGAAATATTTTCCCATAAATTAGCGAATATAAACTGATTCCAATCAGGGTTTTTTAGGTTGTCCTATAATCCCATATTTTGTATTCTAATATTTTTCTCCAATCTTTCCTATTTGGATTAATAGTATTTTCCAAAATACATTTGATTTCAATATTAGACAATTCATCTTGACCATTAGTTAGTGGATCATATGGAGTTAATGTTTTATGATTCACCAAACACTTCCTTATAAAATCATCCATTATCCTATTGCAAAAGTGAGCCCATGATAATTAATGTTGACTCAAAGAAATCCAAACATAACAAATATGTTAACCCTAACAAAATCATAAACAACTTTTTCATCATTAGTCCAAGTGGATTTTTCTTTTACCCATTTGGAAATATAATCAACTACAAAAGGATATAGTAATTTAAGAATTAAAATAGCAAAGGGCCCATAAAATCTCTCCCCATACATAAAATATTTTTCAAAAATTATGTGGTTGTTGGGTTATTTCTTACCTCTTTCAAATATTTCTAGAATACTGACATTTTCACACCTTATAAAAAATCCATGAGAATCTTTAAAAATTATGGTCCAATAATGGCTATATTCTAAAACCTTCAGTGTGGTTCATTTTTTTCCAAATATTCCTCAACAAGATAAATTGTGAAAAACTCAAAGGAAGAATAAATTTCACGTTCAGGAAAACATTTTCTTATCACTTGATCATTGAAAATGTTCCAAATAAATGTATTATCCTGGATATAATATCTTGATATAGATTTCATCATTTAAATTTGGTGGGAATTTAAATGATATGGGACCTGATATGTTACAAGATATTCTACTGTATTTTCATACCATTGAACTTCCCCATTGATGATGTAGAGTTGTTCTCCAAGAATCTCATCAATAAGTGGAATAGGGTTTAGAAATTATACCTCAAAATTTTGGTGTAGTCAACTTAGATGATCAATAAAATGATTCTCAGTTTCATTTTTATCATAAATTTTAATATTGAACTCTTATAAGAGTAGCATCTATCTCACTGTCCTTGGATTTACATCTTTTTCTCAATAAAAACATGATTGTTGCATGATCAAAAAAAAGACAACTTTAGTTCCACGAAGATATGATTGTAATTTATCTAGTGTAATTTAGGTTGTAAAGAACTAATTCTTGGTGGTTGTGTAATTGATTTGTGTAGAATACATTTTCCTTGATTCATTGGATATGACATGAGTCTTATTGTCAATTCTTTGTGATAAAGTGGCTCCAATCGCTTGGTTGGATACATCACAAGGAAACTAAAATGGGTACTCATTGTTGGATGGTCTATTTATTGGAGGTTTAATAAACATTTTATTCCATTCATCATATGAATTCATAAATGATGAATCAATATTAAATTCATAATCCTTTAGTAAAAATCCTAAGGGAGGGAGAAAAATCTTACAAAAATATTTGATGATTTAATGTAAAATATTGCATGTCCTAAAAAGGATATAACATGTTTTAAACAAGTTGGATTTGGAATGGAATTTATTAGTTCAACTATTGTTTTATCAACCTCAATTTCGTTATTTGTAGTTAGGTTCCCCAACATTAATCCAATTTCAACCATGAAATGAAATTTTTCGAAAATTAGGACAAGATTCTATTCAATGAATGTTTTCCAAAAAAATTCCAAATTTTCTTTGAAATGATCAAATGAATTACAAAAAACTATGAAATCATTGAAAAATACCTCCAAGAAGTTCTCAAACATATCTGAGAAAATACTCACCATACATCATTGAAATGTACTTGGGGCATTGCATATCCCAAAAGGCATCCTTTTGTAGGTGAATGTGACAAATAGACAGGAGAAGTTCATCTTCTCCTGGTCTTCTATTGAGATCAAAACTACGAAATATTCTGAGAATGTATCTAAAAATAGTAATGAGTTTTTCTATCTAACCATTCTAGCACATGATCTATGAAAGGAATTGAAAATTATCATTTTTGGGTAACATAAATTATCTTCCTATAATCTATACACCCTCTCAAGATATTTTGTACTCTCATGGAGATCAGTTTATTTATATCATTTTTAATAGTGGTTAAGCCAATTTTCATTAGGACTACATGAATGTTTCTAACCCATTGAGATTTCGAGATTAGTTAAAAGATAATAGTTTCTAATATTTAATATATCTCTTTCATAACAACCTCCATGATAGTGGTATTGTGTATTCCCTATGGTTTTGTAAATATTCTATCATCAATTTCAAAAAATATTCTATGAGAGTAGAACATGTGATTTATTTCAGGTATATCACCTAAAATCCATCCAACATCTTGGACATTTCATCAATGTATGTTAACCCGAGTTTTTTCTTCTGAATCAGATATGTTATTTGGAAATATTACCATAAATTTTACTCCTTCCATTTTTCATAAATAATTAAAATCATTTAGAAAAGGATTAGGTTCTAGACATGGGGGTTGTTGAAGGGATGATATTGAATTTAGGTTTCCTACTTCTATGGATGGAATCTCTATTAACATCTCATTTTCATTATAAAACCATAAAAATGATAGATTTTACCTCCTTCTCTAAAATGAGATCAGGATTTTCTGGTACCTGGGAATTGGGATTTTCAAATAACAAATGTTCTCCTAAAGATAATAAATCATGAATAATACCTAAATCATAAATTGGTTGTATACATTCTTCATGGGATATCCCATATTTTGAGTGGTTACTAGAATACGGATTCATTTCATAAAGAATATTGATGTGTAATGTTTTATATCTGCGTTCCATTGTGAGTGTTCCTTATTGGACATTGATGGTAGTCCGTACTATTTTCATGAAGGTTCTCCCAAGGATGATGGGAGAGTGGCCTGGTGCTCTGTCATTTTCCAGGGTAAGTGCACAATAGTCAACTAGAATGATCAATCGACTTACACCCAAGAGTACATATTATATAACTCCAGATGGGAAAACAGTTGATCTACATTATAATTGGACATCGACTCTAGTTGGTTTTAGTTCTCCATTCTTCAAGGATGAAAATATCAATTGAGGCATAAAATTTATACACTATCATAGATCACATAGTGAATTAGTAAAATCTAAATTCCCAATGTTGTATGAAATAGATAATTTCACTGGATCATTATTTTTTTATTATCACTGGTTTGATCAGTGCTGAGATGATTCTTCCTAAGTTGACTCACTAATTACAGTCTACCTTCCTTATTTTTGTGCTTAGATCTTTTAGAAATTTTTCATACATAAGGTTTTTTAGGATTGAATCTAGTAGTGGGATATTGGTATCATCTTTATATAATGTTTCCTAAATTCCCCTTTGAATTTACTATTCTTAAACATTCTTTGACTTAACTAATGTAGATGAGAATGGTTCTTGGATATCCCTTTTCTCCCTTTGTGGTTTTTTCAATGGTGTTTCTATCTTTTCCTTCCTAAAAATAGTAATTTCTATATTATTCTTATAGTCTCATTTTGGATTGATGGTTTGAGCTTCTATTGGTTTCAATGAAAATGATTCTCACATTTCTCAGGTGGTGTGAGCCCTTTTCCACTTCTTATTATTATCATGTTGGCATTCTCATTTGGGTTTGGGATAGCCTGGGAAGGAAGTTTTCTCTTGATTCATTGTCCTATTTTCCAAAAAACAACCAAATTGATTAGTTAGCTTATCAATATTCTTATCGAACCCAGACAATTTGATTCATAGATGATTCTCTTAAATAGTTGGTGAACTCATGGAAGGTTTCTCATATGTCTTTATTTGGAATCGGTTGTAACTAAACTTCAGGTCACCTTCACTTCTGGACATTGATCATTGTAATGATAAGTAGAATAGCATAATTAACATACCTAGGTTTTTCATTGTTTTTCCTTCACTTTTTACCCATTATTTTTCTCATCAAACTAGTTATTTAGTTTGTTGTCGATTCATGTAAGGGTGAACAATAATCATAAGTCCTTACCTCGTGGATTCCTCTAGTGATTGTATCTATAGTTCTAAATTACTTTGTGTTTTGTGCAATGTTTTCAATGGGGCCATTGATACGATCAGATGACTTACCAGTCAAGGATCATCTAAATGAGGCATCTAGAATTTTTCAATTATTGTATAGAAATCCTTTATATAAGAACATAAGGAATTGGTCATATTCTATTTCATGGTGTGGTAATCTTGCACAATGTTTCTTGAAATGTTCTCAATATTCCTAGTGAGTCTTTATATTCGATTGATGTATAATGTAAATTTATTTTTATATTTTTGTGATCCAGGACGTAGGAATCAATATCTTTATAATGAAAATTTTTGAGATGTTCCAAATCATTTATCTCGCATGTTTGGAGATTGTAAAACCATTATTTTGAGGCTACATCACGTTAGAAGTGTAATTTTATCCACTTAACTTTCTCTTCTATAACTCCTTTGTGTTTGAAGCTGGAGTGGACATATGTGATCTTTTGGATGTGTCGACTTAGGTCATAAAATACATGTCCTTGAGATTTTGTTAGCACTAGGAACTTATTAATGTGCAGCTCACATTAATATTCTTTGACAGGGATAATGATTTGTTTATTTTGATTAGAAAATTGTGGTCATAGAGATTTCATAGAGTTTGGTTGGGATATTCCGTCATTATTCTAGATTCATAGTGTTCACACAAAGTATCACTTGAATCTATGAGGTTTTTTTTCCTAAAACACTATTTGAATTTTTTTTCTAAATTGGGATATATTTTGATCAATTTCGAGATCAAATTCTATTAAATGGTTATTTAAAAAATGGGTCATTCAAGAATGTTTTTTTAGTTTTTATTTTTTTGAGACACTTCCTCCCCGTAAATGGTGCCGCATTGGACGCATTCCTGGCATGGGAATGGAATAAAAATTTATTTGAATTACCATTGTATCTTTTAGTGATTAATCCAAGGTAGTCTCTTGCTGAATAGTGCACCAAAAATAATTTTTAACATTTTAATTAGAAGAATAATTGGGGTTTTTGAATTGGTTAGTTTTTGAAATTGAGAGAAACAAAACAAAGGGAATAAATTAAAAAATATATTCAAGATATGTTTTCATCTCACGTGATTAAAAACTACTATATGAGAAATTTGAATGGGTCTGTGTTTGTTTTCTAATTTTAAGCTATCATTGATCTAGTTTATTCAATCATTTTTTGTTAATTCTATTAAATTGTGATTCCATGGATGTGTCCTCTGACTCCCTTGACCAAATGATGATGGTGAGAGAAAACATGATCCATATATAAATTTGGACTACTCTCATTCCTTATGTGGGAGAGTTGTATTGAACAACGTCATATAACATGATCATTTACTTATCATGTCGTTTTATCAAAATAATAAAAAGAACATCCATTACCCCTCACTCATGTACTAACGATTGTCGAGTACTTCTCCTCTAAGTACTGGTATATTCCAACATATTTCAACCATAACTATTGGAGAGATATAATTATCATTGACTAATGAAAAATCATAATAATGGAATCAAAAACCAAATACAATTTCACTTGATAATAAAGACCTCTAAATGACATTGGAAGCAACATTGCATAAAGAGAAACTTGATTTGTTTGATAAATTAAAAAAAACAAAAGCATAAAAAAATATAACCTACCATTCCAAAATCACTGAAATTTTTACCACACCATGGTAAGAGTATTTTATAAGAATTTGTATGAACAAGGAATTACAAAACTAGGATGAAGAAAGACAAGATAAAGAATTTATATTTTTTCCTTCAAAATATTTCCACTAGAAGTTCTCATTGGTTCTGCCCAACAGATGGAAAAAACATGCCAATTTTAAATTATTACAAGATTTTTTAAATGTAATTTTATATCTAGAAATGAAATTAAAAATAATTTGGAGGCACTACAAATAATTTGTGGCTTTTTTAATGGAACTGACTATTTCTGGCCGCCAAACACTATTCCACTGACACCACTTGGAACAGTTCAATGGCAATCGTAATGGAATACTTTATACATAAAATTTAATTTTAAGCATGTCCTTATACTCATGTTTCAATCCCAAATATAATCATACCAATTTGAGGTCGGTATCCAGATAAATTCCTCATTTAATGATGTATGGTCCATTCTGCCAACCACAATAATTCTTCCACATAGTCGATTTTTTTGGGCATGTGGGACTTCGAATGGGCTCTGGTTAAAGAATAAAAATTTGTATCCCACAAATACATAAATACTAAAAAAATATAATACCTTCACTTGGATAAAAATTGTATATGTTATTTTCAAAAAATAGAAGAAACATAAAATTGCTAAATGTCCATATTTAACAAATTTTCACATTTTAGCCCGAACTCAACCAAAAAACTTAAGATGAGGAAAATAAGTGTAAATTTATTAATTGTTTTGGATTAAATAAATAAACACATAGTATAAATATTATAATATTATCCTTTAAAAATGATAACTATGATACATAGTGTGTAGCTTGCATGTACAATCTGTGTAGTCTGGCATGGATATATATCAAAGCCCCAGGTGTTTAACCCAGGTACACATTAAGATATATAAATGGAATGTAGCTCAATAATACAAACCATTTATTCAATAAATTAATAAATTTATTAAATTACATTAAATATTAAATTTCGTCATTAAAATTTAATTTTATTTAGTGACATTTGTTATGTTTGAAAATTTAATACAGGTTTTAAATAATAATAAAAATAAATTAATTTTCAATCGTAATCTGTTATAATTGGTTCTGTTATTTTTTTCCAATAATTACATTAATATGGGAATCTACAAACGAACTAATATGGTCATTAAGGAGAAATGGTATAATTTAATTAATTTACTAATTAGTTAGTTAATGTAACAACATTTCTATAAATAAAAAAATTAATATAAAGGATTGTAAACTAGTTTACTTTCTTGTATGTGTTGCATGTATAACCCTTCATGAGTTAGAACATGACTAGGGTATCTATTGTGTTTTATTTTTTTAATTTATTTCATGGGTTTTAAAAAATTATTATTAATTTTATTTCATGGACTTTTTGTCGTCCATCCCTCCCTTATTATGTACGACACGTCTGTCCAAGGTAATTTATGCAATCTACATTTATCCAATCCATTGGTTCCTCTCACATGCATGTGAGTTACAAATACTTGTAATCAATGGTGACTCCTAAGGATCTTATAGGTTGTTCAAGATGGAACCATAATGATTCGAACCCAGGTTCGACATTTCTAGACATGTGTAATGTTGAAACTCATTCTAATAACAGAAATATGAGTTATTTCCACAAGTTCATAGTTTTATTTAACATAAGGTGATTAAAACAATAAATGAAATATTCTAAAAAACATGTCATTTAACAAATTATTTTTTCCTATATTTTAAATATTTACATTATGTGTGCCTGACCCGAATCACGTAAATAAATGAATTAATGTTCAATGATTTATTTTAAATAAATGAATTTTGTGTAAATATTTTATCTAACTAGGATGTTTTATTAATAAAAATCACCCTAAAATTAAGAACACATGAAAACGATGAAATAATATAAAATTTACTTATAATTTATAATATCCCTAAAAAATTATGTAGTCATCAATCATTCCATCATCTAAATTATGATGATCCCAAAGTTTATGTGTAAGTTAATCCATCATCAGAGGAACATTTAATTATTGGGAAGTGTTAACTTGGATAGTGGGTTGCCTTTACTGAATTTGTATATGGATTGATGTTCTTCATCCTTCCAATACTAATTTGGATGTAATTATTCCGAAAATCATAGTATGGGTTTCATGATTGAGGATTCCACTCAATGGATCAAAAAGATTCAAGCCCAAAGTTGGTATAATGGCGTACCTAAAAATTGTATTGTAATTTTCAAGGCCTCTGTTTGATTATATGAAAAAAATAGATCTTTTCCTATAATTTTTTTTACAACTAGAAATTCAATGTTAAATAGTAATGGTTTTTAATACTTGATAAAATAGTTCATGACTAAATGAAATTTATTATTATTATTTCCCACTTAACTTATAATAAAATAAAGTTCTAGTAATCTATTTTAATTATTGAAAACAATGGTATGAAAAATCCAAAAAAAAATTGTGTCATCATTCCTTAACTCAGGGTAGGTGAATACATATACAAATTTTAATATTTGGTACAATTTTTTATGTGACACATTATTACCAATACATTTGTATTATGTGTTGGAATCACCTATTTTTGTTTTACCACCCTAACATGAGTGCATTGGTGAAAAGGATTTATACTGGAGATACATTGATAATTCTTCCTATGTCTGTCATATTATATTTTCAAATATGTATCCAGAGTTGGTGATACAGTATAAATAAATGGATTAATACACTATAATATCTCCTCTCCAAATAAATAAGTCTCAAATTAAATAAGAATATAAATTCACTATATTAGTGTAAAATTAATGAAGGTAATCCAGGTATAGTTCATGATGTCAAATTTCAAGAGAATATTGATTAGTTAGTGAAATTAGGATTCTATATGGACAATAAATTATCCATTATTCTTTTTTAATTACCCTTACCACCATAATTTGACATAGTTTTCCATGCTGGAATAAAATTTTAAAAGTCACTCTTGAAGCATTCGTCAATACTTTACCATTCCAATAAGGAATTATTGAAATATTTTCCTCCACCATTTTCAGTGATAAGTTTGAAATAAAAATCTAAACACCCCATGGATATTATAAATATAAATTATAAATTATAGAATCCTTAAAAGTGAAAAAAATATATAGATATAGAAGAATGAATATGTGGTTATTTTCTTCAAATGTGGAATGAATGGACATTAAAAAATAAAATGTAATAAATTAATTGAGGAAGTTGTTTCATATAGTTTATTTATATTCATCACATTTCTATTAACTCTTTTTGAATTAAATACTATATGCTTACAACATACTTTTATTTAATTACTAGAAATAAGATAGAATATAAATGTTGTTGAGGGAACTAAAAACGAGATGAGAGCATGGGATTACCATGTCAGCCAAGGGGTTCTCACTATTTCTCATTTCCAAATGGATTTATTCATGTTTTTAATAAGTCATACAAAAACAATTATCTTCACGTCTGTATTTACACGATGAGACATTATATCATTTTTAATTAAATTTTTTTCTTGTTTATAAATATAAAACAAATTAATAAAAAACGTTATAATTTCAAATATCCATTGCAATGAATGATGAATATAAAATATAAGACTCTTACCTAATTGTGGTAAGATAATTATTTTTCAAATAAAACTAAAATTAGTTGACTTGTATATTACTTTTAAATTATTTTTCACTCAAGTTATAAAATATAATGGATATGAAATAAATATATGTAATTTTTTAGATAAATAAACCTTTTAAATAATGATACATCACAATCCTTATAGAGTTAGTTAAACATGTATATGTCAACTATTATAAAGCTAAAGGTAACTTCATTTACATTATAATATTTCTCAAAGAAATTTTAAAATTCTCAGTAATGTAAATGAGTAAATTTGGTATAGAGTGAGGAATCATTGAGTTGGATTTTGAAATAACATATTATCCTTGTATTTATAGATCATTTATATATATTGAAGGTTCTCCCTAACTCACACCTTATTATATTAAAAAATTTCATTATGGATGTAAATGAAATATCAATAATATGTTTTACATATATTTCAAATCATCCATTCTATCATCCAATACATATTTTTCAAATAGAAGAGAAATATCTAAATGTATGCTAACTATATATATCATGGATATTATATCATTGGTTATATGATATGAATCATTTAGGAAACTATTAGATGTTATTTATGGAAAATAGTTTGTTAAACTACATCCTTAGCTACAAAAAACATTAAAATGATAATGTTATTCTATGTTATTTATTCTATAGCCACTAAAGATATTAACATCTTTTGAAGATCTACTATATTTCTATATTGGAATCAAATATATTTTAAGATTAATGGAGTAAACTAGCATCTATAGGTTAAGGCTTAGTATGAACATTGAGAGGAAAATTAATACATGACTCCACTCATCTTAGTGGGATGATTACTTCCAAAAAAGTATATAACATAGGAATATACAACCAAATACGAAGATTATATTAACCGCATTTGGTGATATATATATATATATATATATAGACTATTTTTTTTAAATAAATAATCATATAAGGATGCAGTAAATGGTTATATTCTAGGATTGAAAATTATGTAAAAAAATAATGTAATAGAATCAATGTATCAATATTCAGGGACAACATATATCAAATTTTTTATGGATTAATACTACTGGTGAGTATTCTAGGGAAAATAGTCATGTATAGTACAATATTATTCTAATATAGTGTGATATATTATTGACTGTTTTTGTCTATAAAAATACATATTCACCACTCATCAATACTAAAATACCTTTTGATTTCAACTAAACATATATTATTTATATAATATATTTTTTGGATATTCATTTTCAATGACAACTCATTTGGAGGAATCCTATTTGAATATGACAATATGTCATGAACAAAATGATACCATATATTTTTTATTCAAAAGATATAACATGAAAGGGTTAATGATATAAATAATTTCCATTATGATATTAAAATTAAATCTATTTATTTATGAATAAATCATTAATTGTGGTCATAGAAATTTTTTTTGGAGTGAATGAGTGACGGGAATCATGAACTGTCTAGTAGGTGTCCTATTAGTTTCAAAGATAAATATTTTGATAATACATATGAAAAAATGTTTTGTATCACTAGTATATTAGGTCAGTGGAATGATAATTCTATCTGTATAAATTGTAGATTTAACTTTTTTCTAAGGAAAAAGATCTAAAAAATAGATATATGTATTTTCTAAATCTAGTCATACTACAAATATAGATAATGTATTTGAAAATAAAATTTGAAACAACTCAATACTGAGTTGTTTTTGTAATAAAATACTTATATTAGAACATAAAATAGAAAATTAAGTGATTATGATGATTTATACAATTTCACTGGTGTATGTTCTATGAATCCAGCTTCAATTCCATGATATATACTAATATTTGATTTTACTGATGCAGAATTAATAGTAAGTGGATATCAATTAGATCAAAATTAATTAAATATAATTATTTTTAGAACTATCCCACATTACTAGGTTAGATAAAATTGGATGAGTTACATGTATCTTGAGAATATGGAGTACCAATGATAAATGCAATTGGACACATATTTCAATTTTATCTAGAACCACCGAAAAGACTAGAGTAATATTCTAGAAAACCATATAATAGCTACTGGTATATATAATATATTAGTGTCATTCAGCTTCTGATTAATCCTAATAAGTAATTCAACAATTTCCCATTCCATTATTGGATAATATAGAATGAATGATTTTTATCATTATCATGATAAGCTTTTACTATGGACTTAGTGATGATGTCGTGATTTTTGACTTGTAAGAAAAAGGTGTACACTAGGTTTTATAACTATATGGGTAATTATATCAATTTAGTAATGTTTCAATAAAGATAGTCACCACAAAAAAAATGTTTCATTAATAATCCAATCTGTGGAAATGTGGTGTGGCTAACATATATATCCATACATTGAATCACAATGTTTAAAATTTGAGGACTAATAATTCATTAGAAATTCGATCTAGTTCATGTGGGAGTTTGTTAGGGTTTTTTCCTTGAACCATATAATTTTTAATTATATTACATGTATTTTCAAATAATTTAATATTAATATAAATATATTATCAGGTATTGATTTTTCTCCAACATAAAATGGATGTGATGATGTCATAGGTTATTTTTCACATTGATAAGGTCATAGAAGTTGCTTGTTATAATGAGAAACATTAAGGGCTATGTCGATATTCTTAAATATAGTTATATAGTTTGAAAACATACTATGATAGGACAGATACTATGTAGACTATTAGGTGAGAGTACTCATAAGTTATAGAGGATTCCTCTCATGATGTTCTTACGTGGTAATCTCTAAGATGAATGATTATGAGAATAAACCCACTAGTAGGAATTGTTCATGATTTGTTGTCGTTAGATATTCATATCGGTGATCATGTTTCACAGTCTATAGACTTTATTATTGTTATTAATGAGTTTCATGACTCACACACATAGATTTTATAAAAAAATACATGATTCCATATGTTTTTAGTGATCATGGAAGTATTTTTTTCCTTCAATATTAATGGATATTGATATCTAGACCATTTTATTTCCATTTACTCATCACCTTAAATTACATGGAAATTTTTTAACGAACTATTAATTTTAGACACCAGAATAAGTGTTTAATGAGCATATAGGTTGGGGGTATATATGTGCAACATGATTCATAAGATTTATGATTAAGGTATTTTATCACACAGTGAGAGTTCATATGTGATTTTGGATGTTGAAAAATCATGTTCTTTCTTTTGGTGTACATTTCCCATTTCTTGAATGTATTCATGGACTTTAGGGTTAACCACCTAACTCCAATGATCATGAATTCAAGAGGGGTCATGCACTAATTGTTTCTATTGAACTGTATTAAATTAAATTTGAACTTAATTATAGAAATAAATATTCTTCTTCTAGGTAAGGAATAATTTTATTAAGGTTTTACTGATCGGTAATATTCTCAAAGTAGTAAATAGAAAATAATAATCATAAATAATTTATTATATATCGTGAATGAATAATAAATATTTTTTCAATATATTGAATAAAATACTTATTTTATTTGTCGAATATTTTAATAAATATTTATTTTCTACATTGTGAAGAAAATATTTATTTATGAACAAAATATATTATTAGGTATTCAATAAATTTCGAGGAGTCTGAATGTTCTAGGACGGAATCATGAGATAAATAATAATTTAAATACTAGTAAAATAATATTTATTATTTTTCAATTTAGTGTGTGAATTAAATTAATATTATTATTATTATTATTATTAGTCATGGGATTTATTAAAGATTATAATATTGTTTTAAAGGTTGGAATATAATTAAGTATTATATTAATTATAACCATATCTCATGAAATAATTGATTACATTTATTTTTGGATGTACGAAAATTGAGAATCATTGCGTGAAATTAAATTCTCTCATGACTACTCCTTCTCTCCCCTCTCAACAATGATAAATGTAAGAGATGTTATTTCAAGGATAAAGGATGAGATATCAACACCAATAGTTCTAGACAATCGATTCATCTTTCTGCAACCCGTAAATCAATTAGTGTCTCCTAGTGATCAATAGACCACATGTGATCACCTCAAGATGGATTCTATCCTTGGATCATCATAGATTAAGTATTTATTTATGACTGGTTTTTATCAATATCAACATCATCAATGAAGAATGGATACTAAGATGGGGCATTTTGTTCCATCAGTTCTAAATACTTTATTTATAAATTTAACATGAATTATCGTTTTTGATGATTTCATGAAACAAAATATTAAAATAAATCCTATAATAATACCCAATAAATTCCCTTATTCCATTCTTTGGACCTTAAATTACAACCTGGGAAGATGATCGAGTTTAATTTTTCATTGGTTCAATGATTAAAGGTAGTTTTTATTCCATATTATAGGATGTCAGCTATAGAGATTCATTATATGAAATCTTACATTGAATATCTAGATGAAAATAGAATCATATGGACTAGAACATCAAGATGGGGTTCATCAATTATTTTCTATATGAAGAATGGTCGAACATTGTTCTTATGTGTGGATTATCAGAGACGAAACTAGATGATTGTGAAGAACTATTGTCCCCTTATATGTATTGATTCTATCTTCAATCAGCTAAGAGGTGCCAAAAATTTTTATAAGATAGATTGAAGATAGGGTTCCATCATTTTTTGTGATACTATCTAACATACCCCAAAATACTATTAAAATTATGTATGGATTGTACATGTTTTTTGTGATGTCATTTAGTCTATAGAATAAACCAGTGGTTTTTGTCTCCTTGACGAATCGAATATGTCATATGTTCTTGCAAACATTTTTGGTAGTTTTATTCATTGAAATATTAGGCTACTTGTAGTCTTAAAATTACCATTCCCAATATCATGACATCATCATAAGTTCACTAAGATGGAATATCATTTACCCCATGCTATCTAAATTCAAATTCTTAGTTGAAAATTGAACTACATGGGTCATGTTATCTCATTGGATGCAGTGATAGTGGAACTATATAAGGTTTTAGCAAAGGTATCATGGGAGAGACCTGATAATTTATTTTAGAATATGATTTTTATAAGTCTAGGGGATTATTATAATAATCTAAAAAATGGATTCCCCATTCCTGCAACATCTATGTCCCACAAAACCTTGAAAGTGAGGTTATTTGTTTGGTCAGATTCTTATGATAGGTGCTTCCATAATCAGAAAATAATACTTACCTCAAAATTGATCCTCACTTCACCTGAGCTAGGTGACAAGTACTACACGTATTAAGATATATCTAAAGTCATATTATGAGTAATTTTTATGTTGGAGAATTTTTTGGTGTCATACATATCAAGAAAACATATACTGAATGAGTGTAGTTAACATACTCATGAAATGGGGTTATCTATGGCAGTACACACCTTGATATGTTTAAGAATAAATCATATGGGTGAGATATTTTTGGGGTACATGGACCACAATAGCCATAGGTAAATATTTTCATAGAAATACTTAAATGTTCAATTGAGGAGTTAGGTTGAGTATCTTCATTCGTTCAACTTTTTCATATCTTACTCTCTAAGAGAAGGATATTTCAATGTTGATTACTTGATCCATGAAACATATAAAGGGATATTATGAGATTATTAAACTTAGTGGTTCTTGCTTACATATGTTATAGACATGAATCCATATGTTTTGTAATCTCATGGATGAGTATCTATGACTTCAACACCAATTACACACATTCTTTTGAACCGAATAAAGACAGAGTAGTTATCTGATGTAGAGGTATTTTCTCTCATGGGAAAATTTTATGGTGATGATCTGCTATTTGGATTGTCACTTTTTATTAGTGATATTATTCTTATACACCACCTTTTATGGGTTCCTACACGTATACTTTTGTAATTTATGGGGGAGCATCATGCTTAAAAGTGGTCACTAAATCAAGGTATGAAATTTTTTTATTGTGATATCCATAAGAGTTACATGTGTCCGGGGATGAAAAGGTTGTGTGTTGGATTTGTGGGTAGATTTTTCACCTATTATTTGTTGAATAATAGGCATCGTAGGAATGTTTGGATATTATAGCCTCTAAAAATTCTAGAATGAATGTGGGATTATGTAACTATATAATTCAGGTTAGTATTATATAGGAAACCTCAAAATAATGTTGTAGTGTGGGTGATTGTGGATCTACAAAGGAAATTACCCCACTCTTTTCATATCAGGTAGACCATAAACATTAATAATATGGGTTTTCATTACATGAGAGAGTTAGTTTGACCACATGGTGTTCCAAGTTATATCATTTTTGATATAGTTCCTCATTTCACTTCTCATTTTTTGGAATGGTCAATAGAAGGTACTGGGAATAGATATCCTTCTGAGTATAGTGTATCCTCCTGATATTAATGGTCAGTCGAATATGATGATTCTAATATTTGAGGATATGTTGTAAGGTTGTGTTTTCAATTTTTTTGGGACTAACAGTTGGAACATGTAGATTTCATGTATAATAATATCTTCTACGCATTAATCCAAATAGACCCTTTTGAGTATTTATATGTAATTTCATGTTGCTCACCAATTGTTTTGGAAAAAGTAATTTGTGTTCGTTCTCATTAGACAATTTCTTCTAAATAATATGTATTAGTAGGTGGAGTTAAATATAATGTGGTCGGTGACCCTATAGATCTAGTACAAATAATACATATACCATCAGATATGGCCTCTTGAGTTTTAGGTTGATAATCATGTTTTTATTTGGGTGCCCCTAGGTTTGGGGAAATCCATATTAGAAAGAAATGGAAGGTAATGCCTAGGTTTGTCATCCCCTTCATGATATTAGAGATGTTCAGTAAACTAATGTACCATTTGAACATTCTACATTACTAAAATTCCTTGAATTACATGTTACAAATGCAACTACATTAAAGATATCATCTTGACCCTTCTCATTTAATAGAAGATGATGAAAACGGTCTATATTTTTATGCATCCTCTGAGGAAAATCTGGTCTATGTTATGAACTTTAGTGATAAGAATTGTTGTGGGAGGATGGTGTATATAGTTCTAGTGTAATGGATAAAAGGGAGTGTGCAATAGGAGACATGGGAGAGGGAAAATAGTATAAATACATAGTGGCCAGACATGTGCATCCAGACGCCGTAGTGATTCTTGGAATAGCTCAAGTATGAAATGTTATATAGTTGGGAGGTTGTATGATCTGTTAATTTCCTAGTAAAACATTTTTTTCTCTCTGTTTTTACCTTCCTTGGGTATTTTTGTTTCAATATAAATGTTGTTAATTGAATAATCTTCATGTTGTTCTTGTTCTATATGGAAATATTAGAAAGGATATTAGAGTATGGACATCTAATTAGTTCAGTCCATGAATTGTTATTTCATGATGATAATTAATTTTGCCTACCCTATGAAATCCACATAGGACATAAGTGATTCTAGATACCCTATAATGTCAAAACCCGAACCAAGAGGGGTCTCGAGCCGTGACTACCCAAAACCCACCTTTATTTGACATGGGATGGATAAAATAATTGAAGGCACCCTAAACATGGGGGGGAATTTTCCTATATACTTATACACACGCACATAGAAAACTCAATGAAATAGTGTAGAGGGAATAGAATAAAAGATGAAAAACTTCTATAAATAAAAAAAAATATACATGGACCACTAAACATAATGAATTACGGAAGTTTAAATTTAAAAATAAAATAGAAAAAATCCATGCCTAACCAAAAATTTCTCTCAACCATAAAAATAGAAAAATGTAAAAAATCATGATCCTTCCTCTTATTTCTCATGCTACGACCGTTGTATGTTGTCCATGTAGTCTATATACCTCTTCTCCTCTGAAGTCAGGATTGACCTATCTTCCATCTATAAAAGACATGACATGTGTAGGGAGAATCCCATGTAGGGTTGGGTATATTCATTACTATTTTATTTCCATAAAAAAAATTTGGGAGTAGAAAGAGATATAACTAAAGAGTAAAGTAGTAGATAGAACAAGGCATGGTAAAAAGAGTATTACCCAACCTAACAAGAGAGTGAAATTAACTCATCCAATCAAAACAATATCAAAATATTTTGAAGAGGAACTTATAATTGAATATTTATAGCATATATTAGGAGATTAGACTCATCCAACCATGATAATATTGTCACAAAAAGCATATGGAATAACCTACACATCTCTGCCTCTCTTGGAAGAAGAGTAACAGACAACCAAGGAGTGGGTACCAGAGAATGATATATATATATATATTCTCAGATAGAAAATTCCAAATGAGATGTTAAAGGGATCTTAATGTCACAAATTAACCCAATACTACAAGTCACCATTACATCCAAGGCAAGTACATCTTCGATTCCCAGCACCTCATGTGTCTTCCCAGGACACAGTAGTCAAAGTGAATAAATCACCACACTTTGATACAATAATCTTTAGGAAGCACTATCTGACCAACACATTTTTATGTCATGTCATAAGAATGAAACTTAATGGGGGGGGGGAATAATCCATCTTTCATGTAAGTCCAAAGGTACATCAAACCATGTCTCGTCACTATGCCTCACAGTCAAGGGGTTGCTATTTTTTGGAAAGGATCATGCTCCATAGTACGTGTCACGACCTGTCCTCGGGGCCCGTGCCGTGACTACCCCAAGCCCGCCTTCCATAGGCTAGGGGCTGGCGACTAGCACCAAGGCGTAAATCCTAGTAAAAGGAGAAGGAATTTCCTTTGTAAAGTAAACAAGCACCACAGAGTAAGTAAGTAGAAAAGTAAACACTAAGCAAAAGATGAGTACAACCGTAAGTGCGGAAAGTAAAACGGGGCCGGAAATACAAGCCCAACTGTAAAGTACGTCTCGAAAGGGAAAACAACAACTGAGAAGTAAAGCTGGTATGCCGAGCTGTCCACTGGAAATCCCACCTGTAGGGTGGGTACAGATAGCTCCACTGCTCCACGGGTCCCGCCGTCTACTCCGAGTACGTCCGCCCAGTGGTGCACCTCCGGGTACCGACTTGCTCCGTAAGCCTGAACCACGGTCAGCGCTATCCGTCATCTGCAACCAACACAACGTAGTGCGGGCATAGCCCGTGCAGGGGTGAGTATAAGCAACTCAGTAGGGACCCCGAGATCCCCGTAGGTCTCCCAAAATCCACAAAGGATAAACCACAAAGGAATGATACAATCACAAAGTAGCAACCGACACTGCTTAGGTATATGCCCATACATATACCTAAGTCATCAATTCCAATACGCTCCAACCTCCGAGCCCAAGTACAACTCAGTCCACATAGTAAAGTATATGTATTCCACACAGGAAAGCATAACTTAATCCACACAGGATAGCACAACACAATCCACACAGGAAAGCAAACATGATTCAGCTCACCCATGTATACATCTTCTGATGACGATAGAGATGATCACTGTTCCATCTAAGTCGTCGGACCCACAAAGGATCAATAGGTACTAACCCCCACAAAGACCCATACATGATCGTGCTCACACAGGACCTGTAGGCGCTGGCTCACACAGAACCGCTGAGCGCTGACCCACACAGGATCGAATCCACACAGGATCTGTAGCACTGATCCACATAGGATCGCTGAGTGCATTAGTCGTCGCAGTCCACTGAGGATCTCTGCACAGTCGTAGTTGCAGTCCACTGAGGATCTCTACACTATCGTTGAAGTCGCAGCCAGCACTAGGGTTCCCGCACACATCAAGCTCGTTCGAGAGGGTCCGCTCCACAAGATAAGAGGTTGATACATCAACTGACACATAGTCCAGAGTTGATGTATCCAAAAGTTTTGTATCGTCAACAGGAACTCAACATCGCAGACGGCGCGTCAATCGGACGCCCGGTCTGAGAGTTATTGGCTTTTTCGTCCTAGGGGCCTGGTTGGTTTTAAGGAAAAACCAACCCGACCATACTCCACCTGCATCTCAACCTCGGGAGGAGTATGCCAAAAGATCCGTCTCACTAAGAGGAACTCAACAAAGTTGACGGCACGTCAATCAGACGTCCATAGCTCATGATATTAGTGTTTCCGCTCCGAGGGCCCGGTTGGTTTCGTGTACGAACCAACCCGGCCAAACACAATGTATTCCAAAACCTTGAGTGTAAAATACCGAAACGACCATCTCGATCCAAGGATCTCGTTGCCACAGATGGTTCGTCAATCAGAGGTCCGTAGCTCAATTTATGGGCAAACGACCAAAGATGATCCGAAAACGGGGGTTTCGGGCCCGGACCGACCCGGCCCGAGACCCCCCCTGGGTCGGCCCGAACCGGGTCGACCCGACCCCGGTCCCGGTCGACCCGGCCCGGCGGCCCGTCACCAGCTCAGCTCGGCCGTTTGGCCGAGCGGTGGGTCGTGGGAAACGGGGGGCACATCCCCCCCATGTTTATGAAACCAACGGCCCCCCACGTGGGGGGGGGGGGGGGGGGGCGCTCCAGCCAACCGGGGGTTCAACCCCTGGGTCTTCAGGGTAACGGCCGGCGTATGGACGACCGTTCTTCATACACGCAGGAGCCAGAAGGGGTCCTGCCCTGACCGGCCGCCGCGGCACTGCCGCGACTGGTTTCTCCGGTGGCGCGCCGCTGCCACCGGTCGCCGGCACCGCCGCACCGATGTGGTGAACCGCCATCGAGCTCTGCGGACCACCGGTCGCGCACCGGTGGTCCGTTTTGACCTCCACCTACGCCAATGCTCTCCTCGGGTCGAGAACTTCACTGCAGTGATCTCAAATCCTTACTGCGGTCTCGTTGCTTCATCACCGACAAAACCGTACAACAAGAGAAAATAGCGGAGGGTTTTCGGGCTGTGTTCGTACGGCCCGCACCCTCCGCATTAAGAGTTTTCAAAAACGGAAACTAAGTATCAATTTCATATCAATTAAAATTGAAAAAAACTTCCCTTGATTTGCTTGAAATAAAAACATGCCAAAAAAATTCCCGTCCCACAAGAATTTAAATAACTAACACAGACCATCATATAAATGAAATAATCCGCATTCATTATCTTAAAAGGGGGAAAATGAAGGGAAGAGGATGAAATTATCAAAAACAAACCCCTACTTGATAAAAGAGGTTGCACGTCGGGCGTCGCGGAAATGGCGTCGTTCTGTCAACGTTGGAGGAATAACCGTTTGGTGAAGTCGAGTAGAGTCGAGTCGACACTCTCAGAATACTTCGTGGGTGGGGATGCTTCCCTTCCTTGCTCTGGTTGAAGAAGGTAGAAGGTTTCGCTTCATGTTCTTTGGAAACGTGGAACATTTTTCTTCGAGAGGTTGAAGGTCTTCCAAAAGTTCTTCCCTCTCCTTAGTTCTTCCCACAAATTTTATGCCAACCCAAAGGAGGAGAAAATAACCTCTCTTTTTAGTGTTGGCAAAATTAATTCAAAAGAAAACAAACACTCAAAATAATAAATTATGTTGGTTTAATTTATTAAATGCAAAGTGTTGGAAATAATTTCAAAAGTTTGAAATTCAATTAAGCTACACTTAACTCACCTTATTAATTAAACAAGCTATCAACATTAAAGTGGGAGTTGTGGGGGGGGGGGTTAGAGGATATGAAGGGGTGGGGTTCGTGTGGGCCCCAACACCCTCATAACCTCCCAAAGGAGGTTGGGTGGTTACCCAACTTCCATTAAAAACTAAACACTTAGAGTGAAATAATAAAAATTGTACTGTAATTGTAAACTAAACTTCGACAATTTTTATTATCAACACTTGTGTAAACACAACTTCGGAACAGGTGTTCCTAAGCGATTACTGGCGCTGTAGTTCCATAGGTGCCCTCAAAATTCGATTCCGGGCACTGGTTCAAAAGTTAGAAATTCCCGCTCGTTCGTTCACTGAACGTACCCGAGCCAAACTTCGGAAATTAATTCTAGGCACACCGGGCCTTGGAATCAGGTGCCGTCAGAAACTGAGTTCTTGTAAAATTCCAAAGAAAATTAAGAAAAAATAACCCTTGAATTTTATGTGTCTTTACATTATTCCCACCTCAGGGATTTACGTCCCCGTAAAGATACATCAAAACTAGTGAAAAAAATGAGGGTACTGAGCATGCATCTGAGCCTCACACTCCCTAGTGCTCTCCTGGAGGTTCCTGTGCTGCCATCTGATGCGTACCAGAGGAATCGACCATCCACGTAGGACCCGCTCCTGTCGATCCTCAATCACCACTGGGACCTCCGCAAAAGTCTCCCCATCATCAACGTCAAACTCCCCATGGTCAATGATGTGCGTCGGGTCATTCACGTATCTCCTCAGCTGACACACGTGGAAAACGTCGTTCACCTGATGCAACTAAGGTGGTAGAGCTAGGCGATAAGCCACCTCGCCAATCCTGCTGAGGACCTGGAAGGGTCCGATGAAGCACAGAGATAACATTCCGCCTCGGCCAAATCTCCGTAATCCACGTCGAGGTGAGACACACAAGAAGACGTGGTCGCCATCCTCGAACTCTAGTGGCCTCCGCCTCCTGTCAGCGTATGACTTCTGTCAGCTCTGATCTATCCGCATCTGCTCCTGGATGACCTGGACCATCTCCAGTCCCACAAGTGCTAACTCCCCAGGGACTGTCCAACACAAAGGAGATCTGCAAGGTCGGCCGTAAAACGCCTCGTATGGTTCCATCCCGATGGTGGAGTGGTAGCTGTTGTTGTACGTGAACTCCACCAATGGTAGGTGGTCCTCCAAGCTGCGACCACAATCGAGAACGCATACGCGGAGCATTTCCTCAAGAGTTTGAATGGTCCTCTCCATCTGACCATCCGTCTAGTGGTGAAAGGCTGTGCTCAGACGTAGCTGCATCCCGAATGCCTCCTGCAATCCCTTCCATAGCCGGGAAGTAAAGCGAGCATCTCGATCGGAGATGATAGATGATGTCACACCGTGAAGCCGCACAATCTCATGGACGTAGAGACACCCCAAGCTCTCCACTGAGCCCTGATCTGAGATGGGTAAGAAGTGTGCTGACTTGGTGAGTCGGTCAACAATCATCCAAATGGAGTCGTGACCTCTGGGAGTGCGTGGAAGTCTAGTCACAAAGTCCATAGATATCCCATCCCACTTCCACTACGGAACCTCCAAGGGTTGTACCAAGCCTGCTGGTACCTGATGCTCTGCCTTCACCTGCTGACAGATGAGGCATCATGAAACGAACTCCGCCACAGCCTTCTTCATGCCTGCCCACCAGTGCTATCGTCTAAGATCCTGGTACATCTTCGCCACTCCGGGATGTACCGCCAAGGGAGAAGTGTGGAACTCTCTCAGCACCTCCTCCCGTAAAGCAACTGGTACCATGGTACATCCTCTGAAAATGATGTCGTGCTCTGCTCCAATGGAGAAACCATCTGGTGCCTGTCCTGAGGATATCTGGGCACGCCGCGTCTCACAGTCAGAGTCCCCACGCTGTGCCTCTCCGACTTGCTGTAGTAGTGGAGGAGTGACTGTGAGAGACTGAAGGAAAGCTGCTCCATCTCTATCCACAAAGGAAATCTGCAAAGAGGCTAGCTGCTCTGTCGCCTCCTCAAGTAGCTAAATGCCCATCCTCCGGCTGAGGGCATCGACTACCATGTTCTCATTTCCAGGAGTATATAATATCGCAAAGTCAAAGTCCTGGAGGAACTCGATCCATCACCGCTGTCTCAGATTCAAGTCCTTCTGCGGTAAGATATACCTGAGACTCTTGTGGTCAGAATAGTCTGTAAAGCGCTCGCCCATCAGATAGTGTCGCCACATCTTCAGGGCGAAGACCACTACTGCTAACTCCAGCTCATGGGTAGCATAGTTCTGCTCATGTGGCTTCAACTGACGTGATCCATAGGCGATCACTGCCCGCTCCTGCATCAAGACACATCCGAGTCCGGTCCCCGATGCATCGCAGTATACTACGTACTTTACCCCCTCCTCTGGCAACCTTAAGATAGGTGCGCTAGTCAATCTCGGTCTCAGCTCCTGGAAGCTCTGCTGACATCTATCTGACCACACGAAGGGTTTTCCCTTCTTGTTCAAAGCTGAGAGTGGTGCCGCAACTCTAGAAAAGCTTGGCCCAAATCTCCGGTAGTATCCAGCTAGACCCAGGAAACTCCGCACCTCCGTCACGCTTCTGGGTGGCTCCCAAGCTAACACTGCCTCAATCTTCACATGATCCACTCCAACTCCCACCTCAGAATTGACGTGTCCCAAGAAGTGGTCATTGCGTATCCAGAACTGGAACTTCGAGAGCTTACCATAATGTTGGTTCTCTCTGAGTGTGTCTAGTATAACCCGAAAGTGGTAGGCATGCTCCTCCTCCGTCGTCGAGTAAATCAAAATGTCGTCGATGAAGACCACGACAAATCGATCGAGGTATGGCTGAAATATCCTGTTCATGAAGGCCATGAACACTGCTGGAGCATTGGTTACGCCGAATGTCATAACCAAGAACTCATAGTGGCCATACCGACATCTGGAGGCCGTCTTCTGCATGTCCTCGTCCCGAACTCTAAGCTGATGATAGCCTGAACTGAGGTCTATCTTTGAGAACCTCTGTGCTCCCTTGAGCTAATCAAAGAGGTCATCAATCCTCGGTAGCGGATAATTATTCCTCACTGTCACCTGGTTCAGGTGATGATAGTCGACACAATGTCCCAAACCCCCATCCTCCTTCTTGGCAAACAAAATCGGGGAAGCCCAGGGTGAAAAACTGGGTCGGATAAACCTCTTGCCCTACAAGTCCTCCAACTGTACTCGTAGATCTCGAAGCTCAGCGGGGGCCATCCGATATGCTGGAGTCGATATCGGGGATGTCTCAGGGTACATGTCAATGTAAAATTCTACCACTCTACGAGGAGGTATCCCTGGAACGTCATCGGAAAAAACGTCCGCAAACTGATCCACCAATACAGGAAAACTAGGACTCTGCACGTCAACTGCTCCTAGGATGAGGCTAGCCAACTAATGTGTGATGCGCTGTCCTATCCTCTGCGTGATTCCATCTTGTGCTGATAAGGCTCCCTTCTGGCCGGTGAAGGTGAACCTGCTCCCGTCGGTGCGAACACATCACACCTTGCGCCTAATACAGTTGATCTGAGCATGAACCGTAGATAACCAATCCATGCCCAAGATGACGTCGTAAGGCCTCGACGCCGCTAAAAGAAGATCCCAGCCGAAGCTCTCGCCTCCTAGATTAAGCTCAAACTTCTGACATCAGTGCATAATCGTCGAGTCTGCTCCCGTAGTAGTCTCTAGCAGTAAGGATCGAGCCAACGACTCTGTCAGAATATCCGAGCTCCGAACAAGGGCAGCGGCTATGAAAGAGTGACTCGTTCATGTGTCTATAAGTACTGCAGCATGGGTGGAATAGACATAGATAGTACCTCGAATCATCTCGGGCACACCGTGGTTGTAGGTCTCCGCTGCCTGGAGTTGTGCCTGTCTCTGCCCGCCAGCTCCCCATGGTCGGGGTGGACCTCCTGGTGGTGGTGGTGGTAAAGCCTCAAAGCGTCGCCCACCACCTGCTGCTCGGCCAGCTCCTCTGCCTCATCCGCCTCCTCCCTGCGGACCGCCACGGTCGACCCTCTGCCTCTGCCTTGGTGGTCCCTCAACCGTGTGCTGCTCCTCGGCACGGTGAGTCAGGCAGTCACGAGCCAAGTGGCCCTACCCGCCGCACGAGTAGCACTGTCTACCTCTCGAAAGACCGGCTCCACGCTGTGTGCCCCGCACTGCTGAGCCAGTTTCCTGAGGTCGTCTACCTGAGGGTCTGGTATGCCTAGAACCCAAAGTCATCCATCGACTGCCTGCTACAGAACACTCTGCTACGTGTCGCCCTGCGGTGGGTCTCGGTGCTAGTGTAGACTCAGCAAGAAAACTCTCGATCAAAAGGGCTCGTTCCAGTACCCCTGTCTGTGTCGGAATGCTGAGCGAGATCATCAATGCCCTGATCTCGTGTCTCAATCCCTGATCAAAGGTCCGGGCCTGGAAGAATGGGTGTTGTACCGCGTCGGTCGAGTAGCGCGAGAGATCGGTAAATCTTGCTGAGTACTGGGCGACCAGCATGCTGCCCTGCCGCATCTGAAGAAGCTTCTGAATGCGCACCGCACGGAGGGGGCTGGGACGAACTCCGAGCGGAAGAGGCTCTCAATGTTCGTCCAAAGTAATGATGCCTCATCGTGCACCTAGAGCATCATGCTCCACCATCATCCCGCTGCTGCGTGTAGTAGGCTCGCAGTGAGGATCACCATGAGGTCTGTTGGTTTCCTCACTAGCCTGAAAACTCGAACCACTGCCTCCAGCCAATCCTCAGCTGCCTAGGGGTCCATCTCTCCGCGGAACCTGGGAGGTCGCTGGCGCTGTAACTCATGCATTGCACTGGGGCGACGTGCATCGTTAGCGGCTAGTACTGGAAGCATCAGTCACTCGGCGGGTAGAGCTACCACCGGTGCCACTGCTGAAAAAGGGCCTTGCACCGAGGCCTCGTCGCTTGGTGGGCTGTCATCACGCTCAACTCTCGGAACCCTAGCTGGCTGCCATCGTGGGGCCATCCTGAAACGAAACAGGTGAGCCATAGTCAGAACAGTATACCTGGTGAGCTGATACAAAGTAATCACAAAGAAAACTTGAAACACACACGCAATCAATGTTTTCATGCATTAAGTCGGAAATCAGAAGTCAGGGTCCTGGTGTATGGATACGTCGACCGCCACACCAACACTGGACTCCCTGGACTGATAACCACACTCAATATGCTAAACAATATTGCTTCACAGAGAAAAGATCAGAGTCTGCGATAGAACCGAACCGCCTCTGATACCAATTTGTCACGACCTGTCCTCGGGGCCCATGCCGTGACTACCCCAAGCCCGCCTTCCATAGGCCAGGGGCTGGCGACTAGCACCAAGGTGTAAATCCCGGTAAAAAGGGAAGGCATTGCCTTTGTAAAGTAAAAAAGCACCACAGAGTAAGCAAGAGGAAAAGTAAACACTATGTAAAAACTAAGTGCAACAGTAAGTGAGGAAAGTAAAAAGGGGATGGAAATACAAGCCCAACTGTAAAGTACAACTCGAAATGGAAAACAGCAACTGAAAAGTAAAGCCGCTACGCCGAGCTGTCCACTAGAAATCCCACTTGTAGGGTGGGTACAGATAGCTCCACTACTCCACGGGTCCCGCTGTCTACTCCGAGTACGTCTGCCCAGTGGTCCACCTCTGGGTACCGACGTGCTCCGTAAGCCTCAATCGCGGTCAGCGATGTCCGTCGTCTGAAACTTACACAATGTAGTACGGGCATTTCCCGTGTAGGGGTGAGTATAAGCTACACAGTAGGGACCCCGAGACCCCTGTAGGTCTCCCAAAATCCAAAAAGGATAAACCACAAAGGAAAGATACAATCACGAAGTAGCGACCGACACTGCTTAGGTATATTCCCAAACATATACCTAAGTCATCAATTCCAATACGCTCCAACCTCCGAGCCCAAGTACAAATAAGTCCACACAGGAATGTATACGTATTCCACACAGGAAAGAAAAACGTAATCCACACAGGATAGCACGACACAATCCACACAGGAAATAAAACATGATTCATCTCACCCATGTACACATCTTAGGATGAGGATAGAGATGATCATTGATCCATCTAAGTCGTCGGACCCACAAAGGATCGATAGGTACTAACCCCCACAAAGACCCACACAGGATCGGGCCCACACAAGACTTGTAGGCGCTGACTCACACAGAACCACTGAGCGCTGACCCACACAGGATCAGATCCACACAGGATCTTAGGAACTGATCCACGTAGGATCGCTGAGTGCAGTAGTCGCTGCAGTCCACTGAGGATCTCTGCACAGTCGTCGTCGTAGTCCACTGATGATCTCTGCACTATCGTCGAAGTCGCAGCCAACACTAGGGTTCCCGCACACAGCAAGCTCGTTCGGGAGGGTCCGCTCCACGAGCCGAGAGGCTGATACATCAACTGACACATATTTCATAGTTGATGTATCCAAAAGTTCCGTATCGTCAACAGGAACTCAACGTCGCAGACGACACGTCAATCAGATGCCCATTCTGAGAGTTATTGGCTTTTTCGTCCCAAGGGCCCGGTTGGTTTTTAAGGAAAAACCAACCCGACCGTACTCCACCTACGTCCAAACCTCGGGCGGAGTATAAAAAAAGATCTTTCTCACTAAGAGGAACTCAACAAAGTCGATGGCACGTCAAACGGACGTTCGTAGCTCATGATATGAGCGTTTCCGCTACGAGGGCCCGGTTGGTTTCGTGTACGAACAAACCCGGCCAACCTCAAAGTATTGCAAAACCTTCAGTGTAATATACCGAAACGACCGTCTCGATCCAAGTGTCGCATTTTTGTATACGGTTCGTCAATCGGAGGTCCGTAGCTCAAGTTATGGGAAAAAGTCCGATGAAGATCCGAAAACGGGGGTTTCGGGCCCGGACCGACCCAGCCCGGGACCCCCCCTGGGTCGGCCCGAACTGGGTCGACCCGGCCCAGCCTGGCGCGACCCGGCCCGGCGCCAGCTCAGCTCGGCCGTTTGGCCGAGCCACGGGTCGAGGGAAACAGGGGGCACAACCACCCCACTCCCCCCCCCCCGTGTTTATGAAAGCAACGGCCCCCCACGTGGGGGGGGGGACGCTCCAGCCAACCAGGGGTTCAACCCCCGGGTCTTCAGGGTAACCAACGACGTATGGCCAGCCGTTCTTCATACACGCAGGTCCCAGAAGGGGTCCTGCCCTGACCACCGCGGCCAGCTTTGCCGGCCGTCTTAAAGGCCGCCACGGCACTGCCGCGACTGGTTTCTCCAGCGGCACGCCGCCATCAAGCTCTTCCGACCACCAGTCGCACACCAGTGGTTCGTTTTGACCGCCGCTTGCGCCAATGCTCTCCTCGGGTCAAGAACATCACTATAGTGATCTCAAATCCTTACTGCGGTCTCGTTGCTTCATCACCGACAAATCCATACAACAAGAGAAAATAACAGGGGGTTGTTGGGCCGTGTTTGTACGGCCCGCACCCTCCGCGTTAGAAGTTTTCAAAAATGGAAACAAAGTATCAATTTAATATAAATTAAAATTGAAACAAACTTCCCTTGATTTTTTGAAATAAAAACATGCCAAAAAAATTCTCATCCCGCAAGAATTTAAATAACTAACTCTTATCATCATATAAATGAAATAATCCGCATTCATTATTTTAAAAGGGGAAAAACGAAGGGAAGAGGATGCCATTATCAAAAATAAACCCCTACTTGATAAAAGAGGTTGCACGTCAGGCGTCGCGGAAACGGCGTCGTTCCGTCAAAGTTGGAGGAAGAAGCATTTGGTGAAGTCGAGTAGAGTCGAGTCGACACTCTTAGAATACTTCGTGGGAGGCAGTGCTTCCCTTCCTTGCTCCGGTTGAAGAAGGTAGAAGGTGTCGCTTCACGTTCTTCGGAAACGTGGAACGTTCTTCTTCAAGAGGTTGAAGTTATTCCAAATGTTCTTCCCTCTCCTTAGTTCTTCCCACAAATTTATGCCAACCCAAAAGAGGAGAAAATATCCTCTCTTTTTAATGATGGAAAAATTATTTCAAAAGAAATCAAACACTCAAAATAATAAATTATGTTGGTTTAATTTATTAAATGCAAAGTGTTGGCAAGAATTTCCAAAGTTTGAAATTCAATTAAGCCACACTTAACTCACATTATTAATTAAACAAGCTATCAACATTAAAGTGGGAGTTGTGGGGGGGGGGGTTTAGAGGATATGAAGGGGTGGGGTTCGTGTGGGACCCACCACCCTCATAACCTCCCAAAGGAGGTTGGGTGGTTACCCAACTTCCATTAAAAACTAAACACTTAGAGTGAAATAATAAAAATTGTTGTGTAATTATAAAATAAACTTCCACAATTTTTATTATCAACACTCGTGTAAACGCAACTCCAGAACAAGTGTTCCAAACCGATTACCGGCGCTGCGGTTCCATCGGTGCCCTCGGAATTCGATTCTGGGCACCGGTTCAAAAGTTAGAAATTCCCGCTCGTTTGTTCAATGACCGTAACCGAGCCAAACTTCGGAAATTAATTCTGGGAACACCGAGCCTCAGAATCAGGTGCCGTCAGAAACCGCGGTCTTGTAAAATTTCAAAGAAAATTAAGAAAAAAATTCCCTTGAATTTTACGGGTCTTTACAGTACGTAAGGATTGTCCTACTCTAGTAGCCACCAATGAATGTCACTTACTAGCTTGAATGAATGGTATCACATAGGGAGGTCACCAGGGGTTGCCACTACCCATTTCTACTAGAGGGTTACCCTGGTGAGTCATTAGGGAAATTCCACTACCCAAACAGGTTTTATGGTTATGCCTATAAGATGTCATTGGGGAGCTCCACTACCCAATACAGTTGAGGGTAATCCTAATATGTCATGATAATCCACTACCTAGACCTAATATTGTGTTACATAGAAATATCATTGGGTTACTCCACTACTTATCCTAACAAGAAGTTAATCCCAAAACATCCATAAGGAAATTCCACTACCGATACCACATGAAGGTTAATCTCGGAACTTCTCTGGTTATTCTGCATGATCTCTACCATCATGGGGTGTCACCTCATCACATGATAAACCGAAAACATTTCAATTAATATCTTAAAATATTCTTCTGAGGGAAAATTTTCATTCTACATTGAAAAACACTTAGGATCGACATCCCATGGTCCAAAATCTGAGTTCAAATGAAGGAGATATTGATGTTTAAAGATCGCTCGGAAGAGATCAAGTTTAACCCGATATGTGAGGGGACCCACACATGAGGTGGTACCTCTTCAAAGCCATGTTAGGTCTCTATTATGTTCATGGGTCTAGTCTATATGGGGTTACAGGCCATGTAGGTGGACTACATGGTGTGTCCCACCTATCTAAGGTCTGGGCCACGTCTACTGGTCATGTCTGGGGACTCGGACCCCATGTCCATGTACTATGGTATGTGGTTTGTTAGTCCACATATGTTTCCACCAGTATGGAAAAATGTGTATATGTTCTTCTTACCTGACATCCCACCCCGTGTGAAACATCACATAGATTTTCCAACTAGGGAAAGAGTACAGAACATGTGATGGAGGACTACACACCATATCAGCCTTATATTTTCCCAAACCGTAGATCTACTACTGATGGAGGCTATATATAGTGTGTTCTTCCCACTACATGATATATATCTGGTATTTTTTCTAGAAAGATTAGGTTTTCACAAATCCTTGTTTGTGCTCTGAATCTAGCTAAACAACTTTAGATCTCTCTAAAAATCCTTCTAAAATCATTATATTTATCCATGAATCATGTTCAAAATTTGTCATTCACTTAGAATTTTCTACAGGAATGAACGAGGGTTTCGTTTTTCTTTATTCTCACACCCATATGTTCAACACCTCATAATGTAGATCCAAATCATCACATTTTTCATCTTTTCATCATGACATTTACATATCTATGCACTACTTGAATAATGATTGATGTTTCATTGATCCACCACAAATTCGGGCACTCGATCAAGCTAGGGACTCCTGGAAATAGTCGAACTAGGATCCAAGGTGTCATTATATTGAATAATATGAAGAACATGGGAATAAATCCACCATGAACAATGGTTTTATGATCGTTGGCCAAAATGTTCTTGGACAATAATCAATAATGTTCACTTGGATTAGATATAATTAATAATCAAAGGAAAATAATCGAGCTTCAAATAATTGGTGCATGAATGGGAGCACATATTGAATAACAAAATTATTAATCTACACCAAATTTAATACAAGGCAAAAAAACAAGAATGATTAGTCATACCTCTTTTTTTATCTTTCTTTTTTGAAAAACATACTCATGTCGTAATAATAAGAAGACTGTTTTTTCGTTGAAATATGATCCACCCTGATCTTGACGTTCTTTGTCCCTAGATCTCAATTTTCCAATATTGGAGGGGATGAAATCTCATTGGTTGATGGGATAATTATGAGACAACACAGGAAAAATTCCCTTAGTGATGTATTTAAAACAAAAATTAGGTTAAAATAAATTATGTGAAATATTAATTAATTAATCCACTTAAATTAACCCTCTAATGAGGAAGGGTTCCGAACATCCCATTCCAACTAATTTTACATCACTCGTGGGGTAATCAATGCATTTAAAACCCAAAAATGGTCTCATATTTCTGATTTAATCATCCATTTAATATTTATAACTGTATTAATAATTAACCACATGCACACAATTTAAAATATATTTAATATTTTTACAAAATTAATTCTGGGCACAATGGGTGTTGGAATCATATATTCCCTCATCACCTATCACTGAAAATACAATTATAAATATTTAGATATCTTACAAGGAAAAAATTGGGTGTCTACATCATTACCTTCTTAAAGGTTTTCAACCACAAAAAGTAGAAACTATGAAAAAAATCTCGGATACTGATCCCACATCTAACTCTACCACTCACAAGAACTCTCCTACATGTTTCTCTTCTACCAAAACACGGAAACCAAAGGGATTTTTCATACTTACAAGGTCCTATCATATTTTTCCTTGATTTCTACCTTGTTATATGCAATGTTGGCCTTATCCTTGATGTTAAAATCACCCCAGACAATGATGTGCATTGGGTTGTGCACATATCACTATAGTTATGATATATATAAGATTTCGGGCACCTGCTCCAAATTTTTTTGTATGGTGAGGTAATAGGCAACCTCACCAACCCTCTGCATGATCTCGGAAGGGATAATGAACATTGGGGATTGATTTCCTCTCAATCCAAACGTTTTTATTACTAATCATGGGGAATATATCAAGAAAACATATTCACTCTACTTTAACTCCAATGGTCTACAACAACAATCTTCATAGTATTTCTATCTTCTCTATTCCATCTTCATACACTCATGGATGACCTATTTATTTTTTGTTTTCACATGAATCAACTATATAATAACAATATATAACTCTCCCATATTTTCAAAACACAAGGGTGACCTATAGGGTATCCTATATAGGGACTCAAAAGGTGTCATATCGATGTTAAATTGGTAGCTATTGTTGTATGTAAACGCTAGCAAGGGAAATTGAACCTCTCGACTCTGACCAAATTTGAACATGTACGCCCTCATCATATCCTTTTGCACTTTGGTAGTGAACTTGGTCTACCCCTCAACCTTGCGGTTAAAGGATGTACTCATCCAAAATTGGGTCTCGAATGCCTCATATTGGCCTCTCCACAATCATTATCTAAACTACGCATCATTATCATAGACAATCTTCATGGGTGCCTCATGAAGGTGGATGATCTCCCATATGTACAACTTCCCCAAATGCTCCAAAAAACTATACTCCATAATAGAAAGTTAGTGTGCTGAATTTTTGAGTCAGTCTACTATAACCTAGATGGCGTCTTGGCCCCTCACAATGCATGGAATCCCAGTGAGTAATTCCATGGATATTCCATCTCATTTCCACTCTATGAGATCAAGAGGCTGAAACAAACCTTCCAAAACGTGGTTCTCCGAATTCAATTGCTGATAGGTGGGGCATCGTGAGACAAACTCAGCTATGTTACATCTAATGTTGTGCCACCAAAACTTCTGCTGAAGGTCTCTATACATTTTCCACACAATGGGATGTATAGCTAAGGGAGAAGTGTGGAAATCTCACATCACCACCTCAAACATCACAATTGGAACTATTTTTTCTCTAGAACAAGATCTTGTGATTCCCTCCTTTAGAATAACTTTTTGTTGGGTTGTTCGTGGATATATGATTATGAATAAATTCATCGTCAGTGTCCCCCCAGTTGGGACTCTTTTATAAGATGGAGGAGCAAAGAGATCAAAAACAATAGACTATAGAAAATTTGTACCCTTCTACTCCACTACGTTCATCTTTAGGGAAGCTAAGTAATCTGAATTATCCCATACTAGGAAAGCATGGGACTTCAGGATAAGAAAATATACTACTATGTTTGCCTTTCTTGAAATATAGACAATCTCGAAGTCCTATTCATGCATGATCTCCAACATGCATTGATATATTATGTTCATGTATCTATGAGTGAAAATGTACCTGAGAATATGTTGATCTGAGCATACCATAATGTTTACTCTTACAAGGTAGTGTCTATACATCCTTAGGGAGAAGACTACCATTTCCAGCTCTAGGTCATGAGTCACATAGTTCTTCTTATGGGGACTTTACTAACTTGATGAATATCTTATGAATTTTTGTTATTCCATCAATGTGAAACTGAGCCCATCTCTTTAGGTATCACAATACACTATAAACTCAACGCCTTACTTCAGTAGCCTCAACACCGGGTTACTCATTATCCTTTGACAGAACATCCCAAAATCCCTCTCAAACAACTCAATCAAGGTAAATAGTTTCCAAATCCATATCATGGCGGTCAATGTGGGTGCGATTCTATTGTGGTCACCCACAATTCTCATACAGTAACCTGCCAATCCAAGAAAACTTTGTACCTCCAACACATTCTTTTTCGGATCTCAAGAAAGAAATGCCTCTATATTATTCAGATCCATGGATAAAACTTGTTCAAAAATGACATTTCTAGTAAAGTGAATCTCATTTATCCAGAACAAACATTTTGAGTGCTTTCTATAATTCTAGTTTACTCTATGTAAGCAAAGAACCATCCTCAAGTGGACTACATGCATGTCCTTTGATGTAGTGTAAAAAAGTATTTCATCGATGAGGATGACATAAAACTTCTCCATGTATGGATAGAAGATACAGTTCATCAAATCCATAAATACAATGGGGGAATTATTCTCACCAAAGGGTATCACTAGGAACTACTAGTATCATTAGAGACATCGGAAAACCATCTTTGGAATGTTAGCCTCGTGATCCCGCAACTTGTGGTAGTTGAACCCAAGATAGATCTTGGAGAACCATATCACACCTCAAAAGTGATACAATAGTTCGTTAATACATGGAATGTGGTAATTTATCTATATTTTTTCCTGATTTAGGAAATGATAATCCACACAAAGCCATAAGATCACGTCTTACGTTTTCACGAACAGAATTGGTGCTACCGAGGGAGACACACTGGGTCTACTGAAACCATTCTCACGATGGTACCCTAACTAAAACTATTGTTCCTGGAGCTTGTTAGGTTCCCTTTTATATCTATAAAAAGACATTAGGGTGGTCCTATAATGAAAATATATGAAATAATCCATCTCCCTCTTCAGATGTACTCCCAAAACGTCTTCAAGGAAGATGTTGATATATTCCCCCACTACTGAAAGAATGAATATCCCATAAGATTGTGATTCACAAGTGGATATTATTTTTAACTGATGGCCAATTGGTTTAAACATCTTATTCACATCACCCACTTATCTTTCAATGTGGTCTCTTTCATGAAAAGTGATAACCTTTTCCCATCAGCGTATCGACATATGGATAGTCTATGGTGACATTCGATCTTAGATCAAACAATAGAAAATAATAAATGCCTAAGATGATGTCATATAGTACTATTTTGACGACCAAATCATCCCATATGAACCTTTCTCCCCCATGAAATATCTCAGACTACTGGCAGATAGAGAAAAAAGAAGAAGTATTTCATGTATAAACCACGAGACAAAGATGATGTGCTAGCATCAAGACTCAATGATCCAACTCTAACTCCAATAGTCAAGATCTGAAATAATGACTCAAACATGTGTCTACTAATACTACGGAATTTATAGAATAAACATATATTGTACTTCGAATCATCTCATGCACCACATGAAAATAAATGTCCAAAGCATGCAACTGTCTGTAGCCACAGACACCAACTCCCTATTAATGAAATGGGACACATATTACTTTTGGTGGGAGTAACTCATAGAATCTTCCACAACCTGAAGCTCCTCCTGCTCCTCTACTAGCTTTACATCCCTAGGAACAACCCTGCCAACACCTGGGAGATCCGTGATCACAATTTTGTCTCTTCCAAAGTGGTCCATCATCTACCAACATGGGATGATCAACACATACGGTTGGGTTTTATCGTGCCATGTGACCTCTCCCATCACAATCATAGAAATAACCCGCCCTAGGGGTCCTGGGTGCTCTATGATTCCCCTACAATGTATGAACACATTCCCTAGCCTACTCATAGAAGGGCATCATATTCATTGGTCTCTAGTGCTTTCCCACTAATATAGATAACTCATCACTATCATGCCCACTACTATATCCAACTATCTAGCAACCCTTTGATAAAAATATTTGTAGCACAAGTTCCCTCTATAGTAACCAAACATAGTTGGGGATGAAGAAGAGAACTATGCTAGAATTAATCTCTCTATAGAGCCCCTGATCAAACTTTTGTGCTTAGAAATAGCCAGCATTGATCATGTCGAGAGAGTGGTGTGTATGGTCTGTGAACCTAGCGACATACTTATCCACTCTCATCCCTACCTTATGAAACTCCAGAAGCTCATGAATTCGAACAGATCAAAAGAAAGAGGGGTGGCTTTCCTTAAGAAATAGTTGTTTAATTGTGTCCCACGATAGTGTTGACTCATCATGCATCTTGATAACCCGGATCACCAATTTCATTATGCTCCATGGAAAATATTGGCTTCCGAATTAACCATTTGATCCATTGATGTCTGAATACGCCTAAATACATGGACCATAGACTCTAACTAATCCATGGATTACTAGGGATCTGTCTCACTGAGATACATTAGAGGATTCTATCACTAGAACTCATGATGTATGCTCAGCCTATGCACATCCTCGTCTTACTCATCTCTGACAATCAGCAACTCCACAAGAGTTTCTTTCTGGCACCTATTCACCTGGTGGAAGGGGATCATGGGATTGACCTTGAACCATGGCCTCATTACTCATATTATAGTCATCACAAACTGGAGCCAGTATCATGGATGGATATCACCATTGAGGCATCCTGAAGTATATCACGGAATACCATAGTCAGATGGGGTTGTAATGGGGAGCTTAATCAAGATGGAAAGTCAAAGACAAAATCCTATACGATGTATATATTATTGATCCCTACAACAATTTTCTCCACATCCAAAGTCTACAAGAAGGTTGTAGGGATCTTGGTGTGTGGATATATCAATTATTTCACTATCACTGGACTACCTAGCCCGAGGTCCATACTCGAGACACATTGAAAATATTTCCGTAAACCAAACCAATCCTCCTAATGGGAGACACCCATAATAATAACCCATGGAATGAACATTCTCTCATACCAACCTATCATGAAATGTCCCAATTTAGGGTTTGAGCCGCCACTACCCCAAGCCTTCCACCATCATCTAGGGGGTGGAGACAAGTGCTGATGGAACACTAAACTCGGGAACGAATTTCCTAAATTCCAATACACATGTGCATTTCCAAATAAATGAAACATGTAGAGGGAAAGAAATAAAATATGCATCAATTCTATAAATACAGAAAAAATGAATGTATCACTAAACAAAATGATTTTTGGTTCTGTAAACAGATATGTAATAGGGAAAAAATCCTTTCCCAGCAAGAAATATATCCTAACCTAAAAAACGATAAATTAAACAATTCAGATCCCATATCATGTACCCAATGCTGTAACCACTAACCATAGTCAAAACACACTATATCAATGAGCTCTTATAAAGTCATGATCAAACTGTTCTCTATCTAAAAATTATATGACACATTTTTTGGAAATCCCATGTAGGCGTGAGTATATTCATACCATGTAGAATGACCATAAAAGTGAGGGGAAAGATGTAAGAGATACAACTAATGAGTAAAGCAATAGATATAACATGTTATGATAAAAAGAGTATAAATCAACTCAATAACAGAGCGAAAGTAACTTATCTAGAAACATGGATCTTGAAATGATGATTAAATGAACTTCTCATCAAGTCTTCGCTGCCTCATGTAAAATAGTATACTCTTCTAACCCTGAGAAGATAGACATGGAAATCACATGTCATACCACATACATCTTCACCACTCTGGTAAGGAGAGAAAAAAACCCCAAAGAGTTGGTACAGATTTATGATATATATATATATATATATATTCTTAGTAAATGAATCCCAAATGAGAGAGTAATGGGTTCTACATCTCACATCTCATCCCAAGAAAATGAGTTGCCATCAGTTAAAAGGTAAGTCCTCATATGATGCCCAACACGTCATGCTTCTACCAAGGACATACAAGTAAAAGGTACCCAATCATCATAGTGTGATACTATCCTATTTGGTTGGAAGTAACTCGCTTACATGGTTTTATGATGCGTCATAGGAACATGTCTTGGTGGGGAAAGCATACCTCCTTCTCGTGAGTATAATGGTTCATCAAACCACATCTCATCACTGTACTGCAAAATGGATGGGTAAATAGTTTTTGGAAGGAATCATGTTCCCAAATACATTATAAGAGTCCTACTCTAGTAGTCTATAAATAATTCAACTTCCTATATGAGGTGGAGGATACCACTTGGGATGGTCACCAAGAAATTCTACACCCTAGTCCTACTGGAGGGTATTTATGTTGAGTTGTTATGGAAACAGCAATGGTTGGCCCAACTAGATGGTTATGCCCAGAATATTTCATTAGGGAATGCCACTACCTAACCCAGCTAGATGGTAATCATGGTATGTTGAGGTACTCCACTAACCAATAGTACTGGATGGTAACTCAAAATGACCTTTAGGGAATGCCACTACCCAGCCTAGTTTTTTGGTAATTTTGGAAGTTCCATTAGTGAATAACACTACCCAGCCCAACTGGAGGGGAAGCCTGGTACTGCTCTAGGTATTCTTTATGATCATTTCCATCATCATGTTTCCTCACGTCCCAAACACATAAAACTTCACAAGATATCTCAAAATCTTCTTCTGATGGAAACAATGAATTCTACATCGAAAAACCCTATTTATAGGCATCTCATGATAAATAATATGAGTTAAAATACGGTGATGCAAAGGATTGACGTTTTTTTTGGAGAATATCAAGTAGAAAACAGATTGAGAGGGGACCCATATGGTGTGTGGCCCCTCTCCATAGAATGTTCATGTCTCTAGTTAGTACACATGACCCCTCTGTGTAGGGGTATATGCCATGTTGGTGGAATACACTGTGTGACCATCCTATATGGGGATCGGGTTGTGTCTGATGGTAGTGTCTGTGTACATAGACCTCGTGTCTATGTACTATGTTACACAATGTGTTAGTCCACATGGGATGTCATCAGTGTGGTCAACATGTGTCTGTGTTCTTCTTACATGGAGTCCCCACACATGTGACTCATCACATGGGTTGTCCAACTAGGGGAGGGGTATACGTTGTGTGAGGGAGGACTACATGCCATGTCATCATTATCATTTCCCAAACCCTATCATCAACATTGGGGGAAGATATACATTATGTGTTCTTTATAATACATAGTGTGTAGTTGGGATTTTTCGAGAATGTTTAGGTTTATTTGAGTGTTCAACTATTCCTTGAATATGGAAAAACCACTATAGATATCACCCTAATTAATTCTAAAATCTTAAGATCTTATTACAAATCTTAATCATCATTTGTGGTTCAATGGGAATTGTCCAATGGAATGAACGAGAGTTTTATTTAATATTATGATCACATCCATTAATTCAATGTTTGATAATTCAGCTTCAAATAATTTGATTTTAGCATACTTTATTTCTGACTATTCTTGGTATGTGCTCCACTCGAAGAATCATTGAAATTTTTTTAGTCCTCCACAAAATTGGGCACACAATCGATCCTAGGACACCGAGAAACTATCGAACTGTGAACCATAGGGTCTCAAATCTGAATAACATGAATAATGGGGGATGAAATGAACTAAGAACAATGGTTTTAAAATCATTGTCTATTTGATCTTGGACAACAATCAATAATGTGCAATTGGATTACAAATAACTCATAATGAACTGAAAATATCCTAGTTTCAATTCATTGTAACATACATTGGGGGTGTAGATTGATGAATGAAATTATCAATCTACAAAACATTTAATCCAACTAATAATAATATAACTAAACATGAGTCCCTACTATTGATTGGTTTATTCATTGGTGAATAACTCACTAGTGCAATGATTGCAAGAAGCTGGTGCATCTGTTTCAATTCAATCAACATTGATCTATATGTTTTTTGTCAATAAATTACATATCTCCAATGGTGGAGGGGAGGATATCTTGTCAGATGATGGGTGAATTATGATCCAACCTAGGACAAATTGCCTTAGAAACATATTTCGAACCAAAATTTCGTTAAAATAAATTAATTGATTAATTAATTAATCCACTTAATCACACCACCAATAAGAGAGGAGTATAAATGTCCTTTGTCGAATCATTTAACATAGTACATAGGGTATAAATAGTGTTTTGGACCCAACCATGATATTTGATTTCCAATCTGATCAACCATTTAAGAGTTATCCGATTTTCAATAATTAACTGCATCCCTGAAATATAAAATTTAATTAATATTTTTATAAAATTAATTTTGGTCACACTGTGTCTGAGAATCACATGTTGTCTCAGCTCCTAACACTAGAAATATATTTATAAATATTTCAATTTTAAAGAAAGAAAAATTGTATCTCTTCACATAAAATAAGAACTTATATCAAGAATGTGATTTACAATGTAGAAGGGTTTCTTATGGGTTTTTAATATGATGAAATTTTGTACTTATTGTATGTGAGAATTGAAATATTCATAATGTGAATGCCATATTCTCATCATGGATATGCCCCTACTGGGTTTAATTTAATCCTCCAGTATCAATCAATTTTGATATTGTGTGACCTTCCTCCAAAATTGTAGACATGCCTCTATCGACCTCTAGGAGATCAATTTGAACCATGAAAAATACCATGTTCGATTTTAGTGTTCTTTAACTGGAGTTTTATGTAATGATGAATATAATTTCTACCTCATAGATATTTATTTTTCACTATCAAAACTAATTTTCAGTTAGGTGGGATTGAAATACTCCTTAATTATATGTTTCAATTACTCTAGTAAGTAAAATAATCATGATCACACTAGAATTTTGAGAGCATTAACGATATAATTTAAAAAATCATTGATGATAATAATCTCATTGTTTTGACTTCCCATAGATACTATCAGAAATATTGGGGTTATGGTTATGGTTGTGGCAACTTGAGTGGTGTTTCTACCATTAATATCATAATGATCTTGCATGATTCTTAATTTTGGAATTTTACTACCATTAGAACTAGTATGACATGGTAAATGGGTGATTTTCCTAAAAATTAACGACATTATGTAAAACAAATTACAATAATTATGATTATAATTGATGTTTTCTCAATGTAATCACAGGTTCAAATGTGATAATCATATGGTTAACTAATGTGTCATGTGTTGAAATGCTTGGTATGATGAAATTATTATACAAATGGATTGCACCTAGTGATGCAGAAATAATTTTATATTGGGATTTATATGATTCAGAAATTATTATATAGTTGAATTGAGCCTGATTTTTCTGAAATTATTATATAAAGGGATTGGGCCTCAATTTTATAAAATTATTATATAAAGGGCTTACACCCAAAAACATCGCATTTATTATAGTGATCTACTGAGTTCTTCTCTATTTATTTTCATGATGAACCATATGATAGTTATGGATACAGATGGCACAGTTCTAAAACATACATAGAGATTTCTTGCATTGTTCCAAAGTATATTAGAATAGACCTATGTGTCATCCACAAAATTGAGGTAAAATGGGTTTATTTCATGTACAATTTTATTTTTAAAATTAATTCCCACTATATCACTTTATTGAATGCATGACATACTCAGACTACATTTATTTGCACAACATTGGTGGTGGTATACAAAATTTTAATCACATCCTATTTGGTTCATCATTTCGTTCCCAAGCATATTTTTTGGATTCAACTCATAACAAAAGAAAGGATACATGAATTGGTTGATTTCATCCAAGATTAGATAAATTTTGAATACATGACCAAAATGTGGTTCTGGACTAGGGGTTTGGTGTATATTATCGACCTTATTTAGACTTTTATTTGTATATATCCTTGTAGATCATTTAGTTACATTAAGCATGTCATTACATGATTCTATTTCCATTTGGATTGTTAAATTTGTTCAATGTTCCACATCGGTTGCCTGTTTTATTATTTATAACGTTTCTGTATGTTTTCTATTACTTGAGGTTCTTATTGGTACTTAGTACGAATGATTATTATCTCTCCACTATATTTTTTACACCCTCACAACTAGTCAGTAGCCTCTATCATATGGATAGGCGTGCATGAGGTCCAATATCCAACCAACTTAGTCTCATGAGGAAGTGTGAGTTTGGTGATGTTATATACACTTTTATATGTTAAAACTTAACATATATCAATTATATGATTTTTATTAAAGTAATATCCGACATTATAACTACAAAAATGAAAACTAAAACAATTACCAATATAATCATCTTCTTGAATCAACTTGACAAATGATCTCCATGACTTCATATTGCATGTTTTTAATAAAATTATTCTATTTTTACAATTATTATTGATATTAGAGAATAATTATATCATCTTTAGTGCATTCCCAATTTTCTGTATCATGGTATGGTACTAACAATTTGAAAAAAATAGATTAATTTTTTTAATAATTTGAAGAAATCTATCTTTATTTTTCTCAATATTTGATATATTTAAAGATGTATTCTTTCCATATATAAAACTTTAATGGAATTCTATAAACACATCATTTCTAGAATAATATGAATCTATTTATTCTAAAAATAAAATTATAAAAATAAATAAATTTTTTATTTATATTAGAATTAAATTACCTCTTGTATTAATTTTATAACTGAAAAAAATTGGAATAAAGGTCTCTATTGTCTGTTATTGGCTAAAAAATTTATGAATATGTATTTTGGAAAAATGTAAAAACTGTAATCAATAACCAGAGAATTCACATGTTGAAAATATTACCAAATGGGAATCTGTAATAGTTTATAGAGAATATAATTATAAAATTAATTATTTGTAGGTACATAGTATTTTTTTGATAGTTTCTTCATTCATTGTAGGAAATCTCCGATCATACTCAAAATTAGGGATGAATGAAACCCAAATTATTTTTATACTGAATTGAATTTTTGAAAATGTTAAACTTTTTTGGTTGTTGAGTCATCAATTCAATCCATACTCTTTGTTGTGGTAATTATGAATGATGTTTTCTCTAGAATCATCCAGAATCTCAATGCAACATTGAGCGATTTAGAGAACGTTAGATGAAATCTAAAGTGATATTTGGGACCAGATAGACATGATTTTTAAGTAGTGAACTCCTGATTCCAAAGGGTGGTAATACCAAATAAATAATACAGGGAAAATTTTCATTTAATTTAATGGTTTTTATGAAGTGGGACATTTGTCACAGTCAGAGGTCATAGATTTATCCCCAATTTTAGTTGAGAAATAGATACATTGTTGATTCATATATGCACACCAAACCCTACCCACCATAATATATTTATATTTTTTAATTTTTTTGTTCTTAAATAATATTCAGTCAATTAATTTTATCTTTAATTTCAGATTGATGATTAGTCTAAAGAATTGTGTTCCTTTCATCAAGGAGTCCAATATTTAATTGGTAATTTTAAACAATTTGATGGGACCAGAGATTCCATGTGATGCCTTCTTGTGGAGCCCATGAAAACAAATTCAATTTATCACTGATGTTTTTGATATTGATATATAAAGAGAAAAAATATCATTGTGCCATGTAAATTGTTATGGCACTAAATTTGAGAAAATTGAAATTCATTTAAGAATTTTTTTAGTATTTTAAATTATTGGATAATGAAACTAATGAAATCACGACCTACAAAAAATTAAAATAAATTTATTTTGATCATTATTACACTAATTATATTCTTTGTTATTGGTTATAAAATTGTTATATGTTATATTACATGTTATTAATTATAATAATTATATTTTAATTTAATAATTATACTAATTCCTTAATTACATTAAATATTTAACTAGGAATTTTATTTATTATATTTTTAAATAAATAAAAATTCATATTATTAGTTATTGATTATTAATTATATTATTATTTATTTCATATATTAATTATACAAAATATTTTATTTTATATTAGTAACGTCGCGAAATATGAAAATTTATTTTAATTATTAACTATATTATTAATTATTATGAATACTATTAAATATTAATTATGTTATTAATAAATAATTATTTTATTGAATTTATTTTTTTAATAATTTGATTATTTACAAATATTTATGTCAATATCATTATTAATTATTAATTATTGTTTAAATTCACGAGTCCTGAAGTTTCAAATTATTAATTATTAATTATTAATTATATTAATTTTTTTAAAATTATAATTTATATTATATCTTATTAATTATTTTTAAATTTTTTTTAAGTAATCCCAACCCATCTTATGTAGTGGTCATGCTCTTTTTAAAATATCCTTTTACTATGTGGTTGTACTGACCCCCAGGTCTAGAATACACAGGTGGGAGTCGAATGTGTAAATCCACCCCTCCCAATAATTCCTTTCTCTATAGAGGGTATTAAACTAGTGGATATAAAATTACCTGGCTCCCAGTAATTTATCATTACTATTTTTAGTACATTGAATGGGTTTGTTTATCAGTAATAATAAACGTTGCTAGACTTTGATGCTAGTTGGAAAATCATCTATTCATCAGCACTAGTAAACACCAATTCTAGTGTTTGTAAAATAAGAATCTATAAATGTTTATAGAAATAAATGAAAAAACATATGAATAAAATGATTTATTAAATATATAAGAATTAATAGATATATTTTGTAATATAGAGGGAATCAGCATGAAGAGGTGGTAAGGGAACATGCTTCCCTGGGTGGAGATCTCAATTTCAAATCCAAATAGAGGTGTGAGTGGGAGGATGTGAAGGGGGTGGGGTGAGTGACACATAATTTATGTAGGGTTAGAAGGAACTAGTACAATCATGTTTGATGTTTCGAGTAATTAGTGGTGTGGTGGTGGGAGCACTAATAAAGGTGGTGGTAAGATGGAGTGTTGAAAAAAATATTTATTTAACAATGATAATAAAATCCTTTATTAACAATTAAAAATTATGTTTTAAAATCCCATTTATCAATGTTTTTTATCAATGATTAAATATGAATTTATCAGCAATTTTTATCTTCATTGATAAAAGAAACATTCTTTTAAAGATACTTACAACCTAAATACTTTTTAATCACTAATAAATGTTTTCCAATTCTTATAATGGTTGGATATATAGTAGTGATTATTAATCCAGCCTATGATTACACATTTTTGTGCACCATAACAAATTCATGTGATTGAAAATTAAAAATTTAGATTATATTTAACATGGATCTAAAATATGTGTACTTTCACATAGGACTTTCATAATTACCTAGAATGTTGATAAAGGACCCGCAATGATATATAGTAAAATGAAATTAGAGTCTTCATTTAAAAAGGTTGAGAATAATGATAACTAAAAATATCATACCCCTGATGAAATGATTTTTATTCTAATTTTTAATATAGTTTTAAAATATATTAATATTATACAATCGCATCACGTGATCAACAAAATCAAATTTGATAACTCTTAACTAAAATTATAGTAGGAGATAAACAACAATATTTGTGGGATCCCAATCATGGAGTAATTTAAATCACCCTCACCATTGAATGTTTGTCTACATGTACAGTACTACTCAATCACCATCTTCCCCTTCATTGATATCACCATAAAATTTGATCCCACTTCCTCCATTATGGTGTGTTCATGCATCCACAGAGGACACACCCCCGCTATGACTCACCCACAACAACATCCTACTTGTACTTCATCCTGGACTTTATATCCTTGTTGACCTTCCCATGATTCAGATAAATGATTTCAAATATATCCCGGAGAGATAGTGTGATCCCTACTTGAACCAGTTGGAATATAATGGGGATTTCTTCCGAGACCAGGAGGTAGTGGCAGCACGTCATTAAAAGAGGAAAAGTTGTTCAACAATGCTAAAGAAAAATATATCTTTAAATTTTGGGAGGAGAACATTTTTTATCATAGTCAGTAAAAGTTTGTATGCATTATAGTCCTGTTAAGTGGATGATCTATATGATAGATCCATCCCAAAGCTAGAAATGATAGGAATACAAGGAACAATTACCAGTAAGATGTGGGTGTGGTTGATACAGGGTAGAGGTATGGCCATTTTAGTAGCATCAATACCAAATATTATAGGAATGTGGAGCTTGGGGGGGGGACACTTTTCAATGCATGTAGGTTTGAATCCAAAAATAAATACCTGGTTATCAACTACCAACAAGTTGGTAACCCTAGTTTCAACCCAAGGATTTATTCAAATTTGTTATGATTCTATCAATTTCTGATTAAAATTATTTAATTACAGAAATTATGTTATTAGTTATTAATTATATTAATTATTATTTATATTACAAGTTCTTAATTATATTATTAATTATTTTTTGTTGTTTTCTATTGGAAAGACAACCCAACCCATGTACAGTTTGTGGTCTTCCCAAAATATCCCATTTCATTATGAGTGTTCAAGGCCGCAAGTATTAAATTCACCTTAGGATTTCAACTGGGTAAAACCTTCAATCCATAACCTTCCCTATACTTTTGTGGTTATTAAACCAAAATTCAATTTATTAAATTGATTAATCACAACAATTAGGAATCAAATTTCTTTCATTATTGCAATCAACTAACTATAATTACCACTAGGCCACACCTATAGGGGATATATTCTTAATTATTATTTATAATAATTTCATTATTATTTATTTTCTATATTAATATCTCATAATATTATTTAAAACTAATAACATATTTTAATTTTTTTTAAAAATTATACAAATATATTTACATTTTACTGAAATGATATGAATAATGGATAATCTATGAAGATAAGGTTTGAAGGCACGGTTTGGAAATACACCTTTTAAGTTATAGTTATTTTGCCTCGAATATAACATTAAATAAAATAAATATAAATTGAATATAACATTATTACAACAATATATATTTTGAACATATCATTATTTAATGTCTTACAACAGAAATATATTATATATCAAATGTTATATAATATATATATATCATTACTATAATGTGAAAGTAACATAAATATAAAATTATAGAACTCGAATATAAGAAATAAATAATAAAATTTAGATATATTTATAATGTAAATATAATGTAATATAAATTATATATAATGAAAATATAAAATTATTGTAATATTATACAATGTAAATAAAATATTGTGTATTGAAATAAAACCCCAATATAATAAATATATAAAAAATAAAATGTAAATAAAATGTTATATTGATGTTATATAAAGTAATATCAATGTCATATAATGTTATATTTAAATTACATAATACTTATATAAAGTTTTTTTGTTAGATTTAATTTACATGTATGTCATATGTGTCATATTTACATTATACACTACAATAAATCAAACAATATTCATAACTAATGTTTATCAACTCTAAAAACAAGCATTGATAAATGGGGAATATTTATCAGTGCTAGATTTAATCACATATAATGGAAACAATGAATAATTATATATATATATATGTGTGTGTGTGTGTGTGTGGTATAAAAATAATGCTTATGAAACTTATAATAAGAAATTAGTATCAATATAATTTTCATAATTTGTATATATATATATATATAATTTTCAAACAATTATTATCAATAAAAATGTTTAATAGCATATTTATATAGATTATTTATATATATAATTAAAATCAATAGGAAATATCAATATTTTATTTAAATTACAATATAAATATATAAATGAATATATTTATTTAAATATGTGATTCATATTTGAATTTATATATTTATATTTATATTAGATATTTACAAATATACAAAAAATGTATTTTTATGTATATGTGTTGAGGTGTACTCTAGTAGAAATATGAGTACTCAGGGAAGGTAGATTCAGGCAACAGATATTTGGTGATCATTACTAATGGTATGAATCACCGCAAAAGTACAGACATTAGAATTTTCCCAATCCCCCAATACCCATTCCGGATGTCTAGTGTCCCCCACTCCCCAACATGGAGCTCTTCCCCACTATCTAGTGCCACCCACCCTCCCCCCTCGTGACTCCCATACACACCTTCAATCACCACCACCCTCCCTCTGTCCACTAAACCCCCAACCCACACTATTTGGCCCTCCACATGACATTGAACCTCTGTCCCTCCTCATCCTTTCTTATTGTTCCACCCTCCACTTCTAATAGCCCCATACACCATCATGCCCTTTTAACCCACCATTAATCCCCCTTGTGCCCCATCTCATCCCCCACCAAGTCCCCAAACATTGTTTCATTCCTTCCTCAATGTAGCCCTCGGTCACATCCACCATTTATACAATCCAAAAAATTGGAATGGGACACACCATCAACTCACAATTTCTTGAAGCACAATGGATATGAAAACCTCACAATATTCAATGAGTTGAGGAAATTTCCACACTTTACTTTAGTTTTATGTTCAATTTTCATCATTAATTTTGATTCCCTATTTTAATATGCTCTTTTAAATTCTAGAAAAACCTCACCATTTGTATTTCCTCCATATAAGTTAATGTTGTAAAGTGATTCTATTTTAATTATTGAAATTCATGCTAGGAAATATTTCCATCAATTTCTATTTAGGTATATTGTTATTTTTTTTCAGATACAAGCATATAAATTCTGAATCCAATTTTTTTGAACCACTATTTTATGTACAAATACATATTTGATTTCATATTATGTTCTTGTTATTTATATGTACATCTAGATGTGTTACCAATTATTCAATTTTACATACTATAACATAAGTTCATATTACCAAAAAAATTCTTAGTAGATTTAAAATAGTTAATGAAATAAAATGTACAAATATTGATATATTTTTTCACTAATTTTACCAAAGTTTATGAATATAAAAATTCAATACAGAAATATGATTTCTATATGTTCTTTATATACAAGATATTCCTCTTTCGGTCTGTAATCCATTCATTTCATATTATTAATTTAGGTTTCAATCTATTTTTGTTTTACATTGTAATTAATTACATAAATTTTATTAATTTATTAAAAAAATTGACTTTTTTATTCAAATTAATTATATTCCCAAAATTAAAAAAAATTAGAGAATAATTTTATGAATTTTTACTTCATCTGTCTTTTAGTTATAGCTATGATATGTAATTTAGAAGACTATTTATCTTTTGAATTCTTTGGTTTTAAATGTAATATAATAAATCATAGTTGTATATTATATATTCTATATCTCCTAAATATAAAACATACATTCATCTAGCTTCGATACATAGGGGATAATAAATGAAAAATTTTCCAAAAAAATTAGCTGCAATCCTGTGAAAAGTAAAATAAATTCCAAATTATGATAAACTAATCCAATCTTAAATAGAAATGGAAGGAAATTTAAAATTATGTGTTATGTGGAGGTTTGTTTTATTACATACTTGCTATGACGCCAAGAAATTTAGTTTTAATCTATTTGTACCATAATTTTCAATTGATGTTATTGGCTTAAATTTTGTTATTAGTTTTAATTTTTGTATTTTAGGAATTAGAGTCATCATGAATTGGGTTATTTCATGATTAATGTATCCTTAGGGAGAGGGACTTTTGGTTGGAATATCCACCAAACTGAAGGCTCATTCCACTCCAAAAAGGGTGATTGGGCCTACTATCTATTTCTATTATACTACTCATATATATATATTCAATATCATTTAACTCAACTCATTTACATTAAAATTTCATTTTACATATACATACGATTCATAAAAATATATAAAAATATATATCGATTTGGTTTTTGGGTGAGTAATAGAAATTATTGGTTATACAAAGGGTTAGATTTTATTGTGGATTTAAAACATTAATTTAGTTGTTATAATAGGAGTTTCAAAACTAAATAATTAGAACCATTTATACAGGATATGCAGTAAAACATGGGAAATAATAATTGATTAACATAAAATGGTTATGAATTTAATATCTATATAATGAATATTAAATTGGTGAGACATTAAAATAAAACCCCTCAACTTCTATGTGATATATTCCTTCTAAACTGACACATTTCAAGTCATCGATCATCAAATTGGGTAGGTGATTATAAACATAGATTCCCCTATATTTTCCTATGTAAGATAAAAAATAATTAAATCTAGATTATTATGTCGGGGAGGTTGTGCCATTGTTTGGAACCCCATGAATTTCCATCATTGGGATATTATTGTCATTATCATTTGGTAACACTATCAAAGATACAAAAAATGTATTATGTTACAAGAGGAATAGAATTGAATATTTCAATATGCATTATTTGGATAATGAGTAATTAACTAAAAAATCCCGTAGTCTAACCATTATGATTGAAATGTTTCTCAAAATAAATGACAGTGTGGTTGGAGAAACTCCATAAAACACATTTCATAGTGAAATATGAATCATGGATCACTAAATTGGTATAATGTGTAGGTTAATAAGTTTTATTGATATCATTTTCATTAAAATTCCTTGATAAAAAAATATAATACATGATATTAATTTAACAAAAACAATTTGTATGTAAATAGAATCATCATCGAAGAACAAAACCTTGAAATTAATAATTGAAAGTTTAAACATAAATATAATAACTTCCTGATATCTGTAACATAATAAATGTTATTAATTAAAATTTGAGGTGCTATATCAACACCAATTGGAGTAACAAATTATTAAAGTTGTTAAATTGGTGAACTCTAAATCTTATGAAGCATAAAAATATTCACTTGAGGGTTTAGTGGTATTCGATTAAAATTACATAATGAAATATTTAATTTTTTACATAATATTATTGAGTATCCCAAGAATATGGTATTTATTAGTATTCCTTAATTCTTATTCATGTTAAGTAGTTAATCCAATTTTCATTTATATAAATGTGACAATAATATGAATGTTTTTAAGAAAATGTTTACTGGATAATCCTGAAATGATGAGAAGAAATGAACTTGTCATGTGATGTATACATTTCGGTATTATGTTGATAGTGAAATTGGGTAAAAGATCATGTCAGAAGAAAGAAAAAGTTTATTTGAGGATCCAATAATATTTATTAAATTATCTATCCACAACCATTGAAATAAATAGATAATATGAGGATTGAGTAAATATTATATATAATGATGTTGTTTTTTAGAATACATGATGGAGTTTCTAAAATTCCATAGAGTATCCATGTTAGGTATAGTTTTTTTAGAAACCGATTCTTTGGTTTTCAAGGTAGTAAGATACCAAATCCAAACATAAAAATGGTTGTATACCAATAGGTGTTCAAAATAATAATAAAATGAAAGAGATTTTTTTACATGTAAGTGATCAAGAATAAAGTTAATATATAAATATTTAATAATTTATAAAATCTCTAATATATTTATGTAAAGGACTTGAATTTTCATTTGATATATTCAATATGATATGTGTTTTTATTATATAAAAAGTAGTTGTTAAAAACAAAATAAGATGAATAATTTTATATACAAGATATACATTTTATATGATTGTATAACATGTTTTTACATGATGATATGGATAAAAAAATTACAGATAGGACAATGAATTTATCTTATCTGTTAAAATAAGACAGAATGTGTTCCTACCACCCAATAATGGAATATTTTAATGATTTATATTCCTTTAAATAAAATGATTTAAAATCATATAATACAATATAAGATATAAAAATGGTAGTTTCTTAACTATTCCTACCAAATGGAAATAATTGATAGTTCATAATAGGGAGAAGTTTTTATTAAATATTAGAAAGATATTCTAACAAGGGTATAATGTCTAAGAGGATGGTGGGTGTATGTATAAACTTAAATAAGGGAACAATAAATAAATAAAATATAATAATAGACTAAAGAGAAACTATTATTTACAATTTCCAAAAGGATTATGATTTCTATATAATAAATTGAATGTCACTTTATCTAAAAATATTTTATGATATGTTGGTTAGTGAATTTATAAATGGTTACATTGGATTCAAGGAAAACATGATGGAATAATTTTCTCGATATGATGATATTAAACATTTAATTAATTCTAAGAAGATAACAGAAGTAATCTTTGTTAAACGTGATGCTGTGAGTTAATGGAGTTTGAATAAATATTGAAGGAGTTGACCATTAGAAATGTGATTCCTAAGTATCATCATCATTAAAAAAAATATTACATTATATATGTCTCCTACCAAAAGAGTTTAGTTTGAGGGTTTTATTAGACTTTTACATAAATATTTGATAGGAATAACATACATTTATAATGAATTAAGGGTATTATCATCATAAAAACATCATGAGGATCATAAAATAGATAGAATGGTTTTTATGTATCATTATATTATAATAAAGTAAATATGAAATTTTCATTCATTTAATTATGTTACAATTTTATTTATATAAATGATTGAATAACAATATCCTCAAAATTTGAAACATTTATTAATACATAATTGATGGATACATATATTATTAAGGGTTATGACAATATTTTATGGTCAGATTTAATGATATAGGACACTAGAACACTCATAGAGAGGAGGCACGAATCAGGGTGTCAACTATTTCTTTTAAATGAGATGGATCTTGTCCCCTCATTGGTAGGAACTAGGTAAACATATCTGGAGGAACTACATATTAATCCAAATCCCAAATGAAAAAAATAGAAACACAACAAAATAGTTTTACATGGTTATCCTCTAAGGGATAGTCTATGGAGAAAACATCGATAGTGGTTTAGTCATACCTGAACCCACTAGTCATCGCTAGTTATTGTGGATTACAAATTATTAGTCATGGTTACTCCAATCCACGCTCTCAACAATTATAATAATTTTTGTGATAACACACTATGTCCATAAGATAAAATCCGTCAACTCCCCTTTGCCCAATGCCTTGGGTGAATTCTTACTTTGTTTATTGAATTTAAGGTCGCCTCAATATATTGGGCATATAAATCTTTGTCCCTAACTAACATGAGACTCTAGTTGAACTATATTCTTGAATATAAGCACGTTGAAATCCTAGATTACTAAATCCATATTTTCAACCTTTCTGTTTTTGAAACATCTATCCTTTGAAAAACCCATTTCTTATTTCAAAGATACTTAATCCTTCATCAACCCACAATATTTTTCAAAGTTACTAGTATTTTTGAAGCACCCAACCTTTGTGAAACTCTAATCAATTAATAATAACCTTGTTCACATAGATCCCCCTTTCTAAAATCCCTTAAATTAATTCAATTATTATCCATAATTTATTGGATTCAGTTATTAGACAAGAATTACTGATTCATGAAGAATTCCATTCTTCAAAGGAACTTCTTGAAATCAGGGTTTTTCAACCTTTTCCCAACATCCATCAATTATTTCTAAATTCAATCATATACTAATTTATAAACATTTAATTTTTGTAATCTCTCATTCTTACCATGGCATATTCATGAATATCTTTATTTAAGTTCATGAATCTCCATTTATTTAAAAAATTACAAGGAAAATTTCCCATTAAAAAATCATCTTTTAATTCCACATCTTACTGTGTTTTTTTCATTCCACATACATTCGTCACAAAAATTCATTCACGAACATTTAAACTCCATGAAAATTTAGGTTTGTATCATTCATGAAGATCAGCATCTTTAAGAAGATCCAGTCATTGAAAAACCAATTCCTTTACAATATTTTTGAAGTTTTAGTCCTGGAAATTGTTCAATTAAAAATCTCACCCCTTCCTATGTATTTTGAAATCCTAAAATTTAGAAAAAAATATTGGAAAAATGTAACCTTAATCATTTAAGCCTCATGTATTGAATAATTACCTTTCATAAAAAGGTTCTAAACAACCCAGTGTGGATAAAAAAAAACATTTCCAGCTATGAAAAACATTTTATTAAAAAATAACCCCATTGGGTTTGTTTGAATCAATATATAAATTCAATAAATAACTTTCCCTGATAAAAATTCTTATTTTAATTAAATAACTCATAAAACACTATAATTCAATATGTGAAAAGATAATTGATGATAAAAATGGTTTAGATGATATTTCCGCTCCATGATAGATCATTTTCTATTCATTCAACCACCCAATCCTCCAATCTATATTTCATAGAATTCCACTTATCCACCAATTTTTCAACAAACCCAAATAAAATGTATTTTTACCATAGTAACACAAAACAAAAACTCCCCCTAGATAGTATCTCCCCTATAAAACTACATCAACTCCACACATATATTAAAACAATTAACACAAATTGGGGGTGGGGAAAACTGTAACCTCCTCATGCTCTGGGAGGCTGCTGAACACCGATGTTCAATCGATGTTTCTCGAATATTGGCGCTTCCAAATCCTTTTTCATAATGTAAGCCACTTAATATATAGTTACTACATGTTCTGTTTTAATCACACCTTATTTATCATTTTCTTTGATGAATTGATATGTGATCTAAATAAATTTTTATGTGAGTGTTGAACTGTATTTTTTGGGAGATCAATTGCACCCTTGTTGTAATAGTATATCATTATTGACTATTCCATATCATCACCAATATCAGTATCTTAGTAATTCATCAACAATTGATGAGTTCATTCTATTACCATATATATACTCTTATTTATCCATATTAAATAGAAGTTCTTCCTTATTTCCTTGTCGATCATTCAACATATTTGTTTCCAATAAAGAATAAACCACACCTTGTGAACATTATATCCATCAAATCTCTTTCCCAATGTACATTATATAACATAAACATTTCCTTATATATTACTTCTTAAATGTATGAGAAAAAATATATAGTACCATGAATATATCTCAATATTCTTCTAACTATATACAGATGTTATAACATAGGAGAACTTTGGAATAGAGAAGATAAATATATTGCAAAGATATTATTAGGTCGTTTTGCAGTTATATATAATAAGATTGACATGATCCTTATATATAGTGTATTACTAAAAAATTTCATATCCTCATGATCTCAATGTTTTTTCCTACAATAATAGAAGTCAAAATTGGTTTGGAGTCAAGCATGTTAAACTTTTTTATATGTTCTCTCACATGCATTATCTATGAAATTAATTTTTATGGTTTTTTTGGATCATGTACTACAACCAAAATTATATGATTTCATAGATCATTGACATTTCAAATTATTATTTATTGTGATTATAAAAATCATCCACTAATCTATGCATCATTCAACTAAATATAATATCATCCACTTACATGAGCACCATAAATTGATCTCCTTTTCAATTTTTCACATAATGAATATGATCAAGGACTTTTATTTTTGAATTACAACATCTTCAGATAATAATAAATTCAGTAATACTATTCTCATCATTCTTTATTTAGACCATATAAAGCATTAAATAATATGTTGAATTTTTATTCATCATTTCCCATCAAATATCCCACTGGTTTTTCAATCTATACTTCTCCATCAAGAACAATATTTAAAAATGTTATTTTTTCATCCCATATATAAATGATTCAACAACGTTATATTTCCTGGGAAAGGATTATCCTAATAGACTCAAGTAGATCTCTTATAGAAAATGATTCCTCGACATCAATGCCTTCAATCTGTCTGTAGCATTTAATCCATAGGTGTTCTATGCTTCTAGTCACATTTCCTTGATCATATAATTTATTTTAGATGATCCACTTTTTACAATAACAATGTTATTTTATGATCTTATAAAATGATCCCGGATTTGTTTTTGTCAATATATTTTAGTTATTCATTCATTTACTTAACTAATGATTCATCCTTCTCTACTTTTTCAATTGAGGTTGCTTACATAATTGAACAGAAGAAATAATGTTCTTATTTCATCATTATCCATGTATTTTTAGTTGTTTTCAAATCCCCAAGGATGTTGGATTGATCAACTTAGGATCGTCCATTTCTTCTATGTGGATCTGGTAGAATATATGCATAAATATTTTCCTGTTCTAATTCTATTTATGTATCTTTATAACTATGAGATCCCTAAATATTGGGCAAGACTTACACAATTTTTGTATTTTAATATTTCCATATTCCAATTTATTCTTCATCATCAATCATATCTTCATATTAGATTCTTGATTTATTCATAGTTTTAACATCAATAATCTTGAAATCATTCCTCTCCCCAATATTTCTAAGATTATAATTGTTTAATATTTTAAATTTACTCTTCACTGAGTATCCATGTAACACTCCCTCATCTATTGACATATTTCATTATCAATGATCAAACGTTTACTTCTAAAGACATGGAAATACTTTAGTGAGGGATTCCTTCCATTCCATATCTCATATGGGGTCCACTTCTATCCTATAAATAGCTATATTTTATTTATTTTATATTAACTATCTTGAACTTCCATTTTCCAGTACTGATAAGAATCCCTACTCTTAATTAGCAATGATAAGGCCACATTATTCACCTATACATTTCAATGTTCAAAGGCCACATTTTCTTGAGGTACTCCCACTGATGAAACAACATACATGATCTAATATTTTTTGATTTAATTTATAATCTCAAATGATTTTTTATGTTCCATTTTTATATGATAATATATAGATTGTATGATGATTTTTATTCTCAATTATTCGGATAAATTACTTCATACAATCTATCACAATCAATTTTCATTGTATAAACATCAAACATTACATAATATTGTGATAATAAATAAAAATAATGAAATATATTTCTTGATATATTCCATCCACATTCATTAGACCACACACATCTTTGTGGATAAGATGAAGCTGATTTGATTCCCTATTGTTCTTCAGAAAATAATAATTATGGACTATATTTTTATGAATAAAATCATCACATGTATTTTCTTGATGACTATTTATATTGTTAATTTGGGAACTAACATTTATATTATATATGTTTTCTATTCCCCATTGGTAAATGGACCAAATCTCCAATTCCATATTTTTCCCTATTTAATTGTTGTGAATAAAGTATTTTAAATACTATCTAACTTGTATAAATTATAGTTTTTACTAAATAAAATCTCGATATAAATGTATTTATTCAATTTGAATGTGCAAAAATTCTGATTAAATGAAATAAATATCCTTGAGTCATAGTGATGAATTATAATCCGGAGATGAATACGCATCAATTCCATGTAAAGAATGTCTATTTTCATTATCTCATCAATTTGAAATTCTAAATTTTCACTTCCTTTGATATATATAAACTGATAATTTATAAATATCATTATTCCATAAAACCTTTTGATTAAATTTTCCAATAGACTTGAATTTCCTATCACATGGGAGGAGGATCCTCTATCAAGAATCTAGGTTTTATTTTTCTTTGTATATTTGGGATCGATTTTTTCCTAGATACCATTCACAATATTTTTATTTTCCATCTATGAGATACATGATTGAGTGAGGTAAAACCTGACATATCTAGTATCTACTCAATATTCATGGTTGAATCATACTAATGTTCTTCTTCCAGAGGAGAATACCTATTTTCAAGGTTAATTCAACTAGGTTGATCGATATTTTCTTCTCTCAGATTTCTATAGTTATAATTCTCATTTTTTCTCTTCCTGAAATGAATATCCTTATGGAAAAAGATATAATAGTGAAAAAATACCAATAGAGATAATTTATTTGATATAATGAATGACATTGGAACATTATATTTTATTGAATTATATGGGCTTCTCCATATTTATAACTCCATTCATCTTCCTAATAAGACATAGTATTTCCCAAAAAAATAAATTTGACATTTCATTAGAGGAAATATATTCTCATTTTCATTAATCCATATGTCACCTTATTTGCAATAATAATCAGGTCGATGTTCCCCTATAGAAAATTGAAGATTATATTTAACTCTATTCTGTGATTGGTTAAGAGCTATTATTTTTTAGAAATCAGACACATTTTTGGTAAAAAAACTGTATACCTCCCTTTTATTTGGCTCACCCCATTTCAAAAAATTGATTTTTCTATATCATATCAAATTTACCTTTTTCCAATAAATATAGATATTTCATTATTCAAGGATTTTTCTACTCCTTTTGAACCATGTTTTACTCTTTCTTGAAGCATTACATTTGAAAATAATCAACATTATTATTTCTTATTTGATTTCATTAATTTTTATTTAGATTTTAGTTTAATAATTAAAGAAAAAATGTATCCATTAAGAACCTAAAACATCTTATCCTTTTCCTCAAATATCGATGAAAGGTCATTGATTAATTTTTCCTGCTCTTTAATCTAGATATTAAACTCCACAACATATTTCAAGTATTAAAGTGTTGTTAAATGTTCTTCTACTTCTCCTTGTAGTCGATCAACAACTAGTTAAGCTGATCCACATACTCTGATGAATCATTCAAACAATATCATAACTTTTTTACTTTTGTAATTGAATGTCAAGCTCATAAAGAGAACCCTATAGATTTATCTTGAAATATAAAACACCATTACACTAATTAGCTTTATAATTCATAAATGTTACCTTCTCAAAAATAGCCATCATAGATTCTTCAACATCTAATTATCTGGTTCATTATCCACAAAACAAATTATTATCACATTTCTCTTGGTTGAAGAATCTATTTCCCTATAATGTTTCACTGAAATTTTTGGTCTCCCATTTCTAAAAGCCTCCTCTATGTCCTCTGCAAAAAATTTTCTTCTCATTATACATTATTGAGTCTCCTTGAGCACTGAGCAGTCGTGTTCCTTACCTTGCCACACCAAAATGAAGACAAATGATTCTTTCCATCAAATAAAACTATTCCTCGATAGAATTTTGTTTTTGAAAAAAGATAGATAAATTCAACATCCACATCATCTCCATCATCATAGAATTTAAAAGTTTCTTGTTTTCCATGGATTTGAATCACATTTCCTTGATTACTAAAATTTATGTATCTTCTTTTCTTTCTCTTATTTCATATGACACCTAAATTTTTAGAAAATCAATATGAAAAACACAGAAATATATCTTTACTCAAGGGATAATAGTTTTGTACTATACAGATGTTGGAACCTTATCATGATTTTCATCATATATTCAATATCCATATTTTCTTCCCAAGGTCCTCTAATTTCTCTATGAACATCAGTAATGTCATTAAATAAGATATCTACATTTTCATTTGGATGCATTTTCAGTTCATCGAAATGATTCTGAAAAACATGATATTTGGACTTCCTTAGTTTGTTATCTACTTCGTATATATGTTCTAGTATCTCCAACATGGACTTGGCTATACAGAAACTCATAACCTCAAATATATTTGATCAGATAGAGCTGTAGTGAGAGCATTCAATGAATTTTCATATGCATTGAAGATTGTCCATCCCTTAAAAAGACCTGTCTCATCACTGAATTGAATCCTTAGAATAGTTTCAAAGAGAAAATCCATCCCAAGAGATTGTATATGAGATCTCCTTATGTTATTCCAAATCTACATGTAAATTTCATCAAAAATGGAATCTCCCCTATAAATCAACGAAATCTCCATCAAAAAAATAGAGGATAGATTTATCACTTATAACATGATCCCTCTGAAACCACATATCGGACCCTAGAACAAATTGGTAGGTGATAAGAGAATTAGGGTGTCTATTTTTTCAATTAAATGATATGGATCTAGTTCCCATATTTTTAGGAACATGTTCAACCTGTTTGATGTAATTATGTAGTTATCAAACATTCCATTGTAAAAATTTAAACACAGCACAATATTTTTACATGGATCGCTACCAACGGGTATTATAATGAGTATAAAATGATTTTGTGTTGGACATACATACATCCCCTAATAATTTATAGTTATTGTAGAAAATAAATGGTTAGGAAAAGTTACTATGATCATGGATTACTACCATTACAATACTTTTAGGGATTTTAAACTATGTCCCTCAAATCACTTCCATCAACTCCCACCTTCTCACTACTTGGGTGAAGACTTAATCAATTTATCTAAATGAAGGTCATATCAATAGATCCATAATATATGTATTTTTCCCTAACATGAATGACATTATTCTTGCTATATACTCCTGAAAATATTCACTATTAAATCATTGTTTACTAAAACCATATTTTCAAACCTACTATTTTCAAATATCCTAGACTTTTTGAAACCAACTTATTACTCAAAATATACTTCTTACGTTATGAACACATTAACATTCAAAAATCTCCTAAAATTCATAATTCTATCATCCCACACATGACTCTAAATAATAAAAAATCTATAAGTCTTCATGAAAATCTATTTTCTAAGATTACTTTAAATAACTTAGTTCATGACCTTAAGAATTACAATGCTTGGGTTCATGAAGAGTAATTATTTCACGAATAATTACTTTCTTGAATATAACATCATGAACTCAAAGTGTTTCACTCTTTTTTCAAAATTATCTTATTCTTTCTGATGTTGATCCACAACCAAATAATTAAACTTGACTTTCATGAAGATCTCAAGCTTATAATGACCTATTTATTAAGCCCTCCTTTCAAGTTCATGTTGATATATTTCTTCACAATGTTCCTATGAAACTTAATCATTAATGAACCCTCTCGTAATCTTTTATATTACCATTTATTAGTTATTAATCAACCATTAATTGAAAAAATTTATTCATGAACCTTAAAACCTTAACATTAACAAAGGTTGGGATCCTTTTTGAGGCTCCACGACATCATGAAACTCCAATCATCATGAAATAATTTTTTTATAATATTCTTTAACATTAAATCATGTAAATCATTCTTTCATTAAGCTCATCCCTTTATCTAGATTTTGAGAGCCTAGATATTTGGTAAACACCGCAAAAAAGATGTCTCCTTCAACACTAAATCATATCGTAACATAGGATCAAATTTTGTGAAAACTCCATGATCAACCCATTTTGGATTTAAAAAAACATTACAAAATAGTACATTTATAACTATGAAAAAACATTTTCCCAAATAATAAATTTTTAAAATATTAATGCTGTATTTAATAACAAATATCGATAATAGATTCATGAGGTGATAATTGTAGAATTTTTACTTAGACTAACCCACTAATGTATATCTCATAGACAATTTTCTCTCCAAAGATAGAGTTGGTGGTTTATTCTTATTATAATTCCCCATTATGTATGTTTTTTTATACCTATCATGAGAACAATCATAATTTTATACCCTACTTATATAGGCTTGAAAATAATATAGCTAATATGGGGTGTTTGGGTTTTCTTACTTGTTGTCTGTTAGATTTAAACCAAGATTGTATTTGTCCACTTCTATGAACTATTACAAAATATGACCCATAATTGAATTGGATGATGAACATGTATTTCCATTATTATTTGGAAAAAAATTAATGTGATCCACTACATGAGTGAGGTTGATGTGATTTACTCTTCTCTTAGATTGTGTGATTCATTTATTGAATAGGGCAGTTTTTTAGTGAAAAATGAATAGTTGAGTTTTAGATTATATGATTATTGAGATTCTTGTCTAGTGGTCACATTATATCGTGAAAAATGGATTATATTGGTTTACATGTGATATATATGACATGTTTTATAGTTGAAATGTTTTTATTGAAATATGAGTTTGTTTGAAGAAGATCACATTAAACTGGTTTATAGCTTGAGTAAGAATAATGATTTTCTAGAATAATTTCATTGTATACATTGATGAAATAGGGAATTTATATTTGTTTTGAATGATAATACGGTTTATAGGGTCATAATTTTCATCCTCTAGATAAGGATTATATTTTGAATAAAGTATTTTTGTAAAATAATGAGTTTTCAAAGAATAAATATCTAAAATATTTTGGAAGGATTCACAATAAGTTGTAAAAGTTTAAATTAATTCCTTTTGGATTTAATTTAATTTCATGGATTGATGGATGTTCACTTAAATTAATTGAATAATATATATAAATGTGCATGTATATTATCATTTTTTTCATCATTTATAATTCACTATGAATGGTTTAAATGTATTCCATTATAAATGGTTTCGATAGATTACACTCATTAAATTAATTCAATGAATTACTCCAATAGAACTAATGTATGTAGATACATTTAATATTATTGAAATCAGATTACTAAATTAAATACATCATGGATAAATATATACAGAGATTATATCCCTCTCATTGGATATGACTGAAAATATATAAGAGTTTATATATTTCTCTTCTTATTAATATATAGTTTGATAGGATAGTAATGGTACTAGCACCATCATTAATGTATTTGTGTCCCCTCATTGTGAATGAGGATCCATGGGATGGTGTGATACTCTTAATGGAAATCAATATACTTATTCTATTGTAGTGATCTTTATCAATCTAAGATGATTTATGTGGAGGATACTACATTGTCTATCCATGTACTAATAATATTCATGTTCTTCAGTTATATATAATGTTGGAAAATACATAGATATATCAGGATTATATATATGGGGTTTCTTCTAATAAAATGGAACATATTACTATCATTAAAACCCATATGTATGTTTCACCTCTTCAATATCAAAAATCTCAACATAAAGTTCAATTATACTATTAATAAATAGTTACCTAAACATAGATGATGCTACAACCCAATCATCCTCCTCAAGTAGAGGATACCCAATAAACAATGAGAGATCTTTATATCAAACATCCTAATATAAAATTGATATAATTATTTGATTATACCTCAGTTTTTGGTTAGTATGAATCTTTATATGTTCCTCCATTTATTCACAATCAAAAAGATTCGAAACACTTTTTAGTAATAAACAATTGTAGAGACCTCAATCATTATAAACTACATCTCCTAAAAATACCATATAAATATTTTTATAAAATAATCAATAATTTGTAGTGGAAATAGAAAATTTGAAAAATCAAATATAGAAACAATGAGATTTTACATTTCAAATTAGAAAATAAAAATGATAAAGAACCCTAATATAAGATTAAATCCATCGATGTTCCCTTCTTGACAGAATCATCCTATGAACATTAGTAAAAATACTACAATAGATAATTTTTAATCATCCTCAGATTATTGATTCCTTATCATGGACCATGTGAAAATGTTAATGGTGGTAGAGTAATTTGTTTTAAGACCCCATAATAGGGATCAATGGAGAGAAACTCTAATATGTGAAGTAGAATACCCACTCTGACCAATTTTGGATTTTCCAAGTTCCCTTCCAGGTTCTACCAGAGAGAAAACACTCTAACCTTCCTCCAATGAGAAATAAATTTGTGATATGAACTTTATCCCCTAATAGAGAGTGAAACATTCACCATAAATAATTAGTTCCCAAACCATCTTTATATTTAAGGCATGAAATAATGAATCCTCAATTATAAATAAAACATGACGTTCTAATGGATGAATCTTGAATATACCTATATTTTTAATATGTAATGTTTAGTTGGCTATATTCTCCACATGAATCGATGATTGATGTGAATCCACATGATCCACACCCTCATAGGATCTTGTATATCCTCCATCGAGATGTGACCACTCAGTCTCTGAGGTAACCAATTCAAAAATACCCTTCTTTCCAAGATCATCTAATCTACCATCCCATTATGTAGATGTTAAACCACAGATAGTGCAACATACGTGGATTGAGTTTGGAACTTAATGTGTCTCTGAAGAAACATTCATAGGAGGCACCATAGTAGCAACACAAGGTAATGAATTCATCCCCTTGACACCTACCGGGATAGATAATGAAATAATGGGAGAGTGAATCGATGTCTCTGCCCATTTAAGCACACAAACAAGAGACAACTAGGGAGAACACTTCAGATATTACATAGTGACATTTTTACCTAACTAGCTTAACATTAATACTATAGGAACATTTGGCTTCCTCCCGTGTTTTCAAGATCAACCCCCTTGATCTCTAGGATTATAGGAGTCAGACCAATGTCATTCAGGGGTATTGGTATCACAAAAGACGATCCTTAATTCATAGTATATCTATTTCTAGAAACACTTATTCCCAATTTAAATACAAATAAACATAGGTTGAGGAGAATCATGCTACATGTTTACACCAATACGAGCATTGGATGGATCCAAAAAGTAGAGAGTCACAAAATTCTCATACAAGAAGAACCCGACCTGATTTCCAATACCTGTAAGAATGGAAAGGTTTTAAAAGGTAGGAAGAAGCTCTATAATCTGGATCCACAATGCTTCTTGAATAATGTCCTAACCATTTTTGAATCCCAATATCCATAGAGAGATAATGAAACAATAGTTATCAAAAAAACAATCCTAAACTAATGAGGCCTAGGAAAAATCATCCTTTGATGAAAGGAGAATAATGAAGTTTCATTGATCAAGTATCCCAATCATAAATGGTGAACTTAATCCCCATGAGGAATTGACAAAATTTTCAAATAATACAAATGGTGGGTGATCACTGCCAAACATAGCGATGATAAACTGAAAATATTGACATTATCATTGTATTATTTTATGAGCTTCTTTTAAAAGCATGGGTTTTATTTGAAAATTATAATTTTTAAAAACATGTTATTTGTATGAATTTACCATTATATACGAATGAAATAGATGTATTAAATCTATTTAAATTTATATAATATTAATTTAAGGAGTATCATAATACATTTGACAATATTATTTTTATATAGAAAGTAAATGAATAAAAAATCCATCTAATTAAAATGTTAATTTAACATATAACTTTTTATATGTTTATGTTGAATTAAATATTTTTAAGGGATATTATATTTTTGATTTACTTGAAAAAATAAAAAGTTTAATTTCATATATAATAAATCAATTTAGGTTGTTAAAATAAATAACCAAAATATTTAATTTGTATATAAATTTAAAGCAAAAAACATTATATCTCTAAGAATGGTTTCTATGCGATTAATTTTATTTATCTAAAAATTTACATTTCACAAATTTATAAATATTATCTGATAATATGATTTATATGTAGGAAATTATATGTAACAAATTATTTAAAATGGAAAATCATAATATTTTTCATTAATGTTTTTTACTATGGTTAGAAATTAATTACCAAAGCAATTCTTTAAAGGAAAAAATGTGTTTAACCTAGTGTAAATGTCCTAAAACATTTTAAGACTCAACTTTAATTAAATTTTTGATATTTTTAATGACCAATACATGTTAAAACTTCTCTTTTTCTATTTTTTAACCACATAACCTTGAATAGTTCTATTAAATTATTGAAAAATGTCATTTTCTTTCAAAAAATGACCCTTTAATTCACTTATAAAAGGAGAACAACATTACTACATCAACACCGACCAAGCATTATAATTTATCCTCAAATATATTAAATTTTTGTCTCCCTACAACTCATACCATTATCATTATCCCCTGGTCAAACATATATAAGCTTTGACATTAATATTCAAGGAGACTTACAAGAAAAAATAAAGTCCCCAACATGGGTATTATCAACAAAATAGTTTTCCTCTTAATTATGTCATTTAAAACATATTATAGACTAAATAATGTAATTTTGTTATTATCACTTTTGTATTATAATGTTTCTATATTACAGTGATCAAAATTACTTTTTCATATACCCCATCAATTCTGGGAAATAAAACTATTGTTTATGTATTTTGTAGATTACCACCTCCATGATGTAAAATGTTTTTTCGTTATCCTATTTATATTGATGGATATAATGATAGTATGGATGGATTAATATTATTTTCATGATATAGTTATGTTTCTCTTTTGTAAAATTTAAGAAAATTATAATTATATGACCAACAAACTATAATTGTTAGTTATGTCTTTTAAAATATGCATACTAGAATGATAATATTTTCTTCAAATTAAGTAGTGTTTTATATACATTAATACTTATTATAATTACTTATAGTTATTACATATCACAATATTAAAAACTGAATAATATCATTATACTCATTTAATAATTATTTTACACCTAAACAATCTCATAATTGCCCAGTATTCATGATGGGTTCATGTTTGGGTCGGTTTAACCTCCTATGTGAAAAATACAATACATTAATTTCATGGTTGACTATGGGACATTATAAAATATTATTAAATTATATAAATTTTTAAATAATTATTTTTTTAATTATATATATTTTATATCAATATTAATTCATCAATTAAGGAAACACCCTCCATTTATCAAAAATCACAGAAACATTCCTCTAATAAACTTTATCATCAATGATTAGATCTAAACGCCCATGAAATATGAATGAAACACAAAAAATTATTATAAATCATCAATACAATTATATTTAATTTCCTTTTAAAAATACTCTTTTATAATGAATGAATATGAACACTACTATTATGAAATGCATAATATGTTCAAATTCTAAACATTGATTATGAAATTCTGAAAAATTCATGTAGATAATGACTATTTTTGAAGAGTATATATGAAGAATTACAAGATTAAGTTTATTACTTAAATGATTAATATATCTATGTTAATGATATTATAGGTTAGTGTGTGTTTTTTTAATTCAATACAACTGATAAAATGTTTTCAATTTTAAATTATTCTTTTTGTGGCATGTTTTGTAATATACACCTAAATTCCTTTACATTGATTATATAATTACTATTTGATATTTTCTATCATTTAATTATTTCATTATTGGTGTTTTATGTTCATTTTAGATCTTTTTTTATATTTTATGATTGTATGTATACCTAATCCATAATTGGGGTTTCATGTCTCAATTTTCATTCTTTAGTTCACAAGTTGTAATAACTATCAAATTTATTTTGTGTGGTGAATACATTGTCCGAGAAGAATTTTCCATTTTACACATGAAATTTAATGGTTTTACAAGATATATTGTTTTAACTCTCTCATATTCTTCTGATTGAAGAGTATCCGTTTACATGGAGGAAAAATAATCCTATGTTTTATCAAATTTGTGGTTTGTATCATTTTATAGAAAATGCATCCATATATGGAAACTAGGACATGAATTCTTCTATTGTATAGATTTTTCAAGAAGTAATCACCTAGACAAGGGTAAGTAGATAATTGAATCAATCATCACTTTGATGCATGATGAGTTGTTCTATGACTATACACACAAATATTGACTTCTTGTGGATAAGATTTTGTGTATTTACACACTCTTAATAAACCATGATATATGATTTTTTTCAACAATTTACTTGGTCTATTACTAATGAAATATATTGAAACCAATTTCGTATCTATCATACATAACCTAGAAACTTTTAATTACCCTCGCCAATATGTTTCCTTTATATTGGTAATTTATGTAACTTTGATAATACCCTATGACTTGCTAGATTGTTATTGGATGCACTCCCAGAATTACAAGTTATTATATTGAATGTGGGAGTATTTTATATCCATATTTATTATTATACATATTTCCATGTTTTGTTAAGTTAGAATTTCCTTAAAAAATGGTATGAAAATCCTTGATGAATCTTATGGTTAATTCAATGGACATAATAATATATGGATGACAGCCTGGAATTATATATCCCATTGCTGCATCGATTGATCTCACAAGACATAATGTTTGGATTTTGGTTCATACCTCTCCCAATAATAGTATAGTTATATGATAACAGTCACGATGAAAAGTAAAGTGTCTTTGAACAATTACTTTTCAAAAAAAATTATTTCCATCATTATACATCCATAAATTTGAAATTAATGATTATTATGATCAATTTCATATTTTAATGTTATTAAAATAACATTCCCATAATGCCAATTTATATTGGATCCATGTTATTCATTTAATATTTAAAAATTACTAATGCCATGCTTATGTTATATAATATTTAATTGTAAGATACTTCTTAATAATCATCTAATATCTCCTTCATTTAATCTTCATTCCCCAGGAATCCTATAGGGGTACTATGTTCAATTTCCAGTGATATGTTTGAAGAGATAATCATATTATCACAAAATATTCCTTCTATAGATTTTGTTTTTCATGTGTAATGTTTTTATATATCTGGTCATCCAACACAACACAATTGTTCAATCCATCGTAAAATCCTTCACTTGGTAACAATAAAGCAATATAACTACTAGATCTAGTTTATTGGAGTCTTCAATGTTATAGTTCATATCAAATGATGTTTATTAGAATCCTAGTGGAATAGATTTAGATGAACCATTTAAATTTAAATATGTTTTATGAAATTCCATCAAGATTTCTAGGGAACACTAAGAAAAATTAGTTGGTATTTTATTTTACAATACCATGATCTAATAATGTGTATTCCACTGAATAAATATAGAAAATAATGTTAGGAATGTTATTTGAATCAATACTAAATGTTAGTATAGGGGTATTTCATATGAATAATTTAATGAAGTTAGTGTTTGGGATAATCTTGTTACAAAAATAATAGGGTATTTCAACATCATTATAATAAGCAATCTCCCTCGTATAGTGTGTATTTCTAATATAGAACATGGTTTTGGTATGATGGGTCACATGATGCATCAAATTTCACAACCATTGAATGGAACTTATAATCCATTTGTACTAATCAATGTATAATGTCCACGGTGAATATCTATCTCACTTTGGGATGTAGTGAAAAGGAAAAAATTCTTAATGATGGGCTATTTTTTGAAGGTAGATACAGACTAATGGTGTTTTATAATTCAAAACACAAAATAAGTAAAAGCTATCATGACTATTATATGGTAAAATTTATGTATATATTCTATGAATACATTTATCCTTATGAGAAAATAGTATAAATTAAAAGGATGTTCAGAAACATTAGACAGAAGGAAAAGGATAATTTTTTTGAGTGATTTTATAACATTAAATTGTTACCCAAGAACCCTATAGACTATTTATGTAGACCTAAAAGAAATATTGGATGTTTCTGTGATGGGATAATGTCGGTCCTTCCATGAGAATGGGAATCTAAAATCATTTATTCATTTAATTATATAGTGACATGGGACATTAAGAATTAAATGGTGCTCTTTGGGATGTATGTATATAAGAAAACCAGGAAAAAATGTGGTAACTTGAGAATCGTGGGAATAAAAATTTGGCTAATTGGAAGAATAGGGGAATGGGATTTCCCATGTCTGATATCTATGTGGAGAAAATACCTTGGTAACATAAGATGGGAATGGTAGATTAATACACGTGTGGTTAAAAAATCCATTAACACACCAATGAAAGGGAAGGCTAGAAGATATCTATGTTCATTACCTTAAATTTAGTTGTAAGGGATATTATATGAACTAATACCCCAAACATCTATATAATTTAACCTAGAAAATTCCATGGGAGAAAAGGCCAAGTTAATGTGGTTACTTTGGATAAATTCATAGTACATATTTAAACGTTTTATTAGTATACAAATGGTTTACTTTGATATGATCTTTAGTTTGGATATCCTTTCAAATTATAATGCATGAATTTATTTCCAAGATAAATAGATTGTGATTCATTATGGTGAATTGGAATTTCTTGTCTTTATAGGGGAAAATTAATCATTTAAATCATATGCAAATCCATCCATAGTATCTATTCTTATTGAAATTATATAATTATAGAAAGATAAAGTGAGATATTTTGATGAGGAAGGTATCTTAAGAATATTATCTGCACCATGGTATAAAATTTTATTGATTTTTGTCCAAAATATTTACATGGTCATCCACCAGAGCGTAAAGTTGATTTCTCCATTTATCTTCATCCTGATGAAAGACCCATATATAAAACTCCTTATATAATGACACCCAAGGAGTTATTGGAGTTAATAATATATATATAAGATATTCATAATAATGTAATTATAATCCATAGGGATTCACTGATATCGATCCCCTATTTTATTCATGAAAATGTAGGATAGTTCCATACAATCATATATCAATTATAGAGAGTTCAATATCATCACTATAATTATTATATATCATTTTCCATGAATTGATGAATTATTTTATCAGTATCGTTGATACTAATAATTTTCAAACATATATCATTGTTATGTTAATAATTAGTTTAGTATGGATCATTACGATATATATAATATAACAATTCAAACAATATTTTGACATTACGAGTTTAGATTAATAACTTTTTGATTGACTAATTCACATGCAATCTTTGTGGATATAATGAATTAAGTATTCCAGGAGTATCTTGCTATTATAATTATTATATTTTTTGATGATATCTTGGTATAATATAATAGATATGAATTCCATCAGATTTAGAAGTCATGATTCTTAAATCCCTCATAAAAATATTTATATGGAATGTATAGAGAGATTTAATTATGGTTTAATAAAGTTTATTTTTAAGGAAAATTTCTCTCTAACAATGTTGTATCCATTATCCCATCAATGAAAAATATGTTCGTTGAATGGAATAAAATGTTGAACGTAATTGAGGTATCATGTTTCCTAGTCCTGTCATATTACTATCAATATTTTTGTTTTCAATATTTTACAAGGTTCCCCAACTCGTTAACCTAGTTAAAAGATAATACCATTAAGTTCACTTTGTTAAGGAAATGTTCGTAATATTTTGATGAGAAGAATATGAGGATGGTTAACAAACTCATGTTAAATTTTTCATCTGTTAAGGAATGGTTTTAATTTGTTATAGATGAATTAAATACACTACTTGGTTTTATCCTCATAGAGGATAACATTGTGATTTCCCATGCATTATGGAAATTAAAAATCCATGAATTTTCTTTCCATATCATGTCATTGAGTTGGAAAGAGTAAAATTTTATTTGAAAATTTAGATTCACTAAGTCTATAGTGAATTATTTGAGATATATACGAACCAAAAGAGTTTGAAGTATATATTCTCTCATACGGAGCTCTACATAAGGAAAAGAAGATTTTTAGAACAATTGAAGGGCTATGATTTCTCAAGATAGTTCCACCATAGGAAGTAAAAAATGGTAAAATATATATTTAGTATGAGGTCCAAAGCTGTTTTCACCATGATATGGATTAACAAGGATACCAGATTCATTGATATAGTAAATATGGTTATTCTTATTTCTATACAAGTTTAATCATCATTACATTTCCATGAAATTGTTGAAACATATTTACTAGAAAGAATAGATACACCCTAGTAGGATTATGAGAACTTTTAAATGAAGCTTAAATAATTTAGTGCTAATAAATTGAGGGGAATAATCTAAAAATATGATGTGTTGATGTTTTGAAAGAGTTTATGTGTCTCATTCATACCAGAATAGAATAGGTAATTGAATGATGGGGCACATAACTAAAATTTCTCTATACATCCTTGTAGAAATAATAAGATGTATAGGTATTTAAGAGAATATTTCTTATAATATGTAATTAATTAAAAATTACATATTATGTGTTCACATTCATAGTATTCAAGCAGTTAAAAGATGAAATACAATATCCAAAGAGATTAAGAACCTCTTCCTATGCCTATATGGAAGTGGGGAAATGTTATAATGGACTTATTCATTGAACTCCCAAGGACTATATGGAAGAAAGATATAATATGGGTCATCATTAATCATCAAAATAAGTGTGATTGTTTTTTATTGATAATTTAATATTAACCCATTGGGATCCTTTACTATATATATCAATGAATGCATTATGTTTCATGAGGAACCACTATCTATTGTATCTAAACATGACCCTCAGTTCTTATCAAAATGATTGTAACTCCTTCAAAGGGATCTAAACAGTAAGATATTCATAAGAACCACCTATCTTCCCCAAACTAATGGGAAATATAAAAGTGATATCAAAACAATGAAAGGAATGTTGGGATCATGTTATATTTACTTCCTTGGTACATGCGTTCATTATCAATTTTTGGTGGAATTTTTAGACAATAATATCACCCACTAGTGCGTCCATAAGAAAGAATATAAATAATTGTGTAGGTATATGTGTCTTACTTCAACCTTCTAGGATGAATATTGGGATGGAATGCATGTTATCCTATACAATATAGATCATACAATTATTAAGTATGAACTATTCTATTATTCACTAAACCAACCAAAAGAGGACAAAAGATTTTAGCTGATAATCGAAGGAATGATGTGGAATTTCATTTTTAGGATCATGTATTCGTTACGGATTCAACATGTTAGGGAGCAGTAATATTTGGTATAATGGGGATGTAATTCTATAGGTATATTAATAACTTCTGATATGTTATAATGATTTTAGGTTGTAGCTTATTGATTAGATTTGTGGCCCAACCATTCTAAAGTAAATGATCTCTTCCATATTTCATTATTGAGGATGTAAATAATGAATTTGACTCATGTTATCACATATTATTAAATATAGGTGCATCCTCACATGTATTATAATGAGGAGTATATCCAAATTCGTGAAATGAGAGAGTAATTATTGTGGAATTTGTAAACTCATTTTGTGAAATTCCTTTATAGAAATCACTAATTAAAGTAGGAACCATGGGGGCCTAATAATGTTATAAAGAATGTGAATAAACTTTTATTAAATATATTATATATTCCACACCTTCATGTATTTAATTATTTTTAGTGAGTGAACATAACACCCAAGACTCTATTGGAGGAAGTTAATACCCTTCATGAACTATTGGACATATTTTCCCATTAAATAGCCTTTTTGACGACATTATCTAAAAGTTTACTTTTATAATTTTAAATCTTTTAAAATAATTCCAATTTTTAATTAATTATAGATATTTTATTTTATTTTTACTTTTTATATTTTAATGAAATGGTCACCTTTTCATCTAAAATTACAGTTTTCACAAAACATGTAATTTTAATGACATTACCATTATATAAGAATGACCGTTGAATTAATTATAGATATTTTATTTTATTTTGACTTTTTATATTTTTATGAAATGGTCACTCTTTCATCTAAAATTACAGTTTTCACAAAACATGTAATTTTTATGACATTACCATTATATAAGAATGACCGAAAATTTTAGAAACTATATTAAGAAAAAAAATATGAATTTATGGGATAAAATTTAACATTTTACAATATTCATTGAACATTAAAAATATATTGTTACCATTATTAGAACTAATTAATATGTAACATTAGTACAATATTATTTTTCAGTCTTTTAACTAAATAATGTGTTTCGATGTGAGATTATGTTTCAGATTTTCTTGAAATTAAGATAATGTTTACTAGTTTTTATAATAAATAAATTTATTTCATTAATATTAGTATCAAAAATAATTGTGCATTTTATATAAAATTAATGAATAATATCTTATTTATCTAATGAATTTTTTTACATGTTTAAGAATATTAATTTTAAAATTATCATTTCAAACATTTATAAATTTTATTTGAAAAATGAATTATAAATATGAAATTTGATGTATCAAACTATGTTAAATAGTAAACCTTAATCTATGCCATAAAAATTAAATTCTGATATTAGAAAGTAATAATCAATGATAATGAAATTGGGAGAAATTGAGTTTCACCTAGTGTAAAATCCGAAAGACAATTTAAAACATTGATAGAATATAGTGGATAATATTATCATAGACCAATAAATAATTAACCTACTGGTTTTTCAATTTTTTATCCATTTACTCTTGAATTGTTCAATAAAATTGTTGAAAAATTAAATAGTGATACCAAAACAACCCTTCCCTTAACTTATAAAAGTGGAACATGTTTTCCACTTCATGACACACCTACCATTATAATTTCTCCATAAAACACTTCAATTTTTATCTCCCTATAACCCTCTCCTAAAAAATATATTCCTATAGTTATTCATAGTTATCCTAATTTATTCATATTCAAGGAAATATTTATGGAAACATCATGTATCCAAATTGAGTATTATCTACAACATAGCATTATTATTAATTATCTTTATTAATGTTTAAAATAGAAAAATATCATAATGATAATATTATAATTTATATACATTAATGTTAATATATTATGGTTATTATAATTATTTATTTTATACCCCATCCATTAAAAAAATAACAACATTGATTGAGCATTATGCGTTCTTCCACCTCTACAAAATAACAAGTTTCATTTTTTTTCAAAATAATAAAATATTTTATATAAGGATGGTATTAAAAGATAAATATTGTTTTTAAAATTTCATTGGGGTCAGAAAATTTTAAAAACCTATTAATGATATTTGTAAGAAACAATCATTGTTATTTTAATTGTTTAAAACTAGCATACTAAGATGATACTATTTTATTAAAATAAATTAAAGTTTTTATATCTATTAATTATTATCATAAATCCTTATAATTATGATATATCACACTAATAAACTCTAAATAATATCATTTTACTCCTTTTATAGTGATGTTTTAAGAAAACAATCCCATAATCATTTTAAAAATAATGTTATTTTCATGTTTTGGTCGATTTGATTATCTACATGAACAATACTATAGATTTATTTCAGGGATGAAAATGAGAAAAAAATTACTATTATAATGTTATATAAATGTTTAGATAATTATTTTTTGGTTCTAAATATATTATATCAATCTATAATTCATCGATTAATGAAACACCTTCCATTCATAAAAAGTTTCCAAAACATTCTTACTAAAAAATTATCTTGAAGGATTAGATCTAAAACATGCATTAAAGGAATGTTAAAGATAAAAACTTATTAGAAATAATCAAAAAAATTATAATTATTGGGATACTAAAATTGCACATTATAAGAATAATTCTTATAAACACCAATATTATGAAACTCATTCAAACAAAAAAATCTATAAATATCTATGTGAAAATTATGAATAATTAATGTAGAGAATGAATATTTATACAACTTATAGAAGAAAATAAATATTATAATTATTATTAGTTATGTTAATAATATATTCATGCTTCCGATATATTATTTCTAGTTAGATTTGCATAATTCATGAAAATAGGTAAGGGTTTTTGGGTATAAAATTCCTCTCACCAATATATGTTTTGAAATATGCACCTAATTTATTGTATGTTGTATATATAATTAATTTTTGAGATTCAATATCATGAAATTGTTTTATTAATTGTATTCATAGATCAATTTTAGGACCTTCATTTTAGGAGGATCTGATTGAATTTATACCCAATCCATAAGATGGTTTTTCAGTCTTATTTTTCTTTATTTGTGACTCATGTTATAATCCCCACCTAATTTTTTTCACTACTAAATACACATATATGGAATAATTATTCCATGTTAATCAAAATATTTACAGGATTTAAATGTCTATATTGGTATCCCTCTATAATATTCTTTTGATTCAATAGTTAACTTTTACTTAGTGGAAAATTATACCATGTTTTTGAAAATTGAAATTTGTGAAATTTTCTATAAACACATCATTATCTGGATAATGGAAAGTGGATGTGGTTCTGGAAAAACATTCAAGTAGGGAATGTCACCCCAAAGGGGGTTGGTTGATAATTGAATCGATCATCATGCTGATTCAGGATGAGTGGGCCTAATGATTCATACATGGGGATACACTCTCAGTTGATATTCTCTGGAATATTCACTCAACTGTAATGAACCACGATGAGGGATTATTCCTTCCATTTCCATAGTCTAATAATTTTTCATTCTATTTAATCCATTTACTCTCTTCCTTGTATAACCAACCAAATTTGATGTAAAATCTCTTCTATATTTTATTTACATGTGTTCTTCATGTCCCTTTGATGATCTACCATGGATTTTTTTATTAAGGGATATTTTCATAAATATCCACATTATTATATTATAAAGGGACTCATTTAATATATCTCTTTCTCTTATATGGATATACATATTTTGTTTGGAAATAGGTTCCTTAATGAACAGTATGTATGGTTTGGATGAATTTAATGTTCAAATAATTTTTGTCAATCAATCAATTGGTTAGTCTTATAATTCTATAACCCCTTGATGCGTCCATAGTTCCCATCATAAAAACCAGTTTGGGGTTTTGTGTGTGCATCATCCCATAGTAGGATAAAGTGTTGAATGCAATCATGAAGACAAGTAATGTGTCTTTGAAAAATTCCATAAAAAAATGTTTTTGATATCCAATTGTAAGAATTCCAGATGTATAGTGTCAATGATTATTGTTATTCACGTTTTAATTTATTTTCATTGATATAGAATGACATTAGTTTTAGTTGATTATGGATTTAGGTTGTTAATTTATTCATTCCATATAACATATTCCATGTTTATGTTATGTATTATTACATTTAATGATACTCCCTACTACAAATATGAGATCACCATTTTTTATTTTCTTTTCCCAAGGAAACCTAGATGAGGATTGTGTAATTTTCAAAGATATGATGAATGGTATAATCTAGTTCTCACAATATGTTTCTGTTGTATCGGTACGATTCATGTATAAAGTACACATATATATGGACTTCCAAATATTCTAAACTGTTCAATATTTTATGAAATATTATGGTTTCTAACAATAATATAATATATTTACCAAATATGGGTTTTTAGATTCTAGGATGATACATTTGAAAATATTATTGGGTAGAGGTATTGACGATTTTTTGTTAGCATTTTTTAGTTTTTTTATTAAATTAATATATATTTTTAACTTATTAATTTATATTTATATGCTTTAAGGTAATATATGAGGTCGATGATTCCAACATGTGTTTGAGTTAGTCCAAGATAGAGAGTGGTGATGATCAAGGCACATACAAGTCATATTTTAAAGAGGCACCATGGATAGAGATGATAGTAATATGTCTACATAATGGCCCAGTGGTCAATATAGGTTCATGATTGACCAAAAATATTTATTATATCACTATGTAGATGGAATAATGTATTCCAAATAGAGCATGTGTTGGATATTTATGGTCGTAACGTGTTTCTTTATAGTATTAGTAGAGGCTATGAGCTCTGGATAAGATAGTACAAAGATTTATGATTGATATGGAAGAGAAGAAATAGATGTAGGAATATTAGTGCTGAAAGCATGATTAGTGATATAAGTAAATGATAGTGTTTATGTGGCATCATATTTATTTTTTATGGGTGTAGTTTGATCCTATTTATAGAGATGATCCCCCACCTCCTTAGTTACATGATTATTATAATTCGTATTATGTTGATATATTATATAATTTAAAAGTCTCAATTTTATAATGCATTCAATTTTTTAGAAAAAACTATCAAAGTATTTTAAATTTATTATTTCTATTTTTGGTTGCTGGTTTTAGATGGCAAAATCATTCATAATTAGTTATATGAAATGCATTTACTATTTCATCATAGAAAAATTTTTAGTGAAGTATTTTTGATTGAATAGAAAATCCATTGAAAATAATTTGTTTTTAGAATATTTATAATTGATGCATCATAAATTCTACTATATTTGATACTGATTTCCATAATAAATTATTTTCATGGGATGGAAATCATAAATAAACTTTTATATTTAATTCCATCATAAATATTTGATAACAAGATACCAAAAAATTAGTGGTTTATCATAGTGGGAAATGCAGCATGCTGACTGATGACGCCACTACCCATGTGACCAGGCTAATGATGAAACACAGTTGTTATATAGAACAATATAAATACATATAGGTGTTTCTCCATGGGAATATCAAAAGGCCGATGACCATGGGTGTGCTTATCACTAGAATTCATAATGAATGAATATTTATGATGATTCTATATGAAAATTAAAATAACGATTATTAATTATGTTATTAACATATCTATATTTATGTTATTGTAGGTTACTATAATTTCATGGAATTACAAACAAAAATTTAGGTGTTTTCCATCTCAAATTATTCTTATTCGGACATGTTTTGTACTATGCATCTAATTTTCATAATGTGGTGAACATAATTCCTAATTGTGATGTTATATCATTAAATGATTTTATTAATTGTATTTTAAGACCATGTTAAATAGTTTTTAAAATTATAATGATTTAAATTCTACCCAATCCATAATTTGGGGTTTCCATATTAATTTTCATTATATTGGTCTAAAGTTGTAATTTCCACCTATTTTATTCAATGTGGTTCAGACATTGTCAGGGAATAATTTTTCAATGATACACAGGAAATTTAAGGGTTTTAAAAGTCTATATTTCTTTACATCTCCCATATTATTTTGATTTTGGGGTTACTATTTCCATGGTAGAAAGATAATCCTATGTTTAATCAAGTTAAAAGTGTTTATAATTTCCATGAAAATACATCCATGTATGGATGCTAGACCGTGGATGTATCTATGATATATGTTAATGTAGGGGTAATCACCTCAAATAGTGTTATTTGATATTTGACTCAATCACCACCCTAATGCATGATGATTTGGACTATGACAGAGCACATGGAGTTAAATTCTTAGGGGATAAGCTTTGTAATATTTCCAAATTAATAAAAATATAATGATTGAGTAATTTTCTTACCATTTCCTTAGACTCTAACCAATGCAGTCTACTTATCCTATTAGTTTCTTCCAAAGATATCCCAACACATTTTAAGTACTCTAGCCACTATATTTCTTTTTCAATGGTAATTCATGTTATACTAATGATACCCCATCACATCCCAGATTTTTTTGGGATGTATTCATAGAATTAAATATTATTATATAGAATGGGGAATTATTGTTTATCCATGTCTCTCATTATACAGATAACCATGTTTTGGTCATTTATAAGTTCCTCAAGTAATAGTATAAATTGTATTGATGGATCTTATGGTGAATTCATTGGACATAATCATGTTAGTAATAGGTAATGTAATTATAAAACACATCGATTCATCTATTGGTATCATGACACTGAATGTTGTCATTTTGGTGTATACCAGTCCAAATAACTCGATAATTACTTGATAATGTTATTAATAAATTGTAATATTTCAGGGAACATAGCCTTGAAAAAAAATATATCCATCATTATTAATCCAATAATATGATATTAATGATTATTATTATATGTGTTTACATTTCATTTAATAGAAATTGGATTCCATCAGTTTTAGTTGATTATGGCTCTATGATGTTCATTTATTATTTCAAAATTACTTATTATACATATATATTATGTAAGATTCCATTGTATGATAATCCTTACTAATCATTTGAGCTCACCCATATTTTTTTCCTTTTCCCATGAAACATAGAGGTAGAATATGTGTAATTTTTATGGATATGATGGAAGGGATAATCATATTCTCACAAAATTTTAATGTTGTATCTTATTCTTTCCAAGTGTATTGTATGTATTTATAAAGTATTACTAGACTACAAAAATGTAAAATCCTTCATGAAATCCATTACTTTATTCCAATAATGTAATACAACCACCATCTTTTGTTTACTTGAGTTTGAGATGTTATGGCTTATATCAAAGGAATTTTTGTATAATCCTAGGTGAATAGATTTAGATTAACCATATATGTTATCACATGTTCTATAAAATTTCCTCAATATTTACAGGAAGCACTCAATAAACATAGTATGGTTTCTATATTACAATATAATGATATAACAACATGTATAACATTATATAAATATTTAAAATAATGATAGTAATGGGAATTTTACAACACAAAAATTCTGTGAACGTATATTTCACATTAATAAGTTAACTATGTCGGATTTGAGGCTAATTAGTTAAAAAAATATTGCGATAGATAATCCTCATTATAACAAGTAAGCTCACTAGTATATAGTGTATTACTAATCTATAACATGGTGTATCTATGCTAGATTACTTCATGTTGAACAATTAACCATCATTCAATGGAAATTCTAACCCATTAATAGTTAAATAATTGATAAATTCCTTAGAGAAGATCTATCTCGAATTGGGATGTATTTAAAAGGAAATAGTCTTCATTTTGGACTATCATTTGATGGGAGATACAGACTAATGATGGTTGGTAATTCAAGAAAATAAATATGTAAATAAGCTCATGTCTATGCGATGGGGAACATTTAATAGGCATTCTTTGAAAAATGTTATTCTTATGAGGAAAGAGTATAATGTGAAAGAATGTTACCCATCCATAGAAAAAAAGAAAAAGAAAAATGTTACAGAGTATGAGGATAACATTACAATGTTATCTAGGAACGTTATACACTATGTATGTTGATTGGAAAGAAATATTTAATGTTTCATAGATGGTTTAAATCCAATCCGTAAAATGAAATTGTTCTCTTAGACCACTTCATCATTTAAAGATGTATTCTCAAGCGCTATTTGGAATTAAATAGAGTTCTATAGGATGTATGTATAAAAATAAAATCAGTAAAATAATATGTATGTTAAGAATCATGGGAAGAATAGTGTGTCTAATTGGAAGAATGAAATAATATGATTTACCACATGTGATAAATAGGGGATGAAATTCATTGGATAATGAAGGATTGGAATGGGAGATTATTACATTTGTAGAGAAAGAGGCCATCAAGTTCCCTAATGAATGAGAAAGGTAGAATATAGTTATGTTCAATTATTTAACTATATGGACAATGGATGTTATACAAACCAAAACACCAAACATTAAAATAATTTACTATGTAAAAGGATAAGCTAATGTGGTTAATATGGATAATTTCTTAGTTCCTAATGATGTGTCGTTGGTACATTGATAATGTAATAAAATATAGATAATGTTTTACATGATTCTAGATCATTAAATCTTTTATATCATCCATTTTTATAATAATATTAGATATCTACATATTACCAAAGTAAGGGAGTTATAAATTATGGCACCAAGTGGAGGTCTTATAGAAAAAATATATTTCAACACTTTCCAATTATGATTCATGGGAATACCATATTTAAAAAATGGTTATTATAACTATGTTAAAAAAATTTATGAACCTTTGTATGGACATTCTTCCAATGTATAATGAAAAATTTTATTTCAAAGAGAAATTTATTACCATCCATGATAGTTAAGTGGAATATCTTGTCTTTACAGTGGAAAAATAATCATTTAAATCTTGTCTATATTTAACACCAAAATCTATCCTTCATGAAAATATAGATTAATAGGCAAATAAATTGAGATATATGTATGAGTAAGGTATCATAAGAGTATATCATTCACCCATGGTACACAATTTCATTGATACTTTTCTTGAATATTTAAAGTGTTATCCACTAGAGCATGAATTTGAGTTCTCCATTGAAATCATTCCTGATGAAAGACCCATATCTAAAAATCATTATAGGATAACACATATAGAGTTAGTGGGGGTTAACGTAAAATCTAAATGATTTAAATAATAATGGATTTATATTCCCTGGTGTTTTTCCAAGAAGATCACATATTTTAGCCACGAAAAAGTGGTATTGGTCTTGATATTTTGTATCGATTATAGGGATATCAATTCCATAACTTTAAATATTATATATCATTTTCCTTGAGTTGGTGACTTATTTAATAAAATTCAGGGAGCCTATTTCTTTTTAAAGACTTGTCTTTGCTTTGGTTTTCATTAGTTATTGATGAAGTGGGATTTTATATAGAAGTTAAAATTTCAAACGAGGTATTAACATTATAATTTTACAATAATTATTTTTTGATAGACAAATTCTCTTTCAGTCATTATAGATCTAAGGAATAGAGTATTAAATGAGTACACCAATAGAATATTTTTTTATTCATTTATGATAACCTGATATAATCTAGGAGATAGAAAGATCATGAGATTTATCGAAAAATTATTCTTAAAATCCATGTCAAAAAATATTTATTTACAATATATTGTAAGTGTGAATTTTTGTTCAATAAAGATTATTATAATTGAAAATTTCGCTCCAAAAATGTGATATATATTATCCCATAAATGAAAAAAATAGTCTATACATAAAATATAATCATGAACATAACTAAGTTATGATGTTTCCTAGAATTAGTATATTACTATCAATGTTTTTTTCAGTACTTCTCCTAGTTCTCCAACTCATTATCCAAGTTTAAACATAAATCAGTTAAATTCGCATTGTTAAGGGAATTGAAGGCTTTTTATAGTCTATTAAGATTATTATGGTTAATGAACTAGTATAAACTTGTTCATCTGTGAGGGAAGGGTGTCTAATATATTATAATGCATAAAAGATAGGCCTCAGTTATGTCTTCTTAAAGAAATATGTTTTTACATCCTACACATCAGAGAAATTGAAAATCCATGAAAAAAATTGTCCAACACATGGACATGACTAGGAAAATTTAATTTTTTCATTGAAAATATGTATACACTAAATATATAGTGAATTATATGAGATATATATGATCCATAATATTTTTCAAGTATATCATATCACAGAATTATCCCTACATGATGTAAATATGATGGTTAAAACTACTCAAGGGGTATGATTTCTCAATACACCACAAACCTGGGAAGATAAAACGTGGAAGATGCATTGAGTGGGTGGGTCCATGGATTTATGACCATGAAATTGATTTACATGGATATAATACACCAAGATCTAGGAAATATGAATATGTTTATTTCTATGTAAGGGGATATATTATTACATTTCTATGAAATTGTTAAACCATAATTACGAGAAATAATTGATATGTCCTAGTAGGAAGATGGTAGTTTATAAAGGAAGGTTAATGGATTTAGTTATAATAAATTGATGGGGTTGATAAAAAATTATGTAATGTTGATTTTTTGGAAGGATATTTGTGTTCCATCCATACCAGAATTTAATAGGGACTTGATAGATCATACACATAGCTCAAATTTCTCTATGCACCCATGTAGAAAAAAATATGTATATGTATTTAAAAAACATTTATTGTGGGATTTTATTAATTGAGAAATTAAATATTATGTGTATGTATTATTTTTTTTCTATTATTAAAAGGCACAAAGACAATGCCATAAGGGAGTCATGTAGCCTCTTCCAATATCAATATAGAAGTGGGACAATGTTACAATTGACCTTTTTCATTGGAATCTCAAAAAAATGAATTATGAATGAAGTAAAATGAAAAATAATTTATATTTTTAATATTTTTACTTATTTATTAGTTATAATAGTATATCTACCCCTTTATCACCTTTCATATATATATATATATATCAATGAAATCATAAGGCTTCTTGAGGAACCACTATCAATTGTATATAATTATTACCCTCAATTTACATAAAAATTATTGTATATAATTAAAATTGATATTAACACTATGATATGCATAAAAAAACCTATCCTAAAACAATTATTGTAAAATAAAAGATCCATCCAAGAATAAGATTATATGTTGAGATCATGGTCACTTTACTTCCTTAGTAGATGGGTTCAATATCTAACTTTGGTGGAGTTTTCATACAATAATATCTCCCATTCAAGTTTCCTTATGGAACATTTTTTGGAATTTTGAAGGAAGAGGTAATGTACATCAACAATCTAGGATGTAGTTAGGGGAAAAATATTGTCTTCTTATAACTTGTGGAGGAGAGAACTGTTCAATTGTGATGTTATCATGTTCCCAATTATGTAACCAAAAGTAGACAAAAGATTTATGTTGATAACCAAATGAAAGACATGGGATTTTATTTTTAGGATCATGTATTCATTAATTATTCCACATGTTATGGATTTTTATTATTTTTTAAAAAAGGCAATTTACTCCATAGAGATACTAGAAACTTTTGGAATATTATAAACAGTTAAGATTGTAGATTACTAATTAGCTTTTCTTCCCGACTATTCTAATGTAAATGATGTCTTCCATATTTTTTTATTAATTAAATAAATGATGAATCGTACTTAGTTTATCACATGTGATATAATAGGGTTGGATCCTAACTTTTATAACAATGAGGAGTCTATCCTGATTCATGAAATGAGAGAGAAATTGTTTTTGGAATTGGAAAACTCATTTGGTGAAATTCAATTCGAGAAATAACAAATAAGAAGAGGAAACATGAGAGTATGATGTAGTTATAATTAATGTGTGTAGACATTTATTCAATATATAATATATTCCCCACCTCTAAGGATAAACATATTTTGCGGTTTGGAGAATGTAACACCGAATACTCTATTGGAGAAATTAAATACATTATCATGACCTATTGCTCATATTTCCACTTTGAAGATACATTATTGAAGACATCATCTAAAAGATAAATTTTGTAATATGAAATATCAAATACTAATTCCATTTTTTATAAATGGTTTAAAATTATTTTTGTATGACTTTTTAATCTTTTTATAAAAATATATCTTTTAGTCTAAAATAATAGTTTTCACAAAGCATGTAATTTTTATGAAATTTTCATTATATAATAATTTCCTAACAATTTTGAAAACAATTTATAAGATAATATATTAATTTATGGAATATTATTATACATTTTAAAAAATTAGTTGAATTTTCAAAAAAATTACTAAAAAAATTTAGAATTAATTAAAATGTTACACTGGTAAGAAATTGTTTTATGTTATTTCATTGAATGATGTGTTTCCCAGTGAGATTCTATTTGGGATTTACATTCAGGCCTCAAAAATTTTATATATTTTTTTATAAATAAATATACTTCATTAATATTAGTAACCAAACTTATCTTACGTTTTATATAATGTTAATGTATATAATGTTGTGTCTCTAACAACAATTTTTTTTTCAGGATTAAGTGTACTTATTTTAAAATAATATATTAAAAAATTTAATAATTTTATATGAAAAATGAATTGAAAATCTGTAATTTGATTTATATATTTAGGTAAACTATTATATCTTAATATTTTTATTAAAATTAATTTCTAAAATTATAAATTAGTTATCGATGTGAATGTAAATAGGCTAAATCACGATTCACCTTGTGTAAAAGCCAGATATCATTTCGAAAAATGGAAATAATATAATGTTTTTTATTATTCTAGACCAATTAACCATTTACCTAAAATTTATTCCTTTTTTATCAATTTACTCTTTAATGGTGCCATAGGTTTTTTTGACAAATGAAAATGTATTCCCAAAACTACCCTTCCACTCACTTATAAAAGTATAACATCTTATCCACTTCAAGGCACACCTACCATGAAAATATATAATTCAAATTCTACATTATTTTATCCTTAGAACCCTATTGTAAATTAAATAATACCTCGTTTATTCATTGTTATCCTAATCCATTAAAATTAATGGATACTATCAAGGAAAAGTTAAGTATATAATGTTAGTAGTATCAAATACATAGTTTTCTTCTTAATTATCTTGATTATATTTTATTCTGGAAAAAATATTATATTTATAATATTATAATATATATAAATTAATGATACTATATTATGGTTATTATAATTATTTACTCTTATACCCCATCCATTAAAAAATTAGCTTTGTTTGATCATTTTGTGATGTACAACCTCCACGACACAACATGATTAATTTTCCATCAACACCATAGAAGGTTGGATAAAAAGATGGCATTGAAGGGTAAATATTGATTTTATGATATAAATATGGTTATGGTCTGAATAATTTAAGAATGTCTAAAAGATATGTCCCACAAACAATCATTTTTTTAATCATTTTAAACAATAATTCTAAGAGGATAATATTTTATTCAAATTGTCTAATGTTTTCTTATCCATTATTTATTCTCATAAATCCTTATAATTCAGATATATAACACTACTAAAAACTAAATAATATCATTATACACTTTTGATAATGATATTTCAAGAATACTATCCCCGAATAATTTTACTAATCATGGTATTTTCACATTTGCGTCGATTTAACCATCAACTTGAACAATACTATACAGTCATATCATTGATGAAAATGGGAAAATATTTTATTGTATAATATAATATAAATTTTTAAATAATTACCTTTTTTCTATTGAAATTATATCAATATCTAATTCATAAATTTAAGAAACACCCTTTCTTCATCATAAAATTCCAAAACATGATTATTATAGACATCATCTTCTAGGATTAGGTCTTAAACACTCATGAAAGTAATTATACTTATAATAAATTTTTAAAAATAATCCATCATAATATAACTACTGACTTAGTAATAATAAAAATAGGATTAATAATTCATATGAACACCTCTATTATGAATCTCTTACAAATTATTAAAACTATAAACATCGACTAGGAAATTTGAAATAATTCTTGTAGAGAACGAGTATTAATGAAAAGTGTAGTAGAAAATTGATATTATTAAGGTTATTAATTAATATATTAATATATGTGTTCTTATGATATAGGCTTTTAAATTATATTTTTAGAATTCAGTATATTAGGTAATGGTTTTTATGACTCAAATCCCTTGACTTGAGACAATTTTTGTAATATACCCATAATTTCATTTATGTGGTGTATATACATCCTATTTGAGATTCTATATTATTAGATATTTTTATTACTGGTATTTGAAGATAGATTTTAAGTTCTTTTTTAGGTGGATATGATTTAATTTATACCCTATATATAATAGGGGTTTCCCATATTATTTTTTATTCTTTGACACTCATGTTGTAATAAAAATCAATTTATATTCATTCTGAATACACTTATATAGAAGAAATTTTCCATTTAACACATCATATTTATAGTATTTGAATGTATATACTATTATCCCCCTATAATATTATTTTGATTAAAGTGTTACCTTTTCCAGGGTGTGATAATTATCATATAGTTTAGTAAAGTAAATTTGTGTGTAATTTTATAGAAAACACTTCCTTTTATAGATACTGGAAAGCGGATGTGCTTTTGTAACAGATAAACCTTTGTGTAATCATACGAAATTGGGTTGGTAGATAACCAAATAAATCATTACATTGATGCATGATCAGTGGGACTAAAACTACACACCCAAAGAGACACACTCGGGGGATATGCATTGGATTATTCACCCACTATTAATGAACCAGGATGAAGGATTCTTCCTCCCATTGACATAGTCTCTTACCATTAGAAAATATTGAAGCTAGTTACTATCTTCCATGTAAAAACTACCAGATTTTTTGTAACCACTCAACTATATATTATTGTAAAGGTAACTTATTTTAACTTTAATTATACCTCATAGATTTTATGTTTATTAAGGGATGTTATCCTTGACATAAACATTACACTCTTAAATGGGGATCCATTTAACATCAGTATTTATAATTATATAGATATCCATGTTTTATTCAATAAGTGGTTCCTCAATTAATGGTATAAAATATATTGATGACTTTTATATTGAGTGAATTGGAATTAATCATCCAATTTGTCATTCTTGGAATTATATAGCCCCTTGAAGATAAGTAATGTGTCTTGGAATAAGGCCATAACACCATGTTTTTGATTTCCCACTATACCAGATATATGAGGTCAATTATTATTGTTATCCATGTTTTCATTGATAATCAATTATATAAAATGACCTTAGATTTATTTTATTATGGATTAATGTGGTTTATTTATTTGTTCCAAATAACTTATTCCATGTTTATGTTATGTTTGATTTTGTTTAATGATACTCCCTACTATGAATCTGAGATTGACATTTTTTATTTTATTTTTATAGGGAATCCTAGAGGAGGACTATGTGTAATTTGTAATGATATAATGGAAGAGATAATCTTATTCCCACAATATGTACATGTTGTATATTTTGTATTCAAGTATATTTTAGATATGTATCATGTTTTACCACGCTAATAAGATATTATATACTTTAGGAACCATTCTACTTTCTACCAATAATGTATGATAAGTTCTGAATCTGGGTTTCTAGAGTCCAAGATGTTACAAATGAATAAATTATTGGCGAAAGGAATAGATGAATTTTGGTTAGTATTTCCTTTTTATTTTTTATATTTAAATAATATAATTTTCTACCCTCTTATTTTATATTTATATAGTTTAATGAGACATATGAGGTAGAGGTTTCCCCTATGATCAGTATTCAGTATGAGATAGTGGGTTGTAATGATTATGGATCATGCGATTCAAATTTTAAATTGCTGTCTAGGATACAGATGATGAGAAGATTTGTTCAAATAGGCCAAGTGGTTAGTATAGGTCCATGATCAATCAAAAATAATTATTATAACACTAGTGTGATGGAATCATATGGGTTAGAGGTAGAATATTAGGATCTCCATAATAATAATTTTCCACTATATAGTATGAGAAGATGTTGTGGGATCAAGATATTATAATATAGCGATTGACGAGAGAGGAGGAAGAGAGGTAATCATAGTAATAAGAGAATTGAAGATAGAAGGATCAATGGAATGAGGATATCATAGAGTTTATGTATTGATATACATGTGTTTTAGTGATGTTGTTTCCTCCTATAGATAGATATAAAACCACCGAATTCTGACATTATTGTATATTTTCTTGGGTACATTTTTAAAAACAATATACGAGTTCCAATTTTATAATGCATGGTTGTTTTATTAAAATTCACAGTGTATTCTAATTTAGATAATTTTATTTAGTTTTTTGTGATATAGGATATAATTACTCATAATTAGTTATGTGTGATGGATTTATTATTTCATCATATAAAACATTTTAGCGATGTATTTGATATTGAATAGAAAATCCTTTTCAAAAAAATGGTGTCAGACTATTCACAATGGATCCATCATACTTTCTACCATTTGTGATAAATTTTACTATAAAAAATTATCCACGATGGATTGTCATCTTAAATAAACATTTTTTATTGAATTGCATCACAAATAAATGATAATGTAATCCCAAATAAAATTAGTGGATTAGTGTAGTGGGAAATACCGTTTGTAGATCGGTGATACTGCAACCCATGTGAATAGGCTAGGGACATTGTGTGATTGGTATGTAGCACAACATAAATACATATAGGTGTTTTTGGATGGGAATATAAAAATAGAAATGTGTTTTGATGCGCCTATCACTATACCCTCTACCCTTGTGGATTATAGATGTGTAATTAATGGGAGCGAACCATTGATATGATGGTTCAAAAATAAATAATAGTGCAGATAGGAGAGTCGATATTCCATAATGAAAATTGACTCAACATATCACTTGGATCCTCATTTGAGACTCAATATATCTCCATTGGGTGACATCAAGATATATCTAATATGAAATCAGGCTGTAAAAATTTTGATCCTTCATTCCATTAATATGTAACAAAATAGTTCCGATGATAATTTTTCATTCCATGTCGAAAGGGATAATACATGACCAATTTGGGTGCCTAAGTGTGTGTGCTTGTGGTTTGTCATCTCTTCTATCTATAATAATGGATACATCTTATTTGGATGGTGCATGACACAAATTTGGTGGGTTTTGCCCTGGAATGGCATAGCGAGGCTCTTCCCAATACCACAATACCTATAATTAGTTGTAATTTGGGGCTCACTTAAGTGATAAAGTTTCCTAGTAATCATTCATAAGATCAAGGTTCAAATCTAGTCAGCCTTTGTTGGGTGAGTTTTGGTCAATTTATTGTTGATGATGTATGTGAGGATGCATGAAGCCATACAATCCAAGGTACACACATTTTCAATCCAGTGATGCAGTTCCAAGCATAGGTAGGGGGCCTTTGGGATGAGAAGAAGGGGAATTCGAGCCATCAAATGATGGGCTTTCAAACTTAAAAAATTGTAATAAGCTTCTTGTGTGGTTAATTTAAAATTTAAATAAGAAATGAATTTTTTTTACATTTCATTAATTATCATAATAATATTTATACATATCTATCTAATAATATATTGTAACTTTAATTATAACTATACATAATAATTATTAAATATCTATATTTTAGCTATAATTTTTTTTGTACATTTGCAATACTAATTTTATAAATTTTATTAATGAAAATAATATTACTTTTATTTTTAAAATTATGTTATTATAATTTTATTTAAATTTAAATATAATATATATATATATATATATATACCTATTTATATTCAATTATATTTATTAATAGTTTCAAACACAATTATATATGTGTCTTATTATTTTATACATATTTTATTATAATATAATATGCTTCTTTTCTCCTCCCCAACTGATGTATAGTATGTATATTATTTTTGGTAATTATATTTTATAAAATATACATAATATTATTGGAATTATATTTACACATAATATTTTATCATTATTTTTTAAAAAAATATTATTATTAGTATTTATAATAAGTTTCGTTTAGAATGAATAATAATTATAAATATATGTCAACTAAAATTATATAATTTTATTTAAATTTAAAATATGATTAATTATTTATATATTAACATATTAATATTAATATTCAAATATAGTTAAGAATATTTTTTACAATGTATTATTGATATTAAATGTAGTTGGAGTTAAAATAATTAAAATTTTTACATATTATGTATCTAGAATTGTTTACTTCATCTACATATCATGAAATATATATTAAATATATTTTAATTAATATATACAATATAATATTATGTATTTATATATAATTACTTATTTAATTTTAATTAATAAAAATTATAAATATATATAACATTGATTTTTTGAAATTAATGATATTTTCCAAATATAAATAATAATTTTTTTTACAAAATTAATAGTATTTCAAGAGATTTTTAATTATCCAAACATTATATTCACATTTTCTAAACCTTTAAAAATAATCTAAATCATGCAAAGAAAATGTACATATAATAAAACTTTCACACAAACATTTCAGTTAATTAAATCAATCAAACAAACATAATAATTAAAGGAACTATAAAATTAAAATGACAAAAAAAATTACATTCCAAAAGACAAGAAATAATAAGTTTAGAAGAATAAATTAATCCTTCAAAGATTCACTACAAAATAATATGGGAAGAGTGAGAAAAATGTGGGGTAAATATTTTTATAAAATTTTCCTTGTCATAGGATTGAATTGTGTTCATTCATCTTGTATGCCGATTTCAATAGATATGTAAACACGATTCATACATTATCGACTGCATTTTTAGAATATTATAAACCCTGCCAAGATATAAATTTTTTTACATAATATATAGTTAAATAAATTAATTATATAACATATCTAGTCTAGTGACACATATATGATATCATTGTTGTGGGAATAGGTCATCGTAAAAATGGATGGAAATATAATTTGAAGAAAAAATGTTATAAATTTAGATGATAATAGGATATCATTCCATTTCCGATCTTTTTTTCTAGTTGGGAGTGGCCTAAATCTTAAAGCGAGGGGTGAGTCCATGTCCAACCACCCCTTGGGTGTGTTTTTTGTTTGGTTTATCAAATCATTCCATGGAAAACTTAAAAAATGATTAGGGTTTAATGCCATTAAAATTAGAGTGCTTATCAGTGTAGGGTAAGATGAGATGAAAAAAAGATGAACGATATTTCTCCACTTTATTTTGGGGATTTTTTGTATCCTTTAATTCTTGGGTCATTATTTTCTTGGCATTTTAAGATAGTTTCTTATCACTTGTTTGACATGTGTACTCCCCTTTTATCCTATTTCATTCATTTTAATAATAGAAACATGGGTTCGGAATACCACAATCATGGTCATGGTTGTTTATTATTATTATTGTTTTTTTATTTTGTTATTATTTTTGTTATTGTATTTTGTTAGATTTTTTTTTCACTAATTATTGTATTCTAAGAAGTTAATAAAACTATAACATAATTAAGGATTAGAAACCTTAACCAATAATGATTATTACTATCGCAAATAATCCCCCCTACCTTTATAAAATGAATATAATCATTTGATGTGGTCATTCTTCCTCGCTAAAGACCAAAACTACCCCAGTCCAACTCGAGTAAACCATAAATCAGGCACATGAACCAGTCTGTTCCAAGAATCCTAGTGCATTTCTAATATATTTAATATTCTAGTATGTTTTAGGTTATCATCACATAACTCTGTGGGAATGATTTTACCTTTAAAATTTTAATCATATACCTATTTCCACCCAAAAATCATTTATAACCCATCCATATGTGGACACCCAAAAATAAAATAATGAACCAAATAATAAAAAAACAAAAAAATAGAGTAAAAAACAAGAATAAATCAAGAAATTTAATAAACTAGGTGAAAAAATACATGACATATCCTTAATAAATATTCCACAATGGTGTAATCGATCTCATAAGGCCAATACATTACCATCCCAATATAAAATCCAAAACCCAAAAACAAAAAAAAATTGCCATGACCTTGTGACCCATCTATCACTTTACATCCCTTACTAAACACTACCGTAAAAACCCAAACACCAAACAAATAAAGGATCAATAATATGCGACATGAAAGGAAACTTTGAGAGTTGTATATACATAATGGTCTATGTAGGATGTGATTAAAACTAATACTAGTAGGATAATACCCACTATTTGGTGTAAGTATTTCCAAAACAAATATCATTTATGCTAGCTTGAAATAAATTTTGTAAATAAATTTTATATTGTTGATTATAAAACAAAATATCACTGTACTGTAAATATAACAATTACAACCACTTTAAAAACACTATTTAAAAAACATCAATTCCCTTTGAAAACACTCACTTTTAGAACCACATTGAAAATTTCATTTTTAAACATTTTAGATAAAATAGGAAAAATGAAAGGATGATAAAATAACACACCAAGGATTAACCTAATTAAAAATACGGAATTAAAAAATTAAAAAAAAATTCATGGATCTATATGTGGCAATATAACTGGGAAATAAAAGGCCCTGGAGTTTTGAATTCGAATAATTTAATATATTGGGAAACACAGAATTTAACTTGGTAATTTGGTCCTATAATTTATTAATTATAATCTAATATTGATAGTAATCTTATATAATCTAAAAGTAACATAGGACAACTAATTCCACTAACACATTGGCACAGTTATCCACTACAAGATAAAGATTAAAAAGTCAATAGGATTTAGTGGTATGAAATCTGATGGTCATCTAATATCCTAGATTTTTCAAGTATAAAACTCACCTAAAACCACAAACAAAATACTCCAACCGTTAAAATAACACCAAAATTAAATAATCAAACAAAATAATGAAAATGGGGGGTTAAATCTATCCCCACCATGGAACGTTTTCATCCCAAAAAGTACATGGTACATGTATACTAAGTGTGAATGAAGGATACCATGATACCAAATGTCAAGCAGTGGTCTCATGGGAAAATAACTAAAGAGGATACTATATAAAGAGAACCAACCAACATAAACACTAATTTTAAAAAAAATTCCTGAAATTTCATGAATGTCTACAAACCTATCATAAACAAGATCATTTGGAATGACACCCAAAATAAATGGAGACCTGGCCTAGGTATCAACATGATTTATAATTTTCATAATATCATGGTTTAGATGAGAGTCACATAAGAAATCAAACACCACTTGAATAATTATATCACCAAACAATATAAAAAGAATTTACATATATCCACCAAACAAGAATAACAATTCATGATACCAAATTCTATATCACATAGGAAAAACTACCCATATAGACACTAAAATGGCCACAAAAATAATTCATCTTCATATACACCAACAACCTAAATCCAAAATGAGGAAAAAATGAACAAATTCAAAAAAACCACATTTCCCGTATAGGGTCCCAAAAAAGGGTAAACTATGGAAATAAATATGAAACACCATCCATTTTTGAACCCATCAAAACTAAATAAATCTCTAGCAAGTGAATAATCACAATTGGTGAATCACTCATCTTGCTCAACTAAATGTGAACCCATGTATTTCCCCATGTCCAACCTATATGAATTAATCATAATACACTACCTATTATAAAAACAGTTAATTTCAAACATGAACACATCCATTCACACCATAATATCAGATTCTAGACTAATGTACAATCCACCCACATCATGGTTCTTCTAATTGAAGGTAAATTTCAATAAAATGTATTTTTATAAGATAATTCCATATAACATTGAAAAATAGTTTTATCCACCAAAATTGAACTATATTCTACTATGTTGAAATACAACATCACATGACATATAGTTTTCATCCATATTTATCTCTTGATTTAGTGCATTCATGAAATCCATGCCTCATATTCATTAGTCTAATTATCTAATCCGTAGAATTCAAACACATCTTCTAAATTTCACATTCAAGAGATAGAATAATTTTATATAGATTTCTATAACCCTGAATCCCCTCATCATAAATCTCATTCATCTATAATTCCTCCAACTATATATGTGTTTCTTATAATTGAACATGGGAACTATGTATCACCACACCTTATTTTGAGATGGGCTCAAGTGAAAACATTTATATTTATTAACCACAGCCTTTAGTTACTCATTTATAAATCATATAGAATATTTTCATCCATAAATGATATTATGATCTCCCATAGTCTTATAGAAATATATATTCTTCATCTTCACCCTTATGTATAATAAGGGGATCTAGCCAATCTTTCCATCGACTGAAAACTGATTTCTTCATCTAACATATACATTTAGGAATATTCATCAAACTATTATTAAAACATTCATAACAATATATATTTTACCATCACAACCTCTAATTCACTATTTCTCATTTGATTGACATCTCTATCAAACAGAACATGAAAATAAACTAGGAATATCACCACCAACATTCTCCATGATCAAAATCCTAAACCATCATATCATTGTGATCCTCTGTTATAACATCAACATTATTCCACCATATTTTTTAATGCTATCCAATTTAAATAGAAATACATATGAAACCTACATGAAAAAAATTTCAGAAATACAGAAACTCTATGGTACCACCACCTTCTTTTTGAGAACATCATCAAGATACATAAAACAATTTCTCACCTTAGTAACCCATTATTATTTCATTCATGATTGAAAAATTTCCTATAATTTAACAAAACCAAAAATAGTAAACTACACTAGGTCTATAATTAATTACATTTGTATTGTAAATAATATATCTCATCAAAAAAGTCCAATCAGTATATTATTATTGATGAAAAAAATATACAAGACTCCCATTTTATATTGAAAAAAATTATCTACCCTTGAAACACATTGGTGGAATTCTTCATATACTGGGGAAAGGAACAAAAATAAGGGTGAGAAAAAATGATCAATAAGGATTATGTATAGAATATGATACCGTGAGATTATAAGGAATAATCATTATGGAAACGTAAATAGAAAAAATAACATTTCATTTAATCAATACCTTGATAAATAAACAATAAAGGATAATATCAATGTAATAATATCATGGATAATGATAAATAACTATCAATGATGTAAATGAATAATATTAGATTTCATGGTTTCAGACATCATAATATCTTTACTCTTAATTCCTTTTTCCATAATAGTTTATTTGATGGGAAGGTATACACCTAAATCCTTTTAATTTGGCCAAATAATTAATCCCATTTTATGTATCCATGCAACAATGGTATGTCTAAAATCAGGCCCCACCATTTACTCCATGTTTAATACACCCATCAATATATTGAACGGTTAATTTAATTCATAAATGATATTCCTTATTAAGAATTATATTTACCAAGAAACGAATAAAAAATATCAATATTTTCCCACTCAACAAAATAACTATCAAAGTAAAACACCATACATATAAATGGTATATTGTTTAGTCAATAATAATTTACACAATACAAATACAATGGATATTTAATTTAAATGTAATGGACAATGAAAATTAATAAAAATAAATCTAAATTTTCATGGTAATTTTATTGACCATTAAATTAATAAAATATGACATCTAATTCATCATAAGTATCGATTCTATATAAAAATCATGTTTTTTGAAAAATAAAAAAAATATTTAATTAACCATTCATTAACAATTTTTCATTTAATAACTATTGAAAACTTATAGATGTATCTAAATATAAAGAAATGGTTATAATTGAGTGATATTTTGTTAGCATTGTATATGTTAAAAAATATTATTTTGTATTTTTATTAAAAGTGCTAAAAATCAAAACATTGGATTAAATTAAAAATATTCCTTTAAAACTATTAAAAATTTCATGGATAACATAAAATTCCATTTATATATCATTTAGATAATTAAAATGTACTCGGGTTAAACTATTATAAAAAATATTTATATTGATTAAAAATATTCCCAAATGTGAGAAAAATAAGGCTAGATTTTATTTTATATATTAGTATTGAATGAATAACATGAATTAACCAACATTTGAAAATCATTATTATTTTTGAATACATAAAATAGGTATTATAGAAACCATATAAAACTAAATAGGTTCATAATACCAAATATGTCTCAATGGAGTGGAAATTGAGTTGAAATTTCTTACCTCATGTTTCCTTGTAGTTACATTTTCTTTAACCTCATATAAAATATTTATAATCATGTACTTATTTTATTCCTGGATCATATTCATATTTATAATATCATATATGTTTTTTTATAATACCATATCACCCATTAATTAACAATCATTCATTTTTACCATTATTTTCTGTGTGTTAACTACTTTATTTTATCTTATCTCCCTTATCGTAGTAGCTTTTGTTCATTTTCATAGGTTATTATTTCAAATTCTAAAGAATTATATTAAATTTATAAATTCCATATTTATAAATTATATAAATTTTTATAATCACTATTAATGGCAGATGTAGAGAAGATAACACATCACTTCAGGAAGATGGTAAGTTGTACGTACACAAGAGCGATGGTATAATTTTTAAATTTAACAAACTGTAAAGTAGTGGATGATATATTATATTTGTATAATTAATATTATTTAATAAGTTACATATATATTAATTTTTCACATCATTATAGAAATCCATTTTATTTGGTAATTGAAATAAAATTACATTGTTTCGTGAGTTGTCGTTTAACCACAGACACTAGTGACATCTTTGTTTTAATTTTGATAGTAAAGGAGATAGAAACTTATTATTCCATAAAAATAAAAAAATATTATTTGGGATATACTGGTGTTATTATATTGTAATTATTAGTACATAATTAAATGTGGTAAAATAGGAAGTAAAAATAATAATGTGCTTCGTGAAGGCAATTGACTTCAATTAGAGAAACATCCTTTTGATCACATCATAAGGACCCTATGGTTGGTATTTTTTAAACTCTAACACCTCAAAAACATCGATAAGTATTTTTAGAAGAGGGTTTTCTAGTTTTTAGTTAAGATAGTAATCATTATGTGTTGTATAAAAGTGATTATAGATGTTCCTTTTTATAGTGAATGAAAGGACACACATGGGAATAATACAAATATTCAAATATAATAAATTCAAATTCATGTAAAAGTGGAACCATGTGGAAATAATATTGATGAAAAAATATTAAATGGTTGAAATCCCTTCAACAATTAATATTTTTATAAGTTTATGTTGTATTTTAAACCTTATATTTTAGTTTAAACCCTTCTTTAAACAATTTTAATCATAAAGAGAGTAATTATTTTTTCAGTCACAAATGACTATTAATTTTCTTACAACATAGTAATTTTATCATAAATGGAAAAATGAAAGTATTTTTGATATTATCTGGTCATAATTTTCCTCATTTATGATTTTTATAATTTATAATAATTTAATAAAATATCTTTTTTCATCAAACATCAACAATGTTATTTTTTATAATATTCATTTAGTTTTAATACCTATAAATAGTGAAAAATATTTATTTATAATGTATACCTTTAACATATCAATAATATTTCTTGTTTATCGATAAAATTCATAGGTAATTGTAATTAACCCAAAAATTTTACATTAATATTTCTTAAAAAGTTTTATTATATTTTTTATGAATTGACAAAATATTGAGTTTGTGTTGCATGAGAAAGATAAAAATTTAGTCAGTATATTTTAAAAATAAATTACCATGATAAATAAAAATCAATTTTATCTCAAATAAAAATTTAGAAGTGAGAGAATTTGTTTTTATCGCCATTAAAAAAATTATAGACATTATTATTAAGATACTTCCATTTTTTTTAAAAAAATATACATAAAATAATTCAAATATTATAATAAAATAAATGTGCAATGATATTTTAAAATATTCAAATATTGATTTGTAACTGTCAAAAAAATTATCCAAAATGATAAATAGAAGTGTATGGGAGTGTCTTTATGACAACCGGATATTATATGGAATAATTTTTTGAAAAATAAATACAACTTATTTTATATCTTTTGTTGAATTAGAAAATGAGTTTCATCTATAGATTATGATACACACAAAATTGAGTTTTACTAAAGAAAAATATACTACTATTAATATTAAAATTTAAATATTATTTTTAATGATTATAAAATGGAATTCAGGGTACAAATATTATTAACTAAATTATGAAAATGAATTAATAATTTATTTAAAAATGAAAATGAAAAATTGTAAATAATGAAATAGTTTTCTATAAATATTATTTCTTAAAATTGGATTCATCATATTTTTCTCACTTTTATTAAAAATAATTTTTTTACCCTATACAAATTTAATTTAGAAAATAAAATTCATTTTTTAAGTTATCGTGTCAAAATTATCATAGGATGAATTCTTGATAATTTTTTGAAAGGATAATGTTTTCATTGAATAATGAAAAATGCTATGTTTTATTTTCAATTTTTAGTTATATTAATTCTTTTAAAAAAACAAAAAAAATTTTGAATGGTTTTAAAAGTAAAATTATTTAAATAATAAATTTATTTTTCCAATTTATCTCACTGTAATAAATTTCATTTTAAAATTTTATATTAAATCATTCTATACTTATGAAACATTTCTCTTTTGGAAACGTCATTTTCATCACGTATACAGATTTAATTTAAAATTAAAATTTTACACTAATGTGAGTATAATTTTTAAAAATGTATTTTATATTTGAAATCAGAATTATTTATATTATCTAATAGGTTCAACTTAATTTTTCACCCTAATAATTAGTGAAACATTAAAATTTATTTGATACGGTTAAGGTGAAAATGAGTGGAGAGGGGGTAAAGAAAAAAAGACATAAAAATGACCCAAATAAGAAATAATTCTTATTTTATGGTCATATATATATATTATATATTATAAAGTTATAAAATGATCCACTTGAGAGCCATTATACATGAGAAAAATATTTATGGATTTCTTTATTTTCAAACATTACAAGTGTTCCTTTCATCTCACCAATTAAAGGCCACCCACTATCCTCTCTTCTTTGCACATTCAAAACCATTGGGTTTTGAAAATTCTGACCTAAATCGATTCAATAAATCTATAATCCCCATAGTTAATACTTATAATGATAATTAATCTCACCTACGAATTATTTTGGTGGATACCTAATAAGGTTACCCAAAGAAGAGGTAATGTTCTACAATGAGAAGTTTACTTTTATTTCTTCTTCCACCTCTATATATTTGTATTTAAAAACATTAATATAATTACAATAGTATCATACATATACTAATATTTTTTTATTTTATGTGAATGACCTTGATGAATTTTTTCTTCCCTAAAATTTGGAACTATATCATCGCTCATGTGTATGGCAGACTACCGCCCCATGAAACTGATGTGATTCATTTTCTATCAATACCTTTCGAAGATTTATGTTATGATGGATATAATTTATATATATATATCATATTTTGAACATAATTATATTTTTGGAATATAATTTCACATATAAAAGTTTACATTCCATTCATTGGTGGATACAATAATGTTGATAGAGTGTAAGACGGACTACCACTTCATGAAGTTATGTGATACATTTTTTACATTCACATTAAATAGAATGTAATAAGGATAAATTTAATTATTTTATGTGATATATTTTACATAATAATTTTTTTAATGGTTAATTTCTATTTAACTTTATTTCGTTCTATACTTTGAAAAATGGAAGCAATGATCAAGTGTATATACGGCCCACTGTCTCCATAAATGGTGTATTTGTTTATCTATAAATTTTTTGTATGACTCAAATTATGTATATAATTAATATTCATTATATATATAACATTATTAATATTATTGAGATATAATAATCATGATAAATTTAAATGGTTTGGATCTACCAAACCAGAACTATCTTGATTAACGAAACACTTGACACCCAAAAATAAGGATTTTGATAAGGAATTATACACATATTGGTGTTAAATCATTATAATGCGATCACATATGATATTATAACTATGTTTTCAGTTGTTTTATAGATTTATAATAACCGTCTATTTTAATATAAAGGTTGTTCGAACTTGTGGAAAAAATTCAATACACAATATAATGGGTTTCTATCTCACTTTTAGTTTATGTGTTCAAATTCCATATTCACCACATGTTTCTTTTATGTGGTATATACAATACCCATGAATTTATATTATTATTCTTATATTTAAAATTATTTTGATTTACATGTCCATTTTAGTATCTCTCTTTCATGGGTTTTATGATTCATAAGATACCAAAGTGGTCAAATATTTTTTCACAAATAACCATATTGGGATATAACTTATGTTATTAAACTTCTTCTTTTATAATGCATATATAAAACCCCTTGAAATTTTATATGATGAATTTTTTTATTTTTATATAATTTTTTAAATTTTATTATTTCATGGATCTTTTGAATCAAATGTTAGCAATGTGGTAATGATTTTATGTTACAATATCATCATTTAATGGGATTGATTATGGTTAAGTCTTCAATTTTGATATCTCATTATATACATCTTAATAATTCTAAATAATTTTATTCTCCTCTATTTATGTTTTGAGAATATTTTTTTTCCTCTAATTCTTTCATAAATGTACTAAAAATACCAAAAGAAAATTTTAATGGAAAAAATGAATTTATTTGTCTATTCTGTTGAAAAAACTATTTTTTCCATATCCATGTTTTCTAAAAAAGGTTTCAAAATGTTTTTTAAAATTATCCCAAGAGTGTTTAAATTAATTTTTAAACATGATTTAATTCTATAAAATTATTTAAAAGTATCCTTTTTGTCATTTATTAAATATGGCTTCTTTGACATTTTACTAACATTGTAAATTAAATATTTATTATTATTGAAAAAACATGTTTATAATTCTATATGGTCATGAAAACTCCATTATTTTATGATTCCTTAAAAAATCATGATTAATTTCAATGAAAATATTTTCCTCAATATTTATTAAATTTTTATGTTTTAAAGGATATTGTTATTTCAATGAATTAATGTAATTTTACTTAATGAATGCTCCATGTGATGTTTCAAAAACATTTTTTATATATTTTCATCTAATGATGTTACTCGAGTTTTATTTAGGATATATTAAAATGATACCATCCTTATTAATTCTCTAGATGGATTATTTTTATGGTAAAAAATGTTTATGAATCCTATATCTTGTTTTTAGGATTTTTTATGATGAAATGATTATGAAATCAATATCTTTTTATTTTTTATAATATGATTAATGTTTTTTGATCTTGTGGGGAACATATCTATGATTTTCATTATGAGATAGGAGGGACCTATATCTCTATCTTATGAATTTGGTATAGATTTATATCTCATGATATATATTGGAATTAAATGGGTAGTGATCGTAGTTCAATAATGGATTTTTCCATTATGAAGATCTTCTGAGTTAACATTGACTACATTGATGGTGTGGGAAGAGAACTCAATCCACTATGAAATTATTGGTAGTGATCCTTGGTTACTATGAAAATTATTTTAAATTATTATGTTTATGAAACAATTCCATGTATTATGCCAATGTTATGATCTCATGGATTAGGTTCTTTAATTCAATTATGATTCATATAATATGACCTATTATCATTTATAACATGACTCAAAATTATGATTATTTATATGTTGGGTATGATTTTCTAGTGTCGTCCTCATGTTTTCATACACATATGATAATGTTATTTTAAAATATCTTCCTTATTTTCCCTTATAGATAATTTTATCTCACTCTTTCTTAGGATTCCATTCCCCATGTTACAAATAAAGCTATATTACATGATATGTCTATGTGGGGTGATAGTTATGAGGAACATAGTGAGAGGTTATGTAGGTAACTTGTGAAAAAGAATTATTTATCCACGTTTATGATGATATTAAACCATTATGATCCATGGGCATGTATTTGTGAAATGTAATGAGTATTCATCTATTATGATATAATATATATGTATGAAATGACAGGTCCATAATAGTTGTTATTAAAGGATGTTTTTATTTAACCATTAGAAAATATCATTAGAAAAACCTAGTGAGAACCCTTAGGATCATCCATCAAATAAGAGAATAAAAAAAGTTATTGTTAATAAATGAGTGTGCTTTAATAATAAATATATCACTTTCTGGATTCTACATGTTCACATTGATCTTGTATAAATGTACCTAAGTGTAATAACTCCAAAAAAGGTGTTTTGGGTTGACTCTTGTGTTACCTAGTATAAGGAAATGGGCCATACCTCACACTTTGTCTATCACTTCTGTGGAATATTATATGGTTAATTAAAATTTTATTTACAAACCAATATATATGATTTCAACTAATTATAATGATTAATGAAAAAGGTTGGAACTAGGGATTCATAACTTTTAAAATGTATACTGGATTTATATATCATGTTAGTTATTTTACCTGATTATGTGGTTCCCCCACTATGATTAATGATTCTCACACTATGAGTTTTTGTTTAGATGATAGATGTAACATGAATAAATCATGTTAATGTGGAATGTGATAGAAAATGGAACAATTTTCATCCCAATGAATCAAATTTTATTAGATATTGAATAAAAAATATTGTTTATACATTCATATAAACTTATCAAGATATTAATAATGTTCAACTTCCAAATGAGAAAATTAGGGAATAACATTATATTGAGTTCTACATGTGGTAACATTCAACTTATTTTAGTGGGACATATGATCAATTATTGGATGATAAAGTGATCAATATGAATGAAAACATATTCTCCTTTCACCAGTTTCATAAACATGAGAATTTCATTTTGGGTTTTTATCATTAGGAAGGTGAGGCAGCTCAATATTGGACACTTATCAAGATTTAATATAAATTTGACGAAATTGACTCTATGTATTGAGTAATGATAAAGATATTATTTTATATATGTACATTCCTCATATTATTCATATAAAAATGGAGTAATACCTTGATTTTAATAAAAAATATATTTAATGTATCGGTACCAATGAAGGAAATTTTACAAGTCTTGAAATGTATGATTTTGGAATTATCATATAAACAAAAATTATGGTTAATATTTTCGTCAATGGATTAACAAAATTCTACAATTATCATTATATATAAGATAATTATGTGGTTATTAATAAATATAACAATTTTCAAATCAAGGTGAAAATGGATGTTGTTGTTAAGCGCAAAACTCATGTGTTCAACAAGAAGGGAAAGATGGAATTAAAGGGAAATACTAAAAAACATGGTGAGAGGAAGTTGATATTTTATTTAAGCTCAAAGTGTTAAAAAAATGGGGAATAATATTCCTAAGTGGAATATAATTTTTTTATATTTTGGTAGGATGCTGATTGGGTAATCAAGTCATCTGGAAATCTACTATCGATATGATGGGAAACATTACAAAATTATTTGAATAGAGAGATAATTATACACAATTCAAAACCCACAATATAGTGAATAATGTGTTAGGATAATGGGAATTATGTTAACTAGTACTAAAATATGATGGTTAATGATGATGATCTATGTCAATAACCTATTAAGAAAAGAGGAAAAGGTAAATCTAATGAAATTACCAATTTTGATGAGGGGAATAATAACAATGTGGTGAAAGGTACAATTACCATTCACTCTACAAATAGAAATGTGTTATATGAATTTGATCTACCCATTCATTTATATCAAAATAATTTTATAAGGGTATAAAGAAGGAACTATAATGATTATATATTGAATTAACAATAAAATCCCCTAATGGTATGATGGTAAAATTAAATGTTTAGGATTCTTATTCAAATAACGTTTTTAGAAATATGAATCCCAAAAATCATTTAATTATCCATATCATTGAATTTAATGATATATTATGAATAGATTATATTTACCTACATAAATTCCCCATCAAATTATATGTAATGAACGTTGTGTTTGAAATTCCCATGGAACCTATGATCTTCAATCAGTGTGATAGTAATGGGTAACTTTCATTGTAAATATCTTATATTATATGGGTCTATATTACTACTAAAACGTGGTATTTTCCAATGGTTGGGTAGAAACACAATATTTAATATATGACTAATTTTAGGAGTTTGTTGATATATATCTGGAATATTTTCAAAGTCTTCAAATAAATCGTGATGTGGAGTTTTCAATAGAACTCATACAAAGTGACTCGCCTATTTTTAAAACTCCAAATAAAAGGGCTTTAATTTAGTTACAGGACATGCAGAAGAACCCCCAAAATTCATTTATAAGGGATTAGTTCATCCAAGTGTGTAACCATGGGGTTAACCAGTTCTGTTTGTCAAAACAAAATATGGATCAATGTTAATCTGCATTGATTATCGAGAATTAAAGAAGATAAAAATCAGGAAAAAGTATTCTTGATCCCATGTTGATGACTTGTTTGAAAAAATTTGAAGATCTTAATAATTATATAAGAATTAACATAATATTATAACATCAATTTAGGATCAAGAAGGAGGATATACCCAAGACATATTTTTGAAAAATTAATGGAATCAATGAGTATATAGTGATTCAATTTGGTCTTACTAATTCCCCCACAATCCCCATGTATTTAATAAATAGACTCTATATATATTACCTTGATCAGTTTGGAGTATGCATTATAAATGATATGAAAATATTTAAAAAAGAAAGGAAGATCATGATGGTCACTAGAGTATTATAATGAAGACCCTGAAAAAAGATAATTTGTATTAAAAATTTACAATGTGTTATTTTAATCTATAAATGTTTTCATTTTTTTGTCACATGACCTTCAGATGAGGATTATTTATGGATCCATTAAAGATTGAAATTATCGAAATATGGTCCATAACAATCCCTATGACTGAGACATGAATTTCTCTTAGTTTGGACGAAGATTTACGGTGCCTTGTTGATAATATTTCATAAATGTACAATTCACTCACCATGTTAACTGAAAAGGGTTTGAAATTTCATTTGATGGATGAATGTGGAGATAATTTCATTGAATTAGTGAGTAGGTTATTCCATGAACCTATGAATACATTATAAAATATTGGATAAAGTTTTTTAATCTATACTGATAAATCTAATAAGGGATTGGGATGAATTATCATTCAGAATGATATTTTCATAGATTATGAATCATGATAATTGAATGTCAATTAGAAAAATTACCCTAATCATTATTTTGAGTTAGTTTTGTTGATTTTTTTTAAATATTTGGTTTCATTATATGTATGGGGAAATGTGTGAGATATTTAATCTAATTAAATGTGTCAAGTATATATTCAGTCAGAAATATTTGAATATGTGACATAGAATTTTTTTGGATTTTATCAAATATACTACTTTTTTGATACATTATAACCATGTCAAAGACAATATAGGTGGTTTTTTATTACAGTTGAAAGGATCGTGAAAGCTTATCTAGGATGAGGATTGTAAGATATCTAACATCTAGGGATTCATAATGGATAAATCATGAAATCTTGAACGAAGGAGAAAGATCTTATCCTACATAATTTAGTGTTCAAAAATCTATCCAGGTGAAGATAATATAGGCACATAAATAAAACATGGTGTAGTATAAGTATGTGACAAATGTTCCATAGTATTTCCTTGATTGTGATGTAATGGTAAATCTTAGAACAATGTGTGCGTTCTGTCCGTTGAAGATTTGAAGAATGAGGTGTTAGAGGAGGCTCATAGTTCCTCACTCTTTATTCATCATAGAATAATAATGATGTATATATATTTGGAAGTTTATTTCTAGAATAATGGAAAAATGGGAGATATTTCTGAGTTTTTATGTTTGTGCTTGGTATTTTAGAAATTTAAGGAATATAGAAAAAATTCTAATTTAGATATTGCAACCATTTACCATTCTAGAATTGAAATAGGAAAACATTACCATGGTTTTTGTCATCAGACTCCCCAAAATGTTTAAAGGTAATAATGCACCATGGGTATTAGTTGATCACCATAAAGATACATTGAACTTAATTTAAACTATAGAATATTTTCCTTAATATCTAATATCCATCATATATTTTAAGGAAGTGGTAAGATTCAGTGGAGTTCAACTCTAAATTTTATCTTATTGAGATCATCAGTTTACCTCAATGTTATTAAGAACCATATAGTAGTCTCTATATAAGGTATTAATATTCAAGACTTTGTATAATCCTCAATAAAATGGTTAGTCTCAGTGAATAATTCTATGTACCAATCTTGTTCTATGGATTTCAAAGGTTTTTTGGATTAACACCATCCACTAGTTTATTTTTCATATACAAATATCTTTCACTCGATTTTTCATATGTTTCCTTATAAAACCCATTATGAAAAGAAGTGCAGAAATATTATTTTTAGGATGAATTTGTAGAATGAATTCTATTGGTACCATAATAGAATGAAAAAATGTCATAGAATATGAGTTCTATTCAGAAACACAAAATGGTAACCAAAATTTTATATAAATTTTTTGTTGATAATCATCAATGTGATATAGAATTTGAAGTTGAAGAGATGGTGTTCTTATGAAATTCTCTATATAAGAATTCTATGATATTTTGAAAGAGTATGAAGCTGAGCCCATTTTATTTTTTCCATTATGAAATTATTGATCTTATTTGGATAATATCATACCCTTTGGTTCTCCCAATAAATATATATCTGTTTCATGATGTATTCTATGTATCTCCCCTGTGGAATTACATGCCTGATCCATCACATGTACGAAAATCATAGTTACATCCCTGGGAGAAAAATCATTCTTATGATGACTAGTCGACAGAGATTATAGATCATAGAGAAAAAATTTATGAGATAACAGTACTCACATTCTCAAATTTTTCTAGTGAAACCAAAAATTTTATGAGGCTATATGAAAACTGAAGGATATTATGAAGTAGTAGTATACTCGTATTTTTTTATAAGAATAATGGAATTTTGCGAGATAATTTTATTTTAAGGGGGTTATAATGAAAAACTTAAATATTTTATGAAATAATTTATGTTTACGATATAAATTTAATTTATTGGAAATCTTGTTTTACATTAAATAATGAGTTTCTTCAGTAGATTTCACTACATGCAAGACTACTTTATACTGCATAAAAATTTAATAAAAATATTATTTTTATACATAATAGTTATTACCTATAAATTTCAATGGATAACATGAATTGTACTATCTGAATTATGAAAATATATTTTTTAAAATTTATAAAAATATTTCATTGGTCCGATATTAGTTATAAAGTAAAATAAAAACTAATTAACAATAATTGAAATGTTATTTAAAGACATGTATTTTTTCCCAAAAAACAGATTCATTTAATTTTACACACTTATTTTAAAATTTATTTTTTCATATTAATAAAATTAAGTTTATAAATTAATTTTTATTTTCTAAATAATAATGAAAAAATTATCTTATGAATAATTATTGAGAATTTTCTAAATATATATATTTTTAGTGATTAGTAAAATATTAAAGTTTTTATTAAGAAATGTAATTTAGTTTAAATATATAAAAATTAATTATGATGCAATAAAAGGATAAATTAATTTAATTATATATTTATTGATCAAATTTATGTCACTGGGTTAAATATCTTATTGATTTTTTTTGTTAAATCAATTTATACATAGGACAAATTTCACTTTGGAAAAATTCTTTTCATCACTCATGTGGGTATAAAATTAAATTAAAATTTTCTAATTTTGTGAGATGAGTTTCTAAAAATGGATTCCATATTTAGAATATTCATAATTTAAATTACCTATTATGGTCAAAATATGTTTTTACCATAATTAATAGCTAAAAAATGAAAAATTATTTTTCACGGTTAAGTAGAAAATGTATTTATCAGGTGTCCAACTAAAATGATATTGATTAAAAATGATGAAAAAATTATTAATTACTACATAATGGAAATATTTTAACATAATATATTATATTAATATAAAATTTTCCATTTTTATTCCTTATTACATGAGAAAAAAAATGGTTTGAATGCTTTCTTTTAGAAAATTACAAGTGTTCCAAGCACCATACTTATAAAAGGCCACAAAATATTTTCTCCTCACCACAAATTAAAACTCCTTTTTCAGCCAATATTATACCAGATACCTTTTTTACATACCTTATCACATAATATGATCCTTATCTTGTTCATGAATCCCACCTAGTAGGAATTTAGGCACAAACCTAATGAGGTTACCGGAAGAAAAGGTAACGATCTTCACCAAGCATTTCTATTTTTTCTGTCTTTATCTCATTATATTATTATTAAGCCATTATTATATTATAAACATAGTATCATTAATTTAATTGTACTTTTTTATTTTAATGTAGTCACCTTGATCCATTTATACTTTCTTCGTATGTGGAAACGATAACGTTAGACGTGTGAACGAAGGACCACCACCTCCAGAAATCGATGTGAATAATTTTCCATCAATAAAATTCACATTTTGGTATGCTGATGGATCTAATTAATTAATATGATACTCCTACAATTTTTATACTTATTTAAATATAATATCTCATATACATTTTTTACATTCTATCCCATGGGAGATACGTTAACATTAATCTTGTGTGCAATGAACTTCTACCTCATGAATCGATGTGATTTGGTTTTCACATGGACATAACATTAAAAGTTGAAGGGATATTTAAAATGATTATATTTGATAAATACTGTATAAATTTTTTTAATTGAATCATAATTTCTATTTAACATTCTTACACTCAGTACATCGAAAAATGGGATCAATGATCATTATTACATATGGCCTACCGTCTCCATGAATAATGTATTTCATTTGGTTATCTCTGACATTGTGGAAGACACTATTTATTATTATAATGAATACATGTGATCTATATGATAGGATTAAAATAATTTAGATTATTTAATTATTATCAATGTAAATGGATCAGATCTAATGATCTAAAATGATAAGTAAAAAAACATTAAGCACTGATAAATGAGGATTTAGATAAAGAATTATTAAAAAAATGGTGTTGAAACATTATAAAGAGATAACAGATGACATTATAGTTATTTTTATAATTATAGAAAATTTTTATAATAAACTCATATTTTTTAAATAATAGGTTCAAATGTTTGTTATTAATTTAAATACATATGGTAAAGGATATTCGTCTCACTTTAAATTTCATCGAGACAAAGGCCATATTCACCACCTGTTTCTTTTATGTTGAATATGTAATACACATTAATTTATATTATGATTATTACCAATAAAATTATTTTTATTTACATATCAATTTTAGTATCTCTATTTCACGGGTTATACAATTCAATATTTACCAATGTTATAAGTTATTTTTGTCTCAAATTTATTTCTATCACATAATCTATTTCATGCACCTACTTTGTTTTATAATTTATATATACTTACCCATGAAATGTTATATCATGAATCTTATTTTGTTTTCATGATATATAATTTTTTTAGTGTTATTATTTATTGGGTCTTGTGATTGAAATGGCACCAATGTGGTAATGATTACATGTTAAAATCTCATCATTTATTTGGATTGTTCATGATTATGTATTCAATATTGAAATCTCATGATCTACATCTTAATAATTCTCATTAATTTTATTCTCATAGAGTTATGTATAAATATTATATTTTCATCCTCTCATTTTACTATTTTTATTTACAATTGAGTCTAAAAGAATGATTTTAAGGAAAACATGACATTATTTTACTCTTTAGCTGAAAGTGCATTTTCTTCCATATCCCTGATTTGTAAAAATGTTTTCAAAATTTATTTTTACACTTTTTATAGAATATATAAAGTAATTTTTACTCATGATTTAATTTTACAAAATTATTTAAAATTATCATTATTTTCATTAATCTAACAAGTCCCTTTTTCACTTTTTACCAACATTGAAAAGGGAATATTTTTAATAGATATGTCATGTACAGAATTTTCTTCCGTCATAACCACTCCATTCATTGATAATTTATTTACCAGTTTTCAAGGTAACATTAAAATAATATTTATTAATTAATATTTGGTAAATTTTTTAGGTTAAAAGTTAAAAGCTACTACAAAGTAAAAAAGATAAATTTCCTTAAGAAATGGTTCAACTAATTTTTAAAAAATCATCTACAATGAAAACCATTGATGTTATTTATATTTTTTTGTGGATATGATCATGTGATACCTTACTTATTCTTTCTAATGAGGGATTATATTGAAGTTGACATGATGTTTATAAAACCCATCTATTTCAAATATGTTATGATATGATGAAATGATTATGATACTTTTATATATTTATGTGTTATAAAATGATTCTTTTTATGATCATGTGGAACAAATATGTGTGATTTTCATTTAGTGGGGGTGGGACATACATCTCCCTCCAACACATTGGGTATTGAATTATATCCCATGAGATATATATGTATTTAAGTTATATTATTACTCGTTCGGTAAGGGATTTGTTCCAAAACGATGGTTTGGGGAGTGAACCTTGACTACTATGATGATTCAAGGGGTAAAACTCATTCAACTATGATATCCTTATATGTGATCCTTACCTATAATTCCAATTATTTTCAGTGATTTTGTGTATTCCAAAATCAATTTTCTTATTCCAATGTTATTCACTCATGGATTCTATTATTTAATTATATTATGATTCAAGTATTATGAACTTCTAATCATGATTTCAAAACTCAATATTATTATCTTGGATATGCATGGTATGATTTTAAAATGTTATTCTCATTTTCTTATACCATTATGGTCGTATTATTTTTACATATATCCCTTGTTTACCTTTACTAATCATATTACATCGACCTTTCTTATGTTTCCTTTACTTAAGTTATTAATAAAGGTATTATGTATGATATGTCTAAGAAGACTAATTGTTATAAAGAACATAGTGGGGGATGATATAGTTCCCTTATGAACAAGTTGATTATGTATCTATGTTTCTAAATACACTAAACTATTAAAATCCATGGGTTTGTATTTGTGTAATTTAATGAATATTCATATATTAAGAGGTAATATATATGTATAAAAATCCAGGGTCAACATAGTTTTACTTCTGATCATATTTTTTAACCTTAATAACTTTATTTACCATTACAAGGTTGATATATATTTACTACGACTACTATTAAAAATGTATAAAAATATATGAATCGTATTTACAAAATTAGAACCTCTTGATTCCTAATATTTTATCCTTTTTTATGACACAATTTCTATATTTGAACGAAATTGATTTTAATTTAAATACATAAAATGTATTGAAAAATATTTTTTCCACAAAATATCATTTTCATTCACAAAAATTAACTCATATCAAAATCATGAGCTGTTTTGATTAATATTATATTATTATAAATATAATTAATCATTTCAAACATTAATACCAAAAATATAATGGGGGTTTTATACTATATGGTTTACCTAAAATAATTTAAAATGTTTTAATAATTGTTATTTTTATGATTCCCCAAAAAATAAATTGTTTCAGAAAAAACCCAACATTTTACCTAAAGTTAATTTTGATATTATTTTTTCAAAAATGAAATTATTTTAGAAATTTTAATTCATAAATTTGATAAATTATGTTTTGGTCATATTCATTAGAAAAACGATGTGTATTGTGCAATTGTTTTAATAAAAACAAAATCATGTTATAACTGGTGTTCAGTTGTCACATTCTCCCCTACATGAAAAATTTCATCCACAAAATGTTCATGGATATTTCACTGAAAAAATGGGTTTTATTATTCTTCATAACAACTTCAGGTTCCCATGTTTCGTCCTCTATTTTATGATTTCACCGAATTAACTATACCATTAAAGGTATTTTATTTCACTACACATTTTACCTAATGTTGAGATTTTGTATAGGATATATACAATAAGATAGATCAGGATCCAATAATATATCTTCATAGGTGAGAAACTATGCTAGGGTTTTTTATATAGTTAACAACATGATATGGACCACATCATGTACAATAGGGATAGTTTCTAGAAACTAAAAGCAGTATTCCATAGCTCTAATTCATTCTATAATTTTAAAGGGTTTGATATACTTGGGGCTCAGTTTCCCTTTCTTACCAAACCATATAAGACCCTTTTTTGGAGATACATTCATGAAAATATGATCTCCCAATTGAGATTCCAAATATTTTTTCGGTTATTAGCATAAGTATTTTCCCATGTTTGACAATCATTAATATGATTTTGAATTGTCTTTAAATTTTTCACTATTTTCTTAACATGCTCTAGGCCTATATGTTTGCTTTCACCATCTTCATCCCATAAAGGTAAATTCTAACATCTCTTACCATATAATACATTACATTTTTTCATTTTAATTCTTTAATGGAAACTATTGTTTTATGAAAATTCTTCCAAAGGTAAATACTAAACCAAAAACCATGAATGTCAACTGATTATCATCTCAATAGGTCCTCTTCATATTGAAAAGTAATTTCAGATTATCCATCAATTTGATTATGCTAAGTGGTTTTGAAATGAATCATTGTATCAATATCATTCAAAATACCTTAAAAAATGTCAATTAAAATTATGGATCATTATCAATCACAATTGAAAGAGGTTCAAAGATAGGCACTAAAACATAATTAATATTTATTGAAGGATATCAATAGGTAAATCATCTCATATGTAAAGTAAATGTGTTGAATTGGTTAGGTGGTCAAAATTTACAAATATTTATTAATTCATTTTAGGAGTATTAGGTAATAAAATGACAATGTGTAAGGTAATTTCATCCCATTTCCACATAAGAGTAGATATATGATTCAAGAATACTCTAGGATTTTTTTTCTCAGCCTTCACATGTATATAATCTAAGAATCTTAACACATAATCAGTAGTTTCTTTCATTATATTATCCTAACGAAAATGTTCCTTTAAATACATATACATCATGGTGCTACCATGTTTTTTGGATAAGTTTGACCAATTAGAATCAACTAAAAATTTCATTTTTATCCCAATTAGCTATGGAACACATATTGGCTTTTCAAATTTTAGAAATAAATCTTCAGATATGAGGTCTTCCAATTTCACATCATTCAGGGAATCAATTTTCTCTTAAAAAATATCCTCATTTCGCTGAGAGATTCTTATCATTTCCAACAAACCTGGCTTGTAAATCAATAAAAAAGAGTAACATTTTCCCTACTTTAATAATTCCCATATACAACTTCACTAAATTCATCCACATTAGATCCGCTGTAATCCTTGTTCTTGTCATAACTCTATGATCTTTCCAACTCAGGAAATGATAGACCTTATTTTCCATCCTCAGGTGGTGGTGTATTGAGAAATCATAATCCATGAGTATCTCAATCCATTTAATATACCTCATATTGAGATATTTATTTAAATAAATTTATATTAGAATCATTTCATTTGTTTATATCACAAATCCTTCTCCATAGAGATAATTTCTCTATATATAAAAAAGAGATTATGGTTTTCATATAAGGATCATGGGTTTGATAGTTTTGTACATAAATCATTAACTAACCTGATTCATATCAAATAACATTATCATTATTCATAATTAAACAACCAAATACCTTCATCAATACATCACTATATATCAAAAATCTATTTTTCCGTAATCATAGAGCCAAAATCATATCATTGAACAATATCTTTTTCAATTCATCAAAATTTTCTTCATATTCTTTTTCCATCATCACCTAACCCCATTACATGTAATAATATTTTAATGGTTATCCAATTGCTAAATTGTTTAAACAAATCACTGATAATATCCTTCCAAATTGATGAAACTATTTACCTCATTTATGTTAATTTCTGTAATAATTTCATTCAGTTCCATATCCATTGTAGGAAGAATTATGATTCCATCATTGGAAACAATATGGATAAAGAATAAAATTTATCAATAATAAATTTGCAATTACTATGTTTCTCATATAACACTTTTCCTCTACGAGTCTCAAGAATGATTTGCAACTAATTATCATAGTACCCATAGTTTTTTAGTACACTAATATATCATAAATAAATATAATAAAAATTATAAGGATATTATTTAAATACACTAGTCATTAGATTCATAAAAATAGAGGGTTCATTAATCAATCCAAAAGGAAAAACTGCAAACTCATGGTGGCTATAGTATTGGAACAAAGGTTTTTCATAGATAGAAATGGTGTGTTATTGTGTTTTTTTGAAATTAGTATTGTTTTGGTAAATAATTTATCATGATTATTATGTTTATGGTGAAAATTTATTTAGGGTTGATGTTGGCATTTTTTCTAGGTGTTTCCCAAATTTTTGGGTCCAAAATCTAGAGGTTGGATAATTTTTTTTCTTTGTAAAAGAAATGTTTTCCATGATTTGTAATAGTGGTCCACTAAGTTACATGGAATTAAAATTTAATTAGGGTCACATAAAAATATGGAAAATTCAATAGTTATATGAATCATTTTTAATTGGGTAAAATATGGGTTTTCACATCATAGGAAGCTTGTGCGTAGGGTGGATGGAATATAAGTAACATACCCACTAAAGACAATTTTAGAACAATAATTTCAGAATATGAAGAATGTTTCATGCCTATTGAAGGGTGTGAAAATAACTTAAATTAAGGGTTATCCATTTATATAAATAAGATATCCCCCCCTTAAATGAATTAACTTTTTCAGGGATGATATTATACCTATTCCATGGAATATATTTGTGTGTTTTAGAGTAATGTGATGAAAACTTGTGCACAGAATGATCCTTATGTCTACGTTAAATATGTGAATCTCATGATCTATCTTCATGAAAGAAAACGTTTCATGGAAGGAAAACTCACTCTAAAAACAATTTGTTTTGTGAAAGAACATGTTTTTCTCATAAGTTCTCAAGATTCACGACTAAGGGGTTTTGAATATCTAGTTTCATTTATTAATGCATTCATGTTCATCAATTCATGACTATGGAGAAAGTAGTATATCATTATAATCAGGGAAAAAGACATAAATTCCCAAACTATTTAAGATACATGCATATAATTAAATCACGTATTTCTTATCCAAAGGAACTATGCTAGGGTTAGTATATGGAAGTGTTCTGAGAGAGGCAGTGTGTTATCCCAAAAATCATTTAAATGAATTGTTCTTGATACAGCGTTACTATTTCTATACATATATATTGCAAAATAATTATTGATCCTTAGTGGATTTAGGTATGATCGACATATGTTTGGTGTTTTCTCCTGGGACTAGACCTTAATGGTGAACCAAGTAAAAAAGTTGTGTTGTATCTCTACGTGTAATTATTTATAAACTCCATGATTAAATCAAACTTGTTTTACAAGTACCTACCAATTTGGGAACATGATCCTTTATCTTAAATGAAAAAATTGACCTCCTAATTCACACCTCCCCTATCAGGGTGTTATTGGGTAATACACATACATCATATGAAATTTTTTCCTTAGAAAATATTCTTTATTTAATCAAAATTAATAATGTCCAATATTAAGGTCAATTTAGGAAAAATATTTATTTTAGTGGTGTTATTTGAATAAGTAATCAGTGATATATATAAGACACTTGTTCATTTTCAAAATATCAGTGTTTTCTATATGATAAATAAATAGATGCATAAATATGTTAATCTTCCTAATGAAAATATAAGGGGTTCCCCAAGGTGAAACATTATGGTGTATAAATCATTTTTCTCACAATTTAAATACATTTCATGAGTACACCTAATTCCATAGTGTCCATTATATATGGAGTATTTAGTATAGGTATTCCATGATGGATTGAATCAATGGAAGAACTCAATATCACATTTTTTTGTATGTCTATGTAATTATATAGTAAATACATCAATATATTCATATACAGTAGGTTTATCCTCAATTTAAATATTATCTTTTTCAACCATAAATATTTTTTATCATCTTCCCTATGAATATCATTCAGAATAGCTACTATCGGAGGATCTAGATATGGCCTAGATGATGAATTATAACAAATATATATAAGGAATTATAAATATTCTACATGGATAATAACTTCATTCTCTTTATAGTAAATTATTGCAATATATTTTGTAATTAAGTCTATACAATGGACTATATCAAATTCAACCATAGGTATGTTAATAATGTATGTAAATAAGGCACATTTCTGTGTCATAATGGTAACTAACTAACACATACTTGTTGAGGTAATATTTCTACTAGGAGTCCTAATGGATAATTCCATTCTTATGGATGTAGGAAAATATATACTGTTTTTTGAAAACAATAATGATATAAAATAGTGTGAAGATCTATAATCAAATAAATAATTATATTAACGTGAGGATATTAATAAATTACCTATATATGCATCATTACGAACATCAACCACTAATGCAGTTATCACATAATCTTAGTATTCTTTACATATCCTCTTATGTCTTACAATCCCATTATGTTTGGGAAATTAATTTGAATAATACCGCATTTATTTATTGTAAAAGAACTAGATAAACTTGTTTCTTTCATCGACATTTATTTATTTTCCTAGTGAACCTTACCTCCAAAAATTTAGCAAACACTCATTCCCCTCATGAATTTTACAAAATTATTCTTTCTATAATTTTCACATGTTTGAAATTACTTATGTATATTCTTCTTCATTGATGTGTACCCTTTTTCTTGATGATTATCTATCCTCTTGTTTTATTAATTTTTCCTCAACATATAGGATCAAGAAAATTCATTCATTATTTTTATCCAACTTAATATTATTTCATCATGGAATAAAGATGTTTTGGAATCCAATAACCATATCAGGATTTGCTAAATACCTTCAAAGAAACAATATATCATATCTTCCTAATATTTAATGTAATCTATATATAAATGTTCTAGTAATAAAATGTAATCCATATACTATACAACACTTTACTCTTCCTTTTTGTTTCATCTATGTAATATCATCTTCATTTTAGTTTTTTTATCATGAGTGAAATATTTATACAAGTTTGTTACATTAATATCTCCCCATTCCATTTGTTCTATTTCATCTTCCATCGTATTATTCTAGATCTTCAAACCCCATTGAACAACATCTCTTTTAAGAATGATTAGTACACGTATACAATTTTCCCTTTATCACATCACAATGAGATAAATATATTTTCAAGGAAATTAATATATATCTCATCTAAAACTACATTTACAGTTCCATTAAAATATGGAGGACTCGTTCAGATGAACCAATCCATCGCAGGTGTATCATGCCTTGGTACATCATGTTTCTCCATATGTGCAAGTTTATTATCCATAACATCTATTAACTGCCCAAGTATAGCCATGATCTTCTTGATTCCAAAATCTTATATATTTTCATTCTCAAAATTGATATCTATAAATTTTCATTATGTTTTAATTTGATTCTCTCTATAATGAATTTTGTATGAACAATGTCAAATAGTATAATATATCATAAAAGTATTAATTTTAATTCATAATATTTGATTAGAAATATGGTATGAATCATAACATAAATTGACAACATATTCATTATTATTCCCATAACCATAAAAATTGTTTCATAGGTATTATCCATAAAACATAAAAGTAGAATCCAAAATTTCATAATGTCTTGTGATGAAAATGTGAATTAACTAAAGAATATCTCAGAGAAGTGCCAAACTATGTTCATAGTAGTGGCCCATTCATTGTACAAAAAACAATTATGGATGGGATATACTTGACCAACTACTTTCATGGTTATTAACCCCACATGAATTTGTGCCAATCCCATATCTAATTATGGTAACCAAACAGGGAAGTATTTCTAGGGAAAATCCCATATTCTATACTATACAAAAACATTAATGGTCTTATCTATTAATTAGATATGAATTAAATGATTTCAACTTGGTTATGTTCCTTAATCATGTTCTTAGTTTTTATAATAAATATCCCCTAATAAAAATTGTAATAACTCTGAATCTAGTTACCCAAAGTCAGCGTCTAAATTATTCAATTGGTATGAGTTAAAAGGGATCTCATCTAGAGGGACTGTTCAATTTATTTGTCTTGAAGAAATAGATAAAAATATGATTACTATTATACCTTGGAAATAAAACATTAAACATAACAAAATAAAATAATATGCATCCTTGAAACTCATCCAAATAATATTCTTTATATCATGGGGAAAGGAAACAAAATAAGGGTTAGATAAAATACTTAGTAAGGGTTATGTATAATTTAAGCAATCAGGAGTAAATAAGGATTAATCAATATGTTAATATAAATATTTGAAAATGTGTTCCATTTAATCAATAACTTGATAAATAAACAAATTCATGGATTAAATCAATATAGTAATCCCATAGATAATAATAATAGAATTCTAAATAAAGGGAATACATAATATTGGACTTCAAGGGTTCGTACATCATGATATATTTTCCAGAAAATCCATGTGTTAGTACAATTTAATCGATCATTAGGTATACACCAAAACCAATTTAATTTTGTATACTAAATTTCCTCATGAGACCTATCAATGCATAATGGGGCTATCTATAAATATGATCCATCCAACACAACATGTACAATTAATTACTAATATATTTAATGATCAATTTAATTTATATATTACATTCCTTATCAATATATATATATATATTGAGTAATGAATCTTGGAAATCAATATTTTCTCATTCAATCAAATTACATTCATATTAAAACACCACATATATAAAGGGTCCATGGTTTAAAAAATAATCATATCCATTACAAAAATAATATGGTTATTTAATAGAAATTTAATTACGAATGAAAATTAATCAAAATAGAATAAATGTTTCAAGTGATACTTAACAAACTTAACATTGATGAATGATAACATTCAATTCATCAGAAATATAGGTTTCATTATAATATCAAGTCTTTTGGAAAATTGATGTAAAATATTAAAATAAAATTTCATTAATTATTTTAATTTGAATATATATGGAAAAAATTTATAATATGATAAATATTATAAAATATTTATATTGTTGGTAAAATCCATCGAGGTCATATGCATTAACAAAAAAATTAATTTTAAATTTTCTAAAAGGAATTGAAAATAAACATTAAAAAAACAAAAAATCTATTCAAACCCTCAAAAAATATGGATTATGTAAATTGTGTTTTATAAATATTTTTATTAATAAAAATTTAATTTCTTTAAAATAATTTTTAAATATATGGATATGGAAGAAAAATATACTCTATCAAAATAGAAATAAGACTGGATTTTCACTACAAATTTCCTTGTGAATTAATAAAAAAATTAATCATCATGAATAAATATATAATCAATTTAATAACCTAAATATTGTATTATATACACCAAATAAAATAAAATATGTAGAGACCCGAAGCCTGACGTACATGGAAATTACATTACTTTTGCGGAATACTTAGTACATAACAAAACACACACACAAGGACCGTAATAGTTTAGTGTCTTTGGAAACTCGGAATAATATCTTCTAATCGTGGTGAAAGATCTTCAATATCTCTCATAAAGATCTTCTTTTTTTTCTAAAACCTTTCTTTATATCCCGGGGAAAAGAAAACATAAAAGGGTGAGCTCAAATGCTCAGTAAGGGTAAAAAAAATAAATATCAATCACATCATATACATAAGAATATAGCTTTTGGAAATATTAACTTGCAAAAGTGCTCATAATATCATAACATGGGATAAATCATAGAAGTGAAATGTAATCCCAATAATCACAACTTAAAACATGAAAATTTGTGTCATACACACATAATCATCATTTCTTGTTAGTCAAGACTCATTGCCAAGACTATCTTAGTGGACAAAGTCCCTTTCTGAACTGAGTCACCCTCGTTTCAGTCTTGTTTCACTGAACCGGTATAACCTACCATTCCAGCCATGTCTATCTCATGAGATATAAAATCTTTACCCAATGCATTGGAGGGAGATATTGGTCCCACCCATCTCATAATGATACCATTCTTATGTGTGCCACAAAATCATAAATAATACATCATTGCATACCCCATGTAATAAAAATGGGAATCTTAAACATTATAACATCATAAAACAATTCATATAAGATAAAGTAATTCATAAAAATAATTCCATCACAACATAATCAAATCAATGTAATAATAGGGATAAACAAAGAACCCTTTATTATCTTATATGGAAAATAATTTTGATAAAACACTTGAACTCCATTCTTGAGGAAAATATCCTTTCTGCTTCAAAAACACTTTTCCTTTCTTAACATGTCGTAAAATTATAAACTAAAAGAATTTGATTAAAAATAAACATGAAAACATGTAAAGGAAGCTTCTTTGAAATAATTTTTTAAAAATCCATTCATGCCGTATAAGTTAAAAAAATATTCTTCTCGTACTTTTGTCGGAAAAGTCAAAAAAATACCTCGTACGAAAAATGACAAAAGATTCCTTTCATATCTTTTACTAAAAACTCACCGAAGGGTAAAATTGGATTTGAACAATTTTAGGTGGATGTAAATAATATTACATATTGAGGAAACATGGATGTGGATGATAAAATACACCCCAGTAAATACCAAAGTATAAACAATCTCGGATAAAAATGGGATAGTGATATTTCCCTTACCTTAGGTCCGACTTGCTTTGTAAGTGTCCAAACCTCCTATATAATGATTTAAATCTTGTTATTGACTTATTACAGAATCATATTCATTGTTATTATATCATATATGGTCCACTTATGACTTTATATTACCCGTTCTTTTGTAAATTCATGTTAAAGTAGCGTTTTGGGTAAAATCGTCTCATTTGCCGTTCGTGTTTTTAACTTGTAATTATTCATATGATTTCTTAGATCATGATTACTTAATTCCAGAATATAAAACAAGATATATATATATATATATTCAGAATATACATATATAATAAATCATTAAATGGAATGAAATACACCGTTCATGGAGACGGTAGTCCGTACGTATGCATGAACGCTGTTTTTGTTTCCTTATTGAATTGAATTGAATTAAGTAGATGACATACATATAAATATAAATAATTACAGTATCATTATTAGGTCATATATTTCATTATTAATTATTATATATACTTTATAACCATTTATGAATGGTTAATCATTGAGAATGAATCTCATCGCGTCGTGGAGACGGTAGTCCGTACGTACGCACGAGCGATGATATCGTTCCCATGGTCGTGGAATTGTGTAGAAGTGTATGTATACTATTTCAGTATCAATATCACTTTATAATAATAATATATAGTTACTCATTACACCATTATACCCAACCAATTAAGGTGGTGATGGAAAATAGATTACACCACGGCGTGGAGACGGTATTCCGTATGTACGCACGCGCGGCGATTTCCTTTTTCCGTAGGACGGATAGAAGGTTAATTAGAGTTGTTTAATATTTATAATAACATATCAGTATATAAGAAATACTGATTTTATTACTTTATCATGAAAAAACTAAAGAAGAAGATGTTTAAGAAGAAAAAAATTGAAAAAGATCGGTAATGGATATTACCTCTTTTTGACGCGCCTTCACTTATCCTCCACTTAAAGAACTAAGGATGGTCTTTGAAGAAGACCAGGACTTCTAGGATGATACTAGGGAAGTGGAGAAGAGATTTTGGCAGGGTTTTTCCGAGCTTGAATGCTCAAATTGGTGTGAGGAGGAGAGGGAGGAGGTGCCCTTTTATAAGGGAGGAGAGGGGCATCTTAGGAAAATCTCAAAATATTATTTTGTATTAAGGTCAAATTTGGATTATAATGGTTCCAAATGGTCTTATTTCAAAGATAAAGTGGGGATGGGTCAAAATACTCTCATAAAATAGGATTTAGACAAGTTTAGGTTATTATTTTAACCTTATCAATTATATTTAATTCTAAGTTAAATAATTTAACTCTTACCATGTCTTTTTGTTTTCTTACACTATATGGTTAATAAACATACTATATCAAGTCAAAAGAACCCCAAGCTGTTTATTATTTATATATCTATCCTTATCTAAGTCATTTGGACGAACCTTAGATTTTTAAGAATTAAATAACAATTAATAATATAATATTGTTTTTAAAAACTAATTTATATCAATTTTGACACTATTTCGTACATGATTTTTATGAAATTTCTAACAGAATTATTAGTTCAAACCAAGTTACTTAAATCAACAATAACATTTCATATTAACCTCGAAAATTAGTGTATGTCATAAAAAGTCTCAAATTACATTTATTTGGGCATTTATAACATCACTTATGTTAATATTTTCTTAAAACGGTAATTAATGGATTATCGTTTTTTCATAAATAATGTAAATTATATAAAGTATAAAAATTACAAATAAAATATCATTATTTAGGAAATCATTCAAGGTTTCTAATGAATATTTATAGTCGAATTTATCTTATGTATAACCCCATATTAAAAATGTTTTAGTAAATAAACTTTGATTTTAACTCTTTTATCTCTTCTTTGAATTAAATAATAATAAATGTCCTAATCTAATCCAAGTGGGCCTAAATGATAATATTTTACACTTAAGGTTGTTTTTGGTCGTGATACACTTGTCCAATAGAATTAGAACATGTGTTAGGGTAATATTAATATCATTCTTAACCTTAATTACCCTATTTACTTTTAACCGTGGTAAATAAAAGTAAAAAGTTACTATTCACCAAAAATTATTTTCATCTCATTGAACCACATTTTACTTACTGACATCAACCGCGTCTCTTGGATTTTTGAAATTCCATTCACAGAAGCGGTAAAATTATGTTTTATGAAAAATTCAGTTTTTTAACTACCACTTAGTAGTTTCACTATTCATAAAAAATTTATGTTTTTTTCAGAACAATGCCAAAATTTCATACTAAGCTATATTTCATATTCCGAATTCAAAAATGAAGTCTATTTTACCAAATTCATATCATAGAAGTTGCATTAATTAATTTTATAATTAAATCCCACTGTTAAAACAAATAGCGTGTTTTTAAGAAACAATATCTATCAAAAGATTGACACTTGTTTATGTCTGGTTTAAATCTGAAATTACATCCAATGACCAACATTGTATTAAATTGTAAAAATATATTATAAATATACTTTAAAAAAACTCAAATTAATAATTTATCACTATTAATTATTTCGATTGAAAAAGTTGTTTTTAAATAAAATTTTGTAATTTTCACTATTCATCAAAATATGAAATTTATCCAAAAAGTACCAAAAATTCACCTTAGGCTAAATTCGATACTAGGAATCCAAAAATGAATTCCATTTTGAAAAATAAAATTTACAAAATTTCAAAAAGTGGTTATTATTATTCATAACGGCTAGTTTTAATAATATTTTAATATCATATTGTTGTTTAGTGAAACTCGTTATTGCGTACTACACACACTATCGAGGAAGGTCGCGATTGCATGTAATGCAAGGAAAGTCAAGGATGCGTGTTGTGCAAGCTCCTTTTGGTGTAGCGTACAACACCAAACATTAGTGAAATTAAAAAGAATATTTTTCATAAAATCTTGGGCTCTTACATTCTACCCCCCATAAAATGAATTTCTCCCTCGAAATTCGTTAGGTTATAAATGGTTTACTATTCGAAAGATTCTTTAATAGAAACCCACATCATAAAAATGAATACACAAACCAATCGTTTAAAAAAAAGTATGAAACGTAATGGTTACCCAAATAAACTAATCACTGGGTTTCCACATAGGTGAAAATATGGATATGGAAGAGAAATCTAACCATCATGTTCTCATGGAGAGTGGTAGAAAACATGGCTATGGAAAATCCAGTAATGACAAATCCATAGATTTGTGATGATATAAGGTACCATCTAATTTACCTGATATAAGGGCACTAGGACAACATTTTTGGTTTTCAAGATCATTTCCCTAAAGTTGAAGAATTTGAATTAGAATAAATACTTACTTTATTTTGGTACAATCTCACTGTTGTTCGTACTTTGAACAATTTCCACTTCATCTCTTAAAGAAATGAAGTTGAATTTTTTATTCATGAAGTGTTAATTGATCATGTGATAGAATGATGGGTCATTCCATCTGTCTCAAACAAAAGGTTAGAAAAGTTATCAAAAAAATACATAAGTCCATCTATAGTGAGATTAATCATATATGGTTCCTAAAATGGACTTATACTTCATATATCGTACTGCTTAATAAAATAAAACTAGTTTCTACTAAACAGGGACTTCCTGTAGGCTAGTGTTAGGCGATAAAGGCCAGTCGCACTTCAGTTGTGGGTTCGATTCCCACAGCCTTTCCTGATGCGATGGGCTGTCAACCATCCCACAGGTTGTCCTTTTTCTAAAACTATATTACTATAACATCCCATCAATAATATCGAAAAAACTTCTATCATTAAACAATACTAACTTATTTCCAACATAATCCATTCCAATCTTTAAGCTTATTCATAATACTACAGTCCACTCTCATAAAATAGTGAAAACGATTACCAGAGACTTAATACCATCGTTGATCCCCATATAACATAAGATATGTTCTGTTGGTCAGATTCCAAACATTCAAAGTCCTTAATCATGTATTCTCTTGAATACCCATTGAACCTTAGTGAAAACATGAATGCAGTTAAAAGTTAACAATTTCCACATACCAAAATCCTCAAAATTCTATATACTCAAACCATGATATCACTTAGTCCTTATATCAATCATGAGCTCATGAATACTGTTAAACATTTCATTTTCTCCTTATCCCTTCATTATGGGCATATTATCTACTTTCCAAAATATTTTAATCACTTTTCATGGTTACCGGTACCTTAAAATAATTGAAAACCACAATAGACCAATACACAAATATTTGAATACACCATAAAAGTACCTCAACAAAATTATTCTTGAATACCAATACATAAACACTTCAGTCCATCCACTTCAATTATTATCCTGGAATAAGTGCTTCCTTGATTTAAAAATAACTTTTTAGGTCAGCGCATTGAGTTGGGTAATGCCCATGTTCTCCACAAATAAGACATTGAACTCCATAACAGTCTGTCACTCGATGACCCTTTTCTCCACACAGATAACATCGGTCCGTCCGTTTGAGGTATTCCTCAAGGTTATTCTTCCCTTCTTTAGAAATATCAATCTTCCTTTCTTTATGCTCCTCAACATGTGAACATGCGTAATAGTTTATCTTCCTCTTCTTTGATGAATTAGGCATAGCACTAAATTTCAACTTGTTAATAATATATCGCGATGACTGGTTTGGCATAATCACAAGATCTTTCTCTATAGGAATTACACAATTTTTTTGCTCATAGTCACCAATTTTTTCATTGGATTCAATGTTAACCGAATTCCTTCTGGTTCCCTCCATTAACTAAAACACAAAAAGAATCTTGTGAGAGGCAGAAATCATGCTAGGGAAAACAACATAGTAAAGGGGGAGTACCCTTAATATCTAACATCTTAGGTTAAATTTTATGATCGTTACCATAGTTCTAGGACTGTATCTTATACGTATACTTATCCTTAGGGACATCCCTAGACATACCTTAGAAATATCTATAGGGATCTCACTAACGCTTTCACATCCTAGTTTCCAAAGGTTGACTAAACCTTCCCTCTGATACCAGCTGTAGAGACCCGAAGCCTGACGTACATGGACATTACATTACTTTTGCGGAATACTTAGTACATAACAAAACACACACAAATGGATCGTAATAGTTTAGTGTCTTTGGAAACTCGGAATAAAATCTTCTAATCGTGGTGAAATGATCTTCAATATCACCCATAAAGATCTTTTTTTTTCTAAAACATTTCTTTATATCCTGTAGAAAATAAAACATAAAAGGGTGAGCTCAAATGATCAGTAAGGGTAAACAAAAGAAATATCAATCACATTATATACATAAGAATATAGCTTTTGGAAATCATAACCTGCCAAAGAGCTCATAATATCATAACATGGGATAAATCATAGAAGTGAAATTTAATCCCAATAATCACAACTTAAAACATGAAACATTGTGACATACACACATAATAATCATTTCTTGTTAGTCAAGACTCATTGCCAAGACTATATTAGTGGACAAAGTCCCTTTCTGAACCGAGTCACCCTCGTTTTAGTCCTGTTTCACTGAACCAGTATAACCTACCATTTCATCCATGTCTATCTCATGAGATATAAAATATTTACCCAATGCATTGGAGGGAGATATAGGTCCCACCCATCTAATAATGATAGCATTCTTATGTGTGCCACAAAATCATAAATAATACATCATTGCATAACCCATGTAATAAAAATGGGAATCTTAAACATTATAACATCATAAAACAATTCATATAAGATAAAGGAATTCAAAAAAATAATTCCATCAAAACATAATCAAATCAATGTAATAATAGGGATAAAAAAAGAACCCTTTATTATCTTATATGGAAAATAATTTTGATAAAACACTTGAACTCCATTCTTGAGGAAAATATCCTTTCTGCTTCAAAAACACTTTTCCTTTCTTAACATGTCGTACAATTATAAACTAAAAGAATTTGATTAAAAATAAACTTGAAAACTTGTAAAGGAAGCTTCTTGGAAATAATGTTTTAAAAATCCATTCATGTCGTATATGTTAAAAAAACATTCTTCTCGTACTTTTGTCGAAAAAGTCAAAAAAATACATCTTACGAAAAACGACAAAAGATTCCTTTCATATCTTTTACTAAAAACTCACTGAAGGGTAAAATTGGATTTGAAAAATTGTATGTGGATGGAAATAATATTACATATTGAGGAAACATGGATGTGGATGATAAAATACACCCTAGTAAATACCAAAGTATAAACAATCTCAGATAAAAATGAGATTGTGATATTTCCCTTACCTTAGGTCCGACCTGCTTTGTAAGTGTCCAAACCTCCTGTATAATGATTTAAATCATGTTATTGACTTATTACATAATCATATTCATTGTTATTATATCATATATGGTCCACTTATGACTTTATATTACCCGTTATTTTGTAAATTCATGTTAAAGTAGCGTTTTGGGTAAAATCGTCTCATTTGTCGTTCGTGTTTTTAACTTTTAATTATTCATATGATTACTTAGATCATGATTACTTAATTACAGAATATAAAACATGATTTATATATATATATCCAGAATATACATATATAATAAATCATTAAATGGAAAGAAATACACTGTTCATAGAGACAGTAGTCCGTACGTACGCATGAAAGCTGTTTTCGTTTCCTTATTGAATTGAATGGAATTAAGTAGATGACATACATATAAATATAAATAATTCCAGTTTCATTATTAGGTCATATATTTTATTAGTACTTATTATATATACTTTATAATAATTCATGAATGGTTAATCATTGAGAATGAATCTCATCACGTCGTGGAGACGGTAGTCCGTACGTACGCACGAGCGATGATATCGTTCCCATGGTCGTGGAATTTTGTTGAAGTGTATGTATAATATTTCATTATCAATATCACTTTATAATAATCATATATAGTAACTCATTACACCATTATAACCATCCAGTTAAGGTGGTGACGGAAAATAGATTACACGACGGCGTGGAGACGGTATTCCGTACGTACGCACGCGCGATGATTTCCTTTTTCCGTAGGATGGATAGTAGGTAAATTAGAGTTGTTTCATATTTATAATAACATATCAGTATATAATAAATACTGATGTTATTACTTTATCATGAAACAACTAAAGAAGAAGAAGTTGAAGAAGAAAGAAATTGAAAAAGATCGGTAATGGATATTACCTCTTTTTGACGCGCCTTCACTTATCCTCCACTTAAAGAACTAAGGATGGTCTTTGAAGAAGACCAGGACTTCTAGGATGATACTAGGTAAGTGGATAAGAGATTTTGGCCTGGGTTGGCCGAGCTTGAATGCTCAAATTTGTGTGAGGAGGAGAGGGAGGAGGTGCCCTTTTATAAGGGAGGAGAGGGGCATCTTAAGAAAATCTCAAAATATTATTTTATATTAAGGTCAAATTCGGTTTATAATTGTTCCGAATAGTCTTATTTCGAAGATAAAGTGGGTATGGGTATAAATCCTCCCATACAATAGGATTTAGACTTGTTTAGGTTATTAGTTTAACCTTATCAATTAGATTTAACTCTAAGTTAAATAATTTAACTCTTACCGTGTCTTTTTGTTTTCTTACACTATATGGTTAATAAACATACTATATCAAGAAAAACGAACCCCAAGTTGTTTATTATTTATATATCTTTCCTTATCTAAGTCATTTGGCAGAAACTTAGATTTTTAGGAATTAAATGACAATTAAAAATATAATATTTGTTTTAAAAACTAATTTATGTCAATTTTGACACTATTTGGTACATGATTTTTATGAAATTTCTAATAGAATGATAAGTTAGAACCAAGTTACTTAAATCAACACTAACATGTCATATTAACCTATAAAATTAGTTTAAGTCACAAAAAGTCTCAAATTACATTTATTTGGGCATTTATAACATCAATTATGTTAATATTTTCTTAAAAAGGTAATTACTGCATTATCATTGTGTTATAAATAAATTAAATTATTTAAAGTATAAAAATTACTAATAAAATACCATTATGTAGGAAATCCTTTTATCTTTATAATGAATATTTATAGTCTAATTTATCTTATGTATATCCCCATATTAAAAATGTTTTTGTAAATAAACTTTGAATTTAACTCTTTTATCTCTTCTTTGAATTAAATAATAATAAATGTCCTAATCTAATCCAAGTGGGCCTAAATGATTATATTTTACACTTAAGGTTGTTGTTGGTCGAGATACACTTGTCCAATAGAATTAGAACATGTGTTAGGGTAATATTAATATCATTATTACCCTTAATTACCCTATTTACTTTTAACCGTGGTAAATAAAAGTAAAAAGTTACTATTCACCAAAAATTATTTTCATCTCATTGAACCACATTTTACTTACTGACATCATCCGTGTCTCTCGGATTTTTGAAAATCCATTCACAGAATCGTAAAATTATGTTTTATGAAAAATTCAGTTTTTTAACTATCACTTAGTAGTTTCACTATTCATCAAAAATTGATGTTTTTTTCAGAACAATGCCAAAATTTCATCCTAAGCTATATTTCATATTCTGAATTCAAAAATAAAGTCTATTTTACCAAATTCATATCATATAAGTTTCATTAATTAATTTTATAATTAAATCCCGCTGTTAAAACAAATAACGTGTTTTCAAGAAACAATATCTATCAAAAGATTGACACTTGTTTTTGTCTGGTTTAAATGTGAAATTACATCCAATGACCAACATTGTATTAAATTGTAAAAATATATTCTAAATATACTTTAAAAAAACTCAAATTAATAATTTATCACTATTAATTATTTCGATTGAAAAAGTTGTTTTTAACTAAAATTTAGTAATTTTCACTATTCATCAAAATATGAAAGTTATCCAAAAAGTACCAAAAATTCACCTTAGGCTAAATTCGATACAAAGAATCCAAAAATAAATTCCATTTTGAAAAATAAAATTTACAAAATTTCAAAAAGTGGTTATTACTATTCATAACGGTTAGTTTTAAAAATATTTTAATAGCATATTGTTGTTTAGTGAAACTCGTTATTGCGTACTACACACACTATTAAGGAAGGTCACGATTTCATGTAATGCAAGGAAAGTCAAGGATGCGTGTTGTGCAAGCTCCTTTTGGTGTAGCGTACAACACCAGACATTAGTGAAATAAAAAAGAATATTTTTCATAAAATCTTGGGCTCTTACAAAATAAGTGTACAATACGGAATATGACTCAATGGATTGTATGTTTAGATGATAGCCAATATCTCATACTTCCCCTTAGTGGAATTTAATTTATCCTCATATATAATAGTTTTTAAAATGTTTTTAATTTATAGTAGAACCATGTTCGTTTTTATAATATCATATGTGATCCACATATATTTTATTATCACCTGTTCATCAACAATATTTAATTATTACCATTGTTTTGGGTGTGAACTACTTTGTTTTCAAATGAATGCCTTGTCTCACTAATTCATCATTAATATTTCATTATTACAATTGCTTTTTGTATTAACTAGTTCATTTTCTCATGCATATATTATAGTGGATGTTATGGATATTTTCTGTAGGAAATATTTTCACCATATATATAATTATAATAATGTTTTAAATATCATATTTATTCATAAAATTTATTTTAAAATCATTCTTAAAGGTATACATGTAAAATGAATCGCATCGATTCTTTGAGATTGTAAGTCATAAATATGGATTAGAGATGGTGTAATTTTTAAATGGTGGAAATGGTAAATAATTTGATATATTAAATTTAAAAAAAAATAATTATTATATATTAATTTTCATATATATTCATTGGTTATCATTATAGCTACCCATGTGAGTCAGTGAAGGAAAAAAATTACATTGGTTCGTGAGGGGGTAGTTCTCCATACGCACAAGCGATTATTTAGTTTTCTATATGATTATGGTGGTGAATGATATAGATTATGCCATAAATATAATTATATCTCATTATATGGTAGATACTACTGTTATTATATAGGAATTTTTAGGACAGAACTGAATGTTGTAAAATAAAAACATAATAAGAAATATTTGTGTTAAGATAATTACCTTTTCTTAGAGAATCATCCATTGGATAACATTTTAAGGTCCATGAGGGAATTTTTTTTAGAATATCAACACCTCATGAACATAGATACTAATGTTTAATATATATTTTTCATGGTTTTATTGAACTGGGAGGCTCTACATGGTGTATTGAAGAGTGGACAGGTGGTGCCATTTATTGTGAGTGAAATGACAAGCATAGAATTTGAAAAGAGAATTAAATATAATGAATTCATTTTAATGTGAAAATATAACAGTTAGGACATAATTTTAAAAATAATATATGATATAGTTAAAATCGTTTCATCCAATAATACCTATATAGCTTTATTTTTTATTTTAGACCTTATCCTTTTGTTTAACCCCTTCATTGAACAATTTTAGCCTTAACATGAGTACATACGTTTTCAATTTTAAATAACTAATTATTTTCATTAAAAGGTGTGAGATTTTTTTTAAATGGTCATGGAATGAAATTTTTGACCATTTGTAATCATACTTTCTCTATTTTTGAATTTTTATGATCTTTTAAATTTTTTGCAAAATATCATTTTCGAAAAAATATAATAATTTAAATATTAATAGTAATCATTTAAATTGGATTCAAATAATTTTAGTAAAATATGTAATTAAAATAAATACATTTAACATGTTTCTAGTATTTCGTTTCTATATATAAAATCCCTCGGTCACTATAACTCACCCAATAATATTACTTTTATTTCTTTGAAAAGTATTTATATTATTTCTCTATTAATTGAATAAATATTATACCGGTTTTATATATCCATTTAAGGTAAATAATTAAAAACAAAATGAAATAATAAATGATAACAAATTATATGTCAAATAAAAATTTATGACCAAGTACATTTTTTTACCCTCATCACAAGATATTATTGATATTGTATGTAAGAGGGAGTGTTTTTGACTTTATATTTACATAAAACATATAAATGTTATAATCAATGGATTGTTGAAAAAATTTATAATTTCGTAATATTTAATAGTAATGGTAGAGTTAAAATAATACAATTAGATAAATAAAAGTGTTAGGTATAGTTTTAGGACTTATCACATTATTTTTAACTTTAATTTCTCTATTTAACATTATTCATGTGACAAATATTTACTACGGTTACTATTTATAATGCATGAAAAAAAGGGGCCCATTTAAAAATTTAGAACCTCATAGTTCCCATTTTTTAACTTCAATAGGTTGAATAAATTAATTTTATCGCAAATATGAAAAATGAAATGAAGAACACTTTTTTTGAAATATACATTTTAAAGAATAAAAATTACTTATATCAAAATCATAAAAAATATTGATTAAAATTAGATTATTATAATTGAAATGGATAATGTTTCACATTAAGGTCAAATAAAAATGTAATGGGAAATTAAATCAACTTCTTTTAATGAAAATAAATATTATTATTTAAATAATATCTATTTTATTTCTATTCACCAGAAAATCAATTATTTGAGAAAAATATAAGAATTCCACCCTAAGATAATTTTGATATTATTATTTCATAACTGAATTTTTTATATATAAAAATTAATATATAATATTTAGAATATAGGATTTATTCATATTTTTGAATAAAAATATGGGTATTGTGCAATTATTTCCTTAAAAAGAAAAGATTATTATAATTAGAGATTGGGAATCACATGGACAATGAAACGCACCCCAAGAATCCATCTTGTAAAGAATATTTTTAGTATCAAGAAAACCTATGGTACTACTATAACTTCAGAGTAACTTCCCATTAACACATTGATGAAATTATCAACAAAGGACTCTGTTTTCATTCGTTTACACGAAACATTGCAATCATTCTCTCTAATAACACATGTTAGGAAACTGAGTTTCATACTTATGATAATTCTATCAAAAGAATCCAAAGAACAACTATGGAACGTACATATCATGTATTCCCTAATGAATCCAGCTTTTGATACTAGGAATTCCAAAAATCCTAGAAACCATACATAGTAATCTCACAGTTTGGCTCAAGTTATCATCTAGTTCTACTTATATGCATCAATAAACACATGAAATCCACATAAACATGTAATTATATACCCAAGAACAATAAAAAATAAAGAATAATCTTTTTTAAATTTTTTCCCAATACCTACAGGAAAATGATCATAATTCTTTGAAATCAAGGGGATTCTTGGGTTATAAAGAGTGTTTTACTACCCCACACCCTAATCAAACTATCATAAGAAGTCCCACCAAAATTTTCATCCATTTCATACTTCGATACTCACCTTATTATAATAATCCTCTATGATTATCATCATCTTCTTTTTGATCTTGCATCTTAGGAACTTTTGTGCGCCCAGGTTGTGTTCCCCCAAAGTAGATCCACCTCATCCTTTGTTAGGCCCAATCAGGACTTTCCATTTATACTCAGGATAAGACAAATATGGTAATTCTAGTATATAGACCTCACTAGTCTCGAATTTAGCAACACCACCAAAACATGTTTGTATCTAACTAGTAACATAAGAGACTTTGGATTTCATATATCAATCAACACATTAAATTTTATCACCCATTGAATAGTGAATTACCCCATTCAAACTTCTTACCTATGATTCTTCCAAATAAATCCATCCCCAAAACAATAAGTATTTCTTCATGTGCTTCATCTTTAGTGTATTATTTTCATATTAACTAATTCAACACACTTTACTAAAAATAAAATTGAATGTTCATTTGGTATTCATAAGTTTCTACTTTTTTTATACCACTAAATTCATCTAGAATATGACAAACTGTATTCATTATCATTGTGAATATTCCCCATTCAGTACTTATATTCCATTATGAACCTTCTTATATACTTCTTCCACCCATTATTCTTGAGCTAAAAATGATATATGATGCTCATTCAAGGAAACTCAAATTCACCCATGATAAATCCAGTGACCTTCATAGTTTATATTCATCCAATGATGGTTCATTCATTATCCTCATTCTAGACATACCATGATGCTATTTTAATGTATCCGTCAAGGTTCTCAAGTATTGATTTTGAATTATTTCCTTCTGGTATCTTCTCTTATAGATTACTTCATTATGAAATTCCCATCACATTACCTATAAAATATTTCCCATCCCAAAACTAACAACAATTCATAGGGGTTCCATAATATAATAACATGATAGGAATCTTGTTATGATTTTATGGATACCATCCTTCGAAATTCCTCTCTTATATCTTAGCTTCATCCCCTTCTATGCCTCACTAGTCTGGAAAATCTTTTTCAAATCTATCAAAATTTAATCACCCCTACCAATGATCACCCCTTGTGGGATTCTAATACTAATATTCCCCTATTGATGACATATTAAAATGATATATGTCCAAACATAAATACCAAAATTACATGACAAGGATGAAGTCCTATGTTAATTAAAAAATCCTTCAAAGAATCAGTTTTGACTAGCCCATGAGGGAAGCAAATGATATATGGGAATGTATTGGCATAATACTTCACTATCTACTAACCTAGATATAGGATCATGAAGTTAATTGGTTTACCCACTTAAATTTGCCATGGATAAATCTTTATAGTAAATCTTATTTTGAAAAATTCCTTAAACTAGTCCTTATGTATCTATGAAGAAATTATGGTCAACCACAATATTTAGATAAGTTCAACAAATAATTTGACAATGTCCTTATTTCTTGATGAATAAAGAGATTCTAAAGAAATAAGGATTCAAAAAATATCATTTTTCCACTCTATTTAATCTAAATTAACTCATTCACCTTGGAAATAATGTGATAAATTATTTAGAATGACATGTATGGGTACTGAATACATGGATGATTCCATCTCTTCCACTTAATCCACATTATATGTAATGTTTATGCTTGAGTAAACAATTCCTAAAATATGCGGGGAGATACCTCAATGTTTTTTCTAAGTAATATTCTTCACACTTTTCATTAGGGACTCTCTAGGATGCATTAACTAAATAGTATGAAATAATAACACAATCAGTTCATGTTTCTAAAACTAAACCGTATAATTTAACAATAAACCCAGATAAATTCAAAAACAACGATGATCCATAGAAAAAATATATAATTAATCCTTTTATAAAACATGAATTATTTTAATGAAATAAAATATTTTAAATGGTTTTATCATGATTGTAATTTTCAAGGAAATCCTATATTATAAATAAATTACCAATTTAATCTTAAACCCATTCAACTTTTAATGACATTAAAATATTGTTAATATGATCATTAACCAAAAAAATTATTTTCCAAAAAACCCCATAGACCTCATAAAATACTCGTTTAGATTAAGTTATTTCAAAAAACTTTTCTATGAATCCATGGAATTACTCACTAAAAACACGGATAATAAAAATACAACACAACCATATAACACATCTTAGAGTGATAATATTAGTAAACAAAAAAAAATACACTAGATTAATCCAAAAAAATGAATGGGAACCATAATAGTCCAATTGAGATAAAATAAAAGAGCTATAAAAATAATTACAAAGTGATATAGAGTTGTGCATGGTTCGTCCACAAGTTTTGGAAGGCCTTTCTCAATATTTTGACATCCTCTACAAAAATATGGTATCCCTGGACATGGGATCAACATTATTTTCCAAACCATTTGATCTATCCATGTTACATTATTCCTATTTTAATTTTTACCTCATTGATAATAATAATATCAAAAAACCCATAAGGGTTCAATAACTATAAAAAAATACAAAATGAAATCCAACTCAAATCGGAAGCTCGAAATGAAAAAAGAAACTAATGATTCCCTAGAAAATGTGGTAATCAGAAACATACACATGATATACCTATTGTGTCTCAAAATAATCATAATATCTATGAAACCATGATGAACCTAAATGTCAAACGAGATTTGATATCATTTTAACACAAACCAATCATTTCCTCCCATGAATTGGGAATCCAAATAGGTCCATGGAAAAGAATTAGTTATATTATAGATCTCCCCATGATAGTTAGATGCCCTAGGATATCAAAAAATAACCACTTATGAATGATTTATCCATTATAAATAATAAATATTGTAATTTTTTGGGCTTACAAGTCAAATATTTGGGCCTTCTGGTCACAATGCCTTCGGTCCAACATAGGCATTCAGGCCATAGGTCCTTCAGGATACCCTAGGACTTCGATGGAAATGACATTAAAAACATGATGTAGTCAAGGTTATACCTCATAGTATCAGACCATATAAGTGTAATCAAAGTATGTATTATCCACTAGAGTAGATCTAAGTGAATTTGAAATGATTAAAGGGTATGGAAATCACCTTCAGTACTATAAACCATGCATCTCTACATCTGGAAATCCTAGCCCAATATCGTTGTGTGGTGGGGATAAAGGTTCCATCAATTAAGTATATTATGGTGAGGGGGGGTGGTTGTTCTAATATATTCATTCCTATGGTCTTTCATGTCATATATTGGGTCTTCTCCCTCTTGGAATTCTTATCATTTATGGGTTCCCCCTCATCCTCTTAAAAAGTGAGGGATTGTCTTAAAAATAAATAACAATTCCAAGGGATTTTAGTCCGGGTTAACCACTACCAATTAACAACATACCCTTAATAAATAAATGTAATTGGATTAATTAAGCTTCGAAAGATGATACATAAATACCAAAAACTGGACCCATGGATAAACCAACCAAACACATATGACCCCTTAGTTACTCCAAATAACTTACCACCAACTATCGAACAATTTTGAACACTTAAAAAGTAAGCGATCAGTACAAATGGAAATAAAATGGAATAATGAGAGATGCATACAAATATTGTATATATAGGGTGTGGGTAAAATCTATCAAATTAGGGAACCACTAATGATCTTTTTCAATTCCTTTCAAAATACATACAATTTATTCTAGTTTTAAATACATAAAGAAATTCGTTTTTATATGAAGGCGTGTAGAAAATATGACACCACAGAAAATTTTATAATATCAACCACTTAAAAATATCAATTTAAAATCATCACTTCCCTTTGAAAACACTCACTTTTAAAACCAAAATAAAAATACTCTTTTCAATAACTTTTAAATATATAAGTAAAAATAGAAGGATAAGAAAATAAATCACCATGTATCCACATCAGTAATATAATATACATAAAGAAATTGAACAATAATTCATATAACCATAGATCTAATTGGACAAGGGAACATAAGAAATGAGATTTCCCTATTTTAATCATTTAATATGATTAGAATCCAACTACATTTTAAGGTTAGAGGGTCCCTAATATTACTATATAATATACAATATTAAAAAGAGTCATATTATGTCAAAAACTAATACAATCCACCTGATTCAAATCACATCATCTTTTTAAGGAGGGTGCCCCTATCATGGATCTAGTCACACTATGAGGTAGTATATAGTGTGTGTCTTTATCTAGTATAGCCTAAATCTAGACCATACTACTATTTACTAGGGTTCCCATGAATGAAATAAATAAGTTGTTAGAAATATTGAATGATAAAATCATTACAAAGATCAATAATATAACATAACAATTAAGTCAACATCTCATCTCCAACACCCTCACCAGAAACATGCCCATTCACATTGTTAATATCACAAACATAAATTATAATGAAGAATAAGAGGCACATTCAAGGGTTTTAAATTCACCATGAAAACTATTTTTTTAATATATAAAATTTGAATGTTCAAAATCTGACTAATGATTCTATGAAATCCTCCATCTTTTTTAATAAACATTAAATGTATTTTTGAAACCAACCTATACCAGCCCTTTTTTATACGATACAAAAAAACATTTCCTTAAAAATCTATTTTATTAATCTATAAATTTACATCCTTTTAAAAACAATAAAGTAAAACACTCATTTTTATCCATTTAATGACCAAAATAGGATCAAATACCTTTAATATTTGAAATCATTTTTAAACATGTGTCTAATGAATTTTCAAAAAAAACTTAAGACTCATAAAAACACATTAGAAATTTGAATCCCATTTAAAATCCTTTGTGACCGGTAAATAATTTCTTGAATCATTTATGGAATTAATTATAATTATCAAATATTAATATAATTTAATATCCAAGGTATTAAAAATGAAAATTCCTCAAATTACATGTCAAATAAATGATGTTAATAAAAACACATACATAAAATCAATCTTAAATCAATTTCTATGAGGTAAAAAATCTCTATTTTGATATAGAGAGTTAATGCAAGTAAGAATTATCCATATGTGATCCATAGGAATTAAAACAACCTTAGCTAAACCTATATAAACCCCTATATTCAACCTCAACAGAATTAGGATTTGTTGAATAAAATAAAAATCGATCAGAAAGGAAGAGGGATGAAGTAGAAAAGGAACTCATGAAAACTAAGGTATTTATCATGGTAAATCACCATAAATAGAAGGATCAATGGATCTAAATAAAAAATGAGGGAGTTGGATATCACTAGGTTGTGTGCCAATCCATATTAATGAAAAATTTAGGTTAAATGAGGGGAAAAATTTGTCAATATTAGAAGATATAGGAGAGTAATTTCTCAATTATAAAAAACATGGCCAATCAACTCCACTACATAGCCATGGTGGTTTTGGAAAAAAGGCCTTCATATAAACCCCATTACAGTATAGACTCGATGGCATGTTATTTTTTGGTCCTCTCCAATAATGCACCATGATACGTCCCTAAGGGGTAAGACATGGTTATCTTTGATTGGGAAGAGACTAGAACCCTAAGGCCCTAAATTATGGAGTGACATGCTCTCACATGATGAAAGAAAACATCCCTAGGTGGAACTATGGTTCTTCCATTTGAGACATTTCCCAGGAATATCCCAAGTGTTTTGGTATCATTCCCCCTTTCCAAACACCACAATAGTACAGCCACTACCATTTCACTATGTAAAAGTATCAATTGAAAAATTTACAAAGGCAAAGAGTGGCTATAACGTGACCTCCCATGGTCATGGCAGAGCTAGCTTCATCCAAGACTATATCTATGGAACCACATGAAACACCAAAAAAATTATATGTAACCGAAAACATTAAAATAATCCAAAAAATAAATAGTTAGCCAAAACAATAACATGATGGTATTCCAAAAGTTAACCTAATTGCATATTTTTTGAACGAATTATAATATGAAAACATAAAAATAATGTTGCACTATAGCTATTCCTAAGTTAAAACACTTTTTAATGTGTTTCCATAGATATATTCATCAATACAATTGACATATTATTTCAACTGTTACATGTTAACCTTCATTTTTGGACACAATTAATAATGACTTTGTCACAATTACTAATTATATTTAACGAAGAATATATAATTATTACAAAGGTACCTAATGATAATTGTTAATAGTTATTCATTTTAAATATTTTGTAATTAAAAATTAATTAATTAATTATCAAAAAATAATCATTAATAATTATAATTTCCTTTATAATAAATATTAAAAAAATAATTGACAAATAGAAATTGATAAAATTATTAAATAACATATAACTCATAATTATAAAAAATAAATAATTATTAAATAATATTATATCGGAACTAACCAAAATAGTAAAGATGCCTCATAATCCTACTTGATTCCATAGATACAAATTTGGTGGAAGCGTATTTTCAATGTTACGATATAATTATTTTATAGTTTTGGGTATTGTAGAAATTAATATAGTGGAGTGTTATAGATGAAATAATATTTTTCTGAATTTGGATTTCAGTTCATGGTTTGGGCCTCAAAACAAATGGGCCTCTGGGCCATGAAAGTAGTGTGGTTTGACTAAACTAAAAAATCCTTAGGATAATAGATTTTAGGTGGTAATTATCACCTAGGGGAGATAACCATGTGAAAACATAGAGAGACAAGGTGAAAACACAACTATATTTTGGAAATTTGTACATTTATGTGAGATAAGGGATAACCAATCACATCGTTGGGTGGTGATATAGGAACAAATATCAAATAGGTTTTGAGGATTTGCTTCTTCTATGTACTCGATAAAATGAAAATTTAAGGCCTATATGCCTTTGGAATTTCTTACCCTGTAATCTAGGAATCCAATTCATGTAAATGATCCTTCTAAAACTAGTTAAAACTGGATTATCTAATAAGTAAAAATACAATGGAATTTTATCCCAGGAGGATAATAGTAAGAAATTACTAATTACTAATTAATACTTAATACTTAATAATATTTTATAATTGAGAATTGAAAAATAAAAACTAATAATTAATATATTTTTTAAATATTTTGGAATTGGTTTTTATAAATAAATAATAAATAATTTTTAATAATAATTTTTTTACATATTTTGGTGCCAAAATATGGAAAGGAAAGAAGGGGCGAAAAATAAGCCCCGCATGTTGTCTGGCGAAGCTCCGATGCGAAGCTCCCCGTGCATCACGACCCCGTGAAGCACAGAAGGCGGCACCGCTCCATGAACAGTTTGACGTTCACGAGACCGCTGTGAATCCTCTGAGGCGGTAACACTCCGAAAATAGCCTAACGTTCGCAAACCCTCCGTGGAGCACAGGTGGCAGTAATGCTCCATGAACGGCCTGACGTTCGCAATCCCGCCGTGAAGAACCCACCGCCCCATCGCGCCATGTGATTTCTGCTTCATGGCGCCCCTTGCCTATAAATACTAGGTTCCCCCTGAGTCCAGAAGATGGACAATCTGACCTTTCGGCTTCTCAACTCCCGAATCATGAAGCACCCATTGCCCCGGGAATCATGAGCTCTGTGAGGTATTTTTACTTCGCTAGATGCCTTTTCCTTGTCTCGTTTTGATCCCCTCTTCCGAGATGGATTCCCTTCGCGTAACCCAGGGCATTCGCGAAGGACGGGGATTCCCAATGGATCTCGGGCAGCTACGGAGCATTTATACTTCACGAAACACCCATCCTATACTAGTGATCCCCATGCCAAGGAAGGGTCGCTGCATATTGCGAAGCACACTGTTTCACAGCACCTCGCTTCGCGAGGCACTTCTACTTCACAAGGCACTGCTCCACAAATACTATTTCACATCGTGAAACACCCCCCATTCACACCTCTTCCCCATGCTAAGTCCAAGGCACTTAAATTCACGAAGCACACTCCTTTTCTTGGAAATTCCTCTTCCCGTGTGACCCTCCAGGTTTGCACGATGTGATTTCAAAGTCCCACAGACAACACCACTCATATCATTGCTTCGCCTAATGCTTCTTCTCATAGGAATGATAATAGATATCACTTCCTCACATAGCCACGCTAATGTGGACCCCTCGATGGTTCGCTCTATGACCCCCCTTGACCACGGCCTTACTGGTACCTTCCCTCCCCCAAGAAGCAGAGGGTGCCGGTCATGTAAGTCCTAGGGGTGCGGAGTAAACCCACCTCGTCAGAGCTGCATGACTTTAAACTGCCAAGCACATCGTCCTCAACACATGACGTTAAACTATGGCCTAACCACATGCCTCGCACGTAGGGTCCTCCTAGCTTGGACATTCTTTACGCCACTCACCTCCATGGGAATGGAATCATCCCCCCCCCCCACTCACAGACACACACAAGGGATGATATCCTCATTATCGTAGTGGTGTATGTCCACCGGAGACGGGAAACAACCTTGGTGTAAGCCCCTGGCCCCTCTTGCGGATGGTAGCACCCATGCGCCTCCGTACTTCCCCACTACCAATGTCAGTGGAGGGCGCGATAGGGAACAAGGAACCTCCCATCATTGGTCCCAAATCCCTCTCTCGCTATGCTTTTCCACACTACGGGCCTCCATCCTGGAGTAATTCCGAACATCATGGGCTGCCTAACGCATAAGCCCCTCATCGCTTCTCATGAACGCACCCTTCGAGACGTGATCATCAGGTCCTTAATGCCTCTTGTTTCTCACACCGAGCATGACTCACATGGGCTTAGAGTGAGCATCGTCCATAGAAATTCCCTCGTCCAGCATGGCGTTAAACTGTATGCCCTCATCCATCATGCCGTTAAACTGTATACCCTCATCCAACATGACATTAAACTGTATCCCTCGTCCAGAATGATGTTAAACTGTATGCCCTCGTACAACGTGACGTTAAACTGTATGCCCTTGTCCCGAATGACATTAAACTGCTCACCCATTTGAACTACGAGGTATTTGATCAATTTCATGTCATGGTATGTAGGAAAACTCCATGAGGTTCATGCCCACTCTTCATTTCATCACGTCGAGTTCTACCTTCGTCCAGCGTGACGTTAAACTGCATTCCTGTCCGACGACAAGCCGTTGTGACCAACCCAAACTACGTGGACATTGATCCATGTGAAGGCATGGTACATTGGAAGCCTCCCTGAGGTTCAATCCCATCTCACATTGGACCAAGGCCCCTTCCTCACGTCGATTCGCCGACACCCACCATCCCGAACTACGGGGAGTTTGATCTGTGTCAAGGCATGGTACGTAGGAAGTCTCACGAGGTTCATTCCCACCACTAGTGGACCCTCGAGTCTACTTTCACATCGGTTCGCCGACGAAGCCCTTTGAACTACAACGTATTTGATCCGTGTCACGACATGGTACGTAGGAAGCACCCCAGAGGTTCATGCCCACCATCCGTTGGTCACTCCGACCTTCTTCACGTCAGTTCATCAACAACGGGGCAGCCTAGTGTGTAAGCCCCACACCATCTCGACCAAGGTCCTTGCTCGCGTCGGTTCGCTGACACACCATTCTGAACAACATGGTCTTTGATCCGTGTCAAGGCAAGGTACGTAGGAAGCCTCCATAAGGTTTAATCCCATCACCCGGTCGTCCCGACCTCACTCACGTCGGTTCACCCCCGTCCCGCATGACGTTAAACTGTATTCCACATTCCATCCGAACTACAGGGACTTGGATCCATGCCAATGCATGATATGTAGGAAGCCTTCACGAGGTTCAATCCCACCACCAGTGGACCCCCGAGTTCACCATTACGTCGGCTCACTGACGATTCCCATCGGACCAAGGTCCACATTCACGTCGGTCCTTCGCCGCACCCACCCCAACTACAAAGACTTTGATTCCCTACCATGGGGATACATAGGAGGTCTCTTCAAGGCTCAATCCCAACTTTACTATTGCCCTTATGATGGTTCGGTTTCATTCCCCCTCCACCTCATTCATCCATCTATCATCCATCATGATTCTCACCCGAGCTACCATATCCCGACAAGATCATTCCATTCCGCTCTTCTTCACAGCATTCGAGAAGCCACCCACGGGTTGGGCCCGTTATCGGCATCCCTTCAAGGGAAATTTCTCAATCCGTTCCATTCCATTCAATGCTCTGATCAGGCCGATCCGTCTCAGATGGACGTTAAACGTGCGACATACCCTATGTTAAACAAAGGAAGCTGAGGAAAACTCAGATATATGATTACGCCATATAAATTCCATGTGCTTGATGTGGGATTCCTTGGGCTTCCATGCCCTGAGAAGCCCTATGACAAGGGACCAATGATAGACACACCAGTTCCCCAGTGTTCAGACACACTACTGATGCCTCGACGTGACTACTCCCCAGACTGAAGGTTGCTACCCTGACCAGACCCTTTTGAATGTCCTAACAGAAGCAGTGTAATTAACCAGCGTCCATGGAAACATGGCACTGGGAAGAGTTTCACAAACCATGTATTAAATCTGTGAGGGAGACCCGGACTAGGTGACGAGTTCTGAGAAGGAATCCATGGAAGGAAGAACCTATATCCCATCATCTTGTTTTGATTAAGGAGCAAACGTCCTTGAACAAGGAGCGAATGTCGCCCGCCTTTAGAAAGAGAGAATGCGGGGCCACAGCAGTGCGGCCTCCACAAACAGATGCACGCACCCCGGTGAAAGCGTCGGAAACAAAAATGGTGAACCCGACGTGAAATTCTTCTCCTCAATGTGGAGATTAGTATCATTCGAGACACCGGTAGATTGACATGTCACCGGATCTAGATATCTGGTGCCCGGTCCCACCAAGCAAATGGCAGGCCTAGTGTGAAACTCACCGGATGTTGGGGCAGTAGAGTTTGAGGCATTCCATTCGGCAACATGTTATCATGTATCCCTCTTACCAACATGGAGAAGGGAATGACGTTGGGGAACTGTTTGTCAATACTTTTCCTCACAGTGTTGATGACTTGATCTCTCCATTTCCTAGGAATCAGGTTTCTGTTGTGGAGACACGATCACCGCTCGCTCACCTACGCAGGGGCGGGGGCAATATCGGCACAGCCGCCCCACATGGCTCTGCTACAGCCACGATGGCCTCTACATCCGTGAATACAGGGTTCCCACATCCCCTCTCCCCATCAGAGATCATCAAGCGAAGGGTAATCAACAACCTTGTGCGCAGGTACGAGGAAGAAGGGGTCATCCCAACTCGGGATATGGCCCGCCAGGACCTAGAAGCATCCAGGCCCCACCGTCAACACCGCCCTCAAAGGCCGCGCAGGGAGCCCCTGCTCCCCACCCCAATGTTCAATCATTTTGGGAGCCTGTCCCCAGAACGCCTTGACGACTCCTCACCTTACGCTGATGAGGTGGGTGATGTCTAGATCGGCCCGCTCAGAGTCCCAATCCAAGGGCTCCAGGTAAGGGCCCCCACCCGGCCGGGTCAGCACCGCCGTATGGCTTCGCAAGAAGATCAGGTAGGCTATGCCCCTGCAACACCTACGCCAGCTTATCTAGCCTGGCGTCAGCGTCGGGCCCGAGCTGAGGACGCTCGTCAAGGTGCCTCGATGTCAACAGCTAATTTGGCTCGAGCCCCCACCGACATGCATCATGGAGTCCCTACATACACTGAGCAGGGGTACTCCTTCACCCGACCAGGATCGAGGCCTCAACCGCCCCATGGGAAGGCTGGGTTGAATCTGGGGGTAACAGGCCCGAGCGATGATTGTATAGAACCAATCCATGGCAACGTCACTCCATATGGAGGTCCTCTCCATACCACCATTCCACAGAGCATGGGACTTCCCACTCCGATGCTCGTCACGGAGGTATGCCTTGGGCTTACTCCATACCGACGTAAGACCTGCCCCGCTACAGTGACGCTCGGCGCAGAAACCTCTCCTGCGCCCACCATACAGGGTTTGGAGTCCCTCCTCCTGCCCCCGACCATCAATATAAAGGCAATGTCCGTCCGGTCCATCACCAATGTGGGGGTCCTCCATACATCCTCTCTGCAACAGGCAAAGGTCCTCATCGCCCCAGCAACTCGGGGAGTGATGGTCAGTCTTGTTCTGCCCGCATCGACCATGGAGGTCCTGCCTATGTTCCTACCGATTCCAACATAGGCTCCACCCACATGGGTGTTGTCCATGGATGTCCTCCCCATGTACCCTTCGACATTTTCCCTTGTACCCCTCACACACTGGCAATCTCGAGTAGGGGCCCTCTCCACCACAACGCCAACGCCGCCCTGAGATTACATGTTGAGAATCAACCTTGTCCCGAAGAGCCACCCAGGGGTAGGAGAGCGGGTCGTTGCCACTACAAGAAGAGTCTTGTGGGGCCCGGGTAGAGATCAAACCAGCCTGTTTCTTGGATTCTGAAGCGAAATGCGACTCAGCGACGAAACCTTCTCCCCGGTCCTCAGCATCAAGGAATGGGGCAGGGACCAGGCGAGTCAGTCTCATTCTCCCAGAATGTGAGGTCCACCAAATTCCGTCATCTCTCCGCAGATACATTCAGGAGGAAGAAATTGTGGAAATTCTGCAGGTCCTGACCGTGCAATCACCACTGTCGTCACCAGAAGCACCCTCTACCTATACCAAAGATCACAGAGAGCTATTTTGGGGACCAACGGTGGAAGACCAATGACATGACCTATTGCTGGAAACCGCAACTACTACATCAGAAGATATGGCTATCAGTCCATCATATCGCGAAATCATGGTCAGGTCACCTCACTCTTCAGAGGATGGCCCAGAGTTCGGCGGCTAGTCAGCTCGTTCGCCATATTCTCCACCGCCAAGTTTACTGTCTCAGTGGTCCGCCTCGGTACCTCTACCGGTCCCTCAGCCGCCTCCGGTTGACGAGTGGGGCGATACGAGGCCAGACCCCGAGTCCGAGCCCAGAATCTTCTGGAACATTCTCAGAGCGGATCAATTCCCGGATATGTTTTTGCCGACGACAGTGACAAACTTTTGCGCACTAGAGTCCCTTACCCCAGAGGAAGTGGGGTGCTTCCACCGAACCCTATGGGAGACACACTTCTTCCTTCATTATGAGCGGGTGATGTACCCCAAGAGTTGAGAGGACCTTAAAGAAAAAGGCGATCAATGTCACATGATCGATTTGGCCGCACTCCCTATGGCCAAGCGCCCTGAGTCACCAGGTCGTCAGAGCACCCTTCAACGGAAATGCATTCAGAGTTTCAAGGTACTATGTAGTGTCATCCCAGAAGCTACCCCCCATGTGCAAGTTCATGGATGGTGTAACAGCCCGAGATTTTATGAAAAATATTCTTTTTAATTTTATTAATGTCTTGTGTTATACGCTACACCAAAAAGATCTTTCACAACACACATCTCTGACCTGGCTTGAATTACACGCAATCACGACCTTCCACGATAGTGTGTGTTGTACGCAACACCAAGTTTCGCTAAACAACGATATGCTATTAAGATATTATTAAAACTAGCCATTATGAATAGTAATAACCACTCTTTGAAATTTTGTAAATTTTATTTTTCAAAATGGACTTCATTTATGGATTCGGAGTATCGAATTTAGCCTAAGGTGAAATTTTGTTACTTTTTGGATAACTTTCATATTTTGATGAATAGTGAAAATTACTAAATTTTAATTAAAAACAACTATTTCAATCGAAATAAATAATAGTGATAAATTATTAATTTGAGTGGTTTTAAAGTATATTTAGAATTTATTTTTACAAATTAATACAATGTTGGTCATTGGTTGTAATTTCACATTTAAACCAGACATAATCAAGTGTCAATCTTTTGATAGATACTGTTTCTTAAAAACATGCTATTTGTTTTAATAGCGGGATTTAATTATGAAATAAATTAATGAAACTTATATGTTATGAATTTGGTAAAATATACTTCATTTTTGAATTCAGAATATGAAATATAGCTTAGGATGAAATTTTGGCATTGTTCTGAAAAACATCAATTTTTGATGAATAGTGAAACTACTAAGTGGTAGGTTAAAAACTGAATTTTGCATAAAACTTAATTTTACCGCTTCTGTGAATAGAATTCAGAAAATCCGACAGACACGGTTAATATCAAGGACTAAAATGTGGTTCAATGAGATGAAAATAATTTTTTGTGAATAGTAACTTTTTACTTTTTTTTACCACGGTTAATAGTAAATAGGGTAACTAAGGGTAAATATGATATTACTATTACCCTAACAAATGTCCTAATTCTATTGGATAAGTGTAATTCGACCAAAAACAACCTTATGAATATAATATGACCATTTAGGTCCACTTGGATTAGATTATGACATTTAATATTATTTTATTTAATGAATTGTTAAAATAGTTAAAATCAAAGTTTAATAACTAAAACAATTTTAATACGGGGATATACATAAGATATATTCGACTATAAATATTCATTAGAAAGATAAAACGATTTCCTACATAATGATATTTTATTTATAATTTTTATACTTTAAATAAATTAATTTATTTATGACACAATGATGATGCAGTAATTACCCTTTTAAGGAAATATTAACATAATTGATGTTATAAATGCTCAAATGAATGTAATTTGAGACTTTTTATGAATTACACTAATTTTATAGGTTACTATGATATATTATTGTTGATTTAATCAACTTGTTTCGAACATATAATTCTGTTATGACTTTCACAAAAATCATATATCAAATAGTGTCAAAATTGACACAAAATAGTTTTTAAATCAAATATTATATTATTAATTGTTATTTTATTCCTAAAAATATAAGGTTCGGCCAAATGACTTAGATAAGGATATATATATTAATAATAAACAATTTGGGGTTCGTTTGGCATGTTATAATAAGTGTATTAACCATATAGTGAAAGAAAACAAAAAGACACGGTAAAAGTTAAATTATTTAACTTAGAGTTAAATCTAATTGATAAGGTTAAAATGATACCCAAAACATGTCTAAATCCTATTGGATGATAGGATTGCGACCCATCCCCACTTTAGCTTCGAAATAAGACCCTTTGGAACCATTATAAACCGATTTTGACTTTAATATAAAATAATATTTTGAGATATTCCTCAGGTGCCCCTCTCCTCCCTTATAAAAGGACACCACCTCCCCCTCCTCCTCACACAAATTTGAGCACTCAAGCTCGGCCAGCCCCTGCAAAAATCTCTTCTCCACTTCCCTAGAAACATCCTAGAGGTTCTGGTCTTCCTCAAAGACCAATTTTAGTGCCCTAAGAGGAGGTCTCAAAGAGGCGTTTCAAAGAAGAGGTAATTACCATTACCAATTCTTTCATCTTTATTTCTTCTTCCTCTTAGGTTGTTTCATTATGAAGTAATAACATCAGTATCACTCATATACTGATATGTTATTATAAGTATGAAACAACCCTATTTCATCATCTATCCATCCAACGGAAAAAGAAATCACCGCGCGTGCATACGTACGGAATACCGTCTACACGCCGTGGTGTAATCTATTTTCCACCACCACCTTACATGGATGGGTATAATGGTGTAAAGAATAACTATACATAGTTATTAAAACATCATATTGATTTTGATATATTGTATAATCCACTCCCATTCAATTCAATATTTATGGAAATGATATCATCGCTCGTGCGTACGTACGGACTACCATCTCCACGACGCGATGAGATTCATTCTCCATGTTAACCATTTAAGAATGATTATAAAGTATATATAAGAAATAATAATGAAATATATGACATTATAAAGCTACTGGATTTATGTATATATATATATATGTATGTCATCTACTTACTTCCATTCAAGACAATAAGGAAAGGAAAACAGCGTTCATGCGTACGTACGGACTACCGTCTCCATGAACGGTGTTTTTCATTTCATTTATCTATCTATTATATATATATATATATACTGAATATATATGATATATAAATCATATTTTATATTCTGGAAGTAAGTAAATCATGATATAAGTAATAATAATGTGAAGAACAACAAGTCAAAACACCTACGATAAATGAAACGATTTTACCCAAAACGCTTCTTTAACATGGAATTTACAAAATAACGGGTAATATAATGTCATAAGTGAAACATATATGATATCATAACAATGAATATGATTCTGTAATAAGTCAATGACATTATTTAAATCATTATACAGCAGGTTCGGACACATACGAAGCAAATCGGACCTAAGGTAAGGGAAATATCACAATCTCATTCTTATCCGAGATTGTTTGTACTTTGAAATTTACTGGGGTATATTTTATCATCCACATCCATGTTTCTTCAATATTTAATGTTATTTACATCCACCTAAAATTGTTTAAATCCAATTTTACCCTTCGGTGAGTTTTTAGTAAAAGATATGAAAGGAATCGTTTGTCGTTTTTCATACGAGGTAATTTTTGACTTTTCCGAAAAAAGTACGAGAAGAATGTTTTTTTAACTTATACGGCATGAATGGATTTCTAAAACATGATTTCCAAGAAGCTTCCTATACAAGTATTCAAGTTTATTTTTAATCAAATTCTTTTAGTTTAAATTTGTATGACATGTTAAGAAAGGAAAAGTGCTTTTTAAGTAGAAAGGATATTTTCCTCAAGAATGAAGTTCAAGTATTTTATCAAAATTATTTTCCATCTAAGATAATAAAAGGGTTCTGTTTTTATCCCTATTATTACATGGATTTGATTATGTTGTGATGGAAACATTTTTATGAATTCCTTTATCTTATATGAATTGTTTTATGATTTCATGTTGTTTAAGAATCCCATTTTTATTACATGGGTTACGCTATGATTTATGATTTATGATTATGTGGCACACATAAGAAAGGATTCATTATAAGATGGGTGGGACCTATATCTTCCTCCAATGCATTGGGTAAAGATTTTATATCTCATGAGATAGACATGGCTGGAATGGTAGGTTATACCGGTTCAGTGAAACAGGACTGAAACGAGGGTTACTCGATTCAGAAAGGGACTTTGTCCACTAAGATAGTCTTGGCAATGAGTCTTGACTAACAAGAAATGATTCTCTATGATTATGTGTGTATGCCACAAAGTTTCATGTTTTAAGTTATGATTATTGTGATTACATTTCACTGCCATGATTTATCCCATGTTATGAAATTATGATCTCTTTTGCAGGATAAGATTTCCAAAAGTTATGTGCTTGTGTATACGATGTGATTGATATTTCTTTTGTTTACCCTTACTGAGCATTTGAGCTCACCCTTTTATGTTTTCTTTTCCCCGGGATATAAAGAAGGGTTTTAGGTAAAAAAAAAGGGAAGATATTTATGGGAGATATTGAAGATCTGTCACCACGATTTGAAGATTACGTTCCGAGTTTCCAAAGACACTAAACTATTACGATCCTTGTGTGTGTGTTTTTGTTATTTAATAAGTATTCCGCAAAAGTAATGTAATGTCAATGTACGTCAGGCTTCGGGTCTCTACAGTTGGTATCAGAGGAAAGGTTTAGTCAACCTTTGGAAACTAGGATGCGAAAACGTTAGTGAGATCCCTAGAGATATTTCTACGGTATGTCTAGGGATGTCTCTAAGGTTAAGTATACATATATGTTATAGTCCTAGAATTGCGCTAACGATCTTAGAATTTAACCTAAGATGTTAAATATTGAGGGTGCTTTCTCTTTACTATGTTGTCTTCCCTAGCATGATTTCGCCTCTCACAAAATTCTTTTTGTGTTTTAGTTAATGGAGGGAACCAGAAGGAATTCGGTTAACATTGAATCCAATGGACAAATTGGTGAATATGAGCAAAAAAATTGTGTAATACCTAGAGATAAAGATATTGTGATTATGCCGAATCAGTCATCGCGATATATGATTAACAAGGTGAAATTTAGTGGTATGACTAATTCATCAAAGAAGAGGAAGATAAACTATTATACATGTTCGCATGTTGAGGAGCATAAATAAAGGAAGATTGAGATTTCTAAAGAAGGGAAGAAGAACCTTGAGGAATACCTCAAATGGAGGGACCGATGTTATCTGTGTGGAGAAAAGGGTCATAGAGTGACAGATTGTTATGGAGTTCAATGTCTTATTTGTGGAGAACATGGGCATTACCCAAATCAATGCCCTAACATAAAATGTTACTTCTAAATCAAGGAAGGACTTATTCCAGGGAAATCATTGAAGTGGATGGACTGAAGTGTGTATGTATTGGTATTCAAGAATAATGTTGTTGAGGTACTTTTATGGTGTACTGAAATATTTATGTTTTGGTCTATTGTGGTTTTCAAAAATTTTATGGTACCGGTAACCATGAAAAGTGATTAAGACATTTTTGGTAAACAGATGATATGATCATAATGAAGGGATAAGAAGATAATGAGATGTTTGATTATATTCATGAGCTCATGATTGGTATAAGGACTAAGTGATATCATGGTTTGAGTATATAGAATTTTGAGGATTTTGATATGTGGAAAGTGTTAACTTTAAACTGAATTCATGTTTTCACTAAGGTATTCAAGAGAATACATGATTAAGGACTTTGAATGTTTGGAATGTGACCAACAAAACATATCTTATGATATATGGGGATCAACGATGGTATTAAATCTCTGGTAATCGTTTTCACTATGTTATGAGAGTGGATTGCAGTATTATGGATAAGCCTAAAGATTGAAATGGATTATGTTGGACATAAGTGAGTATTGTTTAAGGATAGAATTTTTTTTCGATATTATTGATGGGATGTTATAGTAGAAAAAGGACAACCTGCAGGACGGGCGACAGCCCATCGCTTCGGACAAGGTTGTGGGAATCGAACCCACAACCGAAGTGCGACTGGCCTTTATCGCCTACCACTGCCCTACAGGAAGTCCATGTTTAGTAGAAACTAGTTTTATTATATTAAGCAGTATGATATATGAAGTATAAGTCCATTTTAGGAACCATATGTGATTAATCTCACTATAGATCGACTTATGTATATAATTTTTGCTAACCTTTTGTTTGAGATAGATGGAATGACCCGTCATTCTATCACATGATCTGCTAACACTTCACGAATAACTAATTCAACTTCATTTATTTAAGAGATGAATTTGAAATTGTTAAAGGCACGAACAACAGTGAGATTGTACCAAAATGAAGTAAGTATTTATTCTAATTCAAATTCTTTAACTTTAGGGAAACGATCTTGAAAACCAAAAATGTTGTCCTAGTGATCTTATATCTGATGAATCAGATGGTACCTTAGATCATCACAAATTTATGGCTTTGTGAATGCTGGCTTTTCCATAGCCATGTTCTCTACCACTCTCCATCAGAACATGATCGTTAGATTTCTCTTCCATATCCATATTTTCACCTATGTGGAAACCCAGTGATTAGTTTATTTGGATAACCGTTACGTTTCATACTTTAGTTTTTAAAGATTGGTTTTGTTATTCCTTTTTACGATGTGGGTTTCTATTAAAGAAACATTCGAATAGTAAACCATTTATAACCCCGACGAATTTCGAGGGTGAAATTTATTTTAAGGGGGGTAGAATGTAACAGCCCGAGATTTTATGAAAAATATTCTTTTTAATTTTATTAATGTCTTGTGTTATACGCTACACCAAAAGGAGATTTCACAACACACATCTCTGACCTGGCTTGAATTACACGCAATCGCGACCTTCCACGATAGCGTGTGTTGTACGCAACACCAAGTTTCGCTAAACAACGATATGCTATTAAGATATTATTAAAACTAGCCGTTATGAATAGTAATAACCGCTTTTTGAAATTTTGTAAATTTTATTTTTCAAAATGGACTTCATTTATGGATTCGGAGTATCGAATTTATCCTAAGGTAAAATTTTGGTACTTTTTGGATAACTTTCATATTTTGATGAATAGTGAAAATTACTAAATTTTAATTAAAAACAACTGTTTCAATCGAAATAAATAATAGTGATAAATTATTAATTTGAGTGGTTTTAAAGTATATTTAGAATATATTTTTACAAATTAATACAATGTTGGTCATTGGTTGTAATTTCACATTTAAACCAGACATAATCAAGTGTCAATCTTTTGATAGATAGTGTTTCTTAAAAACCTGCTATTTGTTTTAATAGCGGGATTTAATTATAAAATTAATTAATGCAACTTATATGATATGAATTTGGTAAAATAGACTTCATTTTTGAATTCTTAATATGAAATATAGCTTAGGATTAAATTTTGGAATTATTCTGAAAAACATCAATTTTTGATGAATAGTGAAACTACTAAGTGGTAGGTTAAAAACTGAATTTTGCATAAAACTTAATTTTACCGCTTCTGTGAATGGAATTTCAAAACTCCTACAGACACGGTTAATATCAAGGACTAAAATGTGGTTCAATGAGATGAAAATAATTTTTTGTGAATAGTAACTTTTTACTTTTTTTACCACGGTTAATAATAAATAGGGTCACTAAGGGTAAATATGATATTACTATTACCCTAACACATGTCCTATTTCTATTGGATAAGTGTAATTCGACCAATAACAACCTTATGAATATAATATGACCATTTAGGTCCACTTGGATTAGATTATGACATTTAATATTATTTTATTTAATGAATAGTTAAAATAGCTAAAATCAAAGTTTAATAACTAAAACATTTTTAATATGGGGTTATACATAAGATAAATTCGACTATAAATATTCATTAGAAAGCTAAAACGATTTAATACATAATGATATTTTATTTATAATTTTTAGACTTTAAATAAATTAATTTATTTATGACACAACGATGATGCATTAATTACCCTTTTGAGGAAATATTAACATAATTGATGTTATAAATGCTCAAATGAATGTAATTTGAGACTTTTTATGAATTCCACTAATTTTCTAGGTTACTATGATATATTGTTGTTGATTTAATCAACTTGGTTCGAACATATAACTCTGTTATGACTTTCACAAAAATCATATATCAAATAGTGTCAAAATTGACACAAAATAGTTTTTAAATCAAATATTATATTATTAATTGTTATTTTATTCCTAAAAAATATAAGCTTCGGCCAACTGACTTAGATAAGGATATATATATTAATAATAAACAATTTTGGGTTCGTTTGGCATGTTATAGTAAGTGTATTAACCATATAGTGAAAGAAAACAAAAAGACACGGTAAAAGTTAAATTATTTAACTTAGAGTTAAATCTAATTGAAAAGGTTAAAATGATACCCTAAACTTGTCTAAATCCTATTGGATGATAGGACTTCGACCCATCCCCACTTTAGAATTGAAATAAGACCCTTTGGAACCATTATAAACCGATTTTGATTTTAATATAAAATAATATTTTGAGATATTCCTAAGGTGCCCCTCTCCTCCTTTATAAAATGACACCTCCTCCCCCTCCTCCTCACACAAATTTGAGCACTCAAGCTCGGCCAAACCCTGCAAAAATCTCTTCTACACTTCCCTAGAAACATCCTAGAGGTTCTGGTCTTCCTCAAAGACCAATTTTAGTTCCCTAAGAGGAGGTCTCAAAGAGGCGTTTCAAAGAAGAGGTAATTACCATTACCAATTCTTTCATCTTTATTTCTTCTTCCTCTTAGGTTGATTCATTATGAAGTAATAACATCAGTATCACTCATATACTGATATGTTATTATAAGTATGAAACAACCCTATTTCACCATCTATCCATCCAACGGAAAAAGAAATCACCGCGCGTGCGTACGTACGGAATACCGTCTCCACGCCGTGGTGTAATCTATTTTCCACCACCACCTTACATGGATGGGTATAATGGTGTAATGAATAACTATACATAGTTATTAAAACATCATATTGATTCTGATATATTGTATAATCCACTCCAATTCAATTCAATATTTATGGAAATGATATCATCGCTCGTGCGTACGTACGGACTACCGTCTCCACGACGCGATGAGATTCATTCTCCATGTTAACCATTTAAGAATGATTATAAAGTATATATAAGAAATAATAATGAAATGTATGACATTATAAAGATACTGGATTTAGGTATATATATATATTTATTTCATCTACTTACTTCCATTCAAGACAATAAGGAAAGGAAAACAGCGTTCATGCGTACGTACGGACTACCGTCTCCATGAACGGTGTTTTTCATTTCATTTATCTATCTATTATATATATATATATATACTGAATATATATGATATATAAATCATATTTTATATTCTGGAAGTAATTAAATCATGATATAAGTAATAATAATGTCAAGAACAACAAGTCAAAACACCTACGATAAATGAAACGATTTTTCCCAAAACGCTTCTTTAACATGGAATTTACAAAATAACGGGTAATATAATGTCATAAGTGAACCATATATGATATCATAACAATGAATAAGATTCTGTAATAAGTCAATGACATTATTTAAATCATTATACAGGAGGTTCAGACACATACGAAGCAAATTAGACCTAAGGTAAGGGAAATATCACAATCTCATTCTTATCCGAGATTGTTTGTACTTTGAAATTTACTGGGGTATATTTTTTCATCCACATCCATTTTTCTTCAATATTTAATGTTATTTACATCCACCTAAAATTGTTTAAATCCAATTTTATCTTTCGGTGAGTTTTTAGTAAAAGATATGAAAGGAATCTTTTGTCGTTTTTCAAACGAGGTAATTTTTGACTTTTCCGACAAAAGTACGAGAAGAATGTTTTTTTAACTTATACGACATGAATGGATTTCTAAAACATGATTTCAAAGAAGCTTCCTTTACAAGTAATCAAGTTTATTTTTAATCAAATTCTTTTAGTTTAAAATTGTATGACATGTTAAGAAAGGAAAAGTGTTTTTGAAGTAGAAAGGATATTTTCCTCAAGAATGAAGTTCAAGTATTTTATCAAACTTATTTTCCATCTAAGATAATAAAAGGGTTCTGTTTTTATCCCTATTATTACATGGATTTGATTATGTTGTGATGGAAACATTTTTATGAATTCCTTTATCTTATATGAATTGTTTTATGATTTCATGTTGTTTAAGAATCCCATTTTTATTACATGGGTTACGCTATGATTTATGATTAATGATTATGTGGCACACATAAGAAAGGATTCATTATAAGATGGGTGGGACCTATATCTACCTCCAATGCATTGGGTAATGATTTTATATCTCATGAGATAGACATGGCTGGAATGGTAGGTTATACCGGTTCAGTGAAACAGGACTGAAACGAGGGTTACTCGATTCAGAAAGGGACTTTGTCCACTAAGATAGTCTTGGCAATGAGTCTTGACTAACAAGAAATGATTCTCTTTGATTATGTGTGTATGCCACAAAGTTTCATGTTTTATGTTATGATTATTGTGATTACATTTCACTGCCATGATTTATCCCATGTTATGAAATTATGATCTCTTTTGCTGGATAAGATTTCCAAAAGTTATGTGCTTGTGTATACGATGTGATTGATATTTCTTTTGTTTACCCTTACTGAGCATTTGGGATCACCCTTTTATGTTTTCTTTTCCACAGGATATAAAGAAAGATTTAGGTAAAAAAAAGGGAAGGTCTTTATGGGAGATATTGAAGATCTTTCACCACGATTAGAAGATTACGTTCCGAGTTTCCAAAGACACTAAACTATTACGATCTTTGTGTGTGTGTTTTTGTTATTTACTAAGTATTCCGCAAAAGTAATGTAATGTCAATGTACGTCAGGCTTCGGGTCTCTACAGATGGGGACACTATTTTTCCCTCCTCTTCATCCCTATCTGGCGGCAGACTGATTCGTTATGTGACATTGAGGGCATTCCCTCGAGATGGGTCACGGTCCACATGGATGACGTCATGGACAAGGAAGACGAGCTTGAATTTCTCGACGGAGACTTACCCCCTGAGGGGGTACCACCACTGCTGGACCCATCAAGGAGGGTTACCCGTCAGCAGAGGAACCTTCTAGGCCTCCTTGTACCCATCGAGTCACTAGTACTCAGTCGAAATGCTTGTAAAGGAAAGGAGCACGTCAGAACTATCAAGCACTCCGACCCGTCCACCTCTGTACAGAAGAAGGACGACGCTCCCAACAAGGTCGCGTTGCGATGGAAACTTATTGAACAGAAGAGGCTGGTTGATGAACTCCTGGATGAGCATCCTGCAGAACGGCGACCCGACTACGGTATTCCCACGCCAGGAAAATAGGGGTCGGAACAATATCCCCCAGGAAAGATGCCTCTGGACATCCCTGATCAGGCTGCTTTCGCAGACAGTGCAGAAGCCGAATCCCACGGCAAGAGGACACAATACGTCTTTCCAAACACTCCTGAATTACGGGGAAATCTGAGAAATCCATACTGGGTTCCCCCAGTCGCCCCACAAACTATTCCGCCAGTCACTCCATGAGCTGCTGAAGCCACCTACCGTGTCAAAGAACCCGACACCACACTTGTGATTAGGGATCCCCATCAAGACAGGGACCCCCACCTGGATGATCTTATAGCGGCACTCATCGCCGCCTCAAAGCGTTGAAAACACGGCAGGTGGGAGTCCCACCGGATGGCAAGCCATATCCCGTGTGGGTGGATGATATGACCACACCCCCGAGTTTTGGGAACCCCACATTCTCGCCCTTCAAAGGGACAGGGGAACCTCTGCAGCACTTGGCCCAGTTTTCTTCCAGGTGCGGCCCCATGCTGGGGACTCCGGCCTAGCAAGAAGCCGCTAAGCTTCGATGTTTCATGTAGACATTGGAGGGCCCCACATTCATCTGGTATAGCCAGCTCCCTATCGGGTCGGTGACCGGTTGGGAGGATATCCGTTGACAGTTCCTATACAAGTTCAGCTCCACCACATGAAAGACCAGCATCACAGACCTCTTCAAGTGCAAGCACTGGCCTGATGAGCGAGTCGCAAAGTTCATCGCCCGAGGGAAAGGACCTACATATTCCCCCGACATGCCACTGAATCAGGAGAAATTAATGACAATGTGTGTAGGGAACATTAAAACATAGTTGGTACCTTCCCTGATCACCCAGTACTACCCTACAGGGTTCCGGTATTTCTCAGATAAAGCTTACTGCCTTGAGGAGGCTCTGCAACAGGCAAGTCAGGCACGTTCGCTGCCCCCTGTGATCCCAGCCAAGAGGGATTCCAGAGCCGAACCTGCCGCGGTGGCCCAAATTGAAGCCCCTAGGAAGATGGAATTACTGCCAGTGGCACCAGCCCCGCAACGCCACAGTGGTCCTCCACCTCAAGCACATGCTCCTCCCCAGCAGCGGCCGCCTCAGAATCGACAGGATCCCCCGCGCATTGTGCCACCACCACCTAGGCGAGACAATCAGGTGTTGCCTCCTCGGCAGGCCCCTCCTACCCCTCATCAAGGCTAGGCCCCCAGGGCCCCCTATCTGGAAAGAAGGCACTAGACTTATTCGTTCAATGAGAATGAGGTCCCTGGATATTCCAGAAGTTCTCTAGAGCAAGGGATTGTGCGCCTACCCGAGTAAAGAAAGCCGGTGGAGGCGAATCTCACCGATCACCCCAACTACTATCATTATCATTGGATTCTGGGGAACACCCTCAAGTAATGCTATGTATTTAAATACTGGATTCAAGACCAGTTCAACAACATCAAATTCAGGTTGGCCCCAGCACCAACACAAGTAGTGGGTGTCTTTGTAGGGTCATAGATTGGTAGCAATAGCGAAGGCGAGTGATAGCAGGTTACCATCCATGGGTCCCAGAAATACGATGATTGGATGGATCGAAAAATCATCGCCCATGACCATGGTATCATATGGGAAATATTGAATCAATCGGAGCCTCCGGAGGAAGTAGCTGGTACCTCTGCATCGCCTTCACAACCGACCTCTTCCAAAAGGGGCAAGCAGCGACGAAGCAAGAAGTTGGAATGCTCTCCGCCACTGTCATCATCATCCCGAGCTCTTGGAATCTTTATGCCCCCTAAATTGAGGATTCCTCCCAGAATTTGCTCGGTGGTGGATGACTCGTCAAGCGACTGCCAGGGTTACAAATCGGTTAACACCGTGGAGTTGGTAAATCCCTATATTACTTCCGATGAGGGGGAACTCCAGGAGAACCTCCCCAAAATTTCTAGCTGACATCAACATCAGTGGAATCGGAACCACGCCAGTCGTCGAGGCATGTCAGCGGGCACTTTCAGTCTGGTCGTGCACGCTACTGAAGCTAGACAGTAGCTCAGCGCAGACCTCAGCACGAGAAACCCCATCTGACGCCCTCACCTCTACCTCCACCACAGTTTGTGCTACTAGATCAGGCAGAGTTGCCTCGTCCATATCATAGTCAGTCTAGCCCATCTACAGGCCAGTCTCCGTTGTCCGATCCTCGCCCAACGACTGCTCTCCAGGCTTCAACTAGTATGCAGCGGGATGTACCCAGCACTAGCCAACCGCTGGTTCAACCGGCAGGACCCGCTATGCCTCTAATTGCAGAACGACCTCCTGTAACCAGAGGTTCATTCTTGGCACGAAAGTATGATGTCCTGAAGCACTTGGCCAGAATTATATCAAGGATTTCTATCCTTGAGGCCCTTCTCCTATTGTCTAAAATGCGTGAGGCACTTGATGAGGCCCTGAGGAGCCCCCTTCAGTTTGAGATGGAGGTAGCAGTTGCGGAAGCCTTCAACGCTGAGACAATCAAGAATGCTGAATGCCAAGTAGTTATCTCGTTCTCTGGTGAAGATGAGGACCCTCCCATACCGGGGAATATTCGCCCACTATACATCACTGGCCACTTCAATGGCGTGGAAGTCCACCGCTACCTCGTTGACACAGCTTCCGAGATCAACCTAATCCCGACTTAGACACTGCAAAATCTGGGTCTAATCCCGACTTAGACACTGCAAAATCTGGGCCTATCTAAAGATGATTTAGCTCCCTCCGACCTCAGAATCTAGGGATATGATAGGACCGAGAAATCCCCAGTTAGAAAGATCTGCCTGAAGACTCAGTTCGATGGCCTGAATGTGAACACCGAGTTCAGGGTTGTCTCCTAGGACACCGCCTACAACGCATTGATGGGTAGTCCATGGATCCATCTTCATGGAGCGGTCCCTTCATCGTATCACCAATGCCTCAAATACTCCCTCATTGGCCGAGTCAGCGTACTCTAAAAAGATGCGTCTCCTTTCGCCTCTTTTGAAGCCCGCTATATCGATGCCAATTTTTACAACAGAAAGGATAAGCAAATCCTAGCACGTGAGGATGAACCCGCCCCAGTCACAAGTGATCCATGGGAAATCATGGATGACTCCAACATCCTTCTGATCCACCGATTGGAGGCCATGACCCTGGACATGGGGCCGTGTTTTGGTGTTTTGGTTACGCAAGGATGGCGTGCTCCCATGTCCAAGCAACGACGGAAAATCACCTTGTACTCCTACACCAACCAGGCTCAGGTGATCCCAGAGCCTCCTACCCCTCTACGGTATCAGAATGTCATGGTTATGACAATGGTAGTACGTCATACGTTTCTCTTATGTCAGGCTGGAATCAACTAACTCGGGACGACGCATCACCACTGCTTTGACGTCATCAAACGTGGCACCTTTGGCCGAAGGCCAGATGGGATAGGATCGACTACCTTCATTGTTATAGTCTCAATGGCGAGTGGGTCTCTTAATATGATGACCACTACTGCCCAAGCTAGCACCAGCTTCCCGTTAGGGTTTGATAGCTCAGAAGTATCTCCCTTTGCGGGAAACCCCTCCACGGGTGGAGAGGAAGATCTGGAGGACACTCCCCCCGCCTTTGAGGAAGGCGTCTCTACCATGGTTGATGAACTGGTACAGGTGAACCTTGGTAGTGAGGAAGATCCAAGATCCACATTGATCAGTGCAGCCATGTCCCATGATGAGCAGCAGTGGTACGTAGACTTTCTCAAGCAAAACTATGATGTGTTTGCCTGGAGCTACGATGAGATGCCAGGACTAGATCCCCAGGTAGTCATTCACCGCCTGGGCCTCCCGTCAAACCACTGCGGGTTTAAGAAGCCTCCCAGAAAGATGTACCCTTCTCACGGTGCTATGGTTGAGGCCGAAGTTGACAAGCTTATCAAAGACAACATAGTCAAAGAAGTCGAGTACCCCAAGTGGCTTTCCTACATTGTGCCAGTTAGGAATATGAATGGGCAGATCATGGTCAGCATCGACTTTCGCGACCTCAATCGCCACTACCAAAAGGATGACTTTGCTATCCCGGTGAAAGAGTTATTGATTGACACCACGGCTAGGTTCCAAGCTCTCTCTTTCATGGATGGGTATTCCGGGTACAACTAGATCTGGATGGCCCCCGAGGACGAGAAGTCCACCGCCTTCAGGGCTCCCCAAGGTACCTTTTGATACCAAGTTATTCCCTTCGGCCTAAAAAATGCAGGTGCCACTTATCTGAGGGCCATGCATCACATATTCAATCCAATTCTCGAGATGATGGTGGAATTCTACGTGGATGACCTTGTGGTCAAATCGCTTCAGCTCCAGGACCATATCAAAGACCTTGAGAAAGTGTTCAGTTTCCTATATTCCCGCCACCTGAAGATGAACCCGTTGAAGTGTGCATTCGGGGTTACCTCCGGGAAGTTTCTTGGATTTTTTGTTAGATACCGAGGCATTGAAATCGACCCAGAGAAGATCAATGCCATCATCCAAATTCCTCCCCCGAGCAATATTCAGGAACTTCGAGGTTTCCAAGGACACTTAGCCTATATACACTGATTCATCGTGAATCTGACTGGAAAGTGTAAGCCCTTTTCCCGGATCATGAAGAAGGATGCCGCCTATGAATGGGATGTAGAGTGTTGGATCTCCTTCTAGGAAATCAAGTAGTACCTTCTTCATCCTCCGGTTTTGATGCCACCCATCTCTAGAAATCTGCTAGTCCTTTACGTGACCATCCTAGAACGGTCCCTCGGCGCACCTCTCACCCAGAAGAATAACGAGGGTACGAAGAACAGTATCTACTATCTCAGTCACATGCTTCTCGATACAGAGATCAGATACTACCCTATCGAAAAGAGATACCTTACACTCATTTTTTCCATAAAGAATTTGCGGCATTACTTGCGGCACCATGAGGTACAATTGGTCCCTCGGGTAGACCCACTGAAGTACATCCTGAACCGGCCCATGTTGACTGGCCAACTAGCATGGTGGGAAGTGATCCTCCAGTAGTTTTACATCAGGTTCATGCTTTAGAGGTCCATTAAGGGATAGGTGTTGTCAGACTTTTTGCTGCCCATCCAACCACTGCGGATCAGTCCCTGGACCTAGATTTTCCTGATGAGGCAATCCTCTCAGTCGATCGTGTCGTCTTATGTTAGAAAATGCACTTCGACGGTGCCTCCCGGAGCCCCACTGGTAGGAGGCTCAATGATCCTAAGCTCAACAGAGTGGGTTTGGGTATTTTCTTCATTACCCCGGCGCAATCCGTCCTTCCATACTCATTCCTGTTGTTAGAAGGTTGTACCAACAACAAGGCAGAGTATCAGGCTCTCATCACCGGCCTTGAGTTGGCCCTCGAGATCGATGTGCCCCATCTACATGTGAAAGGAGATTCCAAGATGGTAATCAAACAATACAATGGAAACTATGTTGTCAGGAAGCTGGAGCTTGTACCATTGCTGGAGTGCACCCTCTGTCTAATGGCCCAGTTCTCTTCTCAACCAAAGGTTACCCATGTCCCTCGGTCAGAGAACGGTCGAGCAGACACCTTGGCTGGTTTAGCTGCATCGCTCGCAGAACCTGAGCAAGATGATTTGATTATAAAAGTGGCACACTGGAGAGTCATTTCCCCCATTACCCAAGAGGACAATGACATCCTGCGGGTAAGTCATCTAACTGCCAGACCTGCTATGTCGGGGATCTCAGGTCCGTTAGAAACAGTGGCCGAGGACGCTCCCGACTGGATGGAACCTTTTGTCGAGTATCTCCAAAATAGCTTCCTCCCTAACGACCGGGCCGAGAGCGAGCGAATCTGACGTCGCGTGCTGCAATTTACCCTCCAGAGCAGTCCCAGTCTTGATAAGATCCTTTATAAGTGGAGCTTCTATGGCGTCCTCCTCCATTGCATTCAAGGAGTAGATATTTCTCAGGTTATTCAAGAGGTCCATGCTGGTTCATGTGGTTCCCATCAAGCTGGGGAAAAGTAGTCCCATCAAATACGGAGGTTGGGGTACTTCTTTCCCTCGGGTATGCCAAGAGATGCCATGCGTGCCAAGCTCACGCCATCTTCCTGCATCAGCCGCTAGAACCCATCAACCCCACCAAGTACCCTTTTCCATTTGCATTTTGGGGAATTGATGTAGTGGGACCGTATCCACTGGCGAATGCTCACCAGTGTAGGTTCATCCTAACTGCTAGAGATTTCTTCTCCAAGTGGGCAGTGGCAGTTCCACTCAAAGAGGTTAAGGCCCGCTCCATCGTCACCTTTGTGAGCTCCAACATCATCCACCGGTTTGGGGTCCCTCATGTTGTCCTCACCGATAACGGCACCAAAATCCGAGAGGCCGAGCTGAAGAAGCTGTACGACAAGTACAACATCCGTTCGAATCATAACTCCCACTATTATGCACAGGAAAATGGATAGATTGAAGCGTTCAACAAAAAACTCTCTAACATTCTGCAGAAATTGGTTGGTCAGAACAAGCAAAGTTGGCCGGACAAGCTCCCCAATTCCCTCTAGGATTATCAGACGATGACTCGAAACTCAACCAAGGTAACCCCATGTTCCCTGGTGTATGGGGATAAGGTCGTCCTACCCATTGAGATCCAACTGCCATCATTAAGCCATGTAGTCTATGACCACCAGGCACCAGATGAGGTGGCTGAAATCCATCTAGCTAAATTAGAATCACTGGACGAGAACAAGATTCTTGCCCTGCACAATCTGGAAAGGCATTAGTATAAGATAGCAAGGGCCTTCAACAAGAAGGTTCGCCTTCATGTTTTTCTATAGGGAGACCTAGTGCTGGCCCTTCGAGTGCCAATGATCCTCGGTAGGAAACCCCCCAAGCTAGAGCCCATATGGGATGGGCATAATATCATTCATATGGTTTAACCCAATGGGGCATACTCCTTGGTGACCACAAATGGAGAGCACGTAACTCCTCCCACCAATGCCATGTTCCTCAAGCAGTACTTTGCCTAAGCATCTATGGTCTGACATGACCTAAAACTGTATGGTCCGACACAACCTTAAACTGTATGGTCCGACACGACCTTAAACTGTATGGTCCTGCACGACCTTAAACTACACCGCCGTCCTGCAAGACGATAAACGGAAAAATGGTCCGAGCTCTATGACCTTAAACTAAGATCTCCCTCCCACGTCCTCACCGCATGACGTTAAACTGCATGGCCTTCAAGAACTATGTGTGGCTTGATTCCCATCCTAATGGGATAAGTAGGAACGCATGGATACCTCGTCTTCAGCCCAGCCCCGAGCTCTTCTCTTTCGCAGCCCCCTAGGTATTGTCTCCTTGGAAGATCCATGCATAACGAGGAGTATTCTTCCTTAGCACTACTCATACAAGGACTATAAGGGTTGCACCATGTTCCCACTCCCGTTATTATATCCTCCCACATCCTCACTGCATGACGTTAAACTACATGGCCTTCAAGAACTATGTGTGTCTTGATTACCATCTTAATGGGATACGTAGGAACGCCCAGACATTTCATCTGTCGGCCAAGCCCAAAATCCAAAATCTTCCCCTCGGGTCAAGACATATGGCAGGGTGCATACTTTTTCCCCAACTCACATTGAGCAAAGCCTCGACCCGGCTGCACGTCCCCCCTGGAGATGTTCGCCTCTTTCGTGGATGGATACAACTTTGCTTCACCAACTCCTTGACTAGGATTCCATCATCTTTCACACCAAGAGGGACCCCCAAGAATGCCCTGGATAATATGCCCAAGCGCTCTCCTACTAACACGGGCCAACGCCCCCAAGGGTTTCCGAGCAACAAGCCGATATAATTCCCGCGTTGAGAATTTGGTCAACGGTCGATGCTCATTTGTTGCTCCCATATCAGGTCACCATCAGGACGATGTGTTTCGAACATGGTCGACAGTGTCCTAGATCTTAGAGTCCACCCAAAGATGTCACAAACATCGAGTGCAGTGATTCATTATGCCCCACCCCGAAGTGAAAAACATCCCTCCGGGTGGTGTCGGCAGTATGGCCCACGACCCCGACTCTCTTATAAGGGATGTACGACGGGGTTTTGGATTACATCTTCATTCACACCAGGTTAATTTCCATGCTGTGCACATCCCTAGATGAGATACAGTTATCTCTTTCCTCGTCCTCATGTAAGACATTAAACAACAAACCAGTCAGGCCATCCTGACCGATGCCTGACCTTAGGCCCCTTGGCCTTCTCGGGCCCCTTCACCCAATATTTTACCCAATTTGTACGGTGTGGTGTGGGACTATGTCCTCATTCACGTCAGGATCATGTACCATGCTGTATGCTTTCCCTCACGAGGCCCAGCCTCAGGCCTCTCAGCCTTTCCGGGCCCATGACCCTTGTCCTCACTACAAGATATTAAACTGCAAACCAGTCATGCCTTCCAGACCGATACATAACCTTAGGCCCCTTGGCCTTTTCGGGCCCCTTCGCCCAACTTCTTTCACAGAGTGTATGGTGTGGTACGTAGTAATTCCCTCATCTACGTCGATTTTTCCGCCATACTGTACACTTCCCCTTCCTTTTCTTGGGGGTATCTTACTCCCTTATCCCATCCTGCATGACATTAAACTGCATCTAGAGAACTAGGTATGGCTTCATTCCCATACTTATGGGATACGTAGGCCCACCAAATATCTTATCTTTGGGTCTAGCCCCATCTCTTGGGAATCTCTATCCCACCTTGGCTCCTTGGCATACTCTTCTTCCATGAGGGGATTATATGGTGTGGTGTGAGATTATGCCCTTATTCATGTCGGTCTTGTAATGACCACACCATGTACCTCTCATTCTCAAGTTGTTTCGTCGACCCTTCCCGATAGTTCCCAAATGTGCCTAAGGGTACTCTGATATATTACCTGGAATGCCAGACTATACTCAGACACATCCACACCTGCTTTCCAGGCTTTGTGTATCCCTGCATCAGGGCTTCCATCATCTTTCACACCCGGAGGGACCCCCAAGAATGGCCTGGATACTACACCCAAGGGCTCTCCTACCGTTACAGTCCAATTCCCCTGAGGGTTTCGGACAACAAATCGATAAAAATCACATGTTGTGAATATGGTCAGCGGTCGATGCTCGTTTGTTGTTCCCACCTCAGGCTATTGCGATATAGAGACCAATTTTATGCCATGGTTAACGGTTATCCTCCATCACAAGGCCAACCCCATTGATCCCAAAATGTCAGTTACACGATTCACATCCTTCTCTGTTCTCATCATTTCCAAGTGGAGTTTCGAAACTCTTGGTATTATTCCTCTGTCCACTTCTGCGCATTGGGGGAACATAACCGTGTCAAAGGCGTCTTTCGAGGCTCTTCACCGACTTTCCCCCGATGGATGTTTTAGGTATTGCGATAAGGATCTTCCCCCCTTGTTTCCCAAACCGAGTTCAACTCATGTGGGCTTAGGGATAAGGTCGAGGTCTGCACTTACCTGGAATGTTGTCATCCACCCCTAGTCCGAGCTCTATGACCATAAACTAAGATCTCCTAGGAACTACGTTCAGCTTGATTCCCATTCTCAGGGGGTGCGTAGGGCCGCCCAAACACCACATTTTTGGTTCCAGCTCATTTGGGAGCTAGTCCATCCCCTGTTACCTTTCACCTCTATGTGGGCCCCTCGGCCTGAGGTTCCCCTCTCGGGACTGCGTACGGTATAATGTGGGATTATGTCCCCATTCACGTTGGTTATACCACACAACAACATACACATTCCCCGCCTAGCATCGTCTCTGCTACGTCTGCACTGCATGATGTTAAAATGAAATCTTGGTCTTATCACATGACTCTAACCTGTGACATTATTTTCCTAGACGCACGATGAAATACGACATTGCATTGTGATGACCTCGTTTTAGAGGACATCGCATTGGGTATTGGTCACGTGCCATGCCCTTTGTCAATGCTTATCATGGCTTGATTCTTGTGGCGACACCAGGGCCTGCTACCCTAGGCCTACAGCTTCACAAAAAAAAACCCACTCACCTTAAAAGAAAAATAAGATTTATCAAATTCTTCTTCTTTTAGTGTAAGGGCCATGCCTGCACTCCCCTTTTCCACCAGTACTAGTACCCTACCGTTCCACCTTTTAGAACTACGTATGGCTTGATTCTCATCCTTATGAGATACGTAGGAGCACCCTGGCACTTCCCCGAAGGCCCAGCCTAACCTTCGTGTTCAGTCCCTCGACTCGAGCACTTCCCCAGAGAACACATGGTATGTAGGGCTTTGGTCCTCATTCACGGCGGGTTCTATAACCACCTTTCCATGTGTCCTTTACTCCCCTTAACCATTCATTGTCCGAGCTCTAAGACCATAAACAAAGACTCTCTCAAGAACTACGTGCATCTTGATCCCCATCCTCATGGGGTACATAGGAATGCCTTTGAATTTTTCTTTGGGCCAAACTAAATTCTCGTTTATGGTCCCTCGACCTAAAATTGTCCGAGAATCACATGGTGGTCAGAACCTCTGGTTCCCATTCACGTCAGGTGCCTGAGATACCCCACTGTGTGCCTCCCATGTTTCCTCCTTCCCTTTGGTACGAATTCTATGACCCTAAACTAAGATCTCCTTATTTAAAACGACTCTACTCCCTCTATATAATACATCTCGTTGTCATATTCAGATGTGTTTTGACAAAGATCCCAATGTGTGAGATTTTCATAAGGACATTCCCCTCGTCCCATGACCAAGCATTGTGAGCTCGCTATTTGGATCCTCATCCTCTTCCACATCCAAAAGGACCCCCGGACGACAATGATAATAGGCTTATGAGCTCTCCATGAACGCTGGACCTAAGGGCCCTCCGATCGTTTTGGTCCAATGTCCCTACAGATATCTGAAAAAATTTGTGACATGGTCCCATGTTTCGAACATGGTCAACGGTCGACCCTCATTTGTCTGCCCCATTCAAGGATAATGCGATATGGATACTGTGTTTCATCCACGGTTAACAGTTATCCTCTATCGTCACGATGCCATCATTGTGATCCAAATCTCAAGCATCATGATTCACACATTTCCACTTTCTCATGTTCAGGTGGAATTCCAACATGCTCGGCTCTATCTCTTCACACATCTAGGTGCGCCACTTGGTCATGTTAGTATCATGGGTCCAGTATTCACCAAGAGTCCCTTTACCCAAACCTGCCCTTTTCTATGTCGGGAAAGTCCCACCACCACTTCTTGTTTCCCACACCGAGCATGACTCACGTGGGCTTAGTAGTTTTGGCAGGATGTGTACCAACACTGCCGGGCTTCTCATCGTCTCGCACAACATTAAACGGTGCTTCCAGAACTATGTACAGCTTGATTCCCATCCTCTTGGGATACGTAGAGACACCCAGGCATTTCACCTAGGGTCCAGCCCCAGGAATCGCAAAATCATGTTCCTCTCCATTTACGGCCTTGTGGACTGACCCCTCGAGGGGAACTATGTAGCTGCAATTTTTCCCTGAACAAGTTCAGGATGCCCCAAGATCCTATTGGGAAGCGACATACCCCTCGCTAGAGAGTCCTTGTCCCAATGAAGGAATGATCCATGATCAAACCAATGCTCCCATCTGTCATACTCCCACCATGGTGGTGTAATTACATGTATGTTGGATTCTGTTCGGACAAACCATCACTCCATATTCCTCGCTTTGTGTGCCTCTTATTCGGACCTTTGTCCCCATTAATGTCTTAAGGGACCTCCTAATGGCTTGGTCTCATGTCTCATCATCTCACCTACAGTCCTGGGCCAACTTCCTAAAGACTGGTCATGTTTGGTGGGACCCCCTAACAGTATGGATGCTCGACCTAGGGTCCGCCAACTGTTATGGGCCAACATTCTGAAGGATTGACCGACAACATTTGTGACCTGGTCCCGTGTTTCAAGCATGGTCAACAGTTGACCCTCATTTGTTGTCCCCATTTCAGGCTAACGTAGTAAGGATATCATTTCTCCACCATGGTCAATGATTGTCCTTTATTGTCACCCAATCCACACAGTGTTCCGAATCATGGGCATCGTAATTCACACTTCCCATTTCCATCTATTTGGGACGATTTAAGAACCCCTAGCATTGCACCATTCATGCATGAGTGCACACTGGAGAAATGGTAATTCGGATATTTTGAGAACTTCTTTCTCCATCCAGGCCTCTCCCATCATTCGGTATTCTAGACTGGTTATCCAAACCCCGGATGCCCAAAGCTTTCTTTAATTTCCCTATGTTGAGTGGGACAAGAAGGAAACTATCCCCTATTTCTCACATCAGTCTTGACCCACATGAGCTAGGGGAATTATCGCCAAACATCCCGCAAACATCGTAGGGATGTAATGAACCGGTTCAAACAGTGGAAATCGTGCATGCTACAGAATTCAATTCAAAGAAGGAAGAAATTGAAGCATGAAAGTATCATTAAAAAGTTTGTAATTTGTTACACTACCCGAGGGTCGACTCCCCACTTGGACGGGTTGACCCCGTAAAAAGAACGTTGAAGCTCCACCACCCTTCGGCTTGTGGCGTCCAAGATTTGCTACCGCTGACTCAGCTCCCGCTCCTCCTCTGCAGTGGTGGGGCGTAGTTCGTCAGCCTTGGCTCTGGCCCTCTCTACGCTAGCCTGAATGGAAACCATCTTTCAAGAAGCCTGCCTCATATGCTCTTCTGCCTCTTCCAGCTGGGCCTTCAACCTTGAGATCAGCTCAAATTGTGCATTAAGATAGGATCAGTGCTCATCTGCCTAGGTCTGCAGCTGTTGGACCTCGCTTTCAGCCTCCTGGAGATCCTTGATGTTTGTCTCCATCCTCCGCTGCCAGCCCATACTAAGCCTGCGATCATACTTTCAGATCTGCTCAGCCATGAGATCTCGGATGAGTGCATGAGGACGTTGGGAATCCACTCCCCCATCGTACAGTTCACGCAACCGCGAGCGATGTCTGTCCATTTTGTTTAGCAATAGAGCTTGGGGGTGTCCTTGATGAAGTACATGATTATCTTCCACGATTGGCAGCGAAATATACTGTTGTCTTCCTTGTCGGAGGTTGTTTCATCCTAGTCTGCATGATTAGCAGGCTCGTACGTAGGATATTCCCGTAGTATGTCCTCGGCAGGATCTGCATCTGCTGTTGAATCCGACGTGGCATCTGGTGCCGGGGTAGGCATGACGAGACTTGGGTCGGCCGATTGATCCTCGTCATCACACTCCACCTCAATAACCTCTGGCATGACCCTGCTGGTGGCCCCGCTGATGATAGTGTATGTTGCAGCTCGGGGAGATAGGGGGACTATCACCACTATCACCGGAATGCCCCTAAGAGGGATGCCGCCAGACATCCCGACCAGCCATGCCGCAGTAGCCCACGCCAGTCGAAGAACTGTACCACAGGGAAGGACACAGACATTAGTTGGCACCACCTACATAAGATGAAAATGAATCTGGTAGAGGATACTTACGGAGATCGACCTCCTAGTGCTGCTCCTGAGTCGATGCTGATGGGACCCCAAGAAGGGGCCCTCCGTTTACTGTTGGAAGGTCTGCAGATTCATGAGGAGACAACTCAGGTGATCTGGCCCCACCAGACACAGAACTGGACGTAGCCATAGGTGTAGGATCTGAAGGCCCTGAATCATTACCCGCCAAGTGACGTGAGCGAGGCCTGTGTACGAGTTCCACCTACATGGCTCAAAGATCTGTGAGAAATCCATGCTGGCCCGAGAACAGACCATAAGGAAAGAAGTTCAGAATGGTACCTCGAGAGCCTCTACGAAATCATCAGAGTCTGAGTTTTTGTCTCTGACTTCACCCTCCTCCAACGGGCTCCCTCTGCCAGCCTCATACTTCTGAGAGGAGTCCTCTGATTCTTCGAGAAGGGGGAAGTGCTCCCTCAGATCGGCGGCTGAAAACTATGGGGGGACCTTCCGATCCAGCAGTATCCTCACCCGATCTGTCATTGGGCGTGGGACACCACTGGAGAGAACTTAGTCCTCCATCTCGTCCATGTATTGCTATGCCCACACCAGAGACGCCATGAACTAGCCCAGACTGGGCCTTTGCCCGGTAACTCCATCCCAAGGTGATTCAAGTGCGCCCATATCTCAGGTGGACTGATGAATTTTCGGTTAACATCCCAAATGTCCCAGTCCTCTAGGAAGATGGCATCCTACTCCATGTAGATATGACGCATACACTTCCCTAGATCCTAAGTGGATATCCTACAAAATCCCCTTGGTCGAGGCCCATCCGGATGGCCCTGCTCTTCCAGAATAACCGGGTCCGCCGCCGCTGCCACACCTTCGGTCGATGCGGGTCTCGCCGCCATGGCAGCCCTGGCACCGCGAGAGGCCCTTGCTGCCCTCCGACCCCAACCTCGGGATAGTGGAGGTCTTCCATCACCAACCTGAATGGTTGGCTGCTTCATCATCTCCCTCGGATAAGCAGCCTCCCACCTAATGGCATACTCCCTCACCAATCCGAAAACAGCGGTGGATGGAGGCAATGCAATTCACATCTTCCCGTCTTCCCGCGTGAACATGAGACAAACATGCCTCATCACACATGGGTGATCCTCGTGATGAACCTCCTAGTAGACCTGTGGGGTAAGCCGCTGGAGGCACTGGAACTGCCTCGCAAACCGATGTGGGGTGTACGGTTCATAGAGCGGCTCACGATCCACTCGTACCACCAAAACACCGCCTCGAAAGGCTTGGAGATAAGCTCGGTGCTCTTCTGTTCCCTGCCCGTCGTTAGTAAGTACCCCCATTGGCAATAGGAATAGGTGTAAGTTAAACTCATCAGCACTCCACACCCAGTTCAACACCATCGGCACGTTTAGTTTGAATGGGAAGATCTCGGCCGCATTCAGAATAGAGGGGAGAAAGTTTCACCCCAGCGGTGAAATAGGGTTTGGATACTCATAGATCCCCTGATGTGTACAGCGGTCCACCCATACAGAAGTTTGAAGGGCCCGCATAACCTTTGGAGGATTCTTTCCCTGGATAACATGTCGTAGCATCCTGTACAGCTTGGAAAGCATTAGAATACATATATTGACCCGCTGCCCCATTTCTTGCATGGACGCCATGATAAACGAGCTGGGATGCACCCCCATGCTGGTATCCCTCACCGGTACGACCCAACCACAGATAAGGGTCACTATGAACGCTGCAAGCCTGACTATCGGCTGCTGTTTAGTGCTGATAATAAAACACCATGTCTTCCATTGGCTGTCCTCCAAGACCCGCCAATACGAGTGCTCCTCGCCCAGTTGATCCGCCTTCAGACAAGTTCGAGGCCTCGAAAGAAACTCTTGATTCTCCAAGAAGTTTAGCAACCACTCGAACCACTTCTTAAAGGGGACATCCCTCACTGCCTACTTTCCCTCTCCATAGACCCGTGCCATCAGCGCCGACGCCAGTCATGGCATTTGCTCCGTATCCTTCCACATGCTCATGACGGGGAGGAACTCATCATACATGGCCCCCAAGATCAGAACCCCCGAAATCTGGTTGACATCCCACAGGTTGATGCCCACCTCCCCATGGTGCAATTGAAAAGTATTGGTCCTAGACGACCATCTGCTCAGCAGCATTGGCATCAGCGATTTCGGTTGGTAAATGTGGAATTGGGAGGCCCATGCTGCCTCGTACGAACCCACTCTCGTCATCTCAGCCCCAAACTCCTCGCATGAGGTGCCTACCCCGTAGGCCCAGGCCCAGTCATTGGTGAAGTTTCCGCCCTGGTGTAGGTCCCACTCATCGAACCACCCCTTCTTCGAATACTGCAAAGCCGCCTTCAGTATGGTACGGTACAGAGGAGGGCACATCTCCTGTTTCAGTGTCTCCCCATCAATATTGTTCACATGGTTATAGAGGCAGTCGGCGGTAATGGGTGAGAAGTCCTCCCACGCATGACCATCGGCCACCTTGAACCACTGGCACTGATATGGCGTGCTCCTAAACCAGCAAGCTGGTTCGTACCTACTCGCCTCAGGGATGAAGACATCATCCCTCAACCTGAAGCCATACAATGGCAGCTTTTTGCACTGCGGATAGTTCTTCTAACCCTCCGATAGAAGTTCTGTCAATGAAGTATGATCCGAGTGCTTTCGGACCATCTTACCAAGGCCCAGAAAGTTGTCCATCTCACCCCTCCGGGCGGTGTCTACAAGCACCACCAACATAGCTTCTCGATGGACCATTTCAATTTCGGCATAGAAAAGAATTTTCATTTCAGGCTGGATCATGAAGCTTGCTCAAGAAGATCTCTCACGGAGCATGGGTGCAAAACCAAGTCACAGAGTCTAGCCTTGTCCGGTAAATAGAAGTTCGCTTGGTGCAGTTGCGGATTCGGAGACTCGCGGTTCGCCGCAAAGCTCGATTAGCGGAGAGCAGACGCGGAGTACGCAGAGCTTCACGAAGTCGAGAGTGCAAAAGGACAAATGTTTCCAGAGGACAAATGATAGGTCAACCCCCCTATTTATAGGCTGTGACATGAAGCATCACGGAGTGTCCCACCCGGGCAGAGCATCGCGGTGTATCCGGACCGCATGGGTGCTTCCGGCACCGCGGGCCCCTTTGCGAGGCTGCATCACGAACTGCTGATAATTTTGGCGATTTTCCCTTAGACTTCGACCCTTCATCCCTTCGCGGATCTATGTATGAGGGGGGAATTTTTTGGTAGAAAAATATTGAATGGAAAGAAGGGGAGAAAAAGAAGCCCCAGATGCTGTCTCGTGAAGCTCCGACGTGAAGCTCCCCGTGCATCGTGGCCCCGTGAAGACCAGGAGGTGGTACTGCTCCGCGAATGGCCTGACGTTCGCGAGCCCACCACAAAGCCCCTGAGGCGGCAACACTCCATGAATGGACTGATGTTCTTGAGCCTGCCGTGAAGCCCCTAAGGCAGTAACGCTCCGTGAACGGCCTGACATTCGCAAGCCTGCCGTGAAGCACCCATCGCCCCTTCACGCCGCGTGAGTTTTGCTTCGCGGCGCCCCTTGCATATAAATTCTAGGTTCCCCCTCATTCCAGAAGATGGAAAATCCGGCCTTTCAGCTTCTCAACTCCCACATCGTGAAGCAGCCTTCGCCCCGGGAATCATGAGCTCCACGAGGTAATTTTACTTCGCGAGATGCATTTTCCTTGTCTCGTTTTGGGCCCCTCTTTCGAGAGGGATGCCCTTCATGAAGCCTAGGGAATTCGTGGAGGAGGGGGATTCCCAAGGGAACTCGGGAAGCCATGGAGTGTTTATGCTTCGCGAAACACCCATCTTGTACTAGTGATCCCCATGCAAAGGCAGGGTCGCTGCATATCGTGAAGCACACTGCTCCACCACACCTTGCTTCGTGAGGCACTTCTGCTTCGCGAGGCAGTGCTCTGCGAATACTATTCCACTTCATAATGCACCCCCCATTCACACCTATGCCCCATGGTAAGGCCTAGGCACTTCAATTCGCGAATCACACTCCTTTTCTAGTCAATTCCTCTTCCCGTGCAACCCTCAGGGTATTCACAATGTGATTTCAAAGTTCCACAGACAACACCAATCGTAGCGTTGCTTTGCCTAATGCTTCTTCGCATAGTCATGCCAACGGCTATCGCTTCTTCACATATCCACGCTAATGTGGACCCCTCGATGGTTTGCTCTATGAACCCCCTTGACCAAGATATTACTGGTACCTTCCCTCCCCCAAGGAGTAGAGGGTGCCGGTCATGTATGTCCTAGGGGTGTGGAGTAAGCACACCTCTTCAATGTTTCAGGTTTTTAAATTTCAAAGCACCTCTTCCTCAACACATGACTTTAAACTATGGCCCGACCCCGTGCCTCGCACGCAGGGTCCCCCCAGGTCAGACATTCTTTACGCCACTCGCCACCACGGGAATGGAATCACCCCCCCACCCCCACACACACAAGGGATGATATCCTCCTTATCGGAGCGGCGTATGTCCACGGGAGAAGTGAAACCAACTTGGTGTAAGCCCCTAGCCCCTCTTTCAGAAGGTAACACCCATGTGCCTCCGTACTTCCCCACTGCCAAGGTCAGTGGAGGGCGCAATAGGGAATAAGGAACCACCCATCAATGGTCCCAAATCCCTCTCTTGCTGCACTTTGCCGCACTTCGGGCCTCCATCCTAGAGTAAGTCCCAGCACCATGGGCCGCCTAACGCATAAGCCCCCTATCACTTCTCACGGACGCACCCTTCGTGACGTAATCGTCAGGTCCTTGCTGCCTCTTGTTTCTCACACCGAGCATGACTCACGTGGGCTTAAAGTGAGCATCGGCCATGGAAATGCCCTCGTCCAGAATGGAGTTAAACTGTATGCCCTCTTCCAACATGACGTTAAACTGTATGCCCTCGTCCAGCAGGACGTTAAATTGTATGTCCTCGTCCAGCATGACGTTAAATTGTATTCCCTCGTCCAGCATGTCATTAAACTGTATGCCCTTGTCCTGCATGACGTTAAGCTTCACACCCATTTGAACTACTTGGTCTTTGATCCATGTCATGGCATGGTACGTAGAAGCCTCCATGAGGTTCAAGACCACTCATCATTTCTTCACGTCGAGTTCTACCTTCGTCCAGCATGACGTTAAACTGCATTCCAGTCCGACGGCAAACCGTTGTGACCAACACGAACTATGAGGACTTTGATACATGTCAAGGAATGGTATGTAGGAAGCCTCTATGAGGTTCAATCCCATATCCCATCAGACCAAGGTCATTTCCTCACGTCGGTTGGCCGACACCCACTATCCCGAACTACGGGGACTTTGATCCGTGTCAGCACATGGTACGTAGGAATCCTCATGAGGTTCAAGCCCACCAATAGTGGACCCCCTGGGTCTTCTTTCACGTCAGTTCACAGGCGAAGCCCTTTAAACTATGAGGTCATTGATCCGTGTCACATCATGGTACCTAGGAAGCCTCCCAGAGATTCAAACCCACCACCTTTTGGTCACTCCGACCTTCTTCACGTCAGTTCATCAACACCTGGGCAGCCTATTGTGTAAGCCCCACACCATCTGGACCAAGGCCCTTGCTCTCGTTGGTTTGCCGACACACCATTCTGAACTACGTGGACTTTGATCTGTGTCAAGGCATGGTATGTAGGAAGCCTTTATAATGTTCAAGACCATCACCCGGTCGTCCTGACCTCACTCACGTCGGTTCACCCCCATCCCGCATGACCTTAAACTGTATTCCACATTCCATCTGAACTATGAGGACTTGGATCCATGTCAAGGCATGGTACGTAGGAAGCCTTCATGAGGTTCAAGCCCACCACCAGTGGACCTCCGGGTTCACCTTCACGTCGGCTCACTGTCGATGACCATCGGACCAAGGTCCACATTCACGTCAGTCCTCCGCCGCACCCACCTGAACTACCAGGACTATGATTCCCTGCCACAGGGATACGTAGGAGGTCTCTTCGAGGCTCAAGCCCATCTTTACTGTCGCCCTTAAAATGGTTCCATTTCATTCCCCCTCCACCTCTTTCACCCATCTGTCATGCATCCTGATTCTCTCTCGGGCTGCCATATCCTGGCAAGATCATGCCATTCCACTCTTCTTCACAGCATTTGGGAAGCCGCCATGGGTTGGCCCTGATATCGGCATCCCATCAAGGGAGATTCCAAAATCTGGTCTATTCTATTCAATGCTCTGATTGGACCGATCGGTCTCCACTGGACGTTAAACCTACAGGATTACCTGTGTTAAAAATAGGAAGCTAAAGAAAACCTCAGATATATGCCTATGAAATATAAATTCCCTGCGCTCTATGTGGGATTCCTTGGGCTTCCACACCCTCGAGAAGCCCTATGACAGGGGACCAAAGACAGACATTCCATTTCCCTGGTGTTGAGACACGCTACTGGTGCCTTGACGTGACTACTCCCCTGACTGAAGGTTGCTGCCCTGACCAGACCCTTTGGAATGTCCTGACAGAAGCAGTGTAATTAACCGGCATCCATGGAAACCTGGCACTCAGAAGAGTTTCACGAACAATGTATTAAATCTATGAGGGAGACCCGGACTAGGTGACGGGTTCCTAGGAAGAATCCACAGAAGGAAGAACCGACATCCAATCATCCCGTTTTAATCAAGGAGAAGACTTCCCTGAACAAGAAGAAAATGATGCCCACCTTTGGAAAGCGGGAATGCGGGGCCATAGCAGTGCGTCCTCCATATACGGATGCACCCGCCCCGGAGAATGTGTCTAAAACAACATAATAAATAATTAATATATAAAAATTAACCAAAAATATTGAATAATTAACATGTAATTAAAATATAATCTTATTGTTATTATTAATAATTTATTATTAATTGTTAGTAATGTTTTAAGGATTTTTAAAACCCATTGGTAAAATTAAATAAAATTTTAAAAAAATATATTGCGATGATTTAATCACTATAAAAATTATCATCACAAAATGTACGTGTTTCTTATACACTATTGTGAATAAGAGATTTTTATTTATTCTGATCACTAAAAAATAAAATCTGATATTTATAGGTTGTTTTGAAAACCACTACTAAATGATATTTTTCCAACAGTTTGAGATGTATTAATCTGTCCTAAAAAAAATTATGGATCTTTATAAACATCATCCATCTATCATCGTTGAATCTCATATATGTCCAACTAGATACAGCCCATCAACATATGTCCTTATATTCATCAAAAGTCTGTTAACAATTCACAATACAATTTATAATAATTCAACAATTTAAGTATTCTGAATCCACTTCTAGTCTTCAAATTCAGTTCTTCCTAAGGATGCCTTGGTTGCTATAATTCAATAGATGACGGGTTAATTGGAAGTAAATTTTGATGGATTGAATGTTATCCCAATGTCTGAAATGTTTATTTCACTATAATAATGTTGTTTTTATGATTTAATCACTCTATAATTGGATTTTATTTTCAAATAAAGGTTATAGAAGCATTTTTAATTTACCGGAGATTAGTAGTCGTGTTGGGAAAAGATACATGGGTTTTAAATAGGGTTCCATTAAGTTTGTTATTAACAACACATAATTGATTCCATGATAAATTTAATAATTAAAATCAAGGGATTTTTAAAGGATTCACTCAGTGAGAGATTTTTGATGGTCCAAGCCTATAGAAAAGGGGTGCACACCACCCCCAACATCTATATGAACCATTAATACAAAACAATTATTATATATCTCATCACCTCAACTAATGTTTCCAAAAATGATGGAAATCCCAAAATAAAATTTGGGAAATGAAGTAAATTAAATATTATACACATAACCATGTCTCATCATCCCCTTGAGATCCCCTTTATCACAGCCAAGCAAATTACCCTTTTGATTTAACTTGCTTTACCATAAACCTATGTAATAACAACTAAATCGTTAATTCATGCCAAACAATGTAGAATCCATAAATAGAGGAAGAAACTAAGAAAAAATAATTTTGATATTTTGATATACTTCATGAAATATCCTATATAAAATGTCATCCAAATTCATTATAAAATGATTAAAAATTCTATTTTGGAAGAATAATGGAATGAGATAACAATTTTCGATGAGTCAAATGTGTACAACATATAAAAATATACAAAATACCCTTTTAAATTTTCTTGTATAAAATATTTAAAATTTGTGAGATTCGAGATAAATTTTTAATTTTTTAAAAAATTTAAATTATGGACCCTACTAAAAATAATTATATGTTTCAACCCTTAAAAGGCCATAAATATTATAAATATTATCTTTTATATGTCAATTGTTTTAAAAAATATTTATACTTCCCTTCGTGCATAACATTTTCAAATCATACATATGGTTTTTCAATTAATAAACATCATATTTAAGATATTTATCCCTTAGATAAGGTTTGTCACTTTGAAAAGCCCCAACATAATGAATATTAAATAAGTTAGGTTTTCCCTTTTTAGAAAACCAATACATAACATATTTCACTCATTTATAATATATTAATACAACATAAAATGTTTTTGACTTTGTTAGAAACCCATCTGTAACTTATTTTTTAACTAAAATATATATTTCCCTTGGTAGAGTACATACATTTTATGAGTATATTACATATGATAATTCCCTTAATTAAAATTTTCAAATATAACAGTCTTATTAAATATATATTATAATATTCTAGGGCACAAGGTTTTTTCCTTATCCAAAATCATGATAAGTAAAATTTTCTTTTCATAAATAGTATATTCTTCTCACATATAATATTTTCTTTATGTATCATAATTAATAATATAATCTATTCTAGTAATAATATAATACATCATTCATAATATATATTCCATTTGAAAATGTTCATAAATAACATATTTCCCTTAGAAAAATGTGAAAAATAATATATTTTCATTTTCATTATACTTTCCTTCTTAAAAATTTATTTTTAATATAATTTTCCCTCTATGTAATATTTTATTTCAAATATATGGTTTTATTCATATGCTAAAAAACTATAGAAAATATATTTATCTTCTTATTATATAACAAGAAAGATATTATTTCCTCGAGACAAAAAAAAATATTTCATTAATAATATATTTCATCTAAATGTGATCTATTTTAATCATACATAAGGTTTCTCACTTATACAATAATTCTAAAGTAAAATATTTTCTCATTCAATCAATATTAACCTCTTCATTGATAAATAATTTATAATTTTCAAATCAAAGATAAAATCCATAATTTTTTAAAATAACATTCATATGTAAGGAAATGTTTTCTGCTATATATGATATGTAAGGTTCTCCACATAGAAAAAAATTTAAAATCATCCCACACTAAAGAAACTTACAAATCATCCAACATTTTTCATAGAAAACAAGAATATCCCAATCCTTTGAATAGATCTATGAATATATCCAAATGAAATTATAGCTCTTAGATTCTCAATTTGATTCCCAATTCTATTGTAACCCTCTCTCCAAGATAAAAAATTAAAAATAATAAATTACTCTTAATTTCACTAACCTGTAACGACACGAGTTAGTAAAATTAGTGTCTCGTTATATTATTCTAACATTTAATATTTGGAATAATTTTTGATTTAATAATATCATCTCATGTTATTCAATTTATGTCTAAATGATTTTATAGATTTAGTTTATAATCATATTCCTTTCACCAAATTAATATATTCAAACTATATTGACCTTCAACACTTTATACAACTAATACCTTGTGTTGTTAAATTAAATAAAAAATAAACTACATCACTAAACATAAAAATACATCATATGCATAAAATAAAAGAAACTCTTTCATGTAATGTCTTAGATTTATATGAAATCAAAAATCACTATATATGAAATTCTCAATCCATCGATAGTCAACCCACACATTTCTATAACATGACCAAAGACTCTGTGTGAGTGGGATGTCCATACCAAGGTCCATTTACTAAGGGATACTTTACTCAAAAGATATGTCAGTTCCATCACAATTTTAAGACAAAATATTTATAAATTATAGTGTATTACTTATTTCATGTACAATGCTCAGTACAATTCAAATTACGGGTAGGATAAAACTAAATCCATTATCATACCAGTTATGTAACACCTTTGATGCATAAATTAATATTTTTTTGAAGCAATATAACAAATTAAACTAAATTATACATACATTAATATAATAAAAAATTAATCGAATCAAGTTGGGGTGAGACCCATTTATTAATGAAAGGAAACTTATTTTTAATAAGTTTTAGAGGGATCCCATTACATGTCCCATAGTCTAAATGTTACAATGTATTTAAAACAAGCATGAAGGCTCAAATGCTACATCTTTTCATTTTTTTTGATAATGGTAATATTTTTAAAATAATTAAACAATTCAAATATTTTAACATGATATAAAAATTTAATGTTTATAAGAAGGTTTTCATTATAGTTATCTTCTACCCTAATAGATGTAATTAATTTATTAATATAGCGACCAAAGCCTTTTACATAAAACTTTTCATGGTATTAAGCATAATTAATCATCAGAGTACAAGCCAAGGATCGTTAAGTCTAGTGTATTGGAAGACTTGGTACATATAACAAAGAACATGGGGCTAAAAAAAGAAACTTCTTTATTTAATATCCATAATGAGCTCCTAACTTCTGTGGATCCCTTACATCTGCATATGGTAACCTGGTAAACACTTGAACAATGGGATGAGCTAAAAATTCTAGGTAAGAGAATGAACATAAGGATACATCTCAAGCAAATGAGTTAAGAGGCATGACACAATGATATACAAAGCATGAAACTTATGAAATCATCTAATATAAGTATGGGATCATATAAACATGGAATCATATAAATGTGGAAGAATCATAAATCATATCTTTAGTATGTTCCAAGGATTACCGCCAATCCCGTTTCACATCACATCTCATGAGACTTATCCTTACCCAATGCATTGGAATGCTATCTTGGTGCACCCATCTCAACATTTTCCAAAATATTAATGCCACATAAATATTATTAGCACATATTCAATCATACATAATCAACCATACATAATCATAAGGTTACCCATGGAAAGAATTGGGTACCACTGTTATGACATAAAACATATCCAATGGGTGTATCACGAAAGTGTCCATGAAACGAACAGATTAGAACATACATGGACATTAATAGGGTAAAATAATCATATAAAATGGTATGTTTTGTCAATTATAAGTGAAAACATATTAGAAATGTATTTTAGAAACATTAGCATTAAAACATTTTTGTGCAGTTTTAAGGAAAACACTCTAGAGATTTTAAAATAGTAAAGAAGACATTCTTTTATATAAAACCAAAATTGAACCATGATGGTTTTCAGAATAAGAATATTGATTTTATAAATAAAATGGGTTCTTAAAACATAGGATAGAGTGAGCTGTAAAATTGGGTAAATATTTGGGAAGTCCCCTTAAAACAGGTTTCCTTATCGGAAAGTCCTAGGGAGGGAATCATTCAAAAACATGTGTATCCCCAAAAGAAAGTGATGAAAGTGTATTGAAATGATAATCTTTTACAAATATCAATAATTCATAAGATTCACATAAATATATATGATAACACCATTTAGAAAGAATGATAAGGCAACTCAAAAGAATGAAGAAGGTTTGGGTAGAATTCGTTACGATTTTACCGGCATGGTGTAGGGTGTACCTTAGAGGACTTGATGAGAGAGACAAGGAGTTTATCATCACTTATAAAAAATTAGGGTGTTATTTTAAAGGTTTATAAACATACCCCATCACTTGGTATTACACAAAAAACATATCATAGAAGACAATCATGATTAAGAGTGAAAAGGGGAGGATCCCTTACCTCCAATCTGGTGGTGTTCTTCACTTGTTATTAATGACCAGTATAAAAAAATTAGGATTATTAATTCATATTTCAAGAACCACTTCTATATGTAATTTATTTATTATAAACGTTTTTAGTTCATTAAAATCCTTTTTGATTAGTTATAAGGTTCAATTTCATTGTTCGGGCTCATTTGTTTACATGGCTTTAAAAGATCGGTTCACTTATATTCAAGTTTGGATTATATGCAAGATGAAAGTGGTTGTCTAGAATTAAAGTTACATAGTTTATTTAATATCTATGTGATTAAATGGTTTGAATTTTAATAAGTTTACTTAGCGTTATGTCGAATTATTATATATATAACCTTAGTGATAATCATTTTTGTTAATCGGTGGATCTGATTACAAAGAATGTGTTTTTCATTATAACTTAATTCCATTTGTACCAAAACATTACAGAACCAAAAATAGGATATATTACATAAATATTAATCGGGTACAACCATAACACAAATGGTTTCATGACCATAATTATAGATAATAACAAAAATTTATAAATTGTTGTCCTTAAATGTGCTAAATTCGCACATCTCAAATGGTGCTTTCATTTCTTACAAATAAATGGGTTGGGAAAAGAGAGAAGATGATTAAATATACCACTAGCATTAAGACATTCCATTAAATGTATTCTACTGGATTTATCATACTATTATGATGAAGGGTGTTCAGGAAAGAAATTAAAAAGAAAATAACATAAAAGAAAAGAAGAAATTTAGGAAGAGGAATTTACTTCTTGAGACTTCCTCCATTGAGAACCTCTTAAGGGGTGAGGATTTGTTATTTTGAAGAGGTTGAGAGCTTTTGGACGTGTTGTAGGACCTTGGGGAGATATTTGGGCAGAATTTAGTTAAGTCTTGGAGCTTTAGAAGAGTGGAGAGAAGAGGGGGTGAAGGAGGGTTTTATAGTGGAGGAGAGGAGGGATTTCATGATATTATAATCCTTAATTTATTATTTCTTCACAAGGAAAAGAATAGTAAGTATTCCATGACCAATAATAATAAATGGGTAATGTGAATTTGGACCATGGGTGGTGACATCATCCATGATTCTAGGAATAATCTATTTAGCTTATAATGTATATATACGATAAATTACTATATTTTACTATTCAAAAAAAATTCAAGTATTTCAGAAAAATCTCAAATAATCACCATAACCATTTTACAATTTGTAGAATCAAAAAGTGATGTCCAATTATATAAAATAATTTTCTAAATATGATTAATTTAATATTTTATTAAAATAATAATTTATTATCAATACCAGTTTTAAAACATTCATTAACTCATTCTAAAATATAAGTATATCATACTTCAAACTTGAATATTTTTTTATACCACCCTAGGTGAGGTTACTATTCATTATTGTATATCACTATTCATAAGGGTATGTTACTATTAATTTGGGTTTGTTACTATTCACCAAGAAAATTATTTTGTTTTATTAGACTCCCAAAAACATATTGAACACAACCGTGTATGTCAGATTTTCAAAATTACAACCACAGAAGTGACAAACTTATGTTTATAGATCACTTATAACTTATTAGTTCATTATTATGTGATTTTATGGCATATTTATAAGAAGGGAATTTCCATTAAAAACATCGGGTCATTACATTCTTCCCCCCTTAAGAAATTTCTCCCTCAAAATTTCATATTACATTCTAGGCCAAAAACAGCTGTGGGTACTTTTCCTTCATTGCTTCCTCCAATTCCCATGTTTCTTCCTCAGACTTACGGTTCCTCCACAACACATTGACATGATGGGTTTTTTTTTGTGTAGAACCTTATCTCTCCGATCCAGAATCTTTACTGGCTGCTCCTCATAGCAGAGATCATCTTCCAACTGCACCACCTCTGAGCTTAGTACATGTGAGGGATCAGGTATGTACTTCCTCAAGGGTGATACAAGTAAAACATCATGAACTCGAGCTATATTTGGTGGAAGTGCAAGCTAATATGCCTCAGATCCTATGCAGCCAAGGATCTCAAAGGGGCCAATATACCTTGGGCTTAGCATCCCTTTCTTCTTGAATCACATTACTCTCTTCCATGGAGATATTCAAAGGAAGAATTTATCTCCAACGTCGAACTCCATGTCCCTTTGACGGTTGTCAGCAAAGATCTTTTACCGACTTTGAGCAGCTTTGATGTGTTTTTGGATGACTTGAACCTTATTTGTCATCTCTTGAACAAGATCAGGTCCAAGTAGAATTCTTTCTCCATCTTCATCCCAACAGGTTGGAGTTTTACATCACTTTCCATATAGATCTCTATATGGAGCCATCTGAATACTCGAGTGGAAGCTATTGTTTTATGAGAATTAAATAGATGGGAGATGCTGATCCCATCCACCTTTTAATTCAATAGAGAAGGCTCTAAGAATAACTTCATGCTTCTGAATAGTTCTTTCAGACTGGACATCAGTTTAGGGGTGATAGGCCATGCTGAAATTTAATTCAGTACTCAAAGAATGTTGAAGGATCCTCCAGAATTTTGATGTGAATCATAGATCACAATCAGAGAAAATTGAGTGTGGAACAACGTGAAGTCTCACCACTTCATTCACATATAATATTTCAAGTTTTTCAAGATAGATATCTTCTCGAATAGCGATGAAATGGGATGTCTTGGTGAGTCGGTCAACCACAACCCATATTGCATTACTTCCCGTCGACGTCTTCGGGAGACCCATGAAAAAGTCCATACTAACATTTTCTCATATCCTCATGGGTATAGGAAATGGATGCATCATACCTTTGGATTTTTGTTACTCAACTTTAACTCTCTGATATACCAAGCACCTTGATATATATTCCCCAATCTTCTTCTTCATGTTATCCCACCAGAAGTGTTATCAGAGATCACCATACATTTTGGTACTCCCAGGATGGATAGAGATGGTTGATCTATGTTCATTATTTAGTAGATCCTTCTTTATCTCTAGATCAGTTAGTACACATAATCGTGTCCCAAATCTTACAACTCCTTCCTTGTCAATTTTGAAATCAGGTGATTTCCCATTTTTAACAGCTTCCACCCTTTTCTGAATTTCCACATCCTTTCGTTGAGCAACCATTATTTTCTCTAAGAGGTATGGTTGAGAAATAATTTGAGAAATGATGGATTATGTTCCTCCCTTAATGATTCCCATTTCCATCCTTTGCAAATCTAAGAAGATCAGGTCCTTTTCAATTCTCATCATTGATAATGATGCAGGATCATTTCTACTCAGACCATCTGCCACCTTGTTTTCCTTACTGGGATGGTAGTGGATTGAGCAGTAATTATCCTTGATGATCTCTATCCATCTTCAATGGCACATATTATGCTCTTTCTATGTGAATATATATTTTATACTCTTGTGGTTAGTATATATCTCACATTTTTTCCATAGAGATAATGTCGCCTGATTTTCAACACACAGATCACAACTGCTAACTCCAGATCATGGGTGGGATAGTTTTGCTTATGGATTTTCAGCTTCCTTGAGGCATAGGCTATCACTTTATCATTTTTCATTTGCACAAAACCTAAGCCTTTCTTCGAAGCATCACTGTACACCACAAATAGTTCTCCACTTGAAGGGAGTGTGAGTAACGTCATAGTGATAAGCCTCTTTTTCAACTCCTTGAAGCAGTATTCACATTCCTATGTCCAGAAAAACTTTAATCCCTTACATGTTATCTTGTTCATTGGTTTTGATAATCATGAAAAGATCTTCAAGAATCGTCAATAATACCCAGCTAAACCTAAAAAGTTGCGGATCTCTGTTACAGAAGTTGGCCTCGACCACTCTTCAATTGCCTTCGTCTTGTAAGGGTCCACATATATCCCTTTCCTTGTGATAACATGCCCCAGGAATGATACTTCCTCCATCCATAATTCACATTTACTGTACTTTGCATACAAATTCTCCCTTCACAAAGTCTTTAATACAGTTTGCAAATGCTATTCATGTTCCTCCTTGCTCTTGGAGTATATCAGAATATCATCAATAAAGTCCACAAAAAATTTGTCGAGGTAATATCTAATGACTCTATTCATTAAGTCCATGAAAATTGATGGTGCATTAGTGAGTCCGAAGGGCATCACTATGAACTCATAGTGTCCATACATTGTTCGAAAGGAAGTCTTGGGAATATCTTCCTTTTTCACCTTTAGTCGGTGATATCCCGACCGAAGGTCCACCCTAGAGAAATAAATGGCCCCACAAAGATGATTGAACAAGTTATCTATCCGTGGAAGGGGATACTTGTTCTTTATAATGATTTTATTAAGCTATCTATAATCAATGAAGAGGCACATTGATCAATCCTTCTTCTTGACGAAGAGGACTAGAGAACCCCACGATGAAGCACTCGGGCATATAAAAACCTTCTTTATATTATTCTATAACTGCTTCTTCAGCTCTTCCAGCACTACGGTGGCCATTCTGTAAGGTGTCTTTGAGATTGGAAGAGATCTGGGGATAAGTTCAATTGAGAAATCAATATCTCAATCAGGAGGAAGACCAGGAAACTCTTCGGGGAATACATCAGTGTAATCCCTCACAATGGGAATTTCTTCAAGCATGATTCTCTCCTTTGTTTCAATAATTTGAGCTAGGTATGCATGCTCATAAAGAATAAATATCAAAACTTGACACGAATATTCAAAAGGATACTCATCTTCTTCATTGCACTTGTAAAGAATCAGAGGATGCTTCAGGATGTGAAGGGTAATCTCCCTTTCCCGGCAGTGGACGTTGGACTTGTACAAGGATAGCCAATCCATGCCCAAGATAGCGTCAAACTCCACTAAAGGAAGTATGACAAGATTTTCTGGGAGGTTCAGTCCACAAACATTACCCGGGGAGGATTTATAAACCATGGATGCAATAATTTCCCCATTCTCTATTCTCACAAATAACATTTCCTCCAAATTTTGAGGTGGTGTTTGAATAGTTCTACTAAACATCAAAGATATGAAAGAATGCATAGATCCAGAATCAAATAGTACATTCGCTATTGTTGAATGAATAACAAGAGTACCTATCACCAAATCATTTTTCGGCTCCACCTCAGTAGTTGTGATAGCATATTCCCTTCATTTTTACCTTGGAGTTTGTTGTTGATTTCCTCCGACATCCCTTGTCTTTGGGAAACTGTTCACATAATTCTCAAGATTCTTGTAGTTAAAACACTGCACTACAGGCTGAGTGTTGATCTGAACCTTCCGTTCTTCTTCATCCTTAGCAATATTTTTCATATCCCTTCAGCAGTTCTTGGAAAAAAGACCAAACATTCCACATTTTAAGCAATTACTGGTTCCCTTGAGATCGTCACCAAGATGCTTCTTCCCACAATTCATGCAAAGGGGAATGTAAGGCTTATTTCCATCATGGGATTTTTTTGATGAACCACCCATTTCGTTCTCTTTTTTCAACTTCTTATCACTAGTCCCATGAGACCACTGAGAGTCTCCAATATCCATTTCAACCGTGAGGGCATAACGGACAATCTTCTCACAGCTGTCAAAGTCTCGAATTGCCAACACTTTTCGTAGACTAAGATTTAGTCTACTAATGAAGTGATCCATATTGATATTGGTGTTCATGAAAAAGCCAAAGGCGTACCGTGAAAGCCTTGTAATGTTTCTTCATATGCCCTGATGGACACATCTTCTATCTGCTTGAGTCCAAGTAACTCTCTTTCCATCTTGAGATAGAGGGTTAGAGTAAAATATCTGTTGAAAAACATCCTTTTGAATTCCTACCAATCTATGGAATCAATTTCATCTTGGGACATTGTATTCTTGATCAGTGTCCACCACTGATCAGCTTCCCCATCAAAACGATAGACTGCCAGTACAACTTTCTCTTCTTCCGAGCACTGGAGGACAAAGAAAATATTTTCAATGGAGTTAATCTTTTGTTCTGTGAGGAGGGTGTTAGAATAACCGCTAAACATGGGAGGCCTTTTCCACATGAAGGATTCTATAGAAACATGCTCTTTCCTTGGAGGAGGGGGACGTTCCACCTGATTCATGTTATTATTCATAACTCGAGCCAGCTGAGCAAGTACTACCCTGACGTTTTGAGCACCCGCTTCCATCACATCAGGCATGTCATTAGGGAAATCATTACATTTCCTATCACATTGGTTATTGGAATTTGTTCTTATATTTCCCGCCATTAACTAAGAAAAATAACATATAATTAGAGGTCTTGAATACTTAGCTATTGATCATAAAAAGGAAATATTGAAAATTAAAAGATAAACTTATAAAGAATAAGTACATCTTAACTTGTGATTTCTTAGGTTTATATCTAAGTTATCTTTGATCTATTTCTTAACCTATATTCTTATGGGATTTTTTTGTCCGTTAATAATGGTTTTCACTAAGCTCGTGAATCTACCAAAGTATATCCCCTGAGAGTGTCGTAACCCAGAGTGCAGCAGGGTCCGTCATCATGCACCAGTTCCCATTCGAGTCTAGCTCAATGCTATGTTTTCGGGTTTTACCCCATGATAAATTTGTTCCATAGCTGCCTCTACCTACTCGTATCCAGACATGTATGTATTTTCTTGATAAACCACAGACTCTATACTCACCAAAATATAGGATTGTTTTCTTATACTTAGTCTCATCCTTAAGGTTCTCACTAAGGTTCTCTATTCCTAATCTCCAAAAATAACTAGACCATCCCCTAATACCAAATATAGCGACCCAAGCCTTTTACATCAAATATTTAATGGTTTTAAGCATAATTAATCATCAGAGTACAAGACAAGGATTGTTATGTCCAGTGTCTTGGAAGACTACGTAAATATAACATAAAACATGGGGCTAAAAAATAAACTTCATTATTTAATCTCTATAATGAGCTCCTAACTTCCATTGATCCCTTACATCTGCATAGGGTACCTTGGGGAACACATGAACAAAGGGTTGATCTAAAAATGCCCAGTAAGGGAATGAACATAAGGATACATCTCAAGCACATGAGTTAAGAGGCATGACACAATGATATCCAAAGCATGAAACTTATAAAATCATTTAATATAAGAATGGGATCATATAAACATGAAATCATATAAATGTGGCTGAATCATAAATCATATCTCTAGTATGGGTCAAGGCTAAATTCCAATCCCGTTTCCCATTTCAGTATTGGTCAAGGCTTACCGCCAATCCCGTTTCACATCGCATCTCAGGAGACTTATCCTTACCCAATGCATTGGAGCGCTATCTGGGCGCAACCATCTCAAAATTTTCATGAATATTTTGGCCACATAAATATTCTCACCACATATACAATCATACATAATCAACCATACATAAACATAAGGTTACCCATGGAATTAATTGGGTACCACGGTCCTGAAATAAAACTTATCCAATGGGTGTATCATTAAAGTTTCCATGAAAGGAAAGCATTATAACATACATGGACATCAATAGGGTAAAATAAGAATATAAAATGGTAATTGGTGTCAAATAGAAGTGACAACATATTATAAATGTATTTTAGAAACATTATCATTAAAACATTGTTGTGCAGTTTTAAGGAAAACTCTCTAGAGATTTTAAAATAGTAAAGAAGACATTATTTTATATAAAATCATAATTTAACCATGAAGTTTTTAATAATAAAAATATTAATTTTATAAAGACTATGGTTTCTTAAAACATAGGATAGAGTGAACTTGAAAATTGGCTAAAAATTTGGGAAGTCCCCTTAAAACATGTTTCCTTATCAGAAAGTTCTAAGGATGGAATCTTTCAAAAACATGTATATCCCCAAAAGAATGTGATGAAAGGGTTTTGATATGAGAATATCTTACAAAAATCCATAATTCATAATATTCACAGAAATAGTTATGATAACACCATTAGAATGAAAGATAAGGAAACCTGAACAAATGAATAAGGTTTCAGTAGAATTCGTTATGATTTTACCAGCATGGTGTCAGGTATACTTAAGAGGACTTGATGAGAGAGTTAAAGGGTTTCTAATCCCTTAGAAACATTAGGTATGTATGGTGAAGGTGTGTAAACATACCTAATAGCTTGGTATTATATAAAAAAACATAGCATAGAGAACAATCTTGATTAAGAGTGAAAAGGGGAGGATCCCTTACCTCAAATCTGGTGGTGTTCTCCACTTGTTATTAATGACCTGAATAAACAAAGTATGTTTATTAATTCATAAGTCCAGAACCTCTTATATATGTAATTGATTTATTATAATGCTTTTTAGTTCATTAAAATCCTTTTTTATTAGTTATAAGGTTCAATTTCGTTGTTCGGGCTCGTTTGTTTACTTGGCTTTAAAAGATCGATTAACTTATATTCATGTTTGGATTATATGCAAGATGAAAGTGGTTGTACAGAATTGAAGATACATTATTTAGTTCATATCCAAGAGATTACATGGTTTTAATTTTAATAAGTTTACTTAGAGTCATGTCAAATTATTATATATATAACCTTAGTGATAACCGTTTTGGTTAATCAATGGGTTTGATTACAAAGAATGTTTTTTTTCATTATAACTTAATTCCATTTGTACCAAAAGATTACAGAACCAAAAATAGGATATATTACATACATAATAATCTGGTTCAACCATAACACAAATGGTTTCACGACAATAATTAAAGATAATAACAAAAATTGATAAACTATTTTCCTTGAATGTGTTAAATTAGCACATCTCAAACGGTGCTTTCATTTCATACAAATAAAAGGTGAAAGGAGAGAAGATAATGAAATTTACCACTAGAATGAAAACATTCCAGTACATGTATGCTACTGGATTTATCATAATATTATGGTGAAGGGAGGTGAGGAAATAAATTAAAAAGAAAAGAACTTATAAGAAAAGAAGAAATTTTGCAAGCGGAATTTACCTCTTGAGACTTCCTCCTTTGAGAACCTTTTATAGGGAGAGGTTTTTGTATTTTTAAGATGTTGGGAGATTTTGTACGTTGGGGAGGACCTTGGGGAGAGATTTGGGAAGAATTTAGATAAGGATTGAATCTTGAGAGGAGTGGAGAGAAGATGGAGTGAGGGGGGGGGGGGTTATAGTGGAGGAGAGGAGGAATTTCATTATATTATAATCCTTAATTTATTATTTCATCACAAGACAAAGAATTGAAAGTATTCCATGACCAAGAATAGTAAATGGGTAATCTGAATTCGAACCATGGGTGGTGGAATCATCCATGATGCTAGGAATAGTCTATTTGTCTTATAATGTATATATACGGTAAATTACCAAATTTTACTATTCATAAAAAATTCAAGTATTTTAGAAAAATCTAAAAAATTCACCCTAACCATTTATCAATGTGTAGAATCTAAAAATGAATTCCATTTTTCAAAAATAATTTTCTAAATATGATTATTTTGGTATTTAATTAAAAGAAAAATTTATTATCAAAACTAGATTTAAAACATTCATTAACTCATTCTAAAATATATGTATATCATACTTCAAACATGAATATTATTTTTATACCACCATAGGGGTGGTTACTATTCATTAGGGTATATAACTATTCATAAGGGTGTGTTACTATTCATTAGGGTACATTACTATTCACCAAATTTTTTTTATTTTATTAGACTCCAAAAATCATCTTTAACACAACCGTTTATGTCAGATTTTCAAAATTCCACACACAGAAGTGGAAAACTTACGTTTAAAGGTCAATTTTGACCTAGTAGTTCATTATTATGTGATTTTATTGCATATTTATAAGAATTAAATTTCCATTAAAAAAATTTGTTCGTTACAATTAATATAAATATTGATAAAAACATTACAATTTTGGATCACCATGTTGAGATTCAATGATTATTTTATATAATAATTTTTTATATATTTTTTCTAATATGAACCCTTTTACATTTTTCATTACATCAAATTTACTTTTTATATATGGTCTTAAATGTACTATAAACAATTTACATTTCATTTTATATCACATTATTTTACCATAATCTAAATATCATATATTTTAATATTATTTAAACCAAGATCAAATCATTAATCAAAACTCTTTTTTATTTAGTTTTTATAATTTTCAAGATAATTATTTTATAATTGGAAATATAAATTAAAAAATATGAATAATTCATAATCTAAATACTAACGAATTATAGAATCTCTTATTTTTTTAATTTATTAAAAAGTATAAATTGTCTATAAAATTTCGATATAAAAAATTTATATCTAAATTATAATTATTTCCATATAATTTAAATGGTATTCATATCTTAACAATTAATATTAGGGAATATTTGTTAACAAATATTCCAGATTCAACAAACTAATACATTATAAACACTTTATAAAAAATTATTTTATAAAAACTATTAAAAATTAATAAATATCCCAAAATTATTTTATTCTATATTATAATCAATTTATAAATTATATTCACCGTTTTATAGCTTTATTTTAAGAAATAATATTTATTCTCTTTAATTAGTGTTTACCAATCGTGGGGGAATTCTATAATAAGATAGAAACACTTACAATTATTAAAACATTTCAGTTATATAAGTTCTATTTTATGATTTATATTCCTTTCACCTCTTATAATAATATGTTTTTATTAGGTTTTTGATATCCTTTATAGAGGAAATAATCATATTTATTGAGGAAAGACCCTTACATATTGAGGGAAAAACCATATGTTTTAATGACAATTTATGATTTTTGTCGATATTTCTAATGAAATACAACACTATGTTTTTTAGTCTATTACATGGTTTTGTCATTATATATGATATTCTAATGTCATATACAATTACTAATATAATACCATGGTATTTATACATATTCATTGGCTATGATATCATGTATCACAAGTTTAGACTTGTGAAAAACAAAATACTCAATTGTTTTTAAAGATAAGAAATATTACATCTATTATGACCTCAAAATAATATTTTAAACATTATTTTCATGATTTGGAAATCATGGTAAGGATCAAATACCAATTATCGGTTTCAAAGGATCTTAAAATACCCTTTAAATATATGAGATGTATTAAAGAAACCAAAATCCAAGATCAACCCTGATGGAAATCGAAATCTTTTATAATATAAAATAATAAAACTATCTACCTTTCACTGAATATGGATGCTATACTTTCCATTATGTTGTGTCCTGAACAAATATCACTTGAGAGGAAGCGAAATGATATCCCACCTCCATAGATTTCTATGGGTTGGATTGAATCATTTGCCATACGATCAAGATTTTTCCACCCTCCATGTGATGGTAATTACTTTATCATTTAATAAGGTAGGAGAAGAGAGCTATGAGATGGAGATATTTATATAAATATTAGGTAATATTTCATTATAACCGTTTGAGGGTTAATTCTTCTTTATAGGCCCCTTGAGGATGCTCCTCTAGTAAACCAACTTTAACTCATATGTTTTGAGTTAATTCTTGCATCTGTTGTAAACCCACATCTATGTCAACTCTCCCACAGATTTCATCACATGAAATGTCTACATTTAAAGATATATATGCGTGTATTACGCTTAAATTAAAACTATTATCATTCATCTGTGAAGATCATAGGATGTTAATGTACATTGTACCTTATTATTATACATTGAATGTAACACCCCAATGATTTAAAAATAAATTTAATGTAATTCAAAAAACACTTAGTCTCTACATAATAAAACATTTATTTAATTAAATATCTATAAGTTATTCATTAAACATTATTCTTTCACATTTGTCTTTTGAATTTTTAAAACAGACATACACTGTTGTGATCAGTAAATTATTTGGAGTCTAATAGGAAAAACGTAATTTTTTGACAATAGTAATTTACCCTCATGACTAGTAGTGTACCCTTATGAATATTAATATGATACATATGAATATTCAATTGTAATAATGAATCATTACCTCACTAATGAATTTATTACAAAAAGGAATCTTATAAGTGAAAATATGATCATTAATCAAGTGTTGGAATTTTTGTAAGTCATAAATATTTACTTGTAATTTTATTATTAATTAAATAATTTAAATGAAACTATATTTTCATAAAATGTAATCATAAATTATTGTTTATTTTCTTATTTTTTTAAGACAATTTAATGAGACCTTGATTTATTTTTGTAGGTGTTATAAAATGTGTAATAGTTTTAAGATTGTTATTTTCAAATTAAATTATGATTTTAATTAAAATTTAAATTAAAAATATTTAGAATATTATTTTGATAAAATGGTGTTTATTTTTTAATTATACACGTCAAAAAATGGTTTGAGTTAAGTTTTGTGGTTTTTCTGAAATACTTGAATTTTTATGAATAGTGAAATATGATAATTTACATTATATATACATTAAATGTTAAATAAACTATTCCTAATATCAAGACTGACATACTCACCCTTGGTTGGAACTCACATGCTCTATTCACTATTTTTTAAAAAGATTATAAAATATTCATAGTATTGATTATTAGTATTAAACTAATGATTAAAATAATGGAAACCCCTCCTCTCCTCCACAATAAATACCACCCCCACCCCCCTCTTTCTCACACACCTATCCACCTTTTAACCTTTTTTAAATTATTCCCAATATTCTTCCCAACAATATTCCTATCCAATACCTCATAGTATCACAAAATGACCAAACCCAAAGGCCTTAAGGAGGATCTCAAAGAGAATGGATCAAGAGGAAAATTTCCTCTTTCATTTTCTTGTATCTTCTTTTCAATTCTTTCTCTTTTCTTATACTATTTTGACCATATCTTATCACAGATCCATGAAATATAAATTATCATATATAGACTATATTTTTATCATGTTTTTGGAAAAAATCAACATCATAATCTTTCTTATCTCTCTCTTATTCTGAAAATAAAAACATTTTATGTCATTTGTTGATTTACTGACATTGTGGTCGATGTGTCTTCAATTTCAATTAATTCCTTCACATATGGATTTAAAACCATTTAAATGGTTGAAAAATATTTCAATGTGTATGATATTATCCCTATAATGTTTTTCAATTAACTTTTATACATAATATTAAAGGTATAAGATGAAACAAGTTATTGATTACTGAAGAACCACCAAAATAATTTAAACATCATTAATGGTTTATCTAATGATTCATCATCATGTATGATTAAAAAAATTATTTATGGTATCATTTAATATTTTTGAATCATATTAATAACAAATCAATCAACTTCATCAGATTATCTTCCATTTGACAAGAAAAACCGTTACCCACCATCCATGGAAACCATGAAAAGAACACAAATGAAACAAGGTAAATAACAAAATATTATTAATAAATGTGTGGAATGATGTTATAAAATTATCATATAAGGTGTTATAAAAAATATTATTATTCTATATGTTATTAATATGACTCTTTTAGACATTATACTAGTGGTTTAAACACATTTTATTTAAGATGATCTCAAGGTAAGGGAATTCTAAACCCAATTTCCATTATTTGGGTTAACGTTCTACTATATTCATTATGTGGTATTAAGACTGTTAACGTGATGAATTTTTTATATATTAAATTTTCTTATGTTTATTAACAGAGTATATAAATATCCATTCCATTCTAATTATTTCTCAATCCAATTATATTTGTAAGGAACATTCCTTATAATATCATTTTAAAATTCTTCTTAATGAAATTGAAGATTATATATATATATATATATATATATATATATATATGGCACGAGTGGTTTACCAAGATTTAATTATTCTTTATTTATATGATGTTTCCAATATATGATTACATAGTAATTTTTTATGAATATTATTTCATTATTGTGTGCATGTTTTTTAATATTTTCAAAGTGATATGTTTTTATGAAAAAAGGGTATTTTGAAAATCTGAATTTGTTTTACTCCAGGGTATAAATGATTTATCAAGTTTTTTTTAATTATATGTTCATTATACATAGTTATTTTTGTTTTATCCCATTATATATCATATTATGATGTGTTTACCCCTATTCTAGCTCACGATAAGTTGGGATGAGCCCATTTTAGCTTGATATATGACTGGTGATCCCCATTATAGCTCTCCAGTGCATTTGGTACTCCGAATATTGAAGTTTTATAAATTTTTATTACATTATTAAGGGTTATTGTAAGAGTTATATGGTAAATATATTCCATGTAAACTACATGTTCTTCTATGCATGCTAATGGGTTATTATGAAATTGGTTTTATTGGTTTTTATGTTATCACATGACTAAAGATTTCATTCTTTATGTCCATTATTGAATTTTTTTTTCTCATCCTATGATTTTAACTATTTTTCATAGGTCATAAAGATATTTAAGAGAATTATGGATGACAATTTAAATTTTATGACGATTTTTCAAAGAAATTATGTTTTATTTGAAAAGTTTAATATTTTTAAAAAATCTATACTATTATAATAGTATCCACGTGTATGATTATGGGATTATATGTATGTTTTATGTCATAATTATATAATTTTTTAAACCTAAAAAGATCCTCAATGTTAAATAATTTATGTTCTTTTCTATAACTCAATATTAAGTAATGTTTTAAGGCTGTGTCCATATAGTTGTAGCAAAGAATGTTGTAGATAATATTATGGGTTAGGATGATGTAAATAGAATACCGTAAATGATTTTTACTTTATAGTTGATTTGATATGATATATAATTTAATGATTAGCATGTTTCTATGTCTAATATATGTCTATTCAGAATGGTTACCCACATATGAAACACGGAAGTTGAAGTTGGAAGGCACCAAGAGGTTGATATCGGTCTGAATCTATAAACTGGAATGGTAGGAATATAAACTGAGGAGTTTCTGATAGAAATGGATCAGTTGACTCAAAAGATAAAGGGTGGTTGTATCCACGCTAGAGAGGAACCTTACCTATCATGAATAAATGTGTCTTTTGTGGAACATTTTATGAGGAAACTTCTCCCAACATTCTATGGAACCATAAATCTAGTGATAATTGAAGGACGGATCAATGCTCTACAAAAGATATTTGATGTTATTTTATGTTTGTTACCTCAAAAGGTAAAAATATAAATCTATCATTTTGAAGGTGAATTTAGTTAATGGTGGTCTCTAGTTAAGAATATGGGAGAAATAGATAATCATCATAGACTACAATGGGGTGATTTTAGGAGTCTTTATCTAGAAAAATATTTTCCTAAAACAGTTTGACTCAGAATGTGGAAACAATTCATGAAACAGAAGTAGAAAGATGATGATTCTATTGAAGAATAGGTGGCCAGTTTTTAAAGACTGTCCATGTACATACCATATTTTACTCAGGGTTTTGATAGTAAAATTAATATACTATAAACTTGTTTAATACCATTTTTATTAAATTGTTTTGCTTCATCAGAGTTCAAAATATATAAGGAACCTGTTCATTATGAAGAAAAATTAGAGATGGATTTTTCTAACTTGTTGGTTCCACATGATAAAATAATATGAAGTAGTTAGGTTGGTAGGATGTTTGGATGAATTCCTCATAGAAATCTGGAGGTAAGAAAATAAATTTCACTTATTGTGAAAAGTGTAGTAAAAATAATCCTGGTGGATATATTTTGATTTATGGGAAATGATACCAATGTATAATGTTTAGGAATATGTCTTGTGAGTTCAAGAAAAATGATCCAATAATTTATGAGAATGTGATGGTGATATAATTTATCAATAAATAATTGGGTAATTTTACTCTTGTTTTATTGAAGCTAGTCACTCAAGGAGGAAATCTAAATTATTGGAAGAAAAAGGTTGTGGAAAATCCTTTGAAACCACTTAATTCCATCATATGAGGTGTTATAAATTACATTCCTAGTTTAAAAAAAAAATTCAAATGTTCTGTTTGATTTGGGGACTCTACATTCCTTCATTTCTGAGAATGTTTCTGCATAATTGGGAATTCTACCTCATAAAATGAAAACAAAACTCATCGTAAAATACCTAGAGGAAAAATTTTGGGAAAATAAAATTATAATAATCTACCTATATTTGTATGTGGAATGGTTTTTCATACAAACCTTGTTGTATTTCCTCTCTTAGATTTTTATGTTATTCTGGGTATAGAATAGCTTTCTTTTTGTCATTATAAAACAAATTATGGAGAAAAATAATTTGTTTTTTTGAAATTTTTTCAGTTTGTGGACAGTAATGAACCCATACCGTTTATAAAATATTAGGAAGCTAAGAGACTGATGAAACATGTAAATGTAAATGATCATGCTAATGTTTTTTAAAATAAGGGAGCTTACAAAATTAATGATGTGTTAGTGGTAAATGAATACTTGGATGTTTTTCATGATGATTTTTCTAGAGTTATTCTTGATCAATAGGTTTAGCTTACTATTGAATTAGTTCACGATGATAAGATAATTTCTAAACTTCCTTATCAAATATATCAAATGGAACATCCATAATTAAAAATGTAGTTATAGGAATTATTAGATAAAGGCTTCATTTGACCCAGCACATCTCCATGGGTGTTCCTGTCTTGGTTGTTAAAAAAAGTTGGTTTACTAAAACATTTCATTTAATATAGATCCTTGAATAACATCACTATCAAAAACAAGAATCATTTTCCCCATATCTAAAATTTCATTTGACTATCTCTATAGAGAATATTTTGTTTTTTGGAAGGATGACCAGAGGTCGGGGTACCAATAGTTGAAATTAAAGGATACAGATATCCCAAATACTATGTTCCATACTAGATATGGTCATTATTTATTTGTATTTATACCATTTGGGTCAACTAATGCACCAGATGTATTCATGGATATTATGAATAGAATTTTTCAAGAGTTCATAGATATGTTTTTGGTTAAGTTTATTGATGATATTTTGGTATATTCTAAAAGTAAAAAGGATAATGAAAACATCTAAGGATTTTTTATAAATAATAAAAGATAATAAATTGTATGTAAAATTATACAACTATTAATTTTTTTACAACAAATTTCCTTCCTTGGTAATAAAATTTCTAAAGATGGCATAACTATTTATCCAATTAAAAAAATTGTTGAAGAATAAAAAAGACCAAAAAATAAAATCAAGATTCATAGTTTTATTGGTTTTTTAGGATATTACTATAGATTTTTTGAAAACTTGAACATTTATCTATCCCACTGAAAAAATTAACTCTAAAAGGAGTTAAATTAATCTAGAAAAAATAATGTGATGATTGTTTTTACGAATTGAAAATAAGATTTGTGAATGCTCTAGTTCTAAGACTACCTTCCAGAAGTGGTGAATTTTTCTTCTACACTGATTATTATATGAAGGGACCTGGTTTTGTTCTGATGTATAATGATAAGTTAATTTATTATGCTTCATGTTAGTTGAATCCTCCAGAGTTATATTACCATACACATGATTTAGAATTAGCTTATTTTTTTTCATTAAAATATTTGTGGAATCATCTCTATGTATTAAACTGTGAAATATATATTGAAAATAAATTACTTGTGTATATATATACTCATAATAAATAAAACATTAGATGAATAAGATAGCTTGAACTAATCACGAATTATGATTTCATGATTCATAACCATTATAGAAATTAAAAAATAATGCTTGACAAATTGAGTCAGAAAAGTAATGCTACATTAACCATGATACATTAGAACACGAAAATTTGGTGAATGATTTGATAAAAAATGCCTTGTATTTTTTTGGTGCAGTAAATTACTCTATTTTGTTTCTGGTTTCAGTTTAGTCATCACTATCAGATAGGATTATGCAAGAAAATAAAGAAGATGATGAGTTACATAAAAACAGTAGAATTGGTTAAAATCGGTAAGTTTCTAGAATTTAACCTTGATAAGGATTGTGTTTTGAGGTTTGGAAAGATATTTTGTGTTCCTTTTTATTCTAAATTGAATAAATAAATGTTATGTGAAGCTCAAAGTTCTTCATTTTTAGTTCTTCATGGAAGCACTAAAATATAAAGAGATCTTAGTGCGTATTGCTAGTGTTACGAAATGAAATGAGATATTTCTGATTTTAATGTAAACTATTTGACATGTTAATTGATTAAAGAATAGAGGTAGTTACTAAATGGGATGCTTCAACCTTTACTACTTCCAAAGTGTTAATGGGAAAATATATCCATGGGATTCATTGTGGGACTACTGAAGACATCTTGAGGTAACACTACAATATAGGTTATTATTGATTGTATGAGTAAATATTCACATTTCCTTTCTATTTCAGATACTATGACTTTGGATAAGAATTATCAATTATAACTCAAATTATTTTTTAGGTTATATCATGTTCCTCTTTCCATTGTACCTGAATATGATCCCATTTTCACTTATAACATTTGGAAAGGCCTTAGAAGTCATTGGGAAAAGAATTAAATTTCAGCACTTCTTTTCCTCCACAATCTGATAGACAGAATAAAATAACAATTTTTACATTGTAGGGTATGATTAGATTGTGTTAAATGGACTACAAGGGAAGTTGGGATCAACATCTTTCTTTAGATAAGTTTTCTTATAATAACAAATTTCATTCTAGTATACATATGGAATGTTTTGAGTCATTGTATGGAAAGCGGTGTCGAACTCTAGAATTTTGTGATAATTTCAGGGAAATCAAGTTGATGGGGCACAAATTAGTAGTGTAAGTGGAAAAAATTCAGATGTTTCAGTGAAATATGAGGACATCTCAGAGAAAGATAAAGATATATGCAGATAACAGGAGTAGAGATATTTCATTTGAGGTAGGTGATCTTGTATTCTTTAAAATATATCAATTGAAAAGTGAAATTTATTTTGATAAAAAAAGTGAATCTAAGTCCACAATTAATTGGACCTTATGAAATACTATATAAAATTGAAAACATATCCTACCTATAAGATTTTCCTCTGATTTTATCTCAGGTGCATAATGTTTTTCATGTTTAGATGTTGAGAAAGTATGTTCTAGATTCATTTCATGTTTTGAGCCCCAAAGTAGTTCAGATAGAAGAGAACCTTTCTTATGAAGTGTGAGCTTTTCATATTCTTGACCAAAGAGAGCATGTATTTCAGAATATAGTAATCCTCAAGGAAATAGTTTTTCAGAGAAACCACATTTTTGATCAAGAAATAGGGGAATCTGAAAAATCTAAAAGGTAAAAGTACCCTCACTTGTTTAATAAGTAAATAAAAATTGTGTGGGCGCAATTTACAGAAGTTGGGGAGAATGTAACACACCATGGTTTTATAAATAAATTTAATTTAATTCTTTTAACATTGAGTCTCCACATAATTAAACATTGTTTTAAGGAGATAGTTATAAACTATCAATTCAAGATAATTTTACTACTTTTTTGTTTTTTATTTTGAAAAATGATCATACAGGGTTGTGATTAGTAAATTATTTGGTGTCTGATATGAAAAAATTGATTTTGGATAATATTAACTTACCCTTATGAATATTAGTGTGCCCTTGTGAATAGTAATATAAACATTATGAATATTAAACCATCCAAATGAATAATAACTTCACAAATGAATGTATAAAAAAAGGAATATTATAAGTGACAATATGATCATTATTTTAGTGTTGGTATTTATGTTATTAATAAATATTTAATTAAACTTTTATGATTAATTAATTAATTTAAATGAAAATTTATTTTCATAAAATGTAATCTTAAATTATGATTTTATTTTAATATGTTTATAATATAATTTTATGATACCTTCAAGGTGTTATAAAATGATATATAGTTTTAAAATTGTTATTTTAGGAATAAATTGTGATTTTATTCAAAAATTAAATTGAATATATTTAAAAAATTGTTTTGGTTAAATGGTTTTAATTTTTTTAAATCTACACATAAAATATTATAGGAGAGAATTTTTGGATTTTTTCTGAAATACCTGAATTTTTTATGAGTAGTGAAATACAGTATTTTACCATATATATACATTATATGTTAAGTACACTATTAATGACCAAATGACTGATGTAAGAACACTTTTTTCGAACTCACATGCTCTCTTTAATATTTTTTGTCACAATAATCATGACTATTCATATTTATAAGCAATAACATTTAAATAATGATTAGAATAATCTAAAATCCATCCTCTCATCAACTATAAATACCACCCTCACCCCCTCTTCCTCACACACGACTCAAGAATTGAGAATTGTTTAAATTCTACCCAATGTTATTCCCATGTATATTAACCACGTCCAAGGAATACATATCTCTCCAAATGGAGAAAACCAAACACCTTGAGAAGGATTTCAAGAAGAATGTATGAATAGGTAAAAATTATCTTTTATTTTCAAGTATTTTCTTTTTATTTTTTCAATTTTTTTATACTATATTACCCACCTTTTATTCGAGATCAATTAAATATCTAGTATATTAAATATTCTGAATTTTTATCATGTTTATGGAACAATTCATATTCATACTCTTTCTCTTATCCCTCTTCTTCTAAAAATAAAAACATTGTTCGTGATGTGTCTATTTGCTGACATCATGGATGATGTGCCTTCAATTTTCTTTACAACCTTCATATCTGGTTGTAAATCCATTTTAATGGTTGAAACAAATGTTAATGTTAATGATATATCATCTCTTATGTTGTATAATTATTTTATATGCATAATATTAATGGTATATGTTGTAACGATTTTGTGATTACCGAAGAATCGCCAAATAGATATAAACATCATTAATGCTTTATCTAATGATTCCTCATCACATCTGACAAAGAATTATTTATAGTATCATTTAATATTATGGAATAATATTAATAACAACTCATTCCACTTTTGGATATTCTATTCCATTATACTAGAGAATCTGTTAAGAAAAGACCATGGAAACCATGTAAAGAACTCACCCAAAACAATGTAAATAATAATATATTATTAATAAATGTGTGGAATAATGTTATAAAATAATTATATAAGGTGTTATAAAATTGATTATGCTTCTATAAAGTATCAATAACACTCTTTTTAACATTATACATAAGGATTAAACATTTTTTAAGTAAGATGAACTCAAGGTAAAAGAATGTTTAACCCAACTTCCATTCTTTTGGTTAACCTTCTAACTTATTCATTATATGGTATTAATATTATATTTTAGATGACTTTTTGTTTATATTATGTTTATTATGTTTATTTATAGTGTATATATATATCCATTCCATTATAATTAATCCCCACTCCAATTATATTTGTGAGGGACTTTCATTATAAAATCCATTTAAAAGTATCTAATGAGATTTAAAATAATTGTTTTTTATATATATTTCATGAGTGGTTTCTCATGATTTTATGATTATTTATTAATATTTTTTTCCAATATATGTTGAAATATTAATTTTTTATGAATATTATTTTATTATTGTGTGAAATAATCTGTAAATATTTTAAAACTGATTTTGTTTTCCAAACAAATCATTTTGAAAATATGTATGTGTTTTCTCAAGGGTTTAAATGAGTTATCAATTTTTTTATTGATGATATGTTCCTTGGTCATAATTTTGTTGGTTTTATCCAATTATATCTCTTGATATTGATTGGTTGAGCAACATTATAGCTCATGATACGGTGGGTTGATCCCATTATATCTGTAGATATAACAGGTGAGCCCCATTATAGCTCTCCAATGTATTGGGTACTTAGGTGATGGAAGTTTTCCAAATGGTTATTCCATGTGTAAGGTTAATTTTAGGATTGATATGTAAAATATTCCCCATTTCAACTACATAATGTTTCTATGCATGCTAATGAGTTTTTATGAAATGGGTTTAATTATATTTTATGTTATTACTTGACAAACTATTTCTTTTTTGGTATCCCTTAGTGATATTTTTGTGCCAATCCAATGTTTTAATTGTTTTTCATATGTTATAAGAATTTTTAATAGAAATATGAAATAAACTTTTAATTTTATGAATATTTTTCAATGAAATTGTTTTCTATTTAAATTTGTTTATATTTTTCAAAAAACAATATGTATAGTGTGGTTTTGATGACTTTAGGGGTTAGGATGATGTTAATAGAATACCATAAATGATTTTTACATTATGGTTAATTTGAAATGCTATTGAATTTAAGGATTTATATATTAAATCATATAATATATGTATGCTCAGAATGGTTTTCTAGAAAATAAATAATAAAGATAAAGTAGTAAGGAACCAAGAGTCTGATATCTATCTGAATCTATAGCCCATAATAATGGGAAGCATACCTGAGTAGTTTTTGACAAAAAATGGATCAGTTGACTTAGGTGATAAATAGTGGTAGAATACATTATATAGAGGAATATTTCCAAACATGAAAAATCATGTCTTTTGTGGAGAATTTTATAAGGCAATGTCCTCCAGTATTCAGTGGAACCATAGATCTAGTGAAAGTAGAAGGATGGATCAATACACTAGAAAATATATTTGATTCCATGGGGTGTTTGGAAATTCAAAAGTAAAATATTTCCATTTATCATTATGGAGGTGATTTCGATCAATGGTGGTATCTAGTTAATAATATTAGAGAAAGAAATGATCTTGATTGCCGAGAATGGTATTATTTTAAGTGTATTTTTTAGGAAAAATATTTTTGGTAAACTGTTTGACTCAGAAGAAAAAAAAAATCATGGAACTGAAGCATAAATATAATGATTTTTTGGAAGCATATGAAGACAATTTAACCTTACTATCTAGGTATGTACTGTATTTTACTCAGGATATTGATTGTACAATTAATTTATTTTACATTCATTTGAAACCATTTTTATGAAGTGCATTTTCTTCAAAAGTTTTTAAAAGCTAAGAGAAAGTTTTGTGTTGTTCTGTATGCTTGTAGTTGGTGTTTTTAAAAAGTATTTTCCTTTTGATGAAAGAGTAATAATTAGTCAGGTTGGAAGGAATTGGGTAAGAATTCTTCAAATGAATCTAGACGTAATAAAATTAATTTCCCTTCATATGAAAAGTGTAGTAAAAACCATTCTCGTGAATCTCTTATAAAATATAGGAAATGCTACTGATGTGGATATTTTGGACACATGTCCAGTGAGTGAAATGAAAATGATCCAAAAATTACTTAGAAGTTGATGGTGAGATTCCTTAACTTTTAGGAATTGGTTCATTTTCATGTTGTGTATTTGAAGCTAGAAATTCATCCATGAAATATGAAAGGTTTGAATCAAAATGGTGTGATAAAATCATTTTCAACCACTTCAGAAGATGTAGAGATGTCAAATTTGTTAGTATCTGGAACATTTCAGGATATCATTGATTTTTTAAATTCATCGTTTGTTTCAGGGTCTACACATTCCTTCATTTTTGGGATGTTTTCTGCAAAATTTGGAATTATACCTTAACAAATGTAACCACAACTCATGGTAAAAACACATATATGAAATATTTTTCGAAAAAATAAATTATATGAATATATCTATAATTTTTGGTGGAATTAGTTTAATTTAAATCCATATTTTATTACGTCTAGTGGTGTTTAATGTTATTCTGGGTATGGACTGGCTTTCTTTTAACCATGCTAAGATATATTACATAGAAATAGAAGTTGATTTTTCAAAATGATATTCAATTTGTGTACAAGAATGAACCCACACCACTGATAACATAATAGGAAGATAATAAACTAATAAAATATAGAAATTAAAGTTTTCATACTCATATTTTTGAAGATAAGGGAATTATCCAGTTTAATAATGTCATAATGGTAAACGAATACTTGGATGTTTTTTATGATGATTCTTCTAATTTAATTCTTGATTAAGTGGTTGAGTTTAACATTTACTTCATTCTAAATGAGAATCAAATTTCTAAAACCCCAAATCGTATAGTTCAAATATAACTTCTAGAATTAAAAAAATTAGTTGTGTAAATTATTAGATAAAGGATTCATTCAACCCAACAATTCACCATGGGGTTCTTGTATCTTGTTTATTAAAAATAAATATGGTTCTATGATACTTTTCATTGATTATATATCCTTTAATAGCATCAATGTTAAAAACTAGTATCAAAATCCTCATATCAAATATTTATTATAATAGCTCTTCGGAGAATAGTGTTTTTTAAAGGTTGACATAAGGTTGGGGTACCATCAATTAAAATAAAAAGATGCAGAAATCATAAAGAATATATTCTGAACTAGATATGGTAATTATGAATTTGCATTTATGCCATTTGGGTAAAATAATTAACTTGAATATTCATGAATATTTTGAATAGAGTATTTTATTATTTCTAGGATAATTTGTTGGTTCTGCATAGTGATGACATTCTTCTATATTCTAAAAGTAAATTGGAGCATGAAAAATATCTAAGGTTTTTTTAAAAAACCATAAAAGAAAATAAAATGTATGGAAAATTAAGAGAATATGTATTTTGGTTGAAAAAAAATTATTTCCTTGGTCACATTGTTTATTAAGATGGCATAACTGTTTATCCTGCTTGAAATAGTTTGTTGAATAATGCCCAAGACTCACCCATATAATCATGATTCGTATATTTCTTATTTATTCATGATATTATCAAAGGTTTATTGATAAAATTTTACAATTATCCATCCCATTAACTAATTTAACTCGAAATAGAGTTAATTTCATTTGGGAAAAATACGTGATGATTGTTTTCAGGAATTGAAAACCATATTGGTGAATGCTTCAGTTCTGTCCCTAACTTCCATAATTGGTGAATGTTTCATCTATAGGGATGATACTTTTAATGTAAATGGTTTTATTATCATAAATATTGATCATTTAATTGCTTATTCGTTGCATTAATTGGACCTTCAAGAGTTAAATTACCCTAAACCTGATTTTGAATTAGCTTCTATTGTTTTTTCATTTGAAATTTGAAGGCTTCATCTATATAGAGGAAAATATGAAATATATAATGACCATAAAAGTATGAAATGCATATTTAATCATTAGGAATTAAGCAGGAGAAATAGATGATTACTGGAACTAATCATGGATTATCATTTCCAGATTCATTACTATCTTGGGAAATAAAATAGGGTGGTTGATGCATTGAGTCAGAAAAATAATTCTACATTAACAATGATAAGTTTATAATGTGACCCTTAATGAATGATTTGATAAAAATTGTCTTGGAATACTTTGGTGTCAAAAATTCATTTGTTTTGTTTTAGGTTTCAGTATAGTCATATCTCTTATATAGAATGAAGAAAACACAAAAAGAAGGAGGAGAATTACATAAAAAGGTTGAATTGTATAAAATGGATATATTTCTATAATTTAACCATTATAAGGATTGTGTTTTGAATTTTGGGATGATATTATGTGTTCCTTGTGATTATTAGTTTTGGAAAGAATTGTTATGAGAAGCTCACATTTCCCTTTTTTCATTTAATCTTGGAAGCACAAAGATGTACAGATATGTTCGAGATTATTTTTGGTGGGATGGAAGGAAAAGAGATATTGATAATTTTACCATAAAATGTATGAAATTTTAATAGGTTAAAGAAAAGTGGATGTTACCAAATTGGATAATTTAACATTTACCAGTGCTAGAGTGGAAATGGTAAAATATATCCATGTAATTTATTGTGGGACTACCAAAGCCATCATGAGGTAATAGTGCACTCTATGTTACTATTGATCGTTTGACTAAATATTCACAGTTCCTTCTAAATAAATACATTATGTATTTGGATCATCTTTCTCGACTATACCTCCAAGAGACATTCATCTTACATGGATTTCCTCTTTCCATTGTATCTGATTATAATATCTGGTTCACTTCTATGTTTTTAAAATTCCTTCAGAAGTAATTGGGAATTGAATTAAATTACATCACTGCTTTTCATCCTCAATATGATGGACATACCAAGAGAAAAATTCATACAGTGGAGGATATGCTTCAAGCGTGTTCAATGGACTACTAGGGAAGTAAGGATCAACATCGTTATTTTGTTGAGTTTTCTTATAATAATAGTTTTCATTCTAGTATACAAGTTGTACCTTTTGAGTCATTGTATGGAAAGAGGTGTCAATATCTAGGATTTTGGAATGATGTCTTTGAATGAAATTCTATAGGACCATAATTAGTAGAAGAAGTGGTAGAAAATTTTCAAATAATTTTGGAGACTCAAGAAGATATCTCAAATAAAGTATCAAGGTAATGTAGATAATATGTTGAAGGAAATTTCATTTGGGTTAGGTGATCAAGTTTTCCTTAAAACCTCTCATTGGAAAAGTGTTATTTGTTTTGATAAAAAAGGAAATCTAGGTCCATAGTTCATTAGAAAGTATTAAATCATGGAGAATGTTGGACCAGTATCCTACCAGGTAGATTTTCCTATGAGTTTATCTCAGTTAAAAAAAATCTTGTTTTGTTGTTGAGAAAGTATGTTCTAGATTCATCTCATGTTTTTCAACCATAAGTAGTTCAGCTAGAAGAGAACCATTTTTTTGAAGAGAGACCTATATAGATTAGTGATCAAAAAGAGAATGTATTGAGGAATACTTTAATCCACTAGGTAATGGTTTTTTGAAGAAACCACATGGTTGAAGAATAAACATTGGAATATGGAAATGATATTAGGGAAATGTACCCTCAATTGTTTAATAAGTAAATATGAATTGCAAGGATGAACTTTCTAGAAGATGGGGATAATGTAACACACCACAGTTTTACAAATAAATTTTATGTAATGCATGAAACACTGAGTCTCTAATTGATGACACTTTGTTGAGGATATAGTTATAAACTAACTCTTAAGCACAATTTTCCCACATTTGTGTTTTGAATTTTGAAAAAATCGACATACATGGTTGTGATCAGAAAGTTATTTAGAGTCTGATAGAAAAAACATAATTTTGGGTGAATAGTATCTTACGCTTTAGAATAGAAATGTACCCTTATTATTTGTAATATTCATATTCTGATATAAAATAATCCACATTATTAGTAATATCACCAAATGAATTTATTTTAAAAAAGGATTCTTATAAATGAAAATATGAACATTATTTAAGTGTTGGTATTTTTGTAAGTCATAAATATTTAACTAAAATTTTATGATTAATTAAATAATTTAATTGAAACTTTATTTTCATAAAACTAAATCAGAAATTATTATTTGATTTTATTATGGTCATAAGATAATTCTATGAGGCCTTGATTAATTTTTGAAAGTGTCATAAAATGAGTTTTAGTTTTGAAATTATTATTTTTAGAATAAATTATTATTTCATTTTAAAATTAAATAAAACATATTTCAAAAAAATTGATAAAATAGTGTTTTTTTAATTCAACAAATTCAAAAAAATTATAGAATGCTTTTTTGGTATTTTTTTGAAATACTTGATTTTTTTATAAATAGTGAAATACGTTAATTTATAGTATATATACATTATATGTAAAATACACTATTCAAGAAATCTTGACTAATAAAATGACCCTTGGATTGACCTAACATTCCCTATTAAATTTTTTTGTTCATAAGATTCATAACTATTCATATTCTTGTGTAATAATATTAAACGAATTATTAAAATAATGGAAACCCCCTCCTCTCCTCCACAATAAATACCACCCTCACCCCCCTCTTACTCGCACACCTCTAAATCATTGAAAATTTTATAAATTATTCCCAATATTCATACCAAGGATCTTCCCTACGTCTAAGACCTTTTATTCTCACCAATAAGTCAAAACCAAAGGCCTTAAAGAGTATCTCAATGAGAAGGGATCAAGAGGTAAAAATCCTATTTCATTTTCTTGTATTTTATTTTCAATTATTTTTATTTTCATATAATGTTTTAACCTCCACTTACCCAAGATCCATTATATCTCTATTATATTATATATAATATATTTTTATCATTTTTATAGAATAATTCATTAACATTCTCCTTCTCCTCTCCCTCTTATTCTAAATATAAAAACATCATCCCTGATGTGTCAATTTAACGACATTGTGGATGATGTGTCTTAAATTTCCTTCACATCCTTAAAATCTAGTTGTAAACCCATTTAAATTGTATTATAATACCGCTCTTCAGTTCTTAAATGAAATTATTTTCATAATATTAAAGGTATATGATGCAATAAGTTCATGATTATCGAAGAACCACCAAAGTGATATGAACATCATTAATGTTTTATCTAATGATTCATAATAATATTTAATAAAAATGATTTATGGTATAATTTAATATTATGGAAACATATTAATAACAATTATTTCAACGTATGTATATTCTATTCCATTCAAAAATAAAATCAGTTACAGACGGACCATGGGTACTTGGTAAAGAACGTACCTAAAATATTGTAAATAACAAAATATTATTAATAAATGCATGTAATATTGAAATAAAATGACCATATAATGTGTTATAAAAATTATTATTCTTATTTAGAGTACTAATAAATCTATTTTTAGCATTATACATGAGTGTTTAATACGTTTTAAGTAAGAGAGACTCAATGTAATGGAACTCTTTACCCAATTTCCATTCTTTGGTTTAACCTTCTACATTATTCATTATGTGGTATTAATATTATTTTATTGGTAAATTTTTTTATATTGTGTTGTATTATGTATATTTACATTTTATACACATATGCATTCCATTATAATTAATTCTCAGTCTAATAAAATTTTTAAGGGTCTTTCCTTTAAAAATCTATTTAAAAGTATCATTAATGAAATTCAAAAATATTGTTTTTTATATATATGGCATGATTGGTTTATCCTAATTTCATGGATCTTTATTTATATTATGCTTCCATTATATTTTGATATATTTATTTATTTTTTAATATTATTTCATTATGTTGTGAACATTTTTTAATTTAAATGTGATTTGAATTTATGAAAAAAAGTTTTTGAAAACATTAATGTGCTATGATCAAGGGTATAAATGGTTTATCAAGTGTTTTATTCATGATATGTTAATTGGAAATATTTATGTTGGTTTTGTTCCATTATATCTCAATGTATGATGGTTGGAGACCCATTATTGCTCAAGATATTTTTGGGATGAGACCATTATAGCTTAAGGTATGATGGGTGAGCCCCATAATAGCTCTCTAACACATTGGGTACTCTAGATATGGAAGTTGAACAAATTGTTTTTATATATTTAAGGGTGATTGTAAGAGTGATATGGTAAATATGTCCCATGGAAATTGTATGATGATTCAATGCATGCTAAAAGGTATTTATTAAAGGGGATTTACTGGTTTTTATGTTATCACTTGACTAATGGTTTCTATCCTTATATCCCTTACTAAGATTTCTGTGATCATCCAATGTTATTAAATATTTTTCATGGGTTATAATGATGTGTATGAAAAATTAATAATACAATATAAATGTTATAAATATTTTAAAAAGAAATTATTTTTTATTTGAAAGTAATATATTTTGAAAAAAACAATGAATACTATTTTTATAGTATCCACATGTATGGATATGGGATGTTATGTATGATTTATGACTTAATTGTAAATAACACTAAATATAAAATGATCCTTAATGTGTCAAAATTTATGTTCTTGTATAAAACTCAATATTATGTAATGGTTTAAGGTTGGGTACTTATGTTGAATTCACATATGATATCAACCAATCATACACCATGATTTGATAAGGACTAGGAATGAATTATTTATTTCATGAATTATGATATATGGAATTTCAAATATGATATAGACATAATACATAATATGTATAATCATTTTTAGGGAATATCTCTGTAGTATCCCTAAAAAAAGGCTTGTCATTTACAAATCAAAAAAATACCTAAATTACTTCCTGGATACTTTAATATCCATTTTATTCGTATTTATTGTTACATTATAAAAATTGATAAGAAATGGAATAAAAACCAAATAATGAGATAAATATATGTTCTAGTGTACACCATATCATTCAGGAGATTTATAACCCATAACTAATAATGAAACATCCACATATATGCCTGATACAGCATAGTTAATAGGCTCTAATTTTTTTTAGTCTAAAATGTACCAAAAATGGAGAACTAATGGTTTAGGATTTACTCATTTTGAATCTCTAAATAACATTATAAATAAAATATTCATGAGATATTAAAATTATAGGAATCTTTATGTTATGTTTAGTTATCATGATAGTGATATTTACAACTTATCTTATGTTCATTATATCATTTGTGGGATTTTATTGAATGAACATCCATGAAAAAAATGAAATTAAAAGAGAAACATTATAAATTTCTATGTCAACCCCAAATAAGAAAACTTCATGAGTAAAGGTAGAATAAAAAATTATCTTTTAGATATAGTTTTTATAGAATTACTTATAGGTATGTAAAGAGACATATATATAGGATTATTTCCATACACTAGTGGAAAAATTTTACATTACCTAATAGAAAATTTATTCATACCCTTAATGGATATAATAAAGAGTTTTTTACTGTATATGTGGTAGTATGTTTGAACATTTAAAAAGGGATACATGTTTCAACACCAACATATCCTTTTTAATTTGAATCATCATCAACATGTATCAAACCTCTTATATCCAAAATCAAGAGCTTCATAAGATATATTGGATACCCATTGGGAAAAAATCAACAAGAGAGACCAAAATTGTCTAACAAATGAACTAACTTGGAAATAAGAGGAGCATTTGTCAAAATAAAATATATACGATTACCATGATTACTAATATTTCTAACAAAAATTTCACCATGTAAAATAAAATCTCTCAAAAATAATTTCTCAAATCTATGTGCTTTGCCTTCTCATGAAACTTCTAATACTTTGTGATAAATATAACACTTGTAGTATCACAACAAAGTGAACAAATATATAAATATACTAAATTAAAAATTCATTCCCCTTAACCATATATATTCATCAATATCATCTGTAATATCTATGTAAATATTATTGATGGTAGATAAAGTAATAGTTTTATGTATGGTTTTTTTCCAACTAACACACTCCCTCCAATGGTAAATATATAACCTATAAAAGATATCCTAAAATATCCATGTCAACAAAGCCAATTAAACCATAATATGAACTCCCAAAATTATGGAAAACAACAGTAGTCCCATGTTGATGTCTAATTATCCACTAGTCTTCTGTCCCATGTTCCTCACCAGGATTATACATATATCTATTAACCTTAATAAATACATGGGTTAAATAAGGAATGGTGAAAAACATTGAATACATCAATGAATCCACTAAAATAAAATATTTTACTTGAGGCAGATTCTCAACCACAACATCTGGTTGTTGGAATAATAAATATAAATGAATAATTGAGTACCAACTAGAGCACTTAATATATTGGAATTAATCATAATAATATTATCATAAACTCTTTCAATGTATCATTTCTTGATCAAATAAAATAGTCTCGAATTCTAATCCATATATATCTCCATGCCATGAATTTTCATTTCTGCTCGCAACTATTCAATTTCAGGTTCTAAATTTAGCTTATCCTTAACCATTCTAATATCATTCTTATCCATATCTACAATAAACATGTCATTAACATAGTGAAATAGATAAAAAATACCCATCATAAAATTATATGATAAATACAGTGATCATAACTACACATTTTAATACCATACGAGTTCATAAAAGTGTCCAACCATGTATACCACAATCTAGGTGATTTGATTAATCCATAAATATATTTCTACAATGAAAATACAATTTAATTTTTACCTAAAACTATAATAACCTATTGAAAAAAAATATAGATATACACCTCATGATTTATACAATGAAAATTTATCTTCATATCTAACTACTCAAACTCAAGATTCTGCAAAACCACAACACTAATAAAAACAAAATTTGAGTTATGTTTTATAATTGGAGAGAATAAAAATATATTTTTATCATTAGGATCCTAAATATATAATTTAGAAAGTAACCATGATTTATATCATACTCCTTAGACTCCTAGAATGAATTATTTGTTATTGAACACCAATTTTCACCGCACATCATTCTTAACCATACGATATTTCCCCAAGTCACATGTAGAATTTTTAGTGTCGATAAATCCATTCATTTATAACCAGAATCTATATACCTAAATCATTAAAACTAACTACATCTGAATCATTCATTGTTTCTTAATTTTAATCAATACCTCCAACCACATTTATTGAATATGTAACTAAGTAAACCTCAACATATCTCTGTGGAGGATTAATATTTCTTCAATGACATTCATTTTTAATATAATATTATGATGGTGGAGGTGGAGGGTAAAACTACCTTACATCTGAAAGTATTCATGTGATGATGAATTCATTTAAAAATATGATTGAAAATTAACATTAGCAAGATTAGGTTTTATAAAATTATCATAAGGTGTTGAACATAACATTTAATCCTCATCAAATATTACATTCAAACTAAAAAATGACATTTTTGTGTTTTGAACCCCAATGCTTATATCCTTTAAATGCTGATTTATAACCATGAAATATACTTTTATTGAATTTTTGTTATAATTTTCCATCATCTAAATTTTCATATGTAGTAAAACTAAATATTTTCAATTTATAGTGTGATTCTAGGGAACCATACCATAGAGATTTAGAATTACTTCTTACATTAGAAATTAAGCGAGACCAATTAATCTTTGGAAATGAAATTGAGGTATAATCTGCATATGATGAATTGGGTAAATGACAGTTTGAGAGAATACATCATACTAATTACATAAATGTATTTTTCATATGTTATACCACACTATTCTTTTGGGGACTACAAAAAATAGTAAAATGTCTCAAAATTATTCATTCATTGAAATGTTTATTAAATTTATCATATTATAATTCACCACACTTAATAGTGTGAATATTTTTCACATTTATCCTAGTTTCCTTTTTAATCACAATCTTTCACATCATAAAAGTTTCAGAAACTGAATATTTTTACTTCAAGAATAAAACATACAACATCATAGAAAATCATCATCAATGGTTGAAATATAGGTCACAATTTCTTTATAATTAACTCTATCTACACCACTAATATTATAATTAATATATTCCATTTTTTTCATTCAAATTATGAGTGGCTATTCTAGATCTATGTATTTTCTACTTCCCAAATATATATTGGTCAAAAAATTCCTAATTTCTCATTCCCATTCAATTGAGAATTTTTCTATAACTCAATTTAATAATTCAATATTTTTTTATATACAAAAGTCAAATGTTCTATAATTTAGAACTATCATTATCCAAGAAAGGAGTATATACATCTACATCACCAATTTCAGTCCAAAATTGATGAATATACATCCTCTAAATTATTTCCCTCTCATCATAATATGTAATCCTTTACAATTATCCCAAAATTTACCTTCAACAATGTAATTATACCCATTTCTAGTATGTTTACTCATATTAATTTAATTTATTTTCCGATCAGGTATATTATTTAAATATGTAAGAGTTATCACAACATAATCAATCATTTTATTTTTTGGGTTCCAATACATTCAATCTTATAAGAGGCGTTATTTCCCATCAACACATCAATATTTTTTTAATTTTATATTTTTAAATATACTTTCAATTGATACACATATTAATAGTACATAATTACTGAAGAATCCAATCATTATACAATTTATATTCACTATCAGAAACAACCAAGAGTTACCAATCACTACTACTATCCATTAAAAAATTGACTTAAATAGAATTTTATGCATTATTTCATATAGTTAACTGATATGTTATTGTTTATCTTAATCTTCATCTTGAAACATTCATATTTAATATTCCCTTTTATTATTACTATCATTATGGTTTTATCATTATTTAAAAAATTTATCATTCCCTTTCAGAAGTAAAAAGATTTCCTTTCACTTGTTCTTCCTCTAACATACAAACCCATTACCTATGAAATATAACATACCACAATCGATTTTATTTCCTAATTTGAGAATAAAGCATAAAAAACCTCAACAAAATTATTTATACCCTAACTAAATTTGATTGTATCATTAAAGGTCACCAGCAAAGGAGACTAGGGGCTGGAAAAATTAAACATAAATCTTGTTCTTCATATATCACCTATTTATTTTCAAAATCAAGAAAAATTTCTTCAAAAATTTATAAATGATTTTAAATATATGTACCTTCCGACTTTTGATGGTAGTATTGGATTTTATTTTTATGAAAAATACTAATACGAATATTCTTATTAGTTATGCAGTTCTTCTCAAACATCAATTGTTACACAATATTATTTTTGTCTCTCAAAACAGTATATAATATTTTATTTTAAAGATGTTTTTTTAAAGGTTGAGCCTCAATACCTCATTATTTAATAAAAAAGGAACATCCTCTTTAAATAACTAGGAAAAGAGGCAACCCGTTACATTAAAAGGGCATAGAATCCTGAAAACAAATGCTATAAAGGCCAACACATGGATCAACAAGTAAAAGGGGGTCGCGCAACACATCTTCTTGATTGGGGGTGAGGCATGTCCTTCAATGGAACTCACTTTTCATATTCTGGAAGGGAAGTAAAATCAAAACAAACATCTGAAAGAACCTCGTCACCCCCTTCCAGACTATGAAAAGTGAGTTCAATTAAAGGAAATGCCTCGCCCCTATCAAGATGATGTGTTGTGCTAGCAAAACAATGTGGTAGAGCACTCCTCAAACCCACAACGAGGCGTGGATAGAAGACCAGATGATAGGTACCAACATACCTATCTCTCTTTCAAGTCCCAATAATTCATCATATAGATCTATATGTGTTATAAAATCTCACATATTATCCTATGATATATAAAATCTAGTGTTACAATCCAATATTATAATGTCAAAAATGTCTTTTCCCATCATAAGAAAGTGAAATAATATCATCAAAGTGTAATGGATTAATAATATTTATTCATTTAACGAATACTAGATTAGATATTGGTTAATCAATTTTGGTGTTATGATAACAATTTTATATATGTTTTTGGATTAAAAACCATAAAAAACAAAGATAATATATAGATAAAACACTATAATTTTACATGGAAACCCCAAATCAATAAAAACCATAGGCAGAGGGAGCTTTGAAAATTCCCAATGAGATACAGTCTTCATATAATAAATTGTTGGAATAAAAAGTCATATATACATATGAGTATTTAAATAACATTATTGAGATATTTTACCATAATTATTATAGATTTTATTCTCAACATATATGGCCATTGTAAATTGGGATTTACCTCATTTATGGTAGCATATGTAAACCATTGAAAATGACTTGTGTCAAAACACTAACAATATAAAATTACTCATTCAACACAATATTTAACCCATTAATATTGGATATATATTAGATTATAATATATATATATATTCCACATAAAATAATATAATAATGTAATATGACCCATAAATAAAATATATGTAGTCACAACTACCGTTGATCACTCTCTAACAGACATTTATTCCTTGAATGTGTTGAACTTATTCTACCATTTCCTCAGTTTTATTAAATAATATATCAAATTTTTCCTATTTTTATAGACCTTATTTATATTAATTTAAACTTTGAAACAATAATTTCATTCTATTCATATCTTTACTTAAGTCTGACCATCTAAAACGTATTTTTTATATCAATTCATTGTACCTATAGTTTAATGTTTGTTACTATTACTAGGAGAACTAAAATAAAGTAAATTTTTATATAATATGAAATAAATTAATAAAATTAAATAAAATTATTTTTTCTAAATACATTCACAAATAATTTATATATTCATATTTTTTATTCCAACATTTTATTGAATAATTTCATTCTATATGGTTACTCTATCAAGATGAATGGTTGAATCTTAAAGAAGGGTTTTAATTCTTTATTCATAGATTTTCTTTACACTATATTAAGATTAATTCTGATGAAATACTTATAATTATTTTATTCTCCCTCATTAATGAACATCAAATACTCTTGTGGTGAGTATATATAAAATAGTTTTCATTTTCTATTGGATATCTTTAATTTTTCATTTATTGAGATCTATTGTAGAATATTTAATAACTTGTATATATATTATCTGATGGATTAATTTTACATGGAGTTGACATATATTTTGTTTCAATAGTATCTTCCACATTAGTTGGAATTTATTTCATGGATACAAGTTTTATTTATTATAGAGTCCTTTACATCCAATGATATGGTTGGAGGTACTTGAATAAATCACCAATTTTAAATCATATCCTAATATATAAACTGGAATTTAATAAAAAATACTTCATCATTGATAATTTTTTCATAATTTATTTAATTTATATCTTCTTGGTCACATTTATACATCATTAATTACTTACCCTCATAGATAATGTGATTATTTTTACCAAAACAATTTCACATGATGTCATATATTGATATATATTTGTATTATTTCAACCTTTATTGATGTTATCCTTATATTGTTTTCATTTTCTTCTTCCCTAATATGTTCATTACCTTTTTATTTATGTGAAAATATTTTATTGATTCAATATATTTTTTATCAAACTTCCTAATTTATTTTCCATTCAATATTTTATCTTCACCTTGTATAATATGAGCATTTAATCATGAGAGGTATTACTGATTAATATAGTTCATGTGTATTTTCTCTTGGGTAAGGAACACAACATTAATAGTGAATCAAAATCATCATCAATAATAATTTTAAAAAAAAATCCAATATGAATTTTCTTTTATCATACTCATGTGTTCCATTTAATTATTATCATACTTTTATTATATATTAAATAGTCACTACATCATATCAGACATCTCTTATATGGCTTTCCTTGAAAATACATTTTCCGATTTTTTCCTTGAAACATGAATATAATTTTTGTGATTAAAAATTATAAAAAAAATTTGTTGATGAACTTTTTTATTTCAATATAAGACATTATGTTCATAATTTTGGACGATATAAAAATGTTGAGGTGTTTGTAGAATATGTACTATCATAAAATTGGATAATGTATATAGCTTTCTCATGTGATATTGAAATGTCCTTATTTGAATCTATTAAAACCCATTTTTTATAGATATATTTATTATTTATTTACTACATAAAAATGACTTAATAAAATACTTGAAGACAATGAGGCCCTATTTATTCATGAAATTAGTTATATAGAAATAAAACATGAAACAAAGATTTGAATCCATTATTTAAAAACTCCAAAACATTTCGTTCTAATTCCATTACTCTAATAAAGATACATGGGATAACCTGGGGATGTATATAAGAGAGGGGTGAGCACTAAATCCTTGTGTGGGATTACTCAATGCATAGAAAAATATTGGGTAGTATGTGTGTGTAAATCGGTATAACATGATTACATATAAAGTTTATATTCATTATCATGAAAAGTGTATCATGGTATAAGATGATAATAACAAAAAAATATTGGAATATTACAATAAATTAATACATTAAATCATGAAATTATGTCAAGGTTAACTACCTATAAATATAAACATACTGTAATTAGGATAATCTATATTGTGACATACATTGTATCTCATGAAATACAAATATTACCCAATGAATTGGATGGATATACAATTCCAGGCCCACCCATCACATTAAAATCAAGTTCTTAAATAATTATGTCAAATACATCATAAAACATAATATATTATTTCATGTAATTTAATACCATGATTGAGTATTGCCTGTATAATTTATAAATTTCCCAAATAAATTAAAATATAATTAAATTTATGTCAATAACCTTGAGTGTAAATGGGGGTTAATATTCACTACATAATGGATTGGCATGGAAAACCCCCAAAATAATTCCTGCAGCATAACTAGTGCAGAAAAAGATTCATGTATGTATCTATTAAGAGGGAAATGGGATCTCACATTACATGGAAATAATAAGAACAATAATAGGGATGTATTACAAAATATTCCAAATTAAAATATTATAATTAATAAGGGAAAACACAAACAAAGTGAATGAATAAAGAGGAGGATGAGGGGTTCCTAATCATTGAGAGGGAAGTTATAAAAGATTGGGAGGAGCTTCATATGATCTTGGAGAATCCATATAATGGATCAAGAAAAGAACCAAAATCATTAATATAATATCCTTCTAGATGTAGATGTGAGTCATGCTTATAAAGAATTAATTTTAAGAGAATAAAATATTTTATTGGTTTTGTAGGATTCTTTATAGAATTATAAAATTAGTTAAATAACATAAAAAATATATTATTTTAAAAGGAAAACTTGATTTTGTTCCTGTATTATCCATATATTTTTTCTTATATCACTTTTCGACTATTATGATGTTGTAGTACATAATATTTATTTATATCATATTTAATTATTACCCAAAAAACTATTGTCTCATAAAATAACAAAAAACTCATCACTTGACAATTTCTACATTTAAATTTCACAATAATATTTTTTTAAAAATTATTCTCTAACTATAATAATTTAATATTTTAAATCAAAATTACAATTTATGAAAAATAATACCCATTTTTAAGACACTGATAGTTTTCTACCACTCATAAATATAAAATTGGGATTCCTCAAATTATCTTATATTTTACCAATAGAAAAATATTATTTAATAATATTTTTATATGAAAATATTGTTTATTTAATAATTTATGAATTTATCAAAAATTTGTTTAAATAAAACCTGATATATTATAAAAATTCAATTTTGGTTTCCTCGTATCAAAAAATAATTTTTATAAACTATAATAAATTTTTTATAACTAAAAGGGATTAAAAAATTATTATTTTATTTAAAAAAATCTGTAAAAATGCATACTATTGGGGTATAGGTACATGAAACCTTATTACATCCATGTACATCTTTAGGGTAAGGTTTGAAATAGTCACAATTTCTTAGGGTGGTGAAGCAAACATAGTTACATCATAGTTCGTGATAAACTTAAACCTCTTCCATAAACAGTTTTTCTCAAGAATCAATTGATGGATCTCAACATATTATTCATTAATGGAAATCAAATTATTTCATCTCCCTAAAAATCTCTAAAAATTGGGATTCATAGAGTGTCATCCTACTGGATTAGGTCATCACTTCTTTCATCTATTTTAATTGGATTTTCTCGTAACCCTTAATATATAAAAATCATAGTGATAATTATAGAACGTATATATTATTGAACATTCTGATTCTTAATCATCTTTGAAACATAATAAGGTGTAAATATAAAAAATAAAAAAGTATTACATTTTTTTCTATAACTACATTACATAATATCACATTCTTTCTTTCAAGAGAAGAATTTCAATAAAAAAAGTTTGGATCACTACATTTTTCTCCCCTAAATAAATTTCACCCTTGAACTTTTATTTCATCCATTAATAATGTAAGGGTGATTTTCTTTAATATCTTCTTCTGGTTCCCATGTTTCCTCCTCAAACATATCATTTAGGCATAGTACATTGACCAGGTGCATTGTCCTGTTTTGATGAAAATTTTCTCTATGATCTAAGAACTTATTCGGTTACACGTCGTATTAAATATAGTTCTCCAAGGGTACCACCTATGGATTTAGTACATATGAGCGGCCAGATATGAAATTTATCAAGTGGGATTAATAGAATAGGTCATGTAATGGAGATATGTTTGGTGGATGTTCTAGATTATAAGTCATATCTTCGATGCGATTTGGGATCTCAAAGGGGATAATATATCTTGGGATAATCATACCCTTTATCCCAAAGATCTTGAAATTCATACACAATGATATATGAAGGAATCATATATCTCCATCCACAAACTCTAGATCACGTTGACAATTTTCTGCATAGATTTTATCTTATAATTTAAAGTATTTCATATAAAGTTGAATGGTTTAAACCCTATCTATCAATTATTTAATCAGATCATGTCCCATATTCTTCCTATCTCCAATATCATACCAACATTCCAAAGTCAAACACTTATTCCCATATAGAGCCTCATAACGAGCCATTTGAATCCTATAATGGAAACCCTTATTATATAAGAACTCCACTATGGGAATTTTTATGTCCCAAAATCCTTCGAATTCCATTACTCATGATTTAAACATATCCTCTAGATTTTTATTGGTTCATTCATTATATCCATCCTTATGAGGGGCATAAGTAAGACTGAACTCATCTTTATATCAAACTCTTTCTAAAATATACTTTAAAACCTCATTGTAAACCTTATATTCTGATCAAACACAATAGATATAGGTAATCCATGTAGTCTTACCATTTCCATTATGTACATATTTGAGATTTTTCCATGAGTTGAATCATCCTTTATAACCATGAAATGTGGTAATTTTAAATGGGGGGCAACTACCACTCAGATAGCGTTATTTCCTCTAAATATCTTGAGGATTCATATAAAAAAATGATGGTTATTTTTTCTTATTTCTATACCAATATAGGAAAGGAATTTTTCATACCCTTATACCTCTCTCATTCATCTCTGACATGATGGTATTCTACATGTTTGGATACAAATTCTGCAATCTCCCTCTACATGGTGTCCCAATAAATGATTTTCTTGAAATATCTATACAACATATCTCTCCCTGGTTGGATAGAGAAGGGTGAGCTATATGAATCATCCTAATGTTCCCTCTTTGGTTATGGTTTTTTTATCAGACACATATCTAGGTACCAATCCTTGCAACACTGTCTTTAGAAAATTTGATCTCTAGAATATTCATTATCTTTTTCTATAAGACCTTATCATCTTTTGGGGCCTCCTTGATGCTCTTAAGAATGGATAGTTGAATAGTTATTTGAGTATTTCAGAATAAAGATACTATTATTATTCCAATGTATTTCCTTTTTATGCCCATCAATAATGAATTGATTTTCCTCTGCATCTTGGATATGGTTGTAAAGTCATTTTTACTTAGAACATTTTCTACATTGTTCCCCATCCCATGATAATAATTGATTGAAAATATTTTATCCTTTATCATCTATAAAAACCTTAAGTAGTTTATATTGATCTCATTTTGTGTGAATATATACTTTAGGATTTATGGTTTGATTGTATCTTACACTTCTCATCATAGAGACAACGTCACAAAATCTTCAACATAAAGATCATGGTAGCATGTTCTAGATATTGGGTTTGGTAGTTTTTCTAATTGATATTTAATTAGTGGGACAAATAGTCATTACAAATGTCATATTTCATGATTAAAACACCCAAAATCTTTTTTAATTCATCATTTTAGATAAAAAATCAATCCCCATAGGTTGATAATGTGAGAATAGGTGCAATTAATAGCCTCTTCATTAACTCCTTAATTCAATATTCATATTCATAAATCCATATATACTTTACTCCCATATGATTTATCATGGTTAGTGGGATTTAAAATAACATTAGTGACTTACAAGACGATGATATTACCTAGCTAATCTATGGAAAATTACTATTTTTGCCACATATATTTGTCTGATTCATCCTTAAATTACCATTATTTTCAAGGAATTCAAATATATCTTTTTTTATAACGTTCCCTTAGAATTATACTTTATACCTAAAAAACACACATGTGTTGTACATTTAATACAATTTTCCTTCTATAAAGTCATGAATACACTCTTTAAATTCTCCTCATGTGCCTACTTACTTTAGAATAAGGAATAATGTCATATATAAAGACTATCAAATGTTTTCAATATAATCCATAAAAAATATATTCATTATGTCCATGATTGTTTCTAAGGAATTAGTGATTAGAAATGAAATCACTATGAACTCATAATACCAATACCATGTATGAAAATCAGTCTAGGGGATATCTTCTTTATTCCCCATTACATAATAATATCTCGACCAAATATCCAAATTATAGAAGTACTAGGCTCCATATAGCTAATCAAACAAGTTTTAAATCCATGGAATATTATAATTTTTATTTATCATTATCATGTTAAGCTCAAAATAATCAATATAGATGTGTAATGACACATCATTCTTCTTGAACAGGATAATTTATACACATCATGAAAAAGTACATGGGAATATAAAACATTTAACTTTATTCGCCTATAGTTTCTTATTCACCTATTCATGTTCAACAAAATATATTCTATATGGTGTTATAGATATCTTAAAATCACTATATATATGTTTAGTTGAGAACAAAACCTCACGCCTTACTCGAATAACATGAATCTTTTTGGTAAACATGTGAGTGTATTCCCTCACATGGGTAATATCATTGTGGATTATCTGTTCCTTATTCAAAATCATTTAATCAATATAATATTAATCATATTTCAATAATTTAAATGATTGAGGTGATTATATCAAATGATATTTATCCTCATTTTTAAACTATTATAGAATCGTAGAGAGATTCATTATACAGAGGGTTATTTCAATCTCTCTACAATTTATTTTGAATCCAAATAAGGAAAGCCAATCCATATCCAGAATTGAATTGAAATCCAATAAAGGGAGTATAATAAGGTTTTCTTATAAGTTCAATACAAAAATATGGAAAGTGGTAGAGTTATATACATGGGATGAAATAATTTACCCATTTTTATTTTCTATTGATAACTCAACATCCATATTTTTATGTGGTGAATGCATTGTTCTAATAAACATTCATGATATAAAATAATTCATATATTAAGAATAAAATAGTATGATATCAATTATTGAATGAGTAAATAGAGTACATTTAACCACATAATGGTCGGGATCCACCATAGTAGTTGTAATGGAATATACTCTATGCTTCTATCTAGGAATTGGATGTTTTTTTAATTGGTTTTCATCAAAATCCCTTTGCATAGTACCTTGATTTTAATAATTTCATTTTACATTGTTGTTGAACCATGGAAGTGACGGATTATTGTTAACTGGATCATTCTTTTCTTCCATAAAAGTAGTTGGTTTCTTATGTTGTAATTCATTATTTATGTTCCCATCTATCCCACACCGATAGCATTTCATTTCCCTTATATTAACATTTCGGTGATTCTTCTTCCCACACTTTGGATATGTGGGATGTTGGACTTTATTTCCCCCACAATGTTTCTCCATCATACATTGATAATTAAAATCCATTTTCTTCTTCATGTCTCATAAACCATGAGACACATTGAATTCATGGGCCTCCATTTTGACATTAATGGAACAATAAAAAATTTCATCATTTCATTCAAGGCCTTTAATTTCCAAGTCTTTTCATCGGATAAAAATAATCCTACTAAATAATATGTTAACTTTACAACCTGTGAATATGAAAAATCTAATGGTATATCATGAAAGTATTTGGATTTTTTCCTAGTACTCGATAATGTATTATTCATCATTTTTTGGGAAATACAATTACTCTCCCTCTTAAATTATATATTTTAAGTAAAATATTTCATGAAATATATTTTCCGGATTTATTGCAACTCCAACACTTCAATATCATCATCAGAATTTGTATTTATTATCAACATTCACCACTGATCATCATCCCTACCAATATAATAAACAACCATCATGGAAATCTTTTTATGAAAGCATTTAAGGATTAGGAATAACATTTAAAATAATTCAATCCATTGTTCCATTATCAAGGGATTGTAAGGTCCATTTAATATCAGGGACCTTTGTCTCATAAAGGTCTCGATTACAACGTTCCATTTATTAGGGGGGGGGGGTTCTAGGTATTTCTCCACTTTCTTGTTTTGATTTAAATCATGATTTTATTTATAATTAGTTGTTACAAATATTTTAATTTCAACTCTATTCATCTTGTGCATGTCCTATGGGAATCCGTCACATTACCCATGGCATGGGTTTTGGAATTGGTTTCTCCTATTTGCATCCATTGACTAAAAATAATGGTATAATTAGTGATAATTATTTTTAAAATATTAAACACATAAATAGGAATCCAAGATCATTAAAGGGATAACTCATAAATTACCTATGTTCCTTAACATTTTAGTATATATTTTTCAATACATGTTATCCATGGACTATTTCCTAACATAAACAATTATGTCCATTTTCTCCTAGAAAAATATTTCATAAGGATATTTTTTATTTTCCAAATAATTTCCCCCAAAGATTCAAATAATGTTTCTATAAAGACCACCTTTTCATCCAATAGGAGGCGATCAAGTTGAATCCCAATACTATCTTTTCATGGTTATTAACCCTAAGTACAATTGTGTCAGATCCACATCGACCTATATTATTCAAACAATGATTTTATCAAGTTAAAACATCTTCATGTATACTTCACCAAGATTTAGAGATTTTTTCCTTTGGTTGGTCCTATCCCTAAGGCCTTCACTAATTTTTTGTAATCCTAATTACCATAAATAACAATGATTTACTATGAAAATAGCTATCAAAATCCATTGTTGTATACACATTAATTCCTGATTTATTATATAAAAAACCCTTAATATAATACCATAAGATTGTAAGGCTATTAAATTTGTGAAATAAGATACATATAATAAAAATTTGAAAAAAAAATAAAATTATATTATTTCAAAATCCCAAAACATTCCCTTATAAGTCCATTTGATTTATAAAACTATATGGGATAATCTGTGGACATACTTAAGAATGGGGTGAGATATAAATCTCAATAACTAAATAATAAAAGTATAAAATAAGCTATGTAATTACATATGTGAAAAGAGGAATAAAATATTGACAAATAAATGTTATAATCATATTCATGATCATTATAGAATTGTATAAGATGATTTCATCAAGGCAACATGATAATGTGGAAACACTATAAAACCTGACATCAAAAGAATGACACAAGGATAACCATTTAAATATCATAAAATAGTCTGGTTAGGATATCCTCACATTAAACATAAATGGTTTTCAATGAGTTAAAACATTACCCAAGTTTTGGGACGGCTATATAATTTCATGACCACCCATCATTTTCATATAATGTGCATGAAGAAGTGTTCCTCATATCACTTACAACCTCAGAATCCCTTTCATGAAACACAAACAAATGATTAAAAAGTGTTGGTTAATACATGGAATAAAAAATAAATTATATATAAGTACATAGAGGGGAATAAACTAGAGGGTAAATAGGGAGGTATATTCTTAACACAAATTTTTAACATTTAAAAAACATAGGAAGATTTCTGCTGCATTAGTGCACATTAAAGTTTCATTTATGGATTTAATGAGAGTGAAATGGGATGTATAATTTTATTTAAATCATAATTAATGTAATAGGGATGTTTAGAATCATATTTCATTATTATATTTTGGAATTCAAAAGGCATAATAAAGTGAAATTTATTGAATAAAGTGGAGGAGTGTATCCCTTACCTTGAGAGGGAACCTCTAAAGCCTTAAGAATAACTTCTTAAGACCATAGGGAAACCATGGGAGGGATATAGAGTAGGTAATGTAGAGTAACATCATGATAAAAGTATTTCTAGTGAATAGGATTTGATGTAAGGGATGGTGTTTATAGGAAAGGATAGAGTAATTCATTACTAATTTCTATATATAGGTTTTGTAATCTATACAGTAAAATAATCAAACCTAGAAACCTTATCATGGGTTTTTCACATCGTTTTTTTAAAAGATGAGTGGTTTTAAATATTTTATTAGTAGAAGAAAAAAATAATTAAAATAAAACCCCTTATGATGTGTATATCAGGAATGATTATAAAGACATTATTTTATGAACTTAAAAGAAAATATATGATTTGGAGGATTCAATAATGTATTATAAAAGGCAGTAAATAACATTAAAAACACATTAATCTAAATGGGAAACAGAATATTGGTTGTGGGTATTTATTATAATATTTATTACATCACTTTTGGGATATTATGATGTCATAAAATATGAAAAATATTTATATGGAATTTAATATTTAACTAAAAAATTGCTTATATTGAAAAATTATGAAAAATACCCCATTTGATAATTTCAATATGATAATTTATAGAAAAAAATTTTTTTGATAAAATTAATTCTCTAAATATAATAATATAAAATTTCAAATAAAAATTCATTTTATATAAAAATATGGGTCTTTAATATAATAATAGTTTTCTAACCCCTATAAATATTACATTGGGCTTCACTAAATTATATTATCATTTTCACATATATAAATATATTTTAACAAAAAATAATTTATGAAAATGAAATTTATTTCAAAATTCAAGAATTTATAAAAAGGTTTTTTAGAGTTAAATCCATATATTTTCTAGAAATACAATTTTATTTTCAACTTACCAAAAACTAATATTTATATTCTCCTTTAAAATTGAGTTATTTAAAAGGGATGAAAATTATTAATATTTCATTAAAAATAGATATAAAACATAACACTATTAGAGTCTAGATACATAAAACCTTATTACACACATGTATTCCCTATGGGTAAGGTGTGTGATTTGGAAACTCTCTTGGGGAGGATTTACATACATGGTTTGGGTAATAATCTCAATAATCTTGAAATTCTTCCAAAAATGGTTTTTATCATGATTCAGTTGTTGGATCAAATTGTTTGATTGTTCACAGGAAAATCAAATTATTACATTTCCCTCAAAAGCTCTGATAAATGGTCTTAACTAGTTATGATCATATTGATTGACGACATCAATTCTTTGGCCTATGTAGAAAAGAGTTTATAAAAACCCTTAATATGTACTATTCAAGATAGGCATTTTACAACGACTATATTTTGGAAGGTTATCATGAATAATGGCCTTTAAAATCAAACATTCTATAATAGTCCAAAATTACCAAAGTAGAGCATGTTTTTTATATAAAAACATTACATGTAATACATTCATTCACTTAAATGGAAATTTTTCATGAATAACTCTAGATGTATTATTACTAACGACACTTCCATGATCATTTACTTGGAAAACTGGAAAGTGTTTTTTTAATCTCCATTTTACCTCCCAATATTCTACTAGATCACACCAACTGCACTATCAGGTATGTTTTAAATTCATGTAAGATCTGTCTTCCTGATAAAAGTATTCATGTTTTTTACAATTATCCATATTTCAATTCCAAATATTTCCTAATTTGGGGACCCACTCATAATGGAATCCTAATATCCATAAAATTTTATAACCAAAATTTTCAAAATTCGGATAATAATGTTCTTCCGTTAATTTTTTTTGACCAACCATGGATTAATCCATCAAGTATTACTCTTGTTTAGAGTATTTCTAAAAACAAGGTCCCTATTGAAGTTTTTCTTCAATATTTTGGGATTTAACTTTTATCTAAATGTTATCTTTGTAACCAACATACAGAAGATATTAACAATTATTTTCTATATTGTTCTATGACTTCAGCTATTTGGAACTATATTTTTTACATTTTTTATTACAGATGGTTACTTCTTGATTCAATAAGATCCCAATTAAAGTGTTGTGTAGATATAGTAACCTCTCCTAAAATCAAGAAGCTTTTATTAACTATTTTTTCTAAGCTCCTCCTTGTGACCTGGTATGATATAAATTCTATTCTTCATAATATTTTCTCATCCTGTCTAAATATAGGTCAAATTCATATTCTCATTACTATTTAGGAAGATGCGTTGATTCAGAAGGCTATTTGTGACAACACTATTAAATACTTTGAGATCCTCCAATGACTTCAGTTTGATGAAATTTATCATCAACCTAGATGAAAATTTGTGTTGTTCTATTAGGCCATTCTCCCAGGTTGGACTAATGTGAATGTTTATAGCTCTTCTAAATGCATATACAAGACCCTCGTGTGGTGGTTCTATTTTCAAACACCACCTTGGATTGATTCTTAGAAGCTTACTTGGAAGCGGCAGAATCACCTTGTCTCTAGAAGAAGAAATGGTGACTATTATCAATGCCATTACTTGTTCTAAAAAAAAGGTTTGAACAATATTTTTATTGAAATATATTTGACCACTATTGTCCATGATATTTAGAATTGTGTGGGGAATCTTTCTTGGCCTCTTACAATCTGTTGGATGAACTACCTCTTTTTTCCTCTTAAGATCTACTAAATTTTCACTCATAGCTTTCTTGAATTGAACATGGTTGCAGATGGTCTTTAAAATAAGGGATTCATCCATGGAATAACTTGGTTGGATGACCTGCTTGTTTATTTACTCCCTCTTTTTGATAATGATTTTAATAAGATTCTGTATTTCAGACTCAGGAAACTCATTTTTCTTTGTATAATAATTTCTGCTTTGTTCTTTTATCAAGGTGCTACCTTCTTCAAAAAAACTCAATTGGGGAGTTTAATTTATAGATGATTGATTCGTTATAGTATCTAATGTTTTCATAATGAGATTCCAAAAATACTTAATATATTAGATATCTTATACTTTTACAGTCTATATATCATAATTAAATGAAAATAATTTAATCAACATATTCATCATTTCTTACATCAATTTATTATGAATCACGGTGTACTAACCAAGACTTTTTGTTTGTAATAATAATTTTCCTATAAATAAAACCCTAAAAAACTCAAATTGGACTCTAAATAAATATGTTTACAATCACGATCGATAAATTAAAAATTTTATCTATAAGAAATTTTTTACATAACATTTTTTTCTTGAAAATTTCACTAGAATGTTATCAAAGGAAATAACAATGTATCATTGTCTAGAAATGTGGAAATATAATTGAGTTAACTATAAGTAATGAACAACTCCATAGGAATTATTTTAGCTTAGTTTCATTATTTCATTTTTATTTTATAACTTTTATTTTGTAATAAATTTTTCATATATAGGGAACATTTTTTCTTGGCCATGATTTTTCTCTCCTCTATTCATTTACTACTAATAATTCAACATTATTTAGTGATACTTTTTCTTCGGGATAAAAAAGTGTGGATAACATGGGTTATTTAATCAATATTATCTAAACATGTGAATAAAGGTTGTATTTATTATTTATAAAAATAAGTTCATATTAAATACCACCTTTATAAGTAATTTTTCAGTGCTGATAAAGGCCGCATTTTATTTGTTCATTTTTTTGACAGTGGTAATGTCTACATTTATCAACCCTTTTTTAGTATTTGTAAATTTTCCTTATATAATTTTTTTTAATATTGTAACAAATAATATTTTAATATATAAATATATTTATATTAAGGTAAATATAACATATTTTCTTAAATATGATAAATATAATTCTAAATATATATTTAATACTAATATATAATTTATATAGTAAAAAATACTTTATAAAATAATTAAAAATTAGTATTGATTAATAATTTATTAAAATTTTATTAATTAAGATACATTTAATAGTAATCATATGATATAAAAAATTAAAACCCATTTAATATATTAAGATAAGATATATATATATATGTTGAATATTAAATGAACATAAATTATGGGTGTCTATTTGGTCCTTAAGAGATGTTAAATGGAATCCTATGAATTAATATACTGCATTTACCCCTTAGGTTCCCTAGTCCCTATATTTTCTTTGTAAAATAACGTTCATAGGGCCACAAAAATAGTGTTTTTATTGGGGAAACTGTGATTTTTGAATATTCATTTAAAATTTAGCTCTATTTAATAGGTTCGTCATATATTTTTTTAGTGCATACTGACTTTATTATCATATATTACATTTATATGCAATTTATGTTAATTAAATATTATAATTTTTAATATTGTCGTGTTATTTATAATTAAATATGTAAATATATATGATAGAGTATCAAGAGATTATCTTCGTCCAACATAAAATTGATTGGGAATATTGCTTGTTTATGGCTATTGCATACCATCTAGAGTTCATGTTGTTATCGGTTGACACATCATGATAAGCCACTAGTGAAAAAAAATCTTACGTCATTTATTTTTAATTTTTTTACGTCAGTTTTTAGCCGATGTTAATACGGAAGACATTATAAAGATTGTTTTTCTACGTTGGTTATTTAAAAACCGATGTAAAAAATATAATATAACAGTTTTTATCACATCAGTTATTAAATAATCGACATGAAAAACCAAGGGGGAGGGTTTATCACGTCAGTTATTATATAACCGATGTGATAAACCAGTGCAGAGGGGTTTTTCACGTCAGTTATTACATAACCGACGTGATAAACAAGGGGGGGTTTATAACGTCGGTTATTATATAACTGACGTGATAAACTAGTGTGGGGTATGTTTATCATGTCGGTTATTAAATAACCGATGTGATAAACCATTTCCTAGACCTTTATCACGTTGGTTATTTAATAACCGATGTGATATACCAGTGCGGGGGGGTGTTTATTAGGTTAGTTATTAAATAACCAATGTGAAAAACCATTCCACAAGTTATCACATCGTTTATTCAAATAACCGACATGATAAAACCTTCCCAAGTCCTTTATCACGTCGGTTATAAAAAACCGACGTGGAAGACTAAAATTTTAAAAAAAAATTGAAATCAGTCCTCTTCTCTCCACAGAAACAACCAGAAACCAAATCACGAATTCATACCAGAATAAACAGAAGTAGATCAAAACAATAACCAATTAAAAATTTCGCATTTGCATTGATAAAATTTAAAACTTACCCCACTAGACAGCCCCCCTATCCCCACTGGACAGCCCCCACCACACCCCTGGACACCCCCCCCCCCATACACACACACTTACACTGCCCCCTTACCCCCTAGACGGCCCCAAACACCCCTGGATATCCCCACAACCCCCTGGATAGCCCCTCACACACCTAGAACCCCCCCATACACACACTCTCATTTATACCCCCCACCCCTGGACAGCACTCCCACACCCCTGGACAGCCCTCCCACACCCCGGAAAGAGACCAAAAAGTTACCAAAAACAGACCAGAACCCCCTCACCCCACTGGACTTCCCCCACCACACCCCTGGACATCACCACCACCCCCTGGACATCCACCCACCCTTCTGTATACCACCCCACCCCCTGGACATTAGTCCCACACCCCTGCACATCCCTCCCACACCCCTGAAATAGACCAAAAAGTTACCAAAAATAGACCAGAACCCCCTCACCCCACCGGACAGCCCACAAGACACCCATGGACACCCCCACACCCCTGGACTCCCCCCCTAAGCTGTCCCAAACACCCCTGGACAACCCCCCCACCTTCTTGGACACCCCCCTCCCCCTCAATCCTTGGACTTCCCCACTACCCCTGGATAGCCCACCACACCCCTGGACATCCCCCACCACACACCCCTGGACTACCCCCCCCCCTCCCCACCCCCTAGACAGCCCCCAACACCCCTGGACAACCCTCCACCCTCCTGGACTGCCCACCACCCCCTGGACAGCCCCCCTCACCACACCGGACAGCCCCCACCACAACCCTGGACAACCCCCCCCCCCCACACAACACACCCCTGGACTACCCCCGACCCCCTGGACAACACCTCACACCCCTGGACATCCGAACCATCCTAGACATCCCCCACACCCCAGGACATGCCCCCCCCCCCCCACACACCCTTGGATTCCCCCCCTCCCACCCCCTAGACAGCCCCCAACATGCCTGGACAACCCCCACCCTCCTGGACTACCCCACCACCCCCTGGACAGCCCCCCTCACCCCACTAGATAGCCCCCACCACACCCCTGGACAACCCCCCACACCCCTGGACTACCCCCCGATCCCCTGGACAACCCCCCACACTCATGGACATCCCCACCACCCACTGGAAATCCCCCCACACCCCTGGACACCCCCACCCTCCTATATACCCCCACCCCCTGGACATCACTCCCAAACCCCTGGCCATCCCTCCCATACCACTGAAACAGACCAAAAAGTTACCAAAAATAGATCAGAACCCCTCACCCCACTGGACTGCCCCCACCACCTCTTGGACATCCCCCCACCCTCCTGTATACCCCCCAACCCCTGGACAGCACTCCCAAACCCCTAAACATCCATCCACACCCCTAAAACAGACCAAAAAGTTATCAAAAACACACCAGAACCCCCTCACCCCACTGAACATCCCCCACCACACCCCTGGACACCCCCCACACCCATGGACTACCCCCCCCCCCTCCTAGACACCCCCACCCACCCCTGGACTTCCCCACCACCCCCTGGACAACCCCCGCACCCCTGGACAACCCCCCACCCTCCTGGACACCCCCCCCCCCACACACACACACCCCTGGACTGCCCCCCCCCCCCCCACCCCGAGACTGCCCCCACCCTCCTGGACACCCCCCCCACACACACACCCCTGGACTGCCCCCTCTCCCAGGACTACCCCCCCACCCTTCTGGACACCCCCCCCCCCACACACACTCCTGGACACCCCTTCGAGAGGAACGCCATTAGAAGGTACTCATCACTCCCACATGTGAATCTTGAGCTCTCAAAATGTTTCACATGTGGGAGTTAGCAGTACCTTCTAGCGGCGTTCAGCCCCCCGAGTGATGGTGGCACCTCCTCTCCCACCCCCAGGACTGCCCCCCCCCCCTCCCATCCCCATGGACACCATGGTACCCCCCCCCCCACCCCACTGGACAGTCCCACCACCCTAATGGACATCCCTCCCATACCCCTGGAAAACCCCCTCACCCCACAGGACACCCCCACACCCCTGGACACCCCCTGGACATCTTCCCACTCCCCTGGGCAGCCCTTCCACCCTCTTTGAAATGCTCCCACCCCTGGACATCCTCCCCACTCTCATGGACATCCAGGACCCCCCCCCCCACTCCACTGGGAAGCCCTCCCACACCCCTTGACACCCCCCCCACACACCCTTGGAACCCCCCCCCAAGACCAGAATCCAAACCAGAAAAACCATCATAAGTAGACCAAAACAAGAAGTAGAGAAAAATTAAATATTCAAATATATAACATTCAAATATTACACTTTCAACTTAAAAAAACTAAATCCAACCTAAAGGACTACCAGATACACTATTAAAACAACATTATTCAAAATTACATTTTACACTACAAACAACAAGAATTCAATCAACCTGTAAAATAATTTGACCATTCCACTTGTATGTGTTTGATGTCTTCATCAGTATATGGTTGAGGGTCATAAAATAGATAAAAATTAAAAGTATAGTAGTTAATGTTTATAATGAATAAATAAAATTGAAATATTATGGAAAAGTTTAAAAGGAAATATTACTAGGTCAAAGTTTACAATTGTCCGAGTTGTTATTATTTCATACATAAATCATAACATATAATATATGCATTCGATTACACCTTGTTTTTTCTTGGAAATTCTATTTGAATGAGTGTAAATTCAATATATTATTTTTATGTAATAAATCAAAAAGTACAAATTATAAATAGATATTTTCCTTCACATTTACATATTTGATCTTCGCACCCCTTTTCATTGTGTTTTTTCTAAAGTAGACCCATCCCTGTTAGAAAATACTACGAATGGGGTAAATTTAATATTCATTATAATATATAAAACTATTGAGAAATTGAATCTTACTTTACCAATATTTTCCTAAAACATTCATACACATCATCGTGGATAGAGCATATCCAATAAACTTTTTTATCCCTTGGGAAAAAAACACCTAACATCCAATGATCACTGATAAAGGAATATTTAAGGTTTGTGGTTTAATATGTTAAAATATAATGAACTCTTTGAGAGAGATGTTTTTCATAACTCACTCAAAAAGGCATCATCCAACATTGTGTGACTATATTTTGTTCGAGTCCTTCAGCAATATAAATCATTCTTTATTCCTCATCCAATGCACATACTTCAGGGGAAACCAATTATGGGTCCATGGATCCATATAAATCTATCCTCTCATTATTATCTCAAATGTAATAAAGATACCTAATTCAAAACAAACATAAGTATACATTTTTAATAAATATAACGTAGGGAAAAGGTGTTAATAATTACATGGAAAAAAATTTGCACCACATTGATGCCCAAATAATCTCCATAAACAAGCGCCATGATATCAGTTTTCATAATCCCCACAGTTATTTCACATCCACAAACATGAGTTCCCATTGGAAACACATAATGACCCACCAATAAATTTGAATATCTTGACAATTTTTCAAGACTACTAGAATCAGTATCTGATGTCATAGCCATTTTTCTTTATTTTTGTCTATATAGTATTTTTTACCTTTGAAGTATTCGTGTAAAAATAAATACAAAAATATATTAGTTTGCAAATTATAAAACAACATATATATATAAATATAATAAAAGATATAACATTCATACCTCTATTATAATGGGTCAATTAAGTTTGGATGGCCAAATTAAAAAATGGCTGATACTATGTCCAATTGTCGTCACTTTATCTGTAGGTAATGGTACTCAAACTGATCTATCTATAATATCATGTACAGTGACCCTTTGATTCTCTACCTCTAATTTTTGATGATGAATTGTATCTCCAATACAATATACCAACCCATATGAAATTATATTATGTTGAGGATCATCAATATATAACTCGCAATAAGTAGGATGTTGCGGCGGAGGAGTAGGATAAAAAATTGGGTCTGCAGGCTGAGGTGGGGGAGTACGAGCTACTTGCAGAGGTGGAGGATAAATAATGGGGTATGCAGGGGGAGGTGGAGTAGTAGGAGCTATAGTCTGAAATTGTCTTTGCATGTCTTCAAACATAGACTATACCGATGCTCAAATATTTTCCTCCATCGTCGCCTAAATATTTTGATCATCAGCCTCCAAGGATTCTATTTTTTTATAAACACTCTCAACATTAGATGTTGAAGAATGTGGAAATACATTTCTTATTGATACACCTGTCGGATATCATTGTACATGAATAGGATGTTTGGTCATTCCCATTGCTACGGATAAAATATCTTGCCTCCCAGTAGCTGTAAATACCCCATGTGAGCTCTGATCCTTAAGAGAGTAATGTATTAATAAATTGAACATTTATGTAATGATTGAAATTATATGAAGAAAATAGTTATCTTAAGTAAATAAAATTGATATCTAACAATCCTCTCATCTACGATTCTCGATTCTTCCAAAATATATTGCCCTTTTTCCCATCCGATCTCTCTTCCATTTTTCATGACTAGATGGAGAGGATGGAGGTGCCACCTCTCTAGATCTTGAAGACTCAACTCTTAGTTTTTGTAATTTTTATACCATCATTTCTTCCTCAAAAAATTCATACCCTTCTCGAGATAAACTATGATGGTATACATTTTTTTTATTAGATCTTCTGATGAGATTTCCTTGTTTGATGTAAATTAAGAATAATAAATCATTAAAAAAACATTAATAAGATCATTTATATAAGAAAACATATAAAATTCTACATTTCCCTTACCAAAAATTACTCTTTTCTTCTACATTCAACAAATTGTCTCCATATGTCTTCATCTATAAAAGGATATATACAACATGGATTGTCATGACTCCTATAACCAAAAATGAAATCTGATGAGAGGGTTGATTTGAAATCCCTCTATCTCCTGGAATCCATCGATAAGCATTTCTTCCTAACATTTCCTATGTCAGAAATATCAAATTCCATCTGATAAAGAAGAGGTTAAAGATATTATATATACTAGAAACATTTAAATAATAGTCAAACAATAGAAAATGATCTTACCAAAATTGTCTCCCACAACTGAGAGATTATCTCTTTATCAACACTTCTCCAATGATCATACAAAATGCTTACTTTTCCCTTACCCTAAGTTGATACAAAACTCTTAATATATATTGCATTTGGACCACTAGGAATATCATCCTCATCAAACTCAATGAGTATCATATGATCCTGCGTACGAGAAAGTGCTAATTTTGGTAAATGTGTGCACCCACATTTACCAACTCTTGAATTCTTTGTCATAATAGGACCACATGAGGAATATTGGGGAACATCAAGAGGATCATATGAATGTTCCTCCCTAGAGGTATGATCAGTATGCTCATCTCTAGACTCATGTGGTTGATCAGCTGGTTGATCTATCATTATCCTTCAAATCAAAAAAACAAATATTAGTTCACAAATATACAAATTCAAATATTTTAATTCTCCTATAATAAAAAAATAGAAAATTATACTTAGATATGTAATAGTAAACATTGTTAATATGGTAATCCTGTTAAAAAATGGTAAATATGGTCAAGATGGTCAAGATGGTAAACATGGTAAACATGGTAGACATGGTAATCATGGTAAACCTGGTAAACCTGGTAAATATGGTAAAGTAATTATCACTGAACAAAAATAATAGATATATAATTTATGTAATGGTAAACATGGTAAAGTAAACTAAAAAAACTTAAAAGAAACAAAAAATTATACTTATTTTGTTTTAATTAAAGTTTTAATTAAGAAAAAACTTACAATGTCTAACATTTTATGAAAAAAACAAATCTAAATAATAAATAAAGAAATGTTACCTGTAATTTTAGGAATGTACAAATGGATTGTTTTCCCAAATTCCTTTGTTTTGATCGTTCTTTATGGCACAAACAACGTCTTCAACATGCTCATCATTATGTTCTATTAATAATTCCATGGAAGTAGGAATCTCACATAAATCAGCATCATCATCTAGTTAATCCTCACCAAAATTTTGTTTTCTCCCTTATAAAAAAACAGCCCACTGCATATCTGATTGATCTACTACATAGAAAATTTCTTTTCAGGTGTTTCCATTATAAAAGAATCAGTTGTGTCTTCCAATCTATTTATATTAACAAGTTTCATTCCAAATTCATCATTTCTAACACTGTTGTTATCGATAAACCATTTACAGTTAAAAATGGGAACTTTAATTTTAAAGTAATCAACCTACCATACGTCTTCAATCACTCCATAATAAGAACTTGGTTTAGAAATTGGGTTTTTGTCCTTATCACTCAAAAAATGCATTGCTTCTACAAACAACAGAACACCACTATTCTGAATTTCACCTATTTTTTCCTGAGCTTTCATATGAAATGTACAACCATTAATTTCATAACCGGACCATGTTATCACATTTAAACATGGACCACTGACTATTCATTTTAATGTCTCTGATACATTTGATCTACCAAGCAATGTCATTTTAAACCATAACAAAATATTTTTGTTGTGATAATTCAAAATCCACATTTATTTCTTCTTTGGATGACATTGTTTCAACTCATTAATATGAAATGTGATATATGGTTGAGCATCAGCTATGTTATTCATGTTGTATGATTCTAACTTATTCATCTGTTCAGCTGACAATGATTTTACTTTCAAGCCACAAATCCCATTTCCCTAATTATTAACTCGTTCATCGAGAGATGGAGGCAAACATATGTGTTTTTCCACATCCAAGTAGCTCGTACAAAACTCTGCAACCTCTTCAGAAATATAGTTTTCAATAATGGAGGTTGCAGGTTAATATGGATTCTTAACATACCCCTTAAATATTTTCATATACCTTTCAAAAGGATACATCCAATGAAGATATACAGGTCCACAATGTTTATTTCTCGAACAAGATGAATCATTAAATTAACCATTATATCAAAAAATGTTATAGGAAAATACATTTCCAGTTGATAAATTATAAAATTTGCATCCTTTTCCAAAATGTTCAAAGCATTCACATCAATCTCCTTATTACAAATTCAATTGAAAAAAATAACACAACTTCATCATAGTTTTTCTTACACGGATGAGAAATATTCCACGCAATGGAACCGATAGAAGTTGTTTCTTCATGACGTGAGAATCATGAGATTTCATACCTATCAACTTCAAGTCCTTCAATGAGACAAAATTTTTTACATTTGAATAATAACCTTTAGGCACTTTCATATCATGAAGACACTGACAAAAGCTAATTTTCTCCCTCATCAATAATTTATGGCAAGCCGGGGGAAGAAATTTTCATCCACTTTTAGGAGTGGTAGCTAACTCCAAATTTATTCCCATTAATAGTAAGTCTAATCTTGCATTTAACCCATCTTTTTTATTTCCTTTAATATCTAACAATGTTCTAATCAAACAATCGTATATATTCATCTCCATGAGTATGACATCAATATTATGTTTAACATCATGATATCTCTAATATGGTATCTTAAAAAATATTGAACCTTTCTTCCAAATATGTCTATCATTAACAGATATTTGTGTCTTTCCCAATGTCACATCAAGGTTTTCCACCCTCTCAAAATACAGATCAGGGGACGACGGTTTTGGAGAAATATCAAATTCTTGTGAGCCATTTAATGACTTTTTTATTCTTTTATAAGGGTGATCTATATGCATAAACTTTCGATGAACCATGTACACTATTTTCCTCCCATGATGCAATTGACAATATGACGTCTTTTGTTCACAAATTGGACATGCTTTATGCCCTTTAACACTGTATCCTGAAAATTTTCCATCTGCTGGGAAGTCATTTATAGTGAACAAAAGCACTGCATGCAGTTACAAATATTCCATTTTATAGTAATCATACACCCTAATACCATCCACCAATAAAAGATTCAAATCATCGATCAACGGGGACAAGTAAACATCAATATCATTGACGGGTTGCTTCGGATGAGAGATCGTTATACTCAACATGACATATTTTCCCTTCATAAAAACTTCAGGAGAGAGGTTTTAAATTACCAATAAAATAGGCCATGGACTATGTGTGCTACTTAGGGTTTGGTATGGATTCATTCCATCTGTGTACAACCCTAGTTTGAGATTTCTAATTTCATTCCCAAACGTAGAATACTACTCATCAATTTTCTTACATTGTAGTCAATCAGCTAGATGGCGTATTTTTCCATCACATAACCACTCATCAGCATGCCATCATGTTTTTTTTGCATCATGTGAATTAGAAAATAAATGTTTAAAAAATGGAATTATAGGAAGATACCAAAATACCTTTGAAGGGATATTTGTAATCTCTACATCGGCCTCTAATTTTTCATTCACCTTATATGGTGATGTCCCACATTTAGGATACTCTGATAGAAATTCATAATCCTTCCTATATATAATACAGTCATTCGGACAGGAATGTATTTTATTATATCCCAATCGCATCGAACATAATGTTTTCTTGGCCTTATAATGTGAATCTGAAAGATTGTTATCTTTTGGAAGAATGTCTTTCATCAATTGTAGCAGTTTTGTAAAACGTCTGTCACTATATCCATGTTTCGCCTTCAGGTTAATCAATCATAACACTACCGAAAAAACTGTAAAATCTGTACAACCAAGATATAATGGTTTTTCATCATCACCATATAGATGCACAACTATCAGTTCTATCTCAACTTGTTCTGCTGCAATATCGCGAATCATTTCTTCAATTCCATCAGACATACCATCTTGAAAATCATCATCATCTGTGACATTCCATCCAGTTCCACCCTGAAAAATCCAAGGACTATAACTCGGATTAAGACCATGAAAAATCAGATGATCTTTTATTTCTATACATTTTAACTTCTTCATATTCAAACATTTCAATCATGGATATAAAAAAATGTCACTACTTAGAACATTTCATTTACAAAATTCAATAAATGCATCAAAAAATTTCTCATATTCATTGCTCATTCGAGGTGTCATAATCCAACTTTGACTCATTATTACCTATAAAAAATATCAAAATTATACATATTTTTAAGATAAGATAAATGTATTTTTATATGAAAAAAATCATAATTTGAATGTAAATAAATTTTGAAATATAAAAAAATCGATGTGAATTTAAAAAAATATGCTTGAATATGATTTTAAAAAGAACATATATATGGATATAACAGTTTTAAATTCCATGGAATCAAAGAAAACCATGGGGCCTCTAATGGATGATAGAAAATTAAAGAAAATGGAGTAAACCTGAGAATCAAATAAAATTTAAAATAAAAACTCGGATAGAGAAAATCACAATGTAAAGCCAATCATCAAGGCACAATGGGGCCAGGATAACTATGAATATTTGGAAACCACGACATGGTCTCCCTCATAACCCATAATTTACTCATAGTAGATGACTGGTCAAAATATATATAACCAAATAGAATCATATTGCAACACTAATATCCATGAAACAATACAATCATCATGTCATAATCTCACAAACCATGATGCAGCAGTCAATCCCAACTGAAACTTATCCCCCACCCCCTTGGACACCCCCTAGACACCACCACCCCCTTGGACAGTCCTCAACCCCATGGACACCACCCCCACCTCCATAGACACCCCCTCAACACCACCACCCCCTTGGACACCCCCTAGACACCACCACACCCTTGAACCCCCCCCCCCCCCACCTCCCACCCCTCCTGGACAACACCACCCACCTCCTACCCACTTCGACACCCCCCCTGGAACCCCCCCCCCAGACAACCCTGGAACCCTCTTCACAGGCCCCCACCCCCATGGACACCCCCCCCCCACACACACAGAGAAACACCCCTGGACTGCCCCCCCCACCTCCATGAACACCCTGGACACCCCCAACCCTCTGGGCAGCCCTCCAAACCCTCTAAACACCACACCCACCCCCTTGGACACCCCCTGGACACCACCAACCCCTTAGACAACCCCCACCACTTTGGACAACCCCCCCCCCCCCCACACACACACACCTAGACAGCCCCCACCCCACTAGAAAGCACCCCCACCCCTCATGGGCACCACCACCACCCCCAACCCCTCTGGACACCCCCAACCCTCTGGACAGCACACCCCCCCACGGAAAACCCCCCAAACCCTCTGGATAGGCCCCCACCCCCTTGGACACCACCCACCCACCCACCCACCCCATTGGACATCCCCCCCCCCACCCACACACACACACCCCTGGACTCCCCCCCCCCACCTCCACGGACACCCTAGAAACCCCCCAACCCTCTAGATAGCCCCCCGAACACTCTAAACACCACCCTCCACCCCCTTGGACTCCCACTGAACACCACCACCCCCTTGGACAACCCTCCACCCCTCTACATATCCCCCACCCTCTGGAAATCCCCCCACCCCTCTAGACAGCCCCCCCTACCCCACCCCTCCTGGAACCCACCCCTTACCCCCTTGGACACCCCTAACCCTCTAGACACCCCCCGGACAACCCCCAAAACCCTCTGGACAGGCCCCCACCCCCTTGAACACCCCCCACCCATACACCCCCTTGGATAGCCCCCCCCCCTCCTCCCCCACACACACACCCCTGGACTGCCCCCCCCCCCCCCCTCCATAGACACCCTAGACAGCCCCCAACTCTCTAGGCAGCCCCCTGAACCCTCTGAAGACCACCCCCACCCCCTTGGATAGCCACCCATCCCTTTGGACGGCCCCCAACCCCCTGGACAGCCCCCACCCCTCTAGACAGCACCCCCCACCCCTCCTGGAAACCACCCCCCACCCCCTACCCCCTTGGACAACCCCCGAGACACCCCCAACCCTCTGGACAGCCCCCACCCATTGAACAACCCCCCAAACCCTCTTTACAATCCCCCACCCCCTTGGACACCACCTACCGTCCCACCCACCCCCTTAGACAGCCCCCCAACCCCTTCGACACCCCACCCCCTTGGACCCCCCCCCCCCCCACACAAACAACCCTGGACTGCCCCCCCCCCCCCACCTACATGGACACACTAGACAGCCCCCAACACTCAGGAAAACCCCCAACCCCCTAGATAGCCCCCAACCCCCAAGACAGCCCCCATCCCTCTGGATAGCCCCCAGAACAACGGTATTTTAACCTCGAGCTACTAGTTTTGGCATATCTAGGGATTTTAACTTCAAGATACTAGTTTTTTGTATCACGCCATTATTCAAAATGAGAAACATGAATTGTATCTCCTACTAGTCTAAAATGACCTATTTTTCAATGAATTGGGTTTTAATAGCATATGAAGACTTATAATAGTCCATGAAAATAAGTGACGTAAATAGTTTATGGAAAAACAAAAAGTGATACCCAAAATAGAAACAACCAAGGATCCAAAACAAACATTCTACCATGAAAAACCGTATATTCTTATAAAATATATCACACTGGTACACGGAATGGGTGTATCACGGTGTTTTAGATATAAATTGCAGTCATATAGGTGAATGAGATCATTAGTTTTCAATGACAACAAAAATTACAATCAATATAGGGCATCAGCGAAAAAAAACAAACGAAATAGAAGTAGGTGAGGCTTACATGAATATTTAGAGTCGGCCTTATAGATCTAGTGATAATAAATAATATGATGATGTAAAAACAAGGTAAGATGTTTCAAAATTGAATAATCTTACCTAGATTAAATAAAAAATTACAAAACGTAAATATATACTATCCATAAAAAAATGAACGAAATAAAGTCGTGGGAGGCCTACTTGAGTGTTGTGAGTGGAGATGATATATCTGATGAGAGTAAAGATGATAAACGATGATGGAAAAATGAGTTTAATGAAACGATATCGAAGAGTCGATTCGAGGTTTTTCGCATGAGAGAGATGAGTCACGGGTCTATCAATTGAAAAATCAGCAATGACAATCCATAAGGCAGGATAAATTTTTTAAATGTTATATAATGTCGTTTATTTAATAACTGATGTTATAAATGGATCAGATACTGCATTTTTTATGTCATTTATTTTATAACCAACGTAAAAAAAAGCTGTGTGTTGGTTTTTTACATTATATATTCTATAACCGATGTAAATAACACATCAGAAAACATAGATTTTATGTCAGTTATTTTATAACCGATGTAAAAACTGTTGTTTGTTGGTTTTTTTAAGTCTGTTATAATATAACAGATGTAAAATATTCTGTGGTTTTGGTTTTTATGTCGGTTATCAAATAACCGACATCAAAAAGGCCTCAAATGCTACCTTTTTGATGTCGGTTATTTTATAACTGATGTAAAAAAATTGTTAGATACCTCATTTTTTACATCGGTTATTTGATAACCGATGTAAAAAATATCACGCGTTCGTTTTTTACGTCGATTAATTTATAACCGACGTAAAAAATTTACTCTTAGTATTTTTTATGTTGGTCATAAAATAACCGACATAAAAAACCACAGATCACAGATTTTAACATCAGTTATATATAACCGACATAAAAAACGATGACGTTAAAAATGTTTTCTGCACTAGTGAAAAACTCATCCTTAACAAGGTTAGATGGAAGGAATGGTTCTATTATGAATCAATTTTAAGAGAATTCTAATATAATACATTTTTTAACTACTGAATGATGTTTCTCCAAAATTAATTGTTGGGAATGTTATGATGAATCACATTAATGTTATTTAAAAATATATTGGGGATTTATTTAATTTTTTTAATTTTATTTTATTTGTATTATTGTCATTACCGGTTGTGGGATACTATCGAAAATCATGTTGTTGAGGAGATTTTTCAATTTTTCTCCATTAAATAATTGAGGAGAATAGTATGGGGAAATTTCTCTATTTCACAAGAAGCCTAGTACAGTAAAAGGTTAGGAAAAGGGTCTTTTTTTAACTATACCTGTATTTGAAATACATTAGTTCATCCTTACATTCAAATATATGGACTCAACTAGATATCGATTCATACATGGATTCTATTTTATGTGGAATATGTTGTTATAATTCCTATAAATATTGACATAACCTCATAAGAGGATTAATATGGGAGCTTGTTTATATTTTTGGATGAAATTGATAATAGTTCAACGCTAATCAATAAGGTTTTCCGCCAACTAGAGAAGATGATATTAATCAACATATTCGAAATAAAAAATTACCTACTTTTGTGATCCAATACAAGTAATTCAGTGTTGTAAATAAAATTTCAAGATAGGTGTAGTATGGTCCCTATTTATAAAGGTAAGAATGAGAAAGAGAGTTTTTGAATGTTCATGAGTAATAGGGGAAGTCTAGATGAGAATATAATTAATAAAAATAAAAAATGGGATTATATCTATTTAAATAATGGTATTGGGAAAGGATTTTATAATGTTATAAATATAGTTCAACGGTAAATCTCTATGTTTCCCTTAGTGTTTCTCTCAATATATGTACTCTTTTTCATGCTAACCTTGTGCTTTGTCCTATGAATCTGACTCAAAAAATGTAGGGGCTAGTTTTCTAGTTAGAAAAAATGGGCATGGCATAGAATAATTTGATTGAAAATTAAGGTGTTGTGGGGTATTCAACCCTATAAGAATCAATTTTATGGATACTCTTATTAAGGGAAGTGAGGCTAAGTAGGTTGACTCTTCTGATGAAATATATAACAATGAGGTAACTGTACAAGATAATGTTGATATAGAATTATGTAAGGAGCATAAAATGGAAACCATTAAAGGTATAGGAAAATAAAAATTGATTGCTTCCTCTTAAAAAAGTGAAACCCTAAGATTCTTCATATTCATATATCCAAGGATTAACGAGGAATCTAAACCACTATGTATTCTTCTTAGAAAGTTCTATTGTAGGATGGTAGCTTAAGGATTTTTGTGTCTAATGTTGTTGTTTCTTCTAGAAAAGGTGAGGGAATTGAAGAATTTCTTGGTATGAACATTATTGTTGAAAAAGCATATTAAATAAACAATGTTATCATTGATAGGGAAAGGTTTTAATCGGTGATCTTTTTGTTTTTAAATTTTTTCATTATTATAAAACACCCATTTTCCCTTATCAAACATATATGACTATTATAAAAACAATATAGCGATCACAAACAAATGTAACACATTAATTTACAAGGATCAATACTCATCAAGAGTTTCTGGAACATAACATGGATTGGAAATAATCTAATACCAAAAAATCAACTAGAAAATAGGCTTTTTATGTGGTTACAGTAAGAAATGAATATACACACACCTGTAATGCACTAGTTCCTATAAAATCATCTATATTATTCCTAGTAATAAATATGTAACAATTATTTTTTGAGAAAATTTTACAAACATTTACCAATTGTATTATAATATTTTCATTGTGCTTATTTTAATTCTTAAACTCTTCACTTCTTGCTTAAACTTTTTCTTCACATTCATACTCAGTAGCACGTAATAAATTATTTGTGTAATTCAATATAAAACCTATATCTAATGGGTTTTTCTAGAATGTTAATCTAATTGGTTAATCTGGAAAAATTAATATGATTCCTATATATAGTCTGAAACCTTCTATCCACCAATATTTTTCTACTCACCACATAATTCAATCTATCTCTGATTTCTCAATATATAAATGTATTTCCAGTGAAACAGTATTCCTCTCTTGCCTCAAATTTCAACAAATCTGATCAAAACCAACTCATTTTTCTTATTATTCTATTTCAACAAAGATATTCCTGCGCTAGAAACATCCTTTTCCAAATTATGTCTTCCAAAATTTTATTTGATATCATTATAAGAAGCAATCTCTATAGCAATTCCATTTTCTCTGCACATGAACAGTACACTATTTTCTTACTCTTACTACACCATTTATAAATAACATATTTTAGGAAGTATATGTAGGAAAAAAAATCTATTTTCCCATGCAATTAAAATAAGAAATTCAAATCACACTATAAAAACAATTCACCATAAAATTATCAATAGTTCTAGAATATTATTTAGTGATTACAAGAAACTTCAATGACATCACCATTAATAAAATTTCATTAAACATTGTTAATATAATGATTTTTCTCAATGATTTTTCAAATAATAAAATTCCATCTCAGAATCATCACTTTTGATATATTTATTAATGTTTCATAATGATCTTTTCAAGGGTACATCTTCACAAAACAATTTCCAAAAAAATGATTTTCTAATAACTCCATAGAGTTTCTTCATCACAAGTGAAACTATTCGATGTTCTAGTAAATATTATTAGGAACATTTATTAATTTTTCACCTATATTATATCTTCACTTGATTCCTTGAATCATGAAACATCAACAAATTATCTTCATATAGAAATATTTTTATGACATCTTCACATAATGAATACAAGCTCGTACAATGTAATTCATCTAGAATCATCCTTATAAAATTTTGTTTCATCAATAATCATAAAAACCATTAAACAAACATCATCTATTTTATTCTTTAGAACATCATTTTATAATCATTTTATATACAAATTATTCCCATTAGACATAATTAAATATATCATTATTTTAAACTATCTAAAAAAACATTCATCCTCTACAACTTCCAAAACATTATTGAATATATCTTTTATCATACAACAAATTTTCTCTTCCTTTAAACTTGGGAAACTTATTTCTCATTTTAACTCAAAACTAATTCTTATCATTTTACTCATTCTACATACATTAGATTTTCAAAACTCCTGAAATTAGGTAATTAGAGTAAACAAGGAATCTCTATATTTTATTATTGAACAATTAATCTGATAATAATTTACCAAAATTAATTTCATGAATTTGTATAATAAAAAGGGTTTTTCTACCGACCTTTATACTAAAACATAAATTCTATATTTGGTGTGTTGCATGAACTTTGTTAAAAAATTCATTGTCTAATTCTCTATTTTTAGAAATTATTTCTTTTCACTATTGTTGGAAGCCTTTAATAATGTAATGTTGATTTTTTGTAATGAAAAAAATAAAATCCAATCTTTATACTAATAATAATCCCACCAAAACAACTTCATAACAACACCCGACATCCCCAAAAACACCATCATCCAACATGGTAGAGAACATATCCCCCTATATATATTTTTTAACCAAGACCAGAATTCACTATAACATTGTAACTCAAGATATATATTACTAATACAATAATTTGAATCCTATGTGATAAAAATAGATATTGGAAACATGTTTCATTAATCATAAAAATCATGCAATCCTTAAGTAATTACCTAAGAAACTTCTTCTTACCCATCAAACATCTAGAAAATTCTAGCTTTTTCTACTAGAAAAATATATCCCATATTCACATCCATAAACTATTAAAACAAGTCACCCATTATAAAATAATATATTACCCATTTTAAGAACTCTCCCTAAATTAATTCCTTACATAGGTGTTTAATCAAATAATAATTGATAGATTTATGTGTCATCATTATTCTTCTCCTTGAAAACACTATCCAAATTCATGATAAGATGGTGGTGGAAAACCGAGTCTTACATTAAATGATTGGGTGGTTGTACACACATGTACCACCTCATCATATAAAATTTTTCATTTGTTAATGGTTTAGTGAATATATTTGTAACATTCTCTATTATATGGACCTAATCCATCTTCTATTCATTTTCACCACATGAACATTGATGAAGTTCAATTTTCTATCAATATTCTTTGAATTAAAATCTATCACTATATTTTTTGTGTGATTTATTGTAAAGTTTTTATCAAAAACCAAAAGTAGGGGAAACTCAACTTTTACAAAAAAATCATTTACGTGAGTCTGTATACACATAAGTTATATAAAAATTTTAGTGTTAACCACATAATCTACATCATCTATAATGAGTGTTTCGAAAATTTAATTTATTGTATATAAGTTCACCAAACATTCCCCAGATATAAAATTCCAAAAAATGAAGATCATCTATCCTCAACACTTCCTTCCCCATTACTATCTATATAACATATAGATAAATCTTTCTTTAATTTTTATATTTTATACCCAAATCATTTGTCCCTTAGATATATATGATAATTTTATTTCTTTACATGAGATGTGATTTTTCTAGTGCAATTTTATACCTTACAAAAAAAGTAATATTATACACAAAATCTAGTCTTGATGTTGTTAGCTATAACCAATGTCCAACAAGATTACTAATAATCTAAGTATCAACCTTATTTCCTTCACTATATTTAGAAAAACTGGTGACCATTCAAATTAGGGTCAAAATTGGACTTTAATATTCCATTCCAAATATCCTTATAATTATCTTAGCATTAATATCTTATTATAACAACATATATTTATTATTTTATGATATTTATAATCCAATAAAATATTTAACTTCACTGAGAATGTAAATTTCTTTAAATACTTCATATCCTTTGTAAAAAATTCACCTAATTCTTCATAATTCCTAGAAAAGATAATTTCATCATCATAAATAATATAAATAAGGGAGAACTCTTGATTTTCATTTATATAGATTTTGTTTTCAACTGTTATTTCATTAAGTTTTAAATTCCTTAAGAATGTTTCCAATTTGAAATATCATCAACTTAGATATTTTTTCCCATACAAAGCATTATTCAACTTACACACATAATATTCATCTTCACCAATCATGATGTCACATAATTTTTCAATATAAACTTCTTCATTGATATATCCATTAGGAAAATATTACATTACATACATCTAATAAATTTTATATATTTATTTTATAATGATATAAATAAATATTATGGAAGTCAATAATAATTCTACTGAATTAAAAGTCACATAAAAATCAATACATTTGGTTTTTCAGTAACCATTATATACTAGTTATTCTTTTTTTATCACTTCACCATATGAATACAACGTTTTTCACAACTCCCACATTGTACCAGCTTCATTTTTAATATATAGTTTTAGAAAAAGTTCCCATAGTTCATTCATCTTAATCTGATCCAGCTCTTTATTCATAGCATAAATCAATTATAGATTCTCAAAAGATTAGACAACATATTTTGGATCAACATTTGAATATAAGGAAACATGTGAAATTTAGATTTATATTATTCAGGTTTAAACTTATTGTTGTTGATCATCGATAATGTTCGATCATAAAATTGCTTCCTCATCATTTTATGAGATGTATGAAGATCATCTTCATAACTTGGGAAATATGAGTCAGAATCCTCATCAAAAGAATCTTTAGCATTGTTACATTATTAATAACCTTTTCATATTTATCAACAACAACTTCCTCATCTTCACATGCTTTCTCATCTGCTTCTTTCTGTAAAACATTTTTAAATTATTTTCTAAGAACACTCACACATGATAGAAAACTATTTTCATGTTTCATTATTATATCATTATTATCACCTAAAATTAGTATAATAGATAATGTATTTACCTCAACTCCTCTATGATAAAATGTTTCATTAATTCCATCCTTGAATGTTATAATTCAATAACATCCAAAAACCTTTAGCTGTTTCAAAAATTGAGTTTCTTGGTAAAACAGTTGGTAAGAATTCCTATTAGATACTGGCCTATAGAAACATTGATTATGAGTATCAATTATTTAACTAATATACTACCTCAAAAAATAATTAGAATTATCTTTTTCGGTCAATATTTTTCTTGCAATATTTACCAAAATTCATTTCATTCTTTCTACAAAACCATTTTTCAAAAAGTTTTATTGTCAAATAAACTCATGAAAATTTCTTTTTTCAATATAAACTCTAAATTCTTCATTTTTTGTTTTCCCCATGTTACCATTTAATAGCTTCTTTAATGAATACCCACATTTTTATACTCTTATCCTAAAGTAATTAAATATTTTCAAAGCCTTTGATTTATATTTCAAAAACATAATTCAGTTAATGACAATAAAATTGTCAATGAAATAAATAAATTACATGTATATATATATTGAATTGGCACTTATTGTCTCAAATCTATCATTGTGAATCAAACCCATGGAATGGGTTGAATGTATCTCAACATTCTTATGAAGGGAATTTTTAATCATCCCTTTCTAGAAAATGGAACAACGCTAAACTCTTCTACAATTATTATTTGGAATATCATAAATACTAACCAAATTTTTTTCATACTCATATTCCTTTGAAACATAATTCCAGACATTTTTCACTATAGTTTATTTTCATCCATAATTCTCATATATCATGAACTTTCCATATTAACATCTTAAATTAAGTTTCCCTTATTCTGTTGGCCTTTGGAAAAAATATACCTAACTTCAATTCTTTTCACACAAAAAAATATCCTTTTTTAAAACAATATCATTTCCTTAAAAAAATAGTTTTGAAACAATTTATATGATCTTTTTATTCCCATTAATAAAAACATATTTTGGATTTTAAATTTTCTTCCCCAATGATGGAAGATCTAATGAATTTTATTCTGAGTGACTCATCACTATAAATTCTCATTGTACCTTTTGAAAAATGATCCATATAATTCTATTGTTTCAAATAACCTATCATATTTGAATTAAACTGACTCTATATTATCCATGTTCGATATCCTTTTGTAGATTTCAGACAAGTTTCAATAACAATTTCTATTTTCCTTTCTTTTTTATTTCTTCACATCTAAATTTTGATGTTTTTTATAAAATAATTATGGTGATAGTAACACAACAAGACATCTTTTTTCGATATTTATAGTTTTTCACATCTTTCACAAATAGTTTCAATATTTGGAATATATTTTTAGAATTCATACATATTTTATCATATTTAATTATATGAGTGGGTTGACACCCCTTCAAAATCTGACACAATTTACTCTTGTAAATATTATACTATAGATAATTTTAAAAAAATCAATATGAAAAAATCCACCATAATACGTTGAGTTAGTAAAGAAATAATATTTCCATAGAAACATCCATACTTTCTGGATTAGCATACTATAATCCATCAACATTATTGTTTTCAACTGTGTAACATTTATATACACTACTATTTTTCTAATGTTATAATGTTTTGTTCGTCAACATATATTTCATCTTATCTTTGATAGAATTATAAGTAGTATATTATTTTGGTTTAGACATTGATATTTTAGAAAACATAATTTTCCAAAATTTCCTATCTTTTCTACAAACATGGTTTTCTAAACATCCATTTACTTGTAAACAGTTTCATATTTCATATAGAACGTTGAGAAATGTTTTTCCTTATCCTTTTGATGTTGTAAAATTTTAGAAATTTTATACTGATTAGTAATTAATTTTTGGAAATTTGTAACTCATTGGTTAGTTTTATTATGTTTCTGTTAAACAAGATATAATTATTCATCTTACACTTAACATATTCACTAACATAATAATATTTACATTCATATATTTATCAAGATATTTATTCATATTATAAGTCTCTATTAGAAACTTGTAATTTTATTCAAGAAAATATTCTTTATTTTTTGTCATAGTATTTTCCTTCTTTATCTTATCGATAACGCACTCAAGGGTTTCTATCTTTTGAAGACATTACTACAACTCTTTTTATACATAATCTCAATTAATTTCACTTCTTCTTAAAAAATACTATTTCATCACTAGTGAACTTTTCACCATTCACCATAGTTATAAAAAATGTTCAGTTTTATCATCACTGAATTTTTTATCTTCTACTTCACTATTGTTATCTTCATTTTTTTAGACAAATACAACCTCTTTTTGGATTTATAAAACTTTTTTCCATTCCCATAGAATAATATTAGAGTTTTTCTACTATTTTCTAAAATTAACTTCTTAACATTATATCATATCCATCACATTATTCATCTCCCTTTCATTGAGGGTAATTTTAATAAAAATTCCAAGCGGGTATGTAGAAAAAACATTTCAGGGTTCACTTCACATTGTAATTTCCAATGTTTCATTTCACATATTTATAAAAAATAAGTTAATAAATTCCTATTAATTATTACTAACCTCATATTCAACATTAGGTTCACTATATTTTGGATCATTGGTAATTTTATTGGATATTCCTTTCTTCAAAATGTTGATGGGAATTTTTCAATCATCATTTTCTTTACCCTTCATAGATTTCCTTACTATCATTTTATATGTGATTATATTACAATATAGATCCACCAAATATAGAGTTTCAAAATATCTATTATCCAATGATGGAACATTAGAATAAAACTTATTAGGAATAATACATAAGATATTTTCAATTCTAATTTAATCATCCACCTTCCCTCCAATAAATATTATAATCCATACAATTTAATTCAACCATATAAAGAAGTCTCCAACATATTCATAATCAACCATTTCAAGATCTTAATAATTCAGCTTCCATATTTTGTACAAGGTTTTCATAAATTTTTATTTTCTTTATATCCATTCTTATACATATCCAATATGTATTTATTAGTTCTAATTCTACTAACCCTTGGAAATACACTTTTAATGATTGAGGAAATTATATCTTATCTATAATTCCTATCATTCTATAAATTTTTTTTATTGGTAGATATAAGGGAAAAATCTTCTAAATGAGTTTTGAAACCACGTTTTTTAACTTCAATAACTATATAAATAAGAGACATATGTAAGGGAAAAATTTTATATTTTTAAATATTAAAGTTTCATCTATTGAAAAAACGAATCCCCTTACTATTCATGAGATTAATCAGAACCATTGGATGTTCAATTTTCTAATAAACATCAAAAAATAATCAATATATAGAACCACCCCTCTAATAAAAATAATATTTAACAATGTGATTAATATGAGTGGTATAGGGTGAATCAATGATCTGTTTATTTTTAAAAATTATTCGTTGAAATGAAACAACCTTCTCCTCTAGTTAAAGAGTAATTTCTTTTTCGAAAACAAGTATAAAAACACAACCATGGGGAACCCAAGAATTTAAAATTTTCACAAATCAAAAATAGTGGCTAGTAATTTTCATCATTTGTAAATAATCAATAATAACAAATCCATTAGAAAAAAATAATTTTAATATTGTTATAGAAAGTATGGAATATCCATACTTGATTAGTCACTAAAAGTGGATAATATTAATTTTTAATATCTTTATATTCATTGTTCCAATGTCCATAAACATTTTTTTAGTGAATTACATAAATAGAACTTCATTTCTCATCAAAAATGCAATTCATGTTTAAAATATAAATTTGGGCCCAATAATTCATTTGTTTGTTGACAATATTATATTCATTTTCTGATTTTTAAATTTTGGGATATGATTTATCACCTTTTTTGGAACATTTTATCTTTCAGGTACGATGGATGAATCCCAAAGGAAGATGGAGAATTTTGCGCCTGAAGGCAGGAATTTTCTGGAAAAAGCATAATGGGCCAAAGGCCCATCAAACAAATGTGGGGCCCAGAAACCAAACCCAATGAAGCTCAAATTTATACAGTAGAAAGAAAAATCTATGAGTATGATTTTATTCAACTGTTTCCGGAGCTAATTCTGATGTTTTCATGATGATAAAGGGATATGAAGTTAAGATTTAAATGGTGGACTCGTCATTAATGAACAGAAATCTGTCCCACCATTTTGACCATAACATCCATACGGCTGAGCCAAATTTCCTGAGATTTCGAGAGCATCTATAAGACACATGAAAGAAGATATTTTATATTTATGACACCTTCGTATTTGGCCATATGAAGTGTCAAACGCACACGTCAAAATGGAGGACGAATCTGGACAGTTTTCAGGGTCAACTTCAAAACGTCAATTTCCTTTTGATTATTCACCCTCATTTTGACTCTATTAATTGTTGGGGGGTAAATTGATTGTGGGGGCTGAAACTAAGCCTCCAAATATTCCTATATAAGGAGATTGTGGTGAAGGGAATTTTCATCAAACATTTTCCTTTGAATCTATGTTTTTCTTTCAATTATAATTTCCCGCTTTCGTTTTGTAATGGCATCATCAATTTCTCTAATGTAAGTTTTTCATTCACATTTAGTATTTTAATAAAATTTCTTCTTCTTCTTCACTTTTTATTTTCCATTCCTTCACACGTTGATACCGTTTAATCGTAGTGTGAATTTATTCACACCCGCACTTGTGAGTTCATCACACAACGATGGAGTGTTCATTTTGATTAATGTTTTTTTCTTTCTTCTTCAATCCGGCTTCTTTAAGTCAATTACCCGCTTCCAATGATAGAATAGAATCAATGGAGGGCTAACCTTTTATGTTTTTATCCTAGGGAGTTTCATGAGTTGGATTGAATATTATTTGATGTTCTTAAATTCTTAAATTTTTTATTTATTTTAAGAGTTCCTTTCTTTGATTTATCTTCTTCTTTGTCTTCATCGACTTTAACAAAGACACATTTTGAGTGCTAGTAAGATCCAATTCCTTGGAGTTATCATTTAATTGATCCTCTAAGTGAATTTTTTATTAGCCTTGAAAATATGTATGGATTAAATCGGAGAATGATATTGAGGAATTATTTCATTTAATGGATACCTCTTGAACCGATGAACAGAAAATAAAATGAAAAACAAATACATCCAATCAATCCCAAGAGAAAACCTAAGATCAACTCACCTTAGTTAGTTTTTTTAATTCATGTAATTTTATTGGTTTTTTCTTTAAATTAAATAAATATTTCTTCAAATCAATCAACACCATAGTTGGCCACTGCATAGCCAATCCCATATCCAATCATAGCATCTCAAGGTTACTTCTTCGGTCTCTGTGGATTCGACCCCTACATGTACTACATCGACCGCTTTTACCAGTAGGGTAAATTTTGGTGCAACCAAATTTTGGCGCCGTTGTCGGGGACCCAAGAATGTTTTCTTAGACACCCACCTTCTATTCTCACCAAACTTCTATTTTCTCACCTATATTTCTCTTTTCTTTTCCCCTTTCTATTTTCGTGTGCCCAAAAAATATCCAAATCCAAATTTAATTCAACTCCGATGGAGTATCATCAACAATATCCCTTCAAAAACTCAAGATTTAATCAGTTTGAAAATCCACATTGGGAATCACCAACCTTTTTTAATCAACCTTTCAATGAATACCCCATACCCGATAACATGAACAAAATTTGTAGTGATGAATGTTTAAAAAATCAATTTCCATACCTATCAAGAATGATTGAAAAGATGAATAATGAGAAAGTTCATGATGTCCAAATATCTATCAATCCTAATCCTAAAACAATTCTTCAAAAATTGTGTGAACAAATGGAACAAATGAATTCAGAGGTATGAAGTTTTAGACTAGAATTACAAAACATTAAAACATGTGTGGACCCCATTCCCACTCAACCCATCCATTCCTCAATATTTATAGAAGAATATTGTAACACACAAACCCCTCATCCATTTATTGAAGAACCAACCTTAGGATTTGGGATAATTGAAGAGAATCGTGGAGTTTTTGAAGGATATTTAAATCAGGAGGAAATTGATTTTTTGGATTCAAAAGAGGAAAATTTGACATCATGGATTGATTTTCCTAAATATAACACCATTAATGATTTTTCAAAAAAACAAATCACTGAACAATTGGGAGAAATACCTAACATTGAACCCATACACACTCCTAAAATTCAACTAGATTCTTTTGGGGATGAATCATATTTTCAAACGGAACCAAATCTTTCTAAATTTTTTGGAGAAGAAACTGACCTTCATTCAAATTTCCAATCTTCATTAGGAAATTGCAGTCAACCAGAACTCAAAATCATCATAATTTATTCCCCACACAAGAATTAAATCATAGGTGATACCCATGACCATAATTTATTTATTCATTCTTCCCATGAAATCAATAATGTTAGATTGAACCTTGACGTCTTAGGCAAGACAAAAAATGCAACTAGATCATCCATTTCTGACATTCCTTGTATCTTCAGATTTATTTTAGAACATGGACTTATAAAAGGAAAAGATTCTAAAAAAATAATCAATCTCAATCTTATTGAAGTGGAAAAAGATGGGTTAATTAAAATGCTGAATGTTGGAATTGGATATGTTGGGGGGTAAAAGTCGAGCCAACGACGTTAAACAAATGCTCTTCATGGGAGGCAACCCTTGGTTTTCATGTTTTCTAATTATTTTGAATCATTTTATTTTTCATATAATAAATTACCATAATCTGTTGACCTGTTCTTATTTTATGATTAATGATGGGTATGAACGGGGAGCGCCATATTCATCCGTGTCACGTGGTGTGATCTCTGAGTAATACCTTACCCAGAAAATATAAAGAAGACAATGTATCATCAGTTTATTTTGTTTTGTTTTATTTTTATGTTTTTATAGGTTTAAAAAAATAAATGGACATGTCGTAAGCCAGAAGGAAAATCCATTCACCACCATCCAAGCCGCTGAGACTCAAATCCAGGATTGATGGGAGACTATGGCATGCATTATCATCATCAACCACCAGGTGACTTCATTCCATGATTTTCATTTTAAATTTCTTCTTTGAACTCCTCTCCTACCCCCTTCTAACTTTTCTTTTCTTTAAACACTGGGGACGATGTTATTCTATGTTGGGGGGAGATAAAAAATGATTTTTTATTTTGTGAATAAAAACATGCCTGAAAAGAAAAATTCCATTAACCATAAACATGATAAACACACATTGCAAACTCTAAAATTGTATATCAAATAAATTTTTCATGCCTTGATTCTGATTTTAATGCATGTTTATGTTCATGAGACTAGTTTTTGGAATGTGCGGCTGTCCGATGTGATTTTTCAATGTTTACATTTTCATCCTCTTAATAAAAATGCCACAATGCACGTCTACTGGATCGTGGGTGTAAATTTGAGTTCTTGGGTCCCTTTCATTATAGCATGGGGTTCTGGGGTCACTTTTAGTTTAATTTGAGTATCAAAAAAAAACACAAAAACAAAAAATTGAAAAAAATAATAATGAGCACATAGATCAATGTTTTGTCAAAATGTGTGGCATTCGGCACTTGGGGATCGTGACTCCATAGTTGTCTTGCCCAGAGTTAGGCTTTATATCTCTATTGTAGAGCATGAAATTGACAAAATGTGTGGCGTCCGGCACTTGGGGATCATGACTCCATAGTTGTCTTGCCCAGAGTTAGTCTTTTCATATCTATTGTGGTTAAAAAAATCAAAAAAAATCAAAAAAATTAAAATACAAATGGATACTCATCTTAAGGTTTAATGTGATTCCCACCTAGCGCTTCCATTTTTCCCCTTGAAAAATAAAATGGGCCCCATAATTTTTATGATGCACAACACTTTATCATGCTTAATTGGAATTGGATGAAATGTGAAAATGAATTTGAACAAAGGAATGGGCTTGGGCTTGGGATATGATTATGGACCTAGTTTGTTTTTAATTATTTTGATGGGTTTTCATAATTTTTTTTGGTATTAGATATTTGGGTGAGCAATGTGTATTAAAATGATTTTGGAAAACGGGATTTGAATTTCATATTTGTAATTTTTTTTCTCGGGACTAGCAAAACACAAGTTGGGGGTGTGATTAGTCACTGAAAGTAGCTAATATTAATTGTTAATATCTTTATATTCATTGTTACAAAGTCCATAAACATTGTTTTTAGTTCATTACATAAATAGATCTTCATTTCTCTTCAAAAATGCAATTCATGTTTAAAATGAAAATTTGGGCCCAATAATTAATTTGTTTGTTGACAATATTATTTTCATTTTCTGAATTATAAATTTTGGGATATGATTTATCACTTTTTTTGGAACATTTTATCTTTTAGGTCCGATGGATGAATCCCAAAGGAAGATGGAGAATTTTGCGCCTCAAGGCAGAAATTTGCTAGAAAAAGCATAATGGGCCTAAGGCGCATCAAACAAATGTGGGGCCCAGAAACCAAGCCCAATGAAGCTAGAATTTATACAGTAGAAAGCTAAAAATATGAGGTTCATTTTATTCAACTTTGGCCGAAGCTAATTCTGATTTTTTCATGATGATAAAAGGATATGAAGTTAAGATTTAAATGGTGGGCTCGTCATTAATGCACAGAAATCCGTACCACCATATCGACCATAACATCCAAACGGAAGTGACAACGTTCCTGAGATTTTGAGATCTTCTAGAAGACACATGGACTAATATATTTTATATTTATGACACCTTCGGATTCGGCCATATGAATTGTCAAACGCCCACTTCAAAATGGAGTACGAATCTGGACAGTTTTCCGGGTCAACTTCGAAATGTCAATTTCCTTTTGATTATTCACCCTCATTTTGACTCTATTAATAGTTGGGGGGTGAATTGATTGTGGGGGGTGGAACTAAGTCTCAAAATATGCCTATATAAGGAGATGGTGGTGAAGGGAATTTTCATCTAACATTTTCCTTTGAAACAATGTTTTTCTTTCAATTGTAATTTCCCGCTTTCGTTTTGTAATGGCATCGTCAATTTCTCTAATGTATGTTTTTCACTCACATTTATTATGTTAATAAAATTTCTTCTTCTTCTTCACTTTTTATTTTCCTTTTCTTCACACGTTGATACCGTTGAATCATAGTGTGAATTTATTCACACCTACACTTGTGAATTCATCACACAACGATGGAGTGTTCATTTTGATTAATGTTTTTTTTCTTTTTTCTTCAATCCCGCTTCTTTAAGTCAATTACCCGCTTCCATTAATAGAATAGAATCAATGGAGGGCTAACCTTTTATGGTTTGATACTAGGGAGTTTCATGAGTTGGATTAAATGTTATTTGACGTTCTTAAATTCTTAAATTTGTTCTTTATTTTAAGATTTCCTTTCTTTGATTTATCTTCTTATTTGTCTTCACCGACTTTAACGAAGACACATTTTAAGTGCTAGTACGATCCAATTCCTTGGAGTGATCATTTAATTGATCCTTTAAGTGAATTTTTTATTATCCTTTAAATTGTGTATGGATTAAATCGGAGAATGATATTGAGGAATTATTTCATTTAATGGATATCTCTTGAACAGATGAATAGAAAATAAAATGAAAAACAAATACATCCAATCAAGCCCAAGAGAAAACCTAAGATCAACTAACCTTAGTTAGTTGTTTTAATTCATGTAATTTTATTGGTTTGTTCTTTAAATTAAATAAATATTTTTCAAATCAATCAGCACCATAGTTGGCCACTGCATAGCCAATCCCGTATCCAATCATAGCGTCTCAAGGTTACTTCTTCGGTCTCTGTGGATTCGACCCCTACATGTACTACATCGACTGTTTTTACTAGTAGGGTAAATTTGGGCGCAACCAATACACTTATAGTTCACTTTGATCAACACAAAAGTTAATGTTATTTCTATCAAAAAATTTATAATAATTATTTTGGAAAAACTTTTAGAATACATTAAAAACATGATTATAATATTTTACTTATTATTATTGTAATTATTCAATTTTTCACATCTTCAAAATCTTATTCTCTACATTATTACCCTACAAAAGGTAATAATTTCTTCTTGAACGTAATCATAAAACCTCTATCTGATGGATTTTTCTAGAAAGTTCATCTAATTAGATGATCTAGGAAATTAGTTATAATTACTTAATATATCCTAAAATTTTCTAAATTTTTAACTTTTTCATGTCACCATATCAAAAAATCTATCTATGATTCCAAATGATATAATAGTTCATCTGGTGAAACAATTTTCAACTATTTCCTCTGATTGCACCACCTATAATAAAAACCAAATTCTCTATATTATTCTACTTCATCAAATAAAATCCTTAGTTATAAACAACCATTTTCAAATCTATTTTTTAAAAAACATTTATGTATCTCTTTATGGTAAAATTCTATAAATTTTTCACTTTTTTCATCTTTTAATAGTACACTAATACTATGATAATATTTTCACCATTTATATTGACAACATTTGAAGAATGAGTGGAATAAAAACCAATTTAGTTTCATACTCAATGAAAAAGTGGTATTAAAATAAATAACTCAAAAAAATAACCATAAACATATCAATAATTCTAGAATATTCTTATGATCTATCAAAAAACATGATAGAGTTTACCCTTAATGAACATTCCATAAAACACTTTGAGTATAACCATTTTCCTCCATTATATTTGGAACATTAAAAATACAAAATTATAATCATCACTTTTTATTTCTTAACAAATGTTTCAAAAAGAAGTTAACGCTTGTAAATATTCACAACACTTTATTAGAAAAATATTTTCTCAATAAATCTATATTTTGCATATGATGAGAATTTTTCTGATGTCCCAGTAAAAATTAATTGAAACATTTTAAATTTTTTCCACCATATACATTCTTTATTTGATACCTTTCATCAAAAACATTTCCTGATGATCTTCTTACACAAAAACTTTTTTGACATCATTATGTAATTAAATAAATATTTTATGATGGACATTTTCTCATTATAATTTGTCCAAGAACATCCCATTATAATTTTTATTTGATTATAAAACATCATAAACATTTAAAAATAATCAACTGGTTTCTTCCATAGAACATAAAAGTATACATGTTTTATACACAAATGAATTTTACCCCCTTTGGACTTGAGAAAATTTATTTCCCTGAATTAATGGTAATATTAAAATACTATTAAAAATGATATAATAAGATAATATATTATATCATAAATACGTATATGGACATGTTATAATTTAATAATAAGATTAAACCATTATACAACAGTTTAACACACCCTTGACTAAATAAATGTACAAGATAAGGGTTAATTTCACAATCTCATTTTTATTCGAGGTTGTTTATATGTAAGTATCTACTGGGAAATCATTATCACCCATGTTAATGTTTCTTAAAAATTAATTCAAAATATTATCAAAAGTTTATTAAATTCATTTTTAACCGTGTTTTAATTTTAATAAAAAAATTTCGAAAGGAAAATTTCCTTTGTTTTCTAAATGAGGCACATTATGACCTTTTCGATAAATCAAGGAAAAAATGTTTTCTAACTTATGCAGTGTGAATGGATATTTTTTCCATCATGATGCTATAATGTTTTGAAGATTTCCTTAAAATATTACAATTTTATTTAAAAAATATATGTTTTCCATTATAAATGTGCATCTTTTAAATGATTTCAAAGTAAAAATAGATATTTCTCTCAAAGTGATTTAATTATTTTATTATAGTATTTTCATATATATCCACATAATTTGCTAGATTTTATGACTAATTAGGGTTGATTTATTATGATACAATCATTTATATTGTATTGAATATATTATTAAATGTTTGAATATAGATGTGAAATTTTTAAACCATTCCTGGTTTATGGTTAAAGTATTATCATTCAGTATGCTACTTTAATATGAACATTTATGTTATGTTTCACCCTTTTCATAATATGAATACATTGGGCTTAGTTTTTGATGTGCACGACCCACTATAGCCCCTAAATTCATTAGTGGTTCTCATGATACAAACTAGTTTCTTGGAATAAGGCCATGATAGTATGGTTATTCGTGTACTTTTCACAAGGCCTGGATGGTATGTTTATGATAACTGATATTATTCATTCTCTCATTATTAGTATAGTTATTGATATTACATGTGATTATTCGACTAGTAGAATATCTATGAAAGTCTTAAATTGAATTATTTGATTTATTCATTCCATATTGTGTTGAATATTATGTTAAAAAGGATTTTATCCTTAATGAGCATCTGAGCAAACCGATTTCTTATGTTTCATTTTCCCCAAGATGAAAATTAGTATATAATTATTGACCAATAGGGATAGTCTAAGGGATATACGAGTTTTTATAGGGGATAAATTTTTTTTCATTTCTTGATGTAATGTAAAAATTATCTTTCTATCTAGTTTTATTGAGGATACTAAACTGATCAATCCTTCGGGTTTTGATTTCTTGTGATCATGCCAATGTAATAAAATAATACACTGAATCTGGTTAAATGGGGTAGGGATGTTACAGTGGCCAATCGAGTTTTACTCACACCATACTCAGGAAGCCAAATCAGTACCCAAATAGAGTTCATGGTTTCCAGATAGGATAACAGAAAGGGCCATTTATTAGGTGTTTGTGTTAGGATAGAGCATAGATTACTAAACTAGTCATGGTTTGGGACCCTCTCTAGGGTAGTTTGTGTCTTCATTCTAAGTTTTCATGTGATAATGGATACATTCTTTATCAGGGCATGTTTACATATTTAGTTTTGATATTCTATTTCCAGTTTTGGTTATCATGAGCTATTGGTACTATTTACAGTTATATATTATTCCAATATTGTATATTTGGTTTCCAACAGTGTATTACTCTAGTAAAAAGTGGGTAGAGTCTCTCCATGATCGATAATAGACCCTCACTACTATTCAGTTGCCCCTGGAATATGGGGAGGTGCACTGGAGGTCATGTGGCGGATGAGCTCGGGGTACCAGTTCATGGCACTCAGGCTGGGATATTACAAAGTGGTATTTGAGCCTGGTTTTATTTTTTTATTTTGTCATCCTATATCAAAAAGTAAAACCATATAATAAGTAGAGTCCATCCATGGACATAAGCTTGTGCATGGGAGTTTAAAACCCATGTACATGGGAAAACCCAAGTATCCAGGGTGGTATTTTTGTAATTACTATTTGTGGTTACAGTTGAATATTATTCAACCTCGGGTGAAAGACTTGTTTTTTATTTGATAATTGTTTTAATGTTTTTCTGAGAATTGAATTGTGTCTCGGAATAGTATGATAGTTCATCTTCATGCATCTTTCTAAGAACTCATGATTCTTTTTTTACATACATCATTTTAGTCATGCATAGGAAAATAGGGTTTGGGTAAGTTTCTGAAAATAAACATTTTTTCTTAATAGTGAAATTGAATTGAAAATGGTGACTCACATAATATTGATATCATAAAATAATGAAAAATTTAAATTAATGTTAATTTAAATGAGAAACCTGACATGAGAATTAGAATACTCATTAATAACCAATATCTATATGTAGAATGGTTAAGTGTAGAAATAGTGCCTCGGTTTTGACCACGTAGAATGATTTTTGGAAAAGACTTATTATGACTTATAGTTATTATTTCACTTATTTGAATGTAATAATGTTGTGTTATGATTCCTAAGATGTGTGTTAATAATTGTAGAATTATTCCTCCCCAATTATGCTTCTTGGGATGAATACATGAGAATATGTCTAGTATTGGTCTTACAGTAGTGGAACCTAATGCACTACTAGTTCCAGGTGAGGAAGCATGAAAGTATATCTGGGAGAACTTCTATAACTTCATGATGTTTATCGATAGAGACCCATAGTGGGTGGTGAGGAGTATGTCTGACCTTACATGGGAATTCTAGTTTTAGCACCTTTAGACATTTTCCAAAGATAGTGGAAAAATGTAGAATATTTATGGATTGAGACTATCTAAAAAATACCAAACCATTTGAAGACATCGGCTAAGAGTAGGGTGAATTTGGATTATTATATTCTATGATGATTACTAAAGCACTGGTGGAACATTAAAACATGAACTAGGCAATCTGATGACATTCTATTGAAGTAATTTTTAGAGAAGTTCCTGCAGAACATCTATCCAAAGTCACAGATGCAAGAAAAAGTAGTACAGTTCATGCAGTTGATTCATTGGAACATTTATTAATAGACTATATTGGATGATTCATAGACAAATAGTTCTTGAAGCCACCATTGATGGCAGATGATATATCTATGGAGAGGAATCTCTAAGAAATTTATAAGTGAAATATTTATTCAAAAGTTACCCTCTTTTTATTAAGGAATTTTTCAATAGTGGTGGGTTATGCTCTCATAATTTGAAAAACTATAGGGAGGATTCCAATGCAGGACTGGTGGTTCCAGAAGGAAGACCACGGGGCTTGAATTCTGATAGAATGATTCACATCTAATAAAACATTACCCAGAGAAGTTGGAAGAGGATTACCCCTAATGAGGGATCATATTCACAAGACCTTACAGGAGTGGTAAGTCACGAGTGTGGTAGGATGGGGAATTAACCTAGGAATTTGTTCTCGAAAACCAATAGAGTGTTGATCATACAGAAATATGGGACATCCATAGTGGTTTTCAATGAACCCACGGTATATGGTTAGGGATGGAATAGCTACATAGAACTTGGGTGTTTTAAAGAGATATTTTACACCCTATCTATCTGTGAGCATGAGTTCTACTTATTGAGGCAATATAGGTAGTGTACTTGGTGCTTATATATAAGAATTCCTATATCAACAAAGTGGTGAATCACAGGGCAGTAACACTACATCATTGTGAATAGGGGTAGGATAGTTTAATGAATTACAACCAACGAATTATGATAGTGAGGTTGGACCATCAATAGTGAGAGGTATTATTCCTATAGCTCTTAATTTTTTTAGTGCCTTATTTGATACTGGTTCCCCTCATTCCATTATATCATAAAAACTTTTTAATGTTTTGAGCCTTTTGGTGGAGTTTTTGAGTGGGGCTATGATGATAGAGACACCATTGGGAGTACAGTGTATAAACATATTTTTTTTAAGGGATGTTCTCACAAGATCAAGGAGTATTGTTTTCAATGTGATCTCTATATTTTGGACATGCCAAGGTTCAAACTAATTTTGGGTATGGACAGGTTAGTATCATACCAACCTAAAATTTATTTTTACCCCAAAGAGTAACATTTTATGTCTCTTAATGGTGAAAAAACTTTTCCCCATGGAGAGTGGGATATCCAGCCAGGCCAAGTAGGGCCAACTAATAAGCAATTGGGAGAGCTCATAGACTAGTTTTTAGTTCTATTTCCAGATGAGAGACGTGTAAAGAAAGATTTATATCCACAAACAGTGTAGTGGTTTTAGGCTGTGTTTTCTAAATACTTCTCAGGGCTACCACCAGATAGGGATGTGCAATTAACTATTGAGATCATGTTTGGTGTTGAGATAGTTTTTATTACACTATAAATAATGAAAATAATAGAGCTCCAAGGTATTATGAATCAACAATAGGAGTTGGAGGATAAAGTATTTATCTGTTCGAGTACGACACCTTGGTGTTCTCTAGTTCTATTTTCTATGAAGATTTATATTACTCTACAGTTGTGCGTTGATTACTGGACATTAAACTTGATGAATGTGATAAAAAGGTATACCCATCTACGTATCGATGATCTATTTGACAAGTTGTGGGGAGCTTATATTTACTCAAAGAATGAATTTAGAGGAGGGTATCATCAAATGAGAGTTCAAACTTCTAATATACTAGGTACTTATTTCAAATGTAGATATGTCCTATATGAGTTCTTCATAATGAAATTTTGGTTTATGAATGGAACAAAATTCCTTTATGGATATAATCTTTTATCCATACCTAGATGAGTTTGTCGTTGTTTTGGGTATGACATCTTAGTGTACTCCAAGACTCAAAGTTATCATGACCAACTCCTTGACATTGTCATGAGTACACTTACTGAGCATCATATATACACAAAGATATATAAGTTTTAATTTTGGATTGATCATGTACACTTCATGCATCACATATAATTGGAGGATGGTGTGTTTGTTTATTTATATAAGTTTTAGGAAGTTTTTACTAGGGATTAATCCATGATTATTTTCAATATCTATATATTTTTGGGGTAAACATGATATTATCGTAGATTCATCCATGACTTTTCCTAATTTGTAGAACTGGTTTCATGCCTGAAAAAAAGGTGATAATATTTTAATCATTAGAATAATGTGTTAATTCCTTTAGGATATAAGGAATCACATGAAATTTGAACTGATCTCGATCGTACCCAATTAAGGTGAGGATTAAACGGTGTGTTTTGATGCTTCCAAGATTAGACTTGGAGCCATGTTGATGTGGGTAGGTCATGTTGTCATGTATGCATCCCAACATTTGATGAAAAATGAACCAAAATACCCTATGTATGATCTCATGGTAGTAGTAGTAGTTTATGCTTTTAATTTTTTTTGAGTTATCTAATGGGTGAAATGTTTATTGTATATTTGAATCATAATAGTTTTATGTATATCTTTTCGCAGGGAGATTTGAATATCTAGAATTTGTGGTGGATCAGGTATATATAGTCATTTGATTTTGATCTAGAATATATTCCTAGGAAATGGAATAGTGTGGGTGAAATATTTAGTACAAAAACTCAAACTCAAGGAGTTATGGTGTCTAGAGTTAAGTGGAAGATGATGACCTTATCGGCTGAGATGCATATTGTGGTTCCGGAAAATCATGAGTACATGGATCTCATATTAGTATCATTAGAGTCTAAACATTTTATATGGATTAGAGATATGATATATGAGGATCTAGATTTCTATTCCTTTAGAGAAATCCATGAAGTTGGGGAATCACCTTCTCAATGGAGCATATATGGGGATGATATCATCTACATCAAGAATCATCTAGTTGTGACTACAAGTATGTGAGAGGAGTTGATGTATTAATTTCATGCCTCGAAGTGGGCGGTATATCTAGGTGTGACCAAAATATATAATTTTGTTCAATGATATTTTCATAAAAGGCATGAAAAATAGATAGCATGGTTTATGATATGATGTTACACCTATCAGCAGGTGAAGGTAGATCATCAACGAACTAGAGGATTTCTACAATCGTTTCCCATTATATAATAGAAGACGGATGGTGTGAATATTGAATTTGTAGCTGGTATCTCTAGGACACCTTGGGTGAATGAATCTATGTGGGTAGTTGGGGATCGACTAAAAAATTATTACATTTGTTGCCTATATGGGAAACCTTCTAAGGAGAGTAGTTGGGAGAATAGTACATTCTGGAGATAGTTCATCTACATTAGGTTTGGTGAACTGTTGTTTCGAATCGTGAATCACACATTACATTATGCTTCTATTAGGGTTTATAAAAGGCACTCGGTACATTTATTTTATTGATTATAGCTTTCCATCCAATTAATTAAGGGAAGTCAAAACGTACTATTATGTGCTTGAGGATATGTTGTGAGTGTGTGTTCATGACATTGGTGAGTCTTGGGAAAAGAACCTAGAATTAATTTGATTTCATATTAAAATAGTTATCATGAAAATATACATATGGAACTATATAAACCACTTTATAGTAGGCCAAGTATATTACCTTTTTGTTGGATAGTGGAAGGTGAGTCATTGTTTTTGGGATCAAGTCACGTGTAGGAAACGTCAGAGAAGGTTCTGATGATTCAGAAATGCATGAATATGGATCAGACTAGATAGAAGTCGTATGTTTATAGACATTGAAAACCCTATATTTTAGAGAGGTCGGTAATGTTTTCCTTCAGGTGACAGCTAAGATGGGCCACAACATGATATGAGGTAGGGAAATGTGGAACCCAACATCATCAGATTGTTTGAGGTTGTGGAGGGAATTGGGATGGTGGTGTACCGATTGGATCTTCCATAGGAATACAATGATATGCGTGAAATTTTTCATGTTCCACAACTACATCGATATATCCCTTACCCTTCTCATGTGATCGGTATATATGATGTTGAGCTTGTGATAGATGGATCATTTGAGGAGCATCTGATACATTTATTGGAATGTAGTTGGAACGTGTTGCGGTAAATGATTATGTTGTTAGTTCATATATTGTGGCAACATGGATGTCTGTAGGAGGATACATAGGAAAGATAATAATATATGTGTTCTTAGTGTCCCAATATTTTTGACTCATAATCTTATAGAAACATGGTAGTACATCTTGAGGATGAGCTATTATAAGGTGGGGAGGTTGTACTATATCAACCATTACTAAAAATATCTCAAATATGATTTTAGGTATTATTTTTTTCTTTGGTTGGTACTTTATTTTGGGTTTTACATTGGGTTTTTTTGGTGAACATTTCTGGAAAAAGGAGGAAAGTGGGTAGTTCATGGCTGGCGCATGATTTCCCCTAATCATGCACCTAGCCCAGCAAACTGTGAAACTCTATACAGAGGGTTTTTGTAGCGTTAGTAAATGATATTTCCAATTATATGCCTGAAAATGAGAAACTATTCATCCTCTAAAATAGTTTCATTGTTGAGGCATACGATTATGAGAAATTGTACACCTCAACCTAGAAAACTGTGTGTATGGTTTTATTTAATCTAAAAATTATAGATATAATTACCTGAAACCCCAAATTAACACCTTTTATAAACCTCATTAAATACTAGAATTTTTTTCACAATTTTAGAGCCTCTCATATAGATTCCCAGCCTTAATAACCTCCATTCTTCATGATTCGAATCCCGGATCAATGATCTGCACCCATCCTATTAAGATAATTCTATCCTACTAGGTTTCACATTCTACTTCCTTTCATCTCCCATCCTAGAAAAGGTTGTTCATCATAATTTTATAAGTTCAAGATCTATAATTTTGGTTCTAGATATCTATTTTAAGGATCATTATTTTTTATTCTTGATTTTGTTTTTAGATTTAGTTCTCGTTTTATGTCATTACTCTGTTGAATTTTGAGGCATTCTATTGGGTGATTCTTCATCGTCAAATTGAGGTAGTTAGTTTAATATTAAAATACCAAAATCATGATTTTCATTACATGTATCTAATAGTGTAATTTCTATATTTATTTAGAAAATGAATTTCCAAAAGTAATTTTCTAATTTGGTGAATTAATTAACTAAGGAATTATGAAATTATGGGGTTTGGGCATAATTCATTGTGAAATTAGTTATATGATATTGAAAATTTAAATCGGGATAATTAATTCTTGATTTAATTAATAGATATTTATTTTATTAATTAATATAATTAATTATGTAATTAGTTATGTGATATTGATATTGTGAATAAAGATAATTAATTGTGGAATTAATTATGGGTTATTGATGTTATGAATGGAATAATTAATTGTTATATTAATTTTGTTAAATATATAATATTTTAATGATTAATTAAATGGTGAATTAAATAAAGGGTTGTTGGGATATATGAAATATTGTGATATTTTCAATTATTTATTATTAAATTGTGAATGGTAACGTGGACATTCGACCAAGTATTGTGAATGGTAACCTGCTCATTCAGTTATGATTTGTTAAATGGTTAATGGTACCATGGAAATTTGGCTAAGTATTGTGAATGGTAATATGTTATTTCAATTATGTATTATTAAATGATGAATGGTAACATGGATATTGGACTATGTATTGTGAATGGTAACATTATAATTCAATTGTGCATTGAGAAATAGTGAATGGTAACATAGTCATTTACTTATGATATTATTAATGGTAACATAGACATTCAAATGTAATATACCATGGGGATAGTTAGTACATTGGCATGGTCAAAAAATGTTATTAAGGTTCGGGTGTCCTTGACAAATCGAGATTTTATGTGTTTAAATAGAGAATATCTGACACTCATATAATTTTTTACTTATACAGTGTATTCATTTCTTTTCAAAACTTTATACAGTGTTATTGACTCGATTTGTTTTAGACACCATTGGTGGGGGCCTACTTAGTTATACCCACACCCTATATATGATTTTTGAATGGTATCTGAATAGATTTCATGGTTTTATGATAGGATAATGGAAAATTCTATTTGTTAGTTGGTTGAGTCAGGATGGAGTTCGGATGGGGGAACTGAAGGTGGTTTGGCACCCACTCGGGAGTACTCAATGCATTTATTTTGAGTTTTCATGTGAAAATGGACATTTAATTTATCAAGGGATTTTTACTTCATTAGTTTTGATATTTTATTTCCAGTTTTGGATGTCATGAGATATTGGTATTGTTTACAATTATATGTCGTTTTTATTTTGTTTATTTCTTTTCTGCTGGTATATTACTTTTATAAAAAGAGGGTATGCTCTCCGAATGATCGATAATAGGCCCTCACTACTAGTTAAAAACCTCTTGTATATAGGTAGTCATTCTTTAAGACATGTGGAAGACTAGCTCAGGGCACCGGTATATGGCACTTAGGTCGGGACATTATATTTTTTCTGAAGAGTAGTTGTTGTCTTGTCTAACTCTACCATTCTTACTTTCATTTTTATACTATTTTCTTTTATTAATAACCTATATGGGCCCTCTTACAACATCCTAATAATATTTTTTAAAATATACACTTATATATATGTATTTAATTGTTTATACATTCATATAAAAAATTAATTGTATAAATAAATATTTTAACATATTTTCATGAAAACATTATTTTTAAATATATAAACTATGTGTAAATAATTATAATCCATTTATTTAAACAATATATGAGTATGCATATACCTATAAAAATGTCTATACAATGTTTTTATATAAATAAATTTATTACGAAATGTGTATATATTTTTGTATGTATTATAATAATATGTAAATATATAATAATATATATATTATGTATATATATATATATATATATTGAGAAACCTATATATGTGAATATATTTATACTAATTCACACTAAAATTTTATTTATAAATTTATTTATATATATAATATAAATATATGAATTAATATATGGATAAAAATGTTGTGTCTAAAAATTTATAAATAAAGAGATATATCATAAAATATGAAACAAAATGACATAGAGAAGTTGTAAGGGAAAAAACATGCATGGGTTGTCACATAAATGAATTATTTTAAAGTTAAATTCCATTTAATTTCCATTAATGCTTTGTTTTGAGGGTTTCCCAAGCAATTATGGAGGAATGGGTGTGTTTTTATGAATTGGGCCAAACCGTGAGCCCAATTCCAGATTTAAAAATAAATTTTTATTCCTTTATAACATATTCATTTTTAAACATTTTTCATCCATTACAATTTCTAATTGTCATCCCCTAATATATTAACACCACCATATTTATTTGGACCCTTTATAAATCCATAATCATGGTGGATATGGGTTTTTATTTAAGGAATCGGGCCTTCCTGAAAGCCCATTTTCTGCATTAAAGATAAATTTTAAATCTTTAATATCTCCTTCACTATTTTCATTTTTTCGGTGATTTCAACTCTCACCCGAGCCCACATACCTAAGACGCGCCCTCATTCCCACCTACCACAATTTGGAGCTCGATAGAATTACAAAAATCATCAAAACCTCTCTGGATTTCAGAAATCGTCCAGATTTGGAGAGTTAAATGGATCCTTTAATAAATCCTTATATTCTTACTCTTTTTCCCCCATTCCAATTCCTACATGACCTTCTGGTTCTTTTTCGAACATCCATTAAATTTTTATCTGTTTTAAAATTCAGATTCTGGTCGATTTCGGGTCATTTTCTTTAGGATTGTTTTGGGTAAGTGACTCCTTCTTGGTTTCTTCCTTTTCCCTTAGGGTTTCCTATCTCTTTCATTATGTTATAAAATTACCAGAAGTTAGGGTTTGATACTAGGGTTTAATTTGGTTTATTTTTGGTCAAATATTGTGATCTAGGTCTGATTTTATCTTCCTTGTGGTGCGGCGGTTGTGCGGTTGACATTTTGAACCATGTTTTGAGGGATTTGACACTTCCGAAAGGTGGTTCCATGTTTAATAATTTATAGATGATTTAGTTTGATGGAATTACCTATTATGAATTTTCATAATATTCTGTGTGTGGTGCAAAAATTTTTTATGTTGGATTTAGTTAAGCATTTATTTTTATAGTTTCATTTAAGCTTAAAATTTGGTGTTTTTCATGTGTAACCCTTTGGGTATTGTTTAGGATTTTTTTATAACATATGAATTTTGTTTAATAAAACTTGTTTGGGATGAAAATTATTATTTTGTGGGTTATTTGTATGCCACTAGGTATTAAAGTTTTTTTAAGGGTTTAAGGTGTAAAACTTTAGTGTACTTCTTGAAAGTGATTTTGAAAATGTGTGTGTTTCATGTGGATATTTTGTGATATTGTTTGATGTGTTTGTATAAAACATGGGGGATGTTTAATAAATGTTTTGGGGCTTCCAATTCTGTTTTTAATTTGTATTGATGTGATTTTTTCCTTGAAATATGGTTTTGAATTGGGTTTTATTTGCAAAGCATCGGTACACTATTCAGAATTGTTTTATGAAAGTTTTGAGTGGTTTATTGATTTATGTAAGAGGTGAAAACATATTGGAAAGCTATATTGGATTTTTTATTCTTTAAAATGAAACATTTTAAATCTTAATTTTTATGTTATGTGATGTTTATCATATTTTTAGGGACTTTATAAAATTGTTAAAGGATGTGTTGGATTGTGAATGCTGTGAAAAAAGTGTTGTGGGCTATTTTTGTGTGAGTTTGATTTCAAAATAAATTTGAATGAAAAGTGTAATTTGTGACTTGTGTGATGTGTATGGGGATGTTTGGATAATGTGTGACGTGGAAGTGATATTTTCATGTGAAAAGTATATTTCTTGGCTTGTTGAACTTGTTTGAGCACAATGGGAAAACTTGGGTATCTAGGTGGGTGGACGTGTACTAGTATGCTAGTGAATCTTTGGGATTTGGCCGCAGTTTCAATTAGCAGGATTGAAGCATAAAACTCTAACTAAACTATGATGATGATGATTGAGGAACACTAGGTTATGGGTATGTTCTCTACTAGTGGCTCGTGCACGAGAACAGATAATTTTTGTTGTTACTCTCACCGAGATACGAGGTACCTGGGACCCACAGCTAGCTAGTGCCTAGGGGTTATTTCCTATTGCTTGTGCTCATTTGATACTTTATACTTACCGTCGGCATACGGTATATTTCTATGGAAAATTCAGTATCTTTTAAATTTATTTTAAAAGTGTTGATTCTTTAAATTAGCCCACTTGAAAACTATTTTTTTTAAGTTGCATCTTTTAGAAATTGTAAGTAGAAATTACATGTTTTTGAAAACTTGCATGCTTTTCATCTTTGAATGTTTATCACAAGGAATCTCTTAGTGGTGGTATCCTACTGGGCATTTTTTCATAGCCTACTTACACCCATGGGTGTATGTAGACATGGTTATGTTTGTGTCGCAGGTTTGGGTATAACATTTGTGCCAAAAGTTCGGGTTTTCATCGGTCATTCATGATGTGGTGTTGTGTAGATGGCTTGAAGGAAACTCATATTGCCATGTTGAGGTTCTTGGGTTGTTCATTTTTTTGTTTTATTCCTTTGTTATAGTCTTGTTGAGTTGTTTTAGACTATTTAATTTAGTTCTGATTTTCTGTAAAACATTGTTTGGTTTGAAAAATCAATATTTGTTTCATTGGATTCTTTTATATTTTTATGTTTATAAACTTGGGTAAATCATTCCCATGATACCCGGACACTTGTGCCAGCCTCTGGGGATCGGGAACGCCCTTTGGGCCTTGTCACGGGCTAGGTATGGTGCCAATTTTGGAGGCGATCGATTCGGTTTGTGACAAAATGGTATCAGAGCAGGTTTTCTCTCTTTGGGTCCTGTTATTTGGGGAACAGTCGAGATAGTCTAGAGTTAGGATTTTTGGGACTTTGAATTTTTGGTATGAGTAGTGTGGATGATCACCACACCTCGTGACAGGATTCAAGTCTCTAGTGGAAGTCGGGACCATTCGGATTCCTTTGGTTTTCTTGGTTTGATGATGATTATAGGAAGTGAAAAGAAAGTTGGGTTAATGGTCTCAGTGAGCTCACAGGGCCTGGCAAGCCATGTGAAGCCAAGGATATTCCCTAGAACACTCTCTATGATAGTGAAGTGATTGGAATTTTGCCGCCAACCATGTTTCCAAGTCACCCACTGAAACTAGTTTCTTCTCGCATTTTTTTGTTATTTAGTTTTGAAATCTTAGAACTTTGGTTTTAAGGTGACTTGGTTTTAAGAATCAAAAAGTTTTTATGAAATGATTTTCAAATAAATAGGGAATGTTTTGGTCTATTAAATGGAGGAACTAAATTTTCAGAATTGTTTTGAAATTTAAAATGGTGTGCTTACACTTCTTTGAATGCAGGAACTATATTGAACTTGGTTTTGAAAAGTTTTTGCAATAGAGTTTTCTAAATAATCAGTGTGTGTTTTAATTGGATGAGATGTTTTGAAATTGATGTGAATATCTTGAAAGTGAGTTATTTTCTAAATGGTTGTGACTTTATGAAAAAATTTTTAAGATGTGAGTTGGGATTTTGATCTCGTTGTTAGCGGTTATGAGAATAAAAAAAATGAAGTGTTGGTTGACTGTTTTGGTTTTGAAAAGTGGAAAGAATTTTTGTTTTAACCGTTGGTATTTCCATTAGTGACCACATGCATGGGGTTATATGGGATGATGGATGGATGATGGCACGACTGGATGAGTTTCACGATATATATGAGGAGGGTGTATGGTGTGGCACAAAAACATGCATGTGTGAGGCCCATGGGGTACCAATGGTAGATACTCTTACCGCTGAACCGTTTGTTTTCAAAGAAATGGTTTTAAAGAAAAACATGACGTCTTGATGAATAGTTTGGGATTGTTTATATTATGGGTTTTTGAAAATGTTGTTTTTGTGGGATGTTTTTTTAGTCCAATAACCCCTCCTATTTGAACTGCGTTATGGGTTTATGTTTGGTCGGTAAGCTGGGTAGAAGGACCAGTTAGTAGTCTCCTATGAGATATGTTTCGAGACACCTTTATGATGGTTACCTTTATGTGTTTGGATTTGGTTTATGGTTTTTTTACCAATGTACCATCTTTTTTGGGTCCTTGGGTTCTCATGTTGGATAAGGTACGCCCCCATTTAGGGTTAGTGCACAACTGAAGTGAAACTCAGATTGTTTCATTGTTGGAAAATCCTCTAGTTGATCAATGTAAGGAATCTTTTCTTGAGCTTTGTAGAATGAGTCTACACCATTTACATCCTTGGTTTTATTTGGATCCTCTTATTGTGGAATAGTGCCCATGGATGCTTAAAAGAGACCTTAGTTTCTTAAGATACCTGATTCGTCAAAGGTGGAAGTTGTCTGGGGTTTTCAGTACGGATAGTGTCTAAGAGGGCCTCTGGGTCCTTCATAGTCTCTTAAAAGAAAGAGTTAACAATAAACTACCAGTGTGGGAAGTCTGGTCACGAGAAGATATTGTGGCTACATTCTATAATTATGTGTTTTTTAGGGATTTGGTATAAGGTCCCTCTCCATGCATTGTTTATATCAGTCGCAATGGTCATGTTCGGTGATTCCTTATGATGTCATGTGCTCGATTGACCATATAGGTGAAAGTAGTGAAATCCTCTGAGAGTACCTGTTATGTTGGGTGAATGTATCCCTTGTAAAAACATCAAAATCATCCATTTTAGAGGAATGTGAGTGTAGGTGTTCTTTACTTCTATTGTTTCTCACCTGAAGAAACAAGGTTTGATGTGTGGGCATCTTCTTAGCCCTCATTTTAGTGAAATATTGGGATATGGTAATGTGAGTTTAAAATGTGTTATGTCTGGAAAACTTATCTGGGATTGCGGTGTAGTTTTTGGTGGCACCGAAAGTAGAATTCTCATTCAGTGGGATTCCAAATACTAACTGCAAAGGCCGGAGATTCTTCAATCATTTGAGCTCCAGCCACAGGTCTCAGAGAGAAGCTGGCTCATAGTCAAGGGAAATCATAGGGTCATTTAAACCCTTTTTCAAAGTATTATCCTAAATATGAATGATATGAAGTGTTTAAACCTATGGTTTCATTATCTTTCTTCTTTTTTCACGTTTGTTGGAAAAAGGTGGAGGGCCTTATACCCATGACATCGCCCAATGTCATTACCTCCCCCTTTGGTTTCCATTCAGTATTTGGAGAATGGTTGGAAGTTTGGCTAGACATGCTGAGCACATGATTTATGAATGATTAAGAGAGAATGTGTGCCTAGAAGTCATGCATGAATATTGATCTGCACAGTTAGTTGACGGTTTCACAAACTGTGCGGACAAACCGTGCGACCTTCCCAAATCATGAAATTTTTGGGTTTTTTTGTGCCGTCACATGAAAGTCAGTTAAGATGGTTGGTTCTTATGGTGGGGAGAACCACTATGATTATCATGTATGTTCCATCGGAAATTTTGAATGGAAGTCTACCTTATGTACCAGGGAGTCTGTTCAGGCCTCCCCTTATTAGTGTCCTGTTTTTGTCTCGGAAAAAAAATTATTGGTTGTCTCTTATGGTTGGGAGCGTATTTGTGTCCCCCCGTACTAGTAACTAACATTTATCCATGGTCTTGGCTTGGTGTAGATAGTCTTTTTCGGAGCTATCTAGCTACCAACATCGTTCTTGGGTAAACTTTGGGACTGGAGAGCACCCAATGGATTAGTTAAACTAAGGTAAATGTAGCTTTGTTCAATGTTATTGTTCGTTTGGGTGAATTGCTTGTGTCTTATTCGGATAGTGTTTAAAGAGTTTTCTTTTGGGATAAATTATGAACTTGATTGATCATTTCTGGAAATTGGTATATCTTTTGGTTGTGATAGTAATACTAAATTGATCACTTGAGGTTTTTTGGCCTTTGGGGGTGAAACATGGCAAAAGAGTACCTCTTGGTTTCTTAGTTGGGTGTGGTTGTTACGTTGTCCTTGATGTGAATTTCTAGGATGGAAAGTTTTCATGGTGGTGAGAATTTTCACATACATGACATATTTTAAAGTTAAATTCCATTTAATTTCCATTCATGCTTTGTTTTGAGGGTTTCCCAATCATTTATGGAGGAATGGGTGCGTTTTTATGAATTGGGCCAAACCTTGAGCCCAATTCCAAGTTTAAAAATAAATTTTGATTCCTCTATAACATCTTCATTTTTCATCATTTTTCATCCATTACAATTCCTAATTGTCATCCCCTAACATATTAACACCACCATATTTATTTGGACCATTTATAAATCCATAATCATGGTGGATATGGGTATTTATTTAAGGAATTGGGTGTGCCCGAAAGCCCATTTTCTGTATTAAAAATAAATTTTAATGCTTTAATATATCCTTCAATATTTGCATTTTTTCGGTGATTCCAACTCTCAATCATGCCCACTTACGTAAGACAATCCCCCATTACATCCTCCCACAATTTGGAGCTTGATAGAATCGCGAAAAGTGTCGAAAGTTCTCTGGATTTCAGAAATCGTCCAGATTTGGAGAGGTAAATTGATCTTTTCATAACACCTTATATTCTCACTATTTTTCCCCCATTCAAATTCCTAAATGACCTTATGATTCTTGTTTGAATATGCATTAAATTTTATCTGTTTTAAAATTCAGATTATGGTCTATTTTTGGTCGTTTGCTTCAGGATTGTTTGGGTAACTGATTCCTTCTTGGTTTCTTCCTTTTCCCTTAGGGTTTATTCTCTCTTTCATTATGTTATAAAATTTCTAGAAGTTAGGGTTAGATCCTAGGGTTTCATTTGGTGTATTGGTGGTCAAATATTGTAATCTAGGTCTGAATTTATCTTCCTTTTGGTGCGTCGGTTGTGCGGTTTACGTTTCGAACCAAGTTTTGAGGGATTTGACACTTTCGGTAGGTGATTCCGTGTGTAATCATTTATAGATGATTTAGTTTGATTGAATTACTTATTATACATTTTCATAATATTCTGTGTGTGGGGCAAAAAATATTTATGTTGGATTTGGTTGAGCATTTATTTTTATAGTTTCATTTTTGCTTAAAATTTGGTGTTTTTCATGTGTAACCCTTGGGGTATAGGTTTTGATTGTTTTATAACATTTGAATTTGGTTTAATAAAACTTTATTTGGATGAAAATTATGATTTTGTGGGGTATTGGTGTGCCACTAGGTCTTAATGTGTTTTTAAGGGTTTAAGGTGTAAAACATTATTGTACTTCTTGAAAGTGATTTTAAAAACGTGTGCGTTTCATGTGGATCTTTTGTGCTATTGTTTGAAGTGTTTGTATAAAACATGGGGGTTGTTTAATAAATGTTTTTGGGGCTTCCAATTCAATTTTGAATTTTTTTTTGAGGTGATTTTGTCCTTTAAATATGGTTTTGAAATGGGTTTTATTTGAAAAAGTTTGGTACACTTTTCAGAATTGTTTTATGAAAGTTTTGAGTGGTTTAATGATTTATGTAAGAGGCGAAACCATATTGGAAAGCTATTTTGGATTGTTTATACATTCAAATGAACCATTTTAAATCTGAATAGTTCTGTTATGTGATGTTTATCATATTTTTAGCGACTTTATAAAATTGTTAAAGGATGTGTTCGATGGTGAATGTTGTGAAAAAAGTGTTCTGAGCTATTTTGGTGTGAGTTTGATTTCAAAATGAATTTGAATGAAAAGTGTAATTTGTGAATTGTCTAATGTGCATGGGGTTGTTTGGATAATTTTTGTTGTGGAAGTGATATTTTCATGTGAAAATTATATTTCTCTTCTTGTTGAACTTGTTTGAGCACAAAGGGAAAACCCGGGTATCTAGGTGGGTGGACGTGTACTAGTATGCTAGTGAATCCGTGGGGTTTGGACTCAGTTTCACTTAGCAGGATTGACGCTTAAAACTCTAACTAAACTATGATGATGATGATTGGGGACCACTAGGTTATGGGTATGTTCCCTACTAGTGGCTCGTGCATGATAATGGATAATTTTTGTGGTTACTCTCACCGAGATACGAGGTACCTGGGACCCACAGCTAGCTAGTCCCTAGGGGTTATTTCCTATTGTTTGTGCTCATTAGATACTTTATACATACCATCATCATATGGTATATTTGGATGGAAAATTCAGTAGCTTTTTAATTTATTTTAAAAGTGTTGATTCTTTAAATTATCCCACTTGAAAACTTTATTTTTTAAGTTGCATCTTTTAGAAATTGTCAATAGAAATTACATGTTTTTCAAAACTTGCATTCTTTTCGTCTTTGAATGTTTATCACATGGAATCTCTTAGTGGTGGTATGCTATTGGGCATTGTCTCACACCCTACTTACACCATTGAGTTTAAGTAGACATGGTTATTTTTGTGTCGCAGGTTTGGGTATAACATTTGTGCCAACAGTTCAGGTTTTCACTGGTCATTCATGATGTGGTGTTGTGGAGATGGCTTGAGGGAAGTGCCTCTTGCCATGGTGAGGTTCTCGGGTTGTTCATTTTTTTGTTTTGCTCCTTTGTTATAGTCTTGTTGAGTTGTTTTAGACTATGTAATTCAGTTCTGATTTTCTGTAAAACATTGTTTGGTTTGAAAAATCCATATTTGTTTCATTGGATTCTTTTATTGATTTATGTTTATAAATGTGGGTAAATCGTTCCCAATTTTCATTTTATGATACCCGGGCACTTGTGCCAGCCTTTGGGTATCGGGAAAGCCCTTCGGGCCTTGTCACGGGCTGGGTATAGTGCCAATTTTGGTGGCGATTGATTCGGTTCATGACATGGGTGGTTGGGAAAAGGGTGGGGTGGGTGTTGATAAAGGAAGGGAGGATGTGTGGGCATGAGGGAGACCACTAATAAATCTCTTTTGAGAACCACAACTGAGAAGGGGAAAGGTGTGTGTGAACATTGATAAATGTGGTGGTGGGTGGTAGATTTTAAAAAAAAATCTGGTAATCCCGATTTTTAAAAGTTATTTTATATCACTAATAAAGGGTGTGTTTAGTAGTACTAAAATACACTAAAAAATGAACCCTTTATTATCACTAAAAAAACTAATAATGTCTCTCTAAATCAATTCATTTTTACCACTAATAAAAGGATCCTTGGTATGTATCATTCCTATCATTGATGAATGAGACTATATTTTATAATTTCTTACTAAATTAACACATTTTTAGAATTTATAAAAGTCTTTTTACGCATTCATAAATGTATAATATATAGTAGCTACTATCAAACTATTCTATGATACCACATTTTTTCCACTGTAATATCATATGTGAATGAAAATTGAAATTGATATGGGATTTAACATCATTCTACAATGTTCTTTTATCCTTAGTAGAATTTTATACATATCAGCTTATTTTTTAAAGGAAACACTGAGTTTCATAGTTACATGAAAATTCCATCTTGGTTTAAAGGGGTGGAAAGAAAAGATAAGTAACAACTCCCATTACACTAATATAAAAATTTTGAATTAAATTTAGAATAGTTTTACCATATATTTATAAAATCCAGAAATTTTTCGAGAGCCCTCATGCATTAGCCTTCACCAGTTGAGGCCAAAGGACTAAGGTTCCTCAACATATTCCTAAAGAACATTTTGAGGAAGGTGTGAGAGGCCCTCATGCCTGCCCTTTAAATGAAAATAAAATAATCATTATTCATAAATAAATTATTTATAAAAAATATTATTAAATTATTATTATTCATTTTATGGTTTGAAATATATATACACCATGATAAATAATTATATAGGAAAAAATATTAATAATAATTTAAAAATAAAAAAAGGAATTTAAAATTTTCATAAAAAATAATATTAATTTTAAAGTAAGTACTATATTATTAATAATTTAAAATTATAAAACAAATTAGTAACTAATTATTTGAAACTTATTATCATTAATTATTAATAATTAAATAATAATTATATGTAATTGCTAATAATAATTACTACCTAATAAAAATATAAAAAATTATTAGTTAACTACAACATAAATAATATATATTTATTAATATATATTATTACATAACTAAGAAGAATTATTTATTATTATTATATAGTTAAAAATCATTAATATTTATTATAAATGCATAATAAGTTTCATTATTGATGTTATTATAATCATGTTGTATGTATTTACTAATTACTACTGATTGTCTTATTATACTTAATTGTATTTAATTAATTACACACTATTATTAAATGTTATTAATTAGTAACTTTTACATAGAAATTATTTAAAAAATATAATTTCAAGAAAGTTAATATTATTATAAATCAAAACATATTTATAAATATGTATTCATAAATGATTGAAAATAATTGGTCTCATTTAAAATTTATAGTAAAGAATTTACTTACATTAATTTTAATACTTCTAATGTTTGTAGAATAATTTGAACATTATTAATAAGATAACACGCTCTATGAAATCTCACATAACATAAATAAATCCTAACCATAGAAATCAATGAGTATAATTATTTTCTCCTCAATGTCTATGATGAGGTCTCTTCCCACTATCCAGAGTGTGAATTGGATGGTTGAATGTAGATCGTCATCCATTTTCATGGGTTGGAGTCTAATGAGATTGAGGGGGATATTCCTTAAGTGTAGGAACCTCTTCTATCTAATGAATAATTTCTAAATCATCAAGAGGAAGTACAATTAGGATGTCAAGATGTGCACCTAACCCTTCTCTCGAAATTGAATTGAAAGTACCTTCCATATGTTAAGGGATTCATATAGCATGTGATGGCTCAGTCTTGAATGATGAAGGAAAGGGTAATGACTCCTAATATTTTCTCTGATCTACTATACTAATTGAAAAATATTGATAAAATGATAATAGAAATGGATGCCACAGTTACAGGTAAACAACCAAAATCTTCTCAGACTTGTCTACTAGATGAATTTCCTCTTCTTGTGGAATAGGTGTAGCCACATGTCTAGCCCAATGTGGCCTATTTCATCATTATCATGACTAATCAACATTAGTTCCTATTGGAAAAGGATATTGAGATGTAATATACTCTCCCTAAGTAGGAAAATCCACTATATGAGGTGTAAAATCCAATATACTATTATGTTAAACATGATATGATGGCATCATGTCCCGTAATGAAACATGGTATGTGGCCTGAATAAATACCTCACCCCCCTCAAGATCAGGCATGCAGATAATATTCTCTAGAGCAGTATTTTGTAATTTTTTTAAACAAAACTAAAAATATATACAACTATCAATCTAATATAATGTTATTGACTTATCAAATCATGCTTCCCCTGGTCCTGTGGAGTACGATACAGTATAGATATCATTAAATACAATAAAATAATCTTGATCTACTATAATAGACGACATCACTTCATATAAATTCCCTCAATAAGAAATTATACACAGAATCCTGAGATGTAGATATACTATATATGATTTTCTAACTAGTAGGCATCCTGCCTCCCTATTAGCTTTTGGAAATAAAGTGTGGTTTTATTTATCAGTACTATTGGAATACTCTGAGTAAATCTAAATGGACACATGACTCTATTGGGTTACTTCCAGTCAAAAAAATGATAATGTATGAGAGGCATAACAACCCTTTCATATTCAAGGCTAATAGTTTAGTATATATGAAACAGGTCTATTATACCCTAGTATGGAATCCATGAAATGTGAAATGATTGGTGAATTTTTTTGAAATATTTTTTTACTAATTTCAAAAAATGATAACATTTTGAAATTAATTATTCCACACAAGAATGTATATATTTTCATCATTGGTTAGTAGATTATCTAAAATGACATGGTAGACACCAAAATTATGTCTCGATGTTCTGAATAATAGGTTTTCCAAACTCTACATCCAATGTACAACATTGAGAGTGATAAATAATAAGCAATTCGATACAATATCTCATATTAACAATGTATAATAATAAAGATGATTGACCATAATATTGTCTACATGAAGCATCAGGCATCACATCCATGTCATGCTTCATAACAAGAACAATATTGGATAGGGAAGGGATATGTTCAAATGGAAAAATCTTAATTAGGATGAAACATCCCCCAAGATCAAAATTATATCATCATCTTATAGTTAAAAATTCTATATACTTTTCTAATAAGAACAAAAATTCCCAATTTTATCTCCAATCTTGATTAAAGTCCTCAATTTTCAAGAAATACACCTTATTGACATATAAACTGAAGTCATATTCATACAGTCCACCTCCAATGAGCCAGATATGTAAAATTGTAACACATGACAGTCTTCTTATCATTGGCAATGGTAAATCATGTGAAGTTCATTTTCATCCATCTCATATACAGAGAATTTCCATCTATAACAGTATCACCCCACCTTATAAATTTGTGTCCTAGAAATCTATATACAAACTCATGCTAGTATACATGGGTGGGTTATATAACTATCAGACCCTAAATAGAAACACTAAGCATAAATTCTACATCCTCTAGGGTGATAGTCATATCTCCCAAAAAAAATAAATGAGTGATTATTGGGCCTCCATATGTATGAGATGGGAGAAAATATTTCATGATCATTAACTATATAATCAGATATATATAGATACTATATACGTATTCACATCATAAGAATTTCATAATAGAAGCTGTATGAGGAATGTGATTGTTATTATGTTCCCTATTCACCCAAACCCTTTTAACCTCATGAACCATAAATCACCTCATGGAAAACGTTTTTATACAACTCAGTTAGTACATTAATATCCTCTATCTCTAAAAATAAATATTAAATTAATAACAGGTATGTTTAAAATGTAAATATATTGTTATTTATAGAATAATATTATTATTATAATAATTTAGGAAATAATTTTTATGTTGATAACCTTTTCTATTTCTTATGTTGATAAAATGGGTTAATCCTCATCATGACAGAGTTTATTGTACCTAATTACATTATTATTACTCTTGAAAACTATGTTTCATCCATTTCTATTAATTTTCATCGTGATTCCTTTTAATAAACATACATATTTAATTAGATTATCAATTTTATCATAATTAGAATATTGCAAAAAATCACTAGAATATTTTTAATTAAAAATTTTAGTAGACTCATATAATTGTGATGATGGAAACTGAAATTCTGGGGAGTTTCCATCCTCACAATTTCGAATTTATATTAATGAAACCAATACTTTACCACTTCTTTCGTTGATGGGTTCCTGACACTCTGTCACTATGAAATGACTTATGCCTTTTTTGATAATTCTCACTTTAAAATCATATTCCTTTTCAATTTTTCTATCATTATCTCTATGAATGTGTCATTTATACCTTACCCCCCAGTGAATCCTATAACCTATTTTTCTTCCTATTTCTATGATGTAATTTACATAATGATAAAATTTCTCTTCAACTACGTTGGTTATGGGTACATGTGAAGCCCCTAAAATATTTCATTGATACTCTCTATAATGTTTTTCTTCATGTGTACATCTCCCCCCCATCGTATTCCATTATCCCTTTATATTTTTTAATTTTTATCATTTAGTCATACAATCTCATATTATCACATAAAATCCCATTCAATCACTACTCAATAATTCAAAGATATGGGCCATACGCAACATGAAAGTTATCAAATTATATATAAATTAATTTTATCATTATATTGAAAATATAAAAAAAGAAATAGAATGTATACCATGCTTCATGATAGAATTCATTATAGAATCACCATAAAAGGTATTTCACACATTATATGAATTTTTTTTGAAGTAGAACATATGATTTGAACTTGGTTATCTCTATATAACATAATCTATAGTGATTCACCCATTGATCATATAATTTTGATTATATATCACACATACATCACAAATGTGGATGAAATTTTTGTTAATATATAAATAAACTCTTATAACGTATGTAATGATAGAATAGTTCATTTTTAGGACATGTAAATATTAATTAGTTAGATTTTATAGAGTTATATTCATTATATTAATCTTTAAAAAAAATATTGAAAAAGAAAAATGAATTATTTATAACCAAAATATATTTTTATTTATTACATGGATTTATTTAACATGTGTTTTACCAAATTATAGAATTTTACAATGAACAAATGAACTTCATTTTTTAATTCATCATTTAAAATTTATTATAGAACAAATTTTTGACGAATTTTTGAAAATAATAATATTGCATTAAATAGTGAAAAATGTTGATTTTTACTGAAAACTATATTTTCCATTAAAATTTTTATAATGTAAGATTATTTTTTAAATTCTTATTGTCATATAATTTATTTCATTTCTATATAAAATAACCCAATTATGTTTTTTGAAATTAATTTTAAATTTGATTTTGGTATAAAAACATTTTATATTTAAAATGGATACTTTTCTAAAAAAACTATTTATCATCACGTTTTATAGGATAAATTTTAAGTTAAAATTTTCCATATTTGGATTTGAATAATGAATTTTTTTTCAAAATTAGAATCATTGTGTCCTAATTTTTTAAATAAATTTATTTTATTATTAATCATTATGAATAGTAACCTTGATAATTTAATTACCATGGTACTAGATAAATCATGTAATTAATGTCAAAAATAAAATGATACAGATTATAAAATGACCCTATTCATTGAATAAAATTTTTTATGAAATAATTTTTTCCATAATCATTAAATATTCGGTTATATGACCTTTTTTAAGTTTATATGTAATTATAAAATTTATAATATTTTATTTTAATGAAGTAAAAAATGACACACTCTTATTTTTAATTGAAATAATACACTTAACATAGGTTTAAGATATTTTTATTTTTAGTTGTAAATAATAATTTGAAATATAAATTATTTAAATTTACCATGTTATTTTATTTTAAATTTTTATTAAAGAAATAATTAGCTTAAATATTTATAAAATGATGACAAAGTAATTATTCAATTAATAAAGGTACCAAATAAATGATGCTAAAAAATTTAAAAGTGATAACATTTGAGATAATTAATGTGATATATGAATGTTATAGATTAAAATGAAATCATATTTATTTATTAAAATATTTTTTTCCAATATTACGCGTTTTCTTGGTGTTCTTAAAATCCTTGTAATTTATACATGTAAAAATTATCATTGGTGTTATATTATAATAAATAATTATTTATTAAATAACATAAAATTCATAAAAATATTTGATTAAAAATATTTATTAGGATATATTTTATAATATAATTCATGTTCCATTTATGGGTTGTTTTCCACTTATAGTAAATACCACGACCCTCAAAATGTAAAAATCTTTATTTTCACTATTAGTGCGAAAGAGGTAAACGAGGGGTTAAACACAAATGAAAAGGATATAAATGTTAACTAAACATATAAAAAAAATAATTTTATAAGATTATTTATACCCATAATCTTCATTTAATATAAATAAATAATCTTTGAGCCATTTAGAATTGAAAATTAATTTCTTTTAATTTGATATTTTTAAAAATTCCAAGATTTCTCTCCCCTTCCTTATAAATGGACATCTCTTATTCCCTTTAAATTACACTTAAACCCCCATTTAGTTAAGAAAATAAATATAAAAATAAATTCATATAATCCCTCTCTTCATTTTGGATGTCTTGGTTTTGGTATAATACCAACCCTAGAGGAATTATGGTATTAGTTAAAGGAGACTGTCCGAGGAAGATGTATAGTTTTTATCTGCATGTTTGGTTTTTATTTATTATTACATATAATTTAAATAGTTAATATCGATGATTATATAAGTAAAAAATTATATTAAATATCATATGGAGTTTTTATATTAATGTAAAACCCTATATCCATCTTCTCATCCATCAAATGGGAAATAAAACCATAGTATGTGTATACGGTGAACTACCAACTCACTAACCGATATAATTCGTTTCCAACCACCATCTATCAACAATGGTTATAATGATGGAATAGGTTGTTATATAATATATTAAGAACATATTATCATTCATAAATGATAATATATCACATAAATATTTACATTTACATTCATTAAATATTATAATATCGTTTATTCGAATGTGTGGACGACCACCTCCCGGAAGCGATGTGATTCATTTTTTATAACCACATCACATGGATCATATATATATATTTATTTAAAGAATTAATTTTATATTAGTGATATTATTGTAATTTTTAAACATAAAATAATTCCTATATTCTTTCCAAAATTATTATTGAAATATAGAAACGTTATTCATCTGTATATACGGCCTACCATCACCATGATGGTAACGTAATTCATTTTTCATAAACATATTTAGTGGTTGGATTTAATATTTTAATTCATGTCTAAAAATGATAATTGTTTCATGATTATTATTCTACATGTGATTTAATAATTACCATTTTGACCATAGTCAAGCTACCGAAGTCATTTTTGACATACGAACCAAATATCATAAAAAAAAACATATGTGAACATAAATAATTAAGTAATTTTTATAGAATGGTCTAAATTTAAATAAAATTAATTATATACTTGAATGGGTTTAATAAAAAATTATAAAATTAACATAACTTGGTTATTCAATTATATAAATAATATACATGATGATTCAGACTCAATGTAAGGGACTTTATTTTAAAAATACACATTTAATGTTTCCCTTTTCAAAATATTTTTATTTCATGCCCTTATATTGAAAAATTATTTAAAGTTGTTTTATATGAAAATTAAATATTTTAAAACCATTTTTTGTCTCATTTGACTTTACCAAAGAAAATCCCAAATGAATATTTTTACAGAATGTTTTGACGTTATTTACAAAAACATTAAAAGAATATTCAATTTTAATATATGTTGTAATGAAGAAATTTCTTAGAGCCATAATAGTTTTATGTGATTTGGATACCCCTACTATATTTCATGATTTATATAAATAAAACACATATTTCCCTTTTTTTCGTTTTGTAATTCAATGTTTTTTAAAATAGAAAATGGTATTTTGATTTTCTTAAATTTATTTTAACATGGGTGTAAAATAGTTTTCAAGGGATTTATTAATGATGTGTTCTTTCAAAAAAATTTGGAAGGGTTGATCCCCATTATAACCCATGGATTAGCACGTTGTAGCTTATATTATGGGTGTTCCCATATAGCATTGGATTATCTCATTATATCTTATATGATGGGTGCACTTAGATTTTTCTCTAATGCATTCGTTAATGATTGTTTTCTCCAAAGAATTATATTATAAGATATTTGAATTGTTATTTGAAATTTTATGTGTTTTGTAAGGGATTTAATATTATCATTCCCTGAGGATCCTATATGAATTTTCAATGCTTACTTATGTTTTTTCATGTAAGTCATCTAATTTCAAAATTGAAGTTTATGATCTTTTGTCTCAAATCAATGATTATGCCCATTGTGGGTAAAATGATTGTTTTCAAGAAAGTGTTTTGAGATCCCATGGTTTGTAAAAGGAATAACAGATTTCATTCTTTATCTTATCCCTCTTATTGATATTTCTTTGTCCATCCCCGATTTTAAAAGAAATTCATATTTTTTAAGGATTTTTAAATGAAATAAAGAAGTCACGATGAATTTCATGAATATTTTTAATGTAAAGAAAATATGATTTACTTTAAAAGTTTTATATTATATAAAAAATCTATATCATGAGGATGTGTCCAGTTTTTTGATGTAATATTTAATTATGTAAGAGTTGTGGAATAATTCTATACAAATTTAAACCTAAAAAGATAATCAGTATTGTAAAAAGTTAAATCTAGTCTAAAGATACAGGAATATGTAATTATTATGTTAGAGTAATTACTATTGGTTTTAGATACATGTTTAGATAACTGTAAGAGTTATGATGAAATTAATGTACCCAAGTAATATTTTCTCTAATGTTTTAGAATTTTTTGATTACCATGATTCTTTTACTAAAACTATGTTAGTTTCGAACGGTTTTCCATAAATAATACAAGGATGATTTGTTAGGAAGGCCCCAAGGGGATGATATTCTTCCATATTAGCATCCTAGAATGGTTAGAATTGGAAGTAATTATTTTTCTTGTGGTGATTTATCAGTTGACATAATATATAAATTGTTGTGTAAACAATATTATAGAGGATATATATCTACTACATTGGGACCTGATTATAATGGATAAGTTAATGAGATAACATTCACTATAATTTAGTGGATCTTCTAAACTAGTGGACGTTGAAGGATGTATCAATTACATAGAGAATATAATTGAATTTTTTTGGTGTTTTCAATTTTAGAAGTTAACCCTTACCATTTTTAATTTTTAAGGTGATACCAAATGATGGTGGTCTTTGGATAAGAATAATAAAGGGATAGATGAGATCGATTCCTTGTAATATGATACATTTTTTAATTTATTCCTCATGAAATATTTCCATATGTTTGTTTTACTTCAGATGGAGAAACAAATCATAAAATTGAGGTAAAAGGTTGATGATTATATTGTTGTGTATGAAGTTAATTCTACAAGATTAGATTGGTATGTACTATATTTTATCATGGATCTTGACATAAATATTAATATGTTTTACTCAGGGTTAAAACAAGATATTGAAGAAAATTATAATCTCATTAATTCAAGATTTACCTGACAATTATTCAATTTTTTGACAAGGTACAAATTGAGTTATCTGAAGATCATTTACTCTATAATAAAAAAGAGTAGAGAAATTATTATATGGTAGTAAATGGGTAAATATTCATCAAATAAAATCATGATGTAAGAACATTATCTTCTCATCATGTGATATGTGTCGTAAAAATAATCTTAGAGAATTTTTGGTAAATTGTTTAATGTGTTATTAGTATTGTATTATTAGTCACATGACTCATGGCTGTAATGAAAATATTCCTAATTAATAAATGAATAGGGTAACTTATATCCATATATTAGTGATATGTTTTTGTTGAAATGAGTTCAGTCTTTATTATAGAATATATATTAAGTTAGTCAGTTATGATTGAAATCATCCACAATAAAAGCATAAAGGTGTGTAAAACCCATTTTATACTATTATGGATGGTGGAGTTCCATAAAATAAAGTGGTGATGAGTATTTTACTTGTTTATATGAATTATTCTAATAATCTATTTAACTCTGGATCTTCACATTCATTCATTGATATTAATTTTAAAAGAATACTCGGTAATTCACAACATGAAATTATGGTATAATATTTGGTGAAATATCATGGTGGAAATACTAAATAAATAACAATTTATAATATTATTCCTATTATTATCACTAGAATAGTATTTCCTTCAAATATTATTGAACTCCCCATGGTATAGTTTGAGATCCTTTTGGGAATGGATTGAATTTCAATTTATCATACAATGATAGATTACATGGATAATAAGGTTTTGTTCAATGAATTTATACCTTTGATAACATATCAAGAAGATGAGAAATTGTTTAAAAATGATAGTGATAGTTACATAGAATATGTTTTTGAAAATAAAGATACCATAAAAATCATTGATGTAATAGTAGTGAATGAATGTATGGGTGTTTATCCTGGTTATTTACTAACTTTTATTCATGATCGATAGTATCAGTTTGTTGTTGAATTAGTACCCAATGAAAATAAAATTTCCAAATCCCTTATTGGATGGCTCAAGTAAAACTTTTGGAACTGAAAAAGATTTTTAGGAGTTTCTTGATAAAGGTTTCATTCATCAAGGTACTTTACATTGGGGTACACTTTCTTTTTGGTTAAAAATATATATGGTTCTAGGAGGATTTAAATTCGTTATAGATATTTGAATAACATCACTATTATTAAAAAAGTATCATTTTCATCATATCGATTGTTTTTTATCAACTCTAGGGAACGTAGTATTTTTCAATGATTGATATCAGCTATGGGTACCATAAATTGATGTTAAAGGATGATGATATTCTGAAGAGTACATTTTTGACTTCATATAGGTAAATTGTTGTTTTTTAGTTATTCCTTTTGGGTTATCTAATGAAACAATAGTATATATGGATCCTATGAATTGATACATCCCTGAATATGTGTATAGGTTTTTTTGGTCTTAATAATGAAATATTTGAATATTATAAAATTCACGTGGTTTATTAAAGACACCTAATAATTATTTTCCAATCAATAAAAAAATAAACTACATGGAAAATATAGTATGTGTAAATTTTGGTATCAAAAAGTTCTTTTCATTAGAATATTGTTTCTAAATATGGAACAATGGTTGAACCTTCTATATATAATGTTTTTGAAGAGTATAAAAGACCTACCAATGTCATTGATATTTGTATTTTTCAAGGATTAGCATATTACTACAAACTTTTTATGAAAATATTTCTCAGTTATCTCTGTCACAAACTAAGTTAACAAAGAAAAAATTTAAATTCATCTAGATAAAATATTTTTCTCATTATTATTAGAAACTAAAAATAAGAATGGTTAATCCACCATTTTTGGACATTACCTTAAATAAGGATGGATTTATTATCTACATTTATGCTTCAATGAAGGGAATTGGTTTTATTTTTATTTATAATAATACCTTAATTTTATATACTTCATGGAAAATAAATCCCCAGAAGTTAAATTATAATACATTTGATATAGAATTATATACTGTGGTTTTTGTTGTAAAATTTTGTAGAATAATTTATATGGATCAAAGAGTTAAGTGTATACTAATCATAGATTTTTTAATGTATATTCACATAGAAATGGTTGAATATAAGATAGAGGAGGTGGTTGGAATTGATAATGGATTACAACTGTATGATTATTTATCATCCTAGAAGAGAAAACCTAGTATTCCAAGCTTTAAGTCTGATAAATAATGCAACATTAACCATGTCACATTTAGATTTAGACCATATTTTTAAATACTAGAGGAATTATGGCCTAGTAGTTGTGGATGCAAGACCTTCCTATTTTTTATTTTAGGTTTTGGTGTAGTTGACATAAATAGATAGAATTGGGAAATCTCAGAAGGATATCTTGGGTTACAGGATATGGGGGAATTGGTTAAGAAGGGTATGCTTCCTGGATTTAATTTTGAAAAATATTTTTTTTAGATATGGAAAGATATTTAGTGTTCCTTGATATTCTAGGTTATATAATTAATTTTTTATTGAAGATCATAGTTCCTCATTTTGCATTCATCTTGATATTACTAGGATGTATAGATATATTTTGAGGTATTAGTGGTGGGATGGAATGAAAACATATACTGATGACATTATAATGAAATTTTAGACTTTTTAGTAAGTTAATGTAGTACAAAAATTTCTGAATGTGATGCTTTAACAATTGTTAATACTATAGGGGAAATGGGAAATTGTATAGATGGATTTATTTGGGTGATTTCAAAGAAAAAATATGGTATTAATTAAATTTTTGTTAATTTTTATTGATTAACTAAGCATGTAAATTTCCTTCTCATTTTATATATTATCTCATCAGAACAAATTTCTCAATTGAATCTCAATGAGATATTCTGGTTATACAGACATTCCCTCTCTATCATATTGGACCATGTCCCAGGTTCACATCAAATTTTTGTTATGAACTTCAAAATTATTTATGTATTGAATTAAATTTCAGTATAACTTTTCATCCTCAATATGATAGGCATTCTGAATAAACTATAATGTTTTTGGAAGTCATGGTTTTAACATGACCAATGGATTACTAGGGATGTTATGATTATCATCTTTCATTATTTTAGTTATCTTATAATAAAAATTTTCATTATAGTATAAATATATCACCTTTTAAGGAAATATATGTAAAGTGATGTCGAACTCCATCATTTTAGGATGAAGTGAAAAAAAGGATGTCGATGGGACTAGAATTGATAGAGAAAATTTCTGATTAGGTAATGGTAATTCAACAACATATAAGGACATGAAAAAGTATATAGAATGTTTCTACAGATAACTGGTGAAAATATCTCACTTTTGAATTAGGTGATGTTTTTCATAAATTATCTCCCTAGAAAAGTGTTATGTATTTTTTTAGAAAGGTAATATTATGTCTATGGTTCATTTGAATATATGATTCCATAGAGAATAATGTATATTATGCTTATAAGATATCATTTCCACTTATTTTCTCTAAATTACACAAAATTTTTCATGTCCCAATGTTAATAAAATATATTTCAGATACATCTCATGTTTTGAGCCTTGAAGTAGTATTGTTGGAAGGGAACCTTTCTAATGAGGAATAGCCTATTCAGATTGTTTAATATAGAAGGAAAATATTTTGAATCAAGTATATTTACTAGGATAATATTTCATGCAAAACCCTTACCATTGAATAAGATACATAAGAGTCTAAATATGTTATGAGCGAAAGGTAACCCCGCTTATTGAATTAGTGAATAAATTACAAGGATCCCATTTCGAAAAGGGGAATAATATAACAACACATTTAATGTTACAATAAAACGTTTTCATATGTTATAAATATTCATTAGTTTTATTTTTTAATATTTTATCATTGTAATAATTTTAGACAATTTTTGAGTCAAAAGAAAAAAGTATTATTTGAAAAAAAATAGTTTTTTATGTGTCATATGGTTTTATAAAATATAATAATTTTAAAATAATATAATTATAGTTTTTAAATACGAACATGATTTTTCAATTCAGAATGTAAAATTTATGAAGGATTATTTTTTTTGAATTTTTTGATAGATTTATTTGTAATAAATATTTATAAATAATGATTATAACGGTAAATGGTATTTTTTAATGTATTTATAAAGAAATTTTATATACATGATTATTGTTAAAATAAAATTTAGTTATTTTTTAATTTAAATAATGCAGCTATGGATTTTTAAATGAATCTTATAGATGATTTTAGTTTGAAAACAATTAATATTTTAAATGGTCATTTTTATGAGTAACTGTTATTCATAGCATTTTTTCGATTTAATATTAAATTAAAATCATCCACTTTAGTTTTTTGAATTTTAAAAACTTAATTACACAATTTGAATCTAAGGGTCCTAATTTTTTAAATAGGTCCCCTTTATTTTTAATCAATTTGAATAGGAACCTTAATATTTTTTTTAACCAATGTAAAGGGAAAACATGTAATTAAAGCTAAAAATAAAATTGATATAGATAATAAAATGACCATAACACTTGAATTAATTTTTTTGGATTATTATATTTCATCTACAAGAATCCACAATTAAGTTATATTATTTTTTGACCATTAGGATTTGATTATATACTTTATAATATTTTATTTAAATAAATGTCAAAAAGGTCGCAATCTTATTTTTTATTACTATAATATTTTTAATATTGGGCTAACCAGAGTCTATGTTTTGTTATAAATATATTTTTAAATATAAATTATTTATATTCGTCATGTTAATTTATTTTTAATTTTTAGTGAAGAAATAATTACATTAACAATTAACACAATGATGATGCAATAATTATTCAATTAATGGAAAAATTAAATAAATGTCGTTAAATTTACTAAAAGTTATATAATTTTATATAATTAATGTGATCCAAGAATTTTAATGATTGGTTTAAAATTATAGGCATACATAAAAATATTTGGTTCCAATTTTACATGTTCACTTGATGTTATTAAAATCCATCTAATGAAAAGTTCTAAAAATTGTTATTACTATTATATTATAATAAATAATAAATTATTAAATGATATAAAATTTCAAAAATATTAAATTTAGAAAAATGATGAGTATATGGTTGATAATATCAACCATTTCAATTTATGGGTTGTTTGTGCATTTATAGTATCTATCTTGATCCTTAAAGAAACCATATTGTTAGTGTAAGAGTGAAATGGGATAATGAGGGATTAAAACCAAATTACAAGGAAATAAATGTGATCAAAAACTATATGAATATTATTTTTTGATATTATTTTGACCCAGACGCATCCTATCTCCTAAATAAATAAATTTTGAACAATTCAGAATTACAAATTAATTTACATTAGATTATTAATTTATGAAATTTTAAGGGTTCCCTTGGTTGCATCCAAATTTACTCTAAAGGTATATGTTGTTTTTGTAGTAATGGTAGGGTTTGAATCCATGGGGATAAAAGAATAATCCTTTAACATTCAATTTTTTGGTGGTTTGTATATGAAGTATAAAACATTGGAGTTGATTTTAATTGGATAAATTTTTATTTAATTTAAATAAAAAAAACATGTGAACAAAAAAATTTTGATTATGGGATGATAATTGATTTTCTCTGGGGTTATATTTGAAAATTTCATTTCATTGAAAATTACATGTCATTAATTCATGAATTATCAAAACAATGAGATAATTATTCAAAATCATTCCACTAATTTAATCCCTACGCAATTCCATGTCTAATAACCAATTTAAATTTCAGGTTCACATTAATGATCACTAAAAAGAAATAGATCATACTAGCACTCAAAAATTTCCATATTTAATGTTGGAAAATATGAAGAAGAATGTATCTCATCGAACAAAAATCTTATAACAACACATAGATTAAAAAATTAATGTATATTAAATAACATTCTATCCATCCCCTTTCTACTCCCTTGGATAAACCCAATAATGGTGTAGCCTGTCATTTTTGATATTCTATCAGTGTAAATGGGAATTAAAATCATGAGAGTATAATTGAACAATAAAATTATTAAAAATATGACCCATTCACCTTAGTTTGATGAATTTCACAAAATATGATGTAAATAGCTTCACTATCAAAAGAAATGGTACAAATGTGAAATTGAAAATAAACTAAAAAATTAATAAGAATAATAATAATTAGAAAGATAACTTTTATTAATAAACTAATGTGATTGAAAAAACTTACATGGGAAAAACAAACAAGCAATTAAAAAAATGAAAGATTAACCAAATAATTGAAATAAAAACTAGGATGTCTCAAAGTCATCAACACTAGCTCCTTAAATAAGAATAATAGGAGACTTAGGCCATCCCTCCATTAATAGTTCCCATCCCCATTAATTATAAGAGTCAAAAGGTGGGTGACAATGAAAAAAAATGACGTTTCAACATTGACAACCAAAATAGGACCAGATTCATCCCACTTATTGGTTTGAAAATAAGTCATTCTATATGGATGAATAATTGATGGTCGTATAAGAGAAATATCTTCTTACATGTGTAATATGTCAACTATAGAGATTTCATGACTATTGGTTTCAGAATTTTGATTTTTATACTCGAAATAGTAGGATGACTTTATGGGCATTCAGATCTGGTCATAAATAGAATCTACATCTTTGACCACCTGGATCATCTTGAAAAAGTCCAAATTAGCTCTGAATAAAGTTTAATTAAATTAACCCCATAATTTTCCATTTTGACAGTTTGAATTTGAGTTTTATTGGTCTAGGATTTTGGGCCCCTCTTTTTTCGGTGGGCCTTAGGTTAGATCAGGTTATACCAAATATACATAAGAGGATGATGAATTGAGTCTTTTACAATTTCTTCGCAAGATCATGATCTTTCCTTTTAACTTTATCAGAATGATTAAGCAGTGGAAAATAAATAGAAAAGAATGCATGATTTATTTTGGTTGGGGGAATAGAAGGCCCCAATTCCACTCCACCAACGCTCTACTCCAAAATCTTGTTGATTTTTACTATCTGGTCCTCTTATCAACAGACTGTTCCACAACTGAGTACAGGAAATTGAATCCTTTGCAACATTAAGGCTAAATAGAGCCTTCTAGTTTATACACAAAACTTAACACATATCTTAGTACGAGATTTAATTCACTCAAAGTAAAAGAGTATTTGTTTTTTAAAATAATTTCCAGTTTTTCTTCACAATTGCAACAATAAGAAATTCATAGTCGATGTATCGTTGTCTTCAGAAAGAATGATCTTTAGGTATAAGTGTTCTGAATCGATCTGGTTGTAGTATATCTTGAAATATAATTCAAAAAATTAACAACAGTCAATTTAAAATATATATTCTCTGTAAAATTAGTGAATCCTCAATTGTTTTTCTTCTTCCTCAGAAAACAGAGTTTGATAGATCATGGTAGCAGCAAATCTCTAAATCTCGAATGTCTTTGTAAACTGTAGTAGTAAAAAACTCAAGGTCATGATATATATTTTTCTTCATTTTAATAATTTTCCTCTCACTATATTACAAAAATAATAAAGGTATATATATAATAAAGATGAGCGTTCTTCTTTTAAATTTAGATCCAAAAAAGTCTCCTTTAGAATCATGATATTCAAAAGTTTAAATAACATAGCATTCATAAATCTCCTTAAAATTCGTCATGAAAACCTCCTCTTAAATTGATACTTTTAATCATAAATAAATGTCTTTGAATCTGTAAAATAAGTTAATTAGATTTGGTTTTTTAATTTGGCTTGAAATCTGCATAATAATTTGCATAAATATCGTTAATTTAATAATTTCGTAATTTAAATCTCCAACGCCAAATGTATGGCTGAACTATATAGCATACATTCTCTAAAAATAAAGTTCACAACGTTAGGTTGATCTCAAATTTAAGATTGATCACAAATGGAAGGTTGATCTCAAACGTATGTTTTATCATCCATACTTTTCTCTTCAACTTTCAATCATACAGTACATAATCCAAACTTTTATCAACCTCTAAATGAAAGGTAAATGATCCAACGTATGGTTTCTCAAAAAAGTAAGGTTGACAAACCATACTTTTTATAAAAAAACAAGAAATTCCATACTAACATAGGATTCTTCTTCCATACATTTCTCATATTCCAAATGTATGGTTCCTTCTAAATGTAGGATTCTTCTTTCATACTTTTCTGATATCATATGGTTACTTAACCATACTTTTCGGATAACTCGTAAGTGACAGTTTTCATCCTTACTCTACGCTCCTCAAAGTAGGGTATGAACAGTGATTCCAAAATGCACTAAATTGATTTCTGAACATGTAGAGTATGAACAGTGTTTCTAGAACACGCTAAAGTGGATTCTGAACACTTTTTCAAATATTCCACGTGGATTAAAATGCTTAAATATTATTTCAAAATATAGAAATAAATAATATTACTTTCCTAAAATATACTCAAAGTAAAATCATTATAATAAAAAATAAGGGTATTTTTTAATATCAAAATAATCACAAAGAGATAGATTTTTGTTCTCAATAATATCCCCATTAATAAAATAGAGTATTGTTAAAGACCACACTTTTTGGAAAATCTCCCCTTTTTATGATCATTAAACCCCTGAAATAACAAATAAATTTATCTTACAAAATTAATAGCATATAACATATAATTTTTCAAATATAAAAACAATATTTTATTTAAAAAATTATTTCCTAATTTTTACATTTTCTCCTCCTCTATAACGTAAAATAATATCTCCTCCTTTATAAATTATGAATTTTGTGTTTATCCAAATATTTCTCCCAAAAACAATATGTTGTGTTTATCCATATTTCTGCCCCTTTTGTGATATCAAAAATAATGATAGAATACTGAATTTAACACATTTTAATGTAGCACTGAACTTAAGTAAATGATATGTTAAACTTGTTATCAGTATTTGAATCTAGATTACTGGCATTATAACATATAAAGTACAGTATAAAAAATTAATGACACATAAACATGTGATTCAAATATATATTAGTGAAAATATAATTACATGTACAGTAATGAAATGAGAATCAAGTTTGGGATAAAAAGCTTTGAGGAATATGTTTCAGCTCCTCTGAATGATTTCATTGAGCTCTAATATCTGTAGGCTCAATCTTTACATCAGTCAATCACCTAAATAGACTATGAGATCTCTTCCTTCATGAGTCAGATGGATGTCTTCAATCAAATTGACTCTGAAAAACTCATGTAACCTCTCTACCTTTTCCATAAAAAGAGTAAACTTATTAGTGAACAGATTTAGAAAAACTCTATTTCCAGGTTCATTCAAAATCAACTGCTCAATAAGATACTTCTGATTGTCCAACAACACAGATAAAGGAGTACTATTGAAATGATGGTCTTGAATTCTATCATTCATATTGCTCATAGCTACTGTAATGGCCTAAAATCTTCTAATCAGATTAGGTGAGGTACCTGATGGACTAGCTTCACTATTTCTGACAACTATGAATTATTTCTCAATGAATGATTTAAACTCTAGTAAATCTAACTTCATCGGCATTCCAAATATGTGATTTGAAACTTCAGCCAACAGTTTCTTCTTGAAATTTTCGAAATCATTCTTAGGAACAGAACTGGATTTCAGTCATTGAAATTTCATATTTTCCTCTTCTAATTCTCTTCTTAAAGAAGCATTTTCTACATGAACATTATTAAATTTTTGGATTAAATACTCCACATTATTATTATCAGAATCATAAGAAGCATGTGCTGAATTCTCAGTCTGATCTTACACTGGTTTTATCAGTGCTATAGGTATGGATTCAGCGTCTAACTTCTCATCATCGATCCTCTATACATGCTTCTCTACTAATTTTTCCTTCGAGTCCTTTCCAGACACATCCAAAGAAAAATCCTCTCCAATAATTTCAGTGTGAATTTATGAAGGGTTATCTGCTGAGATAGGTTCATTCATGTCCTGAGCATCTTCTTCATTAACTTCCTCTAAGATAAGATCCTCTAATGTATGTTTCTCATGAACTAATTTTTCTTGGACAATTTCAGTAGGTTGTAAAGTATCAGATCTATCCACTTCAACTTCTCTAGGATTCTCAACAGTTGGATGCACAAATTATTTTTCTACATGAGGATTCACCTCAATCTGAGAAATTTTTGGTTGTGTAATTTCATGTACTGTAGATTCACTAATAAATTTGTATCTTAAAAGAGGTTCAGTTGTTTCAACATTTTCTTGAGAAGGTTCCTCATCAGCTTGATCTAATCTTTGCCTTATCCCCTTATGTCCTTCGTGAATTTCTTCATCAGTAGGGGTATCAACTGCCTCAATCCATATCATCCTTGATACTCCACTAGTTCTAGATTTAGTTACTCCTTCCTTTGATTTTGCAGGTATCTCCTGACCACTCTCTTATTCTTCATCTTCTCCAACAGGCATGAGATTTCCTTTTATTTTTCTCCATAATTAACCAATATTTCTTAGTGTTCCAACATTGAAAATGTTGTTATTTTCACATCTCACTCGAGAATCCACCATCCATATCATATCTTTATAAAATAAAATCATTGAAATGAACCTTACAAATAGATAGAAGCTTATACATGCTTATGGATGGTAGAAATAATTGATATATCTCACTATATATATCAGAAGATTCAATATAAAATTACTCATAAATAGAAACAATATGTACATATCAGGGTACAATATTTTCTTCATCTCTGACATTCTGGTTGCAATACCTATTTGCACAAATTTAACGAAACCCTTCTGCTAATGCTCTAGATCTTTCACTAACATCCTCTTTATATTTGTAGACCCAAACAAAAAACACATAATGTCCTTAGACTTATGGAATTTATCACCAATATTCATTAAATAAAAATGAAAACTCCCTCATGAGGGTAGTTATGAATTTTGGCTATCTCCACATGCAAAATCAAAAAATCTCTATCCTCGATCATAGCTATTATTGAATCTTCGTCTTCTCCCGGACTGAAATGAACCGATTTAAAATATTGATGAAGTTCTACCTCATATATAAACTTTTTATAGTCCCCATTTAAGGTTGGCTCGAGTTTCTGAAATTCTAGGGCTTGCCTCATCATCATATCCTTCGGGTATAGCCATTCCAGATCGATCACTTTTCTTTACAAAATCTTTCATCCTACTGAGCACTTCTTCTTAGAGTTGCTAGTTTCTGGCTGATCAGTCCTTTTGGTTTTGGCCATTGTTGTCATAGATTTCTAAATTTTTTAAAATCTAGGGTTTCAAAGGTTTAGTTGGATGTAGAGAAGAGTGGTAGATGTTGTTGAGGTTTCAAAGGTTTTTGAGAAAATAAACGGTTTTGTAATTGGAAATGGTTTCTGACATCCTTGATTCCTGTGTCGTTACACACATAGTAATTATTACATTATTTAAAATTAAAAACTTACACAGAAAAAGTTTAATGTAGAACTGACGATGTTTTTAAATTACTCAAAAAACAAGTAATAAATTAAATAATAATTAAAATATGTAATTAAAAAAATATAATTTAAAAAAAATGAACCTAGTTCCCCCTTTATAAAATCAATCCTAGTAGTGGGAAGTGGTTTAGAAAAAAATATCATCTAATTGAATTTTAGTGCTTTGAAATTCTAAGAATATATCCTTTTTAAAGAACATGATCTCTTAGAAAGTGATGTCAAAATCAATATGCTTAGTTATAGAATGATTAATATGGTTATTTGAAATATGTATAGTGCTAGTATTATCACATAAAATATGTGTATTATTAAAATTTAGTCCAAAATCCATTAGATTGTTTTTTATCCACAAAACATGTCCACAACAACTGCTAGAAGATATATATTCTACCTCGACTGTTGATAGGGAAGTTGAGTATTTTTTTTACTAGACCGTGACATTAAGGATTTTCCTAAAAAGTGACAAGTCCCTGAGGTTCTTTTTCTATCTAATCTATAACATTCAAAGTCTACATCTGAATATGAAATTAAATTAAAATCAAAAGTTTTTGGATAGAGAAGATATTGAAAAATAGTTCCTTTTAAATATATAAGGATTTTTTTGACATCACTTAAATGAGATTCTTTTAGATCAGATAGAAATCATGCACAAAGACATATTGAGTACATTATATCTAGCCTATTAGCAGTAAGATATAATAAACTACCAATCACACATCTATATAACTTGTTGTCAACTGATTTTCTAGTTTCCTCCGAATCGAGTTTTATATTAGTACACATAGGTGTTGAATATGTCTTGTTTTTTACAAGTCCAATTATCTTTAGTAAATCAGTAATCTATTTTCATGGATTGAAGACATTTATAAAATATTATTGACAAATTTCAAGTCCTAAAAAGAAATTTAATTCTCCCATCATTCCCATTTCAAATACTTTTTTCATTAAATTTGAAACATATGACATAGGTTTTTGATTGTTGAAACAAAAATTACACCATCAACCTAAATTTGAACCAATAAAATATTAGAGTTGATAGTTTTCTTATACAATGTTGGATCTGCCATCCCAATTGTAAAAACATTTTTTAACAGAAAATAACTTAATATTTTATACCATGCTCTAGGTGCTTTTTTATGTCCATAAAGAGCTTTAGTACTTTTAAAAATAGAATCTGGTTTTTGTAAATTTTCAAAACCAGGAGGTTTCTCAATATAAACATTATACAATAAGTATCCATTTAAAAAGGAAGACTTAATATCCAACTAAAATAATTTAAATTTCATATGATATGCATAGGCTAAAAGGATTCTAATATCTTCTAATCTAGCTACAAGTGCAATGGTCTAATCATAATCTATACCTTCATCCTAATTATAACCTTAATCTACTAGTATTTCTTTACTTCCAGTTATTATTCTTTGATCATAATTTTTATTTCTAAAGACCCATTTGGTTCCTATTACTGGATAGTAATGAGGTATTTCAACTAAATTCCAAACATCATTTCTTTTGAATTGGTTTAGTTCTTCTTGAATATTTATCATCCAACATTGATCAACTAACGCTTATTCTAATGCATTAGGTTCTAATTGAGATAGAAAGGATGATAATTCAATAAGATTTATTACATTTCTTCTTGTTTTTATTCTATTTTCTAGGTCTCCTATAGTAGTTTCTAAAGGGTGATTCTATAGGGTTCTAGACTGTCTAGGTATTACACTGTTAGGTTCTTCAATGTCAGGGTCTTCTGAACTGAACTGAATTTATTTAAATCCTTTTCAAAAAAATATTTTATGTTCTCAAGTCTCATGTTATCTTTAGAGTCAAATTCATCAATTTGGTCTTTTATTTTCTCAAAGGGATTAGATTCATCAAATTTCACATGAACTGATTCTTCAACAATCCTTGAATTTTTATTAAAAACTCTACAAGCTTTGAAAATAGCAGAATATCCTATGAAAATTCCTTCATCAGATTTTGGATCAAACTTACCATGATTTTCCTTGGTGTTTAAGGTGTAAACCTTGTATCTAAAAAAATTAAAGTAATTTAATTTAGGTTTTATGTTATTCTATAGTCCATAGGGTGTCTTTTAAAAAAAATATGATTAAAACTCTTTTTATTATATAACAGGATGTGCTTACAGCTTCTGCTAGAAATATGTAGGAATAATGTATTCATTTAGCATAGGCCTAGACATTTATTGAATAGTCCTATTTCTTCTTTAAACAATTCCATTTTGTTGAGGTGTTCTTGGTGCAGTGAAGGTGTGTTTAATACCCATATTTGGGAAGAATGAATTAAATTACATATTCTGAAATTCTCCACCATGATCACTTCTTAATTAAATTATTTAAAATATTTTTCATTTTGAACAGCTCTTCAAAAACATTAAAATATATTAAATGCTTCATTTTATATTTTGGAAAATAAATCCAAGTAAATTTATAATAGTCATCAACTAAAACATATATATATAATTTACAATCCAATCTTTCTATTCATGAAGTTCCAAAAAAATCCATATGGATAAGTTCTAGAGGATTAGATGTAGAAATTTTTTTAATAGATTTGAGGGATCATTTGTGTTGCTTTCCAGGTTGACATGCATCACAGAATCTATCAATATCAAATTTGTGACAAGGAAAATCAGAAACTAATTGGTTCTTAGATAACTTTTTTAAAGCATATAGATTGAAATGTCCAAGCCTTATATGCCATATCCAAGATTCATTTATCTTAGCAGCTAAGCATTTTACATTTTTTTTACACAAGGAAATTAAGTCTAGTGTGTAAACATTATCAGTTCTAGGTTCTCTAAATTTAAGCAATTTATCTTTAAAAATATAATAACAGTTGTTAGAAAAATAAAAAAAATAACCATAATCAGAGAGTTAAGAGATACTTATCAGTTTGTGTTATAATCCTTGTATATTGAGTAATTTATTGATTGAGACAGGTTCTGCATCTCCAACAGTTCCAATTCTAATAATCTTACCTTTGGCATTGTCACCAAATGTGAATAGACCACCATCCTTTTGAGTTAGTGTTCTAAAATTTGATGATTCTCCACTCATATTCCTAGAGAATCTACTATCCATATACCATATTTTAGTTTGGCTTCTATGACCTGCTTCCTACAATGTAATTTAAATAGGGATTTGTTTTGGTACCCGTATTTTATTGGGTATAGTAGTGATAGCTAACAAAGACCAGGGAATCTAGACTTTCATTGTTTTTCTACAGTCAATAGAATCGTATAAACTACTTACAGAAAGGCTTTCATAATCCCACTTAGTTTTGTTTTCCTTAAATAACAGTTTTTATATGTGTCACCTTGTTCTAAAATAATTACATATTACTTTTATAGTACTAGGAACAAAGTAATTTTTATATAGTTTAGGTTTTTCACCTTTACTTCCTATACTATATCTTTCCTTTTTAATCACATTCATTGCAAGTATTTCATTCAATTTATTTTATTATTATTTTTAAATGAGTTTCACTTTTGTATGTTTCTAATTCTGTTTGTAGTTTTTTTGTTTTTTTTCATTATCTGTAAATTTTGTGTTTGATGAGTTATATTTTTTAATTATCTCTTGATGTTCCTTTCACAGAGTGTCTCTTTCTCCTAAAACAGTAGTATGAATATTTTTCAGAGATTTATGTTTCTTTAATAAGGAGTCATATTTATTTTCAAGAAAATTGTGGTAAGCTTCAAGTTTATAATTTGAGTAGCTTGAATTAGAGTCAGATGAGTAATAAGATTGTACCTCATTAGTTTCTGCCACAAATCACATATTGGATTTAAGATTTGATTCCTCTTTTTCTGAGTCAGACATTGATGTGATGTTGGAGTCTTTAGATACACTCCAAGTAGCTTTCATTTCCTTATTCTCATTCTTCTCATAGTCATTTCTCTTGAACAATTTCTTTTTCTTGTCTTCCTTTAATTGAGGATAGTCAGGTCTGATTTGACCCATATTTTTACAATCATATCATCTAACTGCATTTGGTTCTTTTTCATCCTTTTTAAAGGGTTTTATGAATCCTTTATTCTTTATTTAGAATTTATTGAACAATCTGGCCAGCTGATCCAATTCCACATCTGAATCATATGAATCAGACTTCTCTGATTTTACATTGATTTCATTCTTCATTTTTCTACTTTTCTTTGAGATGTTACCTTAAAAGCAGTATTTCACTTTTGGATTAATACATTTTTCTCATTTGCTTCATCCTACATCTCAGCTTTATAAATCATATGAGTTCCAATTAACTCTCTCATTGTATGATATTTGACTGGTGAGGATTTCCTAATAGCAGTTGATATCCCATTCCATCTAGGTGGTAGTAATCTTAGTGCTTTCATGGATTGACCAGCTTGTTTTATCAGATCTCCCAAGGCAGTTATATTATTGACAATCTTATTCAACCTTCCATTCATTTGGGTGATTCTTTCTCCATCAAACATCCTGAATTTATAGAATTTTAGTTTATTAGTAGCATACATCATCTCTCTGACATTGTCATTTCTTTCATTAGAAACTGTAAGAATCAACCACATTTCATAAGCCATCGGGCACTGAGATACTCTATTTAATTCATCTAGTCCAATACCACAGATGATATCATTCATATATTTTGATTTTATGTTATAATCTGCTTATGTATCATCATTCCATGTTTCAGGTTTCTCTAGAATCACATATGGAGTTATTATTTTTTAGTAGACTCTGTATCCAAGGTTCTTTAAATAAATGATCATCCTTGACTTCCAGCATCAATAATTTTCACTGTTGAAGTAGGGAGCATGAACCATTGACATACCCTATCACGTATTAGCCATTGTGCTCTGTATTATCCAAATACTTTCATATTCTTATAGATTTATCAAAAGAATCACCTCCGATACCAATTGTTGGATCGAGTTATCCCAAATATACACAAGAGGAGAGTTAATTGTGTCTTTTACATTTTCTTCGAAAGATCATGATATGTCCTTTTAACATTATCTGAATGATTAGGAAATGTAAAATAAATAGCAAAGGACGTATGATGTATAGTGGTTCGGGGAATAGAAGGCCCCTATTCCACTCCAAAAACATTATAATCCACGAGTTTGGTTATTTTCACAATCTGGTCATATTAACAACATATTGTTCCAAAACTATGTATAGGAAGTTGACACCTTTACAACTTTCATGAAAAACAGAGCCTTCTATTTCATACACAGAACCTAACACATAGCTTAGTAATGAGAATCAAGTCACTCAAATAAAAAAGGGTATTTGTTTTTTGTAAAAATTTCTAGTTGTTCTTCACAATTACAATAGCACGTAATTGACAGTCGATGGATCTTTATCTTTAGAAAGAATGATCTCCATGTAGAATAGTTTTGAATCGATCTGGTTGCAGTAGATCTTGAAATATAATTCTCAAATTTAACAACAGTCGATTCAAAAAATATATAAGATGTAGAATCAGTGAATCTTCAATAATGTTTCTTCTTCTTCAAAAAATAATGTTTTATGGATCACGGTAGTAGCAGATTTGTAAATCTCGAATGTCTCTGTAGACTATAGTAGTGAAAAAATCAAGATCATGATATATATTTTTCTCCTTTTTGATGATTATCCTCTCACTAGAATAAAAAAATAATATAGTTATATATAGAATATATATGAGTGCTCTTCATTTAAATTTAGATCCAAAAATTCACCTTTAGAATCGCAATATTTAAAAGTTTAATAACATATAAGTTGTAACTCCTCCTAAAAGTCTGCTTGAAAATATCCCCTTAAATCGATCTTTTGAATCATAAATAAATGGATTTTAATTAGTCAAAGATGCACCTTATATTTGGGCTTTTAATCTGGATTGAAATCATCCTAATAATCTTCATAAATATCATTCTTTAATAATGTCGTAATTTAAATCTCTGATTCCAAACATAGGGTTGATCTGCATAGCATTCATTCTCTGAAAGTAAGGTTCATAAAGTAATGTTGATCTCAAAAGTAAGGTTGATCACAAACATAAGGTTGATCTCAAATGTAAGGTTGATCATCTATACGTTTCTCTTCAACTTTCAGATGTACAGTATATAATCCATACATTTATCAACTTCTAAACAAAAGTTAAATGATCCAATGTAATTTTGTTTACAAAAGTAAGTTTGATAAAACCTAATTTTGAGAATCAAACATGGCGCTTCGAAATAACATATTATTCTTCTTCTATACTTTTCTGAAATTCCAAATGTAAGGTTCCTTCCAAATATAGGGTTCTTCTTTCATGCTTTTTTGATAACGTATGGCTGCTTAACCATACATTTCTGATAACCCATAACAGACAGTTTTTATCCTTACACTACACCCCTCAATGTAGGGTATGAACAGTGATTTTAGAACACGCTAAAGTAAGTTTTGAACACATATAGTATGAAAAGTGTTTCCAAAACATGCTAAGGTGGTTTCCAAACACTTTTTCAAATATTACATGTGGAATAAAATGCTTAAATATTATTTCAAAATAGTGAAATAAAGAATACTAATTTCCTAAAATATACTCAATGTAATATAATTAGAATAACAAATAAGGGTATTTGTGAACATCAAAATCATCACAAATAGATAGAGTGTTATTCTCAAAAATCTCCCCCAAAATAAAATAGATTTTCGTTAAAGATCACACTTTCTAAACACCTTAAGCCTATTATGCTTGGTATATAAAATTTCTGTTTTCACACCCAAAAATATCCATCTTTCTTGGGATTCATCCATAGATACTAAAAGCTAAAATTTTGAATATAAAATGATCAATAATATCCAAATATATAATATTAAAATAATTAATATAATTGTTTCTACAAATAGAGGATTAATTGGTCCTAAATTTCCACTTTAACAATGAATTTCACAAACAATGTGGAATGGAGTTCAATTAATAAAAAGAACTAAAATAGGTGTTTATGGATATTAAATTAATTGAATATTAAAATATTAGAAATTAATATTATCATCTATTAGAAGCTAAGAACACCCTCCAACTTGACTTTTTCTAGTCCCAATAAAAACGTATCTCAAAAGTCTAAAATTAAATTCCTTTTTCCAAAAACAATTAGAATACATTGCTCTTAAAAAATAATTCCAAGAAATCTTGAAAACATTCAAAATAATTTCACGCAAGATAGGTTCATCAGTATATTATAATATCAAGACCATTTATCTATTCAGATTCATTTCTATATTTCATCCAATTTCAATTAATTGTGATGATGTGTTGTGCATCACAAAAGAACAGGGAACAATTTTCTTGATCAAGGGGAAAAATGGAACTGATAGGTGGGAAACAAATTAAATCTTAATATGTGTAAAAAAATTCTTTTTTGTTGTTTTTTCACTTTTTTTAACCACAATATGTATGAAAATACTTTCTATGGTCAATATAACTATGGATTCACAATGCACAAGTATTGAACACCACACATATTCTCAATTATATAGTCTATAATAGATATTTAAAGCCTAACTCTAGGAATTAATTTTATGGAGTGATGATCACATAGGGTCGGACTCCACACATTTTAATAAAACATTATTCTATTTGATCATTGTTTTTAATTTTTTGTTGGATACCCAAATCAAAATTAATGGGGCCCTAAACCCTATGTTATGATTAAATAGATCCATGAACTCAAACATACACCCAAAATCTAATGTATGTTCATTATGGAATTTTTATTAAGAAGATTAAAATTTCAAAGTTGAAAATTAGATTAGACAAACACACTATTCAAAAACTATTCTAATGAACATAAACAAGAATTAAAATCATAATCAAGGAATTCAAAATCATTTTAACATTAGTTTTTATGTTTCATAATGTAAATTAATTCATGAATGTATACTGAATTGTTTCTCTATTGAATTGAATCTTTTTAGAAGACAAAAAAATTTCAAAATCCTATATTTTCACTCCACCCAACATAAAATTAATCTACCTATTGTATTAAAAGAGAAGATAAAAAGTGATCAGAATTGGGAAGAAATAGGCAAAGAATGTATTTTGAAATTAAATAATGTAATAAAATCACCTGGTTTGTTTTTTATTAACCTATAATAAGAAATTTATCACTTTGTATTTAGGACATTTTTATACTCCTTGAGGATGATTGATGGATTGGTTGACCTTTAGAAACTATGGGTTTTATTTGAAAAAAAAAATTCTTCAACTATTATATCTCATGCACTAGAAATAGTAGATCACATGGAAACCCCAACGGACTTACATTAACAGATAAAACATGAAAAAATCAATATAAAATAAATAAACCAATATAAATACAGGGTTTCCTCTCAAGAATAAGTTAATTAAAAATTTTTACCTTGACTGGACATCCCCCCCCCCAACTTATCAATACCAACATTAAAAAAATTAAAGACCCCATCTTTCTCCACATCAAATTTATTGGTATTTATTCTCCCTCTTTGTTGGTAGTAAGGTTTTAAAATTGATTCATGAAAAATCATATAGGTCCCAGTAAATGAGCTAGTCCAGTGAATATTGAAATGTGTCCATTTAATTTCTTTTCTAATATTGCATGATAGATCAAGGATAATTTTCCCTTTATTAGCTTAAATTTTAGATTAAATGATTAAAAAATGTTTTTGATTAACCATAATGATGGAAGGATTGAGAGAGTATGTATTGACATTGAATTTGAGATCAGGTTGACTAAAACATCTAGACAGATTTAAGGACAGGGAATTGAACTCAGTTTAATTTTAAAAAATTCTCAACAGAATTTGTTCTCTTTGAATAGATGTTCTAGGAACCAAATTTTCAATATGAGTAATAATATTTATTATGGATTAAAGATTTAGAATTATTTCAATGTTTTGGATATTGGGGTTTCTAAAAAATTATAATTTGAAAAATATTTAGTATATTCACTCCGGAAGACAAATCCCCCTCTTCTGAATACAAAAAATAAATTTCATCTGGATTTAGAAACCCTTAAGCATTTACAGGATACTCTTCAGTTATCCCATGTCCAAATGTTAGTTCTTTTGTAAATTTATGATGGTTTTTAGGGATAAAATATTCTTCTATCAGTGATGAGGATAGGACATCTTAAGTGGGAATGATTTCCTTAGATATTTTAATGCTTTGTACTTATAATATCATGGATTAAAACTAAAAATTAATTATCTACATTTTATTAAACAATTGGACAATAAATGTTAGAGGGATAGATTGTATTTGAGGTTTAACATCACGTAATTCACTAATATTGATCTCTTCAATCATCCTTGAGAGGTATGGGAATTGATCCTTTAAACACTCATTATCTACGTGATTGTACATATCATCATATGTGGGAAACTTATTCAGTGGTTGATCAACGAGATTTCCTATTTTTGGTGATTCCAAATATTGATTTTTCATTTGAATTCAGTTTAGGGATATGTTGGGGTACTGTTAAATATATTCCATTTCATTTTATAGATATTGTGAATTAATACATTTTGGATACACAAAAAATAAAAAGGGGAGGAGAGAAGATAAATTGAGGTGAGAAATGAGATATTGAGGTGAGTAAAGATGGTGAGTATCTAAGTATCTTACTTGTGTCCTTGAAAATTGTTCCAAAATTTGGTTGTGCCCAAATTTAAATAATAGCTATATGCAGTTTTTGTAGTACGTGTATGGATTGAATCCATTGGGACCAAAGAAAAAACCTATAGACACATGTTGTTTTGGTGGTTTGGCTATGATGTGGCCAACATTGGGGTTGATTTTAATTGGAGAAATTATTATTTAATTTAAATAACAAAAAAAAATCTATGTGAACTAAACAATTATTGATTTTGATTTGATCCTACATTCTCACATGGGCTGTATTAGATGAATTTTTTTTCTTAGAAAATTTCATGTTATTAATTCTATATGTTTCAAAACAATGAGATAATTTTTCAATATAATTCACAAAATTAATACCTAAAAAATTATTAGTCTAATAAAAAATCAATATTAGTATCAAATTAATGAGAACTCGATGAATGTATATTGTACTAGCACTCAAAATGCCTCATATTTATTGTTGGAAAAGATAAATAAGAACATAGATAATCGAATGGAAATCATCAAATAACAAAAAAATTAATAAAATAAAGTATATGGAATAACATTTAATACATCCCCTTTATACTCCCTTGGATCAATCCATCAGATGTTTATCCCTCATTTTATGATATTCTATCAATGGAAGTGGGATGTAGGCTTTTGTGGGCAGGATTGATGAAGACAATCATTGAAAATATGATCACACCACCATTGTGTAAAAAATTTCACAAAATATGATGTAAATTGTTTTAATAACATAGTAAATAATATCATTGTAAAATTAGAATGGATTTTGGAAATAAATAATAACAATAATAATAATAATAATAATAAAAATTATTAATAAACAAATGTTATTGAAAAATCTTACATGGGAAAAACAAACAAGCAATTACAAAATACAATATTAAAAATAAAATTGAATGAAAAACTAGGATGCCTAAATCCCTTCACCACATGATACTTATATAGTCATATTAATAGAATTATTTATACCCCCCCCCCCATAATCAATTATCTCCCCATTAATTTGGAGAGTCAGAAGGACTGTGAGAATAAAAGTCATTTGACATTTGAAAGTTGACCGCAAAAATATGACCCGATTCATTACCCCTATTGGTTTCAAAATAAGTTATTATATATGGAATAATAATTGATTTTAATTGAAGGTAAATATATTCTTATGGGTTTCCTATTTTATATATAAAAATATGATGACAAAAGATTCATCTGTTTGGATTTTATACATGAAATGGTGGGCTGACATTATGGGTGTTCAGATCTGGCCATAAGTTTAATCTTCATCATGGATGCCTAGATCATCAAGAAAAAATAAAAATTATCTCTGTAAAAAGTTTATAGAAATTATCCAAATAATTTATATTTCTACTTTTAAAATGTTACCTTCATTAGTTTTTTATTTTGGGCCACAGTTTTTTTCTAGGCCTTAGACCCATTGTACATTGTCCAAGAATGTTCTGCTTTCATGCCCAAAAATATCCATCTTACTTGGGATTTATCCATAGATAATAGAAGATAAAATGTTCCAAATAAACTGATCAATAATATCCAAATAAATAAAATAATTAATGTAATGATTTCCTTAAATAAATGATTAATTTGGCCCAAATTTCCACTTTAACCATGAATTGCACAAATGATGTGGATTGAAGTTAAATTAATAAAGTTAAAAATAATCATGTTTATGGAAATTTAAAAACGTGAATATTAAAATATTAACAATGAATATTAGCATCTTTTATTGGAAAATAAAACCCCCCCTAAACATGATTTTTCTAGTCCCAAGAAAAAAAGTATCTCAAAAATATGAATTTAAATTCCTTTTTCTAAATACATTTTTACATACATTGCTCATAAAACAATAATTCCAAACTATCTTTAAACCTTCAAAAATCATTTCACACATTGTACGATCATAATCATATCCCAAGCCCAATCCCATTACATTTTTCAAATTAATTTCCACATTTCATCCAATTTTTATTAAGCATGATGATGTGTTGTGAATCACAAATGGCATGAGGCCCATTTTCTTGTTCAACAGGAACAAATGGAAGTGCTATGTGGGGATCACATTGAACCTTAAGATGAGTATCCAATTTATTGTTTTTTTTTGTTTCTTATATGTACCCAGAATTTACATGTAAATTTTCTTTTAATATATGGGAATTTTACGAGTCCGTGAAAATTGACGGTGCATGATTCCGAGGCCCGGAGTGCCCGAAATAAATTTCTGAACATTTCATTAGGCATGTTCAGTAAACTTAGGAGATGGTTTTTATAACATTTTAACCGATGCTCGGAATTAAAATCTTGAGGGCACTGTTGAACTCGTTGTGTTGGTATTCTCTTAAAGAGACTTTCACCTCGATGTTAGTTGGTTGAGTGTGAAAGTTAGTTTTTGGGTTTTTGATGGAAATAATAAAATAAAATGATCAAATATTTTATTATATTTGTTGTAACCACTCCATGTGGAAGTTGAGAAGTGGGGACCACCAAACCATATCCTCCCATGAGAGGTTATGGTGGTGGGGACCACACAATTCTAACCTCCCATGGGAGGTTATGGTGGTGGGGACCACCCGAGGACTAAATCTCTTGAACTCCCCTATTAAGAAGGTAGAAACCTCTCAAGTCTCTCATTGATGTGGAGGATCCTCTTGAATTCATTCACATTAATTGTACCAATGTACAACTTTAATTATGCCAACCTAGGTGATTAATTAACCCAATTTGAAGTTGTACCAATAATTAAAATTGGAAAAACAACTCTTCTTTTTGTGTTGGATATTCTTTTGAGAGAATTCATTCGAAAAGGGGAGAGATCTTGGTGGGATAAAGATCTCTAATGAAAAACTTATTCCAATGAATAATTCTCCACTGAAGAAGAATATCGACCTCGACTTCGACCTTCTTCCTTAGGACTTCTTCTGACGTAGGACATCTTCATCTGCAACGAATCGACAACTGTACCTTCTTCTTGCACCAACGATAATGAAAAACCTGAGGTAGGGGGTTATTTCTAAAATATTATCACTTCTCATGTTCTCCCCTTTTAATTATTTTGCGGGATTTGGAATAGTGATTGACAGAGATTGTAGGGAGGGGGTTTGATTATTTCTCTTTAAACATTCTTGATCTTGTTGAGCATCTTGCTACCACTCAAATGAGGAGAGTGTGTGCCAAACTAACATGGCATGTCCTCTCTGTATTTCCTTGTGTTGAATTGTGGGGTTCATTAAAATGGACGAAGGTGAAGAAGGTGGCGAAGGCAACGGCGCTTCCACCCGCAGCATCCGCATCCCAAGTTGCCCCTGCGGCGCTCCGCCCTCTCAGAAAAACCGATCGTGTTCCCCGGATCCGTGCCCCGGACGAGCTTCCCCACGGCACTCTGGCCTTTTGGTCGAACAGACCTCGTTTCCCGAGCCGAGATTCCCTCGCTGTGGCCCTCCGAGCTACCTTAGCTTTCACCGCCCGCTGCCCTTCGAGCCAAACCTTCCATGTGCCCCGGGGTGGTCCGCCCTCGCCCGCGGCCCTCCGAGCTGCCCCGATAACACAACCCCCCGACCCTCTGAGTTTCCCCAGATGAACGGCCTCGCGGCCTCGTGCCCTTGCGGAAACCCCCGACCAAGCTGTTTCGTGGCCTCGTGCCCTTGCGGCCATTCGTGGCCACCCACGGCCCTCCGCAGTCCCTCGCGGCCTGTCGGGCCAGACCCAACGGGCTGGACGGAACCAAACGAGTCAAGCCGCACTACAGGTCGAGCCAGACCCAACATGTTGGGTTGGGCCTACCAAAAGAGGGTTTCCCCAAGCCATATCCAGATGGGGCAGTCCAACCGTGTCGGACTGGACCCAGTCCCACTATAACCCATTTACTTTTTTTGTCATAACATTGGCACCGGACGTTCGTCTGACGAACCTTCAGTGGCACTAAAAATCTTGGAGCGATATGGTCCCTTTGACTATACCCCACTGACGTTTTGGATTAAGATTGAAAACAGTTGGGTTGGATCGAGCATGAATCCATCTAGGGCCTCAGAACTAAAAGGCGAATAACTCACAGACCAGGCATCCGATTGACACGTCGTCTATTTCATTAAGACCCCTATGAAATGGCGGTCCATTGAGATACTGCTTCATGGGACTTCATGGAAGTTGGATTATCCACTAGTATCTTGTGTAGAGGATCCTCTCAGTGATGAGCGGGCATAGTGCGGGGACCTAGTAGCAAGCTGAGACTTGATGACTACTGACCTTTTCGACTTGTAGTGACATGACGGGCCCAGTGGGGAGCACTTCAGTGTGACGCGACAGACCCACTGTGGGGAGAGCCTCTGTGTGACGTGTTCGACCCATGGTCGGGAGTGCCTCTATGTGACACAGCCTACCCATGGTACTCGACAGGAGGATTACCTCAGCAAGCTATGAGAGGGAGCGCCTCTATGTGATGTGGCAAACCCATGGTACTCAACAGGAGGATTACCTTAGAACTCACAAGGGGGAGCGCCTCTGTGTGACACAACAAACCCATAGTGGGGAGCACCTCTGTGTGATGTGGTAGACCCATGGTACTCGACAGGAGGAGTACCTTAGTAGTCCTAAGTTAGTGGGAAGTGCCTCTGTGTGACACGGTAGGCCCACTAAACTCGATAGAGGAGGGGTTTTATTGCAGCCTAAGTGTTCGACAATGTGACTAGGGATGTTACTTGTTATTATCCCAAGAATAAATACGGGAGTGAGCGGAGTCAGTAACTCTATGTTTTTCCTCGTGATTGAGATGGATTAATTGATAACTTAGGTTTATGTATGGCCACATACCTAAGTAGGGTTATCTGTTGATTCCTTACATTGTGTTTTATCCCTGGGTGGATTTTGTGAGACATTGAGGTTCTTGGGGTCCCGAATGAGTATCTATATACTCACCCCTGCATGGGCTATGCCCACACCTCATTGTGTTGGATGCAAACAACGGACAATGCTTACTAAGGCTGAGAGTACCAGGACTGGACGGTACCCAGAGGTGGACCATATGGCGTGTCGGTACACTGAGGATATGGGCAGATGTGGTGTGATGAGGAGGTGATATGTACCTACCCTTTAGGTAGGATCTGTGGTGGATGATCCAGCAGCTGATATTCACCTTTCAGCTATTTTTTCCTTTCGAGTTGTACTTGAACATTTCCAATTTCTCTTTTATTCTGGACCTTTTACTTACTATACTCACAATTTTTACTACTCAGTTTACTTGAGTTAGTATCTTGTTGGTTGTTTCGTTGAGTGTGTTACAGGTTATAAAGGAAATGCCTTCCCAGTTTTATGGAATACGCCTTTGGTTCTAGTCGCCAGCCTCTGGCCTATGGAAGGCAGGCTTGGGGTAGTCACAGCGTGGGCCCCGGGGGATAGGTCATGACATTTCATTGATTTTCTTTTTTTAACCACAATAGATAAGAAAAGACTAGATATGGGAAAGAAAACTATGGAGTCATGATCTGCACATGCCGAATTCCATAGGTATTATCAATTTCATGGTCTTTAATAGAGATTTAATTCCTATATTTGGGAAACAAAACTATGCATTCATGATCCCCAAGTGTGGGAATCCACAAATTTGGATAAAAAATTGCTTCATGTGGCTTTTTTTATTTGTTTTTTTGTTACTCAAGTTAAAATGAAGGTGGCCCTGAACCCTATACTACGATTAAAGGGACCCATGAACTAAAATATACACCCAAAATCCAATGGATGTTCATTGTGGAATTTTTATTAATAGGATTTAAAAGTTTATATTAAAAAATCACATCGAACAACTCCACTTTTCAAGAACTATGATTATGAACATAAACATGAAATAAAATCATAATCAGGAAATTCAAAATCATTTGACATTCAGTTATTATATATCATAATGTACATTAATTATTGCATGAATAATGAAATTATTTTCTATTGAATTGTTTTTTTAAGCCCAATATTTTTTTTCAAAATCTCAAATTTTCACTCCCCCCAACGCAAAATTAAACTTCCATCACTTTTGAAAGATAAGAGAAAAGAGCGATAATAATTGATAAAAGAGAGAGGATAATGTGATTTGAAATAGAATCTTGGAATCAAATAACCTAGTTTGATGATGATGAACATTTAATAAGCAATTGATCACTTTGACTTCATATCATTTATCGACTCCTTGATGATGATTGATGGTTGGGTTGAAATTTAAAAATAATGGATTTTATTTTGAAAAATATAATTTTTTAATTGTTATATATCACACACAAGAAAAATTTTATCACATAGGGAACCCCAGGTGGGTATCATTAACACATAAAACTCGAAAAATAAAAAATAAAATAAAAAATCAATGTAGAAACAGGATTGCCTCCCGAGAAGCACTTATTTTAAAGTAATCAGCTAGACGAGACCCCCCAACTTATCCAATATCATCTTTAATAATTTTAAAGACCCCATATTTCTCTATTTTAATTTATTGAGAGGGAGTCTCCCATTTGTATTGAAGTATTGTTTTAAAATTGATTCTTAAAAAATCATATAGGTCCCCATGAATGATATAGTCCCATGAATATCAAAATGTGTCCATCCAATTTCATTCCAAATCATACATGATACATTAAGGAGAATTTTATAATAAATAAATTAAATATAATATGAAATGGTGAATAAATATTTTTGATTAAAACCTATTATAGAAGCCTTGAGAGAGGATTTATAGACCTTGAATTCAATATCAAAATGGCTAAAACAGGCAAACACAGTTAGGGACTTAGTATTGAACATGGATTCCTTTTCAAAATTTATCAACAAAATTGGTTCTCATTGAATTGAATTTTTCTTCCCAAAATTTTACATATGAGTTTTAAAAATGGTTATGTTATTAAATCTTGATATTTCATCCAATTTTTTAATGATTGGGATTTGAAATAAATCATCACTGGAGTAATATACTTCTAATTCAATCCATAAAGAAAAATTTTCCTCTTTTGAATCAAAATAAATAAATTTCATCTGATTTGAATACCATTTTTCATTTACTCGATCCTCTTTATTTATCACATATAAAATGGATAGATTCATTTTAAATTCATGAGTGTTTTTCAGGATAAAATATTATTCTATTAGTAATTCGTAATTTACATCCTCAGTAGGAATTCCATCCTCATATGTTTTAATTCTTTGTACTTATAATTTTTAATATAAAACCATATAATTATTTATCTCTATTTTATTGCACAATTTGACAAATATGTATGAGGGTCATATTTTATTTGAGGTTTAACATCTTTTACTTCCCTAATATTGATCTCTTCAATCATTCATTAGAGGGAATGGAATTGATACTTTCAAAAATTATTATCCATGTGATTTTACATCGCATCGGGCGTGGGTAAATTATTCAATGGTTTATCAATGAAATTTATTAAATTTGGTTATTCCAAATATTTAGTTTTCATATGAATCCACTTTAGTTTTATGTTGGTGAACTATTTCAGATATTCCACTGCATTTTATAGAGATCTAGATTTGAAATTTTTTGGATACACAAAAATAGAAATGGGAAAAGAGAAGAGAAATTGGGGTGAGAAAAGTGATATTAGGGTGGGGAAAATTGGTGAGTGTTTAAGTTACTTACTTAGGTCCCCAGAAATGGTGTGAAATTTTTTTTTTCCCAAATTTACCCTATAGGTATATGTGGTTCTTTTAGTACAAGTAGGGATCAAATCCATAGGGACCAAAGAAGAAACCACTAGAAACTCAATTTTTATGTGGTTTAGCTATGAAGTGGCTAACTTTGAAGTTTATTTTAAATGGAGAAAAAATGATTTAATTTAAATAACAGAAAAATTATGTGACTGGAAAAATTATTGATTTTGGGTTGATCCTATGTTTTTTATTGGGGTGTATTGGATGAATTTCTTTTCAAAGAAAATCTCAAGTCATTAATTCAGGATGTAACAAAACAAGAAGATAATATATCAAAATCATTCACCAATTTAATCCATACACAATTCAAAGTATAATATCCAATTGACAACAATGAGCACTCAATGTAAATATATAATACTAGAACTCAAAGTGTTTCATTGTTGACGTTGGAAAAGAAGAATAATAATGTACTGCACCAAATGGAAATCATAAAATAACAAATATATTAAAAATATTAATGTACATGAAATAACATTCAATACATCCCCTTTATACTCACTTGGATCAACCAATTAGGGGTTTATCCATCCATTTATGATATTCTATTGATGTAAGTGTGATGTAGACTCATGTGGTTTGGATTGATGATGCAAATCATTGAAAATTCAATCACTCTATCATTGTTTAAATAATATCACAAAAGATGATGTGAATTTATTCACTCCCTAAGGAAACTATATCAACACAAAACTGAAAAGGAAATATGAAATGAATAAGAATAAGAATAATGATAAGAATATATACCTTTGTTAACAAAATAATTTGATTGAAAGAACATATATGCGTGAAAACAAACAAGCAATTCAAAAATGAAAGCATAATAATAAAATTGAATGAAAAACTAGGATTACTCCATCTATTCACCACCAACTATTTATATAGGCATATTATGAGCCTTATTTATACCACCCAATAATAAATTCCCTCCACATTAATTATTAGATTTCAAATGTGGGTGATATGAAATGAAATTTTACATTTCAATGTTCACCAATAAAATAGGACCAGATTCATCCCCCTAATTGATGTGAAAATAATTAAATGTAAATTTTATAATCATTAATGGTAGTTGAAGAGAAATATCTTTACCTTAATTTCCTATATAATATGTAAAAAGTTTATGTAAATTGGTTCATCCGTTTGTATTTTATAGTCGAAACTGTGGCCTGACTTTATAGGTATTCAGATCTGTCCATAAATTTAATCTTCATCTTTGACCAAAGGTATCATCAAGGAAATTACCAAATTATCTTTTTACATATTTTAATTAAATGATCCCCATACTTTTATATTTATTAAACTAAAATTTTACCTCATTGGGTTTGTATTATTGGCCCCACTTTTGTTTGGTGGGCTTTAGTCCCATTATGATCTATCCAAAAAAAATATACATTCATTCCAAACAAATATCCACCATTCCATGGGATTCTTCTTTCCATCCTAAAAGATAAATGTTCCAAAAAAATTATCAATAATATCCCAGAATATAAATTAAAAAAATTAATATAACTATTTCTAAAAATAGATGATTAATTGGTCCAAAATTTTCACTTTAACAATGAATTGCACAAAAAATGTAGAGTGTAGTTCAATTAATAAAATGCACATACATTGGTTTTGTGGACATTTAATAACAAGAATTTTAAAATATTAACAATGAATATTAGTAACTTTTAGCAACTAATCACACCTCCGCTCTCTTATAAAAGGGAATCTCTTATTTCCTTTACATAATACTTAAAAACCCAATTTTTTCATCCAAAACATATCCAAATATCTTCCTAGAATACCTCCCCTCATTAAAGAGGTAATTTTTTATGAATAATACTAATATTTTAGGGATTAATGTGTTACTGAATGGTGACCATCAAATGAATATGTGTAGTTTTTTTTCACATGTTTTAGATTTATTTCTTTTACACATCCTTCAAATCAACCTGAACCGTGATTATATAATAAGAAATGTATATTAAATATAATATGGTGTTTTTATGATATTTATTCAACCCATATCCATTTTATCTTACATAAAACGGTAAATCAAACAATCATTCAGGTGTACAATGTACTACTACCTCGCAAACAGATTTGTTTTCCCATATCCATCTCTGAATATTGGTAATAATAATGGAATAAATATTTATATATAATATTCAAGACATATTAATAATTATTAAATAACAAAATACAATTTAGATTTTCACATTTCCATTAAATGAAAAATGATAATGTTGTTCGTGCATTCGTGTAGACTACCTCCTCGACGAAGCGATGTGATTTTTTTGTTATTACCACATAACATGAATGATATATATATGATTATTTAAAAATTTAATATGATATTAATTATATAATTATCATTTTTTAAGATAAAATAATACTTACCTTCTTTATATATTGATTTTTTAAAAAATAGAAACATTACTCTTTCATACATACGGCCAACCATCTCCATGTTTATAACATAGTTCCTTTTTAATAATTATTTTTAATGGTTTGATTTAAAATTATAATTATTGTTTAAAATTATAATTATTCCATGATTATTATTATATATAGTATTTACTAATTTCCTATTTGATCATATTCTAGATTCCTAATTCATTTTGGGCTTATGAACCGAATATCATCAAAACATCCGACATGAACATAAATAATTAAGTAATTCTTTTAACATGGGAATAAGTGAAATAAATGGAATAATAAACTTGAAAATTTTCACTATGGAATAATAAAATTAACATAATATTTATATTTAGGAGGATAAATAATTTATTTGATGAGTCAAACTCAAGGCAAGGGACTTTATTTTTAAAATACTCTTTTAAAGCATTCAATTCAAAATATTTTTCTTTCATGAAAATATATTTAATATATTTTTATGGATTTTTATATATGAACATAATATATATATATATATAAAGTATTTTTTATTTCACTTTATTCATTATTATTTATTTATAAAAACTCAAAAGGAATATTTTTATATAATTATTTTATGTTCACTGGAAAAAGAAAAAAGAAACATTCCATTTTAAGATATACAGCAATGTCAATTTTTCCCACTTCCATAACCATTTTTTCATGTTTGGATTCCTTTAAAATATTTAAGGTTTTCAAAAAAAAACTCATAATTCACTTTTTATAGGTATTTTGGTACTGAAAATTGGTTTTTAGTAGAAAATGAAATTTCCTTTTATAATTTTTTTCACATGGGTTTAAAATATTTTTCAAGGGTTTTATTTATGATTTGGACCATGGATATTATTTGTGATGGGATGAGCCCATTATAGCTCGCAAGTAATCTCATTATGTCTTATATAATGGAATATACCAAATAGAGTTGGGTGAGCCCATTATATCTTACATGATAGTTGCGCCCAGATATTGATATAATTCATTGGGTAATTATTTTGTTCTCTAGAGAATTATATTGGAAGTCGACTGAATGGTTATTCCAATTTGTAAAATTTTTGTAATGGTTTTAATTTTATGATGTCCCAAAGAACATACATTAATTTTTTATACTTTTTTTGGTTTTAATGGAAATCATTTCATTTCAAAATGTATATTAGTTATCTATTATTTATAGAAAATATTATGACCCTTTTGGGTAAAAAGGAATATTTTCATTATTTTTTTTGGGGATCTCATGTTTTTAAAATGGACAAAAAAATATCTTGCTTATATTTATTTCCCTTAAGGATATTTTATGTGCTCATCCAAATTTTAAAATATTTTTCATAGGGTTTAAATATTTTTAAGGGAAAGAAATAAGTTAAGTTGAATGTTTGGAAAATTTTTCATGAATATAAAACTAGTATTATATTAAATGTTTCATATTATTGGTAAAATTTATATTGGGAGGATTTGTAAAAAATGTGATGTAATAATTAATTATGTAAGATTTTTGAGCTACTTCTCTAAATCACTAATCCTAAAAAATCATTGGGATAGTGATAAATTAATTCTAGTATATAGATGCTAGAATATGTAAATTTTATGGTTGGATCCATGTACAAAAAACTAAAAGAATCCTTATTTATTTCTCCAATATAAAAAATTCAGGATGGTGAGTTTATGGTAACCATCATGGGTTACTGTAATAAAAAATGGTAAAGTGTATATTCTAGGTAGAAATTTTCCATAAATATAAATAAATTTATGCGTAAAAGATATGTTTAAATACATGAAATTAATTCCTTGAACAACAGATAAAATTTAACATGCGAAGAATGAATTCAATTATATTGAGATACATGACTATTTATATCACGGTAGAAGAAAATTTGGTCTTTCCCCTTATTAATGATTAAAATTATGGCCACAAACAATAAAACACATCCCAATAACCATGCACCAAGGAAATGATCTTCTATTTCAACATTCATTCCCTTTGAACGGAAAACATGTATCTAAAAATTTATTATATCCTATCCCACACGAGACCTACAGAAACATCTTTAAATGTCTTGATCATCTTGATAGTGATATATGACACTAATACAGCATACAAGGATGTATGATCTTATGTCAGTTTATGAAGCATAAAATTATGAGATCCCTCAGTCATAGAAATCACTCACCACCCAAGTGCAATGTCAGGAATCTACCTTAAGTGAAATATATAATCATTATCATTTTTTTCATATCATATTATGTATTTTGTTTACTATAGATCATGAACTTAAAATATAAATTATATATCAATATTAAATAATTTATGTATAATTTTTCGGGCATAATTTTGTGTAAAATATCTTCCAATGTATAATGTTTTGTCTATTGAACCAAATAATTTTTCTTCAACTTGATGAAACTCTATTTTAGGTGTGACAATAATCCTGTTGAATTCATTAAAACATTTTGTAACCTTAAATAAAGATTATAATAGTGGTTTATTATTTATCATGCATTGAGGATGATGTAAAACTATTTCATTTCTAAAATATTCTTCCCCAACTTCTCAATCATCCTCCCAATAATCAATGTTTTCACCTTTTGTTCCTTCAGTAGATAATTTATCATTATAAAAATGCTCTTGTATCATATTTGGTTTATCATTTTTTTATTCTTTCTTAAGATATAGAACAGTCACATTTTCTTGGGATGGACCATATTTGATGAATATTTTATGCATTTGGAATCAAACAATAGTATTTTACTACTAGACAGCATAGACCTCAATGTATAACTCTCAAAAATCAATATCGGACTTTTGTTTAAATATTTTATTGGATTATAATAAGTTATAATCATTGAATTGATAATGTATATCCCATAAATTTTCATGGAATTGAAAATTTATATAGTTTATAGATGGGATCTCTTGGTCAGAACTTGTATTTAAATGACTTTGAATTTTTTATTGAAGTTCTATTTGGGTATCATAATCATATATAATAACCATCCATGTTGGTTGTATAATATATGAATCTCCATAATCCTATTGAAAAAATTAATTATAGAAATAGAATTAGGAATACATAATTGTATTTCTGGAAAATTTGGTTTTGATCCTTATTCCAATAGTGTATTCAATATGCACTATCAAGAGTAATCATGTATGGTTGACTGTTGAATAATATTTTACAGTTATTTTAATGAACAAAAATATAATTATAAGTTAAATTATTTATAAAGATAATTTTTATCATCCAAATAATATGCCCCCATGAGCATCATACTAGGTTTTCAATTTGGACTCTTTTTCATGCAACAATTGATGATTGAGTTAATACCCAATACACCCCTTTCAGTTTTATTTCTATTAGGTGAATCGGTCCCAAAAAATGAATTAACTTATAATATCCATACAGGGATGCACTTTCTTGAAAAAATAGACTATCATTACTTTACAAAACAATTAAAATGTATTATAATATTCAGACTCATCAATAATAATAATAAATATTTATAAGGATAGTCATTATTTAATGTTTTGAGGATTGAAGATAATGTGAATCACCCAATGCAGAACCCGCAAAATTGTCGATCCAAGTGTACAGTTCAACCTATTTTTCATGCACTAATTGATGGTCTAGTTAATAATAAATATTCCCCTTTTAGTTTTATTACCCGAAAGTACATCTGTTCTAGAGACTACACCTACATGTTGTATCTAGACACATATTCCATTTATTAGATTACCACATATTCATTACATTATAGATATATTAGAATATTTTCTTACATTTATACTTATCCATAATATTCCAATGGTATTTAATGATATTTATTAATGTGATTTTGGTGGAGTAAATAGAATCTGAATCATCCAAGTTAGATCACTCTAGAGTGTCAAACAAAGTGTGTAGTGATTAATATTTTTCGTGGACTGAGTGGTTATTTATTTAATATCCAATACACCCCTTTTATGGTTATTTACCATGAGTGAATCTGTTATAGAGACCACATCCACTTATATTATTTAGATAGGGATTTCAATTCTTGGATAACAACATGATCTATAATTTATTAGTTTATTGATAGAAAAAATCACTATAAGGAAAAGTCATTTAAGGTTAAATATGGAAAAAGTGTGAAATTATTTAATGGTAATGAAGTTAGTAAATAAGATCTATAAATTTTTAGTAACCAGGTTAATATTTTTTAACTAACTATAATTAATTTAATTAATAATTTATTAACTAATTAATAGTTAGTCATTAGTTAATCATTATATAATGATTAGTTACTCATTAGTTATTCTCAAGTAAATGATTAGTTAGACACTAGTTAACAATTAATGAATAATTAATCTTTAGTTAATGATTTCTTTAATCTATATTTAATATTAATAAACCATTAGTTAATGATTATGCATTCATTATTTAATCAGTAACTAAGTAATAGTTAATGAGTATTTAATCATTAGTTAATTAATAGCTACTTAATAGATAGTTGTTAGTTAATTATTATTTAACCATTAGTTAATTATATGTTAATCATTAGCTACATAGTTGTTAATAATTAGTTAATAATTACTTAATTATTAGTTACTTTTCAGTTAATAACTCATTAATCATTCATTAATCAATAGTTAATTAATTGTTAATAAACAGTTAGTCATCAGTTATTAATTAGTTAATTATTTATTATTTAATAATTACTTATTATGTTATTATTACTTATTTATATGTTAATTAGTAGGTAATGATTAGATTAACATTGGTAAATCATTAGTTAATTATATTTTAATTTTCAGTTACAAATTCCTAAATATAATATTATTCCTAGGATAATTATCAGTTAATAATTTTTTAATCAATAGTTAATCGACAGTTAATCAATATTTTATCATTAATTAATAATTATTTAATCATTATTTAAAAATTATTCAATCGTCATTTAATCATTAGTTAATCATTTTCTATTCATTTTTTAATCATTCGTTAATAATTCATTAATAATTTATAAATCATTCTTTAATTAATAAATAATTATAAGTTAATTATATGTTAATTATTACAGAATTATTATTTAATAAATTGTTACTGTGTACTTAATTATTATTTAGTACCTATTATAAAATAATAAATAATATTAAATAATAATTCATTCATAGTAATTATAATAATACTAGCTATAAAATATTATTAATTAATTAATATATAGTCATTGTTAAATAATAATAAATTAAACACCAACATTAATTATTATTTAAAAATTAGATTTAATTAAATTAAAAACTATGTAAACAAAATAATTTATATAATCTACTGACTGAGAAACTATATAAGTAAAACATTAAAATAAATTAAAAAATACCCTTAAATGATGCTTCACAAATTTTAAACTCTTTTAAGGATTCTAAAAGAATCATGGGGAAATGATAAAAAACAGAGAGGATTTTAGAATGAGATAAAGCCAAAATGGTGGATCTTTAGAGAGAGATAGATTTCTATGAGGAGGGAATCAATTATTATATGGCTAGGGTGGAAGGCTCTAATTCTCATAATGACTTTCACCTTTTCTATAGTGAAAGGAGTTATAGGTGAAAAGACCCTTCACCTAATAATAGTAAAATGTAGTTGAGGGAATCAATTCCTTTTCCATTTCATCAATCCAATAAAAATGCATTGTGGCGACCAATTCCATTACACCTTATTTTTCAAATTATTTTAGACCTACACTTGTTTTTATAATTTATTTTCAAAAAATTTAAAAAAACTGGAAAGAAAATGCGAAATTATAATGAAATGTGATATGATGTGAACTAAAAAATTGAAGTAGAATGTATATGGAGATATTTATTTTATGTAATATATATGAAACTATGTTATTGTTCTTTTTTGAATCCATTTCAACTAATAGTGATGAAAAATGAAGAAGAAACCCACATCACGATACTTGTTGAAGAAGGAAATGTTGAAAGATGGCACTATGTCATAGAAATAGTTGTTAAGACATTATTGAAGATGTAAAATGGTAGTGAATAACGAAACATGGTCAAACATGATTGCATATTGTTTTTTTATTGTCATATTAAATTTTATTCATTTATATCATTTTTCATTTCACACATTCATGGAAAATAATTTAAATTTATTTTATAGACATTATATTATTGGGAATTATTTTTTCACGTGAGACTAGAATTTTTTACATGTTCCTTCATGATTCTAAAAATTTAGATTGACCTAATATATTTTTCTCATACTACCTCAATGATCTAATGTGGGGTTATTTACTTAAAATTTATTAAGGGACCCCCCCATTAAATCATGTACTTCCACCTATGTCGACATCTCTACTCATTCTGTTAAATCATTCCAAGTGGCCTTTCTTAGTTTTGTTTATCTATTTTTATTCTATGCATATTAAGGGAATGGATACCCCATGTTGTGTGTATCTTCACCTCACTCCATCACTTTTTCTCCCTGGTGTTTTTCTCTTATAAGGTAGAGAGGAAAAAATAGTTCCATATAAGATCATTATTGTATAATATAACATATTTGACATGTAATCCTTTGTTGGATGATTCATCAATGAGAGAAGGTGTGGTTGAACCCCCAAATATGATCTTCAGTAGAGACTTAGTCTAGGGTCCCCTCTAGTGTGGGATTTCAAATCTAGAAGAAAGATATGTAATGTCACGACCCTTTCTCGGGGCCCGTACCATGACTAACCCAAGCCCACCTTCCATAGGCCAGGGGCTGGCAACTAGCACCAATGCGTAAATCCTAACAAAAATGGGAAGGCGTTGCCTTTGAAAAGTAATCAAGCACCACAGAGTAAGCAAGCGGAAAGGTAAACACTAAGTAAAAACTGAAACAAGCTGTGCTGAAAGTTAAAGGGGCCGGAAATACAAGCCCAACTGTAAAGTACAACTGAAGGGAAAAATAGCAACTGAAAAGTAAAAGCCGCTACACCGAGCTGTCCACTGGGAATCCCACCTGAAGGGTGGGTACAGATAGCTCCACTGCTCCTCGGGTCCCGCCGTCCGCTCCGAGCAAGTCCGCCCAGTGGTCCTCCTCCAGGTACCGTCCTGCTCCGTACACCTCCACCACGATCAGCACTGTCCGTCGTCTGCAACCAATACAATGTAGTGCGGGCATAGCCCGTGCAGGGGTGAGTATAAGCTACTCAGTAGGGACCCCGAGACCCCTGAAGGTCTCCCAAAATCCACAAAGGATAAACCACAAAGGAAATATGCAATCACAAAGTAACATCTGACACAGCTTAGGTATATGCCCATACACATACCTAAGTCATTCAATCCTGATTAGATCCAACGTCCGAGCCCAAGCACAACCCAGTCCACACAGGAAAGCAAACGTATACCCACACAGGATAGCACAACAAAATCCACAAAGGAGGGTAAACAGTAAATCCACACAGGATAGTTCAACACAATCCACAAAGGAGGGTAAACAGTAAATCCACACAGGATAGTTCAACATAATCCACAAAGGAGAGTAAACAGTAATTCCACACAGGATAGTTCAACACAATCCACAAAGGAGAGTAAACAAGATTTCAGCTCACACAGGTATACTTCTTTGGATGACGACAAAGATGATCACTGATCCATCAAAGTCGTCGGAACCACAAAGGATCGATAGGTACTAACACCCGCAATGACCCACACAGGATCGGGCCCACACAAGACCTGTAGGCACTGGCTCACACAGAACCACTGAGCGCTGACCCACACAGGATCAGACCCACACAGGATCGGGCCCACACATGACCTATAGCACTGACCCACGTAGGATCGCTGAGTGAAGTAGTCGTCGCAGTCCACTGAGGATCTCTGCACAGTCATCGGTGCAGTCCACTAAGGATCCCTGCACATTCGTCGCTGCAGTCCACTGAGGATCTCTGCACAGTCTTCGCTGTCGAAGTAGCAGTCGTAGCCAGCTCTAGGGTTCCCACACACAGCAAGCTCATTCGGGAGGGTCCTCTCCATGAGCCGAGAGGCTGATACATCAACTAACACAAAGTCTGAGGTTGATTTATCCAAAAGTTCCGTATCATCAACAGGAACTGAACGTCGCAGATGGCGCGTCAATCGGACGTCCAGTCTGAGAGTTATTGGCTTTTTCGTCCCAGGGGCCTGGTTGCTTTTTAAGGAAAAACCAACACGACCATACTCCACCTGCATCCAAACCTCGGGTGGAGTGAGCCAAAAGATCTGTCTCACTTAGAGGAAAAAAAAGCTGATGGCACGTTAATCGGACGTCCGTAGCTCAAGATATGAGTGTTTCCGCTCCGAGGGCCCGGTTGGCTTCGTGTACGAACCAACCCGGCCGAACCCATAGTTCTCTGAAAACATGAGTGTAATATACCGAAACGACCGTATCGATCCAAGGATCGCGTTGCCGCGGACGACTCGTCAATCGGAGGCCCGTAGCTCAAGATATGGGCATTTGACAGAAAATGGTCTGAAACGGGGGGTCCGGGTCTGGGCCGACCCGGCCTGAACCCCCCCCCCCCCCCCCCCCCCCCCGTGTCGGCCCGAACCGGGTCGACCCAGTTGGCCCGGTCCGACCCGGCCAGGGTGCGGCCCGGGCGGTCGGACCGGCCTAGCTCGGCTCGGCCGAGCGGCCGAGTGGCAGGGCGCCGCGGGCGTTGACCCGCGGCCTGAGGGAGCCGTGGCCCCGCGTGGGTGGCGCTGGTTAATCGCGGACGCGACAAAGCCGCATCCCGCGCAGGCGAACCGGTCCCACGCGGCCGTGGATCTGTTGGCCGCCGCAGCCGTGGCCTCAGCCGCGGCGGCCTCATCCGGCGGCGCATCAGGGCGCCGCCGCCTTCGGCCGCCGGCGCTGTAGAGACCCGAAGCTTGACGTACATTGACATTACATTACTTTTGCGGAATACTTAGTACATAACAAAAACACACACACAAGGATCGTAATAGTTTAGTGTCTTTGGAAACTCGGAATAACATCTTCTAATCGTGGTGAAAGATCTTCAACATCTCCCATAAAGATCTTCCTTTTTTTTACCTAAAACCTTTATTTATATCCTGGGGAAAAGAAAACATAAAAGGGTGAGCTCAAATGCTCAGTAAGGGTAAATAAAAGAAATAAAAATCATATAATGTCTTTTTGAAAATCAAAACCTGCAAAAGAGATCATAATATCATATCATGGAATAAATCAAAGAAGTGAAAATGAGATCCCCATAATCATAACATAAAACTTGAAACTTTGTGGCATGCACACATAATCATGGAAAATCATTTCTTGTTAGTCAAGACTCATTGCCAAGACTATCTTAGTGGACAAAGTCCCTTTCTGAATCGAGTAACCCTCGTTTCAGTCCTGTTTCACTGAACCGGTATAACCTACCGTTCCAGCCCTGTCTATCTCATGAGATATAAAATCTTTACCCAATGCATTGGAGGGAGATATAGGTCCCACCCATCTTATAATGAAACCTTTCTTATGTGTTCCACATAATCATAAAACATACATCATAGCATAACCCATGTAATAAAAATGGGATTCTTAAACGGCATGACATCATAAAACAACTCATATAAGATAAAGGAATTCATAAAAATAATTCCATCACAACATGATCAAATCAATTTAATAATAGGGATAAAAACAGAACCCTTTATTATCTTAGATGGAAAATAATTTTGATAAAACACTTGAACTCCATTCTTGAGGAAAATATCCTTTCTACTTCAAAAACATTTTTCCTTTCATAACATGTCATACGACTTTAAAATAAAAGAAGTTGATTAAAAATAAACTTGAAAACTTGTAAATGAAGTTTCTTGGAAATAATTTTTTAAAAATCCATTCATGCCGTATAAGTTAAAAAAAACATTCTTCGTACTTTTGTCAGAAAAGTCAAAAAGTACCTCGTACGAAAAACGACAAAAGATTCCTTTCGTACATATTACTAAAAACTCACCGAAGGGTAAAAATGGATTTAAACAATTTTAGGTGGATGGAAATAATATTACATATTGATGAAACATGGATGTGGATGATAAAATACACCCCAGTAAATACTTACGAATAAACAATCTCAGATAAAAATGAGATTGTGATATTTCCCTTACCTTAAGTTAGATTTGCTTTGTTCGTGTCCGAAGCTCCTGTATAATGGTTTAAATAATGTTATTGACTTATTCCATAATCATACATATTGATATGATATCATATATGGTCATATTATTAGCTTCTTGTCAGTAATATTTCATTGTTACTTGTTACTCGGGTCTTTATAACTTTTTGTTCTTATGCGCGTTTTGTTGAATAAATTCTTATTCTTATCTTTAGGTTATAGATAATTCATTTCCAGAATGGTATTAGTGTATTATATACCATATTCATTCATTCAATTCATTTATATAATCATTATGAAATGAAGATCATGTAGAACGAGTCGCATCACATCGTGGAGACGGTATTCCGTACGTACGCACGAGTGATGATATCGTTCCTATGATCGTGGAATTGTATTGGTGTATATATATACATATTATTTCAGTATCAATATTACTTAATAATAATCATATATAGTTACTCATTACACCATTATACCCATCCTTGTAAGGTGATGGTGGAAAATACATTACACCACGGCGTGGAGACGGTATTCCGTACGTACACACGCGCGGTGATTTCATTTTTCCGTAGGATGGATAGAAGGTGAATTAGGATTGTTTCATATTTATAATAACATATCAGTATGTAAGTAATACTGATGTTATTACTTTATCATGAAACAACTAAAGAAGAAGAAGTTTAAGAAGAAAGAAATTGAAAAGATCGGTAATGGATATTACCTCTTCTTTGGAACGCCTCTTTGAATCCTCCACTTAAGGAACTAAGATTGGTCTTTGGAGAAGACCAGGACCTCTAGGATTATTCTAGGGAAGTGTAGAGGAGAAAATGGCAGGGGTTGGCCGAGCTTGAGTGCTCAAATTGGTGTGAGGAGGAGGGGGAGGAGGTGCCCTTTTATAAGGGAGGAGAGGGGCACCTTAGGAATATCTCAAAATATTATTTTATATTAAAGTCAAAATCGGTTTATAATGGTTCCAAAGGGTCTTATTTCGAAGCTAAAGTGGGGATGGGTCGAAATACTATCAACCAATAGGATTTAGACAAGTTTAGGGTATTATTTTAACCTTATCAATTAGATTTAACTCTAAGTTAATTAATTTAACTTTTACCGTGTCTTTTTATTTTCTTTCACTATATGGTTAATACACTTACTATAACATGCCAAACGAACCCCAAATTGTTTATTATTAAAATATATATCCTTATCTAAGTCATTTGGCCGAACCTTAGATTTTTAGGAATAAAATAACAATTAATAATATAATATTTGATTTAAAAACTATTTTGTGTCAATTTTGACACTATTTGATATATGATTTTTGTTAAAGTCATAACAGAATTATATGTTCGAACCAAGTTGATTAAATCAACACTAATATATAATAGTAACCTAAAAAATTAGTGCGATTCATAAAAAGTCTCAAATTACATTTATTTTGGTGTTTATAACATCAATTATGTCAATATTTCATAAATAAGATAATTACTGCATCATCATTGTGTCATAAATAAATTAACTTATTTAATGTCTAAAAATTACAAATAAAATACCATTATGTAGGAAATATTTTTAGCTTTCTAATGAATATTTATAGTCGAATTTATCTTATGTATAACCCCATATTAAAAATGATTTACTTATTAAACTTTGATTTTAACTATTTTAACCCTTCTTTAAATAAATTAATAATAAATGTCCTAATCTAATCCAAGTGGGCCTAAATGGTCATATTTTATTCCTAAGTTTGTTTTCGGTCGAATTACACTTGTCCAATAGAATTAGGACATGTGTTAGGGTAATATTAATATCATATTTACCCTTAGTTACCCTATTTACTATTAACCGCGGTAAAAAAAAGTAAAAAGTTACTATTCACCAAAAATTATTTTCATCTCATTGAACCACATTTTACTTACTGACATCAACCGTGTCTCTCGGATTTTTGAAATTCCATTCACAGAAGCGGTAAAATTAAGTTTTATGAAAAATTCAGTTTTTTAACTACCACTTAGTAGTTTCACTATTCATCAAAAATTGATGTTTTTCAGAACAATGCCAAAATTTCATCCCAAGCTATATTTCATATTCCGAATTCAAAAATGAAGTCTATTTTACCAAATTCATTACATAAAAGTTGCATTAATTAATTTTATAATTAAATCCCGCTGTTAAAACAAATAGCGTGTTTTTAAGAACCAATATCTATCAAAAGATTGACACTTGTTTATGTCTAGTTTAAATGTGAAATTACATCCAATGACCAAAATTGTATTAAATTGTAAAAATATATTCTAAATATACTTTAAAACCACTCAAATTAATGATTTATCACTATTAATTATTTCGATTAAAAAAGTTGTTTTTAATTTTAATTTAGTAATTTTCACTATTCATCATAATATGAAAGTTATCTGAAAAGTACCAAAATTTCACCTTAGGCTAAATTCGATACTCCGAATCCAAAAATGAAGTCCATTTTAAAATTTCTAAAATTTAAAAAGTGGTTATTACTATTCATAACGGCTAGTTTTAATAATATTTTAATAGCATATCATTGTTTCGTGAAACTCAGTATTACGTACCACACACGCTATCGAGGAAGGTTGCGATTGCGTGTAATGCAAGGCAAGTCAAGTATGCGTGTTGTGCAAGCTCCTTTTGGTGTAGCGTACAACACAAGACATTAATAAAAAAAGAATATTTTTCATAAAATCTCGGGCTGTTACATTCTACCCCCCTTAAAATGAATTTCGCCCTCGAAATTCGTCGTGGTTATAAATGGTTTACTATTCGAAAGTTTCTTTAATAGAAACCCACATCATAAAAAGGAATACCAAAACTTGGCTTTAAAAACTAAAGTATGAAATGTAATGATTACCCAAATAAACTAATCACTGGGTTTCCACATAGGTGAAAATATGGATATGGAAGAGAAATCTAACCATCATGTTCTGATGGAGAGTGGTAGAGAACATGGCTATGGAAAATCCAGTAATCACAAATCCATAAATTTGTGACGATCTAAGGTACCATCTGATTCATCAGGTATAAGAGAACTAGGACAACATTTTTGGTTTTCAAGATCATTTCCCTAAAGTTAAAGAATTTGAATTAGAATAAATACTTACTTTATTTTGGTACAATCTCACTGTTGTTCGTGCCTTTAACAATTTCCACTTCATCTCTTAAATAAATGAAGTTGAATTTGTTATTCGTGAAGTGTTAGCAGATCATGTGATAGAATGACGGGTCATTCCATCTGTCTCAAAAGGTTAGCAAAATTTATATACATAAGTCGATCTATAGTGGGATTAATCATATATGGTTCCTAAAATGGTCTTATACTTCATATATCATACTGCTTAATATAATAACACTAGTTTCTACTAAACAGGGACTTCCTGTAGGTCAGTGGTAGGCGATAAAGGCCAGTCGCATTTCGGTTGTGGGTTCGATTCCTATAGCCTTGTCCGAAGCGATGGGTTGTCGCCCGTCCTGCAGGTTTTCCTTTTTCTAAAACTACGTTACTATAACATCCCATCAATAATATCGAAAATCTTCTATCCTTAAACAATACTAACTTATGTACAACATAATCCAGTCTAATCTTTAGGCTTATACATAATACTGCAGTCCACTCTCATAATATAGTGACAACGATTACCAGAGATTTAATACTGTCGTTGATCCCCACATATCAGAAGATATGTCTTGTTGGTCACATTCCAAACATTCAAAGTCCTTAATCGTGTATTCTCTTGAATACCTTAGTGAAAACATGAGTGCAGTTAAAATTTAACACTTTCCACATACCAAAATCCTCAAAATTCTATATACTCAAACCATGATATCACTTAGTCCTTATATCAATCATGAGTTCATGAATACTATTAAACATTTCATTTTCTCGTCTTCATTATGCGCATATCATCTTATTTCCAAAAAATATCTCAATCACTTTGAATACCACATCAATAAATATTGCAATACTCAATGATACAACATTATTTTGGAATCCCATTACATAAACACTTAATCATTACACCACATCGTTTTCATATTCAACATTGCCAATAGTGATCGCATGTGATTTCCCTTTGTCCTTTGCCTTCAGTGGTTTCTCATGTTGATCATCACTAACCCTTGGATTAGGGCAATTATTAGCATAATGCCCCATTTCCTTGCACTTGAAGCATTGAAGTGTTGGTGGTGCGTTCTCTGCAGTGTTTCCTTTATTCACTTCATTAGAAACCCTTTTTCCATTACTTCGACACTCAGCTGCTCGATGACCTTCTTTTCCACACTTAAAACATTTTCTAGTCCCTTTAAGACAATCTCCACCATGCTTCTTTCCACACATTGTGCATAAGGAAACATTCATCTTCTTTTCACCATTATTCTGAGATTTCACCTTGAACTCCATCTTTCGTTTCTTGTCAAAACCATGAGATGGATATGTAACACCAACTTCCATTTCTACCTTGATAGAAAAACGCACAATTTCTTCATAACTACTGAAGTCTCTTATAGCTAATGCCCTTCGAAGACTTGGTTTTAAGCCACTAAAAAATCGATCAACTTTACTTTCAGGTTGGATGATAATTCCAGAAGCATACCTTGCAAGTCTTGTAAAATTTGCTTCATAGGTACCAACAGATTCATCGTCCCTTTGCTTCAGTTCTAGAAACTCTTTCTCTATCTTTGTTCGAAGAATACGAGGGAAGTACTTACTGAAAAACAAGTTCTTGAACTCGTCCCATTCCATGGACTCAATTTCATCTCTTGGCCTCGTATTCTTGATAAGATTCCACCATTGATCAGCTTCACCTTCCAAACGATATACTGCTAAGATGACTTTATCATGTTCAGAACATTGAAAAACTGAAAATATCTTTTCAGTAGTACTGATCCATTGTTCAGCCACAAGTGGATCAGAAGACCCACTGAAAGAAGGTGGACGTTGCCTCATGAAGGACTCAATAGAATATTGTTCCCTTCTCTGCTCATTTGGAAGTCCAGAATGATTCATAGCTTGTGTAAGTATAGCAATAAGATTTTTCACTCCATCTCCCATAACATTTGTTTGTTCAGGAGGGCAATCATTGCATTGTCCATTGCATTGATAAACACGGTTCCTTCGGGTTCCATCCATCGTCTAAAACCCAAAAAGAATAGTGTGAGAGGAAAAAATAATTCTAGGGAAAACAACATAATAAAGGGGGAGTACCTTCAATATCCAACATCTTAGGTTTAATTCTATGATCATTAGCGTAATTCTATTACTATAACCTATATGTATACTTATCCCTAGGGACATCCCTAGACATACCTTAGAAATATCTCTAGGGATCTCACTAACGTTTTCGCATCCTAGTTTCCAAAGGTTGACTAAACCTTTCCTCTGATACCAACTGTAGAGACCCGAAGCTTGACGTACATTGACATTACATTACTTTTGCGGAATACTTAGTACATAACAAAAACACACACACAAGGATCGTAATAGTTTAGTGTCTTTGGAAACTCGGAATAACATCTTCTAATCGTGGTGAAAGATCTTCAACATCTCCCATAAAGATCTTCCTTTTTTTATACCTAAAACCTTTATTTATATCCTGGGGAAAATAAAACATAAAAGGGTGAGCTCAAATGCTCAGTAAGGGTAAATAAAAGAAATAAAAATCATATCATGTCTTTTTTAAAATCAAAACCTGCAAAAGAGATCATAATATCTTATCATGGAATAAATCATAGAAGTGAAAATGAGATCCCCATAATCATAACATAAAACTTGAAACTTTGTGGCATGCACACATAATCATGTAAAATCATTTCTTGTTAGTCAAGACTCATTGCCAAGACTATCTTAGTGGACAAAGTCCCTTTCTGAATCGAGTAACCCTCGTTTCAGTCCTGTTTCACTGAACCGGTATAACCTACCGTTCCAGCCCTGTCTATCTCATGAGATATAAAATCTTTACCCAATGCATTGGAGGGAGATATAGGTCCCACCCATCTTATAATGAATCCTTTCTTATGTGTGCCACATAATCATAAAACATACATCATAGCATAACCCATGTAATAAAAATGGGATTCTTAAACAACATGACATCATAAAACAACTCATATAAGATAAAGGAATTCATAAAAATAATTCCATCACAACATGATCAAATCAATTTAATAATAGGGATAAAAACATAACCCTTTATTATCTTAGATGGAAAATAATTTTGATAAAACACTTGAACTCCATTCTTGAGGAAAATATCCTTTCTACTTCAAAAACATTTTTCCTTTCATAACATGTCATACGACTTTAAAATAAAAGAAGTTGATTAAAAATAAACTTGAAAACTTGTAAATGAAATTTCTTGGAAATAATGTTTTAAAAATCCATTCATGTCGTATAAGTTAAAAAAAACATTCTTCGTACTTTTTTCGGAAAAGTCAAAAAGTACCTCGTACGAAAAACGACAAAAGATTCCTTTCGTACATATTACTAAAAACTCACCGAAGGGTAAAAATGGATTTAAACAATTGTAGGTGGATGGAAATAATATTACATATTGATGAAACATGGATGTGGATGATAAAATACACCCCAGTAAATACTTACGAATAAACAATCTCGGATAAAAATGAGATTGTGATATTTCCCTTACCTTAGGTCCGATTTGCTTTGTTCGTGTCCGAAGCTCCTGTATAATCGTTTAAATAATGTTATTGACTTATTCCAGAATCATACATATTGATATGATATCATATATGGTCATATTATTAGCTTCTTGTTAGTAATATTTCATTGTTACTTGTTACTCGGGTCTTTATAACTTTTTGTTCTTATGCGTGTTTTGTTGAATAAATTCTTATTCTTATCTTTAAGTTATAGATAATTCATTTCCAGAATGTTATTAGTGTTGTATATACCATATTAATTCATTCAATTCATTTATATAATCATTATGAAATGAAGATCATGTAGAACGAGTCGCATCACATCGTGGAGACGGTATTCCGTACGTACGCACGAGTGATGATATCGTTCCTATGATCGTGGAATTGTATTGGTGTATATATATATATATATTATTTCAGTATCAACATTACTTAATAATAATAATATATAGTTACTCATTACACCATTATACCCATCCTTGTAAGGTGATGGTGGAAAATAGATTACACCACGGCGTGGAGACGGTATTCCGTACGTACGCACGCGCGGTGATTTCATTTTTCCGTAGGATGGATAGAAGGTGAATTAGGGTTGTTTCATATATATAATAACATATCAGTATGTAAGTAATACTGATGTTATTACTTTATCATGAAACAACTAAAGAAGAAGAAGTTGAAGAAGAAAGAAATTGAAAAGATCGGTAATGGATATTACCTCTTCTTTGGAACGCCTCTTTGAATCCTCCACTTAAGGAACTAAGATTGGTCTTTGGAGAAGGCCAGGACCTCTAGGATTATTCTAGGGAAGTGGAGAGGAGAAAATGGCAGGGGTTGGCCGAGCTTGAGTGCTCAAATTGGTGTGAGGAGGAGGGGGAGGAGGTGCCCTTTTATAAGGGAGGAGAGGGGCACCTTAGGAATATCTCAAAATATTATTTTATATTAAAGTCAAAATCGGTTTATAATGGTTCCAAAGGGTCTTATTTCGAAGCTAAAGTGGGGATGGGTCGAAATCCTATCAACCAATAGGATTTAGACAAGTTTAGGGTATTATTTTAACCTTATCAATTAGATTTAACTCTAAGTTAATTAATTTAACTTTTACCGTGTCTTTTTGTTTTCTTTCACTATATGGTTAATACACTTACTATAACATGCCAAACGAACCCCAAATTGTTTATTATTAAAATATATATCCTTATCTAAGTCATTTGGCCGAACCTTAGATTTTGAGGAATAAAATAACAATTAATAATATAATATTTGATTTAAAAACTATTTTGTGTCAATTTTGACACTATTTGATATATGATTTTTTTAAAGTCATAACAGAATTATATGTTCGAACAAAGTTGATTAAATCAACACTAATATATAATAGTAACCTAAAAAATTAGTGCAATTCATAAAAAGTCTCAAATTACATTTATTTTGGTGTTTATAACATCAATTATGTCAATATTTCATAAATAAGATAATTACTGCATCATCATTGTGTCATAGATAAATTAAATTATTTAATGTCTAAAAATTACAAATAAAATACCATTATGTAGGAAATATTTTTAGATTTCTAATGAATATTTATAGTCGAATTTATCTTATGTATAACCCCATATTAAAAATGATTTACTTATTAAACTTTGATTTTAACTATTTTAACCCTTCTTTAAATAAATTAATAATAAATGTCCAAATCTAATCCAAGTGGGCCTAAATAGTCATATTTTATTCCTAAGTTTGTTTTTGGTCGAATTACACTTGTCCAATAGAATTAGGACATGTGTTAGGGTAATATTAATATCATATTTACCCTTAGTTACCCTATTTACTATTAACCGCGGTAAAAAAAAGTAAAAAGTTACTTTTCACCAAAAATTATTTTCATCTCATTGAACCACATTTTACTTACTGACATCAACCGTGTCTCTCAGATTTTTGAAATTCCATTCACAGAAGCGGTAAAATTAAGTTTTATGAAAAATTCAGTTTTTTAACTACCACTTAGTAGTTTCACTATTCATCAAAAATTGATGTTTTTCAGAACAATGCCAAATTTTCATCCCAAGCTATATTTCATATTCCGAATTCAAAAATGAAGTCTATTTTACCAAATTCATTACATAAAAGTTGCATTAATTAATTTTATAATTAAATCCCGCTGTTAAAACAAATAGCGTGTTTTTAAGAGACAATATCTATCAAAAGATTGACACTTGTTTATGTCTAGTTTAAATGTGAAATTACATCCAATGACCAACATTGTATTAAATTGTAAAAATATATTCTAAATATACTTTAAAACCACTCAAATTAATGATTTATCACTATTAATTATTTCGATTAAAAAAGTTGTTTTTAATTATAATTTAGTAATTTTCACTATTCATCAGAATATGAAAGTTATTCGAAAAGTACCAAAATTTCACCTTAGGCTAAATTCGATACTCCGAATCCAAAAATGAAGTCCATTTTAAAATTTCTAAAATTTAAAAAGTGGTTATTACTATTCATAACGGCTAGTTTTAATAATATTTTAATAGCATATCATTGTTTCGTGAAACTCAGTATTACGTACCACACACGCTATCGAAGAAGGTTGCGATTGCGTGTAATGCAAGGCAAGTCAAGTATGCGTGTTGTGCAAGCTCCTTTTGGTGTAGCGTACAACACAAGACATTAATAAAAAAGAATATTTTTCATAAAATATCGGGCTGTTACAGGCGCGTCCGCACCGGCGACCCGCATCGCCGGAAGCTTCCGTGGGCCGCCGGAGTCGCTCCGGTGGCCCATTTTTTGTTCCTTCTACGCCATTGATCCTCCCGGGATCCGATCATCACTGCGGGATCAAAAAAGTCCGGTTGCGGCACGTTCCGTCATCGCCCGTCAAATCCACACAACGACGAAGCACATCGGATGGTTGTCAGGCCGTGTTCGTCTGGCCCGCACCCTCCGTGTTAGAGATAATCAATGGGAGAAAACATGTTCAACACATGAACCAACAATTTTAATAAAATAAAATTGTTTCTATGATTCCGGTTCTATTAATTTTAAAGAACGTTCACGGGGATATAAGATGGGTATTTCCAAAATATAAAATCCCTACCTCGTTAAGTTGTCGCACGCGCTCTTCGCGAAATTGCTCATCGCGAAAGAAGGGAATCGTCGCGTCGTCGAGGAAGGGCATTGAGTCGTCGCGGAATCCAGCGTTGCGTCGACGAACTCAACGGACCAAGAACAACAGATTTAATTATGAATAATTAAATCCATGTTTGATAGAAAAAAACACAAAGGAGATTTAAGGAATTATAAACACTCACCTCAATGTAAGATCGAAGGATCTTGTCGTGGAGGAAGGAACGTCGCCGAAGAATGTCTCGGATGAAGCATCGTCAAACTCCGAGGGTGACGGAATTCTTCACGTTCTTCATGTACTTCACGTTCTTCGCGGAGGAGGATGAAGGCTCAAGAATCCTCTCAACAAGCAATCCTTCAAAAGTTGTGTTGGTCTTATTTTATTATTACGCCAACAAACGAAAAGGGGTAAGTAACGACCCATCAATTCGTTGAATTAATTCAATGAACGAAACCGCCCATTTAAATCACGAAATAAACCTCCCAATTAAGTGGTGCGTTAACGATTTAAGAAAACGCGTCAGATGACTTTCATAATGACTGCTTTTCGCGGGTGCGTTTCTTAGCGGAAAGAAATGGTAGGGTTCGTGCGGGCCCCACCTCACAAATATCCTACCAAGAGGGTAGGATATTTCCGGATAGCATCCTATCCAATTCAACACAGTTTAAGCTGCTTTTAAGTGGCTTCATGTGGCTTCCAAGTGGCTTAAGTGAAATAAAATAAATTTGTCGTAAAATTATTTTATTTCTTAACTGTAATCCTGAAAATTAAAAACCACACCTGAGCAAACACAACTCTGGAAGAGGTGTTTCTAAGAAAATACCGGTGCTGCGAATTCATCTGTGCCCTCAGAATTCGATTCGGGGCACTGGTTCACAATTTAGAAAAACCCGCTCGTCCGTTCACTGAACGTACCCGAGCCAAACTTCGGGAAATGATTCCGGGCACACCGGGCCTCAGAATCAAGTTCCGTCAGAAGCTGCGCTCTTGAAAAATTCCAAAGATAATTAAGGAAAAAACGTTCCTTGAAATTTAAGTGTCTTTACATTACTCCCACCTCAAAACATTACATCCCCGTAAAGATACATCATAAACTAGGGAAACAAATGTGTGTACTGAGCACGCATCTGAGCCTCCCGCTCCCAAGTGCTCTCCTGGAGGTTCCCGTGATGCCATCTGATGCGTACAAGAGGAATCGATCGTCCACATAGGACCCACTCATGTCGATCCTCTATCTCTACTGGGACCTCTGCAAAAGTCTCCCCATCATCCATGTCTAGCTCCTCGTAGTCAATGATGTGCGTCGGGTCGTGCACGTATCTCCTCAGCTGAGATACGTGGAAGACGTCAGGCACCCGGTGAAACTGAGGTGGTAGAGCTAGGAAATAAGCCACCTCGCCTATCCTGATGAGGACCGGGAAAGGTCCGATGAATCCTGGAGACAACTTTCCACCTCGGCCAAATCTCTGTAATCCACGTCGAGATGAGACACGCAAGAAGACGTGGTCGCCATCCTCGAACTCTAGTGGCCTCTGCCTCCTGTCAGCATATGACTTCTGCAGGCTCTGAGCTGTCCTCATCCGCTCCTGGATGACCTGGAACTTCTATGTCATGGCCCGGACCATCTCTTGTCCCACAAGTGCTGAATCCCCAGGGTCTATCCAGCACAAAGGAGATCTGCAAGGCCTGCAGTACAACGCCTCGTAGGGTGCCATCCCGATGGTGGAGTGGAGTTGTTGTTGTACGCGAACTCCACTCAGGGTAGGTGGTCCTCCCAGCTGCGACCAAAGTCGAGGTCACATGCACGGAGCATGTCCCCAAGAGTCTGAATGGTCCCCTTCGTCTGACCATCTGTATGAGGGTGAAAGGCGGTGCTCAGACGTAGCTGCATCCCGAATGCCTCCTACAATTCCTTCCAAAGCCGGGAAGTAAAGCGAGCGTCTCGATCGGAGACGATAGTCGATGGCACACCGTGAAGCCATACAATCTCTTGGACGTAGAGACGCCCCAAGCTCTCCACGGAGCCCTGCTCTCATATGGGTAAGAAGTGTGCCGACTTGGTGAGTCGGTCAAAAATCACCCAAATGGAGTCGTGACCTCGGGAAGTGCGTGGAATTCCAGTCACGAAGTCCATAGATATGTTGTCCCACTTCCACTCCGGGACCTCCAAGGGCTGTACCAAGCCTGCTGGTACCTGATGCTATGCCTTTATCTACAAGCAGGTGAGGCACCTGGAAACGAACTATGCCACAACCTTCTTCATTCTCGGCCACCAGTGCTGTCGTCTGAGATCCTGGTACATCGTCGCCACTCCAGGATGTACCGCCAAAGGAGAAGTGTGAAACTCTCTCAGCACCACCTCTCATAAAGTGACTGGTACCAAGGTACATCCTCTTAATAGGACGGCATGCTCTCCTCCAAGGGAGAAACCATCAGGTGCCTGTCCTGGGGATATCTGTGCACGCCGCATCTCACAGTCGGCGTCACCATGCTGTGCCTCCCTGACCCGCTGTAAAATTGTAGGAGAGACTGTGAGATACTGAAGGAAGGCTGCTCCATCTCTATCCACAAAGGATATCTGCAGGGCGGCTAGCTGCTCCGTCGCTTCCTCAAGTAGCTGGATGCCTGTCCTTCTGCTGAGGGCATCAACTACTATATTCCACTTCCAAGGGGTATAGACTATCTCAAAGTCATAGTCCCGGAGGAACTCGAGCCATCTTCGCTGTCTCAAGTTCAAGTCCTTCTGAGAGAATATGTACCTGAGACTCTGGTGGTCATAAAAGATTGTAAAGCACTCGCCCATCAGATAGTGTCGCCATGTCTTCAGAGCGAAGACCACTGTGCTATCTCTAGGTCAAGAGTTGTGTAGTTATGCTCATGCGCCCTCAACTGACGTGATCCATGGGCAATCACAGCCCGCTCCTGCATCAGGACACACCCGAGTCCGGTCCCTGATGCATTGCAGTAAACTACGTATCCAACTCCCTCCTCAGGAAACCTCAATATAGGAGCGCTGGTCAATCTCTGTCTCAGCTCCTGGAAGCTCTGCTGACATCTGTCTGTCCACACGAAGGGTTTCCCCTTCTTCTTCAAGTTTGATAGTGGCGCCGCAACTCTGGAGAAGTCCGTCATGAATCTCCGATAGTACCCGGCTAGACCCAAGAAGCTTCGCACCTCTGTCACGCTCCTAGGTGGATCCCATGCTAGAACTGCCTCGATCTTCACGGGATCTACTGCAACTCCCGCCTCAGAAATGACGTGCCCCAAGAAGTGGACCTCACGTAACCAGAACTGGCACTTCGAGAGTTTTCCATAAAGCTGGTGCTCTCGGAGTGTGTCTAGTACAACCCGCAAGTGGTAGGCGTGCTCCCCCTCCGTGGTCGAGTACACCAAAATGTCCTCGATGAAGACCACGACAAATCGGTCGAGGTATGGCTGAAAGATCCTGTTCATGAGGCTCATGAACACTGCTGGAGAATTGGTTATGCCGAATGGCATAACCAAGAACTCATAGTGGCCATACCGACACCTGAAGGTCGTCTTCTGCACATCCTCGTCCCGAACTCTGAGCTGGTGATAGCCTGACCTAAGGTCTATCTTCGAGAACCACCGTGCTCCCTTGAGGTGATCGAAGAGGTCATCAATCCTGGGTAGCGGATACATGTTCCTCACGGTCACCTGGTTCAGGCGACGATAGTCGACACACAGTCGCAAGCTCCCATCCGCCTTCTTGGCGAACAATATCGGGGAAGCCAAGGGTGAAACACTGGGTTGGATGAATCCCTTTCTCTACAAGTCCTCCAACTGTACCCGTAGCTCTCGAAGCTCAGCGGGGGCCATCTGATATGCTGGAGTCGAAATCGGGGTTGTCCTGGGGTACAGATCAATATAAAAGTCTACCTCTCTGCGAGGAGGTAGCCCTAGAACGTCATCAGGAAAGACGTCCGCATACTGATCCACCACTGCAGGAAAACTAGGACTCTGAACGTCCACTGCTCCTAGGATGAGACTAGCCAACTGATGAGTGATGGGTTGTCCTCTCCTCTGCAGAAGTCCATCCTGCACTGCAAAGGCTCCCTTCTCGCCGGTGATGGTGAACCTGCTCCCGTCGGTGCGCACACATCGATCCTTGCGCCTAAAATAGTCAATCTGATCATGGACTGTGGATAACCAATCCATTCCCAAGATGACGTCGTAAGGCCTCGACGCCGCTACAAGAAGATCGCAGCCGAAGCTCTCGCCTCCTAGAGTAAGCTCACACTGTCGGTACCAGTGTGTAATCGTCGAGTCTTCTCTCGTAGGGGTCTCTAGCCGCAAGGATCGAGCCAACGGCTCCGTCTGAATCTCCGAGCTCTGGACAAGGGCAGCGACTATGAAAGAGTGACTCGCTCCTGTGTCTATAAGAACTGCAGAAAGGGTGGAATAGACATAGATCATACCTCGAATCATCTCTGGTGCACCGTGGTCGTATGCCTCTATTTCCTGGAGCTGTTCCTGCCTCTGCCCGCTAGCTCCCTGTGGTCGGGGTGGCCCTCCGGGTGGTGGTGGTGGCAGAGCCTCAAAGAGTCACCCACCACCTGCTGCTCGGCCAGCTCCCCTGCCTCGTCCGCCTCCTCCCTACGGATCGCCACAGTCGACCCTCTGCCTCTGCTTGGGTGGCCCCTCCACCGTCTGCTGCTCCATGGTACGGTGGGTCGGGCAGTCACGAGCCATGTGTCCCTACCCGTCGCACTCGCAGCACTGCCTGCCTCTCGAAAGTCTGGCTCTGCGCTATGGGCCCCGCGCTGCTGATCCGATGTCCTATGGTCGTCTACGAGAAGGTCGGGTCTGCCTGCAACCCTCAGTCATCCGTCGTCTACCTGCTGCCGAAGACTCCGCTACCTACCTCTGTGTGGTAGGTCTCACTGCAGAAGTAGACCCAGCAAGAAAACTCTCGATCAGAAGGGCTCTCTCCAGTACCCCTGCCTGGGTCGGGATGCTGAGGGAGATGAGCGATGCCCTGATCTCATCTCTCAATCCATGCTCAAAGGTCTGAGCCCGGAAGAAGGGGTCCCGTACCATGTCTGTCGAGTAGCGAGAAAGATCAGTGAACCTCACCGCGTACTGGGCGACCGTCAAGCTACCCTGCCGCTGCTGGAGAAGCTCCTGGATGCGGACCGCACGAAGGGTGTCCGGGATGAACTCTGAGCGGAAAAGGCTCTCGAAGTCCGTCCAGACGAGAGAGGCCTCATCGTGTACCTAGGGCATCATGATCCACCTTCATCCCGCTGCTGCGTGCAGTAGGCTCGCCGCGAGGATCACCATGAGGTTTGCTGGTGTCCTCACTAGCCTGAAAACTCGGACAACCGCCTCCAGCCAGTCCTCGGCTGCCTAGGGGTCCATCTCCCCACAAAACCTGGGTGGTCGCTGGCGCTGGAACTCGTGTAGAGCTCCAAGGAATCGGGCGTCATCAGATGCTACGGGGGGAGGCATCGGGGGCTCGGCGGGTAAAGGTACCGTCGGTGCCTCTGCTATCAACGGGCCCTGTACCGAGGCCTCGTCGCTCGGCGGGCTGTCGTCGCGCCCTACTCTCAGAACCCTAGATGGATGCTGTCTTTGGGCCATCCTGAAAAGGAAACAAGTGCACCAGGGTCAGAACAGTATACCCGGTGAGCTGACACAAGTAATCACAATGAAAACTTGAAACACACTTGCAATCAATGTTTTCGTGTATTAAGTCGGAAATCAGAAGTCAGGGTCCTGGTGTACGGATACGTCGGCCGCCACACCAACACTGGTCTCCCTGGACTGATAACCACACTCAATACACTAAACACTATTGCTTCACAAAGAAGGAAGATCAGAGTCCGTGGTAGAACTGACCACCTCTGTTGCCAATTTGTCACGAACCGTCCACGGGGCCCGTGCCGTGACTACCCCAAGCCCGCCTTCCATAGGCCAGTGGCTGGCGACTAGCACCAAGGCTTAAATCCCAACAAAAAGGGGAAGGTGTTTCCTTTGAAAATTAATCAAGCACCATAGAGTAAGCAAGCGGAAAGGTAAACACTAAGTAAATACTATAACAAGCTGTGCTGAAAGTAAAAGGGGCCGGAAATACAATCCCAACTGTAAAGTACAACTGAAGGGAAAAATAGCAACTGAAAAGTAAAAGCCGCTACACCGAGCTGTCCACTGGGAATCCCACCTGAAGGGTGGGTAAAGATAGCTCCACTGCTCCCCGGGTCCGGTCGTCCGCTCCGAACACATCCGCCCAGTGGTCCTCCTCCAGGTACCGTCCTACTCCGCACACCTCCACCACGATCAGTGATGTCCGTCGTCTGCAACCAACACAACGTAGTGCGGACATAGTCCGTGCAGGGGTGAGTATAAGCTACTCAGTAGGGACCCCGAGACCCTCGAAGGTCTCCCAAAATCCACAAAGGATAAACCACAAAGGAAAGATTCAATCGCAAAGTAACATCTAACATGGCTTAGGTATATGCCCATACATATACCTAAGTCATCCAATTTCGATCGACTCCAACATTCGATCCCAAGAACAACCGAGTCCACATAGGAAAGAAAACGTATACCCACACAGGATAGCACAACACAATCCACAAAAGAGAGTAAACAGTAAATCCACACAGGATAGTTCAACACAATCCAAAAAGGAGAGTAAACAGTAAATCCACATAAGATAGTTCAACAGAACCCACAAAGGAGAGTAAATAGTAAATCCACCCAGGATAGTTCAACACAATCCACAAAGGAGAGTAAACATGATTTCATCTCACACAGGTATACTTCTTCGGATGACGACAAAGATGATCACTGATCCATCTAAGTCGTCGGACCCACAAAGGATTGATATGTACTAACCCCCGCAATGACCGACACAGGATCGGGCCTACACATGACCTGTAAGCGCTGGCTCACACAGAACCGCTGAGCGCTGACCCACACAGGATCGGACCCACACCGGATCGGGCCCACACAGGACCTGTAGCACTGACCCACGTAGGATCGCTGAGTGCAGTAGTCGTCGCAGTCCATTGAGGATCTATGCACAGTCGCCGTCGCAGTCCACTTAGGATTCCTGCACAGTCGTCGCTGCAGTCCACTGAGAATCTCTGCACAGTCGTCGCTGTCGAAGTAGCAGTCGCAGGCAGCTCTAGGGTTCCCGCACATAGAAAGCTCATTTGGGAGGGTCCGCTCCATGAGCCAAGAGGATGATATGTCAACTGACAGAAAGTCCGAGGTTGATGTATCCAAAAGTTCCGTATCGTCAACAGGAACTCAACGTCGCAGACGGCGCGTCAATCGGACGCCCGGTCTGAGAGTTATTGGCTTTTTCGTCCCAGGGGCCTGGTTGGTTTTTAAGGAAAAACCAACCCGACCGTACTCCACTGGCGTCCAAACCTCGGACGGAGTGAGCCAAATGATCCGTCTCACTTAGAGGAAAACAAAAAAGCTGACGGCACGTTAATCGGTCATCCGTAGCTCAAGATATTAGTGTTTCCGCTCCGAGGGCCCGGTTGGCTTCGTGTACGAACCGACCCGGCCGAATCCAATGTTCTCTAGAACCTTGAGTGTAATATATCGAAACGACCGACTCGATCCAAGGATCGCGTTGGAACTGACGGATCATCAATCAGAGGCTCGTAGCTCAAGATATGGGAATGTGACCGAAAACGGTCCGAAACGGGGGGTCCGGGTCCGGACAGACCCGGCCCAACCCCCCCTGGGTCGGCCCGAACCGGGCCGACCCAACCCAGGTCCGACCCGGTTGGCCCAGTCCGGCCTGGCCAGGGCGCGGCCGGGCCGGTCGGACCGGCCTGGCTCGGCTCGGCCGAGCGGCCGAGTGAAAGGGCGTCGCGGGTGTTGACCCGCAGCCTGAGGGAGCCGCGGCCCCGCGTGGGCCGCGCTGGTGAACCGCGGATGCGACAAAGCCACATCCCGCGCGGGCGAACCGGACCCACGCGACCACAGGTCCGTTGGCCGCCGTCACCGCCGCGCCGCCGGCCCGCGCCGCCGGCAGCTTCCGCGGGCTGCCGGAGTCGCTCTGGTGGCCCGTTTTCCTTTCCATCTACGCCGTTGCTCCTCTTGGGATCCGATCTTCACTGCGGGATCAACAATGTCCCGTTGCGGCACGTTCTGTCGTCGACCGTCAAATCCGCACAACAACGAAGCATGACTGAGGGTTGTCGGGCCGTGTTCGTTTGGCCCGCACCCTTCGCGTTAGAGATAATCAACAGGAGAAAACATTTTCCTCACATGAACCAACAATTTTAATAAAATAAAATTGTTTCTATGATTCGGGTTCTTTTAATTTTAAAGAACGTTCACGGGAATATAAGAGGGTAATTTCCAAAATATAAAATCCCTACCTCGTTAAGTTGTCAGACGCGTTCTTCGCGGAATTGCTCGTCGCGGAAGAAGGGAATCGTCGCGTCGTCGCGGAAGGGCGTTCCGTTGTCGCGGAATCAGGCGCTGCATCGACGAACTCAACAGACCAAGAACAACATATTTAATGAAGAATAATTAATTCCATGTTTGATAGAAAAAAAACACAAAGGACATTTAAGGAATTACAAACACTCACCTCAACGGAAGATCGAAGGATCTTGTCATGGAGGAAGGAACATCACCAAAGAATGTCTCAAATGAAGCGTCGTCAAACTACAAGGGTGACGGCATTCTTCACGTTCTTCGCGTTCTTCACGAAGGAGGATAAAGGCTCAAGAATCCTCTCAACCAGCAATCCTTAAAAAGTTGTGTTGGTATTATTTTATTATTACGCCAAAAAACGAAAAGGGGTAAGTAACGACCCATCAATTCGTTGAATTAATTCAACGAATGAAACCACCCATTTAATTCACGAAATAAACCACCCAATTAAGTGGTGCGTTAAAGATTTAAGAAAACGCGTGAGATGACTTTCATAATGATGGGTTTTTGCGGGTGCGTTACTTAGCGGAATAAAACGACGAGGTTCGTACGAGCCCCACCTCACAAATATCCTAGCAAGAGGGTAGGATGTTTCCAGATAGCATCCTATCCGATTAAACTCAGTTTAAGACGCTTTTAAGTGGCTTCAAGTGGCTTCCAAGTGGCTTATGTGAAATAAAATAAAGTTGTCGTAAAATTATTTTATTTCTTAACTTTAAGCCTGAAAATTAAAAACCACACCTCAGCAAATGCAACTCCGAAAGAGGAATTTCTAAGCAAATACTGGCGCTGCGAATTCATCAGTGCCCTCAGAATTTGATTCGGGGCACTGGTTCAAAAGTTAGAAAACCCCGCTCGTCCGTTCACTGAACGTACCCGAGCCAAACATCGAGAAATGATTCAGGGCACACCGGGCCTCGGAATCAGGTGCCGTTAGAAGCTGCGCTCTTGAAATATTCCAAAGAAAATTAAGGAAAAAAATTTCCTTGAAATTTACTGGTCTTTACATTACTCCCACCTCAAAACTTTATGTCCCCGTAAAGATACATCATAAACTAGGGAAACAAATGTGGGTACTGAGCACACATTTGAGCCTCCCGCTCCCATGTTCTCTCCTGGAGGTTCCCGTGCTTCCGTCTGATGCGTACAAGAGGAATCGATCATCCACATAGGACCCACTCCTGTTGATACTCTATCTATACTGGGACCTCCGCAAAAGTCGCCCCATCATCCACGTCTAGCTCCCCGTAGTCAATGATGTGTGTCGGGTCGTGCATCTATCTCCTCAGCTGAGATACGTGGAAAACGTCGTGCATCCGGTGCAACTGAGGTGGTAGAGTCAGGCGATAATCCACCTCGCCTATCCTTCTGAGGTCCTAGAAAGGTCCGATGAAGTGTGGAGACAACTTGCCGCCTCGGCCAAATCTCCGTAATCCACGTCGAGGGGAGACACGCAAGAAGATGTGGTCGCCATCCTCGAACTCTAGTGGCCTCCGCCTCCTGTCAGCATATGACTTCTGTTGGCTCTGAGCTGTCCTCATCCGCTCCTGGATGACCTGGACCATCTCTGTCGTGGCCCGGACCATCTCTGGTCCCACAAGTGCTGACTCCCCAGGGTCTTTCCAGCACAAAGGAGATCTGCAAGGCCTGTCGTACAACGCCTCGTAGGGTGCCATCCCAATGGTGGAGTGGAAGCTGTTGTTGTACGCGAACTCCAAAAAGTGTAGGTGGTTCTCCCAGCTGCAACCAAAGTCGAGGAAACATGCACGGAGCATGTCCTCAAGTGTCTAAATGGTCCTCTCCGTCTGACCATCCTTATGAGGGTGAAAGGCGGTGCTCAGACGTAGCTGCGTCCCGAACGCCTCCTAAAATTCCTTCCAAATCCAGGAAGTAAAGAGAGTGTCTCAATCATAGACGATAGTCGATGGAACACTGTGAAGCCATACAATCTCTTGGACGTAGAGACGCCCCAAGCTCTCCACGGAGCCCTGCTTTCGGATGGGTAAGAAGTGTGCCGACTTGGTGAGTCGGTCAACAGTCACCTAAATGGAGTCGTGACCTATGGAAGTGCGTGGAAGCCCAGTCACGAAGTCCATAGATATGCCATCCCACATCCACTCCGGGACCTCCATGGGTTGTACCAAGCCTGCTGGTACCTGATGCTCTGCCTTTACCTGCAGGCAGGTGAGGCACCGGAAACGAACTCTGCCACAACCTTCTTCTTGCCTGGCCACCAGTACTGTCGTCTGAGATCCTGGTACATCTTAGCCACTCCAGAATGTACCGCCAAAGGAGAAGTGTGAAACTCTCTCAGAACCACCTCTCGTAAAGTGACTGGTACCAAGGTACGTCCTCTAAAAAGGATGTCGTTCTCTACTCCAAGGGAGAAACCATCAGGTGCCTGTCCCGAGGATATCTGTGCACGCCGCATCTCACAGTCGGTGCCTCCACGCTGTGCCTCCCTGACCCGCTGTAAAAGTGGATGAGAGACTGTGAGAGACTGAAGGAAGGCTGCTCCATCTCTATCCACGAAGGATATCTGCAGGGCGACTAGCTGGTCCGTCACCTCCTCAAGTAGCTGGATGCCTGTCCTCCTACTGAGGGCATCGACTACTACGTTCCCCTTCCCAGGAGTATAGACTATCTCAAAGTCATAGTCCTGGAGGAACTCGAGCCATCACCGCTGTCTCAGGTTCAAGTTCTTCTGAGAGAAGATGTACCTGAGACTCTGGTGGTCAGAAAAGACTGTAAAGTGCTCAACCATCAGATAGTGCCACCATGTCTTCAGAGCGAAGACCACTGCTGCTAACTACAGGTCATGAGTGGCGTAGTTCTACTCATGCGGCCTCAAATGACGTGATCCATAGGCCATCGCGGCCTGCTCCTGCATCAGGACACACCCGAGTCCGGTCCCTGATGCATCACAGTAAACTACGTATCCAACTCCCTCCTCAGGCAACCTCATGATAGGTCCGCTGGTCAATCTCTGTCTCAGCTCCTAGAAGCTCTGCTGACATCTGTCTGTCCACATGATGGGTTTCCCCTTCTTCATCAAGGATGAGAGTGGCGCCGAAACTCTAGAGAAGTCTGGCACGAATCTCCGATAGTACCCGGCTAGACCCAAGAAGCTCTGCACCTCCGTCATGCTCCTGGGTGGTTCCCAAGCTACCACTGCCTCGATCTTCGCGGGATCTACTGCAACTCCCGCCTCAGAAATGACGTGCCCCAAGAAGTGGACCTCACGTAACCAGAACTGGCACTTCGAGAGTTTTCTATAAATATGGTGCTCTCGGAGTGTGTCTAGTACAACCCGAAAGTGGTATGCGTGCTCCCCCTCCGTGGTCGAGTACACTAAAATGTCATCGATGAAGACCATGAAAAATCGGTCGAGGTATGGCTGGAAGATCCTGTTCATGAGGCTCATGAACACTACTGGAGAATTGGTTACACCAAATGGCATAACAAAGAACTCATAGTGGCCATACCGACACCTGAAGGTCGTCTTCTGCACATCCTCGTCCCGAACTCTAAGCTGGTGATAGCCTGACCAGAGGTCTATCTTCGAGAACCACCATGCTCCCTTGAGCTGATCGAAGATGTCATCAATCCTGGGTAGCGGATACATGTTCCTCACGGTCACCTGGTTCAGGCACCGATTGTCGACACACAGTCGCATGCTCTCGTCCGCCTTCTTGGCGAACAATATCGGAGAAGCCCAGGGTGAAACACTGGGTCGGATGAATCCCTTGCTCTGCAAGTCCTCCAACTGTACCTGTAGCTCTCGAAGCTCATCGGGGCCCATCCGATATGCTGGAGTCGAAATCGGGGTTGTCACGGGGTACAGATAAATATAAAAGTCTACCTCTCTGCGAGGAGGTAGCCCTGGAACGTCATCGGGAAAGACGTCCGCATACTGTTCCACCACTGCAGGAAAAATAGGACTCCGCACGTCCACAGCTCCTAGGATGAGAATAGCCAACTGATGAGTGATGGGCTGTCCTCTTCTCTACGGAAGTCCATCCTGCGCTGCAAAGGCTCCCTTCTCAGCGGTGAAGGTGAACCTGCTCCCATCGGTGCGCACACATCGCACCTTGCGACTAAAACAGTCAATCTAAGCATGGACTGTGAATAAACAATCCATGCCCAAGATGTTGTCGTAAGGCCTCGACGCCGCTACAAGAAGATCCCAGCCGAAGCTCTCACCTCCTAGAGTAAGCACACACTACCGGCACCAGTGTGTAATCGTCGAGTCTGCTCCTGTAGGGGTCTCTAGCCGTAAGGATCGAGCCAACGGCTCCGTCGGAATCTCCGAACTCCGATCAAGTGTAGCGGCTATGAAAGAGTGACTCGCTCTTGTGTCTATAAGAACTACAACAAGGGTGGAATAGACATAGATCGTACCTAAAATCATCTCTGGTGCACCGTGGTCGTAGGCCTCTTCTGCCTGGAGCTGTGCCTGCCTCTTCCCGCCAGATCCTTGTGTCCGGGGTGGCCCTCCTGGTGGTGGTGGGGGCAGAGCCTTAAAGCGTCGCCCACCACCTGCTGCTCGGCCAGCTCCCCTTCCTCGTCTGCCTCCTCCCTGCAGACCGCCACGGTCGACCCTCTGCCTCTGCATGGGTGGCCCCACCACCGTCTGCTGCTCCAAGGTACGGCGGGTCGGGCAGTCACGAGCCATGTGGCCCTGCCCGCCGCACTCGTTGCACTTCCTGCCTCTCGAAAGGCTGGCTCCGCGCTGTGGGCCCCGCACTGTTGAGACGGTGTCCTGAGGTCGTCTACGAGAGGGTCGGGTCTACCTAGAAACCTGAGTCATCTGTCGGCTACCTGCTGCCGAAGACTCCGCTACCTTCCTCCCTGTGGTAGGTATCGTTGCTGAAGTAGACCCAGTAAGAAAACTCTCGATCAGAAGGGCTCGCTCCAGTACACCTGCCTGTGTCGGGATGCTGAGGGAGATCAGCGATGCCCTGATCTCGTGTCTCAATCCCTTCTCGAAGGTTCGGGCCTGGAAGAAGGGGTCCCGTACCATGTCGGTCGAGTAGCGAGAAAGATCGGTGAACCTCGCCGCGTACTGGGCGACCGTCAAGCTGCCCTGCCGCAGCTGGAGAAGCTCCTGGATGCGCACTGCATGAAGGGTGGCCGGGATGAACTCTGAGCAGAAAAGGCTCTCGAAGTCCGTCCAGATGAGAGATGCATCATCGTGTACCTGGAGCATCAAGCTCCACCTTCATCCCGCTGCTGCGTGCAGTAGGCACGCCGCGAGGATCACCATGAGGTCTGCTGGTGTCTTCACTAGCCTGAAAACTCGGACAACCGCCTCCAGCCAGTCCTCGGCTACCTGGGGGTCCGTCTCCCCACGAAACCTGGGTGGTCACTAGCGCTGGAACTCATGTAGAGCTCCAAGGCATCGTGCGTCGTCAACTACTACGGGGGGAGGCATCGGGGGCTCTGCGGGTAAAGGTACCTCCGGGGCCTCTGATGTCAACGGGCCCTGTACCAAGGCCTCATCGCTCGGCGGGCTGTCGTCGTGCCCTACTCTCGGAACCCTAGGTGGCTGCTATCGTCGGGCCATCCTGAAAAGGAAACAAGTGCACCACGGTCAGAACAGTATACCTGGTGAGTTGACACAAGTAATCACAATGAAAACTTGAAACACAGATGCAATCAATTTTTTCGTGTATTAAGTCGGAAATTAGAAGTCAGGGTCCTGGTGTACAGATACGTCGGCCGCCGCACCAACACTTGTCTTGCTGGACTGATAACCACACTCAATACGCTAAACACTATTGCTTCAAATCTAAGGAAGATTAGAGTCTGTGGTAGAACCGACCACATCTGATACCAATTTGTCACGACCCGTCCTCGGGGCTCGTGCTGTGACTACCCCAAGCCCGCCTTCCATATGCCAGGGGCTGGCGACTAGCACCTTGGCGTAAATCCAATCAAAAAGGGGAAGGCGTTGCCTTTGAAAAGTAATCAAGCACCACAGAGTAAGCAAGCGGAAAGGTAAACACTAAGTAAAAACTGAAACAAGGTGTGCTGAAAGTAAAAGGGGCCAGAAATAGAAGCCCAACTGTAAAGTAAAACTGAAGGGAAAAATAGCAATTGAAAAGTAATAGCCGCTACACCAAGCTGTCCACTGGGAATCCCACCTGAAGGGTGGGTACAGATAGCTCCACTGCTCCTCGGGTCCCACCATCCACTCCGAGCACGTTCGCCCAGTGGTCCTCCTCCAGGTACCGTCCTGCTCCGCAAACCTCCACCACGATCAGCGATGTCCGTCGTCTGCAACCAACACAACTTACTGCGGGCATAGCCCGTGCAGTGGTGAGTATTAGCTACTCAGTAGGGACCCCGAGAACCCCGAAGGTCTCCCGAAATCCACAAAGTATAAACCAAAAAGGAATGATGAAATCACAAAGTAACATCTGACACGGCTTAGGTATATGCCCATACATATACCTAAGTCATCCAATCCCGATCGGCTCCAACGTCCGAGCCCAAGCACAACCCAGTCCACACAGGAAAGCAAACGTATACCCACACAAGATGGCACAACACAATCCACAAAGGAGAGTAACAGTAAATCCACACAAGATAGTTCAACACAATCCACAAAGGAGAGTAAAAAGTAAATCCACACAGGATAGTTCAACACAATCCACAAAGGAGAGTAAACAGGATTTCAGCTCACACAGGTATACTTCTTTGGATGACGACAAAGATGATCACTGATACATCTAAGTCGTAGGACCCACAAAGGATCTATAGGTACTAACCCCCTCAATGACCCACATAGGATCGGGCCCACACAGGACCTGTAGGCGCTAGCTCACAAAGAACCGTTGAGCGCTGACCCACACAGGATCAGACCAACACAGGATCGGGCCCACACAGGACCTGTAGCACTGACACACGTTGGATCGCTGAGTGCAGTAGTCGTCGCAGTCCACTGAGGATCTCTGCACAGTCGTCGTCGCAGTACACTAAGAATCCCTGCACAGTGGTCGCTGCAGTCCACTGAGGATCTCTGCACAGTCGTCGCTGTCGAAGTAGCAGTCGCAGCCAGCTCTAGGGTTCCCGCACATAGCAAGCTCGTTCGGGAGGGTCCGCTCCACGAGCCGAGAGGCTGATACATCAACTGACACAAATTATGAGGTTGATGTATCCAAAAGATCCGTATCGTCAATAGGAACTCAACGTCGCAGACGGCGCGTCAATCGGACGCCTGATCTGAGAGTTATTGGCTTTTTCATCCTAGGGGCCCGGTTTGTTTAAAGGCAAAACCAACCCGACCGTACTCCACCTGCATCCAAACCTTGGGCGGAGTGAGCCAAAAGATCTGTCTCACTTAGAGGAAAACAACAAAGCTGACGGCACGTTAATCGCATGTTCGTAGCTCAAGATATGAGGGTTTCCGCTCCGAGGGCCCGGTTGGCTTCGTGTACGAACCAACCCGGCCAAAACCAAAGTTCTCCGAAACCATGAGAGTAATATACCGAAACGACCATCTCGATCCAAGGATCGAGTTTCCTCTGACTACTCGTCCATCGGAGGCCCGTAGCTCACGATATGGGCATTTTACCGAAAACGGTCTAAAACGGGGGGTCCGGGTCCGGGCAGACCTGGCCCAACCCCCCCCTGGGTCGGACCGAACCGGGTCGTCCCAAACCGGGTCGACCCGACCCGGTTGGCCCGGTCCGGCCTGGCCAGGGCGCGGCCCGGCCGGTCGGACCGGCCCGGCTCGGCTCGGCCGAGCGGCAGAGTGCCAAGGCGCCGCGGCCGTTGACCCGCGGCCTGAGGGAGCCGCGGCCCCGCGTGGGCCACGCTGGTGAACCGTGGACGTGGCAAAGCCACGTCCCGCACGGGCGAACCAGACCCGTGCGGCCGCGGGTCTGTTGGCCACCGGAGTCACTTCGGTGGCCCGTTTTCCTTTCCGTCTGCGCCGTTGCTCCTCCCGGGATCCGATCTTCACTGCGGGATCAACAAAGTCCCGTTGCGGCATGTTCTGTCATCGCCCGTCAAACCCGCACAACAAAGAAGCACGACGGAGGTTTGTCGGGCCGTGTTCGTTTGGCCCGCACCCTCCGCATTAGAGATAATCAACGGGAGAAAACATATTCAACACATGAACCAACAATTTTAGTAAAATAAAATTGTTTCTATGATTCCGGTTCTTTTAATTTTAGATAACGTTCACGGGAATATAAGAGGGGTATTTCCAAAATATAAAATCCCTACCTCGTTAAGTTGTCGAACGCGTTCTTCACGGAATTGCCCGTCGCGGAAGAAGGGAATCGTTGCGTCGTCGCGGAAGGGCGTTCCATCGTCGTGGAATCCCGCGCTGCGTCGACGAACTCAACGGACCAAGAACAACAGATTTAATTAAGATTAATTAAATCCATGATTGATAGAAAAAAAACACAAAGGAGATTTAAGGAATTACAAACACTCACCTCAACGGAAGATCGAAGGATCTTGTCATGGAGGAAGGAACGTCGCCGAAGAACGTCTCAGATGAAGCGTCGTCAAACTCCAAGGGTGACGACGTTCTTCGCGTTCTTCGCGTTCTTCGCGTTCTTCACATTCTTCGTAGAGGAGGATGAAGGCTCAAGAATCCTCTCAACCAGCAATCCTTCAAAAGTTGTGTTGGTCTTATTTTATTATTATGCCAATAAACGAAAAGGGGTAAGTAATGACCCATCAATTCGTTGAATTAATTCAACGAAAGAAAACGCCCATTTAATTCATGAAATAAACCGCCCAATTAAATAGTGCGTTAAAGATTTAAGAAAACGCGTCAGATGACTTTCATAATGACGGGTTTTCGTGGGTGCGTTACTTAGCGGAAAGAAACGGTGGGGTTCGTGCGGGACCCACCTCACAAATATCCTACCAAGAGGGTAGGATATTTCCGGATAGCATCCTATCCGATTCAACTCAGTTTAAGCTGCTTTTAAGTGGCTTCAAGTGGCTTCCAAGTGGATTAAGTGAAATAAAATAAAGTTGTCGTAAAATTATTTTATTTCTTAACTTTAAGCCCGAAAATTAAAAACCACACCCGAGCAAACGCAACTCCGGAAGAGGCGTTTCTAAGCAAATACCGGCGCTGCGAATTCATCGGTGCCCTCATAATTCGATTCTGGGAACTAGTTCAAAAGGTACAAAAACCCGCTCGTTCGTTCACTGAACGTACCCAAGCCAAACTTCGGGAAATGATTCCGGGCACACCGGGCCTCGGAATCAGGTTCCGTCAGAAGTTGCGCTCTTTCAAAATTTCAAAGAAAATTAAGGAAAAAAATTTCCTTGAAATTTACAGGTCATTACATGTAATTTCATCCTACTATTGAATAATATTACCCTGATATTTTTATGTCTTTCTTAGAAATAAAAATATTATATTATTCATTATAATTGGTTCTTTGTTTAGTATCTCCAACTAGATTGAATTTGTGATATGTGTTTTTTATTTAAATATTGTTTTTGTGGTTTTTTCTAAATAATAAATATGTGTATTGTGGTCTTCTTATCATGCACGTAGGATCCCAAAGGATCTGAATTATTTTAAATCCATTGTCCCATTCTTGTTTTCAATTTTATTATTTTATCTCTAACTTATATTTTTATTTTACACATATTGAATTTCCAAATTCTCCCTCTATTTTTTCTCCTAATCTTTATCCATTCCAACTCATTCTATAAAAACATATTATATGAAAACTAATCCAAAATTCTATGATCCTCAGAATTTATTAGGGGTGTACCCTTATGATTTTTCAGAAAAAATGGTATCAAAGAAACCAAATGACAATAATGGAATCCTATAAATATAAGATAGAAATGTTTGATGGTGAAAATGACTTCATCCTTCATCGAATAATGATGAGAGACCTACTTTTATAGAAGAGACTCAACTATGCATTACATAGACCTATAAAACTAATATTTTCCCTTTTTAATGATACTAAAACTATAACTATATATCAATATTACCCTACTAACAACGTTAAAAAAGGCCAATATCTTGATTTTTTTATCCATGCGTGATAAAGTGCATATAGATTTAACTCATGAAATGTCCAATTTTGGTATATAGTTGAAACCTAGAAAACATTATTTTAATACTTCTCATGTTGGTCACTTGTATAATAATAATAGGTTTTTTACTTATAAAATGCACCTAGGTACTATAATTTGTGTTCATCATGATGTATTTAACAATATTGTGTTAGATCTATCCATTATTAACATTGAAATTTAGACAAAATATCATGATATTATCTTGTTAATTTCAATTTATTGTTCCTACAATACTCCAGTAGATACCATGATGTATTAATGAGACTCTTAAGATTTATAAGAATAAAATTCAACCAAAAATTTTAATTAATTTTATGACAACCCTAAAGTAAAGTCTCAGGTTGAAATCCTTTTTACTATGGGTAGACCTAAGAATAAGAACAAGAAGAAAGAATAAAATAAGAGAGATTGAATTAAAACTATCATACCTAAACATATATAAAATTTTGAGGGCATGTAGCTTACCATCTATAATTTTTGAAATCCATTACACATTTCTCTAGAGTTCCACAATCTTAAACAGAAACAATGTTTTAATCTGGGTCAATCTACTAATCAATATTTTTTAATTGTTTTTTTATTACATTGATAAGGTTTTAAATGTTATGACTAATATTATGTATAATGAATGGGTTATAGAGTTAGGATTCTCCTTTCACATTTTATGAGTTAGAGATTCTTTTATTGATTTTTCGGAGGGAGTTGAGGTGGATGTTGTTCTATGAAATAACATGGGGAGTAGAGTCAAGGGGTAATTCTCAATTATGTTATAGCTTAATGATAAATCTTTAGTAACCTCACTAAATGTAATGTGGGTCCCAAACCTATACATGAACATCGATTTTTTAGGTGTACATTACTAGAATGGTTACACATTCATGTATTATGCTGAACATCTATGTATATCTAAGGGCTATATAACTCTAATCAATGGGACTCTTGTAAACAATTTACATGTTTTAGATTAAATGATATACTATAGATAGCTATGTAGTACATATTTCACCAATACAGACAACAATATTATTTGGAATTAATAATTATGTAATTTAAGCTTCATTGGACTATATGATTTTTTATTTAGAATGAGATGTTGATTGGTAATACACTATTAAACCTTTAATTTTGTGAAGAATATGTTCTTGGAAAGGAAAATAGATTTTTATTTAATAGTTCTTCCATTAAAAGGAGTCACCCTTTATAATATTACAATTCCAATCTATAGGGAAATTATAGGAAAACCTCTAATGGTGGAGGATCTTATTTTGTAACCTTCATCGATGATTTCTCTATAAGGGTGTGGATTTATGTTTTTCAAAAAATGCTTGATGTCTTTGAAAACTTAAAATACCAGAAATTATTTATTTAGAACTAGCCTTGTAGAGAACATCATGCTATAAAAATATTATGGGTTAATTTATCTCTCATTAGACATAATCTAATTTTTTGAGTATGAAGTTGTAGTACGATATAGGACTATTAGCAAAACACCCTAGAAGAATGGTCTAGCTGAACATATAAACTAAACTGTACTAGAAAGAATCTGCATTATGTTAATATTCTCATGGCTACCCAAATTATTCTATGAAGAGTTACATATATAGTATTATATGATATAAATTGATGTACTTATTCCACCGGTTTATTTAAAACTCTCCGAGTGTTGTGGTGTAACCAACCCCCTTACTGTATTTATTTAAGAGTTTTGGGTTAAACAGAATATAAAATTGATAATGGTCATAAAAAAGTATATAATTATCTTAAATGTATATTCATAGTACATCCTAATGGGGTTAAGGTATATAATCTATGGGTTAAAAAACAAGGTTATCAAAAATGCATTATAATCTATGGTATAGACTTATATGATAATGTAGTTCCTGAATATAAGTTTTGTGATTAATGATAGTGATAAAATTCTTCAAAGTGAGGTTATTAAAACTGATAATATAATCTATTTTGATGTCCCAATCCATCATATTCCATTATAACCTCAAACTCAAGACCATAATAAGCCTTATTCTCTTATTGAATCAAATTTTGAGATAATGTAGGCTGAATTTTATTTCTATCTTACTTGAGATAAATATAGGAGGGTTACCAAAACACCATCTTAATTTAGCTAGTATGACATGGATTCCTTTCCTCTCCATGTTTCCTATAACCATTAGTCCAAGGAAACCCATACTTATAAGAAAGACATAAATTATATATATTTCAAGAAATGTGTCTTGTCCATGGATTATTAAATGAAATATTTAAAAGAAAAAAATGGTTTCTTGTTAATAATCCATCTAATTATAAATATGTTGGTAAAAATATATTTTTAAAATAAAAAATATATAATTCCATGGAGATTGAAATAAAATTGAAGACCAGCCTTATAGCCAAAGGTTTTTTCTAAATGGATAGACATGAAAATTCTAAAAAAAATTTATCATGTGGCTAAACATTCATCAACCTAGTTATTACATGATTTTGAAAACTATTATCATTGGTACATTGAGAAGATAAAAGAATAAATATCATTCTTTCTTGGTGACATAAATGAGACCTTTTGAATGAAACCACAATATAGTTATTCAAATAATTTCTAGTCTAATCCGATATGTCATCTCAACAAATCATTGTATGGGCCAATGATAGAATCTTGTTAGTGGTATATTATGTTTGATACATTTATACTTAGAAATTTATTTAATATAAATAAACATGATTCATTTATAGTTTTATTACTATCAAATCATTTTTTTTATTTTTTTCTACTTTATTTTGATGACTTCTTTAACATTTGAAAGGATATCAAACATATCTTTTTTTATAAATATCATTTTATTTTGGTGTTTGAAATGAAAGGAAATCGAAATTTTATTCATATGTTAGGAAGGGAAATAATAAATATAAAGATAACAATTTTCTTGATAAAATACAATACTATAGGTAGAGCTTGTATGCTATCATTTTCACATGACCTAATACTGAATATTTTTTTTGTACTATTATAGGATATATGAGTAATCATAGAAAGAAACAATTTCATTCTTTAAAATAGTTACATAGATATATTTCTGAATTTCAATATTTATCTTTATGCTATGGAATAATGTTGATATTTATGTCCTAGTTGTTGGTTACGTAACAGTTAGATTATGAAGGAAATATAGATTCCCACAGGTCCCTAACATGCTTTATGTTTACTTTATATGGAGAACTAGTATCCTATAAATGTAATATGTCATATTTTGTGGCCTCCTCAACCACCTAATCCTAATATAATTCCTTGATTTAGGCTCACAAAATGGCCATATGGATTAACAGTTTTCTTTCTGAGCATAGTAAGAGTAATTGGGTAATTACAGTATACCCTAATAGTGAATATTTCATACACCATTCTAAAAATAGAGTAACCCATTGTAGTTATAATAATTTTTACATTAGGTTAAATTATATTTGATATTCCATGAATTAGGAACTGTGTGTGTTAATAAGATACAAATTGATGACAATCTCTAAGATAGTATGAATAAGGTCAGGGCATTTTCTAAATTCAACCACTAATTAGACTTAGTCAATTTTGTTCTAATTCAATTATAATAGGTGAAATAACTTAATGAATATTATACTAAAATGGTTTATTTTCTATTTAATTTCAATATGAAATTGTATTCAATTATTTCTATCGTTTTTATTTCATACATGAATATAAAATTATTTGAATTTATTTTATGTTGAATACATTTTTGGGATATATTTTTTAATTTGGTCCTATTACATGGGGATCCTACCTACTTATATTTACACTCTCACTTTTTATCATTACACTGGAATGGTATGATGCAGTGATCTTTCCTTGATATTGTTTTATGGACCCTCTAATTGCATATGGGACTTCCATCTAGAGTTACTTATCCTTTCATTTAGTTCATGCATTCCACATGGACTTTATTAAATTTCATAGGATGTTTTTATGACTTACCCAGTCATGGGAATTGATTTCCCCTTCCATGTGTCACTTCAAATCATTCACACACATTAGATACCAGGTGTATTTCCCTCATCTGGTAATAGGAAATCTCTAGTTTCCAATGCGATCTTCTTTATAAAATTCAAAAGATATGGTCTATAATCTTTTTTGGATGATCCATTAATGAGAATAGGTGTTTTGAGACAACCCAAGATGATATTTAGTGGAGACTTAGACTAGTTTAACCTATGGTGTGTGATTTCAAATCCTGTAGAAGGATCTATACATTCAACCAACAGTAGAATAAACCTTCCTGGATAGTGGTAAGGGTTTCTATGATATATAAGAGCACTAATATTATTTTTTTGGTTATCTAATTAATACATTTTGTTACCTAAAATGAATTATTTCTAATTTTATTCACTTATTTTTTTTGGTTATATTGAGCATAATAAAAACTTAGTGTATTGTGGTGTTCTTATCATAAAAGTTGGATCCAAAAGGATGTGAATAGAATTAAATAATGTTTCCCAATATTTATTTATGTTTTCTTAGATTTTATTCAGCATTTGATTTAATTTGTACTCATCTTGATATTCTATAGTTTATCTTTTCATTTTTTCCTTATCCATGCCCTTTCAAAATCGTTATATCAAATATAATAAGTAAAAACTAGTCTTGTATTTGATGACCCTTGGTTATTCTTAAAATTGTATCCATAATGTTATCCCTAAGACATTCCATGGTTATTATTTATATCATTTTTCTAGTGAAAATAGTAGGAGGAAAAATTATAACACATCATGGTTGTGGGAATATGGTAAATAGTAACCACCACTATATAAATGACTACTATCAGCGCTAGGAAAAATGCTTTGTTAGTTCTATGAAGTTTTGACATGTTAAGTGACTTTAAAAGTGTGTAACCCATAAAAACTCTTAGATTAGTGCTGATAAAGGCCATAAAATATGTTGCAAATTTATATTCCCTACAACATCCCTATATGAACAAACTAAATTAGAAAAAATAATTATATTAGAATACATATATATATAAAATTACATTTTAAAACAAATATTACATTGCACCATGAATTTAATTCACAATTTAAAACATAATTTTTTAAATTGATATCATATTTAAAATTCATCCAAAAATATTAAAACCCAATATATAAAATCAAATCTCTTATAGAAATATTTTATTTAATGATCAACCTTTATACCAAATCATATTCATGCAACAATACAAATGTTAATTTTAGTAACAGTATATAATGAATTATGAAAAATATGATTTTAATATTATATAATGACTAAAATTCAATAATAAATGATATTTACGATGGTTTACTTATGATGAGAAGTTAACCTATTGAAAATAGTCCCTGAAGATAATTTATTTGCGACGGAACATTTATTCAATCGTAAAATGTCATCATTTGCAATAGAATAAATGATATGTCTCAAATATTTTTTCAAGAATTTACTATCACCAAGATTTAAAATCTATATAGATGGATAATAATAAAGTAATACTATATCCACCACTAATAGTCATTATGTAGGAAGTATTTTCAATAGGAAAAAATATCTATCGCAAATAATTTTTATAATATTTTTTTGTGATGGGATTAATTCCATCACAATTAATCATTCCAAATTAATAATAAATTAAACGTTATAGACATCCCCCCATCATCCTCTCACTAACCTTCACCTCCTTCTATCAAACATCTCATGGAATAGGACTAGTGACCACCACCTTCAAAATAATCCATAGCAGCTAATTTATTAAAGATCTGCGTTCAAATTGCCTTTGTATGGATTCCTCTTTACTCCTCTTTAATTATTTTTGTGTTTTTTCACTTTATAATACATCATTTTAATTTATCTTATTTTTTTATTCTATAATAGCCTCCTCCTTCCAATTGATCATTATATCTAAATTATAATCTATATACTGCAATTATATCTTGTTAATTTAATAACCATTAAAATATCCTTACTCTCCCTCTTTTATTTTAAAAATGAAATCATTGTCCAAGAGGTGCCAATTTACAACCATCTTGGATGATGATGTTTTGTTCTTCAAATTCTTCTTCAAAGTGATTCATGAAACCATTTTAACGATTGATACATATTTTATAATTTATAATATAACCCTTTTATTGTATATAGGTAACATATTTACATAATACTCAATGATAAAACAAAATTATTTTGTTATGATCAATAATTGTCGTAATAATCTAAATGATTATCACAATATGTATTATCTAATTATCCATCATCATACCATGTAAAAAAATGATATATATAACAATTTAAAATAATTTATTTTAATTAATAATATATAAATTCAATTTTGGAAAATATTATCCATTCCACATGAACTCCATGACGTATAATCAAGCGAACTGCTCCTGAAATCAAGGAAACAAAAACTTCGTAACGATGGAATTCAAACATATAACATACTTATAAGGAAATATATGAACATAATATAACTATAATTAATCAAATAAATTTATATAAGGTTCATAATTAATTAATTAATTAATTTAATTTTATTATCCAGGATGTTAAGTTCAATTGCAGAACACATTCGGACATAAGGTATGTTTTTTCTCATCTCACTACCATTTTTGTGATACATTCATTGTTCACCAATATTTCTTTTGTGTGGGGTATGAAAAATTCCCATTTAGGTATAATATCATGAATCTATTTATTTCCATGGTATTAAATGTATCACATTATGATTATTAATATTGGGGCATATGATTCAATTGATTTCAAATTAGTAAGGGTTTTATACCCGAACATCCATTTTCATTTGGGTTACTCTTATTCTCTAATATCCTCAATGAAATTCTTATTTATTAGTATTTATCCCAAATAAATTCTTTTATAATTTTCTATATATGTGTACCCACCATAATAATTCTGTTTATTATAGTGAGTTACATGTTCTAAAAGGATAATTCAAAAATTCTACCAGAAATACAAGCCCGGTTCAAGGGAATTTCTCTAATTCTTACTTTTTTTCTAGGGCAATTTATAATCTTTTTTTTTCAAACATTAATTTTCTAAAATCAATAATTTGATTATTAAAACACTACCTTAATTAGATTATATTTTTATACAATTATTTTTCCAAAAAAACTCTTCCTTTCAAAGTGAAAAATATTATTTATCTTAAGAATTACTCAATGATTTATACGATTATTTTCATTTATTTCACCAATCTTGTTGATTCTTATGTTCAATTGGGATTAATATTTTATTATGTCATATAAAATATTTTATTTAATGTTTTTTTACTATTTTGATTGTGGATGTTTTATCTTGATACCATTTAGCATATTACTCTGAATGGTTAGTGGTCATATTTAATCATTGGGGAAAGTTATTTACATTTCATATTTTAGTTTCAATATAAATATATATAATATTTATATTTATCCCTATTAATATGAGGAATTAATTAGATATAGTATGTTTTGGTTTGGGCCTTCTATATCCACTCGGTGAATCAGTAGGTCTCACGAGACAAACATGTTTGGTTTTTTACTCATTCATGTATAGTCTTGGCACGAGGCCTTGATAGAATGGTGATGATGTATTTCATTATTCATTCCATCATTATAAAAAATGTAATTGATAGTCCATGTTATTATTAGACTAGTAGAATTTACATGGTAAAGTTTTATTATGGAATTACTTATTCATCTTTTATTCCTACCATATTATTCTTAAATATATGTTTAAAGGCATGTGTTTATAGTTTCTACCCATTCTTAGTGTTTTTGTTTATGATTTCTTACTTTATATTACTTACCCTTAAAAATCATTTAAGATCTTCCCTTTCTTATGTTTTTTCCCTTGGATACATAGAATTATATTATGAATTCATTTATGGGATAATCTCAGAGTTCTGGTTGATTCCAATGAAATTTATATATTTAATTTTATTTTAAGTTGTAATGTTAAACTTATGTATGTATCTTGTTTTCCAAAACTACTAAACTATTTGGTAAATTGGGATGAGTCTTCCTTTTAATATGACAATGTAATAAAATAAGGCATGGACTATAGGAAACTAGGGTTAGGGAGTTATATAATTTGTAATAATATATAAAAGAAAAAATATGAAATAATAGTAATTGTTAAAATTTAGTAATATTAATTTTATATTCTGTTATAAATATTAAATAATTAGTACTACATAACAAAATATGTTATCAACTAGTTAAAATTAATAAAAAATTGTAGTAAATACTAAAATTTTTGTTATACCTTGCAAAAAATATATAAAATAATAACAACTATTTGAAATTCAAAATAATTCATATAAATGTAGTATTAATTAAAATAATATTTATTAAAAAATTGTATATATGTTGTAATATATATATATATATATATAATAAAGTAATTAAATGGTTATTATCATGCATTACATTACATAACACTCATTTTGAATAAATGTTATGCCCCACCTAGGGTAAACCCATCATCCTCAATCTAATAATGTTCTAAAATTTCTGATATGTTACACTATTATGGATATATTTCAGTTTTTTGTAAAAAAATATAATAAAAATATTAAATGAATTGCCACCATATGTGATGTTACCAAACTCTATATGTGCAAAAATGTTATGTTGCATCGAGGGTAAACCCCACATCTCAAACCTAATGGTGGCCTTCGATTTATCATATAATCCATAGTTTGGGAGATACATAATTTTTTTATAAAACATTATTATGAAAATATTAAATGAATTACCCCCTCGTGTGTTCTAACCAAACACCCAACATAGAAAAATATTTTTTCACTCCTAGGTTAATCCCAGCATCCCTAATCTAGAGGTGGTCTCAGATTTCTGATATGATGCGCCGTTTTTGAGATAAACCAATTTTTTTTAAAAAGATATATTATGTAAATTAAATGAATTTCCATCATATATGATTACCAAACTCTTGACACCCATAACTTTTATGTCACATCTAGGGTAACTATCACATCTTGGACAAAATAATGGCCTCTTATTTTTTATAGGATACGTGGTTTTAGATATACTTATTTTTTTAAAAAAAATTATAACAAAAATAATAACAAACAAGAAATGTAAACAAACACCTGACGCACAAAAATGTTTTTCACACCTATGGTAAACACGTAATCTCTGATCTAATGATGATATCAGATTCTTGATTCGATACACCTTTATAGAGAAATGTCATTTTTTGTTAAAAATGTTAAATGAATTACAATAGTGGATGATGTTACCAAAATCTCAACATGCAAAAATTTTATGTCGCATCTAGGGTAAACCCCACATCTTGAACATAAAAATTATCTATTGTTTTTCATATGATACACAGTTTGGGATGTTCTTGAATTTTTTAAATAAATTATAATAAAAATATTAAAGGAATTACCCTCACATGCAATGTAACCAAACACCCAATCCACACAAATTTTATTTCCTTCCTATGGTGAACCTAGAATACCTGATCTAATGGTGGTATCATATTTCTGATAGGGTACATTGTTATAGTGATAATCCTATTTTTTGTAAAAAACATAATAAGAAAATTAAATAAATTACTATTGTGTGTGATGTCACCAAACTCTCAATGTACACAAATGTTCCATTGTATATATGGTAAGCCCCATATCCTAGATCTAATGGTGGTACATGATTTTTCATGTGATACACTATTTGGGAGATACCTGAATTTATAATAAAAAATTATAATAAAAATATTAAATGAATTACCCTCACGTACAATGTAACAAATCACTCGACACACAAAAATGTTATGTACCGCCTAGGGTAAACCCTATATCCTAGACCTAACGATGGTATCAAATATCCTATTTGAGACACCATTTGGATGTTATTACATAATTTTTAAGAAATGTTTTGTGTGAAATACAATATATTTAATATTTTTATTCAATATTATTCGAGCCACTATGGGCCATGTAATCATATGTCAACCCAGTTCCTCACTCTGATCATATTCCATAGAATATTTCAAGGTACTAAATTATAATAATAATTTTCAATAATTCACCGTGATCAATAATAATTATTTCTATTTCTGTTTTTTTAAATTAATATGGACACAGGAAGTAGACACTAGTTTATATTTTGCAATTTTGATTAGATAAATCATCCAAAAAATCCCAATGAATATAGTATATATAATGTCTGCATTGAGGGTTTTGAAACATTTATACCATTTTCATCATAAAATTAAGTATTTTTTCTAATGGAGTATTTAAATATCCATGTAATAAATGTGATATTAGGAGATTATAAATGTTTGACAATGTTTGAATTCATCTATTAGGTCTGGGTTTTAAAAAAGATTATATTTTTAGGTATCAACATGGTGAATAGAATTTAGTAGGAAAACAAAAAAAAATTGTTCTTGATGCAAAAAAATAGAATTTTAAAAATGAGTATGTTGGTATATCTTTTTAGGAAATAAAAACATAGAATGATATTCCATATCCTAAAACATAACATTCTGAGTTTTGCAATTTTTTGAAATTTGCTGAGGATGCCTTATATCTTGGATTTTAGATGATAAAACTTAATTCTCATAAAAAAAGTGACTATTAAATTAGAATTTTAAATTTCAAAAAATATTATTAGATATTATTGTTTGTTAAATATTATTTTCTTGATATAAATACATTTCCTTCAAGTATATATAAAAGAAATAGTTTTTTCCTTAATTTTATTCTTAGTTATCTTAATATTCATGCATGTTTAAATTGATTCATTTTATATTATGGTGGTTATGAATCTTTAGGTAATTGTTCAATATGTTTAGAATCTATGTAGAAAGAGAAAAATAAGGAATGTATAGATTTACTATGAAAACATTGAGGTTTTTTCCAATTACACCTCATTTAAAGTATTTATTTATGTCTTGTGACATAGATGCGTTAATGACATGGAATAAATCAAATATTTCCATTAGTAAAATATTAAATCATCAATGTGAGGGTGAATTATGGAAACAATTTGATCATATTCAGCCTTAATTTTTTCAGAACCACCCATCATATGGTTGGTTCATTCTACTGATGGTTATTTTACATTTGGTGTAACATCCTAGGTAAATAATGAATAAAACATTTTAGTATTTTCTGATTAAATATTAATTTTACTTTAAAGGGGTTGCTATGTTCGATAGCGTACCCGATACGCAGCGATGAGTTCCTTGGAAAACTTACATTGCACACTAGTAATATAATAATATTATTTTAAATGGTAGTTAACATGTAGCCGTTGTATTGGTGGGAATTGAAAAAAATAAATAAAATAAGATTATATATGTTTTTAAATGTTTTTTACATTTATCCAATAAATGGTAAAGGCTTAGAATACGGAAATAATTCAATTTTAGGCATTTATACCCTAATTGTTCACTAAAGGTTCACTTATCACCTTTTGATGGAGAACCGTCATTAAATATAGTTTTGATCACTATTTTACATTCTATTGGACCAAATATAACTCTTCTTTAGAATTGGGAAATCAAAATTTGCTTTGTGTAAATTTTTGGTATCTTTCCGATAAAGTTCATTTTTTAATGAATATTGTAAAATGTTGTATTTTAATTCAAAACGTCTTTTTATTCTAATTTACTTATATGATTATATAATATTTTGAATTGGTTTTAAAGTGAAATTTGAAAATATTTTTACCATTAAATCCAATATTGGTCGTTGGAATTAATTTCACATTGAAATCGGATTTAAACTAGTATCAATCTTTTGATACTTATTGTTTTCATAAAAACACGCTATTTGTCATGACATCGAGAATTAATTATTAAATTAATTTATGTGACTTATATGTTTTCAATTTTGTAAAATAGACTTCATTTTTGAATTCGGAATGTCAAATATAGCTTAGGGTGAATTTTTGGTATTTTTCTGAAAAACTTCAATTTTTGATGATCAGTGAAACCACTAAGTGGTACTTTTAAAAACTGATTTTCTGTTTAAATGAAAATTTTCCACCTCTGTGTTTTGAATTTAAAAAATTTAACATACATTGTTGTCATTAAGAATTAAAATGTGGTTCAATGGGATTAAAATAATTTTTTGGTGAATAGTAAATTATTAAGTTTTTATTCGCGATTAGAGGAAATTAGTGCAATTTAAGGAACAAATGATCTTATAATAAATTGAAAATAACTAGACACATGTCCTAACATTATTGGATGTGTCATGGCCGACCAAGAAATGACATTGGTGAACTTGGAGACCCCATGGAGCCACTTTGGATGGAAAATGACATTAATATATATTTATTTAATGTTAAAATTAAATTGACACAAACATGAGTTGTTTTACTAAAACAATTTTTATGTGGGGTTATACAGGTCCAAATTTTAACTATAAATATTCATTAGAAATATAAAACGATTTCCGACATCATAGTATTTCGTTTATAATTTTTAGACTTTAAATAAATTAAATTATTTATGACTTCATGATGATGCAGCGATGACCTCATTATTTAACGATTTAAATAAAATGGAAAGATAATGTAATATCTAAGACATACACATGTCCAAAACCTATTGGATGGGTGGATTTCGGACCCTTATCACCTTATCCTTTAAATACATCAATGTGGGACTTCTAAAATCCTAAACTCATTTGAAAATAAAGTAACCTTTTATCACTTTCCAAGAGTGCCCCTCCTCTCCTCTTATAAAAGGCCCCCATCACTACCTCTTTACCCACACCTCTCAAGAATTTGGCTTGGCCAAACCCTACCAATTTTTCCTCTCCACATCCCTCTCCTAATCCTTGAAGCCTTACCTTGGGAATAAATCTCTTCAAGGAAACCCATTTGGTTCAAACCAAGAAGAGTTACCCGATTTTAAGGTATTGTCCTCACTTGAGTCCTTTTGTTTTATTTTGCTTCTCCAACCCCCTAAACTCTTTTTATTTATTTCTTTTGTAAAAAATCCAGTATCTTCAGTATTCTAGGATGTTGTTATATGAAGGGATCTAGCTACACTTACACACACCTACATCTAATGGTTAACGAACATACTGTTTCTGTGGATGGTGAATTGTTTCCACACGAAACGATGATTGTTCAACATTATTTTAACGCCTTCAAAGGTGGACATTAAGAAGTCACTATATTTATATATGATATATAATATGTTTGGTTTTTCCTTAATATTCTGTATTTTTCATTTTGGTGATACCTTTAGGGTTTCCATTGTGGGTAAACACGATAATTTCATTTTAGGAAGTGCAGACTACCGCCCCCTCAAAGTTATTTGATTCGTTAATGCCATATGTGGGATGCATAAAGGATGTATTTAAAGTTATTATATATTATGTTATACTGGAATTATAATGTACCTCTATATCATTATTATGTCTTTCCATTAAAGTATGAGATAGAAATGAATGTAGCGTTTATGCGTACGTACAACTTACCGTCTCCATGAACGGTGCATTTCATTTCTTATCTATAAATGATTATGTAGTATTATAAATACATGTATATGCTGGATATATATGAAATATGTGGTATCCAAATCAAGAATGTCATTCTGGATATAAAGAACCTTTGACCACACGAACAACATGTTATTGTAAGAAGTCCACTTTCGACTTAAGAACCAAATATCGACAAAACAAACATTATTAACTTAAATTGTTACATAATGTTTATAACATGGAAATAAGTGATATGAAAGGAATAATGAACTTGAAAAAGTTTCTTATGAAAATAGAAATTAACTCAAGTTTATTATTCAGGATGTTAAAGAACGATCATGTCAAGTCAGACCCGAGGTAAGGGACTTCGTCTCAATCTTCTTTCATTGAGGCATATTTCGTTTTATACACAACTTTATTTTATATGGTGTATAAACCCCTTTGAATTTTACTTCTATACAAAAGGAGTCTTTTTCAACGAAGTGTTTTACTAAATGACAAAAAGGAATGTTTTTTTACGTACATGGTGACAATGACCTTTTCCGCTGCTGCGAGTATTATTTGGTCTTTGGCTTCCTCAACAAGCTGTAATGTTTTTTTTGAATGAAATAAATACCATATAATATTTTATGTATTTTGGTATTTAAAATGGTTTTTATAATGGATTTGTTATGTCAATATATTTATGTGATATATTGTGAATGGAATGTGGAAATTTTTACTTTCCATTATACTTGTTTTATGTCTTATGATTTTATAATGGTACTTGGACATTTGACGGGTGGTTACGTGATAAACCATATGATGGGTGGTGCCGTGAATAACAGGACGGGTGGTTACGTTATAACCACCAATGCATTGGGTATGGAAGTCAGCCGTATGGCGATTTCATTATGTATGAATGGAAATTTGCCGAATGGCTATTCCATTAAGTGATATGTGTGGAAGTCGACTGTATGGTTATTACACTTATGTATGTTTATGTCCCAAGTTACCTTTATATGTTATGTGTTCTTTATATGAGTTTTATGGTAATATTTTGGTTACAAAAAGGGTAAGTAATGATATTTTAATCAATAATTAGTTTTTACTACTTCATAAAGGTGAAGGTATTACTTTGATAAAGAATACATGGTTTACTTGATGTTTGAAAAACTAACAGTTTTCATTATTTTTGTATCCCTTACTAAGCTTTTTATGCTCACCCCAAGTTTTGTTTTTTGAAAAGTTTTTCATAGGAATTAATGTGGAATTGGGTCAAGGATGGGATCAAGGGATAGTCATGGTATCTGAAACATGGAACTAGACATGTTTCTTGTTAAGAGTTTTTATTTTATGGAAACTTCGTAGAAGTGACTACTTTGTAATCTTTTGAGATATAATAGTTATGTTATAATTCTATAAAACTCTAATACTGAAAAGATCCTCAATGTGTAATCTTGTAATAACTCAAGATTATGTAAGGTTTAAGGATGGGGCCTTATAGTTGGTATCAACAGTCGGTTTAGACATCTTTAGGAGTTAGAAAAGTGTAAAATTATAAGTTAATTTATGGTATGATTGAAATGATATAGCATTTAAAGATTACCATGTTGCTTCACCTAAGATATTTCTGTGTTCAGAATGGTTTTCCGCAGAGGAAACAAAGCAACTATGTTGGGATGACATCAGGAGGAAGACAACCTTCCAAATCAGCAACCTGAGATGGTCGGAATCGGAACTGAATAGTTTGTTGAAGTGATGGCACAATTGACTTAGGCTATAAATGGTGGTGGTATCCATGCACGAGATCATCCAGATCAACCGCAGAGGAACATGTCAGTGGTGGAACATTTCATGAGGCAACATCCTCCATCATTTAGTGGATCATCTGACCCTGTGCAAGCTGAAGGGTGGATTAAAGCACTAGAGAAGACTTTTGATGTCATGGGGTGTTCAGAACATCAAAAGGTTAGTCTTTCTATTTACCGTTTTGAAGGTGAAGCTGATCAGTGGTGGTCGATGGTGAAAAATATCAAGGATAGCGATGAGATTGGGGATCTTCATTGGGACGAATTCAAAGGTATGTTTCTTGAGAAATATTTTCTTAATATGGTTCATCTTAGGATGGAAAAACAGTTCCTAGAATTGAGGTAGGAGGATGATTCAGTGGCTGCTTATGAAGAAAGGTTCACTCAATTGGCAAGGTATGCTCCAAACATTATACGAGATCTTGATAGTAAAATAAACCGTTTTTACTCAGGGTTAAATCCAAAGTATCGAAGGGCTTTAGCTTCTAATGAGTTCAAAAGTTATGAAAAACATGTTCGATGTGCGGAGAAGGTGGAAATGGTGTTTGTCGATGATCAGGTGTTCTATGACAAACCACAGAATAAGAGGACTAGTTGGCAGGAAAAGAGGAAGAATTCATCAAAGAAGCAAGTATGTAAGAAAACCAAATACCCATCTTGTGAGAAGTGTGGTAAAATTCATCCTTGAGAATGTTTATCCAAGTCTGGTAAGTGATTTCGGTGTGGTAAGTCTGGTCATATCGCTCATAACTGTAAGGAAGATGATCAAGCAGGAAATGAAAAGCTAGTGGTAAGGTGTGTTAAGTGTAATGAAATGGTTCATTATGCAAACGAGTGTCCAATGAAGAACTCAACTAGGGGAATGCAGCCAGACTACAAGCAGAAAGGGGTGGTGAAATCCTTTGAAACAACTTCAGCAGATGTTTGGCCATCGAATGAAGTGGTATCAGGTACACTGTTTGTTTGTTCAGATTATGCCAATGTGTTGTTTGATTCAGGGTCTACACATTCATTTATTTCTGAGATTTTTTCTAGTAAATTGGGAATTCCATCTCAAGATATGAATCCGGAACGTATGGTAAAAACACCCAGAGGGAACGTTGAGACAAAAAGGAATTATAAGAACCTTCATATCCTTGTCTGTGCAAAGAATCTACCAGAAATGCATATTGTTTTGCGTCTAGTAGAGTTTGGTGTCATTTTAGGCATATATTGGCTTTCTGTTTATCATGCTAAGATTGACTGCAGAGCTAAAATGGTTTCTTTTCAGAAAGATTTTTAGTTTTTGTACAAGAATGAACCCTTGATTTTGATAACATATCAGGAAGTTGAGAAACTAGTAAAAGATAGAAATGAATGTTACTATGCAAATATTGTTGAAAATAATGGAACTGTTCAGATTAATGATGTGCCAGTGGTAAATGAGTATCTTGATGTTTTTCCTAATGAGTTGCTTGGTGTTATTCATGATGGAGAAGTGGAATTTACTGGTGACTTAGTTCCTGATTCTAATACAATTTCAAAACCCCCATATCGAATGGCTCAAGTAGAACATTTAGAGTTAAAGAAAAATTGCAGGAGTTATTAGATAAAGGTTTCATTAGACCTAGCACATCACCATGGGGTGATCCTGTCTTGTTTGTTAAAAAGAAAGATGGTTCAATGAGACTTTGCATTGATTATAGAGCCTTGATAATATTACTGTTAAGAACAAGTATCCTTTGCCTCATATCGATGTTTTTTTTATCAGATCCAGGGATCTCAGTATTTTTTGAAGATTGACTTGAGGTCGGGGTACCATCAGTTGAAAGTAAAAGAAGAAGACATTCCGAAGATTGTGTTCCGTACTAGATATGGCCATTATGAATTTGTATTTATAACTTTTGGGTTAACCAATGCACCTACTGTATTCATAGACCTTATGAATAGAATTTTCCATGAGTTCTTGGATATGTTTGTGGTTGTTTTCATTGATGATATTTTGGTGTTTTATAAAAGTAAAGAGGAGCATGAAAGTCATTTAAGGGTTATCTTGCAATCCTTAAAAGAAAAGAAACTATATGGAAAATTCAGCATGTGTGAGTTTTGGTTATAACAAATTTCTTTCCTTGGTCACATTGTTTCAAATGATGGCATAACTATTGATCCTGTTAAAACAAAAGTTGTTGAAGAATGGCCAAGTCCTAAAAATGTAACCGAGATCCATAGTTTTCTTGGTTTGGAAGGTTAATACCGAAGTTTTGATGAAAATTTTTCACGGTTATCTAGTCCAATGACTAAGCTTAATCGTAAGGGTGTTAAGTTCATCTAGACAAAAGAATGTGATGATTGTTTTCAGGAGTTGAAGAGAAGATTGGTGAATTCTCCAGTTTTGGCACTTCCTTCCAGGAATGGTGAGTTTGTTATATACAGTGATGCTTCGTTGAAGGGACTTGGTTGTGTCCTTATGCAGAATGATCATGTAATTGCTTATGCTTCACATCAGTTGAAAACTCATGAGGTAAATTACCCTAAACATGATTTGAAATTAGCTGCTGTTGTTTTTGATTTAAAAATTTAGAGGCATAATTTGTATGGAGTAAAGTGTGAAATATATACTGATCAAAAAAGTTTAAAGTATATATTCACTCGGAAAGAATTGAACATGAGATAGAGGAGATGGCTGGAATTAATCAAGGATTATGATTGTACAATTCAGTACCATCTGGGAAAAGCATATAAAGTGGCTGATGCTTTGAGTTGAAAAAGTAATGCTTCATTAACCATGCTACATTTGGAACGAGATCCTTTGGTTTTTGATTTGATGAAATATGGCATAGAAGTTGTTGGTGAAGGATGTCCTTATTTTTTGTTTCAGGTATCAGTGAGATCATCTCTATCCGACAGAATCAAGCAAGCACAGAAGCAAGACAGTGAGTTACAGAAAAAGGTAGAGCTAGTTCAGAAAGGTAAGTTTCATGAATTCAACATTGATAGTGATTGTGTTTTGAGATTTGGGAAGAGATTGTGTGGGCCTTGTGATTCACAGTTGAAGAAAGAGTTGTTATGTGAAGCTCATAGTTCTCCGTTTTCAGTTCATCCTGGCAGTATTAAGATGTACAGTGATCTGCGGGAGTATTACTGGTGGGACGGAATCAAATGGGATATTGCTGATTTTACTGTGAAGTGTTTGACTTGTTAGCAGGTTAAAGCAGTGCGGCAGTTACCAAAAGGGATGCTTCAACCATTACCAGTACCAGAGTGGAAATGGGAAAATATATCCATGGACTTTTTTGTGGGATTACCGAAGACATCTCGAGGTAATAATGCAATCTGGGTTATTGTTGATCACTTGACAAAATCATCTCATTTCCTTCCTATTCGAGATTCTTTCTGTCTAGATCAACATTCCCATTTGTATCTTAAAGAGATAGTTAGGTTACATGGAGTTCCTCTCTCCATTTTATCTGATCGTGATCCCAGGTTCACTTCTAACTTTTGGAAAGGCCTTCAGAAGTCGTTGGGTACTAAATTAAATTTTAGTACAGCTTTTCATCCTCAATAAGATGGGCAGTTAGAACGACCAATTCAGACCGTGGAGGATATGCTATGATCTTGTTCGATTTATTATCAGGGAAGTTGGGACCAACATCTTTCTTTGGTCCAGTTTTCTTATAATAACAGTTTTCATTTCAGTATACAGATGGCACCATTTGAGGCATTATATGGGAAGCGGTGTCGAACTTCAGCATTTTGGGATGAAGTGGGTGAAAGGAAGATGATGGGACCCGAATTGATAGAAGAGATGGCAGAAAAGGTTCATTTGATTCAGAAACACATGAGAACAGCTCAGAGCAGGCAGAAGAGTTATGCGGATTACCGGAGGAAGGATCTATCTTTCGAGGTAGGTGATCATGTTTTTCTCAAGGTTTCTCCATGGAAAAGTGTGATGATATTTGGTAAGAAAGGAAAACTGAGTCCAAGGTTTATTGGACCATATGAAATTCTGGAGAGAGTTGGATCAGTAGCTTACCGAGTGGCTTTACCTCCGAGTCTATCTCAGGTACACAATGTTTTTCATGTTTCGATGTTGAGGAAGTATATGCCAGATTCATCTCATGTTTTGTTCCCAGAGGTAGTTCAGTTGGAAGAGAATCTCTCTTATGAAGAACAACCAGTCCAGATTCTTGACCGAAGAGAGAAAGTGTTGCGAAATAAGGTCATCCACCAGGTAAAGGTTTTGTGGAAAAACCATATGGTGGAAGAGCCAACGTGGGAATTTGAAAATGCTATGAGGGATAAATACCCCCACTTATTTTGATAAGTGAATAAAATTGCGAGGATGCAATTCCCAGAAGGGGGAAGGATGTAACATCCCAGGAAAATAATGAATAAAACATTTTAGTATTTTCTGATTAAATATTAATTTTACTTTAAAGGGGTTTCTATGTTCGATAGCGTACCCGATACGCAATGATGAGTTCCTTTGAAAACTTACCTTGCACACTAGTAATATAATAATATTATTTTAAATGGTAGTTAACATGTTGCCATTGTATTTGAGGTAATGGATAGAAATAACTAAAATATGATTATATATGTTTTTAAATGTTTTTTACATTTTTCCAATAAAAGATAAAGGCTTAAAATATGGAAAGAATTCAATTTTAGGCATTTATGCCCTAATTTTTCACTAAAGGTTCACTTATCACCTTTTGATGGAGAACCGTCATTAAATATTGTTTTGATCACTCTTTAACATTATAATGGACCAAATATAACTCTTCTTTAGAATCATGATATCAAAATTTACTTTGTGTAAATTTTTGGTATCTTTCCGATAAAGTTCATTTTTTTAATGAATAGTGTAAAATGTTGTATTTTAATTCAAAACCTCTTTTGAATCTAATTTATTTATATTATTAGATAATCTTTTTAATTGGTTTTAAAGTGAAATTAGAAAATATTTTTACCATTAAATCCAATATTGGTCGTTGGAATTAATTTCACCTTCAAATCAGACTTAAACTAGTATCAATCTTTTGATACTTATTTTTCATAAAAACACGCTATTTGTCATGACCGCGGGAATTAATTATTAAATTAATTAATGTGACTTATATGTTTTGAATTTTTTAAAATATACTTCATTTATTAATTTTTAATATCAAATATAGCTTAGGGTGAATTTTTGGTATTTTTCTGAAAAACTTCAATTTTTGATGAATAGTGAAACCACTAAGTGGTACTTATAAAAAATGATTCTCCGTTTAAATGAAATTTTTCCACCTCTGTGTTTTGAATTTCAAAAATAACACATAAATGGTTGTCATTAATAAGTAAAATTTGGTTCAATGGGATTAAAATAATTTTTTGGTGAATAGTAAATTATTATGTTTTTACTCGCGATTAGAGGTAATTAGTGCAATTTAAGGCAAAAATGATATTATAATAAATTAAAAATACCTAGAAACATGTCCTAACCTTATTGGATGTGTCATGGACGACCAATACAAGCCATGGGTAACTTGGGGACCCCATGGGGCCACTTTGGTTGGAAAATGACATTAATATATATTTATTTAATGTTAAAACTAAATTGACACAAACATGAGTTGTTTTTCTAAAACAATTTCTATGTGGGGTTATACAAGTCCCAATTTTGACTATAAATATTCATTAGAAAGATAAAAAGATTTCCTACATCATAGTAGTTTTTTTATAATTTTTTGACATTACATAAATTAAATTATTTATGACACCATGATGATGCAGCGATGACCTCATTATTTAACGATTTGAATAAAATGGAAAGATAATGTAATATCTAAGACCTACACATGTTCAAAACCTCTTGGATTGGTGGTTTTAGGACTCTTATCACCTTATCCTCGAAATACATAAATTTCGGACCTCTAAAATCCGAAACTCATATGAAAATAAAGTAACCATTTATCACTTTCCAAGAGTGCCCCTCCTCTCCTCTTATAAAAGGCCCCCACCACTACCTCTTTACCCACACCTCTCAAGCCTTTGGCTCGGCCAAAACCTACCCATTTGTCCTCTCCACATCCCTCTCCTCATATTATAAGCCTTACCTTGGGCATAAATCTCTTCAAGGAAACCCATTTGGTTCAAACCAAGAAGAGTTACCCGATTTTAAGGTATTGTCCTCACTTGAGTCCTTTTGTTTTATTTTGCTTCTCCAACCTCTTAAACTCTTTTTATTCATTTCTTTTGTAACAACTCCAGTATATTCAATATACTAGGATGCTGTTATAAGAAGGGATCTATCTACACTTACACACACCTACATATAATGGTTAAAGAACATACTATTTCTGTGGATGGTGAATTTCTACCTCCCGAAATGATGATTGATCAACATTCTTTTAACGCCTTCAAAGGTGGCCATTAAGATTTCACTATATTTATATATGATATATGATATATTTATGTTTTCCTTAAGCTTCTGTATTTTTTATTTTGGTCATACCTTTATGGTTTCCATTGTGGGTAAACACGATAATTTCATTTTAAGAAGTGCGGACTAACGCCCCCTCAAAGTGATTTGATTCGTTAATGACATATGTGGGACTTATAAAGGATGGACTTAAAGTTATTATATATTATGTTATACTGGAATTATAATTTACCTCTATATCATTATTATTTCTTTCCATTAAATTATGAGATAGAAATGAATGTAGCGTTTATGCGTACGTACGGCTTACCGTCTCCATGAATGGTGCATTTCATTTCTTACCTCTAAATGATTATGTAATATTATAAATACATGTATATGCTGGATATATATGATATATATGATATCCAAATCAATAATGTCATTCTGGATATAGATAACCTTTGACCACATGAAAAACATGTAATTGTAAGAAGTCCACTTTCGACTTAAGAACCAAATATCGACAAAACAAACATTTATAACTTAAATGGTTACAAAATGTTTATAACATGGAAATAAGTGATATGAAAGGAATAATGAACTTGAAAAATGATCTTAAGAAAACATAAATTAACTCACGTTTATTATTCAGGACGTTAATGAATGGTCGAGTCAAGTCAGACCCGAGGTAAGGGACTTCGTCTCAATCTCCTTTCATTGAGGCATATTTGGTTTTATACACAACTTTCTTTTATACTGTGTATAAACCCCTTTGACTGTTACTTCTATACAAAAGGAATCTTTTTCAACAAAGCGTTTTACTAAATGACAAAAATGAATGTTTGTTTTACGTTCGCGGTGAAAATGACCTTTTCCGCCGCCGCGAGTATTATTTGGTCTTTGGCTTCCTCAACAAGCCGTAATGTTTTTTTTTGAATGAAATAAATATCACATACTCTTTTATGTATTTTGGTATTTAAAATGGTTTTTATAATAGATTTGTTATGTCAATATACTTATGTGATATATTGTGAACAGAATGTGGAAATGTTTTCATTCCATTATGCTTGTTTTATGTCTTATTAATTTATAATTGTACTTGGACATTTGACGGGTGGTTACGTGATAAACCATATGACGGGTGGTGCCACGAATACCAGGATGGGTGGTTACGTTATAACCTCCAATGCATTGGGTATGGAAGTCGGCCGTATGTCTATTCCATTAAGTATGAATGGAAATTGGCCTAAGGGCTATTCCATTAAGTGATATGTGTGGAAGTAGACCGTATTGTTATTCCACTTATGTATGTTTATGTCCCAAGTTACCTTTATATGTTATGTGTTCTTTATATGGGTTTTATGGTAATCTTTTGGTTACAAAAAGGGTATGTAAATATATTTTATTCAATGAAGAGTTTTTACTACTTCATAAAGGTGAAGGTATTACTTTGATAAAGTATACATGGTTTACTTGATGTTTGAAAAACTAACAGTTTTCATTCTTTGTGTATCCCTTACTGATCTTTTTATGCTCACCCCAAGTTTTTTTTTGAAATGCTTTTCACAGTACTTAATGTGGAATAGGGTCAAGGATGGGATCAAGGAAAAGTCATGCTATCTAAAACATGGAACTATACATGTTTCTTGATAAGAGTTTTTATTTTATGGAAACTTAGTAGAAGTGACTATTTTGTAATCTTTTGAGATGTAATAGATATGTTCTAATTCTCTAAAACTATAAACCTAAAAAGATCCTCAATGTGTAATCTTTTAATAACTCAAGATTATGTAGGGTTTAAGGTTGGGGCCTTATATTTGGCACCTAAGGTAGTCAATATTCTTATTGGACTATTTTCATTACTCATTGAAACATACCTCATTAGATATAGATGAAGGAATAATATATATATTTGGATTAATTAAATCTAGGAAATATAAAGAATATTATTGATATTAATTTCCAACCACTAGATATTGACATAATTTAATTATGGAACAATGGTGTGGCTACATTTGATATAGTTTCATATCAGAATTTTAACTAATTGTTTCATTATTAAGGATGATCAGTGACTTTTCAATGTATGTTTTGTTATCTACATATATTATACATGGTCCAAAATAATCTTCGTATATCATAGATAATAACATAGAATTTTTTTCTTGGTAATTGGAGAGTGACTATCCATTTGGATACTATTGGATATTTCTTCCTATGAATCACCCTTTTTGAAGAAACAGAAATAATTTTACAAAATGTATAATTGAAAGAGAAAACCTCTAATATTTCTCTCAGGTATTCTTGTAAACTCTATCATCCATGTAATACCTCCGGTTACATTTGGAAAAACTATAAATGAAAAAAACTTGTTTTGGAGAGATAATAATTGGATAAAATGTTGTATTCTTTTTGAACAACCATACTGATCTAATTTGTTTTTTTATTACCTCATAGATGTAATTCAAATTGAGAATATTTTTTTATAACATATTTTTTACCATGTTGGTAACACCTAGTAAGGAAAAGAATAATGTAAAGTGTTATATCTTTACCATATTTATATATATCTTAAATATAAATTATTTGAAAATGAAATATCACACAATTCAATCAATCCAAAATCATATTACACATATTCTAAAGATATTTTTTACAATTTTGTCAATAGATTAAATATTTGAGGTTTCTAGGTGGTTATGATTAAAAATTTTCTCACTAAATTAGACATGGGCATGTTAACTTTCTAAAATTCATGACTACCATGTCATAATTGAATGATTACTACCTATAGGACTTAGATGGCTGTTGAATTCTTGAATTTGGGATGGTATAATAAAAATATCATATTTCTTATGAAATATTTGTGTAGAAACATCATATTATGGTGCATTGAGTTTCTTATAAAAGGATTGTGTTTTAATTTTTTGTAAATTTGATTAAATATTTTATCCATAATCTTTTGACTCAATAGAACATTTAATATTTCATTTTCCATATGAATTTAAATTTATAGAACCATTAAGATTATGATAGATGTAACCATTTGAAAGATGTATTTAAAACTAATGATTACAGTTTGTAACAAATCCCTGTTTGAAGGGAAAAATTAGAAGTGTAATTGTAAGAGGTAATTTAAATTTTCTACACTTATTATTTTTAATCAGAATATCCTTTAAAACATAACTATATGGACTGAAATGATGATATTTTTGATGATTTCATAGACAACCAGTTGAATGTTTAAAATCAGAGCGAGCTTTGTTTTGGTGGTTGTTGTGAGAGAAGGATTTTAGATGAACAACCTGATAGAGCTCATGCATATGTTCTACTAAATTGAGGTTAAATGACATGATTTGTGTAATAAGTTCAACGTTTTATTATCTTAATAAATTTTTTTAATAGATAAATTTATTTAAAACAATTTTTTTCCACTATATGATGCCCATATCAAAAAAATATTAAAATTACTTATACTTCTCCTGAAAGTTTCTTCAACAAAAAATTTCATATTTGTTGCAAAGAGTGGTAAGATAAGTTGAATTTAATGATATTGTAAATAATTTATGTAATCATATCAATTATTAATACTTATTATTGTTTTAATGTAACACAACATGAAAATAATATTCCTAGGTGATTATGCATTCTAAAAATCCCTCCATCAAAATTGGTATATTATAATGGGTATGTAGATAATTGATTTTGATCCCATACATGCAGATGTAGTGACTCAAATAAATCAATAAATAGTGGTGTTTTTTCAAATGGATATCATCATAAATAAAGTGAGGTTGGATTTTATGGAATGTTGTATAAAATAATTGAGTTGTGTTATCTTTACCAAATTTTTTAATAATGATTATATTTCATTGATTTGATATAGATTTAGGGTTTCATGTTCATTCATGATATAGAGTTTTTGACATTAAATATAACATAATTATTGAATCAAATGAAGAATTTATGTTGTCAAATTAAGAATATAAAGATTATTATGAAAACTAATGTGATGTTTTGAAATATTTGAATGACTGGTGGAGTTTAATAAAAATTATATCACGTGATAATCAGTTTATTGAAAATGAAAATGTTTCTTGGGAAATGATACATGTTGAAATTTTTCAACAAACATCCAAAAATATATCTCTTATCAAATGAGATATAAATATCAATGATGAAACCCCCCATTTAAGGGTTGATGATATATATATAATGTTGATGAAGAAATATGGGACAATGAAATTTAAATTCATATAGAATTCTATGATGTTGAAGATGAGGATGAAGAAATTTCGATGAAAATGTTGAAGAATATTATGATTGATGTAGTTTATTCACGAAATTATTTTTTTATATATTTTATATTTATGTTATCAATTATTTATAGGTAAGATTGTTTGTTTTAGATGGCTGGATCTAATGTTCTATTTTGTTTCATATTTGAGGCCAGTAATTTTTTTTTTGATATCTTTTTCTAAAATTATTGACATGAATAAATATCATATTATACATTATATTTTTATATTTTTATATTTTATATATATATTAAAAAATATTTATAGGTTAAATTATCAGGTTCTTTTATTTATTTATAGGTAATTATTATATTATTTTATTTATTAGTTTTTTATATATTTTGTATCTTTATTTACAATTTCATATAAGTAATATTTATATATTTTGGTATTTCTTAGTTTTTTAATTTTATATTTCTAATTAATGTTTTATACAGATAATATTACTTGTTTTAGACAAGTAGATATTCTCCCAATAATCTATTTTGTTCTCTCACAAATGCCAGACTTCTAGTTGCTGAGGTTGATTCATCTAATCTGTAGGATGATACACCTACTATGAGGGGTGTGATCTTACTTGATTAATGATCATCAACCCTATTTTAGTGAAACTCCCATATTTCAATTTTGATCCTAGTTTAAGGAGATATTTTTAATTATTTAATATATTTATTTCATATTATGTTTTGTAATTAATTTCTATAAAGAATTTGTGTTTATTTGTTTTTATTTTCACATTTTTATAATTTTTTTGTTAGGAAGGCTAGTGTGATTCTATAGAATTATTTTTATGGGCCATGGGTGTCATGGGAATATGTTCCCATCATTGTTTGTTAGCAGATGTTCAACTACTAGATTATACATTATAAAATAATATATTCTTTTTAGATATTAATTAATTACTCATGTATGGTTTTAAATTAACTTACATAATTTATGGTCGTTGGTTGCTGATAACCAAAGAGTTATCATCCCTAAATCGTTGGATATTTGTATACATTAGTGATTTTTTCATTTTTAAGTTATCCTCAGAAAGATAGCTATAGATAAAGTATATGCAATTTTTTTCAACTCTTTCATCTCCCATCGACCTGACTATATCTCAAATCAGGTATGTTACATATTGTTCTCCTACTATATATGAAATACTTCTAGCAAGAGGTCATCATCTGGACATCAGATCTGGGGGAGGAGAGAGGTCGCACATCAGTTCAGAAGACATAAAATTGGTATAAATCAATGAAATATACTAAGAGATATTATTTATAATGTCTATATTCATTAACTGTAAATTATTTATTATGTTATTCAATCCACTACTGACCCAACTTTTGTAGAATTTTATAAGAATATGTATATCGACCCCAATATAAGAGTACTTATAATAAATCAAAAATTCCATCTTGTGGTTAGAATTTTTTTTTTAAAATCTACATCATTAATATTTTTGTTATTATAATTTACAATTATATTTTAAAGAAATATATGAGGCTTCAAATTCGATTCATGAGAGTCATTCTAAGAGAAAAAAAAGATTTCACTAATAATTTAGGTTTTGATGAGGGCACTAGATAGGGGAAACATTTTATGTTTTCAAGAAAGGCTAGGTTATTAGTATTGGTTCAAGACAAAAACCTATGTGTTATTATGGTACTTTTATATCCTCATTGGTGAGCTTGAAGGGAGCTCGTGGAGAGTCTTTGTCGATGTCGACGTCCACTAAACAGTATAAGGACAGGTTGAGATCAATGATGATATGATACGGTGAATTTGATGAAATCGAGGGGTGAGGAGCCTGAGAAACAAAATTAGAGAGATGGTTAGATGATGGAGTATAAGCAATGTCTTGGGTGTGGTACTGGTATGGAGTTTCCTCCCCATGATCATTCGAGGGATCCTCCTTCACCTAACACCAGTTGATGATTTTTGATGTTTTATTATTATTTTATAATTTAGGATGGAAAATATATTATGTTAAACATTATATATTACATTTATGTTTATTTTAATTTTCCTTAACTATTTTAAATTTTTATATTTTTTTAATATTTTTAATTTTTAAAATTTCTTTTATTATTTTATATATTTTAAATTTTATCTTATATAATTTTAATTTTTAAAAAATATTTTTATTATTTAAATGTTTTAGTTAAATTTATTTTCTTAATAATTTTTAATTTTTAAAATTTTTTTGAATTATTTTTAAATAATTTAGTTTTTTTGTAAAATTTATTTTTAATTGTAAATTTTTGTATTTGTGACAGACTGATCTTTCATCGCAATTAATATCAATTGTGATTGACCATAAAAATTTATCTTTTAAAAAATATTGGTATCATTTGTGATTTTTATTTCCTTTATCATATTTATATTGTATTTCTGATCTGTCTTCTCAAATAACCACAATTGAATCTTTATATTTTGCAATAATGCATTATCAACAGACATCCATCACAAATTAATTTTTACGATGACAGTCCATCATAAATGCACCATCTCAAAAAATAAAAAGACCAGTAGTAACATATGATAAATTATATTTTTAACTATCAAACATTTTTATGATGCTATATATTATACTAATAATAATATTATTAATGATTATATTTTTAATTGTGTATTAGTATTTAATAATACTATTAATTGAATATAATACTATCAATTATCAATTATATTATTATTTAAGAATATATATACATTATATTGTTAATTACTGAATATATTAATGATATTATATGTTTTTAATTATCTTAATTACTAAAATATTTGTTAATAATTTTATCATTAATCTAAAAAGAAACATTTGTGTTGAAAACACACACTTTGAGTCATACCCACCACATCGTGTCTTTGATTGATGTTAAATCAATCCCTATAAATCAAAAATAAATTATGCATCATTTTTATAACATTTGGAAAAAAAATATGATATCTCTTGCTCAATTTTGACCATGTGGTATTTATTTCAACCTAAAATAACACTTTTATATTGAAAATGCTCACGATGAGTCATACTGACCACATCATCCATTTGATTGATGTTATGATGATTCGTACACTTCACAAATGAAAAAAGGATCATTTAAAAAATTATTGAAAACAATCTGAGACTAATTTCTTGGTTTTGGCTATGTGATGAACATTTTAAACAAAAATGACCATTTTATATTAAAAACACATAATTTTAGTCATGATAACCATACCGTGTGTCAGATTCATGCGATCAAAATTCCTATACATCAAAAATTAATTATGGATCATTTTGAAAAAATTATAAAAAAATGGACAATTTTTCTTTATTTGTTCTCTATGATGAATGTTTTACACTAAATTGACACGTTTAAGCTGAAAACACGCTCTTTGAGTCATACCGGCCACATCAAGTATCATATTGATGTGTGTTGAATTCATGTACTTCAAAAATAAATGATGGATTATTTTTATAATGTTTGAAAACAACCCCATCACTTTTTCCCAGTTCTCACAATGTGGTGTACATTTTAAACTAAAATGACACTTATATTGAAATTATACAATTTAGGTCATACCAACCACATGATGTGTTGGACTGATGTGGAATCAATTCTAAAACATCCAAAATTAATTAATGATTATTTTACTAATTTTTGAAAATAATATGTGCTCATTTTATTAATTTTGGATATGTGTTGCATGTATTAAACAAAAACAACACATATATATTGAGGACACACACTTCAAGTCATACCGGCCACATTGTGTGTTAGATATCGGTGTGATTTATTTATACACATAAAAAATTAATTATGGACTATGTTTTATATGTTTTAAAATAATATTACATTATTTGATCAGTTTGGGATATGGAAAAAACTTATATGTTAAAAACATGTAAATTGAGTCATATCGACTACATCATATGTCAAATTGAAGTTAAGTTGATTCCTACATATCAAAAATTATTTATGGATAATTTTAATAATTTTTCAATAAAATATGATCTCATTTTCTAATTTTTGGCTATGTGATGTGAATTTTAAATTAATATGACAAATTTATATAGAAAACATGTACTTAATGTCATAATAACTACATCATGTGTCAGATTAATATATTGTCTATTCCTCCATGTCAAAAATAAATTATGGATAATTTTCATAAATATTGAAAATAATCTATGAACTTTTTTCTCATTTTTGGTATTGTTACATTTATTTTAAACTAAAATGACACTTTTATATTGAAAACACACACTTTGAGTCATACCGACCACATTGTGTGTCTATTTGACATTCGGTCAATCTGTCAACATCAAAAGTGAATTATAAATCATTTTTCTAAATTTTGAAAATAAGATGTCCTAATTTTCTCAATTTTGGCTATGTGAAATGTGTTTTAAACTAAAATAACACTTATATTAAAAATATTCACTTTGATATAATCTAAACACATCAGGTGTCATATTAAAATGTTATCAATTCCCCTATAAAAAAGGGATTATGGGTAATTTTACTAAATTTTTAAAACAATTCATTCTCATTTTATCTGTTTTGGCTATGTGAGTAAAATTTTAATCAAAAATGACATTTTAATTTTTAAAACATGAAATTTGTGTCATACCAGCCACATCATGTGTTGTATTGATGTGTAGTAAATTCCTCCACATTATAAAGGTATTATAGGTCATTTTCCTAATGTTTTAAAATAATCTAAGTTCATTTTCTTACCTTTGGCTATGTGATGTGTGTTTTATTCTAAAATGAAATTATATATTTTAAACTAACGGTTTGAGTCATACAAACCACATTTTATATCAGATTGATAGGATTTCAATTCTTAAAAATCAAAAATGAGTCGTGAATATTTTTAAAAAATCTAGAAATCAATTTGTGACATTTTTCTCAGTTTTGGCTATGTGATGTGTGTTTTAAACAAAAATGGAACTTTTAAAATGAAAACATACACTTTAAGTCATGATGAACACATTACATATCAGATTAATGTGTGGTAGATTCATTAATATAAAATTTGAATTATTGTTATTTTCTTATAGTTTGAATCAATATGTTCCCATTTTTTCTCTTTTGGCTTTGTGACATGCATTTTAAGATAAAATGATAATTTAATATTTAAAACATTCACTTTGAGAAATATCAATAACATCGTGTTTCAAGCTGATCTATTTTTTAATACTAGACATGAAAAATGAATTATAGACCATTTTTCTGATGTTATAAAATAATTTGATCTCGTTTTCTTGATTTTTTCTATGTGACGTGCATTTAAAACTAAAATGACACATTTATATTGAAAACATACACTTGGAGTCCTAATAGCCACAACATAAGTTGGAGGGATGTGAGTTCGATTTCTACACTTCTCAAATTAATTATGGGTATTTTTTCAATATTTTTAATAAATTTTATCTCGTTTTCTTGGTTTAGGTAATGTGATTCATGTATTAAACTAAAATGACACTTATATTGAAAACATGAACATTGAGTTATACAGACCACAATGTTTATCAGATTGATGTGAGGTTGATTTCTATAAATTGAAAATGAATTGTAGATAATTTACCTAATTTTTAAAAATAATATAAGAAACTTTAATTGGTTTTGGCTATGTTACATGAGATACTAACTAAAATGACACCTTTATATTTAAAACGTGGTCTTTGAATCATACTAACCACATCACAAGTTAGATTAGTTTGCACTTGATTTGTACACATAAATACAAATATTGGATCATTTACTAATGTTTCAAAAAAATGTGATAACATTTTTATAACTTTGGATATATGATGTGAGTTTTAATTTAAAATGACACTTTTCTATTGAAAACATGAACTCTGACTCATACTGGCCATATCGGGTGGCAGGGTGACGTTGAGTTGATTCCTACACATCAAAAAATAAATATGGGTCATTTAAAGAAAATATTAAACCAATATATGCTAATTTTTTTCATTAAATGTTCATCACCAATGAATATTTTTTGATAAAAACACATCCAAAACCCTTATAGGAAAGAAAAAAGTAATGGTTTTAGAATAAATTCATGCTCAATTGGAGAATGAGAATTTACCTATAAGTATAATTTAAATATTATAGTAACAATATTAAGATTTAAGTGATCACATTAGATGCATGATTAGTAAATTTTTTATTAAAGGTTTAATATAAAATATACAATATTCATAGATACAGGATGATTTGAGTGTTTATAAATTGATTTTTCATCAAGTTGTGGATTGTTATCAATATAAATTTTCTACTACTCCAAGATGAAACACTCAATAAAAAAAGTCATTATATTTTCATCAGGAAAATGAACCATTAGTGGGGAAGTATCATCAACTATATATCCTAACTTAAGTGGGGAAATATATATAGGGTACAAATTCCATTGGGATTATTGGAGGATCAGATATAAAAAATTTGGATAGAAATTGAAAATATAATAATAAAATAATATTTTTACTAACTTATTTTCAATATAATATGAATTTTGTATTAGGAAAAAAATAATGTATTTGGATTATGATTCTAATGTGTCACATCCCAAATGTATCTCTATGGTAATAACCTATACTTGATCAGAAAAATAATAGATAATCACCTAAACATGATGTCACTGAATAGTCTAACACTATTTACTCTTCCCACCCATCTCAAAAAAAATCACTTCTTCATTAGATAGTGTAGATTGTGGGAAATATTGGTAGTATAGAGAAAATATAGATAAATAAATTAATAAAAAATAAATTTAATGAATGTGTAATTTCCCTTAAAATTTATGTCTTCCAGAATTTTTTTATGTTTATGGTATATGATATCATTCAGAAATTTGAAAACATAATATAAAATATAATTTTCATTATTTGTCTTCAAACATTTAACAAACATTGACCAAAATAAGTAAATTATTTTGAAATATGTTTTTATAATTAAATCATAATATATATGACTTAATCAATTTCCATTTGAAAAAATACATAGGAATTTTTTTAGTAACCTACCTCATACCATGATTTAGCTAATATTTATAGATCACCCTATCATAACAAAATTATTTTAAAAACATAATGTAAAACATATAATTCGATGTTTATCTATCATTTCTTGATTGATTTTCATTAAAAAATCACAGTATATGTCATTTGTTGATGGATTGTTGTAAATTCATTCTTTAATTCCAAAATATGATCATTTGGGGTATCCAAATTGATTATGATGAGATTCTAGTTCTTCCTACAAAACTCGAAACAAATAATTAATTAAAAAAATAAATGAATATTTTATATGATTAGACTATAGAGTTTTTTCCCTGAATTTTTTTGAAACAAGAAGATTTTATCATATGTTTTTTATTCGAAAACCACTCTTTAGCCATATTTTTTAAAATCTCTTCCACTTACATAGAAACTTTTTCTATAGTAATTATAGAAGGATTAATGTGTTCAGATCTTACTTCTTAGGATTTTCATTTTATATTAATTTTATATATACACCTATAGAAAACATTAATAGTTTTTAACTATAATGAACATAGTATATCATTTTTTGGAAAAAAATTATGATAATTTACCTCATGTATTTATTAAAAGTGGAGACTCGCATCCATTCAATCATGATAATTTAATTTATACTCACTTATCCAACAACGTCTAAAATGGCCTAGCCAAATATTTATTCTCAATATTAAAATTATGACATATTAACGTCATTTAGTGTTGTACCAATATGAAATTCTAATGCTAATTTATGTTGAAGAGGAACTAGCCAGGTGAATTTACTCTCATATTATCCTTTTGATTTCTTGACTTATGTAATATATTATCTTAATCCAACTTTTTTCCCACTAAATTTTTTCAATCTATAATACATTTCCTAATTTTGATCCTTTTTCCATCAACTATTAAATGTATTTAGTTGGAAACAAAATTTAAGGACACCACTCGTGTATCATTATAAGATTATATGCCCCTGGTATGATAGTTCCAATTGCATTATCGGTCGTCGTGACATCTAGATCATCATGAGGAATATGAAACTCCTCACTTGGCTAATGATCTACTTTAATCCCTACTCTCACATTATCCTTTAGGAGTTTTTTATTGGGTATAATGTCTCTTGGTATATATTACACCATGCCTATTTTAATGAGGCAATTCATGGATGTTTATAGATATGAATCCCATATATTTTCACCCTATATTATTTTAGTAATATAATGATAGCAGATGTTTTTTATTCACATTTAGGATATGCAGTTATGAAAAAAGTTATTACCTTAGTTATGTCTGGTATTTTAGGGGAATGGATCACCTCAATACTGGTGGGGTCATGTGGATCATCATGTATTGATCATATTTTCACTATTAGTTTAACTTGATTATTTTTCATATAATAGACTACCAAACCTGTCTAGATATTAACATATTTTCAAGCATCTATTTTTTCATGTATACCTTTCATCATATCTTATATTTATCATTACATATTTTCCTTCTCAAAATATAATAAATGTGATATTCTAAAACTATCACCTATAACATGGTCGTGTTGTTCATCAGACATCAAATCTACTGAAATTAGAATTTCTTCAGGTATAGTCAATGCAAATTGTTTTCCCTAAACCATATAAAAAACATAATAACATAAAAATATATTATTTAATACTATTAAAAAATTAAAAATTACAATTATGTTATACTTACACATGATTCCAATAATGTTGTGTGTTTTCATCTACTAGTTTTCCCTCATTATTTAGATAAGCCTCCTTCAATAGAACATGATGGGGGATAGAATTGGATTTGGATTCTGATTCATCAATCTGCATATATATAAAGGTTCATATTTTGTTTTATATTGTATAAAAAAATTAATACATATTTAAAATACATTATATTTTCTTATCAAGTGAAGTGTACCCCATCCTTTATTATTGGGTCATATAGGATTTTATGTATGTTACATATTTTCAAAACACCATTTATATTTAATAAATTAATGTTTTTTAAAAAAACATGATAAAAAAAATATTTCAAATAAAATAATATCAATTATAATGAACTTGAAATGATTCCTCATTATGGTGACTAATCAAATTGTTACATGTTTCCTGGTTAATAATGTGTGAATGTGTAGTAGGTGTGTGGAGGTTTAAATTTTCCTCAGCATCCCTAAGGTGAATCATCATTACAAGTGTCTAAAATCCTCTATGAGATTTTCTAGTGACCAATTAGACAAATTTATTACATCATTAATATAATATAAATGAACTCAAAAAAGGATAACGAATTAAAAATCAACATTTTATTATATAAATTTTTGGTAAAATGAAGAATGTATATCATAAAATTACACTAATATCTCCCCAAATAGTTTTATTCAATGAATCCACAACATTGCTCCATATGTCTATATCAATTGGAATGTGAATTAGAGTTGTAACTTCAATATAACTAATTAACATTAACTTCTTAGTATCATTAGGTTGGCCACATTGATTCTATCCAACATAAAATTTTATACCTCTTATCTTTTCCCTGATAACTCTAGTTAACAAAATGATTCTTCATGGATATTGATGTTTTTATCTACATGTGGTTTATCATCTAATAATTATATAGTTTCATCATCAAAAAACCAGTATTCCTCAAGATTGGTATTATCAGTGTGTGAAGAAGTAATTTCTACATGAATAGTAAAATTTTAATTTATATTACATGTATATTTTGTTGTGAATATATAATATTATGAAGAAATCATATTATAATAAAAATTGTTTAACATGTTAATTAAAATCTATTTTCTACTTTACTAGTTTAATTCATTTAGATTCTCCTTCGAGTATCCAATTCCCCTCCTCATGGTCCCCTCAAAAATTCTGAATATTTCTATATTGGGGTATCTATGAAATGATTATGATCTCCCAATAAAAGCATAATCCTCAATAGAATTTTCATCTGACCCCAAGGTTATTCCAATCACCAATAAAACAATTGACAAATTCTTGGTTGCTAGATCTAGGACATAAAATACTTACACTGGTAGTGATTCCATTATGAATAGATTGTCCTTATAACCTTTCATACTGAAATTCACCCTCACAAAGCCTTGTTCATCAACATTAACTACACTTTTGATTCAACCCATTTAGAAAAAAAATATTCACTTGAAATCTTTTATAATACAGCTCATATATTTTATCAATAACACTGAAGTGTAACATATTTTAATAAATTAGATTTCTATCCTTGGAATGCAAAATGTGAATCTCTTCTAAAAAAAGTGTAACTCCAGTGTTTTTTATCAAAATACATCCATCTTCTTCCATTATATAGAATTTGATACCATTAATTAAAAAATTATTGTAAAAGGAAACATTTTCGTTTGGTCTCCTACCTAGACATTGAAGTCATATAGTAATTGGTTTTATATTTTCATATAACTCCTTATATATATAATCTCATAACCATCCTATAAACTATTGATTATGTGTATTTGATAACCATCTTTTAGCCCTTGATGGATTCAAATGTATAATTATAACATCCTAGGTAAATAAAGAATAATACATTTTTATATTTATTAATATTTATAAATTAAATAGTAATTTTACTTTAATGGGGATTCTATGTTTGATGGTGTACCCGAGACATAACAACGGATTTCTTTGAAATCTTACGTTGCACACTAATAATATAATAATATTATTTTAAAAGGTAGTTAAAATGTAGCTGTTGTATTGGTGGGAATGAATATAAATAACTAAAATATGATTATATATGTTTGCTAAATGTTTTTAGATTTATCCAATAAATGTTAGAGGCTTAAAATGCAAATTAATCCAATTTTAAGCATAAATACTCTAATATTCACTAAAAGGTTGATTTATCGCCTTTTGATGGAAAACCCTCTTTAAATATAGTTTTGGTCACTATTATATATTCTATTGGACCAAATAAAATTCTTCTGTAGAATCAGGACATCAAAATTTACATTGTGTATGTTTTTGTTATTTTTCTGATAAAGTTCATTTTTAATGAATAGTAAAAAATGTTGTATTTTAGTTCAAAACTACCTTTTATTATAATTTATTTATATAGATATATTATCTTTTTAATTGGGTTTGAGGTTTAATTAAAATATATTTTTACCATTTAATCCAATGGTTGTTATTGGGGTTAATTTCACTATGAAATTGGACATAAACAAGCATTAGTCCTTTGATCGATATTTTTTCTTAAAAACACGCTATTTGTTTAAACAGCGGGAATTAATTATAAAATTAATTAATGCAACTTCTATGTTTTGAATTTAATAAAATGTACAACATTTATGAATTTTGAATATAAAATATATCTTAGGGTTAATTTTTGCTATTTTCTGAAAAACATCAATTTTTGATGAATAGTGAAACCACTATGTAGTAGTTAAAAACTGATTTTTTTCATTTAAATTTTACCGCTTCTATGAATTGAATTTAAAAAATCTGACAAACATGGTTTTAATTTTTAAGTAAAATGTTGTTCAATGGCATGAAAATAATTTTTTTTAGTTGTAACTTTTGAGTTTTACTAACCGCGAGTAAAGGTAATTAGAGTAATTTTAGGTAAAAATAATATTATAAAAATATAAAAATACCTTGAAACATGTCCAAACCTTATTGGATGAGTCAATTACAACCAATAAAATTCATGGGTCAATTTTGGGACCCCATGGAGCTCTTGGGTATAATAATGAAAATAATAACTTTTTATTTAATGTAAAAATAATAATGTCACAAAGGTGTATTGTTTTACTAAAACAATTTATCCATGGTTTTATATAATTTATCATTTTGAATATAAATATTAATTATAAATATAAAAATATTTACTACATCATGATATTTTTGTTATAATTTTCAGACAACAAATAATAAAAATTATTTATGACATAATGATGATGTAGTGTTTATGTCATTAATGAATGATTTAAATAAATAAGAACGTAAAGTTTAAAATAGTATCCAAAATGTGTCCAATTATTATTAGATGATTTTATTTCGAACATGGGACACCTTATATTCTACTTTAATTATTTTTGGACCCTTAGAAACCGAAAATCATTATATAATAAAATAATACTTTCAAGCTTTCCAAAAGTGCCCCTCCTCTCCCTTATAAAAAGACCCCACTTCCTACCCCTTTATCACACTCCTAAAGCCCTTTTCCTCTTCCAACCTCTACTCAAATAATCTCCCAAGATCCCTATCTTTATCCTAGAATCCTTACATTAGTCAAAAATCACTTCAAGAAACCCATATGGTTCAAACCAAGTAGAGTTACCCGATTTAAAGGTAATGTCTTCTCTTATGTTCTTTTGTTTTATTTTGCTTCTCCAACCCCCTAAACTCTTTTTATTCCTTTATTTATTAACATCACAAGTATCTTCAACATACTAGGATTTTTTATGAGAAATATCGAGCTACACTTACACACACCTCCATCTAATGGGTGAAGAACATACTGTTTCTGTGGGCTGCGAACTACTACCTCACGAAACGATTATTGTTCAATTATCTCCTACCGCCTCTCATGGTGTCCATTAAGATGTCTCTTTATTTATATATGATATATATTATGTTTATTTTTCCCTTATTCTTCTATATTTCTCATTTATGGCATACCATTATGGTTTCCATAATGGGTAAACGCGATAATTTCATTTTAGGAAGTGCGGACTACCGCCCCCTAAAAGTGATTTAAATCATTAATGCCAGATTTAGGATGTATAAATGATGTATTTAATGATATTATATATGATATTATACTAAAATTATAATATACCTTTATATAATTATGATTTTATTCCATTAAATACGAAATAGATATGAAATTAGCGTTCATGTGTACATACGGCTTACCGTCTCCATGAACGGTGAATTTCATTTCATACCTCTAAATGTTATGTAATATTATAAATACATGAATATACTAGATATATATGATATATATGATTTCTACAACATGAATATAATTTTGGAGATAATGGATATTTTACCACATGAACAACTTGTAATTATAAGAAGTTTATTTTTTACTCCAGTACCAAACATTGACAAAATGACCGTTAATAAATAAAATGATTACATAATTTTAGTAACATGGTAATAAGTGATATAAAAGGGATAATGAACTTTAAAAATGTTCTTAAGCAAGTAGAAATTAACTTTAGTTTATTATTCCAGAGATTAAAGAAAGATCGAGTCAAGTCAGACACGAGGTAAGGGACTTTGTATCAATATCCTTTCATTGAGGCATATTTTGTTTTAATACAAGACATTATTTTATACAATTTTTAAACACCTTATAATTATCATTTAATTCAAAGGGAATCTTTTTCTATGAATTGTTTTACTAAATAACAAAACGGAATGTTTCTTTAAACGTATGCGGTGACAACGTCTTTTCTGCCACTGCGAGTATTACCTAATATTTGGCTTCCTTAACAAGACATAATGTTTTTTAAAAGGAATAATAAATACCATATATTCTATTATAAATTTTGCTATAGAAAATGGTTTTGATAATGGATTTTATATTTCAATATATTTAGGTGATATATTGGGATTGAAATGTGGAAATGTTTTCTTTCCTTTATATTTGTTGTATGTGTTTTGATTTTATAATGGTACTTGGAAATTTGATGGGTGGTTACGTGATAAACCAAATGATAGGTGTTGTCGTGATAAACCATTATGGGTGGTTACATTATAACCTCCAATTCATTGGGTATGAAATTCGGCCATATGGCTATTCCATTTAGTGACATGTGTGGAAGTCAACTGTATGGTTATTACAATTAAGTATGTTTATGTACCAATTTACCTTTATATGTTATGTGTTCATTATATGGGTTTTATGTGATATTTTGGTTAAAAAAGGGTAATCAATGATCTTTTATTTAGTGAAGAGTATTTACTACTTTATAAAGGTGAAAATTATTACTTATGATTAAGTATTCATGGTTTACTTGTTGTTTTGAAAAACCAACAATTTCCTTCTTTGTGTATCCATTTCTGAGCTTTTCATGATCATCACATGTTTTTGAAATGTTTTACACAAAACATAAAAATGAATAGGGTCAAGGATGGGATCAAGGAAAGACATGTTATCTAAAACATTGAACTATACAAATTTCCTTTTAAGAGTTTTTATTTTATGAAAAAAAATGGAAACTGAGTAAAAGTGTCTACTTTGTAATCATATGATATGTAAAAGTTATGTCCTAATTCTCTAAAACTCAAAACCTGAAAAAATAATCAATGTTAATTATATATTTAATTCAACATTATGTAATGTCTTAAGGTCGGGTCCTTATAGTTGGTATTAAAGGTCGGTTTAGATAACATTAAGAGTTATAATATTGTTAATTTCAAGTCCATAAATTAATTTACGGTATGATTGAAATGATATAGCATTTAATGATTACCATGTTTCTTCACCTAAGATATTTCTATGTTCAGAATGGTTTTCTGTAGAGGAAATAGGGAAGCTATGTTGGGATGAAATCAGGAGGAAAAAAACCTTCCATATCAGCATCCTGAGATGGTCAAAATCATAACTGAATAGTTTGTTGCAGGGATGGAATAGTGGACTCAGGCTATAAGTGGTGGTGGTATACATACATGAGATCAGCCAGATCAACCATAGAGGAACATGTCAGTAGTGGAGCATTTTATAAGACAACATCCCCCATAATTGAGAGGATCATCTGACCATGTTCTAGAAGAAGGGTAGATTAAATCACTGGAGAATATTTTTGATATCTTGGGGTGTTCATAACATCAAAAGGTTAGTCTCACAGTTTACCGATTTGAAGGTGAAGCAGATCAATGGTGGTCGATGGTTAAAAATATCAGAGATAGTGAGGAGATTGATGATCTTGACTGGGATGAATTCAAAAGTATGTTTCTTGAGAAATATTTTCCTATGGTGGTTCGTCTTAGTATGGAAAAATGATTCCTAGAATTGAGGTAGGAGGATGACTTAGTGGCTACTTATGAAGCAAAGTTCACTCGACTGGGAAGGTATGCTCCAAATTTCATACGAGATCTTGATAGTAAAATCAACCATTTTTACTCAGGGATAAAGCCATAGTATCGAAGGGCTTCAGCTTCTCATGAGTTTAAATGTTATGAAAAAACTTGTTTGATGTGCAGAGAAGGTACAAATGGAGTTTTCTAATGATCATGTGTTCTTTGACAAACAACAGAATAAGAGGTCCAATTGGAAGGAAAATGGAAATAATTCCTCAAAGATTCTTGGAGGTAAGAAAACCAAATATCCATCATGTGAGAAGTGTGGTAAAATGCATCCTTGAGAATAATTATCCAACTCTGGAAAGTTCTTCTGGTGTGGTAAGTCTGGTCATATTGCTCGTAATTGTAAGGAAGATGATCAAGTATTCAATGAAAAGCTAGCGGTAATATCTTTTAAGTGTAATGAAATGGGTCACTATGAAAATGAATGTCTAATAAAGAGCTCAACTGAGGGAAAGCAACCAGACTACAAGGATAAAGGGGTTGTGAAATCCTTTGCAACTACTTCAGCAGATGTTGGGATATAGAATGAATTAGTATCAGGTGCACTGTTTGTTTGTTCAGATTATTCCAATGTGTTTTTTCATTTAGGTTCTACACATTCATTCATTTCTGAGAAGTTTTATAGTAAATTGGTAATTCCATCACAAGATATGAATTAGGAACATATGGTAAAAACACCTGGAGGAAATGTTGAGACAAAAAGAAATCATAATAACCTTCATGTACTTCTATGTGGAGAGCATCTACCTACAAACCTTTTTTTTCCTCTATTAGAGTTTGATGTTATTTTGGGCAAGGATTTGCTCTCTGTTTATCATGCTAAGATTGATTGTAGAGCTAATGAGGTTTATTTTCAAAAAGATTTTTAGTTTGTGTACAAGAATGAACCCTTGCTTTTGATAACATATTAGGAAGCTGGGAAACTGGAAAAAGATGGAAATGAATGTTACCTTGTACATATTGTTGAAAACAAAGGAACTATTCAGATTAATGATGTGCCAGTGTTAAATGAGTATGTTGATGCTTTTACTGATGAGTTGTCTAGAATTATACCTGATCGGGAAGTTGAATTTACTATTGACTTAGTTCCTGATTCTAATCAAATTTCAAAACCCCCTTATCGAATGGATCAAGTTGAACTTTTAGAGTTAGAGAAGCAATTACAGGAGTTATTAGACAAAGGTTTCATTCAACCTAGCACATCACCATAGGGTGCTCCTGTCTTGTTTGTTAAAAAGAAAGATGGTTAAATGAGACTTTGCATTGATTATAGAGCATTGGAGAACATCACTACTAAGAACAAGTATCATTTGCCTCATATCGATGATTTTTTTGATCAGATCTAGGGAGGATAACATTTTTCAAAGATTGACTTGATGTCGGGGTACCATCAGTTGAAAGTAAATGAAGCAGACATTCTGAAAACCGTGATTCGATCTCGATATGGCCATTATGAATGTCTAATTATGACTTTTGGTTTAACCAATAAACCTGATGTATTCATGGATCTAATGAATATAATTTTCCATGAGTTTTTGGATAAGTTTATGGTTGTGTTCATTGATGATATTTTGGTTTATTCCAAAAGTAAATAGGAACATGAAAGCCATTTAAGGGTTATCTTGTAAACCTTAAAAGAAACTAAACTGTATGGAAAATTCATCAAGTGTGATTTTTGGATAAAAAATATTTCTTTCCATGGTCACGTTGTTTCAAAAAATGGCATAATTTTTTATCCTACTAAAACAAAAGTTGTTGAAGAATTTCCAAGAACCACAAATATAACTGAGATCCATAGTTTCCTTCGATTGGTAGGTTATTACCAGAGGTTTGTTGAAAAAAATTCACGGTTATCTAGTCCAATGACTAAGTTAACTCAAAAAGGTGTTAAGTTCATTTGGACAAAAGAATGTGATGGTTTTTTTTAGGAATTGAAAATAAGATTGGTGAATGCTCCAATTTTGGCACTGCCTTCCAGAAATGGTCATTTTTATATCTACACTGATGCTTAATTGAAAGGACATGGTTGTGTCCTTATACAGAATGATCAGGTAATTGCCTATGCTTCACATCGGTTGAAAACTCATGAGTTAAATTACCCTACACATGATTTGGAATTAGCAGTTGTTGTTTTTTCTTTAAAAATTTGGAGGTATCATTTGTATAGAGTAAACTGTGAAATATATACTGATCACAAAAGTTTAATGTATATATTTTCAATCAGAAATAATTGAACATGAGACATAGGATATGGCTGGAATTAATCACGGATTATGATTGTACAATTCATTACCTTCCAGTAACTGCAAATAAAGTGCATGATGCTTTGAGTCTAAAAAGTAATACTTCATTAACCATGCTACATTTGGAACGAGATACTTTTTTTTTATTTGATTAACTTTGGCATAGAAGTTATTGGTGCAGGAAGTAATTCTATTTTGTTTTAGGCGTCAGTGAGATCATCTCTATCAGACTGAATTAAGAAAGCGTAGAAGAAAGACAGTGATTTGCAGAAAAAGGCAGAGCTGGTTCAGAAGGGTAAGTTACCTGAATTTAACATTGATAATGATTGTGATTTGAGGTTTGGGAAGAGATTCTGGCTTCCTTGTGATTCACAGTTGAATAATGAGTAGTTATGTGAGACTCATAGTTCCCTGTTTTCAGTTTTTCCTGGCAGTACTAAGATGTATAGAGATCAGTGGGAGTATTACTTGTGGGATGGAATGAAAAAAGATATTTCTGATTTTACTATGAAGTGTTTTACTTGTCAATGGGTTAATGTAAAGAGGTAGTTACCAAAAGGGATGCTTCAGACTTTACTGATGCCATAGTGGTAATGGAAAAAATATATCCATGGTCATCGTTGTGGGATTACCAAAGACATCTCGAGGTCATAATACAATATGGGTTATTGTTGATCGATTGACTAAATATGCTCATTTCCTTCCTATTCAAGATACATTCTCTCTAGATTGACTTTATCATTTGTATGTTAACGAGATAGTCAAGTTACATTGAGTTTTCCTCTCCATTGTATCTTATCATGATCCCAGGTATACTTCTAACTTTTGTAAAATCCTTCAAAAGTCGTTGGGTACTGAATCAAGTTTTAGTACACCTTTTCATCTGTAATCAGATGGGCAGTCAGAATGAACAATTCAGACCTTAGAGGATATTTTACATGCTGGAACAATGGATTACCAGGGAATTTAGGACCAACATATTTCTATGGTTGAATTTTCTTATAATAACAGTTTTTATTCTAGTATACAGATGGCTCCGTTTGAAGCATTATATGGAAAACGGTGTTGAACTCCAGCTTTTTGGGATGAAGTAGTGGAGAGGAAGATGATGGGACCAAAATTGGTAGAAGAGATGGCAGAAAAAGTTCAATTGATTTAGAAACACATGAGAACAACTCAGAGTATGCAGAAAAGTTATGCGAACAAAAGGAGGAAGAATCTCTCTTTTGAGGTAGGTGACCATGTCTTCCTCAAAGTTTCTCCATGGAAAAGTGTGATGCATTTTGGTAAGAATGGAAAGATGAGTCTGAGGTTCATTGTACCTTAAGAAATATTGGAGAAAGTTGGATTAGTTGTGTACATAGTTGTTTTACCTCGAAGTTTTTCCCAGGTACACAATATTTTTTGTGTTTCAATGTTGAGAATTTATATTCTAGATCCATCTCATGTTTTGAGCCCTGACATTGTTTAGTTGGAAGAGAATCTCTCTTATGAGGAGAAACTGGTCCAGATTCTTGACCGTAGAGAGCAAGTGTCGCAGAATTAGATAATTCATCAGGTGAAGGATTTGTAGAGAAACCATATGGATGAAGAGGGAACGTGGGAATCTGAAAATGCTATGAGGGATAAATACCCCCATTTATATGATAAGTCAATAAAATTTCAAGGACACAATTCCCAAAAGGGGGGAAGGATGTAATAACCCTTGTAAATAAAGAATAATTAATTTTAATATTTATTAATATATAAGTATTAAATATTAATTTTACATTAATTGGGTTTCTATGTTCGATGGCATACCCGATACGCAACAATAGATTTCTTTGAAATCTTACGTTGCACACTAATATTATAATAATATTATTTTAAAAGGTAGTTATAATGTTGCCGTTTTATTGGAGGGAATGAATATAAATAACTAAAATATGATTATATATGTTTGTTAAATGTTTGTACATTTATCCAATAAATTTTAGAGGCTTAAAATGTGAATGAATCCAATTTTAAGCATAAATACTCTAATATTCACTAAAAGGTCGATGTATCGCCTTTTAATGGAGAACCCTCTTTAAATATAGTTTTGGTCACACTTATACTTTCTATTGGAACAAATAAAATTATTATTTAGAAATGAGATATCAAAATTTACTTTGTGTATGTTTTGGTTATTTTTCCGATAAAGTTCATTTTTTAATGAATAGTGAAAAATGTTGTATTTTAGTTCAAAACTACCTTTTAATCTAATTTATTTATATTGTTATATTATCTTTTTAATTGATTTTAAAGTGTAATTAAAATATATTTTTACCATTTAATCTAATTGTGGTTATTGAAATTAATTTCACTTTTAAATTAGACATAAACAAGTATCACTCTTTTGATAGATATTGTTTCTTAAAAACATGCTATTTGTTTTGACGGCGGGAATTAATTATAAAATTAATTAATGAAACTTCTATGTTTTGAATTCAGTAAAATGGAAATCATTTTTAAATTTGGAATATCAAATATATCTTAGGTTGAATTTTTGGTATTTTTCTGAAAAACATCAATTTTTTATGAATAGTGAAACCACTAAGAAGTAGTTAAAACTGATTTTTTTGTTTAAATGATATTTTACCGCTTTTTTAAATTTATTTTTAAAAATATGACATACATGGTTGTATTTAGTAAGTAAAATATGGTTCAATGGAATGAAAATAATTTTTGGTGAATAGTAACTTTTGAGTTTTATTAACCGCGATTAAAGGTAATTAGGGTAATTTAAGGTAAAATAATATTAAAAAAATATAAAACTACCTTGACACATGTCCTAAACTTATTTCATGAGTCATGGCAGACCAGGAAACCCCATGGGACAATTTTGGGACCCCATGGATCCACTTGGGTATGATAATGACATTAATAACTTTTTATTTAAAGTAAAAATAAAAATGTCACAAACATGTATTATTTTACTAAAACAATTTTTACATGGGGTTATATAAGTTATATTTATGACTATATATATTCATTAGAAATATAAAAATATTTCCTACATCATGGTATTCATTTTATAATTTTTAAACATCAAATAAATAATATTATTTATGACACAATGATGATGTAGTGTTTACATCATTAATGAATGATTTAAATAAATGAGAAGATAAAGTTTAAAATAATATCCAAAACTTGTCAAATTCTTATTTGATGATTTTATCTAGAACATGGGACACCTTATATTCTAATATAATGATTTTTGGACCTTTAGAAACCGACAATAATTATATAATAAAATAATATTTTCAAGCTTTCCAAAAGAGCCCCTCATCTCCTTTATAAAAAGACCCCACTTACTACCCCTTTATCACATTTCTCAGGAACTTTGGCTCATCCAACCTCTACTAAAATAATCTCCCAATATCCCTATATTCATCATAGAAGCCTTACCTTATGCATAAAGGACATAAAGAAATCCTTTTGGTTCAAACCAATGGGAGTTACCCGATTAAAAGGTAACGTATTCTCTTATGTTCATTGGTTTTATTTTGCTTCTCCAACCCACTAAACTCTTTTTATTTATTTATATTGTAACAACACCAGTATATTAAATATTATAGTATTTTTTTATGATATTTATTTGAGATACACTTACACACACCTCCATCTAATGGGTGATGAACATACTGTTTCTTTCGACGGCGAACTACTGCCTCACGAAATGATGATTGTTCAATTAACTCTTACTGCCTCTCATGGTGGCCTATAAGATGTCACTATATTTATATATTATATATATTATGTTTATGTTTTCCTTATGCTTCTATATTTCTCATTTATTTCATACCTTTATGGTTTCCATAATGGGTAAACATGATAATTTCATTTTAGGAAGTGCGGACTACCTCCCCCTCAAAGTGATTTGAATCGTTAATTCCATATTTAGGATGTATAAATGATGGAGTTAATGATATTATATATTATATTATACTGAAATTATAATATACCTTTATATAATTATGATTTTATTCCATTAAGTATGAAATATAAATGAAAGTAGAGTTCATGCGTACGTACGGCTTACCGTCTCTATGAACTGTGAATTTCATTTCTTACCTCTAATTGTTATGTAATATTATAAATGCATGTATATAATGGATATATATGATATATATGATATCTAAATCCTGAATATAATTCTGGAGTTAATTTATATTTTACTACATGAGCAACTTGTACTTATAAGACATTTATTTTTGACTCAAGTACCGAATATCGACAAAATGACCGTTATTAACTTTAATGATTACATAATGTTCATAACATTGAAATAAGTGATATAAAAGGGATAATAAACTTGAAAAATGTTATAAATAAAGTATAAATTAACTTTATTTTATTATTTAGGAGATTAAAGAATGATCAAGTCAAGTCAGACACGAGGTAGGGGACTTCGTCTCAATCTCCATTCATTGAGGAATATTTTGTTTTAATACAAAACTTTATTTTATACATTCTATAAACACCTTTGACTTTTCATTTAATTCAAATGGAATATTTTTCTATGAATTGTTTTAATAAATGACTAAAAGGAATGTTTCTTTTAACGTATGCGGTGACAACGACCTTTCCTCCGCCGTGAGTATTACTTTATCTTTGGCTTCCGTAACAAGCCATAATGTTTTTTAAAAGGATAAATAAATACCATATATTCTATTAAATATTTTGGTATTGAAAATGTATTTTATAATGGATTTTTAATGTCAATATATTTAAGTGATATATTGTGACTGAAATTTGGAAATGTTTTCTTTCCTTTATATTTGTTGTATGTATTATGATTTTATAATGGTACTTGAACATTTGACGGGTTTTTATGTGATAAAGCAAATGACGGGTGGTGCCGTGATAAACCAGGATGGGTGGTTACGATATAACCTCTGATGAATTGTGTATGGAATTCAGCCATATGGATATTTCATTTAGTAACATGTGTGGAAGTCAACCGTATGGTTATTCCATTTAAGTATGTTTATGTACCAAGATACCTTTATCTGTTATATATTCTTTATACGAGTTTTATGGATATATTTAGGTTAAAAAATGGTAAGTAATGATCTTTAATTCAAGTAATAGTATTTACTACTTCATAAAGGTGAAAAGTATTACTTATGATTAAGTATTCATGTTTTACTTGTTGTTTTGAAAAACTAACAGTTTCCTTCTTTGTGTATACCTTACTGAGCTTTTTATGCTCATCCTAAGTTTTTGAAATGTTTTCTATAGGACATAAATATGAATAGGGTCAAGTATGGGATCATGGAAATACATTCTATCTAAAACATGGAACTATACACGTTTTTTTAAGATTTTTTATTTTGTGAGAAAAATGGAAACTGAGTAAAAGTGTCTACTTTGTAATCTTTTGAGATGTAATAGTTGTGTCCTAATTCCCTAAAACTATAAACCTGAAAAGATCCTCAATGCGAATTATTCATTTAATTCAAGATTATGTAATGTTTTAAGGCCAGGTCCTTATTCTAATAATTATGCTATTGGCTTCAACATATGGAGAAACCTCTATACTATTATGTAAAATGTAAAGTGTTCCTACAACCACTTTTTTATATTAATTATAACAACATCTCTTCTAAAAATACCGTCACCCATATACCATTCATTGTGACACATTTTTGGGAGATCAATTATATAAACATATTATAAATCATTATAAAATTTAACATATTCACCAACAATATATCACTCTTCAATAAAACCTCATCGATGAATTTGATTCCTGACATGCCCTTCTAGAATCTTCATATATATTAAAATTTGGTGTATCTATATGTATCTAATAGAACCAAAAAGTGGGATCTCTCAGAAAAGGTGAACTATCTTGTGGACCATTATATTGAACAATGACTGTGGGAAGAACATCATCAATTAACATAATATTTCTGAAATATTATTATTCATCATTAAAAACATCATTGGGTCTAAAACTTCAATACATATGGATTTAAAAGGGAATAAAAATCTAATAAATATCTGTTGTACATTTTTTGTAGATTACAAAGGAAATATACATGGATCAAATCATTAATCAAAACAAAATTTTCCAATTTTTTTAGACCATAAAACATAAAATTAGTCTTTAAAATTAAATTTTTGATATTTTATAAACACCCCCAATTAATCATTTACACTAGTAAAGAAGTTTTAAAATTGAAATTTTAATTTTCTTATTAGAGTGTAATCTACTGGTGGAAGAAAAATATATATTTTACCCATCACCAGTGTCAACTCTTCCATTATCTACACGTCAATCATGTCCAACCTATTGGACTTGGTGTCTTAGGACCAACAGTTTTTACATTGATTACATTTATATTCAATCATTTCAATATTAATAAAATATCATATTAAAAAAAATTCATTATTAATTTTAAATTAATTTATTAATTTCCTAGAGTATATATCATATTGATATGGTCATAGTGGTTCCCGCCTCTGATGAGATCCCTAAAATGCCATGAAAATATTCTAAAATATACTTCTATGGTTGAATAACATTCTTTTATTGGACACATAGTATTTGAAAATCATGTGAAAGTACTTTTTTGTTGATGAGGATTCTTATTATGAATTTCTTATTTGGTAATCTCTATGAAGATAGATTAGGAGAACATACCTTCTAGTTGGGATTCTGCAAGTTTTTTAATCATTGGATATTCCAATATATGAGTATGTGTAATAGTCCTTATAATTTAATAATATCATTGATTCATGTCATGACTCTATCACTTAGATTTAATAATAAAAAAACGTGATTCCATATATTGGAAGGAAGTACAGTGTGTTTGATGCGTCACAAATGACATGTTATTAATGTTTATATCAAGGATGAATTTTTTCCCTCCATCTTTATGAAAGCTTTTGTAATATTTATTTTTATTGGACAGTAATTGAATGTATCATTCACATAGGTTGATGAAACGAATGTGAAAACTTCTTGATGATATATTAAGACATATAGAATACATTACATAGTGAGCATTCATATGTGGTTATTGACATTGTGACTTTAAGTTCGCTCTCCTGGTTCCCTTTAATCATTGCTAGACAGTAATATTAGAAATTAGTAAATATTTCCTAATTCCAACAAGAAATAAACCTAGAGGGTCACAAACTATGTGTTTCTTTTGATATCTATTAAATTATATTTTATTTATATTATTGGAATATATATAATTCTCAAGATAGAGTAATAATTTTATTCATGTTTTATTCATCCCAAATATTCACAAGGTAATAAATAATTTTTTATTTACTAATTAATAATTCATTTGATTACATGAAAATATAATAAATATTTATTAACTAGATTGTGAATAAAATATTTATTATATTTATTGAATAACTTATTAATACTTTTCTCTCTAGATTATGAATAAATTATTTAGTTTATTTATAGAGTATTTTAATAAATATTTATTTAGTTGATTGTGAATAAAATATTTATTTATGAATAAAAAATATATATTTTGGTATAAAATAAATAATGAGACGTTTGAATAGGCCAAGACCGTGTCTTGTGATATATATTAATTTTCAAGCTCGGAAAATAAGATTTCTTATTATGCAAGATAGTACACACATAACAAAAAAAATTTATTATTATTATTATTCTGTAAATTTTTTTAATAATGATTATGGTATTATATCATGGCGAGTTTAAAATTAAATAAAACTTTTACCTAAAACCTATCTTTATAAATTGATAGTTATGTCTATTATGCATGGTTAATTGAGATTTGGGAATAGAGGGTCATTACGCACAATGTAATTCTATATATATATATATATCTTGGGAATTACTTCTTTATTCCTCTCAATAATGAGAATAATTCCATCAAGACTAATGTATCTTAGGATGATCAAGGTGAACAACGCAAGAAAATTGATACATTGTGATATCTCTAGAAAATTAGTTGACGTTGTCTGGAGATTAAAGAAGAATATGTGGATTAGTGCTAGAGGGATTCTACACATGAATCCTTATTGTGTGAGAAAGGTAATTTGAAATGGTTTTGGATGATTAAAAACATTATCAAATAAAGTACCCTTATATTTGGTAATAATTTCATTATATCTAAGTAAATTAATTTTAAATTTAATATAGAATATATTCTATTGAGGTTTTTGAAAATAGTAAATTACAAGGAATTTCAATATAACAGTAGTAAATGGTGCTTCCACTATTCCTAAAACTATCAAATGGTGTCAAAGTTGACACATTTCAAATTTATAATTATTTACATGATTATTGATCTTTATGTGCAATAGTGGTTAGATTTAAATTTTAATAATTATTTGTTCTTCAATATTATTATTTAAATTATCATGCACTTGACATTTTAATTTCATTATCCAAGATTCATAATTTCATAATTACACGAATAGATTATGAACAATTGAAGATGACATTAGGAAATGTTGAATAATATTTATGGATAACATATTTATACTCTTTCTAAAAAAACATTTAAACGTCCTAGGTTAAATTGTTTTAAAAAATACCGCTTCAAGGCGGCATCTACGATGCCCCCATTGCCCTAAAACAATAATTTTTTTCTATTTTAATTATGTTTTTATATATTTAAAATTTTAATGTATTATTGTAATGTTTGTATGGTTATATATATATATATATATATATATATATATATCATAATGTTACAACTTAATTAATCTTTTATTCAAGTCTGTGACTTTACTAGGCTATATAATATAAACTTTAAGACGGATATGAATGAAATTTTAAAAATTGATTAAACATATAACAAGTAGTCCAAAATAAATTATACTCTTAAAAAATATGGGTGAAAAATTATTTATATGATTTTTAATCCACAATCAATGAAACTTAAAAATGTTTCAAGTATGTCAAATTATTGGCCTATATAATATAAACTATAAGATAGATATGAATGATATTTTAAACATTGCTTAAATATATAAAAAGTAATCCAAAATAAAAATAAATTCTTAAAGTAATTTGGTTAAAAATTATTTATAAGATTTCTAATCCACCAACATGAAACATAAAAATGTTTCAAGTATGTGACTTTGATGGCCTATATAATATAAACTACCATACCGATATGAATTAAATTTTAAAAATTGATTTAACTTATAAATAATCGTAAAAAGTAAAAAAATTCTTAAAAAACCTTGCTGAAAATTTATTTATAAACTTTATAATCCACCTACTAGAAACTTAAAAATGTTTCAAGTACGTGACATTGATAACCTATATTATATAATCTATAAGACCGATATGAATGAAATGTTTAAATATTCTTAACCATATAACTAATAGTCCAAAATAAAAAAAATTCTAAAAAATGTAGGTTAAAATTTATTTATAACCTTTCTAATCCACCTACTTGAAACTTAAAATTTTTTCATGTATGTGACATTGATGTCCTATATAATATAAACTATAAGACCGATAGGAATGAAATTTTAAAAATTACTTAATCATATGACTAGTAGTCTAAAATAAAAATAATTTCTTAAAAAATCATGGTAAAAATTTATTTATAAGCATTATAATCTACCAACTTGAAACATTAAATTGCTTCAAGTACGTCACTTTTATGGCCTATGAAATATAAACTATTAGACTAATATGTATGAAATTTTAAAAATTGATTAAACATATAACTAGTAGTCCAAAATAAAAATAATTTCTTAAAAAATTATGGTGAAAAATTATTTATAATCTATCAAATCCACCTACTTGAAACCTAAAAATGTATCAAGTATATTACTTTATTGGCACATATAATATAAACTACAAAACTGATATTAATGAAATTTTTAAAATTGTTTAAAAAAATAACTAGTAGTTGAATTTTTAATTTTTATTTATATAGGTCTTATAGTTTATATTTTATATGGTTTCAAAATCATGTAGGTGTCTTAGTATCCTCCTTGACATTCATTGTTTTTTATCTCATTTTTTAGTTAAATTTCTTACATTACATTCATTATAATTTATTTTATTTATTTATTAAACTCTTTATTTTCAAAAACATTCTAGATTATTATGTTGTCTTTTAAATTTTATTTACATTGTTTTTATACTGTAGATTTTTAATCTTTCAAAGTTATTTACTTGAAATTTACTAGTTATTTCTATGTTTCATGTAGTCGACTTTGAAATATGTCAAATTTTAATTTTGCCTAAAATATAAATGAAAACTGAAATACTAGATAAACATATAATAATATATAATATTAATAATAGTATTTTTATTTCAGTATAAATACAACATGTAAACAAAAATGTACAATCAATGTCTATGTCTGTGGCGAGGAGATTTCATCCCACATGGTAGTCTGTGAATAGGACGTCTATGTCGAGTGTGTAGTGGAGTCTAATAACATAGATAAGGATGATCCTCGGGCACTTGAACATCAACTATCACATCCTTCATCTATGTGTCAGTACGAGGAGTTTTCAACTACATCTCCTACTTCCCTCCGGATCCTTCTCCCACTAGGGTGGCAGAAGGACCTACCTCCATCGCAGTGGGGAACCAAGCCTGTGATGGAGATATTCCCCAAGATGGTGATGGATCTGGAATCCAAGGATATGATGGATCCCAAGGCTGTGAATGATCTGGAACCCAAGATGGAGATAACTATAGATATTCTATTAGGAAAGATGGATCTCATGCCACCTGATGCACATCCTGAATTTGTCTGATCCTGGACTACTAGAGGGCCGACCTCTTCCTGTGGAATAGATGAGGCCTCACATGCCTCATGATTCTGTCTACGTCTCCATAGTTGTGGCTCCTCAGCACCAGTAGCAACTACAGGATGTTCCTCTTGGGCAGGAAACTCCTCTCTCCAAGCCAAATGCACTAAGATGCTCTTGGAAAGTGCACGAAAATATTCCCTCACCTGCAGTGTTATAGATTGGACGATTGTTGGTATAAAGACCCCCTCCTCCTATTCATCACTCATGTGAACAAGCTTCTCTATGTGGATTCTCTGTAAATCTATTCAAATTGAGTTATAGAATAGTTCAATAAACAAACTAATGGAAATTTATTGACTTACCATCCTCTGCATCTCTATGTCTGGTTGGGTAAGATATAGTATAGAATTCAGTCTATACCATGGATCATACCCAAACTACTCCAAAAGAGATAATCAATTCGTAGTAACACCCTAAATACGAAACTCTGCACATCAGTGTGAGCAGTCGTTAAAGCTGGCATGTACTTAGGACCAGTCATCATCTGGCATCCTTGTCAGCTTCATCCCATGAAGTCGGTCTATCTGTCTCGATGGTAATGGAATTGGATGAGTACAGAAAAACTAGCACGTGTGTAACTCCCCGACCCTAGTTACCCAGAGTCGGTGCATTATTACATAACATTGGCATGATAACAAGAAAGATCAAATCTCGAAAGACCGATTGGTTTAGTAGCCTTGGAAACACTAGATATATTCATAAGTTTTACATTACATCATAAAATGAAAAAATACTACAACAACATAATGTCTCCATAATCCACACTCATATCCCCACATAACATCCCTGCAGGTCATTCATAATTTACTTCTTCACTTCCTGGGAAGAATAAAACATAGAAATGGGGTGAGCTCAAATGCCCAGTAAGGATAACAATATAGCGGAAACTTTTATAAATAAGAATAAAGATTTAAGGCAATGTATAACTAAAACAAAAGCCTTTTAAACTTGAACATTTAACATAGTATGGCATAAATAAAATGAAATAAATCCATTTACTTATTCACATGGTTATTCTACTAATCGAATAATCAAATGTAAAATCAATAACCACTTTCATAATGATGGAATGCATAATGCCAGACTATCATAACCACATAGTCAAGGCCTCGTGCCAAGACTACAAATAAGATTTTGTCAAGGCCTTGTGCCAAGACACTAGTTTGTCTCATGAGACCTACCGATGCATCGAGGAGCTATAGCGGGCTCCACCCGTCACATATTATGTCCAATGCATTCCCATATGAAAAGGTTTAAACATAACATAAACATTCGTATTAAAACTAGCATATGAATTGTCAATAAATTCACCATAAACTATGAATGGTATAAAAATAGCACATCCATAGTCAAACATATCACAAAACCTTCAATACAATATAGAAGTTTTGTATCATAATAAATCAACTTCAAATAATCTTAAAATCCATCAAAGGATGTTGACATAGATGAAATCAATATTCTTTTTAAAGAAATATCTCCTTTTAATTTGAAATCATTTAAGATCCATATAAAATAAAACATTTTCTTTGAAAATATTTTTATAAGCTTGTAAGGGAAGCTTTGAATATTTTATAACGGCGGAAAATAGCCGCACCCGTCGTATAAGTTAAAAAAACATTTTTACCTTAATTCTGTCGAAAAGGTTAAAAATGACTTTGTTTTGAAAACGACCGAAAGATTCCTTTGTAAACCACTTATAAAAGACAAAAAAGGGTATAAATGACTTTAACTCATATTCTAGTAAATAGTAAAAATGTTTTGAAATACATTTTTAAGAAACATGGATGTGGATGACAAAGAGATCCCAGTAGATTATTACGTATAAACAACCTCGGATAATGAAGAGATTGTGAAATAACCCTTACCTTGTACTTTTCCTTGGTTGGGGTAGGTTAAACTCCTGTATAATGGTGAAATAATTGTTATTAAATTATACAATAATCATATACATTAATATGATATCATATATGATCTTTTAATATTGATTTGATAATAATATCTTAGTATTATCGTTGTTTTGGGTGTTAGCTTACTTGTTGTCTTTTATATGTTTTGTTACATAAGACATGTTTGTAAAGGATAGGTTTTATATTATTCATATCCATAATGATAACAAGTCCTTAAACATCATTTTTTAAATCATCAAATGATAATTATACTTGAATGGATACGATGGAGAATGAATCTTATCGCGTTCGTGGAGACGGTAGTCCGTACGTACGCACGAGCGACAATATCATTCTTTTGATATTAAAATAATGTATAAATGGATGGTATATCATATATACAGAATCATTAACATGTTATATTTATTATTTACATGAGTTACACATCATTATTATACCCATCCAAATAATATTATATTGAATAACAATTACACCACGACGTGGAGACGGTAAGCCGTACGTACGCACGTATGGTGACATGTAATTCAAAGGGTGGATAGAATACTGAATATGGTTGTACCATATTTATAATAACATCACAGTATATATATGATACTGTATTTATTATTTTAGAATGGTAACAACAAAGGAAGAAGAAGTGGAAGAAGAAATGAACTTAGAAAAGGGTGGTGAAATCATTACCTCTTCTTCGGGTTCTTCCTTTTGATTTGAAAAAAGGGCTCCTTAGGTTGGATTTATGATCAAACTAAGGCCCCTAGGTTGTAGTGAGGGAAGTTGGGAGAGTATTTGGGCAGAGTTTGGCCGAACCAAAAGGCTTTAAAGGTTTGAAGAAATGAGAAGGAGGAGTGCCCTTTTATAAGAGGGGTGAGGGGCACCTTTGGAAAAGCTAGAAATATTTAATTTAAAATAAATTCATATTCGGTTTCTAATGGATCCAAAGTTGATTATTAAAGGTTTAAGGTGGGGATGGGTCGAAAAAAACTCAACCAATATAATTTAGACAAGTTTGGGTACTTATATTAACCTTATCTTTAAGTATTAACTCTAAGTTAATTAGTTTCACTTTTACAATGTCTCTTTGTATTTTTATATAATATGGTTAATAAACTTACTAAATACATCCAAGAGACCCCATAGTGGTCCATTAATGATGAACCTATCATGATATAAGTCTCTTGGCAGAACCGTATATTTTTATGAATTTAATATCAATTAATAATATAATATTTTGTTTAAGAACTCTTTTATGTCAATTTTGACACTATTCAATAGTTGATTTTTGTGAAACTCATAACAGATTGATTACTTAGAACAAAGTCAATTAAATCAATCCTAATATATCATAGTATCCTAGAAAATTAGTTTAATTCATCAAAAGTTTTATATTATATTTATTTGGGTATTTATAATATCAATTATTTTAATTTTTCACTATTATAGTAATTACTTCATCATCATTGTGTCATAAATAAAATAAATTATTTAATCTCTAAAAATTATAAATAAAATATCATTATGTATGAAATCTTTTTATCTTTCTAATGAATATTTATAATCTAAAATCCAACATATATAACCCTATGTAACAATTGTTTTGCTAAAAGATATATGCTTGTGTCATTTTTGTATTCATTTTAACTTAATTAAAATAAAGTGTCATTATCACGTACAAGTGGATCCATGGGGTCCCAAAATCGACCCAAAGATGTCCATGGTCGACCATGTATCAACCTATAGGGTTAAGACACGTTTTATGGTAATTTAGTATTATTATAATATTATTTTGTAACCCTTATTTACCGGATTTACCCTTAACCATGGTAAATAAAATATTTACCGCAGTAATTATTCAAAATGTCTAAAAATAAAAGTTACCTATTTACACAATTTGAAAATAATGATTCTAAATATGGAATCCATTTTCCTAAATTAAAAACACAGAAGTGGCAGAAATTAATTTAAAATTAATTCCCGCTGTCAAAACAAAAAACGTGTTTTTAAGAGATAATAACTATCAAAATATTGACACTTGTTTATGTTCGGTTTAATTGTAAAACTATGTCCAATGACCAACATTATATTAAATGGTAAAAATATATTCTAAATATACTTCAAAACCACTCAAATTCATAATTTATCACTATTAATTATTTTGATTAAAAAAGTTGTTTTTAATTAAAATTTAGTTATTTTCACTATTCATCAAAATATGAAAGTTATCCGAAAAGTACCAAAATTTCATCTTAGGATAAATTAGATATTCCGAATCCAAAAATGAAGTCCATTTTGAAATATAAAATATATATAATTTAAAAAAGTAGGTATTACTATTCATAACGGCTAGTTTGATTGGTTGTTAGAACTCGGTGTTGTGTACAACACACGCTATCGCATTATTCAAAGAGAAGCGTACCGTAGAAGCTTGGGGTGTTACATTCTCCCCTCCTTCAAATAATTTCGTCCTCGAAATTTCTAGAATACTATCGAATGAAAAGACTTGGGTGGTTCTTCATCATAAGTTCCTCGGGTTCCCACGTTGCCTCTTCCATCTTATGGTTTCTCCACAAAACCTTTACCAGACGCGTCGTCCGGTTTCTCAGTACTTGTTCTCTCATATCAAGAATCCTGATGGGCTTTTCACAATAGGAAAGATCGGGTTCCAGTTCTAATTCCTCATAGGTGATTACATGCGTTGGATCAGGCATGTATTTCCTCAACAGATATACGTGGAACACATCGTGAACGTTGGAGAGACTTGGCGGCATTGCCAATCGGTAAGCTACAACCCCAATTCGTTCTAGAATTTCGAAAGGTCTGATGTACCTGGGATTCAATTTACCTTTCTTACCAAAACGTATGACTCCCTTCCACGGAGATACCTTCAGGAAAACATGATCACCGACTTGAAATTCCAAATCCTTCCTTCGATTATCGGCATAGCTCTTCTGCCTACTTTGAGCTTCTTTGATGTGATTTTGGATTACTTTCACCTTTTCCACCGTTTCCTCCACCAGTTCTGGGCCTACAAGTTTTCTTTCACCAACGTCATCCCAACAGGTTGGTGTACGACATCTCTTTCCGTATAACGCTTCATATGGTGCCATCTGAATACTCGAATGGAAGCTATTGTTATAGAAAATTCTACCAGAGGTAAATATTGATCCCACATACCCTGAAAGTCAAGTGAGAAAGATCTCAACATGCCTTATAAGGTTTGAATAGTCCGTTCTGATTGTCCGTCTGTCTGATGGTGGTAAGCAGTGCTCAAATGAAGTTCAGTATCAAGGGATTTCTGAAGACTTTTCCCAAATCTTGAAGTAAAATGGGGATCAAGATCAGAAACAATTGATAAGGGTACTCCATGAAGTCTCACAACTTCATTAATATATAGTCTTTCTAGACGTTCCAGGGGTAGATCTTCTCTTATAGCAAGAAAATGTGCTGACTTGGTAAGACGATCAACAATAACCCATATTGCATCATTCTGTCTAGGAGTCTTTGGTAGCCCCATGAAAAATTCCATCGTAATATTGTCCCATTTCCACTCCGGTATGGGAAGAGGTTGCATGACTCGTCCAGGCTGTTGCCTTCCAGCTTTCACTTGTTGAAAAACCATACATCTTGACACAAAATCAGTAATCTCCCTCTTCATGTTGTCCCACCAAAAATGTTCCTTCAAATCTCTATACATTTTGGTGCTCCCAGGGTGTATAAAGAAATTGGAACTATGAGCATCATCCAGCAATTCCCTTTTTAGATCAGGTATATCGGGAACACAAAGTCTCTTCCCAAATTCAAAATTCCATCTTCATACACAATGTCTCTCAATCTCCCATCATTCACAGCTTTAATCTTCTTTTGAAATTCTTCATCATCGGTCTGAGTACTCTTAATCCTTTCTATTAAAGATGGTTTGGCAACCATTTGAAAAAGAAATGATGTTTCGCCTTCCCTGGTTATTCTCATGTCCATCTTCACTAGATCCATGAAAATTGGATCCTTTTCAATTCTCATATTGTTCAAAACTCCATGGTCTTTTCTACTCAAAGCATCTGCCACCTTGTTTGCTTTCCCCGGGTGGTAGTGTATCGTGCAATCATAATCCATGAGTAATTCAAGCCATCTCCTTTGCCTCATGTTGAGTTCTTTTTGTGAGAAAATATACTTCAAACTCTTGTGATCAATATAAATCTCACATTTTTCACCGTAGAGGTAGTGCCTCCATATCTTCAAAGCAAAGATCACAGCTGCTAACTCGAGATCATGAGTAGGATAGTTTTGTTCATGAATTTTCAACTGTCGTGATGCATAGGCAATAACTCTATCATTCTGCATAAGGACACAGCCAAGTCCTTTCTTTGATGCATCAATATAAATAACGAACCCATCATTCCCCGATGGTAGAGTCAATATAAGAGAATGGACTAATCTTTTCTTCAGTTCTTCAAAACATTCTTCACACTCTTTTGTCCAAAGAAATTTAACCCCTTTACGTGTGAGCTTTGTTAACGGGTTAGCCAATCGGGCAAAATTATAGACGAAACGTCGATAATAACCTGCCAAACCGATAAAACTGCGTACCTCAGTTATACTCGTAGGTGATGGCCATTCTTGGATTGCCTTGGTCTTAGAAGGATCGACAGAGATTCCATCTTTAGAGACAATATGGCCAAGAAAAGAAATCTCATGAAGCCAGAATTCACACTTGCTAAACTTCCCATATAATTCATGCCTCCTCAGAGTCTTCAAGATAATGTGCAAGTTATTTTCATGATCTTCGTAGGTTTTGGAGTATACCAAGATATCATCAATAAATACCACCACAAATTCATCGAGATACTCCTTGAAAACTCTATTCATCAGATCCATGAATACAGAGGGTTCATTAGTCAACCCAAACGGCATTACAGTAAACTCGTAATGCCCGTACCTGGTTCGAAATGCTTTCTTCGGAATGTCTTCCTTCTTCACACACAACTGATGGTATCCAGATCGAAGGTCAATCTTTGGAAAGTATTGAGCTCCATGCAGTTGGTCAAATAAATCATCAATACGAGGTAGGGGATACTTGTTCTTTATCGTTATAGCATTGATCTCCCTGTAGTCGATACATAACCTCATAGATCCATATTTCTTTTTAACAAAAAGAACAGGGGCTCCCCATGGAGAAACACTAGGGCGAATAAATCCTTTATTACTCAATTCCTCTAGTTGTTTCTTTAGTTCGACTAACTCTACAGTGGCCATTCTATAAGGGGTCTTCGATATAGGCCTTGATCCAGGAATCAAATCAATGGAAAACTCAACTTCTCGTTCTGGAGGATGTCCAGGTAAATCTTTCAGAAATACATCAACAAATTCTTTCACAACAGGTACATCCTCTATTTGAACATACCTTTCCTCACTTACAGTTATTTCATTCTCTTCCTCCCCAATAGTCGAATTTAGTTGAGCTATTGAGGGTGGATCTAAATAAGAATTAGGTGGTGACGATTCTTCTCTAAAGATAAGGTGTTCCTTATCATTATCATCAAGAATCGTAACCTCTTTCTTTTTACAATAAATCTTCGCATCATAGTTCGAAAGCCAGTCCATACCGAGGATTATATCAAACTCAATCATAGTTATGACGATGAGATCAGCAGATAAAGAAAATTTATGTGCTCTAATGGGGACTGATTCACAAAACTTTGTTGCAATGATACTTCCCTTAGGAGTTTTAACTGACAACTCCCTTATTAAATCAAATTGGAAATATCTAATTTTCTTAGAAAACTGGGAAGATATGAAACAATGCGACGATCCAGAGTCAAATATTGCATTTTCTAAACTTGAGGAAACCATTAAATAACCTGCCACCACGTCTTTTGGAGCTTCTACCTCTGCAGTAGTGATAGCATAAGCTTGCCCTTGATCCCTTGGCCTTTTCTGAGGTAAGTTATCCTGACGCTTAGTACATTGATTCGCATAATGTCTCATCTCCCTACAATTGTAGCACTGAACTTTTGTGGCTTCCTTCTTCCCTTTGCAATCACGAGCTTGGTGGCCTTTTTCACCACACTTGTAACAGACTCCCATTCCCTTCAAGCAAGAACCGGGGGTTTCTTCCCACATTTACCACAGGATGGATATTCAACCATTCCTTTCTTCCCCTTATTTCCATTCCCAGATTGATCAGCAGGCCTCTTCTTCTCTTTCATTGCTTTAAAGTCATAAGACTTAGAGAATTCCTTTTCGGTCTTGATAGCACATGAGACAATGTCTTCGTACGATGAAAAAGATTGTGAGACTAATGCTCGATGGAGAAATGGTTTTAAACCATCAAAGAAACGATCAATATTACTTCTTTGGTTACGTATATAATCACCAGCGTATATTTCTAACCTTGTAAAGTTATCCTCATACTTTGTGACATTCTCATCCTCCTTCTGTCTCAGACTTAGAAATTGTCTTTCCATATCTGCTCGATGGTTGCAAGGAAAGTATTTTTCTAAAAATAGATCTTTGAACTCCCTCCATTCCATATTTGATACTTCATCATCTTCCTTTGTATTTTGAATCAATGACCACCATTGATCAGTATCTCCAGTGAGGCGGTAAACTGCCATGATAACTTTTTCCCTTTCACTGCTCCCCAAAGCCTGAAATATTTTCTCTAGGGAAAATATCCATTGCTCAGCTACTAAGGGATTTGTACTCCCATTGAACGTTGGTTGTTGTTGCCTCATGAATCGATCTAACATTGATCCTCCACACTGCGGATCAGGGTGCTCCATACGGGTAAGGTTATTATTCAAAACCTGAGTAAGTTGTCCCAGTATGGTGATTAGCTGATTGGAACCAGTTGCATCACCAGCCCCACTATAATTATCTTGAGCAGCAGGGCAATCCCTACATGGAGTGGGTGCATTGATACGGTTTCCATTTCTTCCACTAGGCGCCATTTCTAAACAATGGCATAAACTAGATCAGTTTATGAATCAAAATACATAATCCCATACTTATAAAACACTTAACATAAATTGAACTATTTATGGATATAATCCATAATCATAAAAATGTTTTCTTTGAGGATGTATATACTCATAAACCCTTCATAATGATTTGTAAAGAAAATGAGAGTTATCCTAAGCATATCCCCCGAGAGTGTCGTAACCAAGAGTGCAGCAAGGCCCGTTGTCGTGCACCAGTTCCCGTTCGAGTCTAGCTCAATGCGGTGTTTTCGGGTTTTACCCCTAGGTACATCTGTGCCACAGCTGCCTCTACCTGCTCGTATCCAGACAGTGATGTACTGCTCGGAAAACTCACAAAATCTCTACAATACCAAAATTCTAGGAACTTCTTCTATACTAATCCTCAAAGTTCATCTTAGGTCTACGTGCTCTAATCAGAGTTTATATAAATCTAGCTTCCAAGGATTGTACTAAACTTCCTCTGATACCAACTATAACGCCCCGACCCTAGTTACCCAGAGTCAGTGCATTATTACATAACATTGGCATGATCACAAGAAAGATCAAATCTCGAAAGACCGATTGGTTTAGTAGCCTTGGAAACACTAGATATATTCATAAGTTTTACATTACATCATAAAATGAAAAACTACTACAACAACATAATGTCTCCATAATCTACACTCATATCCCCACATAACAACCTTGCAGGTCATTCATAATTTACTTCTTCACTTCCTGGGAAGAATAAAACATAGAAAAGGGGTGAGCTCAAATGCCCAGTAAGGATAACAATATAGCGGAAACATTCATAAATAAGAATAAACATTTAAGGCAATGTATAACTAAAACAAAAGCCTTTTAAACTTGAAAATTTAACATAGTATGGCATAAATAAAATGAAATAAAGCCATTTAATTATTCACATGGTTATTCTACTAATCAAATAATCAGATGCCAAATCAATAACCACTTTCATAATGATGGAATGCATAATGCCAGACTATCATAACCACATAGTCAAGGCCTCGTGCCAAGACTACAAATAAGATTTTGTCAAGGCCTTGTGCCAAGACACTAGTTTGTCTCATGAGACCTACCGATGCATCGAGGAGCTATAGCGGGCTCCACCCGTCACATATTAAGTCCAATGCATTCCCATATGAAAAGGTTTAAACATAACATAAACATTCGTATTAAAACTAGCATACGAAATGTCAATACTTTCACCATAAACTATGAATGGTATAAAAATAGCACATCCACAGTCAAACATATCACAAAACCTTCAATACAATATATAAGTTTTGTATCATAATAAATCAACTTCAAATAATCTTAAAATCCATCAAAGGATGTTGACATAGATGAAATCAATATTCTTTTTAAAGAAATATCTCCTTTTAATTTGAAATCATTTAAGATCCATATAAAATAAAACATTTTCTTTGAAAATATTCTTATAAGATTGTAAGGGAAGCTTTGATGATTTTATAACGGCAAAAAATAGCCTCACCCGTCGTATAAGTTAAAAAAAATTCTTACCTTAATTCTGTCGAAAAGGTTAAAAAGGACTTGGTTTTGAAAACGACCGAAAGATTCCTTTATAAACCACTTATAAAAGTCAAAAAAGGGTATAAATGACTTTAACTCATATTTTAGTAAATAGTAAAAATGTTTTGAAATACATTTTTAAGAAACATGGATGTGGATGATAAAGAGATCCCAGTAGATTATTACGTATAAACAACCTCGGATAATGAAGAGATTGTGAAATAACCCTTACCTTGTAATTTTCCTTGGTTGGGGTAGGTTAACCTCCTGTATAATGGTGAAATAATTGTTATTAAATTATAAAATAATCATATACATTAATATGATATCATATATGATCTTTTAATATTGATTTGATAATAATGTCTTAGTATTATAGTTGTTTCGGGTGTTAGCTTACTTGTTTTCTTTTATATGTTTTGTTACGTAAGACATGTTTGTAAAGGATAGGTTTTATATTATTCATATCCAGAATGATATCAAGTCCTTAAACATCATTTTTTAAATCATCAAATGATAATTATACTTGAATGGATACGATGGAGAATGAATCTCATCGCATTTGTGGAGACGGTAGACCGTACGTACGCACGAGCGACAATATCATTATTTTGATATTAAAATAATATATAAATGGATGGTATATCATATATACAGAATCATTAACATGTTATATTTATTATTTACATGAGTTACACATCATTATTATACCCATCCAAATAATATTATATTGAATAACAATTACACCACGACGTGGAGACGGTAAGCCGTACGTACGCACGTATGGTGACATGTTATTCAAAGGGTGGATAGAATACTGAATATGGTTGTACCATATTTATAATAATATAACAGTATATATATGATACAGGATTTATTATTTTATAATGGTAACAACAAAGGACGAAGAAGTGGAAGAAGAAATGAACTTAGAAAAGGGTGGTGAAATCATTACCTCTTCTTCGGGTTCTTCCTTTTGATTTGATCAAAAGGGCTCCTTAGGTTGGCTTTCTGATCAAACTAAGGCCCCTAGGTTGTAGTGAGGGAAGTCGGGAGAGTATGTGGCAGAGTTTGGCCGAACCAAAAGGCTTTAAAGTTGTGAAGAAATGAGAAGGAGGAGTGCCCTTTTATAAGAGGGGTGAGGGGCACCTTTGGAAAAGCTAGAAATAATTAATTTATAATAAATTCATATTCGGTTTCTAATGGATACAAAGTTTATTATTCAAAGGTTAAGGTGGGGAGGGGTCGAAAACAACTCAAACAATAGAATTTATACAGTTTTGGGTACTTATATTAACCTTATCTTTAAGTATTAACTCTAAGTTAATTAGTTTCACTTTTACAATGTCTCTTTGTATTTTTATATAATATGGTTAATAAACATACTACATACATCCAAGAGACCCCCAAGTGGTCCATTAATTATGAAACTATCATGATATAAGTCTCTTGTCCGAACCTTAGATTTTTAGGAATTTAAAATAAATTAATAATATAATATTTGTTTTAAAAACTCTTTTATGTCAATTTTGACACTATTCAATAGTTTATTTTTGTGAAACTCATAACAGATTGATTACTTAGAACAAAGGCAATTAAATAAATCCTAATATATCATATTATCCTAGAAAATTAGTTTAATTCATTAAAAGTTTCATATTATATTTATTTGGGTATTTATAATATCAATTATTTTAATTTTTCACTATTATAGTAATTACTGCATCATCATTGTGTCATAAATAAAATAAATTGTTTAATGTCTAAAAATTATAAATAAAATATCATTATGTAGGAAATCTTTTTATATTTCTAATGAATATTTATAATCTAAAATCAAACATATATAACCCTATGTAGCAATTGTTTTTCTAAAAGATATATGCTTGTGTCATTTTTGTATTCATTTTAACTTAATTAAAATAAAGTGTCATTATCACTTACAAGTGGATCCATGGGGTCCCGAAATCGACCCAAAGATGTCCATGGTCGACCATGTATCAACCAATAGGGTTAAGACACGTTTTAGGGTAATTTAGTATTATTATAATATTATTTTTTAACCCTTATTTACCGGATTTACCCTTAACCATGGTAAATAAAATATTTACCGCAGTAATTATTCAAAATGTCTAAAAATAAAAGTTACCTATTTACACAATTTTAACATTCTGATTCCAAATATGGAATCCATTTTCCTAAATTCAAAACACATAAGTGGCAGAAATTAATTTAAAATTAATTCCCGCTTTCAAAACAAAAAGAGTGTTTTTAAGAGATAATAACAATCAAAAGATTGACACTTGTTTATGTTCGGTTTAATTGTAAAATTATTTCCAATGACCAACATTATATTAAATGGTAAATATATATTCTAAATATACTTTAAACCCACTCAAATTCATAATTTATCACTATTAATTATTTTGATTAAAAAAGTTGGTTTTAATTAAAATTTAGTAATTTTCACTATTCATCAAAATATGAAAGTTATCCGAAAAGTACCAGAATTTCACCTTAGGCTAAATTAGATATTCCGAATCCAAAAATGAAGTCCATTTTGAAATATAAAATATATATAATTTTAAAAAGTAGGTATTACTATTCATAACGGCTAGTTTGATTGGTTGTTAGAACTCCGTGTTGCGTACAACACATGTTATCGCATTACTCAAAGAGAAGCGTACCGTAGAAGATTGGGGTGTTACAACATGACTCTATTTGGATGCTACCACTTAATAATATGGAAGTGAATGAGGGGCACTGCAGCCATAGCATCCTCAAGCCCAATAGTGCAGTATACTGGCAAGTGGTCCGTAATACTTCTGTATGGAATCCATAAAATCTAGAATGACAAGTGTTTTTGACAAAAAATCACATAACTAATAACCAAAATTGATGATATTATTAAATATGTTAGAAATTTATTGATTCTATATACATACCTAATTAGGTAAGAGATAGTCCAACTATAGACGATATACGCCCAAATGTTGTCTTGGAACCACGTAAAAATTATGTTTCTGACACCACCTATAAAATACATCCACGATAGTGAAAAATAGTAAGAATATATATTTAATAACTCATAGTAGAATCAGAAACCAATATAAATGACTTATCATCCCAACTTTTACGGGGAGCATCATGCATCACCTCCATCTCGACGGGCGGACCAACAAGGTCAGGGTGGAATGTTGGGATGCTCTGACATGCTCACATCTGAATAAGGAGGACCCATCCCCTGAGACTTGTGTGGTCCCTATGGGATAGCCTACATAATGTTCTGTACATGTATACCATGCAGGAGGATCCACAACTATACTACCCATCATGATCAAAGTCCTCTAGTAGGGGTAGATACATCATGTGCACTTGCATCCCCGAGTGATCAGAACACATGTCCCCACCAATGAGTCGTAATATATATGCATGGGCGTAATGCATGATAGTCTGCTCATCATCACAATCCTATAAATGTGGAATCTACAACTCCAAACAAGGCATAGATATGGATTCTCTATCTGTAGGCCTACGGTTGGACAAAATATCAACACCTAACAAGCGCTGAGCAAGGTCTGGCGAAGCTGCACGACCGTGTCCAATAACGGGTCTCCCCTGGATAGGAATACCAAGAATCACTACCACATCCTTGAGGGTGATGGTTAAATCTCCCTCATGTAGGTGGAATGTGTGGGTCTCTGGTCCCCACCTCTCAACGAGGGAAGAAAGTAGGTAATTATTTACAAATGTGAAATCAGATATGGTAAGGCTATAGAATCCAACACGGCACAAGTACGGTCTAATGGCCTGGGGAGGCTTCCTATGATGAAAATGGTGTGCTCAATGCACCTTGATAAATTGATATAGAAAACCCTCTAACACAGCCTATGAAATATGGGTAGGATGCTAAGTGATTAGTATGGTATCATCCGTTTTCGTTTAAACAAATGTGTTGAGTCAATAAGGTTTTTCCTTCTGACTTTTTCATTCCTTCTTGTTTTGAAAATCACAAACACGTTATACTTAAAAAAATCTATATATTACTTCTATAAGGAAAATTTTCTTCCTTAATTAAATTTATCCTTACCTATATTTCCTTATTCATATCATAAATTTGTCTAAGTATAAAATTCAGATTGAAGTCCAACACCTCGGAATCATATAATACTTAGATATAAGTTATTCTGTTTTCCATTCCAAATTCTGGGTATGAACTATAATGAAGTTCCACTACAAATTCTGGATACAAACTCTAATGAAGTTCCACTCCGAATTCTGATCTGAACTTCTAGTAGTTCGACTCCGAACGTCTAAGTCGTTCGACTCTGAACATCTAGTAGTTCGACTATGAACTTCTAGGTAGTTCGACTCCGAACATCTGCCAGTTCGACTTTGAACTTCTAAGAATTTTGACTCCGAACTTCAAGTAGTTCGACTCTGAACTTCTAAGTAGTTTGACTCTAAAATTACACCAATTTGACTCTGAAATTCTATGTAGTTCAACCCCGAACTTCTATGAGTTCGTCTCCGAATTCTAGTGAAGAATTATGATTAAGAATTCTCATTATGAATTCCTTAGGGAAACCGAATCTGGATATCTTAAGTACTATAGACTCTGAATTAATTTTCTGAGTAGACTCTAAACTTTCATACTTTTCAATCATTCTGAACTTTTATTTTCTTACATTCCAAAATTCAGTTTTACTTATGCATACACATATTTCATTACAAAACCATGTCGTGCTTTTAGTTATTGACTAATCGTTGTTTGAGTGACACATGTACAGGTCCCTTCGAAATTCAATTAAAAATATGACCGTTGGAGGAGGGAGTCGACCGTTGGTGCTTCACCTAAAAATAGGAGCTCATTTGAAAAGAAGAAACATCTTCGACACAGAACTTTGTCAACTTTGACATTGGTGATTACATGATGTTGAAGTAATTTGTAGACAGATAGGTTCTTATCAACTCTCAGGCTTCGTGCAGAAAGTTTGAATAGCTTGTCCAACTTTACCTTGTGCAAACTTTCTTTGTGTGACACTGATTGTTGTTGATTACAATTGAGGGCTTCCAGGGATAGGAAGAAAGAGGTTCCAACACCTTAAACTTGAGGGCTTCCTTACTGAGAAAGAAAGAGGTGTCGACTACCTGATATTTGAGGGCTTGCGGGGATAGCATGACAGACTCCAATCTTCTTATCAAGGGCTTACCCTAGTGTGGGTAATAAAGACTTTCTTGAAAATATAAATCAAGGGACTTCATATCTAGGGATTTTGGATACCCTTCTCTTTGGGTTAAAAGAGTAATTGTTCATTACTAGGAGTTTGACTACTTTGTTTTTTCCGCAGCATTTTGTATTACTAAGCAAATTATAACTTTTGTACACTTCTATAATTATACTCTGATTTAATTAAATTCTATATACATTAAGGTAGAATATTACTTTTGTTAAGTTTCATTTCTAGAATCATTTATCCAGAATCTAGTTAGTCTTTAGAACTTAGAGGTGCTGTGAATTTTTGTTATACTAAATTTCCTAAGGGATTTTTTTAAAAAATTACTATTCACCCCCCTCTTGTATCTGAGAATGAAATTCTTAATTCGATCCTACATTTGGTATAGTAGAGTATATAATACTCAGAGTTATACCATCCTAACAATCGGTATTAGAGGTTGGTTTAATCTGAATTAGTCACACGATTATATTCAGAAAGGATTTCTCGGATTCAGATTTTCCAGATCCATATTATTTGGATTCATATTTCAGGATTCATATTTTTCATAATCATAGTTAGGATATAATTTTTTATTAGAGATATAATTTTTCTTGATTAGTATATTTTCTCTTGTTTACAAACTCGTACTACTAACAAGTTTGTGTGAAAGATTTTCTAAAGGATGGCAGGAATCAATGTTGGTTCTATTGACAACATACATCCTACAAGACCACCAATTTTTTATGGTAATGACTAAGAATATTGGAGAGACCATATGAAGTCATTTTTTATCAATACTGGGGTAGATAACTTTGATATGCTTACTAGTGACTATAAAATTCTTGATAAGGAAGTTAGAAATTTTACCAACCAGGAGAAGCAAGAATACCAAATCAACTATAAGGTACGCAATACTTTACTTTGTTCAATGACTAGAAACATATATATCTAAATTTCTTCTTGTGAAACAGCTAACTGTATTTGGAAGAAACTAGAGGTTACACATTTTGGTACATCTAAGGTGATTGAGACTTGAAGATCCACGCTCAGAACTGAGAATCATGGTTTTAATTTTCCTTATGGAGAACCAATTTGTAAGGTGAAATAGAGATTCATTACTATCATGAATAGCTTACTATCTATGGGAGAGAAAGGTCCATATGTTGATGTCCTTGTCAAAAAGATCATTGATATTATTCCTAATGAGTGGGAATCAAAGAGAACTGCTATAGATGAAAATAGGAAGGTTACTCAGATTTCTCTTGATGAATTGTTTGTAACTCTTTTTCAACATGAGACTAGAATGAAGAGAGATGCTGACAACATAAAGAAGAAGAATGGGAATGGTAGTGTTGCTTTTACTACAACATCAAATAACATGAAAGCTAAGACTCTTGAGAGAGTTACTAGATCCAAATCTAATAAAATTATTATCCAATATGAATCTAGTGAAAGTGAAGTCTCAGAAAATGAGTTAGCTAAACTAGCTCGATGTATGAATAATATAGCCGGATAGAGAAATTTCCAATCCAAATATAAGAAGAAGGAATGGAAGGATAGGAAAGATTCAAAAGTCATATGCTATGAATTCAAGAGAGCTGGACACATATGATCAGATTGTACTTTGCTTAAAAGATAGAAATAGAAGAGAGGTATTCTAAAAGGAACAGGAAGAAGTTTTACAATGTTAAAGCTAAGAATGTTCTGAAAGCCAATGACACCTGGAGTGACAGTGGTGGTGACTCATCAGAAAAATCATTAGATTATGAATCTTCAGGATAGAATAATTTTGGTCTTTTAGCAAGGATACCCATTGATAATAATTTCTTTACGGATAAGGTACACAATGCTGAATCTATGAACAATGTTTCTCTAAATTCTAATGATAGTAAATATTATAACTCTTCGGATGAAGAATCTTCTTCTGATAAAGAAAATACCTTACATACCTATGAAGAAGTTTCAAGGTTTGTTGAACTGCTTGAGATTGAGAACTCAAAACTCATGAAAAATATTGATAAGGAAATTTCTAGAAATGATATTCTTACTGAGGAAATATCAGATCTTTCTAAAGATCTTGGTAAGAACATTTCTGATTTTGAATGTATTTCAAAAAATCTTGACTAATTAAGTTCTGAGAAGAATAAACATACTAAATATCTGAAAAATTAATTTCTAAGAAAAATGTTTTGGAGCCTTGCTCTAGTTCAAATATTTTTAAGATAAGAACTTATTTATTAAAATCAAATCCGAAATATTTTCCTCAAGTATGTGTTTGTCAAACATTACCCTAGGTAAAGAAAATTTTGATAAAATTTATTCACAAATTAAACCTTAATGTAATACTTTTGTTTTTGGTTACACTAGTTCTAAAATGATTTTTAGTAATAACTACTTTGTTCCTCAAAGTGCCCCATTTTGCACAAAGTGTTAATGTAGTGGTCACTGGGAAAATAATTGCTCCTTAAACAAAACCCAATCATTATGATTTCATAAATCTTATTTTCCAAAAAATATGTGGGTACCCAAAATTTTGTTATCTAACATTTTTGGATCCAAGAATGTCTGGAATCTAAAAATCTAACTTTTTCTTATTTTCAGGAAAATACGAAAATTACCAACAACAATACATGGTATATGGACTGTGTATGTTCCTAACATATGACTGGTAACAAAGACTATTTTGAAAAGATTATCAAAAAGAAAGGATGAAAAGTAACTTTCATAGATAATGCTCAGGGTGAAATTATTGGTATAGGTAACATCATTCTTCTTGGAAAAACTTTGATTTCAAATGTTTTATTTATTAATGGTATTAAGCACAACCTCATCAGTATAAGCCAATTATGTGATGATGGATAACTTCTAAATTTTAGGAATGATAAATGCTTATTTCACAATTCCAAGGAAGAATTTATTCTTTCTACTAATAGGTAGGAGAATGTTTAAACACTAAACATAGAAGACCTTAGGAGCCAAGATTTACCTTATCAAGTGCAATGGAAGATCACTCTTTGTTACGGTATACAAGGTTAGGACAATGTAACCTTATGAACTTATGCAATCATTCTAAGAAAGGTTTAGTTAAGGATCTACTAGAGCTTAGATTTGATTCTTCAAAAGTTTGTGACCCTTTGTCAATATGGAAAGCAACATAAATCAAGTTTTAAATCAGTCGGTGATGTCTCAACTACTGATTCATTACAGCTAGTGCATATGGATCTTTTTGGTCCAACACAAACTGGAAGCATTGGGGGAAAGTATTATGTATTTGTCTTAGTTGGTGATTACACTATATTTACGTGGGTCTATTTCCTTGAAAAGAAATCTAAAGCTTTTTCTTATTTCAATAGTTTTAGAGCCCAAGTCAAAAATGAGAAAAACCTTCCATGGAAACTATTCATAGTGATCATGGAGGAGAATTTCAAAATTCTAATTTTGAAACTTTTTGTAGTAGAAAAGGTATTACTCACAACTTTTCAGAACCTAGAACACCTCAAAAAATGGGATTGTTGAAAGATGAAATAGAATTATTCAAGAGATAACTAGAACCATTTTGAGTGAGTATTCTATAGCTAAACATTTTTGGGGTGAAGCTGTAAGTACTGCTTGTTATACTATAAATCGTGTTTTGATTAGAACTTTTCTTATTAAAAACCCTTATGAATTATGGAATGGTAGAAAACCTATACTTTCCTACTTTAATGTTTTTGGATGCAAGGTATTCATTCTGAATACTAAATATAATTTACAAAAATTCACACCAAAAATCTGATGAAGGAATTTTCTTTGGCTACTCCACAACTTCTAAGACTTATAGTGTTTTCAACAAAAAAAACTTGTACTTTTGAAGAAACAGTACATATCAAATTTTATGAAACTGATCCTTTTGTTTTCAAACAATCCAATCCTATATCCTCGGATGTGTTTTCAAAAACTAATTATCAACCTATGATAGAAAATACTTCTGATAAGGAAAATGTTCAAGAAGATACTTATGAAACATTTACCCCAAAATATTTTCTAACCTATGTTGATGAACAAGATTTAAAAAATCCAAATCAGTCATTTCTAAAGAATCATTCCATTGATAGCATCATTGGTGATGTCAATCAACCTTAAGGACTAGAAGTTCCTTATGAAATGAAATAGAACATCTAGAATTCCTTTCCCAATTGGAACCAAAAAGAACTGATGAAGCTTTAGGTGATGATGATTGGATAAAAGCCATGTAAGATAAACTAAATGAATTCTAAAGGAATAAAGTTTGGACCTTGGTTAAAAGACCTAAGGAAACTTATGTGATTTTGGTAAAATGGGTCTTCAGAAATAAGTGTGATAAAAATGGAGTCATCGTTAGTAATAAAGCTAGATTAGTTGCTAAAGGCTATAATCAACAAGAAGGAATAGACTATGAAGAAACCTATGCTCCAATAGCTAGACTTGAATCTATTCGTATTTTACTTGCCTTTGCAGCATTATTCAATTTCAAACGTTTTCAAATGGATGTGAAATGTGCTTTATTTAACTGTTATGTTCAAGAGGAAGTTTTTTTTTTGAACAACCTCCTAGATTTGAAGATACAAAACATCGTGATCATGTTTTTAGACTTACCAATGCTTTGTATGCTCTTAAACAAGCCCTTCAAGCATTGTATAATAGACTTAGAGTATTTTTGCTTCAAAATAACTATGTTAAAGGAAATGCAGATCCAACCCTTTTTATAAATAAATATAAGAAAAATGTTTTTATTGTTCAAATTTATGTTGATGACATTATATTTTGTTCAAATTAGCAATCTCTAACCAATTACTTTACGGATATAATGAAAAATGATTTTGAAATGAGTATGATGGGTGAGTTAACATTTTTCCTTGGTTTTCAAATCTCTCAATAACACGAAGGAATCTATATATCCCAACATATGTATATTAAAGATATTCTTAAAAAGTATGGATATGACAACACTAAGAGTATAAGTATTCTCATCGGTACCTAAAACACACTTCATCTTGATGAAGCTGGGAAACCAGTAGATCAAACATCTTTTAGATGTATGATAGGAAGCCTACTTTACGTGATATCTAGTCGACCAGGCATAATGTTTTCAGTTTGATTATGTTCAAGATATCAATCCAATCCTAAGGAATATCATTTATAGACCGTGAAAAGAATTTTTCACTACTTGAAGGGAACCGTGGTTTTAGGACTATTTTATACTTCTGGAAATGTTTTTGTTTTAAAAAGTTTTTTGGATGCTGACACTAGTGTATGTAGAATGGATAGAAAGAGTACATATATAACTCTTCATTTCTTAAGAGATTCATTAGTTTCATGGTCTTGCAAGAAGAAACTTTCTATAGCACTATCCACTACTGAAGATGAATATGTAGCAACATGAAGTTGTTATGCTCATGTTTTGTGGATGCAACTCACACTCACAGATTAAGGCATGAGTTTTAATAAGAATCAAATTCTGTGTGATAACATAGGTTCCATTGCCCTTAGTAAAAACCTGGAACATCACTCTCGTGCAAAGAACATAGATATTAGGCATCACTTTCTTAGGGATCACACACTTAAAGGAGATATGATTTTACAATTTATCGAAATTCAAGATCAACTTGATGATATATTCACAAAATCTTTACCCTCTGATATATTTGAATACATTAAATAGAATTTAGGAATGATAACCGTGAGGCAATATTCCTTCATTAACTTCATGTTGAACCATTATCCTTACAGTAATAAACTACTTTTCATAGGGGGGTACATTTGTTATTCAAGCTTTTCATATTTTTCATAATGATATTTTCATGATTTTGTAATGATGTTTTTCATAGTTTTCATAGTTGAGTTTTTCAAAATAATTTCACAAGTGAAAATTTTTGTTATAAGAGTTTTTGTAATGGAAATTCTCGGAACAGAATATTTTCCTAATGAAATTCTCGAAACTGACCTTTTTTTAATGGATGTCTCAGAACTAAAGTTTTCATACTAGATATTTTCGTAATGAAGTTTTCATACAAGAAATTTTTGTAATGAAATTTTTAGAATGGGAGATTTCTGTAATGATATGTTCGAGACTGAATTTTTCATAATGAAATTCTTTAGACCTTAAATTTTAATAATAAAATATTTGAAACTGAAACTTTGTTAATGGCAATTTTTTGTATTCAGAATTTTTGTAATGAAAATTTTTCGTACACAGTTTTTCATACTCAAAATTTTTCGTAGTGAGTTTTTCGTAGTCAAATTTTCTTCAAGAAGAATATTACCTATTACGAATAAACTATCTATCCAATCTGAAAGGTAATACTTCCTTATTTAAATTTTTTGTAATCATTTTTAGTTACTGGTAGTTTCTTTTTTTGTAAAATTTCTTGGATTCATTAATTCTTAAATCCGAATGTTTTTATTAAAACCTCAAAATATCGGATTCAATTTTTCCTTGCGGGTATATTTTCAACCATTAGATCTGATCAAACTGATTCACAAACTTTTGATGGGTTTTGGAAGTTCAAAGGTCATCTCCATCTCCTATATAAAGGGGACCTCTAAAGTTATCCCACATCGATCTCAAAGCTCTCATGTGTCGAATCCCTGCCTTAGTTCTTAAAGCCCAATCTGAATCCCTCAGACCTCCTCGATGCCAAATGTCTGGAGAATCCACTTCTCAAGAAATGTCTACCACCAAGCCGATCTCAAAATAGAAAATATACAGAGAAAGACTAGTCCATCCTAATTTTAACAAGTACGATTCTATCATCTCTGAGAACATCAAGCTGAATGGTTGGGAAGTTGTGTGTAAATCCAAGATAGGTTTTCAAGATGTGGTCTATCCAGAGTTATGTGTAGAGTTCTATGAATCAGCATGTTTCTTTGAGGAAGAAGGAAGAGAAAAGTTTTCTTTCAAGTCTTATGGAAAGACTTACTAGCTTACTTAAACCAAGGCGGAGAACTTGGTGGGGCTGTCTGTTGATGGAGAAGCTGAATATTGCTCACACAAACATCCTTATATTCAAGGAATTTTTTGTTAAGGTGAAGGCTTTGTAGTGTCTGGGGCTTGATGATGTAAAGACAACCATGATTTCTCACCTATATTAAAATAATCGGATCCTTCAGCTATGGATACAAGGTTTCTTGGTTCCGAGAAAGGGTGACAAAGATACCCTGAAGAAGAGTGATATATATTTCTTAGACTACTTGGTGAATATAATAAAAATTAATCTAATGAGGCATGTTCTTGTGACAATCAAGAACATCAAGGAGGGAAATTTAAGAGCTCAAATCATCATGTACCATGACTTACAATCAAAGTTGATAGTTTGGTGTTTGGATTCTATCAAGATTGCATGAAAATATAAGGCATGGAACTGTAAGGTAATACTTGTATGTGATGATACCGTGAAAAGGATGAATATGGCCTATTCCAAGGAAATAGGAGAGTTTTATAATTTTCCATAGGAAGTGGCTGAATCCAATCCGGAATAGGATGAAGCTAATCCTAAAAATGTGGAGAAGGTTGAACCGGTGAAGAAATTCAGTAAGAAGAGAAAGTTGAAAGAGGTTGTAGCTAAAGTCAAGAACACCAAAGAAAAAGAAACCCAATCCGCACCTCCCAAGGCAAAGAAACAAAAAGAATATCTGGATGAGGAGGTGGCTAAGTGGAGAGAGCTTAAGGAGAAGAGGAAGGAAGGGGATCCTCAGTTCGAATTCGACCCTGATGAGGCTAAGGCCCTAAAAGAAAAAGTTATTGATGAGTAAGAAAAGGCAATAAAAAGAGAAGAAGTTGATGAAGAAGATGTCAGAGGAATATATTGTTCAGTCTCTCTTGAGAGCCACAAACATAGCCTCTAAAAATATTCATGTAACGGAAACCTTTCTTGTTGAGCCATTACCGGAGACCCATGGAAACAATTACTTCACTCCAGAAAAATCCAAATGGAAAGAATTTGTTCAGGTAGTAGAGGAATAAGTTGTAGAAAGAGTAGAAGAAGAAGAGGAAGAAGAGGTAGTTGAAGAAGAAGAAGAAGTGGAATAAGGAAGTGGTGATCTAGATGAATTTATCAAACAAGTGGAGGAGTATCAAGAGAAAGAAAACCCTTCAAAAGAATCCCCACTCTGAACTTCTGAGGTCGAGTCCTCATAGTTTTTCACTCTGTAAAATGGATATGAGAAAGAAGTTAAGAAAGATGATGATAAGGAGGAAGTGAAAGAAAATGAGTTGTCTGAGGAAGAGAGCTATGAAAAGCAGTTTCTTGAAGAAGGAACAGAGAAGGAGAAGTCCGATGAAGATAAGATTGTTCAAATCTATAAAAGTGAGGAAGAATATCTTGATGAAGAACCAATTCTGAAAGATGATAAGGAGAAGCAACTGCTTGTGGATACCACAAAAAAATACATTATAAGGAAGAAATATGTTGGTGGTTCTTCTAGACAAAGGTTGGTGTTGATTGAAAAGAACAAAAAACCCCAAGAAAGGTGTCTAATTTGGAATTGATAGCACTGGGTCATGATTTTGTTGTTGAATCTCTGAAGAAATTGGCGGACACCATTCCCATATTTCCCACCATAGACTCGAAGTTCCAGATGTTTCAACATATCCTAAATCAGAAGTCAGAATCATTATCCATGGTGATGGATAAGTGTGTAAAGATTGAGGCTGGGTATAAAAATTTTCTCATCATATATTATGTTCACAGAATGTCATACAGCAAGATAAATCTATGGTCTGAGAAAGTTGATGAAGATTTCTCAGAGCTTGATATATTTTAGAATAATGTTAAAGAAGCTTTTAACACTGAGGATACTAAGATGAATAATCTTAAGGATAAGCTATCCGATGAGCAAAATTCTCGATATTAACAAGTGAAAGGTCTGAATGGGAAGCTTAATTCTATTTCACAAAGTTGGAAAAGAGAAAGAAATCTTCGTATGGAGATCGAAGAAAAGCTTGTGAAGTAGGAAGAAATTCTTAAGGCATAGTCTGAGGCTTTGAAGGCCCAAGATGAAAGGATTAAATCATTAGAAAGGCAAGCTAAGGAGGATCATAAAGATTTGAAGAAGTTATAGGCTCTCTTGAAGAAGTTAATCCCAAAGGAGAATGAAGACAAATAATCTCAATCTGATCTTTTTTTGCTTTTGTTTTTTTCCCTTGTAAAAATTATTCCATATATAATAGAATTGTGGTTGCATGTTTTTTTTCATGCCTTTACTAATATTTCAGGTACCATATTTCTATTCTATTCCCTTAAATTCTTTATGAAAATCACAAAGGGGGAGAAAGAAAAAGAGCTAAAAAGAGAGAATAAAAATTTCTAAGTAAAGATGAACTATCCCTAAGTAAGGGGGGCTTATCTAGGTGTGAGTTTCTCATTACGAAGTTTTTCATTCACATAGTAATGAAAATTCCATTATCGAAATCATGAATACAATCCTTAGAGTTCTAAAGCCTAAGGGGGAGTTAGTTGTATTCATCATCATCAATGAACAAAGGGAGATAAGTTTTAATTTCAATGTCTATGGAAATTTTTCTAAGTTATTATATTCTTTTTCAAAAGGTTTTTTGTTCTTTCCAAAAAGGGGGAGATTTTTTAGTCAATAAGGTTTTTCCTTATGACTTTTACATTCCATCTTGTTTTGAAAATCACAAACACCTTATACTTAATCAATCTATATTTTACTTCAATAAAGATAATTTCCTTCTTAAGGAAATATATCCTTACCTATATTTCCTTATTCATATCATTAATTTGTTTAAGTATAAAATTTGTATTGAATTACAATACCTCGGAATCATATAATACTTTGATATAAGGTGTTCTGTTTTCCATTCCGAATTTCGGGTACGAACTCTAATGAAGTTACACTCCGAATTCTAGATACGAACTCTAATGATGTTTCACTCTGAATTCTGATCCAAACTTCTATAAGTTCGACTCTGAACTTCTAAGTAGTTCGACTCCGAACTTCTTGTAGTTCGACTCTAAACTTCAAAGTTGTTCGACTCCGAACATCCACCAGTTCGACTCCAAACTTCTAAGTAGTTCGACTCCGAACATCTAGTAGTTCTACTCCGAACTTCTTAGTAGTTCGACCCCAAACTTCTTCCAGTTCGACTCTGAACTTCTAAGTAGTTCGACTCTGAACTTCTATGAGTTCAACACTGAATTCTAGTGAAGAATTCTGATTACGAATTATCATTACGAATTCCTTAGGGAAACTGAATCCGAATATCTTAAGTACTATAGACTCCGAAATCATTTTCTGAGTAGACTCTGAACTTTCATACTTGGCTAACATTTTGACCTTTTATTTTCTTACATTCCAAACTTCAGTTTTACTTATGCTTACACTTTTTTCATTACAAAATGATGGCATTCATTTAGTTATTGACTAACCATTGTTTGAGTGACACATATATAGGACCCTCTGAAATTCAATAAAAAATATTATCGTTGGAGGAGGGAGCTATCTTTTGGAGATTCACCTATAAATTGGAGCTAATTTGAAAAGAAGAAACAACTTCGACACACATCTTTGATAACTTTGACATTGGTGCTTACATGCTGTTGAAGTGATTTCTAGAGAGATAGGTTCTTATCAACTCTCAAGCATCATGCAGAAAGTTCGAAGAGCTTGTTAAAAATTTTCCTTGTGAAGACTTGCTTCTGTGAAACTTAGATTGTTGTTGATTACAATCTAGGGCATCTAGGGATAGGAAGACAGAAGTTCCAACACCTTAAATTTGAGGGCTTCCTTGTTGAGAAAGATAGAGGTGCTGACTACCTGATAGTTTAGGGCTTGCAGTGATAGCAAGACTGACTCTGATCTTCATATTTAGGGCTTACCCTTGTGTGGGTAAGATAGACTTTCTTGAAATTATAAATCAAGGGACTTATTATCCAAGGTTGTTAGATACCCTTCTCTTTGGTTTAAAATAGTTATTGTTCGTTCCTAGTAGTTTGACTACTTTGATTTTTCCGTTGCATTTTGTATTACTAAGGAAAGTATAACTTTCTTATACTTCCTTACTTGTACTCTGATTTAGTTTGATTTTATACGCTTTAAGGTAGAATCTTACTTTTGTTAAGATTCATTTCCAGAATCATTTTTCTAGAATAAAGTTAGTCTTAGAACTTAGAGGTGTTTTGAATTTTGGTTATACAAAATTACCTTATGGTTTTTTTAAAAAAAGTAAAATTCACCCCCCCTCTTGTATCTGAGAATCTAATTCTTCATTCGATCCTATGTTTGGTATAGTAGATTATATCATACTCAGATTTATACCATATTAACAAAATGAAATGAGTCGTAAGTGTAAAATGTAAATATAATGTTATGGTTAGCATAATGTTCTGAATTTTAGAATGGAAGACATGACTCATTTATTCACATTGTTCGATGAAGTTATCTTTACCAAAAGAAATATAATTCTCTGTTTCTTTTGGTTTTGAATGGAATAAATGTAACAATAGGAATGAAGAGAAAAAAATAGAATGAAAAAATTATGTTGTGAAAGAATTTTACTAATGAAAATATCCTTGTAGAATTTTATTAATTGATACGTTCTTTAAGGGAATATATCTTGGTTTTGGGTTTTTTTGTAAGGTTTTAAGGGTTAGGTTTATGATTTTTGGGTTGGGGTTTAGGTTTGAGAGTTTAGGTTTATAATTTTGATTTTAAGGTTTAGGAAAAAAATTTATGGGTTATGTGTTATGCTTTTGGGTTTTGAGGTTTAAGAAAACCGAGAAAAGAAAGGAGAGATAATAAAATTTACTTTACAATATGGTTTAAGATTTGTTATTTTGAATTTATGAAAAAAATTATATTATCTAATATTTTATTTAAGGAATAATGAGAAAGTGATTTCCTGAATGAAAGAATGTTTTTATGAAATAATTCTATTATCTAAAATATTGGGTCTTGAATTTGGTTTGACATATTTTGGAGGAGATTTATGATTAACTAATTATAGATTGGATTAAGATAAACCATGTCAATTACTAATGATGTTTTTTGAATTTATATTTTTATATATATTTAATAACTTATGCTAATCATTATGATACTATTTTTTGGTTATAGAATAGTTTATTAAAATATCACACATGATTTAACCAAAAACCATGGCAAAAGGGAAGATGTTTTGGGTTTGGGTTTAGGTTTGAGGGTTTAAGGATTCTAATTTTGACATTAAGGTTTAAGAAACATGTTTCTGGGTTAAGTGTTATGATTTAGGTTTTTGGGTTTAGAAAACTAAGAAGAAAAAATATGTGGTAACAACATTTACTTTACAATATGAGAATGTCACAATGAAGACAATACACCATTATGGATGAGATTGTGGACATGACCCAACGATGTTAGGGAATCGTTTCTAGTTATGACCTTATTTATGACATATCGTTCATCAAAAACTCTGCTCTTTTTCTTGAGGCATGTCCATCTCATTACACATCCTACTGGCCTTCGGTCTCCCCTGAGGACGTAACTAATTCATGTCAGGTATCACTATCGGTTAGCCTTCAGGAATTGGGAAATAACAATACTCCCCAATAGGTTTTCATGCTGCAACATAATAGTTAGCTATGGTATCCATCTGGTACACTGGATCAACATATTATTTCCATGATATGTTCATAGCGGCACATGTTGTGATGGTGTGTGTGCATGGAAACCATAAGGCCTAAAAGTTTCCACATTGAAATTACCTTGTTTCCAGTAATACCACCATTTTGTCACCGATGTGATTTTTGATGGGTTTTTAATGATCTTGAACTTCAAATAATGATTCTTCTCATCGAAAAAGGCAGATGTGATAACCAGTAGCTTCTTCAATATTCTTTTCAATCTCTCGTTGATGTGTCATCCATATCTTAGCCCATGTGGTATTCTGTCTCATGCTAGTTTTTTTCTATCAAAACAGTACATCACGCATCGATATAATGTCTCCTAAACTAGGGAGGTTATAAGTAGCTTTAGAATCCCTTTGAAGACACCATTGATTCACTCTACAATATTTGTCATCATGTGTATGTACCTCTTCCCCTCATCATATGCCACTGTACATTTCCCTTTTGGAATCTGCATCATATAATCATAAACATCTTGATTAGCCTGGAATATTTTTTTGAAACTTCTTTTAATCTTTTATTGGTCCAACTCTTGTGCTACACAGAATAGATGATATTTCACATAAGTTGATTTTATCTTTATGTTTAAATAGTGAAAAATAACTAATAAAATGCTTAGAAAGCCTCGTGATTCCCTTCTTCATTGGTTCATTGTGGAACTTTTTATGAACATTGATAGAAATATTTCTAATGAATAACTGATGATGTGTATTTGGGTATCTCCATGTATCAAGATCCACATTGATTGCCTCATGAATTTCCCGATGGTGATCATATATCAAAAAACACCCCAAATGTTGGTGAAATGGTTACTAATACATGCCAGAAACTAACTCAATGATTCATAGATTTCTTTCACTATAATGGAAAAGGAAAGAGGATGAGGTAAAAAATTTCCATCTTGGGTTTCCACAATCTACAATACGCCCTTGTATTTTCGGTACAGAAATGTTCCATCAATCTGAATAAACTATTTGTTGAAACGAAATGTGGAGATATAGTGAAGGAATTCCTAGAACAACGGATGAAATTGAACATGAGATGGATCAAGTAGGTTATCATGAGACACATTTTCATTTGTATCTAGATGGAAGAAAACTTGGTTATGATGCCTCATTATGGATATCAATTGTGAAAACACTCGATATGAGTCATCCCAATCACCACCGACTTTCACAGTTTCCTTCTATTTTTCCATCCATGCCTTATTACGGGAAATATTATAACCGAATTTCAATTGAATCCTCTCTTTCATAAGGGATATTGGAAAATCATGACATTTCCTAATCATCTCAACAATAATAGATGACACAAATTCATCATACAATGAGGTATAATCCTGTGTGAGGCTTGGTTGAACGCAAGTATGAGCCACCTCAATCCTTGAGATTCTCCGACCTCAAAATGTAATGTCTGGAATCACCCTCAAGAGAAATCTACAATCATCCCCATACGACTCACACCATAGGAAATATTTACTACGAAATGATTCATGAACTATATAGTTATAGTGCCTCTCAATATGAAATCTCTTTATCATGATTTTTAATGCATCTTTACTTGGAAAATTCCTTCCAATATATATGGTTTGGTCCAGCTCACTAAACATATCTGGTACAACTCTGGGGAACTCAGTTGCTAGTGTGAGAACATTATTTTAAAATTTAGGAACATGTGTCATTACTTTTGACCAAGATGAAAGGAGTGGTGGGTTATTTTTTGTAGGTAGAGGTTGATGTACAACTACTGCATTTTTCAAAAACTCCTTCCTAACATCAGTTGATCCCGCCTCATAAATACTGTTTTCACCATCTGATTTGTCATTATGAAACTCCTCATCAGAAGTTGCATTGACATGTATATCCGGGAGATCATCTAGGTTGTCCTCTTCTGCTGCTCATTTGGAATAGGATCAATTTCATGGGGTGGACTGTCTTCAACCACTCTTATAATTCTACATATTCGTACAACTAGACGTTGTTGTTGTACAGTAGCAACATCAATATATAACTCCATGATGGTACCATCTGACCATTGAGAAAATAAATTAATTACTTGGTCCCACTGTGCATCAGCAAACAATGGATAAGCTAGATGCCAAAGTTTTTTCAGGAATTGAAAATTTCGATAACTCATAGACTTGATCTCTTTATCATTTCCCAGATTTAATGAACCACAAATTCTCTCTTTGAGGTCACTTATGGTTAAACAATCAGTTGTACTGACCTCTTTTATTGGTTGTGTACTATAAGAATATCCTTTCTCAGTTCGAATAACCTTCCAATAGCTATACACACAGGCAAACATGACTCATTACGTCAAAAATATTTCTTTCATTGAAATTATATAAGTGTAACAACTATTAATAATTAATTATAATTAACCAATCATATGTATTTTTTTAATCCTATGTTATCATTAATTAATCTATAAATAATCATTACTAATGGTAAGTATTATTTTAAAACTATATATAACTAACTAAACTACTTAATACATAACATATTTAATTACTAATAATAACTTATTTAACTAACCACTCATTCTTTAATCACTAGTTAATCAATATTATGTTATTATTTAATTATTTATTCCTTAATCCTTAATCATATTATATTCATTAGATATTTATAATTAATTAATCATATGTATTCATTTTTAATCCTAATTTATCATTAATTAGTCTATAATTAGTCATTACTAATTACAAGTATTACTTTTAAACTATATATAACTAATTAAATTTCTTAAATAGATTTAATTGCTAATAAAAACATTCAGTCATTAATGCTTTTGTCCTTATTTCATTTAATAACATCATAATTATAATTTTATCCTTGATAAATATACTAATTTATTTTATTTTTTCTTATATATTTTAGTGGTTTATAAAGAAAATATGACTCATCTTAAGCATATCCCCCAGGAGTGTCAAACTAGGAGTGCAATAAGGCCCATTGTCCTGCACCAGTTCCCATTATAGTCTAGCTCAAAGATTTTTTTAGGTTTTACCCCTAGGTACTTCTGTTCTATATCCACATCCACTTGTTCGTATCCAGGCAAGGATTTTATTTCTTATATAACCACATAATCTTTAAGCTACCAAAATTTCACAATACATAATCTTAAATTAATCCTATGTAAATCTATACTTAATCTATACTACTCACAATAATTATTTCAAACTATATATAACTAATTACAGAACCTAATAAAAAACTATTACAAACTACATAATATACTTAAAAATGAAATATTTAAAACTAAAAATAATTCTATTAAACAAATAAAAAACATTAAATTAAATAAATAAGAATACCTCTAAATGATGATTCACCAAAACCCACATAGAAAATGAGTTTTTTAGAGAGAGACAGAGAGAATTTAGGAGAGATGAAGCAATGAATTGAGTGAGGAGAAGGGGGGTGTCTTCACTTTTATAGGGATTTGAGGCCAAGGTGGCATCAGCGGTGCGGCCTTTAGCCTCTTGGTAAGGCCAAAGGCAGCATCCGCAGGGCTGCCTTTGGTATTTCATAGAGGCGAAAGGCGGTATCCCCCCCCCCCCCACCACCTTTGCCATGTCATCGATCCAGGCCAATGGTGGCATAAGGGAGCAAGGGCGGCATCAGCGAGGCTGCCTTTGTAGAGTATTTTTTTAAAAAAATCAACCTATGTCGTTTTTAAAAAAAATCTGAAAATGTATTAAAAAACTCAGAGTACATGTCTTGTACCCAAGTTCATTACATATGGACATGTCATGGGACACAAAATTTTCAAATAAATAATTACACATAGTGAATTTATTTCATAGTATGTGCTATCCAGGCTAGCCTAGCACATGGCTTGATAGATTATATGGTGTGTAGATGGTGTACATATTGTGTAATCTACATAGTTTTGTGGTGAAATTCATGCAAGGTGTATGGTAAAATACACGTTCAAAACCATGTGAGACTGAAAGCCTGGATAAATAATGATATAAATGTCATGTATCTGGAATAAATCACATATATTTTATTGATTCCCTCATCCGAAATTCGTGTTGAGTTTTTCTAGGGTTGTGAAAACACACCGAATGTGGAACACACAACCTTTATCTGGTTTGTACTTATCGTGTAGTCCGGTCAAAAAACATGCCAAAGATGATAAATGTACCATGGATATGCAACAACCAAGGTACATTTCCTATAGCTATATTTTACACAACATGTGTTTTCCCAATAAATAACAGAATAAATTTACATTAAATTGAAAAATGATAATATTTAATCTATATTTTTTATTGGAATATGCAGTGTGTTAGAAAAATTAATTAATGTTTTAAATAATTTTAAATACTCAATTTATTTATTGTAATAAATATATGATTATTGGTTCTTCGGTTTATTTAGAATGAATGATATTAATGATGGGAATCTTTAAATGAATTTGGATGGTCTTTAATATGAAAAAAAAATTTAATTCCTTCTTTCATTCATGTGATATTATATTAATAATAAATAATGAATAAGATATGAATGTTAACTACTTATACATTATAGTATTAATTTAACATATTCAACCATTTATGGTCCTTAATAATACCTATATATGTGATAGAATTATTTAATATAAGTTATTTCATGGGTTTTTAAATATTTTTTATTCAATTAAATATGACGGTCAGTGTGTTATCCCTCCATCCATTATTATATAGAAACCATGTGTCTATGGTTATTTTTGAAATTCCACTTAGCCAATAATTTGGTTCCCCTAACCTATATGTGGGTTATAAATACATGTAATTAATGGAGTATCTCAAGGAACATGGAGACAGATCGGGATGGAGTCAAAATGATTGCATCCCAGGTGACACATAGGTGGACAGGTGGAATATTGTAACTCACGTAAAGACTGTCACAACGAGTTATTACCTCTGTCATAGGTTGACTAATTATCATTTTAATAAATTAGCCACTAAATAATAATCTTATTATGTCAATTATTTATTCATTTATTTCTATATATGAGTTATTTATTTTTTAGATGAAAGACCATGATCACATAAATAATTGAATTAATGTGAAAATACGTAATTTAAATTAATAGATTATAAGTAATTATTTTATCCAAAATGGTTAATTAATTAAGTAAAATCCACTTTATATTTATTTACACATGTAAACTAAAAAAAACAAGATAAAATATATGTATAATAAATTAAAATTCGTCAAATGTATATTATGCCATACATGGCCTTCCATTACTTGATTATGAATGAAATCCTTTGAACTAATCATTTGACAAAACCTATTTTGGAAACATAATTTTAACATGGGTCTATTATGATTCTTATTGGTTGACATAACCATCTTATTTAAAGAGAATTATCCCTTCCAATACTTGATTTAATTGGGAAGGAAGTGTTGAGAAAATCCAAGTGAATATTTTTGGATCAGTGAGTCCACTCAATAGATCAAGGAGATACAAGCATGTAGTTGGTGAAGGCCTTTCTACCTAAATTCCTTGAAGTAGATTGACCAACCCTCGATGGTGTTATACAATATGGAATATGGATCATTTCCACAAGAATGTCATAGAAACTAGAAATTAGTATTTTAATGGTATTTCTATTAAGAATACATAAAATATTGGGAGATTTAAAGAAATTATTTAATTTATTATTTATCGAATAATTTTTAATAAATAAAATTACTAATAATATAATATTTTATAATTGAAGAAAATGGTAAGTTCATTATCCACGCTATCCCAATAATATATTAGAGAAAGACCATCTCTTTATTAGTAGTAACTTCTATGAGTGGTTTAAATGCCTTTGGGGTGTGTTATTCCATGAATGGAAATCTTACGTCCTATAATCCTCACATATTGATCCACCTGATATTGAAGAATGTGATGAAGAGTTCCATTTTTATGAAAAAAATTGAGTGATGTTGTCGATATTCAATGTCTTATGATATCATCTATGTCTAGTGAACTCGTAAAGTCTTGTGAAAATAAGGATTCTTATGGAATGCTCGAACATATCCATGGTATATATGAGGAGGGATCTATACAGAAGTGATTTGATATCTCCAATTCTTTTTTTCAAATAAATAATTGATAGGTTTTCCCAACTAGGCCTCATTTAATCTAGATCTTTGACTTTATTGATCATCTAGAGCTTATATGGTTGGACTCCCTAAATAATGGGGAACTACTCACATTATTTCCTCACTCCCTCAATGCATCTCCGGCATTACTCTTAAATATAATATAAACAATATTGATAAGTCTCTACCTGGTCTACTTTCTCTTCATTTCTAAGTAGATAAGGGGATAAAGTGTGAAAATCCTTTTGTCCTTATTGTGAATAAATTTAAATTCCATGTAAAGAGATATAAACCCAAATATTATATGAAATTCCCTTCTAGGAAGATAATTTTCAAGGCAAAAGAAACTGGGGAATGATGTTGTTTACATCACATGTGGGATGAAGGGCCAGATGATAAATAATTGCACCCATCCAAATACATATGGGGAAGCTACATGTGAATTTTTTTCAAGTGATACTTTTCCATTTCTACAAATTTTGTATTTGATAAAGCTTGTAGTGATCACATATGTATTCTAATATAGAATCCAATTATATTAAGAATAATTGAATGATGGGAGGTTGGCTTTCTTGTAGCTAGTGGAGCTAATCTTTTTTCCGTGGTTATTGGGGGATACCACCTCAAAACATCAATATAATTGATATTGGGTTTTAAGGATTGTTATTTTGTTCCATTAGTTACAAAAAACATTATTCACAAACCAAGTAATGTAAATCTACAATGAAACTATATCCCATGACTCATTACACACCTAGCATTGGAATCATTTTCTAGGTTATGTAAAAGAAACTTGTCTCACTAAATTACACAAAGTTGGATATTTTGATGATTTTGAACTAAAAAATTTGTTAAATGTCATGAATGTTTACAAGGTAAAACGAATAAACTACAATTTATTATAAAAAAGTGAAAGGGTCTAAGGGAATCTATAATTATTTTATACCAACATGTGTGGACCATTTCTTGTTGATGCAAGGGGTGGGTACTCATATATCATAACTTTTACTCATGGTTTTAGTAGATTTGGATATGTATACTTGATGAGGTATAAGTAATTTTCCTATAATATATTCAAGGAATAAAAACTTATGTTGAGAACAAACGTCATTGGAATATTAAAAAACTATGATTAGAACGTGGTGGATAATATATTAATAAAAAATCATGGATAATTTCTGAGATTTTGAGATTCTACCTCAAATAACTCTTCCTCATACACCCCTTTGGAATGGGGTAAGTGAATGGAGGAAAAACATGTTTATAGACATGGTGAGATAGAAAATGAGTCGTGTGACTCCTACATTATCATTTTGATGATACACATTACAAAAAAACAATAATATTAAAACAAGTGCTAACTAAAGTGGTATATGTAATCCCATAAAATATATAGAATGGAATGAAACTAGTGTTTTCATACTTACATGTGTGGGGTTGTGAAGCATTTTTAAGGCCTCTTCAAGAAATAAACTTCCACCCCAAGGAATGAAGTGTACCTTTATAGGATACACCCAAGGAGAAAAGGGAAAATTACATATATAACCACTTAAAAAAAGGTAATAGTAGAGTGACACGTAGTATTCCTTGAGAGGGATAACTTATCTAAAAAATATGTTGGTGGTATGATAAACTTCAATAAATTCAAGACCCCATCTATCGAAGAGTTGGCACATGAATTGATTCTAAAAATCCTCATGGATTAATATGTTGTTACATAGAGACAAGTACAACATTGGATTACAAGATATGTTAGAAAACCAAAATAGTATAGTTTTTTAGTCATCAATGATGGTGATTCATTACTAGTTGATAATAATTGATAGCCCAACTAGGTTAAAAAATCGGAGGGTGGGTGAATCAGGGTATAAAATATTTAAACAAATACACAATAATATTTTTTTTAATCATTAAACAAAACACTCTTCTCTATGTTTCCCATAGAAATGTATGAAAAAAAGTAATTTATGCATGAGACACAATAATTTTACTTGGTTCACCCTCACTAGGCTATGTCCAAGAAGAACAGAATGTAAATGTGATGATTTACCAAATCCAACAAGGCTCACTTATAAAGTAATGTTCAGGCTAGGTGAAATATATTCTCCTGATCACAACCTTTACAATGTTTTTAGTGGACACACTGCCCATCCTGTGTTACAACCAATCTCAATGTGAAATATCACTACTCTCTCAACTGAAGTGTGCTCACTACTCTTTCAGAATAATACAATTTTGATCACCTGAATAAATATGTTTTACACCTCATTTGTTGCATCATTAATTTCCACTTTCATAAAATTTATTTATACCACTTTCCCAAAGATTCACTAGGCAATGCTTTCTAAACAGTTTCATGATGCTCTTTGCATTCATGAAGCTTACACAACCTTTTCAAAACATCCCAATTCATAACAAGAATATTCCACATTCATAAAACCTACAAAATTCGAAAATATCATGTGTTTCAATAGGCTCATCCATCCTTCTTGAAGAAACTACTTTTCACAAAGCACAAACAATTTTTTGAAGCTCACATAGCCATCATGAAGCTCAAATCATTCAATCAGATTTTTATAGCCCTCGTGAATTTCAATACTTTAATGCTGATTAAAAATTTTTGTTAGATTTAATATCCTTAATGGACATACATTATTCATGAAAATTTTTACATGAATAGTCTTTATGAATTATCTTCTTGATATTAGAGCCTTTAGGTTTTTGTTATGGGTATTTGTCTTCAAATTAGGGGGTGTAGACATATTTATAGGCATTTCCACTCATTCCAGAATAATTCATCCTCATCGTCACCTTTTCATGAAGCTCCCCAATTTTTTCATGAAGATCCCTATTTCATGTAGCTCTATAGAAATCTATCCATTCATGAATCTTCTCCTAGACGTGGAGATTTACCATCTTTCTATCGCGTGTTTGCGATGCTCCACACCTTCATGAAACCTAGACTTTACATCACCGACTACCTTATCCAGGATCCAATCCTTCATGAATCTCTAATATTCTCAAAATAAATTTATTTGAAAAAGAATTTATAGTAATTCATTGAAATAAAACTTCCAAGATGATTCATCCGTCCTCTAAATTTTGGATCCAAAACAATTAGGCAAACACTAATATTTTTTTCCACCTTGTATATGTAATTTCATGTACCGATTATAGGGCATCCATTACATTATCTTGGATATTTTTCATTATAATACGTCAATAATCTCTATGTAAATACACAAATAACCTTGTAAGAGTTATTTTTCAACAATCACAGTCAACCCCAAAAAAAATTTAATGATACCTTTCTCTATTTTTGTCCAAAAATATCCCCCTTTGGTTTTGTTGAAAGCTCTTCACATTTTGATATCTTGAAAAATACTATTCCATCATCTACCAAAACTCACTTCTTGAGATTCTAGATATGGATCATAGATTCACCCAACACACACTCAAATCCACATGAGTTGATCTCAGTGTCAGAAACAATATTATCATTCATAGTTCATCAATGAGTTAATTTTTTTCTTTATACCAATAGTAACACTACATGTGGAGTTTAATAATACACCATTCTTCATCCATATATTGTAAACTATTAGAATGAAAAACGCCACATTTGATTTATCTTCATTCCAATTACTTATTTAGCATAATCAAATTAAAATAAAACCCCTTTTCATTAATCCCTCTATTATCCTCTCCCCTATATGGATTAAGACATTTTCTATCCCTTTTATTTCCACAACTTCTCTTATTGTTCAGGGAACCTGCTGGTCACTGCTTTTTGATATTCCACAGGGTAAAGAACACATATGAGCACATTATAGAAAAAAATCATACCTCTCAGAGAGGGGGTCCCACAACCACACTGTTTTAAGAGTGATGAGATGAATGAACTCCAAGAGTAAGTTGATTCCACTCAAACACATATTTGGGTATGTACTTCTTCATAATTTGTACAATCTGTAGTTCTATTAGAACATACTCAAAATTCACAATCCCTTTCTCCACTATCTCCTTGAAAAATTGATACTTTATTTCAATGTGATTCATCCAAGAGAGATGAAATTTATTTTTTTATGATTTTTTCCACTTGAATTATTGTTATAGATTTTGATCAGAGACTTCACATAAAATATAATATCATTAAGCTACTAGTTCATCCATAATAACTATATACAAGATTGATTTTATACAATTTATTCTTCTTCTATAGTCCCCAAGAAAATGTAATCTTGTTTCTCTCTTAGCATAGAAATAAAAAATCCTCCAAGATAAAATGTCCCACCAGATGTTGGTTTTCTATCATCTACTGATCTGGGCCAATCAACATCTTTATATATGAATAACTCTTTATTGACGCTCCTTTCGTCACAAAATCTAAAAGATTGGAAAAGGGGAATTTCTGAACTCGAAGTTATTCATCCTTTGGACAAATATCAAAAATTGAAAAAGGAGGGAATAAGAAGAATGTTGAACAAGGGTCATGCAAGATCTACGATGGTCACGCAAGTACACTTGCGCGATTCCTAATGGTCGCGCATGTGACTTGTGCACACTAAAGGATAACCGCCCGGGTCCTTCCCCAGCCTATAAATAGACCGTGTGGGCCCCCCATTTCAGGAGGAATTTTTTCCACAATTTAGATTTTGAGCTCTGAACGCCCATGTCTCTTCTTCAGGTCTTCCGAACACTTCTAAGGTAATTATTTACCTAGAATAGAAGGTCTAAACAAGAGGAGTAAGGTCTAACTGTTAGAATTCACTAAAACGTGCGCACCTAAGGTTTTTACCCTTAAGGGGAATGAACATACTTGCACGTCACCCCACTTCCTCACCAAAACTTGCATGCCTCTCTTCTGGAAGTACCTCAGGATAATTCTAAAGGCATTGGTCAAGGATCGGCCAAGTATTACCATGCTGGTTTACAAACGCGCAAGTACCCATGTGTCGCGCAGGTATACCTGTGCGACCAGGACTTGTGCACCCACACAGTACATGCGCACCTGCCAGGACTTGTGTGCCCCTGCCTTTTTGTTTTCCCTTCTTGCCCATTTCACCCCTCTTATGTCATTCCACCTCTCCTATTCAAGATTCAGTCTTCAAGACACTCTTTAAAGTCATTTATGGAATGATTTCTTGATTTGACTTCCTTATCTGAAAGGAATTCTGTGGAATATCTCTCAAAACCTTATGATTTGCACATATTTATGTCACTAAAGATTGAGATTTCATTCATCAACCTCATCCTTTAAGATGAGATAACTCATTAACATGGGTCTCCTTTTCAGGAATAAGCCCCAGTCATAATTCTCAAAATATGGGAATCCTCCTTAGGAGTAAGCCCCAAGTTCTCTTTTAACCTGGGCTTCCTTTTCAGGAGTAAGCCCCAGTCTTAATATGGGCATCATCTTTAAGAGTAAGCCCCAATCATAATTTCCATATATGGGCATCCTCTTTAGGAGTAAGCCCCAATCATAATTTACAAATATGGGCATCCTCCTTAGGAGTAAGCCCCAAGTCCTCATTAATTTGGGCATCCTTTTCAGGAGTAAGCCCCAACCATATTTCTCTTAACCTGGGCCTCCTTTTCAAGAGTAAGCCCCATGTCCCCTAATTTGGGACACCTATTCAGGAGTAAGCCACAATCATAATTCCCTTAACCTGGGATTCCTTCTCATGAGTAAGCCCAAGTCATAATGTTCCCAAATTTGGGCATCCTTTTCAGGAGTAAGCCCCAGTCTTAATTCCCCTTAACAAGTCTTAATTTACTTTTTGATATGGGCTTCCTTCTCAGGAGTAAAACACAATCATGAGTCCCCTCTTAATTTGGGCATCTTCCTTAGGAGTAATCCCCATGTTAGAATACCCAAATATCCATGAAGTACATATACCTTTATGGACCCTGTTCCTGGATTTCTTCCCTGAAGTAAATCCTAATCTTCATTTATCTGGTAGTCATACACACATAAGTCCCACATTATTTCTTATGATTCCATATTTCATGGCACAATTTTCTGATTTATTACCAATACATATTGTTTCTCACACATAGAATGACTCAAGTGATCTTAGAGTGCAAAAGTAATTATGATATCCTTCTTTGGTCCATCAATCATAAACATCATACTCCCTTACTCGAACTACATGGGTTCTGATTCCTTTTCTAAACAATGGATACGTAGGTATCCCATCTACGGGTTCGATCCCAACTCTGAAATAATCCATGTCCTTCTGAATGACAATAAACTTCATGTCACCCACTGAGTGGCTTTAAAACCAGTATGGTCATCATAATGACCAAGAGACTTCTATATAAATGTGTCGAAGGATACCATTGACCAAGAATCTATAATAAATATAGTTGATTCTCTATCAATGAAGAACCTCAAATACATATAAAATATTCTCTAAATTTCCTACATATTTAATCATCGATTGTCAGACTTGAAGGAAAGAACATTTTATACTTGTTAATGTTATAAGGATTCTTGAACATAACTTAAATCTATAAAGAGATTCCCGGAGTAGACAATAATTCCCCTAAAAAAGGTGTGATGAGTCTGACCTCCCATCCTCTTGACTTGTGCAAATTCCTAAGCCTCATCAGTCTACACACAAATGAGCGCCTACCTTTGGAAAGTAGGTCCAAATGGATGTGGAATCATTGGATGTTTCTAGTTCTTCGAACCAACCCGTTAAAAACAGATCGGAATGTTTGGACCTTCAATCAAGGAGGTCATCCCCGAATTCTGAGGGAAACAAAAAAATGGTGAACCCAACATGAATCCTTAACCAAGATAAAATTATGTTTTTAATATTTGTTAGGCCCCTATTCAAAACTCAATGAGAGGGACAACAAAAAAAATCATTGACATATGTGCTCATCCAAAATATGTTGTGGCTGAATTTATCGTGATTAAGTCTGTTATATTAAATAGGCACTCTTTTCCAAGATCTTCTGCATTTCCAGAATGGCTTCTCTAAATTTCACACCTGTGAATACTGCTGCTACAAATTCCACTGCTGCTACTCCTACTGGATCGTCGTCCGCTCTGAGGATGACATCACCTACTCAACATCTTCAACGCTGGGTATAAAATGCGCTGGCTAAGGATTACCGTCAACAAGGTACCATCCCAACTCTGGAGGATTCCCGACAAGCCCTCCAAGTGAACAACTCACACCGGTCATCCAAGAAACGATGACTAGTGATCAAGAAGCAGGCGGTGCTAACCACCGTCTCCAACCATTTCGGGTCATTATCCATGGAATGCAATCACCATTCACTCCCATATTCTGGGGAGGTGACTGAGAAGGTCCGTCCGGGCCTTAATTCAAGGAAGAAGGAGTCCTTCTTGAGGGATCCTATCAACAATCGCCACTAGACTCGTGCGGAAGTACGCCCTCAACATGATGAGGGTACCAACTCCAGGCATTCGGCTCAGGTTCCTCGAACCCGAGCAGGCAAGACGAACCGACAGAGGCAGAATCCGGTCAACAGTGAGCAGGTTCTCATCTCTGCCATCTCCGATGAAGTCCACCAACCTAACTTGGTGGAAAGAAATGAGCGTTCATAAACACCAACCCGTTTTAATTCCACTGTCCAGTAGACTCATCTGGCATCATCACGCCAATCCCTCCAGGCAATTCCAGCGGAGTACTATAGGCAGGAACATACACATGTTTATACATCATCAGCTAGTCAGCAAGCTCATCTGACTACAAATGATGGAGCTCGTCATCCACGTTCGGCGAAGTTCAATCAGCAGGCACATACACCTGCTAGTTTTAATTAAGCCTACCAACAGTCTTGCTTGGTAGCATTCGGAGAAGTTAGTCGGAATTCCCTGGCAACAAACAGCAGGCAGACTCAACTCTTTTCCCCCACACTTGAGTACTGTCAGGATTCACTGATAGGAAAAGGAGGACAGGAGTAGGCACATATACCTACTCCAAGCACGGAATGGACGTATATCCCTGTTCCAGCAGCTGAAGTCACCAAGCATATTTTATCAATGGTGAAAGAGTAGAAGAATATCCATGCTCATATTCTAGATGCTTTCCAGAATATTATAACAGCTTCAGCAGCATCTCTTGTAAAGACACATAAATCTATCCCTACCAGTGGAGTGACACATCAAAAGTTCACTCCGGAATAGACACACACATTTGTTCCAGTCCAAGAGGGTTGTGGGGCATACTCCCTCATATCATTCGGACAACCATGTCAGGAACATACACCTAATTTGATTGGAGATCGTCAGCCTAACCTGGCCATCTTTCTTGATCAGGCACATACACCTGCTCAGAGAAGCCACATTCATCAACAAGTGGTTTCCAAGGCAAGTAAGAAGGAATCTAAGAAAAAGACCCACCCAGCACAGTCAGTAGATTAAGATCCAATCTATAACAAGGCCTTGCTCAATGCTGGAGTTCTTGAAGCCCTCAGACAGTTATCTATTGGATTTCAAGATTCTACTCCCTCATTTCCCAATAATGGGAACCTTAATTCTGAATGTCTTCAACATACACTTCCTCATGATGTCTTGCTTCACAACAATTTGGTCGATCTCGAAGTTTCATCTTCAGATGAGAGCCACAAGAACCATTTTTTTGGTCAGAAGACCAAGGAGCAAGAGATTTCATCATTTGTTGTAACCCATCATGGTGGTCCTCCCCATAATGATGAATTTCACAGCAAAAGTCCTCTCCGCAATAGTGATTCACATTGCCCGGAAAATGCTCTGGTGGAAAATGTAGTGCTGAGAAATCCCTCTTATCTTGAAGCACTTGCAAATGTGAAACCAGTCATGTCTGATGATTCATCGCTAGCAGGTGAAATACTTTCTCAATCAGAAGATATCCTAGGGTGTAGGTCATTCTCCGAACCACCCCTAAGTCGTGCATCTTCTAGTTTGATCAATGATTTCTCTACCAATCTTGTTGAATCTGATGATGCAACAAGGAAACACCAACTCTAGTCAAATCAGGTAAAATAATCTTCATTCAATGATAAAGTGGAAATGTTGAACCTGAGAAAACAACTGGAAAAAGGTGAAGTACCAGTCATGTTTTGGCCTTTGGATGACACTCAGTAGGACATTCCAAAGATGTTGACAGAAGATGGAAATCATGATATTCGTCTCAACATATGGAAAACTCTTTGTCAGTTGAAGAAGAAAGTATTATAATATAATGAATATGAAAATCAACTTAAGATAATAGAAGGGTTACAATGTCAGATTGATTCTGCATCTCTATTAGTCTCTCGATATCCGAAGGCTGAAAAGAATCAGAGAGACCTTCAATGTTCATGCCTTGGCACACTAAGAAGATTGCGTCAGTTAATTACCAATGCCCCATCTGGTATTCATGTCAGAGGATGGGGTGTTCATAGAGTATTACATTTCATGGAGCTCTCTAGTCAGCAAAGCCCATCAAAAATGGTCTCATGCAACGTTATTTCCCATGGTCGGCCACAGTCAATAGACTTTGTTTGTAATCAAAAGCTTTCTCAAGAACATGCTTCAACTAGTTCCTCTCAAAATCAAGCATACATAGAAAAAGTTGTTGAATTACTCTTGCATCAAGTAAACGATAATATTGAACAGTCCTCTCATATAGAGCAAGCACATCATCAAGTGAAAGAAGTGTCGTAAATCATCCAATGATCTTTTGAACTAGGTGATAAAAGTGGATACAGGTTAATGCATCCAGCTAATTTCGGGACTAATGTTTTCAAGATCAAGAGATATTTTAAGAAAGTCTCAAACATAGCATGTCAAGAGCCACCCCAGCTTTCCAGACTGGGGACTCTTTTAAACCAACCCTCGGAATCAACAAATAGGATTCGAGGAGTTGAGCGGGAACAGCAGGAACAGCCCCAGTCCACCGGACTAGGGACTTTTTCAAATCATCAATACCCTCCTCAAAGAAAATCGGTCTTTTCTCGATTGGGGAAGAAGCCTCAGGAGGAACGAAGAGCCAAATTATCAGGAGATTCCCTCCAAATTATTGTTCATCAAGAAGTTCTTGAGGGATCGAATCAATAAAACGCAATGTATCATCAAATACATGGAAGAAGACAACATCAAAGAAATGCTGATAGAAGGGATTTGATGTGTTATGCATCAATCAATGTCATCAATGCTATTGTTGTTGATCCACCAGATGAGGTTCACTCGGGGGGACTCAGATGAAGAGATTTATGCTCAAGAATATGTATGCACCGACACAAATGTAGAAGGTGTGCGTGCATGAAATCAAAGGATTACTCAGAACCTAGGTATGTCCTTTGAGTAACCCACTTCTTCCTCTCTGAAAAGGTTCCAACAATGGGAGGGGAAAGAATCAGGTTACATTAGGTAATCCTTCGAGTAACCCACTTACCCCTCTCCAAAAAGGATCCATCAAAGGGAGGGGAAAGAATAAGGTTACATATCCTTCATCTGGAGAAGGCCAATCGCTCTCACTAGAGAAAATGGTTTGCACAATAGGAGGAAGAAATGAAGTAATCGAGGAGGATGAATGCAGAACTACTTCAGGGTAGTCTTCTTCTTAAGCGTGCTGGAGTTAGTCAGCCAAGGGAATTTGTTGCAGCTACTGAGATGGATCACTAATATCCTCCTCTATCAGTACACTCTCACAGGTCTAATCCTATGGGTCAAGTGCAACAACAGTTGGCAGTTGCAACACCAACTACCACATCTGTCCAAGCTCTAGTCATTGCAACTAACCAATTCCATGTTCAACCGGATGTTTCTCAAAAGTTATTAACTGCCATTGAGTCATTAACAGCTCGGATAGAAACTATGGAAGGGAAAAGTGCACAGGTTCAACCATAAAAGAAAGTTTACCCTGAATTGGTAGATTCAATCTCTCCTCCATCCGGTTTTGGAAACCCTATATTCCCTATTTTAAATGGATTAGACGACCCTGAACAGCATTTGACGCATTACGTGTCTTGTTGTGATCCTATGATGGGAACTCCAGAGCAGCAAGAAGCAATAAAACTCAGATGCTTCGTACGGACCTTGAAAGGACCAGGCTTTGTTTGGTATACATGCTTGCAATCCCAGTCAATTACCGGATGGGAGGATCTTCACCAAAAATTCCTTCTTCAGTTTAGCTCAACTTTTCCAAAGACAGCAGTTTTCGATCTTACAAACTGTAAGCAAAGAGAGAATGAAAGGGTCTCATATTTCATTGCTCGCTGTAAGGGATTAACATATTCCCTAAGCATAGAACTCCCTCAAGAGAAATTGTTGTCAATATGTGTGGAAAATCTGTGTGACGAATTACGCACGTCGTTGATCCCTATGAAATACACAGGAGGGTTTCGAGACCTTACTTCAATCGCTCAGAAGATTGAAGATTACCTTATACAGGCTAAGGATAAATCTCATGTAATTCCATCATCTCTAGGAAGGAGAATGGGTAAAGTAGAAACTGTAATAGTTACGCTTAAACCAGCACCTGTACCTGTTTCTACTTCAAAACCTTCATCTTCTCGAAGGGATCTACCTCCGGAGCGCTAACAACAAAGGACATTTGGTATAGATGATCAAATAGATCAAAGACAAAAACAATTTCAGGATCTGAGGAGCAAAACATACTCTTTCCGAAATGAACAAGTTCCTGGTTAATTCATTTCGTCTTTGGAAAATAATCTGGTTCAAGTACCAAGGCCTAAGAGGTCAAACAAGGAAGGAGATGAAGACCGTCCCAATTATTGACCTTTTCATAAAATGTTGGGGAATCCCATCTAGGATTGTTTTGTCTTAAAATACATCCTCCAAAATATGTTCAACTTGGGGAAAGTCAAACTGAGAGGTTCTTCAGCCCAGGTAGCATGTGTTACTGCTACAGTTCTAGAGGAGGAAGGCGGATGGCAAGAAGTCAAAAGAAAAAATTCACGAAAGTATGATGATTGGATGGTCATAAAGACAATAAACCGAACACATTCTTTTTTTCGAACACAATTAACGAAACCGATTGTGTCTTTTGCCATGAATGTTGCGCCAAAACCTTCTTCATTAGAGGGAAAGTCCTCCAAGAAACGACACGATTCAAAGAAAGAAAAAGAATCAGAAGAAGATGAGTATGTGTTAAAGCCTAAGTAGTCTTTGACTCTGAAAGAATTCATGCCATCTACATCAATGCCACGGGCACCACCCCACCAAACAGCAAAGCGGAAACAAGCTAATCAGGTAGAGTCTTCATCAGACAAAGATTTAATCTTCGGTTCTGTTAATATGATTCAATTAACATATCCATATGCCAGTCACAGTTTCATTTTCGATGAGCCTAAATTCCCTGTATCAAATAGAGGAATTAGAGGTAGTTCCAGAGGATCAGGATACAGGGGAAGACATGGATCTTTCAGAAGCCAGTACTCCAATTCTACCCCAACTAGAACTGTGTACGTAGCAGAAACTCGTGGTAGAGCCCTTCAGTGAGCTCAGCAATAACAAGCAAGTGCTTCTACCAATAAAAAATTCAGTCCTGGAAAAGATATTTTAGAAGACTGGTTGAAGGTTCCATATTCTTCCTCTCTACATGTAAATGGATCTAATCGGTCTAATATTCCAAAACCAGGAATATTTCCAACTCCTATCCAAATACTAGATGCATCAACTTCCAAAGCATCTTCTTCCAAGGTACCTACTAAACCACATATTCCTATTAGGAAACACAGACCTATGGATCAAAAGTTTGATGGATTGAAACACATTCCCCAAGTACCATCCAAGTTATCAATTCTGGATGCTTGGAATATGCCAAAAGTTCTTTGGGAAGCACTCATCGAAGCTTTGTCAAGTCCTCAGGAGTTTGAAACTGAAATTGTTGCAGCTGAACTCTATCACATAGAGAATAATCGTGCAGAATGCCATGCAGTAATATCTTTTACCGATGAAGATGAATATGATGTTGTGCATGGGAATAATAGACCTTTGTACTTATCTGAAAAGGTCAATGGCGTAGATGTCAAAAGATCTTTCATTGACATTGGTTCAGGAGTCAACCTCATTCCCATTCGTACAATTCGTCGATTGGGCCTCACGGAATCTGATTTATCTTCATCTACCATGATGTTACAAGGATATGATAAAAATGAACAATATCCACAGGGAAAAGTTACACTCAGAACTCAATTTGGAGATCCTGTATCCAATTCTGAATTCATGGTTGTTGATCAAGACTCATCTTTCAACATCTTTCTTCGAAGACCCTAGCTACATCAAAATGTGGCTATCCCTTCATCATACCATCAATGTCTCAAATAATGTTTCGATGGTCAAGTTTGGACATTGTATGGTGATAAGGCCCTGTTCAAGACATGTGAGTCTCAATACATTGAGGCGGAATTCTATCACATGAAGGGAAGGGAGAAATACACATCAAAGGAGATTACCAAAGTTAATGCTCCATATGGTTTGGAGAAGATTATAATAAATCCATTTACACATGTGAGTACAGATTATGTGTTTCTATCAGTCAAATTGACATGATAGACCTAAATCAAAATACTCTTATGGAGAGATCCATAATGTCAGTTATGGCAATCGAGCCAGACAACATGGGAGAAATTGGTAACCCACCAAGCAGTGATGAAAGCACAAATAGTGACGTTTTCATTTCATCTGCTGAAATCCAAAAAGTCTATACTTCTCCAATTAGGCTAGAAGAAGTTATAGCAACATCGGAGGTGAACAATGATGTCGATTCTGAATCCATCATCTCATCTTTATTACCCAATGAAGACCCTTCATCATCAATTGGGTCGGAAATGGAAGTTTCTTCTTCAAGATGTTAAAATTTTGACATCACTTCTGATCATGAAAAGTTTGCTTTATCATCTACTATGCAGGTAGAAATGGAAGAAATAACACATGATGAAGAAGAAGAGGAAGATCTTAGGGATGCTCCTCCAGCATTTGAAGAGGGTATCTCTACCACTATGGATGAACTCAGAGAAATAAATCTGTGTACAAAAGAAGATCCACGCCCCACTTTAATCAGTGCGGCCATGACTCTTGAAGAGCAAGAGATGTATATTTATTTTCTAAATAAAAATATAGAAATATTTTTTTAGAACTATACAGAAATGCTCAGGCTTGATCCTAATGTTGCTACTCATCATTTGGGTTTACCAGAAGAACATTGAGGATTTAAGCAAGCCGCAAGAAGAACACACCCAACTTATGCTTCGAAAATTTAGGCTGAAGTGGATAATCTTATCAAAGCTAAATTCATCAGATAAGTTCAATATCCCAAGTGGTTGGATAATATTTTCCTTGTAAAGAAGAGGAACAGACAAATTAGAGTTTGCATCGATTTCATAGATCTTAATCAGCATTGCCCTAAGGATGATTTCCCAGTTCCGATTATAGAACTTTTAATTAATGCAACAGCTGGCTATGAAGAACTTTCCTTCAAGGATGGATATTCTAGATATAATAAGATCTGAATGGCCCCAGAAGATGAGGAATCCATAGCCTTCATAGCCCCTCAGGGTGTGTTTTTCTACAAGGAAATGCCCTTTGGCTTAAATAATGCAGGTGCAACATATCAGCGTGCCATGCATCGTATCTTCAAACCCTTATTAGGGAAGTTTTTTGAATGATATGTAGACGATTTGGTGGTTAAATCCAAACAATGTTCTAATCACTTGGATTATTTGGAATTTATATTCTGCAAGCTTCGACAACATAATTTGAAGATGAACCCCTTAAAATGTGCTTTTGGGGTAACCTCAGGAAATTTTTTTAGCTTTGTTGTACGCCATCGTGGTATTCAAGTCGATCCTGAGAAGACCAATTCAATCGTTGGTATGTCACCTCCTCGAAATTTGAATGAATAAAGAGGAATTCAAGGACACTTAGCCTATATTCGGCATTTCAAAGCCAATTTGGCAGGCAAAATTTTACCCTTCACCAAATTGATGAAGAAGGGAGTCACTTACCAGTGGACTGAAGAATGTCAAAAAGCTTTTGATATTCTCAAGAAATACCTCTTGAGTCCACTGGTACTCATGCCACCTGTTGAAGGAAGACCTCTTATCCTCTACTTGACAACTCTAGAGTGATCATTGGGTTCCTTTCTTACTCAATAGAATGATGCTGGAAATGAAAACAGCCTTTACAATCACAGTCAAACTATGCTTGAAGCAGAAACCTGGTATTCAAGTATTGAGAAGTGATGCATGGAATTAATCATTGTTGTTCAGAATTTGAGACACTACCTGCAACATCACGAGGTATAATTGGTATCTCGCAATAATTCTCTCAAATTCATCCTTAGTCGTCCAATGCTTACAGGATGTCTGGAAAGGTGGGTAGTTATTTTGCAGCAATTTGACATTCAGTATGTGTCTCAAAAGGAAATAAAGGGCCATGATCTGGATGATTTCCTGGCTGAACACCCTTCAGTAGAAGACACGTCTTCAGATATTAAACTCCCTGATGAGGAAGTATTCTCTATTCATGAAAGTCCGCATGCATGGGAAATGTATTTTGATGGTGCTTCCAGAAGTCCAACAGGGAGGAAAATGGAAAATCCTTAATTCAACAAAGTTGGCTTAGGAATTGTGCTCATTTCTCCAGAAAAGGCAGTGTTACATTATTCCTTCTTATTGTGGGAAGGTGGTACCAATAATGAAGTAGAATACCAATCTCTCATCATAGGATTGGAATTAGAGTTTCAAGAACAAGTGAATCACTTAAATGTGAAAGGTGATTCAGACCAGGTAATTAAACAAGTCAATGGGGATTATGCCTTCAAAAAAGAGAAACTAATCCCTTTGTATGATTACGTCAGAGAGTTAATGGCAGAATTCCCTTCGGAATCGACATTTTCTTATGTTCCAAGATCACAAAATGCTCAAGATGATACACTGGCTAATATAGCCACATCTCTGGCAGATCCAAATCGGTATGAGACAACTATCAGTATTGCCCACTGTCATGCAATTTCACCTTATGTTCGAATCAGAACATAAGAAATTAATGAAATTAGTCTCATTCCATAACCGTATGGTCATACTTCATGATGGATGTCACCAATCGGGGAATACATTCAAAATGGAACACTTCCATCTGATAGAGCCGAGAAAGAACAAATCTGGCGATGTGTGGTCAATTTTACTCTTTATGATAGCCCAAATTACCTAGAGATAATTCTATACAAACGTGGTTTTGATGGAGTTCTCTTGAGTTGCATTGATGGTGAAGAGACAATGGCTGTTATGAAAGACGTGCATGCAGGAGTCTGTGGTGCCCACCAGTCTGGACATAAACTATCTGATCAGATTCAAAGGCTTGGATACTTTTGGCCATCAATGATAGAAGATTATGTTGATTTCACAAAGAAGTGTCATTCATTCCATGTACATGACAACTTCATTCATCAAACTCCAGAGTTGCTTCGTACAGCTAAATACTCATGGTCATTTTCCACATTGGGAATGGATGTGGTGGGACCTTACCCTTCAGCTATGGCCAAGCATTTTAAGTACATTATTACTGCTACTGATTTCTTTTCCAAATGGGCAGAGGCAATACCTCTCAAGGAAGTCATTTCTAAATGTGTTGTTATCTTCATCAATTATAACATCATTACCATATTTGGTGTCCCTCATACCATATTGACAGACAATGGCACCAACTTCTGTTCATCCGAGGTGAAGAAGTTGTATCAAGAATACAAAATCAAATCCAACCATTCATCTCGGTATCATGCAGCAGCCAATGGCCAGATCGAGGCCTTCAACAAGACTCTTTCAAATATACTGCAAAAGATGATGGATAAAGATAAAAAGTCATGTCCTGATAAACTCTTTCATGCTTTATGGGATTATCGGGCTACCACCCGCACACAACGCGGTCAACTCCATATTCATTGGTATATGGAATGGAATCAATCTTGCCAATTGAAGTTCAATTACCTTCGCTCAAAGTAGCCATTTGTGATCAGTCATCTACAGATGAGAAATTTGAAAAGCAATTGAATTAATTGGAATGGTTAGATGAGAAAATATTGAGCACTTTGCACCACTTGGAAGTATATCAGAATCAAATAGCACAATATTTTAACAAAAAAGTTCGTCTTTGTTCATTCACTCGGGGATAATTGGTATTAGTTCGTAGAACTCCAATGATACCAGCAATGAATCCTCCCAATCTTGAGCCAAAATGGGAAGGACCTTACTCAATAAATAGGGTCTACTCCAATAGAGCTTATTCATTAATTTCGATGGATCGATAACTCATCACTACTCCAACCAATGCCATATTTTTGAAGAAGTATTTTGTAAAAACACAAAATATATCACCACTTTCCAGTATGACCTTAAACTGCACCACGGTCCAGTATGACCTTAAACTGCACCACGGTCCAGTATAAACTTAAACTACACCAGGTCCAGTATGACCTCAACTCCACCACGTTCCAGTATGACCTTAAACTGCACCAAGTCTAGTATGACCTTAAACTGCACCACGGTCCAGTATGACCTTAAACTCCACCACGGTCCAGTATGACCTTAAACTGCGTCCCCTTCATCGTCCTTGCTATATGATGTTAAACTATACAACAAAAGTCCATACATTTGACCTTAAAATATTTTTATTCCTTTCATCTCACATGATTTTAAACTGTACTTTTTCCACACTGCATGACATTAAACTGCACAGTCCCCCTTCCATCCAGCATGACGTTAAATTTCACCATCCACGGTCCATGCATATGACCTTAAACTATTCGCACTTTTGTTCAACATGATGCTAAACTGTATCATCCCTTTTTCATCCAACATGACGTTAAACTATGAAAACATCCCTAATACGTCTAGCATGACGTTAAATGGTATACTCTTTTGTTCTTACTGAATGACATTAAAATGAACAATCGTCTTTTTGTCCAACACGACGTTAAACTGTGTTGTCCCCATCGTCCTAACTACATGACGCTAAAATGTAAAGAAAATACTTTAATACATCCTACATGACATTTAACTGTACTTTTTCCTTTCTACATGACATTAAACTATGTAGCACCAATAGTCCTAACTGCAAGACCTTAAAACTACACAGTCCCTTGATGTGTCCTACATGACATTAAACTGTGTATCGTTAAGGTTGTTGTTACCTCTTGTTTCTCACACCGAGTATGACTCATGTGAGCTTAGAGAAAACCTCATCCATAAAACTCTCTCTGTTCTACTAGCCATGTATATGTCCCAACAACATCATTTTTTAGGTCGTTGTCCCCAAGAACAACTTGATTATTAATTCATTCTTTAATTGAACAACACGAACTTTGATCCTTACCTTCTAGGCTGGGTACATAGGCAACCTCCCAAGGATCAAGCCCAAAACCATTCTCCTCACATCGGTTCACCTCCATCTCATACAATGTTGATTCATGAAACCTCCCCTAGAATCAATATCTTTACATTGGCTCACTTTCGTCCTTATTATACGACGTTAAACTATACAACACTTTTGTCCAGTATGACAATAAACTACAATATTCTTTGATATCATCACCTAATAGGGAACCATTATTTACATTGATTTTTCAATCATGTTTAATTTCATAGACTACATGCATACACAACAATGCCTAAACCTTTTATCTTGGGTTAAACCATTATTGTACTAAATTCCACTTTCACCCTTCACATGTACGAACAAAATTTGAACAGAGCGTATTTCTAGAACTACGCATAGCTTGATTCCCATCCTTATGGGATACGTAGGAACATTTGAGTGTCCCTCAAATCCATCCGCAAGTCTTTTCAGCCTAACCCCAAATTCCACTTCCTGTCCCTTGGCTGAAAATTCCCCATGAAAACACACAATGTGTATTTATAACAATGGTCGAAGTTTTATGACCCTAAACTAATATCTCTAATCCTTTTGTCCCACAAGACGTTGAACTATAGTTTAAGAACTATGTATGGCTTGATTCATATCCTTATGGGATACGTTGTGAAGTCCAACATTTTAATTTAGGATCCATCCACAACATGATTATGGTTATCATTGATCTGTGTATCTCTGCATACATTTGACAATACCCATCTTTATGTGTCATAATCCTATCCATAAATATTTTCAGATCTTCATAACCCTTTTCTTGACTTTTAGTCACAAAAATGTCAAATTTATGAGTTTTTTTACCTGACTATGCAGCACGTTCCCTTAGGCGGCCTTGCATAAACAGTCCACATAATAGACTTGTCATCCAAAAGATACTATTATTTGACTATGCAGCCAATTCCCTTAGGTGGCCCTGCTTAATTTAACCCCCTAACGGGTTTTTTTAAATAATGGTAACTTCATTCTTGGGAATAAATCCTCTTGTTTCCTTATTGGTCTTAAATTCCAGTATGTAGGGATCCGCAAAAATAGTCATCCTTAACATATTTTTCCATATCCTTTTTCATGATCTGAATGTATTCAAGTCTATGGTTTATATTCTCCTTCCCGACGTTTTGGTCAGACCTTCGTAAAAGTGATATCTATCCAGTTCTTCGATAGTCTTGTTCGGAAATATCTTCTCCATATTCAAGTACTTCTTTCCATACAACAAACTCTATACTTGGGAAAATTTGAATCTCCATAAACTTTCACTGGCTTTTAGCAGTAGAAGGGTAAATTTCTGAGAGTTCTTTTTCTTGACTATGCAGCACATTCTCTTAGGCGGCCTTGCATAAACAGTCCACATAACAGACTTGTTAACCAAAAGATGCTATTTATTTGACTATGCATCCAATGCCCTTTGGTGGCCCTGCATAATTCGACCCCCTAACGGGTTTGTTAAATAATAGTAACTTCATTCTTGGAAACTACTTCTTCTGATTCCTTTTAGCTCTTTTTCATATCATTCCTCAGATTCAAATATTTTTAATTCATAGTTTACATATTTTTTTCCCTCATACTTGAGTATGGTAATATGTTTTTAGATAAATCATCAGGGAATTGAGTCAATTTTAATCCATCTCGGTCAAAGCTATTTTCGACCTTAAACAATAGCCTCCTTATGTCCGACGTGCATGACTTTAAACTACCCACAAAATACATGGGAACTCTGAATAAAATTCAAGTTCCATCTCACTAAACATACATTTTGTATGATTTAGGTAATATTGAGCAATTAAGAGTTTTAAAGTTTGTAGGGTTATTTATATTAATCCTAGTAAAAATCAAACTTTTCTTACTAGGCCCATTGCCTTAGGTAAAATTTAAAGTTGGTAGCGAAAGAATGTAGGTACAAATTATTGAAGATGAAAGTGTTTTTCATTGATACACAAGAGATAGAAGGAAATCCACATACTAGAGTCTCTTCTCTTATTCAATAATTACAAGAGGGTTTCAACATAACTCTTCATTTGATTTAAGGAATCCCGAGCTTCATCAGCAACCACCTAGAATTCAATCCTTCAACTGGATACAATAAGAGATGTAGTGATACCAACTCTTCTTGGAACAATTGTAAAAGTATGTTCTTGAGTGTGGTTTGAGAAAAAAATTTGCTGATCAAACAGTGACTCTGTTTCTGTCCAAGAGACATGCAAGATGGATACATGGATTTCAGAATGGAGCATTGGAAGTAAAGATCCATTTGGAGAGAGTACTCTTTTTAGATATTGCTATAATGCCATGTTTTTCTTCTCTCCACCAACCGGCAGCGGAAAACATTTCAGCCCATGGGTTGTCCATTTTTTTATCTGCAAGGAAATGGCCTGGAAGGAAAATCTGAAAGTTCACGCCATTATTGTTGCACTTAATGGTCAGCATAACCGAAGTAGAGGAGTAGCAGTGCAGCTGCATTTTAGGCATACAGTTATTTATATCTAGAACATTGACTCCTTGTAGATGACCATGACCGTAGAGGGGCATGTAGATTCTCTGTGGGAAATTAAGATGATATTTCTTCAAGTAATTATCCAAATTTGGGAGAGTGTTGTCGCAGATATGATAGTAATCATGGACAACAATGTTCATCATGTCATCAATCTGCTTGCTAGCCAGTTCATCAGCCGTTCCAATTCTCCTGAGATCCATTGAATCTGCACAAACGTTGAATAAAATAACTCTTAAATGGGTTTATTTTTTATAAAATTTGTGAAGGAATTCAGAAAAATGGCTAAGGCATTAAGGCATGCAAGTATAAACATGGTGCGCAAGTATGGATGTGTCACACAAGTATTTGGCGCGCAAGTATCACCGCGCAAGTCTATATACCTTGGCAGCAGCGCGACATCAATGAAATAGAAGGAAATAGAGAAACTTGCACGGAAAATGAAACTTGCGCAGCGAGTGCCTGAAAGTTTCAAATCCATATGCTTTGTACAAAAGTGAGGCCCTCTATTTATAGGCATGGCCTTGACCCTGCGCGTCGTACCCTGTGCGATCAAAGGCCGTATACCTGCACGCCAGACCCTGCGCACCCGAATCTCATTTGCACACCATACCCTGTGCGCCCCAATTTCCTTTGGATTCTTGATTTCCTCAGAGTCAAATCCACATTTCTTTTGGATCCAACTTTGAGGGGGGACTTTTGTTGACGCTCCATTCGTCACAAAATCTATAATATTAGAAAAGGGGATTATCTTAACTCAAAGTGATTCAACAATTGGACAAATATAAAAAATTGACAATGGAAGGAATAAGAAAAATGTTGCACAAGGGTCGTGCAAGTTCTACAATGGTCGCGCAAGTACACTTGCGCGACGCCTAATGGTCATGCAAGTGACTTGCGCGCCCTAAAGGATAATCGCCTGGGGTCTTATCTAATATATAAATAGACCCTGTGGGCCCCCCATTTTAGGAGGAATTTTTTCCAGAATTCATATTTAGAGCTCTGAACGCCCACGTCTCTTCTTCAGGTATTTTGAACACTTCTAAGGTAATTCTTTACCTAGAATGGAAGGTCTAAACAAGAGGAGTAAGGTCTAATTGTTATAATTCACTAACACTTGTGCGACTAAGGTGTTTTACCCTTAAGGGGAATGAACATACTTGTGCGCCACCCCACTTCCTCATTAAAACTTGTGCTCCTATCTTCTGGAAGTACCTCAGGATAATTCTAAAGGCATTGGTCAAGGATCGCCCAAGTATTACCGTGCTGGTTTACAAACGCGCAAGTACCCATGTGTCGTGCAGGTATACCTGCACGACCAGGACTTTCGCACCCACGCATTACCTGCGCGCCTGCCAGGACCTGCTCACCCCTACCTTTTTGGGTGCCCTTCTTTCACATTTCACACCTCTTATGCCATTCCACCTCTCCTATTAAAGATTCAGTCTTCAAGACACTCTTTAAATCCATTTATGGCATGATTTCTTGATTTGACATCTTTATCTGAAATGAATTATGTGGAATATCTCTCAAAACCTAGTGATTTACACATCTTTATGTCACTAAAGATTGAGATTTCATTTATTTAACCTCATCCTATAAGATGACATAACTCATTAACCTGGGTATCCTTTTCAGGAATAAGCCCTAGTCATAATTCTCAAAATATGGGCATCCTCCTTAGGAGCGAGCCCCATGTTCTCTTTTAACCTGGGCTTCCTTTTCAGGAGTAAGCCCCAGTCTTAATATGGGAATCCTCTTTAGGAGTAATCCCCAATCATAATTTCCAAATATGGGAATCCTCTTTAAGAGTAAGCTCCAATCATAATTTCCAAATATGGGCATCCTCCTTAGGAGTAATCCCCAATTCCTCATTAATTTGGGCCTCCTTTTTAGGAGTAAGCCCTAACCATATTTCTCTTAACATGGGCCTCCTTTTCAGAAGTATGCCCCAAGACCCCTAATTTGGGCCTCCTTTTCAGGAGTAAGCCCCAATCATAATTCCCTTAACCTGGGATTCCTTCTCAAGAGTAAGCCCCAGTCTTAAAGTTTCCAAATTTGGGCATCCTTTTCAGGAGTAAGCCCCAGTCTTAATTCCTCTAAAACAGCCTTAATTTACATTTTGATCTGGGCTTCTTTATCCGGAGTAAAACCCAATCATGAGTCCCCTCCTAATTTGGGCATCTTCCTCAGGAGTAATCCCCATGTTAGAATACCCAAATCTCCATGAAGTACATATAACTTTATGGACCCTGTTCCTGGATTTCTTCCCTAAAGTAAAACCTAGTCTTCATTTATCTGGGTAGTCATACATATATAAGTCCCACATTATTTCTTATGATTTCATCTTTCATGGCACAATTGTCTGATTTATTACCAATACCTCTTGTTTCTCACAACGAGAAAGACTCACGTGAGCTTAGAGTGTAAAATTGATTATGAAATCCTTCTTTGGGCCATCAATCATAAACATCATACTCCCATACTCGAACTACGTGGGTTCTAATTCCTTTTCTAAACAAAGGATATGTAGGTATCCCATTTGCGGGTTCGATCCCAACTCTGAAATAATCCATGTCCATCTGAATGATAATAAACTTCATGTGCCCCACTGAGTGGCTTTAAAACCAGCATGGTCATCATAATGACCAAGATACTTCTATATAAATGTGTCGAAGGATACCATTGACCAAGAATCTCTAATAAATACAGATGATTCTCTATCGATGATGAACCTCAAATACATATAAAAGATTCTATAAATTTCCTACATATTTAATCATTGATTGGAAAATATAAAGGAAAGCTCATTTTATACTTGGTAATGTAATAAGGATTCATGAACATAAATTAAATCTATAAAGAGAGTCCCGGAGTAGACAATAATTCCTCTCAAAAAGGTTTGATGAGTCTGACCTCCCATCCTCTCAACCAATACAAATTCCTAAGCCTCATCGGTCTACACACTAATGAGTGCCTACCTTTGGAAAGTAGGTCCAAATGGATGTGGAATCATTTGATGTTTCCGATTCTAAGAACCAACCCATTAGAAACCGATCGGAATGTTTGAACCTTCAATCAAGGAGGTCATCCCCGAATTCCGAGGGAAACACTCTTGTCATGATTTTTTAATATTCAACAAATCAAAATCCACAATGGCCATGATATAGATAATTATTATTCTAAATACATTTATGTGGATTTATTTGGAATTGATTTGATTTTGTGATTCTTTGAATGTGGAAAAAAACAGTATCCTGATTTGTCATCGTTACATAAAATAAACATCCAATGATCTATCAACATTCTATGATATTAACCACTTTTTCATCATCATATCATGATAGTTTTATCTAGGTTGGAATCAGACTCATAATTTCCTTGGAATGATACATCAAAATATTCTAAAAATATACTTGGAATATTTTTATTGAGAAATGAATGTTACATTCTTTCCTTGTGTCACCTATAAACCAAGGAAAACATTTGTTCACATATCATTGATATTTAGAACTCAATTTTAATGAATTACTTGAACTTATTGCACTGATCTTCATATGATCCACCTAGTATTATTTCATCGACATAAAATACCACTATCATTCATTTATTAGTATCATTATTGACATTTATATTGTAATCAACTCCACCATGATGAAAAGTGATCTCCTTCATAAACTAATAAAGCATTGAATACCATGCTCTTAGTGCTTGATTCAACATATATAGTGACTTTATCATTAGATAAACTATGTTTTTATCTTCATGAATGAGAAAAACATCTAGAAACTAAATATAAAGTTATTCTTCCAGAACCCCATTTAGAAGTTCTAACTTGACATCCATCTGGAAAACCTTAAGACATTATTTTCACTATTATGTCCATGAAGAATTTGATTGTATCTAGCCTTGAAACACATGAAAATGTTTTATCAACATTGATACCCTCTAATTGATAGTTTCCTTTTCACACTAGTCATTCATTATTTCAAATCACTACACCATATTCATTCATCTTGTTGTGAAATACCCATTTAGTCCCGATGACATTCTTATATCTTGGTCCCAAAAAAATCTCATATATTTCATTCCTCTCAATCAAATCAGGATCTTCATTAATATAAAAAACCCATATCTCATATCTAGTGGCTTCTTAAAAATATTTTGTCTCTACCTATGATAGGAAGGATTCCTATAGTAATGAATTCATTCTACTTGTTTGAACTTGCATTTCATGATCACCAATGATGTAATTTTATCAATTTCAGCCAGAATATTTTGTTTTCATGTAGATATATATTTTATTACCTCTATCACATCATAAATATCTTCATCGGAATTTCCTTTTACCTCATCAAATCCTATTTAGGTTCTTACCTCCCCATAACCTACATTGGGGAACTTATCACTTTATTGATGAAGATTGTGTTCATTATCTATTATAGTGAACTCATTTCATTCAACTACCTTTCCAGGACTCTTATTGAAACTTTTATATTCTTTTCTTTTCCCTAAATATCTATGATATATTCCCTCATCTCCTCAACATTTAAATTTCATGTGTTTCTCATTATTAAGAATAAAACATTTACTTCTAATGATTTGAAAATATTTCTATGTTGGCTTCTTCCCATTCTAAAACTTATATGGAATATTTTTTTCCATTAGACATAACAGAGCCCTATTGGATATATAAAATGATGTTAAGACTTATTTCTTATAGAATATCTATAGTATGTTTTTTTCAATAATCTTTTTTATATCCAAGTTGTTTATGATTTGATTTATCCTCAATACCACTCCATTTTTTTGAGGATTTATCACAACTGAAATTTTATGCATTATCCTTTGTTTCCCAAGATAATATTCCACATGACTATTTTTGAATTCCATACTATTATTAGTATGAAAATTAATAATATTCTATCGAATAATCCTTTCAAATTCCCTATGATATTATTTTATGCAACTAAACACATCAAAATTATGGGAAATTACAAATATACATGCCATACTTCTAAAATAATGAATGAAAATAATGTAATTCATCTTCTAGTCAATGGATCTTGATGAGGAAAGTCTACATATGTCTACCTGCACCTATTTAAGCACTTAGGTTGTACTTTGATATTTTTTCATGTAAATCTGTTTGATAATACTCCCTTGTTGACATGCATCACACATATGAGTTATGTCATCACTACTAGATTAAGCACCAATAGCGACCGCCAAAAGCGGTCGCTAAAGGTTTTTAGCGACCGCCTTGCGACCGCTTTTGGCGGTCGCAATTGCTCCGTCGGTAAAAACCAATAGCGACCGCCAATGGCGGCCGCTAAAGGTCCTTTTAAAAAAATCATGTTTCATGTCTGCGGGATAGTGTGGGTGCGACACGGACGCGCGGGGGCACGAGGCGGAACCGGAGACCTTGAGTGGTCGGCCATGGCGGATCTACGGCGGCGGAGGGAGGGGCGGGTGTGACGGCATGTGAAGGAGGGGTGGCCGGAGGGGTAGGGCGATGGCATGTGAGGGAGGGGTGACTGGATGGCGGTGACCGAGGGAGGTAGCGCGACGGCGGGGCGCGACGGAGGGCCGCGACGGCGGGGCGCGACGGCGGGCCGCGACGGCGGGCCGCGACAGCGGGGCACCAGCGCGGCAAAGAGGAAGAGAGAAACGATGGGGCGGGAAAAATCCCGCCCATTTATTTCCGTATTAGCGACCGCCTCTGGCGGTCGCTAATACATTCAGTAGCGACCGCCAATGGCGGTCGCCCGTACCCAGAGGCGCAGCAGCCAGTTTTTGTAGTAGTGCATGTGGTAGCTTAGGTAGATCTTTAGCTACATCATATTTCATCAGATATTCCAAGGATGGTTTGCATAGATGGTCAAGTCATTTATGAAATAACATGTTCTCTTCCTCTTTGAATAAAATTAAAATATCATATTCTCCTCTAATAAGGTAGAGAATCCCATTCATTCAATTTCCTTATAAAATAATTTCATCATCTCTTCCTTTTAGGATACACATATTCTTATTAAATATTATAGAATTACCTAAATAAAATAGTTTGTTGATGTAAATTATTTTTTCATAGAGACCCTTAAAAACTAATACATAATCATATCTCAATTGTTTACCACCAAATTTGGCTTGTCATGAACCAATAATATCCAAGACTTCATCATTAAAAAATTTTAAAACACCATCCTTATCATATTTTATGCTCGTAAAAATATAAATTTTACCTTTCATATGGGATGAAAATTCACTATCAATGATCTTTACACCAAAATGATCTGATGATTTAAATGAAATCTCTACAACCATTGCCTACTCATCTCAAATCTATTTAATCTAGGTTTTTTACATCATACTTTCTATGGATTGATAATCATGATCTTCCCTGGAGTATGATGGACCAACTTCATCTTATATATATTAACATAAATTTATAATTTTTAGATCATTATTTGATACAATGATTTTTTATTTTTTAAAACATTTAGCCTACATTGGAACATTTATCTATATTTTTGTTGAAAAAAATCTTTCCCTGTGTCTGAATCCTCCACACCTAAAATAGTGACCATAAAATGATATCCTAGAATATAGATCTCTATATGGATTCCTATTTTGGTCTTTTACCCTTATGTACCTCTTCGATATGGAGCATTTAGTTTTTGGGTCTCCCATCTTTACACAACAAAAACATCTATGGCATGGTGCATTCATGTGTGTCACTACTCCAATAATAGTTTTACCTTGGGTTCTCTGAATCGTCAATTTCCGGCTCATACCCAAATCAATATTCAATATCAGAGAGGGTGCTTATGGTATGAATTCAAAAATTACTACTTTTTATTTTCAATCAATCCCCATACTAGTTTTATCATTTGGACCTGTCATTTTATTCTCTTAACAAGTATGTTTCACTAGATCTCTAAACTCTATTTTTTCCATTTTCAATAGACTTTGTGACCTACTTTGTTGGATTCAATAGTTTCTCAAGATCCTACACTTTACTAAGCAGGACAAAAACTTCCTCTTAATTTTCTTTTATATGTTTGATTTAATATTTTATAGGGTTAGTCAAACTATAAATTTCTCTCCTCTCTTCTTTGATTTTTATTGTGTACTCAATGTACTATTTTGAGTTCTCTAGCATTGAAGACATAAATTTTTCAATTTATTCATTCATCTTAGACTACTATTCTTTCATTTGTTTCATATAATATTTGGCATAATGAACCACTTTATTGGATTTATGGATTTTGGACCTCCAAACATCAATATCCTCAAGAAAGGCTTCTAATTCGTCCTTGATATCACATCTTACTTCTACTTATTCTTCATCATTTTCACATTCTTCCCTTTTTTGGTAACTACCTACAACTTCCAGAATATAATTTTCTCCTTGATATTGGTAGTTCTCGATCTATTGAACCTCTAATTATTCTTATCAATCATTTCTTTGTGAAGGAAGATTCTTCTCTTTGAAAAAATTTATCTATTGATTTTTCTTACCTTTTATATAGGCTGAATACTTCTTCATGGGAATTTATACTTCATTACCATAAACATATTGAAAATTATTCTAAATCCTTACTACAAGGTGTCCAAATTTTCCACATTGAACGTATTCATGTAGGTGTTTCCCTTTGTATATTCCTTTTCCTAATTATAGATTTGAGTAAAGTAATGGCATAGAATCATCTATCTCTTATTCTACAGGTTCATCTTCAATGGTGAGTTTCTTCATTTCATTGAATGATACCTCTTAAGAATTCTAGTTTTACATAGACTTGTTAAAATCATTTCACATATCATATATGATAAGAGTACTATGAAAACTATACACATTAATCTCCTTTGGATATTTATCTTCTAGAATATATACTTTTGAATTAAACTAATGTAGAAGTCATCTCAATATTTTCTTAACTATTTTTACGTATTCAATAATTTCTCTGAGACTATACTTGTCATCTGTAGTAACAATCACATAGTAAATCAGTGAATCAATAGAAACATTAGGGAGCATTATAAGATCCTAATACTTGTAAATATTATACGCACTCCTTATTCTCTGAATTTTGAGTCACCCTCATATATATTTAGCAACTTTTCCAACATAAAATTATATTTTTTACAATACATCACCTCTATATTGATTTCATTGGATAGGGTTCCCCCTGATCGATTTTTTCCTTTGGCGTCAGCATCTAATTCCCTATGGTCAGCATCTAAAAAAGCACCACTGTTGGAATTGTCCAAAGTACCATGAATTGATACTATGAAGACATATATTCCTAAATATCGGATGTAGAGATGCATATGATTCTTAAAAAATTGAAAATAATTATTAATGAATATAGGAATCCTATTCTGATTGACATCTCCTATCAAATCCCCTTAAATAGAAACAAAGAAATTATCCTTTATCTTAGATACAAATTGTTATCCCAAATAGGATAAATACCTTAAGAGGGGTGAATTAGTGTACGAAATTTTAAAAAAAATCTAATTAATATATTGTTTTTTCATTAAATAAAACACTCTATACTCATTCCATAACAATGTAAGAACATAAATGAAATCTTGAACAAGACACAACAATTTTACTTGGTTCACCCTCACTGGGATATGTCCAAGGAGTATACAATAGAAATGTGATAATGTACAAAATCCATTTAGACTCACTACAAAAATAAGTTTTAGGCTAGAATATTTTGATTCCTAGGATATCTACCTTTATAAATTTTGAATCGAACTCACTTCACATCCTGGTTTACAAAAAATATCAATATGAAAGCTCATTTCTCTCCCAACTAATGTGTTCTCACTAATCCTTCAGAATAATACTCTTTTGATCACTTGAATCAATATGTTTTACACCACATTTGGTGAGTCATTAAGTTTTCCTTTAATCCACTTTATGAATACCACTTTACCAAATATTTTATGGGAACACCTTTTTGAACACTTTTGTGATTCCCAATACCTTCATGAAGCTTCCATATCATTCACAAAACATCAAAATTTATCACAATAATATACTTATTTTTTTATCCCCACAAATTTTGTGAATCTCTCCTCTTTCGCAAACCTTAAACATAGTTTGTGAATAAAAATCCTTTCATGAATCTCAAACATATTCATGATGTTCTCTTAGCCTTCACAAATCTCATAACTTTCATTTGACTTTTTATAGCCTTTGAAAACTTAAATATATTCATAATGCTTACAACATTTGTTCAGATTACATAGCCATTATGAACTTAGTTTCATCATGAAATTTTTTATAATATCAGCCTTCTCAAATTACCTTTGTGAAATAAAAGACTTTAGATTTTATTTAATGCTTGATGTATATAAATGAGGGGTGTGTTGGCTAATTAATAGGTATTTCCTCTCATTCTAGATAATTTCATCATTTCCATCACCTTTTCCAAAAGATCTATGATCTTATTCTCAAATATCCCTATTTAGTGAATCTCTAAGGAAATTTCACAATTCTTGAATCTTCATATAGTCATGATGTTTTACCATCTTTGCATCATGTGTTCATGATGCTCCACACTATCACGAAACCTATCCTTTGTGAGAAAAAGTACCTTCACACGGATCCATTCATTATTAAAACTCAAATCTTCTCAAAATCCATATCTTTTCTTTATTTTTATGAGGAATTCATAGAAATCCATCTTTCAAGATGATTTATCCATCCTCTATATTTTAGACCCCAATAATTTGGTAAACACAGGGAAGTGGAACCACCATGTATAGGCAATTTGTTGTACCTCTTCCAAGGAATTCATTCCATTTTATTGGTTTCTTTTCAACATACCATGTCAATAGTATCTCTATATCTCCACAACATACCTTGGAAACCTAATTTTTCAACAAACACAGTCAACCAAAAGACATTGTAATGATACACTAAGGTATTTGTTTCACAACAATAATGATACTCTAACATAAAAGGAACAAGTTAGTGGAAAAACGTTGTCTAAATGGTAATTATCCATAAATTATGCAATGTATTTCATGTACCAAAACTAAGCCTATATTTTTATAGATCTTCTAGTTTATTTAAATCTCAATGGTTGTAATTGGGTACTCAAGAAGAAACAGGACATAGATGAACATGTTAGTACATATAATGTGTGAATGGTTTCAAAATGGATTAAATAGTTTCAATGCATTGGCTATGATGAATCATTTTCACCATTTTGTAATTCTAGAATCCATCAAAATTCAACATTCTATTACAAACTTCGTTGAATATTATATTTGTAAAATGGATGTCAAAACAACCTTCCTTAAGGGGAAACTTCAGGAAGTTGTTTATATGTCACAACCTAAAGGGGTTACAACAAAAAAGTATCCAAATGGGATATGAAAATTGAAAAAAAAAATACATTTATGGATTGAAGAAGGAATCTAGGTTTTGAAATATTAAATTTGGTGAGTCCATGATAGAATTTTGTTTCATAAAGAATGAATATGAACCTTATTTCTATAAGCGGTTTAGTAGGTGTGTTGTCATTTTTATAATTTTATATTTAGTTGAAATATTACTTATTAGAAATGTGATATTAGTAAAAAATCTATTAATTACAGATTGAATAAATTCTAATACAAGAATGTATTAGGTGAGGTAGCATGTATTCATGGGATCATGATCCATAATTATTGATCCATGAGGTTTTTTATACTATGTAAAAGTACATATATTGAAAATATATTGAATCAGCTTGGTATGGAACAATCTAAGACTGGTTTATTAATAGTTTCACGCGGAATTCATCTTTCTAAGAAAACATTCCCTCAGAAGTATGAGTAATGAATGTGAATGGAAAGGATTCGGTACATGTCAGCGATTGAGATAGTCATGTATATTATTCTATGTACAAGGATATATTTATGTTATACATTACATGTGGCAAGAAGAAATCAATAAAAAAATAGTCACTCCAATTGGGTTATAGTCAAGACTATCCATAAATACCTAAGGCATACTAAGGATATGTTCCAAGTATATGGAGTATATGAAGAACTAGTCATCCATGGATATGCCTATTCTTGTTTCTAAAAAAATCAAGATTATATGGAAATGATAAATGGGATATGTCTCCATTTTTTATTATGTTTTTGTGAATTGGAAGAGAATAAACTAGGTTGGGGTCATAGATTCTATAATGGAGTTCGAGTATATTGTGACTTTTGAGGTAGCCAAATAAGTAGTATGGATACATAACATCATTCAAGATCATGACATGGAACCTAGTAGTAAATATTGTATCATAATATATTGTGAAAATACTACAGTAGTGGATCTTTACAAGGATCTATGGTCACATCAATGGGTAAATAATATACTTCATAAGTATCACCCCTTGATAGATTTTTCATAGAGATGTGAGGTTGCGGTGAGTTTTATTTCCATAGAATACAATGTAATAAGATGAGGAATGGGGAATATTCTTATGATGTTATTACTTGGTAATCTCCAAGATGGGAGATTATGAGGACAGACCCGCTAATAGGAATTCTTCATGTTTTGGTGTCATTAGATATTCCTATATGTGAGTTTTTGTAATGGTCCTTGGGAATTAAGATTATTAATGATTCCTGTCATGACTTATGCACTTGGATTTATTTAACAAAACCATCAAACCATATGTTGGTGGGAAGTACGATATTTTGGGTGAATCATGAATGACATGTTATTAATGTATAAGTTGAGTAAGGATTTTTCCATTCCATATTTATGGGAAATTATATCATGACCCTTTTATTGGTATAGAACCATCGCATTTTATTCCATGGTGATGTTGTAATGACTTTTTTATTTGATATAGTTAATTAAAGACACATGACAATGATTTATGACACATATGTGGATCCTTCATGATGATATATTAAGATGAATAGACAATATTATGTAGAGAGTGTTCATTTGTGTTTGATGATGTTGTGACATTAATTTATTTCTCTTGGATTCCCTGACCCATTTCTATGATGTAGTATTGTACATTAGGAAAGCTCACCTAAGGACGTCAAGAAAGAATTCTAGAGGGTCACACGCTAATTGTTTCTATTGAAATCGATAAAATTCTATTTGAATTTAATTGTTGGAATATAAAATATTCTCTAAAACAAGGTATAATTTTATTCATGTTTTATTGATCTCTAATATTAATCGTGTAATAAATAATTATTTGTTTATTAGTAAATAATTTATTTAATTATGTGAATATATAATAAAAAATTATTCATTGGAGAGTAAATAAAATATTTATTTTTTTTATTGAATTTTTTTGAAAAAAATTATTCACTATTTTATGAAAAAACAATTATTTGGATATTCAATAAATGATGAGGAATTCAAACAAACCATGATTGCATCTGATGATAAATGTAAATTTACAAGCTGGTAAAATAATATTTTGTGTTGCACAGGTCAATGAGAACACCATAAAATATTATTATTATTATTATTATTATTATTATTATTATTATTATGTGTCATGGGGTTCAATAAGGATTATAATTTTACTTAAAGTATGGTATGGAATTAAATAATTTTTTAACCTAAACCCTAACTCTATAAATTAGGGGTAATGTTTATTGTGTAGGGTTAATCAAAAATTTAAAATATTGAATCATTGAACACAAAAAGACCTCTCACTCTCACTCTCTCTCTCTCTCAAATTACTCCTTTCATCCTCTCAAGAATGAGAATAAATTCTTTGAGCCCAAAAAGATCTAGGAGTGATCAAGATGAAAAATGCAATAGAATGTATTCTCCACTCTAGGACATGGAAATCATTTGGCAGTTATCTGAAATCAATGGAGCACGTGTAAATCAATGCTATAGGGATTCTACACACAAATCCTAACATTTCAATGAAGTTAATTTGAAATTTTCATTCAATATCAATCATTTCATTGAAGATGGTATCTTGAGATGAGGTAATCATTTAATCATATATAAATAAATTGGTTATAAATTTAACATGAAAGATCCATTATTAGGGTTTCAAGAAACTCTAAATTAAATGAAATTTTAACATAACACCCACCAGTGGCACTTCCACTACACCCAAAACCATAAAATACTAGTTTTGATGTCATCATTTTTTTTGCTATGGTACATTTCGTAACATTCCAATAATATTGTCACATATATTTTTTTCAACATGCAAGATATAATGAAAATTTATGAAATATTAAAAATTAAATTATGGTAATTCAATGAAAATTTATCTCTTTTCTCAGCATGATTTCATATAGTTTTTTGAAATGGGATTTTCAAAAATAGTGTCATCAATGTTTAAATTCCCGTATAGCTGATCACCTATTAGTGGAGATGGTGTTGTACATTTTTTTGTATTTTCAGTGAATAGTGTCTTAAAGGATTGGTATTTACGTCATCGAGGTAAAAAATATTTATGTTAAAAAATACACTCTTCAAAGAAAGTTTGTACCTAACTGAATGTGTACATTTTCTCAAATATACCTCATAATTCGTTTAATACATAGCCTGAAAAAATTTCATAAATAGGAAAGCCATTTATAGTAATGTCCCAGATTTTTTCAATTATTATTTTAATATTATATTGGAATTAATTCAAGACCAGGCTCCGAGACGGCATGTAGCTCCGAGGCCCAGTGAGCCTGGAACAAATGTTTGAATTTAAATTAATAATTAAATTACGTGCGCATGCGGTTTTCCTGAAAAAGTGTAATAACTCTCGAATGGGTGCTCGGATCTGAAATTCGAGGGCACTGTTGAGTTCAGAAAAGAGATTTTACCTAAGGTGAGGCCTAACATCAGTCGGCGCAGGTCGGTGGTGAAATATGTTTTTTGGACGCAACAGTAATAAAATTTATAATTATATTATATTATTTAAACCTTGTTACATCAAATATCTCTTATCTTTTAAATAGAGATTACGCAGGGGATCAGGGTTACAATCCCCATAACCCTGATTTTCACCTGGAGGCTCTGGGAAAGCTCTGGAGGAAACCCCTAACGCAACGCTGACATTCATGACAGATTTTGTCGGTGATGACGACGCGGCGACCAGATCTTCTCCAACAAACGCTGGGATAAAGGCAGGATGTCGTTGTGATTTTATTCTTCCCCGTTTTTGATTTCTACAATGAACATGTACTAATCTACGAACAGATTATCCCGCGGATCGATCGTTCTTACGAGATGGGATTTTGTTAGGATTTTGGGGATTTTATTCTTGTTATTGTTTGGTTTCATTCAACCTTCTAATGGTGACGGACCAAGATCGACACGAACATAGATCGAGGTCCGTCCCTCTCCATCTGTGTGTGTATCTTTCCCAAATTTATCGTGTTATTTGTGAGTGTTCTTCGCGTTCTTCATGGGATGAGGAACAACGGATCGTTGCACACCCATTGTGTAATGCAATGGTCCCAAATCGAAGATATGGAATTAGTACGACCCTAAGGAGGTGCGGCTGTGGTGGTGACGAACAGATCGAATCGGATTGGAAGAAATTGTTCTTCAAACGATTTTCACATGTGTGATTGGAATCGGGTTTTGTAGCCGATTAAAGCCCTGAAACCCACAGTTTCGGCATCGTGATGATGTGGCGATCTAGCTCCTTGAGTTTCGTGGCAAACAGACGGCTGAATCGATGTCCGAAGCAACAGCCGAGGAACGCGGAGGAAGATGATGCTTCTATAAATTTCCAAACTACACGTAATGTAGTATGGGCTACACGGTGTGGGTACATCAGTAGGGTTACCCGGCATTTAATCAGAGAGTACATGGGAACAGAAAGGGTACACAGCTAGGGACACACCGTGTATACCCCTCCCCGGCCATATGCGGCCAGATACACAGCATACCCCGTGTACTGTTACACGGGCAGGCGACACAGACACGGGCAGAGACCATGTACGGGCACATGGCCAGCGTACACAGAGCGAGCCCAGGTGCTCGAACATAGTGTGTGATTTCTTCTACATGACGTGTAGTTTTTTTTCTATCCAACAAGCCGAATGACACAGGCCGTTTACACGGGCAGTACCCGATGTCAAGAAACACGACGTGTACTTTACTACACATTGTGTAGTATGGTTTTGCATGGCTTGAATGAACGACACGGGCCGTTTACACGGGCAGTACCCAGGGTCAAGGAACACGGCGTGTAACCATACTACACACCGTATAACCTTTTCTTCATGTCTTATGCCACTTGTCTTCCGTGACTTGGACTAGCCTTCTTAGGGTACGTACCCTTGGCCTTTCTCCTGAAGGTTTCTGGTATCATTTCCTAATATAGAAGAGTATGATCCCTTCAGCAGGACTCCCTAAATAGAGTTGTTGGAATCCCCTCTGTGAGACATAGAGCTGGATCCTCTATTCATTCTTGATACCCTAGGTAGAGTTCTTGGTATCGACGTGACCTACCTTAACTAGGTGTCGATCCTCTGCCTAGTGGATTAGCTTAGAATGAGTTGTTGGAATCACCCCATGACTTGGTTGGGATCCTCATCTGAGCATCCTGTTCCCAAATTACTTGTGGAGTGTGTTCTCCCAGAATGAGTACTTCGTGTCTCTCTCTCCAGACCTAGTATTGTGTTCTCCCGATGGTATTCTTAGTGGAATCTTCGAGCTGGATCCTAGTGGCGTTATCATGAATGTCATTTGTGAACTAGTATATCTGGATATTCTTGTTATATGTTCCGTAGAAATATACTGTGTAGAGCTTATTGTAACTTTATTTGTGGTATTTTCCTTGTTTTTATTTCCTTGTGGTTTTCAGGGAGTCCTACTAGGTATTGTTATACTCACCCATGCACGTGCTTTGGCTGCACATGTCGTGTCTTGTGCAGACGAGCGAGCCTTTGATAGGATTCTTGGTGGACTAGGACCGGATTGTGCTCAGTGAGATCAGATAGGCCGAGGTGTGTTCCTTCAGTGATGGGTTGCAGTCCCAGTACATTTATCTACAGGTTGGACTTGTTGCATACTTTCTTTTGGTGGGATTGTACTTTTGGCCTAGTGTTTTACTTTACTATACTTCACTTTCCTATCGTAATCTATTGGTTGGGTTTTTAGTGTATGCATGTCTTTTTCTATCTTTATTAGTTTTTACTTTTCGGACTTGTGGGCTTGGAGATGTGTGTGCATGTGTACAGGTTTATAGGAAATGCCTCCCATGTTAGTAGCATGCCTACTCGGTACTAGTCACCAACCCCTGGCCTATTGAAGGCGGGCTTGGGGAGTTGCGGCTCAGGCCCCACCAGGACGAGACGTGACAGAATGGTATCAGAGGTGTTCAGTTCTACCTTTGGAGTGAGAGTTTGTGAGTTGGTTTGTGGAAACAGTGTTAAGAGTTTCGATTTCGGCTCTTTGGCCAGGGACCCCAGTGTTGGTGCGGATGCCGATGTATCCATTCACCAGGGCTCTGATAACTTTATTTTCGACTCGGAACATGAAAACACTAGTTTCATGGGGGAAAATAATGGTACATGCATCTTATAGAAATGGGTTGTGGTTTCCATGTCCTTCTTATGTCAGCACTCCAGATATACTCACTAACTGTGATACATCTTCTTTCTTAAACAGGATAACTCCGTGAAACGCACCCGCTAGGATCTAGAAGCCCGATCACGAGGATGACCCCCTCAATGATGAAGCTTCGATACAGGGACCAGATCCCCCAGTTCTACCACCAGGTGGCATTCCAGTTATTCCACCACATGTGGGGCAGTGTTTAGCGCCCACTGTACCAGTGGAGGAGGAGCGTAGGCTGAGCACACTCCACGAGTTTCAGTGACAGAGACCCCTCAGGTATCGAGGTGAGCCTAACCCTCAGGCAGTAGAGGACTAGCTTGAGGCAGTGGCCAGAGTCTTCCGTTTGGTCAGGACACCAGCAGACCAGATGGTGATCCTATCAGCGAGCGTTCTGCAGGGCTCGGTAGGGAGATGGTGGAGTTTGGTCATCCAGACTCATGATGAGGTGACTCTTGCATGGTCGGAGTTTGAGCATCTCTTCAGAGAGGAGTTTTCACTGGTTACCCTGAGAGCCGTACGCATACAGGAGCTTCTTCAGCTCCAGCAGGGAACCATGTCGGTGGCCGACTATTCATCGAGGTTTTCCGACCTCTCGAGGTACTCGATTGATATGGTCAGAGATCAGTACTATAGAGCTCGGAATTTTGAGCAGGGCTTGCACAGAGATATATGACCTAGTATCATCACTAGGAGAATTCCTACTTATGATGGGGTGCTCGAGCGGTCTTTGGTGGTCGAGTGCTTCCTAGTAGAGCAGGTACAGCCGGCCGTTGTTAGTAGTGGGTGAGCTGCGGCAGAGACCACAGCGGCAGGGAGCTGGTAGACAAAGGTAGGGGCATCTGCAGGCAGTAAAGGCTTATGACCCAGGTACTCCTAGAATGATTAGAGGTACTATCTGTGTATTTTCTACTTTCGTTTCCATATTGATAGAAACAGGTGCTAGTCATTCCTTTATGGCTTCTTATCTTGGTCGAGACCTTGAGATTCCAGTTGAGCCATTGACTCGACCCTTACGCATAGAAACACCAACAGGAGAAGATTCAGAGATCACACACCTTTTCAGGCGGTGTGACCTGACCCTTGGAGGTGAGAGTTTCGGCTGGAACCTCTTGGTGGTAGCGTCGAGGCCTTATGATGTCATTCTTGGTATAGATTGGCTATCCACAGTTCATGCCCAGATTTATTGTTTTAGGCGAAGGTTGTGGTGTGTCCACAGTGATGGGATGAGGTTCACTTTTTTCGGTGAAAGAGAGGCCCAGGCAGCGCTAGATGGACTCGTGCATAGGAGTGTATAGCCAATTTCACATCAGTTGTCTAGCTTGTCCCTTGGCGTGGTATATGTTACGAGTTTCCAGTTTCCAGCAGTGGAGGCCGAGGACAAGGATTTCTTTCCAGAGGATGTCCTCGGGCTACCTCCTCATCGAGAGATAGATTTCTTCATTGATTTGCAACCTGAGACGGCCCTGATATCAGCATAGGCTTATCGTATGGCTCCTTAAAAGCTTCGTGAGCAGAGGATTCAGCTGGAATACTTGAAAAAGAAGGGCTTTGTGAGACCCAGTGATTCACCCTGGGCAGCCCTAGTGCTGTTTTCCAAGAAGGAAGACGGGAGCTTGAGGCTTTGTGTGGATTACCGGTGCTTAAATCAGGTTACTGTGAAGAACTACTATCCACTACCGAGGATCGATGACCTCTTAGACTAGTTGAGAGGGGCACGATGGTTCTCGAAGGTTGATCTACAATCAGGCTATCACCAGTTACGAGTACAAGAGGAGGATATACCGAAGACGACATTCAAATGTCGCTACGTTCACTATGAGTACTTGGTGATGCCCTTCTGCGTGTCAAATGCCCCGAAAGTATTCATGGGATCATGAACCAGATCTTTCTGCCCTATCTAGACCGGGTTGTAGTGGTCTTCATCGATGATATCCTTATATACTCTGTGTCTGAAGAGGAGCACACGAGACACCTAAAGATAGTTCTGGACACACTCTGAGAGCACCAGTTGTATGGGAAACTCTTGAAGTGTTAGTTCGGGTTACATGAGGTCCACTTTCTAAGGCACCTTATCTCAGCGGATGGTGTAGGAGTGGACCTAGCAAAGGAGGAGGTAGTGCGAGCATGGGAGCCACCCCAGAGCATGACGGAGGTGCGGTGTTTCCTTAGGTTGGAAGGCTACTATCAGAGATTCATCCTTGATTTCTCCAGGATTGCAGCACCCATGACAGATTTGACCTGAAAGGGACAGCATTTCGTGTGGACCAAGAGAAGCCAGCAGGCTTTCCAACAGTTGAGGCAGAGTCTGACGAGCGCATCGATCTTGAGATTACCGGAGGAGGGTTTCGAGTACATAGTGTTCTACGACGCATCAGGAACCGGGATTGGTTGTTTCCTGATGCAGAGGAAAGCGGTCATTGCCTATGGCACGCATTAGTTTAGACCACACCAGAAAAACGACGCAACCCATGATCTTGAGTTGGTAGCAGTAGTCTTCGCAATGAATATGTGGAGGCACTACCCGATGGGCGGGAGGTTTACCATCTAAACTGGTCACAAGAGTCTCAGATATATCTTTTCTCAAAAGGATATGAATTTAAGACATAGGCGATGGCTTGAGTTCCTCCAGGATTATGACTTTGAGATCATTTATACTCCTAGTAAGGGGAACGTGGTGGCAGATGCTCTCAGTAGGAAATCCAGTTCGCAGTTTCTAGATAAGCCGACAAGCCAGTTGTCCTCTTTATAGTTTTTCTTCATAGATGGAGATGAGGGGGCTTACCTTCAGTCGATGGTTGTTACCCCTCCAATCATACATCGAGTCTGGGAAGCACAGCGTGAGGATGCTAGCTATGAGACTCTACATGTTCAGATATCCACAGGTGATGCTGCTGATGGATATTCAGAAGGTGGGGAGCACATTGTCCTTTTCAGAGGGCGCACAGTAGTACCAGTGATATTACAGGAGGAGGTTATGAGGGAGTTTCATATATCCCCTTTGGCAGTATATCCAGGCGTGGAAAATATGTATCAGGAACTCCGACGTCAGTTCTAGTGGCCAGGAATGAAGAAGCGTGTAGCAGAGTTTGTTTCTCGGTGCCTTACTTTTCAGCAAGTAAAGGATGAGCACTAGGTTCCAGTAGGTTTGGCTCAGCCCCTTGAGGTTCCAGAGTGGAAGTGGGACAGAATATCCATGGACTTCGGGACGGTTTTACCACGTACGTCTAGGGGACACGATGCCATCTAGGTGATAGTTGATTGACTCACCAAGTCGGCCCACTTCCTAGCCATACGGGAGCAGAGATCAGTAGAGATCTTGGGATGCCTCTATGTCTAGGATATAGTTCGACTTCATGAAGTACCATCCACGATTATATAAAATTGTGATGCTCGTCTTACATCTCGGTTATGGAAGGGATTGCAGGAAACTTTTGGGACCCAGTTACGCTTGAGCACAACGTTTCATCCCCAGACTGATGGTCAGACAGAGCGGACCATCCAGGTCCTGGAGGATATTCAAAGAGCTTGCATACATGACTTTGGTCGTAGCTGGGAGGATCACCTACCACTGGTGGAATTTTCTTATAATAACAGTTATCATTCCATTATTGGTATGTCACCATTCGAGGATCTATACGGGCGACCTTGCAGGTCGCCACTTTCCTGGACTGACCCGGGAGAGTCAGCACTCATGGGCCCAGAGATGGTTAGAGCTACTACAGAGAAGGTGCGGGTCATCCAGGAGTGGATGAAGACAGTACAGAGTTAGAAAAAGTCTTATGCTAACCGATGATGAAGGCCCTTGGAGATCGGGGAAGGAGACCATGTGTTATTTCGGGTCTCACCTCGATGGGGATTACGGAGATTTGGCTAAGGCGGCAAGCTATCTCTGAGTTTTGTTGGCCCATTTCAGAATCTTAGTAGAGTTGGCGAGGTGGCATATCGCTTGGCTCTACCTCCTCAGATGGACTGGGTACACAAAATCTTCCATTTGTTGCAGCTATGGAGGTACGTGCATGATCCATCACACATCATCAACTGGGGCGAGCTGGACATCAACGATGGAGCGACCTTTGCAGAGTACCTAGGGGAGATAGAGGATCGGTAAGAGAAGATCCTTTTTGGACGAGTCATTCCCCTGGTGCATGTCTGGTGGTAGCATAGGAATCTCTAGGAGAGCATGTGGGAACTGGAGGCTCAGATTCGCATGCAGTACCCACATCCTTTTGAGTAGCCCTTGTTTTGGCTTTTTGGGGACGTAAAAGCCCTAAGGTGGGTGTGATGTAATGTCCCGGATTTTTCCATGTATTATTTTAATATTATATGGGAATTATTTCGAGACCAGGCTCTGAGACGGCGTGCAGTTCCGAGACCCAGTGAGCCCGAAACAAATGATTGAATTTAAATTAATAATTAAATTATGCGCACGTGCGGTTTTCCGGAAAAAGTATAATAACTCCCGAACAGGTGCTCGGATCAGAAATCCGAGGGCACCATTGCGTTCAGAACAACGATTTTACCTATGGTGAGGCCTAACATCAGTCGGTGTAGGTCGGTGGTGAAATCTGGTTTTTGGACACAACAGTAATAAAATATTTAATTAAAATATTTCATTTGAACCTTGTTACGTCAAATATATCTTATCATTTAGATAGAGATTACACAAGGGATCAGGGTTACAATCCACATAACCCTGATTTTCCGCTCGAGGCTCTGGGAAAGCTCTGGAGGAAACCCCCAACGGGGGTGGCGACATTCTTGACGGATTTCGTCGGGAACGACGACGCGACGACCGAATCTTCACCAACGAACGCTGGGATCTAGGTATGATGTCGTTGTGATTTTATTATACCTCGTTTTTTATTTCTATGATGAATGCAGACTAATCCAATAACATATTAGCCCGCGGATCGATCGTTCTTGCGCGATGGGCTTTTGCGGGGATTTTGGGGATTTGATTCTTGTTATTGTTTGGTTTCATTCAACCTTCTAAAGGTGATGGACCAAGATCAACATTAACATCGATCAAGGTTTGTCACTCTAGATTTGTGTGTGTATCTTCCCCAAATTTATCACGTTCTTCATGAATGTTCTTCACATTCTTTGTGGGACACGGAACAACGGATCGTTCTTCACCTGTTGTACGATGCAATGGTCCCAAATTGAAGATCTGGCATCAGTACGACACTACGGAGGTACAGCTGCGGTGGCTACGGATGGATCGATGCGGATTGGAAGAAATCATTCTTAGAACAATTTCCACATGGCTGACCGGAATCGGATTTTGTAGTCGATTTAAGGCCAGAAACCCATAGTTTCGGCATCACAATGACTAGGCGATCCATCATCTTGAGTTTCATGGAAAACAGACCGCTGAATCAAAGTCTGTAGCAACAGCCGAGGCACGTGGAGTAAGACGACGCTTCTGTAAATTTCCTGACTACACGTCGTGTAGTATGGGCTACATGGCGTGTGTTCTTCGGTAGGGTTACCTGGTGTGTACTCCGAGAGTACATGAGCACAGGAAGGGTACACGGCCAGGGACACGCCGTGTATACCCCTCCCTGGCCAGACTCGGCCTGATACACGACATACCCCGTGTACTGGTACACGGGCAGGCGACACGGACATGGGCAGAGACCGTGTACGGGCACATGGCCAGCGTACATGGAGCAAGCCGAGGTGCTCGATCACGGCGTGTGATTTCTTATACACTCCGTTTAGTTGTTTTTCTATCCGACAAGCCGAAGGACACGGGCCGTTTACACGAGCAGTACCCGGTGTCATGGAACATGGAGTGTACTATACTACACGCCGTGTAGTTTGGTTTTGTATGGCTTGAACGAATGACACGGGCCGTTTACACGGGAAATACCCGGGCTCCAAGAACACGACATGTAACCATACTACACGTCGTGTAACCTTTTCTTCATGGATTGGGCCACTTGTATTCCGTGACTTGGACTAGCCATCTTAGGGTATGTACCCTTGGCCTTTCTCCTAAAGGTTTCCAGTATCATTTCCTAATATACAGGAGTATGATCCCTTTAGCAGGACTCCCTGAATAGATTTTTTGGAATCCCCTCTGTGAGAATTAGAGACGGATCCTCTATTCATTCCTGACACCCTACGTAGAGTTCTTATTATCAACGTGACCTACCTTACCCGGGCGCTGATCCTCTGCCTAGCGGATTAGCTCAGACTGAGTTGTTAGAATCACCCAATGACTTTGTTGTGATCCTCATCTAGGCATCCTGTTCCCTAGGTACTTGTGGAGTGTGTTCTCCGGGAACGAGTACTTCGTGTATCTCTCTTCAGACCTAGGAGTGTGTTCTCCCGATGGTATTCTTAGTGGAATCTTAGAGCTAGATCCTAGTGGTGGTGTAACACCCCATGCTTCTACGGTATTCTTCTGTTTGAGTAATGTGATAGAGTGCGTTGTACGCAACACCGAGTTCTAACACACCATAACCAATCAAACTAGCCATTATGAATATTAATACCTACTTTTTGAAATCATATATATTTTATATTTCAAAATGGACATCATTTTTGAATTCGGAATATCGAAATTAGCCTAGGGTAAAATTTTGGTACTTTTCGGATAACTTTCATATTTTGATAAATAGTGAAAATTACTAATTTTTAATTAAAAACAACATTATTATTCAAAATAATTAATATTGATAATTTATGAATTTGAGTGATTTTAAAGTATATTTAGAATATATTTTTACCATTTAATTCAATGTTTGTCATTGGACATAATTTCACAATTAAACCAGACATAAACAATTGTCAACCTTTTAATAGATATTGTTTCTTAAAAACACGCTTATTGTTTTTAAAGCGGTATTTAATTATAAAATTAATTAATGAAACTTATATATTAATAATTTGGTAAAATAGACTTCATTTTTGATTTGGTAATATCAAATATAGCTTAGAGTGAAATTTTGGTATTTTTCTGAAAAACTTCAATTTTTGATGAATAGTGAAACGACAAAGTGGTGGTTACAAAAATTGATTTTTCATTTAAATGGCATTTTACCACTTCTGTGATTTTAATTTCAAAAATCAAATTTAAATTATTTTCATTATTAAGTAAATTGTGGTTCAATGGGATGAAAATAATTTTTGGTGAATAGTAACTTTTGACTTTTATTTACCACAGTTAAAGGTAAATAGGGTAATTCAAGGTAAAAAAGAATATTATAATAACTCCAAATTATCTTAACACTTGTCCAAACCTTATTTGTTGAGCCATTAACGACCATGGGTATCTTTGGGTCTATTTTGGGACTCCATTGATCCACTTGGGAGTGATAATGACAATTTAGACTAATTAATTTAATGTAAAGGCAAAATAGAAATAAACAAAAAGCTTTTAGTAATTAATTTTTATATGGTCTTATATAAACAATATTTTTGACTATAAATTTTAATTGGAAAGATACAAATATTTCCTAAATGATAGTAATTTTTTTATAATTTTTGACAAAGTGTAAATTAAATTATATATGACACAATAATGATGCAGTATTTACCTCATTAATAAATGATTAAAATAAATAAGATTATAATGATTAAAAAATTATCCCAAACATGTCCAATTATGATTTTATGATTTTATTTCGACCATGACTCATCTTAGCTTTACCTATAATGATTGTTGGACCATTATAAACCAAATTTGAATTTATTAAAAACTAATATTTTTAGCTTTTCCAAAGGTGCCCCTCACCCCTCTTATAAAAGGGCACTCTTCCTTCTCATTTCTTCACACCTTCAAAGCCTTTTGGTTGGGCCAAACCCTGCCCAAATACTCTCTCAACTTCCCTCTCTACAACATAAGGGCATTATTTTGATCAGAAATCCAACCTATGTATACCTTTTGATCAAATTAAAAGGAAGAACCCGAAGAAGATGTAATGTTTTCACCACCTCTTTTCAAGTTCCTTTCTTCTTCCTCTTATTCTTTCATTGTTATTACCATTATAAAATAATAACTCCAGTATCTTATATATACTGTGATGTTATTATAAATATGGTATAACCATATTCAGTATTCTATCCATCCTTTGAATAACATGTCACCATACGCGCGTACGTACGGCTTACCGTCTCCTCGTCGTGGTGTAATTTTTATTCAATATATTATTATTTGGATGGGTATAATAATGATGTGTAACTCATGTAAATAATAAATATAACATGATAATGATTCTGTATATATGATATAATATCCAATTATATATTATTTTAATATCAAAATAATGATATTGTCGCTCGTGCGAACGTACAGAATACCGTCTCCACGAACGCGATGAGATTCATTTTCCATCGTATCCATTAAAGTATAATTAACATATGATGATCTAAAAATAATGTTTAAGGACTTGATATCAATATGGATAAAAATAATATACAACCTATCCATGAAAAACATGGCATACGTACAAAACATATAAAAGAAAACGAGTAAATTAACACCCGAAACAACGATAATTCTACGATATTATTAACAAAGAAATATTAAAAGATCATATATGATATCATATGAATGTATATGATTCTTGTATAATTTAATAACTATTATTTCACAATTTTACAGGAGGTTAACCTACCCCAACCAAGGAAAAGTACAAGGTAAGGGTTTATTTCGCAATCTCTTCATTATCTGAGGTTGTTTATACGTAATAATCTACTAGGATTTCTTTATCATCCACATCCATGTTTCTTCAAAATGTATTTCAAAACATTTTTACTATTTACAATAATATGGGTTAAAGTCGTTTATACCCTTGTTTGACTTTTTATAAGAGGTTTATAAAATAATATTTCGGTCGTTTTCCAAACAAGGTGCTTTTTAACCTTTTCGACATGATTAAGATAAGAATATTTTTTTTACTTATACGGCGGGTGCAGTTATTTTCCACCATTATAAAATCGTCAAAGTTTCCCTTACTAGCTTAAAAGAATATTTTCAAAGAAAATTTTTTAATTTATAAATATATGACCCTTAAATGATTTCAAAATATAAAGAGATATTTCTCTAAAAAGAGTTTTGATTTCATCTATGTCAACATCCTTTAATGGATTTTATGCTTATTTGAGGATGATTTATTATGATACAAAACATCTATATTGTATTGAAGGTTTTGTGATATGTTTGATTGTGGATGTGCTATTTTTATACAATTCATGGTTTATGGTGAACGTATTGACATTTCGTATGCTAGTTTTAATACGAATGATTATGTTATGTTTAAACCTTTTCATATGGGAATGCATTGGACTTAATATGTGACGGGTGGAGCCCGCTATAGCTCCTCGATGCATCGGTAGGTCTCATGAGACAAACTAGTGTCTTGGCATAAGGCCATGGAAAAATCTTATTTGTAGTCTTGGCACGAGGCCTTGGCTATGTGGTTATGATAGTCTGGAATTATGCATTCCATCATTATGAAAGTTTTTATTGATATTGCATGTGATTATTCGATTAGTAGAATATCCATGTGAATAAGTAAATGGCGTTATTTCATTTTATTTTTGCCATACTATGTTGAAGTTTATGTTTAAAAGGCTTTTTTTAAGTTATATATTGCCTAAAATGTTTATGCTTATTTATGAATGTTTCCGCTATATTGGTATCCTTACTGGGCATTAGAGCTCACCCCTTTCCTATGTTTTATTTTTCCTAGGATATGAAGAAGTAAATTATGAATGTCCTAAAGGGATATTATGAGGGGTTAATAGTGTGGACTATAGAGACAATTTGTTGTAGTATTAGTATTTCACTTTATGATGTAATATAAAACGTTATGAATATTTCTAGTGTTTCCAAGGCTACTATACCGATCGGTCTTTCGAGATTTGATCATTCTTGTGATCATACCAATGCTATGTAACAATGGACTGACTCTAGGCAACTGGGGTCGGGGCGTTACAGTTGGTATCAGAGGAAGTTTAGTACAAACCTTGGAAGCTATACTAAGATAAACTCTGATTAGAGCACGTAGACCCAAGATGAACTTTTAGGATTAGTATAGAAGAACTCTGTAGAATTTTGTTATTATAGAGATTTTGTGAGTTTTCCAAGAAATACATCCATGTCTGCATACGAGCAGGTACAGGCGGCTCTGGCACAGATGTACCTAGGGGTAAAACCCGAAAACACAGCTTTGAGCTAGACTCGAACGGGAACAGGTGCACGACAATGGGCCTTGCTGCACTCTTGGTTACGACACTCCCGGGGGATATTTTTAGGCTAACTCTCATTTTCTTTACAAATCATTATGAAGGGTTTATGAGTATATACATCCTCAAAGAAAACAATCTTATGATTATGGATTTTATCCATAAATAGTTCAATTTATGTTAAGTTATTTATAAGTATGGGATTATGTATTTTGATTCATAAACTTATCTAGTTTTTGCCATTGTTTAGAAATGGTGCCTAGTGGATGAAATGGAAACCGTATCAATGCACGCACTCCATGTAGGGATTTCCATCCTGCTCAAGATAATTATAGTGGAGCAGGTGATGCAACTGGTGCCGATCAGCTAATCACCATACTGGGACAACTCACGCAGGTTATTAATAATAACCTTACCCATATGGAGACCCCTGATCCGCATCGTGGAGGATCAATGATAGATCGTTTCATGAGGCAACAACCACCAACCTTCAATGGGAGTACAAATCCTATAGTAGATGAGCAATGGATAAATTCCTTAGAGAAAATATTTCTTGCCTTGGGGAGTAGTGAAAGAGAGAAATTTGTCATGGAAGTTTACCGCCTCACTGGAGATGCCGATCAATGGTGGTCACTAATTCAAAACACAAAGGAAGATGATGAATTAACAAACATGGAATGGCTGGAGTTTAAATATTTGTTCTTAGAAAAATACTTTCCTCGAGACCATCGAGCGGATATGGAAAGGCAATTTCTGAGTCTGAGGCAGAAGGAGGATGAGAATGTCGCAAAGTATGAGGCTAACTTTACAAGGTCAGAGAGGTATGCTGCAGATTACATACGTAACCCAAGAAGTAAGACTAATCATTTCTTTGATGGGTTAAAACCATTTCTCCGTCGAGCTATAGTATCACAAACCTTCTCTTCATATGAAGATATTATCTCGTGCGCTATCAAGACGGAAAAGGAATTATCTAAGTCTTATGACTTTAAATCAAAGCAAGATAAGAAGAGATCCACTGAATACTCTAGGAAAGGAAATAGGGAAATAGGGAAGAAGGGTAGAAATGAATTTCCACCCTGTGAAAATTGTGGTAGGAAGCACCCTGGTGCCTGTCTAAAAGGAAAAGGAGTATGTTACAAGTGTGGGGAAAAAGGCCACCAAGCACACGAATGCAAGGGAAAGAAAGTTGATGTCAACATGGAATGCTATAATTGTAGAGAGAAGGGACATTATGCAAATGAATGTCCTAAGTGTCAGGGGAACATACATCAGAAGAGGCCAAGGGTTCAAGGCCAGGTTTATGCTATCACTACTGCTGAGGTGGAAGCTCCGAAAGACGTGGTGGTAGGTAATTTAATGGTTTCCTCGAGTTTAGAAAATGCATTATTTGATTCTGGATCATCGCATTGTTTCATATCTTCCCAGTTTGCTATGAAAATTAGAAATTTTCAATTTGATTTAACAAGGGAGTTTTTGGTCAAAACCTCTAAGGGAAGTATTGTTGCAACAAAGTTTTGTAAATCAGTCCCCATTAGAGCAAATAAATGTTCTTTATCTGCTGATCTCATCGTCATACCTGTGATTGAGTTTGATATAATCCTCGGTATGGGCTAGCTTTTGTACTATGATGGAAATATTTATTGTAAGAAGAAAGAGGTTACGATTATTGATGATGATGATAAGGGACACCTTATCTTTAGAGCAGAATTGTCACCACCTAATTCTTATCTAGATCCACCCCCTGTAGCTCAACTAATTTCAATTATTGGGGAGGAAGATAATGAAATGACTATGGGTTAGAAAAGGAATGTTCGAATAGAGGATGTACTTGTTGTGAAAGAATATGTAGATGTATTTCCGGAATATTTACCTGGACATCCTCCAGAATGAGAAGTTGAGTTTTCCATTGATTTAATTCCTGGATCAAGGCCTATATCGAAGACCCCTTATAGAATGGCCACTGTGGAATTAGTCGAACTAAAGAAACAACTAGAGGAATTGAGTAATAAGGGATTTATTCTCCCTAGTGTTTCTCCATGGGGATCCCCTGTTCATTTTGTTAAAAAGAAAGATAGATCTATGAGGTTATGTATCGATTACAAGGAAATCAATGCTATAGCAATAAAGAACAAGTATCCCATACCTCACATTGATGATTTATTTTACCAACTGCACGGAGCTCAATACTTTTCAAAGATTGACCTTCGATCTGGATACCATCAGTTGTGTGTGAATAAGGAAGACATTGCAAAGACAGCATTTCGAACCAGGTACGGGCATTACGAGTTTATAGTAATGCCTTTTGGAATGACTAATTCACCCTCTATATTCATGGATCTGATGAATAGAGTTTTCAAGGAATATCTTGATGAATTTGTGGTTGTATTTATTGATGATATCTTGGTATACTCTAAAATCTTCGAAGATCATGAAAATCACTTGCGTATTATCCTGAAGACTCTGAGAAGACATGAATTATATGGGAAGTTTAGCAAGTGTTAATTCTGGCTTCAGGAGATTTCTTTTCTTGGCCATATTGTCTCTGAAGATGAAATTTCTGTTGATCCTTCTAAGACCAAGGCAATCCAAGAATGGCCAGCACCGATTAATTTAACTGAGGTACGTAGTTTTATTGGTTTAGCAGGTTATTATCGACGTTTCGTCCCGAATTTTTCCCGATTGTCTTAACCATTAACGAAGCTCACACGTAAAGGGGTTAAATTTGTTTGGAAAAAAGAGTGTGAAGAATGTTTTGAGGAACTGAAGAGAAGATTAGTCAATTCTCTTATATTGACTCTACCATCGAGGAATGGTGGGTTTATTATTTATAGTGATGAATCAAAGAAAGGACTTGGTTCTGTCCTTATGCAGAATGATAGGGTTATTGCCTATGCATCACGACAGCTAAAAATTCATGAGAAAAACTATCCTACTCATGATCATGAGTTAGTAGCTGTGATCTTTTCTTTGAAGATATGGAGGCCCTACCTCTATGGTGAAAAATGTGAGATTTATAATGATCACAAGAGTTTGAAGTATATTTTCTCATAAAAATAACTCAACATGAGGCAAAACGGATGGCTTGAATTACTCAAGGATTATGATTGTAAGATACACTACCACCCGGGGAAAGCAAAGAAGGTGGCAGATTCTTTGAGCAGAAAAGACCATGGAGTTTTGAACGTGATGAGAATTGAAAGGGATCCAATTTTCATGGATCTAGTGAAGATGGACATGGGAATAAATATGGAAGGTGAAACATCAATGCTTTTCCAAATGGTTGCCAAACCATCTTTACTAGAAAGGATTAAGAGTTCGCAGACCGATGATGAAGAATTTCAAAAGAAGATTAAAGCTGTGAATGATGGGAGATTGAGAGACTTTGTGTATGAAGATGGAATTTTGAAATTCGGGAAGAGAATTTTTGTTCCGGATATACCTGATCTAAAAAGGGAATTGCTGTATGATGCTCATAGTTCCAATTTCTCTATACACCCTAGGACCACTAAAATGTATAGAGATTTGAAGGAACATTTTTGGTGGGACAACATGAAGAGGGAGATTGCCGATTTTGTGTCAAGTTGTATGGTTTGTCAACAAGTGAAATCTAGAAGGTAACACCCTTAAGGGGTTATGCAACCTCTTCCCATACCGGAGTGGAAATGGTACATTATTACGATGGATTTTTTCATTGGACTACCAAAGACTCCTAGAAGAAACGATGCAATATGGGTTATTGTCGATCATCTTACCAAGTCAGCACATTTTCTTGCTATAAGAGAAGATATACCAATGGAACTTCTAGAAAGACTATATATTAATGAAGTTGTGATACTTCATTGAGTACCTCTATCGATTGTTTCTGATCGTGATCCCCATTTTACATCAAGATTCTGGAAAAGTCTTCAGAAATTCCTGGATATTGAACTTCATTTGAGCACTGCCTACCACCCTCAGACAGACGGGAAATCAGAACGGACTATTCAAACATTAGAAGACATGCTGAGATCTTGTTCACTTGACTTTCAGGGTATGTTGGATCAATATTTACCTTTGGTAGAATTTTCCTATAACAATAGCTTCCATTCGAGTATTCAAATGGAACCATATGAAGCGTTATATGGAAAGAGATGTCACACACCAACCTGTTGGGATGAAGTTGGTGAAAGAAAACTTGTATGTCACGAACTAATGGAGGAAATGATGGAAAAGGTGAAGGTAATCCAAAATCACATCAAAATAGCTCAAAGTAGGCAGAAGATCAATGCCGATAATCGAAGGAAGGATTTGGAATTTCAAGTCGGTAATCATGTTTTCCTGAAAGTATCTCCATGGAAGAGAGTCATACGTTTTGGTAAGAAAGGTAAATTGAGTCCCAGGTACATCGGACCTTTCGAAATTCTAGAACGAATTGGGGCTATAGCTTACCGATTGGCAATGCCGCCAAGTATCTCCAAAGTTCACGATGTGTTCCACGTATCTCTGTTGAGGAAATACATGCCTGACCCAACGCATGTACTCACCTATGAAGAATTAGAACTGGAACCCGATCTGCCTTATTGAGAAGATCCCGTCAGGATTCTTGATACAAGATAACAAGTACTGAGAAACCGGACGACGCGTCTCGTAAATGTTTTGTGAAGAAACCATAAGATGGAAGATGCAATGTTGGAACCCGAGGATCTTATGATGAAGAACCACCCGAGTCTTTTCATGTGATAAGTATTCTAGAAATTTCGATAACGAAATTATTTGTAGGAGGGGAGAATGTAACACCCCAAGCTTCTACGGTACGCTTCTGTTTGAATAATGTGATAGCGTGTGTTGTACGCAACACCGAGTTCTAACACACCATAACAATTCATACTAGCCGTTATGAATAGTAATACCTACTTTTTGAAATCATATATATTTTATATTTCAAAATGGACTTCATTTTTGAATTCGGAATATTGAAATTAGCCTAGGGTAAAATTTTGGTACTTTTCAGATAACTTTCATATTTTGATGAATAGTGAAAATTACTAAATTTTAATTAAAAACAACATTTTTAATCAAAATAATTAATATTGATAAATTATTAATTTGAGTGATTTTAAATTATATTTATTTTATATTTTTACCATTTAATTCATTGTTTGTCATTGGACATAATTTCACAATTAAACCAGACATAAACAATTGTCAATCTTTTAATAGATATTGTTTCTTAAAAACACACTAATTATTTTAACAGTGGGATTTAATTATAAAATTAATTAATTCAACTTCTATATTATTAATTTGTTAAAATAGACTTCATTTTTGATTTTGGAATATCAAATATAGCTTGGGGTGAAATTTTGGTATTTTTCTGAAAATCTTCAATTTTTGATGAATAGTGAAACCACAAAGTGGTGGTTACAAAAATTGATTTTTCGTTTAAATGGGATTTTACCACTTCGGTTATTTGAATTTCAAAAATCCAATTTAAATTATTTTCATTATTATGTAAAATGTGGTTCAATGGGATAAAAATAATTTTTGGTGAATAGTAACTTTTGACTTTTATTTACCACGGTTAAAGGTAAATATGGTAATTCAAGGTTAAAACGAATATTATAATAATTCCAAATTACCTTAACACTTTTCCAAACCTTATTGGATGAGTCCTTAACGACCATGGGTATCATTGGGTCGATTTTGGGACTCCATTGATCCACTTGGGAGTGATAATGAAAATTTAGACTAATTAATTTAATGTAAAGGCAAAATAGAAATAAACAAAAAGATTTTAGTAATTAATTTTTATATGGTGTTATATAAAGAATATTTTTTACTATAAATATTAATTGGAAAGATAAATATATTTCTTACATGGTAGTAATTTTTTTATATTTTTAGACATCGAATAAATTAAATTATATATGACACAATAATGATGCAGTATTTACCTCATTAATAAATGATTAAAATAAAGAAGATTATAATGTTTACAATATTATCCAAAACATGTCCAATTCTAATTTTATGATTTTATTTCGACCATGACTCATCTTATCTTAGACTATAATGATTTTTGGACCATTAGAAACCGAATATAAATTTATTATAAATTAATATTTTTAGCTTTTCCAAAGGTTCCCCTCACCCCTCTTATAAAAGGGAACTCCTCCTTCTCATTTATCCACACCTTAAAAGCCTTTTGGTTGGACTAAAACCTGCCCAAATACTCTCTCAACTTCCCTCTCTACAACCTAGAGGCCTTAGTTTGATCGGAAAGCCAACCTAAGGATCCCTTTTGATCAAATCAAAAGGAAGAACCCGAAGAAGAGGTAACGTTTTCACCACCCCTTTTCAAGTTCCTTTCATCTTCCACTTCTTCTTTCTTTTTTATTACCATTATAAAATAATAACTCCAATATATTATATATACTGGGATGTTATTATATATATGGTACAACCATATTCATCATTCTATCCATCCTTTGAATAACATTTCACCATACGTGTGTACGTACGGCTTACCGTCTCCACGTCGTGGTATAATTGTTATTCAATATATTATTATTTGGATGGGTATAATAATGATGTGTAACTCATGTAAATAATAAATATAACATGATAATTATTCTGTATATATGATATAATATCCAATTATATATTATTTTAATATCAAAATAATGATATTGTCTCTCGTGCGTACGTACGGACTACCGTCTCCACGAACGCGATGGGATTCATTCTCCATCGTATCCATTCAAGTATAATTATCATTTGATGATTTAAAAATAATGTTTAAGGACTTGATATCATTCTGGATATAAATAATATACAACCTATACATGACAAACATGGCATACGTACAAAACATATAAAAGAAAACGAGTAAGTTAACACCCGAAACAAAGATAATTCTAAGATATTATTAACAAAGCAATATTAAAAGATCATATATGATATCATATGAATGTATATGATTCTTGAATAATTTAATAACAATTATTTCACCATTATACATGAGCTTAACCTACTCCAACCAAGGAAAAGTACAAGGTAAGGGTTTATATTGCAATCTCTTCATTATATGAGATTGTTTATACGTAATAATCTACTGAGATTTCTTTATCATCTACATCCATGTTTCTTTAAAATGTATTTCAAAACATTTTTACTATTTACAAGAATATGGGTTAAAGTCATTTATACCATTGTTTGACTTTTTATAAGAGGTTTATAAAGGAATATTTTCGTCGTTTTCCAAACAAGGTGCTTTTTAACCTTTTCGACAGGATTACGATAAGAAAATTTTTTTTAACTTAAACGGAGGGTGCAGTTATTTTCCACCGTTATAAAATTGTCGAAGTTTCCCTTACAAGCTTATAAGAATATTTTCAAAGAAAATGTTTTATTTTATAAATATATGACCTGTAAATGATTTCAATATATAAAGAGATATTTCTCTAAAAACAGTTTTGATTTCATCTATATCAACATCCTTTAATGGATTTTACGCTTATTTGAGGATGATTTTTTATGATACAAATCTTCTATATTGTATTGAAGGTTTTGTGATATGTTTGACTGTGGATGTTCTATTTTTATACCATTCATGGTTTATGGTGAATGTATTTACATTTCATTTTCTAGTTTTAATATGAATGTTTATGTTATGTTTAAACCTTTTAACATGGGAATGCATTGGACTTAATATGTGATGGGTGGAGCCCGCTATAGCTTCTCGATGCATCAGTAGGTCTCGTGAGACAAAATAGTGTCTTGGAACAAGGCCTTGGCAAAATCTTATTTGTAGTCTTGGCACGAGGCCTTGGCTATGTGGTTATGATAGTCTGGCATTATGCATTCCATCATTATGAAAGTGGTTATTGATATTTCGTGTGATTATTCTATTAGTTTAATATCCATGTGAATAAGTAAATGGAATTATTTCATTTTATTTTTTTCCATACTATGTTGAAGTTTAAGTTTAAAAGGCTTTTGTTTTAGTTATACATTGCCTTAAATGTTTATGCTTATTTATGAAAGTTTCTGCTATATTGTTATCCTTACTGGGCATTTGAGCTCACCCCTTTTCTATGTTTTATTTTTCCCAGGATATGAAGAAGTAAATTATGAATGACCTACAGGGATATTATGATGGGTTAATAGTGTGGACTATGGAGACAATATGTTGTAGTAGTATTTTTTCACTTTATGATGTAATATAAAACTTTATGAATATATCTAGTGTTTCCAAGGCTACTAAACCAATCAGTCTTTCGAGATTTGATCTTTCTTGTGATCATGCCAATGTTATGCAATAATGCACCGACTCTAGGTAACTGGGGTTGGGGCGTTACAGGTGTTATCACGAAGGTCGTTTTTGTACGAGTATATCTGGATATTCTTTTTATATGTTCCATAGATATATACTGTGTAGATCTGACTGTACCTTTATTTTTGGTATTTTCCTTGTTTGTATTTCCTTGTGGTTTTCGGGGTGTCCTATTGGGAATTGTTATACTCACCCCTACATGGGATTTTCCCGCACGTGTCGTGTCTTGTATAGATGAGCGAGCCTTTGACAGGATTCTAGGAGGACCAGGACTGGATGGTGCACAGTGAGATCAGACAGGCCGAGGTGTGTTCCTTCTGCAACGGGTTGCGCTCCCAATACCTTTATCTATAGGTTGGACTTATTGTAGACATTAGTTTTGTGGTCTTGTACTTTTGGCACCGATTTTTACTTTACTATACTTTACATTCCTTTAATACTCTGTTGGTTGGGTTTTTAGTGTATGGATGTTTTTTTCTATCTTTAGTAGTTTTTACTTTTCACCCTTGTGGGCTTGGAGATGTGTGTGTGTGTGTGTACAGGTTTATAGGAAATACCTCCCATGTTAATAGTATGCCTACTCGGTGCTAGTCACCAGCCCCTAGACTATTGGAGGCGGGCATGGGGAGTTGCGACTCGGGCACCACTGGGATGGGTCGTGACATTTATCATCCCATAAAACATGGATCTCAATGTGAAATTTTCACTTCTATGAGAATAATACAATGTAAAAATTTATCCCACATCAATTTTAGATCTTTGATCAATGGAGCCATTTAGCCATCAATATCATTACAGGGTTATTTTGGTCTAGATAAAAGCATTTAAACATAATGTATTTATGATTCTTGTATAACCATGGTAGAAAGTTATAATTTACCAACATAACTAGCAAGTTACTGCCAATGCTACTTTTTATACCAAAATGATTTATCCCACATGTGGATAATGAAATATGGAAGTTTCTCAACACTTTACCAATTTTAAGATACTCATGATCAATTTTCTTCCATTGAGGAGAGTCATTGGGGTAATGTAGTTTCCCATGATAAATTCATTCATATGTGTTCCATTTCATTTTTCTAGTGTCTTCTTGACATCCATATAATTATCTAAACCATGGAGTGGTAGGAAATTACCATAAAACTTTTGAAGTACTTGATTCATTTTTCTTATAAAGTTCCAAACCAAATTTATGGAATTTTCTAAGTGATTTGTGGTCCATGCTAGAAAAATATAAAATCATTTGGTAAGGCATGTACTTTTTCATAGATCATACCCATTAAATATATCATTTTTTACTATCATTTTTTAATAAGGATACCCATTTTCATCTGATAACATATCATTTAGGAGACCAAGTACTTATGTAAAGATGACGTCACTCCACCCACTACTGGTTTTCAAATTATATAACATCAATAAAGATAATGATGTAGTATATTTAGTACAACTAGTATATAATGGTATATTTTTATAAAAATTTAAATTCTCAAAAAACTTTTTATAATCACAATGTTCATCTTAAATTTCCATTATTAGGTCTTCAATATGATTCCCGTTATTATTTACAATAGTATTCATATCAAATGATCGATAAATCATTGTGTCATCCCAATCTATTTGACGTTGAGTTTTTCCCCTTTTTAATCAAACATTCATAGCTTCAATCTATTCATTGATAAATCCAATTTTCTTCTAACTCTTCTGGATTAATTTCTCTTCAATAAAAACAATTTAAACGTGAGAAAAGGTTTTTAGAAGGTTTCTATGAATCCTACATTGAAAATTGATGTAATTTTTAACTTGATGCTTATACTATATTGACAAATGATTATAATTTTCCCATTTTTTATTCATATCTATGCTATTAGCTTCAACAATATTCATTTAATCCAAAAAAATTATAAGTACACATAATGAGTTTATAATCTAAGGAAAAAGTTATAGATACTTCAAAGAAATAATTGAATGAATGGGATGTCTGATATCCATTAATTTTCACGGAATGCAATTAAATTTTTATATATTAAAAAACATAAACATCAATAATGTTCACTAACCGAACTTATAATGGTTGTCTGTTATGATGAAATTTTAATGGATAATTTATTGGTTTCAACATTTAATGAGAACATAATCTTTTTTAGAAGGATATTTTCAATATAATTAATGTAGGGAAGTGAAAATTATTTTGAGCTATTGAAAACTCAACATAATTTTATTGGTGTAAAAAAGTTTATATTTTTATGGGTACTTGATCTGTTGTTATGTGCAATAAAAAGAGGATATTCAAGGATAGTTTCTATAAATTTTCTATGTGGGGTTAAAGAAGAGGGTAGTGTTTATTTTTATTATTTTCTTCATATGGTACATGTAATTCTAGGTGTTTTTTCAATGATAGGGTTATTAGGAAAAGAATATGGTGATATTTTGTTAGATTATGAAAATGTGGATATGGTTTGATCACCTATTCTTAAGAACCCAATGTTCTAAGAAACGTTTTGATTTAAATCCAATGAAATATATTTCTTGGGTTGGGGATCTCAAGATATTGGAAAAACCAAAGAAAAATATGACTAGGTTTCGAAAAATGCTACATATTTAAAAAATTCACATGGCTAGGATGAAAGCTCAAAGAACATAATGGAAAATCATTCTTGGGTATATATGGAACAATCAACACCATCACGAGTATAAGAAGTGTCCTAGTGGGATCAGAAAAAAAGACTCATCTAAAACTAATGATTGGACAAGAAGCCCAACTACCCAGGATCACATGAAAATAAAACTTATCCTTAGTAGAACTAGTAGACAGAACGAACTGAGGAAAAATGTTAGTATGAAAATGGGGAGTTATTTTTTAAACAAGGTGGAAGATGATATAGATGTTTTTAATACTATCCCATATTCTAATTTATGGTGTGAATTATAATCTATGTGGGGATTTAAAGTGAGTTATCGGAGTCCTTGAAACTGAGACTGTGATTTAAAAAACCTATGGGTATGCCTAAATGGGATGGAATGAAAAAATAAACTAGAAAGAAAGGACACAATGATGACTTAATGAAATATATTAGTTATTGGATTGAATTTATTTGGGGACAAGAGAGTGAACACACTGAAAATAAATACTCACTTACTAATTGGGATCAAGGATAGAGTGAAAGTTGAATGAATCTTCAATGGGTTAAGTAGGGGGATGATTCTATAAGTTAAAATTTTGAGAAGTAGCATACACTGAGTGAAAATATAGATTAATTGTATAATCTTTCAAATTTACACACAACGAGTTTTCAATATACTAGTGGTGGAAATAAAATCCAACCCACATATCATTACGGACTCCAAACCTAATTACCTTTTTGTAAGGGTCATTAAATTTTTTTTCTATTTAGGGTGCTTCATCTAAAGATGAAGAACTGGAAAAAGTGACACATCATACAAGGGAAACCAATTTAGGTGCTGATAAACACATAATTTTCATGCTTAATACAACATTAAAATGTTTAGACACATTAATTTTAGAATGAACGTCATTTTTTATGTTGAACTAGTAATTCTTTCATGCATCAGAATATTTAATGATAAAATATATGAACAGTTTCCTAATCACATGAGAGCATCGATTCATCTGAGTAGAAGTAAAAAATGGTGAAACAATGAATGATCGACTAAAGTGGATTAGAAATAATCACATACATTGGGATTTGAGAAGTTAGATTCATCTGAGAAGTTCTAGGGGGCGCGGTGGAAGAAGTCGACTTCTGTGAGAGTTCGAACAACATGAATAAGTGGGTTTTATTATGGTTAAATTTATAAGATCAAAACGGGTTTTATCATTTATTTTCTAATCATCAAATAAAACATTATACAATTAAATCAAAAATATTAGACGAATGAATATTAAAAATGAATAAATTTTTAAAAAAAGAGTTAAAAACAATTAACATTTTTAAGGAATATACAATCATAAATGTATGAATATTAAAAATATGTAAAATTGAATAATTCAAAATGAATAGAATTAAAAAATATTAAAAAATTGGATAATAATTAATAATTATTTGAATAATTAAATGAACTAAAAAAGGATATATATTAAAATAAAGATGAATACATATTAAATTTATTAGATGTTAATGAATAAATATGTATAAATAAATATTAAAATTGAAAAAAAAATCTAAAATATTATGAAATATTTAACACTATAAGTGAATAAATGATATTAAATGAATTAATGTTAAAAAAGTGTAAAATTTAATAATTAAAAAATCAATATATCTTTAAAATATTTTAAAAATTATTATTTTATTTTAAAAAATAGTTAGGGGATGAAACCCCCTTTTTATTAAATATATAAAAACCTCTCTTTAAGTGGGTTGAGAGGAAACCCCACATGACCTGAAGGTCCTATATAGAAAAGGCCCAATTAAAAGCTATATTGAAGACCAAGTGGAAAAAACTAAAAGAATTTTCTAAAAAGGGTCGAGCAGCCCAGAGGAAAAATATTGAACAATGCCTAGAGTGAACAATCTTTAGCATGTAATACTACGATTTAAACATCACGCCGCCCCATTTGATTTTATAGATTATAAAAAAATTAAAAATGAATAAATGTGAAAGTTAAAATGAATAAATGTTTAGTATATAAATTTCACATTCCATTTTAAAAACATTAAATAGCAATGAATAAACATTTACAGTTAAAAAAATTAAAAACATAAAAACTAAAAATGAATAAATTAAAAAAACAATAAAAAAATCTTAATATTATTGATGAATAAATTTTATTAAAAATGAATAAAATATAAAAAATATTAAAAAGTAATAAATAGTTTATATTAAATCAAAATGTAAAAAAAAATCTATTATTAAAAACAATATATATTGAGTATTTTATATAAGTCACTTAATGAAATTATAACATGAATATTAATGATTTTATAAATTACATAAACAATTTGTGTGTGTGTGTGTTTATATAAAATTACATCGATTACATATATATGTGTGTGAAGTTAATGTGTGTGTGTGTGTTTGTTTCTATATATATCACAAGTTTGATATATGTTAAATTGACAAAAATAATAACAACATTATATAGTATATTACATCTATTACTTGATACTAATATATCAATATTTTTAGTTAATATTCATTTGTAATTATAACCCATTTTATCTAGATATATGACTTAATAAAGGTAAATAGACATTTTATATATAAATCATTTATAAAAAATTATTTTATATATATATATATATATCAATATGAATATATTTCTACACTAAAAATAATAAATATAATGATGAATAATTATATATTGAAATATATTAAAATTAATTAATAAAAAATATATAATGCTAATAAATATTAAAAATGAATAAATTATACAAAAAAAGAAAAAAACACTTAAAATTATTAATGAATGAATAATACTAAATGAATTAATTTAAAAAAAAATTTAGAAAAATGAATATATCAATTTTTTTAAATGAATGAATAAGAGTTATTAATTTTATAAATTATAAGAAATTAAAAATATACATTTAAAATAATCAAGTATTACATATATTATTTTTGAGAATTTAAACTACATTAAAGAAAATTAAATTTTAACCAATAAATACATATAAATAAAAATTAGAAATTAATAAAATTAAAAAATATTATACACATAAAAATTAAAAATTAATATATTAAAAAAATAATAAAAAATTATATTCATGAAATAAATAATGATAAAAAATATTATAATATATATTAATAAGTAATAAATAGTATATATATATATATTCAATAAAAATATAAAAACGAATAAAATTTAATAATTTAAAACATAATATATTAAACAATAATTATAAATAAATAAGAATCTAAAATAGTAATATTATAAAAAAATATTATTATTTCTTGTTTTTCTATGGAAAATTGAATTAATTTGTTTTACATAAGTTGAAATTATTATGTTCCATATTTAGTGTAAATATATATATATATATTCAATATTTTTAATTAATAATTACATATTTATTATTTAATATATTTTTCAAATTTAAAAAACAAATGACATCTATTTAAAATGTTATTAATTATCTAACACTATTAATTAGTAAATATTTTAAATAATATTTAATTTTTAATTAACTTGAAAACCATTTATCAGATTATGAATTGTAACATATTTAGTATATATAAATCATATTTATGAGTATAATATATATATATATGTATATATCAATATAAAAATATTTCTATATTAAATATGATTTTTTATAATATATAAGTGTTTCTAATTAAATTATATTACATTTCTCACTCAATATATTATATATCAAGTGTAAATGTATTTTTAGTCATATATAAATCATATTTAATAAAATATATTATATTATATCAATATAATATAATTTACATATTAATATATTATTTTTTATAATATAAATATTTTTATGAAATATACCATTTTTCAGGGCTTTTATCACTATAAAGGTCACCATTTATCAGCCCCAAATAAAAGGGTTCACAAAGGCTCCCTTTATCATCTCTAAAAACGAATTGATAAATGGGAAACCTTTATCAATGATCTTAGCTAGCACTGATAAAGGGTAACACTATTTTTCATGTGTTTTGAGGTATTATACCTCATTATGGTTTTAGTATTTTATGCCTATTTTAATAGCATTTGCATGAGCATCCCTGGAATATTGCAAGGTGTTACCACATCATTGTAATATGATATATATATATATATATATTTCATGTATCCTAATAAAAATTGACGAGAAATGGAGATTGAGAGATAATGTTAGAAATTTTTTTGAGGTATATAGAAACATTAATGGTTCGGTCATGTGAAGAATATAGATAGTTGGACTTTAATGATGGAGAGATATTTTAGGGAAATGAGATGATATTTCATTATCAAATAATTATTTAATTACTCTCATAGTTGAAACTCTGTATGTCATCCAAGAAATAATCAATCAATATCTTCACCTTCTTGGAATTCTCCTTACAAACTCCAGTTCCTCCATTTCGGTGTGTTCACACTGTAGAGGCGGTCACACCCCCATGTGGCTCACCCACCACAACATCCTTCTAGAAATTCATCCCCACCTTCCTATCCTTATTGACTGTCCCTTGTTTCATATTAGACATACTAGATCCTTCCTAGAGAGTTTTAGTGTTCCCTACCATGCATGGAGTGGAATATAGATGTTGTTTTACGCCTAACATAAATTATTCAATTTCATTCCTTTCAGTTTTCCATTCTTGTTTGTATGCATAGTATTTTATATTCATATGTTTAATTATGGTCCAACTATTTTCATGGTATTATAACTATTGGGAAATTGTTCATGATTCTCTTAATTCACCACCGTTGTGTTATATTTCCCAATGGTGTTATAGTTTTCCTTATTTTGGTAGCAATTTTACCAAGACCAATGATCTAAATTATCTAACAGGAGCTACTACTCTTGGGTGTGTTTTTTGGCTTCACCCTTGATCTATGTCTCTTCCTTCTAGACAATGGTGTGCCACCACTTTCCCCACTAGTTGGGCCACCTTCTGTTGGGAAAACCACCATTGTCATCCTGACCATCCATGCGTCTTTCATCCCATGGTTCTGACTGTGCTTCATGAAGATCTATTGACATTCCATTAATTCACCATTTATTCATTGATTTGGAGTATAGACTCCCTTTTCACTTGGTTTTTTCTGTTTCAGTTGGTTTTCATCTCAACGGCTCTTAGAGAGATCTCTCCTTACTATAAAGAGAATACCTTGGTCAATAAGAGAGAAACTGGGGTTTCTGGACCATATATACTCCCCTCCATCATGTTCATAATTATCCATATAATCGGTGTTTTTTTCTATTGGAAATTTGATATATAATAACTAAACCTTGGGGCTAGGATGACGGCATGCCTAAAGGAGTTTCAGATATCAACATCTATTCATCATAACCAAGTTTTTTTTGAATTCTTGGATCTAAAAGAAATTTATCTTTTCTATCATGACTGTAACTTTATCCTTATTGTGTGTGTGAGTGAGTCTTTCTAGGATTTTACAATGTTAAATCTTCATGATTGGTTTCACCACCGCCTCCTATTTGAACAAGGATTTCCTCCTTGGATAGTTTTTGTAGTTATATTCTTTGTATTCGAGTCTATATCTCTTTTATTTTTCATTAGTAACGAAAAACCAATTCTAGGTGGTGTTATCACCATGAGCACAGGACCACGATAATTCAAAGATCTTTATATCTTGGTGTTCTTTATTCTTTTATTTATTTTATATTACAGTTCTTGTGCATCTAGAAGCTCAATTCAAAAAAATCATTTTATTTTCTAGTGTAAATAAAATTTAATTGACCCTATCATTTCGATATAACCCTATTATATGAGTTAGTGGTTCGTTTTCCATTCATAGGGTTAACCACTTCAAAATTTTCCCAAACAATTGGTATCAAAGCCTTCTAAAATGTATATAATGGGATCTATAATTTTTTATATCAATTAATTTGATCATGAAAATGAATTTATTCTATAGAGGATTCAAATAAATGCTCATTTGGATCATATTGAGTTAATTTACACTCTTATTATCAATAAAATGATAGTGAACACCCTTGAACCTGATTGGTAGACAATTATCACTTATGTGGATGTTACTGAAGGGATCCTTCTGAAATCTCATAGTCTAATTATGTTGTCTATAGGAGAAAAAAATAAGATAAAGGTTTCATATGAGTCACCTTCTTCTGGTATATGGTCTAAACATGAATATCTTTCTATGACTAAGTCTCTTGTTGGTATATTATACAAAAAATTTGATTATTTACTTTAAAAATTCATCCTGGGGCTGCAGTCAGGTCAAACATTGATGAATATAATAAAATCATGTTATATCTAGCTAACATAAACATAAAATTACTTGATGAAGATCACAAAACTATACTATTAACGTCATTATATTCTACCTTTAATTATGTTAAATATTCTATGATGTATAGAAAATATAACCTTACTTTGAAATATGTAAAATCCTATTTTCTCTCTAGATACCATCATAGGAAGGGAAGTATTAAGGTTGAGGCATAAGATCTAAACATTAAGGGAAGAAGTAATTCTATTGGTTGGAGAAAGTAAAGAGGTATATCTTAGAAAAATATATAAAAATAAAAGAACAAAGTAATAAAATAATTTCAATGTAACCAGCCTAGTCATATAAAGTGGAACATCCTTAATAAGAAAGGTGACTATAGATACAATAATAATGACCATTTTTTCTTTGAGAAGTATTTTGAAAATGCTTATGTGTTAAATGTTTCTAAGGATTACATCTCTAATGAAAGGATCCTTGATTCATGGTGTTCATTACACATGTTCTCTAAGAGGGATTACAAAACTTATTTAAGCTAAATCGAATCTATAGAGGTTATTCAATGTAATAACATGATCTTTCAAATTATGGGAATAGGATCAGTTGAATTGGAGCTTTATGATATGACTATGAAAACTCTTTAGGATGTTAGGTGGGTACATGAACATAAAATATACATCATTCCCATGGGATTCCTTGATCACAAGGGATATAGCTTTAAGTTATACTCTAGAAGTCTTAGGATTTCCTAAGGATCCCCCATTATCATAAAAGGAAAACTTTGGAATTGCCTCTACATGATAGAATGAAAGGTTCATAAATGGTAGTTTAATACCTCTTGATTTTGGATAAGATAAGACCACTATTTGGAATACATGTTTAATGAATGTTAATTCCAAAGTTCCTGATGAACATTTCACGTAGGCACTTCTACGTAATTTCACTCCTAATAGTCTTCCATTCTATAAAGATTGTTGTTGGTCGGAGTGGATACTCAATAGGGGAGGTGAATTGAGTTTCAATTAAAATTTCTATTAAAAATATTTAAGATTAACATCCCCCAAATTAAAAGAGCCCAGTCAATTAAGGTAGTAGAGATATAAGTGACTTATTGTTCAAAAGGTTTCTCAAAGGTTGATTACTCCATAGTTGAATCAGTATGAGAACTAATTCGAATTTTGAAACAAGTTTACTAAACGAGTTAGATATACACACTAACTAGAACTAACTATCAGAGTGAGTGTAAAAATAGATTTCTGTCTTTGTTAATATAAGAAAAGCAGAAAAGAATAAAACAGAGTTAGTGAAAGATGAACACAACAAATTAAACTAGAGGTTCAGTCTTAAGTCAAGACATAGTCCTCTCCACTTGGTGATCACCTGCCACCAATCAAATATATTAAAAATTAATACACAGCCTGTATCGGGATTTACAATAGCTTTCACAAACTATCCAGGTTTCACAACCTCTACCATAGTTATATGTGGGAAAAAAAACTACCAAGACACACTAGGCTTCTTCCACAGTTATATGTGGGAATCAAATGTAAAGAGAGTTTGGTATGGGGATTTTTAGTATCCCTCATTTCAAGCACAAGATTCAGTGTGTGTAACAGACACAATACTCACAAATATAAAATACATAAACACAGTAGATCTAAAGTTAGTAGGAAAAATTTTAGAATGCTTTGTTGTGTTGGCAGATCAGCTCTGGACTCGTTGGAATGAAGGAAATGATGTTTTTGTCCTTCTCTGCAAGTTGCCTCCAAAACAGAGTGTCGCAACTTCCATTTTCTGACTCCCAGATATAGAGATGATCAGATTCTTGGGTTTAAAGCTCTTTTTAGCACACCACTACAGTTTTAAAGAGGTTATATCAATAGATCTTCGTAAAGATCTCTGTTCTTCAGAATACGTGCTTGAGTTTTCTTCTTTTTTCTTGTATTTTTTTGGGTGTTGTATTTATCTCTCTTATATATATTCAATATGTTCTGTGTGTTCTCTATATATTTTTTGTTTATCTGTCTCTACTCATATATATATACACTTTTCCAGTTCAGCTTTTTCTCATTTGGTTCGGCAGGGTCCGACAAGAGAAATGTTTCAACCATGTGTGGTCTTCTTCGTACCTCGTACTGTCTCTTGATATACTTGCAAATAGCATTAGATAATTTTAGGTGCATTAATTTGTACAGATATTACCGTTATTATAGTATAAAGAAAATTGGTAAAATAAAATATCATTATATTGGTATCAGATGCATGTCACACGGTAGAATTCAACGGTTGTCCCTCCAACTGTGAACTTCATCGGTAGGTTATTCAACTGTGAGCTTCATCGGTAGGCTCTCTGTCTATAGGCTTGTAATGGTGGACTTTGTGTTAGTGGATGTATTTTATCAGTAGATGTTACTCTATGTAACAGAAGATCCTCATCAGTGAACTTCATCGGTAGGTCTGTAACAACAGACTATTGCAACAGTGACCTTTCCACTGGTAGACTTATCTCAACAAGTAATTTCATTAATAGTGGAAAATGTCCATCAGTAGACTTTGAACAACAGTAGACTATCTCGACAGTAGGAGTTGCCTAGCAGTATCCTTCTACTAACGGTGGACATGTCCAACTGTATACTTGAATAGTCATGCTCTCAACAGAAGACTTGATAATGTGTCTGACAGTGACCTTCTAACAGAAACCTTGTAACACTAATTAACTTGTGACGGTGAATCTTTGTCTGTGAGCTTTGATAATTAGATCAACGGTTCGCTTGTGATAGTTACCTTGTACCGGTATCTTATACTAGTGACAGTAGATCTTTAACAGTGACCTTTTAGAAATAGTGACTTAGAATTACATTGAGTTCTAACGGTGACCATGAACAGAAGGCTTTAACCAGTAGCCTTTAACAATGAACTTATATTTAGATACATATAAATTGAAAGCTGAGGCAACAAAGTCCTGAGACTAAGAATATAAATTGTTCACGATAAACAATATAAATGTAGATTAAAAAGATTAGTAAATGGGTTAATATATCATGATCAATAATTAAACATGATTTGGGATTATCTAAACAGGTGAGTCCAACAATCTCCCCATTTTTGATAATCACAAATTATACTAGTATGTATTAAATATAGATATCGCATATAACATAGTTACTAAAGAGAGATCAAAAAAGTTCTCAAGTATCAAAGAATAATAAGAGTGTAAAACCAGAAAGTATTGGTACATGGAATCAGAGAGAAAGGTAGAAAAGATTCAACATAGGATTATAGTAGTATATTTGTAACAACCCCGAATTTTAATAAATCTTGTTTCCTAATTTTATGTGTTATTTTATTTTTATACTCAACAGAAATGTTTTATTTGATAACATGAGTATAATTAAAATGATACTGTTGATTTTTGACTGTTATATGACCATTGGTCAATATGACCACTGGAAACTAAACGTTTTGATTATTGTATCTAAATAAAAGTAATCTTGGTTAATTAATATTGAAAGAAGATTCGATGGCCTCACCCAGTAGTCTTGGACCAATCGAAGCCCATCTAACAGAACTTGAGAAGGAGGTAGCACCACTGGGCTTTGCTCTGGACCAAACCCAAGCTGAACTTCATCATATAAAGCTAGAACGGGATCTCCTTCGCGAGAAGTTCAAACTGATAGAAATTATTACTCGTGCGCTGTTGGCCGAGCCTCCCTCGGATTCTCTCACCTTATCACACCTTACACTTAGGTCCTATGCTGGTATGATAAGGGGCTATGTAAGGAGACCGTAACTGCCTTGTGTAATCCTTTGTTTTAAATAAAAATTGGTATTTCTTATTATGATGAAGTTTATGAATTTTCAAATGACCGGATAAATATAGTATGCATATTTTTGATGAATTTTAGAAAAAGGATATTTTAAAAATGGTTGTGTAAACCTTAAATAATTAAAAATGTGTAATGATTTTCGAAAAATGGTCTTCTACAATTATGTTCAGTACGAAATTTAGAGTCTAATAAGATCAACTTAATTTTCGATGAATAGTAAATTATGAATAGTGATTTTATGATTAGGATTAGTAATGTGTCCAAATGGATTAGTAATCTCACTTAAAGAAAGTATTAATATAATCTAGGCACCTTGATTAATTAATGTGATTCAATAAAATGGTTAAATAACGGTTTCATAAATTATTATTCAAGTATTATTTTTTTCAAGTGAATAGTGTTTTTAAATTAAAAATTTAATTAAAAATATTTAGATAATTATATTTATAAAACGGATTTCATTTTTGAACTCAGAGCACCGATATTATGCTATGGTAATTTTTGGGGGTTTTTTTTGAAAAAAATGAATTTTCGGTGAATAGTGTTTTTATTTAAAATTTAAATTAAAAATATTTATAAAAATATTTTGATAAAATGGATTTCATATTTGTAATCAGAGCGTTGATATTTGGTTAAGGTTAAATTTTCGGATAATTCTGAGAAAGTTGAATTTTCGATGAATAGTTAAAATACAGTTTTTAAGTTATGGGTGTTTAATGACATCATTAAATGATGTATTAAGTTTGTAATCAATATGTTCGAATTATGAATAGTGAGATAAGTTATGAGGTGTCCCAAGTGGCCAATACCATGGGAAAATACCATGGGAAAGCCCATGGTTTTTCCAAAACCACTAATGAGGTGTCCCTTTGCCATTAATGCCTTGTCCCCTCACTTTCCCTATAAATATCAATCCATCCTCTCATCCATTCTACTCCCCACTCTCCCCCAACGAAGTTCTGGTCTCATTACCTCCCAAGGAGTCCTCCCATGGTGCCCCCAAGCCCTCAAGGTCCCAACCTTTGAGTTTTAAGAGTTATGTTTTAAGGTAAGGGATCTGACCTCTCTCTTTCATTTCAAGTAATCTCTTTTATGTCATCCCTTTTATGCGATATGTTCTTATGTTTGAGGATGTTCTTTTATACTCCTCTTACTCCCCTTTTTATGTTCAAATAATGATAGATCCCCTCTTACTCTCATTATTTCGTTTTATGAAGTTGTAAGTGGCGCCGTTAGGCTGCCGAAAATTTTTGTAACGGATTCTTTCTCCCTTCTCATTTTTCAAGATCTATTTTCATGTAAAGTATTTCAAGTTCTTTTTTATTATGTTGGGGTATGATTTCTAAATTTATCATACTGATCTTTTATGATCATATGATGAGAGACCTCATTTGATCTCTTCAATTCAGTATTTTGATGTTTTAAGTGGCGTCGTTAGGCTGCCGAATTTTTAAGTGGTTCTTCACCCTTCTCGTTTTGAAGTTCTACTTTCATGTCAATTCCTTCAAGTTCCTTTTTGTTATGTTGGGGTATGATCTCTATATCTATCATACTGGAATCTTATTTTTATATGATTAGAGACCCCATTTGATCTCTTCAATTCAGTATTTTGAAGTTTTAACTGGCGCCGTTAGGCTGCTGAATTTTTAAGTGGTTCTTCACCCTTCTCGTTTTGAAGTTCTACTTTCATGTCAATTATTTCAAGTTCCTTTTTTTTATGTTGGGGAATTATATCTATATCTATCATAATGAACTCTTATTTTCACATTATTAGAAACCCTAATTGATCTTTTCAATCATTTTTGTTGAAGTCTAAGTAACGTCGTTAGGCTACCGAACTTTCATAAGAGAAATCTAATTTTTTTCTTTCTTCCATGTTTTTCATTTCAAATGGTATGTCCTTGAAATTTCATTACCATGATCATGTATCCTTCTTATTCAGTCCATGTACTATTTTATGGGTCATTTATGAATGTTTGACCCATTTTCCCTCCCTTTTTAATGTCTTCTAAAACCTCGTAACATAGTCGTTATGCTGCAGAATTTCCGTCTCAAAATGTCTCTCTCTTTTTCTAAAGTTCTTTTATATTATTAAGTGAATACTCAATGCTATTTATTCTAAAGGGGTATTCACATATATACCAAAATTTTCTATTTTAAATTCTTGGATTTAAATACATGAGACCCACCTTCCTTTTCTGTGGGTTTTAAAGTGACGTAAAGATCTTGTCTTTAAAGCAGTTTTTAAAACGTTGTGATTATGAAATGAAACCCATTTATTTTATGCTATATGGGTTATTTATGAAATTTTTGATGATGATATATGTGGCTCACATGATAATAAAGGCAAATTTAAGGGTGCTCCCTAATATCGCTCCAATGCATTGGGTAAATATGTAACCACTAGAGATTACAATTTTCACGATACCTTGGTGAATAACCTTGGTAATTTTCAAATGACACCTTGGGGATGGACCTTGGTGATATGTTCATGATTGTCTATGTTAAATGTTGTAGCCACATCTTCATGTTATGAAAATTTCGTTTTTAATATGATACGCCTCATGATTTCATTCTCATGCCTTAAAGTTCTTTTCATGACCTTATTGAAGTATCTCAAGTTCACATGTTAAATGTTTCTCTTGTTTCCCTTACTGGGCCTTTTGCTCACCCTTTCTTTTGATGTATGCTCCCAAGTTATGTGATGCAGTAATGAACCTAGGATGAACATGAGGAGAAGCCTTTCAAGTGTTTTAGAAGAATGTTTTATGTTTTCATGTTTAAAGTTACTGGTTTCCAAGACACTAAACCTTAAAGATCCTATGTTTTGTAAAATGTAATGAATGTTTATGTTATAAAGAGGCGGGATGCTATAGTTGGTATCAAAGGATGGCTTAGTTATTTTTGGAAATTAGGATATGAAAAATCTAGGATGAACCATATAGAAAAGTTTAAATATAGGAAATCTTCCTGGTATTTTGGTGAGTATTGAGTAAGGGGTTTCCAAGCAAATACATTCCTGTCTGGATACGAGCAGGTAGAGGTTGCTCTGGCACAGATGTACATAGGGGTAAAACCTGAAAACACCGCTTTGAGCTAGACTCGAATGGGAACTGGTACACGACAACGGGCCTTGCTGCACTCTTGGTTACGACACTCTCGGAGGATATTCTTTGGAAAATTCATAAGCTTAGTATGAACCATTATTAAAGGAACAAGTATAAAACAAAATAAAGATTCACATAAGAATATATGATCATGGATAACCTAGATTGGAACCTAGGGGATCACAAGTTAGGATATACTTTTATTCTACATGTTTATCCTTTTATGCTTAAAGTTTCCTTTTCATGATTATTATCTAAGTAAATAAGCACCTAATTATAGTTTCTTTTCTTAGTTAATGGCGGGAAATGGAAGAACCTGTCCTAAAAACCAATGTGATAGGAAATGCAACGATTGTCGTATTAATATGACAGAGGTGATTAGGGGATTAAAAGATGATTATTATTTTGGAATACGTTCACTATTTTAGGGACCCTATATGATCGAGGTAAATAAATTACTACGGTATTTTCATTGAGGAGTAAGGTTGACTTATATTTTGAAGAATAGATGAATTTATGGTGGACTTATAGTAATTTAGGTTACTTATGGGAATGATTAACCTATCTTGGGTAAAATATGTTTAGTTTAGATAATTTTGTTATAAGATGATAGGAGTGGTTGATGTTGTTTGGAGATGAACAATGAAGTTTATTTTGGAAGACTATGTTATCAAATCCTTCTTGTATTTGGGTTTCAATCTTAGTTTGGTTTATTTTGAGGAATTTTAAGGACCGTTATTTATGGGATGGTCTATGATGAACTTTGGGTATTACCATGGAACATTGATGATTTAAAATTAGTTTCCATTCCTATGGGATTCTTCCTTTTTGAAGAGTTGTTTAACCTTACCCTTTCTGTTTTTGGGATAATGTTTAAAGATAGAAGAAATAGATAGTTAATCTTTTGTGGATTATGTGATTCTCTAGAAGATGATTCTTTTGTTTTGATGAGACCAAGTAGTTTTGAATGCTCATCATTTGGGGGGAAAAGATTAGTTTTGCTAGAAACTTATTAAAGGGTGAAACTCTACATGAAGGTAGATATATTTCCTTATGTTCTTGTTCTATGTTGTAAATGAATTCCTCAAAATTATGAAAAGGAACGTAAAACAAAAACGTTGTTGGTTTACGTTTCCTACTAGGTAATCAAATATTGTTTGCACACATCATATGTTTGGGATTTTCTTGTGGTTAACTTTCTCCTAATCATGTTCTCTGTCACTCTCCCTCAGAACATGACCCTTTGTTTTCTCCTCCATGTCCATGTTTTCCTACCTGGAATCCTAGTGTGGGCTAACTCGGGTGACCTTCGTACTTCCCTTTCATTCTTTTAAAGTAATAGTTTTACTGACTCCTTTTTCGATGTGTGACTTTCAATGAAATTTCAAAACCAAATTTTAAAAAAATAGCGAGGACGCAATTTCTTAAGGGGGGAAGATTGTAACAACCCGAAATTTTGAATAAATCTTGTTTCATAATTTTATGTGTTATTTTATTTTTATACTCAACAAAAATGTTTTATTTGATAACATGAGTATAATTAAAATGATACTGTTGGTTTTTGACTGTTATATGACCATTGGTCAATATGACCACTGGAAACTAAACGTTTTGATTATTGTCTCTAAATACAAGTAATCTTGGTTAATTAATATAGAAAGAAGATTCGATGGCCTCACCTAGTAGTCTTGGACCAATCGAAGCCCATCTAACAGAACTTGGGAAGGAGGTAGCACCACTGGGCTTTACTCTGGACCAAACCCAACCTGGACTTCATCATATAAAGCTAGAACGGTATCGCCTTCGCGAGAAGTTCAAACTGATAGAAATTACTACTCGTGCGATGTTGGCCGAGCCTCCCTCAGATTCTCTCACCTTAGCACACCTTACACATAGGTCCTATGCTGGTATGATAAGGGGCTATGTAAGGAGACCGTAACTGCCTTGTGTAATCCGTTGTTTTAAATAAAAATTGGTATTTCTTATTATGATGAAATTTATGAATTTTCAAATGACCGGATAAATATAGTATTCATATTTTTGATGAATTTTAGAAAAAGGATATTTTAAAAATGGTTGTGTAAACGTTAAATAATTAAAAATGTGTAATGATTTTCGAAAAATGGTCTTCTACAATTATGTTCAGTACGAAATTTAGAGTCTAATAAGATCAACATAATTTTTGATGAATAGTAAATTATGAATAGTGATTTTATGATTAGGATTAGTAATGTGTCCAAATGGATTCGTAATCTCATTTAAAGAAAGTATTAATATAATCTAGGCACCTTGATTAAGTAATGTGATTCAATAAAATGGTTAAATAACGGTTTCATAAATTATTATTCAAGTATTATTTTTTTCGGGTGAATAGTGTTTTTAAATTAAAATTTTAATTAAAAATATTTAGATAATTATTTTTATAAAACGGATTTCATTTTTGAACTCAGAGCACTGATATTATGCTATGGTAATTTTTGGGGTTTTTTTCTGAAAAAATGAATTTTCGGTGAATAGTGTTTTTATTTAAAAATTAAATTAAAAATATTTATAAAATTATTTTTATAAAATGGAGTTCATATTTTTAATCAGAGCGTTGATATTTGGTTAAGGTGAAATTTTGGGATTATTTTGAGAAAGTTGAATTTTTGATGAATAGTGAAAATACAATTTTTAAGTTATGGGTGTTTAATGACATCATTAAATGATGTATTAAGTTTTTAATCAATATGTTCGAATTATGAATAGTGAGAAAAGTTATGAGGTGTCCCAAGTGGCCAATACCATGGGAAAATACCATGGGAAAGCCCATGGTTTTGCCAAAACCACTAATGAGGTGTCCCTTTGCCATTAATGCCTTGTCCCCTCGCTTTCCCTATAGATACCAAGCCATCCTCTCATCCATTCGACTCCCCACTCTCCCCCAACGAAGTTCTGGTCTCATTACCTCCCAAGGAGTCCTCCCATGGTGCCCCAATCCCTCAAGGTCCCAACCTTTGAGTTTTAAGAGTTATGTTTTAAGGTAAGGGATCCGACCTCTCTCTTTCATTTCAAGTAATCTCTTTTATGTCATTCCTTTTATGCTACATGTTCTTATATTTTAGGATGTTATTTTATACTCATCTTACTGCCCTTTTTATGTTCAAATAATGAGAGATCCCCCCTTACTCTCATGATTTCGTTTTATGAAGTTTTAAGTGGCGCCGTTAGGCTGCCGAAATTTTTGTAACAGATTCTTTCTCCCTTCTCATTTTTCAAGATCTATTTTCATGTAAAGTATTTCAAGTTCCTTTTTATTATGTTGGGGTATGATATATAAATTTATCATACTGATCTTTTATGATCATATGATGAGAGACCTCATTTGATCTCTTCAATTTAGTATTTTGATGTTTTAAGTGGCGTCGTTAGGCTGTCGAATTTTTAAGTGGTTCTTCACCCTTCTCATTTTGAAGTTCTACTTTCATGTCAATTATTTCAAGTTCCTTTTTTTTATGTTGGGGTATGATCTCTATATCTATCATACTGGACTCTTATTTTTATATTATTATAGACCCCATTTGATCTCTTCAATTCAGTATTTGGATGTTTTAACTGGCGACGTTAGGCTGCCGAATTTTTAAGTGGTTCTTCACCCTTCTCGTTTTGAAGTTCTACTTTCATGTCAATTATTTCATGTTCCTTTTTTTATGTTGGGGAATTATCTCTATATCTATCCTACCGAACTCTTATTTTCACATGATGAGTAACCCTAATTGATCTTTTCAATCATATTTGTTGATGTTTAAGTTACGTCGTCAGGCTGCCGAACTTTCATAAGAGAAATCTAATTTTTGTCTTCCTTCCATGTTTTTCATTTCAAATGGTATGTCCTTGAAATTTCATTACCATGATCATTTATCCTTCTTATTCTGTCTATCTACTGTTTTATGGGTCATTTATGAATGTTTGACCCATTTTCCCTCCCTTTTTAATGTCTTCTAAAACCTCGTAACATAGCCGTTATGCTGCAGAATTTCCATCTCAAAATGTCTCTCTCTTTTTCTAAAGTTCTTTTATATTATTAAGTGAATAATCAATGCTCTTTCTTCTAAAGGGGTATTCAAATATATACCAAAATGTTCAATTTTAAATTCTTGGATTTACATACATGAGACCCACCTTCCTTTTCTGTGGGTTTTAAAGTGACGTAAAGATCATGTCTTTAAAGCAGTTTTTAAAACGTTGTGATTATGAAATGAAACCCATTTATTTTATGCTATATGGGTTATTTATGAAATTTTTGATGATGATATATGTGGCTCACATGATAATAAAGGCAAATTTAATGGTGCGCCCTGATAGCGATCCAATGCATTGGGTAATGATGTAACCACTAGAGATTACAATTTTCACGATACCTTGGTGAATAACCTTGGTAATTTTCAAATGACACCATGGGGATGGACCTTGGTGATATATTCATGATTGTCTATGTTAAATGTTGTAGCCACATCTTCAAGTTATGAATTTTTTTTTATTATGATACGCCTCATGATTTCATTCTCATGCCTTAAAATTCTTTTCATGACCTTATTGAAGTATCTCAAGTTCACATGTAAAATGTTTCTCTTGTTTCCCTTACTAGGCCTTTTGCTCACACTTTCTTTTGATGTATGCTCCTAGGTTATGTGATGCAGTAATGAACCTAGGATGAACAAGAGGAGAAGCCTTTCAAGTGTTTTAGAAGAATTTTTTATGTTTTCATGTTTAATGTTCCTGGTTTCCAAGACACTAAACCTTAAAGATCCTCTGTTTTGTAAAATGTAATGAAAGTTTATGTTATAAAGAGGCGGGATGCTATAATATTAGCACATTTCTCCCCAATCACATGATTAGTCTAGAATTAGCATAGTATTTATCTCCCTTTGTGATTATCAAATAGAAACACAATTAGAGAGAACCAAGAATGATTGTATTAATGAAAGCACATTACATGACCAAAAAATAAGGAATAGTCCCTATCAAAAGACATAAACAGACTCAATCCACATCATCCGTAGGTATGTGGTCTTTCCCTTTGGAAGAGTAGATATGGGATGAGCTGGTGGATCAGCAGGTTTAGGAACTGCTAAAGGAAAGACTGGATGGGCAGAAACAGAAGCACTTGTGGGTCTGTAGTGGGTAGCTCTTTGAGGGATCAGTGGAGTAAGGATTTTGATAGTTTCAATAGGAGACATCGTGGAAGAACTACTCGGTTGAGATGTAGGTCAAGCAAGAGTGATTATGATAGGGGTGCAGTCCACATAGAGAAAGGGTAGAAGAAGGTTTATGAAGGCCATAATAATTCTTCCTCCTCTTTCCATAGTAGAAAAAAATCATCTTTTTCTCCAAAAATTTATCCAAATTAGGGGTCAATTCTCTCAGTTTGTTGACCTGCTCCCTGAATGCCTGTGTCACTAAAGGCAGTTTCATATTCTCTATCAAAATCTTGAAGTGGTCGGTCAGTTGTTGCTTGGTATAGATCTTCTCAAAGTAAGAATCTACCTTATTCTTAATGGCTTCCTGAGTAGTAGTAGCTGCTCGCAAGTGTTCATGAACATAACTGTTGACTTCCCTAGTGGTAGCAATTACCTGAGAATTAGTGGTTCCACTGGTACTGGCCTTAGAAAGCTCTTCCTAGATCAAATTTCTGATCTGTTCAAGTTTCACAGAGATGCTAGATGATGGGAGGGGTTTGACCGAGAAAGCTACTATCACTTTGAAAGACTGAGTCAAATTACCAATCACCTTCTGAACAAGTACATCCTGATCGGTCATGTATTCTTTGAATGATGTCTTAAAAGCCTCAAAAACATCCAAAAACTGCTTGACTGCCTCTTTGATATATCGAATCTCAGCATTCAATTGGTTTTAAGAACTACTCATGGTATTCAATTAAGCAACCGATTTTTTGAGAGAAACCACAGCTCCTGCCCATCTATCAATTTGAGTATGTCACACTTTAATATCATTCAGCATTTCTTTCAATGGACTAGACACAAAGCATCCCAGAGATAGCTCCAAGGATTGCTCCACACTCATCTGCTCTTTAACAAGGCTTGTCTTCAAATCTACCACTGATTCTCTCATTGCCTCTTTCATTTCAACCTTTAAGGACTCAAGGTCCTCCTTGGTTTCCAAATTGTCAGCCACAACTACAGGAAAACTTTCAGGAAGGATAATAAAATCCCTTTTAGGTAGGTCTTCCTCATCATAATCTGCATAATTAAGTCCAAGCACCATGTACCCCAGATCTAATGACCAACCCTCTATGTGTTGCAGCACAGAAACTAAACCAATGGAAACAGGTTTCCCCCCATCACGTAGAGATCTCCCCTGAGAAATCTCCTCTATCTGTTTTTCTCCAGGTAATTCCATAACCTCTTCTACAACTCCAGCTGATTCAATAGTAGTTTGTTCTGTTGGTTCACCAGTGGGGTGAGTCTCATCCTCCACTGAGTCATCAATGACTTCCATATCCATGGTAGTAGATTCCTCTCCTTATTCCTGATCAGACACTGTCTTGTCTATATTATCTATCAGAGGGCTCAAACTGAGCTCCTCTTCTTCAATTTCCTCTTCATCAACTTCAGCAAAAGCCTCCTTCCCTTCATGATTATCACAAGCCTCTTCTGCCTCATGAGCAGAATGATCTGACTCGGTAGCCTCATCCTCACCAGAGGTGTCCCTGAAAATATTCTTATATTCTTCTTCTTCTTTGGTGGTCTCATTATCATCGTCCTTCAGAACAGTATCTCTTCTTGGCAGTTATTTTGGAGGGATAGCTGCTCCGAAAGCTATTGTCCTTACTGGACTGTTAGGCAAATTAGGATCAATCCCATCATCAATGGGGGTGTTCTCTATTTTAGGGTCCACAACTCCTTCAGTTTCCTCCTCCTTATCTGTATAAGCCGGTTCTAGCTCATCAGGATTCAATCCTGGATCTCTCTTGTCTTTTGGCCTAGATGGGTGAGTAGTAGTGTCAAACTTTTCATATACCATTCCTTCATCATTCACCCATGCCTTCTTCCATGGATTCCAGCTAATTTTCATGAATTTTAAAATAACCTTGGAGATAAAAACATTGTTCTTTTCCACTATCATCTCTTCTTGATTTCCAGCCACACCCATTACCTTTATCATTACTGAAATTATCTTGGCATGGAATAGAGCATTGGATTTTTGATCTTTCCATAGTCATATCCTCTAATTGTGCCATCAGTAACCTACATAGGTTAATCTTCTTTCCATGCTTCAGTAAGTACATCAGGAATATGTCCTGGTACTTCAGCACTGCAAAATCTCCTCTCCTGGGACTAATTACATGCTGAATGAATCTGAACAAAAGCTTGTCTTCTCCATTCATCTCAGCTGTAATGATATTCCTTGATTTTCCATTTCCCATTAGTTCATTGAGAGCTTTTTCATACTCAAAAACATCTCTATATAGAGGAGTCTCTCTAGAGTAGTAATCATATACTCCATGAGGAACTCTCAAATAGGCATCCCACTCAGCAGATGAGAAGCTAACTTCATTGCCATTGACTATGGATATTAGCCTATTCACATAATCTTCCTCTTAGAACTTCAGATATTCATAGAATTATTTCACAAGATTCAGGTTGTATGGTCCATTGTTGTTGGAAAAACATTCGGTCCATCCTTGGGCAGCTAGTGCTTCCATCACGAATGACTTGCTCGACAACAACCATTCTTCACTCCACACCTTCTCAGCAAAGATTTATCTTTTAGTCAGATGTGGGTTGACAGGTCTCATCGGGTTATTACTGGTGCCACTAGATTCATCATGAGTTCTCTTTGGCATGGCGCATCCTCGTTAACAGTCGAGGGTCGCTTGGTTCTAGCCGTAGAGATTGAGAGAGGTTTAAGGGCTCAAAAGAAGAGTGATGGTTTAATAATTTTTAGAGCAAGGTTCAAGATTGAGAGAGGAAGGTGGATTGAGATATGTTCATCACCTTTGGTTTTATCATTTAGGGATTAAATCAAAATAAAATAGAAACAAAAAAATAGGAACAAAAATGGTTCGAATTCCGATAATAATAAATGTAAACAATGAGGTATTCAATAGTGAGATGTACCAGTGAGGTACACCGGTGAGGTGCAACGGTGAGGTGAAACAGTTAGGTTTATCAGTGTGGTCCAACAGTGAGGTCTAACAGTGAGGTCTAACAGTGAGGTCTAACAGTGAGGTCTAACGGTGAGGTCTAACTGTGAGGTTTAACAGTGAGGTTTAATAGTGAGGTCTAACAGTGAGGTTTAACAGTGAGGTTTAATAGTGAGGTCTAATGGTGAGGTTTAATGGTGAGGTATCTTATGCTGAAATTAATCATTCTTAAATCATGTTTGATGTAATTTAACCTCTCAAAATTCAAAGGCATTGTGAATATATAATCCAATTGATGATCAGTGCCAATGAATTCAAGAGTGATATCACCCTTTTGATAATGATCCCTAAAAAAGTGATGTATCACATAAATATGCTTTGGCATAGCATGAGATACTAGATTCTTGGAAATGTTAATAGCACTTGTATTTTCACACATTATAGAGACATGTTTGAATTGATATCCATAGTCTTGTAAAGTATTTTTCATCCACAAAATTTGAGCACAGCAACTACCACCAGCTATGTATTCAGCTTCAGCAGTAGATAATGAAATTGAGTTATGCTTCTTACCTCACCAAGATACTAGTGACTTCCCTAAAATGTGACATGTCACAGAGGTGCTTTTTCTATCTAACTTTCATCCAAAAAAATCAACATCAAAATAACATAACAGATCAAATGATTGTCCTTTTGGATAAAATAATCCTAAGTTAGGAGTATGTTTGAGATATTTAAAAATTCATTTTAACAGTAGTTAAATGAGATTATTTGGGATTGGCATTAAAGAGAGCACACAAGAATACACTAAAAATAATGTTAGGTCTGCTAGCTATAAGATAGAGTAGACTCCCTATCACACCTCTATAGTTGGTTTGATCCACTGGTTCTCCAGCTTCATCAGTATCCAACTTGCAGGTGGTACTCATAGGTGTTTCACTACCTTTACTACCATCCAAAGCAAAACATTTAAGAAGATCCTTAATATATTTACTTTGATTCAAAACAATACAATTTTTATTTTGAAAGATCTAAAATCCAAGGAAAAAATTGAGTTCTCCCATTAAACTCATTTCAAACTCATTTTTCATCATTTTTGAAAAATCAATACATAATGAATTTTTAGAAGATCCAAAAATAATATCATCCACATAAATTTTTACTATCAAAACATCTTTATAAATCCATTTAACGAAAAGAGTAGGATCAGTTATCCCTTTGGTAAAACCTTTTTAAATAAGAAAAGAGATGAGCCTATCACACCTTGCTCTTGGAGATTTTTTTAAACCACATAAAGCTTAAAATAGTTTAAAAACATGATTGGAAAAATGGGGATTTTTAAAACCAAGAGGTTGTTCAAAAAATACATCCTCAACTATATATCCATTTAGAAAAGTGCTTTTAACATCCATTTGATAAAGTTTGAAATTCAGATGAGCTGCATAAGCAAGTAGTATCCTAATGGATTCTATTCAACCAACACATGAAAAGGTCTCCTCATAGTCTATTCCTTATTCTTGGTTGTATCCTTGTGCAAATAACCTAGCCTTATTTATTACTATATTCCTAGACTCATCAACTTTGTTCCTAAACAACCATTTAGTGCCTATGGTCAAAGTGTCCTTAGGTCTTTCCACTAATTCCCAAACTTTGTTTCTTTCGAACTGATTTAGTTCTTCTTGCATAGCCATTACCCAAAATTCATCAATGATAGCATCATCAATATTTTTGGGTTCATGCTGTGAAAGAAAATCTTGATGTTCAACCTGGTTTCTTAGAGAAGCTTTAGTTTGTGTTCCTCTATTTAAACTGCCTACAACAGCATCTAGAGGATGATTCTTGAGAGTCTTAATACCTCTAGGAAGGGGTGAACTAGATTTTTCATTGTTGTCTGTTGGTTCAGAATCGGTAGGAGCATATTCTGGAAAATTTCCATAACTGGATACTTTTACATGGGATTCACTATTCTTATCATTAATGTTCAGATTTGACAAATCATCCTCAAGATTTTCAAGAAATGTTTTAGGCTCATGTGGATTAGTCTCATCAAATTTGACATGAAATGATTCTTCCACACATTTGGTTTTCTTATTGAACAGTTTATAGGCTTTACTTGAGATAGAATAACCCAGGAAAATTCCTTCATCACTTTTGGATGAAAATTTATCAAGATTATCTTCAGTATTAAGGATAAATACTTTGAAACCAAAACTCTAAAGTAGTTAACCTTAGGCTTCTTATTATTCCAAAGTTCATAAGGGGTCCTTCTTAGAATAGGAATAATTAAAACTCTATCGATAACATAACAATATGTATTTATAGATTCAGCCCAAAAATAAATAGGCAATTTATACTCATTAAGCATAGTCCCTGCTATTTCTTGAAGGGTACTATTTCTTCTTTATTCAACTCCATTTTGTTGAGGTGTCCTAGGGGCAAAGAAAATGTGACTATAGCCATTGTGTGAGCATTAAGATTCAAATTCATGATTCTCAAACTCACAGCCATGATCACTTCTCAAGGCCTTAATTCTAAGTCCACTAAGATTTTCTACAGACTAGGAATATTTAATAAAGTAAGAACAGGCTTCACTTTTGTGAGCTAGAAAGTATACCCAAGTATACCTAGAAAATTCATCTACAAGAACCTAAACATAGTGCTTCCCATTTATACTTGAAACTCTTGATGGTCTAAACAAATTCATGTGAACCGAATCAAGTGGTTGAGAAGTTGAAACTTCTTTCTTTGATTTGAAAGAAACATTATGTTGTTTTCCATTTTGACAGGGATTACACACTTTATCAATTGGGAATTCTAATTTAGGTAGGTCTCTAACTAAACAATTCTTAGATAGCTTCATAATTGAGTTCACATTACAGTGTCCTATCCCTCTGTGCCACAACCCAAACTCTTTATGAAAAACATTTAACCAGGAAACATTTTGTTTGGCTAAGGAATTTAAATCAACAACATATACATTCTCATTTCTACATGTAGTAAAAACTAAATAATTTATTGAATTAAAAACATGGCATGCATCATTTTCAAACTTAACATTAAATCCATCATCACATAACTAAGATATGCTAAGTCAATTATATTTACATCCATCAACAAAAATTACATTAGAAATTAATTTTGTATCAGGGTTACTAATCTGGCGTAAGACAACGATTTTTCCTTCTTCATTGTCACTAAAGGTGACATGCACACCATCAACTTTTATTAGACTCTTGAAGCAAGAATAGTCTCTCCTCATATGTCTTGAACATCCACTGTCCAAGTACCATAGGGTCTTACAGGAACTCTTTCAGCAACTTCCCTGCAAAACGGATTAAACATGGGGTAATTTTGATACCCAGATCTTCTTGGGTCCAGAAAGGTTAGCTAGTAACACTTTGGGAACCCATATTTTCTTTATAGGTTATATAAAATTAACAATCATATTTTGAGACATAAATAATTTTTTAGGTCCTTTAGAAAATTGTTTCTCAAAATATGGTCCAGAATTAGCAGTGAACTGTCCAGATTTTGGAACAAATTTGGTTTTGCTATTTTGTCTCATTCCAAGATGATATCCTAGACCAGTTGTATATTTAAGAGTGATATGCATTCCTAGAAACTGTGTCAAGGTATCCCTACCAGTAGTGAACTTCTCAATATCCTTTCTTAATTGTTCATTAGATAATTTGAGTTGAGTGTTCTCTTTCAATAGTTGAGGATTATTTTCTTTTTCTACACTTAGATCTGTTTTAACATTACTAGTCAAGGCAAGCTATTTCTTCAAAGATTAATATTTAAATTTTAGTTCATTGCAGGTATCTTCCAGCATATTGCAATATTCAAATAGTTCAGCCTTAGACATATTTTCAACATTATCTAAATCACTGTAATTTCCAAAATAATAATCATTTAGAATAGGGGAAATAGGTACCTTGTATATTTTAGTCATTAAGCACATGTTGGCATGATTTTTTTCAGAATTAGTACCTTCTGATTCACTTGTGCTATCTTCTGAAGCACTCTAGGTTTCTTTCATGGCTTTCTTGTACTTCTTGTCCTTATAATCATATTTCTTTTTGAATATTAACTTCGAACAGTCAGCCTTGATGTTTCATTTCCTCTTGCATTCATAGCAGACTATATCATCTTCCTTATCAGATTTCTTCCAATTTTTCTTCCACATACCTTGTTGATCATACTTACCCTTGTAGTTTGGTTTTCTGAAAAACATCTTCTTCCTTTATAACTTCTTAAATATCCTGGATATTTGATCCATTTCTTCATCACTGTCTGAATATGAATCTTCACTGGTTGAACTTTGAGTAGGTACATGTATTTTCTCTTTTTCTTTGCTCTTTGAAGAATTAGTTTTGAATGCCATGGATTTTCTCTTGGGTTCATCATATTCTTCTTTGTTCACCTTAATTCTTCCTCATACATCATTAGTTTACTAATAAACTCCTTAACAGGTATATTTTTTATGTCACATGACTCTCGGATAGACACAAAAGTGCATCTCTATCTATCTACCAAACATCTCAATATTCTCATGATCTGCTCCTTCTCTGGAACAACTTTTCCTAGTGAGCTCATTGTGTTGAAAATCTCATTAAACCTGAGGTAGATGCCAGAAATTGGTTCATCATGTCTCATCTTAAAATTATCATATTAAATAGTATAAGTATTTAATCTCATATCCTTCATGTTGGTTTTTCCTTCTTGAGAAACAACTAAGGTGTCCCAGATTTCATGAGATGTTTTACATGTAGAAATTTAGTTAAATTTCTCATCTACTAAAGAGAAATAAAGGGAATTCACAGCTTTATAGTTATTGTTATAGTCTTACTTTTTATCATCATCCCAGGTAGATCTAGCAGTTTTGGGGATCTCATATTCTGATTCTATAGAAGACCAAATATCAAAACCAATGCTTTACAAATGAATTTTCATTTTAATTTTCCAGTGAACATAATTCACACCATTAATGAAAGGTGGCCTGTTAGTAGCAGCACCTTCTAGTCTATTTCCCATAATTGGATTTTAGAAAATATATTAAAGGGAGAAAATTTAGAACTAACAGAAATTTATGTTCTTTAATATAAAACTAAAATCACAGTTTGGAAAACAGAGGATTTGAAAACTTTTTATAAATAAAAATGTAACCTCTGATACCAAATGTTGGTCGGAGTGGATACTCAAGAGGGGGGTGAATTGAGTTCCAATAAAAATTTCTGTTAAAAACTTTTAGGATTAAAATACCCTAAATTAAAATAGCCCTGTCAATTAACGTATTATAGATATAAGTGACTTATTGTTCAACAGATTTCTCAAAGGATGATTACTCAGTTGAATCAGTATGAAACTAATTCAAATTTTGAAACATGTCTACTAAACGAGTCAGATATAAACAATAACTGGAACTAACTATCAGAGTGAGTGGAAAAATAGATTTCTATCTTTGCTAATATAAGAACATCAGATAAGAATAAAACAGAGTAAGTGAAAGATGAACACAAAAAATTAAACAAGAGGTTCAGTCTTAAGTCAAGACCTAGTCCTCTCCACTTGGTGATCACCTGCCACCATGAAATTATATTAAAAATTGATACACATCCTTTATTGGGCTTTATAACAGTTTTCACAAACTGTCTAGGTTTTCCAGCCTCTAACATAGTTATACGTGGGAAAAATAAACTACCAAGACACACTAGGCTTCTTCCACAGTTATACGTGGGAAACAAATGTAAAGAGAGTTTGGTATGTGGATTTTTAGTATTACTCAGTTCAAGAACAAGAGTCATTGTGTGTATCATAGACACACTGCTCATGAATGTAAAATACTTAGACATAGTAGAGCTAAAGATAGTAGGAAAAAGTTTAGAATTCTCTGTTGTGTTGGCAGATCAGCTCTGGACTCAATGGAATGAAGGAAATGATGTTTTGGTCCTTCTCTACAAGTTGCCTCCAAAACACAGTGTCTCAACTTCCAGTTTTTGACTTCCAGATGTTTAGATGATCAGATTATTGGGTTTAAATATCTTTTTAGCACATCGATATAGTTTAAAAGAGGTTATTTCAATAGATCTTTGTGAAGCTATCTGTTCTCCAGAATACGTGCTTGAGTGTTCTACTTATTTCATTTATTTTTTTGGGTGCTGTATTTGTCTCTCTTATGTATATTCAATATTTTAAGTGTGTTCTCTGTATATTTTTTGTATATATATCTCTTCTCATATATATATACACTTTTCCAATTCATATTTTTCTCATTTGGTTCCGCAGGGGCTGACAAGAGAAATGTTTCAAACATGTTTGGTCTTACTCATACCTCGTACTGTCTCCTAATATACTTGAAAATGATATTAAATAATGTTAGGTTCATTAATTTGTTCAGAAATGACTGTTATTATAGTATAAAGAAAATTGGAAAAATAAAATATTCTTAGATTGGTAGCAGATGCATGTCACACAATAGACTTCAACGGTATTCTCTCCAACTGGGAACTTCATCGGTAGGATATTTAACTGTGAGCTTCATCGGTAGGCTCTCTATCTGTTGGCTTGTAATGGTGGAATTTTTGTCAGTGGATGTCTTATAACGGTAGTTGTTACTCTATGTAACAGTAGCTCCTCTTCAGTGAACTTTATCGGTAGGTCTGTAACAACAGACTATTGCAACAGTGACCTTTCCACCGGTAGACTTATCTAAACAGGTAATTTCATTAACATTGGAATATGTCCATCAGTAGACTTTCAACAACAGTCGACTATATCGACAATAGTAGTTTCCTAGATGTAGCCTTCTACTAACAGCGGACATGTCCAGCTGTTGAATTGAACAATGATACTCTCAACAGAAAACTTTAGAAAGTGTCTGACAGTGACCTCTTAACAGAAACCTTATCACAGCAGTAACCTTGTGACGATGACTCTTTGTCTGTGAGCATTGATAAGAAGATCAATGGAAGGCTTGTGACAGTGACCATGTACCTGGAGCTTATACCAGTGATAGTAGACCTTTAACAGTGACCTTTTAGCAACAATGATTCAGAATGACAGTGAATTGTAATGGTGACCCTTAAGAGAAGGCTTTTACTAGTAGCCATTAACAGTGAACTTATAATTAGATAAATATAAACTGTAAGTTGATGCAACAAAGTCATGAGACTAATAATATAAATTGTTCAGGATAAACAATAAAAATGTAGATTAAAAATATTAGTAAATGTCTTAATATATCATGATCAATATTAAAACATGATTTGGGATTATCAAAACAGGTGAGTCCAACAATTGTGTATATGGAAAATCCAAAATAGTTATTTTTATTATGTTAATGAATAAGGATAATGAACCCCTTGAGTGTGTCCCCTCTGATCTTTGGACTCCTTCTAGGGTCACCTTCTATGGTGGAGGTTTGTATTTCATATCCTTTATTGATGACTACTCTAGGAATGTCTAGATTTATATACTCAAACATAATTCTGATACTTTTTAGACTTTCATAAAATGGAATTCTAGTGTAAAAAGTGAATCTAGTAAGAAACTCATACCCTTAATAACTAATAATGTTTTTGAGTATTTGTCTACTAAATTCATATATTTTTTTAATTTGAGGTGATAAAAAGGTGTAGAACTATTTTAAGGTCACAAAAAAAGAATGGATTACCATATAGAATGAATATGACTATCTTAGAATGGGTTAGGTGCATGTTTTCTCATTCGAAAATCCCCTGGTCCTTTTAGGTGGATGTTACTTCTAAGGAAGTCTACCTAATTAATTGATTCCTATATTCTATTAATTAATTTAAAATAACATAAGATATCTAGAAAGGTTTTCCCCTGAGTATTTCATACCTTAGTATTTTTGGATCCATAGCTTATGATCATACCCAAACTGATAATCTATATCATAGGGCAATGAAGTGTATATTCATAGGTTTTCTCAAGGGTGTTACATGGTATCGTATGTGGATAAATAAACTATATTATCAAAAATGTATTTCTAGTCATGATTTAATATTTCATGTGTCTAGTATCTCTAAATATATAATAATTAAATTCATAGAGTCATCATATAAGGTAGAAGATTTCTATAGTTCTCTTACCCCTATCGGTGTTGAAATTCACTTTGAATCTAAAGACCAGTCCAAATCCAAGACTGGCCCTACCCCTTCTATTCCCAAGACTCACAATGAATCCAATTTTGATTCAGGTTCTGAACTTGAAACATAATATCAAGATATTATTAGATATTATCATCTAAGATTAGATGCATTGAGAAGAGTTATTAGGCCTCTATCCCATTTCAACCAGGATTAAATTGCCTCTTATTTTTTGATATTTCTCAGGATTTGATTGATGATGAACCTAAATATTATAGAAAATATCTTAAGTCCAATGAATCCACTAAATGGTTAGTTTCTATAAAATAATAGATTAATTCACTCCTCAAAAATAACACTTTTATTATTGTATCCAAACTTAGTATCATAAATCTATAGGTTCTATGTGGATATATAAGAGTAAAAAAAAGTTTGAGAATCTATGATCATGTTTAAAGCTTGAATGGTTGCTAAATGATTCAATGATTGGTTGTATTTTTTTCATGAGGTGAGGGTGAAACTTCTTTAATAAGTGTTGAAGTGTTGTCATGTTTGAATGATAATATCATATTTCTCACATGGATGTTGTTTAAACATATAAATTTTCATATAAGAAATATCAAAATTTTATATCATAGTAGTAGTTTGTGAGATACCAAAGTAATAACTTCAAATAAGATTATCCTATAATATATGTGGTTATATAAAGGGAAGTAGTGATAGTAGAATTCCCTACTGGAGATTTGAAGTACCAAAGCTAACAATATCCTATATGGGGTTTGAAACATCATTACCAATGGTAGGATTAAAAGTACATCAAACATCATGAAAAATTTTGTACAAAATATCATGACATTACCAATACTAGAGTTCGAAAATAATTCATAAGTACCCTACACTATATCTAGTTCTTCAAATTAGAGGCCACACTAGTTTCCCCCAGTAGAGATTTAATGTTCTAATGCTGCAAATCTCCTAGAGTGAATTTGTAACATGATTGACATTGGTAGGATTATATGGGAAAACCCATAATAAAAAATATATAAATCATATTAAGCATTTCCTTGTACCTTTAGTATGTGTTTCTTCAAAGGGAAGATACTACACAAGAATCCCCTATCAGACATTTCCAGTTATGATAATACATATCTTATGTAGGGGATTTGAAGCATCATTACATTATGTATGTTTATAAGGACATCAATCATAAGAATAAAAGCTATAAATTAAATTTCGTATTTACTTATGCCTATGGTATGTAGTTCCTCATAGGGAAACAAATACACTAGAATCTCAGGGTGGAGATTACTAGTTCTGATCTTGCAAACCTCCTACATGGGATTTATAACATCATTACATTTCATCATATTATAAGGGAAAAACCGTAACAAATAATGTTTTACATCATGTAACGATTTTTACTATACCCAATATGGAACATCCTTGATAGGTATCATACATAATAAATGGTTCTCCAAAGGTAAGTATCTACACAAGAATCCTTGGGTGGAAATTTCCAGTTCAAATCCACTAGATATCCTATAGGGTATTTGCAATATCATTACCCATTGGTAGGATTATATTGAAATAATACTTATAAGACAATTTTGTACATCACAATATTCGTTTTTGATATACAAATTTTGCAACATCATAAAAAATTATCCTGCAATATAAGTGGTTCTACAAAGGGAAGTGGTTAAACTAGAATACCCCAGTGGATATTTCTAGTTCTGATGCTACAAATATCCTACATAGGATTTAAAACATGATGACCATTGGTAGGATTATAATGAAATCAACATTAATAAAAAAATATGTACATTATATCATGCCTTTCCCGATAAGTTTTGTAAGTGGTTCTTCAAAGCGAAGTGGCTACCCTAGAATCCCCTGATAGAGATTTCCAGTTCCAATGTTACAAATCTCCTATAGCTGATTTTTAATACGATTATCATTTGTAGTGCTATATGAAAATTAACCATAAAACAACAAGTTGTATTTCAGAGGATTGGTTTTTGATATACCAACTTCAGAACTTCAAATATATGTTTCGTGTACTCTTAGTGGATATATAAAGGGAAGCAGCTACACTTGAATCCCTCTATGGAGATTTACAGTTATGATGGAACCAATCTACTATAAGAGATTTTCAATCAGTTTTCCATTGGTAGTAGGATTATGAGGACATCAACCACAACATAAAAATATTTAAATTATATTAGGCCTTTCTGTATACATTTGGTAAGTGGCCTTTAAAAGGGAAGCGACCACACTTGAATCCCCCAGTGGAGATTTAATGTTACAATGATACAAATATATTATAGGGGATTTGCAACAAGACTACCTTTGGTGGGTTTATAATGAAAAAAAAACAGTAAGAGATAAATTTGAACATTATATCAAGCCATTCCATATACGTTTTTAACTGGTTAGGTAAAGGGAACTCCCTACACTAGAATCCGCCATTGAAGATTTATAGTTCTAATGTTGTAAATATGATATTGTGTATTTTCACCATGATTATGTATGGTTGGTGTTTAAGGACATCAACCTTTACAAATAAATTTTTACATAGTATCAGGAATTTACCTTTAATTTTGGTAAATTGTACCTTATAGGGAAGTTGCTACTGTAGAATCCCCCAACGGAGATCACTAGTTTCGAAGCAATAACTCTCCTATAAGGGAAATGTAGCATAATTATGTTTCATTGGAGTCTGAGGATAGTAATCATAATAATAAAATTTATACCCCATATTAGGCATTTTAGCATAACACAGTTCAATATTCATAAATAAGTATCATCCACTATAAGTGAAACAGTAAAGTGAAGCGACTACATTAGATTCCACTGGGGGGTTTTTTCAACTCTGATCCTGTAAATCTATTGTTGGTGGTTTTCAACATCATTACCTTTGGAAGAATTATATAATTGAAATCATTTATAGTAGAATCCCCAATTGAGATATTGAGTTCTAAATCATCAAATCTCTTATAGGGGATTTGTAGGATCATGCACCTTCTAGTCTTTAATCTTGTTAACACATCTCTATCTAATTAGTAGTAAAAAAGTGGTACATAGATTTTTAAGATGACAGTTTATAATTAATGGAAAACATTCATCCAAGATTTTTATTCTACATAATACAAAAACATCTAATAATTACATGATTTTCATTAAAACAACACCCAGTAGTATAACTACAACGAGGAAAATTACTATAACTCCTAACAACTTCATCATCAATCCATCAACGTGAAACAGGATTTCCAAAACGTTATAGTGCATGATTTTTAGAAAACACGTTTTGTGTTCTAGTTGTGACTAATATTTTAATTGAATTACATCATCATTAGTGTATACGTGACTTCCTGTTTTTTGGGGTGGCTCTAACCACATGAAAGAATTAGATTTATTTTCTTCATATATATAAATAAATCTATCTGGATTTTTCTCGAAATTTGATATATTTATAGATTCCGTTGTTCCATAGATATAGTTCTGATGGCATGCTCTAATCTAAGAACTGGACAAACTCTTTGCAATTGTATATTCAAAAGAGAATTTTTGACAACAAATGAATTTTTTATTTATACAAGATTTCAAGTACTCAATGTTGTCAATTTATTAAGGTAGAAATTTTTAATAATAAACACTATTGTCTGTAATTAGGTAAAAAAAATTGAGGACTATGTATTTCTAGAAAATGAATAAACTGTAATGTATAACCAAAGCATTTAGTTTTTGAAAATACCACCAAATGACCTTCAACAACAGTTTATAGATGAAGTACCTATAGAAGTCATGGTTTGTTGCTCCATAGTATGCCGCTGATTATAGGATGATTCCAGCCCAATTTGTGATCGGAGACAACTAAACTCATAAATTTTTCCTATCAAGCCAACTTTGGGGATAAGATGATGCATGTGGGGCATTGAATCATCATTTCCGCACTACATTGATTTGTGGAAATGATGAATGACGGTTACTGGGGAACGAGTCAAAATGTCACTGTATTGTTGAGCGATTTTCAGTAGGTCGGACAAATTCTGGAGTGAGAATTAAGACCTGCCAATTTTGGATTATTCAGGATAATGGACTCTTGATTCCCAAGGGTGGTTAAACCCAAAAAATAATGTGGTTAATACTATCGTATAAATTAACTATAGTGATGAAGGATACATGTCACAATCCTAGGCCACAGATTCATCCCCAATTTGATGTGGTAATTAGATAGAATGTCAATCCCCGCATGCACACCTCACTGTACCCACCTTAATATTTTTATTTTTTTCTTGAAACATATTATGTCAATAACATTTATCATGGTTGTCAATTTGAAAATAGTCTGCAGCATTGCAATCCTGGAATCGCGTGGAATTTTTTTTCCTATATGTAATAGGTTATTCCAAACTATTGCATGGGATCCAAGATTCCATTTGATGGACCATCATGTGGAACCAATGATAAAACTGTTGTATTTCATTGAGGTTTTTGATTTTGATAAATAAATAGCTAAAACCTCTTTATTTTGTAAATATCACAGACACTAATTTCCAGAAATTTTGAGTTTGTTTAATAATTGTCTTCATTATTTTAAAATATGTGATGACGACACTAACGACGTTTCAACCAGCAAGAAATTCAAATACATTTATTATGAAATTGATTACAGCCATTATGTTATTAATTAGTAGTTACATTTTTAGTTATTAATATTAATATATGTTAAGAATTATAATAGTTATATTTTTATTTATTAATAATACTTATTGAATAATTATATTAAATAATGAATTTGTAATTTTATTTATTATATTTGTAATAAATAAATAATTATATTATTACTTATCATTATTAGTTATATCATTGATTATTTGTTATATTAATTACAACCACTTTTTATGGCATTGATAAAAGAGTGGAACTATTAAACAAACTTAAAACCTCGATACTTTTTTAGCACTGATAAAAAATATTTTCTGTAGTTATAAGGGGGTGATATATTGTAGTGATTGTCAAACTAGTATGTTATTACACATTGTTGTGCACCATTATAAACACATCTGAATGAAAAATAAAATATTATACTTGATTTAACATTCCGCATGGGACATTTTTACTTCCCTAGTTCTTTGTTAAAGGACACAGCATGCTACCCATCCCCCCACAAACTGCTGCCTCATCTGCATACCCACACCTATGCCCACACTCGCCTTCCACCACGTCCCAAGATCCTCTATAAAGCGTTGTCCAGCGGGTGTTGCCCCTGAACCGACGGCCCCTGTTGCATGCACCGCCAGACGCCACGCCCGTGATGGACCCCGAAATTATTCACACAACACGCCCAAACCGCTGCAATGGTGTGCTATTACGGTCACGAAGAACCCACCATTGCGGTATGTTCACGCTGCCCCAGTGGCCACGCCCCCGCAGTGGAGCAGGGGGATGCTTTACTACGCCTGCAGGTTGCAGTCAAAAAAGGGAAACCAGTTTGTCGAGTACCCACCGGCGGATAGCCCCAGTTTCAACCCCTCCATTAATTCAAATTGTTCCAAGATGATAAGGGGGCACCGGGGTGGGGATGTGGCATAGTGAGAGAAGCCGGATGCATCACTCCCCACTGAACGCCCACCATATATACGCGCATATAAAACTGAAAATTAAACCCAATTTACTGCCTCTAAAGATGACCCATCCTTCAGGATTTAGTGATTTTAAATTTGCGATGTAATAATACAATCCCATGCCTCAAATAAATACCAGACGAGACCGGGACACTGCTTTCCAAACGCGGCAAGGTAGGGTTTGCTTGATTGATGATGGATTGGAATTTTTTGTTGACACAATTTCTTAATCGTGTTGGGGTGTGCCATACGCACAGATTTTCATCGTCTCCGTAATGTTTCAAATGATCGGAGGATTTGCGGGAATTGTTTTTTTAATAGTTTTAATTATCTAGTGTGAATAATTCGGGAGAAAAAGAAAAAAAATGACAGTGAAATATTTCCCGCCTCATCGAAATTTCGGTCGTGCCGGAAATAACCGATATAAATCGTCTCAGGTTGGGCACCCCAACTTGACCCTCAGGTTGGGATTTGGCCAATGAATGGCCGCCACATCGCCTCCACGTCACTGGAAATTTCCGGTGGAAATTTCTATTGTAAATTTCCACTGTAAATTTGGCGACGTGGCGGCCATTCATTGGACAACCTGACCCTCAGGGTCAATATTGAACCTGAGATGATTTTTTCCCAGAAATAACTGGTATGATCATAATTTTGAGAAAAATGGAGTTCGTTTAAGATTTTTTTCTGTTTTTTAAATATTTTATATAATAATTATATTATTTTTTATAAATTCTATATATTATATTATTCACTACTGACATTATTAATTATTGAATATTAATTATATTATTCGTTATTAACCATGTATTCCAATCAAGTCAACACGTCGAAGCCTCATGTGTGTGACTTGGATGTACGACAACTGAGCTACTTGGCGTGTAGAAAAATCTACACGTCGCGTAGTCTCCCATTAATGGAAACAATTTAAATTACGTTAAATTTGAAATTGCTGCATTAAAATTTTATTTTATTATTTGGGTTGTGCGTTTGAAAATTTAATAATGGTTTTATAGAATTTTAAATACTCAATTAATGTATTTTAATTAATATATCGTCATCGGTCCGACTGTTTATTTGTAATGGTTACAATTAATGATGAGTATCTCTAAATAAGACCAGATTTTAATTAAGGTGAAAGAAAATTAATTAATTAATTAATGCGAGTGCGTTTATCTTAAATAATAAAAGAACAAATAAAGTAATTCATGCTAGCCTTTTAATTTTGCATATTCATTGCATATATGACCGCTCATGAGTTTGACCCAGACATTTGTATGTGTCAAATGTTTTAATTTAATTTTTTTCATGACTATGCAATTATTTATTATTAAATTAAATGATGACCTGCAAGTCATCCCTCAGTCCATTATTATGTTGGACCAACATGTCCAATGTTATTTATGTAATCCCTTTTAACTAGATACCCATGGTTAAGTAAACCATAGGTATAGAGGGTTCTCTAGGAGCATATTTACCCACGGTCCTCAAATAGTGGGTATATATTCTTTTCCCAGAAACCCCTTGTAGCCCCTCCCTTCCCCCTTGGACAGACCCCCCCAACACATCCCCTCCCCCTTTGCACACCGCCACTCTCCCCTCTGGACAGAACCCCCTTACACACCGTCTGACACCCCTGGACTCCCCCCTAGAGCCCCCCACCCCCCAGCCTACACCCCCACTGCCCCCCTGCACCCCAGCACCACCTGCACCCAAACCCCCAGCCCCCCCTGCACCCAACCCCCCACTACCCCCACACCCAGGCCCCCCTCCCAACCATCTGCACCCCCATTGTCCACCCCCACCCCCCCTCCTGTCCACCCCACTACTCCCCCCAGTACCACCTACACCCAACCCAGCACCCCGCCCCCACCCCTATGCACCCAGTCCCCAGCCCCCTAACTACCCCCTGCACCCAAGTCTCCCACCCCCCACTGCACCCCACTATCCACCCCGCCCCCTCCACTACCCCCTCCACCCAGCCCCCCAGCCCCCCACAAACCCTTTCACCCAGGCCCCCCTCACCCCACCTGCACCACCATAGTCCACACCCCCATCCACCTGCACCCCCACTGCCACACTCCAGGACACCCCCCTACACCCTTGTACCACTTGCACCCAGCCCTACACCAAACCCCCCAACACCCCCACTACCCCCTGCTCCTAGGTCCCCTTCCCCCCACCTGCACCCCCACTATCCACCCCCACCTGCACCCCCACTGGCCCCCCTCCTAGACACCCCTTACACCCCCAGTACCACCTGCACCCATCCCTACACCTAGCCCCCCAACCCCCACTACCCCATGCACCCAGGTCCCCCTCCCCCCACCTGCACCCCCATTGGCCAGCCCCCCCCCCCCCCCACCTGCACCCCCACTACCCCCTCCTGGTCCCCCCCTACACACCCAGTACCACCTACACCCAGCCCTGCACCCATCCCTCCCATTCCCCCCTTGAACCCTACCCCCCATCCCCCTCACTACCCCCTGCACCCAGGTCCCCCTTCCCCGCACTACACCCCCCACTGTCCACCACCCCCCCCCCCCCACCTGCACCCCCACTGTCCACCCCCCCACCTGCACCCCCACTGCCCCACTTTTGGACACCCCACTGCACCGCCAGAACCACCTGCACCCAACCCTACACCCAACTCCCCATCCCCCCTGCACCCAGCCCCCCTCCCTGCACCAAGCCCCCACCCCCTGTGAAACCACTGTGAAACATTGCAAACTAGAATGAAAAAACAATGGAACCACAATGCATTGTTTTCACCAGTTAAAACATAAGAAGAGATGGCCAAAGTGTTCAAAGAAGAAAAAATTTCTTATCAGAAAATTCCTAAATAGATTTTTAATGACAAAGCATCACAATCTTTTACCTCTTATTGAAGCCAAAAAAATTATGATAGAGGATGCAAAAAAATACATCCTTCCTACACTGGAGTGTGGTCAACCAGATCGGGCTAGACTAATCCAAAAATCATTCTTGTTGCATCCCTTGATGAGAAATAGGTTAATAGTGCTCGTTTTTCTCTAAATCTTGAGAGTATGGTTGGTCCTCATGGGTTCATAAATAAATAATTTATGTTATACCAGGATATAGTTTGTGATGAGATCCTTAATGCTATGAGGGAGTTCTTTAACCAAACCTCAATGCCCTATGGAATCAAATCTAATTTTATTGCCTTGATTGTAACACCCCATGCTTCTACGGTACGCTTCTCTTTAAATAATGTGATAGCGTGTGTTGTACGCAACACCGAGTTCTAACAACCAATCAAACTAGCCGTTATGAATAGTAATACCTACTTTTTAAAATTATATATATTTTATATTTCAAAATGGACTTCATTTTTGGATTCAGAATATCTAATTTAGCCTAAGGTGATATTTTGGTACTTTTCGGATAACTTTCATATTTTGATGAATAGTGAAAATTACTAAATTTTAATTAAAAACAACTTTTTTAATCAAAATAATTAATAGTGATAAATTATGAATTTGAGTGGTTTTAAAGTATATTTAGAATATATTTTTACCATTTAATATAATGTTGGTCATTGGACATAATTTTACAATTAAACCGAACATAAACAAATGTCAACCTTTTGATAGTTATTATCTCTTAAAAACACACTTTTTGTTTTGACAGCGGGAATTAATTTTAAATTAATTTCTGCCACTTCTGAGTTTTGAATTTAGGAAAATGGATTCCATATTTGGAATCAGGATGTTCAAATTGTGTAAATAGGTAACTTTTATTTTTAGACATTTTGAATAATTACTGCGGTAAATATTTTATTTACCATGGTTAAGGATAAATCCGGTAAATAAGGGTTAACAAATTATATTATAATAATACTAAATTACCCTAAAACGTGTATTAACCCTATTGGTTGATACATGGTCGACCATGGGCATCTTTGGGTCGATTTTGGGACCCCATGGATCCACTTGTAAGTTATAATGACACTTTATTTTAATTAAGTTAAAATGAATACAAAAATGACACAAGCATATATCTTTTAGAAAAACAATTGTTAAATAGGGTTATATATGTTGGATTTTAGATTATAAATATTAATTAGAAAGATAAAAGGATTTCCTACATAATGATATTTTATTTATAATTTTTAGAAATTAAATAATATATTTTATTTATGACACAATGATGATGCAGTAATTACTATAATAGTGAAAAATTAAAATAATTGATATTATAAATACCCAAATAAATATAATATGAAACTTTTAATGAATTAAACTAATTTTATAGGATAATATGATTTATTAGGATTGATATAATTGACTTTTTTCGAATTATTCAATCTGTTATGAGTTTTACAAAAATCAACAATTGAATAGTGTCAAAATTGACATAAAAGAGTTCTTAAAAAAAATATTATATTATTAATTGATATTAAATTCCTAAAAATCTACGGTTCGGCCAAGAGACTTATATCATGATAGGTTCATCATTAATGGACCACTTGGGGGTCTCTTGGATGTATGTAGTAAGTTTATTAACCATATTATATAAAAATACAAAGAGACATTGTAAAAGTGAAACTAATTAACTTAGAGTTAATACTTAAAGATAAGGTTAATATAAGTACCCAAACCTGTCTAAATTATATTGGTTGAGGTGTTTTCGACCCATCCCCACCATAAACTTTGAATAATCTACTTTTTATCCATTAGAAACCTAATATGAATTTATTATAAATTAAATATTTCTAGCTTTTCCAAAGGTGCCCCTCACCCCTCTTATAAAAAGGCACTCCTCCTTCTCATTTCTTCACACCTTTAAAGCCTTTTGGTTCGGCCAAACTCTGCCCCAATACTCTCCCAACTTCCCTCACTACTACCTAGGGGCCTTAGTTTGATCAGAAAGCCAACCTAAGGAGCCCTTTTGATCAAATCAAAAGGAAGAACCCGAAGAAGAGGTAATGATTTCACCACCCTTTTCTAAGATCATTTCTTCTTCCACTTCTTCTTCCTTTGTTGTTACCATTATAAAATAATAAATCCAGTATCATATATATACATTGATGTTATTATAAATATGGTACAACCATATTCAGTATTCTATCCACCCTTTGAATAACATGTCACCATACGTGCGTACGTACGGCTTACCGTCTCCACGTCGTGGTGTAATTGTTATTCAATATAATATTATTTGGATGGGTATGATAATGATGAGTAACTAATGTAAATAATAAATATAACATGTTAGTGATTCTTTATATATGATATACCATCCATTTATATATTATTTTAATATCAAAATAATGATATTGTCGCTCGTGCGTACGTACGGACTACCGTCTCCCCGAACGCGATGAGATTCATTCTCCATCGTATCCATTCAAGTATAATTATCATTTGATGATTTAAAAAATGATGTTTAAGGACTTGATATCATTCTGGATATGAATAATATAAAACCTATCCTTTACAAACATGTCTTACGTAACAAAACATATAAAAGAAAACAAGTAAGCTAACACCCGAAACAACGATAATACTAAGATATTATTATCAAATCAATATTAAAAGATCATATATGATATCATATTAATGTATATGATTATTGTATAATTTAATAACAATTATTTCACTATTATACAGGAGGTTAAACTACCCCAACCAAATAAAAGTACAAGGTAAGGGTTATTTCACAATCTCTTCATTATCCGAGGTTGTTTATACGTAATAATCTACTGGGATCTCTTTATCATCCACATCGATGTTTCTTAAAAATGTATTTCAAAACATTTTTACTATTTATTAGAATATGAGTTAAAGTCATTTATAGCCTTTTTTGACTTTTATATGTGGTTTATAAAGGAATATTCCGGTCGTTTTCAAAACAAAGTCCTTTTTTACCTTTTCGACAGAATTAAGGTAAGAATGTTTTTTTAACTTATAAGGCGGGTGCGGATATTTTCCGCCGTTATAAAATCTTCAAAGCTTCCCTTACAAGCTTATAAGAATATTTTCAAAGAAAATTTTTTGTTTTATATGGATCTTAAATGATTTCAAATTAAAAGGAGATATTTCTTTAAAAAGAATATTGATTTCATCTATGTCAACATCCTTTGATTGATTTTAAGATTATTTGAAGTTGATTTATTATGATACAAAACATCTATATTGTATTGAAGGTTTTGTGATATGTTTGACTGTGGATGTGCTATTTTTATACCATTCATAGTTTATGGTGAAAGTATTGACATTTCGTATGCTAGTTTTAATACGAATGTTTATGTTATGTTTAAACCTTTTCATATGGGAATTCATTGGACTTAATATGTAACGGGTGGAGCCCGCTATAGCTCCTCGATGCATCGGTAGGTCTCATGAGACAAACTAGTGTCTTGTCACAAGGCCTTGACAAAATCTTATTTGTAGTCTTGGAACGAGGCCTTGACTATGTGGTTATGATAGTCTGACATTTTGCATTCCATCATTATGAAAGTGGTTATTGATTTTTCATGTGATTATTCGATTAGTAGAATAACCATGTTAATAAGTAAATGGATTTATTTCATTTTATTTATTCCATACTATGTTAAATGTTCAAGTTTAAAAGGCTTTTGTTTTAGTTATACATTACCTTAAATGCTTATTCTTATTTATGAATGTTTCCGCTATATTGGTATCCTTATTGGGCATTTGAGCTCACCCCTTTCATATGTTTTATTCTTCCCATGAAGTGAAGAAGTAAATTATGAATGACCTGTAGGGATGTTATGTGGGGATATGAGTGTGGATTATGGAGACATTATGTTGTTGTAGTAGTTTTTCATTTTATGATGTAATGTAAAACTTATGAATATATCTAGTGTTTCCAAGGCTACTAAACCAATCGGTCTTTCGAGATTTGATCTTTCTTGTGATCATGCCAATGTTAAGTAATAATGCACCGACTCTGGGTAACTAGGGTCGGGGCGTTACAGTTGGTATCAGAGGAAGTTTAGTAAAAACCTTGGAAGCTAGATTTAGATAAACTCTGATTAGAGCACATAGACCTAAGATGAACTTTGAGGATTAGTATAGAAGAACTTCCTAGAATTTTGGTATTGTAGAGATTTTGTGAGTTTTCCGAGCAATACATCCCTGTCTGGATACGAGCAGGTAGAGGTGGCTCTGGCACAGATGTACCTAGGGGTAAAACCCGAAAACACCGCTTTGAGCTAGACTCGAACGGGAACTGGTGCACGACAGTGGGCCTTACTGCACTCTGGGTTACGACACTCCCGGGGGATATGCTTAGGATAACTCTCATTTTATTTACAAATCATTATGAAGGGTTTATGAGTATATACTTTCTCAAAGAAAACATTTTTATGATTATGCATTATATCCATAAATAGTTCAATTTATGTTAAGTGTTTTATAAGTATGGGATTATGTATTTTGATTCATAAACTGATCTAGTTTATGCCATTGTTTAGAAATGGCACCTAGTGGAAGAAATGGAAACCGTATCAATGCACGCACACCATGTAGGGATTGCCCTCCTGCTCAAGATAATTATAGTCGGGATGGTGATGCAATTGGTGCCGATCAGCTAATCACCATACTGGGACAACTTACTCAGGTTATGAATAATAACCTTACCCGTATGGAGCACCCTGATCCGCAGCGTGGAAGATCAATGTTAGATCGATTCATGAGGCAACAACCACCAACATTCAATGGGAGTACAAATCCCTTAGTAGTTAAGCAATGGATATTTTCCCTAGAGAAAATATTTCAGGCTTTGGGGAGCAGTGAAAGGGAAAAAGTTATCATGGCAGTTTACCGCCTCACTGGAGATGCTGATCAATAGTGGTCATTGATTCAAAATACAAAGGAATATGATGAAGTATCAAATATGGAATAGAGGGAGTTCAAAGATCTATTTTTAGAAAAATACTTTCCTCGCGACCATCGAGCAGATATGGAAAGGCAATTTCTAAGTCTGAGACAGAAGGAGGATGAGAATGTCACAAAGTATGAGGCTAACTTTACAAGGTTAGCAAGGTACGCTGGTGATTATATACGTAACCAAAGAAGTAAGATTGATCGTTTCTTTGATGGGTTAAAACCATTTCTCTGTCGAGCATTAGTCTCACAATCCTTTTCATCATACGAAGACATTGTCTCATGTGCTATCAAGACCGAAAAGGAATTATCTATGTCTTATGACTTTAAAGCAAAGAAAGAGAAGAAGAGGCCTGCTGATCAATCTGGGAATGGAAATAAGGGGAAGAAAGGAAAGGTTGAATATCCATCCTATGGTAAATGTGTGAAGAAACACCCTGGTGCTTGCTTGAAGGGAATGGGAGTCTGTTACAAGTGTGGTGAAAAAGGCCACCAAGCTCGTGATTGCAAAGGGAAGAAGGAATCCACCAACGTTCAGTGCTACAATTGCAGGGAGATGGGACATTATGCGAATGAATGTCCTAAGCGTCAGGAGAACTTACCTCAGAAAAGGCCAAGGGATCAAGGCCAAGCTTATGCTATCACTACTGCAGAGGTAGAAGCTTCAAAAGACGTGGTGGAAGGTAATTTAATGGTTTCCTCAAGTTTAGAAAATGCATTATTTGACTCTGGATCGTCGCATTGTTTCATATCTTCCCAGTTTGCTAAGAAAATTAGATATTTCCAATTTGATTTAACAAGGGAGTTGGCAGTTAAAACTCTTAAGGGAAGTATCATTGCAACAATGTTTTGTGAATCAGTCCCCATTAGAGCACATAAATTTTCTTTACCTGCTGATCTCATCGTCATACCTATGATTGAGTTTGATATAATCCTCGGTATGGACTGGCTTTCAGACTATGATGCGAAGATTTATTGTAAAAAGCAAGAGGTTACGATTCTTGATGATAATGATAAGGAACACCTTATCTTTAGAGCAGAATCGTCACCACCTAATTCTTATTTAGATCCACCCTCAATAGCTCAACTAAATTCAATTATTGGGGAGGAAGAGAATGAAATAACAGTCGGTGAGGAAAGGAATGTTCAAATAGAGGATGTACCTGTTGTGAAAGAATTTTTAGATGTATTTCCGGAAGATTTACCTGGACATCCTCCAGAACAAGAAGTTGAGTTTTCCATTGATTTGATTCCTGGATCAAGGCCTATATCGAAGACCCCTTATAGAATGGCCACTATAGAGTTAGTTGAACTAAAGAAACAACAAGAGTAATTGAGTAATAAGGGATTTATTCTCCCTAGTGTTTCTCCATGGGGAGCCCCTGTTCTTTTTGTTAAAAAGAAAGATGGATCTATGAGGTTATGTATCGACTACAGGGAGATCAATGCTATAACGATAAAGAACAAGTATCCCCTACCTCGTATTGATGATTTATTTGACCAACTACATGGAGCTCAATACTTTTCAAAGATTGACCTTCGATCTGGATACCATCAGTTGTGAGTGAATAAGGAAGACATTCCGAAGACAGCATTTTGAACAAGGTACGGGCATTACGAGTTTACTGTAATGCCGTTTGGGTTGACTAATGCACCCTCTGTATTCATGGATCTGATGAATAGAGTTTTCAAGGAGTATCTCGATGAATTTGTGGTGGTATTTATTGATGATATCTTGGTATACTCCAAAACCTACGAAGATCATGAAAATCACTTGCGCATTATCTTGAAGACTCTGAGGAGGCATGAATTATATGGGAAGTTTAGCAAGTGTGAATTCTGGCTTCATGAGATTTCTTTTCTTGGCCATATTGTCTCTAAAGATGGAATCTCTGTTGATCCTTCTAAGACCAAGGCAATCCAAGAATGGCCAGCACCTACGAGTATAACTGAGGTACGCAGTTTTATCGGTTTGGCAGGTTATTATCGACGTTTCGTCCAGAATTTTGCCCGATTGGCTAACCCGTTAACGAAGCTCACACGTAAAGGGGTTAAATTTGTTTGGACAAAAGAGTGTGAAGAATGTTTTGAAGAACTGAAGAAAAGATTAGTCAGTGCTCCTATATTGACTCTACCATCGGGGAATGATGGGTTCGTTATTTATAGTGATGCATCAAAGAAAGGACTTGGCTGTGTCCTTATGCAGAATGATAGAGTTATTGCCTATGAATCACGACAGTTGAAAATTCATGAACAAAACTATCCTACTCATGATCTCGAGTTAGCAGCTGTGATCTTTGCTTTGAAGATATTGAGGAACTATCTCTATGGTGAAAAATGTGAGATTTATACTGATCACAAGAGTTTGAAGTATATTTTCTCACAAAAAGAACTCAACATGAGGCAAAGGAGATGGCTTGAATTACTCATGGATTATGATTTCATGATACACTACCACCCGGGGAAAGCAAACAAGGTGGAAGATGCTTTGAGTAGAAAAGACCATGGAGTTTTGAACAATATGAGAATTGAAAGGGATCCAATTTTCATGGATCTAGTGAAGATGGACATGGGAATAACCAGGGAAGGAGAAACATCATTTCTTTTTCAAATGGTTGCCAAACCATCTTTAATAGAAAGGATTAAGAGTACTCAGACCGATGATGAAGAATTTCAAAAGAAGATTAAAGCTGTGAATGATGGGAGATTGAGTGACTTTGTGTATGAAGATGGAATTTTGAAATTTGGGAAGAGACTTTGTGTTCCCGATATACCTGATCTAAAAAGGGAATTGCTGGATGATGCTCATAGTTCCAATTTCTCTATACACCCTGGGAGCACCAAAATGTATAGAGATTTGAAGGAACATTTTTGGTGGGACAACATGAAGAGGGAGATTGCTGATTTTGTGTCAAGATGTATGGTTTGTCAACAAGTGAAAGTTGGAAGGCAACAGCCTGGAGGAGTCATGCAACCTCTTCCCATACCGGAGTGGAAATGGGACAATATTACGATGGACTTTGTCATGGGGCTACCAAATACTCCTAGAAGGAATGATTCAATATGGGTTATTGTTGATCGTCTTACCAAGTCAGCACATTTTCTTGCTATAAGAGAAGATCTACCCCTGGAACGTCTAGAAAGACTATATATTAATGAAGTTGTGAGACTTAATGGAGTACCCTTATCAATTGTTTCTGATCGTGATCCCCATTTTACTTCAAGATTTTGGAAAAGTCTTCAGAAATCCCTGGATACTGAACTTCATTTAAGCACTTCTTACCACCCTCAGACAGACGGACAATCAGAACATACTATTCAAACCTTAGAAGACATGTTGAGATCTTGCTCACTTGACTTTCAGGGTATGTGGGATCAATATTTACCTCTGGTAGAATTTTCCTATAACAATAGCTTCCATTCGAGTATTCAGATGGCACCATATAAAGCGTTATACGGAAAGAGATGTCGTACACCAACCTGTTGGGATGACGTTGGTGAAAGAAAACTTGTAGGCCCAGAACTGGTGGAGGAAACGGTGGAAAAGGTGAATGAAATCCAAAATCACATCCAAGCAGCTCAAAGTAGGCAGAAGAGATATGCCGATAATCGAAGGAAGGATTTGGAATTTCAAGTCGGTGATCATGTTTTCCTGAAGGTATCTCCGTGGAAGGGAGTCATACGTTTTGGTAAAAAGGTAAATTGAGTCCCAGGTACATCGGACCTTTCGAAATTCTAGAACGAATTGGGGTTGTAGCTTACCGATTGGCAATGCCGCCATGTCTCCCCAAAGTTCACGATGTGTTCCACGTATCTCTATTGAGGAAATACATGCCTGATCCAATGCATGTACTCACCTATGAGGAATTAGAACTGGAACCCGATCTTTCCTATTGTGAAGAGCCCGTCAGGATTCTTGATACGAGAGAACAAGTACTGAGAAACCGGACGACGCGTCTGGTAAAAGATTTGTGGAGAAACCATAAGATGGAAGAGGCAACGTAGGAACCCGAGGAACTTATGATGAAGAACCACCCAAGTCTTTTCATGCGATAGTATTATAGAAATTTCTAGGACGAAATTATTTGAAGGAGGGGAGAATGTGACACCCCAAGCTTCTACGGTACGCTTCTCTTTGAATAATGCGATAGCGTGTGTTGTACGCAACACCGAGTTCTATCAACCAATCAAACTAGCCGTTATGAATAGTAATACCTACTTTTTAAAATTATATATATTTTATATTTCAAAATGGACTTCATTTTTTGATTCGGAATATCTAATTTAGCCTAAGGTGAAATTTTGGTACTTTTCGGATAACTTTCATATTTTGATGAATAGTGAAAATTACTAAATTTTAATTAAAAACAACTTTTTTAATCAAAATAATTAATAGTGATAAATTATAAATTTGAGTGGTTTTAAAGTATATTTAGAATATATTTTTACCATTTATTATAATGTTGGTCATTGGACATAATTTTACAGTTAAACCGAACATAAACGAGTGTCAATCTTTTGATTGTTATTATCTCTTAAAAACACGCTTTTTGTTTTGACAGCGGGAATTAATTTTAAATTAATTTCTGCCACTTCTGTGTTTTGAATTTAGGAAAATGGATTCCATATTTGTAATCAAGATGTTCAAATTGTGTAAATAGGTGACTTTTATTTTTAGACATTTTGAATAATTACTGCGGTAAATATTTTATTTACCATGGTTAAGGATAAATCCGGTAAATAAGGGTTAAAAAATAATGTTATAATAATACTAAATTACCCTAAAACGTGTCTTAACCCTATTGGTTGATACATGGTCGACCATGGACATCTTTGGGTCGATTTTGGGACCCCATGGATCCACATGTAAGTGATAATGACACTTTATTTTAATTAAGTTAAAATGAATACAAAAATGACACAAGCATATATCTTTTAGCAAAACAATTGTTACATAGGGTTATATATGTTGGATTTTAGATTATAAATATTAATTAGAAAGCTAAAAAGATTTAATACATAATGATATTTTATTTATAATTTTTAGACACTAAATAATTTATTTTATTTATGACACAATGATGATGCAGTAATTACTATAATAGTGAAAAATTAAAATAATTGATATTATAAATACCCAAATAAATATAATATGAAACTTTTAATGAATTAAACTAATTTTCTAGGATAATATGATATATTAGGATTGATTTAATTGACTTTTTTAGAAGTATTCAATCTGTTATGAGTTTCACAAAAATCAACTATTGAATAGTGTCAAAATTGACATAAAAGAGTTCTTAAAACAAATATTATATTATTAATTGATATTAAATTCCTAAAAATCTAAGGTTCTGCCAACAGACTTATATCATGATAGTTTCATCATTAATGGACCACTTGGGGGTCTCTTGGATGTATGTAGTATGTTTATTAACCATATTATATAAAAATACAAAGAGACATTGTAAAAGTGAAACTAATTAACTTAGAGTTAATACTTAAAGATAAGGTTAATATAAGTACCCAAACCTATCTAAATTCTATTGGTTGAGTTGTTTTAGAACCATCCCCACCTTAACCTTTGAATAATCAACTTTGGATCCATTATAAACCGAATATGAATTTATTATAAATTAAATATTTCTAGCTTTTCCAAAGGTGCCCCTCACCCCTCTTATAAAAGGGCACTCCTCCTTCTCATTTCTTCACACCTTTAAAGCCTTTTGGTTCGGCCAAACTCTGCCCAAATACTCTCTCAACTTCCCTAACTACAACCTAGGGGCCTTAGTTTGATCAGAAAGCCAACCTAAGGAGCCCTTTTGATCAAATCAAAAGGAAGAACCCGAAGAATAGGTAATGATTTCACCACCCCTTTCTAAGTTCATTTCTTCTTCCACTTCTTCTTCCTTTGTTGTTACCATTATAAAATAATAGATCCAGTATCATATATATACTGTGATGTTATTATAAATATGGTACAACCATATTCAGTATTCTATCCACCCTTTGAATAACATGTCACCATACGTGCGTACGCACGGCTTACCGTCTCCACGTCGTGGTGTAATTGTTATTCAATATAATATTATTTTGATGGGTATAATAACGATGAGTAACTCGTGTAAATAATAAATATAACATGTTAATGATTATTTATATATGATATACCATCCATTTATATATTATTTTAATATCAAAAGAATGATATTGTCGCTCGTGCGTACGTACGGACTACCGTCTCCACGAACGCGATGAGATTCATTCTCCATCGTATCCATTCAAGTATAATTATCATTTGATGATTTAAAAAATGATGTTTAAGGACTTGATATCATTCTGGATATGAATAATATAAACCCTATCCTTTACAAACATGTCTTACATAACAAAACATATAAAAGAAAACAAGTAAGATAACACCCGAAACAACGATAATACTAAGATATTATTATCAAATCAATATTAAAAGATCATATATGACATCATATTAATGTATATGATTATTGTATAATTTAATAACAATTATTTCACCATTATACATGAGGTTAACCTACCCCAACCAAGGAAAAGTACAAGGTAAGGGTTATTTCACAATCTCTACATTATCCGAGGTTGTTTGTACATAATAATCTACTGGGATCTCTTTATCATCCACATCCATGTTTTTTTAAAAATGTATTTCAAAACATTTTTACTATTTACTAGAATATGAGTTAAATTAATTTATACCCTTTTTTGACTTTTATAAGTGGTTTATAAAGGAATCTTTCGGTCGTTTTCAAAACAAAGTCCTTTTTAACCTTTTCGATAGAATTAAGGTAAGAATGTTTTTTTTAACTTATACGGCGGGTGCGGCTATTTTCCGCCTTTATAAAATCTTCAAAGCTTCCCTTACATGCTTATAAGAATATTTTCAAAGAAAATGTTTTATTTTATATGGATCTTAAATGATTTCAAATTAAAAGGAGATATTTCTTTAAAAAGAATATTGATTTCATCTATGTCAACATCCTTTGATGGATTTTAAGATTATTTGAAGTTGATTTATTATGATACAAAACTTCTATATTGTATTGAAGGTTTTGTGATATGTTTGACTGTGGATGTGCTATTTTTATACCATTCATAGTTTATGGTGAAAGTATTGACATTTCGTATGCTAGTTTTAATACGAATGTTTATGTTATGTTTAAACCTTTTCATATGGGAATGCATTGGACTTAATATGTGACGGGTGGAGCCCGCTATAGCTCCTCGATGCATCGGTAGGTCTCATGAGACAAACTAGTGTCTTGGCACAAGGCCTTGACAAAATCTTATTTGTAGTCTTGGCACGAGGCCTTGACTATGTGGTTATGATAGTCTGGCATTATGCATTCCATCATTATGAAAGTGGTTATTGATTTTTCATGTGATTATTCGATTAGTAGAATAACCATGTGAATAAGTAAATGGCTTTATTTCATTTTATTTATGCCATACTATGTTAAATGTTCAAGTTTAAAAGGCTTTTTTTAGTTATACATTGCCTTAAATGTTTATTCTTATTTATTAAAGTTTCTGCTATATTGTTATCCTTACTGGGCATTTGAGGTCACCCCTTTTCTATGTTTTATTCTACCCAGGAAGTGAAGAAGTAAATTATGAATGACCTCCAGGGATGTTATGTGGGGATATGAGTGTGGATTATGGAGACATTATGTTGTTTTAGTAGCTTTTCATTTTATGATGTAATGTAAAACTTATGAATATATCTAGTGTTTCCAAGGCCACTAAACCAATCGGTCTTTCGAGATTTGATCTTTCTTGTGATCATGCCAATGTTATGTAATAATGTACCGACTCTTGGTAACTAGGGTCGGGGCGTTACATTGATCCCAAAGAAGGAAAATGCTATGGATGTAAAGGATTTCAGACCTATTTCTATTGGGAATACCTTTCCAAAAATCCTTAGTAAAATTATTGTTATGAGGTTAGGTCCCTTTACTCGTGGGTTTATCTCTTCAAATCAGTTTGGCTTTATCCTTGGTAGTAATATTTAGAACTGCATCTGAATGAGTTAACATCATGAAAAGTAAGGTTAAACATGGGAAATTTTCTTTAAATCTTGATATCTCAAAGGAATTTGATACAATAAAGTGGAGTTTTATTTTTGAAATGCTCAGAAGGTATGGAAAACCCCTACACCCCATTCCCCTTGGACAACCCCCTTGAACATCCCCATTCCCCCCTAGATAGCTCCTTTGCACCCCCTGTACAACCCCCTTTCACCCCCACTAGATACCCCCTCCCCTAGACACCCCCCCTAGACACCCCTCCTGGACATACCATCCTAGACACCCCAACACACCACCCCTGCTCCTGATAGTTTCATTCCTATAAATAAAATGCTTATTGATCCACCAAACCAACAAGTTACATTTAATCAAGATTTCTTTACACCAGTACATATTTTCACCACCAGTGATACCATTTGGAATATGATGTATTAAACTGTAAATCGTGGCCTGGAATACCCCCATTGGAGACTTCATGAAGACTAAACATTCCATTTAAAAAGTTATAATAATGTTATCAAAACATTCACTTTGATGGTGGTTAAGAACAACCTGTGTAAAATAGGGGTAACAACATGCCTTGGTAAACAAAATATTGGGAGTCAGACAGCCTGGAATGCCAAGAGGGGAACCTACCTAGTTGTTGATCCAGATGTTTATGTTTCCTCATTCCACAATACACCAAGACTGCTTCTTGAGAACTAGAATGTTCCATTGAAACTCCTTCCACATCCATGAGACTTTCCCCCTAGATCCTCATGTTCAGATCAATACTTTGATAGATATGAAATTTCCCCATAGAGAACATCCATTAAGAACCTACCAAGAAAACTTAGCTTGCAGGATGTGAATTGATCCCTCCACACTGCATAAGTCGATACCACCAATACCACTACTCTGGCCATCCTCATCCACACATCCCTAAGAAAATCTTCTCTCCCCATGAGAATAAAATATGAAAGAAGTCGTTATCTTTTCAATATTCCCCAACACCACTTTTGAAGCCATTAGGACCAATAACCCATGAATCTTAATGGAGCTAAGAATGAAATTCACTAGTGTAATTGTTCCATCGAATGATAAAAAGCGGTTCTGGAAGTTAGTAATATGACTTGTTATCTTATTATAAACCCCCTCACAATGACTGATACGTAATCTCCATGGGGGAAAAGGAGAACCATGGTACTCCAGTGAAACATGGCTTCATCCACAAGATTTGGATCTTTTTTTGTCCTTGTCTAGATTTAATGTTAATCTTTCGAAGTCCCTAATGTTTGCGGTTAGTATCTCTCCTGATGTTTGTGATTATATTGAGGCTGTTATGGGGGTTATGAAGGAGTCTCTTCCTCTTTGTTATCTGGGAGTTCCCCTCATCACTTCCAAGCTTATAGCTTCTTATTGTGTGGTCTTGGAAGAGACAATTGTTCAATGAGTTAATTTTTGGACTAATAACACTCTCTCCTATGCTGGGCAATTACAATTTGTTTAATAGGTTATTTTTAGTATGCAAGCTTATTTGTATTATCACTTAATTTTACCCAAGTGAGTGGTCAAATCCATTGAATCCACCCTTAGTAATTTTCTTTGGAATGGTCCTTTGTTGGCTTCCTATGGGGGTAGCCTGCTATTTTTTCTGTGCTGGAGGTGTGGTTTGGATGGGGGATCGAGTACTAGTTTTTCAGGCTGGTTGTTTGGGATGTATGTAGTGGTAGTGGTTTTCTGTTGGATGGAGTGATGGTTTGTTGTGGAGCTGGGTGAGGGCTGGTGATGTGTAGCGAATGGGGTTTTTGGTTGTTGTTGTTGGTGTCTGTGGATGTTTTGGGCTTGAGTGGCTGGTGCAGGATGGAATGCAGGTGGAAGGGGGCTGGCAGAGGGCTGGTGCAGGTTGGATCAGGTGGTATGGGGTTGTTTTGTCGGTGGAAGAGGCTTGGTGTGGGCTGGAATGCAGAAGGCTGGGGGCTAGTGCGATGGCTTATGCAGGCTGGAGTGGCTGGTGCAGGCGGGAAGGCATGCAGCAGGGGGATGGAAGGGGGCAGGTGCAGGATGGAATTGGTGGCTGGGGCTATTTTTCAGGTGGTAGAGGGCTAGCATGAGTGTTTTGTAGGAGGTTGGGGTGGTGGCTGATGTGCTGTCTAGTGTGGGATGGATTATAGGTGGTCACAACGTGACCGCGATGTGACTGCGGTCTGACCATGGCGTGATCGCGGCGTGACCACGGCGTGACTTCAGTGTGTTGGCCTGGTCCAGTGATATCCTTGGGGCAGCATCTTCTGGCTAGGAGCAAAGGAAGTGGGAGAAGGCGAGGAAACGTTCCGATCATCGCCCTAACGACAAAAATTATGATTATTCAGTCTCAAAATTGATCAAAAGACTCATGGAATTCTATCACAGAGGGGATCATCCATCATATTCCCCATTGTTGTAGAAAGCTCCAACTACACTATACGAGGTGTGTGTAGAATACTGTTCTCACACATAAAAAATAATAATGTAGAAGAATTTTCTCTACAAGGGTCAAAAAACTCATCCGTTCATCGGGATCATAAAAATATCAAACTCTGAAGGAAACTTTAACAAATACAAATATCATTATGAAAGTATTCTCAAGTATTCTTATTGTCCATCATTTACTATGATGTACCTCGAGCACTCAAATGGTCCTTGTAGAATACAAGTAGCAAGCATCACCCACATCTCCAACGTCGTCTACAGGTGACTAAATATTTTAATGAGAGACTCAATCAAAATATTTTCTGCCAGAGGGCCTCCCTCCCCATTAACTATGGGTAGGTAATGTATCTAAAACTCTATCTAGGTATCATAAATCAAATTCTGACAGGACTGTGAACCGCCACAGGGTGTCGTCCTGGAGCAGGGCCAAATCACGGAATTACCACGGCGTGACCGCGACATGGCCACAGTGTGTTGGACCGGTCCAGTGACATCTGCGAGGCAGCATCTTCTGGCCAGGAGTGAAGGGAGCGGGAGGAGGCGAGGCAACATTCCGGCCATTGCCCCACTGGCAGAAATTGTGATTAGTAAGTCTCAACATTGATCACAAGACTCCCAGAATACTATCACAGAGCTGATCATCCATCAGATTCCCCATGGTCATATAAATCTCCAACTACACTATATGAGGTGTGTGTTGTTTACTATTCTCACATAGAAAAAAAGTTAATGTAGAAGCATTTTCTCTAAAAGCGTCAAAACACTCATCCAATCATCGGGATCATAAAAATATAAAATTCTGAATGACAATTTTCCAAATAAAAATATCATTATAAAAGTATTCTCAAGTCTTCTTATTGTCCAACATTTACAATGATGTCCCTCGAGCACTTAGATGGTCCTTGTAGAATAAATGTAGCAAGCTTCGCCGTCAACTCCACTGTTGTCTATAGGTGACTAAATATTTTCATGAGAGACTGAATCAAGATATTTGCTACCTGAGGGCCTCCCTCCCCATTAACTATGGGTAGATAATGTATCTAAAACCCTATCTAGGTATCATACATCAAATTCCGATAGGACTGCGAACTGCCACTGGGTGTCATCCTGGAGCAGGGCCAAATCACAGTGTGAACGCGGTGTGACCGCGGCGTGACTGTGGCGTGACCACGATCAGTTGGCTCAGACCAGCGACATCCCCAGGGTAGCATCTTCCATCCAAGAGATAAGGGAGCGTATGAGACACATCTACAATATTTCATTTCATCTTTACTATGCTTGGATGCTTCTCCAAGTTGTTCATCATAGATGACTTTTGATAGAGCATCTTTAAAAGAAATTACCTCATAGGCTGGATGAGACACATATAATATATCATCCCATAAGATAGTATATTTCACCTTCTCTTGAATGGGAGGAATAGGGACACTTACCTCTTTACCAGAGGAAACTAATTAAAAAATAGGATCATCCAAAGGGGGGGATTATAGCAACCAAGGCTTGATTGGTTGGATTTGTGGAAAATATATGAGGTATTAATGAGGTATGATTGATTAAAGAGGCATGGGATTTGTTAAGAATAATGGCATGAAGATCTATTTATTGAAGATGTGTTGAAAATTTTTATATGAAGAGTGCATTCGATGTGTTAACATAAAGAAGAAGTCTTGGCAGAGGACCGAGGGTGAATGTATGCATAGAAGAATTTATTATTGAAATGACATTCATGATTTTGAGATATTGATATGTGTTTACTGTTTCGAACAAGGGATTAATCACCCCCACAAATAATTAATTAAAACAACAGTAGAAAATGAATAAAATTTTTGCATGACCCATCCGTATGTCGGACATCCATGCCAAAGGAAAAAAAATAAACAGAAGAAACACTGTAAAAGAAAACAAAAAAGAAACACACTAGAAATCCCTCAACTACCCCGATGTCCCTCCACTAAAAAGAAACCTGCGTAGCCGCCTCCAGTTCCCTTATAACCCCCTTCGCAGAATATAAGTACCCTACATCCATAGAAAGTGGTAAAAGATCTAAGTGGCCGATGCGATAAATAACATAAAATGAAAACTAATGTACAACATACCTGTCTCCTCTTCCCCAGCACCAATGAGTGGGCTGCTCATGTCATTGCAGATAGAGATTTAGCAGGATTATTCCCATGTTTCCTAGATTTTTCACCCATGTATTTCCAGGACATATGCATTATAAAAAGGTGTTTGTACAGGTAAAGTTTCTTGAAACAGTTCTAGTGTATGAATTTCTAGTCAAAGAACTAATAATATAAGCACTACTACTGTAATGATGTTAGTATAAACATTGCTAGTGTGAATACTACTACTTTAAGAAATTCTAGTGTAATGTAGCTACTAATGAATCCAAATGTGTAAATATGTAATCTTTTCTGATGTAAACATTGTTGTTAGTATGTGCTACTAGTGTAGGCACTCCTAATATAAAGGTTATAGTAGAAGCTGTGCTAACGTAAGAAATGATACTTAACCATTCCTAGTCTTATTCTAGTGATAATAATGTAAATATGTATTCGAACCTATTTTTTATGGTGTCAAATATTGGAAAATTGGGATTGATCATCAATTTCCTTGCATTTAATGCTGCTACTAAAAAAAATAGGACCTACATAATAGGATTGGGAAAATTATTAGATGTTTTATGTTATAGAAATTAAAATATTAAATAATATAGGGGTAATAACTACCTAATGTTTATGCTCTTTTAAAAAACGAACCTTAAATATCCATGTCATACAAGCACAATAATTATGAGAATGTTTTCTTTAAATGCAATATTAGTAGAGATAAAGATAAAATCATCTGTACTCACTGGCTTATAAGAATCATTATCAAGGACATCTGTATCTGATTCATCACTAGACTCCTGTTTTGTTTCAAGAAGACTTGATGGTTCACTTTTTTATCATCGTTACAAGTGATTTCTTAGGTCATTTTCCTACAAAAAAACATCAAATGCACAATTAGTGACCAGAATTGCAAAGATTATATAAAATATATCAAACTAAAAACCACTGACACTATTAATATAATTCCGGATCATTAATAATCACCCTCACACCTTCATCATAATTACTTTGGATGAACCAGAGGAATCACTCTCAGAAACCTTGGTGGAAGAAAAAATGACCTTTTTAGAGAGTAGACCGCCCATTCAAAGTAGGAGAAGCTTTATCAGGAGGCTCCTAAAACATAACATAGTTTAATAATCATTAAAATAGAATGAAACAAAAAAATCTGCAAATTTGTATTGGTTTGTTAGAAGCATACCAAAAAATGAGAACCATAGAACACTCCTATTCATAGTTGATAAATGCTCACTCCTTCGGAATCACTTTCAAAAGAGCTTGACGAATCCGAGCTGCTGTTGGGCTTCACTTTCTTATCCGAAGAAACAGTGATGTTTTTAGCACCAGTGTGAGATGGATTAGTTGAAATTGTAGGCTTAACAATAATATCATATATAAATGAATTCAAGTCCAATTAATACATGAGAGCCTCATCCAGCCTTCCTTCATTGTATTAAGTAGCAATCAACAAAGTAATTGAAAGAAAATTTAGTTTTTGGTCCCACAAATAGAAGAAGCAGAAGGAACTCTGACACCACTACAATTTGATTCAGTTTTTTTGAGAAATTTTATTACTATAGGTTTTGGAAAAGATAATAATCCTTCCACCTCCATAACTTATTCCCTTATTTATAAATTGTTTATCATTTGATTGTTTTTTTATTCAAATATCATTTCTTTTTCAGACAAGGGTAATACAAAATATATATATTGAGAGATGAAATTATTCCATGATGTTAATTTAGCATCAAGGAGGGATTAAATTTACCACAAATTATTAATAGATAAGCATGTTTACTATAATGCTGATACGATCAATCATGCTAGATTCAACACATGCCACATATATATCTTCAGAAGTAGCTCCACCATCATGTCCAATGTGTAAGGTCACTTTTAATGTACTGGTAATATGTAAAAATATAATCCTGAATTAATATTCTAGGTCACTATATAGTCTTGGTATAGGTATATGATGCTTTCCCAAGGTAAAAATCATATATCCCTTATAAAATTGATAGCCCATGTACAAAACCCAAAAAAGGGAAGTAGAAATATGAATATAATATGTGTGCAGAGGTGAACATGTTGTGTAGGATCCATTGGGATAGTTGGTAGGATCTCCATCTTCACAGATCATGTTCTTTCAAGGAAAAATGGAATGTGGTATTAAACCTCATGGTTTGTGAGGCTACTCGGGCTTCCTGGGTGTATATTCCCTATACACAAAAAAAATATAGATAAGGGTAACACATTGTATGATTTAACCACACAATGTGTGGTATTTAACATATCCTAGAATCCCAATCTATTGTACCTACCAAAGGTCATGATGTGTGTTCTTTCGAACTATACGCCATGTAGTTGGGTTCTAAGATGTAATCATTACTCTAGTCCGCGATTCATTTATATTTCCTCTTATTTTTCTTCATATATCACTTGAACTACCTTTGGTCATTCTAAACATGATAATTCCACCTAGGTAAAGTGGTTTCTATCCTTTGGTACCTGGATTGATAATTCGTATCGCAATCTTGTTGATGTGCATATTGTTATTCATGAAGAAACCCCAAATCCAGACTCCCGTATCCCATTTTATCTTATCCTATAATCCATCCCCATGGTATAATCCTACATGTAGAACTCACAATGAAAATATATGAAACCTAATTTAATTGTGCAATAAAATTAATCTGTGATATTAGTTGAATCATCATCTAAAATCTAAAGTTAATGATGAACATGTGAATAACAGTGGGAGAAATAGAAGAAACCACAAGAATTGAAATGATGATCCTATATGATCATAAATCATCTATGTTTGAATAAAATAAATAAAAAAAGAAGTAATTTCTAATCCCAATATCAGTTATCCCAAAATCACAATTTCAACCAAATATCATAAGTTAAAAAGGGCATCTGCTACCTGAATATTGATTCGATTTAAAGAAATTTCTTCCATTTTCAAATCAAGAAAAAATGGGGATAAATCCATATATATGAATTCCCTACCATGATGGTGAAATGATTTTGGTTTGATTCTACTTCACAACTAAGGTACTTTTTATCGACATCACAAAAAAACTGATATTTCTTCCCTAATTTGTCATCACCACCAAGCCCTCACTCCATCTTCTTCTTCCTCTCCCTCTAAGGTTCATGTGGTCATAGAACAACTAACCTTGGGAGATTTCATAATATGAATTAAATAGAGAAATTCATGGGTTTTTTAGTATAATAACCAAATAAATAAATAATTAAATTATTTAATTAATCATCTCATGACCAAAAACACCCAAGAGTCCCTATTAAAATGAATCTTAAGCCTTGAATATGGAAAAATTCACATTTTAGATTCAATATCTAACTTGGTTTCTCAATATGAGACTCTATTTAAGATATATAAGAAACATTAAAAAACATACAATGCATGGACTAAAAATAATATAGTAAATTTTTATATTATTTCTGAAGATCCTTGACACTATTTTATATGAAAAGGCAGACTTGGGGTAAACATTACAATATGGAACCAAAGAAACCTTCAAAAAAAATTATGAAGTTACATAATATAGTAAAATTTCCATTTTACACTTAATAATTTCTTAATACATTTTTTAAACATAAAATTCTTCTATGTATCATCCGATTATAACTTAGGTCAACACACCTCCCTACTTGTTTTCACAACTTGCATAACTACCCCTATCATAGCGTCTATTAGAATGGATTCCTATAAAGTGATGGTTCACTCTGTTATAGTAATTCTAGAATCCTGTGAACAAATTACTAACCTATTTTTGAATTACATGTAGACCCCCTCCCACTAAAAAGATTGGTATCATTAATAATAGGCAAAAATCATTACAGAAGAGGATAGTGAGATTCTCTCTCCCCTCACCCCACCTAATGAGGGAGAACTACTACCAAAAGATCATTCCCCCTGAGTGAGGAAAATTTTAACCTAGGATTTCCTAACGGATCCTCCATTACTCCATGCCATCATGGGATTCACAACAAATATCAAATTTCATTTCAATATTAACTCCTATAATATATCTGAAGGAGGATTAATACAGCCCCCATCCCAAATGAGAATCCTAGACTCACTACACCATAATTAGTTGGTGAATTCTCTAATACACTAGTAAACAGATTCGAGGGGGCTCATTTCCACCCCTTTCTCTCCTGCCAAAGCCACCACTCAGCTCACGAAGCTGTGGAAGATCCTCCATACTTAGCTCTAGAACAACAAAACATAATTCTAATTCAAGAATTGAATTAGTAATAAACTCTATAGGACCATTAACATTTATAGATAAATGGAAAGGAAATATATATCAAACCACTATATGAATTTTGAGACATCAATCCATGTGATTCTCCAAAAGGTCAAAGTAATGAAAAAACATACTATTAACTTCATAAACAATCATAGTGATAATACTAGTACCATAATCAAAACAAAACTAATTGAAATCTAGAATATTTTGATATATTCTGGATTAAATACATAATCTAGCATGAATGGGATGCTTCCTTGTCATTTTCAACTAATCAGCCTATAAGAACACCTTGAATGCATCACCAAAGTTCTTAAGAACTCTGAAATTCATGGAATAGAGCTTAATTCTAGGGATTGAAAAAAATAAAATTCAAAAGTAATATATTTCAATGCATGAATCACCAGATTACAATAAATCAGAAAATAATATAGAGGATGAAAAGCATGAAAGATATGAGACCAAAAAACCCCAAATTCCACTTCACCCACTCATCTAATAGAAAAAGAGTCGAGCCAAGTACTCCCTATCATCACCTTTTTATTACAAACGTCAAACTAGGATAACTTCTTGATCAAAAATATATTTTGAAGTCTGTCATAAGCTTTATATTGAATATGGGATAAGTTTAAGAGATGATATCTCAAAAAACCAACTCGATGGAAGAGATCTCAACCACTGGAAAAACAAGGAGATGAAATTTCATACCTAGATGCCAGAGCTGGGGGCAAGGAGGAAGAGGCCAGGATTGGACGTTGCCAAAGCTGGGGGAAGATGAGGTGGAGGCCAAGGATGGGAGGAGAGGGAGCCGAGAGGGGGGACATCACTAGATTTGGGGGCAGGGAGGTAGATGCCAAGACATTGAGGCTGAGGTGAAGTTCGAGAGGGAGGTTGGGAGCAGAGACAGAGGCCAGGGAGGGGAGAAGATGGATGAGACTCCATGGTTGGATGGCTGGGAGGCGGAGGTCAGTGAGGGGAGGATAGGGCTGAGCGGCGGAGGTCAGATGGTCGGAAGGCGGTGGCCAGGGAGGGGAGGAGAGGACCGAGAGTTAGGGAAGTGAGGAAGATGAAGATGGCAATGGAAGCGAAGGTAAGGACGAGCTCAATGGAAGAGGATCATGATGGATAGGGGAGGAGGATCATGATGGTATTAGAGGAATTGGTTATGGTTTCCCATGTTTTTATTAAAAATGTGTGAATAGATAGTAAAAATAGAGATATCCCCACCGTTTTCCTAAACCGTGGGGACAGATGCGTGGGGAAAGATCCCCTTTCTAGTAGTGATGCATATAGGATGTTTGATCACATGCATGGTCTTTACCAGAAGCGAGCTTGATATGAATGGTTTGATATTTCCAAGGCACTATTTCATAGTAATATTGGAAAGGGTTCTCTAACTGGGCCTCATATATATAACTCATTGGCTACATTGAGAGCTTAGAGGTTCTAGGGTTTAAACACCAGGAAGAACTAGGAACAGACCTCATTCTAGCATCACTCCCTTAGAGATCCTCTAGTTTTGTTGTGAATTTTAATATGAACAATGTTTAGAAGACTCTTTCAGATCTTCTTACTCTTCTTCACAATGTATATAAGGATATGAATCGTGAAAACCTTCCATACTTATGGTGAACAAACAGAAAGGGAAAGAGAATAGATTTAATCCCAAAGCCTCTTCACACCCATCCAAGAAGAGGAAGATCAAGGGGAAAGTAATGGAGCATGATTCTATTTGTTTCAAATGTTGAATGAAGAGCCACTGGAAGAAAAACTTCACCCACCCAAAGAAGAAAGTGTAAGATTCAATCATGTTTTTTATTAAGTGCGATTTATCTGGTTCTACAAATTGGTTATTTGATAAAGCTTGTGGTTCTCACATATCTACTCTAATAAAGCAAGTAAGTAGATTCAGAAAAATTGACCAAGGAGAGGTAGATCATTGAGGAGCCAACAAATCTAAACTTTCTATTGTAATAATCGGGGACTACCACCTCATGTTGCCAACCAGAATAATATATGTATTAAAGGGTTGTTATTATGTTCCTTTAGTTATCAAAAACATTATTTCTGTATCCCAACATGATACAGATGTATTTATTTTCAAATTTGCAAAAAAATGTTGCTTATTTTATATATATATCATTTGTTATGGTAAGACACATTTAAATAATGGTCTTTATGTGTTGGGTTACACGAACCAAATAATGGAAATCGATAACGAAGTAACTTCAAATGACTCTTACCACACCGAACTTTGTTATCACCAGATAGGTTATGTAAATGAAAAATGATTGAATAAATTACATGAAAATGGATAGTTAGATTCCTTTGAACTAAAACCACTTTGGGTAGGTCACACATGTTTACATGAAAAAATGACCAAATCCCCATATTGTGGGAAATGTGAAGGGGCTAATGAGATTCATGAATTATTTCATACATATATGTGTGGACCATTTCCTATTGAAGTAAGGGGAGGGTTCTTATACTTCATAACTTTTACTGATGATTTCAGTAGATATCGATATATCTACATAATGATGTATAAGTCATATTATTTTGATAAATTCAAGGAAAACATTAATGAAGATGTGAACAATCATTTTAAGAAGATTAAGAAACATTGCTCAGACGATGGTGGATAATATCTTAATCAATACATCATTGATTATATATGGGTGTTCAAGATTTTATCTCAACTCACTATTCCTTATACACATTAGTGGAATGGTGTAAGTTAAAGCATGACCCTCACCTTGTTGGGCATGGTGAGATCAATGACGAGTCATGTGAGTCTTCCATTATCCTTTTAGGGATACAAGTTACAAAACACATCATAGATATTAAAATAAATGCCAAATAAAGAAATGTAAAGAATACCATACCAATTATGGAATGGAAAGAAACCCGTTTTTTGTTACCTACATGTGTGGGGTTTCAATGCATTTGTCAATGCCTCTTCTTGTAACATGATTTCACCCTAAGGAACAAAATGTATCTTTATAAGATTTTACAATGAAACAAAGGGATACTACCTATACAATACCTCATAAAAAATAGGTTGTAGTTGATAGACGCCCCACTTTAATTGAGGAGGATCTTATCTCTAAAATATATATTGGGGGGGAGATAGAATTCGATGATGTTCAGGATTAAGATACACAAGAGTTGGCAGATGAATAACTTCCGCAATGTCCCATGGAGGAAGAAATTTTTCTAGAGACACGATTACTACATAAAAGTATTACAGATGTTAGAGAGCTAGAATGGTATGGTTTCCTAGTTACCATGGATATTAACTCATTATTAGTTGATAATAATTACCCTCTAACATACATGGAAGCAATAAATGGCACATATGATTCAAAGTATCAAGAATCCATGAATTATGAAATGGATTCTACGTACCAAAACCATGTTTGGATTCTGGTAGAGCTTCCACTTGATGTAAATCGCATCACTTGCAAAGGGGTATTTAAGAATAAACTGGATATAGAAGAATAATTCAGTACCTATAAGGCATGAATGGTTGCAAAAGGGTTAAAATATCATGAAGACATTGAATAGAAAGAATCATTTTCACCATTTCCAAGGATGAGATCCATTAAAATTATACTTTACATTACAAATTTCCACGATAATTATATTTGGAAAATTTATGTCAAAACAACCTTCCTTACTGGGAACATTCAAGAAGAAGTATACATGACACAACCTAAAGGGTTTTTGAATCCAAAGGATGCCAACAGGGTATGCAAGTTGCATAGATCCATTTATGGATTAATGAAATCATCCAGGTCATCAAACAATCATTTTGATGAGGACATAATGGAATATGGTTTCTTAAAGAGTGAATGCGAGCTTTGTGTTTAAAAATGGTTTAATTGGAGTGCAGTTGTTTTCTAAATAGTGTATGTTGATGGACTATTACTAATTAGAAATAAAATACCCGTATTATAGTATATTACGGAATGGTTAAATAAATTATTTTCTATGATGATCTTGGATGAGACAACATATATTATTAGGATCAAGATCCATCATGATAGAACCAAGAGTTTTCCCAGTGTAAGTCAAAGTACATAAATTGAAAAGTTATTGAAGGGATTCAGTTTGGGAAAATCCAAGATGGGATTGTTTTCAGTGTCACATGGAATTCACTCTTCTAGGAAAATGTTTCCTCGGACACATGAGAAATGAAATATAATGACAAGGATTCCATATGAATCAGTGATTGAGTCAGTCATGTATTTTATTCATAGATGTATCATACGCATTAAGTGTGGTAGGAAGATATCAAGATAATCTAGGTAACCACCATTAGATGTTAATCAAGAATATCATTAAGTATATAAGGCATAATAAGGATATGTTCTTGGTTTATGGAGGATATGAGGAACTAGTCATGAGAGGATATGAAGATGATAGTTTCCTAACTAATCAAGATGAAATAAAATAATAAACTAGATATTCTCCTTGAATGGTGGTGCAGTGTGATTAAATATATTAATGCAGGCTATGGTTGTAGATTCTACAGTAGAGTCTGAGTATATTGTGGCTTTAGAGATAAAAAATAAGTAGTGTGGATGTGAAACTTCATCCAAGAGTTTAATGTGGTACCTATCAGTAATGATCCTATCACACTTTATTGCAATAACACTGAAGTGGTAGATTTTTCAAAAGAGACAAGATCACATTAGTGGATGAAACACATAATCCAAACGTATCATATCTTGAGGGATTTTTCTCAGAGAGGTGAAGTTGTATTGAGAAGTATTTCAACAAAAGACAACGTGGATAACCCCTTGACTAATGCCTTAACTCAATAGAAATAAGGCTATCATATGAGGTCTAGTGGAATTAAGGTTGTAAGTAGTTGGATCTAGTTCAAGTTGGAGTTTTTTGGACTTGGTTTCCTAGGACCAAATGTTTGTACATTGATTTTATAAACTTTTGATGCATAAAATATAAATAAAAATTCTTATTACATATTGTTTGTTCTTCTGTGATGTGGCTCACTTTTAATGCTCTTTGCCACATCCTTTTTTGTTGACTTTTTTAATATCAAACTGTTGTATATTGGGTAATATTTATCAACCATTTTATTTTTTAAATTACATTATAAAAATTTTGTTTCTGTATTAAAAGTGTGATTTTTTTGATTATTAATTATTATCTTTTTAAATAATAAAATTAAGTTGTTATTTTAATTTAATTTAATTAATTATTTATGTTATTAGTTTTCAATATTTTTTAATTCATTAATTAAATCGATTAATTATTAATTCTTAAATTATAAATAAATAACACATGTTACTTTTTAAGTCTTTATATAATTAAATTAATTTTAACACTTTAATTTCATTCAATTAATATTTATTAATATTTAATTTAATTTATTAATTCCATAATTAATTGTTTAATTAATTTATGTTAGTGACTATAAATGATTTAATTTTTTCTTAAATTAATTTTTTTTAAAATTTTAATACAAATAAATTCATAATTAATTTTATTATTTATTCTTGTTTATTTATTTAGTTTTTAATAATATTATTTTTAATTTAATTGATTAATATAATAATCCCTTTTTAGTTGTATTAATGTTTTATTTTATTTAATTTTTTTTTATTGTTTTGCTGATTACGGTGTCACGTCTCACCGTTCCACACCGCTCCATGCTGCCACCGTAAACCCAACTCATTGTGAGATCCTGAGTATCAATCATAGTGCCACAAAAACCACCACACATGGTGCCACTATGTCCATCACATTGGTTTCTTTCACCCACCGCTTCCATCTACTCACAGTGCCACTATTCTGCTTCATCATGTCTCACCGTTTCTCTCTCAAACAGTCCCCGTGAGCAGCACCCACCCTCATGGTGACTCACTTGTTGTTCCACTACCCTTCCTTCAAAGACACACCCCTGCCACCATTTCACCACCAAACAATCGCACTTCTATGCTCGTCTATCTCCCATTTCAGCCACCAAAATCACCCAAAATCCATAACAAATCTCAGCAGCAGAAGAACAAAAATCGAAAATCATCAAATGTACAGATTAATTAAATTTTAGAACAAATCTCTGCTCTGCCATGCACAACCAGAACCCTAACTGATCCCCAACCAAGCCATCACCTCCTTGCCATCTGCATGGCCCCTCTATCTGTGCTTCCCCCTCACAGCCTTATTCCTTGCTCGCCGGAAAACCACCTGTACCCGCGACCCCTAACTCACCACCGCCATTCCACCCCAGCCTCACCGCTCATAAACCCTAGCTATCCCACATCGTTGCTGCACCTGGATCAGCCGACATTGTCCCTACTCCATCGTCGTCTGCTTCCACCACCTCAGATCTGAAGCGAGTGAACCCCTTTCCCTTCTCCATGCAAACCCACCACTATCTCTTCCACGACCTCGCTTCCCCTACTAAAATCTAAGTCGCGCCTGCCTTCACACCTGCTTTCCTCCCCTCTTCCTTTCTCCTCCTCCCTACTGCACACAACGACCCCCTCTTATTGGTTTGTTTTCTTCTTGTTAGTTTTTTTACTTTATTCTATTATACCATATTATATAATATGTATACTATGTGTTATATATCATATAGTATACAATAATAATTGGTATATTAATATTAGTATATATTCATTAATATATCATAATAATACATGTTATTAATTAAACTAAATATTTATTATTTTAATAATAGTATTAGGTATTAAAAAATATATATTCTTATATGTATTTTTAAGAAGTGATATATATAATTATTTACATATTTGTTTAATTATTCTTTTATCTTACTCAAGTGCATTTTTTTAGAGGGAGGATTGCAGCTCGCCAAGCGCGCACTCATCATTCAATTTGGAGCAATTTCTCCAGTGACCAGTGCATGAGACACGGAACTGTGAAAGCTCCATGTGGAGACCAGGGAACACATTGGGAAAGATTCCAGAGACTTCAATTATAGGCTCATTATCATTCATCATGAGCACTAGATCATTGATACACCGGAGGTTAGGACGGGGGATATGGATTGATATATCCAGACAGGGGTGATCAGGCAGAGATAAGTAAGCATTTAGCAGGACCAGGTGATATTTCTCAATGGGGACTTCATTCTTCCTAATAATCCCATCCATATCCATCTAGCATTCCCTATAGTACTGACCATTTTCCAATCGGGGGAATATTGGAGGCATTAGAGAATCATATTGGCATTTTATACCTCCTTTCCAAGGCCGGGATGGGGAATCAACTATAGAGGCAAGGGGTGATCGATAATTGGGAGGGAGAGTCTTCACCATTTCCATCGAGAGTAGACTGGAGGATCAGAGCATCAAATCTGTATTTAATAACTTAATTCCTAGAGAGGGACATCGAGAGAATTCCATCATCACATCCACCATCATGTAGCAGGAATTGGTGATTTCGGGAGATCAAGCAGGGAGATGAACATCATTATTTTACTTATCCTTTGTTTTCCAACAACTCATTTTAACAAGAACATCATTGATTTTAATCCTATTTTTGCACGGAATCCAACCATTGTGTCTAGATAAGCTCCTTTGGGGGTGGGGTAAGGTGGATGGTGAGGATTTGTTTACTCTTATTCATGCGCTGCAATATTTTTTGAAACCACTCTATCACTATTTGCGAAAATGATTTTTTTTCAAAAAAACAAGGTTGAGTGAAAACCAACTTTGATTGAATATTATTGAAAACTGTTTCAATCTTAGGGACACATTGATAAGTGAGTCATGCTCAAATGAGAGAGAAACACTGAGATCAACGAAAAAGTTGACCCTAGTGACATCATACTTTTTAATTCCATTGGATGGAATGACTTTTACAGTCAAAGGATTGTAAGGGATATTTCATCGCAAAATAACCAAATGAAAAATCTGGCCAGTTACTTTAAGTTAGATCGATTTTCATTAAATTTTAGTGCATGAACGAGGATATGAAATATATAAATCAGATAGTGTACTTCCCCCTACACATCTATTGGTTGTTTTCCCCAAGATATTTCTTACTGTCTTTTCTACTTCCGTACACTCACCAGTTCACCTTCACTTCCTCACACACTGATTTTCACCCACTCTACTTCACCACCTCTAACTGATTTTGTTTGCTTTTATGTGTGTTTTTGTTTAGTTTACTTCTTTAGATTACCAAGCACAACATTATACCTCCCTGTGGTTTGACCCAGTCTTTCCACTATTCTAAGTAGTAAGTAGGTTATAAATTTTAGTTTGTCGCTCATGCCCAAAGACGCGCATGAGTGAAAATTTTGGCATCATTGTTGGGGAGTCCATGTGAGACATAAAAAAAATAAAAAAAATTCACATATAAAAAAAATCCCAAGTCAAGAAAAAAAATGAAAAAATATGAAAATTAAAAATTTAAATTAAAAAAGTGAACCTACTGCATGAAAAACAAGTCTAAGTCTGAATACTTAGTACCTGGTAATCCTCGAAATGATAAGAACCTCAAGGAAGTGAAAAAGAATAGATAAAAGATCAAAATGGATGATAACAGAAATGAAAACTTGAATAATACACATCCTGAGATTTTGAACCAACCTACAATGACGAACCCACATGAGAATGAGATAGCTGAGAGGCACAGTTTGAGAGAGTTATTTCTACATTCGGTGTCTAGTAACCCTTCATGCATTAGAATCTATCATAGGTGTAGGAATTACGAAATCATGCAATCCATGTTTAGTCAGCTGCACACGTTTAATAGAATGCCATGTGAAGACTCTCTTGACTTCATTACAACCTTCTACTATAGTGTCCGGAAGCTACCACTTAGGGGTCTCACTAAGGAAGATCTTTTACTGAGAGTGTTTGTCACGACCCGTCCTCGAGGCCCATGCCGTGACTACCCCAATCCCGCCTTCCATAGGCCAGGGGCTGGCGACTAGCACCAAGGCGTAAATCCCGGTAAACAGGTAAGGAATTGCCTTTGTAAAGTAAACAACCAACACAGAGTAAGAAAGCAGAAAGAGTAAACACTAAGTATAAACTGTAACAAGATGTGCTGAAAGTAAAAGGGGCCGGAAATACAAGCCCAACTGTAAAGTACAACTGAAAGGGGAAAAGGGAAACTGAAATAAAAGTCGCAGCGTCGAGCCGTCCTCTGGAAGTCCCACCTGAAGGATGAGCACGGATAGCCTCCACAGCTCCCCGGTCCAGTCATCCACTTCGAGTATGTCCGGCCTAGTGGTCCACCTCCAGGTACCGTCCTGCTCCGCTAACCTCGACCACGATCAGTGTTGTCCGTCGTCTGCAACCAACACAACGAAGTGCGGGCATAGCCCTTGCAGGGGTGAGTATAAGCTACTCAGTAGGGACCCCGAGACCCCCGAAGGTCTCCCGAAATCCACAAAGGATAAACCACAAAGGAAAGATACAATCACGAAGTAACATCCGACTCTTCTTAGGTATATGACCATACATATACCTAAGTCATCAATACCCGTTCGGCTCCAACACCCGAGCCCAAGCATAGCCCAATCCACACAGGAAATAAAAACGTAAATCCACACAGGATAGCATAACGCAATCCACAAAGGAGAGTAAACAGTATATCCACACAGGAAATATCTACACAATCCACAAAGGAGAGTAACACGGGATTCAGCTCACACAGGTATACTTCTTCAGATGACGATAAAGATGATCACTGATCCATCTAAGTCGTCGGACCCACAAAGGATCGATAGGTACTAACCCCAGCAATGACCCACACAAGATCGGGCCCACACAGGACCTGTAGGTAACTAACCCCCACAAATACCCACACAGGATCAGCCCCACACAGGACCTGTAGGCGCTGGCTCACACAGAACCGCTGAGCGCTGACCCACACAGTATCGGACCCACACAGGATCTGTCACACTGATCCATGTAGGATCGCTGAGTGCAGTAGTCGTCGACGTCCACTGAGGATCTCTGCACAGTCATCGTCACAGTCCACTGAGGATCTCTTCACAGTCGTCGTCGCAGTCCACTGAGGATCTCTGCACAGTCGTTTTCGCGGTCCACTGAGGATCTCTGCACGGTCGTCGAAGTCGCAGTCAGCATTAGGGTTCCCGCACACAGAAAGCTCGTTCGGGAGGGTCTGCTCCACGAGCCGAAATTATGATACACCAAATGACATTTAGTTCGAAGTTGATGTATCCAAAAGTTCCGTTTCGTCAACAGGAACTCAACGTCGCAGACGGCGCGTCAATCAGTCGCTCGGTCTGAGAGTTATTGGCATTTTCGTCCCAGGGGCCCGGTTAGTTTTTAAGGAAAAACCAACCTGATTGCACTCCACCTGCATCCAAACCTTAGGCAGAGTATTCCAAAAAATCCGCCTCACTTAGAGGAATCCCCCAATGTTGATGGCAGATCAATCGGACGTCCGGAACTCAAGATATGAGCTTTTCCGCTCTGACGGCCCGGTTGGCTTCATGTACGAACCCACCCGGCCTAACCCAAAGTTCTCCGAAACCTTGAGTGTAATATACTGAAAAGACCGTCTCGATCCAAGGATCATGTTTCCACTGACAGAACGTCGTTTGGAGGCCCGTAGCTCATGTTAGGGTCAAAATACCAAAAAGTTCCGGAAACGGGGGGTCCGGGTCCTGGCCGACCTGGCCGGACCCCCCTTGGGTCGGCCTGAACTGGGTCGTCTCGGATGGGCCCGGCCCGGCTCGGCTCGGCCGAGCGGGAGCCACGGGGCACTGCCCCCGCAGTCTGGAGGTTCCGCGGCCCACGTGCGGGCCACACTGGTTCAACAGATCGTCCCTGCGGCACATTTCGTCGTCGGCCGCCAAATTCGCACAACGACGAATAACGACGGAGGGTTGTCAGGCCATGTTCATTTGGCCCGCACCCTCCGTGTTAGGAGATAAACAAAACAATTTAAAAAATTTAAAATTGTTCTTATAAAAACCGGGTTCCTTATTTTTTAAATGAAACAGTCATGGGAATGTAAATTATTTTCACAACAAACCCATACCTCGTAGTCTTCGTCGTATGCACGTTCTTCGTGGATTTTATCGTCGCGGAAGGAGGCGATCATCGCATCGTGGAAGGGCATCGCGTCACCGCGGAAAACGGTGTCGCATCGACGAACTCCGAGGTTCAAGAACATACAGATTTAATTAATAATAATTAAATCCATATTGTTGTTATAATCCACAAAGAAGTTATAAAAGAAGCCTGAAATCTCCTACCTCATGCGGTTGGTGATCAGAGATCAGGGCGGGGAAGAACGTCTCAGATTGGAGCGTCGTCAATCTCTGAGGGTGACGGTGTTCTTCATGTTCTTCGTGTTCTTCGCGTTCTTCACGTTCTTCGCGTTCGAGGATGAAAGCACAAGCTTGTCAAAACCTCTCGACGAGCAATCCTCAAAAGTCAGAGTTGGTATTATTTTATTAATATGCCAATGGATTTGAAACAGGTTAAGAAATGATAAAGTAATTCAAAGAATTAATTCAACGAAGAAAACCTCCCAATTAATTGGTGTGTTAAGAATTTAAGAAAACACGTCAGTTGACTTTAATAATGACGGGTTTTCGCGGGTGCGTTACTTAGCGAAAAAGAAACGGTGGGGCTCGTGCGGGCCCCACCTCATAAATATCCTACCAAGAGGGTAGGATATTTTTTGGATAGCACCCTATCCACATCAACTCATTTTAAGTGGATTTAGGTGGTCTTCAAGCGGCTTCAAGTGAAATAAAATAATGTTCGTCGTACCAATTATTTTATTTCTTAACTTTAAGCCCAAAAATTAAAAACCACACCAGAGCAAACGCAACTCCGGAAGATGAGTTTCTAAGAAAATACTGGCGCTGCGATTTCATCGGTGCCCTCAGAATTCGATTCCGGGCACCGGTTCAAAAGTTAGAAAAACCCACTCGTTCGTTCACTGAACGTACCCGAGCCAATAATCGGAAAATGATTCCGGGCACACCGGGCCTCGGAATCAGGTTCCGTCAGAAGCTTCTCTCTTGAAAAATTTCAAAGAAAATTAAGAAAGAAATTTCCATGAAATTTAAGGGTCTTTACATTACTCCCACCTCAGGGATTTACGTCCTCGTAAAGTTACATCATAAACTAGTGAAACAAATGTGGGTACTGAGCACGCATCTGAGCCTCCCGCTCCCAAGTGCTCTCCTGAAGGTTCCCATGCTGCCACCTAATGTGCACCAGAGGAATCGACCACCCACGTAGGACCCGCTCATGTTGATCCTCAATCTCCACTGGGACCTCCGCAAAAGTCGCCCCATCATCAATGTCCAGCTCCCCATAGTCAATGATATGAGTCGAGTCGTGCACATACCTCCACAGCTGAGATACGTGGAAGACGTCGTGCACCCGGTGCAACTGAGGTGGTAGAGCTAGGCGATAAGCCACCTCGCCAATCCTGCTGAGGACCTGAAATGGTCTGATGAAGCATGGAGACAACTTGCCGCCTCAGCCAAATCTCTGTAATCCACGTTGAGGTGAGACACGCAAGAAGTCGTGGTCACCATCCTTGAAATCTAGTGTCCTCTGACTCCTGTCAGCATATGACTTCTGCTAGCTCTGAGCTATCCTCATCCTCTCCTGGATGATCTGGACCTTCTCTGTCGTGGCTCGGACCATCTCTGGTCCCACAAGTGTTGACTCCCCAGGGTCTGTCCAGCACAAAGGAGATCTGCATGGTCTGTCGTACAATGCCTCGTATGGTGCCATCCCGATGGTGGAGTGGTAGCTGTTGTTGTACACAAACTCCACCAAGGATAGGTGGTCCTCCCAGCTGTGACCAAGGTCGAGGACACATGCACGGAGCATGTCCTCAAGAGTCTGAATGGTCCTCTCTATCTGACCATCCATCTGAGGGTGAAAGGTGGTGCTCAGACGTAGCTGCGTCCCGAACGCCTCCTGCAACCCCTTCCAAAGCCGGGAAGTAAAGTGAGCTTCTCGATCAGAGATGATATTCTATGGAACAACGTGAAGCCGTACAATCTCCTGAACGTATAGACGCCCCAAACTCTCCACTAAGCCATGCTCTCGGATGGGTAAAAAGTGTGCTGACTTGGTGAGTCGGTCAACAATCACCCAAATGGAGTCGTGACCTCTGGAAGTGCGTGGAAGACCAGTCAAGAAGTCCATAGATATGTCGTCCCACTTCCACTTCGGGACCTCCAAGGGCTGTACCAAGCCTGCTGGTACCTGATGCTCTGCCTTTACTTGCTAGCAGGTGAGGAATCGAGAAACAAACTCTGCCATAGCCTTCTTCATGCCCGGCCACTAGGGATGTCGCCTGAGGTCCTGGTACATCTTTTCCACTACAGTATGTACCGCCAAAGTTGAAGTGTGAAACTCTCTCAGCACTTCTTCTCGTATGGCGACTAGTACCAAGGTATGTCCTCTGAAAAGGATGTCGTGCTCTGCTCCAAGGGAGAAACCATAAGGTGCCTGACCTGAGGATATCTGTGCACGCCGCATCTCACAGTCAGCGTCCCCACGCTGTGCCTCTCTGACCCGCTGTAGTAGTGGAGGAGAGACTGTGAGAGACTGAAGGAAGGCTGCTCCATCCCTATCCATGAAAGATATCCATAAGGCGGCTAGCTGCTCTGTCACCTCCTCAAGCAGCTGAATGCCCGTCCTCCTACTAAGGGCATCGGCTACTACGTTCCCTTTCCCAAGAGTATAGACTATCTCAAAGTCATAGTCCTGGAGGAACTCGAGCCATCGCTGCTGTCTTAGGTTCAGGTCCTTCTGAGAGAAGATGTACCTGAGACTCTGGTGGTCAGAAAAGACTGTAAAGTGCTCTCCCACCAGATAGTGCCGCCATGTATTCAAAGCGAAGACCATTACTGCTAACTCCAGGTCATGAGTGGAATAGTTCTGCTCATGCGGCCTCAACTGACATGATCTGTAGGCAATCACGACCCGCTCCTGCATCAGGACACACCCGAGTCTTGTCCCTGATGCATCACAGTAGACTACGTATCCAACTCCCTCCTCAGGAAACCTCAAGATAGTTGCACTAGTCAATATTTGTCTCAGCTCCTGGAAGCTCTGCGGTCATCTGTCTAACCACACAAATAGTTTCCCTTTCTTCGTCAAAGCTGAGAGTGGCGCCACAACTTTGGAGAAGTCCATCACAAATCTCTGATAGTATCCTTCTTGACCCAAGAAACTCCGCACCTCCGTCATGCTCCTGGGTGGATCCCAAGCTAGCACTGCCTCAATCTTCGCGGGATCCACAACAACTCCCGCCTCAGAAATGACGTGCCCCAAGAAGTGGACCTCACGTAATCAGAACTGGCACTTTGAGAGATTTCCATAATGCTGGTGCTCTCGGAGTGTTTCTAGCACAACACGCAAGTGGTAGGCATGCTCCTCCTCAGTCGTCGAGTATACCAAAATGTCATCAATGAAGACCACGACAAATCGATCAAGGTATGGATGGAAGAGCCTGTTCATGAGGCTCATGAACACTGCTGGAGCATTGGTTATGCCGAATGGCATAACCAAGAACTCATAGTGGCCATATCGACACCTGAAGGCCGTCTTATGCACGTCCTCGTCTCGAACTCTGAGCTGATGATAGCCTGACTGGAGGTCTATCTTCGAGAACCACCGTGCTCCCTTGATCTGATCGAAGAGGTCATCAATCCTCGGTAGCGGATACTTGTTCCTCACTGTCACCTGGTTCAGGCGAAGATAGTTAACAAATAGTCGCAAGCTCATGTCTGCCTTCTTGGTGAACAATATCGGGGAAGCCCAGGGTGAAACACTGGGTCAGATGAATCCCTTGCCCTGCAAGTCCTCCAACTGTACCCGTAGCTCTCAAAGCTCAGCAGTGGCCATCCGATATGCTGGGGTCGAAATCGGGGCTATCCCGGGGTACAAATCAATGTAAAAGAATACCTCTCTGCGAGGAGGTAGCCTTGGAACGTTGTCGGGAAATACGTCTGCATACTGATCCACCACTGCAGGAATACTAGGACTCCGCAAGTCCACTACTTCTAGGTTGATACTAGCCAACTGATGAGTGATGGGTCATCCTATCCTCTACGGAAATCCATCATGTGCTGCAAAGTCTCCCTTCTCGCCGGTGAAAGTGAACCTGATCCCGTCGGTGTGAACACATCGCACCTTGCGCCTAATACATTCAATCTGAGCAAGGACTATAGATAACCAATCCATACCCAAGATGACATCGTAAGGCCTCAACGCCGCTACCAGAAGATCCCAGCCGAAGCTCTCGCCTCCTAGAGTAAGCTCACACTGTCGGAACCAGTGTGTAATCGTCGAGTCAACTCTCATATGAGTCTCTAGCCATAAGGATCTAGCCAACGGCTCCGTCGGAATCTCCGAGCTCCGAACAAGGGCATTGGCTATGAAATAGTGACTCGCTCCTGTGTCTATAAGAACTGCAGCAAGGGTGAAATAGACACAGATCGTACCTCGAATCATCTCTGGCGCGCCGTGGTCATAGGCCTCCACTGCCTCGAGTTGTGCCTGTCTCTGCCCGCCAACTTCTGGTGGTCGGGGCGGACCTCTCAGTGGGGGTGGTGGAAGAGCCTCAATGCGTCGCCCACCACCTGCTGCTCGGCCAGCTCCTCTGCCTCGTCCGACTCCTCCATGCGGACCGCCACGGTCGACCCTCTGCCTCTGCCTGGGTGACCCCTCCACTATCTGCTGCTCCTTGGCACGACGGGTCGGGTAGTCACGAGCCATGTGGCCGTACCCGCCGCATGCGTAGCACTGCCTGCCTCTCGAAAGACTGGCTTCGCGGTGTGTGCCCCGCATTGCTGAGCCCGTGTCCTAAGGTCGTCTACGAGAGGGTCTGGTCTTCTTAGACCTGTGAGTCATCCGTCGGCTACCTGCTACCGAAGACTCCGCTACCTGCCGCCCTACAGTAGGTCTCACTGTGGACTCAGTAAGAAAGCTCTCGATCAGAATGGCTCGCTCCAGTACTTCTGCTTGAGTCGGAATGCTGAGAGAGATCAGCGATGCTCTGATCTCGTGTCTCAAACCCTGATCAAAGGTCCGGGCCCGGAAGAAGGGGTCTCGTACCATGTCGGTCGTGTAGTGAGAAAGATCGGTGAACCTCGCCGCGTACTGGGCGACTGTCAAGCTGCCCTGCTGCAGTTGGAGAAGCTCCTGGATGCGCACTACACGAAGGTTGGCCGGAATGAACTCTGAGCGGAAGAGGCTCTCGTAGTCTGTCCACATAAGAGATGCCTCGTCGTGCACCTGGAGCATCATGCTCCACCATCGGCCTGCTTCTGTGTACAAGAAGGCTCACCACGAGGATCACCATGAGGTCTGCTGGTGTCCTCACTAGCCGGAAAACTCAGACAACCGCCTCCAGCCAGTCCTCGGCTGCCTGGGGGTCTGTCTCCCCAAAAACCAGGGTGGTCGCTAGCGCTGGAACTTGTGCAGAGCTCCAAGGCGACGTGTATCGTCAGCTGCCATGGGGGTAAGCATCGGTGGCTCGGCGGGTATAGGTACCACCGATGCCTCTGCTGTCAAGGGGCCCTGAACCGAGGCCTCGTCACTCGGTGGGTTGTCGTAACACCCTAATCTCGAAACCCTAGCTGGCTGTTGTCGTGGGGCCATCCTGAAAAGGAGAACAAGTGCACCATGGTTAGAATAGTATACCGGGTGAGCTGACACAAGTAATCACAAGGAAAACTTGAAACACACATGCAATCAATGTTTTCGTGCATTAAGTCAGAAATCAGAAGTCAGGGTCCTAGTGTACAGATACGTCGGTCACCGCACCAACACTGGGCTCCATGGACCGATAACCACACTCAATACGCTTAACACTATTACTTCACATAGAAAAAAGATCAAAGTCTGTGGTAGAACTGAACGCTCTGATACCAATTTGCCACGACCCATCCTCTGGGCCCGTGTCGTGACTACCCCAAGCCCGCCTTCCATAGGCCAGGGGCTGGCGACTAGCACCAAGGTGTAAATCCCAGTAAACAGGGAAGGAATTGCCTTTGTAAAGTAAACAACCACCACAGAGTAAGCAAGAGGAAAGAGTAAACACTAAGTAAAAACTGTAACAAGGTGTTCTGAAAGTAAAAGGGGCCGGAAATACCAGCCCTACTATAAAGTACAACTGAAAGAAAAGCCGCAGCGTCGAGCCGTCCTCTAGAAGTCCCACCTGAAGGATGATCACGGATAGCCTCCACAGCTCCTCAGTCCAGTTTTCCACTCTGAGTATGTCACGCCCAGTGGTCCACCTCCAGATACCGTCCTGCCCCTCTAACCTCGACCACGATCAGCGCTGTCCGTCGTCTGCAACCAACACAATGAAGTGCGGGCATAGCTCGTGCAGGGGTGAGTATAAGCTACTCAGTAGGGACCCCGAGACCCCTGAAGGTCTACCGTAATCCACAAAGGATAATCCAAAAAGGAAAGATACAATCACGAAGTAACATCCGACTCTGCTTAGGTATATTCCCATACATATACCTAAGTCATCAATTGTCGTTCGGCTCCAACACCCGAGCCCAAGAACAGCCCAATCCACACAGGAAAGAAAAAATTAAATCCATACAGGATAGCACAACGCAATCCACAAAGGAGAGTAAAAAGTAAATCCCCATAGGAAAGTTCCACACAATCCTCAAAGGAGAGTAACACATGATTCAGCTCACACAGGTATACTTCTTCAGATGACGATAAAGATGATCACCGATCCATCTAAGTCGTCGGACCCACAAAGGATTGATAGGTACTAACCCCCGTAATGACCCACATAGGATCGGGCCCACACAGGACATGTAGGTAACTAACCCCCGTAAAGACCCACACAGGATCGGGTCCACACAGGACCTGTAGGCGCTGGCTCACACAGAACCACTGAACGCTGACCCACACAGGATCAGACCCTCACAGGATCTGTAGCACTGATCCATGTAGGATAGCTAAGTGCAGCAGTCGTCGTAGTCCACTGAGGATCTCTGCACAGTCATCATCGCAGTCCACTAAGGTTCTCTGCACAGTCGTCGTCGCAGTCCACTGAGAATCTCTGCACAGTCGTCGTCGCGGTCCATTGAGGATCTATGCACGGTCGTCGAAGTCATAGCCAGCACTAGGGTTCCTGCACACAGCAAGCTCATTCGGGAGGGTCCGCTCCACGAGCCGAGAGGCTGATACACCAACTAACACATAGTCCGAAGTTGATGTATCCAAAAGATTCGTATCGTCAACAGGAACTCAACGTCGCAGACGGCGCGTCAATCGGACGCCCGGTCTGAGAGTTATTGGCATTTTCGTCCCAGGGTCCCAGTTGGTTTTTATGGAAAAACAAACCCGAATGCAGTCCACCTGCATCCAAACCTCAGGAAGAGTATCCCAAAAGATCCGCCTCACATAGAGGAATCCACCAAAGTCGACGACACATCAATCAGACGTCCGGAACTCAAGATATGAGCATTTCCGCTCCGAGGGCCCGGTTGGCTTTGTGTACGAACCAACCCGGCCGAACCCAAAGTTCTCCGAAACCTTGAGTGTAATATACTGAAACTACCGTCTCGATCCACGTATCGCGTTGCTGCTAACGGCACGTAGTTTGGAGGCTCGTAGCTCAAGTTACGGGAAAAAGACCAAAAAGGTCCGGAAACGGGGGGTCCGGGTCCGGGGCGACCTGGCCCGACCCCCCCTGGGTCTGCCCGAACCGGATCGAACCGAACCCGGTCGGCCCGGCCCGGCCCGAGCGGCCGAGCGGGAGCCGCGGGGCGCTGCCCCCACGGTCTAGAGGTGCCGCGGCTTGCGTGCGGGCTGCACTGGTTCAACGGAGGCGGCCCTTCGCCGCGTCCTGTCTAGGCGAGCCGGACCCGCCCGGCCGCGGGTCCACTGGCCGCCGCCGCCTCCGGCTGCCAGTGCCCCTCCGGTGGTCCTTTTTCCTTCCCGTTTATGCCGCTGCTCCTCCCGGGACCCGTTCTTCACTACGGACACAACGGATCATCCCTACAGCACATTTCGTTGTCGTCCGACAAATTCGCACAACAACGAAGAACGTCGGAGGGTTTCTGGGCCGTGTTCGTTTGGACCGCACCCTCCACGTTAGGCGATAACCAAAACAATTTTAATAATTTAAAATTGTTCCTATAAAAACCGGGTTCCTTATTTTTTAAAAGAAACAGTCACGGGAATGTAAATTATTTTCACAACAAACCCCTACCTCGTAGTCGTCCTCGTATGCATGTTCTTTGCGGATTTGATCATCGCAGAAGGAGGCGATCGTCGCGTCGTGGAAGGGCGTCGCGTCGTCGCGGAAAACGGTGTCTCGTCGACGAACTCCGAGGTTCAAGAACATACAAATTTAATTAATAATAATTAAATCCATATTTTTGTTATAATCCACAAAGAAGTTTTAAAAGAAACCTGAAATCTCCTACCTCAAGTGGTTGGTGACCGGAGATCGGGGTGGGGAAGAACGTCTCGGATTGTAGCATCGTCAATCTCCAAGGGTGACAGCGTTCTTTGCGTTCTTCGTGTTCTTCGCGTTCTTCGCGTTCGACGATGAAAGCACAATCTTGTCAAAACCACTCGACGAGCAATCCTCAAAATTCAGCGTTGGTCTTATTTTATTAATATGCCAACGGATTTGAAACAGGTTAAGAAACGATAAATTAATTGAAAGAATTAATTCAACGAAGAAAACCGCCCAATTAATTGGTGCATTAAGAATTTATGAAAACATGTCAGTTGACTTTCATAATGATGGGTTTTCACGGGTGCGTTACTTAGCGGAAAAGAAACAGTGGGGCTCGTGCATGCCCCACCTCACAAATATCTTACCAAGAGGGTAGGATATTTTTGGATTGCACTCTATCCGCATCAACTCAGTTTAAGTGGCTTTAAGTGGCCTTCATGTGGCTTCAAGTGAAATAAAATAATGTTTGTCGTACCAATTATTTTATTTCTTAACTTTAAGCCCAAATATTAAAAACCACACCTGAGAAAACGCAACTCCGGAAGAGGCATTTCTAAGCAAATACCGGCACTGCGATTTCATCGGTGCCCTCAAAATTCGATTACGGGCACCATTTCAAAAGTTAGAAAAACCCGCTCGTCCGTTCACTGAATGTACCCGAGCCAAACTTCGGAAAATGATTCGAGCACACCAGGCCTCGGAATCGGGTGCCGTCAGAAGCTACACTCTTGAAAAATTATAAATAAAATTAAGAAAACATATCCTTGAAATTTACGGGTCTTTACAGTGTTCCCCTTCAGCCACAATGGAAATTCTAGGTCTTGGTTTCAATAGTTATAAGAAGAAATAAGTGTCACATGGGATCGAATTTATAATACTTTTATAATGAAATTCTATCATGAGAGGTTGACATCCAAAATTAGGAACAAAATAACATGATTCCTTCGGGATGAAGGAGAACTATTTAATGAAGACTAGGATAGGTTTAGAGGTTTTCATAGGAAGTTCCCAAACCATCAATCTAAACTACAATTCCTCATGGAAACCTTCAACAATAGTCTCACCCCTTAACACCAAACCATGGTTGATCAGTCTTCTAGAGGAGACTTTAGTGATAGGACTATTGAGGAGCTCAAACAAATCTTTAATATCTTAGCTCAAAACTCCCAGCACAAATTCATATGAGGAGAACCATTGTGAGAAAGGAAATTTACACGGCTTCTAAAGTTGAAGCCCAAGATGCTGGGTTATTTAATGAGAACCCACAACATACCCTTAAGGAGTAGTGCCACCACTATGGCATGTATGTCCATTCTCAAACCTGCTGTCCAAACTTTGATATTCCTATCCATCCTCATGAGTGTGAGATCTTTGCTTGCTATGGACATAAAATTAAACCAAGGGAATATCCTTTTTTCAACACCTATAATCTGGGGTATAGGAACCATCCGAACCTGTCATGGAGGGAACAAGGAGTCCTCCGACCTATTACCCCTCCTGGATTCTAGCGACCTCCTAGGCAGTAATTCCAACCCCAATCCCAACCTATGACTGAGTCATCCAACTCAAAAGATGTGGTGGGAGACATGTTCCATTAGTTTATAGGGATGTTTGATGAAAAAAGAACAAAAATGATTATGATGAAGTTCAAATGGATGCAAGAATGAAGATCATAGAAATTCAAAAGGGGAACCTATCTAGTAACACTAGTAATAGAGAAAAGGGTGGGTTGCCTGACACAACTGAAACCAATCCTATGGAGAAGTCCATTGACGTGACCACCAGAAGTGGTCTACAAACTCACTAAAATATCTAAGAAAGAACCCCAAAATACTAAAAATGAGAAAATAGATGAAACTGGAAACTCAAATATGATAGAACCTAAATATGGAAAACTAGACAACACCATTAAGATCCCTCAAGATCCTGCTGTTCCAACTCAAAAACCCAAAGATAATGGATTTAAAAACAAAGACCATAAAGGGAAGAATTTTTCTGAAGAGGAATCTATAGAGATTTCCCCAATTATGAGGAATTTTCCCCAGTAATCCCCTTCCTACAAGGAATTATGAATCATATTCATGATTCTGAACTATTGAAATTTTTTAAAGTGGTTAAAAAGATAAAAATTGATATCCCATTCATTGAATCCTTGATTAAAATCCAGTCATATCTAAAGTTACTAAAGAAAATATATTCAAATAAAAATACATTGAAAGAAATATTCACCTATATCTTAACAGAAGAGTGTAGTACAATCTTCCAGAATAGGATACCTCCTAAGCTTCAGGACCCTAAAATCTTTTTCATCCCTTTCACCTTTCAGGATAGATGTGGTAAGTTCAATTGTTTATGTGATTTGGTTCTAGTATTAATCTGATTCCCCAGTCACTTTTTTAGCACCTAAGATTAAGAGTTCCCTAACCCACCACTATTGTGTTACAGCTTGCTGATAGGTCCATTACCCATCCAGTGGGTAGGGTTGATGATCTGTTTGTGGGAGTAAGAAAACTCTTTTTTCATGCTGACTTTCTTATCCTTGATATGGAGTGTGACCAGGAGGTTCCTATCATTCTCGGTTGGCCCTTCTTGGCCATAGGGGGCATTGATATATGTGTCTAAGGGGAAAGTAATTTTTAATATGGGTGAACAGAAATAATAATTCAATGTGTCTAATAAAATCATTGAACCCACTCAACCAAATTTTCGAAATGACGTGATGTTAGTTACATAGAGTAGTGTTGATAAGGAGGAAGAGGAGTTTCTAAGAATTATATCTGAAATCATTAGCGAACCTAAAATCCCTACTACCGCATTCATGGGGATTAGCTCAAGTAAGGAGTGAATTTTTTTGATGAGTATGAGGTAGAATTTTAGGATAACCTAGACGAGTTCATTTTGGAGAAGATTATTACCCTGAGAGAGGAGTCTAAGTTTGAGGAGATTTATTTTGGAAGCTCTAGTGATGGGGAAGAAGCTTTCTATACTTCATTCTTTAAGAGGCAACATGATGACCTTGGGCCACCCAGGCCCATGTGTCTTCCCTCAAGAAATTCACCACCATCCCTTGATCTCAATCCCCTCCCAGCCCATCTCAAATAATTCATTTTAGGAGACAGTTCCAACCTTCCTATTATCATTTCATCCAACTTAGAGGTGAATCAAAAGAAATATCTACTTACAGTTTTGAAGAAATACAAGTCAGTCATAGGTTGGTCGATTGCTGATATAAAGGGGATATGTCTGGCCTTCTTCATTCATAATATTACCATTGAACCTAAGTGTAAAACTAGAGTATAATCCTAGAGAAGACTCAACCCAAACATAAAAGAAGTTGTGAGAGAAGAAGTGATTAGGTTTCTTTATGCTGGAATAATTTTTCCCATTTCTGATAGCCCTTGTGTAATTCATGTCGAGGTGGTACCCAAAAAGAGTGGAGTGACATTGGTCCCTAATGAAAATAATGAGAAAATCTAGACAAGGGCAGTGAATAAATGGAGAGTCTGTATAGACTACAGAAATTTGAATGCTACCACAATAAATGATCACTTTCCCATGCCGTTTTTGGATAAAATGTTAGAGAGATTGGTAGGCAATGAATTCTTCTACTTTCTTGATGGTTATTCTGGTTACAACCAAATTTCCATTTCACCTAAGGACCAAGAGAAAACCACCATTACCTATCCATTTGGGAAATTTTCTTACTGGCGGATGCCCTTCAGCTTATGTGGTGCTCCTGCAACTTTTCAGAAGTGCCTGATGTAAATTTTTTAAGACATGATTGAAAGGATAATTTAAGTGTTCATGGATGATTTTTCTATTGTGGGAAATAACTTTGAGAACTATCTAAAAAATTTGGAACTACTGTTAGAAATGTGCCAAGAGACCATCTTAGTCTTAAAATAAGAAAAGTGAGAATTCATGGCCACTAAAGGCGCAGTTCTGGGACACAATGTTTCTAAGAAGGGGTTGGAGGCCGACAAATCTAAAATTGATGTCATACAAAATTTGGCCCCACCTGAAAATGTTAAAGGAATCATAATTTTTTGGGGTCATGCTAGGTTCTACAGGAGGTTCATTAAGGAATTTTCTAGGAATACAAGACCCCATTTCACCATTATGGTTATGGACACAACCTTTGTCTTGGATGAGAAATTTCTAGAGCCCTTTAATCTACTCAAATGGAAGTTTACTACTTGACCTGTAATAACTACTCCTGACTAGAAGCTTCCCTTTGAGGTGATGTGTGATGCTAGTGGCTTTGTAGTAGGAGCAGTGTTAGGGTAGAGAAAGGATGGAAAACTATATGTCATTTACTATGAAAGAAATTTTCTAGATGATGCCCATAAGAATTATTGTACCACTGAAAAGGAGTTGGCTGCTGTGATGTTATTTTTGAAAAAGTTAAGGCAATACTTGGTAGGATCAAGGATCATAATTTTCACAAATCATTCATCCCTAAAGTACCTGATGGCTAAAAAGGACACAAATATCAGAATTATGAGGTGTAATTTGTAGTTACAAGTTTGATTTAGTGATTAAGGACACGAAAGGTGCCAAAAATGTAGTTGCAGATCACTTGTCCCGATTTCCCAATACCCCAAGTAAGGAACCAATAAAGATCAACACGTCTTTCCCTAATAAAAATTTATTTGATGCCTCTCTACAGCAGTGTTCTTGGTTCATATACCATTCCAAATTTTTTGCAGCTAGAGTCATTCCCAAGGATATCTTACACAACTAGAAGAAGTGGTTTATATTTGAGCTAAAATATTATATTTGGGATAACCCTATTCTCTTTCAGAGGTGTGATGATGGGATTTTGAGAAGATGTGGGGTTGAGGATGATATTTTCCCATACTTGAGATCTTACATTCATCACCTTGGGGTGTCCACCATGGAGGAGAAATGACTTCTCAAAAGGCCCTAAAGGCTGGTTTTTACTGGCCCACTTTGTTTAATGATGTTAGGAGTCTGGTTATTGGCTATGAGAAATGTAAAATGATAAGAGAAGGTAGGAACTGGCCCAAAAAGGAATTTTGTATGTTGAAATATTTTATGTGTGGGGATTGGACTTCATGGGACCATTACCATCCTCTTATGGGAATGAGTACATTTTGGTTGCTGTAGACTATGTGTCCATGTTGGTTGAGGCAATATCTCTGCCTGACAATTCAGCTGCTAGTGTTGTGTAATTCATCCAGAAAAACAACTTTTCTAGGTTCGGTGTTCCTCGAGAATTAATCAATGACAATGGGACTCACTTCAATAATTATATGTTCAAAGGTTTGATGGAGAAGTACAGGTGATCACATAGGACATGAACCACTTACCACCCATAGTCCAGTGGGAAAACAAAAGTTTCAAACAGAGAGATCAAATTTTATTAGAGAAAACGATGTTTAGATCTAGAAAGGACTGGTCAAGGAAATTATATGAGGCCCTTTGGGCCTATATAATTTCTTATAAGACCCCAATAGGGATGTCACCATTTAGGCCACACTTTGGGTAAACATTTCATCTACCTATTGAGTTACATCAGATTTCATATTGGGCAGTGAAGGATCTTAAAATTGATTTCAAGTCAGTTGGTGAGAAGAGACTGTTAGAGATGAGTGACGTAGAGAATATTCAAATAACACCCTATGATAATGCTGAAATTTATAAAGAGAGAAAAAAGGCTTTTCATGAATCAATCAGTCAAAATAAGAATATCAAGGTTGGTGGGATGGTCCTTCTTTTCAATTCAAGATTGAAGCTGTTTGCATGAAAGTTGAAGTACATGTGGTTATGACCCTTTACCATAGTTAGAGTCCTTGTTAATGGAGATATTGAGATTGTTAAATAAGAGAATCGACCTTTCTTAGTCAATGGTCAATGAATAAATCACTTCTATAAAGGGAATCCAAAGGGATTTTCTTCCATATCTCAGTAGGATAAATGATCTTATTCAAGCATAACTGAGGGTTATAAACTCAGTGTTTCATGGGAACTAACCCATGATTTCTTAGTTATTTTCCTATTATTTTTTTCTTTAATAATGTTAACCCCAACTCCATGATCTCCAATTTAACCACTTAAGTGCTTAATGGTGCCTCATGTTCTATTGTTGTTTTAGAGAGAGAGTGGTTGCTTCCAAAAACATGGACAAGAAAACCCAAGGGAGAAACCCACTCCATCATATAGATAACATTTCTTTCTACTAACCCCCTTGGGATACTTATCCTGAACTTAAAACTCGTCAATCTTATTTTACATATTTTAACATGCCGATTAATGAAGAGGAGTATCTTCCCATTGTTGATGACGAGGATCTGTCCAAGGAATTCAGTTTTAAAGCTCCAATAATTCAAGGAAGTGTTGTTTTTACCTTTTTCACTATTAATTACCAACTTAATCTTCACTGCGAATTAAGTGTGGAGGACTTCCCCCATACTTAAAAAAATGAATATTTTATCTTGAATGGGTATATAGCTGCTAGTATCTAGAGAGTTGAAAAATTATTTTGATCTGATTTGTGAAACATGCTCGCACTCACTATTTTCAATTTCATTATGCTACTGTTGCACATCACCTCTAATCTTGTTACTAATTAAATTTCATTGATAAAATCTATTTAATTCTCAAAAAAATATGAATCCTGAACAGTTTAGAAATATAAATGAACTTTTTTCTGGTGATGGTTGGTGGGTTTGGGTTCTTTTGTTTGTATTTGTTTGATGTTTTCATTTCTTTCTGTTTTTTGTGTGGAAAAGTAGATGTTTGAACCCCATTGATACCCCTCCAAACCCTTTTTCAGCTGAAATGTCCATCTGTTTTGACAATAAATTGTCTCCCATCTTGAGAGTCAACATTGGGGAAATGTTTGGTTTTAGGTGTGGGGGAGAGGGGTCATTTTTGAGTCATTTTAAATCCCCCCATCTTGATACAGAAGATTGTGTTTGGTTAAAAAAATAGTCAAATATTTTCACATATCGTTCAAAATCTTTAAATTTTTTTCAAGTTCATTCATCACTTTACAACCATTGGAGGTTCACTAGTACTTATAGTTTGTCTTTCATAGTGGGGAACTACTCACTGGTTCATGAGAGTGGCACTTAGTCAGAAACTGTTAAACATGAATGATTTCTAAGTGCAATTGTTCACTATCTCTAGGGATCTATCTGTATAGGAATTGAGGGTGGGAGTATGATAGGATTAGTTTTGTGGGATGATGATCATGACTTATGGTAACTAGAAGCTCTCACTAGAACCCATGGGACTCATACCTTTTGGAAAAAAATAATATTCAATCACTTTAGGAAGTCAACTCAATTGATTATTAATTAAGTCATTCGTAACTAGAGTAAAATCGGCAAATGGGATCCCACGGTGAGTATCTGAGACAAGGAAAACTGGGTTCACTTTTATGAATAAATAAAGAAAATTTCAATCTTAACAAGTTCTATGCACAGTTCTTTGCATATAGAATATGGTTCAGAAAGATTAAATTAAAGTTCCCATTTCAGAAATGAAATCATTAAGGTGAGGGAAATTTTGAACCCAAATGAAGAAGGGAGCAAATGACATGGTTAATTTTCATTTTAGTTGAATCAGTAAAGTGACAAAATTATTGGACAATAATTTTTGGAACCTGGGGGAATGTGAGAATAGAACCCTCGGTTATTTATGTTTTGAATTCCACTTCATCCAACCTGTCAACACTCCATGAATTAGAACTTGAATTGGAAGGTTAAGAAGGAAAGATAATGAGTACATATAAGAGGCATGAAATACTTGACAATGTATGAATTTTTGAGGCTTTGTACTTCCTTTGAGTTTTTGAATCATGGAAGGACATCATTTTGGAACACCCTTGGAAATACTGACTCCAGGGTTGGTCTCACTCCTCTGGGTATTAAAGTTTAATCAGGCACTTTTTGAACTGAAATTTACAAAGCAACTTTTTATTTTAATTTCAAAGGCATGCATTTGTTTGAGGAAAAACAATGTTTTATGTGTGGGTTAGTTTGATGTGGATCGATATTAATGCTCTTTGCCACTTCCGTTTTTGTAGACTTTTTAATATCAAACTGTTGCATTTTGTGTAATATTTATCAATTGTTGTATTTTGTAAATTTCATTATAAAAAATATGTTTATGTATTATAAGTGTGTTTTGTTATTGGTTTTTATCGTCTTTCAATAATAAAATTAAGTTGTTATTTTAATTTCATTTAATTAATTCTATATGTTTTTAGTTTTCATTATTTGTTTTTAATTCATTAATTAAATTGAATAATTCTTTATTCTTAAATTGTAAATAAATAACACATGTTACTTTTTAAGTCTTTAAATAATTAAATTAATTTTATCATTTTAACATTAATCAATTAATATTTCATATTATTTAATTTTATTTATTAATTGTTCAATTAATTGGTTAATAAATTTATGTTAGTGACATTAAATGTTTTAATTTGTTCTTAAATATTTTTTTTTTAATTTTTAATAAAAATAAATTCATACTTAATTTAATTAGTAAATAATGTTTTATTTACTGAGTTTTTAATCATATTATTTTTAATTTAATTAATTAATTTATTAATCCATTTTTAGTTGTATTAAAATTATAATCTATTTAATTTTTGTTATTTTTTTGCAGATTATGGTGGCACGGATCACAGTTCCACATGGCTCTATGCTGCCACCGTATCCCCCACCTCATGGTGAGACCATGAGCATCACTCACAGTGCCACAAAAACCACCACACAGGGTTCCACTGTGTCCACCACATTGATGTCTTTCACCCACCGCTTCCATCTACTCACGGTGTTACTGTTCCTCATCATCATATCTCACCGTTTCTCCCACACACCATCACCATGAGCAGCACCCACCCTCAAGATGAATCACTTACTATTCCCCTGGCCTTCCTTCACTGTCACACCCCTTGCCACCATTTCACCACTAAACGGTGGAACTTCTTTGCTCCACTATCTCCCATTTCAACAACAAAAAACACACAATAACCATAGAAAATCGTAACAGTAAAATAACAACAATAGAAAATTATCAAATGTATAGATGGAATAAATTTTAGAAAAAATATCCCCTCTTCCATGCACAACCTGAACCCTAACTGATCCCCAACTAAGCCGTCACATCCTCTCCATCTGCAAGCCCCCTCTGTCCACACTTCCCCCTCACAGCCACATTCAACGATTTCCAGCGAACCACTCAAACCCTGCGACCCCTAACTCAACATCACCATTCAAACCCAGTCTTTCTATTCCTAAACCCTATACGTCCTGCATCCGTGCCGCCCCTGGATCAGCTCGCGTTGTCCCTACTCCATCGTGGTCTGCATCCACCACCTCAGATCTAAAGCAGGTGAACCCCTTTCCCTTCTCCACACAAACCCTCTACCTTCTCTTCCTCGGCCTTGCTTCCCCCTACTAAAATCCAAGCCACTCACCTCCTTCACCCCTTGATTTCCTCTCCTATGCATTTATCCTCCTCCCTACACCTCATGAAGACCCCCCCTTCACGTTTTGTTTTCTTTCTTTTTAGTTTTTTACTTTATTTTATTATCACATATAAGATAATATGCATACTATGTGTTATATATCTTATACTATAAAATAATAATAGGTATATTAATATTAGTATATATTCTTTTATATATCATAATAATATATGTTATTAGTTAAATACAATAGTTATTATATTAATAATAGTATTAGGTATTACTAAATATATATTCTTATAAGTATTTTTAAGAAGTCATATATATATATATATATATTTGTTTACATATTTGTTTCATTATTATTGTATATGACTCACGTGAATTTTTTGCGTAGGGAGGATTGTGGCTCACTGTGCGTGCACTCATCCTTAATTTAGGAGAAACTGCTCTAGTGACCCGTGTGGGAGATGTGGAATTGTGAAATCTCCACGTGGAGTCTAGGGAACACCTCGGGAGAGATTCCAGAGACTTCGATTATGGGCTCATCAACATTCATCACCAGCACTAGATCATTGATACACTAAAGGGAAGGATGGGGGATAGGTATTGATCTATCCAGACAGGGCTGATCGGGCAATGGGAAGTAAGCATTCATCGGGACCAGAAGACACTTCTTGATGGGGACTTCATTATTCATAATCATCCCATCCATATCCATTCTATGATCGCTAGAAACTTGACCATTTTCTCATTAGGAGAATATTGGAGGCATTAGAGCAAAAGATCAACATTTCATACATCGCTTCCAAGGCTGAGATGAGGAATAAACTATAGAGACAATGGGTGATCGTGCATTGGGAGGGGGAGTCTTCACAATTTCCATCAAGAGAAGATTGGAGGATTAAAGCATCATATCAGCATTTCATACCTCGGTTACTAGGGAATGAAATAGAGTGAATTACAGCGTCTCATCCACCATCAAGTTGGAGGAATTGGAGATTTTGGGAGATCAAGCAGGGAGACAAACATCTTTATTTTCCTTATGCTCTGTTTTTTTGAAACTCATTTTAACATTAAATTCATTGATTTTAATCCTATTTTTTTCACTAAATACAACCATTATGTCCAGATAAGCTCATTTGGGTGTGGGGTATGCTGGTTGGTTAGATTTTATGTACAATTATTCATGCACTGCTTCATTTTTTGGAACATCTCTCTCAATTTTTGTGGAACGATTTTTTTTTCAAAACAACAAGGTTGAGTGAAAACCGATTTGGATTGAATCTTAATGAAAACTGTTTCAATATGAGGGACTCACTGATAATTGAGTCATGCTCAAATGAGAGAGACACACTGAACTCATCTGACAAGTTAAACCCAATGGCATCTAAATTTTTAACACCATTGGATGGAATGACTTAGTCAAAGAACTATAAGTTCTATTTCATTCCAAATAGACCAGAAGAAAAATATGCCAAGTGCCTTTAATTCAGATCCATATTCCTTAAATTTGAATTCATAAATGAGGCAATGAAATATCTAAATCACCAAGTGGACTTCCCCACCTCATTTATTAGTTGTTTTCTACACGAGCTTTCTTGCTGTCGTCTCTACTTCCATACACTCACCAGTTCACCTTCACTTCCCCACACACTGATTTTTACTCCCTCCACTTCACCATGTCCGACTGATTGTGTTTATTTTTGGGTGTGTTTTTGTTTAGTTTATTTTTTTATATCACCAATCACAACAATAGTCCTCCCTGCGGTTCAACCCTGTCTTTCAACTGTTCTAAGTAGTAAGTAGGTTATAAATTTTATTTTGTCACCCGTATACAACAACATGCGTGCATGCATTCTGCCGGACACTAATGTAATAATTTCATAGCGTATCGTCACATTGATAAGTTCAAAGTAGTTCCCTACTATGATGAGAACCTTGGTGTGGTATGACAATATTCTAAAATAATGTTTTACGATTGGATAATGTACTATGATGGTACACACAGAGAATATACTTTCAAGTGTGAGTACTCATTAGTAGATGAGGATTCTTTTCATGATGTTCTTACATGGTATTCTCCAAGATGGGAGATTATGAGAATAGACCCGCCAGTAGGAATTTCACATGTTTTGGTGTCATCAGATATTTCTATCTACGAGCATGTGTAACGATCCATAGACTTTATGCTAATTATTAATACATGTTACAACCAGCATACATAGAAGTATTTCATAAACCATGATGATAATAGTTTATGGTGAAGTTGGATACACTGGGTGTGTCATGAATGACATGTGAATAATGAATAAGTTGAGGAAGGATTTTCCCCTCCTGTCTTTAATGAAACTGATATATCTACACTTTGATTGGAATAAAACTGTTGCATTAAAATCCATGTCCATGGTGTAACGATGTTTTTACTTCAGATAGTCAATGAAATAAATGTCAATCATATAGATTGGTGGCATAGATTTTCAACCAACATTATGAGATATTGTGACAAATGGATTATATTATACAGTGGGTATTCGTATTTGGTTGTCAATATTAAGAAAAAAAGTTTTTTCTCTAGGATTCTTTGACACATTACTAGACAATAATATTGTACTTTAGGAAAGAACACCTAATGACAATGATAATGTATCCTACAGGGTCACACACTAAGTGTTTCCGTTGATCCCGATTGAATCTTATTTGAGTTTAATTAATGGAATAAAAATTATTCTCAAATCAAAGGAATAATTTTATTAATGTTATATTGATCACAAAATTGAAAAAAATATTCTCCGACATGTTAATAAAATATTTATTTTATTTAATTAATATTTTAAAAAATATTTATTCACTAGATTTAGAATAAAATTATTATTTATGAAACAAATATTTATTTGTTTGTTCAATAAATTATATATGATTTTGAATGGTCCAAGATCGAGTCTGTTGACAAACATTAATTAAAAAGATCATTATATAATATTTTTATATCTCAAGTTGAAATGCACCACAAAAAAATAATTATATATTTCTTATTATGAGGAATGGAATTTATTGAATGTTATTAATGTTATTTAATGGATGGTATGAAATTAAATAAAACTTTTACTTAAATGCCAACTTTTTAAATAGGATGATATATCTATTGTACAGAGAATCTAAAAAAATGACAATAGAGAATTGTTGCGCATAACGAATTCTCTATCTCCTCATAGTATATCCCTCTCAAGAACAAGATGTGTAAGAGATATTTTTCAAGGCCCAAGAAAGAGGGATCAAGAATGGACAACACAAGACATTCGAGTCACCACGCTAGCACCCATAGATCGAGTGGAATTTCTCAAATATCATAGGATCACATGTGTTTCAGCACTAGAGGGATTTTTTCCTTAGATCCTCACAACCCAATTAAGGTAATCAGAAAGGGTATTTTTGATAATCAAAATTCACTGATGAAGATTGTTCCAAAGCACAGGTATTTATTTAACTTGATATTAAATAAATTAATTTTAAATTTTATATTAATGATACTCGCTCTTGGTTGCGATCAATGATTATTAAAAGAAATTTTAATATATCATGCACCTCCACACACGTTCGCTAAACCCAGATCCAACACTAAGAAAATGGGTAACATTAATAGACCTATTCCTTGTGGAAATGTGAGTAGTATTTGATGAAAGTTTTGAATTTTGTTAATCTTAAATGGAATCAAACTCAAAGTGGAAGTGATTGTGTGAAAATATGTTTATAGAGAATGAATCAAAAGGACTAATAAAAAATAGAGATGGTGTTGTTAGATCATCTATAATGAATTTAAGATATATATATATATAATTATATTCTATAATATGAAATAATTTTTTATATTCAATTATCTATATTGTTTATTTCATTTATTTATTGGATGTTTTTGAGTAGAGAAAAAGTGATGCTGTTTTTCTAGTGATGATATTGGTGAAAATTTATGTTTCAGTTTTTGTTATTTTATTTTAAAAAATAGGTTAAAATGGATGTTGAATTTTTCTACACATTATAGGAATGGATTTATAAAACATTAGGTCTATGATGTTGGTCGTGTGTCTCTGATAAAAACATGCAGAGTTACTCTATTCAGACAACTGTATTTTATGATAGAAGGGTTATTTTTTGAAATATTGATTATCATTTAATCATTGACTAAATAATTCAATTTGTTGACCATGTATTTTAGGGGCAAATTTGGTTTCCATTAAGAGGTTTATTCAGTGAAGTGGTATTGAAATTTTGAAAATAATGTGTAAATTAAATTTTCTAAAGAATATTATTTTAAACACATTTTCATATATAGATAAAAAAAATTGTATTATCTTCCCTTCTAGGTGTAAATTTACATATCAAAAAAGATTCTTGTAGTGAAGTTGGCCTCTATCCAACTCCGACTTGGATGATTCAAAATTTTTTGCGACATTTAGAGAAGTATTCATCATATTTTGTCATTATTAATGAATTTAATATGTCCAAACAAGATTCTATTTTTTTTGATAAAAAAACAAAAATGACACATTATAAACTTGTGGGACCCTACTATGGAGTTTCTTTAACTCATAGATTAATTAATAGTTTATATTTATTGACATTGAGATATGAATTATCAATATAATTATTAGTGTATTCTTTTATCAAAGTATTTTTTAGTGTTTCAATTAGAATAAAACGAATATGATAATGTTATCTACCTAGTAGATTATATAAAAATTAAATACTTACAACTATGATGGAATATTATATATATATATATATATTTATCGGCCTCTCCTTCTTGACATTGGATGCAATGAAATGAATTATGAAAATTAATTTTCTTCAATATCCATAACAAGTAATGTCTAATGCAGGTTTGCAGTATTGATAGGAAATAATTAGAATCGAGTAAATTCCAATTCTTCTAGAAATAGTTTGTTGACAAGGCTCCATATCATTAATTTAATATTACTATTGACTGTACTCTACACAAAAAAATTAAATCATTCATAATTTGTTTTTCTATCGACTAACATTTAATGTAAATAACTTTCATAATTACTACACAAGAATTCATAATTGTAAGAACATGGATTTTTCTATAAAAGACTTTGGAAATTTACTGATGTTATTCTAGAGTCGTTCCTTCAGACAACGTGCGATTCCAAGCCCCGGTGTGGGAAAAATTAAATTTTCAGTGCGTTCTCACTAGGCATGTGAAATAATTAAAATAACTAAAAACAGTAGCTTAGATAAAAAAAATGAGGGCACCTTTGAGTCCGGAGTGTGCCATTTATCCTAGGAGGGGTGTAACCTTCACGGGCGCGGGCCTCATGTGAAAAATGTCACTGGGGGTGTTTTCATAATTTAGTGGTCTCAGGCGTTAAGTTTTATAACTTTTGAAAGGGGCCTTAGATTAAATTTCTAAGACCACTGTTGTTCTTGGTAGGTGGTGTTTACCCTAGGAGAGGTTTAACCTCGACCCCGTCGAGAGTTTCGAATGCGGGTCAATTTGGGGGTTAAAATTAATTAGACTTTTTAATTAAGTTTTCCTTACTTAAACACCTAAACCCCTCCTTCTTCCTCCCCTTGGTGTTTCCTCTGGAGAATGATCCAAAACAAGGAGACCTCCAACTTCTTCAAGATCAATCCCTCCACCTCCTCTCCAAGGTGTTGTGGCTTCTGGCAGATCGTTGCGAAGCGATGAGCTAAGCCCCTGAGGTAGGATCATGAGTCTCATTTTAATTTCCGGCACCTACTTTGAGCTTAATGTTTTGCATCTAAATGCTGTTTAATCTTTGAGAAAAGCCCATAGTTGAATAGAATAAATTCTAATCTCTCTTAATCATGTTTCAGATTTAAATTTTGAGTCCTGAGGCGTCCGCAGTTGTCCGATGAAGATCCGGGTGTGTTGGGTGTTTTCCGGTGAGGACCCGACCATCTGGGCGGTGATAGTCTGAGGTAGCGGTATCAGGGCTCTCTAGTGATGGTCGAAATGAGCTACTACAGCCAGAGGGGCTCCTAGGCAGAGGAAGTTGGAGTGGGAGGGCTTTGGCGAGGGCGAGGTGGCCGGGGCTCGCAGTCGAGCGGAGTAGGCGGCTCCATGACGGCGCGGCGGGGCGTCATGGCAGCGGAGGCCAGATCAGCTAGGTTGTCGACGACGCTAGCTGGGGTGTGGCAACACGGAGGACCCGGGGTCCTCGCGACCTCAGTCGGTAGACAGGGACAAGAAACTCATGGGTCCCGTGGGAGGAAAGCCGGACCAGCCCGCACGGTGAACGGTGGGCCGGTTCAGGCAGAGGGTGGGCCGGCCGAACCGGCCCAACCCACACATTCGGTCCATTAAAACTTTAAAACTCCCATAAAACTTAGACAAGGTGTTGTATTTGCGTGCCGTCAGTGGAAACACGTTCCTTGAATCAAGAAGAGTATTTTGAGATAGTCTCGTGGATTTTTAAATCTCGAGATGGGGGCTCGGTGGCGCAACACGTATGTTAAGTGGTTTAGTATTTATCTCCGAGGTTTTTGTTTTGAACGTAAAAGACACATCTGGAGTCTATTTTTAGCGCAGTCTGCGGAATTGCGACCCTAGAGCCGAGTCAGATATTTCCAGTATGGTTTTGGGTGTTGAAACCGGAGTTGAGGCGTGGGCCCCATGGCCTGTCTTTTAAGCTACGAGAAGCGTTTCACAACTTTTTCATCAGACATCCATTCAGGGCATGCAAGAAGTCGATTCTTAGTGTTTTTACAAGGGAATTGAAATGGTACAATCTGGCCGCTTTAAATCTGCATGATGGTGCGGGCCCCATGAGGGTCGTTTTGGGAGTTGACGATGATTTCTATCTTATTCACTGGGTGTCCGGTTTGGACAAGTGATTAGTCAATCTTGTGTAATTTTCCATGAGGATTACAACGGTATGATCCGCTTGGATGTATGGAGTCTCATTCGAGATCTCATTAAATGTGGTTGCATGAAAGGTGCTCCGGTGGCGGTACTTCTTACTGTTTTTGGAAGCAAACCCTTGGCATGTGATCGTGTTCACTCCCGTGTGAGTGAAGTTGATGTTTTAAGATATATGGTTGGTCGTGCTAGGGTCGTGGAGGAAGGAGGTTGGCGAAATTATATTTTCACCCTTCGTACTGACATTGGGTTTCATGTGCACAATAGCCTTTGGGCTAGATTTGTGGTATACTCTGGGAGTATACAGGGATGATTGGAGGTACATGTTGTATGTTTGTACCCGATAATGTTTGTGTACTTGGTTTGGTGATGAGATAGGTCCACGCGTCGTGTGGGACCCTTGTGCATGCCATGTTCTTCTTCACGTACCTTTGATCACTCATGACACAGAGGGTCCCTCTGTTCACGGTGGTTTAAACTAGCAGGGTTGAGTGGTTTTCCCTGGTTCTATTCTCAATGGTTTGATCGGCGGATTTGTTTGGGTTCCCCTTTTTCCTTTAGCTGTGTTGGATTTTAGTATCATGCCCCTTCGTGTTCGCTGGTAGAGTTTTTGAGGATTCAGTGTGACCAATACTTTACACGGGCACCTATCCTATTCCTGAGAGGTTGTTTCCAGTAGGGTACAGAGCCCTAGTGAGCCTGGGTATAGATACCCTAGCCAAGTTTCGAGATCATATCCTTCGTCTGCGATCTACTATGATGTGTTTCCCTAGGCAGAGCTCCAGGTATCGGCGTGACCCACACTACACGGGCGTTGAACCTCTACTAGGTGAATTGTTCTAGAGATTGGTGGATGCGCGATACCCACTCCGTGTTCTACTCATAAGTGTTATACCATCTAATAGGGATGTCCATAGTAGTTTCGGGTTTACCCTCCAGCGGGGCTGGGCAATGGGTAGCTCATCGTCTTCTTCGAGTTTACCCTTCAGTGGGACTGGGTAGTGGGTTGCTCGTCGAATTCTTCATTTTTACCCTCCAGCCGGGTAGGGCAGTGGGTTTCTCATTGACTTCATAGGGTTTAGCCTCCATCAGAGACTGGGCAGTGGGTTAACTGATGACCTCTTAGGGTTTACCCTTCAGTAGAGACTAAGAAGTGGGTGACCCGATGACCACTTAGGGTTTACACTCCAGCGAAGACTAGGAAGTGGGTTGCCTGACAAACTCTTAGGGTTTACCCTCCAACAAAGATTGATCAGTGGGTTACCCGATGACCTCTTAGGGATTACTCTCCATTAGAGACTGGGCATAGGGTTACCCAATGACTTTATAGGGTTTACCCTTAGTGGAGACTGGGCAGTGGGTTACCCAATGATTTGTTTCAGACTCAGTCCTTTCTACTAGGCTATTCGGTGGCTTTTCTCTATGACTACCGGAGTGGGACCCTTGGTTGTAAGGGTCAGTGATGTGACTTTTTCACTTTGAGAATACCTCTCAACTGTGTGAAAATAAAGAGGTATGGTTTCGATTTCCCCAGTACGGGGGGCGATTTTCCCACCAAGACGCGTCCTTGGGACGCGACCTAAAACCGTGCAGGCAAGTCAGTGCCAACCAAAGAATATAGTGTCAGGGTGCGGTGAATTTAGCCCCTTGGCTTGTAGTTCGGTGCAGACGTGCAGGATGCTGGGCATCGATGGTGTTTACTTTTGGAAATGTTGGCTACTCACTTTCTTGGGATGTGCTATGCGATGGAGACCCCCCTACGATCTTGTTCGAGTTTATTGATTGAGAATATGGATATGTATATACCTTGTTCCAGTACCCACTCCTTGGGTTTTGGTTACTCTCCTTCTAGGAGAGGTGAAGACACATAGGGTATGCCACCTACTTTCGATGTCTAGCTTCTTGTGGTTGCACGAGTCTACTCACCTGGTATAGGTAGCGAAGACTCGATGAGAAGATCATCTTCTCACCGCTTTTAGCTCTTTGTGTTTGGACAATTCTACTTTCTTTCACTTGTTAGGTTGAAATGTTACTCTAATGTACTCCTCGAGCCTTCGGGGTATCCTACTGAGTATTTTTAAACTCACCCCTACTTGGGCTTTGCCCACACTTGGTGTTACCTTGCAGATGATGAACAGGTCGATCGTGACGTCATAAGAGCTTAGGAGTTCAGGAGCTTGGACCGCATACGGTGGTCGTAGTCGGGTTCTAGGTGAGGGACCCTCCCACCTGTTGTACATTTGTTTACCTGTTGCTGGGTTGTGTCACTTTTCTGGTTGGGCACGTGTTTTTCCCTTTTTCTTTTCAATTTACCCTTAGCATTTACTTGGTACTGTTTAGAGGTCAATGCACTATTGTGGTTGTTAATAGTAGTTAGTACTTTCCATTCCTTTTACTCTGCACTTCTGCATTGAGTGGGCTATGTGTGTGTACAGGTACTCATGCAAAGGCCTCCCCGAGTTGTTTATCCTTCGGCGCTTGTCACCAGCCCCTGCCCTATGGAGTCGGGCTTGTGGTAGTTGCGGCTCGAGCCCGGGTAAGGTCGGGTCGTGACAATAATGAACATGACTTCCTTTGGAAAATTATTTATTGAACTGAATTCCTTACATTATTCCTTAATAATATCCCATTAGGAATCAATAACCTCATGTGAAGATATTTTTAAAATAACTAGTTATAATAATTATATATAATATGTTCTGTAGGTGTCTCATAGATCTAGCTGTCATCCCTAATTCATCAATTCTACAATGACATTAATCGATACCTTTTGATTTATATCTGGAGAATCCCACATGTATAACCTAAACATATCATAATCTCATTAAATATGTTTGACACTAATATTTTATTCTAGTTCTTACATAAATTATTATAATCATTACTTATGATTCATGTTCATTTTCAATATTTTACAAAAATAAAATAGGCTACTAGTGCAATTTTTTGGTGTTCCCACAACCATTGATGAATGGTAATAGAAGTAGATATATTTTTAAGAGAATTAGTTATTGGATGTTGTGTGGATAGAAATTTTATCTTTATTGGTCCAAGGATGTAGACATATGTTGGGTCTAATTTTTTTTTATTTCATGTCATGGACATCACAATCTTAATCATCAATCATGACTGTCTTCTATTAGAATGGTTTGGGTATAACACCACTGATTGATTTAGGAAAGTAAAGAAGTTTTTTTGCTTTCCGATTTTATTGTGATTCTATTTTAATAGGGGAACTGACACCATGTCTTTCATTAGATTTATTTTTGTTACATCATCCATGTTCACGGGTTCATGGTGAATTTCATATCAATTTATCAAACTCTTCAACAGACCAATATTCGTGATGTTGTTTTTTATTATCCATTTATTTTTATATAAGACCATGGTCATATTTTCTTCTACCACCCATATATCTTCATCTATATTCCTTTATTCAGTAGTTTATGTGTCATATCTTCTATTTCTTGTTAAACTTCCTCTATCATTTTAGTAGTCTTAATTACATGTCCATACGATGTGTTAAGTGTATAGTTCAACACAATGGGGTTCCTCTCTATAATTTCATCTTTTTGGTTACTACCCATTGTTAGTATGATTTTTAGGACCACAAACAACCAATAATGAATATTAAATGGGGCCTAACCATGTAAAAGAATAAACTGTTTGAATTTTTGGATATGTATTCTATCCTTGTAACATATCAACAACAATACAACTGATCTATTAACATTTTCATGGTTTTTTATGACGACTTTATAGATTTCATAAGATATTAATGAAGGGATCATGACCATTAAACCTACTTGATTCCATGCTAATCTTCTATGGAATTTATAAAACCCCATCCATGATAGTTATCAATTTGAGTAAAAAATAAGTATTCTCATTCGTAAAGTCATAAAAATGATGTCATGTCATCCGAGTATACATTATACTTTCCTTAATCCTCTTGTGCAATAGCTATCCTAATTTCGTTCCAAGTGATAATGTCACGACCCGACCCTACCTGGGCTCGAGCCGCAACTACCCCAAGCCCGCCTCCATAGGCCTGGGGCTGGAGACCAGTGCCGAAGGCACAATAACTCAGGGAGTCCTTTGCCTAAGTACCTGTACACACACACACAACACACTTAGTGAAAAAGTGCAGAGTAAAAAAAAAGAACAACTGCTATAAATATACCACGAATGTGCATCGACCTCTAAATAGTACAAAGTACAAGCTGAAGGTAAACTGAAAAGTAAAGCGGAAAAACACGTGTCCAACCTGAAAAGTGCCAGAACCTAGCAACAGGTAAACAAAAGAAACAGCTGACGGGTCTCCCGCCTGGAACCCGGCCACGACCACCGCCCGCGGTCGAAGCTCCCAAGATCCTACGCTCCACTGAGGTCATGCTCCACCTGTCCGTCGTCTGCAAGGTCACACCAAGTGCGGGAAAAGCCCAAGCAGGGGTGAGTGTAAAAAAAACTCAGTAGGATACCCCGAAGGCTCGAGGGAGCAACAAAGGAGGTACCGAAGGGTGAGCAGTAGAGCGAACAAGAAAAGTAGAGGATTATAACTAAATGTGCAGCAAAGAGTCTAGCTCAACCCTACAAGAGAAAGGAAGTATACTCGTCCAGGCACAAAGAGCTGGAAACAGTGAGAAGATGAACTTCCCGTTGAGTCTTCGCTACCTATAGCAGGAGAGTAGACTCATCCAACCACGAGAAGCTAGACATGGAAATCACGTGGCATACCCCACGCGTCTTCGCCTCTCCTGGATAGAGAGTAACCAAACCCAAGAAGTGGGTACTAGAATAAGGTATATACATATCTTTATGCTCAGCAAGAAGCCCGAACAACATCGTAAGGGGATCTCCGTCCCGTAGCTCATCCCAAGAAAGTGAGTAGCCAAAAGTCCTAGAAGAAAACACCATCGATGCCCAGCATCCCACACATTTGCCGTGAACCATAAGCCAAAGAACTCAATCACCGCACCTTGACACTATCCGCTTTGGGCAACACTGAATCGCCCACATGGTTTTAGATCGCAACACATGAACGAGTCTCGGTAGGGAAAGTGCCCCTCGTACATGAGAGTTCCGGGGAAAGTGAAACCACACCTCATCACTGCCCTGTAGTCGAGTGGTCTCCTTAAAGTCAAGGTCATCACAACAATGACTCGTAACTAGGGGTCCCACTCTAGTAATCATGGAGGAAAGCCACATACTAGCCTAGTAGAAAGGACTGAGCCTAGAATGACAACAGGTGCCCCGCTGCCCAGCCCTGCTAGAGGTTAAACCATAAGACATCATCAGGCGACCCACTGTCCAGCCCCACTGGAGGGTAGACCATAACACATCATCAGGCCACCCACTGCCCAGCCCTGCTGGAGGGTAGACCTGGAATAAGTCGACATGCTACCCACTTCCCAGCTGTGCTGGAGGGTAGACCTCGAACTAGACGACGGGCGACCCACTGCCCAGCCCCGCTGGAGGGTAGACCCTAAGAGGTCGTCGAGTGACCCACTGCCCAGTCTCTGCTAGAGGGTAGACCCTAATAGAATCGGGTGACCCACTGCCCAGTCTCTGCTGGAGGGTAGACCCTAATAGCGTCGGGTGACCCACTACCCAGTCTCGGCTGGTTGGTAGATCCTAAGTGCATCGGGTGACCCACTGCCTTGTCTCTGCTAGAGGGTAGACCCTAAGAGCGTCAGGTGACCCACTGCCCAGTCTCTGCTGGAGGGTAAACCCTAGATTTTAGTGAGCAACCCACTGCCCAACCCTGCTGGAGAGTAAACCCGAAGAAGTCAATGAGTAACCCACTGCCCAGCCACGTTGGAGGGTAAAACTCAGAACTGATCTAGCTATCTCTACCAGAGGGTACAGCACTGGCCAACCGAACATGGAGTGGGTATCGCACAACCACCCAACTCCAGAACAACTCTCCCAGAAGAGGTTCAGTGCCTGTTCCATCACGGGGTTCCACTAGCACCGCTACTAGCTGATCCATCGAGAACGAAACCAGGGGGAGACCAATCAACCCTACTGGTCAACAACCGAGCACAGAACCAGGGGAAAAACTCCACCCTGCTGGTCAAACAAACACACAGAGGGACCCTCTATGTCGCAAGAGGTCAAATTACGCAAAGCCGAACATGGTACGCACGTGGGGACCACACGACGTGTGGCCCCAAGTCAACCCCAACCAAGCGCACAAACGTCCCTAGGTACAACAACCACATGTACCTCCAAGCATTATCGTATACTCCCAGAGCATACCACGTCCCAGCCCAAAGGCTATCGTGCACACGACACCCAATGTCAATGAGAAGGCGTGACCTAACAACTCCACCTCAAAGGCCCAGGAACGGCCAACCACATCTTTTGAATCATTTATATCACTTTCCCAAGAGTGCGCGACCACACGCCAAGGGTTCGATATAAACAAGGTAGGGCGAACCACCACTGGAGCACCTTCCATGCTCCTACATTTAAGAAGATTGTGAAAGAGGCTCCACCCAACCAAATGGATCACACCATTTTAATCCTCACAGAAAAACACGCGAGATCGACTACTTACTCACCTCTAAAGGATGTCTGACATAAAAGTCGCCAACACCGCCTCACGCCCGAACGACATCCCATGATCCCGAGCCTCGGCCCAAAAAACGGACAGGCGCATCGCACCATTGTGATTCCCTCAGGAAAACACATCAAAAATACTGCTCACTTGAGCGCAACGGATATCCAGAGAAAAAGATGCATTCCAGCGCACCGCACACAAGCGGTGCTTCGTGGGACCCACATCCCAGTCCCAAAACTCAACGAACGGATCGCACCGTTGTGATCCTCTCGAAAAAGTACACGAAATGGACTTTTCACTTGTCCAAAACGGACACCTGGTGATAAAGTTGGAAACCACCATCAAATCCCAAAACGGACCTCGCAGGCCCGCATCATCATGCCGAATTAGAGCAGGCGGATTGCACCAATGAAATGTCCTCGTAAAACACCCAAAAACGACTGCTCGCACGTCCTGAACGGACGTCTGATGAAAAAGTCACTAAACACTGCTCGCAGCTCAAAAAACGGCCCGTGGAGCGGACAAATCAACTCCGGTTTTGGCGCTCGGAAACTCTCTAGAGACCTCCGCCTCGATGCCAGCGTCGCAACCCCACTGACGGCGCCCAATTCGGACATCGGATGTGTCCGCGCCGTCCAAAACAAGAATCTCGGAAAAATGCTCGCCCAATTAAAGACATGTCACGCCTCCACGGCCCCTCGTTTCGGGAATTAAAAATTCTTGAAACCATCTCAAAAAGTCCACCTCGTCGATACAGTTCCACCGCCGTAGACGGCACTAAAAATGGACACCCATAGCAGAAAGTACAGGTGTCCAAAAACCGAGGGGGCAAGGCCCCTAGGGCTGGACCGGCCTGGGCCGTCCCGCGGCTTAGCCGCACGGGGCAGCCGCGGACTCGCGGTCCGCGCGCAGACCGGCCGCGAGGTCCGGTCATGGAAGCCGCGTGAAGACCCGTGCGGCGTGAGTCTTTGTCGCCGCACGGGGGTCGCGCGTCGCGACCCCGCTGTCGCCTCTCCCTGGCGACCGCCGCCTCACCGAGGCTTTCCGCCTGAGCCCTGGTGTCCTCCTGATGCCGCCCCCTCACCCTAGCCAGACGCTGACTCACGTCACAACACCTACGGATGCCTGCGGACACCCCCTGCTGCCGCTACGAGCCCCCGGCCGCCTGCCGCTCGGCCGAACTGCCACGCTGCCCTACCGATCCCCCCATTTCCCGCAAACTTCGGCGAACATCCGTGAGCAGCTCGGGACTCACAATTGAAATCCGAAAGATGCGTCGGAAAGCTTATAAAATCTACTACAAGATTATGGAATTTTTTTTATGATAAAGCAACAACTTGATGAATTTAATATAACTCAATGGGAGGTTCAGAAATTAAAACGCAAAATGCATAATCCTACCTCGATGGGCTTCGCCCGAAGCTTCGCCACGATCCGTCAGAGCTGCACCTCACCGGACCGTCTCACCAGAGATGGAGGAGGAGAGGGGAGGGATGCCTCCTGATGATGTCCAGGTGGGGAAGAAGAAGAGGGAGGTGGGTGAGTTAAGCGTTTAAATAGAAAACGCTTAACCACCCGCCCGTCGGCCCGAACCCGAACTCCCGACGGGGTCGCGGTTATGCCTCCCTTAGGGTAAACACCACCTCCCAAGCACAACAGCGGTCTCAGAATTTTAATCTGAGACCCCGTTCAAAAGTTATAAAACTGAATGCCCGAGGCCGCCAAATTACGAAAATGCCCCTGGGGCCATTTTTCACAAACGGACCGTGCCCGCAAAAATCACACCCCTCCTAGGGTAAACCTCATGTTCTGAACTCATAGGTACCCTCAGCTTTCCAATATGAGCCACTGTTTAAGAGATAATTGCATTTTACCATTAAACGAATAAATTATTTAATTAATTTATCCGTTTAGCGTTCCGAAAGTGAGTGAGGGGTCCAAACATCCCGCGCCGACAAGTTTTATGTCGTTCCTGGGATAAACACCCCATTCCGGACCCATATGTACACTCATATCTCTGATCTAAAGCATTGTTTAGAAGTTATCTAATTTATTTGGAGTTTCCAGTGTGAACGCACTGAAAACTCTATTCCGGCCGCACCGGGGATCGGAATCGCACGCCATCCGAAGGCGCTGCTCTGGAATATCATCAAGAATATTCCAAAGTTTTTCATAGCAAAAACTAGGTTCTTACATCATTCCCTCCATCAAGCTTTTAATCCCCGAAAAGAAAAAATAGGGAGCAACACATGGTAATAAGCAAACACTAGGCTTTCCCATATCCAGAAGAACCCACGCACAGCTCTGCGTCACTGCACATGGTCCAAAGGATTGATTTTTTCATGAGAGGTCAGCCCATGTTGACTTCGTGCACCCACTCCAGACTTTGGGGATAGGGTAAGGCAGTAGGAAACCTCGCCATCTCTTTGCACGGTCTCAAACAGCCAAAAGTCTCTCAGGGGTAGCTCACCTCCCGGACCGTACCCTTACGTCGCACGCCATGACTGGAATCACCACCCACACCTGGAACAAGGCCCGATGATTCCCTCCTTCAGAATATCCATATAGTGGAACAACCAAGGATATCTTGTCACGCAAGATTCCACAACCGAGACTCTCTTACACGCTCGAAAGGCGAATGAGTCGACACTATCGACGAGAGGAAAAGGTCCCATGACTTTTACCTTACCAACACAGGGTTACACCCGACGCCCTACGTCACCCTGGTAACACATAAAACAAGTAGCATGGAGGAAAGCAATTCACACATAGAGTCTAACAATTCTACTACAAAAAGTTATAAGAGCTATAGAGAGTACCTCTTATCACCTCATGCTCTGTAGGATAGTAGACATCCAAAGCTCGCGGCTATCCTCGGTTCCAACTATCAGCTCCCGATGCCTATCGTGGACCACCTAGTGGTGATGGGAAGACCTCGTAAAGTCGTCCACCACTACCGGCTCCTCCGGCTCCTCTACTAGCACCACCTCTCTGTGTACTACTCCGATCACGGCACTGCCTCTACCGTGGTGGTGCACCTGCTGCCTGCCCGAAGCTCTCATCAACTCGGGTCGGGCAGTCTCATGCCAAGTGACCTCGCCCGTCACAAGCATAGAACTGACTCTCTCTAGGCTACACTGGTGCCCTCTGGCACCACTGTGGTGTACGACCACAACCATGAGTCCGGTTTTCTAAAAGCCACCTGCGTTGAGGTTCTGCTTGCGGATGCCCGCGAGCTGTGGCAGACATCTCGGCTCCAACGTGCCTACTGCCACCACCAACTCTAGAACGTGACAGGAAGCTCTTTGCCACCAGCGCCTGATCTAGCACCCCGACATATGTGGAAATGCCCAAGGGTACTATGACATCACTAATCTCTTAGCGGAGACCCTGCTCAAACGTCCGCGCTCGGAGGTCATCTTCATGGGCCAAGTCTGGGTGAAAGCGTGCACGGTCTGTAAAACTAGTCGCGGACTCAGACACCATCATCCCTCCCTGCTGAAACTACATGATCTCATGAATCTGAATGGAGTGCAAGCAGGAGGGGCAAAACACTTCATGAAACAACAACTGAAATTCATCCCAAAAAAGCGACGACTCGTTGGAAACTGAGTCACCAGACTCCACCAATGCCAAGTTGATCCATGAAAAAGGCTGGCTGCCAAGCCACTATCTGATCTGCCTACGTCTACACAAGCCTGAAAAAGATAACCACTACCTTGAGCCAAGCCTCTGCTGCTTGAGGGTCTGGCTCACCACTGAACCTTAGTGGTCTTTATTTCTGGAACTCACAGAGTGCACTCAACCTGCACTCATGCTCCGCCTAATCTACTGAAACGACCTACTGCTCAACAGGTGGGGGTGCTCCTACCGGCCCACCCAGAGAAAGGGCTCGCATGATGGGTCATGGACTGTGGCCTCATACCTCACAGGGGCTTCGTCATGCACTAAAGCAAGCATCTTGGCTGGTTGTCTTCGCGGAGACATCCTGAATATTATCAAGGAGTGTCGCGGTCAGATGAACATATATGTATATACCTATAGAAACGATGTGGAGCTGAATCAAGAAGGATAGTCAAAGACTCGATCCTATGTGATGCACAAACCAAATTTTCCCTGCAACAAGTGTCTTAGCATGCCGAGTTGACAAGCGGGTTATCAAGGTTCTGGTTAATGGATACGTTGGACACCGCACCATCACTGGACTCCCTGGCCTGAGAGCCACTCTCAAGACACGTTAACACTGTTACCCTAAATATACCACAAATGTGCATCGACCACTCTCATGATCCGTCGGAGCTGCACCTCGCCGGACCGTCCCACCGGAGATGGAGGAGGAGAGGGGAGGTCTTCCTCCTACTGTTGTTTAGGTGGGGAAGAAGAAGAGGGAGGTGGGTGAGTTAAGCGTTTAAATAGAAAACCCTTAACCACCTACCCGTCGGCCCGAACCCGAACTCCTGACGGGGTCACGGTTATGCCTCCCTTAGGGTAAACACCACCTCCCATGCACAATGGCGGTCTCAAAATTTTAATTCGAGACCCCGTTCAAAAGTTATAAAACCGAACGCCCGACGCCGCCAAATTATGAAAATGCCCCTAGGGCCATTTTTCACAGACGGCTCGTGCCCACGAAAATTACACCTCTCCTAGGGTAAACGACACGTTCTAAACTCAACAGTGCCCTCAGTTTTCCAATTTGAACCACCGTTTAAGCGATAATTGCATTTTACCATCAAATGAATAAATATATAAATTAATTTATCCATTTAACGTTCCGAAAGTGAGCGAGGGGTCCAAACATCCCGCATCGACAAGTTTTATGTCGTTCCTAGGGTAAAACCCCATTCCGTACCCATCTATACACTCAGATCTCTGATCTGAATCACTGTTTAGAATTTATCTCATTTATTTGGCATTTCCATTGTGAATGCACTGAAAACTCTATTCCGGCCACACCAGGGCTCGGAATCGCACACCGTCCGAAGGCGCTGCTCTGGAATTTCATCAAGAATATTCCAAAGTTTTTCGTAGCAAAAACTTGGTTCTTAAATAATTCCCTCTTTCAAGCTTTTTCATCCCTGAAAAGAAAAACTAGGGAGCAACACATTGTAATAAGCCCACACCAGGCTTTCCCATTCCCAGAAGAACCCACGTACAGCTCTGCATCATCGCACACGGACCAAAAAATTGATCCGTTCACACGAGGTCAGCCCTTTCCAACGTCGTGCACCCACTCCACACTTTGGGGTTAGGGTATGGCGGTAGGGTACCTCGCCAACCCTTTTCACGGTCTCAAATGGCCCAAAGGCTCTCAGGGGTAGCTCACCTCCCCGACCGAACCCTTACGATGCACGCCATGACTGGAATCACCACCCGCACCTGGAACAAGGCCCGATGATTACCTCCTTCAGGATATCCATATAGTGGAACACCCAAGGATATCTGGTCACGCACGATTCCACAACTGAGACTCTCTTACATGATCGAAAGGCAAAGGAGTCGACACCATCGACTAGAGAAAAAGTTCCCACGCCTTTTACCTTACCAACATAGGGTTACACCCAACGCCCTACGTCACCCTGGTAACACATCAAACAAAGAGCATGGAGTAAAGTAGTTCACACATAGAGTCTAACAATTCTACTGCAAAAAGGTATAAGAGGTATAGAGAGCACCTCTTATCACCTCATGCTCTGTAGGATAGTAGACATCCAAAGCTCGTAGCTGTCCTCAGTTCCAACTGTCAGCTCCCGAAGCCTATCGTGGACCACCTATTGGTGATGGGAAGACCTCGTAAAGTCATACACCACTACCAGCTCCTCCCACTCCTCTACGAGCACCACCTCTCTGGGTACTACTCCGATCACGGCGCTGCCTCTACCGTGGTGGTGCACCTACTGCCTGCCTGATGCTCTCAACAACTTGGGTCGGGCAGTCTCGTGCCAAGTCACCTCGCTCGTCACAAGAATAGCACTGACTCTCTCTGGGCGGCACTGGTGCCCTCTGGAACCACTTTGGTGTACGACCATGACCCTGAGTTCGGTTTTCTGAAAGCCACCTGCGTCGAGGTTTTGCTTGCCGATGCCCACGAGCTGTGACAGACGTCTCAGCTCCAACGTGCCTGCTGCCACCCCCAACTATAGAACGTGAAAGGAAGCTCTCTGCCACCAGCGCCTGCTCTAGCACCCCGACATATGTCGAAATGCCCAAGGGTACTATGACAGCACGAATCTCTCAGCGGAGACCCTGCTCAAACATCTGCGCTCGGAGGTTGTCTCCATGGGCCATGTCTGGGTAAAAGCATGCACGGTCTGCAAAATTAGCCGCGTACTCAGACACCGTCATCCCTCCCTTCTGAAACTGCCGGAGGTCCTAAATCCGAATGGAGTGCATGCAGGAGGGGAAAACTCTTCACGGAACAACAATTGAAAGTCACCCCAAAAAAGCGACGACTCGTCGGAAACTGAGTCACCAGAGTCCACCAACGCCAAGCTGATCCCCGAAAAAGGTTGGCTGCCAAGCCACTCTCTGATCTGCCTATGTCTACACTAGCTTGAAAAGGCTAACCACTGCCTCGAGCCAAGCCTCTGCTGCCTGAGGGTCCGGCTCACCACTGAACCTCAGCGGTCTCTATCACTGGAACTCACGGAGCGCACTCAACCTGCGCTCAAGCTCAGCCTGATCTGCTGAAACGACCTACTGCTCAACAGGTGGGGGTGATCCTACCGGCCCACCCAGAGAAAGGGCTTGCATGATGGGTCCTAGACTGTGGCCTCATAGCTCACAGGGTCTTCGTCACACACTAAAGCTGGCATCTTGGCTGGTTGTCTTCGCGGAGACATCCTGAATATTATCAAGGAGTGCCATAGTTAGATGAACATATATTTATATACCAATAGCAACGATAGGGAGCTGACTCAAGAAGGACAGTCAAAGACTCGATCCTATGTGATGCACAAACCAAATTTTCCCTGCAACAAGTGTCTCAGCATGCCGAGTCGACAAGCGGGTTATCAAGGTTCTGGTGAATAGATACGTTGGATGTCGCACCATCACTAGACTCTCTGGCCTAAGAGCCACTCTCAAGACACATTAATACTGTTACCCTAAATCCCAACCAATTCCTTTTATTTTAGGGATATCCGAACAGCATCCCAAGGAATGAACCACCTCTGATACCACTTTGTCACGACCCGACCCTACCTGGGCTCGAGCCGCAACTACCCCAAGCCCGCCTCCATAGGCCAGGGGCTGGCGACTAGCGCCGAAGGCACAATAACCCTGGGATTCCTTTGACTATGTACCTGTACAAACACACACATCACACTCAATGCAAAAGTGCAGAATAAAAAAAAGAACAACTGCTTTAAATATACAACAAATGTGCATCGACCACTAAACAATACAAAGTACAAGCTGAAGGTAAACTGAAAAGTAAAGGGGAAAAACACGTGCCCAACCAGAAAAGTGCCACAACCCGGCAACAGGTAAACAAAAGAAACAGCTGACGGGTCTCCCGCCTAGAACCTGGCCACAACCACCGCACACGGTCCAAGCTCCCAAGCTCCTACGCTCCACTGAAGTCACGCTCCACCTGTCCGTCATATGCAAGGGCACACTAAGTGCGGGCAAAGCCCAAGCAGGGGTGAGTATAAAAAAAACTTAGTAGGATACCCCGAAGGCTCAAGGGAGCAACAAAGGAGGTACCAAAGGGTGAGCAGTAGAGCGAACAGGAAAATTAGAGGAGTACAATTGAAAGTACAGAAAAGAGTCCAGCTCAACCCAATAAGAGAAAGGAAGTAGACTCGTCCAAGAACAAGGATCTGAAAACGGTGAAAAGATGAACTTCCCGTCGAGTCTTATCAACCTATAGCAGGAGAGTAGACTTATCCAACCACGAGAAGCTAGAAACGGAAAGCACGTGGCATACCCCGTGCGTCTTCGCCTCTCCTGGATAGATAGTAACCAAAACAAAGAAGTGGGTACTAGAATAAGGTATATACATATCTTTATGATCATAAAGGAGCCCGAACAACGTCGTAAGGGGATCTCCATCCCGTAGCTCAGCCCAAGAAAGTGAGTAGTAAAGGTCCTAGAAGAAAACACCATCGATGCCCAGCATCCCGCATATCTGCCCCAAACCGCAAGCCAAGGGGATCAATCACCGCACCTTGACACTATCCACTTTGGGCGGCACTGACTCGCCTGCATGGTTATAGATCGCTTCACAAGAATGCGTCTCAGTGGGGAAAGTGACCTTCATACTTGAGAGTTCTAGGGAAAGTCAACCCACACCTCGTCACTGCCCTGCAGTCGAGAGGTCTCCTCAATGTCAAGGTCGTCACAACACTGACCCGTAACCAGGGGTCCCGCTCCGGTAATCATGAAGGGAAGCCCCAGACTAGCCTAGTAGAAAGGACTAAGCCTGGAATGCCAAAAGGTGTTCCACTACCCAGCTCTGCTGTAGGGTAAACCATAAGACATCATCAGGCAACCCACTACCCAGCCCCGCTGGAGGGTAGACCATAACACATCATCAGGCGACCCACTGCCCAGCCCCGCTGGAGGGTAGACCTGGAATAAGTCAACAGGTGACCCACTGCCCAGCTGTGCTGGAGGGTAGACCTGGAACTAGACGACGGGTGACCCACTACCCAGCCCCACAGGAGGGTAGACCCTAAGAGGTCATTGGGTGACCTACTACCATGTCTCTTCTAGAGGGTAGACTCGAATAGCATCGGGAGACCCACTGCTCAGTCTCTACTAGAGGGTAGACCCTAATAGCGTCGGGTGACCCACTGCCCAGTCTCTGCTGGATGGTAGACCCTATGTGCACCGGGTGACCCACTACCCAGTCTCTACTGGAGGGTAGACCCTAAGAGCGTCGGGTGACCCACTGCCCAGTCTCTACTGGAGGGTAAACCCTAGAAGTCAGTGAGAAACCCACTGCCCAGTCCTGCTGGAGGGTAAACTTGAAGAAGTCGATGAGTAACCCACTGCCCAGCCCCGCTGGAGGGTAAAACTTAGAACTGCTATCGCCATCTCTACTGGAGGGTAAAACACTGGCCAACCGAACACAGAGTGGGTATCGCGCAACCACCCAACTCCAAAACAACTATCCCAAAAGTGGTTCAGCACCTGTTCCATCACGGGGTGCCACTAGCACCGCTACTGGACGATCCATCGAGAACGAAACCAGGTGGAGACCACTCCACCCTACTTGTCAACAACTGAGCACCAAGCCAGGGGAAAAACTCCACCCTACTGGTCAAACAAACACACAGAGGGACCCTCTATGTCGCGAGAGGTCAAAGTATGAAAAGTAGAACATGGCATGCACGTGGGGCCCAAACGACCTGTGACCCCATGTAAACCCCAACCAAGCGCACAAACATCCTCAGGTACAACAACCACATATACCTCCAAGCATTCTTGTATACTCCCAGAGCATACCTCGTCTCAGCCCAAAGGCTATCATGCACACGACACCCAATGTCAACACGAAGGCGTGACGTAAAAACTCCACCTCAAAGGCCCAGGCACAACCAACCATATCTTGTGAATCAGTTATATCACTTTCCCAAGAGTGCGTGACTACACGCCAAGGGTCCTCTACAATGAAGGTAGGGCGAACCACCACTAGAGCACATTCCATGCTCCTACATTTAACAAGATCATGCAAGAGGCTCCATATAACCAAATGGAACACACTGTTGTAATCCTCGCAGAAAAACAAGCGAGATCAACAACATACTCGCCTCCAACGGATATCTGAAGGAAAAGTTGCCAACACCGCCTCACGCCCGAATGACATCCCGTGATCCCGAGCCTCGAACCCGAAAACAGTAGGGCGCATTTCACCATTGTGATACCCTCAAGAAAACACATCAAAAAGACTGGTCACTTGATTGAAATGGATATCTGGAGAAAAAGATTCATTCCTGTGCATCACACATGAGAATTGCTTCGTGGGACCCGCATCCTAGTCCCAAAACTCAACGAACGGATCACACTGTTGTGATCCTCTCAAAAAAGTACATGAAAAGGACTATTCACTTGTCCAAAACGGACACTCGGTGATAAAGCTGGAAATCACCGTCAAATCCTGAAACGGCTCTCGCGGGGCCCGCACCATCGTGCCGAATTAGAGCGGGCAGATTGCACCAATGCAATGCCCTCGTAAAAACACCCAGAAACCACTGCTCGCATGCCCCGAATAGACGTCCGATGAAAAAGTCACTAAATGATGCTCGCAGCTCAAAAGACGCCCCGTGGAGCCAACACCTCAACTCTGGTTTTGGTGATCGGAAACTCTCTGGAGACCTCCACCACGATGCCAGCGTCGCAACCCCACTGACGGCACCCAATTCGGACATCAGATGTGTCCGCGCCGTCCAAAACAAGAATCTAGGAAAAATGCTCGCCCAATTAAAGACATGTCGCACCTCCGCGGCCCTTCGTTCCGGGAATTAAAAATTCCTGAAACTTTCTCAAAAAGTGTGTCTCGTCGATACAGTTCTACCTCCAAAGACGGCACTCAAAACGGACTCCCGTAGTGGAAAGTATGGGTGTCCGAAAACCGAGGGGGCAAGGACCCTATGGCTGGACCGGCCTCGGCCGGCCCGCGGCTTAGCTGCGCGGGTCTGCCGCAGACTCGCGGTCCGTGCGCAGACCGGCCGCGAGGGCCGGTCGCGGCGGCGACATGAAGACCCGCGTGGCGCGGGTCTTTGTCGCCGCATGGGGGTCGCGCGCCGTGACCCCGCAGTCACTGCTCCCTGGCGACCGCCGCCTCACCGAGGCTTTCCGCCTGAGCCCCGACCTTCTCCTGACGCCGCCCCCTCACCCTGGACAGACGCCTCCTCATGCCGTGACACACGCGAACGCCTGCGGACACCCCCCTGCTGCCGCTGCGAGCCCCCGGCCGCCTGCCGCTCGGCCGAACCGCCACGCCGCCCTCCCAATCCCCCCATTTCCCACAAACTTCGGCGAACATCCGTGAGCAGCTCGGGACTCGGAATTGAAATCCGAAACATGTGTCAGAAAGCGTATAAAATATACTACAAGATTATGGGATTTTTTGAGGATAAAGCAACAAATTGATGCATATAATCAAACTCAATGGGATGATCAGAAATTAAAATGCAAAACGCATAATCCTACCTCGATGGGCTTTGCCCGAAGCTTCGCCACGATCCGTCGGAGCGGCACCTCGCCGGACCGTCTCACCGGATATGGAGGAGGAGAGGGGAGGGCTGCCTCCTGCTGCTAACCAGGTGGGGACGAAGAAGAGGGAGGTGGGTGAGTTAAGCGTTTAAATAGAAAACCCTTAACCACCCGCCCGTCGGCCCGAACCCAAACTCTCGATGGGGTCGCGGTTATGCCTCCCTTAGGGTAAACACCACCTCCCAAGCCCAACGGCGGTCTCCGAATTGTAATCTGAGACCCCGTTCAAAAGTTATAAAACTGAAAGGTCGAGGCCCCCAAATTATGAAAACGCCCCTGGGGCCATTTCTCACAGACGGCCCGCGCCTGCGAAAACTACACCCCTCCTAGAGTAAACGACTTGTTCTGAACTCAATGGTTCCCTCAGTTTTCCAAATTGAGCCACCATTTAAGGTATACTTGCGTTTAACCATTAAACGAATTAATTAATTAATTTATTTATTCGTTTAACATTCCGAAAGTGATCAAGGGGTCCCAACATCTCGCGCCGACAAGTTTTATGTCGTTCCTAGGGTAAACAGCCCATTCCGGACCCATCCGTACACTCGGATCTCTGATCTGAAGCACCGTTTAAGAGTTATCCCATTTATTTGGTGTTTCCAGTGTGAACGCACTGAAAACTCAATTCCGGCCACACCGGGGCTCGGAATCGCACTCCGTCCGAAGGCGCTACTCTGGAATATCATCAAGTATATTCCAAAGTTTTTCGAAGCAAAAAATGTGTTCTTATAGATAATATTTTCATATCTACTAAATATTCATAGCACACGAGCATCGACCCTGTTGGTGGGGACTCAACAAGTGCATCCAAGAGACCTAAGATCAAATCCCGGTGGAGACATATTTGTGGGATATTGTTGAAGTACTATAGTAGGTATTGTATAAGTACTAAAGAAGGCATTATTCGGTACTGTAGTAGCCGAAACTATTCATCCATCTGGGCCTCTGGGCCACCAGCTTGGTCCTCGAGTCTTCAGAGGAATTTCGTCCACCCAAAGGCCTTTTGGCCACATGATTATGCTGATGTACCAGTCAGAATACATGGGAAAAGGCTTTAGATGACGATTTAGGGAAGGTGAATTCACTAGAGAAGAGCTAACCGGAATTGGAAGAACAAGAGGGTATGTCATTTCCATTGGTACCAGGCCTGTGCAACATTGCATAGGAAAGCTAGCCGACCAACCCCGAGAAGTTGGAGTGCAGATGTCATGACATATGCTCAGGAGGATTAATTCCATGTTGTCTTGTTTGGGTGATTCTATCTAATACCTATGTGTAATGTAATTGTCTCTAGGCCTTCAGGACTTGTAAGGGTTCCACCTCACCCATTGAAAGGTGTATTATCCAAATAACAAAAAATGAAGACCTTTGGGCCATTCAGACTGATTAAATCATCATAGAATTTGTTTTGAATTTTTTTAATTAGTAAATGATTCACTTATTTGGATTAGTCAATCACTGATTCTATATATTCAATGAATAAAACCTTCAAGAAATTGTACCTCTTTTCCTCCAACGGTGAACTTGTTTATTTGGAAATTATATAAGCATAATATATATATACATATATATGTATAACGGAATGTTCATACCTCTTACAGTCTTAATGGGAGACCTGGTCCTTCAAAATCACATTAAAAATAATCCAAAGAAGTGTTTCATAAAATTTTGGATTATGGGTTATGGTGATGAGGTGGGGAATTTAAATTAATATCAACTGATGAGTTTTCATGTTTGACCAATAATATCTTGTTCCATGCTTAAATATTGTTTGGACATGTATATCTACATATAATAGAAACAACTATTATACATAATAGTAGCTATATTTGATATACCGACATTTCAATTTCTTATATAACTATCCTACACTATAAGTGGTTATATAAAGGAAAGCAGTGACACTAGAATCCCCAAGTGAAAATTTTTAGTTCCAATGCTACAAGATATCTATAGGGGATTTGCAGTGTCAATACCTTTGGTAGGATTTTAATGAAATTAACATTAAAAAACAAGTTTGTACAAAATATTAGGCCTTTCCCTAAACGAGACTTCAACCTCATTTGATTTGTACCATGCACTATAAGTGGAACTTGAATAGGAAGCAACTATAATAGAATCCCCCGATGGATTTTTTCAGTTTCGATGCTGAAAATCACCTAATGGTAATTCACAACATGATTAACGTTGGTTGGATTATATGTAATCAATCATAATAAAAATACATATACATCATATTAGGCATTTCCCTTTACCTTAGGTAAGTGGTTCTTCAATGGAAATTGGATACACTAGAATCCCTCATAAAGATTTCAAATTCTGATGCAACAAGTCTCATATGAAGGATTTGAATAATCATTTCCTTTGGTAGGATTATAAGGAAAGAAACCTTAATAAAACAATAAATACCCTATATCAGGACCATACCTATGCATTTTTATGTTTTTATTTAATGGGAACCATCTATATTAAAATCCCTGGGTGTATATATCGAAAATTGATCATGAAAATCTCTTGTAGGGAATTTGTTGCATCAATACATTTTAGGAGGTTTTAAGGAATACAAGATTAAAAAAAGGTGTACACCATTTCAAGCGTTTTACTATAATGGAGTTCAAACGTCATAAATATGTACCTTTCACTAATAGTGGTTCCTTTAAGGAAAGTGGTGTAACATCTCGGTTCTAGATGAAACTTTAAGGTGCCCTGTACTCAGTTGTCCACATGGCCTCAAGCGCATTTCCCCAAATTCTAGAGGCTGGCCACTAGCAGCGAGGTCCTAGGTGTGAAGGTGGGGAAACTATGCCTTCAATGGAAGAGTATAAGACAATAGAATAAAATAATAAATTAATAGTAGAAGCAGTAATACCATACCATAACGGTAAACAGTGGAAGACTAATATTACAAAAATAACCATATGTCATATAATTAGAAAGATGATGCTACATGTTACATATTCTAGAAAAAAAACAGGATACACCATAGTAATACATGATATGAGTACCAATGTAAAAAAATAACAAAAGAAGATCATAAGAATTACAATCCTTGGCTTTGTCCCATTCTCTCATACTCCTAGACAACATTTCAAGTAACTCTAGAAGGGTTTATACCCTTATCGACACCTACAACAATATAATCTGTTTGGGCCCAAAAGCCTAACCCAAAAAGGGTGTGACACTAAATCCTAGTAGGAAACCACCCATGATCTGTGCTAGTATATTAGTGAATATATATAATAGGAAGTGTACAATAATGAAAATAGTAAGCTAGGAAGTACTCAAAAATTAAACAGTCCTACAAGCACTGGTAATCATTTTCATTTTCTCATGTTCATTAATTAATTCAATCACATTAAATTATATAATTCTTGGTACCTGGAAGAAGCCCAATAACCCTTTGTAAAATTAAGTGCAACAGATACCTCAAAAGGCTATCAAAACAAGTGAGTGAAGACTAAACCCAAGCATGTGAATTGTCTTGGAAGACACATCATAAGTTATTATAGTTCAACATTCAATTTATAATTTGATTCTATATTTGAAATTCCTAAAATTTTTTAAATTATTACTCCTAGTGTAAAACCACCTCCATCTTATAACCCATCTATACAATCCTCTCAGGAACCCAGTCTCACTGTTGGTGTGGTGTATGTATATGTCAACTGGGATGTATTTGGATCCTATAAATAAGACCCTAATACCTACCAATACATTTAATCATTTCCAATAGAACCCATTCTTGTTATCCCTCCTTCCATGACTCATTCAACCATTAAAAATAGTCTCTATAAGCCTGACCACTACATCCGTGGCTCACTCATGATGTTACATTCAAACCTTTCATTTAGTTCATCCAGGGCATCCCTCAATGGATCCATGGGTCACTGAGGTGTATGATATAATAGTCACATGAACCATTCCATTGAATTCCAATCAGAATCCATGGTTCACCCATTACTATTTACCCTTTAGTAATGTCATGTTCAAATATCCATTTCATTTAGGCATTAAAAGTTTGAACCAAAGACATCCAATATGATCATAATCATGGTACAACCTCATAAGGATTGGCCTTCCAAAATACTCACATGGGTATAACTCATAACAAGAAAACATGTATATTAAACTATTACATGTATTTCACAATAATACCTCATAAGGGATCAATTTATGTCATAAGGCATTCAAGTAATCTAAATTGTTACAAGGATTAAATTATTGTACTCACGTGGGAAAATTATATGATAAGAATAACATGCAAATTTCCCTATCACAAGGATTAACTATCAACTATATCACATGGGAATTTCATTTAATTAACCAATTCTATTTGAAAAATCCCATTAAGGGAATCCAAGGAATGCCTTAGGCATCCTAGGAAAAATGGCTAAACATTAGTCATCAAAGGGAAAATGCAACCATGAGGTGGCCCTAAATCAAGGTAAACAACCAAAAACATGATTCATATCACATAATTAATCACCTAAACAACAATAGGATATAACATCATATAAAATATTAATCAAGCTGACAACCTAAAATGGGTGTGCGACACCCCATCACATATATTCAACATGAAAGTCATTGAATGGCACGAAAACACCTACCTCATAGTCGTATGACTCTCCTCATAAAAAAGTGGATTCAAATATTACCTAGAACAAAGTGGATTTAAAAAAAGAGGATAAATGAAAAATATTTGATAAATTATTAGAGATATAAATAATGAATCATGGCTCAAGCGGAATCGATAGATTATCTAGTGGGTTAAAACACAACCGATATCGATCAAATCTGAGTTCAGATGTTCATTCGGGAGCCAAAACAAGATCTGGCACAACTGTTTGAGAGAACCCATTGAGCCGTAAATCTAGAAATGAAGAAATGAGGATATTTCCCATTCTAAAAAACAAATTACATGCCATGTGCTTGTAAATACATGGCATGCATATGCAAAAATTTCCCCCTTAAGCCGACCTCCACCTCCACGTCATAAATGAGTCTTGTCGACCTGCCGACCTCAACACATGATGTGTACTTGAGATTACACAGTGTGTAACCCTTTTTCATGTCATGTAACAAGCCAGTAGCCAGTGATCAACCGGTTTCCCCCCTATTTTTATATGTAAAAAATGAAAAGAATATATCTAAACCTCAAATTAAGAACCAGGTTCTTACAAACTTCCCCCTTAAAGAAAATCATCTGTGAATTACCCTTTCAATGGTGCTTAAGAAATATCTGAGAACAACTCTATCCACTGTGATCATACATCAGTCTCCCTATCTTAAGTATCATCCAACACTCTACGATTCTTCTATAACACCCGTAAAAAAGGAAGATACTAACCATGAAAAAAATTCGTGCTAAGATCCACAATTCATATAGGGTTCTCCTCAAAGGATGCATCAACCTATAACTCAACTTCCTCAGGATGAAGACTTTGAGAGATGTCTAGAATGCAATTCATCAACTAAGAATCATGTAATACATCATGTATATCTTGATTCCTCTTAGGTAACTGCAACTGATAGGCAATCAGCCCGACCCTTTCCGGAATATCAAACAGCCCGATCTATGTCGGTGAAAGCTTACATTGTCTCCTTATTCTCTTGTGTCCCAACCATAGGGAAACATGTAGGAAAACATGATCCTTGACCTAAAACTCCAGAGGTCATCTGCGGTGGTTGAAAAAATATTTCTGATGAGGATATGCAGTAGCCATCCAATTCTGAATCAACTGAACCTATTATGTGGTCTCCTGGACAAGATGAGGTCCCAGCATAGCTGTATCTCCTGCCTACAATCAACACAGGGGTGATCAACATGGTCTACTGTACAAATCCTCATATGGAGCCAACTGAATAGTTTCCTAAAATCTATTTTATAGGAGAAATCAACCATGGGTATGTGTTTCTCCCATGAACCCCCAAAATATTGGATGTATTCCTGAAGAATTTACTTCAACACCTGAATCGTGTGACCTACTGGCCATATATTTGGAGGTGGAAAGCCGTGCATAGAAGAACCTATTTACCCAGAACACTCCATAGTCCTTTCCATAAACAAGAAGTAAAGTGGGAATACCTATCTAAAATGGTAGAATGCAGAACCCCATGTAGTCATACAATCTCCCTAATGTAAAACCACCCAAGCTTATCAACACTAAAGGTTTCCATGATCGACAGAAAATGTGAATCCTTCGTGATCCTATCAACAACAACCCATATTAAATCATTAAATTGAGGTGACCTCAGTAACCCCATCATGAAATCCATCACGACATCATTCCACTTCCACTCAGGAATGAGTAGCTACTTTAAAAATTTGGCTGGTCGCTGGTGTTCTACCTTCACCTGCTGATCGGTGGGACATCTCAGGACAAAACCATATATATCCCTTTTCATACCTAGCCACCAATACTGACGATAGAAATCCTGATACATCTTGGTGACACCAGGATTCACTTCCCATAAAGAAGCATGAAATTACTGCATTAGATCCTCACACATGTTAGCTAAAACCCATACACGACCATGTAACCGCAGAACACCATACATACCTATGGTCCAACCAGGTGGAGGGTCCTCACCGACCACACTCTCCTATAGCACTAGGCCTTGGGAATTTGATAGACGCCTCATCCACACTCTATCTAGTAGGGAAAAGGTAACATATAAGGATGAAATGAAATTAAATCCCTGACTGTCGTGCACCTACAAGTATATCTCAGAGGACAACCCCATAATATTTCACTCACTACTGTCCTTATCTACTGGTGGTATCTGATTCATCCTACTCAAATCATCAGCCACGAAATTTATCTTACTAAGTGTGTAGGAAATCTTTAAGTCAAAGGACTGAAGGTATTCCAACCACCTTCACATCCTCAGATTCAGATCACATGGTGTAAATATGTACTTAAGACTTTTTTGGTCAATGTACACCACAAAATACTCTCCCAATAAGTAATGTATTATACAATGTAAAACATGAACAACTAAAACATACTTGTGATTTTGTGTCAGGTAATTACACTCATGTGGCCTCAACTACTGAGAAATATAAGTAATGGATCAATCCCCCTCTATAAGAAATACTCATAGCATGATACCTTATGAATCCTAATAAATTGTGAAACGACATCCCAGTTCTGGAAAAATCAGTATCGACATTGAAGTCAATCTCCCTTTAAACTCATGAAAGGCCATCTCATAGGAATCTATAACAAATTAATTCACACCCATCTTAGTCAGGCACATAAAAGGTGTTGCTAGGAAGGAGATTTCCTATATAAAATCCCTCTAGTAACCAGCCATCCCTATGAAACGTCACACCTCAAAGACATTCTTATGATACTCCCATGATACTACTGCTCTCACATTCTCTAGGTCCACTAATACTTCTATCTATGAGATGATGTGACCCATGAAGTGAATCGAATACATACAAAAGTTGATGTTTGTGAGCTTAGCATATAACTAATTCTTTCATAGTGTACTCAAAATGATCTCATGATGTGTGGCATTATCATGTTGATTGGGATAATACACAAAGATATCATCCAAAAAAACCACAAAAAATGAATCAAGATATGGATGGAAAAATTAGTTAATTAGTACCATGAAAACCAATAGTTTGTTTTTGTGACCGAATGGCATAATAATATACTCGTATGGACCATACCTGCTCCAAAAGGTTATTTTCAACTAATGATAATTGGATCTCAAATTTATTTTAGAGAAAACACGAGCTCCTCGAAGATGATCAATGAGACCATCTATTTATGGTAGAGGATACTGGTTCTTAATTTTTAACTCATTCATTTGTTGATAATCCATTCATAGCCTGAGGGTACCATCTACCTTTTTCTCAAAAAGGACTGGTGAAACCTAAGGAGAAGTACTGGGTTATATGAAACCCTTAGCTTCAAAATCCTCTAGATACATATTGATCTCGTGATACTCTGTCGTGGCTATCCATTAAGGTGGAATGTGTACCATTGAAGCTCTTGGCACTAGATTGATAGATAACTCTACCTATCTCACTGGAGGTAAACCTGAAAAGTCGTTTGGGAAGTCATCCTAGAAATGATCATCCAATGGAGGGAAATATGACTAACATTTCCCTTGGTCACCCAGATATAAACATGCAATCTATGATGCAATCCTTACCTACCCCGGATGCTCGAGTCCATCTCAGATCAACGAGACATCCCATTCACCCTTGTGTAGAAATGATGTTCCCTCCGGTGACGTAGAACTCACAATACAGTGATATATGTCGACAAAAGTATTGAATGGAGACCAAACATTCCATTCCATGAATGATGTCAAATCTTATCATATCTATGATATAGAGGTCCCATACAAAGTGTCACCCACCAACCTCAAGGGGGTACTCCTTGAACTAACACACACTTTCTGTTCTAATCCCTAACAGAGTGTCTAGAATGATAACATCATCAGAAGTAAAAACACAAAGCCCAAGGCTCTCAAAAATGGGAACAGATATAAAATAATGTGAATCACCTTTATAAAAATGTGTAGAATCTAAAAAAGAGGTGATTTGAATAGTACCTTTGAAAGTAGAAGGTTTGGGATCCTAGTCATGTTTGGTATGTTTCACTACATAAGTCTGACCCATACTACAGACCTGTGACACTTCCTAGAAACCCTGAGCTGATCTACATTGCTATCACTAAGAAATTGGGGTCTACATACCATGGCCATGACCACTAACTTTACCTGACCATCTAGACATGTTCCAGTTCCCTGATTGATGAGAATCTTTTGACCCTACTCCTAAATGTGGAGTCGATGTAGACCCTCTCTCACCTGCTATAGGTGGAAATGTCCTACAGAAGTGCTGAAGATGGACCAAGTTTCAACAAGATTGACACTTGATCGGGTATTTTGGACACTAGAACCTTATATTCCTCTGCCTACCACACTGGTAGCACCTCATTTGGATACCTAAAGATGCATTCTGACTACTACTGTCTCAACGGGAAAGCTGTAGATGACGCTTCTTACTGCTGATCAAGACAGTACCATATCTCGGTGTCGAACCACCCTAGAACACACTTCCATATTTTATTATATTATTCTCGGTAATCAGTTCCTGATTCACTATATATGATACAATATTCAAATTGAATACATTTACCTGTGATCAGACATCGTACCTAAGACAATCCTAAAATCACATAGCCTTCGCTATATCCTTACCCATTAAGATAGGTGCAAATCACTGGAGCTCAATAAAATGGGTAGAATAGTCCATAAATGATAGCATCCCCTACTACAAATGCATGAACTCCTTGTCTCTATTGACCCTCAGTGTCTTAGGAAAATACTAATCATAGAAGACTGTAAGAAAATCTCCCTATTCCATACCCCGATGATGGTCTGACTGAGTATTTACATCCCACCATCTCTTGGGGAAATCAAAAAGTATACACATAGCGATCTTTACCCTCCTGTTAAGATGCGTCTTCAGATTATAGGAGATCGAAAACATGGCCCCTAGCCATGACTCTACAGCCTATGGTCAATAATCCCCCAAAAATGAGGGTAGATGCTACTGATTAAACACTTGTGTCAACATTACCATAGACATGGTAGGGTGTTGTGATTTGTGAAAGGATTTTATCAACCTTATAAAGATTTCACAGAACTATGAATCAACACATGAATCTAGTATAACTCCTAGTACCACAACTTGTACGACTGGAGAATACAATGGTAGCCCATGGCCTACCACCTCTGAGGTATGATCATCGCCACTCTTTGGGCGTACTACTGGAGGTCATCGTAGAAGAATACTCTAAATGATAAAGAACACACTTAAGTTCAATTTCATTATCAAGGTTCATAGTTCAAGAGTGAATGAACTAAATAGGAGAAGATAACTCTCAAAGGTTACCAAAAGTGGAGTACACAGAATGTAAAAAGACAATAGGGTGTGTACCCTAAAGCTCTTACCAGGGTGTGTACTTTCACTGGCCTGGGCATATAACCATCTAAGGTACATGACATGTATGTCTTATACACATAATTCTATGAAAAAAAGTATCATTATGTGTCCCCATCACATGGATGGATACACAGTTACTAACCACACAATGTTTATACATAGTACACTACATGTACTTAATAAAAGCATTCTTCCCGAATAGAATAACACATGGAGTATGTTCATAGAACCATACAAAGTTTTTTCTGGGTTTATAGATAGTAAACTGCTAAAACATCCCCAGAACCCCCATTTTGGAATAGTAAATCAAAATTATTCCAAATTCTAATATGTTTGGGCCCATAATCCCTATCAATCAAAGTTTGGAATCCATATATATAGCACATCATAATAAAATTCAATACAAGACAAAAACATGATGCACAAAATTTTGATCCAAGAGGGACCATACATATCAGGGACAAAATTTTGGAATCCATACAATTTGAACCACAACACATACCAATACACCTATTACAACAGCTTGCATATCAATCATGGTATCTATCATAACAACATGTAATCAGTAATACTCTCTAAATGGCATGGTAGGAATGTATTTCACGTGATTTCTAAAAAGTTCCTATATGATGAATGAGGTGACATGAAATCATATAATTAGTTTCCAACAAAATAGAACAACAATGATATCAATAAAAACAACACAATACAAATGAATCACCCTGAAGTGAAATCGAATCAACTGTAAGAACTCAAAATCCAAAAGTCAAAATTCATTTAGAGGAAATTTGGATTTTCCCTGTACATGGGGTTTCTAATCTATAGAAAAATTTATTACCAAACTCCATTACTCTCCAATCCTTATATAATGTCACTAAATAGTAAGGAGAACCAGAAAATAACATCCTCTAAGACCAATTTGTAAAATCCCAGATCCTGATTCCACTTTAAGGTGCCCCATACACAGTTGGCCACATGGCCTCAAGATCATTTCCCTAAATGCTAGAGGCTACTGACTAGTTGTGAGGGCCTAGGTGTGATGGGTGGGAAACTATTCCCTCAATAGGATAATAAAACAATGTATAATAAAGTAATAAATCAATAGAAAATGTAGTAATATCATTCAACAGAAGTAAACAATGAAAGACTGATAATAGAAATAACCATATGTCATATAATTCAAAAGATGATGCTACATGTCACATGTTCTAGAAATATATCCAGACATGATACACTGTAGTAATACATGATATGGGTACCAAATTACAAAAAAAAGAACAAAAGAAGATAAGAAGCTTCACAAGCCTTAGCTTTGTCCAATGATCTTCTACTCCAGAACTACACATCAAGTACCCGTAGAAGGGTTCTTACCCTTATCAACAACTGCAACAATATAATCTGCTTGTGACCAAAAACAGAACCCAAATATGGTGTGAGACTAAATACCAGTAGTAAACTACCCAAGATCCATGCCAATCTATCAATGAATATATATTACAAGCATTGTACAATAATGAAAATAGTAAGCAAGGAAGTTCTCAAATGTAAACATTCCTATAAGCACTCATATTATTTTAAATTCATTTCATGTTCGTTAATTAATTCAATCACATTGAATTATATAAGTCTAGAGATTTAGACTAATAATGACAACACACATGTAAAATTAAGAGCAGAAGATACCGTAGAAGGCTATCTAAACAAGTGAGTGAAGACCGAACACAAGCTTGTGTTTTGTCTTCGCACACGTATCATAAGTCATTCTATATAAATATTCTATTTATAATTTGAGTCTATATTTGAAATTCCTAAATTTTAATTCAAGTATTACTCATTTTTTAAAACCACCTCCATCCTATATCTCGTCCATACGATACTCTTAGGAAACTAGTCTCACTATAGGTGTGGTGCGAGTATATTTCAACTTGGCTGTCTTTGAATCATATAAATAACACACAAGTATCTACCAAGACATATAGACAATTCCAATAGAACTCATTCATGAAATCCCTCATTCCAGGAATCTACTGTTCTTTAAACATTGTCTCTATAATCCCAACCACTACATTCATGGCTCGCTCAGGACTTTACATCCAAACCTCCCATTTCATCCTTCTATGAAATCCCTCAATGGATCCATGGGTCAACTAATGTATAAGGTATAATATTCAGATGAACCTTTCCATGGAATTCTAATTAGAATCCATGGTTCTCCCATTACTATTTACCCTTTAATCACATCAAGTTCAAATATCTATTTAATTTAGGCATTCAAAGGTCAAACCAAAGACATCCTATATGATCACAATCAAGGACCAATATTATAACGCTTGGCCTTCCAAAATACTGACATGGGAAGAACTCATAACATGAAAAAATGTAAATTAAAATATTACATGGATTTCACAATAATAAATCCTAAGGGATAAATTTATGTCACAAGCCTTTCAAGTAATATAAATCGTTACAAGGCTTAAATAATTATACACACATGGGAAAATTATATAACAATCCTAACATGTGAATTACACTATCACAATGCTTAACTATCAAATATATCACATGGGAAGTTCATTCAATTAACCAATTCCATTTTAAATAACCCATTATGGAAATCAAAGGCATTCCCATAGACATCCTTGGAGAAATGAAAAAAAATTGGTCTTACAAGTGAAAATGCTTCCATGGGGTGGTTCGAAATCAAGGTAAACAGCCTAAAACATGCTTCATATCACATAATTAATTACCTAAACAACATTAAGAAATAAATTGGGTAAAAATATCAATCAAATCGACACACTAAAATGGGCGTTTGGCACTCTGACAAATATATTCTACATAAAAATCACCGAAAGGCATGAGACCACCTACCTCATAGTCGTATGACTCTCCTCGTCCAGTGTCAACATCTAAATCAAACTAGAATGGAGTATTTATACAAAAATAAGATAAATCAAAAATATTTTAAAACTTATTTCAGAGAAGAAATATTTAATAATGGATCAAGTGGAATCGAGAGCTTATCGATTGGGTTCAAACACATTTGACAGAGATTAAATCAGAGTTTGGATGATGATTCGGGAGCCAAAACGAGCTTCGATGCTGCTGTTTGAGAGAAACCGACAATACCTCTCTCAGGAAATGAAGAAACAAGGCTACTAACCATTTAAAAATAATTACAGGCTAGGTATTTAAAAATACATGTCGAGTATATGCCACAATTTTCCCCTTAAGCCTACTTCCACCTCCACATCATAAATGAGTCATGCCGACCTGATGATATCAATACACTATGTGTACTTGAAATTAAATGGCATGTAACTCCTACTCATGTCATTAAACAAGACATTACCCTATAATCGACCCGTTTCCCCCATCCTTTCATAAGTACAAACCAAAATGAAATGATCAGTACATTAAAGGATGAACTGGGTTCTTACATGTTGCTACACATGAATCCCCCGATTTAGATTTCAAGTTTAGATCCAATAATTATCCTTTATAGGATTCGCAACATCATAACCTTTGGTAGAATTGTATTAAAATCAACCCTAGAAAAAAGAAGGTTATATTTTGCCGTAACAGTTTTTGAAATACCAATGTCACAACTTCATAAATAAGTATCATGTAAAATAAGTGGTTCTATAAAGGGAAGAGGCTACACTAGAGCCCCATTGTGGAGATTTCCATCTTCAATGCTTCAAATATATTGCAAGGGTTTTTCAAAAAAATTAACTTATGTAGGATTATAAATAAATTAATCATAATGTTTTTTGTCATTTTATAAAGCCTTTCTTTATACCTTTGGTAAGTGTTTCTTCAATGGAAAATAACTACACAAGAATCCCCTGAAGGAGGTTTCTAATTCTAATGTTGTAAATATCCTACAAGGGATTTTCACCATTATTGACTATGGTAAGATTATAAAGAAATAAACCATAATAAAAAATGTTGTATTTTCCAATGGTAATTTTGGATATACCAATGTTACAACATCATTGATAAGTTATAGGGACCCTACTTTTTCCTACATGACTATTTCATCAATTTAAAGATAAAAAACATAATAGAATTACAAAAAAAGGAAAAAAGTATCATTGTAATTGGAATATTAGGCTCATAAAAAACTGGTATGTAATAAAGCATAGAATTTTATTCAAACCCTTCTTATTTATCCTTTTAAAATCTCACTTTATCCTTAGTACATATAATCACCTAAGGATATATGTCTTAGAAAAGGTGAGATAAAATCCCAGTAAGAGGATGAATAAATGATATAAATGAACATGAAATGGGTAAGAATAAAAAAACATCATTTCATAAGTATAATATTATCATCAGGATCATTAGGGGAGTTATTAGATAAAGGAATGGAATGTGGTAATGCATAAAAAAATGAAACATCATGTCTTAGTGGTCAAATACCACACATAGTTGTGAACAAAGACAACTTAATGTTCACACATATTATATGTGAATAATCATAACATAATCATTGTGAAAAAATATATCATCATGTTCAGTCATAATACACATCATATCATGGATACATAACATTACCCAATGCATTTTAGGGATATATAATTTTGGGCCCATCTGTCACATCAACACATTTACATAATCATGCATGCCACATAGAATGTATATCAAACAAAGTCATGAGGTAACCCATGTAACAAAATATGATTAATAAAGATTTTATAAATCAAGAATAAATTTGGGGTTCCCAAATGAAAATGAAAAAATCATATACAATAAAATATTTATCATCGTTGAGCGAAGCAGAAACAACTCAAGAGGAGTCAGAATTAATTTTGGATAGAAGAAAACTTTTTTGAAAATATTTTTATTTGTCATAAAATCAGATTAGAAACATGTATATCCTTGAAAAAAGGGAAGAACATTGAAATTATATTTACATAACATTAACAGAATATATAAAAATAAATTTTTCAAGAAAGGGGAATATCCTAAAGAAAGGGAATTGAGCTTGATAATCCCCTGACCTTATGTTCGAATGTGTTCAACACTTGCACTTAATAACCTATATAATGAAATTAGTGTCCTTGATTAATGAATGAAGAACTTATTCTACATGTTTTTTATTTATTATAATTTTACTATGTTCTTTTATGTATATGTTGACGAGATTTAGAGTTTAAAAATATTTTTCTAGGAGAATTTCTTTTCAGGGTTTCATGGTTGGTTTACTTGTATAAAATTGTGGACGTCATTATCAAATGGTAATAATTTTCTAAAAGTGAAATTAAATGATATTAATTAAATTAAAAATTTTAATAGGTCTAATATATCATTTTTATTTATAATATGAGGATGACTCATCTGATAATAGAATAATGATAAATGTTTAGTTTATTTTGGCGGGTTTTTCGAACATTATGAAATAGTTTTTTATTTAATATTATGTCTAAAAATTTCTTCTAGAACATTAAAAACGATATATTATACATATTAAAATATTATTAAAATAAAATAAAGGTTTAATGTCTATTATTGAAGTTGATAATGGAAATCAAAAACTCATAGTCCATGAAGATGGTGAATCGACACATCACAAATGAATTTTTCATTTTAAGAATAAAAGGAGAGGAGAATATATTTGATAATGAATATTCCATGAAAAAAACAAAATTCATTATATATGAGATAATTGAGTTATCATGCCTCTTTTAATAGGGTAGGTAAGGAGAGGATATGAAATAAAAAGAAATTAAAATATAGGGATTGTGTATTTTACCTATTGATTCTTGTCCCCTTGATAACCTCCTTAAGGAACTTGGGTTTGGACTTATGTTGAGACCAAAATATATTGGACATGGGAAAGAGGCATAGGATGATAATTGGGTAAAAGTTTGACAAGATGCATGGATTGGAAGGTGTGAGGAGAAGAGTTAGTATTTATAAAGGAGTAAAGGGGTGTTTTTGTCTATTTTATTCATTTGTTTATTATTTTGGGTTAAGAATATAAATAGTGTTGTTTTCATGAATTCCTGAAGGATTTGTATTTGTTTTATTAATTTTATATTCCACAATTACTGGTTGATGGGTAGACATTGCATTATTTGTAGACCCAAAGGTACTAAGCCTTAATACATTTCCATTTTAGTCCCAGGGACCAAATTCCCAACCATAATCCACACCCTATTTGATACCAACTATTTTTTGAACCAAAAAAATAATCCTACAAAGTTTCTCAAGTAGCAATCCCAATGTATGGGTGCATGGGCTTGGTACTGATGGAAAGGCCATACCATCTCAAAAATCAAAATATGAGAGAATTATTGGGGATTTTTACGTGATCTGACCTCGTCTCGGACTGCACCCAGGATATGATCCAATTTTTTTTTTCTGAAGACAATTTTATGTGATCACATTGCACCTCTGTGAAGTCCATATCACTTTCTGGCTGAAGCAACCATGCCAAATCCTCTTCATCGTGTAGTTTCTTGACCCGACCATTGTCCTCCCCAATGAAGCCCACTGTATGACAACCATTTTATTTTTTTTACATTAATAAATCATTTAATCACTTAAAGTTACACATAATAAAAAATGATAGATCAATAAGTATAGATTCTTTTGGAATTAGTTACACTTTATTATAGCTTTAATCATGAAAAACAACATCTTTATTGAAAAATCATTAACATGCTCGAGATTAAAACTTCATGGGATATCTTAAGAAAAAATCATAAGAAAGGGGTGAGCTAGAAAGCCTAATAAGGGAGTAAACATAGAATAACATGAAGATAGTAATATATCTTAATAAATTCATATCAATGAGGCATAAAAGAACCTGAATCATAAAGCATGATATAGAATGATATTCATAACATGGAAATGTGGCAATAACTTAAAACACTGCTTCATAAGTTAAGGATAAACTGCCAAGACATAATAGTGAAAAAGTCCCACAAAGGAATTAGGTAAAATGCTATTCCAACATAATGTATAATGATAATCAAAATTACCCAATGTGTTGGAGTGAAATATAATTCTGGGCACACATGTCACTTTCATTTCATTCTCATGCTTAAATGTGTCACATAGATCATAAAACATGGATTCATTTATCATCATAATTTATTTCAAGATTATGGTGTGTGGAATACATACATGTATGTCCTAAATTAAAAGCTATATGTGAATAGAAGAGAACATCCTTTATAGGTAATGGGTATGGTATTGACTACAAAATTATTTTGGAATGGAAATTCGCGGTGCAATTTCAGCAGCCTAACGATGTGATATGAGAATTCATAAAAAGGAATGAAGAGAAGATAAAGGGGTATATAATAATATATAAATGAAATTTAAAGTAATAGGTTCATATAAATACATGTTCCAAATTAATTAATTTGGAAATAGAAGTCATAACATAATAAAGTTACATGAAGATAGAGGAGGAATGTAATAACTCTTACGAATCTTTGGCATGGTAACAAGTGTACATGGGAGGGATTAATGAGAGAGAAATTGGTCTCTCATTATTCAAACATAATAATGGAATCATGGGGGAGGTGAAACAACATACCCCATTATTTGTAATTTAACAAAATGGTGTAACAATATAAAGAATCTTGGATAAAAATGAGAAAGGAAGGAACCCTTACTTGAGTGTGTGACTACAAAAGCTTGAAGAGGGGCTTCATGAAAGATTGGGGCGCCTTAGGAGGGTTATATAGATGTTATTTCAGATTAGTGATGTGTTCCATGGATTTTTAGTGAAGATAGTTGGGAGGTTGGGTGGTTTTTTATAGGAAATGAGAGGGGAATTCTTTAATATTTAACAATATTAGGTTTTGGAGTCTATATAATTAAATATTAAAAAAACAAAAATTCACATGGGTTTTCCTAAGGGTTTTCCCCAGGATTGAAGGTTTTAATTATTTTATTAGGAAAAGGGATTAATATATTAGAATTTTGTTATTTCATATGTGGAGGTGAGTCACATTATTAAGGACATGGAGTTAAAATCATAAATATATTATACATTTTGGTGGATTCTTAAGGGAATTATAAAATTAATAAAATTATCATAAAATCACATTATTTTAATGGAAAAAATATATTGGGCATATAATACCCATTATATTATTTATTACTTCATTTTTTTGATTTTATGATGTCATAAAACAGACATTATATTTATATGGTATTTAATTTTTACCCGAAAATTTTTCTATCTCATAAAAATTTGGAAAAATCACAATTGGATGATTTCAACATTCTGATTCCAAAAAAATATTCATTTTATTTAAATAATTATCTAAATATGTGCATTTTCACTTTTAATAAAATATTTGACATTTATAGTAACATGCTGGGTTTTTGATAATAACAATTTTTGAACCCTTATAAAAAGTACATTTCACATCATAAAAATTATAGAAACATTAATAGTACTTACTTAAAAACAATATTTTATTAAAATAATATTTATTTCAAAAATTCATTATTTCATTAAAATAAACCCCTTAATTGAATTTGAATGTAACCTAAAAATAAAATTTATGTTTAATTGAATCAAAACCAAAAACATATAAAGAAAAAATTAAAATGAAAATATATAAATTATCATATAATATAAATATTTAAATTATAAATGCCATGATACATAATAATTTATTACACCAACATACTCCCAAAGAGTATGGTATGTGACAGTGTTATTTTCATTGGGCCGTTCGACGAATATGGTTTGGACTGTGATCTTGATGAGTGTGAACTTATCTCATAAATGATTTTTCTCAGGCTTTATCTCTAGATATCATCATGGGATTTGTCAAGGGAAAATACTGTAGAATCTCTCTCTTTCAGAAGCTCTGATAAATGGACTTCATAAGGAACGATTCTACTTATTGAGGCCATCGCTTCCTTTGTGTAAGTCAATAAGATTTATTAAAGCCCTATATTTTTACTAACCATGTGATCATCTCTCGACGACTATATTAAAAATTGTAAACATTATTAATAGTCTTTTGAATCAATAAAATCATGTACGACCATGTGTTTTATATATAAATTTTACAAAATAAGAAATTTAATTAAATGAAAACGTAAATTTTATTTATACCAGTTAGGGTTATTACAATCTTCCACCCCTTAAGAAATTTCACCATAAAAATTTTCATTTACCACATTACAAAAGATAAGGGTAACTCTATTTAATCACCTCATTTGATTCCCAAATTTCTTCTTCAAACATGGGGTTTCTCCACAATACATTGACAAGGTGCATTGTCTTGTTCCATATAACTTTGTATCTAATATCTATGATATTCATCAACTTCTCCTCATTAGAGTGGTCATTATCCAATGGTACCACCTATGGACTGAGTACATGTGATTTGTCTGGTATGTGCATTCTAAATATGGATACATGGAATACATCATGTACTTGAGATATGTTATGTTGGAGTTCAATTTAGTAGGCTACTGTTCTGATGTGATCATGGATCCTAAAGGGGCCGATGTATCTTGGAAAAAGATTTCCCTTAATTCCAAATCTCATCAATTTATTCCTTAGAGATATGCTAAGGAAAAGAATGTCTCCAAAATCAAACTCTATGTCTCATCGATGATTATAAACATTTATTTTATTTCCACTCTGAGCATCCTTGATGTGGTTCTGAATGGTGTTAACCTTCTCAACCATTTCCTCAACCGTTGAAATACCTAGATGTTTTTGTTCCCCAAATTCATCTCATCATGTAGGTTTTTTGTAACTCTACTAATAAAGGTATTTATAGGGATACATTTGTATTCTTGAGGGGAAACTATTGTTTTAATAAAACTCAACTAGAGGAAGATGTAGATCCCATCATCATTTGAAGTCTATCGAGCATGATCTAAACATGTTCACAGGTTATTGGATAGTCCTCTCAAATTGGACATCTGTTTATGGGTGATAGGACAAGATGAAGTTTAAATAAGTATTTAGAGAATTATGAAGACTCTTCCAAATCATAGAGGTGAAACTTGGAACTTGATCAGATACAATTGATAGTGGTTCACCATGCAGGATCACCACTTCTCTAATGTATATCCATGAAATTTGATCTGTTTATAAATCATATCGAATCATATTGAATTGTGATGTCTTTATAAGACAATCCACCATAACCCAGATAGAATTATTTCCTATAGATTTCATAGGAAACCCATTCAAAAATTCCATTGTTATGTTTTCTCATTTCCATGAGTATGGGTAATGGTTGCATAATCCCCTTATATTTTATCATTTCCACCTTCACTTGATGACATACAAGACATCATGATGTATATTCAGTGATATCTTTATTCATATTGTCCCACCAATAGTGTTATCAGATATCTCGATACATCTCTGTGCTTCTAGGATGGATAGTGATGGTTGAGCTATGTGCGCCATCCAACATCACCTTCTTTAACATAGTATTTTATTCTACACATAGTCCTGACCCAAATACTACAACACCTTATTTATTAATAATGAACTCTTAGGATTTCCCTTTTCTAATATTTTACACTTTCTTTTGAATTCCCATATCATCTCTTTGATCATCCTTTAACCTCTGTAGAAGAGATGGTTGATCAATCACTTGTAAAAGGATTGATGATGTTCCTTCCATTATGATTCCCATTTATATCATCATGAAGTCTAATGAGATCAGATCCTTATCAATTATAATCAATAAAATAGTTTCTAGATCATTTCTACATAGAGTGTCATCCAATTTATTCACTTTACCTGGATGGTAGGGAATTGAATTGTCATATACTTTGATCAACTCTAACCGTCTTCGTTGGTGCAGATTCAACTCATTCTATGTGAATATACAATTGTGGCATTTTTGATCCATATATATTGTAAACTTCTACCCAAATAGGCAGTGTTTCCAAATTTTCAAAGTGAAGATCACTATAGCCAACTCTAGATCATGTGTTGTATAGTTCTTCTCATAAACATTCAACTCCCTTGAAACATAGGCAATGAATTCTTCATTTTGGAACAATACACATCCCATTCCATTCTTCAAAGAATAACTGAATACCATGAAAAGATCTCCACTTGTAGGTAGTTTGAGAAGATGTGCAATGATAACCCTCTTTTTTATCTCCTTGAAGCTCTTTTCTCATTCATCATTACAACAAAACTGGACTCCCTTATGAGTTATCTTGGTTAGAGGGTTTAACAATCACAAGAAATTTCTCACAAATCGACAATAATACCCATATATTCTATGTAAACTATGGATATATATAAAAAATATTATCTTCAACCATCCTTTAATTTCCTCAGTCTTTAAAGGGTACAATGATATCCAATTGCTTGTGATGATATACCCCAATAAAAAGACTTCCTTCAACCAAAAATCAAATTTGTTGTACTTATCATATAGATTCTCCTTTCCCAATGTCTATATCACAGTACTTAAATTATCCTCAGGATCCCTCTTACCTTTAGAGTATATTAGAATATCATCAATAAATACTACCAATATATTTTCAAGGTAATCTTTAAAGATAGTATTCATTATGTCCATGAATATTTCTGGAATATTAGTGAGCCTAAATGGAATTAAAATGAATTCATAGTGCCCGTACCTTGTAAAAAAGGAAATCATGGGTATATCCTCCTTCTTCACCAAAACATGGTAATAACACGACTGAAGATCCACCTTGGAAAAGTATTGTTCTCCACATATCTGATTGAAAAATTCATCAATCCATGGTAGAGGATACATTTTTTATTATTATCCTGTTGAGTTCATGATAATCAATACAAAGGCATATTGACCCATCTTTTTTCTTAATGAAGTGGACTGGTGCACCCCTAGGTGAAGCACATGGGTGTATGAAACCTTTATCTAGATTATCATGTAGTTGTTTCTTTAGTTCCTCAAGTTCAACCATTACAATTCTATATGGAGTCTTGGATAATGGTAATGGACCATGCCTAAGATTAATTGAAAATTCGACCTTTCATCTAGGAGGAAGACCAAAAAGTTTCTTAGGAAACATATCAACATATTCCATAACAATGGGAACGTCTTCAAGGATGATTATTTACTTAGAATCAATCATTTGAGCTAGATACTAATTCTCATAGGGAAATAGTATCCATGCATGAGATGATGGTTCTATAGACGATTCATACATTTCCTTGCATTTGTACAGAATTAGTGGATGATTCACAATACAGAGAGTGATTTCATTCTTGTGGAAATTTATGTTGAATATATATAGGGAATCTTAATTCATGCCTATGATTTCACCAAATTCCACCAAAGGGAGTATGACATGGTTCACATGAAATTTCAATCCATAATTGTTTCACAAGGAGGAGTTATATACTTGGGATGAAATAATTTCTCCATTTTCCATTTTAACTGATAACTCCACTTCCATGCATTCTGATGGTGAGTAAATAATTATATTAAACTTTGGTGATATAAAGGAATAATTATAAATATAATAAAAAAGTATGTTTACAATTCCTGAAAGAATAACTAATGTACCTATCACCACTATGTTGTTAGGATTAACTTTAATAGTTGTGATGGGGAAAGCTCTCCCTTGTTTCCATGGAGCTTATTGGTTGACTATGAGAACTATTTTCTTAGTGAATTGGTTTGAGAAATTCCCTAGTTCCTTGTAGTTATAGAAAAAAACAATGCATTGAGGTTTTATCGTAGGATTGTTTCCTCTGTTACAGTAGCCGGTTTTTATTGCCGACAGTCACTATCTAGGTTACCATTCTTCCTTCACCTAAATCATTTCCTTTTCTTCTTCAAGAAGTTTCTAGGGTGATTCATTTCACACCTTTGGCAAGTGGGATGTTGAAATTTTAGGGCCCTATTAGATCTCTCTATCAGACCACCAAAATTGGACTCCAAATTACACTTCTTATATCCGTGATACCATTTTGATTTTATGATATATATTTCGTCATTGAGGGCACATCAGAAAATTTCCTCATAGCTATCAAAGTCATGGACCATTAGGGCTTTCTGTTGGCTAGGTTTTATGCAACCAAATAATCGGTCAACCTAACATTCTGGGGTATTGAAAAATCCAAAGGCATATCATGCAATACTTGTGATGTTTTCCTCATTCACTTTAATAGATTCATTGTATTTTTTCTTCAGGGAAAGGAAATACCTTTCAATCTTATGTTAGAGGGTGTGAGGAAAATATTTATCAATTTATTTTTTCTGTAAATCCTTTCATCCCATCAACTTGATCTCTTGATCAGGATTCATATTTTTGACCAATATGCACCTGTAATGGCCCAGACCTCTCCAGTCTATTACTTTGTAAAAATAAGGGTTAGGAAGAGGCCGCGTGAGTATCGTGGGAGAAGGATTTAATTGATGGGAGAGAGGGAGTAATTATAAGATAATAATGGGAATCAATAATAATAATAATTATTAATGAGAATGATGGAGACCCATTGATGAAATTGAAAGAGGATTTATTACTATTATATTAAATAATAATGCTAATGATGGCTTTTAGTGTGTGATTAATTAAATGGAATTTTTTTTAATTTAATATGAGAATGAGCATGGTAAACTAATTTAATTGGATTAAATTATAATATTAATGTGGGGTGTTATTATTATTAATTTTATTAATAATAACAATGGAATAATAAAGAAAAGGGTAGACGCCACTTTTGTTGGGGCGTGAAAAAATTGGGGAAGAAAAAAAATTAGATTGGATAGAGAAAGAATTTGAAAGGGTAAAAATAAAAAAGATTGAAAAAAATAACAAAATCAAAGAAGAGATGGGGCATGTTGGGCATGGAATAAGGTCAAGGGGTGGAACCACTTTTGTTGGAGCGTGAGGGAATCATGGAAGAATAAATGATATAGGAGAGAGGGATGAATTATAAGATAATACTGAGAATAAAATTAAATCAGAAATAATTGATAAATGGGGGATATAGTGATGAATTCCAGGATGCAAGGGAGTCCAAATAGTGATTGATTGTGGAGTTAGAAAAGTAAATAAATAAGTAATTAATAATAATAATAAAATATTGTTATACTAATTTTGATGATAAAACACTATTTTCACTATAAATCCTTCGTGCGACATTGGTTTTATGAACCGTCAGTGGCACTGCCACCCTGACTTCGAGTCGAAAATTAGGATTCCAATATTGGATGTCTTTTTCTGGTTTTCGGATTGGGTACCTGAAACACTCATGAATTAATAGATTTAATATTATTATTAAATCTTCGACCCGCTATAACTCCTGTTTGCGACGTCCGATTGACTTCTCGTCAGTGTCAATGTGATCCTGTCATTAATATGATCGATTATAGTCTAATGTTTGATATTAAATTATGGTTCATGGATCAGGTACATGAAACACCCAATAATATTATTATTATTATTACGGGATCTTGTATCAAAAATATCTCCCTCATACGGTGTTGGAATGGCGAACCGTCTATGGCGTTGCAACCCTAAAATTAAGATGGATGATTCAAAGACCATAAATCCTATATTAATTATTCCTATGGCTCGGGGTGTTTTTACTTGGTCAAGCTACGTGGGTTAATGTGATCCACTTTTAATGGAGAATTAAGTGTATCCTAAACCATCATCCCATTAAATCTTCAAAAGGGACAAGATATCATCCAACCTTGTTCTTCCTCTTTGTTCTCGACTATGAGATGCTAGAACCATTAAATCCTTCCCTTAGGAGTTGCACAATCAAACTTTACTCCTCAAATCGATTCCACTTTATTTTGATGCAACCAAGGAATATCGACCAATTTTCAATATAAGGTATGTTTTATAGTCATTCCTTTGGGATCATATCCTCCTGTTTTTCCATTAAATGTTATAGATTGAAATATCCATGCTTTTAATGGGGTTTTTCTTGGGGTTTGGTTGGTACTGTCGTACCGTGGCATCCTCGGGTGGATGTAGTTGTCGCGAGAGGAGAATCGTGACCCGTTGTGTGGATAAAAAATGTGAGGAACTATTTGAGGTAGGGGATTCATTGCTTCTCTTTCCTTTACATGAAACTATACAGTTAGCATGTTTAATCCCACTAGATGACAATGGAATTGACATAATAAATATTTTAACTGGATAAATAAATTGATATCAATCGTATGTTATTGCCTCTTATTTTTAAAGATAGTGTGATATCTATGCTTGCTTTTCTTAGCTATTTGTTCTTGATAGAAATCAGTAAAGAAGGTAAACCGGGATTAATTGATAATTGTTGGAAAAAGATAAAGAGGCATGTAAACGAATCTGGTTCTAGTAGTAATTTGATTTTAATCAACTTGGCACAGTAAGAATGTATAATTATTTGTCATAGATTACTGATTAGGTTTCCCGAATTTGGAACCAACAAATAATAAATTAGTTAACCCAAGATGGATTAAAGAACTGTTGGCTATTAAAAGATAATTTCTTGTAGGGTTCTGAGTTACCATCTTGTTTGTTTAAGGGCTAAGAGACCTATTGTGAAGAATTTTGTTTTACTGTTGCTTTTGATTTAATGTGTTCCTGGATGGTTTTGGTAATATTTGGAGGCATAAAGGCCCTTTTGGTTGTGGCAGTAGATGACACATTGAGTGGCGAGATGCATCGATTTATGTATTTGGGTGTCAGGGGGGACACCGGGGAGGATGGAATGGAGTGAATGTGATTGTTGGATGATTGGTAATTATGATTGGTTGTTTATCTACATTACATTTCCCCACTCCTCAAGGAAATTGGTCTTACTTACCCTTCTTCCGAAAGAGGAGAAGACACGCAGGGTATGCCAAGTGATTTCCGTGTTTAGATTCTCAAGGAAGGATTGGTATATCACCTTGCTATAATTGGAAAAGACTCGACGGGTAGTACATCTACACACCGTGTGGATCCCCCTTGGGTTTATTAGCATATAATGTTTTTCTAGAATGCCAGGGAATGTGGTAAGGTATTTTATATAATGAATAATTGAAAAAATGGTGTTAACCCATGGGTATGGAGATGCTGGAACATAACGATGAGGTTTTAATTTTGAAGGAACAATTGACTTTGGGTGTGATGCTAATGAAATTTAATGTGGAATTGTTCATGGTTAATTAATGTTTAACGAATTAATTAACGTAAAGTGGAATTGAACAAAGGGAATGTATTAATCTAATAAATCTCTTTAAATGGTTGTGTGCTTATAGGATACCTAGTCTCATAAGTAACAACCCGGAGTTTGAGAGACGTTTTCTGGAGTTGGGTCTAAGACTAGGTTATGACCATACCGTGGTTGTAAGTTATAGTATATTCTGTAGTTTTTTCGTGTTTATTTATGCTACTCCACCCTGTCAGTAAGGGAATATAACACCCCAGGGATTCTAAGCCCTGGGGGGGGGGGGTGTTTTCCCCCACATTACGGTGGGAGGATGGATGGATGACTACCCCCTTTGGCCCCGCTCTCTTCTTTTGGTAGTTACTGGTGATGGCAGACACTTTGGTTAGTTTAACCCTTATATGTGTGTAGAGGGCTGTAATGGATTGCAGTGATTCACACACATATATTCTGGATATAGTTTTCTATGGACTACTATATCTGTATCGTGTATAGGCTATGATGGATTTAGGATCCTTACTCTGTGTATGGGTTGTAAGTGCTTGAGGTATAATACCCGATGTATGATACACGTTATGCGAGCTATGGTGGCTCTCAAAAAAATACTTGGTTATTATGGTGTGTGGATGTGGTGGTTTTGTTGCATGAGGTGCATATTGTGGTGCTTCACCCATGTGTCTGCGGGCAAGACTTTTTGGAGAGAGATGCTCAGGATGTGCGACGTTGGGGAAACGTAGTAATCCAATGGGGAAGTAGTAGCAGGGTACCATTAATATTTTTTATTATATGCTATATTCTTGTATACGTTACTTGGTGAGAGTTTCCATGGTGAGGATGGGAACATAGTATACCTTTTTAGGTGATTAGTTAGTTTCACTTTTTGGTCACACTGCTTTAGCATGCTTTCTTTACTTTTGAATGAGAGGCCTCAGGGAGGATCCTACTAAGTATACTGTTATACTCACCCTATGTATATATAAACTGTTTTCCATGTCACTTGGAGAAAGTTGGAGATCAACCTGGTTTCTACTAGATTTGGGTGGCAGGAGCTATTTGGGGTTGTGGTTGTTGGTGTTTTTACTTTCTTTTGGGTACTTGTAGTTTTCCCCTTTCAGTTGTAGTACTTTTTCATGGAATTTCATATGTGTACTTGGGTTTTTGTTTGTATTGCATTATGAGTTGGATTTGATTGGTGTATATCTTATCTCTCTCTTCTGCATGTTTTCTCTTCGAGGGTAATGCCTCCCATTTTGTTTGTTACTATACCCTCGGTGCGAGTCACCAACCCGGGGCCTAATGGAGGTGGGACTCGGGGGTCATTATCTCCCTTCTCACATTTCTGGCCCAGGAGGGGTACACCTTTTGGGGAGGGGGCCATGATAGTGGGGTATCAGAGTTCTGGTTATGGGATAGAATAGAGTTTGGAGTTAGGCACAAGTGAGGTTGCATGGGTTGGTAGGGAAACAGTGTCATTCATGTTTAGCAAGTGAGGCAAACACTGGAGACCAGCTAAGACATAGGCGTTTAGGGACCCCTATGATCTGATGTATGGATATTTAAGTTTACAATGGCTACTAAACATGGTGATACTAGTTGCAGGTTAGAGACATAGGAAAGAATCATGCATCATTATTCTTTGTGCCTGTGTTTGAATGGGTAGACCTTGAGATAGGTTAACCTAAAACTAATAAAAGAAAAAAATTAATTAATTAATGTTGAGTCTTCTATATTCCAGTTTTAGAGTCGAGTTTCTTTCTTCGAATGCGAAGGCGTCCAGTCGCCAGGAGCTTCTTACCCTTTGACAGGGGAGCTCCTGTGTTCGAGAGTTTGGAATCCATTTTAGGAACCTTTTATGATATTCTTCATACCTACTGCAAGATGTGGAGGCCAGGGCGAGGAATTTTGAGGAAGCTTTGTGTCCAGATATCCTGCGCGAGGTCACCACATTTATTCTGAAAACATATCTTTAGGTACTGGCAAGGGTATAGGTTTTTGAGAGGGATTTGGCCCCGACCGGATCATCAAGAGAGGGGAATTTTCATGATTACTCACAAAGAGGAAATGTGGTCCAGGGTTCCCATTTTTCAGGGAAGAAGAGTTTCAGTTCAGCCGGGGGTAGATCCCAGCCCTTCACATCTTGTTTATCCAGAGAAAACAACTCTTAGGATTATGCAAAGGGATCATGCACTTGTTTTTCTTGTGGCGGTCATGGTAATCAGCAGCGAGAGTGCCCAACCATTCAGAGCGGTCATCGTGCACCAGGTGCTACGCTCCAAGTTCCTCCATTGAGGCAATTCCAGTTGAGGCAACAGTAGCTGATTGCAGTAGCTATATATTAGCAGAGGGTAGATGGGGCAGGAAGATGATAGCCCCATGATGCTCCCCATCCTCAGAGAGCAGTGCGAGGCCGTGGTGGTGGTCGTCATCAGGGTTAGAGAGGCTGTAGAGGAGGTCGTGGTTATCTCCACTCTCTAGAGTTGCCAACTCCAGGTGATCCAAAAGTCATTCAAGGTACCCTTTTCATGTTTTATACCTTGGTGTATGCCTTGTTTGATTCATTATACACACACTCCTTCATATCACATATGCTTGTCCATGCTTTGGGACTTGAGGTAGAGAGGCTTCCATTGCCCTTGGCGTTTACTACACCTGTTGGAGGTTGACCTGAATTGTTTGAAGTATGTAGAGACTGTGAGCCTGTTTTGGGGAAACACCGCTCTTGGGGAGATTTACTATGTTTACGAATACAAACATATGATGTCATCCTTGGCATGGATTGGTTGTATTCGGTGTAGGATATCGTGGATTACTTCAGGAAAAATGTCATCTTCATTGGTGTGGATGGAGAGGAAGTTGTGATTGTTGGTGAGCAATATCCTCAAATGGTTCATAGGCGCATTCCATCCTTATCATACATGATGGATGAGATGATGCTGAGTTCTTTAGAGGTTCAGCAATTGGTATTTCCTAGGGTCGTAGAGGAGTACCCTGATGTCTTTCCAGAAGAGGTTGTATCATTACCCCCTCAATGAGAGATCAAGTTTGGGATCGAGCTACATCCAAGAGTGTCTCCTATCTCTATTTATCCATATAGGATGGCCCCTTCCGAGTTACGAGAGCAACATATACAGATTGATGGTCTATTGCAGTGCGGTTTTGTTTGGCCAAGTGTGTCACCATGTGGTGCACCAGTTTTGTTCGTGAAGAAGGCTGACGGTAGTTTGTGGTTGTGTGTCGATTATCATCTCTTAAACAAAGTGACAATAAAGAATCACTATCCTCTTCCATGAATTAATGATTTATTCAATCAAATAAAGGGTGAAAGTTTGTTCTCAAAGATCAAATTGTGGTCAGGATATCATCAGATGCCTGTGAAGGATGAGGATATACCAAAGACTGATTTTCATTGTCATCATGGGCATTATGAGTTTGTTGTAATTCCATTTGGCATGACGAATTCTCTAGTTGTATTCGTGGGATTGTTTATGCTGTGTTCTATGAGTTCCTAGACAAGTTCGTGGTAGTTTTCATCGATGAAATCCTTGTGTACTCCACATCTGAAGAGGAGCATGCAGAGCATCTATGAGCTATTTTGGGAGTTCTTTTCCAACATCAGCTATTCGGGAAGTTTTCGATGTGTGATTTTTGGTCTCGAGAAGTTATTTAATTGGGGAATTTTGTGTCCCAATAGGAATTAGATGTGGATCCATCAAATATAGAAGTAGTTGTGTCTTGGGAAGCCCCCAAGACAGTTTCAGAGGTGTGAAGTTGCCTTGTTCTCACAGGATACTATAGGAGGTTTGTAGCCAATTTCTCACACATTGCGACTCCACTGAGAACTTTAACTAGGAAGGATCAGGGATTCATATTTACTGATCAGATTTAGTCAACATATGATTATCTAAAAGAGAATTTAGTAAGTGCTCCAGTCATTTTTCTTCCAGCTGAGAGAGTCCATTTTCATGTTTTCTACGATGCTTCACTTCTTGGGTTTGGCTGTGTTCTCATGCAGCAGAGGTCAGTTGTTTCTTATGGGTCTTGGCAGTTGCGTCCCCACGAATGAGAATATTCCACCCATGATATTGAGTTGGCAGCCGTGGTGTTTTCTCTGAAGTTGTGGAGACATTACCTCATTGGTGAGTGCTTTGTGGTTTTCGCTGATCATAAGAGTTTGAAGTATGTTTTCTCCTAGTGTGACTTGAACTTATGAAAATGTCAGTGGATGGTGTTCTTACAGGAATACAACTTTAAAATATGATATACTCATAGAAAAGGGAATGTTGTAGCTGATGCACTAATCCAAAAGTCACGTAGTGATGTTGTATGTGAATCTGGTGATTCATGGAGAGTAATGGAAGAACTGTCACCATTGAATTTTGATATGGGAGATGTTGGGGGTAGAGGTTGCCTTTTTCAGATGATGATACAATCATCTCTGGTGTAGAAGGTGGAAGAGTCTCAGTTGGGGGATCATGAGGTGGAGGCCTGGAGAGACCGAGTGTTTTTTGGTGAGGCCCCTAATGGTTGGTCAGAGGAAGAACAACATCGAGTGTTGTATCATGGAAGGATTTTTGTTCCCTTGATGATGCGCGAGACGATTCTCAGGGAGTTTCATAGTTCGCCCTTAGCAGTACATCCTGGCATGAAAAAGATGTACCGATCCTTGAGGAGTCAGTTTTGGTGTCCTGGACTAAAACTTACGATTGCGGAGGTTGTGTCTTGATGATTAGTCTGCTAGAAGGTGAAGGCCGAACACCGTGTTCCTGGTGGTCTTCTCCAACCATTAGAGATTCCTTAGTGGATGTGGGAGGACATATCAATGGACTTTGTTATAGGTTTACCTCAAGCTTCGAGAGGACATGATGCTATTTTAGTGGTAGTGGATTGTTTAACAAAATTGTCCCACTTCGTAGCGATTAAGGAGTTGATCTCAGTTGAAGTTTTGTCGAGGTAGTATCTAGATGATGTGGTGAGACTTCATGGAGTCCCTAGGATGACCATTTCTGATCAAGATCCTCATTTTACCTCTAGGGTGTGGCGAGGTCTCAAACATGCTTTTGGTTCTCAACTATGCCTTAGCACTGCTTTTCACCCTCAAAGGATGGTCAGACAGAGCGAACCATTCTGACTTAGGAAGACATGTTACGCACTTGTGTTCTTGATTTTGGAGCTTCATAGATGAGGAAATTACCCTTGGTGGAGTTCGTTTACAATAATAGTTCTCACTCCACCATCGGTATGGCGCCATTTGAAGCCTTGTATGTTCGGCCTTTCCGTTCTCCGTTGTGCTGGATTGGGGTCATGGAGTCAGAAATTCTCATACCGAAACTATTGCAGAATACAACAGAGATGGTTCAGGTGATTCGTGAGAGGATGAAGACAGTGCAAGATCATCATAAATCATATGATGATCATATTAGGAGGACCTATGAGTTTATTGTTGGGGATCATATGTTTCTGAAGGTGACTCCCCATCGTGGGAAGCGATGGTTTGGTCGTGGAAGTAAGATTTCTCCCCGGTTGGTTAGGCCTTTCGAGGTGTTAGCTTGTGTTGGAGCAGTGGGGTATCAATTAGAACTTCCCCCACAGATGAGTTGGATACATGATGTTTTCCATGTATCACAGCTCCATCCTTATCTTCAAGATGATTCTCACATTATCTATTGGGAATGGATCGATTTTGATGATTATGCAACCTCTGTGGAGCGACCTGTTGATATCCCAGACCGTAAATAGAAGGTGTTGCATGGGCGTTCTATCCCCTTAGTTTGTGTCTTGTGGTGACACGGTGGCCTGGAGAAGAGTACCTGGGAACGTGAGTCACAAATACGTGCTCAATACCTAGATTTATTTGATGTTTAACTCTATTCATGTAATGATATTCCCTTTGTGGTTAGACCTTTCATGTTTTATTTATGAATTTCTTTTATTGCTTTTGTGGATTGAACTCTTTTAAGAGGTATATTGATGGGTGGATGTTCAAACCATGTTTGTTTTGCCTCTTTAGGTTGGTTTTGAATTCTTGATGATGAGAATGTTTTGACAGGTATCTGATATAATGGCCCAGACCTCTCCGGTCCATTACATTATAAAATTTAGGGTTAAGAAGAGGCCACGTGAGTATCGTGGGAGAAGGATTTAATTGGTGATAGGGAGGGAGTAATTATAATATAATAATGGACATCAATAATAATAATTATTATTAATGATAATTATGGCGACCCATTGATGAAATTGAAAGAGGATTTATTACTACTATATCAAATAATAATGGTATTGGTGGCTTTTAGTGTGTGATTAATTAAATGGAATAGTTCTAATTTAATATGAGAATAACCATGGTAAACTAATTTAATAGCATTAGATTAGAACATTAATGATGGGTGTTATTATTATTAATTTTATTAATAATAACATTGAAATAATAAATGAAAGGGGAGGCGCCACTTTATTTGGGGTGTGATAAAATCGAGGAAGAAAAAAAAAGAATTAGATTGGATAGAGAAAGAATTTGAAATGATAAAAATTAAAAAGATTGGAAAAAAATTAATAAAATAAAAGAGGAGATGGGGCGTGTTGGGCATGGAATAAGACCAAGGGGAGGCACCACTTTTGTTGGAGCGTGAGGGAATTGTGGAAGAATAAATGAGATTGGAGAGAGGGAGGAATTATAAGATAATAGTGGGAATAATATTAAATGAGAAATAAATGATAAATAGGGGATTTGGTGATGAATTCCAGCATGAAAGGGAGTCCAAATTGTGATTGATTTTTTAGTTAGAAAATTAAATAAATAAGTAATTAATAATAATAAAAAAATATTTTTATTTTTATTTTTGATCATAAAACACTGTTTTCAATATAACTCCTTCATGAAAAATTGGTTTTACGAATCGTAACCGGTAGTACGACCCTGACTTTGAGACGGAAATATTGAGTCCAATATTGGATGTCTCTTTTAGGTTTTCAGATCGGGTACCCAAAAAGCTCGTGGATTAATATATTTAATAATATTATTAAATCTTTGACCCCTCATAACTCCCGCGTGCAATGTCTGATTGACTTCTTTTTAGTGGAAATGTGATTATATCATTAATACGATCGATTCAAGTCTAATTATGGATATTAAATTATGGTTCATGGCTCAGGTCCATGAAACACCAAATAATATTATTATTATTATTATTATGGGATCGTGTATCCAACATATCTCCCTCATACGGTGTTGGAATGACGAATCGTCTGTGATGTTGCAACCCTGAAATTAAGACGGATGATTCAAAGACCAAAAATCCTATATTAATTATTCCTATGGATCAGGATATTTTTACTTGGTCAAAATGCGTGGGTTAATGCGATCCGCTTTTAATGGGGAATTAAACGTATCTCAAACCGTCGCCCCATTAAATCTTCAGAAGGGACGAGATATCATCCTCCCTTGTTCTTCCTCTTTGTTCTCGACTGTGAGATGCGAGAACCTTTCAATCCTTGCCGTAGGAGTGGAAAAATCAAACTTTACTCCATGGATCAGTTCTGCTTTGTTTTGATTCAACCAAGATGTATCGATCAGTCTTCGATATAAGGTATGTTTTATCATCATTCCTTTGGGATCATCTCCTCCCGTTTCACCTTTCCATGTTATATCATGTAATCTCCAGGCTTATAATGGGGTTTTTCATGGGTTTTGGTTAGTTTTGCCGTACTGTGGCATCCTCAGGTGGATGCGGTTGTCACGAGAGGAGGTTCGTAACCCATTGTGTGGATAAATAACGAGCAGAACTATTTGATGTAGGGGATTCGTTGCTTCTCTTTCTTTTATGTGCAACTATATTGTTAGAATGTTTAATCCCACTGAATGAAAATGTAATTGATATAATAAATAATTTAACCGGATAAATAAATTGATATCGATCGTTTGTTATTGCCTCTTTTTTTCTAGATAGTGGGATATCCATGCTTGCTTTGATTAGCTATTTGTTCTTAATGGAAATCGGTAAAGAACGTAAACCGGTATTAACTGATAATTGTTGGATAAAGATAAAGCGGCATGTAAACGATTCTAGTTTTAGTTGTAATTGGATGTTAATCAAATTGGCAGAGTAAGTAGGTTTAATTATTTGTGATATCTTACTGATAGGTTTCCTGAATTTAGAACCAATGAATAATAAATTATTTAACCCATGATGGATTAAAGAACTAGTGGTTGTTAAAAGATAATTTCTTGTAGGGTTCTGTGTTACCCTCTTGTTTGTTTAAGGGACAAGAGACCAATTGTGAAGATGTTTGATTTACTACTGCTTGTGTTTTAATGTAATCCTGGATGGTTGTGATAATATGTGGAGGCAAGGAGGCCCTTTTAGTTGTGGTAGCAAATGACACCTAGAGTGGCGAGATGCATCATTTTATGTATTTGGGTGTTAGGGAGGACACCGGGGATGATGGAATGGAGTGGATGTGATTGTTGGATGATTGGTAATTTTTGTTGGTTGTTTATCAGCTTTAAATGTCCCCACTGATCAAGGAAGCTGGTCTTACTTACACTTCTTCCAAAAGAGGTGAAGACACGCGGGGTATTCCACGTGATTTCCATGTTTAGATTCTCAAGGAAGGATGAGTATATGATCTTTCTATAAGTGGAAAAGACTCGACAGGTAGTACATCTACTCACCGTGTTGATCCCCCTTGGGTTTATTAGCATATAATGTTTTTCTAGAATGTCTGGGAATGTGGGAAAGTATTTTATATAATTAATAATTGAATAAATGGTGTTAACCCATGGGGATGGAGATGCTAGAACATAATGACAAGGTTGTAATTTTGATGGAACAATTGACTTTGGGTGTGATGCTAATAAAATTTAATGTGGAATTGTTCATGGTTAATTAATGTTTAAAGAATTAATTAATATAAAGTGGAACTGATAAAAAGGGAATGAATTAATCTAATAAATCTCTTTAAATGGTTGTGTGCTTATAAGATACCTAGTCTTAGAAGTAGATACCTAGATTTTGAGAGACGTTAGCTGCAGTTGGGTTTAAGAATAGGTTATTCCCATAGTGTGGTTGTGATTTGTAGTATATTCTATACGTTTTGTGTTTATATACGCTACTCCACCCTGTCAGTAAGGGAATCTGACACCCTGAGGACTCTGAGCCCTGGGGGTGTTTTCCCCAATATTCTGGTGGGAGGATGGATGGCTGACTACCCCCTTTGGCCCCACTCTCTTCTCTTGGTATTTACTAGTGCTGGTAGGCACATTGGTTAGTTTACCCCATATATGTGTATAGAGGGCTGTAATTGCTTGCGGTGATTCACACACATATATTCTAGATATAGTTTTCTACGGACTACTATAGGTGTAACATGTACAGTCTGTGATGGCTTGAGGATCCTTACTCGGTGTATGGGCTATAATGGCTTGAGGTATAATACCCAACGTATGATACACGTTATGCGAGCTGTGGTGGATCCCAAAAAATACCTGGTTACTTTGGTGTGTGGACATGGGGGTTTTGTTGAATGAGTTTCATATTGTGGTGCTTCGCCTAGGTGTCTGCGGGCATGCCTTTTTGGAGAGAGATGCTCAGGACGTGCGACATTGGGGAAAAGTAGCAAAATAGTGGGGAAGTAGTAGCAGGGTACCCTTGATATTATTTATTATATGCTATTTTCTTGTATTCGTTACTTGGTGAGAGTTTCCATGGTGAGGCTGGGAACATAGTATACCTGTTTAGGTGCCTAGTTAGTTTCACTTATTGTTCACTGTGCTTTAGCATGCTTTCTTTACTTTTGCAGGAGATGCCTCAGGGAGGATCCTACTGAGTATACTGTTATACTCACCCTATGTATATATAACCTTTTTTCCAGGTCACTTGGAGTAGGTTGGAGATCAAGCTGGTTTCTACTAGCTTGGGGTTGCAAGAGTTGTTCGGGCTTGTGGTTGCTGATATTTCTACTTTCTTTTGGGTACTTGTAGTTTTCCCCTTTCAGTTGTATTACTTCTGCATGGAATTTCATATGTGTACTTGGGTTTTCGTTTATATTGCAGTCTGAATTGGAGTTGATTGGTGTCTATATTATCTCTCTCTTATGCATGTGTTCTCTTAGAGGGTAATGCCTCCCATTTTGTGTGTTACTATACCCTCGGTGCTAGTCGCCAACCTGGGGCCAACTGGAGGCGGGACTCGGGGGTCATTATCTCCCTTCTCACATTGCCAGCCCATTAGGGGTACCCCTTGTGGGGAGGGGGTCATGACATCACCATTTATCAGTTTCACACTTCGCATGATAAACAACCTTAAGAACCTTTTCTTTTCTAGATCATTGAAGGATTGTGAGGATCATTCTTAATGGAGTTGATCCATTATTCAGTGATTGAGAGATCAAATGATCCCTTGAAATATGGAGGCCTTTGTCTCATAATGATCCTGATTGAAAATTATTAATTCTTGAAGTGGGGGGTGGAAGTTCCTCATGATTCATGTTTCTATTAAAAACTTTACATAACTAATAAAGTACCATGACAATGTTTTTGATTCCCACTCCCATAGGATTTGGCATCTCATTAGGACAATCATTACATTGATCTTCACATTATATGTTAGCCCAATTCCTATTATTACCAAGTATTTTATATTATAAAAGAAACATTAGGGGTATGTATTTTATACTAGTAAATACATATTGGTGAATTAAATGAAATTAAAGGGGTAACTTATAAATTACATTTATTTCCATATCTTATGAATTTCTTGAATTTAATATAAGTTATCTATGATCTATTTCGTAACTTATATTCTTATGGGAATTGTTTTGTTCACTTAATAATGGTTAATAAAAAGGTTATGAATTTACCAAAGAATATACCTTAGGATTTCATAACCAAGAGTGCAGCAAGGCCCATAGTCGTGCACCAATTATTGTTCGAACATCGTTCAAAGAGGAGTTTTCAGGTTTTACCCCAGGATACATCTTTTCTAGAGCCACATCCAATTTTTTGTATCTAGACAAGGAAGTATTTTCATGATAAATTATATAATCAATAATCACCAAATTTTATGGATGTCATTCTTATACTTAGACTTATCTCTAAGGCCTTTACTCAAGTTTTATAATCCTAATCCCAAAAATATCTAAACATTCCTCTGATACCAACTATAATAAACATGTTCTTTTTATTACATTAATACATGATTTAATTATATAGAATTACCCTTAATAAAACATGCAATATCTATAATCCTAGTTTCTTTGGGAATTAGGTGCATTTAATTACAACATTAGACATAAAAACAACATCTTTACTGAAATCATATTTGACATGATCGAGCTTAAAACTGCATGAGATATCCTCGAGAAAAATACATAATAAAGGCGTGACATGTAAAGGCCAGTGAGGGAGTAAACATTGAATAAAATAAAGATAATAATAATGTTATTCAAGGAATATCAATGTGGAATAAAGGAACATGAATCATAAATAATGATATAACATGATATTTATAACATGGAAATGTGGAAACAAATTAATACACTACACCATAAGTCATGGATAAATTAATAAGATGTCATAGTAGAAAAATCCTAATAAAATAATCATTTAAAACCCTATCCCAAAATGATGTGTCATGATAAAAAACATTACCCAATACATTGGAGTGATATATAACACCAAGTGTTCCCATCACATTCATTTCATTATCATTCTTTAGTGTTCCACATAGATAATAAAACATAGATTCATTCATTATCATAATTTATTACAAGATCAAGGATTTTGAAATAAATACATTTAATTCATTAATAAAAAGATATATGTGCATAAACGTTAATACCCATTATAGTTAATGGGTATGGTATTCACTACAAAATCGTTTTGGAATGGAAATTTACGATGCAATTTCGGCAGGCAAACAGTGTGTCATAAAAATTCATAAAAAGGGTTGATGGTAGATAAAGAGAAAAATATTCATATATAAATGAAATGAAAATTAATGGGGTCATATAAGTGCATGTCCCAATATATGAAATTTTAAAACAGAAGGCATAACATAATAATGAAATTTGATGAAACCGGAGGAATGAAATAACTCTTATGAAATTTCAGCCTGGTAACAGGTTTACATGGGAGGGATTAATAAAGAAGAAAGGGGTATCTCATTATTAAAAAATAATGGAAGTATGGGGGAGGTGAAAGTTCATAATCTATTATTTTTAAATTAAAATAAAATGGGGTTACAATATAATGAATCTAAAATAAAAAGGAGAAAGGATGGAACCCATACTAGAGTGTTTGATTTCAAAAGCTTGGAGAGGGGTTTCTTGGGAGCTTGGGGCTCCTTAGGAGGATTCTAGAGAGGGGAGGACTAAGTAAAGGAATTATAAAAGTATTTTTAATGATGTTAAGTGGGGTTTTGGGTGTGTATATATAGGAAATGAGAGGTGAATTCTTTAATATCTCACAAACATTGGTTTTAGAGTTTATATAATTGAATATTCAAAACAACAAAACTTCCCATGGGTTTTGAGAATGGTTTTTGATGAATATGGAAGGTTTTAATTATTTTATTAGGAAAACTACTGAAAATATTAAAATATTATCCTTGCTTATGTGGAGATGATTCACATTAATACAGAAATAAATTAAAAATCATAAAATATGTTATAAATTTTGTAGGATTCATATAGGAATTATATAGATAATATAATGTTCTTAAAATCACATTATTTTAATGTGAAAATATATATTGGGACAAAAATACGCAGTATAGTATTTATTACTACATTTTGGGTCATTATGAATTCCTAAAACACACATTATATTTTTACCCGAAAATTTTACTCTCTAAGAAAAATATGGAAAATTAAACATTGAATAGTTTTAGAATTTTGATTCCAAAAATAATATTTATTTTATCTAAATAATTTTTACATATGTGATTTTTTAATTTTAAAATAAGATTCAATAATTATTGTAAAATGTTGGGTTTTTGACAATAGTAGTTTTTTAGACATTATAAAAAGTACATTTCACTTCATAAAAATTACACGACCATTAATAATCCATAATTAATAATAACATTTTATTAAAATAAAATTATTTCAAAAATACAATAATTAATCAAAATAATCTCCTTAATTGAATTTGAATATGACCTGAAAATAAAATTTCTGTTTAACTGAATCAAAAACAAAATCATTTAAATGGAACAATTAAAATTAATATATATAAAATATTATAATATATATATTCATATCATTAAGGTCTTGATACATATACCTTTATTACACTAGTGTACATCATAAGAGTAAGGTGTGCGATTGTGAGATTATCATGGGGCCGTTTGGAGAACATGGTTTGGGTCATGATCTCGATGGGCATGAACTTCTCTTGTAAATAGTTTTGCTCACACATAAGTCTATAGATCTCATCCTCGGCTTATTAAAGGGAAAATACCATATACACTATCTCCCTCAGAAGCTTTGATAAATGGAATTCATATAGCACTAATCTTCTTATTGAAGCCATCATTTTATTTTGGACTCAATTGGATTTGTAAAAGCCCTATATTTATACTAATCATGATATGAATGATTGAAAAATATATTAATAATGGCCAAAATTCATAGAGGTCCTTTAAATCAATAAAATTAATGGAGTGTGTGTTTTTTTACACAGTAAAAAAAGTCATTTAATTAAATAAAAAGGGAAATTTCATTTATAATTGTTTGTGTCGTTAGACACTACACCACCAATAAGACCACCACCCATCTAGAGACAACCATCATCTTCAGGTTTTTCCACCCGTATCTCATCACCTAATGTCGACAATCACCATGATCCCCCTTGCATCCCGCTGTTGTCGAGACATCCATTACCCGATGTAGGATCGTCATTTTCCCCAACATCCTGGTGTTGTTGTGATTGACTCCACCTGACATAGGAGACACTAAGCCTCCAAAAAACCCTTCCCACCTATGAATACTTTCTACCAGACATACCCAACACCATGAACCACACCGCATGCACACACCACCTAAAACCCCATAAATCCCCAAATTTGTGAGTCTATTAGGGATTGAACACTGGTTGATGTAAGATTACATGGTGGACTTAATAACTACTGTTTATTACATTGAATATATACAACATGTATTTCATGATATTTGTATCAAATTAGTGCTTAAATTATCCATGATAAAAAAATTCATGTATTTGAGTTATAATTTTAAGTGCCATAAATTACCATATTTCATTATTCACAAAAAAATCAACTACATTATAAAAATCCTAAAAATTCACCATAACAATTTTGTGATATATAGATTTCAAAATATTAATCCAATTTATGAAAATAATTTACTAAATTAGAGAATTTTTTTTTAAATAAAATCATCATTTAATCTAAAAAATTCGATTTTAATATTATAACTTCTTTTATGGAACTTTGAAAAATAAATTAAGGTTTCATAAAAATAATTTATAATTATAAATCAAGAAAATTTTAATTTATGAATCTATTTTATGAAAATAAATTTTCATTCAAATCATTATATTAATTATAAAATTTTAAATAAACATTTATGTTTTAAAAAATATCAATACTAAATAATTTTTTTAGAAAATTTATTTAATTATACTATGATATAATTATATCATATTTTCATTTTAAGATTTGTAAATACTATTTAAACTTTAATTTGTGAGGTTAAAATTATATTTTATGCATTGCTATTCCTAAGGGCCGTATTACTATTCCAATGGATGGGTTACTATTTCATTAGTATAAGTTCTTTAATTTATATAAATTCAACTTATTTCATTATTAATTTATGGGAATGATTTTTTAATGGGTTATCTATGTTGTGTATGTATTTTATAATATGTAACATAATTATACGTAGTGAATTTCCATTTATAAAATTATGGTTTATTATATTCTACCCCCTTCAAAAATTTCACCGTCAAAATTTTGTTTTAGATACTCAGGTAAAAACACATGAGCTTATTTGACCTTAATCACTTCCTTTCATTCCCATTTCACTTGTTCATACTTATGGTTCCTCAAAAACACTTTTATAGGGTGATTCATATTTTTGTGTAGGACTTTGTATCTATGGTTTAAGATCTTCATTGGATTCTCTTCATGTGAGAGGTTATTCTCCATTTTTACCACCATAATATTAAGTACTTGGGAGGGGTAAAGAATATAATTCCTCAGGAGAGATAGATGAAACCCATCATGAAAATGCTCCATAATTTATATAAGTGAAAGACGATAGGCCACTGTTCCAATGTGATCATGGATATCAAAGAGGAAAACATACCTAGGTCCAAGCTTCCCTTTCATTCCAAACCACATGACTCTCTTCCATGGTGATATTTGAAGGAATTTTTTTTCTCTAACATCGAACTACATATCCCTTTAATTGTTTCCAGAATAGCTATTTTTATAACTCTAAGAATCTTTGATATGTTGTTGGATGGCATGAAAATTACATATCATCTCTTATACTAGGTCAAGTCCATGTATATTATATTCTCCAACTTCATCCCAAAATTTTGGAGTTATACATCACTTCCCATAAATAGAATTATATGCATCCATATGAATACTTGATTTGAAACAGTTTTTGTATGAGAACTCAATCAATGGGAGATACTGATCCCATCCACCATTGAATTACATTATGTAGGTTTGGAAAATATTCGTGAGTATTTGAATAATCCTTTCAGATTGGCCATAAGTTTGGGGGTGATAAGACCTACAAAAATTAGATTTAGTACTCAAAAAATGATGAAGGATTCCAAAAAAAATTTATGTTATCCTTGGATCAAAATCATAAATGATGGAATATGGAACTCCTTGTAGCCTCGCCACTTCCTTCACATACAACATGGAATTTTTTTCAAGTGAGAAATCTTCCTGAATAAAATTGAATTGGAAATTCATGGTGAGTCAATCCACGACAACCCATATCACATTTTTTACTTTGGATGGTTTAGGGAGACTAGTGAAAAACTCCATAGTGACATTCTCCTATTTTTATGCAGGTATATGGAATGGTTTTATCATCCATTTGGAATTTTGTGTCTATGAATCTACTTGATGAAATAAAAAACACCTTTAAATATAATCCAAAATTTTATTCTTTATATTTCCCCACCAGAAGTGTTCTCAATGATCAAAATACATATTAGTACTTCTTGGATGGATGTAGAAAGATGAGTTATGTGTATTAACTAGTAGATCATTCTTTACCTCAGATGATGAAGGCACAAAAATCCATGTTCAAAATGGAATCAAATCATCATCATTGATGTGGAACTCATGTAAATTCAATTCCTTTTCTACCATAAACTTATTTGTAGCTCGAGATCATCCCTCTGCACCTCCTTGATCTTCTCTTGGATAGATGGTTGGAAACTTATTTGGTAAAGGTACGATGTATTACATACCATTATGATTTCTAGATCTATGACTTACATTTCCATGAAGATATTGTCTTTCTCAATTTGCATTATAGATAGTGTAACATGTTATTTTCTTCCAAGAGCATTGACTACATTGTTTTCCTTCCTAAGATGACTGTGAATAGAGAAATCGTAGTCCTTGATTAGCTCTAACCATATAAATTGATGCAAGTGGAGCCCATTTCATGTGAATATATAAATTAGTCCCTTGTAATTAGTATATATGTCACACTTCTCACCATAGAGGAAGATTCTCTAGATTTTCATGGAAAAAATCACATATTCTAGCTCCAGGTCAAGAATCGGGTAGTTCTCCTCTTGGATATTCAAATGTCATGAGGTATATTTGATATAAAATTAACATTATTCATGTGTACACAAACTAATAGATTATTTTAAGTAGAACTGTATATCAAAAATCCTTATCCACTTTTTGGTATTATGAGTACAAGTGTAGTGTGTAGCCTCTTCTAGATATCCATAACAATTTACTCACATTATTCTATCTAGACATACTTTACACCTTTTTGTGTTACCATGGTTTGTGGGTTAGACATTAGTCAGAAATTCCCCACAAAACATCATTATAACCCATGTCATATAAGATTAATATGGATTTCTATGACACTATTGGGTCTGGTCCATTCATCAATTTCATATGTTTTTTATGGGTCCATAGAAATTTCCATCCTCATAATCATGTGCCCCATGAATGTGACTTTCAGTATTCAAAGGGCACACTTTCTAAACATGTAATATAATTTATCCTTCCAAAATTCCACCATAACAATCATTATATGTTTTTCATGTTCCACTATTCTCTTAGGGTAGATGTGAATATCATTGATAAAAACTACCACAATTTTTTCAATGTAGTCTATATAGATTATATTAATATAATCTATTAATATTTTTGGGGAATTAGAATGTTTTAAGGTTATCCTAAGGAACCCACAATTACCATACCTTTTATGGAAAATAGTCTTATTATTGTCATCCTTATTCAACTTCAATTGATGATATCCAGAACAAAGATCCACCTTTGATAAGTACTATGCTCCTTGTTGTTTTTTTAAATTGAGTAAGAGTCCTATTTTTATTATAAAAGAAAAGACCTCTTTCAATATAGGTATAGGGAGACACATTACATAGCGAATAGGCCTACGTCCAAGTGGCCCATGACAATGGCCTAAAACATTGGTGCAGTGTCATTCCCTGCATCACCCTGCCAGCATCACCAGACTTGCATCATGCTTGCATAACGACCTTCCAAACATAATTCCCTAGTCACTGCCTATATTGTAATTCCCCCAAGGGGATTTTAAGGATTAAAACAATGGAATTTTGGATGAATTATTACAGGCTTTACCACTCATTGGTCTCCCAAATTGAATTGGTTTCTTCATAATTGACCGAACAGGTCATCAATCCTTGAAATAGGATACTTAATCTTTATGGTGATCTTATTGAGCTCTTGGTAATCCATACGTAGCCACATTTATCCATATGTTTTTTTACAAATATCCCTGGAACACCCCAAGGAGATGCAATAGGGCATATAAACTATTTCCCCAAGTTCTCTTACAACATCTTCTTTACCTCCTCTAGTTCCATAGGGTACATCCTATAGGGACATTTTGAGATATGAGTGGATTTAGGTATTTTCTCTATTTAGAACACTACCTCAATATCTGGGATTTTTCGAGGTAACTCGTTATGAAATACATCAGTGTATTCCCTAAAAATATGAATTTCATCATGTTTGATTCTTTTCATTGATTCCAAAATTTGTGATAGGTATTACTCTTGAAAGGATATAAACACCCACACTATTGTGATATTTTTCAAAGGAGATTCAGGTTCTTCCTTTGATTCATATAGGATCATGGGATGGTTCAGAATTTGAAATGATGTTTCCATTGGTAGAAGTTTATGAGTTCTATATATGACAAGATCAAATCCATTCCCAGTATAGAATCAAATTACACTAAGGGAAGTATTACAAGAATTTATAGATAAATATTACCACATACGCCAATAGAAGAAGAGTCCAACTCTTAGGTTTCAATGATTTCACCACAAGGTGTTATTAAAAATATCACTACTACAAGGTATCGGGGCATAAACTCACTAGTTCTTGAAAAAATTTAGGATATAAAAGAATGAATAGAACAAAAATCAAATAATCCATTTTCCATTCGTAAGTTAATAGAAAATATACCCTATATGACATGGTTTTCTTGCTCAAATTTAGGAGTTATTATTAAATTATATTTTCCATTCTCCTTTGAATTTGGTTGCTTCTACACTAATTACCCTAAAGGGTCATATGTTTAGTGAAATTAATATCATATTTACCTTCCTCCCCATAGTTTAATCATTTAACCATAGGATGTAAATTAGGATCTTACATTATTTACTCTATCATGTTGGTTGGATACTTCACATCTCCCCAATATTCATGAGATTGGTGGCCATCTCTCCCACACTTGAAGGAATTCCCCACCCCTTTGAGGTAATTCCTATAACTATTCTTCCCACATTTTTAAAAGTGGTTGGTGATATCCTCTTTACTCCTTTTAAATTTGATCCATCAACTTAAAAATCTATTATTCTATTCTTATATCCATAACCATGGAAGCATCCTCTGAACTGTATATATATTTTGAGGGTACTATGAATAAATTATTCATTAATCCCAATGTCTTGGATAACAAGAGACTTTCAAATTCATGGTTTTAAACCTCTAAAAAATCTACCTATTTTTCTATCAGTTTTTGTCGAAAAACATGAGTTATACCTTATAATCCATGTAATGTTTTCATTGTATGTTGTGACATATTCACCTACCTTTTTCATCCGCTCCATGAATTCTATCTATTTCATTGTTCAGAGGGTTTGAGGAAAATACATAGTAAGAAATATTTTGGTAAAGTATTCCCACTCTATCTATACAATTTAATCCTTTAATTTGGTGTTATTTATCAACTCCCACCATTTATCGGCTTCTACTTCTAAATAATAGACTACTAGAAGAACCTTACACTTCTCAGAATGATGGAGGACATAACATATATTCTTCACTGAGTTAAAAGATTGTTAAAAATTGAGTAGATTTGAAGATCCATTAAATTTTGGTGTTCTCTACAACATATTGTTACAAATGTCTAGTTTATACTTCTTGGATGAATGTGGACGTTCCATGGGGTGAAAGTTTTTTTTCATATCCCATGAGTGATTGGTAAGTATCATCATATTGTTTTAACACCACCTTCCTTAGTATTGGGGTTTTCATTTAGAAAATCGTTTTATTGTCCCCCACATGGGTCATAGGCTCGGTTTCCCCTTATTCCATAAATTTTTTAAAATATAAATGGTTTGAACAAAACATATGTCAATGAAGCATGGATAACATATCCATTTATGTAATTAACACTAAAGTCATATCTTATGGGTCTCGATGTTTATAATTTTTTTAAACCAGTTTTTTTTATGTTTACATGTACTTAGTCTTATCCTATGGATTTTCATAATGTTCTCTAATAAAAATTCCCAAATTTACTAAACCATTCTATGATGCCTACTATAGTGACTGTACTTTATATTACATGACTATTAAATCATTTTAAAGGTAAACAACATAATAGAGTTACAAAACAAGGATCCAAAGATGTAGTTCCTTGGAAAAATTATGATCATAAATTACTTTTACAAAATAAAATAAAAGAAATTATTTAAATCCTTCATATTTATCCCTTTAAAGGATCTATTTATACTTCGTACATGTAATCACCAGAGGATATACATTAAAGAAAGGGGTGAGCTAAAATCCTAGTAAGAAGATGAATAAAGTAGATAAACCAATATAACACGAGTGATCATAATCATCATCAAAATTTCATTAGTATATAATCATTATCATGATCATGAGGGAAAAAATTAGATAATGGATTGGAATGTGTCAATTCATAAAAATGAAACATCCAATCATAGTGGTAAAATACCACACATAATTGTGAACAAAAAAACATCATATTACCGCACGACACATGTTTATAATCATTAAACCATTATTGTGTACAAATATAGAATCATGTTCATAGACAATAAAATTCATCTAGGGAGATACATCACATCTAAAAATTCATTTGAGGGATATATAATTATGGTCCCACCCATCACATCCTAATATTTACATAACCATGCATGACACATAGAACATATATCAAACAAAATCGTAAAGTATCCCATGTAACAGAATGTGTTTCATATGGATTTCATCAATCGTGAATAAAATTAGGGTTCCTAAATAAAAATAGTAAAAAATATTTGGTATAAAATTCATCATTCCTGAGTAAAGAGGAAACAACTCTAAATGAGTCAAAAACATTTTATGGAAAAACGTTCTCTTTTGGAAAGTCATCATATTTATCATAAAATCTGATTGGGAACACGAATATCCCCAAAAAGAAATGTTAATAAAAATTAAATTATATTTAAGGAATGTTAATGGAATACACACAACAAAATTATTCATGAAAGAACAATATCGTAAAGAAAGGGAATTGGGTTCAAGAATCATATTACTTTATGTATAAATTCGTTCTCCACTAGCACTTAATACCATTTATAATCAAATTAGGATCATTAATTACTTAATTAAGAACCTATTGAAAATTTATTTATTTTTTATGTTTTTATTATGTTAATTTATATTCATGTTGATGAGTTTTATAGTTTAATCTCGGTGTTTATGTAGAATTCATTTTCATGGTTTCATGTTTGGTTTATATATATAATAATAATAGACGTTATTTTAAAATCGGAATAATTCTCCATAAAATATATTATATGATATTAATGAAATTAAAGAAGTTTAATTGGTCTCATATATAATTTTTATTTCATGTTTTAATATGATCCATTTTATAAATCATTAATGATAACTTTTTAGTTTATTTGGATGGGTTTTCCGACCATCATGAAGTAGTTTCATTTTATTTAATATTATGGAAATAAATTAGTTCCAAAACATTAAACCAGTTATGATATACATATTAAAATATTTTTTAACCATAATAATGGTTTTATGACCATCCATGAAGGATTTAATGGAAAACAAAAACTCAACATCCATGAAGGCAATTAATCGATACATCACAGACAATATTTTCATTTTTATAACAAAAGGGGAGGGGAAAAGATTTTATTATTTATATTCAATATTAAAAATAAAATTCATACACACACACACACACATACACACACACATATATATAATAGAGTTATCATGCCTCTTTGGATAGGGTAGGTAAGGAGAGGATAAGAAAAGAAAAGAAATTAAAAGAGAGGGATTGAGGTCTTTACATCTTGATTATTCTCTCCTTTAGAACCTCTTTAAGGCACTTGGGATTGGTATTTTTTTGAAAAACAACTCTTGGACATGGGTAAGAGTATTGAGGAAGGACTTGGATATAATTTAGACTAGATACAATTCATGGAAGGTGTGATGGAAAGAGGTGGTAATAAGTAGTATTTATAAAGGAAGAGAGGGGTTCTTTTTGACTATTTTATTAATTTGTTTATTATTTTTGATCAAGATTATCAATAGTGTTTATTACCATGAATAAATATAGTAAATGGTTCTAAAGATTTGGAACTAATAGGTTCCTAAATAATCAATGAATAAAAAATTGATATATTTAACTAATAATGTTAAATATCATAAATTACTATATTTAACTACTCATCAAAAAATAATCTATTTAAGACATATCAAAAAAATTAACCCAAAGAATTTTTAGATGTCTAAATTTAATAAATGTAATCTATTTCATGATAATTATTTTCTTAATATATAAAATTTTATTTTTATGTAAAATTATCATTTTTTGAAAAAATAGATTTTAATATTATAATCGATTTTATGTAACTTTTAAAAATTTATTAAGGTCACAAAAATTTCCATATAATTACAGTACAAAAAAATATAAATTTAGGAATATAATTTATGAAAATAAATTTTCATTTAAATAATTATACTAATTATAAAATTATAAACAATCATTTACATTTTACAAAAATGTCAACACTTAAATTATCATTTTTAAAACATTTATTTTCATATACTATGATATAATTATATAATATTTTAATTTATAAGAAGCCTAAACATTATTTACACATTCATAGGTTAGGTGACTATTTTATTTATAAAATTACTATTCATAATGTTCATATTACTATCAGAACAGATAGGTTACAATTCTATCAGTATAAGTAAAAAAAGTTTTATAAATACAAATTGTTTAATTCTTCATTTATGAGAATGAAGTTTTTATTGGGTTCTATATATGATGTAAGTGTTTTATGATATATTAAATAATTATAATAAGGTAAATTTTATTGATAAAATCGTTGGATGTTATATAAGTATCATTAACTTTAAGTGGCTCTAAAAAGGGATGTGGCTACACTAGAATCCCCCAGTACAGATTTTCAGTTCTAATATTGAAAATATATGATTGGGTATTGGAAACATGATTATATTTGGTAGGATTATAATGATATGAACCTTAAAAAACATGTTTTTACATTATATTACTCATTTCCTTATACATTTGGTAAGTTGTTCTTCAAAGGGAAGTGCCTACACTAGAATCCCCTAGTGGAGATTTGTAGTTCTAATGATATAAAGACCATGTAGGGGATTTGATACATGATTAAATTTGGTAGGAATTTAAGGAAATAAAAATTAATAAAAAAATATTTACAATAAATGATGACTTACCCTATGTGTTTGGTATGTGGTTCATTAAATGGAAAATGATATACTAGAATGCCCTGATGGTTATTTCTAGTTCTGATGCAGCAAATATGTTATAGGGTATTTACAACATTATTACCTATTATATGATTATAATAACATAATACATAACAATAAAATCTATAAAACATATTAGGACTTTAAATTTATTTTTCATAAATGTACCTTCAAAGGAATGTGGATACATTAGAGCCCCCAGTGGATATTTCATGATTAGATTCTATGAATCTTCTGTAGGGGGTTTGCATTGTCATTAAATTTCATTAGATTCAACAGGAAAAAAGCATAAAAAAAACATTTATACACCATATCATACATTTTATCATACCACTATCCATAATTAATAAATTAAAACTATATAATATAAGTTGTTCTATAAAGGGATATGTGTATAGTAAAATACACCATTAGAGCTTTCCCATTTAGATCCTACAAATCCCTTATAGGGGATTTATAAACTCATTACATTTTAATGGTTTATATAATGTTAATAATTTATAGTATAATCAATTGGTGGATTTTTATTTCTGAATATTAAAATATCTTTTAGAGGATTTACAGTTTCAATCACTTTCCATCCATCAATAGTTTTAACACATCACTGTCAAATTGGATGTAAAAAATGATACATGGTTTTTTTTAAAAATACTTTATAAATTATCGATAAATTATATAATAGAAAACTATAAGATCCCATATTTTCTAGTTATTATTTTTTTCTAACTTTGGATAAACCTTCCCCATCAATTTTTGTTCTATTTAAACATTTGTTGTCGAACCATGAGACAATTGGTTAGGTTCTTGATGGAAACAACTTATATGGAACAAAGTTATACATGAAGAATTAATTTAGTTCATTAATTCTTAATTCATGATGTGAATTAGTGTAGTACAACCCCATGAAATTCATATAGGGTAATAATAGTCTTATGTAACCCATGAAATAATAACTCACACCATTAATGTGGTTCACAACATTAAATGGTCTTTTTCTAGATTTTTAATTTGGGGTGATAGTTTTCTAGATGTATGTGTGAATCGAGATACTCATGATGTGAAAACACTATTCATGTTAGGAATTTTCTGAAACTAGGTTTTTTTATTCCTACTATCACGACCCCCTCCCCACAAAGTGTACTATCCTGGGCCAGAAATGTGAGAAGGGAGATAATGACCCCCGAGTCCTGTCTCCAGTAGGCCCCGGTTTAGAGACTAGCAATGAGGGTATAGTAACACACAAATTGGAGACATTACCCTCTAAGATAACACATGCGGAAGAGAGAGATAAGATAGACAACAACCAACTCCATCTCAGAACTTAAGTATAAAAGAAAATGCAAGTGAACATATGTAATGTCATGCAAAATTACTGCAACTGAAATGGAAAACTAAAAGTACCCAAAATAAAGTAAATACAGCTGCAACTAGAAGCCCGAATAGCTCCTACAACCCTAAGCTAGTAGAAACCACCTTGATCTCCAACCTGCACCATGTGACCTAAAAAACAGTGCATATATACGTAGGGTGAGTATAACAGTATAATCAGTAGGATCCTCCTCGAAGCCTCTCGTACAAAAGTAATGAAATCATGGTAAATCCCAGTGAACCACAAGTGAAACCAACCCATCACCTACACAGGTATACTAAGTTCCTAACCTCACCATGGCTACTCTCACCAAGTAACGCATACAAGAATATATCATATAGTAAAGAATATCAAGTTTAACCCACTGATACATCCCCACTGGTTTTCCACTTTTCCCCAACAACATATGACCTGTGCATCAATCTCCAAAGGCATGCCCGTAGACACCTGGGCTAAGCTCCACATTCTGCACCACGTGCACCAGAAAGGCTTGCCCGTAGACACCTGGGTGAAGCACCACACCATACTCACAACCCAAAGTAACTAGGTAGTTTCTGGGAGCCACCGCAGATCACATAATGTGTATCATATGTCGGGTATTATACCTCAAGCCATTATAGCCCATACACCGAGTAAGGATCCTCATGCCATCACAACCTATACTCGTTACACCTATAGAAGTCCATAGGATACTATATCGAGAATATATGTGTGTGAATAACTAAAAGCCATTATAGCCCTCTACACACATATATGGGGAAAACTAACCCCTGTGCCTAATGGCACTAGTATATACCAAGAGAAGAGAGCGGGGTCAAAGGGGGTAGTAATCCATTCATCCCCCACAAGAATGTTTGGGAAAATACCCCCTAGGGCTCAGAATCCTCAGCGTTCAAGTTTCCCTTAATGACAGGGTGGAGTAGCGTATAGATACCCAAAAAGTACAGAATATACTATTAATCACAACCACACTATGGGAATAACCTAGTCTTAGACACAACTACAGTTAACGTCTCTTGGAATTTGGTCTGCCACTTCTAAGACTAGGTATCCTATAATCACACAACCATTTAGGGGCTTTATTAGATTACATAATTCCCTTTTTATCAATTAAACTGTACATTAATTAATTCTTCAAACATTAATTAACCGTGAACAATTCCATATTAAATTTCATTAACACCACATCCAAAAATTCCACCGTCCCTTGAAAAGTTCTCAACCTCATCATTAAGTTTCAACAACACCAACCACATGGGATAACATCATTTATTCAAACTTTCATTACAGAATTAATTTCCCATATTCCCAGGCATTCTAGAAAAGAATCCTATGCTAGTAAGCACACAGTGGCTCAACATGGTGAGTAGATGTAGTACCCATCGAGTCTTTGCCACCTATATTAAGAGTGTAGACCCATTCTCCCTTGAGAGGCTAAACACGGAAAGCACGTGGCATACCCCGCATGTCTTCACCTTTTTTGGTAGAAGGGTAAGCAAGACCAGCTGCCTTCATCAGTGGGGAAAAGTAAAATAGATAAACAACCAAATAATCAACAAGAATCCAACAATCACCTCCATCCCATTCAATCATCCCTGGTGTCCTCCCCAACACCCACATGCATAAACCGATGCGTCTCACCACTCTAGATGTCATTCGCTAGCACAACCAAAAGTCCTCTATGCCTCCATATATCGTAACACCCATCCAGGTTCAAATCACAACATGAGTAGATGGAAATCAAACATCACATCAATTGGGCTATGGCCCCTTCAACAAACAAGAGGGTAACTCAGAACCCTTCAAGTAATTATCAAACAATCACATTCTTTAAACTATCTTGAATTAACAAATTTAATCCATTGGTTCCAAAATCAGGGACCCAACTAGTAAGCTATCATAAACGATTATACATGCTTACTATGCCAATTTGATTAACCTCAAATTGCAATAAGAACAATATTTGTTCACATGACTCTTTAACTATAGCCAAACAAATATCAATTAGTCATGGTTTACGTTATTTACCAATTTCCACCAAGAACAACCGCTAAGAAAGGAAAGAATAAATATCACACTATCTAGAAAAAAATGAGTCAATAACATATGATCGATAAAATTTCGTTATCTAGTTCAAAGTATTTATTAGGTCAATTCCATTGTCATCCAGAGGGATTATACATGCTAGAAATACAGTTGCACATAAAAGAAAGAGAAGCAACGAATCCCCTACCACAAGGTTTTTGATGAAAACCCCAACAATGAAGGAGGCACAAGAAAACCGGGTTGATTCTCCAAAAACCCGCATTAGATATCTCCTCCTAGCAAGGTCAAGAAAAAATATCATCATATATGGAATCCACACACTTATATCTACCCATAACAAGCATAGATCTAAGAAATCTAGAGGATAGGAGAAGTAGATCCAAGTGGATCTAAGAAACCAATCAAGAACGAAGAAGACTGATCACATACCTCAAGAACTAACTTCGATTTGCCAAAAGAAGCCTTCAAATCACTTCCAAAACTCTTGGGGAGAGGTTCTTATATCTTCAACGAAGGGTAATCCTGAGTTATGGACACTTAGGGGTTCAAAAGAATTATTTATAGGAAAAACGAGTTAGATCCATAATTTAAGGATCTAAGATTAAGTGCCCGCATAGATAGTTTGCACGGTTTAACAAATAGTGTGCTAACCATGTGTTAGATTATACCTCATCAAACACTCCTCGCACGGTTAGGCCTCATGGTTAGACAAACTGTGCGCTAACCATGCATTAGCCACTATCTCCAAAACCAACATTGCACAGTTTGGTCGCACAGTTCAGGCCATCCATGCGCTAATCGTGTGAAAGCTATCTCCCTTTAGATTTCCTTAAAGTTCACCCAAACGCACACCAAGTCACCTTAACGTCCAAGAACACCTCTAACACCAAAATTTCACCTTGTAATGTACTGGAGAGGTCAAGGACATTACATCAGATACCTCTCAAAAAATTCTCATCCTCGAGAATCCAATACCCACCTAAAGTGAAAATGAAATAGGGTCTGAACAACCACCCCTTGAGATACCTCTCAAAAGAGAGAAAACCACAATAGGAACAAAGGGATCCATCTCAAAAATATGAAAGTTTCATAACCACACAAGTTACAACGTTACATGAAAATATCTAAACATCAAACAACTCTTTCTACTGAGCATGTATCTATGAATCACGTTCCCATGTACTCTCCTCCATGCCACCGTGTCGCCACAAGACACGAACTAAGGGAATAGAACGCCCGCACAACACCTTATCCATGCGGTCTTGGATCTCCACAGTTCACTCCTCAAAGGTTGAATCATCATCAAAATCAATCTCTCCCCAATCGATGATGTGAGGGTCATCATGAAGATAACGACGGAGTTGTGATACATGGAAAACATCATGTATCCGACTCATCTGTGGGAGAAGTGCTACTCGATATGCCACAGCTCCAACACAAGCTAACACCTCAAAAGGCCCAACTAACTAGAGATAAAGCATACTTCCAAAACCAAACCTTCCCTTCCCATGATGGGGAGTCAGCTTAAAAAACACATGATCCCCAACATTAAACTCTAAGGGTCACCTTCTTTGATCATTATATGATTTCTAAAAATCGTGTAATTCCTTCATCCTCTCATGAATCACCTAGAAAATCTCTATTTAATTCTTCACTAGTTCCGGTCTGAGAATTGATGAATCTCTAACCCCAGTCCAGCACAACGGAGAACGGAAAGGCCGACCATAAAAGGCTTCAAACGGAGCCATGCCGATGGTGGAGTGAAAGATATTATTGTAAGAGAACTCCACCAAGGGTATGTTCCTCATCCATGAACCTAAAAAATCGATAACACAAGATTGTAACATGTCTTTAAGAGTCTGGATGGTTCGCTCTGTCTGACCATCCGTTTGGGGATGAAAATTAGTGCTAAGGCATAATTGGGAACCAAAAGCATGTTGGAGACCTCCCACACCCTGGAGATAAAATGAGGATCTGGATCAGAAATGATCATCCTTGGGACTCAATGAAGTCTCAACACCACTTCTTGATACTGCCTCAAAAAAAATTCCACTGAGGTCGACTCCTTAATTGCTATGAAGTTGGATGATTTTGTTAAAAAATCCACTAACACCCAAATAGAATCATGTCCTCCTGGAGATCGATGTAAACCAGTAATGAATTCCATTGATATATCCTACCACTTCCCCGGATAAATCTCTAATGGCTGGAGAAGACCACCTAGAAGATGGTGTTTAGTCGTCACCTTTTAGAAGACTAAACATCGAGACACAAAATTCGCAACCGCACGCTTCAGCACAGGCCACCAAAACTGACTCCTCAAGGATCGGTACATCTTTGTCATGCCAAGATGTACCACTAAAGATGAACAGTGGAACTATATGAGAACCATCTCGCATATCTCTAAGGGAACAAGATGCATTCCATGATACAATACTCAGTGTTGTTCATCCCCAGACCACCCATCAGGGGCCTCACCACAAACAACTTGATCTCTCCAGACCTCCACCTCAAGATCCCCCAATTGGGACTCTTCCACCTTCTCCACCAGGGATGACTGTACTGTCAACTAAAAAAGACATCCTCTACCCCCAAATTATCCCTTGTCAAGATGCAATGCTGAATTTTATTCCATTACTCTCCAGGAATAACTGGATTCACGCACAACATCACTATGTGACTTTTGGCTCAGCGCATCAGCCAGAACATTCCCCTTTCCAATTTTATATGATATTTCAAAGTCAAATTCCTGTAAGAACTCCATCCACCACTGTTGTCACAAGTTCAAGTCACACTAGGAGAAAACATACCTCAAAATATTATGATCAGTTAAAACCACAACGCACTCACCGTTGAGGTAATGTCTCCACAACTTCAGAGAAAACACCATGACTGCCAACTCAATATCATGGGTGTCATAGTTGTGTTTGTTGGGATATAACTGCCGAGACCCATAAGAAACAACTAAACTCCACTACATGAGGACAAAGCCTAAACCCAGATGTGAAGAATCACAAAAAACATCAAACTGGACTCCCTCAGCTGGAAGACAAAGGACTGGAGCACTTAATAACTTCTCCTTTAGATAATCAAAAGCTTCCTGGCACTGATCAGTCCATATGAATGCCTAATATTTCCAAATCAAAGCTGTCAGAGGAGTCGCAAATCGTGAGGAATTGGCTACAAACCTTCTGTAGTAGCCTATGTGACCAAGGAAAATTCAAACATCTGACACTATCTTGGGGGCTTCTTAAAACACAACTTCTTCTATATTTGATGGATCCACAACTACACCATGTTGGGACACAACATTCCCCAAGAAACAGACTTCTCAAGCCTAAAACCCACACTTTGACAACTTCCCAAACAACTGATTCCGACGAATAACTCCAAAGATGACTTGTAGATGCTCTACATGCTCCTCTTCAGATTTGGAGTACCCAAGGATGTGGTTGATAAAAACCACCAAAAACTTGTCCAGGAACTCATTGAACACATCATTCATCAATCCCATCAATACAGTTGGAGCATTCATCATGTCAAATGGCATTACAACAAACTCATAATTCCCATGACGACAACGGAATGCAGTCATCAGAATACCCTCATCCTTCACATGCATCTGATGATATCCTGATCGCTATTCGATCAATGAGAACCAACTCACATCATTTATTTGATCGAATAAATCATCAATCCATGTAAGAGGATAGTGATTCCTTATTGTCACTTTGTTCAAGCGATGATAATCGACACACAACCGCAAACTGCCATCAGACTTCTTCACGAACAAAACTGGTGCACCCCACAGTGACAGACTTGGCCAAACAAAACTGCACTGTAAAAAACCATCAAGTTGTATACACAACTCTATCAACTCATAAGGGGATATCCTATATGGAGACAAAGAGATATGAGAAGATCCTAGTTGTATCCCGATCCCAAAATTGATTTCTAGTCAATGGGGTAATGCTACAACCTCTTTTAGAAAGACATCAGGGTACTCCTTTATGACCCTAGGAAACACCAATTGCTGAACCTCTGAAGAACTCAGCATCATCTCAGCCATCAAGGATGATAAGTATGGAACACGCCTATGACCCATCTGAGGATCTCGCTCACCATAAAACACAACTTGTTCTCCATCCACACCAAAGAAAATGACCTTTTTCCTGAAGAAATCCACAATAGTCTGCACTGAATACAACCAATCCATGCTGAGGATGAAATTATATGGTTGTATTCGTAAACATAGGAAACTCCCCAAGAGCGGTGTTTCCCCAACAATATATCATAGTCTCTACATATTTCAAACAAGTCAGCTCGACCTCTAACGAGTGTAGTCAACGCCAAGGGAATTGGAAACCTCTCCAACTTAAGTCCCAAAGCATGGAAAAGGGTAGGTGATACGAAGGAGTGTGTCACTCATGAATCAAACAAGGCATAAACCAAGGTAGAAAACAAGCAAAGGGTACCTCAAAGGACGTCTGGCTCTCCTAGTGTTGGAAACACTAGAGCATGAAGCTGGCCACGACCTCCTCCACGACCTCTCTGACCCTGATGACAACCACCACCAAGGCCTCACTCTGCTCTCTAAGTATAGGGAGCGTCATGGGGCTATCCTCTGCCTGCCCCATCTACCCTCTGGTGATCTAAAGCTGGTATAACTGGCTGCTTCTGCCTCAGATGGAACTACCTCAATGGACGAACCTGAAGCGTAACACCTGGTGCACGACGAACAATCATAATGGTCGGGCAGTCTGGCTGTTGATGACCATGACCAACACAAGAAAAACAAGTGTCTGATCCCTTAGAATAGTGTTGAGAGTTGTTTCCTCCAGAGAAACGATATGGGAAGGACTTAGAACTACCCTCAGCTGAACGAAAACTGTTCTGCCCTGAAAACTAGGAACCCTGGACCAGAAAATTGCTTCGCGAGGAATCATGCCGATTCCCCTCTCCTGATGATCCGGTCCTGGCCAAAATCTTCTCGACAACCTCTACCCACGCCATCACCATAAGATATGTCTTCAACATAAATGGGGTGACCTGGCGCTGGATCTCTGGATGAAAAGCCTCCTCGAAATTCCTTGCCCTGGCCTCCTTGTTGCACGCCTATCGTAGGTCATGGAAAAATCAAATTTATTTTCCTAATGTAGCATAGTGGCAGACCAGGGTCTTCTCATTTGAGGAGCATTGAAGTAAGTTCAATCACTTATTCTAGTTCACATAATATAATTTTTTTGTTGATTTATATTTTATGAAATAAATGGAATTTAATAAAATAAATGAAATTTATAAATCAGAAGAAACTAAAATTTAATTCTAAATTACCATGCAATGCTAAACATAATGTAATTAGAGAAGAAAGGATGTTCTCCTGAGAGAACTTTCTGGGAGCACCTTCATTGGCCAACATCAAATATTCTTAGTGAACATACTCCATCGTATGTGTGCACACTTTATTCTACCCCGGTTATGAAAGAAAATTCTACTTAGTGATCGCCAAGCACACTCTCTATCCTCCTCCTCAACCGAGGGAAAATGGTTGTAGATTAAGAAGTCAATCTTTAGAAAACCATAGTGAGGATTACACCCACTATAAATTATCCTTAGAATTAACTCAAAGAATATTAAAAACATGGTATTAGGTTCAAGAACCTGATTACTCCCTCTGGATATTCCTCAAATTAGTTACTCATGATCATGAGTATTATAGTTCACGATGGTAAGAAGAGAGAAAGAAAAGAGGGTGGATGGGTGGACATAATAATAAAAACAATGCATTAATTTATTTGAAATATAAATTACAATTGAAAACATAAACAACTATAATGAAAATAAATAAATAAAAATGAAATGGGGAAGATTTTTTCTAGCCTCCATCGGTGGAGATCTCCTCCTTGGTGCCTTGAAGGAAAGGATGGAGAATGAGATGCTTTGAGAGGGAGGACCTCTCCTCCTTTTATAGACATAATTCATCCTATAAAAGTTTACACATTGTAGACCCCATAAATGACCTATTCACACGTTCCAAAATTCATGAATGTTGTTCATAAATATCTTGGAAGTCTCTTCTAAATATTTAAGATTATTTAGACTTCAGATTAATGAGTTTTGAATTTTTCATTGGCAGTTTCTATTTCTGGATGAAGTTTCCAGGAAGTTTCCTCTAAAAGTATGTCATTAACTAGCTGCCTTAATGACTTCTAAACTCACCCAAATTTGTTTTAGATTCCTTCCTAGATATTCTATTTCTATCTCATGTAGAAACAACTAATTTAGATGTGTGTAGGCTGAGTTTGGGTTCTGTTACATTGGTGGGGTCCACGTTGTCTGCCCAGAAAAATCCCCAACATCAATAAATTTTTAGGCCCTCTAGATGTCCGAATTAGCTCCTGGTCCAGAAGACAATGTTAAAGGAAATAAAATCATTATTCTAAAAAAAATTTAATCTTAAATTTAGATATATATTTTCCATGAAATGACTAAAATACCCTTGTTGTAAAAATCTGTCTAAAATCCAGAATTAGGCGTTTTTTACATTTAGGCTCAAAATAACACTAAAACCTAAAAATGTGACAGTTACCCATCCAATAGTACTATGGTGGGATTATAAAGAATGATTTAAAGTATGAAATATAAGAAAAAGTGAGCTTCATCACTCCCCCACAATTAAACATTTCACTCCTGGACAATCATCTAAAATCCAAATCAAAATCCACACAACAATAAAATATGATAAAATATCAATGATCATATCCAAAATAGAATTCTATCATGTCTCATATATGAATAATAATTCTCTATTATTTTCATTTCAATTATTTAAATTTGTTTAACCTCATAAATCAATACATGGCCCAATCAAAACCTACCTCACATTGAATTTTATGTCACTCTTCACTCAAGAGAAATTGATTTTAGAGTTATGCTCATACATGGAAATCGCATGTATCACCAGAGGTTTGTGAAAATTCTCATTTATCCACAACATGAAATATGAAAATTAAGTAAATCATGAGAGATTTAATTAAAGATGCAAATGATTCTGTGGCTTAGGTTTGGTGGGAAAATGATTTAAAATGTTTCAGGCTAGAAAGAGGAGGTTGGACTTTTAAGTACAACGCATGATTAAATCAAGGGAAAACACATGAAGATCCTCTCTCAATCCCACATGAAAATGTGAAAAAAAAACAATACCCCATTATATAAAATGGTACATGAGCCAAGAAGTGATTATACTGAATGATATCATCTAAGTTCTCTTTTTTTTTTCAAACCTCCAGAAAGGCACAACTTTATTTTATTTTTCTTTTTTTCGTGGAGGATGAGCTGAAAATTGAATACAATGAATGAATGACAATTCATGCCCTTGATTTCTGAGTGGGACATGTGGAGTAGAGGGAGAGGCTTTACAATTCCCGTGGGTTTTAATCCAAGAATAAAAACCTGGTTATTGAGTACAAACTAAATGTAGCCCTAGTTTCAACCAAAGGATTTATTCAAATTGTTCATGATTGAATCCCTTTCTGATTTTTTATTATTGATTAGATTAATTATTTTTATTAGTTATTAATTATATTAGTAATTATTTATATTAAAATTTATTAACTATATTATTAATTATTTGTTGTTGTTGTTTTGAATGGAAACCTAACCCAAACCATGTACGGTTCTTTATCTTCCCAACATATCCCATTACCTCAAGGGTGTACTAGGTCTCAGGTCATGAGTGCACCATGCAGAGAAGAAAAGGTAAATCCTCCCCTCCCTATGATTCCCTGCTTTTTCAAGGGTATTAAATAAACATGAATGTAATTATGATGTTGAAGCACAAAAAGTTGGAATCAAATTTCAATCACAATGGAAACCAACGAACAACCCAAACCATTGGGCCACCTCACAGGGGCTAAATTGTTAATTATTAATTACAATAATTATCTTAATAGTTATAAATTATACTAAAAAAATATAACATAATTAATAACTAATAACATATCTTGGATTTTTTTCAGATAGTTCAAATATATTTACATTTTATTTAGATGATACAAATACCATAAAATCAATGGAAATAAGGGTTTAAGGTATAGTTTAGAACTCCACCTTTAAATTATCACTACCAGGATTTGAATAAAATGTTACATAACATAAATAAAATATAAATACAACATTATTATAATGTAATTGATGTAATAATAAGATAATATAAGGTCTTATAGCACAAATTTAATGTATATACAATGTTATAAAATGTAAATACATCATAAATATAATTTGAATGTAACGTAAATATTAAATTATATAACATGAATATAAAATATAAATATAAAAAATATAATATATATATAATGTAATATATTGTATATATAATGTCATATAACATAATTATAATGTAAACATAACATTTTCATAATGTTATAGTACACAAATAAAACATTGTGTAATGACATATTACACAAAACATGTATATATAGACAATATAATGTAAATATAACGTCATATTTTTGTAATATAAAGTTGTAGTTATGTTATAGAATGTTTTATTTAAATTATTTAATCATTATATAACTTTGTTTTATTGTTATCTTATATTTATGTCATATTCATAATATTTACACTATAAAATACTACAAATCATGAGATATTTAGTAATAATGTTTATCAATTATAAAAAATAGAACTGATAAAGGGGGGGACATTAATCAGCATTAGCTAAAAGTATTGATTAAGGGAAGGTGAAACTATTCACCCGATTTGGGCCTTCGGGCCACCGGTTTGGGCCTACGGGTCTCCAGGGATTTTGGGTCATCAAAGGCCTTTGGGCCACAGGGCCTTTAGGTCACATAGACCATGGAGTAGCCCATTTCACACAAAACAGGCCCCAGAAGAGGATCAAAGCAACATGAGTAGCAGCCACCAGATGCATAGCTTACCGGATTAGAAGAATGAGAGGGTATAGCAGCCGCCATCGGGACTAGGCACCATGCAGCTTTGTACGAGGAAACCGATCAGCAATGCAAGGTCGAGAGACAGGTGATCAATGACGCAGAAAGATGGGGAGGGGAATTTCAAGTGGGCTAGGCCTACGATCATGTATTGGGCATGGTATGCCTATGGGAATTCAGGTCATGTATTGCGGGTTTGTCGGGCCTAGTGCCTTGGGCCTACAGGTCATGTATGGGTTCCCCTTCAACCATTAAAAGGGGGATTATCCATAATAAATTAAAAAATAAGGCCTTCAGGCCATTCAGGTATATTAATCAGCTGGTTTTTTAATAGGATATTTATATAAATTAATTACAAAACAAATATATAATTAATATAAATTGAATATGTATATTTTAATTAATTAAGAATATAAATATAAATTTTAATATACATTTATTTAAATATGTGACTCATACTTGAATTTTTATATTTATATTCATATTAGATAATTTAAAATATGCATAAATGTATTTGTAAGTATATGTATGGATGTGTACACTAGTAGAAATATTAGTATTTGGAAGTCATTAAAAGTTTTCCATTTCCCCACTTTAACCCTCTCGCATCCCTCCTTTTCCAATCCCACGTCACCACCTTTTCCCTTATGATCCCCCACCACCTGGGATGCCCTTTCCTGCTATCAAGAAACCCCACCCTTGGCTGTCATCGAGAACACCCCTATTGAGTTTTGAAGAAACAATACCACCATCCAAATGGAAGGTGACCAACTTAGATGACTAGACACCATTGATGACCCACAAGAGGGGTTGATACAACTTAAAGACTGCACCCAGAGTTTGGTGCCACCCAGAAGAAAATTAAGGCATCTAATTTGTATTTTTTCTCCTCCCCTACTATATAATTATGGGATTCAATGTGTGGGAAAGAGGGGTGGAGGTTCTTGTGTGTGGGATATGAGAAATATGTGGAATTTTAAGAATTTATATTCTCATTTGAATTAAAGATTTTTGGTTGACTTTCCTATGGACGAATGTGATATGAGAGAACCATCTTAAATTTGTTTTCTCTATTTCTTTTTGATTTATCTATTTTTGTGTGTGTGATTCTTGAGAGGGTGAACACATATACACGAAAAAGTGGTATTAGTGAAAGGTTAAGGGTCAGAACAACAAGGTTAAAAATATATTTTCTAATAATTGGAAAATTGAAGTTGGTTAGAAAATTATTTTGATTCCATATCCATGAAGAGTTCAGTGAGACTATTCCAATGGTGAAAGAAACATCAAAAATAGATTTGAAATGATGTTTATAGAGCCAGTCAAAGTTTTCTTCAAATTACGGGTGCTACAATACCCCCTTGTCGGAGAAGAAAAAACTATTCCTGTTGGTAGAAACATTTCAGTGGGTTTTCTAGACATTGTTTTCATAAGATAGGTCATGACCACATCATAAAGTGATCATGACCATTGAAAATGTTTATTTATTTATTGGCCAATCAGAGTCTTTATTCAGTGATCCATGAGTCAATTGTAACTATTTTAACCATTTTGGTCACATCTATATAGTCAGTTTTAGGGAAAAAACTGTTTTTATGATGGAGAATTCCCAAACCAAAAGAAGTATGGTACCACCCCAAGATATTATTTCAGATACACATGATGGTAGTATAAATACTTCCTAACATAGAAGTATGGTGTCCAATAACAAATTATTGATGGAGAAATTCCATAGGATGAACAAATTCAGCACGTGGCAATGTGATGTTTTTGACATTCAATCTCATCAAGAGTTAGATATCATCTTGGAAGAAAATCCAACAAAAATATCTGATGGTCATTGGGAGAGACTCACCTATCAAGATTGTTATACAATCTATCATTTTTTGGATAAAGATCATAAATACAATGTGATGTGAGAAACACCAGAAAATATTATGGATTATTTTAGAGAATAATTATATTTCTACATGAATTAAAAATCTCTTATACCTGAAAAATAAATTGTTTACATTTCAGTAAAAGCACAATATGTCTATGATTGAGAACCTTGACTACTGTAATAAAATGCTGGAAGATTTTCAATGATTTTAAGTAATAATTGGAGATGAAGATAAGGATTTGGTTCTGTTGAACTCTCTACCAGAGAGTTATGATGACATTACTACATTGTTGATATATGGTAAGGATGAGGTAATGATTTTTGATGATTCAAATTCCTTCGTCAAAATGAGTACATTGGGAAGGAAAAGTATGAAAATTGGGATTTATCATAAGTGTAATTTATGGAAACTAGTGGAAGATCATTTGGTGGTAAATACAGATGATTCAAAAGATATGAATCATAATCTAAAACAAATGGTGAGTCCAAAATTAGATGTACAGTGAAGGATGAGAGTACCTATGTCATGAAAAGGGAACTGAAAGATGTTTTGTACCAAAATTGGGAATCCAAAGGAAAATGTTATTCATATAACTGATGTTGTTGAAGATACTATCCTCAGTTCATCAATGGTCAGCCATTTAGATGATTTGATTCTTGATTTAGGTCGTTCATTTCAAATGCTCAGGAAAAGAGATTGGTTTTCAAACCTCAATGAGTTAAATTAAGGTGTGGATCTTATGGGACATGAACATGCTTTCTAGAAGAGATGTATTGGAATGATTCACCTGAAGATGCATGTTAGTACAAATGAACACCTTAAAAAGGTATGATATGTACCAGAATTGGATAAGAACCTCATATCTCTTAGATTTTTGGATGTGTTTGGTTATTAGATAACCATTTAATATGGATTCATGAATATTATCCACGGTCCACTCATTGTGATGAAAGGTATTCAAAAATTTGTTTTATATTATTTGAATCCAATGACTATTACAAGTGGAGCAGTGATATCAGATAAGAGTATCAGCAATGGTAGAACCTAAAGGATCACACAGAGACCTTCCAAATATGACTTTTTTTAATATTCTCTTTAAGTATCCAAAGATTTAATTCTAGATTGTTATTGATAAATTTTGGATAGAAAATAATTAAACATGTGGAAGCCTTTTATGGAAGAAAAAATGAGTTCACTACATCAAAATATGACATGGGATCTTATTCCTAGTTTAAAGGAAAATAAGGATGCTATAAGGATCAAGCCCAAATTTTTTTACATAATCAATATATCTCAATCATGAGATGCCTATAGAAATTGGGAAGCCATCAATAGGCATAATGATTTGTTTCAGTGACAATATGAAAATTTATTTGAGTTACATGATGATTTGTTTGAGTGGAAACATGGTGATATATTTAGTAAAGGTGGATATTGTTGAGTTTTGAGGGAAAAAATTCCACCATCCAAATGGTGGGTTACTTCCATTGATGACTAACCATAATTAATGAAAAGAAAATGGGGTTTCACAACTTGATTACAGAACCTGGAGTTTGGTTCCACCTAGAAGAATATTACATCGTCAAATTTATTTTTTTCTCCTCATATTATCTATAAAAATGAGCATCAATGTGTGGAAAATAGGGGTGGAGGTTCCTGTGTGTGATATATGAGAGATATAAGAAAATTGTAAACTTTTTATTCACATTATAATTATATATTTTTGGTTTTCTTTTCCATAGTTGTTGGAAATCTGACCGATCCTCATTAAATTTTGGGTCCTTGTTTCTTTTGATTTATCTATTCTTTGTTTGTTATTATTGAGAGCATGAGGGATTACAAACAATACCCCCTATTTTGATCACCCAACTTCCCCCCACACGACTCCACTTCATTAGATCGAATAGCATAACCCCCTTGCCATCAATCCCCCTCCCATGCCTTTGACCCCCATGTCCAGTCGATCCCCTACCCCATCTCACCCTTACTTATCGATCCCCCTATCACTTCCTTCACCCCCTAAACCAACAAGGCCATATACCATGTCATCAAGCAACATTGTGCCCCATTCAAAACCCACTGATCTCCCTCCCTTGTTTTCTAGCCCACCTTAGTCGAGCCTTTAGTCACATCCCTTTTTCATCAAACCCCCTCCCCTGCCATCACACCTATGCCTCTAAGCCCTCAAGCACTAGTGTTTCCCCACTATGCCACCAAACACCAGTACTCCATCATTGAGCCCCACATGCACCCCCCTCTAGCCCACAACCATCTATGATATTGTTATTTTATCCTTGAATAGGCATGTGACACACAAAGAACTCAGTATTTCTTGAAGCACAAAGGCAATGAAAACCACACCATCTTCAATGACGTGAGGGTTTGCAATCACGTTGTTTTTGTTTTATTCAAAATATTCCTCATTGATTTGAAAACCCATTTTTATTAGGATATTTTAATTTTATTGAAAACCATACCATATATATTTCCTCACTATAAGTTAATGTTTTACAATGATTCTATAGATGTTATTGAAATTCAAACTAGGTATTATCAAATTTAATAACTATTCACCAACTAGGTGTTCATTTTCTTAGTTACGCGTGTAATAAATTTTACATCAATTTTTTAGAACCACTATTTAGGTACTAATACAAATAGTATTTGATATTTTGTTCGTATTAGTATTATGTACATCAAGGTGTGTATTCAAATTCTTCACCATGTTGTATTATAACTTTAGTTCCTATTAGTGGAAAAAATTCCTGGTAGATTCAAGATGATCATAGAAATAAAATATAGAAATTTTGATGTTTCATGAATCAAATTTTACCAAATTTATAGAATATAAATATTTCTACATAGTATTATGCTTTCTATATTTTCTATATATAAATTCCATTCTTATTTTGGTATGTAATCCACGTATTACCTAACATAAATGTAGGTTTCTATATTTTTTCTTATTTCTTATGTCATTAAATAACATTTATGAATTTATTCTAAAAACTATCTATGTTAATTAAATTTGAATATATTACATATATTAGACAAATATTAAAGAATATTTACTTGAATTTCAACTTCATCCATCTCTAGGTTTTACCTATGTTGTATATTTCTTAAGCATATTTTTTATTTCGAAATGTCAGGTTTTGTATGCCATATAATATATCATACTAGTGTTTTACTTTTTATATGTCACTTACAAAGAAAATAAAACTTCATCCAACAAAATACATAAATGATAATCTATGACAAAATTTACACATAGTTTAGTTACAATCAAGGGAGAATTACAAGAAATTAAAAATGATGAGAAACCTATCAGGTATTATGTAGTAATGGTGGAAAGGTAAAAAGAAGTTTTCTGGTGTAGATTGTTCTATATCATGCTTAGTATGTCTCCATAAAAATTTTTTTTAGCTAACTTTATACCAGTATCTAGTTCATGTTATTAGATTTAATTTATTTTTTTTCAATAACTTTTTTTATATTAGGTTTTAGATTTACCATGAATTGTATTCTATATTGAGTAATTAATCTTTGGGGAGATATGTTTTAACATAATAGTTATTCCTCTATATAACATTGATTTGATAATGTCCTAAGGTATCAATCGCATTGATAAGGTCATAGTATTACCCTACCATGTGATAAACTAGATGTGCTAAAATGATATTCATAAATATATTTATTTGAATGGATAATATACTATGATATGAGACATTGTATGTAGATTGTCAGGTGTGAGTAGTCGCAAGTGGATGAAGCTTCATCTCAAGAAGTTTTCCCTTGGTAATATCTAGGATTGGAGATAATGAGAACATACCCTGCAGTAATAAATTTTCATTTTTTGGTGTCATCAGATATTCTTATCTGAAAGCATGTGTAATGGTCCTTAGACATTAATACTATCATTAAATCATTTCATGAACCATGAATTTAGATTTTCTAACAAAAACTGTGATTCGATATCTTCATAGTGTGGTAGGGTATGATGTGTTCATCACAATGGACATGTCATTAATTGATATGTCGAGGTAGGATTTTCCCTCCCATCATAATGGATGTTTATATCACAATCCTTTTGTTGAGATGCTTATTTTAATTATCATAAAATCTTGATTATTGTTACAATTAACAAGTTTCGTGTTTTCTTCTAGAATTTTATCATATGTGATAGATTGGTGAAATTTTCTTAAGTATGAGCCACTTTTAGACAATTAATCACCACCAAGGATGAGAAACTGCCAACTTGTCTCACCGTCCTCATGATATAAAGTCATATAAGTCACAATACTAGTTCAAAAGTCTCACTGCTTTTTCAGATGAATCACAACCATACTTGGGCACCATCAGCAAGTGCCATCGTCCAAAGGAGACATCGCCAGAAAATTTCACCATTCTAAAGACACATCACCAATGTTTTATTTATTTTGAATTACATATTTCTAATGGATAGTTTATATAAATTAATGATCAATCATATTTTAATGATTTTTTCTTAATTAAACGATAGTAATACATTAAATTTTGTTTCAGAATGTGAAGTATAAGGAGTATCTAATTAGGATAATTCTCCCTATTGACAATGATACTAAAAAAGAGGAATGAGACAACCTACTGTGTAATAATGATGATATACACTTAGTGAACTATAAACATGAAGAGAGATGAACCACATTGCAAGAAAAAGAAGAGATTACTTGTTGCATTGTACTAAAATTGAATGAGGAAGCTGAAGAAAAAATTCAATCCAAAGCCTTTATTCTGTCAAGAACAAATAGTCTATGGAACTCTATTATATAGTAGTTTTGAAACTTGACTCTAGATTCATTTCATGATATATGTAAGGATTCTTGAGATGTAGAGAATATCAGTTAGAGAAAGATGACCTCTATATATTCTTACTCATTATTTTTTGATTATTTATATTTTCTTTATGAGAAATGTGGATTACTCAATTTTATTCTAGACCACACTATATCCTTCAGCTAAAATGGAAGATAAATAGATATCTTCACAACAACATTTATTCTAGTTTCCCATGTGTTTTAGTAGAGTTCTAGTTGTGACCTGTTGTCTCTTTGTTCTCCCATGAAAACTATGGAAGAGGCCCCATGTGGTATGGATATCTTGGTTTCTATAAAACACTACTGAGGTTGTTGATCAAAAGTTTATTTTATATAAAATAATTTGCAGCAGGTGATTTTAAATAGGAGAGGACTAAGAATCTTCTAAATATTGAACCACGTGTATTAAATTCAACTATTTTTTTTGTTTTACCTTATTTACTAGAATTTAAAACTATATCCGTTTTAAATATAAAAATAAAAAATTACATAGATAATTTATATTAATTGGTTTTAAAATAAGTGTTTGTGTATGTAATTTGATTTCAAGGATAATAAGATATTATATATTTTTTGAACTGAGACCTAATCATTCATTTTAATAATCTTCTAAAAGATTAAATATTATATCAAAATTATATTTTTTCAAAGTGTGATTTTTCAATTAATTGGTATATTTTATTTAAATCCATTTTAATATAATCTTTTATTGGGTAATCAATTCACCCCCCTCTTGAGATACTCACTCAGACCAATGATTGGTATCAATGGATTTACTCTTTGTTATAAATGTTTTTAAAACAATTCAACTGTGATTTTATTGGTGATTTAAAGATATTTAAATTTATATTAGTTATAAATTTAAATTTTTTATATGGATAATAAAAAAGATGATTCTACTAAAAACCCTTCCTTTTAATATAAATAACTATGCTCAATTGAAGATCAAAATGAAAATGCATATAGAGAGTATCAATTTTGATATTTGGACTGCTATCGAAGATAAATATGAAATAACTGAAACTACTAGAGTAACATGTGATGATGAAACTAAAACTACCTATAATAATAACTAAAAATTTATGAATGCACTATATTTTGCCTTAGGAAATGAGGAATTCATTATAATTTCTACATGGAAAACTTATTATGAAATATGGGATACTTTATCTGTTTCACATGAAGGAACAACCAATGTCAAATAGATGGGGATGAATACATATACTATAAATAATGATAATTTTAAGATGATTCATGAAGAACTATTTTCTTAAATGTATCTTTGATTTAATGAAATTGTGAAAACCATGAGATCACTGTGAAATCTAGTGTCTGATAAATATCAAATCATGAGATTGTTAGTATTAATTCATAAAAGATGGAGAGACTTATTAGTCTCAATTACAGAATCATGTGAAATTAGTGAAATTCCATTCAAGGAGTTGATTGGGATACTTGTGATGTTTGAAGAAGAGTTTAAAGTCATCAAAGAGGAAGTTGATGATCCAATAAAGAAATTTGTATCTTTTACATATACTTATTCAAAAAATAAATTAAAAGAATGAGTACATGTTGAGAGTTCTAGTGATAGTGAATCACCTCCAGTCAGTGATGAAGAAATGTCCCATCTATCAAGGATATTTAATTATTTTTATAGGAAAAAATATATTTTTTCATAAGTCCTAATTTTAAGGGAAATTATGATACTAAAGGAAACTAGAAAAATGATTAGAAGAAGAAGGGTGATAATGAAATCGCCTGCAATGAATGAAAAATTCAAGGACACCTGAAGGTAGATTATCCAAAACAAAAATAAAAAAAGAAATATGAAGATAATTATTGATGGTTTAAAAAATATAAGAATATAACCTAGAGTGGCTCTAAAGATAGATCTAGTGATTCATATTCTAATCTCGAACACATGTCTGATAGAGGCAACATGTTCTTCAAGGATAATGTCACTAATGTACCTATTATTTCTAATATTTTTCCTATGCTAAATTCAGATAATTATAGAATGAACATAATGATGATGAAATCTATCAAAAAGAGATGTTTAAATATTTAAAAATTGTATAAGATAAGTTTAATGAACATAAGGATAACTATGATGTTCTTAAAAGACAATATGCTTTATCTAAATATGTTAAATTTAATCTATCTATTAACAAAGAAAATAATTATATGTTGTTAAAGGAAATAACTGAATTGAAAATGTTAAATGAACAACTAAAAAAGTTTTTAGAAATATTAACTAATAATTCATAAAATCTTACTCAGATTATTGGAAAACAAGTTTCCCCAAAATTCATAACTGGTATAGGATATGAACATGGAAAAATTAAAATTTAAAACAAGAAATTTGTTCTTAAATAAAATTATAGAAATCATTCCACTAGTTATTTTTCTAAAAGTACAATAATTTTCTATTTTAAAGAGCATATAGTCTATTTACTAGAAACCGGTAAAACAAACATGGGATCCCAAATCCTTTATTACAAACAATACTGGACCCAAGAAAATTAAGATACCAAAATCATTTCTTGTATATTTTTGATTTGTATGAAACATGTTTAAATAACTCCTATAAAAGTTTATGGTACTTGGATAATGGATGTTCAAGGAATATAAAAATATATAATTCAATCTTCAAGAACCAAATAAAGGTTGATGGTGGTCATGTCACCTTTGGTGATAATGTAATAGTGAAAATGACCGGCCTTGGCCAAATTTGTAACATCAATTCTGTTTTAGTTTCAAAAGTATTGCTTGTTGGTGGTTTGAAATATAGTGTTATTATCATATGACAGTCATGTGATGATGTTTTTTTATGTCAAATTTGTGTATAATTCATGTAATCTTGTTTATTATAAATATTCTTTAGTTTTTACTACGTTAAGAAATAAAATTTTTTATATAGTTGATCTCAATTATACAATTTCTCAAAAATGTTTCCTAATTGAGTGACTTTCACAAAGAATATTTTTTTTTGAATTGGAGAATATGACACTACAACATTTACCCACTTAGGAATCATACTAGGAATGGTTTAGTCAAGGCTATTCCAAAACTAGATTTCCCAAATGAAAATGTTTGTAACCCCTGTCAAAAAGAGAAACAACAAAATTTTTATTTTAAATAAAATAAATAAGTTTATACTTATCAACATTTTGAGTTTGTTCATATGGATTTATTTGGACCTTCTATAGTTTCAAGTATAAATGGAAATCATTATGTCTATGTAATAGTAGATGAAATTTCTAGGTATAGTTGGGTGTTTTTTAGATTAGAAAAGTAAAGCCTATACATATTCATCTACGTATTTGAAATTGATATAATACTTTAGCAGGCATAGGATTAATACCCTAAGAGGTGACTGTGGTTGTGAGTTTAAAAATATATATTTTTAATATTTTTTCTCACAAAATGGCTATAGTCATAACTTCTCTTCTCTTGGGGCCCCTCAACAGAATGGAGTTGTTGAGAGAAAAAATAAGTCTTTTAAAGGGATATCCCGGAACATGTTAAATTAGTATGATTTTTTTTATTTTTGTGTAGAGGTTGTAAATATAGCCTCCTATATAATCAATAAGGTATTAATCAGACCTATATTGAAGAAGAACCCTTATGGTCATTGGAATAATAAATTAATAAAATCAATTACCTCAATTATTTTGGTTGAAATGTCTTTATGTTGAACACTATAGAGAATATAGACATGATCTCATCCAAAAGTGAAGAAGGAATTTTCTTGGGTTATTCAATTTAAAGTAAATCATATAGAGTTTCAATAAGAATACCTATACTATAAAAGAATATGTTAACATTAAAATCTATGATATAGATCCACAAGATCCTAATACCCCATTATTAAAACATGAGGATGATTTATCTAATTTGAACATAAATTCCAAACCCATTGTTTCTACTTTGAAATAGTTAGAAAAATCATCCAGTTCTAAAGAATTTCCAGAACATCTAGAACCCGAACCTATAAAATAACCTAATTTCCCCAAACATTCATTTTAAAGAGATATTAGATACCATAAGTACCATACATTAAATGATGTAGTTGGAGACCTGGGTAGAGGTACATAGACTAGAGCTTCTCTTAGAAATCACATTGAACCTCAATCCTTTTTTCTCTCAGCTAAAACCAAAGAACATGAATTATGTAATCTATAATGAATTATAGGTAATGTAAATTCTAGAAGAGTAAATCTAATTTGAAATAAACAATGTCTACGAACTTGTTGGTGGGCTTATGGACACCATGAATATAGTCTCAAAATTGGTGTTTAGAAAAAAGGTTGATGAATCATGTATAATATTTAGAAACAGATATAGACAAGTTGCACAAGGTTGTAGTAAAGAATAAAGAATTGAATTTTTAGAGACATTTCACCTATAACCATAATTGAATCCATTATAATACTAATAGCTTATGTAGTTCATATAGATTTCAAATACTATCAAATAGATGTAAATAGTGATTTCATAATTGTGTATATAGCTGAGTATATTTTTTTCAATCAACCCCTTGTCATCAAAATCAGCAATTACCAAATAATATTTTCTACTTAACAAAATATTTATATGGTTTTAAGTAATCCCCTAGAGCATGGTATGATAGGATAAACTATTTTATTATTTCAAAAGGATTTCCAAATGGTATAACTAATCCTATAGTTTTTATAAAATTAATTTCAAAATATTCTTTAGTTACACAAATATATTTTGATGATATTAGTTTTGGATATTCCAAAAATACCATGGGGACTATGTTTTAAAAAATGGTGAAAAATAAATTTAAAATGTGTTTCAGTGGGTGAACTCAAATTAAATCATGGTTTTTAGATTTGTCTAAATAAATAAGTAATCATTTTAAATCCAATTAAATATTCAAAGGATCTTTTAATTTTTTTAATGTTGATATCACTAAGATTAGTGGTTATCCAAGGAGTACAATCTTTAAACAAGATCTTGATGAAGATGGGAAACAAGTAAATCAAAACAGCTATAGAGGTATTATTAGAAATTATCTATACATCATTACTAGTCAAATAGATATTATGTTCAGTGTGTGTATGTGTTTTGGCATTTAAGAAAATGGTATAGAGTTAACCTTGGTTTCTGTAAAAATAATTTTCAAGTACCTCTAGTGTACTGATAATTTTGAATTGTTTTATCCAAGAGGAAAATCATTTGATTTAGTTAGTTATTCAGATACTAATTTTGGAGGATTTAAGTTAGATAAAAAATGAAACCTTGGAACATGTAACTTTTTAGGAATATCGCTATATTCTTGGTGTAGTGAGTACAATTTTGTTTCATTTTTTACTTATGAAGCTTATTACATAGTTGTAGGAAGATGCTGTGCACAAATTATATACATGAAACACACATTACTAGACTATGGATATCAATATTTACATGTCCCTATAAAATATTACAACACAAGTTCTATTAATATTTATATGAATACTACATCATATTATAGAAAAAAACATATTGATGTAATACATCGCTTTGTGAGAGATCATATTCAAAAGGGCCATATAACTCTTGGATACATTTGTAGAGAACATCAGCCTGCTGATATTTTCACAAAGCCTTTGAATTATGAGATAATGAATTAAATTAAACAAGAATTAGGTATGATTTATTTCGGTTAATATTAAGTTTCAAAGTCTCACCAAGTTGAATATATGACCATTTTGAATATATCATCATTGTGAATGTATCGTTGTTGGATATGTCTCACTATAGAAATTATCATCGTTGAACTTTCCACTATTGGACTTCTCACCATTAAACTTCTCATTGTTGGATTTCCTCCTAATTTAAATGTTTCATTACTTATTCAATTTTGTAATTTGATTTTTTGAACCACATGTTTATTTTTTTTATTTTAAAATTTATTTTAATTTTTTGTGAATTGATTCAAATTAAATCCAGATTTTTTATTTTCGAGTAATATTGTGTTTTTTGTTTTTTAGATCTCTAAAAATCCCTAATGATAAATGTGACACTTTGTTTAGTTTCGATGCACCTATTTCCTCATGTGTTTTTACCTTGATCCTTGTTCAATCCTTCTCTCCCAACCGTTCAACCTTTCATTACCTACAAAAAAACATGTGCTGATCTACATGGCTAGAGGGAAGTGTCTTTCTAATAATTCTCAAGACAAGTCATGTCCTGTAATTAAATAGAAAGTGGTATCAAGTCATCCAAATATAATAGAACTAGTGAACCCTAATATTGAGAAATGGGTTGTTATGCTAGAAAAGGATGTTCAAGTGGAATAGGTTCTTTCCAGAAAGTAATTAGTGCTTAAGAAATTACAGAATCAAGGATAGATGGACTAGTTACCTTCAAATGAGATATTGTTTTTATCTAAGTTTGATATAAATTTTTTACAAGTATGCGGAGTTTGGTTTTGAAAAAGAATAAGAATACTGGGTAAGACATTGGATTAATAGACTGTAGATAGTGTTTTAATCAAATCGGTGGGATGATTGTCTAAACAATCCTCATGATAGTGTATTCAATTATTATCAAGGAACTATACCTAATGAAGGTGATTATTTTATTTTTGAATAACCCCTTACTGTGTTGATAGGTGATGGAAATTTGAGGATGCCCGAAGAACCATTTTGATAAATTTTACTTACAATGTTTTGTTATTTCATCACAACTAAACTTTTTTATAAGAATGTTTTTGTTTTCCATGAATCAGATCTAGTCCATCATATGAGATTTTTAAGAAAGCATAATGTTGATGAAAGAGTCATATACATCTATATTGGATTTAGAAGATCAGATGTAAAAGATTTGGAGGTAGAATTTGTTTTTTTATAGATGTTGGTATTTTCATTAATTAGAGAAATAAATAAGTTGTTGAGTAAAGAAGTAATTTTTTTCTGAAGAGTATCAAATGATGATTATGAATTCAAGAGTTAGAAAGTTTTCATACTTTATAAAAAAATTATTTAATGATTTTATTGTCATAATGTTTTCACAAATCATGAAAACATTCATGAAAAAAGATTTTGAATAATGGTGTTGATGTTTATAGAATTTCAATGTTACAGTATGGAGATTCCATCATAATCAGAATTCCATCATACTGTGAATTAAATCATAATTCACTAAACATAGAATTCAGATTCACTGAATAAATAATTCAAATTCACTGAAAAGGATACATAATATGGATTGACCGAATAAAGAATTCAAATTCACCAAGAAGGATACAAAATATTGATTCAGTGAGAAGGAAACAAAAATCGAACTGACTCTAAGAAGGAAACAGAAATCGGACTGAATTTGATAAGGAAAGTGATATCATATTGACTCTAAGAAGGAAATAGAAATCAGATTGACTGGAAGAAGGAAAGTGAAATCAGACTGACTATGAGAAGGAAATAGAAATTGGGCTGACTTTGAGAAGGGAACAGATTCTTAATAAGATTACTATAAAGAAGACTCAAAAAATAAATTCTATAAGTTTTGTGAGGAGTTTAAGAGGTCAAACATGAAATTAAATTTTTTCATAAATCTTATAGAAATCTAAGAAGGATTGAAGAAGTCAAAGGTTATGTTTAAATAAGAAATATTTTCAGAGTTTTTGAAATTTTAGGAAGAAGGTAATATTATCATGTTTCCCACTTTTTTTCTAATTCACCATTATATTCTTCCTCAGATCGCTCATTAAATTGAAATGTTCATATATGCACAAAATATGGAGTGATGGAGAATTTTTATTGAAAGTTACTATCTGATCGTAGAAAAATTTTATTGAGAATTCTAGTAGAGTTATATATTTAAAAATCAAGAACAGGTTTAACATACTGAGTCCATTTTATACAGAGAATAAGATCCAAACTCATCTTATTTAGAAAATTGGATCTAGTCACATTGTATTGAGAAAATTTGATCCAAAATCATTAGATTGAGACAATCAGATCTAGCCAAGTTAGACTAAGGATTTGGACTGAGAAATTATGGAGTAGTTTCAAAAAAGTGTTTATTATTTTATTTGGAAGAAATTTTTTATAAGAAAACATTGTAAACAGATAAGAGTCAGTATAATATTTTCTATTAGGTGATAAAAGTTATCTAATAGGAGTTTACCCAAGGTGTAGTTGTTTCTTCAGAAAAGTGTATTTCTAAGTCTCACTTGAGTAGATTTGGAAGGGATGTAGGTTTTCACACTGATGTTAAACCTAGTAAATATTTTCTTCTTTAGATTCATTACTAATTTTTCATGCATGAGTATTTAATAAAAGTTCATAAGGAAACAAACTATAACAGGTTGCAGGGTTAATGTTTATAAACATTTTGAATCATATAGAAAGTGAACAACTGGTTCAATCCCCCTTCTCAGTTGTTATTCAATCCTATGGAACTTAAATTGGTATCATATCACAAGGATATCTTGTTTAATCATTATCATGGATAATATCAATAATGTTAATAGTTTAGGAATTCTTATATTTGACAGAAACTGTTATTATGGGTGAAAAAATAGGATGATTCCCTATCTATGAACTCTTATATTAGAAGATGTTGATGATAAAAAAAATTGTTTTCAACCCATTGATAATGATTCTCATATGGAATTGAACGATGAGATAAATATAAAATTTTATGGAAAGGCAAGAAATGAAATCCTTATATCATTATCAAAGAATTTTAATCAGAAAGTGATGGGTCTTGATAGTTTAAAATGCTTATGGGACATGATGGAAATCATTTATGAATGGAATAAAAAGTTAAGGAAGAAAAGATAGAAATCTAGGATAGCATGTATGAAGACATCAGGATGAGATATGAAGAAACAATTGATGAATACTTCACCATAATAAATTAAATTATTTAAAACATTAGGGGATTCATAGATGTTTTGGAAGATTCTAAATTTATGAATAATCTTATGTGAAACTTTCCAAATCGATTTTATTATAAAATTGCTTATTTATAAGATAAATATGCTTTATCTCTTGATTTATTACATAAAATTCTTGTTGATTACAGAATGAGGAAAGATCCAATTTTTAAAAAGAAAATAGAAGATGAAATGGGTTTTGAAGCTATGATAATGTTATAAATTAAATATGTTGAATAAGTTGATCCTTGTGACATAAATGATAATTAAGATGATGAGTTGAATTAAAAAATCTTATCTCTTATATCTAAAAACTATTGAAGAGGAAGATGGAGGTATAGAGGTAAAATTCATCTCATTTTTATTTAGTGTGGTGGAATTATTAACCATGCTATAAATTTACCCAATAATATTTTTAGATAACATTGAGATGATTCTGTTGAAAAACATCAATGGAAGAAGTGGAACAAAAAGGATAAAGAATAAGATTTTTCTAAAAAATACAAGAATAAGTTTACTAGAAAAAAAATAAGTTTATGGTTGATGAAAAATGAATAACAATCAATTGAAAACAATTCATTTTAAGAAGAAAAATTTAGAACAATTAAGAACCTTCATTTGAAAAGGGGAGAAAACAAAATATTCCTCATAGAGTGATGAAGGTGTTGAAGAATCTAATAGAGCATATCATATCAGAGTAGAACTTGTTGCATGCATTGATCAAAAAAATTCTAATGAAAGAAATTAGAGTTATGAAGAATGATTTGAATAAGTTTATGATGGAATAAAATATGTCATCTCGTAGGAGGAATAATAAATTCAGGAGACGTGAATTTTCAAATATAAAAATTCGAAATGTGGAATGATGATTGAAGATATTACCATGAAGATATAAACTAAGGAAGAACAAGTTAAAAAGTTTCAAAAAAATATTATTGATTCTGAATGTACCTTGAAGAATATGAATGAAAACATTAATAAATATTCATAAGTAAAAGTTAAGACTTCTAAATTTACTGAGAATGATCAATATGTGAATCATGTGAAATATTCTCTTGACAAATATAATGTTTATCTGATTATTTTATCATTTCGGGTTCTTTAAATGTTTTTTGAAATATTTGTGGGAGAAAGGATATGAGAAAAATATAGAATCTACAAATGTATAAAACTCACTCGAAATAAATGATGGCCCATGTCCTGAGTATGTTAGAGTTGAATGAAGTTACCAACATCAATAAAGTTTCTATAGTGAAATATTTTTCTCGAATATACAATCAAGATTTGATGGATATTACTAGTGTTGTGGAATATATTGGAATGGATATTATAATTTTTGGCACAACTTATCTTTACCCAGAAGAAGGTTTGAGTAAAGTGGATGAAATAGTGAAGGTAGAATGAGAAACTTTCCTAACTTACAAAATATTGAAAATGTGAATACATAAGATGTTAGAAACATTCTAAAAAATCAATTTGAATGTTTGGATGATGTTTGAGGAAGATATGATCAATCTGGTCATCATTCCAAAATATAAAAGAAACTCCTTCAAGAAAAAATTCCTTATAAAAGAAAAGAAAAGGAATCTAAAAAGGAGAAAGTGGAGAAAATATATTTTGTTGTTGAGACAACTTTGAAAGAAAGGAAGAAACAATCTGTGGATAATTGATAGTGATTTTTTTCACATATGAATGATTATATAAAAACATTGAAACATGGTGAATGTAAATAGGGATGAGAAGTTACCTTTTGTAATTATAATTCCTTAAAAATCAAAGGAATCACAACATAAGAGATTGAAGCGGAAAGGATGAAATATAAGGATGGTTTATTTTTTGAGTGGAAAAAACATAACATACTTATTGTCATTCAACTTTTTAATGATGGAAAATATTTTTTTAGAAATTTTTTCTATATCATCAGAAGTGTGAAAGATGAAAAAGTTATTACAAAAGGAGAAATAACCAGGGTAAATCTATTCCAAGTAAGAGAATTCAATTACTCAGGTTACTTGAGTGAAGAAGATGAAAACAAAGTGTGGAACCAAATACTTGGGAAACTTGGACAAAAAATTATGAATTTTGTTTCTAAATTTGATTCCATTTGAAATTTTATAGAATTTAAAGGAAGGGAAGAAGATTTTTGTGTTCCTTTTTATAAGGGAAAGATGGCTAACAAAAGTCATAAAAGAGTTGAGAATAAATCTTGTAGAAAACTGAAGATTATTAATTCTGATTTATGTGGTCTGCTGAGATATAAATCAATAAAAGTAGACTTATAAATTTTCATTTTTATTTGCGATTTAACTAGGATGACAAGCATCATATTTATGAAGCACATGTCATAGGCCATTGGAATGCTCAAATACTTTAAAAAAGATATTGAGAAAAAAATGGGGGTTTCCATAATGAATATGAGAATAGAAAATGGTACCGAATTCAAAAATAATAATTTTTAAAATCATCAATGAAATCATGGTATAAATCATTAACATAGTTGTTCCTATATCCCACAACAAAATGGAGTGGTGGAAAAAATTAATATAAGCTATTTGGAAATGGGAAGAGGTATGTTAGAAAAATACAAACCTTCAATGTTATATTAGAGAGAAGCTCTTAGTACTGGTGTAGATGTTCAAAATAGTTTATTTTTGAGATTAGAAACCAACACAACTCCTTATGAATGTGGTACAACAAAAAACCATCATTGAAATACATAATATTTTTTGGATGTCCATGTTTTCACAAAATAAAAAATCCAAATTTTGGGATGTTTGATGAGAATTATTTGGAAGGAACATTAATGGGTTATTAACCAAATATAAAGTTCTAAACAATTTTTACCAATGATGGTAGAAAATCAAATATCCTTAATAAAATTTGTTAATAGTGTAGTAGAGGATGAACTAATGAATAAAAAAATATTGAAATTAAGTCAAAACATCATTATAAAGATTCAGAATAATCATGTGATGATGAAAAACCAACTAGGAAAGAAACATTGTAATTTTATAGCATACAAAAACATGTTGAATTCAAAAATATTATTGGGAATCAGAAGGATTTGGTTTAGACCAAATGGAAGTTGATATTTGAAAATCAGTATTTAATTATCTTAAAAGTTTAACCCGAATTAGTTTAAGAGGCTATTCAACATAAAGAATGTATGAATTCTATTAGGAGGAGTTTGATCATATTTAGAGGAATGAAACATGGGAACTATTTTGAAGGCACGAAATAAAAATGTTATCAGAACAAAGTTGGTTTATAGAAAAAAAAGGACAATGGAGATGTTTAAAGAAACAAAAAAATAATTATTTGTAAAGGATATGAACAGATGGGCGTTTTGGATTTTGATGAAACATTTTCCACCATTTCAAGGCTATAAACTATTTGAATAATTCTTGTAGTGGCTACTCATATGAATTAAAAATATTATCAATGGGATGTAAATTCATATTTATTAAATTGTGAGATTGATGAAGAAGTTTAAATTTTAAAAACTTGTGGGTTTCTACTTGATGAGTTTGAAAACAAGGCTTTGAAATTGAATAATTATTTTTAGGGGGTGAAATAAGCTCTACATACTTGGTATTATAAAAAAAGAAAATTGTTTAAGAATGTTGAAATTTTCTGTAGGAAAATTTGATAGAAACTTATATGCAAAATATGTTTACTATATATCTCTAATTATAATTGTTTTTGTGGATGATATAATTTATTCTGTGAATATAGAAGATTTTTGTAAAACATTTTACAAGGATGTGAAGATGAATATTTAAATGTCTATGTTTGGATAATTTACATTCATAATTGGAATAAAATTTCAAAAAAGGGAAAATATATTTTCTAATCTCATGAAAATTGATATAGGGAATTGCTAAAGATGTTTGTGATGGTAGAATCCAAAGAAGTTTAAAATCATATTTTAGTTAGCCCAAAGGTTGGAAATGATGAGTCCAAAATAAGTGTGAATCAAAAAGACTTTTGGAAGATGATAGGATGCCTTATTTACTTTATAGCTTCACGGACTGATATAGTTTATGCAAAGAATTTATGTTCTATGTATCAATGTAATCTGAAAGAATAACCTATGTTGTTAGAAAAGTGGATTCTGAGATATGTCAAAGGAATCAATTCACGTGGTTTGTTATAAAAAAACGATAGTGAGATGAAGTTCCATGGTAATACTAATTATGGTTATGCTAGAGATTGTAATGATAGAAAATAAACATTATGATGAACATTTTCAGGTGTGAATGCTGTATGAGATTGAATAGTAAGAAAAAAAGTTCAGTAACATTGAGCACAACTGAATCTATATTGGTTGAATCTCCTCTAGATTGTACAAAAATGTTGTGGATGAAGGTTCAGCTGGAAGACTTGAAAGTGAATGATTATAAACTATTTAATATCCATTGCGATAATCATACTACAATTTATTGTTCTATTTTTTTCAACATTAATGATCAATACACATTGATATAATGTTTCACTTTATAAATTAGAATGTAGCTATTGAAGATGTTTTGATAAAATACATTTCAAAAAAGTATCAGATTGCTGGAATTTTGAAAAAAGAAATGCAGAATGGTTTTTTATGCAATTAAGGCTGTAACATCATGTTTATCCTCCTCTGATGTCTTCCTAAACCTAATATGGAAGTCCCCTACCATTCTATAGATTATTTTGAAAAAGGTTGAGAAAAATTAACAACTTTTTACTTTTAAAGAAGTTTTTACTTATATTTATTTTATCAATATTTATATGTTGTTATCATATAATAGTTGAGAGGAAAAGAAAGTGAGAAAAGAAAAAATGGGGGAGATAAAAAGAAAAGTGATAGAGGAAAATATAAGAGTGGTAGTTTATATTTACATGGCCACAAAATTTTCTTTCCACCAATGAATTTAATTCCTTAAAAAACATTACTTTATCTAGTAGTGTGGTGTCATGACACTCTATTTTGAGAAATGATATGTTTTGATAAAACTAAAAAAATTGAGTTTTTTACATAAGTTAAGTTGTGAAAATATTCCAAGAATTGGAAAAGTTGTTGACATGGGTTGTCAACAAATCAAAAGGGTGATATCGAATAACCTTTGTTATAGATTATTTTTTTTATTTTTTGACAACTAACCTTGCTGTATATGTTTTTTTGTTTTATGGGAATCAGATCAAGTCCATTATAATGATCTTTGTATGAAATTAAGATGTTTCTGAAATAAATGGATCCATAAATATTGAATTTAGATAATTTGATCCAAAATAATTGGAGGAAAATTTTATTGATTATTGGATGTTTATCATTTGCATAATCAGAGAAATAAAGAGGATGCTGTGTGAAGAAGAAGTTTTGTTGCAGAAGAGTTTTGAAATAATATTGTAAATTCAGGTGTCAGAATGTTTTCATACTTTCTAAAAAAATTAGGCGTTGATTTTCTAGTTATGATGTTCTTAAAAATACTGAAAACATTCATGGTAACTGATTTTGAAAAAATGGGGGAGATGTTTAAAGAATTTAAATATTATAGTATAATGATTCCATCATAATGGGCACCCCATATAAAAGATAATTCAATCATAATTAATTGAATAATGATTTCATATTCACTGAATAAATAATTCCAATTCACTAAAAAGGATAAATAATTTGTATTCAGTGAATACATAATTTGGATTCACAGAGAAAGATATAGAATTCAGATTCAGTGAGAATAAATCAAAAATCAGAATAAATCTGAGAATGAAAAAAATTGAACTTACTCTGGGAAGGAAACAAAAATTGTTTTAAATCTGAGGAGGAAACAAAAATTTGACTAACTATGAGAAGGAAATACAAATCTGACTGAATATAAGGAGGAAAAATAAATTAGACTAACTTTGAGAAGGAAATAGAAATCGAACTAGCTCTGAGAAGGAAAAAGAAATCAGACTGACTATGATAAGGAAATATATTCATAATAAGCTAATTATGAAGGAACTAAAAATGAAAATTGTAGAAGTTTAATGAATAGGTGAAGAGTCCAAACATGAAATTCAAATTTTCATAAATCATGGAGAAATCTATGGAGGATTGAAGAAGACAATGTTGACGTTAAAATTCAATATATTTTCAGTGTTTTTGAAATATGATGAATTGGGGACTGTTTTCACGCTACTCTTTTTTGTTTTTGGAGTCACCTATAAATAATCTCATAGAACAATCATTCATTTTCATCATTCATATATTCCCAAAATGTATAGAATTGAAGAATTTTAAGAGAGTATTCCCATCTGAGTGAAGAACAATTATATTGATCTTTGTTAGTAGAGTTTGAGTTTTTCTGATTGAGAATGAGTTCACAATATTGAGTCCATCATATTTAGATAATCAAATCCAAACTCATCATATTGAGAGAATTGGATCCAGATCTGTTGTATTGTGGTAATCATATCCAACATCATCGGATTGAGAAAATCAGTTCAAGCCAAATCAGACTAAGGATTCAGACTGAGCAATTATAATATAGTTTCAACAAAATATTTATTATCAGATTTGTCTCAATTTTTTTTATAAAAAAAACATTTTCAACTGAATTGATTTATTATAATCTTTATTATCGGGATATAAAAGGTGTCTAATAGAAGTTAATACAATTTGTATTCACATCTTTATAATAGTGTATTTCCATAGACCCATGTGAGTGGATAGGGAAAGGATGCAGGTTCTCACACTAAGGATTAAACCTATAAATCCTATGTTTGTTAATTTCTATTCTACCTTTTCATGGATGATTATTTACTAAAATATGATAAGGAAAAAATCTTAATAGACTTCAGGGGTTAAGTTTCTAATTTTTTGAAACTTATAAAAAGTGAACCCTAGTTTCAACCATCCCTTATCAGTTTTTATTTGACTATTTGGAAATTCAAGGCCATTTTCCTTAGAGTTAGATAAAGAATGCATAAAAATCCTTAAATTCATCAAACACTTGTTGTTCCCAAAAAGGGTGATTTTTCTTATCTAAATTATCAAGATGATTATTTTATTTATCTTATGGAAGGAGTACAGATGATAAAAATCATTAGATATCCTAACATTTATATTTATGAGATGATCATGACAACCACTATACCAAATTATGTGATCTATCCCAAGATTATTTATGATATTCTAGAAGAAATATGTTTATTCTATGTAGGTGAAAAATATATTATGGACTATGGTGGTTTCTGTATTACAAGGATAATTTTTAGAATAATGAAGATCAACTGTAATCCCAAGAAAATGAAATGGGTATGTGATAATGAAAAACATTATTAGTTGTTTAACCCTTTAGACCGTCCTTCTAGACCATAGGATCTTATTGATCCTAGTTTAGAGCCTAATGAGATAGTTGAATATTCTAATGAGGTAGAAGAGACTGATGTTGTTTGAGATAAAGAAGCAGTTTTTCCAATGGAAGGGGGTATTTATCCTGAACTCTCTCCGTGACCCCCTAACATAACTTATCGATCCCATAGTCCTCCTATGAGTCACCAAAATGAGAAAATTTATATAAATGTGGTGAGGTTAAGACATAAGTCTCTGGAGAAGTTCAATTGAAGATTTTCAGATACTCTGAGGAAGATGGGAATGGTAATGGTGATAATAAAAATGAAAATGGAAATGATGATGGTGATACTGATGATGATGATGATGATGAATGATCATATCCTAATAGTTTTAGTGGGAATATTATAAAATAGTATGTTGAGATTCTTAAATACCTGCTAACTTCACCTGGTGGTTCTATTTAAAGAATAGAGGAAAGGTACAATGTTGATGATGAAATGGATTTTTCTTTTAGGGAAGAAAGTGATGTATATATTGAGAGGGATCTATCACAAAGACATAGAAGCCTTGAATTTATTTCTATTATAGATGGACTTGATTCTGTAATGGTTTTTGAGGATCAAACAGTTTTATATTTCTCTATAGTGGAGAAGAAGTCAATTATTGCTGCTGTTTAGAAGTAGATAAAAATGTTGTAGAACATATGGTAAATGAGCCTATTGATGAGAAGGCTGCTGATTAATAGTTGATATATGTGTTTGATTTAGATAATCATGTAGTTTATGAGAATATGGTTGAATCAACTTCTCTTGAACACTAGGAATTTGAGAACTATATTAGTTTACCTACTATAGTGGAATCTACACTTGTGTTTATTCAGTGGTTGAGCCTCTTGAAAAGGCATATTATAGATGGATTAATCAAATTTTAGAAGAATGGGATTTGATTTATGAAATGGTTGGCAGTTCACCAAAGATTGGTGAACCGTCCATGGGAGAATGGAGACATCTTGAAGGATCAATGGTAAATGAAATTGATGTTTCTGATTTGGTAGAATGTTTTTCTTCTTTGGGATAATCTACTAATCTTTATGCCCATCCTAATTTAGTTGATACAGTCAACAAGGGTGACTTAGATGGGTTTAGATAAAATATAGTTTTAGATTTTTCTAAGCGTTTCAAGTTTCATGCACATAATCTTATTGAGCTAAGTTAGAAAAATTCATGATATTTTTTTGAGTCGGTGATTCATCACATTCAACCTAAAATGATGCACTATATTCAAAAAGATAAAATTGAGAGTTAGAGTCTATCAAGTGAGATATTGTCATTGAGATTCATTATGGAAGGGATGTATTATTATTTTTTCTCTTAAATGGATGATTTTTTGGAGAGAGAATAAAATATTACTATGGTGGAATATAGTTCTACTACTCCACCACCTATTTTTGATGATGAGTTTCTTAGGTCAGCGGGTACATAAGATCTTAGAGATTTCTCCAGTAGTGTTCCTGGTGATTCAAATTCCTTACCAATAGAAACTTTGTGAGTGTTTTATCATAGTAATGACCATGATCATATGATGATAAGGGAATACATGAAAGATATGAAATATGACAATGGGATAATAACCAAGGAAATTAAGTACTATCTCTGTATGATTTATGCAAATCATTCTATTGATGCCAACATTCTGTTTTTTTGATGAAAACCTAAGGAAGCCTATTGTGACTGAAGATTTAATAAAACAGGTTGCTTGGTTGAATGTAATAATTCCACTTTTAAAGCTCATAATGGAAGAAAATGAATTTTTAAATGAAATGCAGTGTGGTTATAACATTATTATGGACTTCTTTAATTTGATGAAGCCATTTCTTCATGTTCATGGTTCTACTGTTGTAACTCATAAGGCCATAGTAGTGACTTCCCATATGACTCCTCCTCCTACTACCCCAGATTTTCTCATATCTGGAGTGCCTATAGATCCCCTTGAAACATTTCCTTCTAGATTCCATCTTTTTTCCTTATCACCATGTTAAGTAGTGCAACATATAAGGCTGATCTTCATTCGAGAGTCTCGACCTCCTTCATCTTTAATTGGCGTACCTAAAACCCTTCCTTGAGCTCCTTATTCATCTGATGCCATGACTTATGCCTCAGATAATGCTAAAGGAAACTCTCATCTGGGTCCATCAAACAAGCCTAAAGGCCCTTGATATTTAGAATTTTTGTCTTTTATGGTATTGTTTTTCGTGTAGTTTTTTGTAGAAAACTTTTTGGGATGTAATTTTCTTGAATTTATTCAATGGAATTATAAAGTTATTCTTAATTTATCTCTCTTTTATTTCCTATTTTATTCTTCTTTCCATACTTTTCTACACTTTTCTAATATCCCAAAAAAGGGGAGAAGATCTATGCCATATACACTTATAGTTCCTTAATCCTCTTTCATTTCCTTTTATACTTCTTTCCTTATATACCATTTATGACCTTATAATTCATTGATACAATCTATATTAAATTTTATAAATTATATTTGATAATACATCTATGAAATATCATGATTTTCCATTTATGAAATTAATATAAATTACCTTTGATTCCATGATATACAAAATGTAATGTCTTACCATTGGTACTTTTTTCTTTTTAATCATCGATATCAAATACCTAAAGTTCCATGATTTGTGATGACAAAAAAGGTGGAGATTGTTGAACTCCTTATTTTATTGGAAATCAAATCATGATTATTTTGATAATTAATGAGATTCATTTTTATGTTAGCATTTTATCATATGAGAAGGATTGGAATTTTTTTCCTATGTATGAGTCACCATCAGATAATGATTCACCATCAAGGATGAGACACCACTAGAAAGTCTCACCGTCATAATGAGGCACCATTAGCTATGTCTCACTGCCCATTCAAAAGTGCCACCGCCCAATCCAATGTCGCAATGCTTGACTTAGACAACATCAGCAAGTGTCACAATTTAAAGGAGCCACCACCAGAAAGTGTCACCATTTCAAAGACACACTAACGATGTTTTATTTATTTTTAATTAAAGTTCTATAATGGATAAATTATTGAAATTAATTCTCAAACTTATTTAAAAATATTGTTTTTTAATTACTCGATAGAGATATATTAAAGTTAGTGTGAGACTGTGTTGTATAAGGATTATCTCATCCATATAATTATCCGTACTACTATTACTTCTAATAAAAAAGGAAGAAGACCTCCTCATGTGTAATAACATGTATATACACATAGAGACCTGTACACATGAAGAGAGATGGACCCCATTCCAATAAAAATAATATCTTATAGCTTCAATATACTTAAATCAACCGAGGAAGCAAAATTACAACTTACATTTAGTTCATTACTTTAGTCAAGAATAAAGATTCTATGACTCTCTATTCTAAAATAGTTTTCTAAAACCCAACTCAAATATCATTTCAATATAAAATCAAGTAGTGATGATCTACATAGCATACCATTTAGAGAAACACAACCATTCTATTTTCTTACTCAATTTGTTTTTTATTTATATTTACTTTACTATCAGTGTGGATTAATATATTTTATTCATTCCAACACTGTCTCCTATACCTCAACTAGAAGATACATAGATATCTTCACAACACCTTTTTTTCTAGTTTCCCATGTGTTTTAGTTGAGATTCGATTGCGACCTAATGTTTATTTTTATCACTTTAAAACTATGGAAGAATCCTTATATAGTCTATATGACTTAGCTTTTGTAAAACTCGATCCATGTTTTGAATGAATGTTTTATTTTATATAGACTTCTTGGGTGTAAGTGATTTCCATGTTGAGAGGACCAAGACTCTTCATAAGACTGAAATTCATGTATCCAAATTCCACTATTTTTTTGGTTTATTTATTTCATAGATTTAAAAGAATATCTATTTTATATGTAAAAAAGACCATTATATTGATTTTTTATGTCAAATAGTGTTAATATAAGTGTTTTTTAAGTAATTTTATTTCAAAATACAACATAATATTTCATATTATTTTAAATTAGACCTAATAAATATTTTGAGAAATATTATAAACAATTAAATCTTATATCAAACAACTTTTTTTGGTTAACAGTGATGTATTTAGTTAATTGGAGGATTTTATTTAAATCCCTTTTAAATAAATTTTTTATTGGTTACACAGTTTATCCCCTCTTGAGATACTAACTCTAACCAACACCTTTCATTGAAATTTAATAGTCACCATAAATTCCTTGTCCATTGTGTAATGATGTGGTCACTTCAAATAGTCTAAGAAAGATGTATCAAGCATATAGGTTGGTGACATAGATGTCATACCTGTTTGATGATATATTGTTAAAAAGGGATTATATTACGCAGGGAGCTTTCATATGTCATTTCCTATATTGTTACATTAAGTTATTTCTCTTGGGTGCCTTGAACCATTGCTAGATAGTAATCATGGAAATTAAGTGTAACCACCTAATGAAAATGAGGGTGATTCCTAAGGGATCAAAAGATATGATTTCTGTTGATCTGGATTAAATTATATTTGAATTTAATTATTAGAAGAAATATTTTTATATATAAAAAATAATAATTTTATTTATTTTTAGGGATTTATATTATTCCCATGGTAGTAAGTAATTATTTTTTATTAGTAAATAATTTATTAGGCTACATGAATATATAATTATTATTTATTACATGGATTGTGAATAAAATAATTTTTTAAACATTTTATTGGAAATTTATTTGTTGTATTGTGAATAAAATATTTATTTATGAATTATGTATTTATTCAGGTATTCCATCAACTCCAAGGAGTTCGAATGAACCATGACCATGACTAGTGATAAATATTAGTTTACAAAATGGTAAAATAATATTTGTTATTATGCATGTTAGAACACACCATATGATAATAATAATAATAATAATATTATTATATGGAATGTGGTTTAATAAATTTTATAATATTGTTTAAGGTCCCAAATGAAGACAAATAATACTTTAACCTAAACCCTATCTCTATAAAGAGGCAGTTGTGACTATTGTGAGGGATCTATGAAATATGAGAATAGTTAGTCACCCCGAATTTCTCTCTCGGCTGATCCTTCTCTCTCTGTCCAAGAATTGTGAAAAACATGAGATATTCCTTTAGTATTAAATGATGAGTGATCAAAACGAATAACACAAGAAACTTTATTCACCATTATGGGACCCATAAATCTATTAGGGTTTCATAGTGATAAAAGGAGAACATGTGGATCACCATTAGAGGGATTTTATCATTGGATCCTCATAACACAATGAAGGTAATCCCGAAGGATTTTTTGAGGATAAACATCATCAATGATGAAAGGATCATAAGATATGGTATATAATTTCTTTCAATCTAAATTAAATAATTTTAAATTTAATGTGACATATCCCCACTCAGGGTTCTGGGAAACAAAATATTAAAATAAATTTTAATATAACACCTATTGAAGAAACATTCACTATTCCTAGAACCTTAATGTGGTATCAAAGGTGTCAGTATTTAAATTTATATTAATTTATTTATTTTAAATATTTAGGGTCTATTTTTGAAGGTTACTGGGCTACCTAGGTGTAAAAAATTATCAGTACCCTTTCTGGGATCTCCTTCCTTAACTAGAGTGGTGATTAATTCCTCTATATCTGGTTTATCTGCATTAATGGAGACTATCCTAAAATAAGGGTTAGGGTGATAAATTTTTTGGAAGGATACTTGTCTATATGGGAGGAAAGGATCAAAACCCCACATGAGGGGGTCATTGCTTTATGTACTAGTCACTATGAAATGTTTATTGTTGGTTGAACTAACACAAATCCTTATAATATGGGAGTTGGATACCTCACTCATGCGTTTCATGTTGGTCAATGTTATTTCTTTCAGTCAGTAGGGAACATCTTTATAGGGACATTGGTTCAATCCCTCTAGTGGTTTCAATTTAAACCTTTATGGTTCATGGCGCAAAAGTTATGTGCACAGATGTGGTCTGTTTGCTTTTCTTATGGACCCGTCCTTTTTTCTTCATTTTCCCTTATAATATAAGTGATTCTATAATGGAGTAGGAGTCTAGTGATTTTTGTGATTGGTTGGGTATGTGTTGTAATGAAAAATTTGTATATTATTTGTGGAGAATGATTTAGAGTCCATATTTCTCTCAATGAAGGGTTTGATCATAGTGACCTGCTCAATTATATACCAAATTTGAAGATGAGAGGCCCTAAAAAATGATAACACTATCATGATCCATACCTAGTAAGAAGGGAACAAGGAAGTGTAATTTGTAGTTTCACGAGATAGTTTGGACCGTCCTTGTACCTTGTTTACTATATTTGGATCTCTCCTACTTGGATGCCTTTCTTTTGTGAGAGGCAATTCCCCCAGGCTTCACCATTTTTGGCCAATTAAAACAATTATTTTATACTACCCATTATTTAATAATAAAAATTTAATTTTCTGTTTCAACCATTATGTTAATCAATGGTTGAATTTTTCATTTGATATTATTCATTCTTTAATATGATTTTAATTAAAATGTTTTCGACATTTAATTTTTTTTACAAAAATTTATAATTTCTTAAGTTCAAGATCACATGAATAAAAATTAGATTTTTCATCAGGAGGTGTTGGGGAATCATGCTGGATCACATGGGATTACACAACATGTATCTAGTGTACACATCTTGTACCCATGTGAACTACACCTAGCCATGTTGCATGACATAGAATACACTGAGAAGTAATTTCACATTGCGTGTTGACCGAGACCCCCTAGAATATGATATGATGGATTATAAGGTGTGTAGCTAGAATAAAAATCGTATTGTATATAATGTTTAGTGGAGAAACCTAGGAAAACACGTGGTGAAAATTTGGTCCAAACTACCTAAGATTGATAGCTTAGATCAATAACGATATACAACGCATGTAGATAAACTATACATGCCATGCGGTTCATTATTTCTTATATCATTAACACACATTGAGTCATTCTATAGGTTATGTAGACACACATAAACCACAATACATGACTTTTAGCTGGTATACACACTATATTTAGTCCAACCGAGATACAGATTAAAGCTCTAAGTGTGGAACACAAGTGCAAGGAAAGAGAGAAAAAAGGCATGTAGCTCAATAGCACATGCCCTATAGTCTCCCAATTAATTTTAGAATTAAATTACATTAAATTGAAAATTTCAGCATTAAAAACTTATTTTATTGATTTGAACATGTTGTGATTGAATGTTTAATAATGTGTTTAAAGAGTAATAAATTATTATTTAACTTACTTTAATAATATAAAATAATTGGTTTTGTTATTTATTTTCCACAGTTTCCTTTAAGATGGGTATCAACAAATGAATTTGTATAGACATTAAGAATTAATGGAATCATTTAATTAATTAATTAATGGAAGAGTGTTCATATCGATAATAAAAAACAAATATAAATGAATGTTAACATTTTTACTTTTGTATATGAATTGCATGTATGACTATTCATGAGATATACTGAGACTAGTTTATGAGTTTATATTTATGTAATTTCATTTATTTCATGGGTTTTCAATATCAATTATTAAATTAATTTGATGGACTATGTTTTATCCCTATCTTTATTATTAGTCGGACCTACGTGTTTAATGAAATATTTGTAGTCCCCCTTTAAACAATTCTTTGGCTCCCCTCACAGATGTGTGAGTTTTAAATACATGTAATTATTGGAATTTCCCATGGTTCATACAAGATGTTCCATATGTAACCATAATGATTCATCCAAGGTCTTAATTTAGTGGATAGGTGGAATGCTGACACTCATTAAAAGAACTGAAATATAAGTTATTTCAACTAGGTCATGTGCTTATTTAATGACTAATCAATACAAAAAATTAGATATTATCATGAATGGGTCATTTAATTAATTAATATTTATCCCCATACATTATTTATTTTATGGATGCAATTTCACGACCACATAAATAAATTAAATAATGCGTAAATATTGAATTTAATTAAATATATTATATGTAAATGTTTTATCCAATATGTTTAATTACTTAATTAAAATCCGTATAATATTGATAAGATAGGTAAAATATAAAACAATATAATATTTACACATAGAAAATAAAATTCCTCAAAAAAATATTATGTCATCATGCTTTCTATCTCTAAATTAAGACAAATCCATAATTTAAATGTTGATTCGGTCTCCATCGGGGATGATTTTAATTATTGGGAAGTTGTAACAAGGATAGTGGGACGTATTAATGAAATATATATTAGTTTCATTATCCTCCACATGTCCAATAAAAATTTCATGGTATGCGTTGAGTGAAGAGGAAAAATGATTTATTGAGGTTGAAATTGTTGTTAATTAATTAAAAAGATGAAAGGTCAATGAATGTAATTGTTACCATTTATGAGCACATAATTAAGTTCAAAAGATATGTGTCATTGGTATAATTGGGTTGAAACAATGTTTTTAAAAATTTTTTGAAGAAGGAATTGAAGATTCTATGGAAAAATGATTTATTTTTCATGAAGTGGTAATAATGTTGATTGTTGTATGATTTTGATGATTTGGTACTACTAAATATTTCAAGTTGGACATTCTATGAGAAATTTGGTAAAATATTTATATGCTTCTTACTTAAAAAATCAGCCTTTGCAGCCAACTATGGGTGAAAGCACAACAAGGGTAGAGAAGCTCAACCCTAAGACACCCAATATGAGGCTGTAGCTGATGAGGTTGAAGGGTGCTCCTATGTGAGGCAGAGAAGCGGTGGAGTTCCACAGAGCATGGTGGCATGACTATGGAGTTGGGCTCAAGAGCACCCTCACAAAACCTGTATAGGGTGGTATTAGAGGAGGGAGAGGGGATTTTTGAGGCAAGGATGTTTTGATTTGTATTATAAAGGGATCATGTGGTATGAGCCTGTTTTGATGTAGGATTCAGTGAATTGAATCACATACATTTTATCTGATCGGTGAAAATAATGGTCATTTGATCATATTTTCCATGTATCAGTTTAAAACACTGAAAGAAACTAACTAGTCGAATCTATTCATTTATCATCTGGGTTGTACGATCTCCATGAAGCTGCATCGTCATCATTCGTAGCCTTGTCTAAGACTTCAGTGGGAAATCCATGGCCACTTCATTTATAGCTTGATCCATGGATTTTTAATTTAATTTTATCATAATATGGATTATATTATGATTGAAATCAGTTTTTATCCATCTTCATTATTAAAGTTAGTTTTAATAAATGAATAATAGAGTGAATCAAAAATAGTTGTTATCAGTGATGATAATGGTTTGCGATCACAGTTTTCTTCCAAGAAACAAACAAATTGGATTGTCCTGATTCCATATGTTTCTTATATGTTGTTAAATACCTATAAATACCCAAGTATAGGTTAATTTTTTCTAGTTGGTTTTTAGAAGCTCTTGATTGTCTAGAAATGGAGCACCACGAGTGTCTTACTCGCAAATGTTGTCACTCATTTTGTTTTCATGAAGGAAAAGGGAATCTCTGAATGTTCAATAAGTTATTTTCACACTCGGATATCCTTTTGGTGAATTTTGTTCCATGTATATTTTTTATGTGAATAACATTTTTAAAAAACCATGTAATAGTGTAAAATCACATTATATATTGTGAAGAAATTCTTGTACCCATTTATACACATTTGGGTCAATGTGAAAGGAAATAATTAAATAGTCAGTACCATGCATTCTATATATGTTTGTGTTTTGTGTAAAGTGATTGTGCTAAATAGACAAAGGGTTTTCACAAAAATAGGCATAATATGTTCATTCTATGTGTACAATTATAGTTCACATAAGGTAGATGCAAAGTATAGTAGAATGCATGATTTATTTGTGTGTATAAGAGTAGTGTGCATAAGTCATTATTGTGTATGTGTTCACACCTGTTCTATGAAGGAGAAGTATGTAGATGCAATGCATAGTGTGTATGTAGATTCATGGTAGACATATATTGAAAAAAAGAGGAATGCGTGTTTTTCTATGCATATGTGAATGAGTATATACACATTTAATTTCATATTCATTTGAAGAATCAAGAAGGTAGTGAATTGGGTAGTAAAGAAGAACACTTGAGGAATTGTATTTAGCATTATTTTTGTTTCATAAAAATAAGAAGGCCATGAAATGTAATTTTTACATGCATGATGATTGAATAAGTAAACATGAAATTTTAATTTCATAATTAGTGTGTAGTGTTTTGAGACTAAAGCCAAGAAATTATTTCTATCAGTGATTTATATGTATTTATGTATATGTATTTTCTAGTGTGTAGTGAGTTCAAGTATTCATTAGAAGAAGAATTATTGATCGAGTAGTTTTGTACGGATGAAACATATTATTTTCAGTGATCAAATATTATTTGAGGAAGACCTATTTTTGTGCAAAGGTACTCGATTTGTACATGAGCCAGTCTGATCCAGTAAGTTTGTGGAGGATGATCAAAGTGATCATGTTACATGTGGATTATATTCAAGAAGAATAAGGATCTTTTTATTGGTAGGTCTAACCATTCTTTGAAGAGGCTCAATAAATAGCATAGTCTAACTAGTCAAACAATTTGGGGCTGTAACCAACTATGGAAGAAGAGTTGGATTGATGGGGGTGTAACCTGAATAAACTAGATGATTGATTATTGTAGTGTATAAATAATTACTTCCTAAATCATTGTAATTGATAAAAATATTATACTTTATAATCCATGTTGAGGGGTACAACCTACCTCAAAAGTATGTAGGTCTTAGAACCGGACCTTGTAAAAAATACTATGTCTTATGTTTCATTTACATTTATCATTTCATGCATGATCCACTCATCTTAATAGGTGAAATTGGTTCAAAGTAAAAGGTGAAAAAGAATTTAGTAAAATTGGTCACAGCTAATTCATCCCCCTCTTAGTGTGACTGCATGATCCCTGGACACTTCATTGAGGAAATATGAGTCATGGTTTTTGGATAAGGGAGTCCACTTAATGGTCCATGGAGCTTCAAGAACACAGTTGGGAAGAACTCATACCTAATAACATTCTAATAATTTGAATGCTCTCTATATGAGTTATATGAATGGAAATATGAATACTTTACACTAGAATGATAGAAATACTAGACATTCCATGTTCAATAGGTTGGGATATTAATACATAATAAAATAATTGGGGAATTAATAAAATTAATTATAATTATTTCTCATCAAATTTTTAATCATGTAAATTACTAATCATATGTTTTAATTAGTAAGACATAATCGAAACAAAACCAAAAAAGTTAGATCATTACATAAATCAGGTTATATCATTACCAATACAAATTTCTTGATATGGTTAAATAGTTTAGATGATTCATTATTTTCAGAATTCCTGTATTGTGTGTTAGAATCCCCTATTCCTATTTACCATCCCAGTAGGTGAGAGACGGTGGACGTGATAACTACTATATATATGTTGAGGATACATCCTATTTATTTTGTATTATATTATCATATTTTTTCGGAGAGATGATGATATTAATTTAAGACATGGATTCTTATACAACAATTTCTAATCTCTATAGACAATGAATTGAAATAAATAATATTTTCAATGAACTATATATATGTTAACTGGAGGAAACCCTTCCAAATTCTTGTCATGATTTCAAAAGATTGGGGTTTATGGATCAGTTGGAGAAATTTGGATTATACATGGACAGGAAATTATCCATTAATGTTATTTTATTATAAATAACACTAAGATTATCTTTATTTTTAAATTCCAAGATAAACTCAATTGATAAGTCACTCAGGAAACTTTTTCCCAAACTTCACTAAGAAGATAAGGATTGGCCAAAACCTGCTTCTCTATCACTTTTCATGAAATTTATGAAATAAATTTCTTAATATCTAATGGATAATTTAAATCCAAAAGATCAATTATGACACCATTTATATAAGGACCCGACATTAAATATTACATAACCAAGAATTAAATTAATAATTCACATTGTGGATCTTTTCAGTTTTAGAGTTTTAGAGAATTAGGCCATAACTATAATATTACATTTAAAAAATTATAATGTAGACACTTTTAATCATTTTTTGTTTTTTCAAAAAATAAAATCTCTTTTAAAAAGATTCATGTTTAGTTCCATGTTTTAGACAACATGACTTTTTCTTGATGCCATCCTTGAACCTATTCCACTTTATGTCATGTGAAAAACATTTTAAAAAACATGTGATGAGAATAAAAAGCTCAGTAAGGGTTATAAAACAAGGAAAGGAAACATAACACCATCAATAGATACAAACCAATGAAACCATACATCTCAATCATAACATACCTCATGAAATAATAAGATTTATGAATAACACATAGAAATCATAAATCATAAAGGTAACTTATCACATCCATATCATAATTTAATTGTTGCTATCATATCTACATAGGGAGTTACATTTGGAATATACATACCAATATAATCCCTAAATCTCTTTGGAGAAAGAATCACATTTACCTCTGTCATGTTACCTAATGCATTGGAGAGCTATATTGGGCTCACCCGCCCTAGGATTATCACGGAACCACCTATATACATAAACAATTATCAATAACCCTAACATAATCATTACACACAACAGAATCATAAAGTAAAGATAAAATTTCCACATTCCAGTCACAGTATATCAATTCAAGATGTTGAAATAAACAGTGATTTATAAAACCACTTTCAAAACCATTTTCAATACCAGTTAATAAAGATATTTTTGAATCAAAGTGTCCCATACCACTTTGAAGATTTTAAAATAATTAACATTTTAAAACAATAATGTTTATATAAATAAATCCTTAAAACCATTTTTAAAACATAGACATTAATGAGAATTATTTAGAAGAATACATATTTAAAAAAATATTTTAGTTAAGGAGTTCTTAACCAAATGAGAGATGCTTGATTAAAAATAATTGAGGAATAAAAATTAATAAAAATATTATAATGTCATGAGAATAATGGTATTCATTATATAATATGAAAAAGGACATTATATAAAACATATTAAAGTGACTTGGTGCATAACAACAATGAAGTATCAATGTAATGTAAATTGAGACGAAATCCCCTATAAAGACTGTATCCTTAGATTAAGGATAAATTAATTACATAATTATGTGTGAAAAATAAGAATACACCCAATATAATTGGTTGTTATGTATAGAACAATCAGAGGTCATTAAAACATATTCATAGAGTGACAAAATCATGAAGTATAAGTTTAATCGAAAAAATTGAAATTGGGTTAAGAAGTTCTCTTACAGAAATTTGACAGCAAAAGGACATCACTTAAAATTTTAGGAAAAGAGTTGATGAGAAAGAAAACTGTATCTCATTACTTGGAAATAAAATTTACATTAATAATGATATATAATAACATATCCAAAAATAAGGAGATGTAAATTAAAATACATAACAAAAAGGATTCTTTTAAAAAGAAGAGGGTGAACGGATCCCTTACCGATTTGGTAATTTATGAAACACACATCACTTGAAAGATGGATCATTAAATGAAGATGTAAATACCCATAAATGAAGGTATATTACAAAAGTATTACAATAATTTGTAGTACATTCACCACCTAAAGGAAATAGTGAAAAATATAGCATGAATCTCACATGAATAAAAAGTGAGAAAAAAACCCTATACCCCGATGTAATCAATCAAGTCATATGACCAAAAGTTAATAACCAACTAACGCATCAAAAAATACAATGAATATAAAGATAATCAGGATAATATATATCAAATGGAAGCACACAATACACCACCTTCAATAAATAAGTGGCGAAGAATAGAAAACTCAAGGAATTAAAAGTGAGATATGAAATCCATTACCTTGTGTCTGAATTGAATCGTTCATTCTTTAATATCCTGAATAATAAACTAAAGACAATTTATAATTTCTTAAGAACATTTTTAAAGTTTATTATTCCTTTTATATCACTCATTAACATGTTATAAACTTCATGAAATCGTTTAAGTTAATAACAGTTGTTTTGTCGATATTTGTTACGTGAGGAAAAAATTGACTTCTTATAATTACATGTTGTTCATGTGGTCAAAATTTCATCATATCCAGAATTATATTCATGATTTAGATATCATATATATCATATATTTATCCATTATATACAATTATTTATTATAGTACATAACATTTGGAGATAAGAAATGAAATGCACCATTCATGGAGATGGTAAGTCGTACATACGCATTAACGCTACTTTCCTTTCTACTTCATATATAATGGAATGAAAACATAACGATAAATAGGTATATTATAATTTAAGTATAATATAATATATAAAATCCCAGTAAATTCATCCTTTATATATCACACGTATGGTATGAACGAGTCATATCACATTGAGGGGGTGGTAGTCCGCACTTCCTTAAATGAAATTATCGTGTTTACCCATAATGAAAACCATTATGGTATGATATAAATGTAAAATACTGATTTATAAAAAAAATATAAACATAATATATATCATATATAAATACATTTCCATCATAATTTCCACCATCAGAGGCGGTATGATATATTTGACCAATCATCATTTCGTGAGGCAGTGGTTCATCGTCCACAGAAACAATATGTTCATTACCCATTCGATGGAGGTTTGTGTAAGTGTAGTTATAATAATTATCATAACAAAATCCTATTATATTGAGGATACAAGAGTTGTTCGAAAAAAATGTAATAAAAAGAGTTTATGGGTTATATAAGTAAAATAAAAGAAAAGTATTTAAGAGAAACTGTTACCTTTAATTCTGGTAACTCCCTTTGGTTTGAACAAAAAAACTCATTGATGTGACTTATGCCTAAGGAAATGCTTCTAAAAGGAATAGAGGGATCTTTAGAGCTTATTTGGTAAGGGGTTGGTTGATCCAAGGTGCTTGAGATGTGTGAGGAATGGGTTAGAGGTGAGGTCTTTTTATAAGGGGGAGGATGGGCTCTTTAGGAAAACTTGAAAATAATATTTTATTATAAACTTATCTTCAGATTAAAAAGATCCAAAATTTATTATAGTCTAAGATAAAATGGTTCATGATCAAAATAAAATAATCCAATAAGAAATTCATAGGTTTTGAATAACATTTTAGTCTTTATAATCGTATTTATTTAAATAAATTATTTGATGAGGTAAACAATACATTATTATGGTTTCATATATAATTTAATTTATTTGATTTCGAAAAATTATAAAAAAATAACATGATGTAGTAAATCTTTTTAGCTTCCAAATTAAAATTTATAGCATAAAAGATAACTTATATATACCTATTTAAAAAATAATTCACTAAAAGATATTTGTTTATTTCATTTTTATCTTTACTTTAAGGTAATTAAAATAAAGTGTCATTATCACTTTTAAGTGGCTCGTTGGGGTCCCAAAATAGACCCAAGGATGACCATGGTATGCCATGACTCTTCAGAAGAGGTTAGTACAAGTGTTAAGAAAATTTTTTATTGTAATAATATTGTTATTACCTTGAATTATCCTATTTACCTTTAACCACAGTAAATAAAATTCAAAAGTTACTATTCACAAAATATTATTTTCATATAATTGAAACACATTTTGTTTAATAATAAGAACCTTGTATGTCAGGATTTTGAAATTAAAATCACATAATTGGTAAAATTTCATTAAAATGAAAAAGCCAGTTTTTAAACTACTACTTAGTGGTTTCACTATTCATCCAAAATTGATATTTTTCAGAAAAATACAAAGAATTCAGCCTAATCTATATTTGATATTTAAAATTCAAAAAATGATGAATATTTTACCAAATTCAAAAAATAGTAGTAGGATTAATTAATTTTAAATTAATTCCTGTTGTAAAAAAAAGCATGTTTTTAAGAAATATAAACTATCAAAATATTGGCACTTGTTTATGTGAGATTTCAAAGTGAAATTACATCCAATGACAAAAATTGGATTAAATGGTAAAAATATATTGTAATTAAATTTTAAAACCAATTTAAAAGATAATATAACCATATATAAAAATTATATTAAACAGTATTTCGGAATTAAAATATAGTATTTTTCACTATTCATTAAAAAATGAACTTTATCAGAAAAATATCAAAAATTCACCCGAAGTAAATTTTGATGTCTTGATTCTTAAAAGGTATTTTATTTTTTAAAATATAACATATAAAAGTGACAAAAACTATATTTAAAGATGGTTAACTATCAAAAGGCGGTAAATCGAGCCTTTAATGAATATTAGAGTATTTATGTTTAAAATCAGATTCATTCTAATTTTAGGCCTATAAATATTATTGGATAAATGTAAATTTTTTTAACAAACATGTATAATAATATTATAGTTAGTTAAATTCGTTACCTTCATTAAAACAGATAGGCGTTAACTACCTTTTAAAATAATAATATTATATTATTTGTGTGCAATGTAAGATTTCAAAGAACAACATTGTTGCGTATCAGGTAAACCATCGAACATAAAATCCACATTAATGTAAAATTAAAATTTTATTCTCAAATATTAATTAATATGATAATGTTATATTATTTATTTACCTGGGATGTTACATCCTTCAACCCTTTTTGGAATTGTGTCCTTGCAATTTTAATATTGGGCATGGAAACATCACTGAAAGTCTCAAATCAGAAAAAGAGTCAATAAAAAATCACATTAAAATAAAGTAAGAGAAGTAAAAATGTCACCCAAGACAAAAAATACTAGTATTGCACGAAAACATGGATATATAAGAGAATATAACTCTCATAGATTAATAGAGAGTGATAGAGAACTTGATCAAGAAAAGATATCCACCACAATACCATAAATGTGTGGTTAGGAAAAATTCTGATGATACAAGAGAGCTTATAATTTTTTTTTCTTCAAGATCATTTTCATATATTTGAAGAATTTAATTAATAACTAGACCAAGACCGCAAGGAAAATATACTTAATAGTCTTGTATAGTGTCATCCTTTAATAAAATTTTACCACAAACTCATCCTTTCTCCAATCGATTTGTATTCAAGATGACTTATTCACATTAAAAGCGCTATAAGAGAATTAAATAATCAAAAAAAGATGAACTATATATTTACCATGTCATTAGACAATAACCAAAAACAAAATGGTTAGTACAAGATTAGATAATCCCCAAAAGGTTAATCTTTTACAAAAAGAAAAACTACTCTTAATATCCAAAAATTTGTCAAACTATACCCAAAGTTCAACAAAGACTATTCAATAAACAACTATGTATAAAATTATTCAAATTAATAAAAACCAATATTGAAAACCAAATCATAAAAGGATTTAATCACATTGTCTTCCAAGATAAATCTTAACATTTATCTCCAAATAACATCATTCACTCTTAATGTCTCATACTGAAAAGTAATTAACCTAATCACATATTCTCTATGATAGGTTAATCATTTCCATAAATAACCCAAATCACCTTATTTCCACAATAAAACATAGATTCTTCCCAAATAAAATTTCAAGCATTACTCCACAAATGAGATCCCACAGTATTCTATTTCCCTTAAACATATAATGTTCCCCAAAATGGAGAACGTCTTCCAAAATAACATTTATCTCTTAATCACCAAATCATTTTCCTATATTTTGAATATCCATTTGAAAAACCATAAGTCCACATAATCAAATTATTCTTGATCTATAATATTATGTAACTAAAAAGAATAATGCATACTAAACATGGACATCACAAAGGATAGTGGTAGGTGATGTTCCCTTGTCACCTTTCGGTTGGGGGTTTTATTCCTACTACCTTTCCAAATTCGAAGGGTTGTCACACATCTTATGATTTGTCCTTTTTATAAAACTAAAAAACAAACCTAACATGTTTTAACCTCTATGGTTTTATTATACCATTAATTTTCATCCTAATACATTAAGACCTCATCATCGTATATATTTTTATTTTTTTCACCTCCATATTATAAAATAAAACTACTCCCAAAAGAAAGAACATCATACCATGATCATGGTATCCATATGGTTTCATCATCATCTTGTTCACGTAGGTAGAAGGTTTATGCATTGAAATAATGATTTATAGATCCTTCAAAATAATTTGATTCCTTCATCCAAATACAATTTTTACACCATGGGTCATATGTGTGTTCACAAAAATATTTTTTCGGAAAATAATCTAGTATAACATATAATTTCAAAACATTGGTTAAAACTTTCTCTTTATAAAACAACCGGGCTGAGTTTGAGTTGATACTTTCAATCAATGGTACTTTTAAAATACCATAGGTATGCGTTGAAAGATTATAATTTAAAATAAAATATAAATAGGTTTCTCAAGGGTCTCTTTCTTCATAACCTTTTTTAAAATCATAATATGCATCCAAATTTATGATAAGGTAATATATTTGAAAATTCCTTAATAATATTTCCCTTTCTTGAAAATATGAGAGTATTGTGGAAATAATATTTGATTAAATACAAACCATGATCCTTGATGAGATCGGTGTATATTGGAGGTGTTAGATATCTCAAACATCTTCTTTCAAGTTAGTTATATGCTAGAAAAAGTTTCCCAATCATCAGAACATGACATTGCAATAATTATTGCAAGCATGTCATCAGGAATAGATAGGAATGTAGTTTGAGATCCTTCTACTTCCATTTGAAACTGACATTCCATGATCTGAAAGAGTTATAAAAGAAGGATTTAACTGAAATAATAAACCTAGGGAAGAACCATGTGTTTAAAGAAACCTTCTAATACCTAAAGTTTTCAAAACCAACCATTGATACCAACTATACGGACCCCACCTTAAATATTACATAATCTTTAATTAAATGAATAATTTACATTGAGGATCTTTTCAGGTTTAGAGTTTTAGAGAATTATGCCATAACTATAAAATTACATTTAAAAAATTTCAAAGTAGACACATCTACTCAGTTTCAATTTTTTTCACAAGATAAAAACACTTTAAAAAAAGAGAGTCATGTCCTGTTCCATCTTTTAGACATCATGAACTTTCCTTGATCCCAACCTTGACCCTATTCCACTTTATGTCCTATGAATAACATTTCAAAATATTGGGATGAGCATAAAAATTTCAGTAAGGGTTATAAATCAAGGAAAGGATTCATTATCCCAATAATAAATACAAACTAGTAAAACCATATTTATCAATTATAACATAACTCATGAAATCCTATGATTTACGAATAACACATAGAAATCATAAATCACAATGATAACTTGTGGCATCCATATCATACATACATTATAGCTATCACAACTACGTAGGGAGTTACATTTGGAATACCCATCACAGTATATTCCCTAAATATCATAGGAGAAACATTCATGTTTACCTCCGACATGCTACCAAATGAATTGGAGAGCTATCTCGGGCTCACCCAAGCTAGGGTTATCACAGAACCACCAATATACATAAATAATGACCAATAACCATAACATAATCATTACACATAACAGAATTACAATGGAAAGTTAAAATTTCCACATTCCAATCACAATATATCAAATCAAGATATTGAAATAAAAAATGATTTATCAAACCATTTTCAAAACCATTTAATAATGATATTTTTGAATCAAAGTTCCCCATACCAATTTGAAGATTTTAAAATAACTAACATTATAAAACAATAATGTCCATATAAATAAATGATCAAAAACCATTTTTAAAACATGGATATTAATGAGAATGATTTAAAAGATTAAATCTTTAAAACAATATTTTAGTCATGGATTTGTTAACCAAATGAGAGATTCTTGAATACAAATAATTGAGGAATAACATTTAATCAAAACATTATAATATCATGAGAATAATGGTATTCATGATATAATATTCCAAAGGAATGTATACGTAAACAATTCCCAATAACCATAACATAATCATTATACATAACACAAGCATAATGGAAAGATAAAATTTCCACATTCCAATCACAATATATCAATTCAAGATATTGAAATAAACAATGCTTTATCAAACTATATTCGAAACCATTTTCAAAACCATTTAATAAAGATATTTTTTAATCAAAGTGTCCCATATGACATTGAAGCTTTTAAAAAAATTAATATTTTAAAACAATAATTTCCATAAAAATAAATCTTTGAAACCAAGTTTAAAACAGAGACATTAATGAGATTGATTTAGAAGAATAAATCTTTAAAACAATATTTTAGTTAAGGAGTTATTAACCAAATGAGAGATGCTTGAATAAAAATAAATGTGGAATAAAATTTAATTAAATCATTATAATATCATGAGTATAAAGTTATTCATGATATAATATTATAAAGGACAGTATATATACCATATAAATGTGAATTGGCGCATAACAACATTGAAGTCTCAATGGAATGTAAATTGAGACGAAATCCCTTATAAGGACTATATATTTAGATTATGGATAAATAAATTGAATAATTATATGTGACAAATACAAATACAACCATATAATTGGATATTAAGTGTAGAACAATCAGATGGAATTCACACATATTCATAGCGTGACATAATAAAGAAGTATATGTTTAACCCAACGAATTTTAATTGGGTTAAGAAGTTCTCTTACAGAAATTCGTAAGCCTAACGACATCACTTAAAATTTCAGAAAAAGGGTTTATGAGAGGGAAAAGGGAATATCATCCCTTGGACATAAAATTTACATCAATAAGGATATAGAATAACATATCTTAACATAAGGAGATGGAAATTAAACTACATAAAAAATGAGTCTTTTAAAAAGATGAGGGTGAAAGGTTCCCTTACTGATATGGTAATTTACAAAACATACATGACATAAAAGAAGGATCATACAATTAATATGTAAATACCCATAAATGAAGGTATATTACACATTGAGTACAATAATGGGCAGTACATACACCACACAATGGAAATAGTGACAAATATAGCATGAATCTCACGAGAATAAAATGTGAGATAAAAACCCCTTACCCCATTGTAATCAATCGATTCGTATGACCAAAAGATAATAAACACCAAATTCATCACAGAATACCATGAATATAAAGATAATTATGATAATGTATATCAAATGGTAGTACACAATACACCACATGCAATAAATAAGTGGCGAACAATAGAAATCTCATGTATTAAAAGTGAGATACGAAATCCCTTACCTCGTGTCTGACTTGACCTGTTCGTTCTTTAATCTAATGAATAATAAAAAAATGTTAATTTATACTTTCTTAAGAACATTTTTCAAGTTTATTATTGCTTTTATTTCACTTATTACCATGTTATAGACATTATGCAATCCTTTAATTTAATAACAGTCGTTTTGTCGATATTTTGTACTTGAGTAAAAATTGACTTCTTATAATTAAAAGTTGTTCATGTGGTAAAAGGATCATTATATCCAGAATGATATTCATGATTTATATATCATATATATCATATATATATCCATTATATACATGTATTTATAATAGTACATAACATTTGGAGGTAAGAAATGAAATGCACTGTTCATGGAGATGGTAAGCCGTACGTACGAATGAACACTACTTTCATTTATATTTCATATATAATAGAATTAAAACATAATAATACATAGGTATATTATAATTATAGTATTATATAATATATATAATCTCAGTAAATCCATTATTTATATGTCCCATATATGGTATGAACGAGTCATTTAACTTTGAGGGGGCGGTAGTCCGAACTTCCTCAAATGAAATTATTTTGTTTACCCAATGGAAACCGTAAAGGTATTATATAAATGGAAAATACAAAATCATAAATAAAAAATAAACATAATATATATCATATATTAATGTAGTGCCATCATGATGGACATCATGAGAGGCGGTAGTATATATTTGAACAATGATTGTTTCGTGAGGCAGTAGTTCGTCTACCACAGAAACAATATGTTCTTTTCCAATTAGATGGAGCTGTGTGTAAGTGTAGTTAGAATACATATCATAAAAATATCCTAGTATATTGAGGTTACTGTTGTTGTTATAAAATAAAGGAATAAAAAAATTTGAGGGGTTGGATAAGTAAAATAAAAAAAAAGTATTTAAGATAAAATGTTACCTTTAATTCAGGTAACTCCCTTTGGTTTGAACCATAGAGACTTCTTGATGTTCCTTCTTCCTAAGGTAATGATTCTAAAAGGAAGAGTCGGATCTTGAGAGATATTTTTGTATGGGTTTGGATGAGCCAAGGGGCTTGAGAGTTGTGAGCAATGGGTTAGAGTTTAGGGATTTTTATAAGGGGGAGGAGGGGCTATTTAGGAAAACATGAAAATAATATTTTATTGTAAACTTATCTTTAGTTTCAAAAGGTCAAAAAGTTATTACAGTCTAAGATAAGATGACTAATGGTAGAAATAAAATCATCCAATAATAATTGGATAGGTTTTAGATATCATTTTATTCTTTATAATCTTCTTTATTTAAATCATTTATTAATGAGCTAAATACTAGATCATTACTGTGTCATAAATAATATAATTTAATTTAAGTATAAATTTTTTTTAAAAATTAAATGATGTAGGAAATCTTTTTAGATTTAAAAAAAATATTTATAGTAAAAATTATAGCTTATATAACTCTATGTAAAAATTAATTTACTAAAAGATATTTGTTTATGTCATTTTTGTCTTTACTTTAGGTTAATTAAAAAAAGTGTTATTACCATGATTTTGTGGCTCCATGGGGTCCCAAAATCTTCCCAAGTATGCCCATGGTCGTAAATGACTCATATAATAATGTTAAAACATGTGTTAAGTAAATAATGTTTTATAATAATATTGTTTTTACCTTGAATCACCCTATTTACCTTTAACCACGGTAAATAAAAGTCAAACGTTACTATTAACCAAAAATTATTTTCATCTTATTGAACAACATTTTACTTACTAATAAGAACCATGTATGTCAGATTTTTTAAATTCAACTCACAGAAGTAGTAAAATTTCATTTAAATAAAAAAGTCAGTTTTTCAACAAGTACTTATTGGTTTCATTATTCTTCAAAAATTGATGTTTTTCATAAAAAATAGAAAATATTCATAATAATCTATATTTTCTATTCCAAATTCAAAAATTATTTCTACATTATCCAATTAAAAACATAGTAGATGGATTTATTAATTTAAAATTTATTCCCGTTGTCAAAACAAAAAGCGTTTTTTAAGAAATATTAACTACCAAAATATTGACACTTGTTTATGTCTGATTTCAAAGTGAAATTACTTCCAATGATCAAAATTATATTATATCATAAAAAAATATTCTAATTAATCTTTAAAAACAATTAAAAATATATTATACCCATATAATTAAATTATATTAAAAGGTAGTTTGGAATTAAAATACAGTATTTTTCACTATTCATTAAAAAATATAATTTATCAGAAAAATACAAACAATTTAGCCAAAGTAAATTTTGATGTCCCAATACAAAAGAATTATTTTATTTTGTAAAATAAAACATATAAAAGTGACCAAATCTATATTTATGTATGGTTTTCTATCAAAAGGCGGTAAATCGACCCTTTAATGAACATTAGAGTATTTATGCTTAAAATCAGATTCATTCTCATTTTAAGCCTCTAACTATAATTGGATAAATTTAAAAAAATTTAATAAACATGTATAATCATATTTTAGTTAGTTCTATTCATTCCCATCATTAAAACAGACATGCGTTAACTAGATTTTTAAAAAAATAAGATTATATTATTAGTGTACAACGTAAGATTTCAAAGGAACCCATTGATGTGTATCATGTAAGCCATCTAACATAGCATCCCCTTTAAATTAAAATTAATATAATATTAAAAAATATTAATAAATATGAAAATATTATATTCTTTATTTACAAGGGATGTTACACTTTAAAGATACAAAATATTCAAGGGAAGAAGAATGAATCGAATTATATTTTTTCTCATGTAGAAAGAATGGACAATGGAAGATAAAATACAATAAATTTAAGGAGAAAGTAGTTTAATACTCTTTATATCTATTCCTAAAGTTTCACTAAACCTATTTTATATTAAATACAATATTATTAAAACATAAATTTATTTAAATACAAGAAATGATCAAGAGTAGAAATGTTGTGGTTTAAACTCAAAAGGACATGAGAAAGTGTGATTTATATGTTATCCAAGTGGTGATCACAATTTCTCATTGCCAAATAGATTGATTAATGTTTATTATATGTGTTACCAAAGCATTTATCTCAATTTCAATATTAACACAGTGATATATTAATTTGTTTTGGAATAAATTTTGTTATGATAGTTTTATAAAAAACCAATTATTCAATAACTATGGAATAAAAAATATCCATTGTAATGATGGATAAATAGAAAATATAAAACTTTATCTAGATTCTAGAACGTTAATTCCTTTTAAAATAAAAATGAAATATGATGAATTGTTTATTTCTTTCATGGTATTTATTTCTCAAATGATCTAACAAACTGGATTTGAAAACTAAACTATATCTCATTTTTAAATAAATAAAACATTTAAATTATGGTACATCATAAAACATTTATAGTTAGTTAAACATGTTTATGTGATATATTATAAAACTAATGGAAACATCTTATATGTTATGAAATTTCATTAACCAATTTTAAAAACACTTTTTATAGTAAATGTGTTCATTTGGAAATGATTACAAAATCTTTAACCATGAATTTTAGAGAACATATTATCTTAGTAGACATTAGTCATTTATATGGAGTAAAGGTCCTCCCAAATGAACACTTCCTCGTATAAATAAATATCATGATGGCAGTAAAGGGAAGATTAATAAAAAATATTATATTATAAAACCCCTGAGTTTTTTTAGATGTATTAGGGTCATTCATAGGTACTATTTTATAGTATGTTAAGTAATTTTCATTCAGGCATTACTTTGGGGTGTTTTTGTGTGAAAATTTCACAAAAATGGAAGAATGTTGGTAGTGCATACTCAGTTCATGGTTTTCCCTAACTATGTGCCCTACCATAAAAAACCATGTGAATATAGACAAAGGGGATTCACGTTGATGGATCATTGTTTAGAAGACTATGCGACCTATTAGAAGAAATCATGCACCCCCTAATAAGTGTTTCCCAATTAAGGTTCAAAATTAGGGGAAACTGCGATCCTTGAGAAGCAAACCATGCGCACGTGATTTTAATCCCCTACAAATTAGTTTTAAAATTTATTATGGCCCCATTTTGACCCTGATTCGATGCAAACATGAAAAATATAATTTTATATCGATTTTAGAGCCTCAAAGATAGATTCCAATCCATTTAGACTTCCATTCATCACAATCCAAATCCCATATTGAGGATCTGTACCCCTCTTGGTAAGAGGATATAATCCCACATGGATTCCATATTCTCACCTATATCTCCCTCATCTTTTATGGGGATTTTCACTTTTTTTCATATTATATCTAGATCTAGATTCCCAATATCCTTATTTTTCCACATTGGTTAAGGGATCACGATATGAATCTCATTATACATATTTATTCCACAAAATTGGGGATTTTTGTTGGGTGATTATTCTTCAGTGAATTATAGTAGTTGGATTACAATTTATATCCAATGGTCTTGATTTCATTTACATGTATGTAATTTTAGATTTTCTATTGGGTGTTTATAAATCGAGTTACCTAAATTGAATTTAATAAATGTGTAATTACTTAAGGGATATATATTTTTGGATATTGGGATTATGAATTTGATAATTAAATTTTGAATTAGTTAAATGATATTGAGATTATGAATTAGATAATTAATTTTGAGATATTGGAATTGATAATTGGATAATTAATTAATGAATTAATTATGATATATAGAGATTGTGAATTGAATAAATAATTGTTTAATTAATTATGATATATTGAGATTGAGATTTCGATAATTAATTATTGAATTAATTATGAGATATATATATTATAAATTGGACAATTATTTATTGAATTATTTATTAGATATAGATATTTTGAATTTAATAATTAATAGTTGAATTAATTATGAGATATTAATATTGAGAATTTGATAATTAATTGTTAAATTAATTACGAGATATAGAGATTGTGAAACATTTGAAATTGTGATGTTGTAATATATGTGACATTAAATGGTGAATGGTAACATGGTAATTCAATCATGTATTATGAATTGTAACATGGTCATTCTATTATAAAATTATTAATGGTAACATGGTCATTCAATTATGACATTATGAATGGTAACATGGTCATTAAATTATGAAATGGCGTATGGTAATATGAAAATTCAAATAGGAATTGTGACGAAGAATGGTTACATGGAAATTCAAATATGAATTGTAATAATGAATACTAACATAAACATTCAGGCATGTGATATCACTTGAGGATATTTTAGACTATGACATGGGCCAAAGAAGTTATTGAGGTCTGAGTGTCCTCAGGATCCTGAGGGTTTGTGTGGTTAAATAAAGAATAATTGATAATCTGATAACTATTTATTTATGCATTGTAATTATTTCTTTATCTAACAACCTACATTGTTATTGACTAGATATTTTCATATATTGCATTGATGTTGTCCTACTGAGCTGAACTGACACTCGACTCAGGCTTTCTAATTGGTACCCAAATAGATTTCATGGGTGTAGGACATGTCAAGAGAATTGGACCAGTATTAAATGGATAATTTATGATAGAGAATGGATGAGGTAACTAGATGTGGTTATAGACCCTCTTAATAGTTTTCTATGTATTTAATTTTGGGTTTTCATTCTAAAAATTGGTACACACTTTAGCATGGAATATCTACGATTCAGTTTTGACATTGTATTTCCAGTTTTGTTCATTTTTTGATATTGTATTATTATGGTTATGATTATATATTAGAGATTATTTATTTTATTTCTTATATGTTTTCATAATGATAAAGAGGGGATAGTTTCCACATGATCAACATTAGACCCTCTTAGCTAGTTAGAAGGCTCTAGTATACGGAAAGGTGTGGTTGAGGTCACCGATCAAACTGGCTATGGGAACCAGTGTGTGGCAATTCGGTTGGGATGTTACAAAGTGGTATCAGATTGTAGTTTTATTTTCTTTTATTTGTATTAATATCTGGGAAAGGTATACATGAGACTAGGAAGAGTTGGGAATTGGGTATGAGCTCAAGTGTGGGAGTTTCTAACTCATGTACTGGGAAAACCCAAGTACTCAGGGTGGGATTGTTGTTATTACTATTTTTTTTATAGTTTACGATACTTCACCTTGGGTGAAAACTTGTGGTGTGATGTGATATTTATTTCTGAGATTTTTTGGGGGTTGAATCATTGAATGGTATCGCATGATTGTGAGTTTACATGAATCACTATAGGCACTCAGGATTATTCTCTGACAATCATCATTTTAGGTATACACATAAAAAAATCCGTTTTGGGTAAGTTGTTGAAATTGAACAGTTTTCCCTAACAAGTGAAATTGAATTGAAAATGTTTCTAACATGAAATGAATTTTAAATTACGCAAGATGAGAATAAATGGGTTTCTAATGAATTTTTTTATGAGAATGATAATACCCCTTGAAACCAAAAATTAGTTATATGATGGTTACAGTAAGTGATATCGCCTTAGTTTTGGTAGCTTGGCAAGGTTTGTGGAAAATACATTTTGTGAATTATTATGATTTTACTATAACATAAAAGTTATAATGTGGTTTTATGTGTCCTAAGATGTGAGTTTAAAATTATAGAGATATTACTCTATGACTATGGTTTTTGAGAGGATGATAGGAGGACATGTCTAGACGTGTACCTCTGGTAGTGGAACCCGAGGCACTGACAGTGCCGGGTTAGGAAGAAGGAGAGTAGTTTCGAGAGAAATTTTTTCAATTCATGAAACTCATGGAAAGAGACCAAGGGAAGGGTGAGAAGAGAATTTCTGACTTCACAAGGGAGTTTCTGTTACAGAACCCTCAAAATTTTACTAGAGAGGGTGGAAATAAGGTTGTTGAGTTATTGGTTGAGTCTATAGATAATATACATAACAACTTGGAGAATTTAGTGGGAAGATGGTTATTCTGTCCACTTATAATATTTTATGATCAGTGAAGCACTAGTGGTACATTCAGACATGGACTAGACAAGGAAGTAGTATACTATGGAAGTACTTTTTTAAGAAGTTCCTGGAGCACTTATATCAAGAGATTCCGAGGTAGGAGAGAGCATCAAAGTTCATGAGGTTAAATAAGGGGAGTATGTATTTGATGGACTATTCTGAATGATTTACATATTTATAGCTCTTTGATCTAGCATTGGTAGGGTATGAGACAATTATGGGGAGATATTTTCAGGATGGACTTATATGTGAGGTTATTTCCCAAGTTAACTTCTTTTGGTTAAATAAGTTTGCTGAGGTAGTGGATCAAGCTCACATAGATGAGGGGAACATGATGGAGGCTTCTTGTTTAGGATATATAGTAGCTATAGGATGGTTAGGTCATATGAATTATTAGATTAGGAAGCATCACCATGATAATGTTATTCAAGGTGATAACAAGAGGAGTATCAAGGGGGAATATCAGTTACCCAAGATATCACCCATGTGATCTATCAACATTGTTTTTTGTTGGGATACTTCTGGAGACTATTCCCCCAACCACCAGTAGAGTACCAGTATTGTGAAAAAATGGGAAATCTATAGAAGTTATGTAGGATCCCGTGATAGATGAGAAGTGTTGGGGGAACTAGAAAGAACCATGGTTCGTGTAAAACTCCGACACCACTAGGTTGGAGCTGGTGAATTACTTATGATATTGGAATGGTTAAAAGGAATGAAAATCCCAAAGGAATGAACAATTTAGTAGTGTTGAAGAAACTAGATACATAGATGTAACTGAAATTACATTAGAAAAGGTTACAAAGTACAATACATAAAATGACTAAAACTGCATCTACAGGAACTTAATAAACGATATCATCTTCATCACCTGTTGAGGGAAGAAAATGAAAGGGGTGAGCTCAAACACTCAGTAGGGTTTAAAAATTTAGGAATAATGAATAAAATAATAAGTGATTCGTAGTAAATATGACATAATCAATAAGTCATGGTGAATAAATGAAAAAAATAATGCCATTAATAAACTAAGAATGAAACTGCATCCATTGGTTTCGTCATAGTGAAAAACTCATGGATAATAATAACTGATAATGAATAAAGAGAATTCTTATTAATGGGATGTCATATATTTGGCACATGAAACCATAATAGCATAAAAATGGTTTAGTTCTGTGGGTAGAAACCCGTATGATATTTGGAAACAAACTTGAAGGATTTTCAACAACTGATTTGTCTCATGAGATCTACTGATGCATCATGGTGTTGTACTGGGCCCCACCCACCTCTACATCTAAATAATTATTTATACACATATTCAATACAATAGTAATATTCCATTTCAATATCCGTATACAGTAGGGTATACAGATTCATCACTATCTCTATAATTAAAAGAACATTCCAAATAAACACCGTATTTAAAATTGTATATGATTTATACAACAAACATATCCATGATATGAGATTATGGATATTTATTAGAAATATAATTTCAAAGGGAAACTCATATCAAATAGGCATTAGTTACACCACTATGTATTATTAGGTGCACAATGCAAATTTAATCACAACCAAACAGTTGTTGAGACAAAGTCCCTTATCACAACATAATCAGTCGAATCATATGACTATAACTTGATAACCATAAAATGAATCATTTAATAATATGAACATAAATAGAATCATGTTATTATATATCAAATGGTTGTACACATAATCAAAATATAAGAAATAATTGGCCAACAATGGAAATATCACAAAAATGAACGTGAGATGAGAAACCCCTTTCCTTATGTTCGATTGTGTTCTTCGTTTCTTTTAATGACATGAATAATAAAATTTATCTTCATTAATTATAACTCCATATTATTATATACATGTAATTGATTTATTATAACCCTTTTATCTTCATTCATGGCCCTTTTATTTGGATTTAAGAGGTTCAATTTTCTTTTTTTGGAAGCATTTTCTTCCTTGGTTTTCATGGTTCATCTACTTGTTTACATGAATGGAAGTTCTTTTGAAATGTGGTATGACCTACAAAATTGTTAATATATATTATTAATAACATTAAGGATATATAAATGATTTTATAATGATATCATTATGATGATTCATTAGTTAAAAGTTTATTACAAATACTCAAATAAACATGGCTGTTTGCTTCATAATGAACATGATTTGTATTCTTATTTTATATTATGAGTGTGTAATGATTACATAACATTAATGAGATTAAATAATTATATTCATATCTAGTTCAACCATTTAAATGGTTTCATGTCTATTAATGAAGAAGAAAGTGGAGAATGAAACTCTGTCGTCCACAAAGGTTATAAATTTGAACCTCATGGAAGTTGATATTGTATATAAAAATGAAAGGGAGGGAGTAAGGATATTTATGATAGTTATTCCACTCACATGATATAATTCTAATATATAGGTGACACTGGGGTTTATCATGTTTATTTGGATAGAGGAGGAGAGAGAAAAAATAGAGATGAAAAAAATAGAAGGTGAGAGATCCCTTATGAAAATTTGGCAGTGAAACGGTGTCACTTAAAATTTCATAAAATGAAATGATGAGAGAAAAAGGGTATCTCATCATATTGAAATCAAAAAGACAGTAAGAACAACACATAAAATCAAACCCCAACATATGACAATGGAAAATCAAATAGATAACATAAAGGAATTGTCGACTAAATGAAGAGAATGAAGGATTCCCTTACCTTAAGAAAATATAATATTTTCATTATTTACTATTTATAAGGGTCAGATTACTATTCATATTACTATTCATCAGGGTATGTTACTATTCATCAAAAACTCACATTGGTTCTATCAGACTCCAAATGACATACTGGTCACAACTCTAGATGACCATTTTTCGAAATTCAAAACATACAAGTGGGACTTTTTTGTTTAATGGATGACATATAACTTTCTCCTATAATCTTTTGTTTCACAAAAGACTTAGTGTTTCATCCTATATGGGCTAGAAAGTATTTAAGAGAAACATAAAATAAAATGTTTGGGGTGCTACATTATTCCGTCCTTTGGAAATTTCATCCGTGAAATGTTATGTACAATTCCCACAAAAGAGATGTGGGTAGTTATTCTTCATAACATCTTCAGGTTCCCATGTTGCTTCCTCCATATTCTGGTTTCTCCAAAGAACCTTTACTAGATGAGTTATCCGATTTCTCAACACCTGATCTGTTGTGTCAAGAATCCTGATAGGATTTTCACAATATGAAAAATCAGGTTCCAGTTCAATTTCATCATATGTTAGTACATGCATTGGTACTGGCATGTATTTATTTAACAATGACACGTGTAACACATCATGAACTCTAGAGAGATTTGGCAGCATCACTAGATGGTAGACTACAGCTCTGATTCTTTACAGAATATCAAATGGTCCGATGTACCTAGGGCTTAGTTTCCCTTTCTTACCGAACCATAGGACACCCTTCCATGGAGATACTTTCAGAAAGACATGATATCTCACTTGGAATTCCAAATCCTTTATCTGATTGTCAGCATAAATCTTCTGCCTACTTTGGGATTCTTTAATGTGGGCTTGGATTACCATCACCTTTGTCGTGGTCTCTTCAATAAGTTCTAGGCCGATAAGTTTCCTGTCACCAACTTCATCCCAACAAGGAGTTCGACATCATTTTCCATATAATGCTTCATATGGAGCCATTGGAATACTAGAATGGAAACTATTGTTGTAGGAAAATTCCACCAAAGGCAATTATTGATCCCACATACCTTGGAAGTCATGTGAACATGACCTTACCTTGTCTTCTATAGTTTGAATAATCATTTTAGACTATCTGTTTGTTTGGGGGTGATAAGACGTACTCATATGAAGCTCAGTATTCAAAGACTTCTGGAGACTTTTCCAAAATTTTGATGTAAACCAGGGATCTCGATAGGATACAATCGATAGAGGTGCACCATGAAGTCTTAAAACATCATTAATATAAATTCTTTAAAAGTTATAAAGTGTAAAATCCTCCCTTATAGTAAGGAAATGTGTTGATTTGGTGTGACGGTCAACAATTACCCTTATTACATCATTTCTTTTTGTTGTCCTCGGTAGTCCTGTGAAAAACTCCATCGCAATGTTATCCCACTTCCACATAAGAATAGGTAGAGGTTGTATCACTCATTTGGTATGTTGTCTCTCTTCCTTCACTTGTTTACAAATTAGACATTTGAATCATAGTCAGCAATTTCACACTTCATATTATCCCACCAAAAATATTCCTTCAGATCTCTATACATCTTAGTGCTACCCTAGTGTATAGAGGAATTCGAGCTATGAACATCATCCAATAGTTCCCTTTTTAGCTTAGTTACTACTGGAATTCATAACCTCTTCCCAAATTTTAGAACTCATTCTTGATACACAAAGTCAGCTAGTCTCCCATCATTTAAATCATTAATTTTCTTCTGTAGATTCTCATCATCAGATTGAGATCTATTTATCTTCTTTAATAATGATGTTTTAGCAATCATTTGAAATAGGAAATATGTTTCCATTTCCCTAAAAATTCCCATATCCATATTTAGTAGGTCCAAAAAATATAGGATCATTCTCAATCCACATTTGAGTTAGAAGTCCTTGATATTTCCTTCTTAATACATCTGCCACCTTATTTTCCTTTCCCAAGTGGTAGTGTATTGAAAAATCGCAATCTTTGAGTAACTCAAGCCATCTCTTTGTCTCATGTTGAATTATGTTTGTGTGAAAATGTATTTTGAACTCTTGTGGTCTGTATAAATCTCACATATTTCTCCGTAGAGATAATGCCTCTATATTTTCAGATCAAATACCACAACTGATAACTCAAGATCATGTGTTGGATCATTTTTCTCACGAGTCTTCAAATGTATTAATGAATAATAAATAAATTTATCATTTTGCATAAGGATGCAACCCAGTACATTCTTTGATGTATCAATGTATATTACAAATCCACCACATCCATATGGAATAGTCAAAATTGGAGCATTGAATAATTTTTTTTTTCAATTCATCGAAGCATTATATACATTATTTTTTCCACACAAAATTAACTTCTTTATGCATGAGCTTCGTTAGTGGGTTAGCTACTCGTGAAAAATTCTGAACAAAGAACCGATAGTAACATGCAAATCGAATAAAATTGCGTACCTCCCCAGGCGGGTCTGGGTCAGGCGTCGCCCGGTCGAGGGCATGTGGGGTCCCCAGTTCGTCCCGTTACGATTTCAAATTTGAATTCTTCCAGGAGGGACGATGCGCCAGAAGAGGTTTTCCTGGGGGTGCGGTCTCTAGTGTTAGACAGGTTGTTGGCCCCTCATGAGCCTCGCGACCTGATTTCTTGGTCGCCCTGTCCTGTTGCCGAGATTTCCCCTCGACAGGATTGAACAACAGTGTTCAAGCATGACCTTTTCCTAGATTTTCTGGGGAGTCCTCCCAGGTATATCTCCCCTTCACCCCCTTCTTTATGCATCTCAACCCATCTCTCCCCAGAGTTCCTCCAAAAATATCTTGTGAGTAGCCTCACTCTGGATGTGGAGGGGTTGGCCAAGAAGAACCTCCCCTCGTATGGCCTGGAGAAAGAGCTGGTGCTCGCTCGTCGCTCCCCGCAATGTCGCCTGCTGTCTTCCTCTTCTAAGGGAGATACGGGCTCGTTCTTTGTTGATGTTGCTAGAGGAAAAGGGAAAGCTCCGATGGAGGAGGATTTTTTATCTTTCAAAAAGGTGGTTCTTTCTCCCAAATCAGCGCCCCTCGAGGCAGTGTTTTCATGTCCTGTCACCCACTCCAAACTCAAAGATTCTGGCCATTTTTCACCCACTCTACTTTCCTTGTCCTCCCCGTTTAGAGCCCGGAAGGGCCTACCTTGATGCTACCCATCCTCATCTGGAATGCACGGGGTTTAGGGGCTAAAGCCAAACGTGCATTCCTGGCCTCTGAGGCCAGGAGTTTTCATGCTCATGTTGTGGTGATCCTGGAACAAAAACAGGTGCATAGTAAAGGTGATACTCTCATAATGAAAATGGGTTTCCCCAACTTCTTCCGTGGTGGTGATGAGAAGTCCCACATCTGGATTGGCTGGAAGAACCACGTTTCTGTTGAGATTTTGAGTCTCTCTTCTCAATGTATCAATGTTAATATCTCTACAGCAAGCCACGACTTGGTGTTCTCATTCGTTTATGCGGCCACTGTGGATCTCAAGAGGAGGGAACTTTGGCATTATCTGGGAAACATTCAAACGGGGCCTCTCCCTTTGTTCGTGGGAGGTTATTTCAATGCTATTGTGGACGTCTCTGAGAAAAAGGGGGGAGTCAGATATAATTTTGGTGGCATGGATGATTTTAATGACTTCATGTGGAGCGATGGGCTTCTGGACCTTGGATTCTCTAGAATCACGTTCACCTTGTGCAACCAACGCAGGGGCGCAGATCGAATTTGGTGCCGGTTGGACCGTTGCCTCTCCAACCTTATTAGGTGGGACACTTTCCCAAAGATGACAATCACTCACCTTCAGCGGGTTTTATCTGATCATAACCCACTCCTGATCAACATCAAGAGGGAGGAGGATGCGAATTCCCTCTTCTCCTACTTGACTGCATGGCATGGGGACGATTCTTTTCTAAATGCTATCTAGATGTCCTGGTCTAAAGATGAAGCTGCCAGATCGTGGGGTGGCCGGGTGAACCGCCTCAGGCGTCTCAAAATGGATTTGCAAAGCTGGGTGAGCACCAGACCTGATGTTGCCCAGGGTATCAACAGCCTCAGGTTGGAAGTCGACAGGTTGGAGGAATCCCTTCAGATCTGTTGGGATGAGAATTTGTTCGTCGCTCTATGTGACAAATAGCAAAACCTGTCCGAGAGGCTTCTTTCTCTGGAGAGATATTTCCCACAGAGATCACTGTTTAGATGGATGAAGGAAGGGGAAAGAAACAATGCTTTTTTCCATGCTTGCATCAAAGAGAGGTAACGCTCAAGGATGAACCTGAGAATGGAGAACGGGGGCTACACGTCGGAAGTGAACACTGTGGGGAAGATGTCTCTGGACTACTTCGAAAACATCCTTGCAGGGGAGAATGTTTCTTCCTTCATGATGGGGAACCAAGAAACTGAGGATTTCATTAACCATATCCCCTCAACGGTTAATCAGGTGGACAACTGCGCTCTCTCCTCCATCCCCTCGGCCGAGGAGATCCGGGTGGCTATCAGAAGCATGCCTGAGGACAGCGCGCCGGGTCCCGATGGCTTCCCGGCCAGCTTCTTCATCTTCGCTTGGGGGATTGTCGGCCAGCTTGTTGTGGAGTCGATCCAGGACTTCTTCCTCGGTGGGCCTCTCATCCTGGGCATTTTAGCCTCCAGACTGGTCCTCATTCCGAAGATCAGAAATCCCACCCTTGTGATCCAGTACAGGCCAATCTGCCTTTGCAACGTTGCCTATAAATTTTTATCCTCTATCCTCGTCAGAAGGCTCGACAAAGTTATTCCTTGCCTGGTCTCATTGGATCACGACGGTTTCATCAAGGGAAGGAGCATTCAAGGGGCGGTGGGCATCACTAATGAATTGGTACAGGACATTAACATAAAATCGGTTGGACACAATGTCATCTTCCAAGTCGACATGAACAAGGCTTATGATATTTTGGATTTGAGTTTCATCATCTGGGTCAGGAGGAAGTTTGGGTTCAGTGAGGTCTTTTGCGATATCTGCTTCAGATGCTATTCATCACCATGGCTCTTCATTTCCTTGATGGGAAAAACTTTTGTCTTCTTTAAGACTATCCGTGGTGTTTTCCATGGGGACCCCTTGTCTCCCTTCCTTTTTGTTCTCGCCCAGGATGCTCTTTCAAGAAAGTTTAAATATGGGATGGATTCAAACCTCATGTCCCCTTTTCATGGAAGGAATAGTGCTGCCATTTCCCATCTTATGTTTGCTAATGATATTATAATCTTTATCAACGGCAGGAAAAGGTCGCTGAAGGCTCTCATGGACACATTAACCTCCTACGGCAGATGGAGCGGGCAGAGTGTCAACTCTACTAAAAGCCATTTCTTCACTTCAGACAAATGCCCGGCCCCAAGGAACAAGGAGATAAAAAAAATCCTTGGTTGCTGTAGGATGAAGTTTCCCATTTCTTATCTCAGGGTGCCGATCTCCTGTGGCTGCGTCAAGAAGGTGCACTTCTCTGCGACCCTTGATCGCATTCTGGTCAGAATCTACAACTGGAAGAATAAGCTCCTCCTCTTCGGTGGAAAGATTATGCTGATCAACAACGTTCTCACGTCCATCCCCACGTACGTCTTCTCGGTGATCCATCCTCCTAAGGTTACTATGGAGAGAATGGAATTTATCCTCAATTCTTTTCTGTGGGATGCCAAAGAGGAGGGAAGGTCCCACTGGGCCTCCTGGAAGCACCTCACTAGACCAGTGGAGGCAGGAGAAGTGGGCCTCCGTGATATTCAGGTTACTCTTCAAAGCCTCCAGGCTCGACTCGCTTGGGATGTTATCATCAGGGATTCGGTGTGGGAGAAATGTTTTAGAGCATGGTACCCGGGGCTAGAAGCACAGGGCCTCTACAGGTCCACGCGGCTGGCAAGGTGCATGTTCTCCTTTATAGACACGTTATCAGGTTACGCGAGATGGATCATCGGTGCTAGGAAGATTAGTTTTTGGGACACCAATTGGTCCGGGGAACCCTTGGGATACCCCAACTGCCCTTCTCTGGATATCACCTTCAGTAGTGCATGAGAGGAGTTCGGCTTGATCAATACCTCTTTGAACACCAACCAGATGTCTATGTTTGAAAATATTGTTATGAGTGAGGATCCCGATAGGTTTTGCTTCTCGGCTACTAGCTCGGGCAGATTCACCGCGCAAGGCTTCAGAAGTATCACTCTGCCAGGAAGCACCTCCAACGCTTGGGCTCCAGCTCCCTGGTGCAATGAAATACTGATCAGAATGAATTTTTTACTATGGAGAATCAGGAAGAGGGCGCTTCCTACGGAGGACAACATCCAGCGCCGAGGCGTTGCTTTGGCCTCTAGATGTGCCTGCTGCACTACTCATAGGTGCGAGTCGGCAAAGCACCTCTTCTTTCAAAGTCATTGGGCACTTCACCTCTGGTCACCGTTCACGCATAACCCATGTAGAAACGATGGAGAGTCTTCTCTCTAGGAATATATGGAGTGCTGGTTTTCTGGCTCAGGTTCTTCTGGCCAGGAGCGGACGGTTAGAATGATCATCCTTGTGGCCTTGTGATGGGTGCTTTGGGAGGCTCGCAATCAAGCTAGGAGGGGAGAAGGCCGTTCGCTGTTGTTCCTCCAGGAAAGCCTCAAATCCCACATCTTCAAGATTGCTTCCCAGATCAAAGGTGGTTCAATGTCAACTGCCATCAACAACCTCCTCAATCCCCCCTGTTTTCTGAGAAAAGGTATTGGTCAGTGGGTTAAATGGCGCCCGCCAATCATGGGACTCAAACTCAAAGTTGATGGCTCGTGCATGGGGGAACCATGAGATGGGGAGGGGTCCTGTGAGACTCATCATGCTCGGTTTTCCTCGCCATTAGTGCCTTTTATGGGCCAGGAAATTCTCCGAGTGTGGAGGTCCATGCACTGGCCTCAGGTCTGTTGGTCTGTAGAAGGAAGAGGTTGACAACGTTCGAAATTGAGACAGACTCGGAAACCCTTGCGAGGATCATGAATGGGACTATTGGGGTTCCATGGGAGCTCACTTAAATCATTAGAAGGTGCAAGATCGGAACCGCACATTGGAAGATTATTCATCACAGTTGGAGGGAGGCTAACTTCGCGGCGGACTCCCTTGCCCGCTTGGGTAGGCAGGATGTGCCTCTCATTATTTATGACTCACCTTCTTTCCTCCCTCCAGAATGTGCTTCTTTTTGTGCTGGGGGATGCCCTTGGACTCCACCATTTCCGACCCCCTTTAGGGGTGTTGTCTCCTTTGCCCCTTGCCATTTCCTTTTGAATAAAAAAAATATATTAAGAAGAAGATTCTCATGGTCTTCATAGATTTTTGATTATATGAGGATATCACTGATGAATACCACAAAAGTTTATCAAGATATTCTTTGAAAACTCTATTCATTAAATCCATTAAAATAGAGAGTGCATTTGTCAGTCCAAAAGGCATCACTGTAAACTCATAATGATCATTCCTGGTTCGAAATGTTGTCTTAGGAATATCATCCTTCCTCACACGCAATTAATGATATCCGGATCGATGGTAAATCTTTGAAAAGTATTGAATGACATAAATTTGATTAAATAAATCATCAATTTGGGGAATATGATACTTATTATTTATTTTAATAGAATTGATTTCTCTATAATCAATGCAAATCCTCATGGATCCATCAATCTTCTTGACAAAAAGGATAGGGGATCCCCATGGAGAAACACTAGGTCGAACAAATCCTTTTTCACTCAATTAATCTAGTTGTTTCTTTAGCTATACTAATTCCTCAGTGTCCATTCTATAGGGAGTAATTGATATAGGACTTTCTCTAGGAATTAAATCAATAGAGAACTCAACTTCCTGCTCTAGAGGATGTCCAGGTAAATCCTCTGGAAATGCATAAATGTACTCTTTCATATGTGCACATCTTCAATTTGAATATTTATTTCCTCTACCATAGATAGTGGTATATCTTCCTCTATAAGTATTGAATTAAGTTGATCTACTGGGGGTGGTTCAAGATAAGAATAAGGTGGTGAAGTTTCTATCCAGAAGACAAGGGATTCTACACCATTTTAAAAAATTGTAACTTCCTTCTTCATACAATAAATCTTAGCATCATAATTTTACAACCAATACATACCATGAATTATATCAAATTCAATCATTGGTATGATGAAAAGGTTAGCAACTAAATCATGTTTTGGGGTCTAGAGGGGTACGAGTCGACATGCCTTTGTTGTACTGATTCATCCCCCAGGAGTTTTGACTGACAACTCGTTTATTAAATCAAATTCGACATATCTAATTTTCTTGGAAAACTAAGAATATATAAATGAATGCAATGATCCAGAATAAAATAATGTGTTGGATAAGTTTGAGTAGACAATTAAAGTAACTGCCACCACATCATCAGGAACTTCAACCACCACGGCTGTAATCACATAAGCTCTCCCTTTATCTCTTGGATTTTTCTGAGGCATATTTCCCTGTCGCTTAGGACACTCATTTGAATAGTTTCCCCTCTCTCTACAATTGTAGTACTGAACATCATTGAATTGTTTCTTCCCCATTCATTCATCAGATCAATGACCCTTTTCTCCGTAGTTATAGCAGACTCCCATGCCTTTTAAGCATTTACAGAGATGATTCTTTCCACAGTTCTCACAGAATGGGAAATCCTTCATTCCACTACTCTTCTTTGGTGCTTCTCATTCTCCATTGTTATCATAGTACCACTTCTTATCTTGGTTTCCTTTAAAAATATTTGATGTTGCAAATTTATTCTCTATTTTGATGGCACTCGATTCAATTCCATCGTATGATGAAAATGATTGAGAAGCTAGTGCCCTTCAAAGACTTGGCTTAATACCTAAAATGATCAATCTTGTCTGCCGAGTCACGTATATAATCTATGACATACCTAGCTAGACTTGTGAAGGTAGCCTCATACTCTCCAACACTGTATACTTCCCTTTTCTTTATGCCAAATAATTTCTTCTTTATTTCGGTTCATTGCTCATGAGGGAAATATTTTTCAAATAATATTTCATTATAAGTCTCCATTACATATCTTCTATTTCTTCATCCACTGTGGTATTTTGAATCGAGGACCACCATTGATTAGCTTATCCCTTGAGACAGTATACTGCTAGTACTACCTTTTCATTTTCATTGCATCTTAGTGCCATTAATATCATCTCAAGGTACTTGATCCATTGCTCAGCAACCACTTGATTAGTAGTCCCACTGAAAGATGGGGCCTTCTACAGCATGAAACGATCCAACACAGGTGTGGAATGGTTATTCTTTAAAACATGAGTATGTTATGCCTATATAGTCATGATCTGATTTGCTTCAACATTGTCTATGTTGAATTGCTCAGTGGGGAGATCCCTACCTTTCCCATGAGTATTGATTCCCCTTCTTATATTAGATGCCATTTCTAAATAATGGGATGCACTAGATATGTTTATAAATCTAAAATAGAAAATAACATAACATAGATTGAAATTCTATGCATATCTAACCTTATAATCATGGTTTCTATGGGGGAAAAATTTACTTTAAACTCCTTCAAAATGGATTGTAAAGAAAAAGTGAATTATTATAAGAATATCCCCTGGGATTGTTGTAACAAAGAGTGAATCAAGGCCTATTGTCATGTACTAGGATACCCCGGGTCAATCCCGAAGCTCTGTGTCAGCGCTTTCACTCCTAGGTACATCTATGCCATAGCCACCTCTACCAGCTCGTATCCAGATAGTGATGTATTTGCTAGATAGATTCACATAATCTATTCCATACCAAAATACAAGGATGTTCTTGTATGTTTATCCTCAAATAATACCTTAGGGATTTTATACTAATCTATATTATCTAATCTACTTTCCAAGGTTCCTACTAAACTTCCTATGATACCAACTGTAACACCCCAACCCCACTAGGCTAGAGCCGGTGAATTACATGTGATATTGGCATGGTTATAAGGAATGAAAATCCTGAAGGAATGGATAGTTTAGTAGTCTTGAAGAAACTAGATACATAGATGTAACTCAAATTACATTGGAAACGATTACAATGTATAATACACGACAAAAACTAAAACTTAATCCACAGGAACTCAATAAATGATATCCTCTTCATCACTTGTTGAGGGTAGACAATGAAAGGGGTGAGCTCAAATGATCATTAGAGGTTAAAAATAGTGGAATCATGGATACAATAATAAATGATTCATAGTAAATCTGACATAATCAATATGGCATGGTGAATAAATGAAAAAATAATGTCATTAATAAACTGAGAATGAAACTACATCCATAGGTTTCGTCAGAGTGAAAACCTCATGGATAAAAACAACTGATAATGTATAAAGATATTGATTATTAATTGGAAATCATGTATCTAGCATATGAATCAATAATACCATAATAACAGTTTAGTTCTGTGGGTAGAAACCCGTCTGATTTTTGGAAACATACTCGAAGGGTTTGTCACAAACTGATTTGTCTCATGAGACCTATAGATGCATCAAGCGGATGTTGTGGGACCCAAACACCTCTACATACAACTAATTTTTTATACATATATTCAATACAAGAGAAATATTCCTTTTCAATATCCGTATAGATTATGGTATACAGATTCATCAATATCCCCATAATTAAAAAAAAAATCCCAATAAACACCGTATGTAAAATGGAATACGATTTAGATAAAAAACATATCCCTGATTTGAGATTATGGATATTTAATATAAATCTAATTTAAAATGGAAAGTGATATCAAATGGTTAGTAGGTACACCACATAATTATTATTAGGTGCACAATTGAAATTTAGTCACAACAAAATGGTAGTTGAGACAAAGTCTTTTATCACAACGTAATCGGTCAAATCATACGACCCAAACATGATAAACATCAAATGAATAATAGAATAAAATTAAAAAAAATAGAATCCTGTTATTATATATCAAATGGAAGTACACATATACCAAATATAAGAAATAATTGTTGAACAATGGAAATCTTACAGAAATGAAAGTTAGATGAGAAACCCCTTACCTTATGCTCAATTGTGTTTCTTGTTTGTTTTAATGACCTGAATAGTAAATTTTTCTTCATTAATTAATTACTATATAACCTCCTATACATAAAATTGATTTATTATAACCCTATTTGGTTCATTCATGGCCCTTTCATTTGGGTTTAAGAAGTTCAATTTTCATTTTTTGGAATCATTTTCTTCCATGGTTTTCATGGTTCGTTTACTTGTTTTCATGAATGGAAGTTCATTTGAAATGTGGATAGACCTCCAAAATTGTTATTATATATAATTAATAACATTAAGGATATATAAATTATCTTATTATGATAAATGATGAGGATTCATTAGTTAAAAGTTTATTACAAATATTCCAATAAACTTGGATGTTTTGTTCATAATGAACTTGACTTGTATTCTTATTTTATATTATGAGTGTGTAAGGATTCGAGAACATTAATGAGATAAAACAGTTATATTCATATCTATTTCACCCATTTAAAGGTCTCATGACCAATAATGAAGAATAAAATGGAGAATGAAACTATGTTGTCCAGAAAGGTTATAAATTGGAACCTCATGGATGTTGATTTCGTTTATAAAAATGAATGAGAGGGATTAAGGATATTGTTGATAGTTATTCCATTCACATAATATAATTCTAGTATATAGATGATACTGGGGTTTATCATGGTCATTTGGACAGAGGAGGTGAGGAGAGAAAAAGAAAAGAGATGAAATAATATAAAAGGCGAGAGGTCCCTTATGAAAATTCGGCAGCCTAACAACGTTGCTTAAAATTTCATAAAATGAAATGATGAGAGAAAAAGGGTATCTCTTCATTCTGAAATAAAAAATATTGTAAGAAGAACACAAAAAATAAAACCTCAACATATGATAATAGAAAATCAAATAGATAATATAAAGGAAGTTTCGACTAAAAGAAGAGAATGAAGGATTCCATTACCTTAAGAAAATAAAATATTTTCATTATTTACTATTTATAAGGGTCATATTACTATTCATAATGGTATGTTACTATTCATCAAAAAATGAAGTTGATTTTATCAAACTCCAAATGACTTACTAGTCACAACTCTAGATGATGATTTTTCAAAATTCAAAACATACAAGTGGGAAATTAATATTTAATGGATGATATATAAATTTCTCCTATAATCATTTGTTTCACAAAATAATTAGTGTTTCATAATATATGAGCTATAAATTATTTAAGTGAAACATACCATAAAATGATTGGGGTTATACAGTGTGGTAATGAGATATTTTTTTCAATATCAGTCTGAAAGTTGGTGTTTTTATGGGTGTGGTAGTAGTGTCAAAGGATGTGGAGCTTCTGGGTTGGAGTGAACATATCAGTAGGTTGGTGTAGCTCAAGGGAGTTATAATGCCTCCCAGGGAAAGTGGTTAGGATTGTTACATGTGGTGTAACTTACACTTGTGGATAGCGTGACTGGACCATTGACTATGAGAGGTACTAATCATGTATCTTCTACATAGCTAGTGATTTATTTGATAATTTTTTATATTATTTCTTTATATCTTTAAAACTAGTTAATTTTTTTATCCTGGAATTTGATTTCATTTGTAGGTTGTTGATGATAGATACACCATTGGGAGTATGGTTTATATACATCTACTTGGGCAAGGGATGTTCTATCGAGATTCAGGAGTATCATTTTCTATGGGATATTTATATCATAGACATGATGGTTTTTTTTCTAATACAAGTTATGGACTTGTTGGTAGAATACCAAGCCCATATTGATTTTAACAACATGAGAGTGACTTTTATGTTTCCTAAGGGTGAAAAATATATTCACCATTTATAATGGCATATCCAGGAGGGCCGAAGAGGGACGATTACTCATCAATCAGGAAAGCTCATAGACCAGGTTCCATGTTTATTTCAAGATGTTGAGAAAGTAAAAAAAGATTTATTTCCACCCTTACTGGTCACGTTTTATGATGTTTTTCCTGATTACATCTTAGAGCGTCAACCTGAGAGATATGTTTAATCTACCATTAAGAATATACCATGGTTTTAGTTTGTTTCTATTCAACCATATTTAATGAAACCAATAGAGGTTCCAGATCCCAAGACTGAGATAGTGGTGTTAGGGGATAAGGGATTTATCCATATGAGTACGTCTCCTTGAGAATCACAAGTATTTTTTAATAAGGATAGAATAACTCTACGCTTGTGTGTTTATTATTGAATGTTGAACTATATGACTTTGAAAAACTAGTATCCTCTTACATGTATCAATGATCTATTTGAAAAGTTGATAAAAGGTTTCATTTTCTCAAATATTGACTTGAGATCAGTGTATCATCAGTTGAGAGTTAAAACAATGATATATCAAGGACTGATTTAAAATGTAGTTATGTCCTTTATTATTTAATTTTAATGCTGTTTGGGTTGAATAATGGACCCATCATGATTATGGAATTGATGAATAGAATTTTACATCCATACCATTATTTTATTATTTTAGTGTTTGTGGATCACATCGTGGTGTACTCCTGGACTCATGATGATCATTTACTACATCTTGATGAAGTCCTGAGTAAATTTAGAGATCATGATCTATACACCATGATATCTAAGTTCCTATAATGGAATGACGATGTACACTTCATTGGTCACATCATATTGGAGGAAGTTGTGTTAGTGGGAACATATAAAGTTTAGGAAATTATTTCTTAAGAGAACCCCAAGAATGTTTTTGATATCTCAAGATTTTTTGTTTTATCTAGATATTAAAATATGGTCATTAAATTAATTTACTAATTATAAAAAATTATTTTAGACATGAACAAAAAACGGATAATGTTTTAATGATGAAAATCATATGAGGTTTCATTCTAGATGTTGAAGAAGCTCTTGACATCAACACCAATATTTATCCAACCCGTGTAAGGTTAGGAGTATATGGTATATTCATGATTCTTCTGGGATAGGGCTTGGAGTAGCGTTGATGCATAGAGAATGATTTGTGGTCTACGAGTCATTAAATTTGAGCCACATGAGAATAATTACACTACGCATAACCTCAGGTTAGCTACTGTGGTTTATTCTTTGATGTTTTAATGGAAATATCTATTTGGAGAAAAGTTTACATTGTATACAGATCACAAGAATTTTATGTTAATAATTTTTCAATGATATTATAATCTTAACTAGTAGATATGGGTTGAGTATATCGATTAATTTGATTTTGAACTAGAATATACAACCAAGAAGTCAAATTATTTAGAAAACGCTTTGAGAATAAAAACTCAGACTCTGGCAGTTTAGGAGTCTAGTGCTTAGAGGAAGTTTGATGGAATTAATGTATGAGATGCACATTGTGGTTTAGGAGAGTCTATAGAATATGATTCTTATATCCATTTCAGTGCATTATATACCCTTGTGACAGATTATAGACAACCAATATGAGGCTCCAGAATGTTGGAACAAGACTTAAAACCTTGAAGGTAGGGAGAATCCTTCAAAATATATGATAGACAGGGATGATATCATCTATGTTAGGAATTAGGTTGTTGTTCCTAGGAGTACATGGGTGGAATTATTGAGAGAATTTCATTCCTCGAAGTGGGAAATGAATCCAAGAGTGAACCAATTGTACCATAAACTCTATCAATAGTTTTAGTGGTTGAAAATGAAAATGGAGATAACAAGGATTGTGACATGATCTATAAGGAACGACCTTAAACCTTACATAATCTTGAGTCATTACAAGATTAAACATTGAGGATCTTTTCAGGTTTAGAGTTTTATAGAATTAGAACATAACTATTACATCTCAAATGACTACAAAGTAGACACTTCTACTAAGTTTCCATAAATTAAAACTCTTAAAAATAAACATTCCTAGTTCCATGTTTTAGGTAGCATGACTTTCCATTGATCCCATCCTTGACCCTATTCCACATTAATTCCTGTGAAAAACATTTCAAAAAAACATGTGGTGAGCATAAAAAGCTCAGTAAGGGATACACAAAGAATGAAAACATTTAGTTTACCAAAACAACAAGTAAACCATGTATACTTTATCAAAGTAATACTTTTCACCTTTATGAAGTAGTAAAGACTCTTCAATGAATAAAATATCATTAAATACCCTTTTTAACCGAAATATTACCATAGAACCCATATAATGATCACATAAATATAAAGGTAACTTGGGACATAAACATACTTAAGTGGAATAACTATACGGTCGACTTCCACACATATCAATTAATGGAATAGCCATTCGGCCAACTTCCCTTCATACTTAATGGAATATCCATACGGCCGACTTCCATACCCAATGCATTGGAGGTTATAACATAACCACCCGTCCTGGTATTCATAGCACCACCCTTCATATGGTTCATCACATAACCACCTGTCAAATGTCCATGTACCATTATAAAATCATAAGACATGAAACAAATATAATGGAAAGAAAACATTTCCACAATTTGATCACAATATATCTCTTAAATATATTGACATAACAAAACCATTATAAAAACAATTTTCAATACCAAAAAACATAAAAGCTTATATGGTATTTATTTCATTTAAAAAACATTATGGCTTGTTGAGGAAGCCAAAGAACAAATAATACTCGCGGCGGTGGAAAAGTTCGTTGTCACCGCATATGTTAAAATAAAAATTCCTTTTTGTCGTTTTGTAAAACGCTTTGTAGAAAAAGATTCCTTTTTTATAAAAGTAAAAGTAAATGCGGTTTATATACCGTATACAAGAAAGTTGTGTATAAAACGAAATATTCCTCTATGAAAGGAGATTGAGACGAAGTCCCTAACCTCGGGTCCGACTTGACTTGATCGTTCTTTAGCGTCCTAAATAATAAACTTGAGTTAATATTATAATTGCGTAAGAACCTTTTTGAAGTCCATTATTCATTTTATATCACTTATTACCATGTTATGGACATTATGTAGTCATTTAAGTTAATAATGTTTTTTTGTCGATATTTGGTTCTTAAGTCGAATGTGGACTTCTTACAATTACTTGTTGTTCATGTGGTCAAAGGTTCATCATATCCAGAATGATTTTCATGATTTGGATATCATATATATCATATATATCCAGAATATACATGTATTTATAATATTACATAATCATTTAAAGGTAAGAAATGAAATGCACCGTTCATGGAGACAGTAAGCCGTACGTACGCATGAACGGTACTTTCATTTCTAGGTCATATTAATGGAATTAAAACTAAACGAGAGATATGTATATTTTTAATTTCAGAATTATATTCATCCTTTAGATGTATCATACATAATATATATACATTATATGTACTTATAATAGTACATTACATTTGAGGATTGGAAATGAAATGCACCGTTCATGGAGACGGTAAGCCGTACGTACGCATGAACACTACTTTCATTTATATCTCATACTTTAATGGAAAGAAAACAATAATGATATAAAGTTATATTGTAATTCCAGTATAAGATCATATATAATAACTTTAAATCCATCCTTTATACGTCCCACATATGGCATTAGCGAATCAAATACCTTTGAGGGGGCGGTAGTCTGCACTTCCTAAAATGAAATTATGGTGTTTACCCACAATGGAAACCATAAAGTTATGCCAAAATGAAAAATAAAGAATCTTAAGTAAAAACTAAACATATTATATATCATATATAAACATATTTGCATCTTAATGGCCACCTTTGAAGGTGTTATATGAGTTTGAACAATCATAGTTTCATGAGGCAGAAATTCGCTATCCACAGAAACAATATGTTCTTTAACCATTAGATGAAAGTGTGTGTAAGTTTAGCTCGAATACTTCTTATAAAAACATACTAGTATATTTATGATAATGGAGTTTTTAACAAAGAAATGAATAAAAAGAGTTTAGAAGGTTGGAGAAGAAAAATAAAACAAAAGGACTCAAGTGAAGGCATTACCTTAAAATCGGGTAACTACCTTTGGTTTGAGCTCAATGGATTCTTTGGGAATACATCTGCCCAATGTTAGGATTCAAAGAGTAAAAGAGGGATGTGTAGAGACAAAATGGGCAGGGTTTGGCCAAGCCAAAGGCTTGAGAGGTGTGTGTAAGGAGGTAGAGGTGGGGGCCTTTTATAAGAGGAGAGGAGGGGCACTCTTGGAACGTAAGAAATTGTTACTTTATATTAGAGTGGGTTTCGGATTTTAATGGTACCACATTGATGTGTTTCGAGGATAAGGTGATAAGGGTTCGAAATCCACCCATAAAATAGGTTTTTGACATTTTTAGGTCTTAGAGTTTACATTATCTTTCCATTTTATTTAAATCGTTAAATAATGAGGTCATCGCTGCATCATCATGATGTCATAAATAATTTAATATATTTAATGTATAAAAATAAAAAAAAATTACTATGACGTAGGAAATATTTTTATCTTTCCAATGAATATTTATAGTAAAAAATATTACTTTTTTAATCCCATGTAAAAATTGTTTTAGTAAAACAACTCATGTTTGTGACATTTTCATTTTAACATTAAATAAAATGATATTAATGAAATTTTCCCACCAAAGTGGCTCCATGGGGTCTCAAAGTTGACCCTTGGCTTGTCATGGTCGGCCATGACACATACAATAAGGGTGGGACATGTGTCTAGTTATTTTCAATTTATTATAATATCATTTTTGCCTTAAATTGCACTAATTACCTCTAATCGCGATTAAAAACTTAAAAGTGGATATTCACCAAAAAATTATTTTAATCCCATTGAACCAAATTTTACTTCTTAATGACAAACATATATGTAGGATTTTTGAAATTCAAAACACAAAGGTGGTAAAATATCATTTCATAGGAAAATTAGTTTTTATAAGTACAACTTAGTGGTTTCATTATTCATAAAAAATTGAATTTTTCAGAAAAATACAAAAAAATCATCCTAAGCTATATTTGATATTCTGAATTCAAAAATGATTTATATTTTACATAATTCAAAAAATATAAGTTGAATTAATTAATTTAAAAATTAATTTCCGTTGTCAGAGAAAATAGCGTGTTTTTATGAAACAATTAAGTATCAAAAGATTGACACTAGTTTAAGTCCAATTTCAATGTGAAATTAATTCCAACGACCACTATTGGATTCAATGGTAAAAATATATTCTAATTTCACTTTAATACCACAACAAAAGATAATATAATCATATTAAAAAATTATATTAAAAAAGTGATTTTGAATTAAAATACAACATTTTTCACTATTCATTAAAAATGATCTTTATCTGACAAATACAGAAAATTTACACAAAGTAAATTTTGATGTCCCGATTATAAATAAGAAATTTATTTGGTCCAATAGAATGTATAAGAGTGACCACAACTATATTTAATGATGGTTCTCCATTAAAAGTTGATAAGTGGACCTTTAGTGAAAATTATAGTATATATGCCTAAAATTGAATTCTTTTCGTATTTTAAGACTTTATCATTTATTGGATAAGAATGAAAACATTTAACAAACATATATAATAACATTTTAGTTATTTCTATTCATTCCGGCCAATAAAACGGATACGTGTTAACTAACATTTAAAATAATATTATTTTATTACTAGTGTGCAACATAAGATTTCAAAGAAACACTCTGTTGCGTATCAGGTATGCTATCGAACATAGCAACACATTTAAAGTAAAATTAATATTTAATTCACAAATATTAATAAAAATGAAAATGTATTATTCTTTATTTACCTGGGATGTTACATCCTTCCCCCCTTTTTTGGAATTGCGTCCTCGCAATTTTATTCACTTATCAAAATAAGTGTTGCTATTTATCCCTCATAGCATTTTCAAATTCCCAGGATTCCTCTTCAACCATATGGTTTTTCCACAAAACCATTACCTGGTGAATTACCTTATTTCGCAACACTTGCTCTCTTCGGTCAAGAATCTAGACTGGTTGTTTTTCATAAGAAATATTCTCTTCCAACTGAACTACCTCTGGGTTCAAAACGTGAGATGGATCTGGAATATACATTCTCAACATCGAAACCTGAAAAACATTGTGTACCTGAGATAAACTCTTAGGTAAAGCCACTCGGTAAGGAACTGATCCAACTTCTCCAGAATTTCATATGGTCCAATGAACCTTGGACTCAGCTTTCCTTTCTTACCAAATTTCATCACACTCTTCCATGGTGAATCTTTGAGAAAAGCATGATCACCTACCTCAAAAGATAGATCCTTCCTCCGGTTATTCGTATAACTCTTCTGCCTACTCTGAGCTGTTCTCATGTGTTTCTAAATAAACTGAACTTTTTCTGCCATCTCATCTACCAATTATGGTCCCATAAGCTTCCTTTCACCCACTTCATCCCAAAAAGATGGATTTCGACACTGTTTACCATATAATGCCTCAAACAGAGCCATCTGTATACTGGAATGAAAACTATTATTATATGAAAACTCAACCAAAGAACAATGTTGGTCCCAACTTCCCTGATAATCCACCGAACAAGCCCGTAGAATATCTTCCAAAGTCTGAATTATTTATTCTGACTGCCCATCTGATTGAGGATGAAAATCTGTACTAAAATTTAATTCAGTACCCAATGACTTTTGAAGGCCCTTACAAAAGTTTGAAGTAATCCTGGGATCACGATCAGATACAACAGAGAGGGGAATTCCATGGAACATGACTACCTTTTTAAGATACAATCGAGAAAGTTGATCTAGATATAAGGTAACTCGAATAGGAATGAAATGAGTAGATTTAGTCAATCGATCAACAATAACCCAGATTGCATTATTACCTCTTGATGTCTTCGGTAATCCCACAACAAAGTCCATGGATATATTTTCCCATTTCCACTCTGGCACTAGTAAAGGCTGAATCATCCCTTTCGGTAACTGCCAATCTGCTTTAACCTGCTGACAAGTCAAACACTTCACAGTAAAATCAGCAATATCCCTTTTCATTCCATCCCACCAGTAATACCCTTGCAGATCTCTGTACATCTTAGTACTGCCAGGATGAACTGAAAAAGGGAAGCTATTATCCTCACATAACAACTCATTCTTCAAATTTGAATCACAAGGCACACATAATCTCTTCCCAAATCTCAAAACGCAATCATTATCAATGTTGAATTCAGGAAACTTACCTTTCTGAACCATCTCTACCTTTTTCTCCAACTCACTGTCTTGCTTCTGTGTTTGCTTGATTTTGTCTGATAGAGAAGATTTCACTGATAACTGAAACAAAACAGAAGGATATCCTGCACCAAAAAATTCTATTCCAAAGTTCATCAAATCCTTATCCAATGGATCAAGTTCCAAATGAAACATCGTTAATGAAACATTACATTTTCGACTCAAAGCATCAGCAACTTTATTTGTTTTTTCCGGATGGTAGTGAATTGTACAATCATAATCCTTGATTAATTCTAGCAGTCTACTCTATCTCATGTTCAATTCTTTCTAATTGAATATATACTTCAAATGTTTGTGATCAGTATATATTTCACACTTTACTCCATACAAATGATTCCTCCAAATTTTTAGAGCAAAAACAATAACAGCTAATTCCAAATCATGTGTAGGGTAATTTACATCATGAGTTTTCAACTGACGTGAAGCATATGCAATTACCTGATCATTCTGCATAAGGACATAGCCAAGTCACTTCAACGAAGTGTCACTATATATAATAAACTCACCATTCGTGGAAGGACGTGCCAAAACTGGAGCATTCACCAATATTCTTTTCAACTCCTGAATACAATCATCACATTCTTTTGTCCAGTTAACTTAACACCCTTCCGAGTTAGCTTAGCCATTGGACTAGATAACCGTGAATTTTTTTCAAAAAACCTTTTGTAGTAACATTGCAAACCAAGGAAACTATGGATCTCGGTTACATTTGTGGGTCTTGGCCATTCTTCAACAACTTTTGTTTTAGTAGGATCAACAGTTATGCCATTTTTTGAAACAATATGACCAAGGAAAGAAATTTTTTGTAACCAAAACTCACACTTGCTGAATTTTCCATACAGTTTCTTTTTTTAAGGTTTTCAAGATAACCCTTAAATGACAATCATGATCTTATTTACTTTTTGAAATCACCAAAATATCATAAATAAAAACAACCAACATTTTTCACCTGAGTCAACTGAGCCATCACTGCAACAAACTGTTTAGTTCTGATTCTGACCATCTTAGGATGCCGATTTAGAAGTTCATTTCCATCTGTATACCTTCATTGAAAAACATCCATGTGTCCTCTTCAGAAAACCATTCTGAACAAACATTTCTTATATAAAGCAACATGGTAATCCGTAAATGCTATATCATTTCAATCATACCATAAATTAATTTATAATTTAACAATTTTCTAACTCATAATGTTGTCTAAACCGACCTCTGATACCAACTATAAGGCCCCCACCTTAAACATTACATAATCTTGAGTCTTTATAAGATTACACATTGAGGATCTTTTCAGGTTTAGAGTTTTAGAGAATTAGAAGATAACTATTACATCTCAAAAGATTACAAAGTAGACACTTATACTAAGTTTCCATAAAATAAAACTCTTAAAAAGAAACATGTCTAGTTCCATGTTTTAGGTAGCATGACTTTCCCTTGATCCCATCCTTGACCCTATTCCGCATTAAGTCCTGTGAAAATCATTTAAAAAAACATGGGGTGCGCATAAAAATCTCAGTAAGGGATACAAAAAGAATGAAAACTGTTAGTTTATCAAAACAACAAGTAAACCATGTATACTTTATCAAAGTAATACTTTTCACCTTTATGAAGTAGTAAAAACTCTTCACTTAATAAAAGATCATTACTTACCCTTTTGTAACCAAAATATTACCATAGAACCCATATAAATATCACATAACATATAAAGGTATCTTGGGACATAAACATACTTAAGTGGAATAACCATACGGTCGACTTCCACACATATCACTTAATGGAATAGCCATTCGGACAACTTCCATTCATACTTAATGGAATAGCCATACGGATGACTTCCATACCCAATGCATTGGAGGTTATAACATAACCACCCATCCTGGTATTCATGGCACCACCAGTCATATGGTTCATCACGTAACCACCATTTAAATGTCCAAGTACCATTAAAAAATCAAAAGACATAAAACAAATATAATGGAAAAAACATTTCCACACTTTGATCACAATATATAACTTAAATATGTTGACATAACAAAAACATTATAAAAACCATTTTCAATACCAAAAAACATAATAGCGTATATGGTAATTATTTCATTTAAAAATACAATACGTCTTGTTGAGGAAGCCAAAGACCAAATAATACTCGCGGCGGCGGAAAAGGTCGTTGTCACCGAATACGTTAAAATAAACATTCCTTATTGTTGTTTTGTAAAAAGCATCATAGAAAAATATTCCTTTTGTATAAAAGTAACAGTCAACAGGGTTTATATACAGTATAAAAGAAATTTGTGTATAAAACGAAATATTCCTCAATGAAAGCAGATTGAGACGAAGTCCCTTACCTCAGGTCCGACTTGACTCAATCGTTCTTTAACGTCCTGAATAACAAACTTGAGTTAATTTTATACATTCTTAAGAACATTTTTCAAGTTCATTATTCATTTTATATCACTTATTACCATGTTATGGACATTATTTAGTCATTTAAGTCAATAATGTTTGTTTTTTTCGATATTTGGTTCTTAAGTCAAATGTGGACTTCTTACAATTAAATGTTGTTCATGTGGTCAAAGGTTCATTATATACAGAATGACATTCATGATTTGGATATCATATATATCATATATATCCAGCATATACATGTCTTTAAAATATTACATAATCATTTAAAGGTAAGAAATTAAATGCACCTTTCATGGAGACGGTAAGCCGTACGTACGCATGAACGCTACTTTCATTTCTATTTCATATTAATGGAATTAAAACTAAATGATAGATATGTATATTTTTAATTCCAGAATTATATTAATACTTTAGATGTATCATACATCATATATATCCATTATATGTACTTATAATAGTACATTACATTTGAGGATAGAAAATGAAATGCACCACTCATGGAGACGGTAAGCCGTACGTATGCATGAACGCTACTTTCATTTCTATCTCATAATTTAATGGAATGAAAACAATAATGATATAAAGGTATATTATAATTCCATTATAACATCGTATATAATAACTTTAAATCCATCCTTTTTATGTACCACACATGGCATTAATGAATCAAATCACTTTGAGGGGGCGGCTGTCCGCACTTCCTAAAATGCAATTATCGTGTTTACCCACAATGGAAACCATAATGTTATGACACAAATGAAAAATACAGAATCTTAAGTAAAACATAAACATATTATATATCATATATAAATATAGATAAATCTTCATGTCCACCTTTGAAGGTGTTATATGAGTTTGAATAATCATCGTTTCGTGAGGCAAAAATTCGCCATCCACAGAAATAGTATGTTCCTTAACCATTAGATGAAGGTGTGTGTATGTGTAGCTCGAATACTTCTTATAACAACATCCTAGTATATTGACGATACTGGAGTTGTTACAAATGAAATGGATAAAAAGAGTTTAGGGGTTTGGAGATGCAAAATAAAACAAAAGGACTCAAGTGAAGACATTACCTTAAAATCGGGTAACTCCCTTTGGTTTGAGATCAATGGCATCTTTGGGAAGACTTCTGCCCAAAGTGAGGCTTCAAGGAGTAATAGAGAGATGTGGAGAGACAAAATGGGCAGGGGTTGGCTGAGCCAAAAGCTTGAGAGGTGTGAGTAAGGAGGTAGAGGTGGGGGCCTTTTATAAGAGGAGATGAGGGGCACTCTTGGAAAGTAAGCAAATGTTACTTTCTTTTAGAATGCGTTTCAGATTTTAATAGTCCAAAATTGATGTGTTTCGAGGATAAGATGATAAGGGTTCGAAATCCACCCATAAAATAGGTTTTGGACATTTTTAGGTCTTAAATTTTACATTATCATTCCATTTTATTTAAATCGTTAAATAATGAGTTCATCGCTGCATCATCATGATGTCATAAATAATTTAATCTATTTAATGTCTAAAAATTATAAAAAAAATACTATGATGTAGGAAATATTTTTTATCTTTCCAATGAATATTTATAGTAAAAAATTTGACTTGTTTAAACCCATGTAAAAATTGTTTTAGTAAAATAACTCATGTTTGTGACATTTTCATTTTAACATTAAATAAAAAGATATTAATGTCATTTTCCCACCAAAGTGGCTCCATGGGGTCCCCAAGTTGACCCTTGGATTGTATTGGTCGGACATGACACATAAAATAAGTGTAGGACATGTGTATAGGTATTTTCAATTTCTTATAATATCATTTTTTCCTTAAATTGCACTAATTACCTCTAATCGCGATTAAAAACTTAAAAGTTACTATTCACCAAAAAATTATTTTAATCCCATTGAACCACATTTTACTTCTTAATGACAACCATATATGTTGGATTTTTGAAATTCAAAACACAAAGGTGGTAAAATTTCATTTACACGGAAAATTAGTTTTTATAAGTACCACTTAGTGATTTCACTATTCATCAAAAATTGAAGTTTTTCAGAAAAATACCAAAAATTAAACCTAAGATATATTTGATATTCTGAATTCAAAAATGATGTATATTTTACAAAATTAAAAAAATATAAGTTGAATTAGTTAATTTAATAATTAATTCCCGTTGTCAGAGCAAATAGCGTGTTTTTATGAAACAATTAAGTATCAAAAGATTGACAGTAGTTCAAGTCCAATTTCAATGTGAAATTAATTCGAACGAACACTATTGGTTTCAATGGTAAAAATATATTCTAATTTCACTTTAAAACCACTTCAAAAGATAATCTAAGAATATTAAAAAATTAGATTAAAAAGTTCTTTTGAATTAAAATACAACATTTTTCACTATTCATTAAAAAATGATCTTTATTTGAAAAATATAGAAAATTTACACAAAGTAAATTTTGATGTCCCGATTATAACGAAAAAATTTATTTTGTCCAATAGAATGTATAAGAGTGACCAAAACTATATTTAATGAAGGTTCTCCATTAAAAGTTGATAAGTGGACCTTTAGTGAAAATTAGAGTATATATGCCTAAAATTGAATTCTTTTCGTATATTAAGCCTTTATCATTTATTGGATAAGTATAAAAACATTTAACAAACTTATATAATAAAATTTCAGTTATTTCTATTAATTACCGCCAATACAACGACTACGTGTTAACTAAAATTTAATATAATATTATTTTATTACTATTGTGCAACATAAGATTTCAAAGAAACTCTCAGTTGCGTATCGGGTATGCTATCGAACAGAGAAACCCCTTTAAAGTAAAAATTAATATTTAATTCACAAATATTAATAAATATGAAAATGTATTATTCTTTATTTACCTGGGATGTTACATGATCCTACACCTATCAGTAGGTGAAGGTCGAGAATAAACAACCTAGTGGTCTTCTACAGACATTTTTCATTCCATAATGGATGTACGATGACAAGATAGAGGATTTTTAAGAGATTATCCAAAGAACACTACAAGAATAATGACTCTATTTAGGTGAACATGGACTAAATAACAAAAGTAGAACATTTATTTCTTATATGGGAGACATTCCCAGTAGAGAAGCTAAGAGATTTATATGTTTTGAAAGATAATCCATCTAGATAGGGTTCCATAGACTATAGTTTTATAACATGAATCACATTTCAAATAACCCTTCATGAAGGGATTTCAGAAGGTTCTTGGAATGTAGGTTTTGGTATGTCTGGATTTCCACCCTCAGAAAGATGGGAAGTCAGAATGTACTATATAGGTTCTTGAGGATATGCTGCGAACATGTGTTCTATACATTTTTCTGTATTCGTAGAAACATATAGATTTGGTGGAGTTCACCAATAATAACATTTGTCATGAAACCATTCAGATGGAGCCATATGTGGTTCTTTATGGTAGGCCATGTAGATCACCACTATGCTAGATGGATGTAGGTGAGTTATAGTTATTGTGACTGAGACTTGTGTAGGATTCTTTGGAGTAGGTATAGTTAATATAGAAGCATATGGATGTGAACCAAAAGAGAAAACAATTCATATACTGATAGATGAAGATGACCCATAGAGTTTACATATGGTGATTGTTTATTCCATTATGTTTGACTAGATTTGGTCACTATAGGATACAGAGGTAGGGAAAGCTGGTGCACATGTTTGTTAAACTATTTGAGGTTGTGGAGAAGATTAGACCAATGACATACTGATTGGATCTTCCAAAAAGAAATAGTTCTTTGCATGAAATTTTCCATGTATCATAACATTGAATGTATCAACTCTACCATTCACATGTGAACAATTTGGATGATGTTGAGATAGATATAAATGCATCATTTGAGAAAAATATAACACATGTGTTAGATCGTTGTGAGACTTTTTATAGGGGAAAGTTCATTCTAATTTTTTTTATGTTGTGGAAAAATTGGTGTGTTCAAGAGGAATATCAAGAGAGAGAATTATATTTGGGGGATGAATGGACCAATCTTTTTGACATGAAATATTAGAGATTCTGGGTAGTGCATCATAAGGATGAGCTAATGTAAGGTGGGGATATTACAAAACCCTTGCCCTTTCTAGAGATGTCTTGGGATCATTTATATGTAATATTTTTCCTATTGTTCAGTAATTTTTGTTTGGGTTTTACATTGGGGTGTCTTTGGGTGAAAATTTGACAAAAAAATGGATGGATGAAGGAAGTACATGGTTGGTTCACAATTTTCCCTCATCAAGCACCCAAGCTCAGAAACCCATGAAAAACAAAAAATAGGGGATTATCATGGATGGAAAAAACTTTTTAAAACCATTTAGTATATTAGGATAAACTATGAATCCCCTATAAGAGGTGAACTATTAAGGTTCTCAACTAGGTGAAATCGTGCACCCTGAATAGAAAACCTTTCATACGAGATTTTAATCCCTTGAAAATTAGTTCTATATATTATTGATACTCATTTGACCCCTATTCAACCCAAAATAAGACCAAATCATATTATATTGATTTCAAAGACTCCTAGAAATATTTCAATCAATTACAACTACAATTATTAATGATCTGAATCCTGAATTGATGATCCATACCCCTCCTAGTAAGAGGATCTAATTCAATGTGGTTTCCCTCTTCTCTCCCTCCTATCCCTAATATTTTAGATGGATGATATACTATATCATGTTGGATCTAGATATAGGTCTATTAGATATAGATATATATTTTTGGGACATGTATTGTTTCATATTCGATTAGGGTTTAAGATCTGGATCTCATTATGTGTTGTTATTCTATCAAATTGAGGTTTTCTATTAGGTGATCATTCGTTAATGAATTTAGGTAGGTGGTCTATAATTAAATTCACCAAGGTATTTATTTAAATTAAATGTATGTAATTGTATATTTTATATTGGTTGTATAGAAATTTATTTCCCTAAATTAAATTATTTAATTGGATAACAAATTACTTAAGGGCAAGATATTTGGTGATATTGAGATTGGGAATTTGATAATTAATTTTCAAATTAATTATGAGATATCAAGATTATGAATTAGATAAATAATTATTGAAATAATTATGAGATATTGAGATTAATAATTGGATAATTAATTGGTGAATTAATTATTAGATATAGAGATTTTCAATTCAGTAAATAATGTTTTAATTAATTATGAGATATTGAGACTGAGAATTGGATAATTAATTGTTGAAATAATTATGAGATAAAAATATTTTGAATTGGATAATTAATTATTGAAATAATTTTGAGATATAGATATTTTTAATTCTATAATTATTTTTTGAATTAATTATTAGATATTGGGATTTTTAATTAAAAAAATTATTAATGAATTAATCAGGAGATATAGAGATTGTTTTGTATGTTAAATGTTGATGTAGTGATAAATGTGACTTTAAATGGTGGATTGTAACATGACCATTCAGTCATGTATTATGAATTGTAACATGGTTATTCTCTTATTCTATTATTAATGGTAACATGGCCATTAAATTATGAAATTATTAATTGTAACATAGTCATTCAATTATGAAATAGTGGATGATGACATATATATTCAAATGTGAATTGTGATGGTGAATAATAACATAGAAATTCAAATATGAATTGTGATAAAAAATTGTAACATATAAGTTCTTGCATGTGATATCCCTTGGGGATAGTTTAGACTACTGTATGGGTTAAATCAAGTATTGAGGCTTGAGTGTCCTTGAGAGCCCATGGGGTAATGTTGTTACATAAAGAATAATTGATAATGTGATAACAGTTTAATTATTCATTTTAAATATTTATTTATACTTTGTTATATACTGCTATTAAATGGATATTTTTAGAAGATATTTTTGGTTTCCTTCTATGTTTTAATCACACCCTAATTAAGCTTCCTCACCTATTCCGGAATAGATTTTATGGTTGTAGGATAGGTTAAGGGAAAATGCCTTGTGTGAGATGACTAATTTAGTATAAAGCTTGAATGCAGGAACCAGATGTTTTTTCAGATCCTCATGGGATTTTTCAGTGTCTTTACTTTTGGGTTTGACTTTTAAAAAATGGCACATAGATTAGAATGAAATATCTACTATTTAGTTTTGACATTGTATTTCTTTTTTTAGTCATCTTATGGTGAAATATTATTCCGTTCATGTTATTTTAGTTGGTTATTGTATATTTTATTTCTTCTATGGTTTTATTATAATAGAGAGGGTATAATATCCCTTTGATTGAAATTATACCATCACTTCTTGTTGGTAGCCTCTAGCATACAAGGAGGTGTGTGTGATGTCATGTAGTGAACCAGCTCAGGCACCAGTGTGTGGAACCTAATTCAGGACAGTACATACATACATACATATACATACATATATACATATATATTGTAAATCTCCCATTATATAAAAAAAGAAATATTTTCCAAATAAGTGTTATATAACAAACCATATGAAAACAATATTGTCTAATATATATCATATCAATTGTGATATGATAAAAATATGATAGGAAACCATATTGAGTATTGTTTGAATACTATTTGAAAAAATTCATCCTTAGTTACAATCTAAAATTAAAACACTAATGTGAATCTATTTTAACGATCTTATAGAAACTAAAGATATTAATATCTAGTCAAGATATACATTATTTTTATAATTTAATTAATTTTAGTTGAATATAGAGGTAGAAGACTAAAATTCTATCGCTTATGGTTCGGGATACACAAGCGTAGGAATATGAATATTTCACTCCACATAGCTTAGTGGGAGGAGTAGTTGAAAGGACACAAACTGTGTAGTAATATATAATCATATAGGTGGTTAATTTTACTCTATTCAGTGAAATATTGTAACATCCCAGGTAAATAAAGAACAATATATTTTCATTTTTATTAATATTTGTGAATTAAATATTAATTTTACTTTAAAGGGGTTGCTAGGTTCGATAGCGTACCCGATACACAACAAAGAGTTTCTTTGAAATCGTACGTTGCACACTAGTAATAAAATAATATTATTTTAAATGTTAGTTAACACATAGCCGTTGTACTGGCGAGAATAGATAGAAATAAATAAAATATGGTTATATATGTTTGTTAAATGTTTTTACATTTATCTAATAAAGGATAAAGGCATAAAATATGAAAAGAATTCAATTTTAGGCTTACAAACTCTAATTTTCACTAAAGTCCACTTATCATCTTTTAATGGAGATCCTTCATTAAATATAGTTTTGGTCACTCTTATACATTCTATTAGACCAAATAAAATTTTTCTTTAGAATCGAGACATCAAAATTTACTTTGATTAAATTTTTGGTATTTTTCCGATAAATATCATTTTTAATGAATAGAGGAAAATGTTGTATTTTGATTTAAAACCACTTTTAAATCTAATTTTTTAATATGATTACATATATTTTGAATTTGTTTTAAAGTAAAATTAGAATATATTTTTACCATTTAATCCAATAGTGGTCATTGGAATTAATTTCACTTTGAACTTGCACTTAAACTAGTGTCAATCTTTTGATACTTATTGTTTCATAAAAACATGCTATTTTCTCTGACAGCAGGAATTAATTATTAAATTAATGAATTCAAATTATATGTTTTGAATTTTTTAAAATAGACATCATTTTTGAATTCGAAATATCAAATATAGCTTAGGGTGAATTTTTGGTATTTTTCTAAAAAACATCAATTTTTTATGAATAGTGAAACCACTATGTGGTACTTATAAAAACTGAATTTCCGTTTAAATGAAATTTTACCACCTCTGTGTTTTGAACATAAAAAATCTGACATACATGGTTGTCATTAAGAATTAAAATGTGGTTCAATGGGACTATAATAATTTTTTGGTGAATAGTAACTTATTAAGTTTTTAATCGCGATTAGAGGTAATTAGTGCAATTTAAGGCAAAAATGATATTATAAAAAATTTAAAATACCTAGAAACATGTCCTACCCATATTGGATGTGTCATGGCCGACCAAGAAAATCCATGGGTCAACTTGGGGACCCCATGGAGCCACTTTTGTAGGAAAATTACATAAATAACTTTTTATTAAAAGTTAAAATTAAAATGACACAAACCTGAGTTGTTTTACTAAAACAATTCTTAAATGGGGTTATACAAGTAAGATGATTTACTATAAATATTAATTGGAAATATAAAAATATTTCCTACATAATAGTAATTTTTTTATAATTTTTAGACATTAAATATATTAAATTATTTATGACATCATGATGATGCAGTGATTACCTCATTATTTAACAATTTAAATAAAATGGAAAGACAATGTAAAATCTAAGACCTAAACATGTCCAAAACCTATTGGATGGGTGGATTTATAACCCGTATCACCTTATCCTCAAAACTCATCAATTTGGGACCTTTAAAATCCGAAAAACCATTTGAAAATAAAGTATCCTTTTATAACCTTCCAAGAGTGCCCCTCCTCTCATCTTATAACAGGCCCCCACCTCTACCTCCTTACCCACACATAAAACGACATTGGCTCGGACAACCCCTGCTCATTTTTCCTCTAAACATCCCTATTTTACTCTTTGAAGACTCACTTTGGGAATAAGTCTTCCCAAGGAATCCTTTGAGCTCAAACCAAAGGGAGTTACCCGATTTTAAGGTAATGTCTTCACTTGAGTCCTTTTGTTTTATTTTTCTTCTCCAACCCCCTAAACTCTTTTTATTCATTTCATTTGTAACAAATCCAGTATCTTCAATATACTAGGATGTTTTTATAACAACTATTCGAGCTACACATACACACACCTTCATCTAATGGATAAATGACATACTATTTCTGGGGATGGAGAAATTTTGTCTCACGAAACGATGATTGTTCAACACTCATATAACACCTTCAAAGGTTGCCATTAATATGACACTATATTTATATATGATATATGATATTTTTATGATTTCCTTAATCTTCTTTATTTTTCATTTTGTGCATACCTTTATGGATTCCATTATGGGTAAACGCGATATCTTCATTTAAGGAAGTGCGGACTACCGCCCCCTCAAAGTGATTCGATTCGTTAATTCCATATGTGGGACGTATCAAGGATGTATTTAAAGTTATTATATATGATGTTATACTGTAATTATAATATACCTTTATATAATTATTGTTTTCTTTCCATTAAAGTATGTGATAGAAATGAAAGTAGCATTCATGCGTTCGTAAGGCTTACCGTCTCCATGAAATTTGCATTTCATTTCTTATCCTCAAATGTAATGTACTATTATAAGTACATATAATGGATATATATGACGTATGATACATATAAAGGATGAATATAATTCTGTAATTAAAAATATACATATATCTCATTTAGTTTTAATTTCATTAATATGACATAGAAATGAAAGTAGCGTTCATGCGTACGTACGACTTACTATCTACATGAACAGTGCATTTCATTTCTTACCTCTAAATGATTATGTAATATTATAAATACATATATATTAGGGATATATATGATATATATGATATCCAAATAATAAATATCACTATGGATATAATGAACCTTTGACCACATGAACAACAAGTAATTGTAAGAAGTCCACTTTCGACTTAAGAACCAAATATTGTCAAAACAAACATTATTAACATAAATGAATACATAATGTCCATAACATGGTAATAAGTGATATAAAATGAATAATGAACATAAAAAATGTTCTTAATCAAGTAGAAATTAAATCAAGTTTATTATTCAGGATGTTAAAGAATGATCGAGTCAAGTCGGACCCGAGGTAAGGGAACTTCTTAACCCAACATCCGTTATTTGGGTTAATCTCCTACTTTCAAATTATGTCATGATATTACTATGTCCTATCTTGAATTTGTACTTTCTTTATGTGTACTTATAATTAATACACATAATAGTTCTATTTTATTTGAAAAAATGATCTTTGTAAGGGACTTCATCTCAATCTTCTTTCATTGAGGCATATTTCGTTTTACACACAACTTTATTTTATACGGTATATAATCCCCGTTGAATTTTACTTTTAAACAAAAGTAATCTTTTTCTATGAAGCGTTTTACATAATGACAAAAAGGAATGTTTATTTTAACGCATGCGGTGACAACGACCTTTTCCTCCGCCGCGAGTATTATTTGGTCTTGGCTTCCTCAACAAGCCGTAATGTTTTTTTAAATGAAATAAATACCATATAAAATTTTATGTATTTTGGTATTGAAAATGGTTTTTATAATGGTTTTGTTATGTCAATATATTTATGTGATATATTGTGATCAAAGTGTGGAAATGTTTTCATTCCATTATATTTGTTTTATGTCTTATGATTTTATATTGGTACTTGGACATTTGACGGGTGGTTATGTGATGAACCATATGACGGCTGGTGTCGTGAATACCAGGATGGGTGGTTACATTATAACCTCCAATGCATTGGGTATTGAAGTCGGCCATATGGATATTCCATTAAGTATGAATGGAAGTTGGCTGAATGGATATTCCATTAAGTGATATGTGTGGAAGTCGATCGTATGGTTATTCCACTTAGGTATGTTTATGTCCCAAGTTACCTTTATATGTTATGTGATCCTTATATGGGTTTTATGGTAATATTTTGGTTACAAAAGGGTATGTAATGATATTTTATTCAGTGAATAGTTTTTACTACTTCATAAAGGTGAAAAGTATTACTTTGATAAAGTATACATGGTTTACTTGTTGTTTTGATAAACTAACAGTTTTCATTCATTGTGTATCCCTTACCGAGATTTTTATGCTCACCCCAAGTTTTTTTTGAAATTTTATTCACAAGACTTAATGTGGAATAGGGTCAAGTATGGGATCAAGGGAAAGTCATTCTATCTAAAACATGGAACTAGACATGTTTTTTTTGAAGAGTTTTTATTTTATGGAAACTTAGTAAAAGTGTCTACTTTGTAATATTTTTTGAGATGTAATAGTAATGTTATAATTCTCTGAAACTCTAATCCTGAAAAGATTCTCAATGTGAATTATTCATTTAATTCAATATTATGTAAGGTTTAAGGCTGGGGCCTTATAGTTGGTATCATAGGTTGGTTAAGATAAATTTAGGTGTTAAAAAAGTGTTAAATTATATATTAATTTATGGTATGATTGAAATGATATATCATTTAAGGATTACCTTGTTTCTTTGCCAAAGATATTTATGTGTTAAGAATGTTTTTTCATAGAGGAAACAGAACAGATTTTCTAGGAAGGCATACAAAGGAAAATGACCTTATAAATCAGTATCCTGAGATGGTTAGAATCAGAACTAAACAGTTTGCTGCAGTGATGACTCAGTTGACTCAGGTGAAAAATATTGGTTGTTTTAATTGATGATATGTTAATGTTTTCTAAAAGTAAAGAGGAGCATGAAAGTCATTTAAGGGTTATCTTGGAAACCTTAGAAGAAAAGAAACTGTATGGAAAATTCAGAAAGTGTGAGTTTTGGTTACAACAAATTTCTTTCCTTGGTCACATTGTTTCAAAAAAAGGCATAACTATTGATACTTCTAAAACAAAAGTTGTTGAAGAATGGCCAAGATCCAAAAATGTAACCGAGATATATAGTTTCCTTGGTTTGGCAGGTTACTACCGAAGGTTTGTTGAAAATTTTTCACGGTTATCTAGTCCAATGACTAAGCTAACTTGGGAGGGTGTTAAGTTTATCTAGACAAAAGAACGTGATGATTGTTTTCAGGAGTTGAAAATAAGATTGGTGAATGCTCTAGTTTTGGAAATTCCTTCCAGGAATGGTGAGTTTGTTATATACAGTGATGATTTGTTGAAGGGACTTGGTTGTGTCCTTATGAAAAATGGTCAGGTAATTGCATATGCTTCACGTTAGTTGAAAACTCATGAGGTAAATTACCCTACACATGATTTGGAATTAGCTGCTGTTGTTTTTGCTCTAAAAATTTGATGGCATCATTTGTATGGAGTAAAGTGTGAAATATATATTGATCACAAAAGTTTAAAGTATATATTCACTCAGAAAGAATTGAACATGAGACAGAGGATATGGATAGAATTAATCAAGGATTATGATTGTACAATTCACTACCATCCGGGAAAACAAAATAAAGTTGCTGATGCTTTGAGTCAAAAAAGTAATGCTTCATTAACAATGTTGCATTTGGAACTTGATCCTTTGGTTAAGGATTTGATGAAATTTGGCATGGAAGTTTTTTGTGCAGGAAGTTCTTCAGTTTTGTTTTAGGTATCAGTGAAATCTTCCCTATCAGACAGAATGAAGCAAGCACAAAAGAAAGACAGTGAGTTGCAGAAAAAGGTAGAGTTGGTTTAGAAGGGTAAGTTGCATGAATCCAACATTGATAATGATTGTGTTTTGAGGTTTTGGAAGAGATTATGTGTGCCTTGTGATTCAAAGTTGAAGAATGAGTTGTTATGTGAGGCTCATAGTTCCCCATTTTCAGTTCATCCTGGAAGTACTATGATGTACAGGGATCTGCGGGAGTAGTACGGGTGGGATGGAATGAAAAGGGATATTGCTGATTTTACTATGAAGTGTTTGACTTGTCATCAGGTTAAAGCAGAGTGGCAGTTACCAAAAGGGATGCTTCATCCCTTACCAGTGCTAGAGTGGAAATGGGAAAATATATCCATGGACTTTGTTTTGGTATTACTGAAGACATCTAGAGGTAATATTGAATTCTGGGTTATTGTTGATCGATTGACTAAATATGCTCATTTCCTTCCTATTCGAGATACTTTCTCTCTAGATAAACTTTCTCGATTGTATCTTAAAGAGATAGTCAAGTTGTATGGAGTTCTCCACTCCATTGTATCTGATCATGATCCCAGGTTTACTTCTAATTTTTGGAAAGGCCTTCAAAAGTCATTGGGTACTGAACTAAATTTTAGTACATCTTTTCATCCTCAATCAGATGGGCTGTCAGAATGAACAATTTAGACATTGGAAGATATGCTACGAGCTTGTTTGATGGATTATCAGGGATGTTGGGACCAACATTTTTCTTTGGATGAGTTTTCATATAATAACAGTTTTAATTCCAGTATACAGATGGCTCTGTTTGAAGCATTATATGGTAAACAGTGTCGAACTCCAGTTTTTTGGGATGAAGTGGGTGAAAGGAAGCTGATGGGACCAGAATTGGTAGAAGAGATGGTAGAGAACGTTTAGTTGATTAAGAAACACAAGAAAACTGCTTAGAGCATACAGAAGAGTTATGCGGATAACCGGAGGAAGGATCTATCTTTTGAGGTAGGTGATCATGTTTTTCACAAAGTCTCACCATGGAGAAGTGTGATGCAATTTGGTAAGAAAGGAAAGATGAGTCCATGGTTCATTTGACCATATGAAATTTTGGAGAAAGTTGGATCAGTTGCTTACCGAGTGGCTTTGTCGCCGAGTTTATCTCAGGTACACAATGTTTTTCATGTTTCAATGTTGAGAAAGTATATGCCAGATCCATCTCATGTTTTGAGCCGAGAGGTAGTTCAGTTGGAAGAGAATCTCTCTTATGAAGAACAAACAGTCCAGATTATTGAAGGAAGAGAGCATGTATTGTGAAATAAGGTAATTCACCAGGTAAAGGTTTTGTGGAAAAACCATATGGTAGAAGAGGCAACGTGGGAATCTGAAAATGCTATGAGAGATAAATACCCCCACTTATTTTGATAAGTGAATAAAATTGCGAGGATGCAATTCCCAAAAGGGGGGAAGGATGTTACATCCCAGGTAAATAAGGAATAATACATTTTCAAATTTATTAATATTTTTTAATTAAATATTAATTTTACTTTAAAGGGGTTTATATGTTCAATAGTGTACCCGATACGCAACAAAGAGTTTCTTTGAAATTGTACGTTGCACACTAGTAATAAAATAATATTATTTTAAATTTTAGTTAACACATAGACATTGGACTAGAGGGAATGGATAGAAATAACTAATATATGGTTATATATGTTTGTTAAATGTTTTTACATTTATCTAATAACGTATAAAGGCATAAAATATGAAAAGAATTCAATTTTAGGCTTATATATACTCTAATTTTCACTAAAGTAAACTTATCATCATTTAATGGAGATCCTTCATTAAATATAGTTTTGGTCACTCTTATACATTCTATTGGAGAATATAAAATTCTTCTTTAGAATCGGGACATCAAAATTTACTTTGTGTAAATTTTCTGTATTTTTCCGATAAAGATCATTTTTTAATGAATAGTGGAAAATGTTGTATTTTAATTCAAAAACTCATCAAAATATAATTTTTTAATATTATTAGATTATCTTTTTATGTAGTTTTAAAGTGAAATTAGAATATATTTTTACCATTTAAACCAATAGTGGTCGTTGGAATTAATTTCACTTTGAAATTGCACTTAAACTAGTGTCAATCTATTGATACTTATTCTTTCATAAAAACATGCTATTTGCTTTGACAGCTGGAATTAATTATTAAATTATTAAATTCAACTTATATGTTTTGAATTTTTTAAAATAGACATCATTTTTTAATTCGAAATATCAAATATAACTTAGGGTGAATATTTGTTGTTTTTATGAAAAACATCAATTTTTGATGAATAGTGAAACCACTAAGTGGTACTTATAAAAACTGAATTTCCTTTTAAATGAAATTTTACCAACTTTTTGTTTTGAACTTCAAAAATCCGACATACATGGTTGAAATTAAGAAGTAAAATGTGGTTCAATGGGATTAGAAAGTTTTTTTGTGAATAGTAACTTATTAAGTTTTTAATCGCGATTAGAGGTAATTAGTGCAATTTATGGTAAAAATGATATTATAATAAATTGCAAATACCTATAAACATGTCATACTCTTATTGGATGTGTCATGGCCGACCATGAAAAGCCATGGGTCAACTTGGGGACCCCATGGAGCCACCTTGGTAGGAAAATTACATAAATAACTTTTTATTAAAAGTTAAAATTAAAATGACAGAAACATGAGTTGTTTTAATAAACAATTCTTAAATGGGATATACAAGTAAAATATTTGACTATAAATATTACATGGAAAGCTAAAAAGATTTCCTACATTTTTTTATAATTTTTATACATGAAATAAATTAAATTATTTATGACATCATGATGATGCATCGATTACCTCATTATTTAACAATTTAAATAAAATGGAACGATAATGTAAAATCTAAGACCTACACATATCCAAAACCTAATGGATGGGTAGATTTCGAACCCTTATCACCTTATCCTCTAAACACATCAATTTGGGACCTTTCAAATCCGAAAAACCCTTTGAAAATAATGTAACCTTTTATAACATTCCAAGAGTGCCCCTCCTCTCCTCTTATAAAAGGCCCCCACCTATACCTCCTTACCCACACTTCAAAAGCATTTGGCTCTAAAAATCCCTCCCCATTTTGTCTCTGCACATCCCTCTCTTACTCCTTGAAGCCTTAATTTTTGCAGAAGTCTTCCCAAGGAAGCCTTTGTGCTCAAACCAAAGGGAGTTACCCGATTTTAAGGTAATGTCTTCACTTGAGTCCTTTTGTTTTATTTTGCTTCTCCAACCCCCTAAACTCTTTTTATTCATTTCTTTTGATTCAAATTCTGTATCTCCAATATAAAAGTATGTTTTTATAATAAGTATTAGAGCTACACTTACACACACCTTCATCTAATGGTTAAAGGACATACTGTTTCTGGGGATGGAGAAATATTTCCTCACAAAACGATGATTGTTCAACACTCATATAACACCTTCAAAGGTGGCCATTAAGATGTCACTATATTTATATATGATATATAATATGTTTAGTTTTTCCTTAATATTATTTATTTTTCATTTTGGGGATAAATTTATGGTTTCCATTATGGATAAACGCGATATCTTCATTTAAGGAAGTGTGGACTACCGCCCCCTCAATGTGATTTGATTCATTAATTCCATATGTGCGACGTATAAAGGATGGATTTAATGTTATTATTTATGATGTTATATTGTAATTATAATATACCTTTATATCATTATTTTTTTATTTCCATTGAATTATGAGATAGAAATTAAAGTAGTGTTAATGCTTACGTACAGCTTACCGTCTCCATGAACGGTGCATTTCATTTCTTATCCTCAAATGTAATGTACTATTATAAGTAAATATAATAGATATATATGATTTATGATACATCTAAAGGATTAATATAATTATGGAATTAAAAATATACATATATCTCATTTAGTTTTAATTCCATTAATATGACATAGAAATGAAAGTAGCGTTCATGGGTACGTACGGCTTACTGTCTCCATGAACTGTGCATTTAATTTCTTACCTCTAAATGATTATGTAATATTATAAATACATTTATATGCCAGATATATATGATATATATGATATCCAAATCATGAATATCATTCTGGATATAATGAACCTTTTACCACACGGACAACATGTAATTGTAAGAATTCCACATTCGACTTAAGAACCGAATATCGACAAAAAAAACATTATTAACTTCAATGACTACATAATGTCCATAACATGGTAATAAGTGATATAAAATGAATAATGAACTTGAAAAAGGTTCTTATGAAACTATAAATTAACTCAAGTTTATTATTCAGGACGTTGAAGAATGATTGAGTCAAGTCAGACCAGAGGTAAGGGATCTTCATAACCGAACTTCCGTTCTTTGGGTTAATCTCCTACTTTCAAATTATGTCATGATATTATTATGTCCTATATTGTATTTGTACTTTATTTATGTGTACTTATAATGAATACACATAATAGATCTATTTTATTTGAAAACATGATCCCTGTAAGGGACTTCGTCTCAATCTCCTTTCATTGAGGCATATTTCGTTTTATACACAACTTTATTTTATATGGTATATAAACCCCATTGAAATTTACTTTTATACAAAAGGAATCTTCTTATACGATTCGTTTAAAAAAAAATACAAAATAGAATGTTTATTTTAACGTATGCGGTGACAACGACCTTTTCTGCCACCGCGAGTATTATTTGGTCTTTGGCTTCCTCAACAAGCCGTAATGTTTTTTTTAAAATGAAATAATTACCATATACGCTTTCATGTATTTTGGTATTGAAAATGGTTTTTATAATGGTTTTGTTATGTCAATATATTTAAGTGATATATTGTGATCAAAGTGTGGAAATTTTCTTTTTCCATTATATTTGTTTTATGTCTTATGATTTTATAATGGTACTTGGACATTTGACGGGTGGTTACGTGATGAACCATATGAAGGGTGGTGCCGCGAATACCAGGACAGGTGGTTACGTTATAACCTCCAATTCATTGGGTATGGAAGTCGGCCGTATGGCTATTCAATTAAGTATGAATGGAAGTTGTCCCAATGGCTATTCCATTAAGTGATATGTGTGGAAGTCGACAGTATGGTTATTCCACTTATGTATATTTATGTCCCAAGTTTCCTTTTTAAGTTATGTGATCTTTATATGGGTTTTATGGAAATATTTTGGTTACAAAAGGGTAATTAATGATCTTTTATTTATTGAAGAGTTTTTAATACTTCATAAAGGTGAAAAGTATTACTTTGATAAAGTATACATGGTTTACTTGTTGTTTTGATAAACTAACAGTTTTCATTATTTTTGTATCCCTTACTGAGCTTTTTATGCCCACCCCAAGTTTTTTTTGAAATGTTTATCACAGGACATAATGTGGAATAGGTTCATGGATGGGATCAAGGTAAAGTCATGCTATCTAAAACATGGAACTAGACATGTTTCTTTTTAAGATTTTTTATTTTATGGAGTCTTAGTAGAAGTGTCTACTTTGTAATCTTTTGAGATGTAATAGTTATGTTCTAATTCTCTAAAACTCTAAACCTGAAAAGATACTCAATGTGAATTATTCATTTAATTCAATATTAAGTAAGGTTTATGGCCATGGCCTTATAAACATATATTATTCATTCAGAATAAATATTACTTCAAAGAAGCATTAAATGGTAATATTCTAATGTTGAAAATTATGTATAAATTCATTTAATGGACTCCATGTGTCAGGATTTGTGGAATCTATATTTTGAATGTGTGTAAGAATAAATACTACTGGCTGGTAATTCAAGAGAAACTAGGAACATATGGTACAATACAGTACCAATATATCATGATAGATTGTTGAATGGTTTAGTCTATGAAAAAACATATTCATCACCCATCATGAATGAAATACTTTTTTACTTTTAGTTATGAAAGAATATATCTATGATCATTTTGTTAGGATATTGATCTTATATGCCACCTCATTTGGGATAATCAAAAAGGAATATGGTTATATGAAGTGACCAAAGGGAGAGCCCGTAGTATATTTCTATAATTTCTAACTAGAAAGGGTTAGTGAAATCAATAAATAACATTATGTTATGCATGTTAAATAAATTCAATAATTAACATATAATGCATAGTGATAATATAAATAGATCCATTGGCTTTCTATATCTATTCATAGAGAATATATTAACAATGTATTGAAAAAAAAGTTGAAAAAACTCAAGAATGAGTGGTTATTATAATATGATCATTCAAGTATAACATGCATTGTGATAGGAAGGGATTATAGAGATTGAAAGAATTTCAAAATCTCAAGTGATATGAAATCATCTCATATGAAATGATATGTAGTAACATTTTATATTAATTATGAATAATGAATAATAGGTTATTATCAAATAGATCCAAAATAATTGTAACAAATTTAATTTAGAACTACCTGAAAGTACATGGAAATGTATAACAAGATGAGGTCCTAGTTTCTAGTGAAGTGGGAATACTAGTGATCATTGTAATTGAACAATTAATTCAATTTGATATAGTATAATATATAGGATAAATTAATATACAAATAAGAAATTATATATAGTGTTTTCCATATCTATAACATATATGTTCGTTGAAAATTCTGATGCAGTATATGATGTGGTTTAACACTATCCTATTCTAATAATGATTTATGAAAAAAGAAAGAATTTATCATTATCATAATTATATTTTACAACATATGTAGTTATAATTTCATTATTATTATATAGTTACCAAAATGTTGATACCGCCTTTTATTAATAATTTATGGATATTCTCTAGGAAGTAATGTTTCAGTAAATAGATTTTCCAATAATAATTCTCAATTCACCAACCCAAGCCACAAAAACATAATGGGACTAGTAGATGTAGCCATAAATTGTAGAATCATGTTTAATATTTGATGACTAACAAATTTTTATTAGTTGGCTCTTGTGAAATTGAGTGTTTTTTGGAGTTGTATCACTAAAAAGACTTACTTTTTTTCATTAGATTACATGTATATTAATAGAAGTGAATATTAACATAAATATCATATCACATATTGATTTTTTTCTATATAACATTGATTTGATAATTTCATAGGGTATTGGTCTTGTTAATAAGGTCATAGATGATCCATTCCATGATGAGGACCTTGATGTTCCATAATAATATTATTAAATGTAGTACTATGAATGGGTAACATACTATGATAGGACACATGGTATATAGACTATCCGGTTAAAGTACTCACAAGTGGATAAGGCTTCTTATCATGAAGTTATCACATTGTAATCTCCAAGATAGGAGATCTTGAGAACCAACCCACCAATTGGAATTCCTCATGATTAGAATTCAACAGATATTCCTATCCTCAAGCTTTTTTATAGGCCCTTATAATTTTAGATTATTATTATGGCATGTTATGACTCGTGTGCTTGGATTTTCTGATGAAAGATCTAACACTATATGATCGTGGTGAGGTAGGGTATGTTGGGTGAGTCACAATAGACATGTAATTAATGTATAAGTTGAAGAAGTAATTTTTGGTTCTATCTTTATGGATATTGATATATCGGTCCTTCCATTAGAATATAATTGTCACCATAAAGTTTATTGACATGGGTTAAAGATGTGTATATTTTAGATACACAATGAAAGACGTATCGAGGAATTAGTTTCAAGACATAGAGGTGCATCATACATGATGAGAAAATGTGAAAGATGTATTATATTAGAAAATTATAATTCATATTTGGTCATCGACATTACATCATTAAGTATTCTCTCTTTGGTGCCTTTACCTATTTTTGGACAATATATTTGGAAATTAGGCATAACAACCTAATTCTAACAAGAAAAAATCCTATAGGGACATCCAGTAAGTGTTTCCGTTGATCTCAATTAAATTCTATTTGAATTTTTATATTGAAATAAATATTATATTCCTGACAGAAGAATAATTATATAAATGTTTTACTGATTGATAATATTCACAAGGTAATAAATAACTATTTGTTGAATAATAAATAATTTATTTTCTTAGGTGAATATATAATAAATATCTATTTACTAGATTGTGAATGACATATTTATTTTATTTATTTAATATTTTAATGAAAAATTATTCACTAGATTGTGAATAAAATATTTAATTATGAATAACATATTTTTTCAAGAATTCAATAAATGTCGTGGAGTTTGAACAGACCAGTGCACATCTTATGATAAATATTTATTTAAAAAATGGTAAAATATTATTTTTTATTTAGAAAGTTATCACGCTTCCAAAATAATAATAATAATAATAATAATAATAATAATAATAATAATAATAATAAAAATAATAATATATGTAATTGAATTTATTAGTTATTATAATATTTTTAAGATATGACATGTAATTAAATAATATTTTTACTTAAACCCTATCTCTATAAATTGATGTTTATATATTTTTGGTGGATATTAGAAAGTTGTGAATAATTATGAAATATTAAATCATCTATCAACTCATCCTTCTATCTCCCTCTCATGAATGAGAAACACAAGAGAGATTTCATCATGAATAAAGGTTGTGAAATGAAAATGAACGATTTAAGATAATCGATTCACCATGAAACAACATATAAATTTATTGGAGTTTCTCAGAGATCAAAGGATCACATATGGATCCCTAGAATAGGGGTCCCATCCTTGAATCATAACATTGAATCTTGGGAAATTCAAATATTTTTTTCAGAACATATACATTATCAATAAAGAATGGATCCTAATTTGATGTATTTATTTTCTCCAAAACTAAATGAATTAGGTATTAATATAAAATGAATGTTCCCCACCCAAGGTTTTGGGAATGTAATGGCTAATATAAATTTTAATACAATTCCCACTAAAGTCACTTCTATTATGCCTTGAACCTTCATGTACCACTCGAGCGGGAGTTTGTGTTTACAATCATATAGGTGCTCAGAGGTAATACATTATCTATTCCACCATACACTGTGGAACTAAAAGAGACTTATGAGATGAAATATTACTTTCATGATCATGATGAAAATGTATTTATGTGACCTAGAACATCACTATGGGGTTTACCCTTTTTTTCTCCAAGAATATGTATAAAACTTTTCACTTATGTGTATATTATCAGAGACTGAACTAGATGATGTTCATTAAATAGTATCCCTTTATAGGAATTAAATATCTTTTTCATCATATTAGAGGTGAAAAAATATTCTTGAAGATATATTCAAGGATATTTTACTATTATTTGAGAGTGATACTACATGACACATTCTAGACAATTAATCGAAACATGTATGAAAGTATGAGTTTGTGGTGATATTGTTTGGTCAGAATAATGCACTGGATATATTCATATCATTGATGAATAAAATCATTAATCAATTATTTGATTATTTTTTAGCGGGTTTTGATAAAAAAATCATAGCGTACTTCCATTTATTATATGAACATTCCCATCATCTTGATATCATCATGAATTCACCAAGAGTTCATCAAATTGACACTTAGATGTCTAAATGAAATTTATTTACAGATAAAGTTAACTTATTATAACATTTTATCTTAGAATATAGAGTGTTAGTGGACCTATATAACGTTTCAACCATTTTATCTTGAGTGTGTACCAAGAACATGTTGATATTCATAGTTCTCTCTGTATAGCATGTTATTATTTTCGTTTTATCTAAGACTTCACCTATCTCATAACACCGATGTCCTAAATGACCATGGAAGAGATAGAGTTTGTTTGGTTAGCTATTTTTAAGACGAATTTATAGGATATAAAAAAAGACTCAATTTATCATTGATGATCTCTTTGCATAATCTGGTTAAAGAGTATACCTTGTATTGTGATGATTTTGATATCAGGCTAAGAGCAGTTCTGATGAAGGAGGATTGTGTGGTGGCTCACAAATATAGGAAACTGATACTACAAGAGGGTATTTTTCCTAATTATAATTTGGGGTTATATATGGTGGTACATGTCCTGAGATACTAGATACACTAACTTCTGGGTGATAATTTTTTAGTGTTCATGGACAAAAAGTCCCTTAGGTTAATATTTTCTCAATGTGACATGAACCTTAGACCGAAGAGGAGGGTTTAGTATCTTCATTATCTAAACATTAATATGTATTAAACATTGATTAAATAAAACATCATTGTTGATTCTATGATATATGAGATGCATGAACATATAGTAATGATTTTATTTCAATGAGTATTGGCTGATTATACTTTTTATGGATATGTGTCTAGATGTTCATGAGTCATTGGATGAGTAGATCTGACTTCAAAACATATTATACCCATTCTTTTGGACCCTATAGATACAGAGTGGTTATCTGATCCATATGGATTATTTATGAGGGAAAACATATATTTTGGGGATCCACCATCTAGATTGTCTCTTGGAATCAGTGATTTTCTTCTTATCAATGGGAATTTGTGGGTTCTTACTGGCTTACATGAGGAACTGAAGTGAGAGTTTAATGATTCAATGTGGGCATTAATTTGAGGTATGAAAAAATATTTATCATGATATCCATAGTTATTAATATTGTTTATGGATTAAAAGGAGGTTTTGGGATTCATGGAGACATGATTCACACATTACCAGGGGAAGACCGAGCATTAGAGGCCTACTAGGATATAAAACCCACTTCTAATTTCAGTGTGGAAGTGTGATGATTTCACCATGGAATTAATGAAAGTATTACCTAGAAAACCTCAAAAGAAAGAATATATTATAGTGATCATGGATAGATTGATTAAGATATCCCACTTTTTTCCATTTGGGAAACCTTCATCATTGATAATTTAGTTATTATTTACATACATGATATTTTATGACTGAATGATCTTCTAAGGAATGTCAATTCTGATAAAGATCCTAATTTCATGTCTTTTTTTTTTGGAATTCTAATCAGAATGAAATGGGATAAAAAGTAATTCTGTGTATATCATATCCTCCTAACACTATTGGACATTTTGAACAGAATGTTCAAATTCAGGATGATATGTTGTGAGCCCATGTTTTGTATTTCAGTGGGTTGTGTAAAAAACAACTTAATCATATGTATTTTGTGTAAAATTGAATCTTATAGTCATTAATAAAAATGAACAATTTAATGTTTTTTATATAAGTTTGTTCTGTTTTCATCTCTTTTGGTAAAAGGAAGGTGTGTTAGTTATCATTTCACCATATATCATAAAGGATATATCATGGAAGTTATAGTTGAACAAAAAGTTGTCACTGACCATGCCTAGTTAGTAGATAGTATGTTGAACATTATAGATGACCATTCGACTTTTATATTGGCTATTATTTTTTATTTGGGTCTCTCCCAGGCTAGGAAAATGCTGTATTAGAAAAAAAGGGAATCTAGCACCCCTGTTTTTTAGTTAGTTCAATGTAGTGTATAGGGTCAATATAATAACATACTATTTGACCATCTGATCAGGATTAAATTGCATGAATAATGTGTTTTAAATTACAAAAAACATAGATAAATTTAATTGACCCTTCACATGTGATATACATTAATGATTTTGAGATGGATGTCGATGTGTAGTTTTAGTAGCATCTAATCTGTATTATAGAACAAAGGGAGTAGAATATATAGGGAAGGAACGTGCCTATTGTACTAGTATATTTGATGTATTGGAGTTTCCAAGAGCATGCTTGGCAGAGGGAATCATATATGCATACAAAGTGTCCATACATGTTTATCGATACGCCCACAGTGATGCTTAGAGGATATCTGAGATGAGATCATATATGGAGGGGAGGTTATAAGGTCTCATCCCTTATTGGTATATATATATATTTTTACCTTTGTATATAAATTCATCAATTTCAGATGTTCCTATATAATCCTTGTTCATAAAACCTTATTCCAGTTGGGATGGTTCTGTATTGAAATAGTATAAAAGGAATTGGTGTTTGTTTGAAGAATTAATTTGTGGTATTAATTGAAAATTCAAGAAATTAATTAATTTCAGATGACCCCATGAAATCTTTATAGAGCATGAATTGTTTTGGGAAACCAATAAAATAAGAACTCACATCATGAATGTGGTTCATAATGTGAAATGGTATTTTTTTTGGTGTTTTAATACAAGGCATTTGTTTTGGTATTGTATGCGAGAATTAAGGTAATCATGATGTGAATACCAAATTCATATATTGAATGTTCTATTCCTAGGTTTACTTAAAAACTCAAGTACCAATAGGTTATAATGTTGTGTGACATTACACCTAAATTGAATCCATACTTATATCCACCTTTCTGAGATATCATTTAAGTATAAGAAAGACCATGTTAGATATTTGTGTTCTACAAATAGAGTTTAATGGAATAATGAATCTAATCACTACCTTATACAGAAGGATCTATCTTAGTTAACTCTATATTCAATATTTCTGGGATTAGAAAACTCCCTAAAAGTCTATTTCAATTATCCTAGTATTCGTAATAATTGGCATCACATCGGAATACTGTGCGTGTTACCTATATAATTAAATAAACCATGGTTAAGGATAATATAAATGTTTAAACCTCAAAGGGATCATATCCGTTTTTTTGTTGTTATGTCCAAGCTTATGTTTACTTGAGGGGAATTCCTACATTTACACTCACACTTATCTAGAATTATTGTTAATGTAGGAATTGACCTAACATTGTAATTGGTATGACAAGGTTAAATTATGATTGGATCAAATATGAATCACATTAATTAAAAAAGGGTTGATAAAAATTATGGTGATAATTGATGTTATTGCAATGGAATAAGAGGTTGAAGTGTAAACATAAAATGATTATCATTCATGTCATGTGTTATAGGTTTGATTTGATGAAATACATATACAAAGGGCTTACTCATATAGATCTTGAAATGATTATATAAGGGTATTTCACTCAGTGATGCTGACATTAATATATAAAGGACTTGCACTTGATGATGATGAAATGATTATACAAATTTCTTACAACTGATTATGTTGAATTTCATATATAAAGTGTTTGTCCCAGGACAATATATATTGATTATAGTGTTATTTATATTTATTCTGTGTTCATTTGTGTGATAATCCTTGGTAGGGTTATGACTATTGTTGGAATGGATTACAAAAGGCTCATAGATATACGAAATCAAACTGATGTTTATATTGTTTTCCCTATGTATCATTCTATAAATTAGGTCTAGGGTGTTCATTTCATGTGTAGTGATAATTTATTAAATAAATACCATATTCTTATATTTATATCATACATTATATACTCAGACTATATGTTTTTAGACTCCATTGGTGGTGACCAAATAAGTTATATTCAAACCATATTTGGATCATTGTTTGGAACCTAGACATATTTCAGGAATGCATGATAGAACAATGGAATGAGTTGTTTGATAGATTTCATGATGTGTTGGAGCATGGATACTGGATCAACAAGGGCTTTAGGACAAGGGTTTTGGAGTCTTTTGATAATGATTTTTAGTCTTATATTTGTACAGATTTTACTAAATCATTTATATACATTAATCCTATAATAACATGATTATATTTATATTTGTATTGTTAAACTTGTTCCTTATTCAACTTCATTATCCCATCTGATTATTTATATTGTTTCAAAATATTTTTTATCAATTCATTCTATTTTTGAAACTCTATACCAGAGGGTATAGTCTCCCAATTATTTTCCATTCACCCTCGCTACTCATCGGTAGCCTTTGGCATACAAAGAGGCATGCCTAATGTTCAATAAAAAAATAGATTAGTCATGTGAGGGAGTGTTGGGTTGTGGATTTTTGAAACAATTTTCTACATTTGAACAAAAAATGAAACATTTTCAGGATTCTGTTTAAAACAATATCAATATTCATAAATTCAACGTTGACAATTCCAAAAACTCCAAGAAATATCATCTTTATTCCAATAATATGAAACATAATCTACATAACATTATATTTCATGTTTTCATGATCATTATTCTGGTGTTCTATTTATGATTAGCATTAGACCATAATAACATCTTCATTGGTGAGTTTCTGAATTCCGATATCAATGGATGTACTAACCACTATTATGGAAATTATATTTTTTTGTTTCATAGATAGGTAAAAAACATATACTTATTTCTATTTGTATTCGATATGTATATGTATATATATATATATATAATGACGGTATATTTCCATTGATATATCTATCAGAACTTGCTCTAAATACAACACTGATAGAACTATATACAAAATTATATTCTTAGTATATTTTTTTAGAAAGTTTTTATTATCATTTAAACATGATTTCAAGTAATTGATGTGTCTAATTTTTAATAGTAAACATTCTGAATAAGAATCGTTATTTTCTGTAGTTGGGTATAAAAATTTAAGATTAAGTATTTCTAGAAATTGTAAAAATTGTAAAGTATAACTAGAGCATTTATTTTTTAAAAATATCACCAAATGACAATAAGAAATAGTTTATATGGGAATTAAATGTTTATTTCAATGTTTGTTGCTAAATAATTTGTCGGTGATAGTTCCTTCATCGATTACTATAAGATTCTTTTCAAAATAGGTATTAGTGATTCCTGAAATCCAAAATTTATCCTACAAAACATAATTTTGGAAGAAGATAAACCATGGTTAGTGCTGAATCAACATCTCATGAAATAATATTTTTTTTGTAAAGAAAAAAGACCACTAAGAAATGAGCCAAAGCATCATTTCACAAATGAGAAATTTAGAGAAGGTCACATAAAATCATGAGTGAGATTTGGGAACTTCCAAATCCTGATATTTTTAGGATAATGGAATCCCAATTTCCAGGGGTTGTAAAAACCAAAAAATACTATGGAGAATATTTTCATTTGAGTTAAAATCTATGATGAAGCGGGGCATGTGTCACAATCATAGGCCATAAATTCATCCCCAATTTTAGGTGCGAAATAGTGATGATGTTGATCCCTACACTCACACCAGAACCCACCCACCAAAATATTATTATATTTTAATATTATTTTTTCAATTAAATCATATTCCATTAATAACTTATACATATAGTTTCATATTGATGATTAGTCTACGAAATATATATCCTTACATCTTGGAAAACAATTTATGTCCAATATTTAATTGGTAATTTTGAACTATTTCATTGGACCTGAGATTCCATTTGTTGCCTTTGTGTAGAGCCTGTGAAAAAAAACCATTTTTTCACTGAGGTTTCTAATTTTTAAAAATTGATTTTCAAGATATCTCTATTATATATAGATGATAATGACACAAATTTTAAGAAAACTACAGTTCCTTAAGGAATTGTTTTCAGAATTTTAAAATATTTGATGATTAAACAAACAACATTTCAACTTAAAAATATTTCATATACATTTATTATGAACTTTATAACACAAAATATGTTATTTTTTTAGTTATATAATTACTTTTTAATTAGATTACTTGTTATTAAATATAATAATTATATTTTAATTTTTTAATTATACATATTTATTAATTATACAATATAATTAACTAGTAATTTTATTTATTATATTTTTAAATAAGAAATTAATTATATTATTAATTATTAATTATTAATTATATTATTTTTTATTTGTTATACAAAATATATAAACTATAATATTATTCATTAGTTACCTTAAAAATTAAAAAATTTAATATAATTTCTCACTATATTATTAATTATTATGTATATTATAGAATAATTATTATTTTATTAGTAATTATTTATAGTTAATAAATGTTATATTATTGAATTTTTTTTAGTTACAAATAATTATTGTAATTGTATTATTATTTATTAATTTGTCTCTAAAATCCTAACACTATCATTTTCTAATTATTAAATATTAATTACATTAATTATGTTATTAGTAATTAATTATATTACTTTAATTATTATTTGTTTTTATGAAATAAATCCCAACCCGACCAATGTAGAGGTTATTCTCTTAATAATATTTCCCATTCCTATGTGGGTGTACCCCTAGTCTAGAATACACCAAACAAGAGTCGACTATGTAAAAAATACCCTCTATATAATGCCCAACACTTTTGAGGGTATTAAATCAATGGAAATGTAATTACATGACCCCTGAACTTTAATCAACAATTTTTTAGTAATGATAATGGGTTCCTTTTTCAACACTATAGAGGTTGACAATTAACAACACATAAAACATCATCTCTTTTTTAGTGCTGATGGATGAAAATTCTGTTATTGAAAAAGAGGAATCAATAATACTAGTTATAAATACATTAAAAAATATAAGGATAAAAATTTTGTATCAAAATATTTATAAATATGGGGATATATCATAAAATATATAATAAATAAACATGGAGTGGTTGTAAGGGAACATGCTCACACATGTGGAGTAATCATGTTCGAATCGAGGTAGAGGTGCGTGTGGGTGGATTATCAGGGGTGCGGTGAGTGCTGTTAAAGGAAGGGGTGGAGAGATAATATATCCATAGTAGGTGTCACATGTATTGGTGTGGGAGTGCTGAAAATGGTGGTGGTCTATAGGAGCGATGAAAAAATATTTATTATGTGTGGATAAAGGAATCCTTTATGAATATTAAATAATGAATTGATAAAGAGGCCCTTTATTATAATTTTTTTAGCATAGATAAAATTTACATTTATCATTACTTTTTATGGAATTGATTATAAAGACCATATTTTTAATACACTTACAACATAAGATCATTTTAGTATAGGTAAAATACTTTTGTGTGTGCTAATAATGTTGTGATTTGTAGTGGTGTTTTTAAACTAGTTTATTATAACAAATTTATTTACACTAGAGAAAACACATGTGAAAGAAAAATAATATTTATTATGAGATTTAACTTGGTTATAAAATGCATGTACTTTCACATGTAATGTTCATACTTCCCTAGTTTCCTGTTAAAAGAAAAAACGTGTTACATAATAGCATGATAATTGAGTCATGGATTAAAGTGGTGTAAAGCAATGATAACTATAAAAATGATTTCCCGGTTTGAATGGATTTTAATTTTAATAGTAATATAGTTTATATATATATTAAGATAATAAAATTACAAGATGTGATCTAGTAAATCAAATAGGATGACCGCAAACCACAATTACAGTAGGAGAAAAAACATAATATTTGTGGGTGCCCATTCCAGGAGAATCATAAATCACTCTCCTAGTGGAATATTTGGCTACTCATTGGGTGGTACTCAATCCCCAACTTACCCATCTTGGACCACACCTGACAAGTTTATCACACCACCTCCATTATGGTCTAATCATGCTTCCATTGTGGCCACACCCCCACTGTGACTCACCCACCACAACATCCTATTAATACTTTAGTCACACCTTACTATCCTTATCAACCTTCCTGAGTTTTAGATAAGCACTACTGAATCATTCTAGGAGAGTTGGAGTGAGCCCTACTAGGATTTGATTAGAATATAACATGGGTTTCTTCTTAAACCATGTGGTGGGTTCACATCATTAAAAGGAGAAACATTAATGAACTATCCTGGTGAAAAATATATCTTACCATTCTATTTTGTGGAAATTCATTATCATGATGGGATGAATATTTAATACACCAAAAATAAGTTATATGTTGGATACCTAGGATAAATCCTTTCCAAAACCTTATAGCATAGACTAAAAAGGAATAAGTACCTATAATATGTGGCAGCTCATAATGGGTGGAGGTGTAGCCACTACAACAGTGTGCACACCACATAATTGAGGAAGGGGGAGCTGTGGGAGATTATTTGTGATGCATGTAAGTAGAAATAAAATATTAAAAACCTTGTTATCGAGTGCCATATAGTGGGTAGGCCTAGTTTTATCCAAATAAATCATTAAAATTGGCCACGATTCAAGCTCTCTCTGATTATTAATTATTAACCATATTAATTATGTTATTAGTAATTAATTATATTATTTATTGTTCATATTATATGTTATTAATTAAATTGTTAATTTTTTTACCGTATTTTAAAAGGAAACCCAACCCAAACCATGTACATTTCTTTATTTTCCAAACATATCCCATTCACTTATGGGTGTTCTAGGCCTCATGTCTCTAATAAACCCAGTTAAGTCTATGGTGTAAAACCTCACTTACCTACGCTTCAATGCAATGTCAAGGGTATTAAATCCTCTATTATGTAATTAAATTGTTGAATCACAACAAGTGGGATTAAAATTCCCATCTATGTGGAAAAAAATGAACTACCATAACCACTGGTCCACCCTACATGAGCTATATTATTATTAATTAACTAATATAATTATCTTATTTGTTATAAATTATATTGATAACTTTTAATATAATTAATAAATAATAACATATTACGGAAAATTTTATAAATTGTGAAAATATATTTACATTTTAATTAAATGATAAAATGTTGGATATTCTAAATATGATAAGATAAAACGGTTTAGAAATGGTCCTTTTAATTTAACACTTCCATGCCTTGAATATAAATTTACATAACATAAATACAATATAAATATATCATCAGAATAAATTTATAGAATGTACACAAAACATTATGTAATGTATTATAATACAAATTTAATTTATATAAAATGTTATATAATATAAATTTACTATAAATATAAAGTGAATATAAAATAAATATAAATTTATATAACTTGAACATAACATATAAATACGAAAAATATAATGTATATAAAATTTTATTAAAAGTAAATATAATGTTATATATCATAAATATAATATAAATATAATATTATTATAATGTAATAAAATGTAAATAATAAATTGTTTAATGAAATGTAACACAAATATAATATATATAATGTAATATTTATGTTATATAAAATTATATTTATGATATATACTGTTGTATTTACATTGTTTAATCATTATATAACAATATTGTTTTTGTATTTATGTTGTATTTATGTCATATGTATCATATTTACATTATACACTACTAAAAATCACACAATATTCAACACTATGTTTTATCAATGCTAAAAAAAGCAATGATAAATGGGTGACTTTTATCAGTGCTAGCTAAAGCGCAGAAAAAGGGAATATTGAAATGTCTTATTTAAATATACATATATATATGATATATAAATATATATTTTATAACATATAATATTAAATTACTACCAGTATTATTTTCATAACTTTATATATAAGTAATTATCAAATTCATATTAATAAATATAAATGTGTAATAGTGTTTAAATATGCATTAATTACAAAATTTATATATAATTAATTTAAATATTTTAACTCAATATTTTATTTAAATTACTAAAAAAATTAAAAAAAATGATTATATTTATTTAAATATCAGATTCGTATTTGAATTTTTATATTTATATTTTTGTTTGATAATTTAAAATATACATACATGTATATGTATGTATATGCATGGATGTGTAAACAAGTATAAATATGAGTATCCATGGAGGGTAGATTCAATCTACCTCTATTTAGTGGTTGTTATTGATTGTATGAGGAACTAAAAGATTATGGTCATTAGAAATTTTCCCATTCCCACGTTTTCACCTCATGAATCCCCCCTTTTACCCTCCCTTGTTAACATATTTTCCATTTCTATGTCATGCCCCCATCCACACTATGCTTTATGGCTATTTAGATACCTCAACCCTTGGTCATTTTCTAGAGCCCCCATGTCCCACATTCTCACCATTGATCACCACCACCCACACACACATTCCCATCACTGAGTAACCATATCTCCCCCCACAAGTCTCCCTTTTATCTGATCAATCATCACCCACCCTCCCCCATCACACTATCCATACACACAATCGAGAACCCACACCCTCCCCCTTTCTATTATGAAACCCTCTCATGCTATTGGGACCTCTCGTGTTGTCGATCCCCTATCCCACCGTTCCATTTTTTGTCAACCCCCCTCCACCACTATTGATCCTAGAACCACCAAGCCCCTATCCAATGCCATCGATCCACTTTTCACCTCTGTTTATCCCCCACTAAGGCCCCAACCTTTCTGTTAATCTCTCCTTAGTCAAGCCCTCATTTGTTCCCCTGTTTGTTCAATCCACCTCCCCACCATTGTCCTCTATGCCAAAAATATCCCAACACCTTAATCACCCCACTATGTTTACAAATACTATTCATCTATCATTGATCCCAATTGCACAACCTCTATCCCACTACCAAGTAAGATCACAATATTTTCACTCTAAATTGGTATAAGACACACAAAACACTCATTATTTATTGAATCACATCGATGAGAAAAACCTCATAATCATCAATGAATTGTGGTTCTTAAATTAAATTATTTTTTTGACAAAAATATTCATCATTGACTTTGAAACCCATTTTAATAGGCTCATTTTAGTTCAAGGGAAACCTCACCATATATATTACCCCCTTTGAGGTAATGTCTAAACCGATTCTATATACATTTTTTAAATTAAATCTACGAATCGTAAAAATCAATTTTCTATTCAGGTACCAGGTTATTAGTTTTTATGTAATAAGTTCAATAATTATTACTTCAATATTTCAAAACCATAGTATTAGGTAGTAATAAAAATTTTATTTCAAATTCTATTCAACTTAGTTCTATTTGTATCTAGGTATGTAATCAATTCTACATTGTATTATGTTATAACATTAGTTGCTATTAACAGGAAAAAATGATGGTAGTTTCTAGATGGTTAAAAAAATAAAATTAATAAATTTTTACATATATTATGTTTCTAATTTTACTAAATTAATGTAATATATAAAACTATACATAACAATATGCTTCTGCATGTTCTATGTATACATGTTATTCTGATTTAGGTCTTTAATCCATGCATTTCCTAACAAATATATATATATATATATTATGTTACTACCTAAATTTTATGATTTTTTATAAAAAAATGGAAATGATGATTTAATTGAATATATTAAAAAAATTCACCTAATATTAGAGATGATTTTTATGTGTTTTTTCAAAAACTATCTCTAGGATATAACTCTGTTCTATATTTCATTACCCTCATTTTCATTTGATTGGTTATGTTATATATTCCATATAAAAATTAATAACATTATTTTATATTTTATATGTCTCTTAAATATGAAATATACCTTCATGCATCATTTATACATAAGGGAAAATCTATGAGAACATTTTCACATAATTTCACTACAATCATGGTAGAAGTACAAGAAATTAAAAATACCAAGAAAAATAACATGTCATATATAGAAGTGGTGGAGAATGTTAAATGATGTTTTATGGTTTGGGTTTTTATTACATGTTTTGTACGACTCCATAAAATTTAGTTTTCATCTACTATTACCTCATTTTTTTATTGAAGTTATTACCTTGAATTAGATTTTAGGTATAATTTGTGTATATTTTGATTTAGAGTTACTGTGAATTGGATTTTTCTATTTAGTAATGTATCTTTGGGGAGAGGTAGATGGGGTCATAATACCCACCAACTTAAAGGCTTATATCTTTTCTAAAAATGTGAAGGGGATAACTATCTATCATTATGAGATTACTCATATAGTGATTGTCATTAACATATAACTCTTTGAAATTACATGAAATATTCATTTACCCTCTGAATAATATTCATAAAAATATATATAGATATTCATTGAATTTGATTTTGGGTGAGTACAAAAATTATCGGCTGTGAAAAGGGTTATATATTAATGTGGTTTGGAAACATTACTTTAGTTGTTAAAATAGGAATTAAAAAAATAAATCATTATAAAAATGTATAAATGAAAAGGAATAAAATATGAGAAGATAATGGTTGAAAAAGATGAAATTGTTATGTATTTAATATTTATATTTTTTATATTAAATTGTTGAGACTTTAAAAGAAAACCCTTCAACAACTATGTGAAATATTACTTCCAAACTATCACTTTTCATGTCATCTATCATCCAACTAGGTAGGTCATGAAATTGTCATGTTATCCTAGGTTATCCTGTCTAGTACATGAATTTAATTATTTATTCAATAATATCATATTGGTTTGGTTATTACATAGTTGTAACAACATTGAATTTCATTCTTTTGAATATACTGGGGTTTTTTGGGTTATAATAGCTAGGATACCCTGATAGGATAATGTTATAAAGGAATAGGGTTGAGTATTTCCATATGAAGCATTTGGACAAAGAGTTTTTTCACTCAACTATCTAGGATTCCCAAACATTATTATTGAGATGCTTCCCAAAATAAATAACTATATTGTGAAATAAAATACATAATAAACTCATTTCAAATTATAATATGAATCTTTTCTCGCTATATTAATATGATTTATAGGTTCATCAATTTTAGGGGGTGAAAATTCATTATCGGTCCTTGATTAGATGATATAAGACAGGATATTCAACTAATAAGAAAATTATGTAAATAAATCGCATCATCATAAAAGACCAAAACATCATGATTAATCATTGAAAATAGAATCTCATGTATAAGAAACTCTTAAGAATGGTAACTTATGAAATTTTCATAAGTAAAATTCTATGTGTTACATCAAAAAATTCTTTAGTAACAAATTATTGATGTTTTTCAACAAGTGTACCAAATTATTATGAAACATAAAAATATTCACTTCAGGTTCAATATCATTTGATGAAAAATTACATTAAGAATTTTCATATTTTTTTCTTAATATGACTAATTAATCTATGTATATTATATAATTTTAAGATTCAGAAAGTATTCTTATAGTTAAAGAATTCATCCTAGTTCCATTGATAGAAATTTACCGATAATATTAATGTTATTAAGAAAAATGTTTCTCGATATTTTCAAAGTGCTAAGAAGAAATGAACTAGGCATATGATGTATACATTATGGTATTTTGATGATAGTGAAATTGGGTGAAATTTCAAACTATAAGAAAAATATAGTTAATTTGAGTATCAAATAATGTTTCTATAAGTTTATATTTAAGGTCATGGAAACCTATAGATAAACTAAGGAAATATGGAGTAATGACTCTATATGATTGAATTTTTCAGAATAAAAGATTGATTTTCTAAAACTCCACAGAATGTCTATGTTAGTTATAGGGGTTATTGAAATTGATTATTTAATTTTCATGGGTATATGTTAGAAAATGAATACTTTACAAGTTCTGTAAATTTGTTGGAGTTTAAAATAAAAAAATAACAATATATTGAGATTGCTTTTACATTCAACTGATCATGCACAAAGTTACTATATGAATATAAAAGAATATATAAAAGATAAAATTAATTTAATTAAAGGAAATATATGTTCAACTTATATAACTTATATTATTGGAGGTTTTGTTATATATCAAATATTATTTAGGATCAACATAAGTTGATTAATTTTATATTCATGATTTTTGGTTCATACGATTTTATATGTTTTTTATAGAAGACAATATTTCTTGGATTAAGTGTTTATTATGTTTGTTAAAATATGAGGGAATGTGTTCCCACCACCCAAAATTAAATATTTTAAGGAATTATATTCCTCTTAGGAAATTTCATTAAAAAATAGAATATAATATATGTTATGGAATCAAAATTTTGATAAATATTCTTATATATAGAAAATTATTGATATTTCCTAATATGGAGAAGTTTTTTTGAATCTTGAAATGGTATTATAAAAATAATTTAACGTATAAGAGGATTGTGGGAGTATATTTAAACATAAATGAGTACATATTAAATAAATAAAAAATTATTTGAGTTTAATGAGAAATTGATCCTCAAAATTTACTAAATTATTATTCCAATTAAATAAATAAGTTAATGTCACCTTATCTAAAAAGTGTTTAGGATATTTTGGTTAGTAAAAATATAAATTGTTACATTAGTTTAAAGGAAAATCAAGATGGATTAATTTTTTAAGGATGGTGATCTTAATCATTGAAATAATTATAAGATGAAAAATTCAGTAGACATCATAACATTTGATGTTGTAATTAAATGAGTTTGGATAAATGCTTAAGGGGTTGAAAATTTGGAATGTGATTACTAATTAACATAATTATTCAAAATAGATTACATTATTGATGTCACTTAAAAATATAATTTAGTGGGAGGGTTTTATAAGGTAGTCACCTAAATATGTGACATGAATAACATAAATATATAATGAGTTAATTAAAAAATTATCAAAAAAACGCATGGTGTTCATATAACGATTTTAATGGTTGTATATTAACCATTATTTTTAATAAATTCAATCTTAACATGTTATTCATTTATTTATTTTGTAATTTAATTTACATGAATGTTTGAATAATAATATCCCCTCAAAGTAAAACTTTTCATAATCCTTAATCAATGATCATCATAGAGTATTAGGGGTTATGATGATATGTTATGGTTAGATTCAATATATTTTTATAGCCATTTCAAAGGAATGTATATCATACACAAATAATTGATTCCAAAAGTTATAGGTAGAGAATTATCACTTTTAGTGACCCACCAAAGTAAATCACATAGAATTTTGTATGGTCGTCAATATAATTAGGGATTTATGCTAATTATCATTCCCCAATACCTATATTTTTCAGATACCAATAATGAGAAACATCATATTCTAATATCTTTCATAGGTTTGGAAATAACATAGCTAATATAGGGTGGTTGGGTATATTTTTATTTATTTAATTGGTCATATTAATCACCATATGGGATTTTCCACTTATTTGAATAATTATGAAATATGACTCTTGATTTAATTTGATCATGGAAATTCATCTCCATGTTTTGTTGGAACACTTTTTTTGTGTTAATCTACTTAGATGAGGGCCATCTGATGTACTCCCCCTTTAGATGATTTGAGGTATTAATTGATCTAGTTGAGATTTTTTATATATTAATGAAAATATTAGTTTCTATATTGAATATTTACGTGTTCCATGTCTAGTGGTCACTCGATGTCATGAAAAAATGTATTATATAGGTGTAAATAATATGTATATGATATTTCTTATGATGGTAATGTGCATATAGAGATACATGTTTTTTTGATGCCGATCATAGTAGAACCATTTATATCTTAAATAGTACTGATGATTTTTCTAGAAGCATCTCTTTTCATACACATATCAAATTGAAATTTCATATTTTTTTTCTATGATACGAAGGTCCATAGGGTCACAATGTTAGTCCTCAGGATAAAGATTTAATTCTTAATTAATTATTTGATCCAGGAAAGAGTGTGTGATAATTCCATATCCAAAATAGTTTTCATGGAAGCACAATGTGTTATAAAATTTTACATTAATCCCTTAGTGATTTAGGTGATAGATGAATATTATTTGATGTTTACATAAATTATGTGAACGAATTAAATCATTGTGGATTCATCTTACCATGGTGTTTCATCAGTAATAGTCCATTATGAATGGATTTAATGGGTTATATTCCTTAAATGAATTCAATGAATATCTCCATTTTAATAACTATATTTATATACATTGAATAGGGATGACTTGTTTTCTTCAAATGAAATTCACCATGGATGACTATATGAAGAGATTTGTTCCCACATGTTGGATATGACTGACTATATACAAGAATTTATATAGCTCTCTTCATATTAAGATATCTTTTTTAGGATAGTAAAAGGACTAACACAACTGTTACTGTATTGGGGACCTCTCATTATAGACAATAATCCATAGTATTGTTTAATTCCATACGAGGTAGGAGGCATACATCTACTACTACAATGATCTTGATCATTATAACTCGATTGATATGGAGGCTACTACAAATTCTGTCCATGTAATCTTCATATTATGTTCATTATATTTATAGAATGTTGATATTTTCAGGGATAGATTGGATATATATATATATATATATCTTTATATATGGGTTTTCATGCACTACCAAGGATCATATGTTGACCCTGAAAACCCATCAATAGTTTTCACATCATCAATAAAAAAATTTACACATACTATTTTGTTATAATATTATTATACTATTACCTAAAAATTGATGATTCTCTTTCCCAATTATCCTCATCAAGTAGAGGAAACCCAATGAAGCATATGATATCATTATATTGAACTTGATGGTATGTGATTGATGTAATTATTTCATTACCCCTCAATTTTAAGTGACTCTGAATCTTCATATGAACATGTTCTAATGTCGTACAATAACGAATATTAAGAACACTTTTTAGTGATAAACTATAGATAAGACCCCAATATTTAAAAACTACATCTCCATTACAAAATAAAGACACAAAAATAATTAAATATAAAGGATATTTATTAATACATTATATATGTATACTAATCATTAAAATTTATTAAATTTTCTTATATATCTAATTAAATAAATGTAACCCAATCTGGATACTTTTTATGGATTGGATTATCATTATTTGAATGAAAACATAGGGGTATGGGACTTTGCCAGTCTCCATTATCTAAAATCTTAGAATCTAGAATTCTCCTTTCATTCATGGTGTAAAATTACATCACTCAAAATCAATGACTCATATAGAACCTCACTTTACTACTATATTAATCACATGCATGTGTGAAGTTATAGGGGTTTGAATACATTAAAATTTATCATGACATGATTGTTATTATATCATTAGAGATATGGATGACACATTGGTCCTCAAAAAATAAATTAAGTGTAATTATTTCAAATTATAAGAAAAATAAAAAATTATTACAATATAAAATTCAAACAAAACATTAGTTGGTCTCTCAAGATCAGTCATCAATCAATTTAATTACCATGTTTTTGATGGATATTTTTTATTTTCTATATACAATAAATATATTCGAATAATATATTTAATTATAATCCATATATATTACTATAAATATATGATTACATAGAAAGGAAATTTAGAAAAACATTATATATATAATATCAAAAAATGATTAATTGTTTTAAAAAGTTCTTATTAAAAAAATGTGAAATGATCACGAGGCCTTTTCTATGTATTGGTTTATCATTATTTGTTAAAAAAATTAAAACATAATGGAAATCTACTTATGGATCCATTACCATGGATACCAATAATGATCAATATACTTTCACTCATAGTGTTAAAACACGACATCAATCATCAACTCCTTCTAAAGAACCTTCTTTTATTGCAATATTATTCACATTCATGTGAAAAGTTCTTTGGGGTTGAAATACATAACAATTTACCATGTAAATATAGGTATATGAATTTTTAGAGAGGGGTATGGAACATAGGTCATCCATAAAAGAGTTAAATATCATTATAAAAAACCATTTATCCAAATACAAAATGAGTTCAACATACAATTACAATCAATCATTGGCCATTCATCTTAGTATCACTCATCAATCATTTCAAAGACTATGTTTTTTTAATAGTTCTTATTTTTCAATTAAGGTTTGAATTAGTGGAATGTTCCAATAATATTACATGAAAAACCTGGGATCAAATATGGAGAATGATTTTTATGGTTCCTGTATTAATGGAATTAATCTCCCAATTTTGGATTTCAATCCACGTACTTGGGCGTTTGGGCCACTGCTCCTTCAGGCAACCAATTTCTGGAAGCCAGGTTGTATATAGGTACTAGGCATATAGTACAACATGATTATGATGAAACCATGAAATAACAATATAGATCAATTTCTATGTGGGTGGATTGAAATATATAAGAGTGTGTTGGAACTTATCATCTATCCCTCCATGTACTCGAATCTCTGATATGGGATAAAGGGGTTCCCTTCCGTGGTGTGATGGAAGGGTGCATAATGCATCAAACTACAAGAAAATTTATTTTTATGCTAGGTTATTTTAGAAGGATAAAAATTCATTCCAAAATAAATTTTTAAAAATATTATTCTAATGAGATTTTATTTTCATTGCAACAATTTTTTTTCACCCTAGTTATTTCTGATGGAATTATTCATCAATCGCAAAAGCCTTTGAGGATATTTCATGTGCAATGGAAGGAAATAGTTATTGGTGATAAACTTTATTATCCTTCGAAAATAGTTTTAACTGAATTATTGTTTGAAATGTTCATCTATGTCTTTTTCAAAATATTAACAATTAGAAAGAATATTTATGATAGATATGATGTAAATATTATTTTTGAAAACCGAATTGATGAAATAATTTTATCAACAACATTATTTACAGTGGAATTTGTTGTTGTAAATTATCTTTAGATATGCACAAAATATTATTTTTTTTCTGGCATATTATTGGGATAGAAATGTTATCACTCAAAAATAATTAATACTTTGCAGAAAAAAACCATTCTAAATAGAGATTTATACAATGGAAAATTCCATCTCAAATAGTTTATCACAAAAAAATATAAACTCCAACCCCTATCCCTTTTCTACTCATTCATCAGAAGTAGTATTTCCCTCAAAAAATATATATTATTTTAAATATAATATTTAGCTCAGTAGGTTCAGGATTAGATCTACAAATCAGTTACCAAGTAACAATTTAACCGTATTTATTCATTTTAAAACATCATTTTTTATATACAGTTCTTTATTTAGATATATAATTTTATATCTTTTTTAATATATTAAATTTTCATTAGATTTAATATAATTCATTAATGTTTTTATATATTAATATTATATTATTAGAAATTTGTAAGTCGTATTATAAACTAATATTAATTTATTACACATCAATAAATAGCGATTTTAATTAGTGTAATCAGATGATTTTTTTTATAAAATGATATTATTTATTATAACTTTATATAATTTATTATATATTAATTTAATCTTGCATAAATTGAAATAAATTTCAATGAAGTATTATAAATATGTCATAAATTTGTACAAATTAAAATAAAATTGTTATAATTTATTATAAATTGATTTGGAAGTAAATAAATTATAAAAAAACTGTATAAATCAATAACAATAATCATATATTATGAAAAATTAGTAAAAACTATTACATATTAATATAAATAAATATAATATTTTAAAAAATAATTGTTTAATTAAAAAATGACAATATTTAGTATAAATTAAGACAAATCCGAAAAAAAATTATAAAAAAATATTTAAATATTTAAATAATTTTAAATTATAAAAAATATAAAAAATTATTATAAATTAGTATAAATTAGTATAAATTAAGTAGTTATTTACATAATAATTTGAAAAGATTATAATAAAAATCACAAAAATTAGTATAAATTATTATAAATTAATAAAAAATATATTACTTGAATTAATTTATTATAAATTGATGTAAATTACAACAAACCGATATAAAATTTAATACCTCACAATAAATTATTATAGATTTGTAGAAATACTAGAAAGAATTAAAAAATAATATAAATTATTATAAATTAGTAAAATTCACTAAATTTATAATAAATTAATATAATTTTTTCTAAATTAATAAAAAATATTCCAAATTATTATTAATTATTATAAGATAAAAGTAATAATCATTATGTAGTATAAATTAATCAATAATTATTGTACTATGAATTACTATATTTTATAATAAAATTATATAAATTATTAAAAATGAATATAAGTTATTATAAGTTATTATTAGTTAATAAAAATTATTAATAATTAACATTAATTCATATAAAAAACTAAAAATTAGTATAAAATAATATAAATTATTATCATTTAGTAAACACTTTTGTAAATTAGGTTAAATTCCATGGTTGATAGTGTAAATTAATAAAAACTACTATAAACGAAGAAAATTTATTATAAAATATTATAAAAATAAAACATGGCAGACCTTAGGATAAATTAAAATAAAGTATAATAAATAATTCACTAATTAGTATAAACTACTATAAATAAATTAATTTTATTTTCAATTATATAATTTACCAAAATTAAAAAAAATAATATAAAATAATATAAATTATTATTTAATAGTAAAATATTGTTATATATTAGTATAATTTTTTAATAATTTACACACAAATGAAATAAATTTTAATAAATTTATATAAATTATTTTAAATGGTTATAAATAATTATAAATTGAGAGAAATTATTATAATTTAATGTAAATTAGTACAAATTATAAATAATTTATGTTAGAAATTTTTAATAATTTATATGATTAAGTAATTACTATTAATTTTTCTAGTAAATTATTGACTTATGAAATAAATAGTTTTTTTTTTATTTTGGGGTTGTGATTGGTGAAATCATTGGAGAAATCCAAATGGTTATTGTGTAAATGCGGTCTATTTCAAGGGTATTGAAGCATTTCAGTTGTAGGCATAACTCCAGTAACCCTGAGTCGATATTTACTTTATTACATTAGTACAATATATGTGGAATTTAACCATGAATTATTGATTAGTATAGAAATATTGGGAGACTAGATATATATATATGGTTTTATAATTACATTATAAAAAATTAAAACAACATAAGAAAAATATTATTTCATCCATGAAGATCATTAAAATATTCCTTATTCTTTTAATGGGTAAAGGGAAAATATAATGGGTGACCTCAAATGATCAGTTTGAGTTTTTTAAAATATAAGTTACCATGAAATGGATTCATGTTTCCGTTTATATGAAAATAATTATAGTAAATTATTAAAATAATGATTAAATTAATTTTATAGAAGTTTAGGTGTAATTTTAGAAATTTGGTTTTGGGATATTCCCGTTGTTACCCTTGTTTAACTCTAACTATTGAAACACAGTTGTTAAAATTTTTGAGTCATGGATGTAATTTAAAAATTTTGATCAGTATATACATGAACCATGTAATATATTTTCGAAAATTTCAAATTTCATTGAGTTTAGATAGGAATTTATAGTACTATCATGTCTTAGAATTAAATATTTAACATTAAATACCATTTAAGGTCATTTATGAGGATATTTACATATATTTAATTTAAAGGAATCATAATAATAAAGGAATTCAAATATTAACTCATTAAATATCAATTTTACATCAAAGGTATACATTAAATTATTTTTTAATCATCTCTCATAAAAATTATATTACTTTTAATGTTTATAAATATATTTTTTTTCTCAACTTCATATACATGCATTACATCAGCATTTTAGAATCACTCAAAGAGATTATACTATCAATAAAAATTAAAAATATATTAATATCATAAAAATAAATCATTCCTGTTTAAAATAATAATTTATATCCATTCATATATTTTTTTATCCCTATGAAAACATATTTTATGTATTAAAATAAATATATTGGCATTTTAATTTTTTTAACATAAAATATTATAAAATTCATAATATATAAAAAGTGAAAAATGGCATATTTTTGAATTTAAGATGGTTATAGGTGGATTGCACTTTTGAAATGAGATAAATTCAAATGTTGGGTGGAAATTGAGTTGTTATCTCATTTTTAACCCAAATGGTCCATTTTTACCTTTACCTTGGTGATATACCTAAAAAATGGTCATTATTGATTATAGCAAAAAAAATAAAATTTAAATATTTTAAAAAATTGGACCACCTAAATAAAAATATGAAATAAATATTTCAAAACTAAATTCCTTTAATTTTAAAAAATTTATTATAATATATATATTAAAAAAAAATCAAAATGTGTTTCTAAAAAAATATGTTTTCATGCATAAATATGAATTAATACTAAAGTAAAATATAATACTGATTACTATAAAATTAATATGACTATGTAAAATATAATGAATCTTATACTACTTTAAAACCAATCTTAAAATTTCATGTGTGTTATAAATTACCTTATTTAATTAAAATAAGTGATAGATTTTTCCAAAATCAATATTTTTCACTCTTCACCCAAAAATCTATCAATTTTGAAAATTTCCAAAAATTTCCCATATTATTCTTTTCTTGAGATGATTTCCAAATTATATTTTAGTTTTTTATATAAATTTTATAAAATTATCATAAATTAATTATAATTATCTGTATAAAAAATATATTGACCCGAGCTTAAAAAACATGGGCATTATATCATTTTAGATGCACATTCATCATATTACAAAAAAAATTTCTCAAGGAACCTAATCATTTTTTGTGTTTGGAACAATGAAAGCATAAAATTAAATATTTGTGAAATATCCTCAATGTTTCCCACAAGATATCATAATTTATTAGGCTTACATAAAACCGTTATTCCTAACACAAGGAAAGGAAAATAAGAAAGGGTGAGGTCGGATGCTCAGTAAGGGTAAATAAAGGAGATAAATAAGATTAACATGATAATAATTGTAATAGAACACTAGAATAACATTTTAAGATCATACCCCACATAACAAAGATCATACACATGATTTGTGGAATAAAAATTGGCTATTCATAACACATGAATCATAGGAGTGATAAATCATCATAAATAAAAAATGAACCATAAGGTCATTTCATATAAGTTATGTACTATAATGACCATAAAACCATTTCATTTTTCAAGGTTATCTTCCAGGACAATGAAAATAGTATTTCAGGGAACACCTTTTTCCCATTTTCTATTAGGACACAAATATTTCCCATTGTGGATCAGGACACACTTGTTTACCATTTTGGATTAGGGACCACATGTTTCCCATTGTGGAACATAAAACACCTGATTCCCATTTTGGATCATGAAAAACATATTTCCTAGTGTGGACTAAGACCATCTAATTGTTTCCCATTTTATTTAATCAATTATAAATCATTACCCAATTCATTGGAGGGAAATATATGTCCCACACTTTAGTAATGAAACCATATATACATATTCCACAAGAAAATAAAACATTAATCATACCATTACCTATAAAAATATACATGTTTATTAAAAATCATATCATAATCCATGAAATGAAATGGGTATCCTATAAATTTCACCATATTATATTATATGGAAAATATTTATGTTGTTTAATAATTTTATCATAAAATATCTATTAAAAAGGAAGTTCATTTTATTATGTTATAACCTATAGAATTGAAACAAGTTTCATAAACCACTTGTCCTGATAAACATAAACCATTGAAATGAATAATAATAATAGTTTCCTTATATCCAATACCTAGTAAAAAAATAAAATATATTAATGCATTTCACTTGATATCGGGAAAGATTCTGACCGATCACATGGAACATTTCCTAAGGAAAATAATATTTCATCAAAAATTACTATTAAAAAATGAAACATTTTTAAAATAGTTTTCATTAAAAAAATTTGAAAAACATCTAACGGAATATTTAAAATATCATTCAAAATATTTCATAGGAAAATATAATATCCTCATTGAAAAATATTTTTAAATAATAAGATCCTTCTGAAAACCGTCCTCATTAAAATTACGTCGAATACTTAAAATGAAAGTAATGAAAATATTTTAAAACACTTTTTAAACATAAATAAGTTTCCGAAAAAATATTGTTTGATTTTTTTAAAAAAAATATCTAGAATATTGGGAAAATATATAAATTTAAAAAAACCATTAAAAATGGAAATCAAGATTCAAGGAAAGGATGGTTATAAACTTGGGTAAATCCATTCATGCCGAACCTTCCTTTTTAACATTGAAATGTTTAGAAAAGTTCATTGATTGAAAAATAATTGAGATACATTTTAAAAATATTTTTTAGCATGGGTAAAATTTATTTTAAAAACTAGTGTAAAATATTCTTAAAATTGTTTTTAGAAAATATGGTTTTGGCAGAAAATATATTTCCGATAATAAATTGATATAAAATCACATTTTATTAAAAAACATTTCATCGTTAAAATAAGTACTAAAGAGTGGAAAAATGGTAATATTAAATTAATATATCATGAATAACTAAATGAGAAGAAAATACATGTGAGTTATTTTGATATGGATCATAATATTTTATTAATGAAAGTATAATCATAATCAATCCCAATAAAAGATGATATTGTAGAAACAAACTCTTACCAATTCGGTAACATTGAACCAGAATAAACATGAAATAATAACAAGAAATGATACATATAATATCATTTAAATAATTATAATAATGATATAAAATTTTAATATGGGATGTATATATACCATGTAAGTCTATACAATTTCATAAGGTAACATATGTTTCAATGAAGTAAAAATGAGACAATAATACTTTACTGATTTAATAAATTTTGAACCATAAAAACACCGAAAGAATTATAATAAAAGGGATATATAAATTACAATAAATTTAAGGATAATACCAATAGAATACATTAATGGTAATTATATAAATCACATAGATGAAATGATGGGGGAATTTGGCATAAGTCTCCCAGAAATAAAAGTGAGACTAGAAATCTCCTTTTTACTTGAGTAACATTTAAATCACGAGATAAATGAAATAATAAAATAAATTAAAACATTTAATAAAATGAATTAAATTAAATTCATTATATAAATCATATTAGGTATGAATATACTCAACAGAAAATGAATAAGTGGTGAATTTATCATATATCTCATAGAAATAATAGTGAGATAAAAAACACTTACCTTATGTTTTGAATTTCTTCAGAAATGTTCAAATACATTGTGTAATAAATATAATTTTATTATAAATATAAAAAATAACCATATTATTATATATCATACTATATATTATTTTATTATGACTTTATACTTCTTGTTTATTAACAACATCTTGTTAATTCCACTTTTCGGTTAATAATCGATTTTTTTTTCATTTTTTGACATGTTATTGTTGACCCTCTTACATAAATAATGATATAATTATTTAAATAGTGTAAAAAATGATAAAAATATAATATATATTCATTATACAAGTATTTATAATAACTCATAAACGATATAAATACAAAACAGAATACATCATTTTTTGAGATAGTAGGCCATACATAGGCATGGAGGCCGACTCTGTTTTCTGAACGTATAGAAAGAATGAAAGAAAATGATATATATATATATATATTATAATTAAATTATAATTATTATTTAATATTTGTCATAAAAATTTACAAATCCTATACTTAATTCATTCAACATAATTCATGAACAAAGCACATTACTTGGAGGAGGCGGTAATCCACACATCCACAAAGTTGTCATATTTCCATAAAATTGAAAGTACGAATGTATTTTTTATATAATAAAAAAATAATTATAGAAACTCAGAAAAAATTATATATATCATAAAATATATAAATTTCATCATTATTCCCATCCTTGAAAGTTGGAAATGGGCGAACGAATGATAGTATTTTGCGAGCATGTAGTCTTCCCTACACATGAACAATGATTGTGTATCCCATTTGATGGAAGTGTGTGTAAGTGTATATCATTAAAATAACATAAAAACATATAAATGTCGTTAAAACATTGATTTTTTTTATATAATCTTGGAATCTGATTAATTTAGTTGGTGGATAATGAAATAAATCAAATTTTCATATTGAAGGATGTTACCTATTCTTTGGGTAACTCCTTTTTGTTTTCACCATAGGGATTCCACAATTTTCTTTACGACCAAATTGAATATTATATAATTAAGGTACTGAAAATTGGATGATAATTTGGAAGAGTTATTTTATGAAAAGTCCTTGAGAGTTGTGATGAAGTGAGGGGGGTGAGTCGCCTTTTTTTAGTGGAGAAGTAGTGAAATTCTTGTAAATATAAAATTCTAAACAATATTAAGAGGTCTCTCTTTCATAATGTTCATCCAATAATGGTCCATGTTATACCCAAGGGATTATATGAATGAAATATTTATATATAGTGTATTTTTGACAAGTTTAGGGGCATTTAAAAACATTATTCTTAATTTTTAACCACTAAGTAATTTTTTTTACCTTAATCACCATAATTAATTTTAATTAATTTCACTATTATTTTTGGTCAAAAACAAATTTTGATTTATTGTACATTGTATATTATTATGATTGATAATATTCAATCCATTATTCTATATTTTAAACACATAATTGGAATAAATTAATTTATAATTAATCCTACAAACATGTTGTGAAAGCACATTTTCAAATTGGAAAGTTCAAATGACTTAGATGTTTTTATATCCAATTTCTATATGAAATTATTTTAAATCGCTTAATAGGATTAATTTATATATAATATATCTAAATAAACTTTAAAATAAAAATAAAACTTAATTTAACTATTTAAATAAATAACATGAAATGTCAATTTTGAATTAAAATTCCTTGTTTTTCACTATTCATCAAAAAATTAAACATCTTAGAAAAATAAAAAAAAATCACCCAAAGTAAAATTTTGTATTAAAATTAAAAAAATTATGTTTATTTTCCAAATAAAAATTATAAATTTTTTATAAGTTAGATTTAAAATAGGTGCACCATTAAAATGTGGTAAAATTACATTTTAGAAAAATACTTCTTTTTATTCATAAAATTGTATTTATTCTAATCTTATAAATATAAAATCTATTGGATGAGTTTCAAATTTTTTTATTGAATATATAATATATAAATTAAAAATATTCATCATAATTTGTTTCCCTGATTCATTGATATGAAATTGGCTTTTTATATAGAAAAATAGTTTTCTATGAAAAGAAATTTCCTTAATCTAAAATAGTTATTAATAATATTTATAACTAATTGATAACAAAGAGATTGATTTTATATACATGTGTAAACCATATTTTAAAATTTTAGTTAATATTATTCGTAACTTCTACACCAATTTCTAGGTGGTAACTATAATAATATTTTAATAACAATATTAATAGTATATTGTAGTTTGGAAAAATAGGACAAGCATGTAATGAAATCTATGGAATAGAATTATTATTTTATGTTAAAAAATAAATAAATAGTGTTGAGTGTACCACAAGATAATCTACATGTTGTGAGTATTGAAATATTAAATCAGTTTTGTGTGAAGGACATGCCAATCATTGGGTTGTTATGTAACACAAGCTATATTAAGTGTTATGTGAAATACATAATTTTTAAAAGATTAAAATAATTTGAAAAAATTCACAAAACATTATGGTGTTACATAAAATTCAAATAAAATAAAATATTTTTAATGATAAAAAACGAATTTAATAAAATATTGTACTTATTTATAAAAATTAGATGATTTTTAAAATTAATTATTGAATTCATTATTTTTATTAATTAAAACTGATATTAATTATATTTTTAATATTTTTAATATTTTTATTCATAACTCCAAACCCCAAGGTTAGGTTATAAAAATCATATTAATATATTATTTCATTATTCATGTATTCGTAAGGTTTTGTGTGGTGTATTCTATCAAATATAGTGTTCTTTTTAACAAAAATGTAATCTAAAATATCAGGGTATTACAATTTTTATCATTTTTATTATCAGGTTTAGTGTTTTTTCAGGAGAAATTATGTTCCCATGTGAGGTGTTTGATCTCATAAAACATAAAACATTCTACAATGTTGATCATAATTTATTATTTTTTTCATTTTAGTGTTATTAAGTATTTCTGTATTAATATGGTGAATAATATTTAGAAGGAAATATAATTTTGTTTAGTTCCATAAGCATCAGAATTTAAAAATTTAGTACATGATGTTGCTGGCCCATCTCTCTAAAAAATAGAAACACATAATGACAATTTGTATCCCAAATTGAATTAATATATAATGTATGATATTTTGAAATCTATTAAGGTGGTGTTATATCCATGATGTAGGATAAGAATATTTATATATGCTACTATTTTTTTGGTTATTGAAATAATATTTTGGAATTTCAAATAGCCTTTTAGATCTAGTATTTTACGTTGTAAAATCATTATAACATGAAGGGAATACATTGCCTATAATTTTCCATGAAAGTAAAAAAAGTTGGATGAAAAATTGGATAGTAGTTATCATAAGATCCACACATGTTGAAATGATTACATCTAATATTCTATTGTATATGAGCCATTTTTCAATTTTCCAACATTTGTAAAATTAAGGTACCAATAGGTACAACAAGGATAGCATATAATTACTACTATTAAACAACTAAATTATGTTCTAATTACACATAAACTATAACATCTATTTATGTCTCACAATATAGTTTCATTTGTAACGAGCCAAAAAAATTTCTTATTTAAAAAATGGACCTCTTCCCTATATTTAACTTATATAATTTTATATAATAGTTGAAGACAGAAGGAATTTTATTCTTAAGAACATTAAACATCATGTGTTGATAAGAACTAGTACAAACAGGAATACTAACGGGATGGAAATAAATTCCAGAATCCAACAATACATTTTTTTATAGTTTAATAATGTAATATTTAGTCAAAAACAATACCCAATATGATAACAAATTTTACAGTAGCGACATAAATAGTGGAAAAATATTGTGAAAAATAAAAACATGGTATGCTTTAATCCCAATGAATCATTGAACCAAAAAACATAACTATAATATAGGGACAAATAGGTAGTAATACAATCATAATTTTAATAATGATTTCGAACCATAATTCGATTCAATGTGAATGAAGGAGAGTAAAAATGATGGTGTATTTATATGAAATTATGATCATCATCTATTAGTTTTTTTTTCAACTAATATAGTTGATCAACATTATTACCATTAGTCAGTATAAAAGTTGGTTATCATTATTTTTGGTTATGTAGATGTATTTAATTGATTATAGAGATTATTTAATGATACAATGATAAATGTATTATTTTTAAAGACTATGATAATATTATATTAAAATTAGATTTATCTAGAAGTTTAAAATAAATATTTATTTCATTAAAAAATCTTATAAATTGGTTTTTAAATGAAAATATATTTCAATGAATCCCAATTTTTTTATAATGGTATGTGGATTTTTCTATTATCTTGTTAATTTTCATTAATATTATAATTTATTTAAAAATTAAAATTATCATAGTTATAGAAATATTTTTATCAAATAAAATTTATTTTTAGAACCGTAATGTATAATTTCACTTAAAGAGTTTTTTGGGAATTTTTCTAAGATTGATTTATTTTTGTTGAAAAAGATAAAATTGTTACATTATAAGAACTGTGATTTTATGAGATCATTATTATGTTATAATGATTAATGGTTTTATGAAAAAAATTTATAAATAAAAAATTTCACTAAATATGTATAAAAAATAATTCATAAATATAAATATTAATTTATAAATTTATACTTTATTTTTTAAAAAACCAAAAATTAGAATTTTGAAATAAAAAACATTTGTTGGATTCATTGCAGTTATTTGGTTTTATTGAAGGTTATTATTGGTCTTGGAATTCATTTAAAGGCTAAAAATTCCACCACATAATAATTAACTAAAAATATTGTTTTAATTAAATTTACCCTAATGTGGTTGGATTTTATGATAAAATAATCAATATATAAATCTTTAGAACCCACCCCATCTAATGAATAAATACCAACCATCAGCTATCCCTATATTCTAAAATTTCATAATGCATCATTTTATACTCATTTTACCAAAAAAATACCCCTTCTATGGTGCCATCAATGTGTTATGGTTCCACCCATATGTTTTAGGATGAAAATATTGAAGGTAAGGGGTGTATTTCTCATCTTTTTCCTTTCAAGCACCTTCATTATTTTCTATATTTAAATTTTAATTACTAATGTTGGGATATGTTTTTCCACATCCATGATAATTTAATTTCTTTTTCAATATTATTAGTGACCCTTTTTTATCTCATTAAACCATACATTGAATCATTATGTACTGCTGTTATGCTGTCTAAATGTCCTTGCATTTTCAAATGCAATGCTATTATTCAAGACAATTTTTTCCTTATGCCTTTTAATTATAAATTTTTTATGTTTTATTATATTATTAAATTACCCTATTACTTAAATTACTTTTAACAAGTTATGATATACCCCATACACTCTCATTAAGGCCACTTAAAAACTTTTTTATTCCCCCATTATGATGTTGAAATTGTCCGATGATTTTGCATGAAAACATATGTGAAGTGTATACTCATACCCATTTTCACTCAAGGGTATTCACATAGTCGAACCTATAATTAATTTGATGAGGTCTCATATTAATTTTACCCATTATCATTATTCATGTGATTAAATGAGATGAGATGAGTTCTTACATTATATGATCTATGTGGAACACTTATGTATGTACCTGATGCGATTATGATGGGTTCAAACAGATAACACTTCAAGTCATTGGATAATGTTTTTATATCATGATATTCAATGTATAATTCATGAGATTCTATCCAAAGAACAATATATTGTGATTTTTTAGTGGTTATCCTTGACTTATATTTAGAATTTCATGTTTAATATTGTTTCCACATTCCCATGTTACCTTTAAGCTATCATGTTATACCATGACTTATTATACATGAGTATGATTATCACCGCTTATAATAAATTTTTATGACTCTTTCCACACATTTATTCATTTAAACTATTGTATTAATTGTCCTTTTCATTTATTGGATTTATAGCACACCACATTCTTAAGTATGTCCCTAGGTTATCTATTGCAGTTTCAAATGGGCATTGGAATATTAGATGCATTTTAAGAATGTTTTCCATAATTTGGTTTTATAAATGTAATATGTTATTATTATTTATACATAATTAATCAATAAAATACGATTCTATTACTTCTGGGTTTTACTAAGTGTGATTTTATTTAATAATTCTTTAATTACGGTGTAATAATGTTATGGGTTGTCATAGTTTTTATCAAAGTAATGTCTAGTTATTTTTGGAATTAGAAATAGAAAAATTAGTGAAATATGGGGGGATAATATTAAACAAAATAATAAATTCTTATATTTTTTAAGTTATAAAGTATGTGGTTTTCACGCAAATACATCACGGTCTATACACTATAGGTTGATGTGGCTCTAACACAAATATACATAGTGGTAGGGACACTAAAAATATTACAATGTGCCTGAATCAATCAAAAATGAGATATTAACAACGAGCCTTACTGCATGCATATTTTGACACTCCCAGGGAATGTGAGTCTCTTAATTGAAAAAACCCTTATAAATAATTATTATGGGAACAAAAATTCAAATAATAGTTTATGTTAGAAAATAGATAATGTAAAACATATATTAAAAAATAAAGATTCTTAATTCAAGGAACATATTAAATGATGTGTTCTTTTATAGATAATGGATTTTATATATTTATAGAGCATATATTTTAATGATATTTGTGAAATTTCATAATAAATTTTAGATAGTAATTTATGGAATTGGGTAAATATTGTGAGAAATTTCATCCTAAATAAATCTATATTGATCCAAGTGTGATATAGGTTGACATAGAGGTTGACTAGTCATACATTTGGCAGCCATAGACATTCATTAGATAGATTATTTCAAATTTATATACTTTATTCACTTATGATATAACTAATCACTAAAAATTAGAGATATTGGTATTATTTTTATGCTATAAAAAATAGAATATGATTTACTTATAATTAGGTTCTTGGTAGTTCATTTAAGGTATTAATTATATTATCTAAAAACATAATAATGGTTTATTTCCTTGATGGATAGATGAAGATAAAAAATAACTCTTCTATCATTTTTAGAAGATATAATTTCTTTGATTACCCTTAATTCATTCTTAGATGACATCAAAATATTTTTCAATATCTATGTTATTGGAAAAAACATTATGAGGAATCTAATACCTCTACCATCAAACAATTATTCCAAGGATCATGTATCATCTATTGGAAATTATTTCATGTTCAAATTTCTCATCTTGTTATGTATTGGAAGTATGAACATGGAATTTTTAAATTCATCTCATTACTTCAAATATAGAATTAAATTAATAAATTTATAGATTCTATAAAAGAGTTATAACTCAAAAAATCTTATATGATACAAATTATATATTTCAGTCTTTGGAAAAATTATAAAATTTGATTTAGGGAAACCAGAATTTTAAAATATATTAAGTTGAAGGAGTAAGATTGTTTTATAAAAAATTATGAATGAGTTTCTATAAAAATATATATTGAGAATAATTTTTCAATAACATATCGATACTTCCATCAATAAAATCAATGATACATGAGGTTCATTTGGACGAAGTAAGTTGATGGTTTGGAAAATACCATGAGGTACCATTGTGATGTATGAATCATCTCTCCTTAAAGGCAACACCAATAGAAAAAAATAAAGACCTCATTGAAGGGAATAATAATGTAAATAATTAATCTTGGAATGTGATATTTAGAGTCTTATCTTTTATAAAAAATAATAATAATTTTGGGGAAATATTTTTCTTTTAGGGTAAGAATGTAATGACCTGAGAAGTGTTTTTATTTAAATAATGGACCACTTACCTATCTATAAATTTTATAATGTTTTTATATATTACAACATATAAGGATTATTTTTATTATGAACATTGATAAACATGTGTTGTTATAAACTAGTATAACTAGGAATCATAAATGAATATAAAACAAATACTATAAATTAAAAAAACATTATTTAATTATTTACAAATATTTTATTCATTCTAAATCAATAGCTAAGGTCATAAAAATATTACAATGTGGAGAAAAATGGACGATAAATAAATTGAAATATAAAAATTTGGCCTGCTTTACTCCCCCAAAAATGATTTCTCCAATGAACATCACAATAATATTGGAACATAGAATTAGTAATACAATATTATTTTTGTGAATGATTTTGAAAATTGATTTGAATTGAAGTGAAATAATAAGAATAAAAATTATTGTGTATTATATTGAAATATGATCATCATCCATTATTCCTGTCAAATAATATATTTTATCAACATTATGATAACTATTAAACAAAAAAGTAGGTCCTTATAATTCATGGTTACACAGATTCATTTAAATAATCATCAGGTTTATTTAATAATATAATCCATATTTTATTATTTTTTGAGATTATAAAAATATTATACTAAAATATGATTTATGTTGAATTTTAAAAAAAATAGTTCATGAAATATTGTTATAAAATGATTTTTAAATTATAATATATACTAATGAATCCGAAAGTAATTTTTATAATGGATTGAATGTTGATAATTATGTTAAATTGTTATTTTTCATTAAAATAATGTTTTATTTGAATATTATTATGATCATAGTTTGAGAATTATTTTTATTAAATTAATTTAGTTTTTGGACTCATCTCTACAAAATTATCTTAATTTTATTTAAATAATTTTTTGAGAAAAAATATATTTTAGTGAAAATAAGAAATTTAGAACATTACAATCACTGTGATTTTATGACATCATTATATTGTAATTTTTTTTTCAATATTTTATGAATCATATTTGTAAAAAAAAATTTAATTTAACAATTATAATAATGAATCTTGAAATATCAATTTTAATTTATAAATTTATAAATTATTTATTTTATTCAAGAAATTGGATTTTTGAATTAAAATTCATTATTTGGATTCTGAGAAACTTTTTCAATGGATAGATGGTTTGTTTAAGTTTTTTAAGTAATTGAACATCCAAACATAGTCTCTCAATCATTAATTATCTATAAAATTGGTTTTAATTCAATTCATTTGCAAGTGGTTCACTTTTATGATAAAATAATAAATATTTAATCCTTTAAAACCCACCCACTCTTGTATTATTAACACCCATTATCCACCCTTACAACTAAAAAATAATAAGGGAAAAATTTATAGGCATTTACCTCCTAGAAAGCCCTTATAAGGGTCTCTTAAGGTGTTAATTTTCAACCATCGTGTTTTTGGAAGAAAATATTCAAAGTAAGGGACCACTCTCTATTCATTTCCTGTAATGTCCCAGAAAATTTTTTATAATTTTTTTTAATTATATGGAATTATTAAAGACCGTGAAATCTGATGGTGCATGATTCTGAGGCCCGGAGTTCCTGAAATGATCCGTCAATGTTTTGTTAAGCTTAAATTAACGAGCATAAGCAGTTTTTCTGCAAAAGTAGAATAACTCTTAAACGGTAACTTAGATTAGAAATTTGGGGGCACCGTTGCGCTCAGGATGGTAGGCACACAACAAGCACGACTTACATTTAGTCAGTGCGGGCGTCCTGTGTGAAAACCTGAAAATGACATAACCATAAATAAAGTAAGTAGATAAAGTTATTTTATTTTTCAAATGCTTATAACTCACAAATGGTAACTCAGATTAAAAATCCAAGACCACCAATGAACTCATGAGGGTATGCTTTCTTTAGGAAGATATTAACATTGGCGGATGTGAGACATCTGTGAATGTTATTTTTTGGGTGTATATAAAATAATGATGTGACAATTATTTTATTGTAAAAATGCACAAATTTTAAACGGTAAATCAGATTGGAAGTTCAACAGTACCATTGGGTTCATTGGGGCGTGTTTCACTTATGAAGAGCCTAACTTCGATCAGTGCAGGTCAAGGGGGACTGTTATAATTTTTCCAAATTTTTTCTCAAGTATATTCAGTAAACGCACGAGCATCATTATATAACATTTGAACCAGTGCTCAGAATTAAAATATGAACTCACCATTTAGCTCAATGTGCTGATTTTCACTTAAGGATACTTTCACCTTGACCATAGTAGGTCAAAGGTGAAATATAGTTTTTAACGTTTTCCTGGAAATAGAAATAAAATAAGATAAACTTCTATTTTATTTTTGTTAAAACCTCCCATGAAAATGTTATGGAGGTGGGAACCACCAAGCATTGAACCTCCGATGTGAATTTTATAATGGTGGATACCACTTGAACTAAAACCCCATTTTGAAATTAATAGTGGGGACCGCCCAAACCCTCTTTAATGTGGGGAAAACCTCCCAACATCAAATAATTAATTGTACCAACTCTCCAATTAATTATTTGAGCTATTTAATTTTTTGTGCCAACTCAAGGCAATTAGTTGGGCCATTTAATTGCGCCAACGTAAATTAAATGGAACATACATTCAAATACAATGTAACCATGTCGTTGGAATTTAGGAATGTTCCTATTAAATGAACCTTCATAACTTCCAAGTTGTTACTTACCCTACCCCACTCCAATTTTTATGGATCTTGGAAGGGGGGGTAGAGGAATTGGCACATCTTTACCAAGTGATGAAGATCTGATAAAGTTCTGTGACGCCCAAAACTTGGATGACAGAGCCGGTTCTTGTGGGTGCTGACGAGCAACCACGAATTGAAGAACTTTGACGAAGGATCAGCAATGAGAATGACCTGATGCATGTGACCAAGATTGGAGGTGTGTGGCAGACGAGGTGAATATCAAAAACATTAACTTCCTTCTCGCGCCGACGCCAACAAACAATCCAAGGTAGGGGTTTATTTTCAAAATGATTATCACTTCCCATGTTCTTCCCTCTTAATTATTTTGCAGGATTGGGAATAGAGATTGATGAGGGTTGTGGGTATTGATGTACTTAAATATCTTACATAAACATTCATGATTAAATTTTGTGAGCCCCTTGCTACTGCTCTAACGTGGAGGGTGCGGGAAAAACAAACATAGCCTGACCCCTCTGCCATTCTTCCTTATTGTGTTCTTCATGATGGATGTATGTGGATTACACCACAGAGACAAATGAAGAGAGAGTCCAGCTAAACTGGCCGCATGCGAATGAACGACGCTCCGCACCCCACGATGCTTCTCCATCTGTAGCCATCGCTGCCCCGTAGCCTTAACATACCTCCTCACTGCACCCGTCACCTCCACCACTCCATGCTACCGTCCGAGCTGAGCCTCCGTTCAAGGCACCACCGTCGTTCGATCTGCCACCGCCTGAGCCGCCACCGCCCGAGCCGCCACCATCATCTTGCCTAGCTGCCACCACCGTCCAGCTGAGCCACCACCACCGGCCCTCTGAGCCGCCCTGGCCGCCCCGACCACCACCCCTCCAAACCACCACAGGTTAGCCACCCTGCAACCTCATGTCCTTGCAAAAACCACCATCTGAGCCGCTCTGTAGCCTCACTGCCACCTGCGGCCCTACGCAGCCCCTCACAGCTTGTCGGGCTGGACCCAGCGGGTCCGATCGGGTCGGACTGGACCCAGGCCCATTATGGCACATTTACATTCTTTTGGGTATAACATTGGCACCAGACATCTGTTGGGAGAACCGTCAGTGGTGCAGGAAATCATGGAGAGATACGGTCCCTTTGAGTACACCTGACTAAAATTTTGGGTATAGATGAGGTACAATCGGGTTTGATGGAGCACAAATCCAGCCAATCCCCCGAGACTAAAAGGCTAATAACTCACAGACCGGACGTCTGATTGATGCACCGTCTATTGTGTTTAGACACCTAAGACGTGGTGGTACTTTGAGATTATTCTACGTGAGACTTCGTGGATGTTGGAGTATAGACCTGTGGCATGTGGAGTGGATCCTCTCCGAGACGAGAACGCTTACTATGAGAACCCTATAGTTGGCTATGATGATGTACTATGATCCTGTGTGGGTTTGACGACGTACAGACAATGTACTAGGATCCTATGTGGGTGTGACAATGTATTTATGTTGTACTAGGATCCTGTGTGGGTCTCACGAAGTACTAAAATTGAAATAGGATCTTGTGGGGGTCTGATGATATACTAGCGATCCTGTGTGGGTCATCAACTAGCAATCATGTGTTGGTAAACTACTATCATAGCGATCCTATGTGGGTCATCTCCTAGAGATGTTGTATGGGTCATCTCCTAATGATCTTGTGTGGGTCAGCTCTAATCCTAACGATCCTATTTGGTTGGGTCATAGTGATCCTATGTGGGTTAGCTCCTAGAGATCCTGTGTGGATCAGCTCCCATCCTACTGATCCTGTTTGGGTCAACTCTTAGCGATCCTATATGGGTCAGCTCCTAGCGATCTTGTGTGGGTCACCTCTTAGCGATCCTGTTTTGGTCAGATCCTATCTAAGCGATCTTGTGTGGGTCATCTCTTAGAAATTATGTGTGGGTCAGCTCCTAGCGGTCCTGTATGGGTCATCTCCTAGAGAACATGTGTCGGTCAGTTCCTATCATAACAATCCTGTATGGGTCAACACCTAGCGATCCTATGTGGGTCAGATTCTTTACAAAGTAATATGATTCAATAGTTATATCTAATCATCCCTATTACTTTACAGAAGTTATACCTGGTGTGAGATGATTCTATATCTTTGTGGTACTTTCCTTCCTGGAACATTTGAGCTATGAACATTTGAGTTGGACTCTATGTATTCCGCATGATTGAGATATGTTTACTTGATAACATAGGTACATGTATCAGGATATACTTATGTAGGGTTATCCATTGTTTCCTCTCTTTGTGGTTTATCCTTTGTGGATTTTGTGAGACATTGAGGGTCTTGGAGTCCTTACTGAGTATCATTATACTCACTCCTACATGAGCTATGCCCTCACCTTGTTGTGTTGGATGTAGACGATGGAAAACGCTGACTGAGGCTGAGAGTACCAAGATTGGATGGTGCCCAGAGGTGAACCATAAAGCATGTCAGTACGCAGAGGATACAGGTGGACGTGGAGTGCTGAGAAGGTGATATGTACCTACCCTTCAGGTAGGAACCTGAGGTGATGACCTAGAGGTAGTCTTTATCTTTAGTTTAATTGTATTTCATTTGTACTTGTACCTTTACTTTTGGGATTGTATTTTGTCCCCTTTTACTTACTGCTCACACTATGTTTACTCTTTAGTTTACTTGAGTTTGTATCTTGATGTGTGCTTTCTTTTGTGTATTAATGGTTATAAAGGAAATTCCTTCCCTGTTTTTGGGAATACGCCTTCTGTGCTAGTTGCCAGCTCCTGGCCTATGGAAGGCGGGCTTGGGGTAGTCGCGACACAGTCCCTGGGGGACGGGTTGTGACAAATTGGTATCAAAGGAGTTGGTTCTACCGTATAACATATGACACTGATATTTTTAATGTATATAGTGTTAAATGTAATGAGTGTGGTTATCAATTTAGGGAATCCGGTGTTGTTGCGGCAACCGATGTATCCATACGCCACGACCCTGATTTCTGATTTCTGACTCAGTGCACGAAAACACTAATTGAGTGTGTGTTTGGAAAGGTTTCCTTATATTTTCCTGAGTCATATCACCATAAGTTAATGACCATGGAGAACCTGTTTCTTATTAGGATTATGCTACGTAGACAACCAACTAGGATTCCTGAGTGAGTACATGATGACGGCCCACCGAGCGAAGTGGGTCCTGTGTAGGGACCACTTTCTATGGTGGCACCTTCAGGTGGTGTACCAACAGAACCACCACCCATTGTGCTGATGATACCACTAGCCACACTGGCAGATGGTGCATTCTGATTGAGCACGTTGGATGAGTTTCAGCGGTAGAGGACTCCATGGTTTTGAGGTGAGACAGTTTCCAACACAGCTGAGGGCTGCTTGGAGGTTGTGGCTAGTGTTTTCCGCCTTGTTGGGACACCGGTAGATCAGATGGTGATCTTATCTATGATTCTTTTCAGCGAGATACCATGAGGATGGTCCGTATAGTGATGTGGCTTTGGTACACGAACCATTACATGAGATAGTACCTTTGGGTAGTGTGTCAGCTATATCATTGTCTGTTGATCAGCAGTTACAACCTGCGGTACTGGTAGAGGACACATATAGGCTTAGTGCCTTACGCTTGATTCAGCATCAGATACCCCTCAGGTTCCGAGGTGAGACCGACTCACATGCGGCTAAGGACTGACTTGAGGAGGTAGTTGAAAGTTCCCTAGAGCTTCTATAGATTTATCAGGATGACATATCAGTAGATGAGTATTCATCAAGGAATACAAAAAATTCATGGTACTCAATGAATACGATACGATCAGTGGTTCATGTCTCAGACTTCCGAGCATGGTGTGTTTAAGGACATCTGAGCTAGAACTATTACTCTATCCATTCCTACTTATTCTAGGGTGACAGAGAGAACCATTGTGGTTGAATGTTCTTTGGATGATTGGATACATCCAATGAATGTTAGTAGTGGGAATGCAGGAAACTCGCACGAGTCTCAGAGACTTGGGAATTTAAAATGATTCAGGAAGAGGATGTGATAGGTAAAAAAGAATCTACAGGGCTGTAGACACGAAAGAAGAGCTAGGAGAGAAACATGAGGTTGTACACATTTTGATATGTTACAACCACCCCCCCCCTATGTGGTCCCCAAAAAGCTCACAGAGTTAGAGGACAGGGGATGAGAGTAACTGCATGCGGTCAAGGAATGTGACCGAAGGGCTCTTGGAATGATTCGAGGTCTGGGCAGTGTCTACTAATAGCTGCCATATCAATAAATGTAGGTACCAATCATTTTATCCTTCCACGAATATTATCTAGGACCTATAGTTTCTAGTTAAACCATTGACTTGACCCTCACGTCTAGAGATAACATTGGGATGAGACTCGATAATCACAGTTACACCAACGGTGTGATATAACCCTTGAGGTGAGAGTTACGGTTGGATCCTCTTGGTGGAATCTTCGATGACTTACAATGTTAGTTTGGGTATAGACTAGAAATCCACAGTTCATACTCAGATTGACATTATTAGGAATAAAGGTAGTGGTTTATCTACAACGTTGGAATAGGGTTTTCCTTGGTCGGTGGAAAAAGGAAACCCAGGCAGCACAAGATCTACTCATGGATACAAGGGTACAACCGATCACTCTTGAGTCATCCATCCTTACCCTCATGGAAACAAGATTTTTGAGTTACCAGTTCCTAATAGTTGTGGCAAAGTGTGGGGACATAATCTCAAAGATGTTACCAAGATTACCTCTCTGAAGGGAGAGGGACTTCTGTGTTTGTTGGGTACTACTAGAGTTTTATACCAGAATTCTCTTGGGTAGCATCACACATGCCATATTTGATGAAGAAGGGGAAACATTTCCTATGGATGGAGAAGTGTCAATAGATCTTTCAAGATCTGAGACAACGACGATGGCTAAGGGTTCTCCAGGAATATGACATTGAGATTGTCAATAATTGTGGGAAGGGGAATGTGGTCGTACATGCACTCAGCAAGAGCTCTGGTCTGCAGCTGCGGAGTAAGGAATCAGATCAGCTAGTGGTGCTTTGGATATCCTTCATGGATAAGGATGTAGTATCATACCTCCAGCCTATGACTATCACTTCCCCAATTCCTCTGTGAATTATGGAGGCATAGCTTGTGATGTTGACTACGAGGCCTGACGTGCTCAGATATCCTCAGGATGGTCTCGAGAAGGATTTCTTGAATATGGGGAGCATGTCATCCTCTTTAGAAGTTGTACCATGGCACCAGTGACACTTTGGGAGGAGATGTTGAGGGAGATCTTGTCTTCCTATGGGTCTCACCCTGAAGAAGGTTTCATGGGTCTGGCTGGGGTGGTAAGATATCTCCGAGGTTCTATAGACCTTTCTAGATTCATAGTTGAGTGGATGAGGTGGCATACTGCCTATCTCTTCCCCATAGATTAACCAGGTACATAACATTTTCCACGTATCCCAACGAAGAGATATGTGCCTGACTCATCTCACATCATCGAAAATGGAGAGCTGTACATAGGAAATGGGGATATGTTTACGTATATTCCAGTACATATTGAGGAACGATAAGAGCGGCTCCTTCGTGGGCAGTCGATACCACTGGTGCACGTTCCCTGGCCATATGGGAACATCCAAGAGAGCTCATGGGTGTGAGAGGCTCATATTCGTGCTCAGTACACTCGTTTATTTCTTTAGTCTATGTTTTGGATTTCGGGGATGTAAATCCCTAAGGTGGGGAGAATTTAATGTCCTGGAAAAGTCAGTATATTTTTTTTATAATTATATGTAATTTTTTAATACTTCCAAATCTGACGGCGCATGATTCTGAGGCCCGGAGTGCCCGGAATGATCTGTCGAAGTTTTTTTAAGCATAAATTAATGCATGTAAGTAGTTTTTATGAAAAAGTAGAATAACTCATAAACAGTTTCTCATATCAGAAATCTAAGCACACCATTGCGCTCTGGATGGCGGGTTTACCCTAGTTGCGACTTAAGTTTAGTCAGCGCGTGCCTCCTGTGAGAAAACCTGAAAATGGCATAACCGTAAATAAAATAATTAAATAATGTTATTGTATTTTTATAATGCTTATAAGTAACATATGGTAACTCAAATTAATAATACGAGGCCACTAGTAAACTTGTGAGGGTATGTTTTCTTTAGGAAGATACTAACATTGTCCGGCACAGGACACCTGTGAAAGTTAGTTTTTGGTAGTGAATAAAATAATTAAGTGACAATTATTTTATTGTAAAAATACATAACTTCTAAATGGTAACTCAGATTGGAAGTATGAGAGTAACATTGGGTTCGTTGGGGCGTGTTTCACTTAGGAAGAGGCTAACCTCGAACGACACGAGTCAAGGGTGACTGTTATAATTTTTCCAAACTTTTTTTCGGGTACATTCATTAAACACACAAGCAGTGTTATATTACATTTTAATCGGTGATCGAAATTGAAATCTGAGGGCACCGTTGAACTCCCAGTGCCAGTTTTTTCTTACGGAGACTTTCACCTCGACCGCAGTAGGTTGAGGGTGACATATAGTTTTTCAATTTTTCATGGAAATAGTAATAAAATAAGAAAATCTTCTATTTTATTTTTGTTAAAACCTTCCATGAAAATTTTATGGAGGTGGGGACAACCGAGCCTAGAACATCCCATGTGAATGTTATAAATGCGGGGACCACCTGAAATAAAACCCCATTTTGAAATTAATGGTCGGGACCACCCAAACCCTCTTTAATGTGGGGAAAACCTCACAACTTTAAATAATTAATTATACCAACTATGCAATTAATTATTTGAAACATTTAATTTATTTCTGCTGACACAAAGCAATTATTTGGGCCATTTAGTTGCACCAATGTAAATAAAATGGAATGACCATTCAAATACTAAGTAATAGTGTCACTGGCATTTATGAAGGTTCCTATTAAATGAACCTTCATAAATTATTTGATCGTTACTTACCCTCCCCCTCTCCTATTTATATGGAACTTGGGGTGGTGGAATTGGTACGACTTCACCAAGCAATGAAGCTCTAATAAAATTCCGCGATGCCCGACACATGGAGGATGGATCTGGTTCTGGTGGGAGGTGACGAGTGACCCCAAACCAAAGAACTCTGTCGAAGGATCTCCAATGATGACGAAATGATGCACGAGCTCAGGATTGGAGGTGTGTGGTGGAAGAGACAAACATCGACAACTTTAGCTTCCTACTCATGCTGACATCAACGAAAAATCCAAGGTAGGGGTTTATTTTCTAAATGATTAATACTTCCCATGTTCTTCCCTCCTAATTATTCTCTGTTATTGGGAATATAGATTGACAAGGGTTATGGGGATTGAAGTATTTAAATATCTTCCATACACGTTCATGATTCAATTTTGTGAACACTTTGGTACCACTCTAATGTAGAGGGTGTGTGCCATACAAACAGGACCCGACCCATCTGTCTTTCTTCCTTCTTGTGTTCTTCACGATGGAAGGAGGTGGCTTACACCATGGAAAAAAATGAAGAGAGAGGCTAGATAAACTAGCCACCAATAAAGGAACGATGCTCCACGCCTTGTTGTGCTTCTCCATCCATGGCAATCGCCGCCCCACGTCCTCGCCCTGCCACCTCATGGCACCCACAGCCTCCGCCGCTCCACTTCGCCATTCGAGCCGAGCTGTCATTCAATGCACCACCACTGATCGAGCCACTGCCACCATCCCGATGAGCTGCCACCACCATCCTGTCGAGCTGCCACCACTGCCCCACCGGGCTGCCGCTGCCTGCCCTCTATGCCGCTTCGGCCACGCCACCCACCATCCCTCCGAACCGCCCCGACCGAGCCACCCTGTGACCTCAGGCCCTCACAGAATCCACCGGCCAAGCCTCTCTATATGCTCATGCCCTTGTGACCACCCGCGACCCTCTATGACCCCTTGCGGCTAGTCAGGCCAGAATTAGTGGGTCTGACCGGGTCAGACTGGACCCGGTCCCATTATGACCCATTTACACTCTTTTGGCCATAACATTGGAACCAAATGACCATTTGATGAACCGTCAGCGACATTGGAAATATTGGAGTGAGATGGTCCATTTGGGTATACCCCACTGGTGTATTGGGTATAGTTGAGGTACGGTCTTGTTGGATCGAGTATAAATCCAGCCAGGCCCCCAGAACTAAAAGACTAGCAACTCACAGACCAGGCATCTGATTGAGGCACTGTCTGTTTCATTGAGACCCATAAGACATGGAGGTACTTCGAGATACTTCTATGTGAGACCTCATTGTAGTTTTAGTATCGACTTGTGGCTTATGGAGTGGATCCTCCCAGAGATGAGCATGCTTAGTGCGGGAACCCTGTAGTTGGCTGTGATGATGTGCAAGGATCTTGTGTGGGTCTGATGACGTACAGAAGATGTACTAGGATTCTGTGTGGGTCTGAAGATGTACTGATGATGTACTAGGATCATGTGTGGGTATGACGACGTACTGACGATGTACTAGGATATTGTGTTGGTCTGAAGATGTACTGACGTTGTACTAGGATCCTATGTGGGTCTGACGATGTACTTGCAATCCAGTGTGGGTCAGCTTCTACTGATCCTATGTGGGTTAGATCCTATCTTAGAGATTCTGTGTGGGTATGCTCTTAGAAATCATATTTGTGTCATCTCCAAGAGATCCTATGTGGGTCATCTCATATCCCATCGATCATATGTGGGTCAACTCCTAGCGATCCTGTGTGGGTTAGAATCGAGCGATCCTGTGTGGGTCAGATCCTATCCTAGCGATCTTGTGTTTTTAAACTCCTAATAATCCTTTGTGGGTGTTCTACTAGCAATTATTTATGGTTCAAGTCCTATACTAGAGATCCTATGTTTGTCTGATCCTAAAAATCCTGTGTGGGTTAGCTCCTAGCGATCCTGTGTGGGTCAGCTCCTATCCTTGAGATCCTGTGTGGGTCGGATCCTAACGATCCAGTGTGGGTCAGCTCTTAACAATCTTGTGTAGGTCAGCTCCTATACTAGAGATCCTGTGTGGGTCAGCTCATTGTGATCCTATGTGGGTCAGATTCTTTACAGAGTAAGATGATTCAGTAGTTACATATAATCATCCCTACTGCTGTACTTAAGTTATACTTGGTGTGAACTGAGTCTGTAACTACATGGTACTTTCCTTCATTGTTTTTCTTCATTCGTGGAACAACTGAGCTATGAACTTTTGAGTTGGACTATGTGTTTTCCTCATGATTGAGATGTGTTTACTTGATAACTTAGGTATATGTATGATTATATACCTATGTAAGAGTATCAGTTGTTTCCTCTCTTGGTGGTTTATCCTTTGTGGTTTTTGTTAGACATTAAGGGTCTTGGATTCCCTACCGAGTATCATTATAATCAACCATGCACGGGATATGCCCACACCTTGTTGTGTTGGATGTAGACAATAGACATCGCTGATAGAGGCTTGGAGTATCAGGAGTGGACGGTGCCTGAAGGTGGTCCATACAGCGTGTCTGTACAAAGAGGAGACAAATGGATGTGGAGTACTGAGGAGGTGACCTGTACGTACCATTTTGGTAGGAACCTATGAGGACGATTGAGTAGCAATCTTTCTCTTTCTTTAGTTTTATTTTATTTTAGTTTACTTGTACCTTTACTGTTGGGCTTTTATTCTAGCCCCTTTTACTTACTGCATTCACTCTATTTAATGTTCAGTTTACTTATGTTCGTATCTTTCTGTGCACTTGGTTGTGTGTGTTATAGGTTATAAAGGCAATTCCTTCCTTGTTTTAGGGAATATGCCTTCGATGCTAGTGACCAGCCACTTGCCTATGGAAGGCGGGCTTGGGGTAGTCACAACACGGGCCCTGAGGGACAAGTCATTACATTTCCATTCAAGAACCTTTTATATATTATGACAATGAATTTCAATTACTATTACTTGGAATTTTTTTATTCCAAAACCCACATACTATAAATTTTTATGTTAAAATGATGATAGACACATTTATCTCTCCTTAAAAAATTTTATAAATCATTATGTACTTCTACTATGCTGATGAAATTTCACTTAATGTTTTTATGCCAACCTATTATTCAAGAAACCTATTTCATCATATTCTATTTAGTTCTCAATTTTCTAGGTTGGATTATTTTAATAAATATTAGTATTATAAAATTTATTATGACCACGTAATGATATACCCCATTCACTATAATTAATCCCGCAAATAATCCTTTATGTTCCGCTGTTTTGTTGTTGCAATTATCCAATGATTTTCTATTCCAATCATTTTTGACCCCTATAGTTGTACCCATTTTCACTCAATGGAATTCGTGTAGTTGTAACTACACTTCATTGACTAGGAACTTTGTTGTATATAATCCACAATCCTTAATTGTGGTATTGAATGTGATGAGGTATATTTTTTATATATATGATCTATGGTTCACATTTTCACAGGTACATGATATGATTATGATGGGTTCACCTAGATATCACTCCAACGTATTTGGTAATTTTTTATTATCATTAGATGCCACATATGGTTCATGTGAGGTTATCTTAAGAACATTATTTTATTATGTATTGGTGTTTATCCTTTATTTATGTATATAATATCATGCTTAATGTTTTTTTCAAATTCCCATGATAAATTTATTTCATCATGTTATACCATGCATCATTTTTCATGATTATTATTGTCTCCTTTTATAATATATTATTAGGCCTCTTTCCGAAAATTTATTTCTTTACCCTATTCCATAATTTTTTATTCCCTTACATGGATTAATAACTCACCCCTCTCATATGTATGTCCCTAGGTTATCTACTTCATTTTTAAACGAGTGGAGGAATATTAGAATCATGTTATGGAAGTTTTAACTAATATTGTTTTATCCATGTATCAAGTTGTTATTATTTTTACCCAATTCCAAAGGAAAATATGATTCTCAATCATTTGGGTTGTTCAATGTGTGATTTTATATAATAATTAATAAATTAATGTGTTATAAGGATATGAGTTTCATAGAATTGATGACATTTCATAAGTCCAAGGATTTTTATTGGTAAAACATAAAATATTCTTGTGATGGGGATTCATAGAAATAGTTTGATCAAGTGGATAATTATTTTTCTTTAGAACCTTATATCATATAGTTGGGTTTTTTTATACTGATTTTGTCAATAAATTTAGTGATTATGGATATCAGTATTATTGTTCTCAGGTTTTCAATGGTCCATAAAACCTACTTCTTTAGATGTTAATGATAGAACCATATATATATATATTTATATATATATATATATGGAATTATTATTTATAATATATTCTACCAAGTATAATTTTATTTTTTAAAAGAAACTAATTTATGAGTTATTTTTATTTTTTGACAATGATTTAACTACATATGACGTAGTAAAAAATCACAATTTTATACATATTTCTATATTAATTTGGATAATCAATGACTATATAGGTTATTATATGTTATTTGGTTGTATTACCATGGTACGACCTCTTTTCCATACTACATGGATGAATTAATGTGTATATGCATGTTAATGGAAGAAAGGCATATTTTTTACATTTATGGGAGATTTATTCCCATAGATATCTTATTTTGATGGAATATAAATAAAATTTAAAAATATTTAATTGAAAGAGATAAACCACTAATAGTGATATCATATATTCTACTAAAAGATATTGTATCATTATTACTTATTATTACTTCTATACCAACTATAACCCAAAAGAATATTAGAGGATTTGGAAGGGATCATAATGGGATAAATAAATATTCTTATTTGGGGCATTCATATTGGTGTGATATGGTGATTTTGCATGTGTTATCTATAATTCATATTGAAAAGGACTATATTGATTATATATTTTATACTTATCTAAGAACAGCTGGAATGACAAAAGATATGTTAGATTCACAGTTAGATGTTTCCTATATTTTAAGACATCCCCATCTTGAGTTATTTGAAAATGGAAATTCATGAAATTTAATGAATAAAAAATAAACGTATGCACTTTATAATGAGTGTTGTATAATATTCATTGACTGGATTATATATTTGCGGTTAACAGATGTCTATGATTTTAATTTATTTCATAATATTCGAAATAGACATATTACCATGTTAAAAAGAATGAGTTTTAGGTCATAATGGAAATATTTATCCTTATTTTCCTCAAAGGATTGTTGAATTATTTAGTATTTGATGTTTTTACTAAAATATAATATTTATTCAAAGAAATTTGTATAGAAACAACACTGTTTAATGCACTAAGTATGCTATAAAAAACATATTATTCTAAATTTATATTAATTGGTAAAAATAATTCCAAAAACATTCATTGACTCAATGGAACTTTTAATAATAGATTTTCTATATGATGCTAAATGTGGAGGGACCTAAATTTTTTGATAGACAAACCTATTGAAGATATGAATGTGAAAATTATAGAAGAATGTACATAATAAATTATCAGTTGAATCATCAATTTCTAAAACTTACTTGAAGGATGATATTTTAAATTTTTACTCTTGTTATTTTCAATCTTAGAATCCATTGAAACATAATGGAATAGATCACATTTAGGGAAATGATGATAGTGTCACAAACCATCAATTTTAAGTATTTAATCATACTAATCAAAATTTTGGTAATAATCATGAAAAATAATTTTTGATGATGAACTACACATATCCCATACACATGTTCTACTCAATTGTGAATATATGATACAATTTGTGGAGTAAAGATTACATTTATTTTTGATTTTATTTGACAATTATATTTATTTTAGAGGTTACAAGAAGAACATATAAAATGAAAATTCACATAAATTACACATATATTATTGATTAACATCGATAAAATAATTTTTCCTTATGGTATCATAGATTTGTAGCTTAATTTTTTTTGATTGAGCATGTGGAATATTTTTTTGTTTACGGGTCCCTATTTTTTATTTATACATTTATCAAAAAAAGCATATAAATTTGTTATTCTATTATGATTATTGTGTCATCCACCATCAACATTGATAAAATCTTATAATGTATTGTCGTTAATGGTCTTTTGTTTCATACACCCACATATAGAGAATCATAAAAAAATAAATGAACATTGTTATTTTTTTAGAAGGATAACATCAGAAAGAATGTGAGATTGAATTTTATAGAATACTAGACAACATAATTATGTTATGTTATATGAGGTAGAATTACATAAATATTGTAAAATGTCATTTATTTTATACCCATATAGGGTTTCATATTAATCCATGAAATGATATTATTGATTTTAAATATGAAATTTATATAGAAATAAATTAAGCATATTTGTTGAAATATGAATAACATCATGTCTAGGATGAAAATTATTGAGCATATTTTAGTGATTTAAATGACTGGTGGAGTGTAATTAAATTTAAACCTCATGCCAATTTGTTTTTGGAAAATTAATTTTGTTATATTGAAGTGCATGATACTAATTGTTTTCAACAATCATTACTGAAAATATCCCTTACTTGAAGAGATACATATATAGATGATAACACCACGTAGTTAAGGGATGATAATGATGATAATATTGATGATGTAACCAATAACTATGAACTTATAGGGGATGGCCAAATTGAAGTGCCTATAGAAATTAATTCTGCTCTAAATGAATATAAAGGCATTGAAACTGCTGAAGATAAAAATAAAAATTAACATGGTGATAAACATTATGTTAAATAATGGACTGTTAATTTTTTACAGTAAATATTTTTTAGTTACATATTTTTGACAACAGCCTTGAAAATTATTTTTAGGTGACATTATTATAATGAAATATCTTTAAAGTGTTTTTATAAGTTATAATTTTTTTTATAAAATACTTATTTTTTTATAAAATGAATTTGTTTTGTTAGTTTGATAAAGGGAATTAATATTTATTTACATATATCATGATCGATGATTAACAACTCGGTGATGAGCCTCTTAATTGTTTAATCTGAGGGAGTCGATGTGGCACCAACATCTAAGTGTGGCCGTGGCCTTGTGCGATTAATGATTCCAGATCCGGTTCTAATAATACATCCATATCATAGAATTAATCTTCATTTGAGAAATTATGATAAAATAGGAAATTGTTTTAGTTTTAATTAATATTTATTATTTTAATTAATTATATTTCTAATAATTTTTTTCTATAGTTTTACACATATTGTTTTTGTTTAAGGAAGTACTATTTTGTGGAATTTTGGTTCTATATGGGTTTTATGGGATCAATTTACTAGTGAATTACATCATCATATATTTTACCACTAGATGGAACAAATAAATAAAAAATTTAATATTGTTAATTAATATAATATCTATTTATATATATTCTAAAATATTTTTAGCATTTATTCTCTCCTATTTTAGACAATTTATGAATCTATATTTAGGAGGCATAAGAGGATTTCATGTGTGAACATTTATGTTAGCTTCTATACATCTATCAGATAAGAACTATGTTGAGAGAATCAATGAATGTATTTGATGAACCTTATATGGAAGATTGACTAAATCATATCCCTAATAAGTCGTGGGAGGGATTGAACACCTACTACATTAGGTGGAGTTTATGATGGATATTTGATTTCTATAGATGAAATTAGGGAGACATGAAGTCACACACAGAGCTCAGAGTTTTACTTTTTGTATACATGCTCAAAATTTGATAGCTCATATTATTTGATGAATTATATATATCTATTTTAATAATAAATATATATTATAATGTTATATATTCAGTATTTTATCTTTCCTTTATAGAGAATTATATGTTCTAGTGTATTTATAATTATAATATTTATTTATCTTTCGAGACTATAATGTAGCAGGAAAATACAATATCATGAATAATTGAACAAATATTCTCTTTATAGAGCCTTTATTAAATTATTTATTTAATGGAAAACTTTTCAAATTATAAATTTACAATAATAAATTCATTTTTGAGTTCCTCATATTCAAATCATCTTATTGGGATTTTTTGATCTTTTTCTGAAAAGGTTGATTTTAAGTTGGAAATTATGGTTTTCATGAATCATATAAATTGTACGACTTTACCATTACATAAGAATGACATAGGAGTTTAGAAACCCTTAAAAGTAAAAATATATTAATTTAATGAGTATAATTATAAATTTAATAATATTTTTATATCTTATAAAACATATTGAAATTTTTTAGAACTAATTAGAATGTAATATTAATATAAAAAGTGTGTTTCATTATTTATGGGAAATGTAATATTTTCAATGGATATTAGGTTTTTTATTGACATGAAATAATTAAAACCATTGTAGACTTTAAAATAAATGAATTTAGGTCCATAAAAATAGTAAATAAAATAAATTTAAAATATATAAAATTATAATGCTAAAAATGGTTATGTCCCTAAGAAATGTTTTTACCCAATTAAGGCTATTTATCAGAAAATTTATATCCCAAACATTTATAAATTTTATTTGAATAAATTATATTTAAATATTAAAGTATTTTTATCATATTAGTCAAAATGATAAGTCATAATTTTTTTCATTAAAATGTATTCCTATGTTTAGTTATTAATTAAGAAGGTAAAACATAAAAAAAATTGTGTTTAACAAAGTATAAAAATACTTACAATTTTAAAAAACACACCTTGAATAGAATGGATAATATTTTTACCAACCAATACATGTTTACATAATATATGTTTCTATTTATTATTTGTTTAACCATGAAATGTTGAATGAAATTATTGAAAATGTGAAGGTGTTCCCAAAACTACACTTTCTTAGACTTATAGAAGGGAAACATCTTCAATACTTCAAGACACACTGATATTTGAATTTTTACTTGAATATATTCCATTTTAATCTCGATATAATCTACTATCATTAAAAATACCCCCTGATCACTCATATTTATGCGAATCCCTTCAAATTTAAGGAGACTCCAAGGAAAAAGCAAGTACCCGATGTGGGGACTATCAACTACTTAGTTTTATTCTTAATTATATTCCTTAAAATTTCTTCTCAAATAATGAATATAATTATATTATTAATAATTTTATACAATAATGTTACTATATTAAGTTTATTAACATAATTTGATCATATAATCCATCCACTAATAAAAAACGGTTGTTCTTTTATTGTGCAGATTACCACCACCACGACGTAACACGATTCATTCTCCTTCACCTCATTATAAGATTTGATATAATAATGATTTTAAAAGATTAATGCGATTTTTATGATATCATTATGCTTCAAGTACGAAAAATTTAACAAACTAATAATTATAAAACCAAAAAACAATCATCATTAGTTTATTCAGCTAAAATAAGGATACAAGGAACATAATATTTCATTCGAATTTCATAATGCTTTCATATCCATTAATATTTATTATACATAATTATATTTATTAAATATTATCATAAAAAACTAAATATATTTATTATAAAACTTTTGTAATGATATTACAAATAACCATCTCAAAAACATCCATTAACCACGATAGGTTCATGTTTGGCACGACGTGACCACCTAAATGAACAATACAATACATTTCTATAGTGGATTAATATGAGAACTTATTTACTATTTTAATATTATAAATATTTTTAAATAATGATTTCATTGTTCTAGATATATTTTAAGAACCTGGTTTTTCACTTATTTATAAACCCTTTTAATTTTGGTCAAATTATTTATATCGAACATAATATGGATTCATATTGAGTTAAATGAGGTTACAGGGGTGTCCAAGGCCTGTTAGGAGCACAAAAACATAGATGATTTGAAATATAAAATGGACAGATGGTTAGTAGAAACTGTGTGTACCATAATGCAAGACATCTCTTAAACATATAGTGTTAGAAAATGGGGTGATATGGGGCACACATTTTTAATTAGTCGTGTTCCATGGGATGCACGACTATGCCAGAAACTACAAACATGTTGCAGATCCATTATTCATGGTTGGCACATGGATTTCCTAACCATGCGGCCTAACCATATGGGTTCCCCCTCTCTATAGTGAAAGGATCACAGGTTGCGTATAGTTTGTGAAACCTTTTGATTCATTTTTTGGGTGATTTTATATAAATTCACTTAAGTTATGTTTTAAAACAAACCCTTTATCCATTTTGTTTTCTAGGATAAATAACCCCTCCTTTTGTCTCTTTTTATTTATTTGAATTCCTTTCCTAGGAATTGAGATAACTACTCTATCCTATGTTTGATGGAGCTTTAATTCGTCTCATTAGATCTTCATCGGTAAGTTCTTAATTCCATTATAGCCATTATTTGAGTTTATTTCCATTGACATGCTATTTAGATTCATGCTCATATTTATTATTTTAAAAGAATTCTTCTTTTATTAACATTTCTTTTAATCCATCTCAAACTAATGGCTGATACTGGATGAGTAGGGTCATAATAGTACGAGGTATGTGGTATATAACTCATCCCTAAAGATTCATCATTTTATTATTTGTCTTGTGTGCATGCTAATTTAATCAGGCATCATCTTTTAAATTAATATTCCTTTATTATAGTCATTAGAACAGTGTTCTATGACCCATAAAATCTATTATATTATTTTTTGGTGGTTGCATGCATAATTCCAACTAACCCATTTTGGGTTTTTTCCATAATTGGGCTCTGATGATTTGTTATGACTTTTTCTACACCATTCAGGTGTGTTTCTTGACCCTTCTCATGACGAGACCCTTTAATTAGATGAATTGTTAATTGATAATTTCAAATACAATTAATTCTAATTTCTTTACCCACCTAAGGTATGTTATTTAACTTCATAAATAAATATTAAAAGTAAATGAAAAATATATAGTATATATATGACTTGGACTAATTAAATATAATCGAATTGCCTAGTTTAAAAGATGTAACACCACATTCCATGTTAATGGAAGGTAGTGAAGTGAACCTTATAATATTACTTTGACCTGAATGTATTAATAATGTATTGAAATCATTATTAGTATTTTCACACTAATTAAAGGCCAGGATTGAACCAAATGAACATATTAAATGATTATATCATATAAGAATTAAAGAATGGTTTTATGTCCTTAACCTTGTCATGTTAATTAAAGGCATTGAATGTACATCTAAACACATTAAATGGAATTACTATTACATGGCCTAATAAATTAAATGAATTTTGTGTAAGGATCCTAGTTGTATATAGACGTTGACATCATTATAGAAGTGGTCAAACATGAGTTACCCTTTTGGATTCTTGTAGGAATGCCTTGAGCACTCATGGATTCCAATGCGATTCATAGATCCAGATTACGATTGGTGACTCCTACCATGGAACCTGATCATTTACTATTAGTGGATCGATGATATGATACTGTAGGATCCCTTCTTACTATTTTAGTATTTCTTTAATACAAACCTTACATCTATCATGGATTCAATGGACATGAGTTTCATTAGTTACTTCCTTAGGCCTAGCCATTACTAATCTATTTTTACATTTTTTGTTTTCCTCATACATAGTTAGATTAATTATTTTTGAATACAATGGATGATGCTCCTTAGATTAAACTTGTAATAATATAGATAGAATACAATTCTTCATGAGTTGTCTCAACTCCCAATGTAATGGTTTCTTTGGTTATTACCTTGGAACCTCTTCATTATTAATGTCATCTGGATACCTTGTTATATCTTGGATCATTTAATATTATCATGTCAGTGCTATTATTACCTCCTATGGAATATTTAAATAAAATAGAACATAATTAATTAATTAACTAGTTACATGTTTAGATATGAGATGAGGTATGAAGAATATACTTGGGTATTTACATTACTATACTACTTTACTTTTATATATGCATGCATGCAGAATGTTTCAGTTTATATTACAATGACTGGATGTTATAGAAATCATTGGTGGTAAACTAATATGATTTATATTACACCAAATCATGGCTTCATTTTTAGTTGTGAAAACTATGTTTATACTGGTTTTGACAAGTTAGTTGCACTGCTTCAGACACTCTATTACTTGATTTCATAGGATGGAGTTGGTAGAAGTTGATCGGGCTAGAGATCAGGATGCTAGGAATAGTTTTTGGATTATTTTTTCTAATTTTTTATATCATGTTATGCCTACTACATCGTATCCATGTTATCATTTATTATAGTGAAATGACATGTATTATCATCAACTTTTTCTTATATTTATCAATTACTCTTATTTATTGTTATTTAGTCTGCTTCTTCAGTGCCATTAGATAATTTATTTTTCAAATATTATTTTAATATTATTATATTTCTCTGTTGTTATAAACTCTATTAATGAGCTCATAGTATCCCACATACACACCCTAGGCCCTAACTGCTAGTCGGTAGCCTCTGACGTTCATGGAGACGTGCTTTAGGCCATGTACCCATCGATCTTGTTGAACCATTGAATGTAACCTAGGTACGAAATATAAAAATGTTGTATCAGAGATGGTCCATTATTGATTTACTATTTGGAGACATTATCCATGAGATTAGGAGTTCTATTAATATTGGTTATAAGCCATTCTTCTGTGTAGCTAACCCATGTTCGGGGTAAATGCAGAGTTTCAGAAATTTTATTTGTTATTATGATTTTTCCTATTACAGTTGATATTATTTAACTATTGGCTACAATGATACTATGTTCGGGTAATTATTCATATTCTTATTGATATCATTATTTATTAATGTCCTAATTAAATGAGGCCATGGATAATTGTTCATCCATCATCACATGCACCTCAAATTCACATGCCATGCATATATCCATGATATATAGGGGAATTCCACAACATGAGTTGCTCGATATGCTAGTAATTGTTGGGTGATCCTTGTTAATATATAAATATTTAGTATTATAATCATTGTCTATTATTGAGTGATTTAATATTTCAATAAATGAGGTGTATGTGCCCTCATGTATTAGAATCAATAATTTACTGAGTTGATCGATTAATTGTAATTTAAATGGGTGTCGATTCAGTGATAAAGAGTATGGAACCTAATTCAATGGGATGAAAAACTCTTTTTTTTAAATCATGATATATGGAAATGATAAATTTCAAATTATAATGTGGGATTTGACTTATAAAATGAAATGGACTCTAATAAATTATGAAGAAAGGTATAATTGGACCTCCATACAGTAGAACCAATGAAATTAAAATCTGAGAACTTACCTATAACTGGCCTTCTATGTATGGAGTTGGGGTAGTATACCCTGGGTAGTGATCCCTACTTGTTATTATTTTCTTCTTATAGTGACTAGATCTTCTCAAATCCCTTTCTTATGTATGTTATTGAAATTTTTAAACCAATTCGGCCACTATGTTCTCATTTCATGCACCGGGAAGGTGGTGATGATCTTGCTCTAGACATGGTGGGACCATATCCAATAGACTTACCGCTAAGAGTGACACTTGAGGAACCACCTATTATAACAGATATGGCTACTGATGATCAGATTCATGATTGTTTCCCAGGTTTGATGTTGTCTATGCATGGTGCTCAAATACCTACGCAAACGATGGTTGATCTGACTCGTGAGTTCCAAAAGAAGCATCCTCTCACCTTTTAGAGGAATGGTAGTTCATAGGTTGTTATGTATTAAAAAGAGGCCACCATATCTATATTTTATAATCTATATATTTCTCCACAATAATGGGTCTATATTGATGCGTATTTTTTTCTTGATTTGGCCAAGCACTAGTGGGATGTGATTACCAAGGCTGTTCTCCATCAGGCCATGGCACATGCTAATTTTTAGATAGATTTCTATGATTAGTTATTAACTCATACATTGATATCTAATTGAGATAGAGTGTTCATGAATCTCAAGAAGGGTTCTATGTCATTTATGGTATCTTCATCGCGTTTCACTGATTTATAGTGCTTTTCCCCAATTCAAGATGGTTATGACCATTCCCATGCTAGTCTCTTCATGGATGGTAACATGTAGTATATCCATAATCTAGTGAATGTATTTCTCATACTAACTTTTCTGAAATAGTTAATCCAGCTCTTATCAATGAGCATAGACATATGTATAGTGATAGTACCAGGAATAGAGGACCTGTTCCGAGGCAGTCCAGTAATTCCTCCAAAAGATTTAAATGTTCCCTCATGATTTCTTGTTAGGGAATTGGTAGCTAGAGTTACCATACTTTTAGCTCAGTGGAATTACATCATTGTGGAAGATAGAGGAATATAAAGCCTCAACTTGATAGAGACACAATGGTGTTTCGAGCTTGCAGCTGTATGGGGAATATTCATAGATTCTTTTGGACCATTCCATCAGCTGATCCACGCCAGCTCCACCTTCAGGGCAAGGTTCATTTACGCTATGGTAGGTGGGGAGTTGGAGTAGCACTGGAAGGATTAGTTGTGGATGAATTCATGGTCGAGGTTTCCAAACTCTTGATCAATAGTATTACCAAAAGAGAGTTCGTGATCATGGTAGTCCAACTATTATAGATGTCCTTGGATCATGTCAATTGCATGAACTGTAGCTGATACCTCAGTATCAATATCCAAGACCATCTACAGTATGTGGTACAAATCTAGCAGCCTCAATTATAGTATTTTCATTATTTGAAATATTTTTTTCATAATCTCTCATTTCTTTATATATGTTGGAATGTCTCAGACATGAGATACAATATTACTATGGTCTAATTTCCCATGATAATCCGTTTAGAGTTATTTCAGATGAATTATGCCAAATTAGTGATTGTTCACTTGATATATTCTATTACAATTTCTTGTGGGTCCTCATTGTTCTTAAGATGATGATATTTTATGTCGCTCTTAGGATGGATTTTTTGGTCTTGTGTCATGAATTAGTACACTAGCATCACCACAGGATGTCACTTACATCACTAGAGGAAAGCAGTTATCTACATAAGGGGATGTGGGATGTCCATGATAGTAGTTTTAGACTAGAGCATCATGGGATGGGTGGAGTGACTACCCATATTTTCAATTACTTCATGGAGTATCAAATTTTACATCAGGATGAATTTACTATAATAGTATAAAATTTCAAGGATTCCTTTCTTGATTTTTTTCTACTTTACCTATTGAGAGTGATGTGGAGTATATGATTAAGATTATTTTTGGAGAAGATTCTAATGTCCCTTCATCTATATAGGATAGAACCTACTAAGATACATGAGATCTTGCAGTAGTTATTAGATCTAGATGCTAAGGGTTTTATAAGGCCTAGTACATCTTCTTGGGGTTCACCCATGCTATTCACCAAGAATGTGGATGAGTCTCTTTGTTAATGCATAGATTATAGATGGTAAAATCAGCTTATGGTCAAGAATGTGTATCCACTCATTTGAATAAATGATCAATTTTGACCAACTCTGAGCTGCTTGGGTTTTCCTTAAAATCAACCTTAGATCAGGCTATCATCAAATGGGAGTCCAACCAACATACATACCCCATAAAAAGATTGACAGCATGCATAGTGTGTATTCATACCTTTTTATGTAGTTTAGTCAGATGAACATGCTCATCTTTATCATGGATATGACGAATTGGCTATTACACCCCTATCTGGATTCCTTTTTCTTAGTATTTGTGGATGAAATCTTGGTGTATTCTCAAACTCATAGAGACAATGATAAGAAACTTGAGATCATTTTTGATATGCTGAGAGAGCGGAAGATTTATTCCAATACTGATAATTTCCAAATTTAGATCCATAGTTTGTAATTATTGCTTAATATTATCTTGGAATCTGAAGTATTTGCTAACTTAGATATAGTGAATGTCGTAGATTCCTAGGAAAAACCCAAGAATGTGTTTGATATATATAGTTTCATAGGAATGGCGGGATATTATAGTAATTTTATATAGGACCCCTCATTCCTTGCTACAACTCATACATATAATACAATGAAGTGAATCATGTTCATATGGTAATCAGATTGCAAGAAAGCCTTTAAGGTGATGAAATAAGGTTTTGTCTTAGAGCCTATTTTAAATTTTTTAGAGCCTATAAGAGGCTGTATTGTGAAATTTTATGCATCAGTTATCAGCCTAGGAGTAGCGATGATGTAGGGGAATCAATTTGTAAGCTAAATATCTTGGTAGTTGAGGCCTCTGAGAGACACTACCAGGAGCATAACCTTGTTCTAGAAAGAATTTTCTACGAAATATGTTGCTGTAGATACTATTTGATGGGTGGGAGATTTTAGATGTATTTGGACCATAATATCGAAAATTATATATTTACATAGTGTGAATTTAATATATTAAAATAGATATGGTATGAATTTCTTCAATTCGTTGATTTTGAACTTGCCTATATATCTAGAAATGGAAATATGGCAGCAGATGCACTGAGTTGTAAAACTCAGGCACATGCCATATGAGAATATAGTAATGAATGTAAATTTAATGCCCTTTTTTTGATCTTCATTTGATGTTTTAATATAGTCATGTGAAGTCTTATCCCTTATCCCTGATGGTGACCTCTTCCCTATATTTTTTAAAAGGATGGGGTTGAAGTATCATTTATTATTTAATGTAAATCAAAGACCTATTTTTAAATGGGTAGAGGGAGACCAATTACATATCCCGAAGGCCCAGTGGGCATTTATCCTATTATATGGCCCGTAGGCCCAAATTGTTGGCCCAATTCCCATTCTGTGACTAACAATACTACAGTACTCCACATGCTACTGTACTGCACAGTCCCGATGTTGCTACCCTACCCTACCACCACTACAGTGACCTACAACCGCTACAGTTCCCACCGTTGCTATAGTGTTGCTGTTGCTACATTAGGCTACAACACTGCTATAGTCCCTGCACCCAATGGGTTTTGAACCCCCATTTTTCATGTAGGATTAATTTGTGCTTACCACTAAGACAAACCCCAACTACAACCTCTTCCATATATGTTAAGGGGAAGAGCAGACAATTCTCAGATCCTGAGGGGTTGTCTTCTCATGATTGTATTTAAGGATATGACACACCTCTATATTGGTCTGTGGATAGAGATTTCATCCTTTTAGAACATGGATAATTCGAGGTTCTTATAGATATGAGGGATGAACTGATGCGATCATCCCATTCTTCTCAATGGGGCATTTTATCTTGGGAGCTTCAAGATGTATGGAGATATGAAACAACAGTATTGGTGGCCTACGATGAAACATCAGATAACAGGCTTTATCACTAGGTATTCCTCCGGTCAGTAGGTGATTGAAGATCACTAGGGACCTACAGGCTTATTATAGACACTTGTAATAATTAAATGGTAGTGGGAAAACATTTCCATTGTTTTTAGGGTGGATTTCCAAGGTCTCTAAGAGGTAGAGACGCTGTATGTGTAGTTATTGACCCACTGATTAATGTATCCCACTTCCTTACTATATGGTAGACTTTCTCCATTGATGAGCTGGGAAGATTGTATTTCCATGAGATCATTTGACTACACGGGGTATATCGTACTATTTTTTCAGATGGATACACCTGTTTTACATCATGGTTTTGGAAGGGGTTGCTGAAGGCTATTGGGACACAAATTAATCTAAGAACAACATTTCACCATCAGAATTACGGAGTATGAGAATAGACGATATATGTTCTAAAATAAATGCTCTAGGAATGATTCATTGTTTTTGGTTGTTATTGGAAGATGTACACCCCTCTCACCAATTTCTCCTTTAATAATAGCTTTCAAGTGACAATTCAGAAGGATCCTTTTAAGGATTTTTAGGGTAGGTTTTGATGTTTAATCCTATTCTAGTAAGATGTAGAAGAGGCAGTACTAAAAGGTTCTCATATTGTGAGGGATACATTAGATAAAGTTCACATGATCAAGATGGGTATGTCAACTACTCCATATAAATATAAATCTTCTGTCAACTGTGTTGATGATCCCTACATTTTTGGGTCAAGGATCATTTTTTCCGATAGTTACCACCGAAGAATGGGAATAGAAGAAAACAAAGGAAAGGGAATATATTTCATTATTATCTGTGGTAGTTTGAGATTTTGGAGGGAGTCAAGCTGGTAGCCTATCAGTTGTTACTACCTCAGAGGTACCGTACCATGCACGACATATTCTATGTTTTACATCTCCACCATTATCATACTAAACGATATAATAATTTTCATCTCATTCAATTTTAGTAAGATTATGATTCTAACTTTTAGAAATATCATATAAAGATAAATTACTAGAGCATGATGGATCTCTAAGGGTGGTCTGTCCTTCTAGTGCTGATTCTATGGATGAACAACTATGTACAGAACAAGAGTTCGGATCAAGAGGTCGACAAACATGCCCAGTGGCCAAATTTTTTATCTCAATGTATGTCGCTACCTTTGGAAGGTGATGTCAGGGAAAAATTCTTTTAAGGGAGGACGAGTGTAAGAATACAACTTTTCTCTAAGGTATTTCACTTTTTAATTTTTTTCTAATTATTCATTTTGGACCAAATAAGGAATCCTACTGAGTAAATAAAGGTTACAGGCATGTCCAGCACTTTTTTAGGGCTAAGAAACCTAACTAGTTTGAAAAATACACAGGCCACAAAGTTATAAGAAACCATTCAAGCCATGAAAGAAAATATCTCCTAACTATGGGGTGTTGGATTGTTAGATTATATGGGTAAAAAGATTTTACCTAACAAAACTATAGGGGCCACATGACTATTCGAAAAAAATTAGACATGTTTCAAATTCATCATTCATGGTTGGATTTTGGTTTCCCAATGTTTGCAACCTAAATTTCTAGGTTCCCCCTCCTTACAGTAGAAGGATCACAGTTTGAGAACATTTTTTCTAACGGTGTGGTTCTTTTTTTGTGAGATTTTTGGGAAATTAACTTTTTTTATGTTTTAAAACAAATCCATTCTCATTTTTGATCCATTATTAAATACCCCTATTTTCTCCCTTTTTATAGTTTATATGGACTAACCTCATAATTGAGAGAAATCCACCATCTGAAGTACAATAGTGATTCTATTTGTCTCAGTGGTTATTATACTATATGTTGTTAAATCATTTTTATCCATTCATTGTTTTTATTTATATCAATAACCCTATTTAGATACATGCTCATATTACCTATTTTTAGGGCATTAGTCCGTACTTCTGAACTCTTATAATCCTAGCCAAACTAGTGGTTGATACTAGTTGATTATATTCATAAAATTATGAAGTAAGTGGTCAATAAATCATCCCTCAATATTCACCATTTCATAGTTTTCTATGTTCACATTCTGATTTCATCAGTTTCTAGCTGTTGAATTAATATTATTTTATTGTATCTATTTGAAACATGTTCTATGTCTATGTCGTCTACATTATTATTTGTTGGTGGTTATATCTAAAATATTTACCACCCCATGTAGGGTGTTTTCCATAATTGATCTTTAAGGGTTGGTTATGACTTTTTCTCCCCTGTTCAGGTTTGTGTCTTGACCCTACTAATGGTAATCCACTATAAATATATGAATTTTGAATTTACAAGGGATAGAACAATGTATTTTTATCACTTGAACATCCTGATTAATGATATATTACTCGAGAAAAAAATATTAAATGGAAGTGGAAATTATATATATATATATATATATATATATATGAATTGTCCTCATTAAATATAATTGAAAGACTTGGTTGCACCCCCATAGAACCCTTTTCCATGTTAATGGAAGGTAGATGAGTGAAGCTTATCACATGAATATGTCATGAATATATTAATAAAAGGTTTAATTTATAGTCAGACTTGTCAAACTAATTAAATTCATCGCTTGAACCAAATAAACATATTAAATCACTATGTCATATATGAATTAAAGAATGTTTTAATTTCCTTATCCTTGTAACATTAATGAATGGCATGGAATAAACCATTAATCTTATTTAGTGGTATGATTATTACATGGACTAATTAATTAAATGAATCTATTGTAATGTTCCTAATTGTATCCCGACCGTGACGTCATTTTAGGAATGGTCAGAGTCGAGTTACTTTTTTTGGATTTCCGAAGGAATGACTTAACTACTCATGTACTCCATTCCAATTCAAAGATGCCAGTTTCCAAGGATGTGACACACATTGAAACTCAATATTTTTCTATCAGTGGATTCCTGGAATGACACCATAGTATCCATCCTTACTATTACAAGATTATATGGATATACTCTTTTGATCCAACATAGATTCTTCCAACATGATGTTCATTCGTTACATCCTTGGAGATATCCATTTCATATCCTGTTTTACCTTGGATTTTTTCCTTTGACTAGATTAGATTTATTATTATGGAATTACTTGGATTATTTTCTTTGGATTAAACTCCTTCCCCTATATCCAAGATACAGTTCTACCTGAGTAGGCTCAATCCTTGAGGTCAATTTTTACTTGGTTATTAACATGAAACCTATTCATTATTATTGTAATTAGGATTCCTTTATATATATTGGATCTGTCATTATAATCATGTTAGTCCAGGTATTACATCACATGACATATTTAAATAAATTAGGACTTATCTAATTAAATAACTAGTTAAAATTTCATACACTAGCTGAGGGATGAAAAAGGTACTTAGGTATTCAAATTACAATATTTCTTTACATTTATATATACATGCTTTCAAACTATTTATGTTTATATATAATGTACCATATGTTATATATTCCATTGGTGGTGGCCTATTGTGATTTATGTCATACCCTAGCTATGAGGCATTGGTACCTGAGAAGACTACATGTTTGAAGGAGTTGAAAAGGGAAGAATACTAAATCAGACTATTTATTTCATGATATAATAGGATAGATCAGATAACAGATGATTAATACGGAGCTTGGGATGTTGTGGATATTTTTTTGGATTAATTTTTTATTCCTTTTTATATAATTTTATGGCTAATTTTTTTGATCGTTAATTTCAGGTTTTATATTGACATGACATGTATCATTATCATCTTTTGTTGGTTTATATAATTTAATCATATTTTTTGTTATTTAGGGTGATTCTACCATTCCATTTTATTATTTATATATATTATCCTATTCTCCCATCATTCTGTATTACTATTTTGCTACACTATTGTAATGAGGGAATAATCTCCCCACTGACACACCGTAGGCCATCACTACTAGTTGGGAGCACTTGGCATTAGAGGAGATGTGCTTGGGGCCACGTGGGCCACTGGACCTTAGAAAAAAGTGATTGGTACCTGGTTTTGGGATGTCACATGGATTATATCAATACCTAATTCATCGATTAAAGAATCATCATTCATTCATAAAAAATCACAAAAAATTGTTTATTATCGAGTTTACCATCAAGTATTCTGTCTAAAACGCACATAAAAGGAATTTGAAACATATTAAATTATTATAAATTACCCCTTAAAATATATTTAATTCCCATTTAATAACACATATTGTATGAAGTATGAATATGAACACACTTATTATGGAACGCGTACAAGTGTTAAAAAAATGTAAACTCAAATATGGAAAATCAGTATAATTCTAGTAGAGAATGACTATTTATGATGACAATATTTGAAAATGAGCATTATTAAGGATATTAATTAATATATTACATTTTATATGTCTATTTTACATGAGGTTAAAGTACAATTGAATAATTCTAGATAAGAGGTAAGTGGTTTTCTATCTCAAACTCTTATCCTTGAGGATAACATTATTATTTTATCTAGGAAAACATTAGGTTATGTATGTAGAACAAATAAAAATATTGACTGTTTTGTTATGTGTTAAATCCATGCCCAGATTGTATGTTGTTCTGTTAAAAGCTTTTTACATTAAATGTATAGAATTAAGCACCTTAAATACTAAAACAGTTTCCCAAAGACATATGTATTCAAAGGAAATTAAGGGAATTAGTGGTCAGTTGAGAATCATGGGAATACAATGTGGACAATGGGATGAAATAAAGTGATAGATCTTCCATAAGTGATAAATATGGGAAAAAAATGTCATGGGGGTTAGAATAAGTGAATGTGTGATTATTACAATTTTAGATAAGAAGGAAACAAATCTCACTTATTTAAGGGAATATTATAGGATATTTATGTTTGTGCATTAACTATAGGTAGAAGGGATATTATATGAACTAAATTACCCAAACATCAACAAAATTTATCTCATAAAAGGAAAAGGGGTAATGTCCATGATTATGTGGTTACTATGACTAAATCCATCATTCCTAATGATATGGGGGTGGGTACTTTGATTATTTCATGAATGTTAGAAAATGTTTTATTTGATTCAATAACATTAAACTGTTTTATTTATTTAATTATTTTTTGAGATATATGAGATTAGAAGATTTTAAATAAGTTAAAAAAATTGTTACATGGGTCTAAAGGATGTTATTTTACATTTTTTGCATTGAATGATGGGAAGCATGTCACTAGGGAGAGTGTTACTGTAACAAAACACCTCTTTGGTCACTCATTTATTCACAATAAAATCAGCAAAGTGATTTTTTTTAAAACAATATGTGTGTAATTATGTAATTTTTAGTGGAAAACCTATCCCTAAAATTAGCCCATTTCAATATCATATTTAATGAGAGGTGAATCATTCCCATCCCAACAGCTTTAACAATGGTAGTAGTGTCACATTAAAATGATATGTTGCAAAAATATCATTTCCTAAAAATGTAGAATGATAGAATAAGAACAATAATTTCTACTTTTAGGGAAGTGATATCACCATAATGACCATATGGTATTTCCGCCACATGACTATTATGATCTCTAAAAAAGGCCCAATATCATGAAGCCTCATGATTTCACCTTGCGATCCAGTAAGGGTTTTCACTTAGTCCAACCAAACAATGAGGGATTATCAAAGGGATCAAGTGTGAAACATGTTTTAGGAATATTAACTGTGATGTTTAGTCACCTTAGGATAGTGAGGCCCCTCACCATGTTGTGGCAGTATTCAACATGAATCAAGATGGAATTTTTCACTACCACTATAATATCATCACTGAGCGTTTGAGAATTGAAGTAATTATGGACATGAATGGTTATTTTTCTACTTATCCATATAATATGAATAAACTCTGTACATTATACCGTAAATAGGATTTTATATTTCCTATATAAATGAATGATGAGAATAGAAAATAATAAATTATTGGAAGGCTTAGATTACATGTGATGGATCTCGAAGATATCAAAGACAAAATTACAAATAGAGGAAGTGGGTTGACAACTCCTAGTGATATGATAAAAATACACCATATATTAGTTACATATGACCCAATTTGATCAAGGAGATATCCCAACATTCTAGATATTTTCATCAATATGTAGCTTATTGGTAGAGAGTCTCTAGTGTAGTGTTCATCTAGATGATAAAAGCCATTTTTTTTAAATTTCCATTCCATTTTTGGATTCATTGATGTAGGTGAATATAAATGTTCATGGAGTCAGGGATTAATTTTTGTGATGTTTCCCATATGATCATATCCTCATGGTTTAGAAAATAATAGTTATAAAATAGTTGAAGCAATATCATCAGGAAGGATATCCAAATTAGTCATTTGGTCTCTAATTGAGATGTTATGATCAATATTGTTATTACAAGAGGTAATTCAGTCAATAAATGGAGCACCCGTCTATTTTCCTACCAAAATATACAAGTGTAGTTCATGTTGAAAAGCTAGGGAGAGTACATGTAAATATTCTAAAAGGCATTTTCACCCCAAGACAAATGGAGGAGACCATGTAACTCAAGTTTCCTAATATAGGACAGGTCAAAAATCTAGATATGGGGAAGCCGAAGGAGTAAAAATTATTTTTGACTAACCTAAAAATAATTTTAGCAAGTAGATATAGGTTTAAAAATTATAGATTTATAATTCTAATCCTACTAATGATATCAGGCATAGAACATATTTTACAAGAGGATGTAATAATCTTTATTTGAAAAATACTGCCACTCAAAACAAATACCTCATGATCAAGATAATGGATTTAATAGTTGATACATTCCAAGAATACACCAATAAGGTATATAACATCTTTGAGATCAGCACATACAGAATAAGACTAACACTTCCTACTATTGGGGGGACATCCATTTCCAAGAGGCCAGAGTTCTTCTAATCTAACTCTAATAATTGGTAAAATGAGAAGCCCAAGGTCTTCCCTAATCCTTGTGAATTCCAAGATAAGTAAAATGGATAAAACCTTCCCTTATTCTAAGATCATTAATTATATAATATTTATTGGAATCTAGAATATTCTTAAGAAAATAAATGAAGGATCTTCTACAACTAATTTAGTAACATGACACACGTTCATAATTCCTAAGTTTAATATGGATGTTGAGGATATTACTCCTATTACCATGAGAAAAAATGATAATATAACTAGAAAATAATATATCGGATGGAACTGAGGTCCCTATAACCACCATGATAGTTTTAATTTCACTCTTTGATGCCATATGAAGAACAATCCTATTAATAAAATCCTGTATAATGAAAAAGATGATATATTAAAGAGGATCCCCTTGTCTCACCACACTATAGAATTTAATGTTTCCTTCCATGGAACCATTTTTATGAATAAATATATAAGAATACCCATGAATAGATTTGATCTAATAAATAAATATCATGTTTTAGCGAAATATGTGAAGAACATTACTAATAAAACCATAGTCAATTGTGCCAATATATTTTGTCTTGAAAAACATAAGATAAATGTTTCCTCCCATGGTTTGCTTTTGATGGACATTGACACACTCCAAGGTAGTGATCATGAAGTCAATGATGTTTATCTATTTGGAAATCCAAAATGGTCCTAGGATATAATTCTATCATAGATACTTGAAACTCTATAGGAACGATTCTTTTTAATAATTTTGTGAAGTGTGTTGAAAAGATAAAATAGTATGAAATGGGTGATATCACTGGAATTATACACTATTGGGATAATGAAAATAAACTCTGAATTGAGGATTTGATTTAAGGATCCTCCTTTAAATAATAGTACGACATGCTTGAAAACATCATTATGAATGACATCCCATTAAAAATGGAAAAAATTATTTGGAAATACTTTTTTCTTAGTGAAATTTCTTTTTTAAGACAAACTACTACTTCCGTGATTTCAATATGCATGGTAATAGAGGTATGAAATGGGTTTTCTTCCCTAGTGATCAATTTAGGATTGATATTATCCTATAACCTCACATTACTTTGAGGGCCACTGAAGAGATTCATGTTGAAGGAAACAATGTGGCTGGAAAGAGCTTGCCATTACTGAAGAAAACAATCTCCATATAGGATAAGAGAGAGTGGCTTATTGGCCCTTCTAAAATATTTAATGAAATTGATGAACTTAGTGTTCATATCCCCATTATTAATCCACCTGACTTTGAAAATTTATATTCAAATTCTATCACTGAGATTGATGAGATTTTGTATCTTAGAGGACATAACAACTCTTGAAAAATATCTCTTGAGAAATTATTCCTAGGAAGAGATTTTTACAGATCATTAAGAGAAAATTTAGGGGAATAAATCTCTCCATAATGATGGGTAAACCTTCTTTTGATCTACACTTTTATTTTTATCTTTAGAATTTTGAGTTATAGGTGCATACTAGTGGATTGGAATTGAACTCATGTGAGACCCACATGTCTTGGACAATTTTAGTGCATTCTGAAAGAATAGTCCATGAATTGTGGAATCTAAAAAGAATAAACCACCTCTTCTCATTATTAATAAATATCACCCAGATGGGGTGGTGATCAAATTTAGGTTTAAACAAAGTAACATAATAAATAGATCTCCAATTTCCAAAAAAGGCATCATTGAAAAGGCCCTATCAATTCTACTTGATCTCATCCCATCTAGGTTCCCTCTGTACGAGGTAATTTTTTCACCCAAGAGATTAATTTATATTTAGCTATATTCTCCAACATAGGCTCTAGAAACTTTAATAGAGGCAGTACTAAAAATAGGTTTTATTTTCTGATCAACATAATGGATTGAGTTCAAATCCCGAATAATGACCATGGAGTCCACAATATTACCAAACATACCATTCATATGAATCCATTATGATCTCATATAAATATTGTCCTATATTATGATTTACCATGTTATTTTGAACCAAAATACAATGTCATTCTAGGTTGGAAGCATTCTGAATTATATGAATAATTAAGTACCCACTCATGAAAAATGGGTTACCCTGAATAGAGTAGTTTATATTTGGCTCAGAGATGAAAATTAAGTCAGGTTTTTACCTTCCAGTAAGTACCCTAAAGGAACATTTTGTTCTAGGGTATGCTATTCCATATAAATTCCAAAAATGTATCTTCATATTTATTTTAATTTGGTGGTGAAAACCCCCATTTATATTATCTCTATTTACCGAAATCATTTTTAATTTATAGAGGGTATTTAATTCATGGAATTAGAATAAAATTGTATCCCCCTTGGAGTGACATCAATGTGGGCCTGTGATGGCACTATAAATCATCTTTTCAGTTTCATGATAGGAGTTTATTTTGTTCTATATTCCACTAATTGTTGGATGTGGTATCACATGAATTATTATCTATCTCAATAGATAGTTTATGTCCCACTGTAAAATCAACCAATGACTTGTCGAGTTGAATGGCTACATTTAAATCCATATAAATTAGATAAATTATATATTCTTCATATTTCATTGAAAATGAAATTGGGAGAATATATGATGATAGAGCCAAAATATGGTTGATAGAATCCTCTTTGTTATTACACTTCTTTTCAGAATCAACTTATGTGTGCAATGTCTCAATGATTTCAACTGAGATATTCTGCTGTTGTTCTTACTCATCAACTAGTGCACCCCACAAAGTGCTTGTACTTACAATATTGTCCCATTTAAATCCCTTAGCATGGTCATTCATTTCATTTTTTCCATTTTCTACTTGATTCGACTTCTTACCAATTGAGACCTACTTTCAGACCCAGGTGCTATTAGCTGGCTTGACCAGGTTTTATACAGCTGGAAATTTCATTGAATCATGACCCCCATTTTTCAGTGATCAAAATTTTGATACAGGTTCAAAAATTCAAAGCTAACCACCAAATGGTAATCATTTGCAACCAGAGAGACTCGTTCTGGTGAAGGTGTCTCCATATTAATCTTTATCATCATCGTTTCATGTAAACTAATGTATCCATTTATAGTACATTGATGAATCTTTATGGGGTTCCTATTTCAGAATCCAACTCATTGAGGATTTTTGGATGCTAATAAACCTTTGGGATCCCATGAATCCTAGTCCAAAACAGAGAAATGGGACACCTTTGGTGAAAAGACCCGTAAAATTCAAGGGAAATTTTTTCTTAATTTTATTTAGAATTTTACAAGAGCGCGGTTTCTGACGGCACCTGATTCCGAGGCCCGGTGTGCCCGGAATCAATTTCCGAAGTTTGGCTCGGGTACATTCAGTGAACGAACAAGCGAGAATGTCTAACTTTTGATCCGGTGCTCGGAATTGAAATCCGAGGACACCGATGAACTCGCAGCACCGATATTCGCTTAAGAAGACCTTTTCCGAAGTTGCGTTTTCCTAGGAGGAGATGTTTAATTTTTTGGATGAAATGAAGAGTAAAATAAATTTGTGATACAATATTTATTTTATATATTTAAAGTGGTTATAATCTTTTGTTGGAAGTTGGGTGGTTTAACCACTTAAGAGAGGATTAAGGTGAGGAGGGGCCCACCCGAGCCCCACCTTTTCAAATTCCCTAACTCCCCTCTCTCCCTCTTAAAAGCTTGACAACTTAACACTTAATTAATTATACAACTCATGTATAATTATTAAGTGAGTTTAATTTGAGTTTTGAAATTCAAACTCTTGAATTTCAAAGGTTGGGTTGTGTTAATAAATTAAGTGTGAGCTTAATTTATTTTTGGTTAGTTTCTTTGTTACTTGAGAGGTTTGGGAGAATCGTTGAGAGACTTGAAGATCTTCTTCGTCTTCGATGAAGAACGTGAAGAATGGTTCTTCTCCGACAAAGAACATCGATCCCACGACCTTCAAGACTCGGCGTCCTGGATTCTTCTGTCTTCATCTTCCTCCTCGACAAGGGAGAAGTCGCCGACCGTGGTGATCATCTCCAACGCCAACATACCTCCCTTCTTCGTCATAGCGACAAGTGAAGAGACGTCGTTTCCTCCTCAGACGCACCCCGACGTCCACGGAATCTACGTCCGACGCCGCGATGCCTTTCTCCGCGATAACCGACGTGCGACGTCAATTTTTCATGGTAGGGGTTGTTGTTAATTTTTTATTTATTTATCCTTGTTCGTGGTTCTAGCATGACTAATGTGAGGATTTTAAATATGTGTTATTGTTTAACGTGAGGGGGCCGGACTGCATGAACACGGCCGAACCCCCTCCTTTGTTCTTGATGATTTATCTTGCGGTTGAAACAAGATGGAGTGGTACCGTCGCACCACGCGGATAATCACACGTTTATAATGCGTGGCGCCGTCGCGCCGCGTCGAAGGGAATCAAAGGTGCAGCGGAGGGGCGCGGTGCCGTCGCACCATGCCGGACGACGAACACCGCGGCCGGTTCCGGGCCGCGGTGAGACGGGAAGACCGGCGGTACGCTGGGCCGCCGGCGTCAGAAACCGGAAGGGGACCGGCTTGCTGGTCCCGTTGGAGAAAAACCGGCCAGCCAGGTGGCCGGCCGGAAGGTCAAAGACCGGGGGAATAAATTCCCCCGGTCAACTCTCTAAACCCCCCCCCCCCATTTATGAGGGGGGCGGTTCCTTTGAGGGGGGGCAGGCGGCCCCCCGGTTTCTTCAAGCAGCCCCCCACGAGGGGGGCCAGATCTCAAAAGGGCGCGGCTCTTAAGCCGCGCCGCCAGGTGGAAGCGGGGGCTTAGCCCCCCGCGCGTGACATCAGCGGCGCCAGGTCGCGCCGCCGCGCCGGTCCGCCACCGGCCGGGCCGGGTCGGACCCCGGTCGGGTCGACCAGTTCGGGTCGACCCGGTTAGGGCCGACCGGTACGGGTCAACCCGGTTAGGGCCGACCGGTACGGGTCGACCCGGTTAGGGCCGACCCAGGGGGGGTCAGGCCGGGTCGGCCCGGACCCGGACCCCCCGTTTTCGAGACAAATTCGATCTTTTGGCCATAACATGAGCCACGGACCTCCGAATGACGAACCGTCTGCGGCAACACGATCCATGGATCGAGACGGTCGTTTCGGTGTATCGCACTAAATGTTTTGTAATACTTTGAGTTCGGCAGGGTTGGTTCGTACACGAAACCAACCGGGCCTTCGGAGCGGAAACGCTCATATCTTGAGCTACGGACGTCCGATTGATGTGCCGTCAGCTTTGTTGTGTTCCTCTTAGTGAGGCGGATCTTTTGGCATACTCCGCCCGAGGTTTGGACGCAGGTGGAGTACGGTCGGGTTGGTTTTGCCTTAAAAACCAACCGGGCCCTGGGGACGAAAATGTCAATAACTCTCAGACCGGGCACCCGATCGACGCGCCGTCTGTTGCGTTGAGTTCCTGTAGACGGTACGGAACTTTTGGATATATCAACTCTGGACTTTGTGACAGTTGATGTATCAGCCTCTCGGCTCGTGGAGCGGACCCTCCTGTACGAGCTTGCTGGGTGCGGGAACCCTAGTGCTGGCTGCGACTGTCACTGTGACTACTGCTACTGCTACTGCTACTACTGCTACTGTGACTGCGACGACGACAGTACAGAGATCCTGTGTGGATTCGACGACGACGACTACAGCACTCAGCGATCCTACGTGGATCAGTGCTACAGGTCCTGTGTGGGCCCGATCCTGTGTGGGTCCGATCCTGTGTGGGTCCTTAAGGTCAGCGGTCCTGTGTGAACCAGCGCCTACAGGTCCTGTGTGGGCCCGATCCTATGTGGGTCTTTTGCGGGGGCTAGTTACCTAATGATCCTTCGTGGGTCTGACGATTTAGATGGATCAGAGATCATCTTTATCGTCCTTTGAAGAAGTATACCTGTGTGAGCTGAATCCTGTTGCTTTCCTGTGTGGATTGTGTTGTGATATCCTGTGTGGATTACGTTTACTTTCCTGTGTGGAATACGTTTACTTTCCTGTGTGGATTTCATTTTGCTTTCCTGTGTGGAATACGTTTACTTTCCTGTGTGGATTTCGTGTTGCTTTCCTGTGTGGAATACGTTTACTTTCCTGTGTGGATTTTGTTTTGCTTTCCTGTGTGGAATACATTTACTTTCCTGTGTGGACTGAGTTGTACTTGGGCTCGGGGGTTGGAGCATATTTGAAATTGATGACTTAGGTATATGTATGGGCATATACCTAAGCAGTGTCGGTTGTTACTTCGTGATTGTACTTTTCTTTGTGGTTTATCCTTTGTGGATTTTGAGAGAACTTCAGGGGTCTCGGGGTCCCTACTGAGTATCATATACTCACCCCTGCACGGGCTTTGCCCGCACTACGTTGTGTTGGTTGCAGACGACGGACAGCGTTGATCTTAGCAGAGGATTGCAGAGCAGGACGGTACCTGGAGGTGGACCACTGGGGGAAACGTGCTTGGAGCGGACGGCGGGACCCATGGAGCAGTGGAGCTATATGTACCCACCCTTCAGGTGGGATTTCCAGGGGACAGCTCAGTGTAGCGGCATTTACTTTACAGTTGCTGTTTTCCCTTTCAAGTTGTACTTTACATTCAGTTTGGGCTTGTATACTGGCCCATTTACTTTTCCGCACTTTCAGTTGTACTCTGCTTTTTCTTAGTGTTTACTTTCCACTTGCTTACTCTGTGGTGTTTGTTTACTTTACAAAGGCAATGCCTTCCCTTTTTACCGAGATTTACGCCTTGGTGCTAGTCGCCAACCCCTGGCCTATGGAAGGCGGGCTTGGGGTAGTCACGGCACGGACCCCGAGGGCGGGTCGTGACAAATTGGTATCATAGGAGTTCAGTTCTACCGTGAACTCTGATCTTTTCTATGTGAAGCAATAATGTTTAGCGTATTGAGTGTGGTTATCAGTCCAGGGAGTCCAGTGTTGGTGCGGCGGCCGACGTATCCGTACACCAGGACCCTGACTTCTGATTTCCGACTTAATACACGAAAACATTGATTGCGTGTATGTTTCAAAGTTTTCTTTGTGATTTCATTATGTCAGCTCACCAGGTATACTGTTTGACCGTGGCGCACCTATTTCCTATTCAGGATGGCCCCACGACGGCAGCCAGCTAGGGTTCCGAGAGTCGAGTGTGACGACAGCCCACCGAGCGACGAGGCTTCGGTGTAGGGCCCTTTGTCAGCAGTGGCACCGACGGTAGTTCTACCCGCCGAGCCCCTGATGCTTCCAGCACCAGCCGCTGACGATGCGCGTCGCCTCAGCACACTGCATGAGTTTCAGTGCCAGCGACCACCCAGGTTTCGCGGGGAGACGGATCCCCAGGCAGCAGAGGACTGGCTGGAGGTCGTGGTACGTGTGTTTAGGCTAGTGAGGACACCAGCAGACCTCATGGTGATCCTCTCTGCGAGCCTACTACACGCAGCAGCAGGACGATGGTGGAGCTTGATTCTCCAGGTGCAAGACGAGGCATCTCTACTTTGGACGGACTTTGAGAGCCTTTTCCGCTCGGAGTTCGTCCCAGCCACCCTTCGTGCGGTGCGTATCCAGGAGCTTCTACAGCTGCGGCAGGGAAGCATGACGGTCGCCCAGTACTCGGTGAGATTTACTGATCTCTCGCGCTACTCGACCGACATGGTACGGGACCCATTCTTCCAGGCCCGGACCTTCGAGCAGGGTTTGAGACACGAGATCAGGGCATCACTGATCTCCCTCATCATACCGACTCAGACAGGAGTACTGGAGCGGGCCCTTTTGATCGAGAGCTTCCTTGATGAGTCTGCACCAGCACCGAGACCCACCGTAGGGCGGCACGTGGCGGAGTCTTCCACGGCAGGCAGTCGACGGATGACTCAGGGGTCCAGACAGACCAGACCTTCGGGCAGACGACCTCAGGACACTGGCTCAGCAGTGCGGGGAACACAGCGCGGAGCAAGTCTTTCGAGTGGAAGACAGTGCTATGCATGCGGCGGGCAAGGTCACATGGCTCGTGACTGCCCGACCCACCATGCAGAGGAGCAGCAGACGGTTGAGGAACCACCTAGGCAGAGGCAGAGGTTCAACCATGGAGGTCCGCAGGGAGGAGGCGGACGAGGCAGAGGAGCTGGCCGAGCAGCAGGTGGTGGGCGACGTTTTGAGGCTCTACCACCACCACCACCAGGAGGTCCACCCCGACTCAGGGGAGAGAACAGCTTCAGGCAGCTGAAGCTTACGATCATGGAGCTCCGGAAGCGGGTGGACTAGTGCAGGACTAGCTCCAGGCATAGAGGCCTTGGCCCATAATGCCTCTAGCTTCGTAGTTTGTGTTGCCTTGTGACCTTGTTCTTTAAGTTGAAGTAATAAAAGACACTTTCCTTGGTGACTTTTGTTTTCTTGTCTTTTTTTTGTTTTTACTAAGAGGTGCTGGTTAAAAACTGTTGACTTTACCCTCACTTGTGAGATTCGTACTGGAGGAAACCCAGTGACCACACACTGATGCCGACAGTGTGACTCAACCCTTGGAGGCGAGAGTAACGGTTGGATCTCTTGGTAGCAGCGTCGAGGCCTTACGACGTCATCCATGCCATGAATTAACTAATCATGACGGGATTGCCTGTATTAGGCAAGGAACGTGGTTCATCCAGGGGATGAGACCGGATTTCACTTTTCGGCAAAGGAGAAATCTTTGCAGCTAGCCTCTTTGCAGATATCCTTCGTGGATTGTGATGGAGAAGCCTTCCTCCAGTCTCTCACAGTCACCCCTCCTCTACTACAACAGGTCAGAGAGGCACAGCGTGAGGACGCTGACTGTGAGACACGGCATGCACAGATATCCTCAGGACAGGCACCTAATGGTTTCTCCCTTGGAGCAGAGCACGACATCCTTTTCAGAGGATGTACCATGGTACCAGTCGCTTTACGAGAGGAAGTGCTGAGAGAGTTTCATACTTCTCCTTTTGCGGTACATCCTGGAGTGGAAAAGATGTACCAGTACCTCAGATGACAGCACTGGTGGCCGGGCATGAAGAAGGCAGTAGCAGAGTTCGTTTCTCAATGCCTCACCTGCCAGCAGGTGAAGGCAGAGCATCAAGTACCAGCGGGCTTGGTACATCCCTTGGAGGTTCCGGAGTGGAAGTGGGACGGCATATCTATGGACTTCATGACTGGACTTCCACGCACTTCCAGAGGTCACGACTCCATATGGGTGATTGTTGACCGACTCACCAAGTCGGCACACTTCTTACCCATTAGAGAGCAGGGCTCAGTGGAGAGCTTGGGACGTCTCTACGTTCAGGAGATTGTGTGGCTCCACGGCGTGCCATCATCTATCGTCTCCGATCGAGATGCTAGCTTTACTTCCCGGCTTTGGAAGGGGTTACAGTAGGCGTTCGGGATGCAGTTACGTCTGAGCACAGCCTTTCACCCTCAGAAGGATGGTCAGATGGAGAGGACCATTCAGACTCTCGAGGACATGCTCCGCGCATGTGTCCTCGACTTTGGTCGCAGCTGGGAGGACCACCTACCTTTGGTGGAGTTTGCGTACAACAATAGCTACCACTCCACCATCGGGATGGCACCGTATGAGGCGTTGTACGGCCGACCTTTTAGATCTCCTTTGTGCTGGACAGACCCTGGGGAGTCAGCACTGATGGGACCGGAGATGGTCCAGGCCACGACAGAGAAAGTCCAGGTCATCCAGGAGCGGATGAGGACAGCTCAGAGCCGGCAGAAGTCATACGCTGGCGACCACGTCTTCTTGCGGGTCTCACCTCGACGTGGTATTCAGAGATTTGGCTGAGGCGGCAAGTTATCTCCGCGCTTCATCGGACCCTTCCAGGTCCTTAGTAGGATTGGTGTGGTGGCTTATCACCTGGCTCTACCACCTCAGTTGCACCGGGTGCACGACGTCTTCCACGTGTCTCAGCTGAGGAGATACGTGCACGACCCGGCACACATCATTGACCTGGGGAGCTTGACGTTGACGATGGGGTGACTTTTACGGAGGTCCCAGTGGAGATGGAGGATTGACAGGAGCGGGTCCTGCGTGGGCGATCGATTCATCTTGTGCGCATCATATGGCAGCACGGGAACCTCCAGGAGAGCACATGGGAGCGGGAGGCTCAGATGCGTGCTCAGTACCCTCATTTGTTTCCCTAGTTTTTGATGTATCTTTACGGGGACGTAAAGCCATGAGGTGGGAGTAATGAAAAGACCCGTAAAATTCAAGGGAATTTTTTTCTTAATTTTATTTATAATTTTACAAGAGCGCGGTTTCTGACGGCACCTGATTCCGAGGCCCGGTGTGCCCGGAATCAATTTCCGAAGTTTGGCTCGGGTACGTTCAGTGAACGAACAAGAGAGAATTTCTAACTTTTGATCCAGTGCTCAGAATTGAAATCCGAGGACACCGATGAACTCGCAGCGCCGATATTCGCTTAAGAAGACCTTTTCCGAAGTTGCGTTTTCCTAGGAGGAGATGTTTAATTTTCTGGATGAAATGAAGAGTAAAATAAATTTGTGATACAATATTTACTTTATATATTTAAAGTGGTTATAATCTTTTGTTGGAAGTTGGGTGGTTTAACCACTTAAGAGAGGATTAAGGTGAGGAGGGGCCCACCCGAGCCCCACCTTTTCAAATTCTTTAACTCCCCTCTCTCCCTCTTAAAAGAGTGACAACTTAACACTTAATTAATTATACAACTCATGTATAATTAATAAGTGAGTTTAATTTGAGTTTTGAAATTCAAACTCTTGAATTTCAAAGGTTGGGTTGTGTTAATAAATTAAGTGTGAGCTTAATTTATTTTTGGTTAGTTTCATTGTTACATGAGAGGTTTGGGAGAATCGTTGAGAAACTTGAAGATCTTCTTCGTCTTCGATGAAGAACATGAAGAATGGTTCTTCTCCGACAAAGAACATCGATCCCACGAACTTCAAGACTCGGTGTCCTGGATTCTTCTATCTTCATCTTCCTCCTCGACAAGGGAGAAGTCGCCGACCGTGGTGATCATCGCCAACGACAACATACCTCCCTTCTTCGTCATAGCAACAAGTGAAGAGACGTCGTTTCCTCCTCGGACACACCCCGACGTCCACGGAATCTACGTCCGACGCCGCGATGCCTTTCTCCGCGATAACCGACGTGCGACGTCAATTTTTCAAGGTAGGGGTTGTTGTTAATTGTTTATTTATTTATCCTTGTTCGTGGTTCTAGCATGAATAACGTGAGGATTTTAAATATGTTTTATTGTTTAACGTGAGGGGGCCGGACCGCATGAACACGGCCGAACCCCCTCCTTTGTTCTTGATGATTTATCTTGCGGTTGAAACAAGATGGCATGGTGCCATCGCACCACGCGGATAATCACACGTTTATAATGCGTGGCTCCATCGCGCCGCGCCGTGGAAGGATCATCAAGAACGCGACGCCGTCGCGCCGCGTCGAAGGGAATCAAAGGCGCGGCGGAGGGGCCCGGTGCCGTCGCACCGCGCCAGACGACGAACACCGCGGCCGGTTCCGGGCCGCGGTGAGACGGGAAGACCGGCGGCACGCCGGGCCGCCGGCGTCAGAAACCGGAAGGGGACCGACTTGCTGGTCCCGTTGGAGAAAAACCGGCCGGACAGGTGGCCGGCCAGGTGGCCGGCCGGAAGGTGAAAGACCGGGGGAATAAATTCCCCCGGTCAACTCTCTAAACCCCCCCCCCCATTTATGAGGGGGGGCGGTTCCTTTGAGGGGGGGAAGGCGGCCCCCCGGTTTCTTCATGCAGACCCCCATGAGGGGGGCCGGATCTCAAAAGGGCGCGGCTCTTAAGCCGCGCCGCCAGGTGGAAGCGGAAGATTAGCCCCCCGCGCGTGACATCAGCGGCGCCAGGCCGCGCCGCCGCCGGCCGGGCTGCGCCGGACCGCGCCGCCGCGCCGGTCCGCCGCCGGCCGGGCCGGGTCGGGCCGACCGGTTCGGGTCGACCCGGTTAGGGCCGACCGGTTAGGTTCGACCCGGTTAGGGCCGACCCAGGGGGGGTCGGGCCGGGTCGGCCCGGACCCGAACCCCCCGTTTTCGAGACAAATTCGATCTTTTGGACATAACTTGAGCCACGGACCACCGAATGACGAACCGTCTGCGGCAACGCGATCCATGGATCGAGACGGTCATTTCGGTGTATCGCACTCAACGTTTCGTAATACTTTGAGTTCGGCCGGGTTGGTTCGTACATGAAACCAACCGGGCCTTCGGAGCGGAAATGCTCATATCTTGAGCTACGGACGTCCGATTGACGTGCCGTCAGCTTTGTTGTGTTCCTCTTAGTGAGACAGATCTTTTGGCATACTCCGCCCGAGGTTTGGACGCAGGTGGAGTACGGTCGGGTTAGTTTTTCCTTAAAAACCAACCGGGCCCCGGGGACGAAAATGTCAATAACTCTCAGACCGGGCGTCCGATCGACGCGCCGTCTGTTGCGTTGAGTTCCTGTTGACGGTACGGAAATTTTGGATATATCAACTCTGGACTTTGTGACAGTTGATGTATCAGCCTCTTGGCTCGTGGAGCGGACCCTCCTGTACGAGCTTGCTGTGTGCGGGAACCCTAGTGCTGGCTGCGACTGTGACTGTGACTACTGCTACTGCTACTGCTACTACTGCTACTATGACTGCGACGACGACAGTACAGAGATCCTGTGTGGATTCGACAACGATGACTACAACAATCAGCGATCCTACGTGGATCAGTGCTACAGGTACTGTGTGGGCCCGATCCTGTGTGGGTCCGATCCTGTGTGGGTCCTTGCGGTCAACGGTCTTGTGTGAACCAGCGCCTACAGGTCCTGTGAGGGCCCGATCCTGTGTGGGTCTTTTGCGGGGGTTAGTTACCTAATGATCCTTCGTGGGTCTAACGATTTAGATGGATCAGAGATCATCTTTATCGTCCTTTGAAGAAGTATACCTGTGTGAGCTGAATCCTGTTGCTTTCCTGTGTGGATTGTGTTGTGATATCCTGTGTGGATTACGTTTACTTTCCTGTGTGGAATACGTTTACTTTCCTGTGTGGATTTCATTTTTCTTTCCTGTGTGGAATACGATTACTTTCCTGTGTGGATTTCGTTTTGCTTTCCTGTGTGGAATACGTTTACTTTTCTGTGTGGATTTCGTTTTGCTTTCCTGTGTGGAATACGTTTACTTTCCTGTGTGGACTAAGTTGTACTTGGGCTCGGAGGTTGGAGCATATTTGAAATTGATGACTTAGGTATATGTATGGGCATATACCTAAGCAGTGTCGGTTGTTACTTCGTGATTGTACCTTTCTTTGTGGTTTATCCTTTGTGGATTTTGAGAGACCTTCAGGGGTCTCGGGGTCCCTACTGAGTAGCTTATACTCACCCCTGCACAGGCACACTACGTTGTGTTGGTTGCAGACGACGGACAGCGTTGATCATAAATGAGGATTGCAGAGCAGGACGGTACCTGGAGCTGGACCACTGGGCGGAACGTGCTTGGAGCGGACGGCGGGACCCATGGAGCAGTGGAGTTATATGTACCCACCCTTCAGGTGGGATTTCCAGTGGACAGCTCGGTGTAGCGGCTTTTACTTTACAGTTGTTGTTTTCCCTTTCGATTTGTACTTTACTTTCAGTTTGGATTTGTATACTGGCCCATTTACTTTTCCGCACTTTCAGTTGTACTCTGCTTTTTCTTAGTGTTTACTTTCCGCTTGCTTACTCTATGGTGTTTGTTTACTTTACAAAGGAAATGCCTTCCCTTTTTATAGGGATTTACGCCTTGGTGCTAGTCGCCAGCCCCTGGCCTATGGAAGGCGGGCTTGGGGTAGTCACGGCACGGACCCCGAGGGCGGGTCGTGACATTTGGTTAAACTGGTTATTGTTTGGATCCCATTTATAAATCTAAAATAACCTTGGTTTGAGGTTTAGGTTTCCAACAAACGATGACACATCAAGATACTCATTCCTCCAAAGTATGACATTAAATTATGATTTTCCAATAGGAAATAACCTTTATTTTTTAAAGATCAAAAAATGAGTTATTCTGGATTTCATATCAGTGTAAGTCCAAGGTTTGGCAATTATTTAATAAGAGAGATGACCCAGGAGTGAGAACATACAAATATACATTTTTTAGTTTATCATTTTCGGATCATAAACCACTATGATGGAACCATTCCCAAAATATTTAATGGATGGGGGACATTTAGATTCAGTTGAAGAACTCACAGATCCAAAAAGTTCCTCTACGAATGATATATGAATTCAGGGATGGGTTGAAGAGTTATTCCATGCACTGAGATCATTCCAAATAGTTTTAAATGCTATTTACCAATCCATAATGAATGATTCCTTGATCAAAACCATGATCTTTAGAAGAAAGTAAATTGGTCATCATCGATTTGAAATAAGAAACATCCCACACTCTCCATCCTTAGATCAACCTCATAATCATTCAAAGATCTACCCTTTATATCTTCAATGTTTTATATAAACATTATATATTTCCCTAGCATAATATTCTGGGATTTTTCAATTAAGACCCCTAGTGTGAGTATTATGGAAAAAGATATATAAATTAGTTCCAATTATGATGCATGGGGATATATTATTTTAAAAATAGGTTATTATACCTATGATTGACTTTTATATTATCCTTAATATAGAATGTATTTCAATGTATAATTAAATAATTTATTTCCAAGAGAATGATATTGATATTTGGGATGTTTATGTGGAACATTTTTCCAATTGAGGGGAAACTACATCATTTAAATTATTTATAGTACTCACTTGACTAGCTATCATTATTGAAATTGTATAATAACCATAAAATCAAGTGAGATATATTTATGTGTAATATATCCTAATAATATAGGATTCAACAATGGAAAAAATTTCATTGATGCTTTTCTAGAAGATTTAGTTGGTCATCCACAAGAGCGTGAAGTTGAGTTCACCATTCAACTCATTCCAAATGAAATACCCATATTAAAAAGTCCTTATATGATGAATCATGTGGAGTTGTTTGAGTTAAAAAAATATATACAATATTCTAATAACATAGGATTTATTAGCCTTAGTGTTTTACCATTTATATACCCTATATTACTCATGAAAAAAAAAGAATGGTTCCCTAAAATTGTGTATCAATTATAGTAATACTAATTTTTTCACTATAAAGATCATGTATCCCTTTAAATTCATTGATGAATTATTTGATCAAAATAATAGAGATTAATAATTTTCAAAGATTGATCTTCAGTCTGGTTATTATTAATTGAGGGTGGAAATATATTATATATAAAAGATGTAATTTTGAACAAGGTATGGACATTATGAGTGTAAAATAATTCATTTTGGATTAAATAATTAACTATTGATCATTTTTGATATAATGAATAATTAAGAAATGAGTATATTGATAAAATAATTTTGGAGTTCATTTATGATGTAACGATATAAAAAGTTGCAATATAAGCCACTATTTAGTCATGTAAAGGGGGTTTATGATATATTGATGTACCTTATGAGATATGAAGAGCATGTGAGTAAGCTGTAGAAAATTCCTAAAACCATTAAATATATTTATATGGAATGTATTGAATGTGTGAAATTTTGTTGAATGGAGTTCATTTTAATGGTCAATTTCTCTCCAATGATGGAATATCTATTTACCCCACAATAAAAAATGTAGTCAATGAATGTCATAAATTTATGAACATAACTGAGGTATGAATTTTCCTAGTCTTATCTAGTTTTTTTGAATGGTTTTCAAGATTTATACTAACACACCAACACATTAAATAAGTTAAAATATAAAGGGGTTATATTCACAATATCAAGAAAAGGTAATGAATGATCTAATGTGATGAATAAGAGGATGATTAATGTACTGGTATTAACTATTTCATCAGGTATGGAAGGTTTTTAAATTTCATATGATGTATCAAATAAAGGACATAGTTCATTCCTTATAGAGAATAATAGATTGATTTCACATGAATCATGGAAATTGAAAATCCATGAACAAGATAATTTTACTCAAGATAGTGAGTTGGAATCTATAATATTTTATTTGAAAATATGGAAACGTTAACTCTATGGTCAACGATTCAAGATATATATAGACCAAAAGAACATATATATATATATTCTCTTAGAAAAATATCTATATAAGACAATGTATATGGTTATAACTACTCATGTGATGTGATTTTTCAATACACAACCACCTTAAGTAGAAACAAATATAGAATATGGATTGATTAGGGGGAGTGTGAAGTTATAGCCATGAAAAGTATTAACATGGATACCATATACATAGATCTAGAAAATATTTATTTGGTGATTTCTAGTCATGTTGAACCATCATTAATTTTCTATGAAACTATTAAACAATTCAAACTAGAAAGAATTGATAATTCCCTGTAGGATGATGTGAATTTATAAAGGATGATTAAATATTTGTGTAATGGAAAAATGATTGAATTAATATATTAAGATGTCAGGTTGTAATTATAGAATTGGTTTTGTGATTCATCTATACCATAATTAAAGAGGTAATTTCTAGATAAAGAATATAGTCCAAATATATCTATACAACATGGTATACAAAAGATATATAATAATTTAAGAGAAAATTTGTGGTGGGATGGTATGTTTTGAGAAATTCTAGATTATGTGTCTAGATTCAAAGTATTCTAGAAGGTAACGGTTTAATGAAAACTTCCTAAGGGAGTAACGCAACCTCTTCCTATACCTATATAGAAGTAGGAAAATTTTATAATGAATCTTTTCACTAGACTCCAAAAGACTCCATGTTTGGAAAATGTTTTATGGTCCATTATTGATGATATGAATAAGTATTCTTATTTATTAGAAATAAGAGATGATCTACCCCATGAGCACCATTACAATATCTATATCAACTAAATCATAATGATATAGATGGCCCTAATATTGATTGTATTTGATCATGACCCTTGTATTACATAAAAATAAAGGATGAACCATTAAATGGATCTTAAATCTATGATATGCTAATGAACATCTATCATACAAAAAAAAAGAAAATCTAAAATAACTACCATAATATTGGAATACATGTTGATATCATATTCTCATGACATCAAAGGTACATGGGCTTAGTATTTATATTTGGAGGAGTTTTTATTTAATAGTATCTCCCATTCGAGCTTCCATATAACACTGTATGTATCATTGTGTGGGAAGAGGATTCATACTTCAACTTCTTCAGATGAAGTTTGGGAAAAATCTAGTTTTTCTAGAACATGTAGAGGGTAAAAATTTTCAAGTATTTAATATTCTAGTTCACACTAAATAAACCCAAAGAATTAAAAATAGTTATGATGATAATCAAAGGAAAGGCTTGTAATTTCATGTAGGGGACCATTTAGTCATGATTCACTATGGAAGAGATTTGAATGATTATGTAAAAATGGGATTTTATTCCAAAGAGTTTTGGGCCTTTTGATATATTAGAATGATTTTGGGTTGTCGCTTACAAGTTAGCTATGAATCCATTACATTCTATAGTAAATTATGTATTACATATTTCATTATTGATAAAATACATGTTTAATAAAACTCATGTCATCATATATTTGGTAATAATGTTAGATCCTAACTTTTCATGAAATTGGGAGTCTATCTAGATTCATAACATGAGAGCGAATGTATTGTAGAATTGGAAAACACATTTGGGGAAAGTCCTCTGGAGAAATAAAAAGTTTAAATAGGATAAATGGGGTCTTGTAGAGTATCCAATTTTATTCATTATCCTAAATGTACCCCATATCCAAGGATGGTCTTATTTAGAAGGTGCATGTGACACTGAAGACACTATTATAACATGAAAATTACATATTATGAACTATTCCACATATATTCCCTTTAAGGATCATTATTCAAGTAATTATCTAAAATTGTAATGTTATAATTTGAAAATTTGAAAAATAAATTGATTTTTTAAATCATCATATCTAAATTCATTAAGTATGAAATGTTGATCTTTTTATGAAAATGTCAATTTTTATTCGAAATCTATAGTTTCCAAGAAACATGTAATGTGTATGAAATCACAATTTTATAACAATTAACTAAAATTTTAGAAACCCTTTAGGGGAATTAAATATTATATTATGGAAACATTATTCAATTTAAAAATTAATTAAACTTTAAAATAATATAGAAACTATTTTTATAATTAATTAAAATTGTACTTTAATTTATTTTTTTCAATATTTTCATTTACTAAAGTATTTCCAACTAGTATACTATTTTAATTTCCTTAAAATCCTATTAATTCATTATAATAGATAAATTTATTCCATTAATATTTTTAACAAATATTTTTACATTTTATATAAAATTAAATATTAAAATGATATTTATTTAAAAAAGCATCAAACATAATTATTCATAATTGATTTAAAATTAACATTTCAAGTATTTGTAAATTTTATTTGAAAAACATATTTACAAATATGAAATTATAAGTACAAAATTATGTAAATTCCCAATCCTTTCCTTGTCATTAATATTAATTACTAATATTATAAATTAATTTATATGGAAAAAGTAATAGGGGTATTTGGCATTTCTCCTTGTGTGAAAGTGTTAAAGGATGTAAAAAACATGTATAGAAATTATGGTTCAGATTATTATAGAATAATAAATATTTAATCTACATTTTTTCAACTTTTGATCTGTTGACCCTTGAATGGTTTTATATAATTATTTAAAAAAGTAAAGGTGTTCCATAAAATACACTTTATATAAGTAAAAACTCTTCAACACTTCATGAAACACCTCACATTATAATTTCTTTATGAAAAAATTATATTTTTAACCCATATATCCCTATATAAAATAACTTATGATATAGGTGATTCGTAGTTATCCAAATCCCTTAAAATTCTGGGATTCTTCTAAGGAAAAATCAAGTCATCAATGTGAGTGTTATGAACAACTTAGTAATATTCAAAATTATATTCTATAAATTTTATTATAGATTGAATATAATAATGATAATATTATCATTTATATAAATGAATTTTACTATATTATGGTTATTTTCATTATTTATTAATATAACCCATCTAGTAAAAAAAATACATTGTTCAAGAATTTTATAGACTACCACTTCCAAGATGCAACATGTTTTGTTTTCCTTCACCACATTACAAGGTTGAATATAAGGATGTTATTAATGGATAAATATTATTTTTATGATATAATTAATTTTATGGTGTAAAATAATTACCAACCTATTAAATATATGGACAACAAACAATCATTGTTTTCTGTCGTTGAAAACATGCATTGTAAGAGGACATTATTTTTTGAAAATATTGTAAAGTTTTTATAACCATTAATTATTAAAAACAATACATATAATTATAATATATCAAATTATGAAACAATAAATAATATCATTATACTCCTTTGATAATACTATTACATCAAAACCATCCCAGGATCCTCCACTTCTCATAGAAGATTCTTGTTTAGGTCGATTTAGCCACTTAAATGAAAAAATTAATACATATATGCCATGGATGAATATGATAAATTATTTAATAGTATAATATGATATAAATGTGTAAATAATATTTTTTTCTAGAGATATTATATAATTATATAATTAATGAATTAAGGAAACACCATCCATTTATCAAAAAATTCTAAAACATAGTCATTAAAGAATTTATTTTAATGGGAATGGCATAAAACACACATGTATGAATTTTTAAAGATAATAATTTATTACAAATTATAACTATAATTACAATTAATTTGATATTAGAAGTAAAATATTAAGGAATAATGAATATGAAAACCTCTTTTAGGAAACTATTTCAAATGATCAAAATGATAAGCCTCAATGTTGAAAATAGGGAGAAGACATATATAGAATTACTATTATTTAGAATTATTGAAGAAAATGGATATTTTTAAATTTAATAATTATGTTATTGAGATATACATGTTAATTATATAAGATTTTAAATTATGTTTATCGAATTTAGGAAAATATGTAATGATGTTTCTGTCTCGAATTCCTCCTACAAGACATGTTTTTTAATATGCAACTCATTTGATTTATCTATTGTATATAATTCATATTGTTGTTCCTATATCATTATTTTATTTTATTACTTGTATATGAATATAAATTTTATGACCATTTTTCCAAGAGGTTATGATATAATTCCTTACCAATCCATAATATAGGGTTTTATTTGTTATTTTAATTAGTTGAGAATCATGTTGTAAACTCCACTTATGTTCATTTATGTGGGTAATAAACCACTTTTGAAGACGTTATCCATGTTACTCATCAAATTTATATGATCTTGAATTTTATATTTTTATACCCCTTTTATATTATTTTGATTAAATTGTTATCTTTTCTATGGTAGAAAACGTTTCCAAACTTTTTGTAAAGCAAAAGTGTGTGTAATTTTCTAGAAAATACATACTTAAACAGATACTAGAATGTGGATATGGTTGTGGAACGAATTCATATATTGGAAATAAAACTAAATAGGGATGGTTGGAATGACTTAATCATCACCCTAAGGCATGATGAGTTGTAATAAGACTACACATATGGCGAGACACTCCTAAGAGATATTCTTCTGAATATTAAAACACTCTTAATGAACCATGATGATAGGAATTTTCAACAATTTACTTAGTCTCATTATATACATATTTATTGAACCCAATTACTATTTTATAGGGATGGCCAACTGCATATCGTTTTCCCTCAAAACTAAATTTATTTCATAAGGGTACTTCATGTCAGTTTGATGACAAATCAGGGATTCTATGTTTATTCGTGGATATTCTCCTAGGAATCCAGATTATTACATTGAATGGGGATCAATTTTATATAAGCTTTTGTAATTATATATATATAACCATGTTTTGATTAGAAAAACATTCTTCTCTGAATTGTATGAATGGTCTTGATGACTTTTTTGTGGAATGAATTAGATTTCATCAATCGATGGGTGGGGCCTAAAATTATATATCCCCTCGATCCATCTATTATTCTCATGAGACAAAACATTTTAGGTTTTCATTTGTGATTATTCCTATAATATGATAATATCTTGACTATAGTCTCAAGGATAAGTACCGCGTCTTAGATTAAGGCTTTTATATCAGGTTTTTAATATCCAACTATATATATTCAATATGTATGAGATAAATTAATATTTTTATCAATATTTTTATATATTATAATTGATATATAATGACCATAGTTTTAGTTTATTTTTTATAATTTTTGTTTATTTATTCGTTCCATATGATATATTTAATGTTTATGTTATGTATTCTTCCATTGTATGACCATCCCAAATGAGAATATGAGTTCAAACCATTTTATTTTCTACTACATAGGAATCTTTGAGGCGGAATATGTATAATTTTCAAGGAAATAATAAAATGGATTATCTTGTTGTCATAATATGTTCATGTTGTATATTTCATTTTCAAGTTTAATGTACATATGTATCTAGACTTCTAAGCCAGCAAAACGTTTAAACCATTAGGATTGTGTTATTTATACAAACAATGAAATATAATTACCAAATCTGGGTCTCTATATTCTAGGATGTTATAAACAAATAGATTATTAGTAAGAGTCATTGAAAGATTATGGTTAGTATTTTTTAGTTAAAAAAACTTATTTAACATTATTTATTTTTATTTATATGGTTACATGATCCATATGAGATATAGGTTTCTTACTTGGGTAAGTGTTGGACTGAGGCAGAGGGTGGTGATGATTAGGTCTCAAGAGAGTCATGCTTGGATGAGGTAGCTTGGATACATGAAATGGCTAGAGGTATTAATAATGGAAGAGTCATTAGTGTCTGTTCAGGGTCAACAATAAAAGGTTTAATATCACTAAATTTATGGAATAATACATTTTAAATGGAGTATGTGTATAATCTTCATAATATATATTTTTTGTCGAAGAGCATGTGGAGAGGCTATGATCTCATGATAGTATTATATAGATATTGATAAGAGATAAGGAAAAATAGTAACACTAGTAGGAATATCAACGACATCAGTTGTATCAATTGAATAACAATATGACGGAGGTTGTGTGCCAAATTACAAGCTGTTCAGGAATGGAGTTTCCTAATAAAATTTCAATTCATACCTCCACTTTAGTGTCATTATTAATATATTTCTTCTTACGCATTTTTTTAATATTAAACGATTTCAATTATATAATTCATGAATATTTTTTAATATATAAAATTATTTTAATTTATTTGTAGTAATATTTAGTATTTTGATGAATGAGAATGTTGGTAATAATTATTTTTTATGGATTTTCATCTTTGACATAGAAATTTAGTAGGGAAGTATCTTCAGTGGAATAAGTAATCCATGGATTATAATTTGTTGTAATACTATTTATGGCAGGTCTATCATAAATTTTTCTACTTGTGATATAGTTTTACAAAGAACAAGTATTTTCGAGTGACTAGAATCTTAAATAATCGTTTTTGGAGGAATTCCATCACAAATAACTGATAAAAAGTCCCAAATTTTATTAGTGGTTTATGGAAGTTCAAAATGCAGTGTGCTGACTAGAGGCACTCCTACCTTTATAACCAAGATGATGAAACAACATTATTGGTAAGTAAAATAATATAATTAAATACATGTGTTTTTAGGTGGGCATCTCGAAATTGTGTCGCGAATGCATTCACCAATTAAGAGACCCTCTAACGTCAAGAATGTTTTATGTAGAACTATGGGGTTGTAAGAGCCAATATTTTATATGAGGTGAAAATCCTTTAAATTTTTGTCTAGTTCTTTGGTTTTTACCTCATATTGATTCCCAAATAGGCTATTGTACCAACATTACCACAGACGACCAGAGTTGCAGTCTTCTACCATTTCATTGACATGATTACAAGGAATAAAATCACAAAGGACAAAATATTTGAGTAATATTGGTAAACCAGATACATTTATGGGTCATTCTGTTACAAATTAATACACTATTTACTACATAATTTTTTTAGAGGTTAAATTTATTCTCAATTATGACATACTTAAATATCATTCTTAGTACACTTCTTGGATTCATAGGAAAAGAAACCAAATAAATCTGAGCTAAAATTATCATTAAGGGATAAGTATAATGGAAAAATAATTAATTAATGAGAATAACCAATATGTTAAGTCAAATAAATGATCACAAAATCAATGTAATAAATAAACTCATAGGGGGTGCATAAAAAATATGGAAAAGAAAATTCTTGACCAGAGATGAAATTTAAAATAACTGGATACATAATAATAAATATAGAGAGGTAAATAACTGAAAACCATTAAATTTAATAAATAAACTAAGAATGAAGTGTGTCAATATTTTTTTCATAGTGAAAATATCAAGGATAATAATAACTAAATCTAAATGTAGGAAATTCTTAATTAAGGGATTCTATGTTTCCTAGGTATATTGTAACTTTATAGTCATGAAATTTCCCAAGATGGGTTATAACATAATTGTGGAATATCCCACATAGGTTAGCCAAAAGACTTATCCCATGATATTATATATTCATGTATGGGATATCTAAAATCATGACCCACCCATTTCATTTCTATTTAAATAAATCCTCACATATCTAATAATCAATTTAATTCATAAACAATGTTCCTTATCAAATATTCATATGCAGTAAAATATACATATTTAAAGATATATCTTATGATATTGAATATCGTTCAACATCAAAATAATATTAAAAAATGTTATACAGTTTATTAAATAATCATATCCCTGATAATTGATATGGATATTTGGGGGATATTTAATGTTCAATGCTCACTAGAAATTGAATATTTCAAGGGGAATACAAAAATTAATCAAGGAACTAAATTTGAATATTGTGTTAGAAAACATAAATCATAAACAATATAGAGGAAGAATGAAGATGATATCAATACAATATAAGCTAATTCGTTTAAGTATAAAGGGTTGTTTTAATTGATAAATATAAATATAATAAAAGTCTTAAAACATTCTTGAGGAAAAAAACCTATTCATTTTGATTTTTTTTTTAAAATAATTTTATTTGAAAATAACTTCTAAAAAATGACATTAAATTCTAAAATTTTATCATTTTAAAGGAAACATTGAAGATATAATGTCAGGTAAAGCTATACACACCATCTAAGGTAAAAATAACAGTCCTTTTTCATAGTAAAATGCATAGAAATGTTCTTTGTTCAGGAAGAGTCTATAAGATTCCATTGAATTTTTTTTAAAGTAAAAGGGGTAATTATTTCTCTTATATTTCATTTTATAAATGTTAAAAACATTTTTAATTTTTTTTAGAAAATTGGGTTTTTAGAAGAAAATAGGATCTCTTACTAAATACGGAAATGAAGTCGTGGTTTCTTAAAAACATTTTGATAAACATTATAAGTACTAAAAAGATTAAAAATGGTACACTTAGTTGAAAAATATAATTAATAACTAGAGGATAAGAAAAATAATTTGTTTATTGAAAAAGTATCATTTATATATCTTTAATGTAATTTCATGAAGATGTACACTCAATTAGAAAGAGATTGTGAAATAAACCCTTAAAGGAAGATAAAATTTTTGTGAGAATTAATAAATAAATTGATTATGTGTATCAAATTTTAATTTTAATATAAGAAGTTTAAATTAATAAATATATAGTTAAATTAATTATACATTTAATCAAATAATATTAATGACAATGTGGAAGTAATATAACTTAATGAAATTGAAATCATTTATGAAATATATTTACCACTTGGTAAATTTATGTTCAAATCCCATTAGTTAAAATAATGAACATTGAAACTCATAATAATCATAATAATTAAAAAATAATGATATTAAATATAAAAGGGGAAGTATATACACCATATAAAAGAAACTAGGAGAATAATAATACAATATGCCTCAATGAAATGAAATTGAGATGAAATACCTTACCTTATGTTATCATTTGAGTGAACTTCATTCAAAAACTATTATATCAGTTTTAAGAATATTAATAACTTAAAACAAAATTATATTCATGTTTATAATACCATATATTAAATTCTTATAATATCTTGTTTCTTATTCATTGAAACATATTCATTGTATTCACTATTTCCGGTGTTGATTGCCTAGTTTTCTAGTATGTTTTGACTTATTATTTTTCTTCTTCTTACATCAATCATGATTTAATCATATTCACAATGTAAACTATGATAAAATTATCATATATATTCAATATATATGTATACATTATAATCCATAATATTTGGAGAGAGGAAATTAAATTCACCATTCATGGAGACGGTAAGTTGTACGTACACATGAATGCTACTTCCATTTCATTGACGTATTTATGAGAATAAATATTAAATGATATATATGTATGTTATTAATAAATTATAATATTTATTTCAAATAGGTCATTTATTTTTTTTAAACCAATATTAATACATTCCATATTGAGGGTGAATGAATCACATCACTTTGAGGAGGTTGTAGTCCACATATCCACAAATAATGTTATCATATTCCCAAAAGCAATAAGGCATGATGTTATGGTTATATAAAATTTTCAAGAGGCATAAATTCATTATAAATATCATATATATAATATATAAACTACTAATACCTCATTATTTAAAACATTAATGTTCATAAATTAATGAACGAATGAAATCAGTTTTCTAGGAAACAATCCACCAGACACATGAACAATTATTGCGTATCCAATTTGATTAATGTGTATCAAAATCTAGGTCAAAATATTTGTTTTAAAAATATATATATATATTGGATATAAATATATTATTATATAATAATTAAATAAATATTATTTTAGGGGTGGATAAGTAATTGAATCAAATGTGACCATTTAATAGAGTTGCCTCTTATTCTGTTAACCCATTTTTTATACAAAACTACATTCATAGTTTTTATTTTGAAAAAATTGAGGATTCTAGGATGAGGGGAGGGAAGTTGTAAAATTAATTGGTCAATTGTTTTATGAGACTAAGGGATTGAAATGTGTGAATAATTTTTAGGGATTCACACCTTTTTATTGTGAAGGAGAAGTGACATCCTTGAAATTTTTGAAAGAGAGAATTCCACACTCATTTTTCAATGTCATGTGTCTAATATAATGAAGTAAATTTTATAAAAGTTATTATGTGATCTATATATGCCCATTTAATTACTTTTTGACGAGTTTATAATTAATTTTGTCCCTTATGATTATGGTTTAGTCCCTTATAAAGCTAATTTTTCTCTTAGACATTGATATTCATTTTAATCACTATAAATAATATTTTCTATAAAATATTCAATTGAACTTATTATATGTATAAATTATTATTATTCAAAATATGGAATAAATTTATCCAAATTAAAATCACACAAGTGGTAGATATTAATTTAAATTTAATCCCACAGATAGGACGACAAACCGTGTTTTTAACGTAAAGCGTTCAAAACTTTGAAATGTTTTTATATAAAATTTCAATGTGAAATTAATTTCAATGAGCTGAATTGTATTAATTGATTTATAATTGAAATATATATAATTAAAAAAATAAAATATAATTAAAAAATATGAATAAATGATAGGAAAAATAATTTCAAATTAAAATTTATAATTTTTCAATATTCATAAAAAATGAAAGTTCACATAAAATACCCAAAAATTCACCCGAATATAATTTTTTATTTTTTTATTTAAATAATTAAGTATATTTTTACATATAAAATTTATAATTTTTTAGAAATTTAATTTTTATATTGGTGCTCTATTGAAAGGGGAAAATATTTTCTTTTTAGAAAAAATAAAAATTTTAATCATAAAACTATATTTTGTTATCATCTTACACCCATAAAATATATTAGATGAATATAATTAAATTTTAAATGAATATAAAATAAATAAATATTTCATAAATATCATTCATTGATTTAATTTTTTTTATGAAACACCTTTGGCCCATAACAATAGTATTTATAAAAGCATATATTTTATATTAAATTAATTGTCATATTAATTTAAAAATAATTGGTAACTAATGAATGAAATCATATATTTTAATATATTAGTCAATAATTATTTAAAATATAATTTAAATCTAGGTTATATCTTATTATATTAAAAAAATACAATTTTAATAATTTATTTTTTTTCACTGAGACTCAGTCTTTAGTGTAACACAATCTATCAGAGAAAGTATATGTTGCATGCAATGAATGAAATCTCATCATTATGTGAATTTAAAGATATAGATTATATTTATTTAAAATATTAAATATACCATAAAATTTTAAATGGTTATATTCCTTTCTATGTTTGGTTTTGCGTTTCATACACACTATCGAATAAAACATACTGTTTTGGAATTTTTGGGGTGTTTCATTTTACCAAAAAAACTAAATTACTACCCCACAATTTAAACTCCATCTCTATGAATGAGGTTTTTATATTTGAAAATTCTATTGTTGAAAAATACACATCATAAAAGAAATATAAAATATAATCTTAATAAGTGATAATGAGAAGTTCAAAGGTCACGCTGAAAAATATATAACTTGGTTTCTATGAAGGAGAACATTAGTGGAAAGTCAAATAATGGACTTGGAGGAATAGAATAAATAATTATAGTGAGTTATTAAAGTAATTGATAAAAAATAAGTGAATTATCAATGGAAATTTGACGTCCATCAAAATATATATCTATGATTATTTTAAAAACCATCTATTCCAAAAAAATTAAGTTATTAATTTAACATTCTATTTCATGGTCATTTTCATAATGTTGACTAACTGTTTTACTACCCCCTGATATAAAAAAATATAATTACGTCATAAATTACAATTTCATAATTACAATTTCATCTTATGGTTGTTATTTGAAAAAATTCAAAACCATCATTTACACTAGTATATGTATATACAAGAATTTAACATTGATTACCAATGAACTAAAATTCAATTTTAATAAATCATATGATCCATAAAATAAGTCTATATTTATATATCTAACTATTATCCAAAACATGTATGGTTAATAGATTAATCAATAAACCTAAAAATTTATACTATTGTTTCTTGATTAATATTTATTCATAAAATTATTTAATTAAAAATAATTACACCTTAACCAGGACATCACATATTCCAGTGGTATTTGTGAAGCCCTTGTCATCCTTCAATCACAAGTCCAAGTCCCATTATATTTCCAGATTTTTGGGTTTTTATAATATATACATGTTTTCCATTTTTTAAAACCATATGAATATAATTTCCAAAAATAAGATGGACATCCATGAAATTTTATCATTCAATTTCCATTTAACTATGGTTTCTAATACAACCAAAAAACATAAATACTTTATATACTTATTTCCACATAGGTCCTTCCTTGGTCAAGATTTTGACCTTTAGGAAATGGAATTCAGTAGTGTAATGACCATGTTCTTTATAGTTAAGGCATATAATTATAAATGGATCACTATGAGCTTTATTTACATACATATTACTCTTCATTTTTACTCAGAAATTATTTTATTTTATTTTCCTATTTCCCAAACTCAAGTAATTTTCCATTTACATTGAGATTCATTCATCGGTGTCTCCTCCCATATTTATTTCATGAGGGAAATTGAGTCCTTCCACCATGTTCACTACCACTTGAGTTTTAGAAAACAACATCCTTCTCTTCTTTGATGAGTCTAGGAGTTAGTTATGGTGTATATCGTTATTCATATTTTAAGAAATCTTGTTAGGAATGAACATGATATATTTAAATCCTATCAATATCCCATTTGGTCTCTCATTTCACCACCTTTTACTTCCTGTTCAATATTAAATCAATCTTTCATGTTTCGGCCATTGACTAAAACTAGAATGAATAGTGTGAGTAACAAAAATCATATTGAGAAAAAATGTATAATTATTTATAGTATATTTAAATCCTGAAACCGTTTTTTCATTCTAAAATACCATACGCTTATCCCAAAATATTTATTTTAATTATATATTCAAATCCTTCATAATGGTTTGTAAACAAAATTTAATTATAATAAAAATATCCCCTGTGAGTGTCAAACTATGTGCGTAGTAAGGCCCTTTTTCTTGTACTAGGTTACACTCAAGTCATTACTAATGAATGATTTTTGATTTAGTACCCCTAGGAACATCTATTATAGAATCATGTCCATTTTAGTATCCATATATGGATATATTGATATGAAAACCATATAATCTCAATCTAACCGAAACTTTAGGTTGTTCTTCTTCAAATATCAAAATTTCTACCGTAGGATTATGTTCTACAATCAATGTTATACTAAATTAAAATCACTAGGTTTCTAATAAACATTCTTGGATAAAACCAATAGATAAATGACCCCAAATGTTAATAGTTGATGTCTACTACAATTAAATTGGCATGATTATAAGGAAACAAATCCCAAAGGACCGAAGAGTTTATTAGACTTGGTAAACAAGATATATACATAATTCTTATATTATAAATAATACCCTAATTAAAAAGTATTTTTTTTATATGATTTCTTTATTCCCACTTAGAATTTCCCTGAATATCTTTCTTAGTACACTACTTGGATTCTTGACAAAGGAAACAAAATAAAGGTGAGAATTAATGCTTTGTAATGGTTATATACAATATAAAAAATAATGAATCAATGAGAATAATAAATATGGTATTGTAAATAATTTAACACACATTCCATGCAATGAGTAAACGGAGAGGGAGATTGTGAAAAATGGAAAGGTAAATAAATGAACACACATTTATTTTAAAATATCCAGATAAGGAATAAAAAATATGGCAAGGTAAATAACTGAAAGCCATTCCATTTAATCAATAAACTGATATTGAAATGTATCCATAGATTTTTTTATAGATAAAATATCATGGATAATATAAACTTAATAAAAATGAAGGAAATTATTAATTACTGGAATCCATGTTTCATAAGTACATGGTACCTTTACCTCCATGGTGATTCAAAATATGGTTTATAACATACTAGGTGAATAACCCCAAAATTATAGCCAACTAACTCATCCCTTGAGAATACCGATGCATCAAGGGGATATTTAGATTTAGCCCCACCCATGCTATACCTATCCAATGCATTCATCATATATCTAATAATAAATATAATTAACAAAAAATGTTCCTTATAAAATATCTATATAAAAATAAAAGATATTTATTTATAAAAAATTCCCCACAAATTTAATAAAATTCAACATAAACACCATAGGTAAAAATTTCCAACAGTTTAGAAAATAATCATATCCAAGAAAAATGATATGTGTGAAATTCAATGTCCAATAATCATTGGAATGTGAATATCTCAAATAAACTAAAAAATGAATCAATGAAGTTAATGTCAATAATATCCTTCTACGAATCAATTAAAAACCATATGAAGGATGAATAATGATGGAATCAAAAAAATATATCTCTAGTTTTGTAAGGATAATGGTTTTTTTCATTGATGAATAGAAATATAATAAAAATATCCTATGAAAATTACTTGATCATAATATCATCTTCATTTTGAAAAACATTTTGAAAATAATTTTCATTGAAAATAACTTGTAAAAATATTCTCATTACAAATTTTCCTTTTAAACATTCAAATAATGACATAATGAAATGATGGTCTGTAAGTCCATACACCGTTGGATCGGGTTATACAAAATATACAAAAGAGGGGAGGGGGGTGAATTGTGTGCATTACAATTTCTTCACAAGATCATAATATGTCCTTTTATCATTATCATAATGATTAATCAGCAAACAATAAATAGAAAGGGATGCATGATGTATAGTGGTTCAGGGAAAAGAAGGACACTAATCCACTCCACCGATGCTCTACTCCATGGTCTTGATGATTTTCTCTCTCTGGTCCTCTTATAAATAGACTGTTCGACAACTAAGTGCAGGTAGTTAACACCTTTACTACATTAAGGTAAAATAGAGCCTTTTGGTTCATACATAGAACTGAATACAAAGCAGAGTACGAGAAGTCGGTCACTCAATGTAAATGATTATTGTTTCATTGAAATAATTTCTAATTGTTCTTCACAATTAAAATAACACACAATTAACAATCGATGGATCATCAATTTTAATAAATGATGTTCTTCAAGTATGATTAGTTCTATGTCAATCCAGTTGTAGTAGATATTGAAATATAATTCACAACTTTAACAATAGTGAATTCAAAAAAGATATTCGATGTAGAATTGGTGAATCTTCAATCGTGTTTCTTCATCTTCAAGAAATAGATCTTTTTCACTCCTTGTAACAGTAGATTTGTAAGTCTCAATTATCTCTGTAAACTATTACAATGAAAATCTCAAGATATTGATATATATTTTTCTTCTTTTCGATGATTCACCTCTATATATGCGATGCAAAATAATATAGGTATATAAATAATAAAGGCGAGCATTCTCCTTTTAAATTTAGATCCACAAAAGTTGCCTTTAGAATTACGATATTCAAATATTTTAATAACAGATAAGTCATAACTCCTCTAAAAATTCTCCATGAAAAGACCATCTTAAATCAATCCTTTGAATCATAAATAAATGGAATTGAATATATCAAAGACGCTCTTAATATTCAGGATTTTAATATGTCCTGAAATTAGCATGCTAATCTTCCTAAAGACTGTTGCTTTAATAATGTTTCAATTTAAATATCTAATGCGAAATGTAGGGTTGAGCTGTGTAGAATTCATTCTCTGAATGTAAGGTTCACAACATAAGTTTGATCATCAATACATTTCTCTTTAAATCTCAAATGTAAGATATATAAACCATACGTTTAACATCTTCTAAACAAAAGGTAACTGATCCAACATAAGGTTATTTTTCAAAAGTAAGTTTGATGAACCATACTTTTGAGAAACAAATATGACGTTACAAATTAACATAGGATTTTTCTTCCATACTTTTTTGATAATGTTTGGTGACTTAACCATACATTTCTGATAATGTATTGTTACTTAAATATAATTTTCTGATAATGCGTAAGTGACAATTATCATCCTTATGCTATGCTCCTCAATATAGGGAATGAAAAATGTTTCAAGAACACAATAAAGTGATTTCTGAACCCATTGGGTATGAACAGTGTCTCCAGAACACACTAAATTGATTTCCGAACACATTTAAAAAAATTGCACAAAGATTAAAACGCTAAAATATTATTTCAAAATAGAGAAATAAATAATATTAGTTACCTAAAATATACTTAATGTAAAATCATTAGAATAACAAAAAAGGATTTTTGTGAACATGAAAATCATCATCAAAAGACAGTGTATTGTTGAAAACATCACTTGATCAACAATCTCCCCCTTTTTGATGATCACAAAAACACATGAAATATCTAATACAATTATCATAAAAAATTAATTTCATAAAAATAAAAAAATTTCAATGATAAAAATAATATTTTATTTTAATAAAAATATTTCCTAATTTTAACATTTTCTCCCACTTTATAAAGTAAAATAATATCACCTACTTTATAAATAATAAATTTTGAGTTTATCCAAAAAACAATTATCCCAAAAAAATATGTTGTGTCTATCCATATTTCTCCTCCTTTTTTTGATATCAAAAAGAATTACAGAATAAGGAATATAACAAATTATAATGTAGCACCGTACTTAAGTAAATGCTATTGTAAACTAGTTATCTATATTTTAATATGGATTACTGGAATTCTAACATAGATAGTAAAATAAAACAAATTGATGAAACATAATGATCTGATCCAAATAAAGGTTATTGAAAATATAATTACAAGTAAAATAATGATAATGAGAATGAAGGTTGAGCTATAATGGTTTGAGGAATGGGTTTTAGCGCCTTTGAATAACTTCTTTGATCTATGAAATCAGTAGTCTCAACCTTTTCATTAGTCCATCACCTAAATGGACTATGAGATCTATACCTTCCCGAGTTATATGAATTTCATCAAACTAATTGACTCTGAAAAACATATGTAGTCTCTCTTCCTTTTCCATAAAAGAGTCAACTTATCAGTGAACTAATTCATAAAAAATCTAATTACATGTTCATTTGAATTCAACTAGACAATAAGAAACTTATGACTATAAAACAACACAGATAAATGAGAACTTTTGCATTGAAGGTCCTGCAGTCTGTAGTTTATATTTCTCATAGTTTTGGTTATGGTTTGAAATATTTTGATCAGATAAGGTGAAGTACCTGATGTACTGGCATCACTATTTCTGACAACTGTGAATTGTTTCTCCATGAATTATTTAAACTCTAGTAAATATTACTTTATACCCATTTCATATTTTTTTTAAACATCACCCAACTTTTCATTTTTGAAAATTTCAACTTCTTGCCTAGAAATAGAACTGGCTTTTAGTCATTCAAATTTAAGATTCTTTTTTTCTAATGATCTTCTTAAAGAAGCATTTTTAGCATGAATTTTATTAAACTTTTGGATCAATTCCTATACATAATCATTATCTGAATCAGAGGCACCTTGTTCTTGATTCTTAGTTTGAGCTTCCACTAAATTTATCAGAGTTAGAGGTAGGGATTTATGATCTGATTTCTCCCCGTCGTTCCTCTATACCGGCTAGTCCACTAATTTTTCCTTCGAGTCCTTTCTGGACTCATCCTTAGAAAAATAGTCATCAATAATTTCAATGTGAATTTTAGAAGGGGTCTCTACTGGGTTAGTTTCTTACTCATTTAGAGAATCATCTTAATTGATTTCTTCCAAGGAAGGTTCAACTAATATAGGTTCCTCTAATATAGGTTCCTCATGAGATATTTATTCTTGGACAATTTTAGTAGGCTATAAATTCTCAGATCTATCAACTTCAACTAGTCCAGGCTTTTCAACAGTTGGATGTACAATTTCTTTTTCTACATTAGGAGTCACCTAAATCTGAGAAAATTTTGGTTGATCAACATGGTATACTTTATATTCTCTTATAGAATTGTATCTTATAAGTGGTTCATTTGTTCCAATATTTTCTTGAAGAGGATCCTCATTAGCTAGAGCTACTCTTGTCCTTCTCCACTGAAGTCCTACATGAAATTCCTCATCAACAAATGTATCAACTGTCTCAAACTGTATCCTCCTTGATAGTCCACTAGTTTTAAATTTAGCTACTCCTTCCATTCATTTTGCAGGTACCTCCTGAGCACTCTCTTGTTCGTCTTCTACTCCAACATGCATGAGTTTTCATTTTATTATGCTCCAAAAGAAACTAATTTCCTTAGTGTGCCAACACTGAAAATGTTTCTATCATGAAATTTCACTCGGGAATCCATTAGTCTTATCATATATGACTTAAATAAGATCTTTGAAATGAACCATACAAAGGGATATAAGGTCATCCTCGCATCTGGTTGATAGCATTAGTTGAGATATATGATCATTAATCTTGAAAAATTTCAATTTATATCAATCATAAACAGAAACATTATGTAAATATCAGGGTAAAATACATTCTCTATATCTGACATTCTGGGTGCAATACATGTTTCCACAAATTTAACTAAAATCTTCTGGCCAGGATCTAGTTCTTTCACTAAAATTTTCCTTATAGTTGTATAGAAAAACATAAATGACACAATTTCCTCAGACCTATGGACATTATCACGAATATTCTTTAAATCAAAATTGAAAACTCCCTCGTGAGGGTAGTGAAGAACATTGTCTATCTCCACAAAAGAAATAGAAAAATCTATATCCTCGATCTTAGCTATTATTGATTCTTCATCTTCTCCAGATTGAAATGACCAAATTTAAAAAAGAGACGAAGTTCTACCTCATATATAAATTCTGTATAGTCCCCATTGATATTTTTATCGAGTTTCTAAAATGCTAGGGCTTGCCTTAGCCTCAGATCCATCTGGTAAAACCATTCCTGATCGATCACATTTCCTTCCAAATCTTTTGTCCTGTCGAGCATTCTGGTTTGGTGTTCTTTTTTCTGTCCCATCAGTTCTTTTGATTTTTTCCATTAATTTCACAATTTTCTAATGGTTTTAAAAGCTATGGTTTCGATGGTCCATGAGTGGATAGAGAAGAGCAGTAGAAGTTCTCAGGGTTTCCGAGGTTTTTGAGAAAATGAAATGTTTGGGAAGAGGAAATGGTTTCTTACATCCATGATTCCCATGTCCTATCACACATAGAAATTATTACATTGTTTAAAAGAAAAAACTTACACATAAAAAGTTGAATGCAGAATTGATGATTTTTTTAAAAGTAATAAAGATAAGAAGAAAAATTAAAAGTAAATAATTTAAATTTAGAAAAAAAATTCATTTAAAAATAAATAAACCAAGTCGCCCTTAATAAAATGAAACCTTGCAGTGGGAATTGGTTTACTAAAAATATCATCTAATTGAATTTCAGTGATGACAAATTCTAATAATATATCCTTCAAAAAAAACATGACATCTTAGAAAGTGATGTTTGATATCAATATGCTTAGTTCTAGAATTATTAATAGGGTTTTTTTTAAATATGTATACCGCTCGTATTATCACATAAAATAGTTGTATTTTTAAAATTTAGTCCAAAATGTATAAGAGTGTTTTTCATCGACAAAAATTGTACACAAAAACTGCCAGCAGATACATATTCTACTTCAGTTGTTGATAGAGAAACTGAGTGTAGTTGGTTACTAGACCATGACACTAAGTATTTTCATAAAAATTGAAAAGTCCCTGAGGTTATTTTACTATCTAATCTACAACATCCAAATTCTTCATCTGAAAATGAAATTAAATTAAAATCATATGTTTTTGGATAGAGAAGAGATTGAAACATAGTTCTTTTTAAATATCTAAAGATTATTTTGACAACAATTAAGTCAGATTATTTGTATGAGATTGAAATCTAGCAGAGAGACATACTGAGTACATTATATCTGGCCTGCTAACAGTAAGATATAATAAACTACCAATAATACCTCTATATAACATGTTGTCAACTAATATATCAATTTCATCTAAATCAAGTTTTATATTAGTACACATAAAATATGAATTTGCCTTACTGTTTTTAAGACCAAATTTCTTTAGTAAATTAGTAAAGTAATTTCATTGATTTAAAAAATTTCCAAAATCTTGTTGATAAATTTGAAGTCCTAAAAAAAATTCACTCTCCAATCATAATCATTTCAAATCCTTTTTGCATTAAATTTAAATACTCATGACAAACACTTTTTTTTATTATTTAATAATTATATCATGAACATAAATTTGATCTAATTAAATATTAGAGCTGACAGTTTTCTTAAAAAGTGTTGGACATTCCATCCAAAAAGTAAAATAATTTTTTAAAAGAAAAGAAATTGATCTTTAATACCAAGATCTAGGTTCTTGATTAGGGACATAATGTGATTTAGTATGTTTAAAAACCGAATCTGGTTTTTGGGAATTTTCAAAAACAAGAGGTTTCTCAACATAAACATCCTTTAATAAGTAACCATTTAAAATGGCATACTTAACATTCATCTGAAGTAATTTAATGTTCATATGAGATGCATAGGCTAAAATAATCCTAATGTCTTCTTATTTAGCTATAGTTTCCAAGGTTTCATCATAATCTATACCATCTTCTTGATTATAACCTTTAGCTACAATTATATCTTTTTTTATAGTTATTATTCTTTGACCATCTTGTTTATTTATAAAGACCCATTTAATTTCTATAACTCGATATTTCTAAGGTCTTTCAACTAAATTGCAAACATCATCTCTCTTGAATTGGTTTTGTTCTTCATGCATTTGTATCATCCATCTTTCATCATATAAGGATTATTCTAATGTATTATGGTTTAATTGGGATTGAAAGGTAGAAAATTATATAATATTTTTTACATTTCTTCTGGTTTTTATTCCAATGTCAAGGTCTCTAATAATAGTTTCTAAAAAATAATTCCTTAGGGTTCTAGATTGTCTAGGTAGTACACTATTAGGTTCTTCAATATTGTGTTCTTATGAATTGGACTGAATTTTATTTATATCTTTTTCAAAATCATGTTTTATGTTCTCAAGTATCATGTTATCATTAGAATCAGATTCATCAATTTGGTGTCTTCTTTTCTCAAAGGGATTAGATTACTCAATTTTCACAAGAACTGATTCCTCAAAAATTCATGAAGTTTTAATAAAAACCCTATAAGCTTTGGAAGTAGCAGAATATCCTAATAAAATGACTTCATTTGATTTTGGATCAAACATACGAAGATTTTATTTGGTGTTCAAGGTGTAAACCATGCATCCAAAAACATTAAACTAAATTTCTTTAGGTTTTCTGTTATTTCATAGTTCATAGGTGTATTTTTTAAAAAATTTCTGATTAAAACTCTATTCATTATATAATAGGCGGTGATTACAGCTTCTACCCTGAAATATGTAGGAAGACTGTATTCATTTAGCATTGTCTTTGACATTTTTTGAATAGTCCTATTTTTTCTTTCAACAATTCCATTTTGTTGAGGTGTTCTTGTTATAGAGAATGTGTGGATAATACCCATATTCAATTATAATAAATCAAATTCAAGATTCTCAAACTCCCCACCTTGATCACTTATTAATGAAATTATTTTAGAATCTTTTTCATATTGAAAAGCTTTATAAAAACTTTGAAATATATTAAAATCTTCATTTTTATATTTTAGAAAATAAACACATGTAAATCTAGATTACTAATCAACTAAACCATATACATATAATCTACCAGCCAAGATTTCTATTCTTGAAGGTCTAAAAAAATCCATATGGATAATTTCAAGAGGTTTGGATTTAAAAATTTTGTAAATGGATTTGAAGGATGATTGGTGATGCTTTCCAAGTTGACATGCATAACATAATCTGTCAATTTCAAATTTGTGACTATGAAAACCAAAAACTAATTGTTTCTTATATATCTTATGTAAAGAATATATATTACAATGTCCAAGTATTCTATTCTAGATTCGAGATGAGTGATACTTATTAGGTTGTGTTTCAATCCCTGTTCTTAAAGTACCTTATTGATTGTGACTACTTCTGGATCTCCAACTGTTCCAATTCCAATAATCTGACCTTTGGCATTGTCACCAAATGTGACTAGACCACCATCCTTTTGAGTTACAGTTTTGAAATTTGATGAATTTTCGCTCAAATTCATGGAGAAGCCACTGTCCATATACAATATTTCAGTTTTTATTATGTGGCATGCTTCGTGAAATTGAATTTAAACAAGGATTTGTTTTAGTACCCATATTTTTTTTGGTCCAGCAGTGTATGTTATCAAGGATCGTAAAATCCAGACTTGATTTGTTTTTCTATAATCAATAGAATTATATAAACTACCTACAATAAAGGATTTATTAATCCCACTTATTTTTAGTTTCCTTACATAAAAATTTTAGATATGTGTCCTCTTATTATACAATAATTATAGGTTACTTTTCTATTACTAAGAATATTGTAATTTTTATATAGTTTAAGGTTTTCACCATTACTGCTTATTCCATATCATTCCTTTTTAATCACATTCTTTCAAGTATTTAATTTAGTTTATTTTCTCCTTTTTTAAAAATAAGAGCTACACTTTTTCATGTTTGTACTCCTGTTTACAGTGTTTTTATTTTAGTTTCATTATCTTTACAGTTTTTGGTTTGATGAGTTATCTATTTCAATTTAATCTTGATGTTGTTTTAGCAGAGTGTCACTTTCTCCTAAAACAACAGTATAAATATTTTACAAATATTTATGTTTCAAAAATAAGATATTATATTTTTCTTCCACATATTATAGTAAGTAGAAAGTGTATTATTTGAATAGCTAGAACTAGAATCTGATGAGTAGTAAAATTGTACCTCATCAGATTTTCCCATAAAGCACATATTTTCTTTTAGATTTGATTCTTTTTTTTTCTGAGTAAGACTTTGATGAGCTACTGGAGTCTTTAGAAATACTCAATATAGCTTTCATTTCCTTATTTTTTTCTACTAATAGTAATTTCTCATTAAGAATTTAATTTTCTTGTCTTCCTTTAATTGATGACAGTCAGGTCTAATATGACCCTTTTTTTCATTCATAGAATCTCACTTCCTTTGGTTATTTTTCTTCCTTTTGGATGGATTTTCTAAAACATTTCTTCATTCAATAGAATTTACTGAACTTTTTTTCCAAATGAGCTAGTTCCACAACTGAATTAGATGAATCAGACTTCTCTGATTTCATTTTAATTTCATTCTTCATTTTTCATCTTTTCTCTTTAGATGTTACCTTAAAGAAGAATATTCTTTTTTGATAACAACATTATGGTCATTTTCTAAATATTCCATATCAAATTCATACATCATAAGAGTTCCAATTAACTCTCTCATTGTATGAATTTTGACTGGTGATGATTGCCTAATAGCAGGCAAAATTCCATTACAACTTGGTGGTAGTACTCATAGAACTTTCAGGGTCAGATCTGCTTGTTCAATAGGATATCCCAAGGCAGTGATGTTATTGACAATTTCTGTAAGACTTCAATTCCTCTGGGTGATTTTTTCTCCTAAAAACATTCTGAATGTGTCAAATTTTAATTTAGCAGTGGAATGCCTCATTTTTCTAGCACTGTCAATTCCTTCATAAGAAACTGCAATTGTCTATTACATTTCATATGCCATTGGGAACTGGGATACTCTGTTGAATTCATATGGTCTAAGAACATATATGATAAAATTCATAGCTTTCGAGTTTATTTCATACTCTTCTTCTGTATCAGCACTCAATGTTTCAGTTTTCTCTAGCATAACATAGAGAGTTATAACTTTCAAGTATACTATGTATCCAAGGTTCTTTAAATAAATGATCATCCTTTATTTCCAACATCCAAAATTTTCACCATTGAAGTAGGGAGCTTGAACTCTTGACACACCCTCCCATGTATCTACCATTTTTCTTTGTATAATCCAAAAAATTTCATCTTGTTATTGCAGTATCAAAAGAACCACCTCTGATACCATTTTTTGGATTGGGTTATACCAAATATACACAAGAGTGGGGGTGAATTTTGTTTATTAAAATTTCATCTCAAGATCATAATATGTCCTTTTAACTTTATCAGAATGATTAATCATCAGAAAAAATAGAAAAGTACCCACGATGTATAGTGGTTCGAGGAAAATAATGCCCTAAGTCCACTACACTAATGCTCTACTCCCCGAGCATGGTGATTTTCAGTATCTAGTCCCCAAATCAACAGACTGTTCCACAACAGAGTACTGGTAGTTCACACCTCTACAAAATTAAGGTAAAACAGATCCTTCTGGATGATACATAGAACCAACCAAAAAAATTTGTACGAGAAGCCGGTAACACAAAGTTAAATAGTATTGGTTCTTTGAAATACATTCTCGCTGTTCTACAAAATTTCAATAGCACACAATTGACAGTCAGTGTATCATCGATTTTCAGAAATGATGTTCTTCAGGTAAGAGTTGTTCTGAGTTGATCCGGTTGCAATAGATCTTGAAATATAATTAGCAACTTTAACAATAGTGGATTCGAAAAATATGTTCAATGTATAATTGTTGAATCTTCAATCTTGTTTCTTCATATTCAGAAAACGGAGCTTTGTCACTCTTTGTAGCAGAAGATCTGTATGTCTCGATTGTCTCTGTAAACTGTAGCAGTGAAAAAATCAAGAGAATGATATATTTTTTTCTTCTATTAAATTATTCACCTCAATATATGTAGTAAAAATTAATATAGGTATATAAAGAATAAAGAAAAATATTCTCCTTTTAAAATTCGATCAAAAACAGTTGCCTTTAGAATCTCGATATTCAAATATTTTAATAATAGAACAGTCACAAATCCCCTAAAAATTCACCCTGAAAATCTCCTCTTAAATCAATCCATTGAATCATAAATAAACATCTTTGAATTAGTCAAAGACGTATTTATATTCTAGCATTTAATCTGGATTGAAATCAGCATGATAATCCATATAAAGATCGTTGCTTTAATAAAGTCACAATTTATATCTCTGAAGCCAAACATAGGGTTGAATTTCATAGAATACATTATATGTACGTAAGGTTCAAAACATAAGGTTGATCATCTATAATTTTCTCTTCAACTATCAAATATAAGATATATAAACCATACTTTTAATAGCTTCTAAACGAAAGGTAACTGATCCAACATAATTTTGTTTACAAAAGTAAGGTTGGTGAACCATACATTTTTAAAAATGAACACGACGTCCCAAATTAAAATATGATTCATCATAAATAATTTTCCGATAATGCATGGTTAGTTAAACATACTTTTCTGATAATGTATAGTTACTTACCGATTATTTTCTGATAACCCATAAGTGGCAGTTCTCATCCTCCCGTAATGATCCACAACATAGGGTGTCAACAGGGTTTCAAAAAACGCTAATGTGATTTCTGAACATAATGAGTAAGAACAATGTTTTTAGAACACGCTAACGTGATTTCCAAACATGTTGAAATATATTCCATGCCGATTAAAATGTGTAAATATTATTTCAAAATAGAAAAAAAAATATTAATTCATTAAAACCGACTCAATGTAAAATAATTAGAATAAAAAATAAGGGTATTTTTGAACATCAAGATCATCATAAAAAGACAAATAACTGTTGAATGAAACACTTTCTCAATATACACACTGTACAAAGTAAAAAAGAATATTCTTTTTTCACGATAAAAAGGATAGAAAAATGACTTGTTCATAAATAGAAAATAATATTCCTTTGAAAACATATATAAATGAAAAATGGGTAAAACTTTCATAAATATATCATTTATAAAAGTTAAAAAACTATTTTAAATACGTTTTATAAAATAGGGATTTTAGATGAAAACAAGTTCTCTGACTAAAGAGGGAAATTAAGTCAGGTTTTCTTAAAAAAAAATTAAATCATTTTATTTTCCATTTTTGGAAATTGGTATTAATAAATGAAATGTACATGAATAAAAAAGGATAATAAAATTAAATGATTTATTTAACAATGATCATTTATATTTCATTCATCAGATTTCATGAATAAGGTATTTTGATTAGAATGATATTATGAAATAAACCATTAAAATGAACAGAACATTGAAATGATAATTAATAATTGAATTTATTTTGAATATCAACATGAAGAAAAAACATAATAAGTATAAATACCTAAATATATAGTAAAATTCATTATAATAATATTCATATAATATCAATGATAAGAAGGATGTAATATAAATCAATGAAAAGGAATTGTCTTATGAAATTTATTTAAAACATGGTTACATAATGTTCAAATACCCTTAGATAAAATAATTCTAATTGAAATTAAAAATACATTGAATAATTAATTATTCATAATATTAAATTTAAAAGGTCAAGTATATACACAATATAAAATAATCTAGGTTCATAATAATACAATATTCCTCAACGAAATGATATTGAGGTGTAATCCCTAACATTGATTTTCCTTTTGGATGAACATTATTTTACCTATGATATAGTAGTTTTAATAATGTTATTAAATTAAAATAGAACCATAATCATATTAATAATATAATATATTAACTTATTATAATATCTTATTACCAGTTTGTTATCAATCTTTCAATATTTTCACTCTTTCTGATGTTAATTGCCTTGATTTTGAGTATGCATTGAATTGTTATTTATGATCTCATTACATAGATCAAGATTTAATCATAAAAAAATTAAAATTATTTTTAAATTATTATATATATTAATTATATATGTATTCATAATAATATATAATATTTGGAAATTGTAAATGAGATACACCGTTCATGGAGATGGTATGCCGTACGTATTCCTGAACTCTATTCCATTTCATTATCGTATTTTAAAGAATAAAAATATAATTATATATATGTATTTAATTATTAAATTTTCATATTTATTTCATATATTTCATTTATTTTTTAAAAAACCATTCTTATTACAATCCATTTTATATGTGATTGAATCACATCGCTTTCTTTGAGGAGCGGTAGTCCTCACCTCACAAACAATGTTATCATATTCACAAAAAATGGAATGCATGAAGGTTTGATTATATAAAAAATAAAAAAAAAATAATGAAATTAAAAATATAATATATATACTAAATAACTTTAAATCCACCTTTATAAAAAGATTTAATGGTGTAAAATGGAAAAAAAAATGACATCGGTTCATGAGGCGGTGGTCCGTCAAACACACGAACGATGAATGCATTACCCATTTGATGTATGCGTGTAAACTATAGCACAAAATAATAGAATGATAATATCTAAATATATTTATGATACTGATGTTATTATATACTAATTTTATAATTTTAACTCAAGTGGGGTATATGTAAATTAATCAAAGGTTACTATTGAATAGAGTTACCTCTTATTCGAGTAACTGCTTTTAATTAATACCAAAATACGTGATTGGATTTTTTATGAAAAAATTCAGGAATCTAGGATTAGTGGAGTGAATTTTGGACCTTATTTTTTAGGTATTGGATTATCCAAATGTCTTTAGATGTGTGAATAAGTGGGAGGGGTGAGTGACTTGTTACAATGGAGGAGGAGTGTCATTCTTGTAATGTTTTGAATGAGGGAATTAAAACCATGTTATTTACATGTGATGTGGCTCCAATAGCGAAAAAATATTATAAAATGGATAATATGGTATTAATACATACATCCAATGAATTTTGGACAAGTTTATAGTTTATTTTGTCCTTTAATATTAAAGTGTAGTCCCTTGTTAAGCTAATTTTTAGCCTAATCGTTGAAATTAATTTAAATACTTTTCCCTAATATTTTTGATAAAAAACTAATTTTATATTATTATTAATTATATATATATTATTATTTTATGTATGGAATCTATTTTTTCAAATTAATATCATTGAAGTTGTGGAAATTAATTTAAATGTAATCCCGCAGATGGGATGACAAAGCAGGTTAATAATATAAAAATGTTGAAAATATTGATGTCTTTTTATATAAAATTTAAATGATATAAATTTGTTTAATATTTTTATAATTTGAATAAATATAATTTTAAACAAAATTATAATATAGTTTTACTATATGAATAAATTATACGGAAAAGTAGTTTTCAATTAAAAATTACGTATTTTTTTACTATTAATAAAAAAATGATGCTTCACAAAAAAACAAAAAATTCACCCTAAACTAATTTTGATGTTAAAATTTTAAAAAATAATTTTATTTTGACATATGAAATTTAAAATAATTTAGAAATTTAATTTTAAAATATTTGCGCCATTAGAAGGTGACAAAATTACATATTTAGAAAAATACAAATTTTAAGCGAAAAGATTGAATTTTTCTTACTTTATATCTATTAAATATATTGGATCAGTAGAATTTTTTTATTTAATATATATATATATATATTTCATTAATATCATTCATTAATTTAACTTATTATTATAATGAACATTTGTCCCATTATAATAGTTTTTATAAAAACATTGCCTTTATATTGAATTGGTTCATTTATTCATTTATATATTATTGGATGTGAATGAATTAAATCATATATATAAATATGTAAGTTAATCTTATTAATATCTAATAATTTAATATTTAATTTATATCCTGTTATGTCAAATAATAATATTTTAATAATATATTGGTCTTCGGTAAAGCTTGGTCTTGAATGTAATACAAGGTGTCAAAGGAAGTCGTTGATGCATATGATGTGAGAAAACTAGGTATTTTTGGAATTAAAGGATATAGAATATATTTATATACAATATGTAATATAAAATAAATTATCAAGAGGTGATATTACATTCTACCTTTGGTGTTTCATGTCATGTGTTCTACCCAATAAAAGTTACTCTCTTAGAATTTATGGGGTGTTACAGCTATGGACGATACTGGGGTGTCTATGGATTGTTTGAGGATGAGTACCCCATCCATTTGAATTAATCATTGATAAAAATAATTAATAGAAGCCATGATACCCACTCCATATGATTTATATTAAATATTATTGTTTTTTTGTGTGAGAAGAATAGGGAAAACATTTTTCCCTATCCATGTGCCTAAAGCAACACACCCATTTTTATCATATGTATGTTTTGATAGAGGAATATATCATAGAAATCACACGGTTTCCAAATCCATTCATGTGAACCACACATGTACTCTCTTGGAATGAATTCTAAGAATGGATGGTGCATAATTTGTCCAACCATGCAACCAAACCATGTGGTCCCATAAATTAAAGGTAAATTACCATTTTCCTTAAGGGATTATAATATAAGACCCCTTTATTATTTTCTTCACTAAAGAATAAAATAAAACGTTATTCTTCCATTTTGAGATCCCAAGACTCTTTGAACAATGTTTCATCTTATTTCACCATATAAAACCATATTATACTTATAATCATCTTAATGGATGTGGACCAGTGAGTTATCTTTTCATATTGCGCATTATATCATTTTTCTTCCTCTCAGAATGCATATTTTTTTGTAGGCTCATATTCCATATTTTTAGGCTATTGATTTTCCATTTTTGTCCTATTTGGACTAAAATGAAGGCAGATACAAGATGAGTGATCCTCTATTGGAAAAATTTAGTTAGTCTAGTAATTATCTCTGAATGTCATAATACATTTTATTAAGCATTATTTTTTTCATTAGAGTTTCATCATGTGCTTCCCCCAAAATGAATCATCTTTCAAATGGTTTACATTATTGAGAACCTAATGAATCTCATTGGTCGCCTTTATTTTTTACCGCCCCTTGAGTTATACTTATGAAATTAAAATTGTTATTATTGATGTCTAAACGTCCAAACCATATTATTTATTTCTTGGGTTTTACTTTTTTTATTTATATATCATAAATTAAATGGTTAAATATATTTCTATATCTTGATGAACAAACATATCAAATAAAAATAAATTGAATTAATGTGATTGGTATGACCACATCACCTATTTTAAATATAATGATTATTACACCCTCATTAAATAATAATGATATTGAATTATGAACCACCTACTGTCTCTTATTAAATACATTGACAACTTATCCCTATCATGATAAATTGGAATGATTTACCATATTATTATTGTCATATAGTAATGATTCCCAATATAATCTTGTTATATACGGGTAGGAAATATGATAATTTTTTTGATAAATGGTTGTGTTGACAATTATTAATTATAATAAATGGGAATAGAGAATCTTGAGGATTATGATACATATGAATGGAGATTTCAGAAAAACAAGATATTCATGGAGAATCTACTAATAATATTCGGTTATATAGAACCTATTGTTATGATATAGCCACGGAAACCAATACTGTTATATATAGGAATGAAGAACATTCTTTATAGATATGTTCATAGTGATCTATACTATTTTATATTGGCATGATGGTCCATCTTTATTTGATAAGGGCATGGAGACCCGTACTATTATATATGGGCATGATGACTCATCTTGATAGGATACATGGCATGTAAACCCTACTATTATGATTTTTTACATGGTGACCCCAGTACTGTGAGGTTGGGCACTACATCCATTGATAATCATGTATCCTATGCTACATCATAAGGACACATGAGTTACACTTCGGGTCTTGGCTAATTACAGAAGCCACACATATGGTTATAGACCTCACTATGTATTTAGATCATAAATGTGTATATATGTGGTTAATTTTTCAGACGCTATCTGTAACGCCCCGACCCCAGCTACCCAGAGTCGGTGCATTACTTCGTAACATTGGCATGATCACAAAAGATCAAGTCTCGAAAGACCGATTAGTTTAGTAGCCTTGGAAACACTAGATACATTCGTAAACGTTACATTACATCATAAAGTGAAAAACTACAATAACAAAGTCTCCCTAGTCCACGCTCATATCCTCTTCTGACTATCCCTGCAGGTCATTCATAAAATACTTCTTCACATCCTGGAAAATATTAAAACATTGAAAGGGGTGAGCTCAGATGCTCAGTAAGGATAACAATAATGCGGAAGCTTTCATAAATAAACATTAACATTTAAGGCAATGTATAACTAAAACAAAAGCCTCTTAAACATGAACTTCAACATAATATGGCAAAAGTAAAATGAGATAATGCCATTTACTTCTTCACATGGATATTCTACTGGTCGAATAATCACATGTAATATCAATAACCACTTTCATAATGAGGGAATGTATAATGCCAGACATTCTGAAACACTTTGTCAAGGCCTCGGCCAAGACGTCTAAAATGATTAAGGCCTCGGCCAAAACCATAAATCAAATTGGGAAAGGGCCTCGGCCAATTCCACGTCTAGTTGTCTCATGAGACCTGCCGATGCATCGAGGAGCTATAGCGGGCTCCACCCGTCACATATTAAGTCCAATACATTCCTCATATGAATAGGTTAAAACATAACATAAACCATAACATAATCGTATCACATAAAACATGCATAAAGGAAACATAACATTTCCACATTTCAATCACAAGATATCAATACAACACATTGTTATAATAAAAACGCCTTCAAAACCATTTTCAATACCAAAATAAAAGAAAGTTAAAACATGATATTTATTTTTCATTAAAAAAAAAGGTATGGCTTGTAGAGGAAGCCGAAACTCAAATAATGGTCACGGCGGCGGAGAAGTCGTTGTCGCCGCATAAGTACGGAAAGAAAAACATTCCCTTTTGTCGTTTAGTAAAACGCTTCGTATAAAAAAGATTCCTTTTGAATAAACGTAAAAGTCAAAGGGGTTTTTACACCGTATAAAAGAAAGTTGTGTATAAAACCAAATATGCCTCAATGAAAGGGGATTGAGACGAAGTCCTTAAAAAGATCATTTTTAAAATAAAATAGATCTATTATGTGTAATCACTATAGGTACACATAAAGAAAGTAAAAATACAAAACAGTACATAATAATATCATGACATAATTTGGAAGTAGGAGATTAACCCAAAGAATAGAAATTGGGTTAAGAAGTTCCCTTACAAATATCATTTAAATAAAATATATCTATTATGTGTATTCACTATAATTACACATAAAGAAAGTACAAATACAAGATATGACATAACAATATCATGACATAATTTGAAAGTAGGAGATTAACCCAGAGATTGGAAATTGGGTTAAGAAATTCCCTTACCTCGTGTCTGACTTGACTCAACCGTTCTTTAACCTCCTGAATAATAAACTAGAGTTAATATATACCTTATTAAGAACCATTTTCAACTTCATTATCCTTATTATATCACTTATTACAATGATATGAACATTATGTAATTATTTAAGTTAATAATGTTCATTTTGTCGGTATTTGGTTCTTAAGTCAAAAATAGGCTTCTTACACTTACATGTTGTTAATTTGGTCAAAGGTTCATTATATCCAGAATGGTATTCATGATGTAGATATCATATATGTCATATATATCCAGTACATACATTCATTTATAATATTACATCACATTTAGAGGTAAGAAATGAAATGCACCGTTCATGGAGACGGTAAGCCGTACGTACGCATGAACGCTACTTCCATTTCTATTTCATATTTTCTGGAATGGAATCATAATGATATAAGAGTATATTATAATTCCAGTATAATAACATATATAATATCATTAACTTTATCCTTCACACATCCCACATATGGTATTAACGAATCAAATCACTTTCAGGGGGCGGTAGTCCGCGCTTCCTAAAATGAAGATATCGTGTTTTACCCATAATGGAAACCATAAAGGTATGCCCAAAATGAAAAAAACAGAAGCTTAAGGAAAACATAAACATATTATATATCATATATAAAAATAGTGACATCATAATGGCCACCTTTGAAGGTGTTAAATGAGTGTTGAACAATCATCGTTTCGGGAGGCAGAATTTCGCCATCCACGGAAACCTTATGTTCTTTAACCATTTGATGTAGTTGTGTGGAAGTGTAGCTCAAATAAATCTTATAACAACATCCTAGTATATTTAAGATACTGGTGTTGTTACAAAAGAAGTAAATAAAAAGAGTTTAGGGGGTTGGAGAATCAAAATAAAACAAAAGAACATGAGAGAATGAATTACCTTAAAAAGTGTAACTCCTTTTGAGTTGAGCCTAAAGGCTTCCTTTGAAAGGATTCTGCCCAAAGGGAATCCTCTAGGATGAGGAGAGGGATGTGGAGAGAGCAAATGGGCAGGGGTTGGCCGAGCCAATGGCTTGAAGAGTGTGTGAAATGAGGTAGAGGTGGGGGCCTTTTATAAGAGGAGAGGAGGGGCACTTTTGGAAAGTAAAGGAACATTACATTATTTGAAAATGTGTTTCGGTTTTAAAAGGTCCCACATTGATAGAATTCGTGGATAAGGTGATAAGGCATCGAAATCCACTCATCCAATTGGTTTTGGCCATGTGTAGTTCATAGATTTTATATTATCTTTCCATTTTATTTAAATCGCCAAATAATGATGTCATCGCTGCATCATTATTATGTCATAAATAATTAAATTTATTTAAGGTCTAAAAATTATAAAAAAAATACTATGATATAGGAAATCTTTTTATCTTTCCAATGACTATTTATAATCAAAATTTGGACTTGTGTAACCCTACTTAAAAATTGTTTTAGTAAAACACTTTATGTTAGTGTCATTTTCACTTTAACATTAAATAAAAAGTAATTTATGTTATTTCCCAACAAAAGTGGATCCATGGGGTCCCCAAGTTAGGCCATGGCTTGTCTTGGTCGGCCATGACACAACCAATGAGGTTGGGACATGTGTCTAGGTCATTTAATATTATTAAAGTATTATTTATACCTTAAACTACCCTAATTACCACTAATCGCGATTAAGAACTTAATAAGTTACTATTCACCAAAAAATTATTTTTATCCCATTGAACCACATTTTACTTCTTAATGACAACCATGTATGTCGGATTTTTGAAAATCAAATCACAGAAGTGGTAATATTTCATTTAAATGAAAAATCAGTTATTTAACAACCACTTAGTGGTTTCACTATTCATCAAAAATTGAAGTTTTTCAGAATAAGGCCAAAATTTCACCCTAAGCTATAATTGATATTCCGAATTGAAAAATGATGTCTATTTTACAAAATTCCAAACATATAAGTTGCATTAATTAATTTTATAATTAATTCCCGCTGTTACGACAAATAGCGTGTTTTCAAGAAACAATTTATATCAAAAGATTGGCAATTGTTTATGTCCAATTTCAATGTTAAATTAATTCTAATGACCACCATTGGATAAAATGGTAAAAATATATTCCAATTATAATTTAAAACCACTAAATAGTATAATTTATCACTATTAATTATTTTTATTAAAAAAGTTGTTTTTAAGTATTTTTCACTATTCATAAAAATTTGGAAGTTCTCAGAAAATTACAAAAAATTCAACATAGGCTAATTTCAATATTAGGAATACAAAAATGAAGTCCATTTTGAAATATAAGATTTCTATAATTTTAAAAAGTGGTTATTACTATTCATAACGGCTACTTTGATTAGTCACGGTGTTTTAGAACTCGAACTTGCGTACAATGCAAGCTATTGCATTATTGAAAGAGAGGCGTATCGTGGAAGCTCGGGGTGTTACATTCTCCCCTCCTTCAATAAATTGCGTCCTCGCAATTTGATATTTTTCTTTGAAAATAAAATGTTGAAAAGAGAAAATACCTTTGTGGAAAACCCACATCGGAAATAAGGTTAATAAAATTTAGCCTTAATAAGAGGGAAATGAAAATAAGAAAGTCACCACCAAATTATGATCTCGATAAGGAGAACATTGGTGGCAATTAGAGACATATATTTGGAGGAAAAACGTAAATATTTGTAGGGAGTGATTGAGGTCATCAATCACAATCAACTGTCAAATTGAGGGCCTCAAAGCCTTCAATCTATGTTGATTTAAAATATCATCAGTTCAACAAGACATATTGTATTAGGATCACACATTTTTTTTAATATACCTTTACTAAAGTTTAAGAATTAATTTATTCATCGAATAAGAGATAGGTATATATATATTTATGCTTGACAATTAGAGTTTCAACCTCCAATAGAACTCAAAAATATTATACTTATCCTAATTGTATAAGGTTCCAAATGTTAACACATACCATTTAGATTAGTGAAATTATTTTGTAATAACCAGGGACTTCCTGTAGGCTAGTGGTAGGAAATAAAGGCCTGTCGCACTATGGTTATGGGTTCGATTCCTGCAGCTTTGTCCGACGCGTCAGGTTATGCCCCACCCTGCAGGTTGTCCTTTTCCTAAAACTATAGTATTATAATATTCCAAAATAATCTTCAGAAATTCTTTAACCTTAAACAATACTATCCATGGTTCAACTTAATCCATTCCAACCTTAATAGTTATCCAAAATACCTCCATCCAGACTTTCTCTAAAAGGTCTCTAAATTCCAAAATCAATTGTAACATCAGATTCCCCAAACAAAGAAAAGTTTCTCTTATTGTCACATACTAAAAATATGATTACCTTAATCATATTAAAACCTTACTGAAATCAAAAAGTACTGCAGTACAATCCTTATATAGATCACATTATTCTAATAACCAGAATATAATCCATGAGTCCAAAAGCACCAATACATTAGTTATTCTGTTTCAACTGTAGTAATAGCATAAGATTGTCCTTGATCCCTTGGCCTTTTCTGAGGTAAGTTTCCTTGACGCTTAGGACATTCATTTGCATAATGACCCATTTCTCTACAATTGTAGCATTCAACATTGACAGCCTCTTTCTTTCCCTTGCAATCACGAGCCTGGTGACCCTTTTCTCCACATTTATAACAAACTCCCATTCCTTTTAGGCAAGTACCAGGGTGATTCTTCCCACAATTATCACATACTGGAAAATCCTTCTTTCCCTTTTTCCCTTTATCTGTCTCTTGTTCCACCGTTCTCTTCTTCTCTTGCTTTACTTTGTTGTCATAAGACTTAGAGAATTCCTTTTCTGTCTTGATAGCGCACGAGACAATATCTTCGTATGATGAGAAGGATTGTGATACCAAAGCTCGACGGAGAAATGGTTTTAACCCATCAAAGAAACGATCAATCTTACTCCTTGGGTTACGTATGTAATCTGCAGCATACCTTGCTAACCTTGTAAAGTTAGCCTCATACTTTGCGACATTTTCATCCTCCTTCTGCCTCAGACTCAGAAATTGCCTTTCCATATCTGCTCGATGGTCACGAGGAAAGTATTTTTCTAAGAAAAGCTCTTTGAACTCCCTCCATTCCATATTTGATATGTCATCATCTTCCTTTGTGTTTTGAATCAGCGACCACCACTGATCGGCATCTCCAGTGAGGCGGTAAACTGCCATGACAACCTTCTCCCTTTCACTACTCCCCAAGGCATGGAATATTTTCTCTAAGGAATTTATCCATTGCTCAGCTACTATAGGATTTGTACTCCCATTAAAGGTTGGTGGTTGTTGCCTCATGAAACGATCTAGCATTGATCCTCCACGTTGCGGATCAGGGTGCTCCATACGAGTAAGGTTGTTATTCATAACCTGCGTGAGTTGTCCCAGTACGGTGAGAAGCTGATCAGCACCAGTTGTATCACTAGCTCCACCATAATTATCCTGAGCAGGAGGGCAATCCCTACACGGAGTGCGTGCATTGATACGATTTCCATTCCTTCCACTAGGCGCCATTTCTAAATAATGGCATAAACTAGATTAGTTTATGAATCAAAATACATAATCACAAACTTATAAAACACTTAACTTAAATTGAACTATTTATGGATATAATCCATAATCATAAAAGAAATGTTTTCTTTGAGGAAGTATATACTCATAAACCCTTCATAATGATTTGTAAAGAAAATGAGAGTTATCCTAAGCATATCCCCCGGGAGTGTCGTAACCAAGAGTGCAGCAAGGCCCGTTGTCGTGCACCAGTTCCCGTTCGAGTCTAGCTCAAAGCAGTGTTTTCGGGTTTTACCCCTAGGTACATCTGTGCCAGAGCCGCCTCTACCTGCTCGTATCCAGACAGGGATGTATTGCTCGGAAAAGTCATAACATCTCTATAATACCAAAATTCTAGGAAGTTCTTCTATACTAATCCTCAAAGTCTATCTTTGGGCTATGTGCTCTAATCAGAGTTTATCTAAATCTAGCTTCCAAGGTTAGTACTAAACTGCCTCTGATACCAACTGTAACGCCCCGACCCCAGCTACCCAGAGTCGGTGCGTTACTTCGTAACATTGGCATGATCACAAAAGATCAAGTCTCGAAAGACCGATTAGTTTAGTAGCCTTGGAAACACTAGATACATTCGTAAACGTTACATTACATCATAAAGTGAAAAACTACAATAACAAAGTCTCCCTAGTCCACGCTCATATCCTCTTCTGACTATCCCTGCAGGTCATTCATAAAATACTTCTTCACATCCTGGAAAATATTAAAACATTGAAAGGGGTGAGCTCAGATGCTCAGTAAGGATAACAATAATGCGGAAGCTTTCATAAATAAACATTAACATTTAAGGCAATGTATAACTAAAACAAAAGCCTCTTAAACATGAACTTCAACATAATATGGCAAAAGTAAAATGAGATAATGCCATTTACTTCTTCACATGGATATTCTACTGGTCGAATAATCACATGTAATATCAATAACCACTTTCATAATGAGGGAATGTATAATGCCAGACATTCTGAAACACTTTGTCAAGGCCTCGGCCAAGACGTCTAAAATGATTAAGGCCTCGGCCAAAACCATAAATCAAATTGGGAAAGGGCCTCGGCCAATTCCACGTCTAGTTGTCTCATGAGACCTGCCGATGCATCGAGGAGCTATAGCGGGCTCCACCCGTCACATATTAAGTCCAATACATTCCTCATATGAATAGGTTAAAACATAACATAAACCATAACATAATCGTATCACATAAAACATGCATAAAGGAAACATAACATTTCCACATTTCAATCACAAGATATCAATACAACACATTGTTATAATAAAAACGCCTTCAAAACCATTTTCAATACCAAAATAAAAGAAAGTTAAAACATGATATTTATTTTTCATTAAAAAAAAAGGTATGGCTTGTAGAGGAAGCCGAAACTCAAATAATGGTCACGGCGGCGGAGAAGTCGTTGTCGCCGCATAAGTACGGAAAGAAAAACATTCCCTTTTGTCGTTTAGTAAAACGCTTCGTATAAAAAAGATTCCTTTTGAATAAACGTAAAAGTCAAAGGGGTTTTTACACCGTATAAAAGAAAGTTGTGTATAAAACCAAATATGCCTCAATGAAAGGGGATTGAGACGAAGTCCTTAAAAAGATCATTTTTAAAATAGAATAGATCTATTATGTGTAATCACTATAGGTACACATAAAGAAAGTAAAAATACAAAACAGTACATAATAATATCATGACATAATTTGGAAGTAGGAGATTAACCCAAAGAATAGAAATTGGGTTAAGAAGTTCCCTTACAAATATCATTTAAATAAAATATATCTATTATGTGTATTCACTATAATTACACATAAAGAAAGTACAAATACAAGATATGACATAACAATATCATGACATAATTTGAAAGTAGGAGATTAACCCAGAGATTGGAAATTGGGTTAAGAAATTCCCTTACCTCGTGTCTGACTTGACTCAACCGTTCTTTAACCTCCTGAATAATAAACTAGAGTTAATATATACCTTATTAAGAACCATTTTCAACTTCATTATCCTTATTATATCACTTATTACAATGATATGAACATTATGTAATTATTTAAGTTAATAATGTTCATTTTGTCGGTATTTGGTTCTTAAGTCAAAAATAGGCTTCTTACACTTACATGTTGTTAATTTGGTCAAAGGTTCATTATATCCAGAATGGTATTCATGATGTAGATATCATATATGTCATATATATCCAGTACATACATTCATTTATAATATTACATCACATTTAGAGGTAAGAAATGAAATGCACCGTTCATGGAGACGGTAAGCCGTACGTACGCATGAACGCTACTTCCATTTCTATTTCATATTTTCTGGAATGGAATCATAATGATATAAGAGTATATTATAATTCCAGTATAATAACATATATAATATCATTAACTTTATCCTTCACACATCCCACATATGGTATTAACGAATCAAATCACTTTCAGGGGGCGGTAGTCCGCGCTTCCTAAAATGAAGATATCGTGTTTTACCCATAATGGAAACCATAAAGGTATGCCCAAAATGAAAAAAACAGAAGCTTAAGGAAAACATAAACATATTATATATCATATATAAAAATAGTGACATCATAATGGCCACCTTTGAAGGTGTTAAATGAGTGTTGAACAATCATCGTTTCGGGAGGCAGAATTTCGCCATCCACGGAAACCTTATGTTCTTTAACCATTTGATGTAGTTGTGTGGAAGTGTAGCTCAAATAAATCTTATAACAACATCCTAGTATATTTAAGATACTGGTGTTGTTACAAAAGAAGTAAATAAAAAGAGTTTAGGGGGTTGGAGAAGCAAAATAAAACAAAAGAACATGAGAGAATGAATTACCTTAAAAAGTGTAACTCCTTTTGAGTTGAGCCTAAAGGCTTCCTTTGAAAGGATTATGCCCAAAGGGAATCCTCTAGGATGAGGAGAGGGATGTGGAGAGAGCAAATGGGCAGGGGTTGGCCGAGCCAATGGCTTGAAGAGTGTGTGAAATGAGGTAGAGGTGGGGGCCTTTTATAAGAGGAGAGGAGGGGCACTTTTGGAAAGTAAAGGAACATTACATTATTTGAAAATGTGTTTCGGTTTTAAAAGGTCCCACATTGATAGAATTCGTGGATAAGGTGATAAGGCATCGAAATCCACTCATCCAATTGGTTTTGGCCATGTGTAGTTCATAGATTTTATATTATCTTTCCATTTTATTTAAATCGCCAAATAATGATGTCATCGCTGCATCATTATTATGTCATAAATAATTAAATTTATTTAAGGTCTAAAAATTATAAAAAAAATACTATGATATAGGAAATCTTTTTATCTTTCCAATGACTATTTATAATCAAAATTTGGACTTGTGTAACCCTACTTAAAAATTGTTTTAGTAAAACACTTTATGTTAGTGTCATTTTCACTTTAACATTAAATAAAAAGTAATTTATGTTATTTCCCAACAAAAGTGGATCCATGGGGTCCCCAAGTTAGGCCATGGCTTGTCTTGGTCGGCCATGACACAACCAATGAGGTTGGGACATGTGTCTAGGTCATTTAATATTATTAAAGTATTATTTATACCTTAAACTACCCTAATTACCACTAATCGCGATTAAGAACTTAATAAGTTACTATTCACCAAAAAATTATTTTTATCCCATTGAACCACATTTTACTTCTTAATGACAACCATGTATGTCGGATTTTTGAAAATCAAATCACAGAAGTGGTAATATTTCATTTAAATGAAAAATCAGTTATTTAACAACCACTTAGTGGTTTCACTATTCATCAAAAATTGAAGTTTTTCAGAATAAGGCCAAAATTTCACCCTAAGCTATAATTGATATTCCGAATTGAAAAATGATGTCTATTTTACAAAATTCCAAACATATAAGTTGCATTAATTAATTTTATAATTAATTCCCGCTGTTACGACAAATAGCGTGTTTTCAAGAAACAATTTATATCAAAAGATTGGCAATTGTTTATGTCCAATTTCAATGTTAAATTAATTCTAATGACCACCATTGGATAAAATGGTAAAAATATATTCCAATTATAATTTAAAACCACTAAATAGTATAATTTATCACTATTAATTATTTTTATTAAAAAATTTGTTTTTAAGTATTTTTCACTATTCATAAAAATTTGGAAGTTCTCAGAAAATTACAAAAAATTCAACATAGGCTAATTTCAATATTAGGAATACAAAAATGAAGTCCATTTTGAAATATAAGATTTCTATAATTTTAAAAAGTGGTTATTACTATTCATAACGGCTACTTTGATTAGTCACGGTGTTTTAGAACTCGAACTTGCGTACAATGCAAGCTATTGCATTATTGAAAGAGAGGCGTATCGTGGAAGCTCGGGGTGTTACACTATCCGACCTAGGATAAAGTACGTAGTTTCGACATTGTGTCCTTCAAAAACCCGAGTTAACCCTTTATAGATTTTATTAATGCTTCTTTTATATCTTCACAGTGCTCCTTGAATAGTTTAAATTACATCCTTGTAATATTAGACACAGGTAAACATGATTTCTGATGTGTAAAAATAGTTTTTATCATGATTCCAATAGTGTAAACAATATTCTCTATGAGGATTTTCAGGTAGGGTTCATTATGAAATAAATTTATAATTTATTTGACTATACAATTTTATAATTAGAAGTTCAATATTTTACAAATACAATTTGAATCCTAAAAAGGAGATCACCCATGAGTGTCAATTAGGGGTTCATTGAGGTCACTTTTCAATGAACCATGTGATAGTGGCGTTAATAAAAAACAGGTTCCACTTAGTGTTACTACCCCTTGTCTCATCCATTCTAGAGCCTGTATCAACATGTAGTATACATACAGGGATTTAATTTCATTGAAATCCGGAAAAGCATTACATTATGAAAATTTTGGACTATTTTAATATTTTTATATTTATCCAAAATCTGCTTAATGGTTTTTAAAGTTATTAATTTGCATGAGTTTTGTCGAGTAAAAAGAACATAGATAATCCAAATAAAATCCACCGGGTGTGTCAAACCAGGTGTGTAGTTAGGATTATTTATCGTGCACTAAGTGATGAATGAGTTAATTGAAAAAACAACCCTTTCACATTTATTACCACTATTTTTATACATGCCATAGCTTATACAAACTTGTATTATCTATATTTGGATTCCATTTTCTGGATAACTTCACAATATTTAATTTATCATAATTTTAGGATGTTTTCATATGTTTATATATATGTATATTATTTGTAATGGTATCTAAAGATATTAATTATTGTGATTTTTGTGGAGTAAAGATAATTGTAATCATCCAATAAAAATACCATGGGAGTGTCAAACCTATTATGCTATTAATCATCCTTGTTATGGAATGAGAAATGATTTCGTTAGAAACTAAATTTCCATTTTCATGGTTATTAACCCTCGATGCATCTATTCTAGAGCCCGCATCCACTTGTAGCATCTAGGTAGCGATGTCATTGCATGGATTAACACATGATCTTTACTTTAACAATTGACTGATTGATAACATTAACAATAAGGAATAATCATATATAGTTGAAGGTGGAAGATGTGTGAAGTTATTTAATGGTTATGGGGTAAATAAATAAGTTCTACAAATTGTTTATAACTATGTTAGTAATTGTCAAAAAGAAAATAATTAAGTGAGTTAGTAATTTATAAATTTATATATAGTAAATAGTTTAAGATTTGTTAAATGCCAGTTAATTATTAGTTACTCATTAGTTAATTTTCAGTCAATGATTACTGAAATTTCTGTTTGTTATTATTTAATCATTAGTTAATGATAATTTTTTCATTAGTAACTCATTGGTTAATTGTAAGTGATTGATTAGTTATTCATTATGAAATGACTAGATAATCAGTAGTAAATTATAATTTAATCATTGGTTAAGGATTATGTTTTAATTAGTTAATCATTAATAAATGAATAGTTTTTGAGAATTAAATCATTAGTTAATTAATAGTTTGGTAACGTTTAATTTTAAGTTAATTATTATTTACGTTTCACTTAATCCCATGTTAATATTTAAAAAATTTGTTGTTAATGATTGTTTCATAAATAATAATTTATGAATTTTTCATTATCTAATCATTTTTTAATAATTTATTAATGAATGGTTCATTAGTTTTTAACAAGTTGTTAATTAGTATTTAATTATTAGTTAATTTTTAGTTAATTATTAATTAATTATCAATTGATTTTTTAAATATTAGTCAATAATTATTTAGGAATTTGGTAATATTATAGTTAATTATTTTTTAATAATTAGTTAATCCTAAGTTAATCATATGTTAATTATTACATAATAATTTGATAATTTTTTTCAATAAATAGTTAATCAATAGTTATTCATTATTTAATCATCATCCAATCATTATTTAATAATTAGTTTATGATTAGTTAATCTTTTTTTAATCAGTCATTAATCATTTGTTAATCATTCATTAAACATTTTTTAATTATTAGATAATTTTTAGTTATTTATTTCTAAATTATTAGTTAACTAACAGTTACATAGTAGTTTATTATTTTTTAGTCATTATTATAAATTAATATGTACTATTAAATATAAATAAATTATTAATAATTATAATAATACTAAATACGATTAATTATTAATTAATTACTCTATAGTAATTATTAAATAATATTTTTTTAGACACTAATATTAAATAATATTAACAAATTATATTTAATTAAATAATTTTTTTTAAAAATAAAATAAAATAAATAAAATAAATAAACAAGTAATTTAAAAACTAAATGTTTTTTAGAAATGATTCTATTAAATGAAGAATCACACATTTTGTATTCTATTAATGATTCCAAAAGAGTCACTGGTATGGGAGAAAAAACCAAAAGAATTTTAGAGAGAGAGGGGGAGCCAAAATAAGGATAGGTTTAGGGAGACAGTGCGATTTCATTGATAAGGTGGGTCAACATATATTTGGGTGGGGTAGGTGTCATTGATTCCGTAAATAGATTTCACCTTTTATTAGGTGAATGGTGTTTGTGTCAGTAACACCATTCTTCTAATAAAGGGTGTAAGGAATTGAGGGAATCAATTCCTTTTCCATGTCACTGATATTAGGCAAAGGCATCGAGGTAGCCAATGGATCTGCGACTTACCATTAGATTTATTTTAAACCTACACTCATATTATTAATTTTTTCTAAAGTCTAATTAAAAACCATGTAATACACTAATTGGAAATATGTGATGAAATGTGATACTATGTAAACTAAACAGTTGAACTGAAATTTATATGGCAATGTGTGTTTCAATTAATTGATAGAATATATGTAATTGTTCATTCTGGGAAGTTATTTAAACTAAAATTGAGGAAAAATAAATATTAAACAACATCATAATACTTACTGAAGAATGAAATGTTCAAAGATGAAACTATTTCATGGAAATAGTTATGAAAATATTTTTGAACAAGAAAAGTGAAGGTGAATAATGAAACCATGTTATATATAGTTTCTTATAGTGGTTTAAATTCAATATATAATAATATTAATTTATTCATTCCTTTTACATTTTTTATATACTTGAACATTTATTTGAATTTATTATACGATCAATATATTATAGGTTTTTATTTTTAAGCAAGGGCCAGGAATTTTGGGTATATTCCTATGGGATCCCCTTATTTAGCTTGATCTAATTTATTTTTCTCATGCCACCAAAGCAATTAGATGTTTCTGTTATTCTTACTATTTAATAGGGGAACCACACATTGAATCCAGTCCCTCTAACTATGCTTCATTATTTTCTACTTTAGTTCAAACATTTCATGTATCCCTTTATGTTTCACTAAGACCATTTCAATAACTATGAAAATCAATAGAATTGATACCCCATGCCATGTGTCTCCTCAGTTTATGTTCTAACATTAGCTCCATGGTACATATCTCTAATCTAGTAGATGGAGACCCCCTATTCCAAATGTGATCATTGATGGAGAATAAAAAATATTTAGTATATCATCTTTTTCAATGAAATCCTTAGATGAGAATAGGTGTGTTTGAACCACCCAAGACTCCCAGATAGAGACTCAATATAAGATACCTATAGTTCATGATTCATTATATATTAAAAGTATCTATAATTTTAACCAACTATAGAATATTATTTCCTTAGTAGTGGTGAGAATGATTAATCTCTATAGAACATCTATTATACTACATCTTTGGTTCATAGTTTAGTTTATATTGTTACTTCAAATTTGTTCTCTCTAATTTTATTCTTGTATTTAGTGTCTCTGGTGTTTTTATCATAAAAAAATTCATGTGTAGAGTGGTGTACTTATATTTTATGTTGGATTATAAAGGATTTGAAGAATGTTAAAACATATGTAACTTGTTTTCCTTTTTTTTCTTCATTTTTCTTTAAATTCATTTTTTTGTACTCAAAATGAATTATCCAAGTAACTCATTTTCTATTTTCTCCATCTTTCAATTTTTTTAACCAATATCTCAAACATATTATGAGAAAAATAATACACTATTTTTTTTATCTATTATTAGGTGAAAATCCTTAAAATTTTCTCAATAACATGATATCAGATCCATAAAATAACACAAATGGAATCCTATAAATACCATATAGAAATGTTTTATAGTTAAAATCACTTCAGCCTATGCAGTATCAATATGAGAGAACTATTTGTATAACCTGGACACAATTAGGCTTTAGATGGACCTATAAAACATATATTTTACCTTTCTAATGATTGATAGACTATAACTACTTATCATGATTTCTCCCATTTACACCCAATAAAAGGCCCATAACAGGATTCTTCTATCCCTAGGTGATAATATTTTATGAGAAGTAGCTCCAAAAACATTTGGTTCAAATATAAGGTTGAAACATGAACAACTATATTTGATGGAAATTTTAATATTTACATATATAAAAAGAATTTGGGTTTTACCATTAAAATATTCATGTATTATCCAATTATGGTGAAACTTTATGATTTTAACTCGTTATGGTAATATGTATATATTATTAATGTCAAAATTAATATATAAGATCAAGATATTATCATATTCATTTCATACTATGAATCCAATAATAATTTTTGTAGAGACCATAATGTATGTTTAAGATTCATAAGAGATATAAGTTGGTAAATCAACCCCATATCTAATGAGTTTCTGTCCAATAGTAAAGGAAAATATGATTTAGAGATCCATTTTTAATTTGGTTATGCCTAAAAATAAGAAATAGAAAAAAATGAAACAATACGGTAAATGAAAATAAAAATAATAATTCTAATCATTGAACAAATATCTATGGGGAGGAAGGTAAAATGCTAAAATTGTAGAATGTACTGAAACTTTTTTCCATATTATCAAAGCCTAAACCAAAAATAATTTAAAAAATGCTTATTCTAATGATAAATATTTGAATATTAATGTCTTCTATGATAATTATGAGGTTCCAAATGTTACTAATAATGATATTTCTAATGTATAGGTTTTAGATTCATGAATCTCCTTTTACATGTTCCCTATTATAGATAATTTCAATGATTTTTCTGAGAGTTTCGATATGAATCTTGTCATAGGGAACAATAATAGTATTACAGTCTAGGAATGATGCTTAGTTTTCTTAAATACTCGTTATAAATATTTAGTGACAAAACTAGATGTTATGTGGATCCCTTAAAAACATAGAAACCTTATTTCCATCGGTGTAGGGGAATAGAAATGGTACACATTCGTGTTTGATATTGGAATTATAAGGATATATAAGAGCTCTAGTACTATAATGATTGTGTGTCTTAAATTTTTTTTGTATAATATATATGGAAGGAAACACCATAAAAAGTTAGGTATTACATATGTAACCAACTCAGATTGTACTATGTTTTTTCATAGAATATTGGGGAATGTAAGCTACATGTTTCTAGAGGATTTGAGTAAGAAAGGTTTTTTGATGGGTATTAAATCAAAGAATCTTCCTTTATATAATGTTTCTGTTCTAGGAAAGGCTAATATTTTCATCTTTTATAGGTCTTCCTTTAATGTCAGCCACCCTTTAGAATACTTATGTTATGAAAATTAAGGTCTATCTAGGATAACTTCCCATGGTGGGGGTTATTATATTAAAACATTTATTAATGATTTATCTAGAAGTGATTAGATCTATTTTTTTAGAAACAAGTTAAATGTCTTTGAGAAATAGAAATGCAAGAAATCCCTGGTTGAGAACCAAATATTTAGAAAGATTTTCTATTTAATTACAAACAATGGATTAAAATATATCTCATTTGGAATTATAATGTATTCAGTCATAAGGAATAATTATAAGTTGTACTGTAATAGAAAAAACTCAAAAAATGGTTTTGTGAAACATTTTAATTGATATATACATAAAATAGTACCTATATTGTTAGCATAGTCAACCCTTCCAAAATCATTCTAGGTAGAACATGAAACTAAAAAATTTTCATTATCAACATATTCCCATATTCAATATATGGATTTCAAACTACCCAAGAGTTGTATTTTGACTAACACCTTACTATATTAATTGAAGAGTTGTTGGATTCAAAACCTATGTAGATTATAAATGTGAAAAACTAGAATCAAATAACCATAAATGTATATTTATATTATATCATGAATGGGTCAAAGTGTATAAGTTATGAATTGAAAAAAAAGGTTACTATAAATTCCTAATATGTGTCAATTTAGTCTTTCATGAGTCTATAGTTCCTAAATCAATGTATGTGATTACAGATAATGATCACATGCCTCAAAATGGGGATGCTCAAACCAATAATCAAGCCTAGTTTGAGGCTCTAATCAAGACTATTCCACCAAAACCTTATCTTCATGACCATAATAAACCCGATTTATTTCATTCATCAGACAGAGAGACAATATAGTATTAATCTGATTAATAGTTTTACAAAGAAACATATAAGAGGGATTCTAGACCTCCATCTTTATTTGGCTAGTATGAAATGGATTCCTCTACATTCCATGTTTTCTATGACCATGATTCTAAGGATAATTAACCTTATAGGAAATCTATAGAGGATATAAATTATAAGAATTGTGTTCTATCCATTAATGACGAAATGAAATATTTAAAATAGAACTAGACATGGTCTACTGTTAGTATTTTACTTAATACCATAAAAATTTTATTATATGTGTGTTTTTCAAATATTAGAAGTTAATACCAGTGAGAATGAATTCATATTTAAGGCCTTTCCTATATCCAAGATTTTAATTCAAATAGAGGGGATATACTATTCTAAAATGTTATCTCTAATGGACAATAATTCATAAATTCATTTATTACATACCTTTCCAGATTATTATGATTTCATATTGAGATAATCGATTTAAAAATATAATTCTTTCTTACATGCATAAATTAGGGAATTCAAATACAAGAACCTAATGATTATTTGAATAATTTTAAGGCCAATATAGTTAGTCACATGAATAAATAATTTTATTATATATAGCTATAATCTAGACCATGATATTTTAATTTTGATACATTATTCTTGGAAATATTTTTAAGATAATTATTCAGGATGCATGTGTGTATTTTTCAGACTATTAAAACTATTAGTATTTCTTTGATAGTATATATGGATGACATGGTTCTCATCTGTATGGACTTAAAACATAAAATATCAGTTAAATATCAATTAAGAGGGGGTTTTGGAATGAAATACACTGTTAGTGATAGTAAAATTTTGGTAATGGAAATAATAAGAAATAGAGATATGAATTTTCATTACCTGACTCAATAAAACTATATTGTGAAAATTGTCAGGGGGTATACTTTTAAAAGCATATATCCTATTAATGTAAAAATTCATTTTTTTATTATCAATATAATTGTATCCATATACAGAAGATAATTCAGAATTTGTCTCTAAGATACCATATGCTAGTGTAGTAGGAAACATCTTGTATGAAGTGATTTTCAAATGAGTTGATGTTTCATATGTTATTTATCCTCTTATAAGATTTATGAGTAGTCTTGGAAATCCTTATTTTAATTTTTTCAAATGTCTATTTGGATATTTTTTTCAAGCTACGACATTGTCTTTATTCTTTAAAAATTGTTGATATTATGGATATTGTTGATTTTTATGTATATTTAGATTATGTAGGATATATAGATACCCACTAGTCCCCAACAAGCTATATATTTTCTTTATGCAGAGTACTGGTGTCCTATAAATGTAATATATAATATGTGGTGACACTATATAGGAACTATGTAGAATATATATCCCTGATCAAGGCTATCAAAGAGATCATTTGGATCAATTGTATGTTTTCTATACTTAGTCTAAGTAATTTAATAATTACAGTATACTCATATAGCCAATCTTCCATAAATCAATCAAAACATTTAGTATTCCATGATAGGTCTAATAACATTAAAATTATGATACATTTTATTATATAAATCACTGAATTATGAACTATGTGTGTTAATAATATACAGACTAATGACCATAAGTCAGATAGTCTGACTATAGTCATGTGGTTTTCGAAATTTAAGCACTTATTAGACTTAGTGAATTTTGTTCAAATATAATTACAATAGGTCCAAGAAAAACACTAATCCATTTAAAAATGGTTTATACTTTTTTTTAAATTCCATATCAAAAATATATTCATTTATTTATTCCATTTTTATTTCCCACATATATGTAAAATTATTTTAAGTTTTTTTATTATCAATACATTACTGGGTTTTATGTTTGTGTGTGGGCCTATCCAATTCAGCTCATCCCCCTTTATCATAGCCCTATAAATTTTTCTCATTCCACATTAGGGAACTATGCATGATATTTTCTCATGATTAATTAAGGGATCCACCCATTTCATCACTCACTTCCTACTATGGCTCCTTCTCTACTCATTCAATTCAAGCATGCAACAAAACCTTTCGTGTTTTTTCGTCCATTTAACTAAAAATATCTATCAATGTAATAGGTTACTTGACCATTTGTGTCTTCATTCACAAAATTTATATCCATTGAAATTTTCTATCATCTAGTATATGGAAAACCGAAGCTCCCTATGAGATCATCATTTGTAAAGATCAAGGATTCAGGAAACCATCCATTTTTAGATAATATTTAAGTGAGAAGAGGTGTGGTCGAACCACCTATGACGCTCCTTAAGAGAGGCTTAGACTAGGTACACCTCTAGTGAATGATTTTAGATCCAAAATAAGGATCTCTACTTTCATCCCAAATTAGATAATGTTTTATACAATTATGGTAGGACTTTAAAATTTCATTAAAACATATACTATTCATTATTTTTATTTATTGGTTTAGTATATAATGTTAGATTGAATATATAAATTCTTATTTGATTCAGGTATTGTTTGATTCCTTTTTTTAGATTAACAGAAAGAATGTGAAGTGTGCTGTTCTGTTCAGGAATGTAGGATTCTAAAGGATCTGTAGCATGTTAAATAATGTTTCTCATTAATGATATATTTTTTCATAATTTTTTTCTTCAATTGGTTTCAACTTTAACTTTTTTGACTCAAAAAGTATATGTTCTTTTATTGTTCTTATCACCATCCATTCCAACTCATGCTATCAATATATTAATTTGAATGCAATTTGTTATTTTTGTAATCCGTGACTATTAAAAGGTACATATAATGTCCCTAACACATTCCTTATATATTAATAACAATATTTTTAATAAGTTAAGTATTATGATTAATAATGATACCACATCATCAATGTAATAATATGGTAAATAGTAACCAAAACTAGGTGAAAAACATATCTCAACACTAGGAAAGGGCTTCAGTATTGCTGAGAAGTGATGACATGCCAAGAAAATTTAAGAGTGTTGCCTTTATTAGAAATAATTATCGAGCTGATAATGTTCATAATAGATGCTAAAAATATTCATCCACTAAATCAACGCTATAATAAGAAACAAAATTATAAAACATAAAAAAATTCGAATAAATATATATAATACCGGATTGGAATTAAAATATAACATTTCACCATAATTTAAAATCTTATTTTGAATAAAAAATACATACATTGATGTCATATTTACAATTAATAATGAAAAATAAAACCCAATATAAAAAAACAAAAATATCATATTATCATTTTTATAGTGACCAACCTCTGCATGAATTCTTATTCCTATAATAAAGCATATGTTTTTTAGAAATTGATCATAGAAAATATGTAAACTATGATATAAATTATATATAATCCACACATGATAAATTTTAATTTTAATTACTACATATTTTAATGATTTCATAGTGTATACTATTAAATATATATTGAATGATTATATAGTATGTTTTATATTAATGATTAACTATTCTATTAAATAACAAGTACTTTGGGTGCAGTTTAGTGGTAGGTACCCTTGTGGGTCATAGAGTGGCCTTGAGTTTGATCCTCACTAAGTACATCCCTATATTTTTGGGTCACAATATTTTATTTGTAATGTACCCAATCTCCCCCACATCTTTATAATATAATATTAATTAAAAATTATATTATGAATTATTAATCACAATGTTAATTAATAAACTATATAATTTATATTTGTAATTACTTAATATATTAATGAAATTTTCAGATATTAATTATCATAATTAAGTAAATAAGTGTTAATAATTATATCATTAAACCAAAATAATACTTTTATTTTCAAAACAAACATTTCTAGTCAAACTAACAATGTTTAATGTCAAAATTATGTTCTATTGGTTAAAAAATATCACAAAAAAATTATGGATCACATTGATAATGATTAGAAACAATGAAATGTAATTTTCTCAGTTTTGGATATTTGATTGGTGGTTTAAACTAAAATGACGCATTTATATAGAAAATGTACACATTGAGTTATACAGACCACATAATGTGTCATATTGATGTTTGATGGATTACTTCATTTATAAAATTTATCACGGATCATATTCCAATATTTTTAAAACAATTAGATGATTTTTTTATCAATTTTGTCTATGAGAAATGTTTTTTAAACTATAATGACACATTTATATTGAAAACACATACTTTGTGTCATAATGACCACATCTTGTCTTTGACTAACTTAAATTCAATTCCAATATATCAAAAATGAATTATGGATCACGTTACAAAAGTGTGAAAAAAATAATCCCATTTTCTTCGGTTTTTTCTATGTAGCTTGTGTTATAAACTAAAATGAATCTTTTTAATGAAAACACTCACTTGGATTCATTATGACCAGATCATATGTAATATTTATGTTTTTTCTTTTAATACAAATTAAAAATGATTTATGGATCATTTTTGTATTTTATTTAAAAAAATCTGAGCATGTTTTCTCATCTTTGAACAAGTGATTTTCATTTTAAAATAAAATGTAACATATATTGAACACTCAAACATTATCTCATGCCAACCATGTCATGAGTTATATTGATTCATAAATTATTCCTACATATCAAAAATGAATTATGGATTGTCTTCCTACTATTTAAAAATAATCTGATATCATGTTGTTATATTTTTCTATGTGATGTGCATTTTAAACTAAAATTACGATTTTATATTTAAAACACATACATAGATTCATACAAGCCACATAATGTGTCATATTAGTGAGTGTTAAGTTCGTAGACATAAAAAATTAATTATGTATCATTTTTAAATGGGTTTAAAACAATTATAGATCATCTAATTTGTTTTGATTATGTGAAGGGAATTTTAAACTAAACTTATATATTTAAAACACACACTTTGAGTCATACCAATTATATCATGGGTATGTATAATGTTTGATTGATTCCGACAAAAAAAATTAATTATTAATTATTTTACGAATATCTGAATAGAATGTGAGATCTTTTTCCTGGCGTGGTCTATGTGACATGCATTTTAGTCTTAAAATTACACTTTTAAATTAAGAAAACACACTTCGAGGAATATCAACCACATAATGTGGAAAATTATTATGTGTTCGATTCCTACATAAAAAATGAAATTTGGATCATCTCAATAATGATTTAAAGCAATAAGAGAGAAATTTCACTATTTTCTCAATATAACGCACTTTTTTTTTAACTAAAATGACACTTTTATATCGAAAAAACGAACATGGATTCTTAAAAACAACATAGTGTATTATATTTTCATGTAATCAATTTCCACACATAAAAAAGTAATTATGGATAAATTATATAATATTTGAAAACTATTTAAGCATGTTTTCTATCTTTTTGTTGTGTGATGCATGTTTTAAACTAAGATGACTTATATACTAAAGACACACACTACATTCCATACCAACCATACCATGTGTTGGATTGTCATTATGTTAATTATCACACATCAAAAAGGAAATATAGACCATTTTACTAATATTTGGAAACAACATGAGATATTTTACCATGTTTTAGATATGTGATGCCTGTTTTATACTAAAATGACACTTTGATATTGAAATCACACACATTGAGACATACATACCACATCATGCGTAAAAATGACATGAAATCAATTCCTCATTGTTAAAAATGATCAATGGATCATTTTCATTATGTTTTAAAATAACATGAGATATTTTTCTTTGTTTTGAAAATGTTAACACACATTTTAAATGAAAATGACGAAGGCATATTGAAAACCGTAATTTGAGACATAATGATCTCATCATGTTCTATATAAATATGAGGTCTATTCCAATATGTAATAAATTAATTATAAATCATTTTACCATATTTTGAAATTATTCTCAGATTGTTTTCATATATTTGGATATGTGATGTGCCTTTGAAATTAAAAACAGAACATTAATATTTAAAACAATCACTTGATATCATGCCTACCACTTAGTGAGTAAGGTTGAAATTTGGTCGATTCCAAAAAGTCCAAAATGAATTATAGATTTCATTCTAATTTTTTTGTATAAATTGATATCATTTATTTTCATTCAGTTTTTGCTATGTGACATGAATTTTAAAATAAAATGAATCTTTAATATTGAAAACATGCACTTGGAGTCATATCAGAAACCTTGTCTATCCGATTGAAGTTCAGTTGAGAAATAAACATGAAAATAGAATTATAGATAATTTTACTATGGTTTGAAAAGTATATGGGATTTTTTGTAGGTTATATCTACTTGACAAACATTTTAAACAAAATTTACACTGATATTGAAAACATTCACTAGATTTTATACTAACCAAAATGAGTGTATAATTGGTGTGAGGTCAATTCTTACACATGTAAAGCTACTTTATGATTTTTATCTTATAGGTTCAGAATAAGAAGAGTTTAATTACTCATATTTGGCTACTAGAAAACGTTTTAAAAGAAAAGGACACTAATATTCAAATACTACACTTCATATAATACTATCCACATCATGTGTCATATTTATGAGAGGTCAATTCTTATATGTTATAAATGAATTATAGTTCATTGTCCAAATTTATGAAAATAATATGATCTTTTTTATCTTGTTTAGAAATGTGAAATGTGTTTTTAGGTAAAATGTAACTTTTATATTCAAAATACACACTTTAGGTCATACCAACCACATCATGGGTGGTGGTGACATAAAAGCAATTCATAATCATCAAAAATGAATTATAGATCATCTTACTAATGTTTGAAAACTACTTGATCATGTTTTCTTATTTTTTTCCTTATATAGTGTGTTTTGAACTAAAATGAAAATTTTATTTAGAAAACATTAATTTCATGTCATACTGACGACATCATGTGTCATATTTGTATTTGGTTGATTCCCATAAATCAAAAATGAATTTTTGATAATTTGATTAATTTTTTAAAATAATATGATATTGATTTATTCTTTTTGGACATGTGAATCATGTTTTAAATATAAATGATACTATTATAATGAATTTATTTGTTTAATTCATACTAAAAACATCACATATTGGATTAATTTAAGGTAATTTACTCCATTTCTGATAATTATTATGTATCATTTTAAAAATGTGAGAAAATAGTATGAAAGTGTTTTCCCATTTTATTTTATTTGATGTCTGTTTTAAACTAAAATAATATTTCTATATTGAAAAAAAATACATAGAGTTATACCAGGTTCATCATTTTTCATATTTACATGTGTTATATTCCTACATCTCACAAATAAATTAGCTATTATTATCCTACTGTTTGAAAAAAAATAAGATATTGTTTTTTATTTTGGTATATGTTATTTTGATTTAAAACTAAAATGAAACTTATATTAAAAACACACATTTTTATTCATACTAAATACAGAGTGTGTCATATTGATGTGAATATTAACATATTTTCCACAAATGACTTATAGATCCCTGAACAATAGTTTTATAAAATAAATGATCATTTTTTTCGATTTGATAATGTGATGGATGTTTTAATTTAAATTACCAGCTAGAGATCAACAGAACTCTCAACATTTTAAACTTCCATCCCCAGTTCATCTTCCGCTGTAGTTAATTCCTTTTTTATACTTTCATCTTTATATGTGGATATGGTTAAGGCATCTATATAGGTATATATAATATAGGTCATTGACATGTATTTGGATGATTCAATCTTGAAATTATTGGAATTGATCTTTTTATCCATCAAAGAGGTGGAAACGATGGTATAGGGCCCATACAATTTTTACGAACACATTAAAATAAAGCAAGACACAAAATGAAAATGATGAGGCTAGGACCATGGAAGTACCATTTGTAGTAGTTGGTAATATGTCATCAGGTTTATGGGTAGAGGGATCCATGAACAATTTCCATCTACCCATTTTCATAGTTACACCCTTTAACTCCAGCCATTCATTAGTAAGAGATTCTTTGAACATGTTTTTAGCTCTACGAGAATCTATAGTGAAATACCCTCCATGATAATTATCATTGAGAGAAAATGATATAATTATTTCTTTTTAGATTCATCACTAAAATATTTATCTATTTCTAGAAACTGATCCATGACCAATATAAAAAGGAAATTAGATTATAGTTGAAAATAAATGAACGTTCAATTAATAATTGAGAATATAAATTTTAGAAGCATGAAAAAGTTTTAGTGAAGATACTATGATTGATGTAATCACATTATATATATATTTTATCAATGTTTATAAATTTTATAATTGAATCTAGACTTCTTTCATAGATGCAAGTGGATTTGAATGTGTCTAAAATGATTTCCCATTATTTCGTGGCTTTTTATCATGATAACTTTTCTACATCTCCCATATGCAACACCATTAAATTATTTATTCATACTATTTTCATTAGGTAAAGGAACCACAGGTAGGGGAGTATGATCTACTCTTTTTAATCAATTGATAATGGAATTGGAATCTATGGTGGGGTTCAAATTCATTTCAAATGATGGGAGGATAAATTATATAATTTTTTTCGATGGGACATGAACATGTATGATAAGAATAAAATTATAACTAAATTATTTTAAAAAAATATTAGTTTTATTTTTGGAAACATTATATCAATGAATTTAGATACTAATTATTCATACCCTAAATATATATAAGGTTGTATCTAACACTAGACAAAACACGTAATTGGAAATCACAACAACATGACATCTATAATAATTCAGAAACAATGTACTCCTACCACTCATCTCTAAAAATAATTACATATTCTTTTGAGTATACAGATTACTGGAAATCTTGGTATTACTAAGAAAATATAGATAAATAGATTATTGATTTTTTATGAAATTATTATTATGTTATGAAATTACTTGCTCTGAGACTATATCCTTTTGATGGAATATAATTTCTTCCAAAAAATTTAAAACATAGTTTCATCAATAATTAAATTTATCTTTCTTTAGAAGATGAAAAATCATTTAACAAATTAATTAAATTGTTTTTAAATATATATTTTTAGTTAAATTATACTATATCTACCTTATTTTTTCCATTTAAATAAATAATTACGATTCTTGTTTTAAGTCACAAACCTCATTTCATGAAATAGTTGATATTTATATATCAACATATAAAAAAAAATCATCATGACATAAACTAAAAAATAAAAATTAATATTTATTTTTATAATAATGATATTAAGGAATTAGGAATTCACATTAGATATCATGTGTTGTTAGTTTTTCAAAAATTCATTCTTTGGATCTAAAAAATAAACCTTTGGGTTATCCAAACAGATTGTGATGGGAATCTAGTGATTTCTAAAAAACAGAAACAAATAAGTAGTAAAAAAGAAAAATATATTTTATATAGTTATATTTTAGAATTTTAATCCTTCATTGTACAAACGAAGAGGATATTTTTATTTTTTTTTCTTTTCAAATCCCCCCTTAGTCTATATTTTTTAATTTGAATTTCTCCCACTTCCCAAAGTAACTTATTTTGTAGAATTTATATAGGGATTAATGAGTTCGAATCAAATATATAAAGGTTTTTCCTTTATATAAATGATATATATATTCCAACAGAAAATATAATTTGTTATTAACTATAATGAATATTGTATAAATTATTTTTGAAAAATGGATTATGAAAATATACCTCATGTATGACGTCCAAACTAAGTGTTCTTGGAATTCAGACATGAAACATTAATTTATTCTATCAGAAATAAACTCATATATAATTCCCCCTCTAAATAGTGCTTTTTCATATTCTTTATATGATATAGTTTCATCATTGAATTTTATATTGATATGAACTTATTATTATACAATATGTGGTAATGTAACTAGCTGGGTGAAGGTAATCTTGTAAGGTCCATTTTATTTATTTATTATTAAACTAGATTATTGTGATACAACCTTCTATTTCCACATTGTTTTTTCTTTATATAATACTATACCTCATTTTATAGCATTTTAATCAATTTTTAATGATTTTAATTTTGAAACCAATTTTTATGTACATACCTCTTGTATCTCTATAATATTAGATGTCCTTACTGTGAGAGTTCCAATAGAATTATCGATGATCATAAAATAATGATCATCATGAGGAATAGAAAATTCAGTTATCAGACCATGATATACATCAATAAACACTATCACATGATCTTTTTGGAGTTTTTGATTTATTAAAATGTATCGAGTAGTATTTTACATGGAACCCCATGAAACCTGATGATGCATTAGTTTTGATAGATATAAATCACATACAAATTCCCCCTATAATTTTTTATAAAAATAATGTTATCTAATGTTTTTCGATTCACAGTCAATAGAAAGAGTTAGGGAAATATTTATTACTTTGGGTGAGGTAAGTGATTGGGGTTAATCAATAAACTCAGTTCTAGTGGGGTCATATGGTTCTTCATGTAAAGATAATTCTTCCAATATTGGTTTTCTTAGTTCCATTCACATTTATTGGTGGGTGGGGGATTACATTCCCCTCAGCATCCAAGAGACTATGCTTCACCAAAAGGGTCTATAATCCTTTGAGAGTTTTTACAGTGACTATTAATATAAATTTATAATGTTAGTGTTGTAAAAAAAATGAATTAATCATGGGATAATGAAATGTAAATCGATATTTAATTATATATTTTGTTTGGTAAAAAGAATACTATACGTCATAAAAATTACCTAATATAGTCCCAAATGGTTTTCTTTAATACAGGAAAAACATTATTACACATATAAATAATAATTTTATTGTGAATTAATGTTTTGAACCAAATATAACTAATGTACATTGTCTTGTTGGATCAATAGTTTGGCCACATTGATTCCATCTAACTTATATTTTTATACCATTGCCCCAAGCATTGATAACATTAGATTACATGGTGATGTTACACATATCTTTTTCTTTCATCTACATGTGGTTTATCTATTAAAAATTCAATATTTGTTTCATCAATAGTTTATTCTTCAATGAGATTGGTCACATTAGAATATGAAGAAGTTAGTCAAACATCACAATATATTAGCATTTGAAGGAAAAATGGGAGTCATGAGGGAATAATGTGATGGAGACTGAGATAATCATGAGGAATATTTCTCTAACAATTTTGAGGGATAGAACTAATATAATGGAAAACTGTTATTCTCTCCCTAGGAAAAACCTAATGGCCATTGAATCCACTTAGAAATTCCCTTCTCTTAATGCGTGTTTGAACTTTCCTAGATCCAGTATCATTTTTCACTCCATGATACTATATGAAAGTTTAAAAGGAGTAGAATTATTTTTGAAAAAAACCAAAAAATAAGAGTCCAACTGAACCACTGAAATGTTACAATTATAAATCTCGTAAACTTGGATAAAACTATGCATGAACATTGCTCTTACCCTGATGGAGTTCCCTAAACTGTAAAAATTACTGAAACTAAGCAGCACAGATCCTTTTTTCACCATAAAATAGACTGACCCCTCATTAACCCCTTTCTCACAAGATATATCAATATTAAACATAATCCTAAAAAATTGATGAGACCATATGAACCATATTCCCTAGGAATAACAACCTATACCATTCAAAGGACAATAAATTCTTAGACGGAAACCCTATAACAAGATCGATAGATCCCAAACGATGATAAAAAAACAGAGTTCCTCCTCTAAGGATTTAAAATTATTCTTTATTACAAAATATGTGGTATTTTACCATCCCTAATATAGTTTCTTGATTCCCAGATAATCCACCAAATCTTTCTGAGAACCACATCAAATGTTTTTATTTCAACACCTAAAGGTCTAGAACCCTAGAAATAGTATTTTGAAAACATCTAAAAAGAATCCCTTTAAATGGATTGCCCACTCATTGAAATACCTTTATTCATTAATGGTTGAAGTATTTGGATCCTCTATTGAGTTTTCAAGTCCCATCATGATGGTCACCACTAACGTATAATACAATGTATATATAAAGTCGTTCGTGATATGATTGAGATCCCCCAATGAGAGGTTCATCCTCAAATAAATTTTCATCTAACCCTGTATTTATTTTTTTCACCATTAGAATAAACGTTCAATTCTTTGTTTCATGATTTGTGATTTAATATACCAAGATGACATGTACTTCAATTATGAATGGGACATCCCTATACGCTTCCATAATAAAATACACCATCAAAAAACCCTAGCCCATCATTTTTAACATCACTTATGTTCTCAAACCATTTACAATAAAAAAAATAGTTTAAAACTTGTATAATCCGTCACATAAATTTTTTGAATGAAATCAAAGTATGAAATATTTAGATAAATTTGATTTATACCCTTAAAACCAAATACATGCATCTTTTCCACCACAAGTGTAACTCTATTATTTTACATCATAATTAATTTATCATGTTCCTTCATATATAATGTATAACCATTAATTTAAAAAATTATATAAGATATAACATTTAAATTTGGTCCCTAACTAACCATAGAAGTCATTCAGTGTAACATCCCCGACCCGGAAGCCACTAAACCAGTGCTCTGATCCAGGCAGTTACATAACCTTAAGAATGACTCCCTGTATGCCAAAGGCTGCCGACTAGCAGTGGTGGTCTATATGGTAAAGTGGGGAGAATATACCCCCTTTCTATTAGAGTAAGCCACAATAGAAATAAACCAATAGCGGAAACAATAATCAATAAACAAGGAACCAGTATAACAACCATTTCCAACAATAAATATGCCATGTCCTACTACAAGTGGAAAAGTGAACAAAATCCCAAAATAAAGATAACAGATAAAATACCCAAAATGGCCCTGAATCCATGTCCGGATCCTCCACTATGTGCTACCCATGTCCACTCAACTATCTAGCAAGGACAGTTTCCCGTCTCCTGACCTGCAAACATGATGTTTTCTCAGGTACCCAACGATAGCCCGAGCAGGGTGTGAGTACAACTCAATAAGCCACCACCAACGGTGTCTACAAAATATCCAGTATGAATAGGTAGCTCATGCCAAAGGAATATGGATGATAAATTTCAAGTAATTATTTAAGGTTCCATTAACCAGTTCAAATCAAAATTCCTTTCCACATCCCTTACCATTCATTACACACCAAATATCATAACTTACCATTTCATCACATTTCTATTGGTTAATCACATACATTATGTGACATGGGAATAAAGCCAACAATCACATGCAAGAGGGTAAACACATCAATATTGTATCTCACTTGGACTAACCCCCTCATAGCAACCATATCGTCACCTCGAAGCCTTAGTCTAGGTGGATGCAAGCATTAGGAGAATAGATCCTCAATCCCTATTCCTAACTCGTGAATTTATGGTGGAGTACAGAGAATCATTATTTACTCAACCCATGGGAGTAGATCCTCAAGTCATACCCCACACTATCAAGCCATGTGCACATTACTATATAACTAACCATCAACCCACCATACCATTTCCCTTTGACAAACACCATTCATAACAAACCACATGGGAATTCACATTATGCAAAAAACCATTAACACATTACCATTTCACACCATTTAACCATTCACCCAATTACCATGTGTTATGACTATCTCACTAAGAATTCAACACTAAACCCATAATCTATCTCATTATGGTATTTAATCAATTTACTCATTAACCCATTTAACCCATTCATCATTTCCATGAATCAAACATTCATCCCATTCCAATTAACCCTTAGGTTATTTCCAAGTCTAGGTGCATCACCTACCTTCTATTCCATGTTCAAACAATCATTCAAAAATATTCATCAAAGGCTCTACCATTTATTACCACAAGGTTACTTGTTTAATAACAATCCCTAAGACCGGGAAAATCCGGTACACCCCATGGATGGCCCCAATTAGGTCAAGTCATTCTTAACACATACCATGGGGATCGTGAAGGTTTTCATTTACCATTTTAAGCATCCTTTTTACTAAACACATCCAGGTTGATCAAAGCTCATCAAAAGGAAACCAAGAGCAAAGACACACATGCCTAAATCCATCATAAAACTATGGGATAAAGTTTGTAGACCTACTACCTTGAAAAAACGGTTGAACGCACACTCAATCAAGTCCTTAGACCTCAATCCGACAAGACTTTGGAGATTCACCCTAGAAATCACCCAAAAGATAGGGTTTTAGAGATTCGGAACAAGAGGGAGAGAAGTTACAAACCCTATACCAAAAAGAGAAGAAAGGATGGTATTAGCCTTATCCGGAGCTTCAATCCACATCCAACGTCACCAAAAATGCCTTATGAATGAGGGGGATTGTCCTCTTGGAGCCCTTGGGTGATTTGGTTCCTTTATAGGGTGAAGAGGGAGGAATGGAAAAAAAATACCGAGTGGGTTCTTAAAATCAAAGGGTGGAAATTTTGTAATTTTTTCCAAATTTAAGAGGCCGCACAGTTTGGATGCACGATTTGTAAAATTGTGCACAAACCATGTGCATTATAATATCTGGAGGAGGGGGGTTTCACGGTTTACCTGGGCAGGCCATACGGTTTTCCCTGGCCATGCGGAGGTCGTGCGCCCAGGGTTGTCTTGCTGTTCCTTCATTCCTTTCGTGCCCCAAGCCCCTGAAACACCCTGAAGACCTCTCATACTTTTAGAAGACATCCCTTGAAGCCTGAAACAGTGGATTTGAAAAAAAAAACTACGAAAACATACCCTTCCAAAAACCGGGATCTTACAACCTCCCCACCTTATAACGGGTCGTCCTCGAGCCGAGTTTCCAAACCTCATTGATCCACCGAAGAGATGAGTATGGGCCACTGAGCCCACATATCTGATTCTCACTGCCAAGTTTCTTACTGAACTTTCCCATTCCACCATAGTACTCGCACTAATGGCACAACCCTGCCTCATAGGACCTTTTCACTATGATCCACCACATGAACCAGATACTCCTCAAAGGATGCATCAGCTTCAAGCTCTACATCCTCAACATCAACCACGTGAGATGGGTCGAGGGGATACCATAGAAGACGAGACACATGAAAAACATCATGCATCCCACCATATCACTATGTAAGAGCCAATCGGCAAGACTTGGCCACAAAAACTCACATTCACCAGCCTCTAGCCAACGTAACGGAGATCTACATGGCCTCCCGTATAGTGCCTCAAACGGTGCCATCTAAAACGTATCCGGAAAACTATTGTTGTAGGAAAACTAAACTAATGATAGTTGCCTCTCCCAAGAACCACCAAATTCCAAGACACATGCTCTTAACATGTCTTTCAACACTTGGATCTTACGCTCTGACTGCCTGTTCGTCTGCGGGTGGAAAGTCGTACTCAAAAACACCTGCGTACCAAGAGCCTTCTGCAACCCTTGACAGAAAAGTGATGTGAAATGAAGATCTCGTAATAAACTATGTTCCTCAGAACACCATGAAAATACACTATTTCTAAAACATACATCTCACCCAACTGGTTGACTGTAACGGTCTCCTGAATCGGTAAGAAATGAGCCAATTTTTATAACCGATCCACAACCACCAAGATTGCGTCATTCTTCCGTGACATCCTCAATATACCCATGACAAAATCCATTGTGACATCATTCCACCTCCATTCTGGAATGGGTAATGGATTCAACAAACCACCAGGGCATTGATGATTGGCCTTCACCTGCTGACAGGTAAGGCATTGTGCCACAAAGCCCGAAACATCCTTCTTCATTCCAGGCCACAAAAATTGCCTTCATAGATCACGGTACATCTTGGTCAAACCAAGATGAACTGCCCACATTGATGCATGGAACTCACACATCAACTCTTCCTGCACACACATTGGCACAACCACATGATCACAAACACGAAAAACACCGTCCACACCGACGACCCAACCAGAAGGTTTCTCCCCACCTTTAAGCTTTTCCTTCATGATAAAACACTCAAGATCATCAATATGACCTTCATTTACTTGACTCAAAAGCATCGACTCCATTGTTAAAGAAGAAAGAGTGATGTGACCATTCTTCTATTGCACCTCCAGTTGCATCTATGCAAACAAATCCATCACCTTCCACTCCATGCTGGACTCCTGAACCACATGATTCTGAACCTTCTTGCTCAGAGCATCAGCAAAATTGTTTCCCTTTCCCGGTGTGCACACCAACTCAAAGTCAAAATACTAGAGATATTCAACCCATCTTCACTTACGAAGGTTCAGATCCTATTGTGGGAAGATGTACTTTAAACTGTTATGGTTGGTAAACAGAGTAAACTATTCTCCCAACAGATAGTGCCTCCAGCACTTCAAGGTGTACACCACTGCAGCCAACTCAAGGTCATGAGTTGAATAATTCCGCTCATGGGGTCTCAACTGCCTTGACCCATAAGCCACAACATGCTCATCCTGTATCAACATAGCCCCATTTCTGACTCCAAACGCATCAAAAAACACTATGTACTTCTTACCCAGATATGGTAAGATAAAGATAGTTATGGTCGTCAACCACTTCTTCAACTCTTGGAAGGCATTCTCATAAGCCTCAGACCACTCGAACATGATTGCATTCTTGGTCAAACTCAAGAGTGGTGATGTCAAGCAAGAGAAATCCTAAATGAACCTTCAGTAATACCTGAACAGACCCAGAAAACTCCAAACATCAGAAACACACTTGGGCTGCTACCAAGATACAAATGCCTGCACCTTCTCTGGATCCACTGTCACACCTGCCTCCAAGATGATGTGTCCCACGAAATGCATATCACCAATCCAGAACAGACACTTTGATAGCTTGGCATATAACCGATTCTCTATTAGCGTACCCAAGACAATTTCAAGATGTTGGGTATGGTCATCATGAGTTTTCGAGTACACTATGATATAGTCAAGAATGAATATAAAAAACTGATATAGATAGGGATGAAAGATTCGGTTCATCAAATCCATAAACACTGCCAGAGCATTGGTCAATACAAAAGGAATTATCACAAACTCAAACTACCCGTACCGACTCCGGAAAGCTGTCCGCGATACGTCATAAGTCCTCACCCTCTTCTTGTGATTACCTGATCTCAGATAAATCATAGAAAACACTGATGAACCACTAAACAGATCAAACATGTCATCAATTCTATGAAGAGGGTACTGATTTTTCACCGTCATTTGATTCGAATTTTGATAGTCAACACACTGCCTCAACGACCCATGATAATTCTTAGGAAAAAGCATGGGAGATCCCCAAGGAGACGTACTAGGAGGAATAAACCATTTACGCTCCAACACCTCATGATGAACCTTCAGTTCCTAGAGTTCTTCCAGTGCCATTCGGTATGGTGGATAGAAACTGGCTCCGCTCCCGGCAGCAACTCAATCGTGAGCTCGACATCTCTCTCGGGTGGTAACCCAAAAAAATCCTCAAGAAACACAACCTAAAACCGATCCAACATGGGATGAAAATTAGATTTTCCCCTCCCTCACCATCATCAAGAATGAGACATGCCACTTGAGCTATTAGTCAACTCATATATTGAGAAAACGACACCGCACACCATGCTCAAAAATCCCATTCTTCACGGTGGGCATAAGTATCACCCTCAAGTTACCTGAACGATACTCTGTGATGATAAAAGTCTATGTGCACCCAATAAAAAACCAACCAATCCATTCACAAGATTACATCAAACCCTGACATCTCAAGAATGAACATGTCCCATAGAAAATGATACCTACCAACTTCAATGGCATATCTCTTACATTTCTTGATATCCTCAACCCACACCCACAACGGGGTTTCAATTGACATAACTCCACACACCCACTCCACTGGTCAACCCAGTACTAACACAAGTTGAGCAGAAAAAAAGAGTGTGTGGCCCCTATGTCAAACAATTCACTAGAAAACATAATATCTACAAGGGTCGTACCTAGACTGGTTGACAGTTCGACCTCACCATCACCACGCACAAACTCAATTGCCTAAAGCTGACCTTCCCCTCTACCTCGGGCCCCATCCTGAGCACCCTGCGCCGCACTAACCTGCTGGAATGATCGATCTTGACCTGGAGTTCCACTTCCACCACCCCTACCAGTACGACCTGTGGAGCTCCAACTACCTGCCTAATACGGGGAAACTGATCCCATTTTCGTATCAGGTACCTTCTTTTCAGCATCCTGCTCACCCATCAGCCAAGGGTTTCTGCATTACCATTGTACATGCCCTATAATGCTGCACAAACTGCACTTAACTGGAGGTCGAGGACACTAGCCATTCATATGCCCCATCCTACTGCACTGATAGCAGAACACTTGGTTTCCACTCTGAGAGGATGACCCTCTCTTCTGACCACCTAGCTAGAAACATTCCAAATTGTGCTTCCGACCTTCAGAAGATGCACCACTAGTCTGCCTAGCTAGCATGACAAGACCACAACCTAAAGCTTCCTATAAGTTTCCTTCAGAGATGAGTGCCTGATCCATCACCTTTACAAACCTCTTCAGGAGGAAGATATTTACTTGATACATGATCTCATGTATCAACCAATCCTAGAAACGGTTTGATACCGCTACCTCATCCCCTACTAACACTGGAAACAAGCTTTGGAAATTAATGAAGCGACTAGAATAGACCATCAATGATAGTGATCCCTAAGTCAGGCTCATAAACAATTCCACCTGCTCCTGCCTCAAAGAATCTAGGTAGAAATTAACTAGGAACATTTCTTGGAAAACCTTCCATTACATCCCTTCAGCCTACTCAGTCTGTTCCTAAATATCCCACCAATGCCTTGCCTAGCACTGCAACATATAAACGGATAGCTTTAATCACTTTTCAATAGGGTTCTCCAGATGATCCAGTATCATCTGGATAGACTCTAACCATAACTCCACTTCCTCTGGCCCACCCTCTCTAGTGATGGTCAGAGGGTGATGCAGTTGGAACCCCCTCATTAGCTCAAACATACTCTGTGCAACCCGCCCCAAGTCCCTACCCATCATCTGTATAAGTCGAGCCAAGTTCTCTCAGAACTGGTCATATCTACATTTATTGATCACCAAATTTTCATTCTCTTCCACCAGGGGAGTGTTCTTATCAACATTCTACCATTTTCCAACTAGAAATTGACGTCATGGTGGCATTTCTGTACATTGCCAAGCACCAGATTTAGCACACATACCATAAAATATTCACGACTTCATCAATAGATGTTTTCTAGCTAAAACAACCCATTTTCATATAGTAATTCAACTACAATAACACCTAAAATTCACCGCCCCGATCATCCATACCATGGCCATGGTCCACACGGGGTAAACAACCATGCACTACCACTAAACTCACACAACATTTTACAAAAAAATATTTTCCACTTCATTTCAAACCCTTATATCTTGTTAAACATCATTTCTCCACTTGTTTTATTTCATTCTTCTCATTTTTTTCTTGGTTTAATGAAATGCATGATGCACCCTAGTTTTCTGCCTCACACACCAACCTCGGGCATGTGCATAACGTAATGCATGTTACCTATCTCCCTAGGTGCATACAATGATGCATGAATGAAAATCCTCATGTCGTTAAGTCCATGAGCCAAATATCATAAAACAATCACATCAATCCACATGTGCAACACCCAATGGTGAAATATCATCAACTGTAACAACACACAACCATGAATAACATTTCCCACCAATAGTGACTTCGGTTTTTCCCCCGTACATGGGTTATCTACTCGCAAGCATGTACTCATTTACAAAGTCACGACACATCTTAACCCATGGAAACATATCCCAAATAAAAAGACCTCATAGAAGGAGGTGAAAGACCTCCTATGATACCACTTTGTAACATCCCCAACCTAGAAGATACTAAACCAGTGCTTCGAGTCGGGTAGTTACATAACCATAAGCGCGCCTCCCCATATGCCAAAGGCTACCGACAAGCAGAGAGGGTCTATATGGTCAAGTGGGGAGACTATACCCCCTTTCTATTAGAGTAATCAACAAATAAAATAAACCAATAGCAGAAAAAATAATCAATAAACAAGGAACCGATATAACAAACATTTCCAACAATAAATATGCCCAATACTATTACAAGTGCAAAAGTGAACAAAATCCCAAAATAAAGACAACGACCAAAATCCCCAAAATGGTCCCAACTCCTAGTCTGGATCCTCCACCATGTGCTACCAATGTACACTCAACTATCTGGTAAGGACACTTGCCCTTCTCCTGACCTGCCAACATGAAGTCTACTAAGGTACCCAACGGCGGCCCGAGCAGGGTGTGAGTACAACTCCGTAGGCCACCACCAATGGTGTCTACAAAATATCCAGAATGAAAAGGTAGTGCATGAAAAAGTAATATGGGTGATAATTGTCAAGTAATTATTTATGTTTCCATTAACCTGTTCAAATCCAAAGCTATTTCCACTTCCATTACCATTCATTAGACACCAAATATCATCACTTACCATTTCATCACATTTCCATGGGTTAATCACATACATTATGTTACATGGGTCTAAGGCCAAAAATCACATGCAATAGGGTAAACTCATCATTATCCTATATCACTAAGACTAACCCCCTCATAGCAACCATATCTTCACCTCGAAGCCTTAGTCCGGGTGGATGCAACCGTTAGGAGAATAGATCCTCAGTCCCCAATCCTAACCTGAGCATTTAGGTTGGAGTTTAGAGAATCAATCTTTACTCGACCCGTGGGGATATATCTTCAAGTCATACCCCACACTACCAAGCGATGTGTACATGCTTATATATGTAACCATCAACCCACCATTCCATTGCCCTTTTACAAAAACCATTTACAACAAACCACTCAGGAATTCACATTATGCATGAACACATTAACACATTACCATTTCAAATAATTTAACCATTCACCCAATTCCATTGTGTTATGCCTATCTCACTAAGAATTCAAAACTAAAACCATAATATGTCTCATTATGGTCTTTAATCAGTTTACTCATTAACCCATTTAACCCGTTCATCATTTCAATGAATCAAACATTCAACCCATTCCAAATAACACTTAGGTTATTTCCATGTCTAGGTGTATCACATAACTTCTATTCCATGTTCAAGCAATTATTCCAACATATTCGTCAAAGGCTCTACCATTTATTACAACAAGGTCACTTGTTTAATAACAATCCCTAAGCCTGAGAAAAGCCGTCACAACCCATGGATGGCCCTAATTAGGTAAAGTCATTCTCAATGCATCCCATGACGATCATGAGGGTTCTCCTTTACCATTTCAATCATCATTTATACCAAAAAAATATAGGTTGATCAAATCTCATCAAAAGGAGACAATGAAAAAATCCACACATGCATAAATCCACCATAAAACTATGGGATAACGTTGGTAGACCACCTACCTCGAAACCACAGTTGAACTCACAATCAATCGAGTCCTTATACCTCAATCCATCCAGCCTTTGGGGATTCAACCTTGTACTCACCCAAAAGATATGGTTTTGGAGCTTTAGAACAAGAGGGAGAGAAGATAAAAACCCCAAACCAAAGAGTGAAGCAATGATGGGATTAGCCTTACCCGGATCTTCGATCCACATCCAATGGCACAAAAAACTCCTTAGAAACGAGGGTGAATGACCTCTTGTAGATCTTGGGATATTTGGTTCATTTCTAGTGTAAAGAGGATTGAATGGGGAGGAAATCCCAAGTGGGTTCTTAAAGTCCAAGGGTGGCAATTATGTAATTTTTCCCAACTTTAAGAGGCCTCCCGATTTGTCCGCACGGTTTTACAAATCGTGTGCAAACCGTGCGCATGCTACTATATGGAGGAGGAGGGTTTAACTGTTTACCTGGGCAGGCCGCATGGTTTGACCTGGTCATGCGCTGGCCGTGTGCCCAGGCTTTCCCTACCCATCTTTCCTTCTTTTTGTGCTCTGAGCCCCAGAAACACCCCCAAGACCTATCATATTTTAAGAAGACATCCCTTAAAGCCCGAAACAAGGGATTCAACCAAAACGTAATGAAAACATACCCTTCAAAAAACTAGGATCTTAAATTCAGCAATTTAATTCAGATTTGTAGAGGAATCCATATAAATATTTTCTTAGAACCATCCTATAAAATACTTATTATGTGTCATTGATATCCATATTTCATACCTGGAAGCATTCAAATGTCTATGAATTAATTTTAGGGATTCAACATATCAATAAAGAAATAAAATATAATTTAAATTATAAAGGTGAGTTTTCCGCCACTCTATAATGGTGATTGTAATGACATCACATCTAGAAGGCACCTTTCCCATAAGGGTCCCAATGTGACAAGATTTTGGGAGACAAATTCTATCAATATCTGATAGGTAATTGGTATAGAATTCATCATATTGTTTATCAATATTTAATATTTCAATACAAATTTCTAATGCATTTGATTAATGATATACCCTTTAAAAATCATTATATACCTTTCAATGGGGTATGTCCATCTATAATAGATTGGACTACATAGTTGAATATGAATAACGATGTGAACCATCATGTAGACGATTATATCAAAGCATAATTGGGTGACGAATATCTCTAATTCACATACTTTGAGTACAATATCATTAATCATGATTGGAAACATCATTGGGATCATAAAATTATTTCCTATGGGTTTGAATACATATAAATGTTTTGATAATATATTCCATACATTTTTAGGACGAATGAAACACAATGTGATAGGCCTAAACTATTTAATCAAAACATGTCAGTTGTCTGATTTTAGACCCCATAAGTTCAGATTAATCATTAAATGGAAATCTGTATATTTTATTAATACACCCTCTTGAATATTCACACCATTTTAAAAGTTGAAAAATTGTTGTTTTCTTTACCAGAATGAGTGTGAACTAATGGTGGAAGAAAATTCCTTTTTTCATCATTTACTAGTGCTAACTCTCCCCTTATAAATAGGTCATTCATGTCTAACCTAGCCTTGATTTCAACTTTTGTTTTTTTGGACATCTAGAATCTTGAAAATAATATTACCACATATATTTACTCTATTTGAATAACATCAAATAAATATGACATACAAACAATTCTAGTACGAAAATTAAAATAATTTTGATCCTATTCACCAATATGTTTCCACGGGGTTTAAAAAAAGGTTTACTAAAAAATTGTGTAAATATATATTACATTATTGAAAATTTTATAACTCAATAATGGTGAAAATGTTTTATATTTTTTGTTATATATGTTGAATGAAGTTTCCTAGGTTAAATATTTATGATTTCAGGGTAATAAATTTTATGTCCTAAAATATAGACTTGGGAAATAATTCAGCCTAATAGAATATATAAATTCATCACAAATGGGACACCCTAACATTCTTTTGATTAATATCTTGAAAAGTTTCCATAAATAGAGATGTCATTTATCATCAAGAAGAACATGGTTCTAAATGTGAACACTACATTTCTAAGAGCATCATGAAATAAAAAACCGTTACCTTACATCAATTTTATTTCATCGAGCAATGGATCCTAATACACATCTATTTCATTATTGTGTTGTTTTGGTCAATATATAAGTAGAGAAAACATAATGTATTTGTAGTTCATGCATAACCCTGATGGCATGTTTTGATATACAAAAATTGATATCGATTTACTATGAGAAATACATTGGATACCAAAAAGATTTATTCCATATATAGTTAATTTAATATTTAGTTTTTTCAGGTTTCTTCCATATTTAGGATACTCATAATAAATTTTCTTCCATTGAGGAGAGTTTTTTGGGAGACTTATTTTTGGATCTAGAATTATTGTATCTTTGTGAGATGTGAAATTTATAGTGTATTCATGATATCCATACATTTTTATAAAGATGGTAATGATTAAAATTGACTATAAATTTTTTTAATGACATGATTCATTATTCTTATATTGATCCACACCACATTATCGTATTTTATGAGTGATACATAGTCCTTGAGAAACTATATTTAATCATTTGGGTAGACATGTATTTTTCAAAAATCATACCCATTGACTGTATCATTCATTTCTTTGCATATGTTTGACATAGAATGTCATTTTCTTTCTATTGCATATCATTCAGGAGACTATGTAGTTCTATAAATCTAGTTTCACACCTTGAACTGGCAACTTTCAAATTAGATAACATCTATACAGATGATGAAATTATATATTTAGTAAAACTGGTATACTAGGGTCTATTTTCACGACTGATTAACTTCCCAAACAACTCTAGAAATGCATGGTCGTCATCTCCAATTTCCATAGACATTTCTTCCATAAAATCTCAATAGTTATTTATAATTTTATACATATAAAATGATTAATAAATCATTATATCATTATAATCCATTTTTACATTCAGTTTGTCACTATAATTAGTAAAAACAATTTACATTCGATATACTATGTGAAAAATAAAATGTTCTTAAAAATATTCTAGATGAATTCTTATTAAATAAATACAATGGAAACACATAAAAATCGTTTGGAAAAGGTCGTATGGATGCTATAATGTAATCATGATGAATTATTTAACTCTATCCTCATACTATTTTTTTTCAAATTATTAGCATTCAACCATTTTTTTCATATTAACATCATTAGTTTCCAAAATATTCATTTATACTAAAAATAAATAAATAAAAAGTTGTTATACATAATGATTGGTGAATTTTATAGATATATCTATGAAGTAATTGAATTACAGAAATGTGAGATATCTAATTTTACAATGAATATAATTAAATTTTCACTTATTATGAAACAATATGTTCAATAATGTTCATTTATAAAATTAGTAATTGTTATCATTTTGGGTGAAACTGTGATAAATAATTTATTTGTTTCAACATTTTTGGAGATCATAATAATTTTTAGAAGGATAATTACATTATATTTAATGAATTTTATTGGTAATTATTTGGATATATTTAAAACTCAATAATGTATTCTTAGGTTAAACATGCAGATATTGGTACTGGTTCTTATTTTGATGTTATGTGTGATAAAAGGCATTAAATCAGGGACAATTTTTGTAACTTTTCATGTTTATACATAAAAAATATGGTGGTGTTGGTGATTATTAATTTATTCATTTAGTACATGGTAGAATAATTTTTTTTAGTGATAAGCAGTTTAGGACAAAAAGATGGTGATATTTTTTCAGATGATGGAATCATGGATATGTCCTAGTCACCTATTCATGAGGACCAAACATTTGAAAAAAAACATTAATTTAAATTTAATTAAGCATAATTATCTACCTAGGGTTATCAATATATTTGAAAAACTAATGAATAATATAATTAGGTTTTAATGAATGCTTTTGTTTTGATGTTTTCACATGTTTTGGATGAAGGATAAAATAAGAGAAATGAAAATTCATCATGTGGTAGGGGGGATCAATTAAATTCAATAAAAGTCAGTGAAAAGTCCAAATGGTATTACTAGAAGGAATTACAAAAAACTAATGATTATAGTATAATTCAAAAAACCTAGGATCACTAAAAAACATAACATAGTTTGTTAGACCCAACATGTAGAGTCATCATAGAAAAAATTCAAAGTAGAAAATTGGAGAGATATTGAAAAAATACATATGAAGATATGGATCTTTTGAATGGTGTCCATGATTCTAATTAAAGAATGAAAAGAAGTATTATTTGATATTTAATTATAGTTCTAATAGTCCCTATAACTAGGACACAGTTTAAATAAAACAGTTTGCCTATATCAATGAGTTGAACCGATAAGGACAACAAAAATATAAAAATAATGGCTTAATGAAATCCAACAATGGATGAAATGAATTAAAGTGGGATTAAGGGAATGGATTCCCTAAATATAAAAACCCACTGTCTAATTTGTAAAGAAATTGGAATTAATGATGAAGGAGTCCTTAGTTGGTGTAATAGGGAAATCAACTACTTTGTTGAAAATTTACTGTGTCAAGAACTCTAAATGGAAAAACATCTAAATTGTGTCAACATGAAACTTTTCATGCTATGATTTCCTCTAATCTAGTGGTAGAAATAAAATCCAATCCACACCTTAGTGGCCCATTAAAGGGGAGCATCAGTAGGGGTCGACTTCAACTAGAGCTTGAATGGTGTGAAGAAGTGGGTTCTATTTGGTTTGAATTTATAAGATTATGAAGGGTTTTATCAGTATCTCTTAATGGTTGATAAAGGATATTTCATATGAAATATAACAATAAAAGACAAATATATATTATAAATGGGATAATTTTAATATAAAGTTAAAAATAATTCATATTATTAACGAGTATATAATCATAAATGCATCAAAGTAAAAAATTAATGACATTGATAAATTTTAAATCAATAGACTTTAAAAATATTTAAAAAAATTACCATGTTTTATTTATATTATAAACTGTCAAGAAATATAAAAAATAATATATATTAAAATCAAAATGTTTATATATTAAAAACATTAAATGTTAATTTATTTATATGTATAAATAAATATTAAAAATTAATAGATCACAAAAGAAGAAAAAAATTATTAAAATTATATTTGAATAAATAATATTAAATGAATGAATGTTAAAAAAGAGTAAAATTAAATAATTAAAAAATAAATATATTATAATAATGTAAAAAATTGATATATTATTTCTTGTATATATATTTTAGTAATTTAAAATAGAATAGATGTTAAAATTAAAATGAATATATACATATATACATATATATATATATAAATTATATAAATGACACGTACTATATAGAATACATTAAATAGTATTGAATAAACATATATAAATGAAAATTAAATACGGATAAAATTAAAAATATATTAAACATATTAAAATTATAATTTAATAAATTTTAAAAATATTAAAAAATTAATATTTTGAATGAATAAATTATATTATAAATGTTTAAATTAAATAATAATAAAGAACAATAATTAGTATATTTTAAATAAAAATATAAAAGAATACAATTTTCCTATTAGAAACAAAATATATTTAATATAACACATACATCACTAAATAGAATTTTAAAATAAATATTAAAAATTTAATAAATGACTGAATGTATTAGTTGCCTTTTTTTTACAAAAAATTTTATGAACTACATATGCATGTGTGTGTGTGAAATTAATATATATATGTATATATAACAAATTATTTATATATGTTAAATTAAATAAACCAATAATTGTTTGATTAATATGTATTGTCAATGACTCAATTGTAATTAGTAAAAAAAATTAATCAATATTAATTTTTAATCATCAACCATTTTACCAGGATATGTGACTTATTAACTGTAAATTTATATTTTGTATATAAATAAAATTCACGGACACATTATATATTGATATATATACATATACATATATATATATATATATATCAACATGAACAAATATCTATTTTAAAAATGTTAAATATATTGATGAATAATTATATATTAAAACTATGAAAATGAATAAATTACCGAAATATTAAATGAATAAATACTAGAAATAAATATATAATAAAAAAGGTAAAAAAGAACTTAACATAATCAATTTATGAAAAACATTAAATGAATGAATGTAAAAAACTAGTGAAATTTAATTAAAATGTGAATAGATTGAAATAATATTCAGAGAATGAATAAGAGTAATTAATTATATAAATATAGACAAATGAAAAATTATAATGAAAAATGGAAATCAAAACATATATTAATTTTGAAAATTATGGATTTATTAAAAATATTAATTGTTATTCAATAAATAAGTAGTAATAAATATTACAAATGAATAATATTACAAATATAATAAATAAATTAAAATTAAAAATATATAATTTAGAAAAACATTAAAAAATTATTAGTTGTAGTAGTACTAATTATGATGATGAAATTAAAGTCCATATATAAATTAGAAAGTAATAAATAATAATAATATATATAAAATCAAAAATGAATAAAATTTATTAATTTAAATCATATCATATTAAATATTAAATATCATCAAATAATTATCTAAAATGATTGTATTATTATAATTAATTATTAGTTTAATTTTGTCTCTATGAAATTGAATTAATTTTGTATATATATACTGAAATTATTTCATGGTGTATCATATCTAAATACATATTTAGTTAATATTTTAATTAATAAATATATATTTCCTATTCTATATATGTAAAATTGAAAAAACAAATGACATTTAAATAAAGTATTATTTAATGTATATTACTATTAATTTGTCAATACTTTTTAAAAATATTTTTTTACTCATAATCCATTTTTCACATATGATTTGTAGCATTTTTAGAATATTTAAATCATTTTAAGTAATTCAAATGAGGTATTATAATGGAATAATTATTTAATTACTCTAATAGTTGAAACTCAGTTTGCCATTCCGGCAGTACTCAATCATCAGAATTCCCTTCTTAGACTTGTACTAAATCCTACAAGCTATGTACAATGTCTCACTCTGCATGATTTCTTCTGTTGTAGTATATTTACCAACTAGATGAGACCAAAAAAGAACTAAAAATAAAATCAAGAGTATTTCATCTTAAACAATATGGTGGTGGCACCTCATTAAAAGGAGAAACTTTATTTATCCATGCTAGTGAAAAATTAAACATACTATTCCAAGAGGGTCACATTTATTTTCAAATTATATTATCTATTTCAGGTAGTGTACTGGTGTGTTTGGTCCATTTGAAGCTGGAGAAAATGAACTAGAACATTCATTGTACAATGGAATAGTGAAAACGTGAACAATGAATGTTTTAGCGGGTTTTTTCCCTCGTTCCAGTTTACGGGGCACTCTATTTCACCTTCTGAACTAGAGATGATTCTGGTAAACAATTTTTATGATGGTGAGATGAATTTATATAAATTATAGTCAACTTAGTTTATCAATCTTCTAGAAAAATTGATTCAAAACTCTGAATGGATTGGAAGTGGAGGACCAACTAGCAACAAGATGTGGTGGTGGGTGATCCAGGGTGGAGTTGAAGCCATTGTAGAAGCATGAACACCATGTAGTGGAGGAAGGGGGAGGTGGGGGAGATTCTTAACAATTCATACAGGTTGAAATCTAATAAGTGATGTTTGGTTGTCAAATACCCTTGGAAGGATAGACCTTGTTTCAACCCCACAATTCATTCAAATTGATCTAAGATGATAAGGGAGAATTTGAGAGGGGATAGGGCACATGGGGTTTATTAGGATAGATAAATCATTAGTGATTTCCCCAGATAACCCACTGCTTCTAAAAAATGTTATCTCTATTCCTCCATTGTTGTGTGTTCATGATTCACTAGGGGACAAACCCCTGTAGTGGATGAAGGTGGAACTAGGGGAGATTTTTTATAATGAAAGTATGTTTCCATTTTAGAAGGGAAACCTGATTTTCAAACTGCCGTATTAAACCCCTCAATTCATTCAAATAAGTGAAAAATGAATAATGGGCACTGGGGTAGGAATGAGTTGTAGGGTGAGAATCCAGATTCATGAATCATTAATAAATGCCCCTTATATACCTCTATATTAATTATGAAATCTTCATGCCTATAAAACAGAAAATTATACCAAAATGACTGCATTTAAACCCGACCCATACATAAAATCTCAAGCTTGAAATAAATTGATGAGGACCGAGTTAGTCAACCTGATTCTTTTTATACACATTAACAAACGGTTTTTTAATTAATGATTGATTTTCTTTTTTATAAAAATAATTACTTAATAGGGAAGGTTTGTGGCTAAGGCATGGATTTTCATCATCTATGATTCCCATGTCAAATTTTTGAAGAATTTATGGACTACCATTTGAATATGGGATTCTTTATAACATGTAAGTAAATCAGGTGATTTACATAGAGAGAAGCAAAAATACAATGAACAACAATTATCTACCATCTTCACTTCATAGAAATTTCTTCCATGTTGGAAATAAAAGTAGAAACCATAATGGAGGTTGTAGAGAAAGTAGATGAGGGATATGATAGAGGTAGTGGCCATTGGAGGTCCTTTGATGCAATGGAAAATTATAGGTTTTGGGATTGTAGGTCACCAAGTTGAAAAATAGATCTTGATATTTAGGATTAAATGTTTTTTTTCTAACAATGATGTTGATAAGGAAAATACTGAAGGGTTGTTATTTTTTTAAATTTTATTTTTTTTGTTATATTTTATTTCTGATGATTGAATGTGCAGAGGCACAATTGTGACGAAATTATTATTGATGATTTTCATGTACCTATTTTCTTTCAATGATGTAATGATGTAACCGACAATGTTTGGTGTTTTTGTAATAGTAAACATGAAAAGAAATTATATTCTAATAAAAATGCAATGCCTATACAATTTATTTCAGTTATACAAGGATGATTGGGTTCATTATACATAAAAAATAGCCGAAGAAGAGAAAGTTGACAAAAAAATCATATATGTTCTGTACACTTCTATCATGGAATAGAAAAAAATATTGATATGTGTGAATAATTTCTGAAAAATATGTTTTCAGTGACAAAGGAAACTGTTCAGGCTTGTATGACTATTATTTTGGTGTCCTCTATGGAATATTCATGTAATTTATTTTTTTATGCTCAAAATTATACATTTAATTATCTTGATTCATAATTTTTTGGGTCCCATACCAAGGTAAATGAATTTCAATCTAAAAAGTTGGATGTAAATTCATTGGATTTAATTAGGCCTATTGAATTTTTTTTATCGCGCTCAATATGAAGAGGTCATTGACTCTAGTAACTAACCAAGATGCTCCTATTCAAAAAATCATACCATAGATACTTTCTGATACTGGTCATCTACATTTTATATAGAAAATCATCAAAAATGGCGTAAAACTCAATGGTAATTGATAAAATATAGAACATATTCCCATTATTCTTGGAGGATGATTTTCTCTGAGTACCATAATGTGGTTGATTTTAATATCGGGTGGATGACTCTAAAAATAAAATTTAGGGAAAGTAAATCATCTTGTATGGTTAACCTGTTTTCTATGAGGAAAAAATGAGAACATTTATTTATGGTGGATTTATTTACATTGGGGATATGTACAACATAATTAATTGAATGTTTTAATAGTTTATTAAATGATTTCCTTTCATCATAGATTGAGTTTTTTTGATTTTTCATAAAGGTTTAGAATGTTGTTTTAGATTATAGATATAGATTTGGGAAATAATAATTGTAAAGCATGTTAAAACAACAAAAAATTTTGTTACCCTTCTATCAACATATAGATAAGAAATATATAAGTACAATCCTATTTTCTTTATTTATTTCAGAATGAATATCAAATGGATAGTGAATGTTTTGTAAAATCATATCATGAAATTTAATTCACCTTCTCATAAAAAATCATAATGATGTTCTTTGAATGGGAGTTTTAGAAATCAATCAATATTGAACTATGATGTGTTATCATATAAAATAATAATCGGTTATAAAATTGTGTTACCATATTCTAAATTTTTTTGATATCATCAATGTAATATAGATTTCAGATCATTAAATAATGAATACGTGGACATAATGTTCATGAAAATTTATCATTGTTCAAGGTGATATAAATGACAAATATTCTAATAAGAATTTTTTTATTAATTTTTTTTCAAATAAATAGCTTTAATGGAAATGAATGTCACAATAATAGAATATGATATAGATGATGGTATGTGGTTGGTATTTTAAACCAAAAACTATATTCTTGGAATATGTATATCATCAATAGACATAATCAATTTGATAGTGTGAATCATTGTAACTGTTCAATTGGGAAAACTGTTAAAGAATAAAAGGAATCCTACTAATAGGGGAGGAGATCATGTTAAGTGTTGTTTGGGAGAGGACAAATAAAAAGGATCCTAAAAGAATATAGATGATGTTCTCGGATTGTTGGTGATTATTTTAAGCTTTATATATAGTTATATTATTTATAATAAAATAATTGTTTTCATTCCATTATTTGATTTTTTTTATTTATTGGGTGTTTTTGGGAAAATACATGTGATGATGGATTTTCTGGAGATGATATTGGGGATGACATATGTTTCAATTTCTGTTATTTTCATTTAAAAAATAGCGGAATAAACTGTTGAATACATTTAAATTTTCTAAGAATGGATTCTGATAACATTGGGACTATGATGTTGGAGGTGTGTATCTGCTGGAATAATTTAATATTCCTTTTTTCAGAGAACTATTTTTTTTATAAAAGATGTATTTTTTTAAAATGATGATTTATGACTTAAATTTTTATTAAATAATGCAATTTATGGATTCTTTATTTTGTGATAAAATATGGTATCTATTTAAAGGTTCATTTCATGTGGTTGTATTCATTGACAAAACATAATTTTTAAATGAATTTTTAAAATAGTATTTTATAAACCCATGTTCTAATTATGATTTCAAAAGAATTCTATTATCATTCCCTATATGTGTCAATTTACATATCCAAACATATTCTTATAGTGAATTTATTATCAATAAAAATCCATCTTGGATGTTTAATTTTTTTGAAACAATGAGTGCCTTATTCATATATTTTGGTCTTTATTATTGTTGATATGGTCCAAACAAGATTCTATACTATCAGTCTATAGAAAAAATTATTTGACAATCTAAAAATGTGGGAGACTTCTATGTATTTTCTTAAACACTTTGATCAATTAACCGTTAATATTTAAAAAGATTATTTTATGAATTCACAATAAAATTATACATGTATTCTTTTTTTGGTAATATTTTATGTCATTGAATTATAATATAATAAAGCTGATAACATTCCTAAACTAGAGGATTCTGAAAAAATTAAATCCATGCCACTATGATGGAATCTTATATAATTTATTTATTCCCTTAATTCTAGTTTTGGATTCTTTGAATTGAATTAGTAAAATAAATTTTCTCCTACATCCATAAAAAGCAATGTCTAATTCATGTTTTCTTTATTGATTTGAAAGAATAAGAATCTAGTTAATTACATTTATTATAGAATTAGGATGATGAAAATGCTTATTCATATTTATTAAATAAGACCATTTATTATACTCAATAAAAAAATTCACCATTCATAAATTTTTATTCTATCCAGCAAAATTTAATGTAAATAACATTCATAATTATGACACAATAACATGTAATTAACTCTAGTTCCTTTGGAAAATTATTTACAACGCCAACATCCCTACACAATTCCTTAACAAAACCACAATAGGAATCAATAAATTTGTGTGGAGATAATTTTAATAGAACATGTTAAAATAATTACATAAAATAGGATGTGTAAGAGTCTCATTATGCTGATTTGCATCTCCTATTCATCAAATATATAATTCCATTCATCGAAAATCATTTTTTTATATCAGTTGACTATGAAATTTATTTCCTAAACTTATCAGAATCTCGGAAAATAGTGTTGAAATAAAGTTTTTATTTTAGGTTCTTACATAAAATATTGTATTTAATACTTACAGTCCATGTTAATTTTGAATTATTTTCTAGAACTACAATAGGACTATAGTGCAATGTCCTAGTTTTCCCTTAACTATCAAGGAATTATAATATTACTAGATATATTTTTAAGAGAATTATTTTTTGGATGTGATGAACCTATAATTTTTCTATTGGTTGGTCAAAGGATGGAGACATATGCTAGGTCCAATTATTTTTTAATTAATTTCTCAGGATTCATAATCTTAATAATCAAAAATGTTTGCCTTCTATTATAATTATTAGATCTAAGCATCACTTCATGATCTGGGGAAGTAAATAATATTTTCTAACATTTCTATTTGATTTTGATTCTACTGTAATTGGGGAAATAACCCCATGTATCTCATCATATTAACATGTAGATACATCATCCATGTTCACTAATTTTTGGTTCATTTGATTTCGATTTATATATCTCTTTAGTAGACTAATATTCTTGTGTTGTCATTGTATTTTCACTAATTTTTTAGTAAAACCCTGTTCATATTTTCTTATTCCATATATATCAATTGAACTATATTCCCTTCACCAGTAGTTCATTGTGTCATATCTTCCCCCTTTTTTGGGAAACACCCTCTATCACTTTAGTAGTGTTAATTACATGTCCATACTATATGATCAATGGAGAGTTCAATGCAATGAGGTTCCACTTTATAAATGTAGATTTTAGGTTACTATCAATTTTTAATTATTTTTTGTGGCCTTAAAAAACAAATATGGATTATTAAATGGGTTTAGAACTTTCTAATGAATAAACAATTTGAAAATGTTTTCATATATACAATATCCTTGGAACTTACTAGAAACCAAAAACTGATCTATTTATGCTACTATGATTTTTTATGATGACTGTATATATGTCATAAGATATAATTGAATATATCTCAAACCTTATAAAAGTTTGATTCCATGTTGATAGTCTGTAAACTATATAAAACCGCATCCAATATAGTTTCCAATTCAAGGAAGAAACAAGGTTTCCCTTGAATAAAGGCATAATAATGATTTTATTTCATCATTGTACACATTATACTTTTCATGTACAAATTTTTTAGTACCTTTCAAAATTTAATTATGTGTAAGAATATTTCCATAGTTACTAAATATTAACAGAATTATCTAGGATTTTTTTATATGTAGGTATAAGATACAGTTATTGGGATTGTTCTATCTATAATTCCATATATTCGATGAAAATATTATTTTAGAAATTAATCATATTTTCTTCAAAGGGTGAATTTTTTTATAGGTTCATTATATAATATATATATATCATAGACTATATAGACCACTTACAGTATGAATGTGATACCTAGTCCTTAAAAATCATATTAATTTTTTTTGGAATGTTGTTTCTTTAAATATTTTATTATGATTTTTGGTGAGGAAGGGTTCAATTTCATTTAATATGCATCTAATAGGTGCCATGTTTAACCAAAAAATTTTCCACACACTTCGATGATTTTGAGAAACGTATATATTTATAGATGAAATAAAAATGTTATACATAATAATAGATGTTTTTGATATATAAATGTTTCAATTTCATCTATATTTTCAAGTATTATTAGTGGTTCTACAATATGAAGAAGTGAAACTAGAATGCCACGGTGGTGATTTTGAATTCCAATGATACAAATCCATTGAACTGGATTTAGAACATTATTAACATTTGTAGTATGATAAGAAAATAAACCTTAATAAAAATTATGTAAACCATATTAGGCCTTTCCCTATACAATATTTTGAGCCAAATTGACAAGTACAATGTTCTATAAGTGGTTATTTAAAGGGAAGAAACTACACAAGAATACAATGTTGGATATTTCCTGTTTCAATGATGTAAATATCATATAGGAAATTGTAAATAAGATTACCATTGGTAGGATTATATGACAATAAGAAATAATTAACAAATCTTTACAACAAATCAATAATTTTTATATAACTTTTTTATGTTGTTCTTCATATGGATGCCTTTACAATAGAATTCCCGATGGATATTTCTAATCCTGATCCTGAAAATATCATGTGGAGGGTTTTATACATTATTGAATTTGGTAGGATTATGTGGACATAAGCCTGAATAAAAATTATTTACATTATATTATTACTTCACCTATACATATGGTATGTGTTCCGTTAACAAGAACTAGCTACTTTGGAATCCTTGGGAAAAGATTTCAAATTCTAATCTTAAATATACGATGTAGGGGAATTTCAACATCATTAAATTTCATTGGATATTATCGATGAAAACCATAACATAAAAATTTATATATAATATTATTTCTTTTATGATATTGGAGTTAAAAGATCAAAGATATGTACAGTGCACTATTAGTGGTCTCTCAAAGGTATGTGACTACACTATAATCCCTTCATTGATATTTCATGTTTATATCCAACAATTCTCCTACATGGGGTTTGAAAAATACCTACCTTTGGATGAATTTAAATGAAATCAACCTTATAAATATAGATTATTCATTTTAAAACTAGATTTTGAAATACCAAATATACAAAATCATTGATATGTATCTTGCACTATATGTGGTTCTACAAACAAAAGATGCTATATTAGAACCCCTAAGTTTATATTTCTAGTTCCAATGAATTTAATAACCTTCTATGAATTTGAAACATGAATAAAATTTTTAGGATTACAAGGACATAAAAATTTACAAAAAAATGTGAACATTACATCTGGATTTCGACTATATCATTGGTAAGTTGTTCTTTGGAAGGAAATACATACAAAAGAATCCCCCAGTGGAGGTTTCTCATTCTGTTGTAGCAAATCACATACATGGTATTTTCACAATTAATAATGTGGGTAGGATTATAAGAAAATCAACCTTAACAACCAATGTTGTATTTCACAAAAACCGTTTTTGATATACCAATGTTTCAAATTCATAGATAAGTATAACTCACTATATGTGGCTTTATAAAGGGAATAATCTACAATATAATCCCCTATTTTATATTTGATGTTTTGATGGTGAATATATCCATCAGGTGATTTGAATCATGATTACATTTGATAGTATTATAAGAAAATTAACCTTAACAAACCTAAGTTTACATTATACCAATCTATTACCTATATAGCTAGTAAGTGGTTCTTTAAATGGATGTGGGTAGCATAGAATCCCTTGGGGAACATTTCTAGTTCTGATGTTTCCAATACCCTACAAGAGATTTTCAACATGATTACCTTTGGTAGGATTATATGTAAATAAAAATTAATAAATAAATATGTACAATACTTTATGCCACTTCCTATGTGGTTGGTAAGTGGTTATTGAAAGGGAAACTAATACACTAGAATACCCCATTGGATATTTATAGTTCAAATGAACCAATCAATTTTAGGGTATTTGAAACATGATTATATTTGGAAGGAATATAAGGAAATATATCTTAGAAAAAAATCTATACATCATATCAGGCCTTCCCCTTACAACTTTTCAAATGGTTCTTCAAAGGCAAGAGGCTACACTAAAAACCCCCAGTGGATATTTCTAGATTTGATTATGAAATTTTTTTATATGGGGGATTAAAATTCCATTATATTTCATTGGATTTTGGAGACAATAATTTTTACAAACATATGTAAACACTATATCAGGCATTTTAATATACCACTATTCAAACATTCATAATAAATACTATATAGTATAAGTGGTTCTATAAAGGAATGTGGGTATTATAGAATCCCCCAATGGAGTTTTTTAGTTATATTCGTAAAAATATTTTATATAGGATTTATATAATCATTACCATTGACCTAATTATATAATGTGAATAATTTACAGTAGAATCTATTGGTTGATATTTTGATGTTTGAATATGAAAATAACTAGTAGGGGATTTACAAGATCATTCCCCTTTTAGGTTTCAATATTTTCAACATGTCTCTATAAAATTATAGGTTGAAGGAGACATTTTTTTAATATTTGTTTTAAAATTATATAAAACATCAATACCATAAAAATTTAACACCAAATTCTTTTATTTATGATTTTTCTATCTTTGGAAAAACCTTCATTAGGTAAGGTTACTTACCTAGATATATTATTTTTTGAACCTTGATATGGTTATGTAGGTTATGGAAAGAAACAACAAAAAAGGAACAAGAGTGTCACTACCTAAGGTCATGAAATGTTAATTCATGACATCATTTAATATTGACCGACCCCATGAAACCCATATAGGTAACGATAGGTCATTGGTAAATCGTGAAGTAGGAACTAATGTTGTGAATGTGGTTCATGATGTTAAATAGTATTTTTCTAGTTTTCTAAACCAAGGGATGGTTTTCTTAATGTATGTGATAATAAATGTATTCATTAGGTTTATATCCTATTAATGTTAGGAATGTTCTATTACTAGGTATATATGAAATGTATAATGCTAAATGTTTTTGGTGTTATGTGGCCATTCTACGGGACCACATCCCTACCTTCAACCACCACTAATAGATATATACAAACAAGAATAAGTAAAATAGCAAATCTTAGTATTCCAAACAATGATTTTTATTGAAGTAAGAATGTGATTTCTACATCAAACATGAGGATTTGTCTTGGTCCACTCCCCTTTCATGTAAGAGGTCTATAACAACTCCATAAATTTCTATTTCAATTGTAATAGTATTTTAATTTTTTTTGATTGTCCAGGAATGTCATGTTCATGACCTTTAAGACATAACAAATCATGGTCGATACTAATATCATCATTCAAACCTCCCAAGGATCTCATGAATTCCTTGGTTTTATGTATAGGCTTGTGGACACACAAGGGTTCTGCATACCTTTAAATTAATATTTATCATCTTGTACTATTAATGTGGGAATACAGTTATAGATTGAATTGTTATTAAATGATTAATGAGGTATTAGAATAAATATTATTCACATTACTTGAAAAGGAGGTTATAACAATTATTATGATAATTTGGGTTGGATCAATTGAATAAGAGGGTGAATTGTGATAATGAAATGTTTAACTAATTGTGCATGTGTTGAAATATTTTATATAAATAATTTCATATATAAATGGATTATAACCAATGATGTTGAAATTTTTATATGAAGTTATTTATCTCAATGATTTAAAAATATTATATAAATAAAATGTTCCTAGTCAAGCTATAATGAATATATAAAGGTCTTACACTCGGTTACACTTAAATGATTATATAAAAGGCTTACACCATGACATTTTAATGGTTCTAGTACATTCTTAGAAGTGTTTGTCATCAAGTCGAAGAAAGTTTGGATAGCCCCAAGTGGAATCCTAGAACTCGAGGTTCATAAGTGTTATTTATTTTATAGTATAGATTTATTAAATTTAAACCATATTTATCTTTTTATTCCATGAAATACATTATCAGACTAGATTTTTTTATACACCATTAGTTGTTTCCTACATAGTTGTACTCACACACTATTCAAGCTACCATTTGGTACCTATGAAGTTTTCATGGAAAAATTCCTTCATGAGTTAACAGGGTTGTGTGTTTGTTATTTTCTTACTGGATGGGTTGGAGAATGGATGCTAGACTGGCATGGGGTTCGGGATTGATGTTTTGGATTCTTTTATAATGTCTTAATAGTGTTTTATTTTTTTGACTTTCATTATATCATTTAGTTATATTTAAACTATCATTACATGATTATATGTTTTATCTCGACTATTTATCTTGTTCCATATTCCACTTGAGTTTCTTGTTTTATTTTTTATATTATTTCTAATACTATATCTTTTTTATATGCTATTATTGGGCCTCCATAGTAGATGGTATATAGAATCCTCACTATATTCCTTACACCATCACTGCTAGTTTTTATCCTTTGGCAAAAAGGGATGTGCACATGAGTTCTAGAAGACAACTAGATCTATCACATTAGGGAGTGTTAGGTTGAGTTCATATCAAATTAGAATTAATGGAATATTTTTATTCCCTATTTCTCTATTAAATATGAAAATTTTAAAGCATTCTATGTTGTGTCTAGTCTTCGTAATGATATTGTGTAAGGGAGTATCTAACTCATGTATGGGAAAATCTAAGTGCCCATGGATGGGATTTTTTTCATGTTGGTTTCTTGTGATTTTTTTAGGTTATTTATCCTTGGAAAATCATTTATTGTGTAATGATATTATTTATTTATTTTTTATATGTGTTATAGTGTATTAGTTGATGATAATTCATGTATAAATATAGGAACATAACGATATATGTTCAAATTCATTGTCCAGGATGGGGGCATATCTTACGAATATGGAATTTTTTTTATCTGAACTATGAATTTTAAATACTATTATTCCAGTTAATAAAATGAATGAAACATTTGTTTTAGGCTAAATAACTTATAAGGAAATGTATATAGAGACTATAGACCTGTGGTTCTCTATTTCATTCACCTATTTATGTTGTTCTTGATGTATAAATTGTGTTCTTACGAGTGTGCTAACCATGTAATATAAATTGAATCCTTATTTTATTTAAATAAAGAATTAAATGATTTTTAATAAGATATCACATAAAGCGGATGTCTGGTCAGTTCCCCCCGCTCTATAAAATCATATGGAAAACGAGCATCATGATAAATTTATAGAGGTTATGAATTTGAGAGAGGTAAATATATCACACTACACCTTCAATGTAAGAGTTCATAAGTTAATTATAGATATAAAATCAACTTATATTTACTAGTGAGGGAGGACCTAGGTTGCCATGTTTAGGATTGAGTTATTCCAAATGATCATAAAGAAACAAGAGATACCTACATACTAGAGGTTATAACTTTTTTTTACATGTTGTGATGTCCAACAACGTAATGATAGGACATTGTGAAGAAATATGCTCATAAAGAAGAGTAACATAGACAAAATTTCATGCAAATTACATGAGAATATTCTATCAGGTGACATTGAGTAATGAGAGGGATTACGAGTTCATGCACAAGATGTAGGTGGAATGCTCAGTGATGGACTTTAATGGGCTCTTCATCCAGTTTCAGTGTTTTTTTCTCTCCTTAATAGCTGATTTTGTCTCAAAATAAATACATTTCCATAATGGGCATTAATATAAAATAAAGTCACCGGAGTAATTATTTTTACTGAGTATCATTTCAAACATGATCAACTAGGCTCTCATCATTAAAGGGAATCTGAAATATGCCTTAATTGTTGTCTAGAAAATTTTAGAAGTGTGATGTCAAAGCTCTTCTTATATTGGATGCAATTACCACTATGAAAGTTACCATAAGGGAAGTAATATGATGAGAAATCAAGGAAGTGTAATTATTCATAAAAATAATACAATAGTGTAGTGCTATTAATGTGAAATGGATCTAGACAAGAGCCTTCAGTTTCTCACTCCACTAAGTACTACCATGCTTGTTTTAGAATGGTTTTTCTATTGTGGTTATAAGTTTTTCCGTGACAGAAGATCAATGTTAGGGGATCAAAACAAGCTCAGTAATTTTAAAGGGACTTGACAACCCCTCAATAGAATGGTAGTCAGTGTTCAACCAGGTGTTCATGATATAGCAATAGACGTTGTAACCCAAAATGGGAATAGAAATTCTTGCAACCACGAATAGAACAAGGGACTCAGAATGGAGACCATTACGATGTAATGAGTTAGCTACAAGTTATACAACCTACTCTTATTAGTCTGAATGTATGACCTTTGACCACCGTTGGTAGTATTCTCATGTCATCTACTATTGACTACATTTTTTAAATATAAATCACCATATAATCTTTAAATTTTAAAAAAATTCAAATATTTTTGGTATTTTATGGAGTTCGTGAACACAATTATTACTATCATCAAATCATTATTAGTGTGGTTCAAGGATAGTAAACACTGCAAGGAATGTTCTCTTAAAATCAGTGGAAACTATTTCATTTAGGATTGTTCAGGATATAAATAAAAGGAAATGATTTAATTCTAGTAATGGATAGTATATTTCTATACCATGATTTTTTCAAATTCTATCAAAATAGATTTACTATTCTTTCTCTCGAAGGTGGGTGGGGGGATCATATATGCAGTGTGAGTCGTATCATCAACCTTTTCATGAAGGAACTACTCAGTGAAGTTAAGATTTTATCATGGCTCATATAATAAGTATTTTTCTAGATTATTTTATTATATAAGAAGATATATTTACTATAGTGGTGGACCATTTAAGGAATTATGTTCACAAAGAGTTCTCTAGATGACTATTAGAGTTGGTTCCCTTAAACCAATGTCTGTGTACTTTATATTACATTTATATTCAAACAATGTAATATTAAAATAAATATATTAGCACAATTTAATTATTCTTCTACACTATATTTGTGTGATAATGTCCCAGGGTTTATGTTACATTATTATGGTCCAAGTAGTTCCCAACTATGATGAAAATATGAGAGTTCAAAAAAAATATTGTTAAAAATAATTCTATAGTTGGATAACACACTATGATTTGACACATACTATGTTGACTATCAGGTGTCAGTACTTGTAATTAGATGAGGATTCTTCTCATGAATTTCACACTAGATAATCTATAGGATGGTAGATTATGATAACAAACCCACCATTAAGAATTTCTCATGCTATGGTGTCATTAGATATTCATAAACGAAAGTGTATGTAATGGTCCTTATACATTAATACAACCATTTATTCATATCTCAACTCTTGAAAATAGTTTTACTAAAAAACCCATGATGCTATATATTCGTGGTGAGGTAGGGTATTTTGGTTTCATCATGATTGACATGTCATTAATGGATAAGTAAAAGAAGGATTTATCCCTTCTATTTTTATAAAAGTTTATATATAAGAACATTTATTGGAATATTACTGTCAACTAAAAATTCATGGACATGGTGTAATGATATGAGTATTTAAAGAGTCATAGAAATACATATTGATCATATAGGTTGGAGACATAAATGTTTAGTATGCTTGATGAGATATTTTGAAAATGGACTATAAGACACAATGCATGTTCGTATGTTGTTGTCGATACCACGAAATTAATATATTTCAATTCGGTGAATTAAACCATTCCATGACAAAAAAAATGGAAATAAGGAACAACCTCTTAATTGAATTGTGGATGAATCCTATAGTGTCACAAAGTAAGTGTTTTTATTGAGCTTGATTAAGTTCTATAAAAATGTAATTGTTTGAATAAATGTTATTCTCAAGACCAAAGAATAATTCTTTTCATGTTTTATTGATTTATAATATTCACTTGGTGAAAATTAATTATTATTATTTTTAATAAATATCTTACTTTATTACACTAATGTATAATAAATATATAATCAATTGATTTTGAATAAATTTGTTTTATTAATTTAATATTTTAATGAATATTTATTCACAGGACATTGAATAAAATATTTATTTCAGGAAAAAATTATTTATTTATGTATTCAATATATAATGAGGAGTTCAAAATAAAAATTCCACAATAGGTGACAATTATTAATTTCAATATTCGTAAAATAATATTTTTTATTTCATAAGTTAAAAAACACTGTAAAATTATAATAATAAAAATATTATGTAGAATGAGATTTATTGAATATTATAAATTTTTTTATGGGTCAGAAGGAAGAGAAATAAGATTTTAATCTAATCCATATATCTTAAAATAGGTTGTTATATCTTTTGTGTTGGGTGTAAAAAAATTGAGAAACATTTCCCACAATGAAATTACACTCCAACACCTCCTTCTCTATCTCTCTATCATGAACATCAAATACAAGAGATAATCCTTCAAATCCAGGGCTTGAGTGATCCAAATGATCAACAAGGAATAATTTATTTACTATGTTGGACCCTAGAAATTGATAGGGGTTTCTCAGAGATCAATGGAGAACATGTGGATCACCGCTAGTGGGGTTCTAACCTTGGATCCTCATAACTATATAAAAGAAACCGAATACTATTTTGGGAAGATAAATATAATCAATGTAAAAAGGATCCTAGGATGAGGTATTTAATTTCATTCAATTTAAATTAATTAGTATAAATTTAGCATGGAAGTTCCTTAGTCAGGGTTTTGGGAAACTAAATATTAAAATTGTTTTTCTATTAATTCCCACCAAAGGAGCTTCCAATACACCCATAAACATTAAGTGGTATCAAAGGGGTAAACCATTAATTTTATAATTATTTATTTTATTTTTAGTAAATACTTCCAATTGTTGTTGAATTTTTCATTTCATATTATTTTTTAATCAGATTTGAATTAACATGTTCTTAACATTTTAATTTATTTGTTCAGAATTGAAATTTTCAAAAGTCCATGAAATGAATATGAACAATTAATGATTCAATCGGGAAGTGTTTAGTAATTTTGTCAGATAGAATGAGATTATAAGTGTGTATCCAGAGTACAAATCCTGTACCCAAGTGCACTACAACTATCCATGTCATGGGATACATGATGCACTCAACAACCATTCCATGTAGTGCATTTATTTTACACTGCCAGTTGGCTGATACAACATGAAAGATGAAATTTTGGATTATATGATGTGTAGTTAGAGTACATGTCTTATAGTCAATATTATTTATCAATGAAATTCATACAGTATATGTCGTCATAATAATTCTCAAAACTGTGTGATATAGATATCCTATAGTAATAATAACATACATGGAATGTAGTTGATGTGTGGTTAATTATTTATGATGTAATAAATACATTTCAAGTTCATTAGTGGGTTATACGGAAACAAGAATACCATCGTACAAGGTATCTAGTTAGCATGTACACTATGTGTAGTCCAACTGGGATACACATTGATGCCCTATGTAAGGTTCTTGGGTATAAGACAAGAGATATACATGAAGTGTATCTTGATAGCACATGCCATATATTCTACCATTAAACTATATAATTAATATATATTAAATTTAAAATTGATGCATTAAACAATAATTTTTTTGACTGGAAGATGTGGTGATGGATGATTTAATAATGGTTTTAAAGAATAATTCATTTTAAATTAATTTATTGTAATAATATATAACATTTTTTCTTTCGTTATTTTACATTAATTCCAATAATATGGTTATGACCAAATGAATTTGTATATTCATTAAAATGAAAACCAAATAACTAATTAATTAATGAATCCACATTTATCATAATAAAAAAATGAAAAAAATTAATGTTATGTCATATAATTTTTCAGTTGTGATGGACGTATGAAATCTCATGAGATAGAGCAGGATTGGGTCATGTGTTGACAATTAAGTAATTTAAATTACTACATGGGATTGAAATATTAATTATTAAATTAATTTCATGGCCTATGTGTCATCACATCACCCATTATTACATTGTACATACATGTCTATGTCAAATTGTGTATCCCCCCTTTAATAAATCCTTTAGTTCCCCACACTTGTTTGTGAGTTTTAAAAACATGTTATTCATGGAATTTACTATAGTGCATGGAGTTAGTTTGTGATGGAACCACAATGATTCCATCCCAACTATTACACTTTTGGATAAGTGGAATGTTGTAACTTATTCCATGGAAACCAAAAAGAGTTATTTGGACTAGGTTATTGGTTGATTTAATATAATATCTTTAAAACAACCGTTATATATGATCTTGAACAAATCAGTTAATTAATTATTATTTATATTAATACATTATTTATTTTATGGATGAAAGACCACGATCACATAAAGAAATGAATTAATGTGAAATGATAGAATTTAAATAAATAGATTATTTTAATTTTTTTATCCAACATGGTTAATAAATTAAATAAAATTCCACATAATATTTAGACTTCATGTAATATATAAAACATGCAATACATTACAAAATTAAAAAACCATTAAAATTATATTAAGTCATCAAGATTTAAATGAGTAAATTATAATGAATCTATAGTTTAATTGTCTATTTGTCCTCCGTAATGGGTGATTTTAATTATATTTAAGAATTAACAAGGATAGTATGTTGAGTTAGTTGAATCATTATTGGGTATAATGTCCTCCATTTTTCTAATAAACATTTAAGGGTATGTGTTGATGAATTATGAGTTAGGGATTCTTGATTGGGGAGTCCACTCAATAGATCAAGGAGCTACAAGCTCATAGTTGGGAAGACCGTATACCTTATCTGTTTATATTTATTTTAATGACCTCTTCCTAGATTATATGAAATGAAATATCCTTCATTACCACTACAATGTTTGTGAAAATATAAATTCCAATTTCCATATTCAGGGTTATTGAGACCTGATAGAATAACAGGATAATTAATAAAATTTATTATTATCCTTATCACATAATTCTTTATCATGTACTGTAATATTCATCTATTCTAATTGTTGTAAAAAATGGAAAGAAAATACAAAAAATAGGTTGTTGATTCCTTAACTCAGGTTATGTTCCTAAAAGTACGGATTTTCAAATATGGTATAATCATTTACATGATTAATTATTTTAAAAATGTTTGTATTATGTGTTGGAACCACTATTCATGTTCTACCACCGCAATAATTGAGAGAAGGTGAAAAAGATGCCTACTGTAGATATGTTGACGATTATTCTTTTGTTTTTTGCATTATCATATCAACTATGTATAGAGAGTAGATGACACGACATAAAATCATGGATTAGTACACCATAATATCTCATCTCCATAGAGAAAGGATTGAAATAAATAATATTTTCAATGAACAATGTCATTGTTAAATGGGGGAATGTAATGTAGATACAAGACATTATTTCAACAGGCTTTGGTTTATTGATAATTTTGAAAAATTAGGCTTATATGTAGATATAAAATTATCCATTAATATTATTTTATAATATTTACCACCATGATTATCCTTATTTTTCCCGGACTAGATTAAAAAATGGATGTATTTCTAATGTAAATTTAATCTATACTTTACTATGAGTATAAATATTGGTCAAAAAAACTATCTCAAACACTTTTCTTCAAATTTTTTAAACAAAAGGATGAACATACCATGGATAATATAATTCAAAATTATCCATTACCTAATCCTTCAAAGAGATGAAATAGTTAAGGGAAGAAGAATGAATTGATGGCTATTTTCTTCTAATTTGGAATGAATGGAAAATTGGAATGAAATTTTAATATATTTATGGGGGGATATGTTTAAACCACATGAGGTATATTAATCATGTTTTTATTCTCCAATTTTCTTTTGAAAATAATATTCTAATAATATTCATGTATAAAATTATTAGGAATGATTAAGAATATAAACGATGTACTGTAAATTCAATAGGAGCTATGATAGATTGATTCCTTCATCTCCTAAGGGTTATAAGTATTTATAATTTTATAATGGATGGATTAACATTTTTAATAACTATTTCCGTCACATATATCTCAGTTTCAGAAGTGAAACAACAAGACATTATTTCTTTTTTGTAATAAATTTGGTAATATTAATTTAATACTAAACAAATGATTCAATAAATCTAGAACTAGAAATATCAATTTTAATGAACGATGAATATTAAATATAAACGTTTACCTAATTTAGACTTAATAATTGTTTTTCAAATAAAAATGGAATCAGTATACTTATTTATTCCATTTAATGTATTTTTTTCACAACTAAGCTAAGACACCTGAAATGAAAACAAATGAAATATCATTTTTTAGATAAATAAAATAGTTAAATAAATTTATTCCACAAAAAATTTAGGGTTAGTACAAAAAGTATATATGAAATATTCTAAAACTAAAGGTAACTTCATAAAAATTATGAGATTTCATTAATTAATTTTATAAAATCTTAGTAAATTAAATGGTTAAATTTGGTAAATACCTTATAATCTCAAACCTAACATGTCTGAGAGAATATTATCTATATAATCATTGAGAATTTATAGTGTAATGGTTCTCCCAAACATAAACTTATGCAAGTCAACTTCATTATTATAGGAAAATTCAGATCAATGATGAATCTTGTATACATTGTAGATCTTCCATTATACCATCCAATAGCTATTTTGAAAATAGATGTGTAAAACCTATCCACATTACAACTATAATTTCTAATGCATATCATATTAATAAAGATTTTATAATAATATATTTGGAAAATATCATAAGTTGTTTTTGAAAACCATTTGATAAAAGTCATACTTAGCTAAAAAAACATTATAACACTAAGGAGAAACTATGTTAATGATCCTATATCCACTTTGGATATTAACATCTAGTAAAGATCAATTTTTTTCTATAATGGAATTCTATTTATTTTATGATAGTGGGAGTAGACTTAACTATTATATGTTATGTCTCTGGAAAGACATGAGTAGGCATATGAATAGTGGACTCCACTGAGCTTTGTGGGAGGAGTACTTCCAAATACACATGCTGTGTAAGAATATATAACAAAATAGTTTGTTTATATTCATCATATTGGGTGAAACATATATTATTCTTTGATAATAAATATTCCATCAAAGGAGAAGTAAATTGTAATATGTTGTGGTTGAAATTTATATATAATTTAATATAATAGACCCTATGTATCACGACTTGGGGAATGAATATTTTAAATATTTCTAAGACATAATACTTCTAGACTATTCAAGATAAACTATACATGGATGGTAAAATATGGTAATAATATATAATGATAGTGCATTAAAATATTTAGTCAATGAAAATATAGATTAACCAATCATCATATAAAATTATTTTTTATTTTTTATTATCAGATAATATTTTTAGGATTATTATATTGATCTATTGATTTTAAGGCCACCTCACTTGGAGTAATCCTCATGGAATATGACAATATGACACAGCCAAAAGGTGAACATATAGTATATGACAAAAATATATGACTATAATGGGTGAGTGAATAAAATAAACTAAATTATTCTATGTATATTAAATTAATTAATTTATGACAAAATCATTCATAATAATCATATAATATTAATTTGTATTGAATGATTGTAATGTTCTCAAACTGGTTATTTAGAGAACTATTAGTTTTGATGATAAATATTTTTAAAGCCTATGTAAAAAAATGTAATGTGATACCAGTATGATAAGACTAAGGAAATATATTTCTCTACGCATGATATAAAGCATCAACTATGTTCTAGGGAAAGGGACATAAAAAATTAATCAGTTGGTTTTTTATATTTATTCATAGAACATATATTAGAAAAGTATTGAGAAATAAAATTTGTAACAACTCATGTTTATGTTGTTTGTTATATAATCCATACATAAGAACATGCACATGTATATTAAGGGATTATAGAGATTGAAATAATTTCACAATATTAAGTGATCAAAATTCATCTCAAATTCCATTACATGTTCTAATGATTGAAATTACTAATTCATTTATCATAGTATGAAAATATAATTTATATCCAACATAATTTCATAAACATTCAGTTAGAACAATATTAATGTACTTATAAATGTATGAAATGGATGAGTTCTTAATTTCTAGAGAAGTAGGAATAATAGAGATCAAGGGAATTGAACAACTAAATTGATTTGATCTATTAACATAAAAAGGATAATAATATAAAATAAAAAAATATTATTGATAAATGTTTCCATACCTATAATATCCGAGTACATTGAGGATTCTAATGAAACTTAAGAACCAGTTCAATTAAGTCTTATTATGATATCAGCTAATTCTAATAGTAAGATTTTTTTAATATTTATAATGATTTTTTTGAATATGTTCATAGTGATAATTTCATAATTTTTAGATAGTAAGAAAAATTAATAATTACTTTTATCACTACTTGAATGAATTTATCAACTTAGTAATGTTAATGTAATGATATTTTCGACACATATATGTATATTTACCAACCTTAACCATAAAAACATTATAGTACTAGCAACTATGGACATTCTTAGAAGAAGAATTTTTAACATTGGAGGACAAAAGATTCCCTAACTACTAGATGTAGATTATGTGGGAGTTCATTATAAATTTTACACCATAGATACAGCTAATTTTTACATAAGATTAAATTTATATTAAAATATGATATTATTAATATTAATATCATATCATATATTTATTGTTTTTATTCATTACAAGGATTGGACAATTTACAAGGGTATTTGTTACATTGATAAGGTCGTTTCTGTCCCCTGTATTATTTTAAACATGCTGTGATATAAAAAATTCTTAAACATAGTTATATGGTTGGATAATGTACTATTATAGGAAACATAGTTTTTTTACTATTATGTGTGAGTACTCATTAGAAAATGAGGAATTTGTTTTCAGGAATTTCTCTATTGGCTGTATCATGTATGGGAGATTATGATAACAAACTCACCTATAGGAATTATTCCTGTTTTGGTGTCATTAGATATTATTATTTGAGATATTTTGTAATAATCTATTGACATTTATATTAACAGTAATGAAATTCATGACTTATGTACTTATATTTTTTGAGGAAAAATCTAAGGCCATTTTTTTCAATGAGGTAGGATATATTGGGTAAGTCACAATTGACCCATAATTTAAGGATAAGTTGAGGAAGGATTTTTCCCTTCTATATAAATGGATTTTGATATCTCAAAACTCTAATTAGAATATATACAGCACCTTAAATTTCATGGACATGGGGTAGCAATGTTATTACCTAAGATAGTCAGATAAATATGTATTTAGAATATATATTGCTCATTAAAATGTGATACTCTCAGGATGAGAGATTGAGATGATGGAATTAGATTACACAACGAGTGTTAATATGTAGTTTTTTATGTTGGAATATTATGTTCTATCTCTTTGGATCCTTGACCTATTACGAGAGATTAATCATGGAAATTAGATGTAAATGCATAATGCCAACAAAAAACAATCTTAGAGGGTGACACACTACTTGATTCTGTTGAACCTGATTAAATTATATTTGAATTTAATTATTGGAATAAATTTTATTTTCATAATTGAGGAATAAATTTTATTTTCATAATTAAGGAACAATTTTATTCATTTTTTATTCATCCTTAATATTTAGAAGGTAATAAATAATTATTTGTTTAGTAATAAATAATATATATGATTATTTGAATATATAATAAATTTTTATATTTTGGATTTTGAATAACATAGTTACATTATTTAATTAATATTTCAATGAATATTTATTCCTTTTATTGTTAATAAAATAATTATTTATGAATAAAATACTTATCCACATATTAAACAAATTTGGATGAGTTCAAAGGGACCATGTCAAAGTGCAGGAATAAATATTAATTTATAAACAGGTAAAATAATTTTGTTTGTTATGAAAGTTAGAGAATTGCATAAAATAATAATAACAAAATAATTATGAGGCATGAGAATTATTAATGATTATAATATTTTCTAATGGCCACCATATATTTATATAATATTGTGACCTAAACCCTTTGACTAGTAATACAGGGTTATGTCTATTTTTTTGGGTTGTATGATAATAGGGGATCATTATGAAAAAAATATATCTCTCGATGGATCCTTCTCTCTCACTCTCATAAATGATAAACAAAAGATATATTCCTTGAAGACTAAAGGGTTATAAATAAACATAAATAACAAAAAGAAATCAATTCATCTTAGTATCTCATAGTAATAGATTCAAGTTTCACATTCATCAAAAGAGAATGTGTGGATTGACATAAGAGGGATTCTATCCTTGGATACTGACAGTAAAATGAAGGTAATTCCAAATAGTTTTCAGAAGATAAATCATGTCAATGAATAATGAATCCTAAGATGAGTTTTTTATTTTCTTCCAATATTACATGAAGTATTATCACTTAGGGATTTGGGAAACTAAATATTTAAATTAATTTTAATATAACACCCACTAATGCCACTTCAAAAATGCATGGAACCTTATTTAAGCACATGACAAGGAGATTGAGTTTATGATAAAGTTGGTGTTGGGAGTTGAGTATGTTTCTATTCAACATTCTTGGGTGGGAAAAAAGAACTTCGTGAGTGAAAATTTTAGATGAAAAATCAAGAAACAACAGTTTACATATTACATTTAACATCATTTTGGGGTTTTAGCCATGATTCTATCCATTAAGTTGGATAAACCATTCCACTTATCTATGTATTATCCAAGACTGAACTAGGTTATGATCAGAAACAATTATATAATTCCTTAAATTGGCGATTTATTTGATTATTTTAGAGGTTCCCATATTTTATATAAGATAAATTTTAGGTTATTTTACCATTAAAAGGGAGTGAGACCATATAAAACTCACTATATTTCTATTAGAAGTAGTAAGTCTTGTATGATTTCATGGTGATGTATTAGAGTCTAATTAATTCACTATTGGTATTAATTCAATTCATGAATAAGATATTTTATCTATTTTTCGATTCATTGTTGGTGGGTTTCATCAATGAAATTTCATATTACTCCCATTCATCATATGATCATTCCAAATATATTTATTTCATCTTAAGTTCACCACGAGATCATGATTTATTTTCCAATCTATCCAAATGAAATTTTCTGATTGAAAAAGTGAACTACATGGGTCATGTAATCTCTGAGTTTAGAGTATTAGTGGTACATGAAAAGGTTGCATCCATGGTATATTTGGAGCATCCTATGAGTATATTTGATATTCAGGGGATCCTCAATCTAGGAGGCTATTATCAGTAGGATTATTTTTTCATTATTGATCTAGATGACCAATACTACATTAGAATAATTACCATAATAGTTATGTTGATTCAGTTACGGTGGTAGACACATTGATATACTAGATACATCATCTTTTGGGTGAGAGGTTTTTGGCGTGCATGAACTACAAGAGCCTTTGGAAAAATTCTTCTCATTGAGACTCAATATTCGGTACATGAGGATGGATGAGTATCTGTATTATTTAAACATTTATATGTCTTACAAAGAAATAAAAGGATACATAATTTCATATTCGATGATATTTTTGACAATAATAGGGATATATTTTAACCATACGTAATACTATCATGAATATATATATTCTAGACCTAGAGTTAGAAAGAAAGAATAATATATTCAATACCTCATACGTGAGGGTCTGCCTTGGTCAAATCAACATTTGAGGAAGGATGGCTGAACAACATCCTAAAATTATGTTTCAATTCCCATATTATGTGAAATAATTGTGATCGTGTTGGAATGTCATGTTCGTGTCTTATCTAATTGAATAAATTATGGTTTATGTTAATCTAATCATTTAGACCTCCCATGGATACTTTTAGTTTAATTTGTTTTATGTCGAGGCTTAGGGCTACCCAATGGGTGAAAGTATCTTTAAAATCATACTAATCTAGGATTATTTTTAATATTGGATTTGACCTTCCATTGGAATTGGAATGAAATCGTAAATGGTTAATTTATATAAGTATGAATCACATTACATGAAAATGTGTTTATTAAAATTATGATGGTAACTCATGTTGTATCAGGGGAATAATATGGGGAAATGTGAACATCAAATGGATACCTCATATGGAATTTTTTTACTTGTTCGATATGATTAAAATATTATATAAAGTGCTTGATCCTGGTTATTCTGAAATTATTACATAAGGTTCTTGCATTTGCAGAAATTGAAATTATTATATAAAGGGATGGTGAAAGAATATGATGATGGATTCCTTATATAATGTGTTTTCTCTAAAAAATATTGATATTCTTATATAAGGGGTTGTGCCTAGACATTTTTTATTGATTATAGGTCTCTTCAAGTTTCTTCTGTGATGCTTTGTGGGATAATACATTAGAGGGTTATAGATATGTTTGGAATGGTTCTGAAACATACTCATTGACATCTGATATCATGCCGTAGTAGGATTGGTTAGTGCTGAGTGCCATCCTAGTACTCAATGGACAAGATGTCTATTTCATATAGAGTATTAATTTATTAATTTAGAAGCACCTTTATTGAATTGTTTCATATATGATACAATCAGACTAGATTTTTTAGACTCCATTAGTGGTAACCTACTTAGTTATACTCCAAACATATTCATGTCGTTGTTTGGTACCCATTCTATTCATGGATTCGAGTCATTATAAGGTAAAGGGGGCCTATGATTGTTGATTTCATATGATAAGGGTTGGAGCTTCGAGATGGGACCAACATGGAGTTCATGACTGTGGGTTTGGAGTATTTTATGATGAATTTTTATTCTATTATTTGAATGTCTATTAGTACATCATTTAGATACATTAATCCTTTCATTACAAGATTTTATTTTAATTTGGATTATTCAACTAGTTACTTGTTCATCATTAGTACATCATTAGAAGAATCTATTTTTACAATATTCTATTATTACATGATTCTGTTTTTACATGATTCTATTTTTACATGATTCTATTTTTATTCGAACTCTATACCAAATGGTATAATCAACACAGTGTATTTATTAAATCCTTGATTCTGGTTGTAGCCTCTATAATTTGGGGAGGTGTTCCTGATATCAAATAGGCATCCAAATCAGTCACTTGAGGGAGTGTTGGGTTGAGGATGTTAGTAACACTTTTCTACATTAGTTCAAAAAAAATTATTATTACTCATATAGTATCTAATTTTATATCTAAAAAATTTAAAAATATAACCACACCCAAAAAAATCTTATCGAATCCATAAACTTGAAAAATTATCTCCATGAAAGTATATTTCTTGTTATCAATAAAATTAATATAGTGTTGCATTTTTTATTATAATTTGACTTCAATTACATCATCATTTGTGCATGATCGACTACGTGTAACATGTGTTGTTTCTAACCACTTGAAAAAAAATTAAATTTCAATATTTCATAGCTATAAAACAAAAAATCTTGATTTTAATTGGTATTTGAAATACCTATTGAATACATATTCCAAATTCTACATCTATCATAGAATGATATAATAACTAAAATAGAACAACTATTTCAAACAGTATATTATAATGATAATTTTTAGTAAATAATGAAATTTTTATTTATACATGATTGAAATTACTCATTTTGTTTAATTTTTAATAGTACACATTTCAAATAAGAATTTTCATTATCTATAGTTTGTTAAAATAATTAATATTACGTATTTTTGGAAAATTTACAAACTGAAATGTATAACTAGAGAATTTTCATGTTGAAAAATTCACCAAATGAAAATTAGTAATAGATCATAGTCGAAGTACCAGTAGAAGTAATTGTTTTTTTCTAAATAGAATTTCACTTACCATCTATTCATTTATTATTGGAATATACTAGTAATTATAAAAAAAAGATGATTGAAACTTTACATTTGAATAAATAAACCATCTTTGTAAAGATGATAAACCATGATGGGTTCTCAATTATCTGTTCATGATAAACTATGTTTCATGATAATGATGAATGATGGTCATTGGGGAATGCACTGAAGCATCGTTTCAATGATGATAGTTTGTTAGTAAGTTAATAAAACCCAAGTTATATTTTGGACCTACCAAATCATGATGTTCTAGGGATAATGGAGTCTTGATTTCAAAGTGTGGTAAACCCATAATAATAATAATGGGAATATTGAAATTTAAATTAATATCTGTTATGAAGTGCGGCACATGTCATAGTCATTGGCCATAAATTCATCCACAGTTTCTGATGGTAAATAGAGACGATATTGATCCCTATATAAAAAACACACCATACCCACAAAAATATATTTATTTTTTAATATTATATATGTTCTTGAATCATATTACATTAATAACTTATATATATTTTTTCAAATTGAAGACATGTTAGTTACATTATGATCCTTGAATTGTGGAGAAAAATTGATGTCAAATATTTAATTGAGAATTCATAACTATTGCATCATCCTTGAGATTCCATGTGATTTCATAATGTGGAGCCCATGTGAAAAATGTAGTTTTTATTTGATGATTTAGATTTTGATAAATAAATTTTTGAATTCTCTCTATTTTGTATAGATTATAATTGAACCCATTTTTAGTAAATTGGATTTCATTTATGAATTATTTTATGTATTTAAATTTATTGGATGATGAAACTAAAGGCACTATATCCTACAAAAAATACAAATAAATTTATTATGTACTTTACTACACTATTTATGTTATTATTTGTTAGTAATATAATTTGATATTAATTATATTTCATGTTATTAATTAGAATAATTATAATTATAATTTATTAATTAAAATAATTCATTAATTATATTGAATAATTAACTAGTAATTATACATATTATATTTATAAATAAATATATAAAGATATAATTAGTTATGGATTAAAAATTATATTATTTGTTATTTCTTATCTTAATTATATAAAATATTATATTATTCATTAGTTACCTTTCAAATTATGAAAATTTAACATCATTGTAAATAATAATAATTATGTATATTATAAAATATTCAATATATTATTAGTTATAAATTATTTTCATTAATTTTTTATTATTAATTTTTAATTATGTATATAGAATTATTAATTATTAATTATTATCCAAACTCATGACTCCAGACTTCTCTAATTATTAATTATTAATTTCAATAATTAGGATATTTGTTAGTAATTATATTTTATTTTATTAATTATAATTTTAATTGTTATATTTTCTTTTCAATGGAAACCCTATCTGACCGATGTAGAGGTTACGATGTTTCCATCATAACCCATTTTTCTACAGGTTTACCCGACCCCTAGTCTAGAAGTCACCCTATGGTAGTTGACTGTGTTAAACATTCCATCATTGTAATTCCATGAAATGTCAAATGAATTAAATCAATGGACATACCATTACATGCCCTGTAATATTTTTTCATTATTTTAGTCCTGATAAAGGGTTCCTTTAACAAAAGTAATAAAACAATACAACTTTTATTGGAAGATAGAACACATGGTCTTCTTCAGCACAAATATATACTAATTCTAATATTAGAAAAATTGAGAATCTAAAATAGTTTATATAAATACATGAATAAATATAAGTATAAATATTTGCATCTAAAAATATACATGTAAAGTGATATATCATAAAATATAGAGGAAATGAATCAAGAGTGGTGGTAAGGTATCATGAGCACACAGTTGGAGGCCTTTGGTTCAGATCTAGTTAGAGGTGTTCGGGGGTGGCTAGGCAGGGGGTGTGGTGAGTGCTTATAAAGGTTATAAATGTGCGGGGGTGATAATATTTCAATTTTGGTATTTATGAGAATGTAGGGGTGGGAGTGGGGGTGAGAGAACTAATAAAGGTGGTGGTTAATATGAGTATTGAAAAAAGATATATTTAGAAAGGATAATGGAGTGATTTATCAATACTAATAAAAAAATTAATAAAGAACCTATTTTTCTACAATTTTTATTGATGATAAAAGGTATGTTTATAAAATATTATTTGGTCATTAATAATATAGATTGGATTCTAAATAATCTTATAAAATCAACTCTGTTTTAGAAATGAAAAAATTATTTTTTTCTATTGAATGTCATTATCTGTTGTAGAGATTCTAAAACTAGTATTGGAAAACCCATCTATACACTCCAAAAAACTTCAAGTAAATACAAAATTAAAATTAAAATGAGATGTAACATGATTTTTAAATGTGTTTCCTTCCACACAATACTTTAACACTTATCTAGTTTTTTGTTAAAATAAACACCACGTTACATTGTAACATGATATCTGATCCATGGTTTAATTTAGTTTAAACAATAAATAATATAACAAAATCAAATTAAAAGATATTTTTAATCATATGAGATGAGACCAAGCTATAATTACATTATGAGATAAACTACAATAATTTTGGGTTCCCCTTGTAGGATAATTTTAAATCAAACTCACTTTCAAATCTTCAGCTTCCCATTAGGTGGTAGTTGATATCCAACATCCCCTTCTTGTACTTCACTATACAGGTGTCCAGTCCTTATTCAATTGTGGTCTGTTTTTGTTTCCATAGTGGCTACACCCCTGATGTGACTCAATCACCACAACATCATACATTCACTTCATTCTCACCTTACTATCCTTATCGACCTTCCTGGGTTTTGGATAAGTGCTTCTAAATAATGCCAGGAGAGTTGGACTGAGTCCTACCAGGAACTGAGAAGAATATAATGAGAATTTATTCCTATATCAAGAATTGGTGGAACATAAATAAAAGGATAAATGTTGTTTAAATGTGCAAATTAAAACTTTATCTTACAATAATGGTAGGTGAACATTCATTGTCATGGTGGGTTGAAGTTTTTGTACACTAAATTCACATTACATTATGGATTTCATGGATAAATCCATTCAAAAAAAACTAAAAGGTTAAAAATCCAAGGACATTGTAACAATATGATGTGGTGGTGGGTGATCCAGGGTGGAGGATCAACCACTACAATAGTGTGAACCCATCCCATTTTAGGAAGGGATAGCTAGGGGTGACTCTATGCAATGACATTGGGTTTAATTTCAATAAATAAATCATAGTTATTGATTGCTGACCAGCGATTTTCCCCAGTTTAAACCCAAGGATTCGTTCCATGTTTTCCTGATTCCAGCCCTCTAACATTTTTAATTATTAACTACATTAATTATTTTATTAGTAATTTATTATATTAATTATTATTTATTTTAAAAGTTATTATTTTTATTATTTTTTTGGCCAGAAATCCACCCCAAACCATGTATAGTTTCTACTCTTCCCAATATATCCAATTCCCATATGGGTGTACTAGTCTTCAGTCTTCAAATTCACCTTGTGAAGTTGACAAAGTAACATAACCTCCCTATGTTTCCCTACACCATTGAGAGTATTATAACATCTTGCATGTAATTTAAATATTGAATCACATCAAGTATGAATAAAATTATAATCAATATGGAAACTAAAAAACTACCCAAACCACTATGCCACCCTAGTAGGGGATATATTATTAATTATTCATCAAAATATTTATTTTATTAGTTATAAATAAAATTGATAACATGTCATATAATTAATAACTAATAACAAATTAGGAATTTTATAAACAAATACTTCAAATAATTAGAAATTTTAATTAATTGATACCAATTATGAAAAACCTATGTAAATAAGGTGTGAATCCTTTGTTTGGAACTTTTTCTTTTATGTTATCACAACAATGAATTGTATATGACATCACCTAATGTAATTATAATATAAATGTAATATTATTATAACATTATATAATTTAAACATAACTTTACATAATTTATTATAACACAAATATAATGTATGTAAAATGTTATATAATGTAAATATATTATAAATATTTTGTGAATGTGACATAATTACGTGATTATGAAATATGAAATTAATAGAAAACAAGAATAAATAAAATGTATATATAATGATATTTAATGTAAATATAGTATTTTTATAATGTCCTAAAATGTAAATAAAACATTTTATAATGAATTATGACAAAAATATAATGTTTATACAAAAAATATATAGTAACTATAATCTTACATTTATTTAATATAAGGTTATATTTATGATATAATACTATATGTATATTATTTATTTTTTATATAATGTTAATTTTTGGTTACATTTGAGTTATAAAAATGTCATATGAATTTTATATACGTTATATACTACTATAGATCACATGATATTTAGCTGTATGGTTTATAAATGCTAAAAAAATACACTGATAAATGGGATACACTTATCAGTGCTAGCTAAAAGAACTGATAAAGGGAAATGTGAATATTTTTGTTTATATATACATACATATATATATATATATCTTATATAAATATGGTTTATATATATTATAATTATAAATTAGTATGATTATTATGTTTGTTATTTTATATATAAAGAATTATCAAATCATTATATTAATAATATGATATATCAATATGATATATAGAATTTAATAAATTATATATGTCAAATTTATATTAATACATATGATATATCTATATTAATAAAAATTATAAAATTTTAAATACGCAATGTATATATATATATAATATGAATATGATATATCAATATCTTTTAAAATAACCTTATAAATATATAAATTTCTATATATTTTTTAAATATCCGATTAATATTTTAATTTTTATATTTATATATGTATTTTGTAAATAAAAATACAGGTAAATGTAATTGTGTGTATATGTATGGTTGTTTACACTAGTATAAATATATGAGTATTTTTGGAGGGTAGATTTTGGTAACTACGATTTGGCAGTTGTAATTGATGGTTAGAGTGACCTCCAAATGGAGGTCATTGAGAATTACCCTTCCACACTTTTCCCCACCAACATCCATCTTTTACCTCTCCCACATCACCACCTATTTACCTCTAGTGTCGAGCCCCCCAACTTGTTTACATCACCAATTTCCAACATTCCACCCTTTCCCACTATCAAGAATCCACACACAACCTTTCCCACCATTGTGTTCCCCCACTCACCACTCATTTTCCCATTCCCCCCATTGATCTGCACCCACCCTACCCCTCACACCTCCCTTACACACCATCATGTACCACCACCCTACCCATTTCCATCGACCCCCTCCTATAGTGTTGGGTCCTCCCGTTCTATGTATCCCCTATCCCACATCAACCTTACCTATCGAGACCCTCCCCACTATCATCATTCCTTCCACCACCAATCCCACGTTCCTTAGCTTTGAGACCCATTTTAAACCATTTCCCATCACCAAAACCCCCCTCCCTTGGATTCTATCATTCAATAGTTGATCCATTAGTTTAACCCCCATTTGGCCTAGCCCCGCCTCACATGCCTTCACCCCCTATGATGCTGAGCCCCCTTTCCCAGGCATCACCCCACGATGTCGATGAACACTAATCCCACATAATAAACCCCCATTTCACCCCCTAAATCCCACCAAAATTTAATATATTATTATTTTTAAATATTTATTCGTATATGACACACCAAACAATGACTATTTCATGAATGATATCTATGATAAAATCCTCACAATGATCACCTACTTTAGGGTCTAGAGTATATTTACATTTTTTTGAATAAAAAATTATTCATTAATTTTGAATCCTCTATTTATTAGGATCTTTATTTATTCTAAAAATCATCAAAATATATAATACCTCATTATAAGTTATTGTTATAAAATAATTATTAATCTATTATTGAAATTAATACTAGTGATTATTAACTCCAATTTCTATTTATGTAACATGGCCTTATATTTTTAGTTACAAGTGCATTCATTATTACTTAAATTTTTCAGAACCACTATTTTTGGTACAAATAAAAATAGGATTTCTTATTATATGCTTTTTAGTTCTATGCACATATAGGTTTATAAACCAATTATTCCCCATGTTGTATTATAACTTCAGTTCCAGTAAGCTATAAATATTCTTCAAAAAATCAAGATGGTTATTGCAATTTTTTTACCTATTTTGATAAATTTGGCTTCTTATTTTACCAAAATTACATAATATAAAAAATTATACATAGCATTGTGATTTATAAATGTTATATTAATGAATTTTATTCATATTTTGGTATGAATTCTATGTATTTCCTAAAATAAATTTAGGTTTCTATCAATTTTTTTTATTTCCAATTTCTTTGCATAACATTTATATCTTTTATATAATAACTAGCTAGGTTAATTAAATTGAATATATACCAATAATTAACAAATATTAGAAATTTTTTTATGAATTTACACTTCATCCATCAATAGGTAATACCTACGATTTTCATTTCATAATTATTTTTTATTTATAATGTTTTGGTATTGTATTACATATAGTAATTCATAGAAGTATTTTATCTTTAACATATCCCTTACATTTAAAAAAAATCATCATATAACTTCTCTACATTGAAGATAGTGATTGATTATTTTCCAATAATTTAGCTAAAATCATGGGAGATATAAAATAAAGTAGAAATGAGGATAGATGTTACATATGATAAGAATCAATGGAGGAGAAGGTAAACTAATGTTTGATGGAGTGTTTTTTATATTACATCATTGGAATGAATCCATAAAATTAGTTTCTCATCTACCATGAATTTAATTTGTAATTGAAGTTATAATCATTAATTTAGTTATTTGGAATAGTTTTTTTATATTATGTTTTAAAGATATTAGGAATTGGATTATCTCTTGAGTAATATATCCTTTCGGAGAGGAACTTGGAGTCAAAATACCCACCAACCTAAAGACTTATTCATTATCTAAAAATGTGAAGGGGTTAGCTATATATATCACTAATCATAATCAAATAGATAATAGTTATCTCATAAAACTCTATTAATTTAAATGAATATTCCATTTACTATTACGTAAAAAATTAGGCAAGATACCCAGGGGGTGAATTAGGGTATAGATATTCTTTTTTAAACTTCTTCCTGCTCCACTGGATCTTGACCTCTTTATTACAAGGTCAACTTATTATTATTTTAAATGTTAATCATGATCGTGTCCTTTATAATTTTATCTATTGATCATGCACTAAATGTAAATAAGTAATGAAACCATGTGGAAAAATATATTTTCACATAGTTCACCCTCACTGGGTTGCATTCATTGGTCATACAACAACAATGTGCTGATGTTACCAATTTCACTATTGGGATGCAATTACCATCTGGATCAAAACATCTAAATAACTCAATACATGCACATACTAACCAATTGCATGACCAAAGCACTAATTTTATATAAGTGTTGATCTTATACATAAATATGGGGGGTATTGATATATTTATAGGTATTTTGAATAACCTAAGCGCAAGGAACACAACTTTCCCCCAGAGGCATTAGTCCATTCTCCCAAGACACTATCATGATACTCACCTTGTGTGCCAATACAATTCATTCACACCCTTAGTTACATGGAATTATATTGATTTTTTTTGATATTGCAAAATTCATGGCACACATCTTTACAAACAACCCTAGTCCTATCACGTAACTCTCTTTTACAAAAACATATTTCCCTAATCTCCAATTTTTGGACCCAAAAATTTGGAAAACACGGGAAAACAATGACACCATGTATACATTATTTTTTTAACACATTAATATTTTCCATTCCTTCACTTTGGATTATTTTGAAAATAGTTTTTTTGAAGATATATTTAGAACTCCACAATTGATAATGGAAACATACTTTATCAAAAAACACAATCAATGAAAAAATGCACCACTAAATCCTTGAGGTATTTCTGTTTAACACATACATTATGGAAATGATTCATTAAAATTTATATAAATATACTATGATTTTTTTGGTTGAGTACCACAAATTATTTATTATTTATGTAACATATTGATGTCATCGGGATACATTTATTTAGTTGTTAGAGTAAGAATTTGAAAAATAAATCATTAAAAACATGTATACTGGAAAAATAATAAAACAAGAGAAGATAATAATTTAATAATATTAAATTGTTATTAATTTATGATTTATATGTTTTATATTAAATTGGTGAGACTTAAAATGCAATCCCCTTTACAAATATCTATATGATTCTTTCTAACCAGTACTTTTTATGAATATATCATCTAGTGGGTTAGGTCATTCTGTAGATAAGTGCCATTGCATTATCTTGTGCAAGATGAGAATGTAATAAGTGTATTTACTTTATCATGTTGTGAAGGTTATACCATAGTAGGGAAGCCCTTGAATTTATATCATCAGATTATTCCTAGAATTTTTTCTGTGTTACAATATCCAAGAGACACTAATAGGTTTAATTTACTAGAGGAATAGAGTTTAGTATTTCTATGTGATATATTTGGATAAATATATATTCAATAAACTATCCATGAGTTACAACCATTATGATTGAGATTTTTCCTAACCTTAATAATAAAATTATTGGAGAAAATCTATAAAAATCTCGTTGGTTATTAAAATATGAATCTTATCACACTAAATATGTATGATGTATAGGTTCATCAATTTATATGGGATCATGTTCATAAAAATACCTTGATGAAATCATAAAAGTCATGAAATTAATCTAATAAGAAAATGTTGTATACAAATAACATGATCATCTATGAATAATACATTAATATTAATCATTGAATTTAGAATATTAAATATAATTAAATCATATATTCAATAAATTAGGAAATGACCTTGAGTAAAATTTTATGTGTTTAATAAACAAATTATTAAGTAAAAAATTATTTATTTTGTTCATCCAGTGAACATAAATTATTATAAAGAAGAAAAAAATCACTATAGGTTACAATTTTATATCTTTGAAAAATAAAATAAGGTAATTTTGAATTTGTTAATTAATATGATTGATTATGACAATGAACTGAACTAGATTTAGGATTCCTTCAGTCTTCTTATAGTTAATGATTTCATCAAATTTCAATTAATAGAAAATTATCGATAATATGAATGATTTTATGAAAAATTTTACTCGTTATGAATGTTATGTGTATAAATTAACTAGACATATGATTTTAATTTTATGGAATTTTATTGATAGTGAAATTGGATAAAATCTAAAACTAGTTGACAAAAAAATTAATTGTATTATCCAATAGTGTTTCTCCATGTCCCTATTCATGTTCATTGGATCCTATATATGAACTATTGAAGGATGGTGTAGTGATTCTATATGAAGGAATTTTTCAGAATACATGATGGTGTTTCTACAAATCCATGGAATATCCATGTTAGTTGTTAGTGTTATAAAAGTTTATTATTTTGTTTTGAAGGGTACATGATACAAAATTAAAACATTAATTTTTTTTAAATATATAGGAGTTCAAAATTAAAATAAGAATTTATAGTTATTATTTTTACAGTCATTTGGTCAACCACAATGTTACCAATGGAATATAAAAGAATTTATAAAATCTTAGTAAATTTATATAAAAAATATTACCTTCAGATTATATCTGTTATACTATACGATGTGTTGTTAGATAAAAATGTGTTCTATAAAAAAATAAGAGGATTAATTTTATCTACATGATTTGTGGAAGTCATTAATTTATAACTTATTTTTAGAATATGTTATAAATAAAACATATTTATGTCTAGGATAATGTGTTTATAATGATAGTTAAAATACAAGGGAATGTGTTCCCACCCACCCATTGTGAAATATTTTTAGGAATGATATTCCATTCATGAAATTTCCATTGAAAATTAGAATACCATATATGGAAAGGAAATAATAGTTTTATAAATATTATTATTGAAAGGAAATAAGTGAAATTTTGAAATAGAGATATGTTCTTGTTGAATCATATAAATAAATTATTAAAATGATATAACATCTATGTTGATGGTGGGATAATTTTTAACCATAAATATGAACATATTTAATGAATATAATATTACAAAATTCTAAATAGATAGTGAACTTAAAAATTTCATAATAGATTACATCGGTTAAAAAATAATGTGAATTCCATGTTATATGAAAATTATTTTGGATCTGTTGGTTTGTAAAAATACAAATGGATTGGTTGACTTCAAGGAAAAAAAGGAATAATTTTCCAAGGATGATGATATTAAACATAGAAAGAATTCAATGAATTGAACTAATTTAGGTATCATAACTTTCGATATTATTAATCAATGGAGTGTGAATAAATGATCAAAATGTTGAACATTAGTAATTTGATTCCTAAGTGTCCCCAATATTCATAAAAGACTACATTATATATTTCACATACTGAAAGAGTTTAGTTGTAGGTTTTATTAGGTGGTAACATAAATATGTGACAAAATTTACATATAGATGTAACGATATAATGAAACCAATATAATAAAAACTACATGATTGTCATATAACATATGTAATGTTAATATATGTATTATTATTTTTTAATATTTTTAATATCAACATTTCAATCATTTATTTATGTTTCAATTTAATTTACACGAATGGTCAACTACGAATATCTTCTCAAAGTGCTTCTTTGTGTAATCCCTAATTGATGATCATCATAGAGTGTTAGGGGATATGATGATATTTTATGATAGTACTGTATATATTATTTTAATCATGAAAAATGGTTTTATATGATATATAATAAATAGATCATCAAGTGAAAAGTAGATAATTATTACTTGTACTGAAAACCCAATGTATATATCATATAATTTTGTATGGTTATCAATATTGTTAGGGATTTCAGATTATTATAATTACCCATTACCTAATTTTGGTGAGATACCTATCATGAGAACGTTAATAATTATTACCTTACATTTACAAGTATGAAAATAAATTATCTAGTATGGGGTGGTTGGGTATATTGGTTTTCATTCAATCAGTAAGTGGGAAACCAATATGGGATTTTTCTAATTATATAATGAGTTATGAAATATGTCAATTGATTAAATTAGATCAAGAAAATGTATTTCCATGCTTAGTTGGAACATATTTGGTGTGTTTAGCAACTCAGATGTGGGGAATGGGATATAATCCTCTATTAGATGGCGTGATGTATTCATTGAACTTATAGGTTTTTTAGAGAATGATGAAAAGATGAGTTGTTCTTCAAAAGATTGACATGTTCCACGTAAAGAGGTCACTTAATGTCATAAAGAAACTTATTATATAGGATTACATATTATTAATATGAGATATTTTATTGTGGGAATATTTATATATAGATATGAGTTACTTTGATTCATATCACACTAGACCCATTTATATATTGGGAATCAATGATTCTTTTCTATAAGCATATCATTGCTTTAATCTAAAAAATCTAGATTTGATATTTTGTTTTCAATTCTAAAATGGTCCATAAAGACCCATAGTTAGTCTCGAGAAAAAGTTTTTATTTTTAATAAATTATGTTTTCAAAAAAAAAGTGTGTTCAAGGAATCCACATAAAAATTATTTTGGATGGATTAAAAATGAGATATACCTTTTATACATTAATCCCTTGGGAATATAACTGAATACGGGTGATTGTTGTATGCCAACTTAAATTAGGCGAATGAAGTAAATGAATGTTCATTTATATTACTATGTTGTTTCATCATCTATAATCCAATATGAATGTATTTAATGGAATCCAATATGAATGGATTAAATGGATTTAATTTATTAATTGAAATAAATTAATAGAACCAATGGAATAAATTTATGTAGATGCGATGAATATTGTTGAGAATTTTTCATAAAACTAAATTCATCAGGAATTAGTTTATGAAGCGATTAGATCCAACATGTTTGTTATGAATGACAATATATAATATTTTTTATATCTCTCATCATATTAATATTATGTTTTACAAAATATTAAAGTTACTGAAACCCCCTTTAATGTATCCGAGACCAGTTGTTTTGAATGAGGATCCACATGCCGATGTACTACCCTCAACGGTAGGCAAAATATACCTACTACTATAGTAATCTCCACCTGACTAACTCAATTGATATAAGGGATAATAAATTTTTTATACAAGTAATCATCATATTTGTTTTCTTTAGTTACATAAAGTTCTAAGATCATTATGGATATATCATGAATATATATATATATGGGTTTTCTACCACTATGTAAGATCTTGTCCTTTCCAAAGCAACATCAGGTGTGATTTTAGGTAGTTTTTGTTGTTTATTATGTAAATTTGTGGAGGGTGTAGGACCTGAGGTGTATTTCAGTGATGTTTCTAAGGAATTTGAAAGATAGGGGAATGTTCACAGATTGAGCATAGTTTGGCCAAACCATGTGCAAGCTAACTGTGAGGAATGTGTAAGTCTGCACAGTTGGGTCTAAAAGTGCGGCCTCGTAGGTAGAACCATGCAAACGACCCACTTTATTCTGAAAATTGATTTAAAACCACTGAAACCCCTGAAACCTTTCTAATTCAACCAAGTCATAGGTGTTACTATTCCTCAGTGATCCCAAAGCCATCTGGAGGGATTCCAAGGGGATACGAACACTTTTCTTCGATATTGGAATCCTGTATTGAATATCCACTCTCCTCCCGTTATGTGGATTTCATTCCAAGGATTCTCATATTCTTTATCTTTTCTTTATAGATCATTTCATGTAATATCTCCCATCTTTTCATGGTTCTAAACCTATGAGTTGAGATCTAGATCTTGGATTGCGGATCTAGATCTATATTTTCATGATCATGATACCTTTGATCGTAATTTTGGATTTAAGGATTCAGATCCAGAGCTTGATCAACGACATTTTTCTGCTCAGATATTGAGGATATTTATTGGGATAACATCCATCATTAAACTGAGGTATGTAGTCTAAATCAAACTCCCATAGTCATGTTCTTGATATGTGTTTGATTTCAGGAATTTTTTATATTCTCTTGAGGATTGATTTCTTAAATTGGAGTAATTAGGGACGTGGAATTGAATTGAGTTTTCCTTGGTGATTAATTGTGAATGAAATCATGGAACAAATTATGGGGGATTCCAAAATAGGTATTTGGGAGTTTTTTATGTATTGATATATTATAATTGAGATATTAGTATGATTGTGATAAGATAGATAATTGGGGGAGGGAATTAATTAATAAATAATGATGTAGGCCATGTAAGATAAATAATTGTGAGAATTAATTATGTGCCATGATATTGACTAAAGAATTTAAATTGTTAGAATTATCTATGTCTCATAATATTGACCAAATATAATTAATTTTAAGAATTAATTATGACATGTTGAGATTTTATATGGATAATTAGTTGTGAATAATTATTTATGGAATGAGAATTGTGTTGATTGATTAATTAATTATTGAATTATTTAATGGATTATGTTATTAGTTAACTGTTGAATTAACTAATGGCCTATGAATTATTTTACTAATCATTAGATTAGTAATGGAATGATATTGAAACTTCTTTTCAATTAGAGAATGATTAAATGGTTAAGATTTATTTGGTTCTAGACATGATGTTCTAGACTGATTAGATGTTGGGACATGGACATGGAGTTCCACCCCCATAGTTATCCAAGCTTGAGATTACAGGGTTCTAGTAATGACGTCCTACACCAAATGAGAAAATAGGTTGAAAGAATAATGACCTTTACTCCACAAGATTATGTTGCTAGGGAAATTACCTACACCGAATGAATGATAATAATGACTGATGATTCAACTGAGATTTGAGGTGATATGCATGATGACCTACTCCAACTAATTAATGATATTGAATGATGATTAAATTGGAAAAAATGAATTGAATATTATCCTAATGTGATGATTAATAATTAAACGAAAATGTGATAAATGTTTAACTTATGAATTGTATTTTATTGCTTCAAAAATCTTTATGTACTATCATTTGATTAGACTTGTTTTAGACATCGTTGGTGGTGGACTAATGAGTTTTACTAACACCCTATTCGGACCGCCTAATTAGAACCCGAGTAAACTTTGTTGTTTCAATAAAATATAAGGGCAAGGCCCTAGGATAGGGTGCAGTTTTGGATTGGAGCATGGGAGAGGGAACCAAACATGGTTCGGGACCTGTTTCGGACTCGTACTATCAATAATTTTTGTTTCATTATAGACACATGAAATTTTCATTTACATAGAATGTATAACCTTTCAGTTGACTATTGTATTTTCATGTTTTGGTTATTATATGAAATTGATTTGTTCTTGTTATTTATACGCTTCCAAAAATGGTTATTGTTATTTTCTTCTATTTGAGACTTATTCTGATAAAAGAGGGTCCAGTCTCCCCAAGACTTCCATTCAAAACCCTCTCTACAATTCAGAACCCTCTGGAATATAGGGATACGTGCTTGTGGACATGTGGCCAACTAGATCAAGACACTGATCAATGGCTCTTGGGTCGGTACATCACAAAGTGGTATCAAAGAAGATTTTTTATTTCATCTTGTTTTGTATTACTATTTTTTGAAAGGTATATATAATACTAGGAAGAGTCAGGGAATTGTAATGAGACTGTGCATGGGAATTTCAAACCCATGTACTAGGAAAATTATCAGTACTCATTGTGGGATGGTTGTGGTTTTTTTGTTGTTACTGTTGGATATTATTTAACCCTAGGTGACACACTTGTTGTGTGATGTGATATTTGTTTTGAAAATTATTTAATTTTGATTTGTGGCCTAAAGAGTCACGAAACTAGAGTATGCACATATCATTCTAGGAACTCAGGGGTCTTGTAACATGAATTATTCTAGGCACCCATGGTAAAAATTGTTATGGGTGAGTTGTTGAACACGAACTGTTTTTCATATTGTGAGATAGAAATAATTATTCAAAATTATAATAAATGGGTGTCTAATGTGATCCTTGATTGATGAAATGGATATGATTAATTAATTAATTAGTGAATTAAATAATTTGAGACAATGTGATTGTTTATTGTTCTAATTAAATAATGGGAAGGTATGTACCCTTGTTAACCATGAACTGGGAGTTGGATGGTTAAGGGTAGTAAAAAGGCCTCAGTGTTGATTATGTGGTGAGAAAAATTTTGTTAGGACAAAATCATGTGAGAATTCATTACAGGAGTTAAATAAGAGCTCGAAATTAGCACCCATTTGGATCTTACCTAAGCTTGGTGAGGAGTACATGGTGTATTGTGAAACTTATATGGTCGGACTTGAAGCTATGTGGATGCAGGGGATATAGTTTTTTCTTATGGGTCTCATCATTTGAGACCACAGAACGGAATTACCCTTTGGATGAACTAGATTTGGATGAATCATTTTAAGCTATTAAGTGTCTGCGACACTATATTTTGGGAGAAAATTTAACAATTTTTACGGATCCCAAAATCTAGAAGTATATATTTTCACAACGCGACATGAATATTCAGTACTGAAGATATGTAGAGTATATACAGTCCTTAGATTTTGAACTGTAATATACACTCAGGATGGGGAATACTGTGGATGATGCCTTGAGCAGGAAAACATATACTCTGTTGGTACATGAGTTGAGTGTAGACTGGAAGATAATGACTCTGCTGGAAGAAATTCATGTGGTATTTCAAGAGTGTCAGGAGTGTATGACTTTGATTTTTGAGGCAGTGGAGTCTACACTCTCGAGAAGGAATAGGGATAGTTTGTACGAGGATTCAAAGTGTTAATCCTTGAGGTAAATACTTGATTGTGGGGAGACACCTTAAGACTAGATAATAGATTAGAATGATATCTCCCATGTAATTAATAGGGTTGTTATTCCCTCGAATATGAAAGAAGAACTCATGCATGAATTTAGTAATTTAAGGTGGGCAGTACATCCTATGGTGGAAAAAATGTACCATTACCTATGATGAATTTTTCGGTGGCCAGGCATGAAAATGGATATAGCATGGTCCATTACAAGACTTTTCACCTATCTACACGAGAAGGCAGAGAATAAACAACCTAGATTCTTATTGCATATATTACTTATTTCGGAATGGAAATGGGATGACATGACTACAAATTTTGTGGTAGGGCTTCTAAAGACCCTTAGGAAGAATGTTCCTATTTTGGTCATTGTGGATCGACTAAAGAAGGAAGCACATTTCATGCATATCAGGGAAACTTTTACAGTATAGAAGTGGGGAGAATTATACACGAGAGAGATAGTTCATTTTCATGGGGGTCCATATTATATAGATTCCTATCATGATTTGGGCTTTACATCATGCTTCTGGTAGGGCTTATAGAAGGGGCTTGGTACACAGGTCCTGTTAAGTATGAACATACACCCACAAAATGATGGGCTATCAGAGAATACCTTACATGTGTTAGAGGATATGCTATGATGATGTGTTCTTGACATTGGTGGTGCTTGGGAGAAGAACATTGATTTAGTGGGTTTTCCTATAACAACAAAAATTAAAAAACTATATAGATGACACCATATAAGACACACGTAGACCGTGCAGATCAGTGAAATGTTGGATGGAGGTGGGTGAGTCATAGTTGTTGGGACCAAGTCTCATTCAGGAGTCATCCGAGCAGGTACAGATGATTAAAAAATGTATGTCTACAACTCAGAGTAGATAGAAGTCATATGATGATAGACAGAGATGTCCCATAAAGTTTATAGAGGGAGATCATATATTCCTTTTTGTGTCACCTAGATTGGGTCACCATAGAATATATGAGAGAGAGTTAGCACCCTGGTTCGTGGGACTATTTGTGGTGTTGTAGAGAATCGCGCCGGTGGCGTACCAATTAACACTTCCACAGAAATTAAGAACTATACATGATGTTTTCCCTATTGCACAGCTATGGTGGTATCCCCCGAACCTTTCTCATGTGATTTATGTGGAAGAGTTTGACCTTGAGATAGATGAATCCATTGATGAGAATATGATATGTGTTCTAGGGAATAGTGAGAAAGTGTTATGGGGGATGACCATGCCATTAATTCACGTGTTATGGAAACATGGAGGTGTCCATGAAGAAACATGGTAACGAGAAGCAGATATGAGGGCTCAATGGACCAATCACTTTGGATTGTAGTCTTAGAGAATTTTGGGAGTGCATCTCATGGACAAGTTGTTATAAGGTGGAGAGATTGTTAGATCCCAATATTATCCAGAACAATATTAGTTGTGTTTTTAGTTACATAATGTTGAATATTAAGTACCTTTGGGGATGGGGTATTTCATGGGCTGTCTTTGGGTCAAGTTTCTATGAAATTAGGATGATATGGGACTGTGCACAGTTTGCACACGGTTTGGAAAAATTATGCACAAGATGAAAGTGATGAAAATGGATGTCTGTACGGTTGGTGCATAGTTTGGCCTGACCATGTGGCCTCCTAGGTGAAACCCTACGCATAGACCATTTTTTTCTAGATATTGGTTTCAAAACCACCCAAACCCCCGAAAGCTCTATAATTTGAACTACGTCGAGTTTTGAATATTTATAGTTGTTTCCAAAGCCTTATATAATGATTCCAAGGTGATCCGAACACCATACTTCGAGATTGAAATCCTGAATTGATGATCCTCTCTCCTCCCGGTAAGTGGATTTCATCCCGATGCTTCTCCTCGTCTTTCTATAATATTTCATAGATATTTTCATGGAAGATCTACACAGTTTTATTGGGTCTAAAACTATGAGTTGAGATATAGATCTAGGATTGTTGATCTAGATCTAGATTTTAATAATCATGATGCCATTGATCTTAATTTTGGATTTAGGGATTTAGTTCCAGAGCTTGATCAATGATGACGTGCTACTTGGATTTTGGGGATTTTCCACTGGCTAACATCCATTAATAAATTGAGGTTGGTTGTCTAAATCAAACTCCCATATTCATTATTTTGATATGTGTATGGGTTTAGGCTTTTTTAGATTCTCTTGATGACTGAATTCATAAAATGGAGTAATTTGGAATGTCGAATTGAATTGAGTTTTCCTCAGTGATTAATTGTGAATTTAATCATGGATAAAAGGAAAGTGGGTTACCAAAATAGATATTTTGGAGTTTTTTATGGGTTGGGATGTATTAATTGAGATATTGGTTTTATTTTTATAATATATTTAATTCGGTGGATTTAATTATGATATAATGATGTAGGCCATGGAAGATAACAAATTTTGGGAATTAATTATATGACATGATGTTGACCAATGGATATTAATTGAGGGAATTAATTATTTGTCATAATTTTGATCAACTATAATTAATTTTAAGAATTAATTTTTACTTGTTGAGATTTGATATGGATAATTAATTTGTGAAGAATTAGTTATCGAATGATATTTGTGATCATTGATTAATTAATTGATGAATTAATTAATTGATTATGTTCTTAGTTAATTATTGTGTTAACTAATGGCCGTTCAACTTCTTAAGTAATCATTGGATTAGTAATGAAATGATATAGAAAATTCTTGTGAATTTGTGAATTATTAAATGTATGATATTTTTGTGGTGCTAGACAGGGTGTTCTAGACCGATTAGAAGTTGGGGATTGCACTTGGCGTTCCCCCCAACAGTTATCTATAATTGAGATTATGGGGGGAAAGGCATGATGATTTACACCAAATGATAAAAGAAGTGCTCGGAATGATGAACAACACTCAATGAGATTGTGGTTCTAGGCATGATGACCAACACCAAATGAATGATAATAATGAATGATGATAACTCATATTTGGGGTGCTAGGAATGAAGACCAATGCCAAATAATTAATGATATTGAATGATGATTAAATTGGGTAAAAATAATTGAAATGGGCCCTATGGTGATGATTAAAGATTAAAAGACCACGTGATAACTATTTAACTAATGCATTGTATTTTATTTCATCATAAATTTGTATTCACTATATTTTTCTAGACTGATTTTAGACACCATTAATGGTGGCCTACTGAGTCGTACTTACACCCTATTTGGTCCCCTTGATCCGCACCCAAGAATATTGTGTTGTTTCATGATAGGATAAGGGAATGTCCCTAGGATAGTATGTTGTTTGGTATTGGAGAATGGGAGAGGTAACTGGACATGGTTCGGGACCCGTTTGGGAGTCGTTCTGTCCTTATATTCTACTCCGTTGTAGACACCTGAAATTTCCATTGTCATAACATGTTTTACCTTTCAGTTGAGTATTGAATTTTCATGTTTTGGTTATCATATGAAATGGATTTTTTCTGGTTATATATATGATTCTGAACTTTGTTATTATTATTTGTTTCCATTGGTGTCTTATTCTAATAAAAGGATGTATAGTCTCCCCATGACTCACTTAGCAGACCCTCGCATCTAGACATCACCCTCTGGTGTATGGGGAGGTTCTCTTGAAGGATTGTGGCTAGCCGAATCATAACACCATTCATTGGCTCCTAGTTTGGAATGTCACACACATCCAAGGATTATATGATGATCCTCAGAACCGATTAATAGGTTACACCTCATCAATAAAAACATTTCCAAATACAATTCCATTAAAATATTATTGTATTCTTACCTATACATATATGATGCTTCTACCTAATCCTACACGTCAAGTAATGGAAACCCAATGAACTTAGGCAATCATCATAATGAAAATTCTGATATATAATTGACGAAATTTCTGGATTTGACCTCAATTTTAAGAAATTATGAATATCCATATGAACTTGTTCTAATTTTGTAAAACCATGAATATTATCAACTCTTTCTAGTGATCAATTGTACCTAAGAACCAGAGCATGATTAATTAAATATCCATTACAGCGTATAAAACAAAATATTTTTCTTAAAATTAAATGTAGTAAAATATTATATATATGTGTACTACTTTAAAATATTCTTAAAAATTTCTATTTAGATTTTAAAAAATAAATGTGACATAATCCTTATAATTTATATATGGATTGGTTTATCATTATTTGATAAAACACTGAAAACATGGGGGAGATTCATAATGATCAATTATTTCAGATTTTAGAAGATACTATTCTCACATCATTCATGGGGTAAAAAACCCTCATTGGACAATAATGCCTCATATGGAACCTACTTTTAAAATATTACCCACATGAAAGTGTATGGTTATAAGGGTTTGGAATATATAACAATTTACCATAAAATTCTTGTTATTATATTCTTAGAGTGACTGCTGACACGTAGGTAATTAACATATAATGTAAATGTAAATATTAGAAATTATATAACTATATAAAATATGATTACAATATATAATTACAATAATAATTAACCGGACATCTAAACATTACAGTAAATGAGTTCAACTACTAAGTTTTTATGGTTAATTTTTATTTTATACGTAAAAAAATTTATTTTTATAATATATTTAAATATAATAAAATATATTACTATAGAAACATGATTATCTATAATGGTAATTTAGTTAAACATTATATATATACATAGAAAACATCATAAAATTATTAAATGTTTTAATGTGTTCTTATTAAATAACAACAACATGATCATGATGCTTTTTCAATGTATTATTTAATCATTATTTGAAAATCTAATCTATATATTAGGGTAAACACCTCAATCCTCCATTATCACAAATTTCAACAACAACCATTCCCCTTTCAATATATGTGTTGAATTCTATTGTCAATCATAAATTCCTCATACATAACCTCTTTTTATTAGAATATAAATCCGATTTATGCAAGGGGTTATTTTGATTTAGAATATATAACAATTTACCAGAGGAATGTAGGTACATACATTATTAGAGAGGGATAAAACATTGGTCATCAATAAAGACTACAAATATAATTATAAAAAATAAAATATCCAATGAAAAAAATGATTTTAATTTAATATTCTTATCAATTATTCATCATTCATATAAAGACCACTCATCAATAAATTTACATACCTAGTTTTTATGGGTAGTTATTATTTTTTAGATATGTTTTGTATTATTTGCAAGAAGTCTATAATAATGCATGAAAAACATGGGAATAATATTTGTAATGATTTTAGTTGTTACTATAACAATTGTATTATTCAACCAATTTGGACTTTCGAGCCTTGTACTTGGCCCTTAGGTCTACTGTTCCTCCAGACCAATAATGTTACGAAGAAGGGATGTAAAACATGAATAAGTGGTTGAAATAACATGACTAGGATTACTAAATTTCATAAATATATAGAATAATTTCAATGTTGGATGCTCATAATATTTATTAGTGTTTTTGAACTTATCATTCGGCCCTCCGGATACTCATATCTCTGATATGGGATGAAGGGGAGCCCTCCAATGGTGATATATAGGGGAGAAAAATTCCTCAAAATATAGAAAAACTTATTTTATATTTTGAGTTATTTTAGTTGGTCAAAAATTCCTTCCAAAATAGTTTTTTAAATGTTTATTATGAAATAAAATATAATCATTACAAATTATCGACAAACTAATAACATGGATAATAAAAACTAAATTCTCAACAGAGAAACTGTTTAATTATTGACATTAATGATCTTATCATCAAGTCCTCAAACAATATTTCATGAATATAATTATCATGGCCTTATCTAAGAAACATTAATTATATTTACAAATATAGACATATTAATCTACTTATACGGACACCTTTTTTATCTCATGAGACCTAACAATGCATCATGGTGTGATCTATAATCGAGTCCCACTCATTACATTAATTTTATATTTATTACACATATATTGAATTATAAATACAATTTATTTCAAATTTATTTATTAATAAACATTATTCTGTATTTAATAATGAATATGTAATATTTACATAGTTGATAAAATAAATTTTATAACAAACTTTATTCAATGGATATGGTATTTATCAATGGAATATAGTTAATACAACATCAAAGTGGTGTAAATTAGGTCATATAAATCCATGATACATAAAATATACTTATGGATGGGAATATAATGTGAAATGAAGTGAAAGATTGTGATAGGTAATGTGATCAGTCAAAATACAATGACCAAAAATCATAAATCCCTAGTGGGTGAAAGAAGCCCATTGAATCATTAAAAAAATGTTCTTAATTATAAAAATTATTTTCAAATTTAGAGAAGAAAATGAATGTAATATTTTTAAAAGAAATATCCTTTAATACTTCATTACATTGATATAAAAATATTTATAAATAATTTTCAAAATTATATTTTTTATTTTTAAAAAATAATACCCTTTTTTTATAAAATTTCAAATATAAATTCCTAATACAACAAGAACAATCCATTCATTAAAAATATCAATTTCATTTTATATGTACATGTAAGAGATCTTACAATTTTCTAATGAATAATAGTGTATGAAGGTAGATGATATATAATATTTATAAAATTATAATTATTTCATAAATATCATATATATATTCATGAATTCCATCTATATAACCGTCCTAGAATAGAGATTATGAAAAATAAAATACACCACTATGTGGAAACATTTGGTTATAGGTCCACATAAGTGATGTTTTGATTTTCAATTGGATAAAAAAAGTTAAATATAATTTTTACCATCAATATAAAAAAATTTCATTTTATAGAGGATAGCGATGTTATTATATTATAATTGTTATGATATTATTTAAGGATATAGAAGAAAAAATAAAATGAATGAAATTAGTTTAGTGTTGTACATATTCATCGGATTCCTCCTTTGGCTTACAAATTAAGTATCTATAGGATGGTATTAGGGAAATATAAAAATATATATTTTATGTGGAAGGAATATATATTGGTATTTTTTAGGGATCTGTTAAAATAATTATCTTAATGTTTTTGAATAATTGTTTAGAGGAGGTTTTATTTTAAAAGCGAGGTCAGTAACAAACAAGTAAATACTTAAAATTATAAAAAATAATATGTTTCAATGTACTGTAAAATGTAATAATTTTTATATATTTAAATATATTTATGGTAAAGACTAAATATAATCATAAACTTACTTTCTAAAAAGTTTAGGTTTCATAGTAAATCATTTCTGGTGTCTTACCCAACTTGTCATCCTTGTTTAAAATTAACCAATATAAAAAAAATTCACACTTGAAGTGTCATTAATGTAATTATAAAAATATCAAGTAGAAAATGATGAACCATGCATGAAATTATTAAAATATTACATTGAGCAGAGTGGATATATGGACATTATATTTATGTATTATCTTAAAAATTATTTTTGAACATTATACACCATTTAAGGTCATTTATGTGACTATTTACATATATTTAATTTAGAGGAATCAAGATAAAAAATGAATTCAAATACAAACTCTTTGTATTTAAATTTTACTATAAAATTATACATTAAATTAATTATTAAGAGTAATTAATAAAAAAATTTCTTTTAATGTTTATAAAATAATTTATTTGTTTTTTCTATTTCATGAACAAGAGATGAATCCTGATTTTTTATGCATTCATGGAAATTATACTGTATCTAGAAATTAATAATAAATTAAAATCCAAATAATAAAATATTGAATAATCATTTATAATCATTCATATAATATTTTCTCCCTGTTATAACGTATTATATATACTAAAATATATAGAGTGAAATTTGTTAATATATATTAGCATAAAATAATATAAAGATCATAATATATGGAATGTTGAAAAATTTCCATATTTTAGATTTCAGGATGGTTACAGTTGAATTAATTTCATCCATTTAAATATATTCATGTTTTGGGTAGATTTTGATAATTTATCTCAAATTTGTATTAATAACTAACCTTTTTTACCCATTACCATGGTGATTAACATTTAACACAATTTATTTTTATTAATAAAAATGAAAAAGGAATTTTTACAAAATTTTAACATCATGATTATAACAATCAAATAAATATTTCAATAAAAATTTACTAAAACTGGAGGAAGAAATGTTTAATATATGTTATTAAATTCATGGAAAATAGTTTCAAAAAGATTCTTTTTTAAGCATAAAAAACATATAAAAATGTAATATAATCTTCATTCTAATTTTATTAACTTGATTATGTATAATCAAATAGATGATATGTTACATTATAAGAGAACTAAATTTCATTATGAGTTTTAAATTACATTATTTAAATTAAATAAATTAATTTTTTTCCCAAAATCAATATTTTTCACTATTTACCAAAAAACCAATCCAATATTAAAAATTTCAAAAAGTCCCCATATGATATTTTTGATGTCATGATTTTGAAAGTGGTGTTAATTTTTTAAAAAAAATTTATAAAATTATAAAAAATAGTTCTAATTATCAGTATATGAAATTCCTATAAACAATGTTTAGACGAAAAATATTTTAAATGAATAAAATGAAATAAATGTAATTCTTTACCTAGTTACATGATATATTAAGAATGGTACTGAATATTTTTTAATTCCTTTTTTTATTAAAAAAAATTATCTGAAATATATTTAATAATGTGGTTATTCTTGTTCATAAAATGAATCCCAACGATTTGGTTATAAATTTCATATTTAAATATTATTTAATGATTTATCTATTCTCATGTCTGTTTGTTGTGTATTCTATGAAACATAGTGTTATTTTAAATTAATAATGTAAACTGAAATATCAGGGTATTAAAATTTTTATAATATTAATTATACAATTCACTGTTTGATTCATAAGGAATAATTAATTTGTAGAGCTATATGTGTGGACTCAAAAAATATAAATCATTTGATAATGTTGAGGTAAATTTGTTATGTTTTTCTTAACATAATTAATAGGTATTTTGGTATAAACATGTTTAAAAAATTTTAAAGGAAATATTTTGTTGTTGTTTTAGAACTGTCCTAGTTTCAAAATATATTACATGATGCTAGTGGTCCATCATTCCAAGAAAAATAAAATCATAATCAAAATTTAAATCACAAATTAGAATAATGTAGATTTTGATTAATTTTTGAAAACTATTTTAGAGGTGTTATATCCTTGATATAGGATAAGAATATTTGAACTGGTTACAAATTTAAAGTGTTATAAATCTAATTTCTTAATTTAAAATAGTTTTTTAGATCTAGTGATTTCATTCATCAAAGCATTCTCTTATAAAGTAATATGTTTCATACCCAATTAAATAAAAGTAAAAAATCTGGATCAAAAGTTTGGTCATAGTTAGCATAAGATACATGAATGTTGAGATAACTACATCTTATATTATGATGAATATGAGTCATTATTAAATTTTCTAACATGTGAGTTATTATAGTATTAAGAAGTACATAAATATAGTACATAGTTATTCATATTAATTAATTTAATTTGTTTCCAATTATATCCACACTAAAACGTATCTTTATGTATCCCAATATTTCATCACTGATAATGACCAAAATCAATTCTTATTTAAATAATAGACCTATTTATTCTCTTCATATTTTAAAATTGTTTACAATAGTTTCAAATATAATAAATTTTTTTTTCTTAATAAGGTTAAACATCATGTATTTTTATAAACTAATACAACGATGAATGGTAAAGTGATAGAGAAAGAAATAGAAACTAGAAACACTTTATTTCATTGTTTAAAAATGTAGCATTAAATCTAAATTAATAACCAATATCATTAAAAATATTACAATGGAGAGAAAAAAAGAGGATAAAAATGTGAAATATTAAAATATGGGATGCTTCACAACCCTAGGATCATTACAGAAATGAACATCAGCATAATAAAGGAATAAAGAGTTGATAATAAAACAATCAATTTTGAAATGATTTTGGACCATGATTCAGATCGAAGTGAATGACGAAGAGTATGAATGATGGTTTACACATAGGGAAATGTGATCACATTCCTTTATTTCTTTTCAACTAATAAATTTTAATGATATTATTAACATTAGTCAATATAATATTCGGTCATTATTGTTGTTGGTCAGGTAGATGTTTTTAAATGATCGTTATGGTTAATTAATGAAATAATCAAAATTCAATTTTTTTTGAGACTATAAAAATATTATATTAAAATGTGTTTTATATAGAGGTTTTAAATGAAATTTATTTCATAAAATAATATTTTAATTTTTTATAAAATGATAATATATTTTTACGAAACCCAATGTAATTTTAATAATGTATAAAATGTTTATTTTTACAATAAATTATTAATTTTCATTGATATGATGATTTATTTTAATGTTAAAATTATCATTTTCATAAAATTAATTTTATGAAATATATTTCATTTTTTAAATCATCAAGTAAAAATTATGTTAAGGTAAATTTTTTTGGTAATTTTCTTGCAATGATTACTTTTTTTAGAAAAATTGGAAATTTCCACATTACGTCCACTGAGATTTTATGAAATCGTTATTATGTAAGAAATATTAAATATTTTACGAAAAAAATTATCTATACAAATTTAATATAATAAATTTTCAAATGAATTTATAAATATCAATTTTAATATAGAAATATATATTTTACATTATAAAAAATTTTATTTTTGAAATAAATTTTTTTTGTTGGATTATGAATATTTAATAGCCTGGATAGAAGGTTTGGTTTTATTTTTAATCTCCATTATCATTAAAAAACCCTCTCACTCAATAATTAGAATGAAAATTGTTTGGAGTTAAATTTAACCACTTGTGGTCTCCTTATATGATAAATGAATCAATATTTAATTCTATAAAACCCACCCATCCCCATATATAAATACCACCAATTTCTATAGGTATCCACTGAAAATTCATTAGACATGATTTTATGGTCACTTTCCCTCCCAAGGAGTCCCTATAGTCTTCCATCAAGGGGTTAAGTATATAATATCATGTTTTAGGAAGCAAATAATTAATATAAGGGTCATATCTATCTTATATTGCATTCATGAACCTTAAATATTTTATGACTTTCAGTTGCAACTACGAATGCTGGGATATAATTATCAACATCACTAAAATTGTAATGAATTATTCCAATATTACTAGACACCCATTTATCTCTCTATAAACCATACTATGAATCTTTATGTACTACTGTTATGTTGAAAAAAATTTAATGTGGTTTTTCATTCTATGATTTTATTCAAGAACCCATTTTATCTTAAGCCTATGAATTCTAAATTATTAATTTTAGACTACATTCTTATATATACCAATTGTTTCCATTATTATGAACAAATTATTAGAGACTCCTTTCATTATTATTAATCCCTCCCATGATCTTTTATGTGATGATATTATGCTATCAAAATTGTACTACTATTTTCCATGCCAAAATATTGTTGGGTCTATACCCATCATAATTTTCACTCATGGTTATTCACCTATGTTAGAACTAACTTGTGTAGAGTGTGTTTGAAATTCTTTTATTTTAATTATAAAAAACACGATTCTTTTATTTCTAATTTTCTACATGTTGTTTGATAAAATTTTATATGTTTGGAATATTTTTATGATAATTTAGACCATGTTTTATGCCATGTTACCACAAACAGGTTAAATTCCATACTTGTAACCGCCTAGATCATTACTTTTAGTGAATTCACCTCTATACAGGACACCATCAGGCTTGTTACCACTTGAAGATTCATCGCCAGCCGTTTCACCGCCATGCTTGTTACCACCAATGGATTAAACACCAACCTTATCACCTTTAGGCTTGTTTCTACAAGTAGAGTCACTACCAGGCTTGTTAGAGTAAGAGGAACAACTACCATATTCAGATTCACCATCAATATGATATTTTTCCTATCTTCGATACCACAAGAGGCTGATTCGCCGCCAGCTTCTTACTACCATTATTGTTCAAGAAAAGTTTCATGAATGGAACAACATATATTCCTATTAAGAGATAATTTGGCCATATACTCATGACGTTGAAAACTCAATACAAGGATTTTGGATCTCCTATAATAATCTGTACTATATATACCAAAAGTAAACCTCTCACTATGAATAAAAATTACAATGATACATACGACATAAGATGACTACTGTTAGAAAAACCTATGGAAAACTGTGGGATGAATCTGTGAACCCTCACAAGATTACTGATTCATGTTCTATGAAGATAAAAAAAAATAGAAGAACTAAATCCTATACAGAGATTAATTTAGATGTAGATAGAGATTAGTTAGAACATTCCTAAAAATTCCCATGATCCTTTGTTAAGCTGCAACCAAAAAATGAAATCTCAAACTCCTCACCAGAGTTGATCTGAGGACATCATCCATTTTAAACATACCATTCCGAGAATCCCAATTTTCTAATTTCTGTTTCTATCTATTACATTATATATTAGGCATTGTGTTATATCTATATTATCAAAAACACAATTTCTCTTTCACAAAACTATAGAATACTTTTTATTCTCTCCATCACATTCATCCGTTTTCCTATGGTGTTTGTGGAAGAGGTCCTTCTGTGGCCCATGTTATCTTTACTTCCTATGTTTTACTTAGAAGAGGATCCATAACCTAGAAAACATATAGCTATTTTTTGTTTACCTAATCTTGGTTGATGATTTTATTATTATTATTATAATCTTCTTGGTAGTATGTGATTACCAAATGAAGGGTATTAATTCTGATCCTGAGACTAACCAACATTTTTATTCCACTGTGTTATTGTGTTTTTCTATGCCATTATAACCTATATTGTTTTTAATATATAAACAAATATATTATATTGATAATTAATATTAATTATTGTTTATATTTTTTTCACTATGTAAATTTATTTCATAAAATAAAGAAAGTATAAAAATTATTTTTGATGATACATAATCACTCTTTTAAAAATATTTTAAAAGGATAGATATTATATCGATATTCTATTTTGATTAATTTAAATTTTTTTTTTAATTAAGGCTATTCTATTTTAAAATATTCATGAATATAAATTTTTATTGAGAAATCAATTAACCCCTTCTTTATTTATTAACTCTGACAAAAATTTGGCATCAATGGATTCTTAAAATTATCAATTATCTTGTGATATTAGTTGTATTATGAAATCCCAAATTTCTATCCTTTCTAAATTTTAGTACATTATGGATAATAGAAAATAAGGATATTATACCAAAAAACCTATTTAGTTTATTGGAAAAAATAATTCTCAATGGAAAATCAAAATGAAAATGTATTTTGAATGTTTTAGTTTTGAATGTTAGACTGTAATAGGGGATCATTATTGATTAACACAAAATGGTAGAATTACTTGGAGTAATGAAACAAAATATTCGTACAATAATAATATTAAACCATGGAATTCATTGTTTTTTCATTGTGTGATGATGGATTTAATATAATATATTCTTGAAAATATTCTTTTGAAATATGGATTACCTTATCAGTTTAACATGAAGGGACATAAATTCTCATATAAAAGAGGTAAATCACATATAAAATCAAGGATTATACTTTTAATATGAATTCTGATTAACATATTTCTGATATGTATCTCAGGTTCAATGAAATAGTCAATTCCACAGACTCACATGTAAAAAAAGATGATAGATAATGATCAAGTGATGATATTTCTCAAATTATCACCTGATATAAGGAGAGGTACAATTATGTTATTTAGAGAATCATGGGATGTGAGTAAACTACCTTCTAATGAATTGATATAAAATATGACAATGTATGATGAAAATACTAAAGTAAACATGGATATCGATGAAGATGAAGCAAAAATGAAATCAATATACTTTAAGACTAATAACTTCCAAGGAAAAAGAATATCCTGATTAAATTGATGAAGAGAAAAACCTTACAGACAAAACAATCATGAAATTCTATAGGAAGGCTATTATCCACAAGAAATAAAATTTCAGAAGAAATTATGAGAAAAAGTGAAAGTTGGAAAAGGATTTTAAAAACGACTATAATAAAAATAAAGGCACTTGTTATCTATGTAAGAGGAAATGACACTTTAAATATATCAATAAACAAATTGAAATATAACAATATATATAAGATAAGGACAGCTGATTCACATAATCTTGGAAAACAATATGGAGTGCCTCTGAATATTGCTGTAGTGATCCAATAATTAATCAAGAAGATAATCCTGATTGGGAAAATATGTTTTTTATAGTATGAACATCAGTACTAAATAATATTATTCATTATTATTCTAAAAATAATCTATAAATTTATATAAAATGAATATAATCATGATATTAAAAAATCATTTCAAATGATGATTAATATGTATAATGTAACATGCTGGAAGATTACATTTTTGAGATGAAAGATAAATCTAAATCTCTTAATAAAATATTTGATAGTAAATATTAAAACCAACCATACTATGCAAAAAGGTTTAAATGATCAATTGTTGAATGCTAAAAATGAATAGAATATTTCAAATGAACAACTAATGAAAGATATATAATGGTTTACCAATTCTATGAAAACATCAACTTAGATACTATGAAAAAATGTTTCTCGCAAATATAAAACTGGTATAGGTTTTGAACCTAGATAGAGAGAAATTTTAAAAACCATATTTTCATCTAGTACAACTTCTAAAAATTAATATACTTCTAGTACCTACTTAATTGGACCTAAAATTTTTTTATTTATATAATCTTCTAGTCTATTTATAAGAAACCCATTAGGACATTATGGGTGAAAAAATATCTTATTACAAACATAAATAGACCCAATAATATTTGGGTATGAAAATCATTTTTTATGTAAACATTGTTTTATATGAAACCTATTTGAAAACCTCTACTAAATGCCCCTGGTATATGGAGAGTGTATTTTCTATACATATTTTTAGTGAGTATTCAAACTTAAAGAATTTAATAATGTTGGGGGTGGGCATGTGAGTTTTTGTGACAATGAAAAAGGGAAAATAATCAGCATATGCCAAATTGGTAATGAAAATTCAGTATTAATTTCTAATATTTTATATATAGATTTTTTGAAATATAATCTTATTATCATTTATAAATTATGTGATGGTGGATTAAATGTAAATATTGAAAAAAAATCATAACATGTTATTAATGATAATAATGTATCAATTTTTACTACCTTAAGAAAGGATAATATTTATTTTCTTAATTTAAAGCCCTTGTCTTCTAAAAATATTTAATGCATAAGTAGTTTCACAAAGAATCGTTGATTTGGAATATTATACTAGGCTGTTACAGTATTCATTCACTTATAAAGCTAACTAGGAATGGATTAGTTAGAGATATAATAAATCATGAATTAACAAATTATCAACTTTGATTATCTCTTTCTAAAACGAAAACATCATAAGATTTACTTTAAATATAATATATAAGTTTCAACCTCTCAACCTCTTGAGTTTGTTCATATTGATCTCCTTGGAACATATATATTTTCTAGTATGAATAGAAAACATTACTTTTATTTCCTTATAGATGACTGATCTAGATACACTTCATTATTTTTAATTTCTCAAAAAAGTGGTTCTTTTTTTTACTTTATTAAGTATTCTGAATCCATATAAAATCTTAGTGGACTTAGCTTGTAACACCCAAGACTTTTATGTTATATAAATCATCAAAGTAATCTTTTTCTACACAACACTTGCTTGGCTAGCTTTACACGCAATCACGACCTTCCTCGATAGCTTGCGTCGTACGCAATACTGAGTTTCACTAAACAACAATATGCTATTAAAACTAGCCGTTATGAATAGTAATAACCACTTTTTGAAAATTTATAAATTTTATTTTTCAAAATGGACTTCATTTTTGGACTCAGAATATCGAAATTAGCCTAGGGTGAAATTTTGGTATTTTTCTGAAAACTTTCAATTTTTGATGAATAGTGAAACCACTAAGTGGTAGGTTAAAAACTGAATTTTGCATAAAACTTAATTTTACCGCTTCTGTGAATGGAATTTCAAAAATCCGACAGACACGGTTGATGTCAGTAAGTAAAATGTGGTTCAATGAGATAAAAATAATTTTTTGGTGAATAGTAACTTTTTACTATTTTTACCGCGGTTAAGAGTAAATAGGGTAACTAAGGGTAAATATGATATTAATATTACCCTAACACATGTCCTAATTATATTGGACAAGTGTAATTCGACCAAAAACAAACTTAGGAATAAACTATGACCATTTAGGCCCACTTGGATTAGATTAGGACATTTATTATTAATTTATTTAAAGAAGGGTTAAAATAGTTAAAATCAAAGTTTAATAAGTAAATCATTTTTAATATGGGGTTATGCATAAGATAAATTCGATTGTAAATATTCATTATAAAGATAAAAAGATTTTATACATGATGGTATTTTATTTTTAATATTTAGACATCAAATAATTTAATTTATTTATGACACAAAGATGATGCAGTAATTATCTTATTAATGAAATATTGACAAAATATATAATATAAATACCAAAATAAATGTAATTTGAGACTTATTATGAATTCCACTAATTTTCTAGGTTACTATGATATATTATTGTTGATTTAATCAACTTGGTTCGAACATATAATTCTGTTATGACTTTCACAAAAATTATATATCAAATAGTGTCAAAATTGACACAATATAGTTTTTAAATCAAATATTATATTATTAATTGTTATTTTATTCCTAAAAATCTAAGGTTCGGCCAAATGACTTAGATAAGGATATATATATTAATAATAAACAATTTGGGGTTCGTTTGGCATGTTATAGTAAGTGTATTAACCATATAGTGAAAGAAAACAAAAAGACACGGTAAAAGTTAAATTAATTAACTTAGAGTTAAATCTAATTGATAAGGTTAAAATAATACCCTAAACTTGTCTAAATCCTATTGGATGATAGGATTTCGACCCATCCCCACTTTAGCTTCGAAATAAGACCCTTTGGAACCATTATAAACCGATTTTGACTTTAATATAAAATAATATTTTGAGATATTCCTAAGGTGCCCCTCTCCTCCCTTATAAAAGGGAACCTCCTCCCCCTCCTCCTCACACCAATTTGAGCACTCAAGCTCGGCCAACCCCTGCCATTTTCTCCTCTCCACTTCCCTAGAATAATTCTAGAGGTCCTGGTCTTCTCCAAAGACCAATATTAGTTCCTTAAGTGGAGGATTCAAAGAGGCGTTCCAAAGAAGAGGTAATATCCATTACCGATCTTTTCAATTTCTTTCTTCTTCAACTTCTTCTTCTTTAGTTGTTTCATGATAAAGTAACAACATCAGTATTACTTACATACTGATATGTTATTATAAATATGAAACAACCCTAATTCACCTTCTATCCATCCTACGGAAAAATGAAATCACCGCGCGTGCGTACGTACGGAATACCGTCTCCACGCCGTGGTGTAATCTATTTTCCACCATCACCTTACAAGGATGGGTATAATGGTGTAATGAGTAACTATATATGATTATTATTAAGTAATATTGATACTGAAATAATATATATATATATACACCAATACAATTCCACGATCATAGGAACGATATCATCACTCGTGCGTACGTACGGAATACCGTCTCCATGATGTGATGCGACTCGTTCTACATGATCTTCATTTCATAATGATTATATAAATGAATTGAATGAATGAATATGGTATATACTACACTAATACCATTCTGGAAATGAATTATCTATAACCTAAAGATAAGAATAAGAATTTATTCAACAAAACACGGATAAGAACAAAAAGTTATAAAGACCCGAGTAACAAGTAACAATGAAATATTACTAACAAGAAGCTAATAATATGACCATATATGATATAATATCAATATGTATGATTCTGGAATAAGTCAATAACATTATTTAAACCATTATACAGGAGCTTCGGACACGAACAAAGCAAATCGGACCTAAGGTAAGGGAAATATCACAATCTCATTTTTATCCGAGATTGTTTATTCGTAAGTATTTACTGGGGTGTATTTTATCATCCACATCCATGTTTACACAATATGTAATATTATTTCCATCCACATAAAATTGTTTAAATCCATTTTTACCCTTCGGTGAGTTTTTAGTAATACGTATGAAAGGAATCTTTTGTCATTTTTCGTACGAGGTACTTTTTGACTTTTCCGACAAAAGTACGAAGAATGTTTTTTTTAACTTATACGGAATGAACAGATTTCTACTGTTTTATAAATCCTTATTTTCATGAAGCTTCCTCTAAAAGATTTCTTGACTATTTTCAATAAAATCTCTTTTTTTGTTAAAATTGCATGATGTTTTGTGAAAAGAAATTGATTTTGAAGAAGAAAAGATATTTTCCTCAAGAATTCAATTCAAGTGTTTTATCAAAATTATTTTCCATCTAAGAAAATAAAGGGTTCTGTTTCTATCCATATTTTTACATTTATTTGACTATGTTGTGATGGAATTATGTTTATGAATTCCTTTATCTTATATGAATTGATTTATGATGTCATGATGTTTCAAGAATCCCATTTTTGTTACATGTGTTATGCGATGATGTATGTTTTATGATTATGTGGCACACATAAGAAAGGATTCATTATAAGATGGGTGGGACCTATATCTCCCTCCAATGCATTGGGTAATGATTTTATATCTCATGAGATAGACATGGCTGGAACAGAAGGTTATTTCGGTTCAGTGATACAGGACTGAAACGAGGAGTGAACTCGGTTCAGAAAGGGACTTTGTCCACTAAGATAGTCTTGGAAATGAGTCATGACTAACAAGAAATGATTTTCCATGATTATGTGTTCATTCCACACAGTTTCAAGTTTTATGTTATGATTATGGGGATCTCATTTTCACTTCTATGATTTATTCCATGTTAAGATATTATGATCTCTTTTGCAGGTTTTGATTTTCATAAAGATATGATATGATTTTTATTTCCTTTATTTTCCCTTGCTGAGCATTTGAGCTCACCCTTTTATGTTTTCTTTTTCCCAGGTCAGGAAGATGGATATTAAGTATAATATGCTAAAAGGGACCCTAGATATGATGAAATAAATGGGAGACACTGTAGAAGATTTATGACCCAGTTGTTTATGTTTCCCAGTTTCTAAAGACACTATACTTATACGGTCCTTTGTGGTTTTGTCATATGTTGTAATAAGTGTGCTTCAATTTTGAAGTATTAACAATGTATGTAATGTGTGGGTCGTTATAGTTGGTATCAGAGGAAAGGTATAGTCAACCATTGGAAACTAGGATGTGAAAGCCTTAGTAAGAACCCTAAGGATAAGTCTAAACATAGAACAAAATCTTAGAAATGGCCATGAATAACCTAGGATAAGACCATAAGCATGAAAAAAATTTTCATGAATTATGTGGTTTCCTATTATAATTAGTGTTGCTCACACTATTCTTCTTGGTTTTAGTCAATTGATGGAACCCGAATGAACCGTGTTAATGCGGAATGCGATGGGCAATGCAATGATTGTCCCCATGAGCAACCAAACGATATGGGAGCTGGAATGAAAAATCTTGTAGCCATGCTCACACAACTTTCTCAAGCTATGAATCATGCAGGATTTCCAAACGAACAAAGGAGGGAGCAGCATTCTGTTGAATCCTTCATGAGGCAGCGTCCACCTTCTTTCAGTGGGTCTACTGATCCATTAGTTGCTGAACAATGGATTAGTACTACTGAAACAGATATTTTCAGTTCTTCAATGTTCTGAGCATGATAAAGTCATCCTAGCAGTGTATCGTTTGGAAGGAGATGCAGATCAATGGTGGAATCTTGTTAAGAATACGAGGCAAAGGGATGAAATTGAGTCTATGGAATGGGACGAGTTCAAGAACTTATTTTTCAATAAGTACTTCCCTCGTATTCTCCGAACAAAGATGGAGAAAGAGTTCCTTGAACTGAAGCAAAGGGATGATGAATCTGTTAGTACCTATGAAGCAAATTTTACAAGACTTGCAAGGTACGCTTCTGGTATTATTATCCAACCTGAGAGTAAGATCGATCGATTCTTTAGTGGCTTAAAACCAAGTCTTCGAAGGGCGTTAGCCATAAGGGACTTCAATAGCTACGAGGAAATCGTTCGATGTGCTCTCAAAGTCGAGATGGAGATTGGAGTAACCCATCAGTCACATGGGCTTGATAAGAAGAAGAAGATGGAATTCAAAGAAAAATCTAAAGAGCACACGGAAAAGAAGATGAGCCTTTCCTTATGCTCAAAGTGTGGAAAGAAACATGGAGGGAGTTGTCTTAAAGGGACAAGTAAATGTTTTAAATGTGGAAAAGAAGGTCATCGGGCATTTGAATGCCGTGATGTCTAATGACGCAAACAAAGGAAGGGATACACAGAATGAACCTACTACACTTCAATGATTCAAGTGCAAGGAGATGGGGCATTATGCCAATCAATGCCCAAATCCAAGGGTTGATGATGATGGTCGACGTCAAAAAAATCTTAAGGCTAAAGACAAATGAAAGTCACATGTAATTTCTATCAGCGATGTGGAGTACGATAACGATGTGGTGAAAGGTACACTTACCATCCACTCTAAAGTAGAAAATGTTTTATTTGATTCTGGATCCACCCACTCTTTTATTTCTGAAGACTTTTCTAAGGGTATCACCGTATTACCTCAACAATTAGATGTTGAGTTAGCTGTGACAACACCTAATGGCACATCAATCGCATCAAAAGTTTATAATTCTTCTCCGATCGAAGTTTGTGGGAAAGTGCTTCCTGCAAATCTTGTGATCCTTCCTTTAGTGGAATTTGATGTGATTCTTGGCATGGATTGGCTTTCTCTACATGGAGCTCATATCAATTGCCAAAGAAGGGAAGTCACATTTCATATTCCAGATCAATCTACGATCGTATACCAATGCAAGGATGAACATAACCTTCCAGTGGAAATTTCTTCCATCTTATGGGTATTGATTCCACTAAATGAAGTTTATTTATCTCAAATGGTTGGTGAGAAACTCACGATTAAGAATATGCCCATTGTACGGGAGTTTGATGATGTCTTTCCGGAGGAATTGCCGGGTCTTCCACCAAATCGTGAAGTTGAGTTTTCAATAGAACTCGTACAGGGTGCTTCGCCTATTTCAAAGACACCTTATAGAATGGCCCCAATTGATTTACAGGAACTGAAGAAGCAACTCCAAGAGAATCTTGATAAGGGATTCATACGCCCTAGTGCGTCACCTTGGGGAGCACCTATTCTATTTGTTAAGAAGAAAGATGGATCAATGAGACTCTGCATTGATTATCGAGAACTTAACAAGATCACTATCAAGAACAAATATCCTCTCCCACGCATTGATGACTTATTTGACCAACTACGCGGAGCTCAATACTTTTCCAAGATTGATCTTCGTTCAGGGTATCATCAATTAAGGTTCAAAAGGGAGGATATACCAAAGACGGCTTTCCATACAAGGTATGGACACTATGAATTTATAGTGATGCCATTTGGTCTTACTAATGCCCCTGGTATCTTCATGGCTCTAATGAATAGAGTCTTTAGAGACTATCTTGATCAATTTGTGGTAGTCTTTATAGACGATATTCTTGTCTATTCAAAGAGAAAGGAAGAGCATGAAGATCACTTGAGAATTATATTGAAGACCCTGAGAAAGGAGAAGCTTTATGCCAAATTTACCAAGTGTGAATTTTGGCTTCAAAAAGTTGCATTTTTGGGTCACATAATCTCAAAAGAGGGGATATCTGTGGATCCAGCAAAAACAGAGGTTATCGAAAGATGGTCAAGACCAACAACAGTAACTGAGATCCGAAGTTGTCTTGGTTTGGCTGGATATTATCGACGTTTTGTAAAAGATTTTTCACGATTATCTAATCCACTCACCAAGTTGACTCGGAAAGGAGTTAAGTTTGTCTGGACAGAGGAATGTGAAGAGAATTTCAAGGAGTTGAAAAGATGGTTATCCAGTGCACCTGTGCTCACACTGCCTTGTAGTGGAGAAAAGTTTGTGATCTACAGTGATGCATCCAAGAAGGGATTGGGGTGTGTTCTTATGAAAAATGATATGGTGATAGCTTATGCCTCACGACAGTTGAAAATCCATGAGCAAAATTACCCAACACATGATTTGGAGTTGGCTGCGGTAATCTTTGCATTAAAGATTTGGAGGCATTACCTTTATGGTGAAAGGTGTGATATTTATACTGATCATAAAAGTTTAAAGTATATTTTCACACAAAAGGAGTTGAATATGCGTCAAAGAAGATGGTTGGAGCTGATTAAGGATTATGACTGCTCAATCCATTACCACCCTGGGAAAGCAAACAAGGTGGCAGATGCATTAAGTCGACAAGACCATGCTAGTTTCTCCATGATGAGGATCACAAAAGATCCAATATTTATGGATTTACAAAGGATGGATCTTGGAATTATAATGGAAGGTGAAAAATCTTATCTTTCTCAAATGAATGTTCAACCATCTATACATGTGAAGATTAAAGAGGCACAGAAAGAAGATGTCGAGTTACAAATGAAGGTGAGAAATGTTCCTGAATTCAACCTAGATTGTGATGGGATAATAAAGTTCAGGAATCGGGTTTGTGTTCCTCCCATCCCCGAATTAAAGAAAGAGCTGCTGGATGAGGCTCATAGTTCTTCATTCTCTATTCATCCTAGAAGCACGAAGATGTATAGGGACCTGAAATAGTACTTCTGGTGGGATGGCATGAAAAGAGATGTTGCTGAATATGTCTCTCGATGCTTGGTTTGTCAACAAGTTAAAGCTGAGAGACAGAAGTCTAAGGGGATGTCACAACCATTACCCATACCCGAATGGAAATGGGAAAACATAACTATGGACTTTGTCACAGGACTCCCTAAAACATCAAAAGGCAATAATGCTATCTGGGTCATAGTTGATCGTCTTACAAAGTCTGCACACTTCATTGCTATTAGAGAGGATTTCTCTCTAGATCAGCTTGCCAGGATATATATATAAAGGAAGTGGTAAGATTAAATGGAGTACCACTTTCTATTATATCTGATCGAGATCCGAGATTTACCTCGAAGTTCTGGCAAAGTCTTCAGCATACTCTGGATACAGAGTTGAGTTTCAGCACTGCTTATCATCCCCAGACAGACGGTCAGTCTGAGAGAACAATTCAAACCCTATAAGAAATGTTGAGAGCTTGCTCTATGGATTTCAAAGGAGGTTGGGATCAACACCTACCTTTGGTGGAATTTTCTTATAATAATAGCTTTCACTCCAGTATTCAGATGGCTCCTTATGAAGCTCTCTATGGAAAGAAATGAAGGACTCCAACTTGCTGGGATGAAGTTGGGGAAAGAAAGCTATTAGGACCTGATCTCGTTGATGAAATGGAAGAAAAGGTTAGATCTATTCAACAACACATAAAAGCAGCTCAGAGTCGACAGAAAAGTTATGCTGACAACCGAAGAAAAGACCTAGTTTTTGAAGTGGGCGATAAAGTGTTCTTACGAATATCTCCCTGGAAGCGGGTTATGAGATTTGGAAAAAAGGGGAAGTTGAGCCCTAGATATATCGGTCCTTTTGAAATACTGGATCGTGTTGGGAAGGTAGCTTACCGATTGGCGCTTCCACCGAATCTCTCTCAAGTTCACGATGTGTTCCACGTATCTCTCCTGAGAAAGTACATACCAGATCCTTCACATGTACTCAGCTCAGAAGTTGTACCGCTGGAGCAAGATCTTTCTTATGAAGAACAGCCGATAGAGATTCTGGATCGTAGCGAAAAAGTCCTACGAAACAAGACCACTCGCTTGGTGAAAGTTTTATGGAGGAACCACCAACTTGAAGAAGCTACATGGGAGCTTGAGGATATGATGAGGGAGAAGTATCCTCATTTGTTTGTTACAAAGTGACGAATTTCGAGGGCGAAATTCTTTTTAAGGGGGGTAGAATGTAACACACGAGACTTTTATGTTATATAAATCATCAAAGGAATCTTTTTCTACACAACACTTGCTTGGCTTGCTTTACACGCAATCGCGACCTTCCTCGATAGCTTGCGTCGTACGCAATACCGACTTTCACTAAATAACAATATGCTATTAAAACTACCCGTTATGAATAGTAATAACCACTTTTTGAAAATTTATAAATTTTATTTTTCAAAATGGACTTCATTTTTGGACTCAGAATATCGAAATTAGCCTAGGGTGAAATTTTGGTATTTTTCTGAAAACATTCAATTTTTGATGAATAGTGAAACCACTAAGTGGTAGGTTAAAAACTGAATTTTGCATAAAACATAATTTTACCGCTTCTGTGAATGGAATTTCAAAAATCCGACAGACACGGTTGATGTCAGTAAGTAAAATGTGGTTCAATGAGATAAAAATAATTTTTTGGTGAATAGTAACTTTTTACTATTTTTACCGCGGTTAATAGTAAATAGGGTAACTAAGGGTAAATATGATATTAATATTACCCTAACACATGTCCTAATTATATTGGACAAGTGTAATTCGACCAAAAACAAACTTAGGAATAAAATATGACCATTTAGGCCCACTTGGATTAGATTAGGACATTTATTATTAATTTATTTAAAGAAGGGTTAAAATAGTTAAAATCAAAGTTTAATAAGTAAATCATTTTTAATATGGGGTTATACATAAGATAAATTCGATTGTAAATATTCATTAGAAAGATAAAAATATTTTCTACATGATGGTATTTTATTTGTAATTTTTAGACATCAAATAATTTAATTTATTTATGACACAAAGATGATGCAGTAATTATCTTATTAATGAAATATTGACAAAATTGATAATATAAATACCAATATAAATGTAATTTGAGACTTTTTATGAATTCCACTAATTTTCTAGGTTACTATGATATATTATTGTTGATTTAATCAACTTGGTTCGAACATATAATTCTGTTATGACTTTCACAAAAATCATATATCAAATAGTGTCAAAATTGACACAAAATAGTTTTTAAATCAAATATTATATTATTAATTGTTATTTTATTCCTAAAAATCTAAGGTTCGGCCAAATTACTTAGATAAGGATATATATATTAATAATAAACAATTTGGGGTTCGTTTGGCATGTTATAGTAAGTGTATTAACCATATAGTGAAAGAAAACAAAAAGACACGGTAAAAGTTAAATTAATTAACTTAGAGTTAAATCTAATTGATAAGGTTAAAATAATACCCTAAACTTGTCTAAATCCTATTGGTTGATATGATTTCGACCCATCCCCACTTTAGCTTCGAAATAAGACCCTTTGGAACTATTATAAACCGATTTTGACTTTAATATAAAATAATATTTTGAGATATTCCTAAGGTGCCCCTCTCCTCCCTTATAAAAGGGCACCTCCTCCCCCTCCTCCTCACACCAATTTGAGCACTCAAGCTCGGCCAACCCCTGCCATTTTCTCCTCTCCACTTCCCTAGAATAATCCTAGAGGTCCTGGTCTTCTCCAAAGACCAATCTTAGTTCCTTAAGTGGAGGATTCAAAGAGGCGTTCCAAAGAAGAGGTAATATCCATTACCGATCTTTTCAATTTCATTTTCTTCAACTTCTTCTTCTTTAGTTGTTTCATGATAAAGTAATAAAATCAGTATTACTTACATACTGATATGTTATTATAAATATGAAACAACCCTAATTCACCTTCTATCCATCCTACGGAAAAATGAAATCACCGCGCGTGCGTACGTACGGAATACCGTCTCCACGCCGTGGTGTAATCTATTTTCAACCATCACGTTACAAGGATGGGTATAATGGTGTAATGAGTAACTATATATGATTATTATTAAGTAATATTGATACTGAAATAATATATATATATATATATACACCAATACAATTCCACGATCATAGGAACAATATCATCACTCGTGCGTACGTACGGAATACCGTCTCCACGATGTGATGCGACTCGTTCTACATGATCTTCATTTCATAATGATTATATAAATGAATTGAATGAATGAATATGGTATATACTACACTAATACCATTCTTGAAATGAATTATCAATAACCTAAAGATAAGAATAAGAATTTATTCAACAAAACACGCATAAGAACAAAAAGTTATAAAGACCCGAGTAACAAGTAACAATGAAATATTACTAACAAGAAGCTAATAATATGACCATATATGATATCATATCAATATGTATGATTCTGGAATAAGTCAATAACATTATTTAAACCATTATACAGGAGCTTCGGACACGAACAAAGCAAATCGGACCTAAGGAAAGGGAAATATCACAATCTCATTTTTATCCGAGATTGTTTATTCGTAAGTATTTACTGGGGTGTATTTTATCATCCACATCCATGTTTACTCAATATGTAATATTATTTCCATCCACCTAAAATTTTTTAAATCCATTTTTACCCTTCGGTGAGTTTTTAGTAATACGTATGAAAGGAATCTTTTGTCATTTTACGTACGAGGTACTTTTTGACTTTTCCGACAAAAGTACGAAGAATGTTTTTTTTAACTTATACGGCACGAACGGATTTCTACTGTTTTATAAAGCCTTATTTTCATGAAGCTTCCTCTAAAAGATTTCATGACTATTTTCAATAAAATCTCTTTTTTCTAAAATTGCATGATGTTTTGTGAAAAGAAATTGATTTTGAAGAAGAAAGGATATTTTCCTCAAGAATTCAATTCAAGTGTTTTATCAAAATTATTTTCCATCTAAGATAATAAAGGGTTCTGTTTCTATCCATATTTTTACATTGATTTGACTATGTTGTGATGGAATTATGTTTATGAATTCCTTTATCTTATATGAATTGATTTATGATGTCATGATGTTTCAAGAATCCCATTTTTGTTACATGTGTTATGCGATGATGTATGTTTTATGATTATGTGGCACACATAAGAAAGGATTCATTATAAGATGGGTGGGACCTATATCTCCCTCCAATGCATTGGGTAATGATTTTATATCTCATGAGATAGACATGTCTGGAACGGAAGGTTATTTCGGTTCAGTGATACAGGACTGAAACGAGGAGTGAACTCGGTTCAGAAAGGGACTTTGTCCACTAAGATAGTCTTGGAAATGAGTCATGACTAAGAAGAAATGATTTTCCATGATTATGTGTGCATGCCACAAAGTTTCAAGTTTTATGTTATGATTATGGGGATCTCATTTTCACTTCTATGATTTATTCCATGTTAAGATATTATGATCTCTTTTGCAGGTTTTGATTTTCATAAAGATATGATATGATTTTTATTTCCTTTATTTGCCCTTGCTGAGCATTTGAGCTCACCCTTTTATGTTTTCTTTTCCCCAGGTCAGGAAGATGGATATTAAGTAGAATATGCTAAAAGGGACCCTAAATATGATGAAATAAATGGGAGACACTGTAGAAGATTTATGAACCAGTTGTTTATGTTTCCCAGTTTCTAAAGACACTATACCTATACGGTCCTTTGTGGTTTTGTCATATGTTGTAATAAGTGTGCTTCAATTTTGAAGTATTAACAATGTATGTAAAGTGTGGGTCGTTATATAGCTTTAAGACATTATGAAGTGAGCATGTTTGATAATTTAAAAATCAGTACATTGAAACCTTTCTCTCTTAAAATAGTAGTAATAAAAATATATTTTCTCCTAGAAAACCATAAACAATGTTGTATTTGATTGATGAAATATAACTCTTAAGTATATATCATGGAATATCTGAAATAATTATGAATTACCTATCTACTTTTGAGAGGAGGCAATCAATACAGACTATTATACTATTAATATTGTATTAATTTGACTTCTTTTAAAACGAACACCTTATGAGTTATGGAATAATATAAAACCAAAGGTTAATTATTTAAATATTTTTTTGTTGAATAGTCATAATCATAAATATAAAGGATATTATGGAAAAATACTCCTCCAATGAGTGATTAATGAATTTTATTTGGATATTAAACTTCTTTAAAATCATATAGAGTGTTATTAAGAGAACAAAAAATTTGAAGAGTATGATAATATATAAATTTTATTTAACCAACGCCGATAAACCTAATACTATCCTAGAAAACCTTGAGGATGATCGCATGAAACTGAATCTTAATTATAAAACTATTGAAAGTTGAATTAAACTAGAATAATGTCCACCTAGTAAATTTCTTCAAATGAAACCTGTCTAAGATCATGATACAACTATACCCTATTTTCAAATAACCACTATGACTCATAGAAACCACCCATTCGATGTTGTAATAGGAATCCTACATAGACGAACACAAACTAGATCTTCCCTTAGGAATAAAATTGAACACCAATCCTTCTTATTAAAACATGAAAAAATAATAGTAATGATTCCATCAATGATTAATTAGAGGTAATATCTATACATGAGGAACTTAATCAATCTGAGAGAATCATTTTTGGGAACTTATTGATAGTCCTAAAGACACCATAACTATTGGAACGAAGTGGGTTTTAGAAACAAAGTTGATGAGTCAGGGTCTATATTATGAAATAAGGATATATTATTTTCACATGAATATAATAATGAAGAATGTATTTATTATGAGGAAACATTTTCATCGATATTCAGACTTGAATCCATTATGATACTTCTTTCCAACTCATAACATTTTGTTTTCAAACTATATCAAATGAATGTTAAAAGTGAATTCATAAATTGTTTTATAACTGAGGATGATTTTTTGAACCAACCCATAGATTTCAAAATAAAAATTTTATAAATTGTGTTTTTAATATAAAAAACATGTTATATGTTTTAAAACAAGACCCAAGAGAAATTTATGATAGGCTTACCTCTTTTCTTATTTAAATGTTTTTTTCAAAATATTTTTCATATCCAACTCTTTTTATAAAATTAATTTGAAAATATGTATTAATAGTACAAATATATATAGATTATATTAATTTTAGATTTACTGAAGATGCACCTTGAACTAATTTTTCTAAACTAATACAAAGTTAATTTGAACTAATTTTAATGGATGAATAAAAATTATATCTTGGATTTCAGATTTTCCAAAATGAAGAATTAATTTTATGAAATCAAATTAAATATAAAAATGATATTTTAAAACATTTTGGATTTCATAGCACTATAATTTTTGATAACATCTTCAGTCCCACCTCAAATTTAGATCATGATTAAGGTATGAAACTAGTAGATCAAACTATATATACAGGTATGATTGTAAATCTATTGTACTTAACTTCTAGTGGGACTGATATTATGTTTAGTGTCAGTATGTGTTATCCATTCATGAAATTTCCCAAGAGTGACAACTAATAGCTTTCAGAAGAATTTTTAAATTCCATAAAATATACAACAAATTTAGGATTGTTCTATCCAAGAGGATATGATTTTGATTTAATAAGTTATTTAGATATTGATTTTGGGGTTGTAAGTTAGAGAGAAAAATAACAACAAGAACATGTCATTTATTAGGAAAATATATAGTATCATGGAATAGTAGGAAGAAATATTCTATTTCACTATTCACTATAGAAGTTGAATTAATTGATATATGTATTTGATGAGACCAAGTTCTATCGATGAAACCTACATTAGTTGAATTTGGATACCAATTTAGACATGTTCCTATAAAGCATGATAAGAAAAGTGTGATAAAATTTTCCAATAAATCTTGTATCTCACTCTAGAACAAATCACATAGATGTAAGACATCCCTTTTTGAGAGACCATTATCAAAAAGGTGAAATAACCTTAAATATTTTGGATGTTAACATTAACTACATAATATCTACAAAAAGCCTTTTAATTCTAAAATATTAAACTACATCAAACATGAATTTGGAATGATATGTTTTTGATGTCTGAGTCATTCATGAAGAGTCAACATTGACAAGTCACCATTGAAGAGTCACCATTGATGATTCACCACTGATGAGTCACCATTGAACGAGTCACAGTTCATTTTTTAATCACTTTTTTATTACTGTTAAAATTCATTTCCCAAAAAAAATTTTATTCTTATTATTTTATATATTTATTATTGGGAATCCCTAAATGAGAAATATCTTGGGATAAATAATTTTGATTCACATAAACCAATGCACTCTTGAAAATTTTTCCTTCCACTTAGACAAATCATCTTTCCATCCATTCTTCATCCACCTAATCCTTCAAATGATCTGATATTACTCATGTGAATTGAGTAGAAAAATCAAATCTATAAGTGATGCGGATGTATAAGAAGTGAAAAGTATCTCCGAGTAATTTGGATATTGTTTCATGAAACCAACATCTGAAAAAATCGGTTATCGTTGAAAAAATTAAAATTTCTGTTCAATGGATTCCATCCAGTAATATACTATTATTGAAAATTATAGAGAATAAGAAATTGATGAACTTGTTCAAATAATATCATCGTGTGTATTATACAATGATAGAATATGATACTTATCAAATTTTTGTGTTTTGTTGGAAAGAAAATTTATGTTATAAGAATTGGAATTAAAGGTGATGAGATTTCTTCCTCTTCCAGAGAATGGGAAAAGTTATTAAATGTACCCCATAAATGGTATCATAAGGATTTTTAAGGAATTATTTTAAGTGATAGTGAAATGTTAAAATATGAAGACTCTCTCTTAATGTTTGCTGATGATGGTTCTCTATGGGGACCTATAGATGCATAACACAATAGTGAATGTAATCTATTGTTAATGTCATTATAGAATGAATTGTGTCCTCAAAAGGATATTTCAATACCATACTATATCAGGATGATTATTTATTATTTATAATGAAGCAAAAATAAAGAATAACACTCAAGGGATTCATTATGATTTATATTTATGATACCTGGGTAAAGACCCATAAATTTCAAGGAATTTGTTTCTCTTATTTTCTTTGGGATTTTACGGGTGTGCAGTTTCTGACGGAACCTGATTCAGAGGCCCAGTGTGCCTGGAATCAATTTCCGAAGTTTAGCTCGGGTACGTTGAGTGAATGAATGGGTGGGTTTTTCTATCTTTTGAACCGGTGCTTGTATTCAAAATCGGAGGGCACCGATGAAACCGTAGCACTGATAATTTCTTAAGATGTCCTTTACTGGAGTTTCATTTTCTCAAGAAGATTTGATTTAATTCGTGGTTCAAGTGTTAATTGAAATAAAATTTTGTTACAAATTTTATTTCACATATAAGTAGTTAAACCCTTTTGTGTGGGAGGTTGGGTGGGACCCGCTAAAAATTATAACTCCTGTTGATAGGATTTAGTGATGTGGGGCCCACATGATCCCCACCCCTTGAAATTCCCATAACCCCCTCTTAATTCTTTTTAACCCCCTTTATTATGTAACTCACCCACTCCCCCACTTTATTGAAAGTGAACTCTCACATTAAATGGATTAATTAAAGCTATTTAATTAATTTAATTTTGAGTTTGAGTTTTTGAAGTTTTGAAAACGCATGGAATGTGTTAATAAAATAAGGAAGGCCTTATTTTTTAATTGGGGGTTGTTTAATTGTGTGAGGAGATTTGGAGAGAATTTTCTAAGTCTTGGAGAATTCCATCATCTTTGTTGAAGAGCATCAAGAACGCGAAAAACGCTGACACACAGTTCCATCTCCATTCCGTGTCAATGAAAGGGAGAAACCATTTCTTCCTCGTACATTATCCATCAATGTAAACGAAGCCTCACCCTGCGACGCCATCTTCTGCGACGCACGCTTCCACAAATATCATTGAGGTAGGGGTTGTTCATAGTTCGAGTTTTATTAAACGAATTTTTTGGTTAAATAATTAGCCGCCTGTTATCAAGATAACTAGAAGAGGTCGGACTGAACAAACACGGTCAAACCTCCTCCCCCTATTGTTGTTGAATTTCTTTGTGGTTTGGAATGGAGGCGGCGCAGTGCAACGACACTGCGTAAGAATGAGGGAACCGTGGATGGAGCGGGCCGCGGCAAAGGAGCGCGGCACCATCACGCCGCGCCGGAGAGACAAAGAAAGCCGTATCCAAGGGCAGGCCGCGGCGGAGGGGTGCGACGCTGTTGCGCCACGCCGGTTAGACAATGAACGCGACGGTGCAGGGAAGGCCGGCCGGATCCACCGCACGCCAGCGATCATAAGGTGGGACCCGTGGGGGTCCCGTTGCGGCACACCTTCCAGCCAACAAGGCCGACCATTCTGGATGTATGGGGAGCATAACCCTCAGTGGCAGACAAGGTGGTACCCTCAATGTGGGGGCCGCCAATTCAAAACGAGGGGGGCAGCGTGGCCCCACCATCTGTGTCTGCTCAGCCCGCGGGCCCCCGCACAGGGCCGGACCACCCGTGCCTGGCCAGGCTACCTGTGCAGGGCTGGACCCCTGCTCCGGGCCGCATCTAATCGAGCCGGAACTGGACCCGGGTCGGGTGGACCCAGTTCGGGCCGACCCAGGGGGTAAAGGGCCGGGTCAGACCGGGCCCAAACCCCAATTTCCGGATAGACCCGTTCAAACGCCCATAACATGGGATGAGGACCTCCAATCGACACGTTGTCAGTTGCGTAGAGATCCTTGGATTGAGACGGTCGTTTTAGTATATTATAGTAAAAGTTTCGGGGAACTTTGTGTATGTCCGGTTTTGTTCGAACACGAAACCAACCGGGTCCTCGGAGCGGAAACACTTATAACTTGAGCTCCGGATGTCCGATTGATGTGTCGTCGACTTTGCTGGATTTATCTTAGTGAGACAGTTCTTTTGGATTACTCCACTCGAGGTTTGGACACAGTTGTAGTACGGTCAGTTTGGTTTTGACTTAAAAACCAACCGGACCCCTGGGACAAAAAAGCCAATAACTCTCAGACCGGGTGACCGATGGACTTAGTGTATGTTTATGTATCAACCCCCTCTTATCTCGTAGAGTGGACCCTCCCAGAATCGAGCATGTTGTGTTTGGGAACCCTAGAACTGGCTGCGACTACAACGACGATGGCGACTGTACTGGTATCCTCCGTGGGTTCGGCAGTGATGACGACCATACTGGAATCCTCCAGGTGTTCGACGGCGATGATTACTATTCTTGTATCCTATGTGGGTCTGGCATTACTTGACTACTATTCTTGTATCTTATGTGGGTCTGACAGTATTTGACTCTGTACTTGTATCCTATGTGGGTCCGGCAGAGTAGCTGGTCTTTTATCCTTTGTGGGTCCGACAACTTAGCTGCTCTTGTATCCCATATGGGTACGATAACTTAGATGAATCAATGGATACATCTGATCATCCCTATCTTCTTAGTATGAAGTATACCTGTGTGAGATGTGTCTTGACTTTCAATAATTTTCTTCGATATGATTGACTTTCTTTCCTTTGTCGATTGGGTTGTTATTCCCTGTATGGATTAGGTTGCATTATCCTGTGTGGAATAGATCGAACTTGGGATCAGATGTTGGATCCGAACTAGAATTTAAGACTTAGGAATATGTATGGGCATATACCTATGTGTAGCTGGTTGTTACTTTGGGTTTGTAACATTTATTTGTGTTTTATCCTTCGTGGATTTTGGGAGACCTTCGGGGGTCTCAGGGTCCCTACTGAGTAGCGTATACTCACCCATGCATGGGCTATGCCCACACTAAGTTGTGTTGGATGCAGACGACGGAAAAAACTGATCGAGGTGGGACCTCATGGAGCTGGACGGTACCTGGAGGTGGATCACTGGACGAGACGTACTCAGAGTAGACGGGTGGATCGAAGGAGCAGAGGAGACTATCTGTACCCAACCTTCAGGATGGATTTTCAGAGTACGGCTCAGACTTGCTGCTTTACTTTGCTGTTGATGTACTCTCTTTTCAATTGTACTTTACTTTCAGTTTGGGTTTTTATACTGGCCCATTTACATTCCAGCACTTACAATTGTTCTTAGTTTACTTAGTGTTTACTTATGCTTTCTTTACTCTATGGTGTTTGTTTTCATACATAAAGGAAATTCCTTCTCTTATATCGAGAATTACACCATTGGTGCTAGTCTCCATCCCCTGGCCTATGGAAGGCGGGCTTGGGGTAGTCACGACACATGTCCTGATGACGGGTTGTGACAAATTGGTATCAGAGGAGTTCGTTTCTACCGTATAACTCATGACTCTAATAATTATTCTATTTGAAGAAATAGTGTTAAGGGTATTGAGTGTGGTTATCAGTCTAGGGAGTCTAGTGTTGGTGCGGTGATCGACATATCCATATACCAGGACCCTGACTTTTGATTTCTGTCTTAGTGCACGAAAACATTAATTGCATGTGTGTTTCCAATGTTTTCTTTGTGATTACTTTGTGTCAGCTCACCAGGTGTACTGTATTGACCGTGGCGCACTTGTCTCTTTTTAGGATGGCCCCACGATGGTATCCTGCTAGGGTTCTATGCTTTGTGTGAGGCGACAACCCACTGAGTGATGAGGCCTTAGTGGAGGGCCCTATTAGAGTGGAGGCACCGGCAGTACCTCTACCCACTGAGACATCGATGCCACTAGCCCCAGCCGCTAAGAGTGCACGTCGCCTTAGTGCACTGCACAAGTTTCAGCATCAGAGACCTCCCAAGTTCCACTGGTAGATGGTCCCTCACGTAGTCGAGGAATGGCTGGAGGCTGTTGTATGAGTTTTCATGTTAGTGGGGACACCAGCAGACCTCATAGTGATCCTTGCGGTGAGTATCCTTCATGCGGAAGCAGGTAATTGGTGGATCTTGATGCTCCAGGTGCACGACAAGGCATCTCTTCTTTGGACGAAATTTTAGAACCTCTTCCGCTCGGAGTTCATTCCAGCCACCCTCTGTGCAGTGCGTATTCAGGAGCTACTTCAACTGCAGTAGGGCAACATGATGGTAGCCCAGTACTTAGTAAGATTTACAGATCTCTCGCGCTATTCCACAGACATGTTACGAGACCCCTACATCTGGGCTCGAACCTTCAAGCAGGGACTGAGGCATTTGATTAGGGCATCGATGATCTCCCTCAGCATTCCGAAGCAGGCAGGTGTACTGGAGCAAGCCCTTCTTGTGGAGAGATTTTTTGCTGATCCTACAGCAGTAGTGAGACCTACCGCAGGGCGGCATGTTGCCGAGTCTTTTGTAGCTGGTAGTCGATGGATGTCACAAGGGTCCAGGAGAACCAGACCATTAGGAATACAACCTCAGGATACTGGATCAGAGGTGTGGGGCACACAACGCAGATCCAGCCTTACGAGGAGCAGATAGTGCTATGCATGCGGTAGGCAGGGCCACAAGGCTCGTGACTGGCCGACCCGCCATGTAGAGGATCAGCAGATGGTTGAGGGACCACCCAGGTAGAGGCAGATGTTCAACCATGGTGGTCCGCAGGGTGTAGGCGGATGAGGCAGATGAGCTGGTCGAGCAGCAGGTGGTGGGTGATGCTTTGAGGCTCTACCACCACCAACACCAAGAGGTCCACCCCGACCACTGGGAGATGGCGGACAAGGGCATTCTCAGCTTCACGAAGCAGAGGCCTACTACCATGACACACGAGAGATGATTCGAGTTACTATCTGTATCTACTCCACCCTTGTTGTAGTTATTATAGACACAAGAGTGAGCCATTCGTTCATTGCCACTGCCCTTGTTCGGAGCTCATAGATTCCAACAGAGCCGTTGGCTCGATCTTTACGGCTAGAGACTCTTACGAGAGCAGACTCGATGATTACACACTGGTTACGACAGTGTGATCTTACTCTATGAGTTGAGAGATTTAGCTGGGATCTTTTTTTAGTGGCGTCGAGGCCTTACGACTTCATCTTGGGCATGGATTGGTTATCTAAAGTCCATGATCAGATCGACTGTGTTAGGCCCAAGGTGCGGTGTGTCTGCACCGATGGGAGCAGGTTTACCTTCACTGGTCAGAAGGGAGCCTTTGCAGCATAGGATGGACTCATGCATAGGAGAGGACAACCGACCACTCATCAGTTGGATAGCCTCATCCTAGGATCAGTGGACGTGCGGAGTCCGAGTTTTCTAGTAGTGGTGGATCAGTATGTAGATGTTTTTCCTGATGACATTCCAAGACTACCTCCTTGCAGAGAGGTATACTTGTATATTGACTTGTACCCCTAGGAAATCCTCAATATCCACTCCATAATATCAGATGGCTCCTACTGAGCTTTGAGAGCTACGGGTATAGCTCGAGGACTTGCGGGGCAAGGGATTCATTCGACACAGTGTTTCAACCTGGGTTTTACAGATATTGTTCTCCAAGAAGGCGGATATGATCTTTCGAATGTGTGTCGATTATCGTCGACTGAACTAGGTGACCATGAACAACAAGTATCCGCTTCATAGGATTGAATATTTCTTCAATCATCTCACGGGAGCATGGTGGTTCTCGAAGATAGACCTCAGGTCAGGCTATCATCAGCTCAGAGTCCGAGACAAGGATGTGCAGAAGATGACATTCAGTTGTCGGTATGGCCACTATGAATCTTTGGTTATGCGTTTCGGCATAAAAAACGATCCAGTAGTTTTCATGAGTCTCATGAACATGATCTTCTAGACTTACCTCGATCGATTTTTCGTAGTCTTCATCGATGAAATATTGATATACTCAACTACTGAGGAGGAGCATGCCTACCACTTGCGGGTTGTACTTGACACACTCTAGGAGCACCAGCTTTATGGTAAGATATCGAAGTGTAAGTTCTGGATACGTGAGGTCCACTTCTTAGATCACATCATCTCTGACGCAGTATTTGCGGTGGATCATGCGAAGATTGAGGCAATTCTAGCTTGGGAGCCTCCCAGGAGCGTGACAGAAGTGCAGAGTTTCCTAGGTTTTGCTGGGTACTACCGAAGATTTCTTCTAGAATTATCCAGAGTTGCATCACCAGATTATGCTTTGACAATGATGTGGAGACCCTTTGTGTGGTCTGATAGATGTCAGTAGAGATTCCAGGAGTTGAGATAGAGTTTGACCAGTGCACCCATATTGAGTCTACCAGAGGTGAGAGTAGGGTTCATAGTCTACTGTGATGCATCAGGGACCATACTCAGGTGTGTCCTAATGTAGGACTAGGCAGTGATTGCCTATGAATCACAATAGTTGAGGCATCACAAGTAGAACTATGCTACCCTTGACCTGGAGTTAGTAGTAGTGGTCTTTGCTCTGAAGATGTGGTGACACTATCTGATGGGAGAGCGCTTTAGAGTCTTCTCTGACAACCAGAGTCTCAGGTACATCTTCTTGCCGATGGACCTGAACCTGAGACAATGGTGTTGGCTCTAGTTCCTCTAGGAATATGACTTTTAGATAGTCTATATTACTCGAGAGGGGAATGTAGTAGCTGATTCTCTCAACAAGAGGATGGGCATTCATCTACTTGGAGAGGCGACATAGCAGCTGTCCACATTGCGAATATCCTTCATGGATAGAGATGGGGCAGCCTTTCATCTATTGCTCACAGTCACACCTCATCTACTTCAGCAGGTCAGAGAGGCACAGCATGGGGGTGTTGACTGTGAGAGGCGGCATGCCCAAATTTCCAAAGGACAAGCACCTGATGGATTCTCTATAGGAGGATGGCATGTCGCCCTTTTCAGAAGACGTACCATGTTACCATATTCATTACAAGATGAGGTGCTAAGAGAGTTTCACACTTCCCCTTTAGCGGTACATCCAGGAGTGGCGAAGATGTACCAGGATCTCAGATGACAACACTGTTGGCTGGGTATGAAGATGGCTGTGGCAGAGTTCATTTCTCGATGCCTCACCAGCCAGCAGGTGAAGGCGGAGCACTAGGTACCATCAGGCTTGGTACAACACTTTGAGGTCCCAGAGTGGATGTGGGATGTGATATCTATTGATTTCATGACTGGGATTCCTTGTAATTCTAGAGGACATGACTCCATTTGGGTGAACGTCGACCGACTCACCATGTCGGCCCACTTCCTACCAATCAGAGAGAAGGGCTTAGTGGAGAGCTTGGGATGCCTCTACATTTAGGAGATCATACGGTTTCATGGTGTACCATCTTCTATCATCTCTAGTTAGGATGCTTGCTATAATTCCCGGCTTTGGAAGGGGTTGTGGGAGGCTTTTTGGACGCAGCTATGCCTAAGCACTGCCTTTCACCCTTAGATGGATGGTCAGACGGAGAGGACCATTCAGACTCTTGAGGAAATGATCTGTGCATGTGTCCTTGACTTTGGTCGTAGCTGGGAGGATCACCTACCCTTTGTGGAGTTTGCGTACAACAACAACTACCACTCTACCATTGGGATGGCACCATAGGAGGAATTGTACGACCGACCTTGTAGATCACCTTTGTGCTGGACAAACCCTAGGGAGTCTGCACTTGAGGGACCAGAGTTGGTCCAGGTCACAATATAGAAGGTCCAGGTCATCCAGGAGTAGATGAGGACAGCTCAGAGCTGATAGAAGTCTTATGCTGATAGGAGGCAGAGACCACTAGATTTCGAGGATGGCGACCACATTTTCTTGTGGGTCTCACCTCGACGCGGATTACAGAGATTTGGCCAGGGTGGCAAGTCATCTCTTCTCTTCGTCGGACCATTCCAGGTTCTCAGCAAGATAGTTGAGGTGGATTTTCGCCTGGCTCTAATATCTATGTTTCACTAGGTGCACGATGTATTCCACGTATATCAGCTGAGGAGATACATGCACGGCCCGATGCATATCATCGACCATGGGGAGCTCGACATAGATGATGGGGCGACATATGCAGAGGTCCTGGTGGAGATCAAGGATCGACAGGAGAAGGTCCTACATGGACGTTCGATTCCTCTAGTGCGCATTAGGTGGCAGTATGAGAACCTCCAGGAGAGCACTTGGGAGCGGGAGGCTCAAATGTCTGCATAATACCCTCATTTGTTCCCCTAGTTTGTGATGCATCATTATGGGGACGTAAAGCCCTGAGGTGGGAGTAATGTAAATACCTATAAATTTCAATGAATATTTTTCTTATATTCTTTGGGATTTTACGAGTGCGTAGTTTTTAACGGCACCTGACTCTGAGGCTCGGTGTGCCTGGAATCAATTTCCGAAGTTTATCTTGGGTACGTTCAGTGAATGAACGAGTGGTTTTTTATAACTTTTGAACCGGTGCTCGGAATCAAAATCCGAGGGCACTGATGAAACCGTATCACTGATAATTGCTTATGATGACCTTTACTGGAGTTACGTTTGCTCGAGAAGTTTTGTTTTAATTTTTGGTTTAAGTGTTAAGTGATATAAAATTTTGGTAGAAATTCTGTTTCACTTATATGTTGTTATACACTTTTGTGTGAGCGTTAGGGTGGGACCCGCTAAAAATTCTAACTCCTCTTGATATGATTTAGTAAGGTGGGGCCCACACGATCCCCGCCCCTTCAATTTCCCCAAACCCCCATCTTAATTTTTGTCAAACCCCCTATATTATGTAACTCACCCACTCCCCCACTATATTACATGTCAAATCTCACATTAAATGGATTGATAAAAGCTATTCAATTAATTTAATTTTGAGTTTGAATTTTTTAGGATTTGAAAACGAATGGCATGTGTTAATAAAATAAGGAAGGAATTATTTTTTTATTTGGGGGTTGTTTAGTTGTGTGAGGAGATTTGGAGAGAATTCTCTATGTCTTGGAGAATTCCATCATCATCATTGAGTAACGTCAAGAACGCGAAGAATGCTGACACGCCGATCCTTCTCCTTCCCTCGTCAAAGAAAGGGAGACATCGTTTCTTCCTCGTACGTTCTCCATCATCGTATACAGAGCCTCACCCCACGATTCCATCTTCTGCGACGCAAGCTTCCGTGAATCTCTTTGAGGTAGGGGTTGATCATCGTTCGAGTTTTATTTAACGAATTTTGTTGTTAAATAATTAGCGACCTATTATCAAGATAACGGGGGGAGGTCGGACCACACAAACTCGGCCGAACCTCCTCCGCCTTTTTTGTTGAATTTTTTCCTGGTCTGGAATGGTGGCGGTGCAATGTAACGGCACCGTGCGAGAATGATGGAATCGTGGCCGAAGCAGGCCGCATAGAAAGAGCGCATCGCCGTCGCACCACGCCGGAGAGCTGAAGCAAGCCACAAACAAGGGAAGGCCACGACGCCGTCATGCTGCGCTCGTCAGACAAGTTCCGGGCCTAAGGCCAAAACGGTGCAGGGATGGGTGGCCAGATCCGCCGTCCGTTGGCGCATCGGAAGGCGGGACCAGTGGGGGTCCCGTGGCGGCCCACCGGCTGACCAACAAGGCTGGACATTCGGGATGTCCGGGGGGCGTAACCCCTGACGGAAGACAAGGCAGGACCCTCCATATGGGGGTCTCTATTTCAAAACGAGGGTGGCAGAGAGCCCCACCCCCTTCCGCGTCTGGTCAATGCGTGAACGCCCGCACAAGGTCGCACCAGCCGCAACGGGCCAGACCGCCCATGTCGCGTCAGGCCGCCCGTGCTGGGCCGGACCCCCGCATTGGGCCGGGTCACGCCCATCTTGGCCGGACCTGGACCTGAGTCGGGTCGACCCAGTTCGAGCTAACCCAGGGGGTATTGGGCCGGGTCAGACCGGGCCCAAACCCCCTGTTTCTAGATAGATCTTTTAAAACGCCCATAACATGGGCTGCAGACCTCCAATCGATGTACAGTCAGTTGAGTAGAGATCCTTGGATTGAGACAGTAATTGTGGTATATTACACTTAATGTTTCAGAAAACCTTTGGTACGGTCAGGTTGGTTCTAACATGAATCCATCCGGGCCATTGGAGCGGATACACTTATAACTTGAGCCCCAGATGTCTGATTGACGTGTCATCGACATTGTTGGATTCCTCGTAGTAAGGCAGCTCTTTTGGCCTACTGCGCTCGAGGCTTGGACGTAGTTGGAGTATGGTCGGGTTGGTTTTGACATAAAAACCAACTGGGCCCCTAGGATGGAAAATCCAATAACTCTCAGACCGGGCGACCGATTGATGCGCCGTCTGTCGTGTTGAGTTCCTATTGACGAGACAGAACTATGGGATACATCAACTCCGAACATCAGGTTAGTTGATGTATCAACCCCCCCTTGGCTCATAGAGAATACCCTCCCAGAATTGAGCATACTATGTGCAGGAATCTAAGAGCTGGCTGCGAATGCGACGACGTTGCCGACTGTACTAGGATCCTCCTTGGGTTCAGCAGTGACAACGACCATACTAGATTCCTCCATTGGTTCGATGGTGATGACTACATTTCTTGTATCTTATGTGTGTCCATAAGTGCTTGACAACTATTCTTGTATCATATGTGGTTCCGACAGTATTTGACTCTATACATGTATCCTATGTGGGTCCGGCAGAGTAGTTGGTCTTGTATCCTTTGTGGGTATGACAACATAGCTGATCTTATATCCTATGTGGGTATGATAGTTTAGATGAATCAGTGGATACATCTGATCATCCCCATTGAAAAATGAGGAAGTATACCTGTGTGAGCTGAGTCTAGACTTTCAATCATTATCTTCAATATGATTGACTTGTTTTCCTGTGTGGATTGGGTTGTTCTTCTGTGTGTGGATCGGGTTGCCATGTCCTTTGTTGACTAGATCGAACTTGGGCTCGGATGTTGGAGCCGAATTGGAATTGATGACTTAAGTATATGTATGGGAATATACCTAATTAGATTTGGTTGTTACTTCATGATTGTAAGTTTCCTTTTTAGTTTATCCTTCAGGGATTTTGGGACACCTTCAGGGGTCTCGGGGTCCCTATTGAGTAGTGTATACTCACCCCTGCACGGGATATGCCCGCACTACGTTTTGTTGGATGCAGACGATGGACAACACTGGTCGAGGTGGGAGCTTATGGAGCTGGACAGTACCTGGATGTGGATCACTGGACATGACATACTTGGAGCGGACGGCTAGTGCCGAGACGAAGAGGAGACTATATGTACCCACCCTTCATGTGGGATTTCCAGAGGACGTCTCAGACTCACGACTTTACTTTTCTGCTTCTATAATCTATTTTCAGTTGTACTTTACTTTCAGTCTGGGTTTTTATACTGGTCCATTTACTTTTCAGCATTTACTATTGTACTCAGTTTACTTAGTGTTTACTTATGATTGCTTACTCTGTGGTGCTTGTTTTCTTACATAAAGTCAATTCCTTCCCTTATATTTAGAATTACGCCTTTGGTGCTAGTCGCCTGCCCCTGGCCTATGGAAGGAGGGCTTGGGGTAGTCACGGCATGGGTCTAGAGGACGGGTCGTGACAACCTGAGGGAAAGTTAAAGAACGAACTCATTAATATTTCCTAGTACGATATCATCTATCATGGATTCCAAGTGATTTATCAAAGAAGGTGATGAAGCTAATGATATGTATGGTGGTTTTTTATTATCATTGACAATTTGAAAAGGGTGAATGTGAGATTGAACCCATGGAAGAAATTTTAGGTAAGAGACAACAAAAAAATTTATAATGAATTCAACCATAGTGATCACCCTTATAGACCAAAAACATCACTGATCTTGGTTTTGATCCAGATGAGTTAGATGAATACCTCGATGATGATGACATTGAAAAAGTAGAGAAATATATGGAAGAAGAAGAATATTTTTTTGTTGAAGTGGGGAGTGATCCCGAAATTCCTCAATCGCCTCTTCTAGTTACTTTAAGATATATCCGTCCACCAGGTTCTCTCCACAACAATGAAACTCTTTTAGATGAATCTAATTATAGGGGAAACTAATGAATCGAGAAAATAATATTTGAAGACATCTTCCTCTAAATCATAATGTGCCCAGAATGGTAATGGAAATGAAAGTGATGAAAATTCTTCTAAGGAAGAACATGGTGATAATGATCATGAGTTGTCAAATAGAAATGAAAGAATATATAATGAGGCTCATGATGATAGAGATAGGGTATCTGAACATGGATACACTCATATTTTTGATGATTATAATAAAATAGAATTTTAAAATGCTTGTAATGATAAGAATGGAGATGATCTTGCTGCTAATGCTAATGAACAATTTTTGGATCCTTGTTCTTCACAAGTGGTATCAAGTACTATCAAATATCAGAATCAATCTAAAGATAATTAGATGGATGATTTACGAAATTTTAATATTGAGGATGTGGAATCTACACACAATTGAGAGAAAGAACCCAATAATGTTAGTCCATTATAATGATTGGATTAATTAGAGCAAACATATAACATACAAACAGCTCTTATAGAACAAAACCCATATGTACCGGGTGTTAGTCAAACTTCTTCAGTTCCCATAGAATTTCCAATCCATTCTTATAAAAGACATGAATTTTGTTCTTTTTAATAACAGAAAAAGTGAAATGGTTTTGTTAAAATTGGTTCAACTTTGAGTAGTTTGGATGATGAGTACAAAAATCATGTCAGAAGAGAAGTATTCTTAGTGGATAAAATTTATCAAACTAGGGAGTTGTAATTTTATTCTCCCATAGAGACATATAGACCAACGGAGGATGATGCAACTCATTATCAATGATATTATCCTTAAGGTAAATTATTTATACCTTATGATGTTTTAATACCAGATGATTTATAATCTTATCAAAGGGATGTGAATTTTGATATGGATACATTGAGAATAAATTTTGTTTTAGATTTTATAAATGTCCTAAACTCATAACCTTCTACAATATCCAGACTCAGTGAAGAAGGAAATAAATATTTGGTAGTGCTAGTTATATTATATTTACAACCAAGATATATATTTCATATTCAACAATTGGAAGTCGAGAATAGAATATTTTCAACAAAATTACATCTTTTTGAGGATTTAGTAGAGGGAATGGCATATTCATATTCAGAATATTTGAATTTTATTTTTTAAAAATTAGAAAGAATGACTACTATTGCCTCTACAAAATTTGAACATCCTCCTTCTCCTATGAATATTGATCGAGAGATACTCAGAAAAGTTATTCAGGAAAAATTTCCTACTTCCTTGGTCGATGTTACCACTCATGAGAGAAAATAAGAAAACCATCATAGGGACAATGTATATAAGATGATAAGTTATTATTGCATTTATATGATGTATGATAAGGACGTAATCAATAATGAGATAAATTATAATTTATCAAGGATTTACACAAATCTTGAGATTTATGATAATTTCTAATTTTTGAAGAGATTTAGATGTTTCCACTAGTTACAAGGGCTCTCAAAGAACTGGTGAGTCAACTGAATGTTCTCACACCAATTTTTCAAAGATTCATGGAAGAGAAAAATGATTTATTTAGTGATATCAAACTAGGATGTAATATAATTATTTATTTTATCAATCTCATGAAGCCCTTAATATATTCCATTAATAAAACTATGATCAACTTCATCTTCTGACAACAATCCCATCTGTCAGAACCTATCCTCCAATAGCCACTGCTAGTGTCTCTTCTCAGGACATATATAAGGAAAAAGAGAATGTAAAAGTTGATATGTCACCATCCTCTAAAGCATGAATCTAATTGGATGTATTATTTTGATTGTGATCATTTCATTTTAATCTTTATCTTCATATTTATGTACTTAATGTCTTTTTTGGATCATATTAAATGAAATAAATTAATTTTAATCTAATTACATTATTATTTTTTAATTATATTTTTGTGATAATATCAAAGGGGGAGATAGAATGTGAATTTATATTAAAACATGGGAAGAACCTAAAAATTCTATATATTCTACGACATAGTCAGAATATATTTATAATTTTTATCAATGTTTAAAATCTAAGATATATGAGTTTCATTTGGATAATGAAATTAGATGATTTTGAAAACATCTCGATGTATCATTGTTACCCCTAAACCATTTTTCCTTGAATTAATTTCCAATAGATGAAATATCTCCAAATTAAATGGATAAAGAACCAGAAAAATTATGCTTGGGAAGTTATATTCTGGATATTCTTTTTTATAAATATAATATTAATTTTGAGGTTGAATGTTCATTAATGGGGACGAATGTAAGAACTGGAAAAATGTAATTCATTAAATAATGGACATATTTTTTCTCTTTAAATTTTATAATGATTTAATATAGTAGAAAATATAAGGAATTTTGTTTATCGTAATAACATTTAACATCATGTGTTGTTATGAGCTTGTATTACTTGGAATAATAATTGGAGTGAAAAGAATTATAGAAACCAAAAACAAATTATTTTATTATTTAAGAATATGAAATTTAGTCCACCAAACTATCCAATATCATACCAAATATTACAATTGATAGAAAAATGGAGGATAAATAAATTAACCTTTAATTTTTTTCTACTTCAATCCCCTAGAATCATTTCACCCATGAACATCACGATAATATAGTAACCAAGAGTTAGAAATACAATATTCATTTTGGAAATGAATTTTTACCTTGATTCAAAAATAAGTGAATGTTGATGAGTAAGAATGATGGGATATATATAGGTAAATATGATCATCATCCTTTAGTTTTTCAACTAATTATATTTATTGACCATATGACCTTTTGTCGATGAAATAGTTGGACATTATTAATATTGGTTATGTAGATGAATTTAAATGATCATTTAAATTATTTAATGATATAATCTGAATTTTATTATTAGTATATACTATAAAAATATTCTATTAATTCATTATTTAGGTGGAATTTTTTAATAAAAATTTATTTCCAAAAATATACATTTAATTTTTTAAATGATAATTTATTTTAATGATTCCTAATTAAATTTCTAAAATGGTAAGAATATTGATTTTTCTGTAATTTCCATTAAAATAATTTTTTATTTAAAATTTAAATATATCATTGTTGTGGAATTATTTTGACGCATTAATTTTTTTGACTCAACACATCAATATTATATTATTGTGGATTTTTTTGGAAATTTTTTGATAATGATTTGGAAAAAAGGGGAAATTTTCCTATTCAGGAGAACAATAATTTAATGAAATCATTATTATATAAAATTTATTAGAGATTTTATGAAATAGTTTTATAAAACAGTTTTACATAATAAATATATGAATGGCATTAAAATTTTGAATTTAAATTTATAAAATCATATACTATTTTTTTAAACAAAAAAATAGACATTTGAAATAATTTTCTTTTTTTGGATTTTGTAGATTTATTTGGTATGATAAAATAATTTCATTGGATTTTAAAGTCTCTAAACACCAATAAACACTCTAAAATCATTAATTATATATTAAATTGGTTTTATTTAAATTTATTGAGAAGTTGTTTGATTATATGAAAAAATAATCAATATATAATCCATTAAATACTCACCAACTTCAAATATAATTACATATAATTCTGTATCCCAACAAAATAAAAACTCAGATGAATTGATGTTATAAGGACCCTACCTTATAACATTACATAATCTTGAATTAAATGAATATTTCACATTGAGGATGTTTTCAGGTTTAGAGTTTTAGAGTATTAAGAAATAACTATTACATCTCCAAAGATTAGAAAGTAAACAATCTTACTCAGTTTACATTTTTTTCATAAAATAAAAAATAATAAAAAGAAACACGTCTAGTTCTGTGTTTTAGATAGAATGTCATTCCATGATCCCATACTTGACTCTATTTATCATTATGTCATGTGGAAAACATTTCAAAAACACGGGATGAGTATAAAAATCTTAGTAAGGGTTATAAAAAAGGAAAGAAAACATTAGATCACCAATATTTACATAACATAAGCATTTTAACATAGCTCATGAAATCATAATATTTGATAAATACACATAGAAATCATAAATCATAAAGGTAACTTAAGTCATACATAACATACTTACATTGAAGCTATCACAACTACATTGGGAGTCACATTTGGAATACCCATCGTAGTATATTACCTAAATCTCTTATGAGAAGCATTACTGTTTACATTAGTAACGTTACCCAATGTATTGGAGAGATATCTCATGCTCACATGCCCTAGATTTATATAGGAACCACCTGTATATGTAACAATATCCAAGAACCATAGCATTATAATAACACATAACATAACCATAAAGGAAAGATAACATTCCAACATTGTAATAACAATATAACATTTTAAGATATTGAAATAATGAATCCATTATAAAAACCATTATCAATACAAAAATACATAAATATAGTATATGGTATTTATTTTACTTGTAAAAACATTACGCCTTGTTAAAGAATACAAAGATTAAATAATACTCACGGTGGAGGAAAAGGACATTGTCACCGCTTATGTAAAAAAAAGAAACATTCATTTTATTCATTTATTAAAATTCTTCATATAGAAAAGATTCCCTTTGAATTAAATGATAATTCAAACGGGTTTATTACACCCTATAAAATAATGTCATGTAACAATAAAAGGATGCATTAATAAAAGGATATTGAGATGAAGTCCCTTATAAAGACGATATCCTTTGATTAATTATAAATCAATGAAATAATTATGTGTGACAAATATAAATACACCGAATATAAGTGGATATTAAGTGCAAAACAAAAATAGGTCATTCAAACATATTCATAGAATGACATTATCAAGAAGTAGAGGTTTAAATCAAATAATTGAAATTGGGTAAAGAAGTTCCCTTACAAAAATTTAACAGCCTAACGACGTCATGTTAAAATTAAGAAAATGAGTTGATGAGAGATAAAAAAGGGAATATCATTACATGGACATAACATTTATAGAAATAAGTATTTATAAGTACAAATCCCAACATAAGAAGATATAAATTAAAATACCTATCCAAAAGAAGTCTTTCAAAAAGAGGAGGGTGAAAGGTTCCCTTACCGATTTGGGTAACATTCTAAACGTACACCCCATGACAGAAGGATCATACAATGAAGACGTAAATACCCATAAATAAATTTATATTACACAAAGATTAGAATAATTGTATGTACGTACACCACTCAATGGATATAGTGACAAATATAGAATGAATCTCATGGGAATAAAAAGTGAGATAAACACCCCTTACCTCATTGTAATAAATAGAGTCATATGACCAAAAGATAATAAACAACAAATGAATCACATAAAAACATGAATATAAATAAGATCATGATAATATACATCAAATGGAAGTACAAAATACACCACTTTCAATAAATATGTGGTGAATAATGGAAATCTCACAGAATTAAAAGTTTGAAAAGAAATTCCCTAACCACGTGCCCGACTTGACTCGATCATCGGTTCCTTGTTCTTACTGAATGAAAAACTGAAGTTAAATTCTACTTGATTAAGAATATTTTTAAATTTTATTATTCCTTTTATATCACTTATTACCTTTCTATAAAATTAATTAATTCTTTGAGTTCATATCAGACATTTTGTTGATGTTCGGAACTTGAGTCAAAAATAAACTTGTTATAATTATAAACTGTCCTTGTGGTTAAGAGTCCATTATCTACTGAATTATATTTATCATTTAGATGTAGTATTTATCATATATATCCATTATATATTTGTACTTATAAAATTAAATAACATTTGGTAGATAAGAAATGAAATTCACCTTTCATGGAGACGGTAATCCGTACGTACGCATGAACACTAATTTCATTTTTATTTCTTACTTTAATGGAATGAAAACATAATGATACATAGGTATATTATTATTAAATTATAATATATATGTTATATATGTTACATAATTTCATAAATTCTATCCTTTATACGTTCCATGTATGGCATGAATGAGTCATATAACTTTGAGGGGGCGGTAGTCCGCACTTCTTAATGGGAAATTATCGCATTTTACCATCATGGAAACCATAATGGTATGAAATAAATTTAAAATACAGTATAATAATGAAAAAATAAACATAATATATATCATATATAAATATAGTGACATATTAATGGCCACCATGAGAGGTGGTAGGAGAATATTGAACAATCATCGTTTCGGGAGGTAGTAATTCGCCATCCACAGAAACAATATGTTCCTTAACCATTAGAAGGAGGTGTTTGTAAGTGTAGGTAGAATAAATATCATAAAAAATCCTAGTATATTAAGGATAATGGTTTTATTATGGGATAAAATAATAATAAGATAGTGGTGAGTGAAGAAGGAAAATAAAAGAAACTCGAGAGAAGACATTACCTCTAAATCTGGTAACTATTTTTGATTTGAGCCAAATGCTTCTTTCGAAAGAATTCGGCCAAAAGTGAGGATTCTAGGAGTAATATAGGGATGTGGATAGATAATATGAGAGAATTCTTGACAAGACAAGTGTAACATCCCAGGTAAATAAAGAATAAATATTTTTCATATTTATTAATATTTACGAATTAAATATTAATTTTAATTCAAAGGGGTTTCTACGTTCGATAGCGTACTCGGTACACAACGATGAGTTTCTTTGAAAACGTACGTTTCACACAAGTAATAAAATAATATTATTTTAAATTTTAGTTAACGAGTAGCCGTTGTACTGGCGGGAATGGATAGAAATAACTAAAATATGATTATATATGTTTTTAAATGTTTTTACATTTACCCAATAAAAGATAAAGGCTTAAAATACGGAAAGAGTTCAATTTTAGGCATATATACTTTAATTTTCACTAAAGGTTCACTTATCACCTTTTAATGGTGAACCATCATTAAATATAGTTTTGATAACTCTTATAATTTATTTTGGACTAAATATAACTCTTCTTTAGAATCGGGACATCAAAATTTACTTTGTGTAAATTTTTGGTACCTTTCTGATAAAGTTCATTTTTTTATGAACACTGTAAAATGTTGTATTTTAATTCAAAACCACTTTTTAATCTAAATTATTTATATGATTAGATTATTATTTTAATTGGTTTTAAAGTGAAATTAGAAAATATTTTTACCATTTAATCCAATGGTGGTCATTGGAATCAATTTCACTTTGAAATTGGACTTAAACTGGTATCAATCTTTTGATACTTATTGTTTCACAAAAACACGCTATTTGTCATGACAGCGGGAATTAATTATTAAATTAATTAATTTGACTTATATGTTTTGAATTTTGTAAAATGGACTTCATTTTTGAATTCGGAATATCAAATATAGCTTAGGGTGAATTTTTGGTAATTTTCTGAAAAACTTCAATTTTTGATGAATAGTGAAACCACTAAGTGGTAATCAAGCAAATTGATTTTTCAGTTAAATGAAAGTTTACCAGTAATGTGTATTGAATTTTGAAAATCCGACATACATTGTTGTCATTAAGAAGTAAAATGTGGTTCAATGAGATTAAAATAATTTTTTGGTGAATAGTAATTTTTTTCATTAATCGTGATTAGAGGTAATTAGTGTAATTTAATGTAAAAATGATATTATAAGAATGTGAAAACACCATGACACTTTTCCTACACCTATTGGGTGAGTCATGGCCGACCAAGACAAGCCATGGGCCAACATGGGGACCCCATGGAGCCACTTTAGTTGGAAAATGACATTAATATATTTTTATTTAATGTTAAAGTGAAAATGACACTAACATAAATTGTTTTACTAAAATAATTTTTATGTAGGGTTATACAAGTCCAAATTTTGATTATAAATATTCATTGGAAAGCTAAAACGATTTCCTACATCATATTATTTTTTTATAATTTTTAGACATTAAATAAATTAAATTATTTATGACATAATAATGATGCAGCGATGACATCATTATTTGACGATTTAAATAAAATGGAAAGATAATGAAAAATATAAAACCTACACATGGCCAAAACCAATTGGATGAGTGGATTTCGAACCCTTTTCACCTTATCCACGAATTATATCAATGTGGGACCTTTTAAAACCGAAACACAGTTTCAAATAAAGTAATATTTCTTTACTTTCCAAAAGTTCCCCTCCTATCCTCTTATAAAAGGCCCCCACCTCTACCACATTTCACACACTCCTCAAGCCTTTGGATCGGCCAAACCCTGCCCAATTACTCTCTCCACATCCCTCTCCTCATCCTAGAGGATTCCCTTTGGGAATAATCATTTCAAAAGAAGCCTTTAGGCTCAAATCAAAAGGAGTTACACTTTTAAAGGACGTTAAAGAACGATCGAGTCAAGTCGGACCCGAGGTAAGGGACTTCGTCTCAATCTCCTATCATTGAGGCATATTTCGTTTTATACACAACTTTCTTTTTTATGGTGTATAAACCCTTTGACGTTTACTTTTATACAAAAGGAATCTTTTTCTACGAAGCGTTTTACTAAACGACAAAAAGGAATGTTTTTTTAACGTACGCGGTGACAACGACTTTTTCCGTCGCCGCGAGTATTATTTTGGTCTTTGGCTTCCTCAACAAGCCGTAATGTTTTTAAAATAAAATAAATACCATATAATCTTTTATGTATTTTGGTATTGAAAATGGTTTTGATAAAGGATTCTATTATGTCAATATATTAATGATATATTGTGATTGAAATGTGTAAATGTTATCTTTCCTTTATATTGATTTTATGTTTTATGATTTTATATTGGTACTTGGACATTTTAACGGGTGGTTACGTTATAAACCATATTACGGGTGGTGCCGTGAATACCAGGATGGGTGGTTACGTTATAACCTCCAATGCATTGGGTATGGAAGTCGCCCGTATGGCTATTCCATTAAGTATCTATAGAAATTGGCCGTATGGCTATTCCATTAAGTGATATGTGTGGAAGTCAACCGTATGGTTATTCCACTTAAGTATGTTTATGTCCCAAGTTACCTTTATATATTCTATGTGTTCTTTAATGGGTTTTATGGTAATCCTTTGGTTACAAAAAGGTAAGTAATGATACATTATTCAGTGAATATTTTTTTTACTACTTCATGAAGGTGAAGGTATTACTTTGATATAGTATACATGGTTTACTTGATGTTTGAAAAACTAACAGTTTTCATTCTTTTTGTATCCCTTACTGAGCTTTTTATGCTCACCCCAAGTTTTTCGAAATGTTTTTCACAGGACTTAAAGTGGAATAAGGTCGAGGATGGGATCAAGAGAATTTCATGCTATCTAAAACATGGAATCTAGACATCTTTCTTTTTAAGAGTTTTTATTTTATGGAAACTTAGTATAAGTGACTACTTTGTAATCTTTTGAGATGTAATAGTTATGTTCTAATTCTATAAAACTCTAAACCTGAAAAGATCCTCAACATGAATTATTCATTTAATTCAATATTAAGTATGGTTTAAGGCTGGGGCCTTATAGTTGGTATCAGAGGTCGGTTTAGACAACATTAGGAGTTAGAAAAGTGTAAAATTATAATATGACTGAAATGATATAGCATTTACGGATTACCATGTTGCTTAGCCTAAGATATTTCTGTGTTTAGAATGGTTTTCCACAGAGGAAACAAAGAAGCTATGTTGGGACGACATCAGGAGGAAGATAACCTTCCAAATCAGCAACCTGAGATGGTTAGAATCGGAACTGAACAGTTTGTTGCAGTGATGGCACAGTTGACTCAGGCTATAAATGGTGGTGGTATCCATGCACGAGATCAGCCAGATCGACCACAGAGGAACATGCCAGTGGTGGAACATTTCATGAGGCAACATCCCCCATCATTTAGAGGATCATCTGACCCTGTGCAAGCTGGAGGGTGGATTAAAGCACTGGAGAAGATTTTTGATGTCATGGGGTGTTCAGAACATCAAAAGGTTAGTCTTGCTGTTTACCGTTTTGATGGTGAAGCTGATCAGTGGTGGTCGATGGTGAAAAATATAAGGGATAGTGATGAGATTGAGGATCTTCACTGGGATGAATTCAAAGGTATGTTTCTTGAGAAATATTTTCCTAAGGTGGTTCGTCTTAGGATGGAAAAACAGTTCCTAGAATTGAGGTAGGAGGATGATTCAGTGGCTGCTTATGAAGAAAAGTTCACTCGATTGGCATGGTATGCTCCAAACTTCATACGAGATCTTGATAGTAAAATAAACCGTTTTTACTTAGGGTTAAAGCCAAAGTATCGAAGGGCTTTAGCTTCTCGTGAGATCAAAAGTTATGAAAAAATTGTTCGATGTACGGAGAAGTTGGAAATAGAGTTTGCCGATGATCAGGTGTTCTATGACAAACAATAGAATAAGAGATCTAGTTGGCAGGAAAAGGGGAAGAATTCATCAAAGAAGCAAGGAGGTAAGAAAACCAAATATCCATCCTGTGAGAAGTGTGGTAAAATGCATCCTGGAGTGTCACGAACCAGTCCGGGTCGACCCTGAACCGGTCACCCGAGCCGGTCTGCGGCATGTCCCGAGGGGCGTTCCCGATCCCCCCGGGGTGGCAACAAGTGCCGGGCATTAAAATTTGAATCGTTGGGAACGATTTCAGCCCAGACTAAAAACAGGATCAAAAGAATGAATACAACTTAATCAAACAAACAAACACTAAAGACACAAACAAACTATACCACGACATACCTCCATGTGACCTCGCGGGTCACCACCCAACTACAACCAACGTCGCTCCCACACTGAGCGACTCAAGCAGGAGAACCTGAACAAAAGGAACCTACAACTGAAAAGGTAAAATATAGGCGTGAGCACAAAAGTACTCAGTAGGTGAGCCCCACAACAATACCCAATGCACTGCCAGTAAAAATAGAGTCTACATAATCCAGGTTTGAACTATAATGTATAAAAGTATTTTTTCACAATGTTTTACTTGAAAATCAAACACGAGACATTTCCCTTATTCTTTTTCGAAAGATAGTTCCATTTCATTAGTTTTAAACTCATTCTGAAAAGAAAAGTGTTACATTTTCAAATCAAACCCAAAGGGAATAAAGCATTTTCATTTGAAAACCATTTTTCTCAAAGTCTAACAGTTTAGGCTGTGAAATATGACTGAAGGAAAACAAGCAGGGAAAACAAGTGCCAGTAAAGGTAAACAGGCAAGGAAAACCAAGTGCAAGTAAAAAAACAAACCAGAAGTTATCAACAATAACCATGGGTGATCCTGAACATCCCTAGAAAACCCCTGGACGTACTCGGGTTCAGACTACCTGCCGGCATGGTACTCCACAGTCAATAACCAACTGGCCGCCCTAATAGCCAACCAGTGGCACATCCCACCTGGCCTGTCCACAACTCCAGAGGGTACCAACCCGTCTAATCAGGGTTAGCAAGCAACCGTCACTCGATAATCTACAAGACGCCCAGGAACCCATAGTGGTTTTTGTAACACTGTGTAAGTGGGAGACCCGCGCACGCGTGACTCATCTCACCGCACTTGCCAACCCCTTACACGGACATTGCTACACGACAACCCTCGAAGAGAAGTCCCACTGTAGAAATGCCCTCACAAGTACGTATATATATATACATAAGTATAATCACTTCACATTTATTAAAGTGCCAACCGGGCCGCCATATCATTTACATTTTTAACATTTAACACTAAAACATTTCCAAAGGGACATGACGTACGCCACACCATTGAAAACCAGAAACGCACTTAGAACATTATTTAAGAAACTCAAATCAGCATCTCAAACCTGGAAGACGTTGGTGTCACAAGTAAGAAATCATTTTCCAAGTTCCAAACGCACCCCACTTTTATCAAGAGCCAAACGGGCCTTTAAACACTTTTTGAAAGAATAATATTTCTCAAATGAAATCCAGAATTTTAATCACACATCAAAGGAAAACATTTTTCAACAACCAAGAACCACATTTAATGTTTCCAAAAATCGAGTTTAAAGGTCACACGGCACTTCCTCTAATCGAGGTTCAAAGAAAAACACCATTTTCCATAACCAATACATCTACTAATTTACACACGCCAAAAACATTTCAAAACCCAATTCAACATGTCTTTCATTATACAGGAAGAACCATCTAGCAACACTACCATGAAAGCACACAATTAAATCCAAGAAAACTCTTTTAATGAAACGCTAGAATTAAAACAACTTTTATCATCAACAGGTCACCAAACTATAGATAACTACTTAATAATACTTTTGAATTTGCTGAAACTTAATAAAAAGTCAAGGAATAAATAAATTCTAAATTTAAAGGCGAGTGCAAACGGAGACCTACCTCAAGATCCAAGCGCGACGGTAAAACGACCCTGGAACCAAGGCGCGATGACACGACGTGTGTCCGAAGCCACGTGACAAAGTCCAACACTCTCGAAACTGAGGCGCGGAGACAGCGGAACCTCAACGGAAAGTAGGAGAATCCTTTGCGGACAAACTGTGCACGCTGAACAGTGGAAAAAGTGCACGTTACTCAGCCCGCGACAGAAAAAGGATTAATTTTAATTAAATAAAAACACCAAGATGGAAAAGTGGAAAATAAATAAGTAAATAAATTAATAAAAAAATAAGCAAAGAAATAAATATATGGATAAATAATAAATACAAGAATAAATAAATAATCAAAATAAATAGATAAATAAATAAATAAATAAATGAATGAATTAATTAATTAATCAATTAATTAATAAAAAATTAGGCAATTAAATATATAGATAAATAACATACACAAAAATAATCAAGAGAGTAAATAAATAACACTAGTAATCATATCAAAATAATATAACAACAACAACAATATTAATAATAATAATAACAAAATAGTAATATAATAATAATAAGAGTAACAATGATATTAACATAATAATAATTATTATTATAATGACATAATACTAATAACAACAATAATAAATATAATAGCGCAATAATAATAATAATAACACCAACAAAAATAATAATAATAATAATAACATGATAATATTGTGGTAATAATAATAAAGTAATAATTTAATAATAATTGTAACAATAATAATATAATAATAATATAATAATATTAACATAATAATAATAATAATATAAGCATAATAATAATATAATTATGATAATAATAAAAATAGTAATAATAACATAATATAATAATAAAAATAACAACATAATATAATAATAATTAAAACAGTAATAAATATATTCATAATAATAATAATAATAATAATAATAATAATACAGTATTAATAATAATAACATAATAATAATTATAATAATGATGTAATAAGATAATTAAAATAATAATAACAACAATAATAAATATAATAATAATAATAATAATAAAATAATTATAATTATAATAAAACAAAAGATAAATAAAAGAAACTATATATATATATACATAACCAATAATAATAATAATAATAATAATAACTATAATAATAATAATAAAAGGCTAAATAAAATAATAAAAACTAATCGTAATAAAATTTATAATAATAATATTAATAAAACTTTATAATAATTATAGTAAATAAAATTTATAATGATAATTAAAAATTAGTTAATTAAAATAATAATTATTCTGATCAAATATTTAAAATAATAAAATCATTTTAAAAAAAACACGCATATATATCTATATTTGTACATATAGAGATATATATATATATAAACATAAATACAATAAACATTTATATATAAACATATATAAAGACATAAACTTGTATAAGCATGTATATATATACATATATAGACATATATATATATATATATACAGTACTACACACATATATAAACATATATAAGAACACCACAATAATGATAACACAATTCAAATGGTGAGAGTAGTAAAATGTCAACGCAAAGACTTTTGTATTTAAAACGTCGGGTGAGCACATAGTCACCCGAGCTGAATGCACAGTAATTGCTAGCGATGTGGTGACCGCGCACCGGCGCGAAACCACCAATCGCAATTAATCTTCGAAAAATTTAAACCGGGACCAAGAAAGGAGAAAAATTTCGGACGTCCGCGGTCGGGGTGTGACAATTCTCCCCACCACAGACACTTTCTGCCCCCAGAAAGTCACCAGGTCACAAGTCAGCCAAAAACCAAGTCTATGCCCAAACAGAACTAAAGGAACTGAAGAAAACTGAGGTTCTCGGGGATGACCTTACTCTACACAGGGCACACCCGACCGATTCAAGAGAAAACTGGGGTCTGAGATTGAGGGGAGAACACGAAGGGGTTCTCCCCACCACAAGAGCTCAACTTGTGCAGAAAAGTTGACCATCTAAAAGGAAGACCCTAGAAAAGGGGGGTCGACGCAGGAACTCCCAACCAATTCAAACCAACTCCTGTAGCATGATTAAAACAACACTTCCGTCAAGATATTAAATCCTCGACCAGAGTCAACAACCTTCAAAACCAGGGAAAAATCCATAGAAAAACATTTAACCAGCATCAAATTGGAGGCATGATCCACCGAAGTCCCCGAAACATAACCACATCTCAAACATAACTAAAACGAGGTCAACCCACGCGAGAGTCAAACACACTTTTAAGAAGGACACACGATTTAGAATATCACCCCCACACGACAAGTCTACTTAGATTATCACAGAACAAATCCATTGTCACTTTTTAGAAAAACAACACATTTACAACGCTGTTGAAACTTTTTTAGCAGGGAAACAAGTACTAAAAGATCTTGATTGTTCCACTGCTAACACGGAACACAAAACCTGGACCAAGGCTTCACACCCCTGGGGACTCCGGACTGTGCGCGAGCTTCACCCCGAGACTTGTGGCTGGGGCTCTGATGGCTGAAGCATCTTCTGCCTCACAGTCAGGTACTGACATTCTCACATCACAACGTCCTCTTCATGCGACGCTTCTTGCAAAACTTATCCAGATGACCCAGACAACCGCAGCGATGACACGTCTTTGGAGGGTTGCGACAAGACGGCTTTAAATGCCCGAAACGACCACACTGATAGCATACCATTGAATGATCTGATGAACTGGAAGCCGAGACCAAAGGGGATAACTCCTTAGGAACAGGTATCTCTGGCTCCTTTTTCTCACCAGAGGGGGAACTCTTACGAACAACAACAGGGGACGCTGAAGTATTAACCACCCGCACACCAGAAACTAACTCAGCCAAGAAGTCTTCCCCCACCAGCTTCTCGAAACAAAGGTCTTTATAAGGGAGGACTCGCTCCTTGATCTCTGGACGAAGACCCCAGTGAAAAGAGAGACCTTCATGAGCTCATGCGACGCTACCTCTGGAGAAAAGGGAACCAGTTCCTTGAAATGGTCAACATATGCCTTCACCGTCCGTTGACCTTGTTGAATATGCACAAGCTCTCCCTTTTTCTCCAGCTTCACTTCCTAAGGTACAAACCATTGGATGAAAACGGTTCTGAAGACATCCCACGTCATTTCACCTTGCATTGATGATGGGGTAACCCTCTTCCATTGGTCCAGAGCTGGACCCTCAAACAACTCCATAATTGCACGAACCTTAACATTATCGGGAGTTCCCCACATTCTAAAGACACGTTCCACTTACTCGAGCCATTTTACTGCCTCTAGCGGACCCTGATCACCATGGAGAATAGGCAAGGTGTGAGGAGGACCAAAAACAGGGCATTACTTATCAGAATACTTAGAGACCTTTCTGGGCGGCATTTCCGGAGCGACATATAAAACACAAAGCCAAAACCATCATCAAATCGAAGCAACATCAATAAAAGCGCCTTTATCAAAAACAGTCAGCACAAGGACCGAACAAATACAAACACAACCCAAAACAAATTCTCCTCCTTAAAATCCCCTTTTTATTTTTGATTTCAAAACCACCCTTTTTCAAGATCACTTTCCAAAACCAATCCACTTTCAAACCAAAAAAAAACTTTCCAAAACTGTTTCCCCTTTAAAACCAATTTAGAAAACAAAGTCAAGCGCTAAATTTCAAACACACCCAGGTACTCCCATGACCCGTTGCACATGTCTTTATCCACATTCCATTCATACGTGCATCAACATACACTTTCCATGCATTCTCACACATGTGCAGAAGTTCATAAAGAGGAACCAAGGTTTCAACCCAAATTATTCTTAACCAGTTCCGGGAAAACAACAGGTTTCCAAATCAGGAGATTTTAGTTTTAAAACCCATTTCATATATTTAAAGTCCTTTAAAAGAAACCAGTCCAATTTTTCAAAAACCCTTTTTCATTTCCAACTACGCACTCACCCAGACCAAAACGAAAACAACATCCAAATTTGCACCAATCACGGAAATGAGGGACTAGTAGTCACAGTCGACCTGGCGACATGGTAGTGGGCCATGTCCCAAGTCAGCGTCGACCACTAGGAGGAATTCAAACCACGTACTCAGACTCCACATGGGTCACTACTCCATGTGAAATCGTGATGTAATGTCGGCTTGCCTCCATTATCATCTCTCAATCCAAGACAAACCAGAAAAGACAATGACACAATTCCCGAACTACCCCTGGCAACTCGAGGGTCAGTGCGAGCAAGAGTTCGCGACGATCTTCCCATACTTACCCCTCGAGTTCCGACAGTCCTAATCTCCTTCTACCGAACAACCCAAATAACAAGAACCTCCCTCTGATACCATTTTTTCACGAACCAGTCCGGGTCGACCCTGAACCGGTCACCCGAGCCGGTCCGCGGCAAGTCCCGAGGGGCGTTCCCGATCCCCCCGGGGTGGCAACAAGTGTCGGGCATTAAAATTTGAATCGTTGGGAACGATTTCAGCCCAGACTAAAAATAGGATCAAAAGAACGAATACAACTTAATCAAACAAACAAACACTAAAGACACAAACAAACTATACCACGACATACCTCCATGTGACCTCGCGGGTCACCACCCAACTACAACCAACGTCGCTCCCACACTGAGCGACTCAAGCAGGAGAACCTGAACAAAAGGAACTTGCAACTGAAATGGTAAAAGATAGGCGTGAGCACAAAAGTACTCAGTAGGTGAGCCCCACAACAATACCCAATGCACTTCTAGTAAAAATAGAGTCTACATAATCCAGGTTTGAACTATAATGTATAAAAGTAATTTTTCACAATGTTTTACTTGAAAATCAAACACGAGACATTTCCCTTATTCTTTTTCGAAAGATAGTTCCATTTCATTAGTTATAAACTCATTCTGAAAAGAAAAGTGTTACATTTTCAAATCAAACCCAAAGCGAATAAAGCATATTCATTTGAAAACCATTTTTCTCAAAGTGTAACAGTATAGGCTGTGAAATATGACTGAAGGAAAACAAGCAGGGAAAACAAGTGCAAGTAAAGGTAAACGGGCAAGGAAAACCAAGTGCAAGTAAAAAAACAAACCAGAAGTTATCAGCAATAACCATGGGTGATCCTGAACATCCCTAGAAAACCCCTGGACGTACTCGGGTTCAGACTACCTGCCGGCATGGTACACCACAGTCAATAACCAACTGGCCGCCCTAATAGCCAACCAGTGGCACAACCCACCTGGCCTGTCCACAACTCCAGAGGGTACCAACCCGTCTAATCAGGGTTAGCATGAAACCGTCACTCGATAATCTACAAGACGCCCAGGAACCCATAGTGGTTTTTGTAACACTGTGTAAGTGGGAGACCCGCGCACGCGTGACTCATCTCACCGCACTTTCCAACCCCTTACACGGACATTGCTACACGACAACCCTCGAAGGGAAGTCCCCCTGTAGAAATGCCCTCACAAGTACGTATATATATATACATAAGTATAATCACTTCACATTTATTAAAGTGCCAACCGGGCCGCCATATCATTTACATTTTTAACATTTTACACTAAAACATTTCCAAAGGGACATGACGTACGCCACACCATTGAAAACCAGAAACGCACTTAGAACATTATTTAAGAAACTCAAATCAGCATCTCAAACCTGAAAGACGTTGGTGTCACAAGTAAGAAATCATTTTCCAAGTTCCAAACGCACCCCACTTTTATCAAGAGCCAAACGTGCCTTTAAACACTTTTTGAAAAAATAATATTTCTCAAATGAAATCCATAATTTTAATCACGCATCAAAGGAAAACATTTTTCAACAACCAAGAACCACATTTAATGTTTCCAAAAATCGAGTTTAAAGGTCACACGCCACTTCCTCTAATCGAGGTTCAAAGAAAAACACCATTTTCCATAACCAATACATCTACTAATTTACACACGCCAAAAACATTTCAAAACCCAATTCAACATGTCTTTCATTATCCAGGAAGAACCATCTAGCAACACTACCATGAAAGCACACAATTAAATCCAAGAAAACTCTTTTAATGAAACGCTAGAATTAAAACAACTTTTATCATCAACAGGTCACCAAACTATAGATAACTACTTAATAATACTTTTGAATTTGCTGAAACTTAATAAAAAGTCAAGGAATAAATAAATTCTAAATTTAAAGGCGAGTGCAAAGGGAGACCTACCTCAAGATCCAAGCACGACGGTAAAACGACCCTGGAACCAAGGCGCGATGACACGACGTGTGTCCGAAGCCACGTGACAAAGTCCAACACTCTCGAAACTGAGGCGCGGAGATGGCGGAACCTCAACGGAAAGTAGGACAATCCTTTGCGGACAAACTGTGCACGCTGAACAGTGGAAAAAGTGCACGTTACTCAGCCCGCGACAGAAAAAGGATTAATTTTAATTAAATAAAAACACCAAGATGGAAAAGAGGAAAATAAATAAGTAAATAAATTAATAAACAAATAAGCAAAGAAATAAATATATGGATAAATAATAAATACAAGAATAAATAAATAATCAAAATAAATAGATAAATAAATAAATAAATAAATAAATGAATTAATTAATTAATCAATTAATTAATAAACAATTAGGCAATTAAATATATAGATAAATAACATACACAAAAATAATCAAGAGAATAAATAAATATCAATAGTAATAATATCATAATAATATAACAACAACAACAATATTAATAATAATAATAACAAAATAGTAATATAATAATAATAAGAGTAACAATGATATTAACATAATAATAATTATTATTATAATGACATAATACTAATAACAACAATAATAAATATAATAGCGCAATAATAATAATAATAATAACAACAACAACAATAATAATAATAATAACATGATAATATTGTGGTAATAATAATAAAGGAATAATTTAATAATAATTGTAACAATAATAATATAATAATAATATAATAATATGAACATAATAATAATAATAATATAAGCATAATAATAATATAATTATGATAATAATAAAAATAGTAATAATAACATAATATAATTATAAAAATAACAACATAATATAATAATAATTAAAATAGTAATAAATATATTCATAATAATAATAATAATAATAATAATATAGTATTAATAATAATAACATAATAATAATTATAATAATGATGTAATAAGATAATTAAAATAATAATAACAACAATAATAAATATAATAATAATAATAATAATATAATAATTATAATTATAATAAAACAAAAGATAAATAAAAAAACTATATATATATATATATTTATACATAACCAATAATAATAATAATAATAATAATAATAATAACTATAATAATAATAATAAAAGGCTAAATAAAATAATAAAAACTAATCTTAATAAAATTTATAATAATAATATTAATAAAACTTTATAATAATTATAGTAAATAAAATTTATAATGATAATTAAAAATTAGTTAATTAAAATAATAATTATTCTGATCAAATATTTAAAATAATAAAATCATTTTTAAAAAAAACACGCATATATATCTATATTTGTACATATAGAGATATATATATATATATAAACATAAATACAATAAACATTTATATATAAACATATATATAGACATAAACTTGTATAAGAACGTATATATATACATATATAGACATATATATATATATATACAGTACTACACACATATATAAACATATATAAGAACACCACAATAATGATAACACAATTCAAATGATGAGAGTAGTAAAATGTCAACGCAAAGACTTTTGTATTTAAAACGCCGGGTGAGCACATAGTCACCCGAGCTGAATGCACGGTAATTGCTAGCGATGTGGTGACCGCGCACCGGCGCGAAACCACCAATCGCAATTAATCTTCGAAAAATTTAAAGCGGGACCAAGAAAGGAGAAAAATTTCGGACGTCCGCGGTCGGGGTGTGACATGGAGAATGTTTATCCAAGTCTGGTAAGTGCATTCGGTGTGGTAAGTCGGGTCATATTGCTCGTAACTGTAAGGAAGATGATCAAGCAGGAAATAAAAAGCCAACGGTAAGATGTTTTAAGTGTAATGAAATGGGTCATTATGCATACGAGTGTCCGACAAGGAGCTTGAGTGATGGGAAGCAGTTAGACTACAAGCAGAAAGGGGTGGTAAAATCCTTTGCAACAACTTCAACAGATGTTGGCCCATCGAATGAAGTGGTATCAGCTCCAGGGAGCTCAGTATTTTTCGAAGATTGACTTGAGGTCGGGGTACCATCAGTTGAAAGTTAAAGAAGCAGACGTTCCGAAGACTGCGTTCCGTACTAGATATGGCCATTATGAATTTGTAGTTATGCCTTTTGGGTTAACCAATGCACCTGCTGTATTCATGGACCTTATGAATAAAATTTTCCATGAGTTCTTGGTTAATATTGTGTTTGTGTTTTGAGGTTTGTGAAGAGGTTATGTGTGCCTTGTGATTCACAGTTGAAGAATGAGTTGTTTTTTCATCCTGGCAGTACTAAGATGTACAGAGGTCTACGGGAGTATTACTGGTGGGATGGAATGAAAAGAGACATTGCTGATTTTACTATGAAGTACAGGTTAAAGCAGAGCGGAAGTTACCGAAAGGGATGCTTCATCCTTTACCAGTGCTAGAGTGGAAATGGGAGAATATATCCATGGACTTTGTTGTTGGATTACCAAAGACATCTCGAGGTAATAATGAAATCTGGTTTATTGTTGATCGCTTGACCAAATCTGCTCATTTCCTTGCTATACGAGATACTTTATCTCTTGATCAACTTTCCCGTATGTATCTTAAAGAGATAGTCAGGTTACATGGAGTTCCTCTCTCCATTGTATCGGGTCGTGATCCCAGGTTTACTTCTAACTTTTGGAAAGGCCTTCAGAAGTCGTTGGGTACTGAATTAAATTTTAGTACAGCTTTTCATCCTCAATCAGATGGGCAGTCAGAACGAACAATCTAGACATTGGAGGATATGCTACGAGCTTGTTCTATGGATTATCAGGGAAGTTGGGACCAACATCTTTCTTTGGTTGAGTTTTCTTATAATAACAGTTTTCATTCCAGTATACAGATGGCACCATTTGAGGCATTATATGGGAAGCGGTGTAGAACTCCAGCATTTTGGAATGAAGTGGGTGAAAGGAAGCTGATGGGACCAGAATTGGTAGAAGATATGGAAAAAAAGTTCAGTTGATTCAGAAAACACATGAGAACAGCTCAGAGCAGGCAGAAGAGTTATGCGGATAACCGGAGGAAGGATCTATCTTTCGAGGTAGGTGATCATGTTTTTCTCAAGGTTTCTCCTTGGAAAAGTGCGATGAGATTTGGTAAGAAAGGAAAGTTGAGTCCAAGGTTCGTTGGACCATACGAAATTCTGGAAAGAGTTGGATCAGTTGCATACCGAGTGGCTTTACCTCCGAGTTTATCTCAGGTACACAATGTTTTTCACGTTTCGATGTTGAGAAAGTATATGCCAGATCCATCTCATGTTTTGAGCCCAGAGGTAGTTCAGCTGGAAGAGAACCTATCTTATGAGGAACAACCAGTCCAGATTCTTGACCACATGGAGCAAGTGTTACGGAATAAGGTGATTCACCAGGTAAAGGTTTTGTGGAAAAACCATGTGATTGAAGAGGCAACATGGGAATCTAAAAATGCTATAAGGGATAAATACCCCCACTTATTTTGATAAGTGAATAAAATTGTGAGGACGCAATTCTCAAAAGGGGGGAAGGATGTAACAACCCAGGTAAATAAAGAATAAATAATTTTCATATTTATTAATATTTAAAAATTAAATATTAATTTTAATAAAAAGGGGTTTCTACGTTCGATAGCGTACTCGGTACGCAACGATGAGTTTCTTTGAAAACTTACGTTGTAGACAAGTAATAAAATAATATTATTTTAAATGTTAGTTAACGAGTAGCCGTTGTACTGGCGGGAATGGATATAAATAACTAATATATGATTATATATGTTTTTAAATGTTTTTACATTTACCCAATAAAAGATAAAGGCTTAAAATACGGGAAGAGTTCAATTTTAGGCATATATACTTTAATTTCCACTAAAGGTTCACTTATCACCTTTTAATGGTGAACCGTCATTAAATATAGTTTTGATCACTCTTATACTTTATTTTGGACCAAATATAACTCTTCTTTAGAATCGGGAGATCAAAATTTACTTTGTGTAAATTTTTGGTACCTTTCTGATAAAGTTCATTTTTTTTGAATAGTGTACAATGTTGTATTTTAATTCAAAACCTCTTTTTAATCTAAATTATTTATATGATTAGATTATTATTTTAATTGGTTTTAAAGTGAAATTAGAAAATATTTTTACCAGTTAATCCAATGTTGGTCATTGGAATCAATTTCACTTTGAAATTGGACTTAAACTAGTGTCAATCTTTTGATACTTATTGTTTCACAAAAACACGCTATTTGTCATGACAGCGGGAATTAATTATTAATTTAATTAATTTGACTTATATGTTTTGAATTTTGTAAAATGGACTTCATTTTTGAATTCGGAATATCAAATATAGCTTAGGGTGAATTTTTGGTAATTTTCTGAAAAACTTCAATTTTTGATGAATAGTGAAACCACTAAGTGGTAATCAAGCAAACTGATTTTTCAGTTAAATGAATGTTTACAAGTAATGTGTATTGAATTTTGAAAATCCTACATACATGGTTGTCATTAATAAGTAAAATGTGGTCCAATGAGATTAAAATAATTTTTTGGTGAATAGTAATTTTTTTTCATTAATCACAATTAGAGGTAATTAGTGTAATTTAATGTAAAAATGATATTATAAGAATGCGAAAACACCATGACACTTGTCCTACACCTATTGGGTGAGTCATGGCCGACCAAGACAAGACATGGGCCAACTTGGGGACCCCATGGAGCCACTTTAGTTGGAAAATTACATTAATATATTTTTATTTAATGTTAAAGTGAAAATGACACTAACATAAATTGTTTTACTAAAATAATTTTTAAGTAGAGTTATACAAGTCCAAATTTTGATTATAAATAGTCATTGTAAAGATAAAAAGATTTCCTACATCATAGTATTTTTTTATAATTTTTAGACATTAAATAAATTAAATTATTTATGACATAATAATGATGCAGCGTTGACATCATTATTTGACGATTTAAATAAAATGGAAAGATAATGAAAAATATAAAACCTACACATTTCCAAAACCAATAGGATGAGTGGATTTCGAACCCTTATCACCTTATCCACGAATTATATCAATTTGGGAACTTTTAAAACCGAAAAACATTTCCAAATAAAGTAATATTTCTTTACTTTCCAAAAGTGGCCCTCCTCTCCTCTTATAAAAGGCCCCCACCTCTACCACATTTCACACACTCCTCAAGCCTTTGGATCAGCCAACCCCTGCCCAATTACTCTCTCCACATCCCTCTCCTCATCCTAGAGTATTCCCTTTGGGAAGAATCCTTTCAAAGGAAGCCTTTAGGCTCAAATCAAAAGTAGTTACACTTTTAAAGGACGTAAAAGAACGATCGAGTCAAGTCGGACCCGAGGTAAGGGACTTCGTCTCAATCTCCTTTAATTGAGGCATATTTCGTTTTATATACAACTTTCTTTTTTACAGTGTATAAACCCTTTAACTTTTACATTTATACAAAAGGAATCTTTTTCTACGAAGCGTTTTACTAAACGACAAAAAGGAATGTTTTTTTAACGTACGCGGTGACAACGAATATTTCCGCCGCCGCGAGTATTATTTTGGTCTTTGGCTTCCCCAACAAGCCGTAATGTTTTTAAAATAAAATAAATACCATATACTCTTTTATGTATTTTGGTATTGAAAATGGTTTTGATAAAGGATTCTATTATGTCAATATATTAATGATATATTGTGATTGAAATGTGGAAATGTTATCTTTCCTTTATATTGGTTTTATGTTTTATGATTTTATATTGGTACTTGGACATTTTAACGGGTGGTTACGTTATAAACCATATGACAGGTGGTGCCGTGAATACCAGGATGGGTGGTTACGTTATAACCTCCAATGCATTGGTTATGGAAGTCGGCCGTATGGCTATTCCATTAAGTATGTATGGAAATTGTCCGTATTGCTATTCCATTAAGTGATATGTGTGGAAGTCAACCGTATGGTTATTCCACTTAAGTATGTTTATGTCCCAAGTTACCTTTATATATTCTGTGTGTTCTTTAATGGGTTTTATGGTAATCCTTTGGTTACAAAAAGGTAAGTAATGATACTTTATTCAGTGAAGATTTTTTTTACTACTTCATGAAGGTGAATGTATTACTTTGATATAGTATACATGATTTACTTGATGTTTGAAAAACTAACAGTTTTCATTCTTTTTGTATCCCTTACTGAGCTTTTTATGCTCACCCCAAGTTTTTCGAAATGTTTTTCATAGGACTTAAAGTGGATTAAGGTCAAGGATGGGATCAAGGGAATTTCATGCTATCTAAAACATGGAATCTAGACATCTTTCTTTTTAAGAGTTTTTATTTTATGGAAACTTAGTATAAGTGACTACTTTGTAATCTTTTGAGATGTAGTAGTTATGTTCTAATTCTCTAAAACTCTAAACCTGAAAAGATCCTCAATGTGAATTATTCATTTAATTCAATATTAAGTATGGTTTAAGGCTGGGGCCTTATAACAAGAGCACGATAGGTGTGGGTAATGAAGTAAAGGTGGGGGCCTTTTATAAGAGGGGGGAGGGTCACTTTTGGAAAGTCTTGAAATGTTACTTTATTATAAAATGATTTTCAGATTTTAATGGTCCCAAAAAGATATATTTTTATGATAAGGTGATGAGGTTTCGAAAAACACCCATACAATAGGTTTTAGACAAGTTTATTTCTTACATTTTACCTTATCTTTTCAATTTATTCAAACCATTCATTAATGAGGTAATCACTGCATCATCGTGGTGTCAAAAATAGATTTATTTATTTAATGACTAATAATTATATAACAAAATACCATGATGTAGAAAATTTATTTATATTTCTAATTACTATTTATAGTCTAAGATATCATTTATTTAAAAAAATTAAAATTGTTTTACTTAGGATATACAAACCATTGTTTTATTTCTCTTATTTTTAAAAATAATGTCATAAATGTCACTATCACACCCATGTGACTCCATGGGCCCTAAAGTTTGGTAAAACGCTTTCCATGGTCAGCCATGAATCAAACATGATAATTTGGACACATGTTGGTATCATTTTATATTATTATGATATTATTTTATTACCCTTAACTACCCGATAATTAATCACGATAATTAAATATAATCACCGTCGTTTCTATTTATAATGTACAAAAACAAAAGAGTATTAATTACAGAATTTGAAACTTTTGAATCCAAATAAGTAATCCATTTTAACAAATTACAAACACAGAAATTAAATTAATTAATTTAAAAATAATCCTCATTGTCAAATCCAAAGATGGGTTTTTAAGAAGTAAAATCTATGAAAAGATTGATTAGTTTTTACACAAATTTAAATGTGAAATTACATCCAATGACCAAAATTGTATTAAATGATAAAAAAAATTAAATTAAACCATAAAACAAATTAAAATGACAATATAACTATATAAATAAATTTGATGGAAAGGAATTTTTGAATTGAAATGGTGTATTTTTCAATAATCATTAAAAAAATAACATAATTAAAAAAACTACAAAAAATTAACCCCATCTATATTTTATATTTAAAATTAAAAAATTATGTCCATTTTACCAAATTTAAAATATATAAGTTTCGTTGATAAATTATATAGTTAATTCTCACTGTCAGAACAAGTAGCACGTTTTAAGAAACAATATCTATCAAAAGATTTACACTTATTTATATCTATTTTCAACGTGATAAATTCTAATGACCACCATTGAATTAAATGGTAAAAATTTGTTTTAATTACACTTTAAAACCAATTAAAAATTCAATACAACCATATAAATAAATTATATTAAAATGAGGTTTTGATTTAAAAAACATCATTTTCCTCTATTTATTAAAAACTGAACTTTATCGGAAAAATAACAAAAATTCACACAAAGAAAATTTTGATGTCCCGATTATAAAGAAGGATTTTATTTTTTCTAATATAACATATTAAATTGACAAAAAGAATATTTAAAAAGGTTTATCCATAAAAAAGGCTGTTAATTGACCTTTTAAAGAATATTAGAATATTTATGCATAAAATTGGATTCACTCGCATTTTAAGCCTCTATCATTTATTGGGTAATTGATAAAATATTTTACAAAAATATATAATAATTTTTTAGTTAGTTCTTTTTATTCCCTCCATTACAATGGCTTGTCATTAACTACCATTTAAAATAATAATATTATATTATTAGTGTGCCACGTTCGGTTTCAAAGAAACATGTAGTTGCATGTTAGGTATGCCATTGAATATTGAATCCCCATTAAAATGTAATATTTAATTAATAAATATATGAAAATGTCATATTATTTATTTTCATGGGATTTTATAGTTGTTATGTCCATTTAAACTCCTAAATAGCCCCTCTAAGGTTATTTCAATGTTTTAAGGTGATACCCTCAGGTTTTAGGAAGTACATATTCAAGGTAAGGGACCTCTCTCTCATCTTTTCCATTTAAGATCATTTATTATTTTATTCCATTAAATTACAATTACTAGTGTTGGGATATGATTTTCCACACCCCTCATAATGTAATTTTTGATGTCTAAATGATTATAGTCCAATGCTTCCCTCTTTTAATCATTCTATAATTATTTATGTAGTTCTGTTATGTTGTGAAAATTTCATTCCGTATTCTCAAGCGATGATTTTATTCAAGAAATTTTTTTATTATTAATAATAATCATTAATTTTTCATGATTTATTAAATTCCTACAAATCTTTATTACAACCATTGTTATGAACATGAGATAATATACACTTTTAACTCTCATTAATACGTCCCATAATCCTTTATGTTCCTCACTTATGCTCTCAAATATTTTCATATGATTTCTTATGCCAAATGATTTTGAGCTATATAACCTTGCAAATTTTCACTCAATGTAATTTACATAGTTTTATGTTTACATAATTTATTGGGGACATAAATTTATGAATCTCAAAAAACCTTAATCATGGTATACAAATTTATAATATATGTTCTTATGTTATATGCTCTATGTGGCAGACATATGCCTGTTTATGATTTGATTAGGATGTGTACACTTAGATAGTGCTCCAATGCCTTTGGTAATATTTCAATATTATCATATTTCATATATGTTGCATGGGAGGTAAACTTATGACATTATTTTCCAATTTTTTTTGGTTAAAAATGAATTATTCGTATGATTTCATGTTTAACGTTTTTCCACATTCTTATGACACCTTTATTATATTTTGTTACACCATGCCTCATTGGCCATTACTATGATTATAATTTATTATGATATATTATTATTCTTATTTCCCCATGTGTATTCTTTACCCTATTATATTCTTTGTTAATTACTTAAACAATAATAATTTCTCACACCTTTTATATGTATGTCCTCAGATTATCACTAGCAATTTTAAATGTGTAGTAGAATAATAGAATAATGTTAAATATTTTTTAAATAGTTTTGAATCATCCATGTGTAAATTTTCTATGATATGTATCTAATTCCAAAATATATTTGGATTCTTGATCTTCTAGGTTGAATAATTTGTTTTTTAAGTTTTAAATCATGAATTAATGTGTAATAATATTATTGCTTTCAATATTATTTATGAAATATCACAGGTCCATTTTTCTGGTAAAATGTCAAATCATATATTTGATTGTGATTCATAGAAACAGTTTGATCCAGAGAATTATTATTATTACTTATAACCTCATCGAATATGGTTGGGAATTTATACTAATTTTTTCAACACATTTATTTATTATGAATGATAGTGATCTGTTTTTTTCTATTTTCATAAGTCCATACAACTTCATCCTTAGAAGATGATGATAGAACCATATATATATTTTGTGTTATTAATTATAATACATTCAGAGATGAATAATTTTGTTTAGTTGAATCCAATGATTGATGATTTAATTTTATTATAAAACGCTAATGTATCTACATATTATACAGTCAAAAAAAACGTTCATATATTTCTATATAAATGTGGAGAAATGGTGACTTCACCATGTATGGTATATTATTCGGATGGAGCACCGTGGTACAAAATCATTTCCACACTACATGGATGACTCTCTAGAATTTATGAATATTAATGGGATAAAAGACTATTTTTACACATTCACTGGATATTTATTCCCAAATATTATATATTTGGATGGAATTGATATAATTTTTCAAAAATTATAATTGAATAAGATAAAAATCAAGTGATTATCATAGTTATTCAAGTAAAATATATCATTTATTAGTTAATTTAAATTATTTCATGAAAATCAATAAAAAAATAAAAATAAATGATTTTGAATGAGATAAAAATTGGTTAAATAAGTATACATTTTGGAAGAATCCATATTGGTGTGATTTTATGATTTTAAATATTAATGTTTTATTATATATTGAAACTAATTGTATTGATAGAATATTTTATACATTTATAGAAAGATATGGCATCACCCATGATACCATAAAATACCAGTTAGATCTTTAATATATTTTACAGAATATCCATATTGAATTATTTGAAAATAAAATTTCATTAAATTTAATGAATCCAAAATCATAATATGTACTTTATAAATATGGTCAGTTACTATTTTGTGATTGGATTTTTGATTTATGGATACATGATGAATATGCTTCTAATTTGTCTCATTACATCAAAAATGGATTTATTAGTGTGCTATAAATTCATAAATTTCATGTCGTAAGGGAAATATTTCATCCTATTGGCCGCAAGGGTTTTTTGTATTATTTAATAGGTAATTATTTATCCAAAATAACATATTTATTCCAGGGACATTATGTGGAAACAATATACCTCTATGCACTGAGTGTGCTATAGAAATAATGTTTTTAAGAAAAATTGTTAACACTAATTAAAAAAAATTATTTAACTCAATGGAACATCTAATAATGGGTTTTTTGTATAATTAAAAACAGGGAGGGCCAAAAAAATATTTTATAGATACACCCATTTAAAACAATACTTTGGAAATTGTAGAAGAAGGTACATAATAGTGTATCAGTTGAATGGTCAATTGGTGAAACCTATTTGTAGGTGGAGATTTGAAATTTACTCTCTTATAATATTAAATATGTGTATAAATTAAAACATAATCAAATGAATCAAAATGAGGGAAATGATGCTGATTACACAAACCATTAATTTATAATATTTATCCAGTAATGAATATTTCTTGGTATCCATCAAGAATAATGAATTGAAGATAATGAACCACACAAATCCCATACATATGTTCTATTTAATTGTGAATAAATGATACAATTTGTGGAGTTGGGATTATATTTACTTTTAATTATTTTTTGAAAAGTATATTTATATTACCTTTTTAATATATTATATAAAGATCATATCAAACTGAAATTTAGACAATTTATCCTGACCATTCTTGAAAAATGTCGATAATTTAATTCTTCCATCTTGTATCATAGATTGGAAAACTAATATTTTTACGATCAATCATATGAAATCATTATTTATTTTGTATTTTTTTATTTTTTTATCTATCTATTTATCAAAACATGGATTTAACATTGTTAATCAATTATTTTCATTGATTTATCCACCATTAAATTGATCAAATCATATAATATGCTTGTGTTTAATGGATTTCAATTTCGTTCGGGCACATATGGAGAACACAAAAAATCAATGAACAACATTTTTCATTTAAAAGGATCTCATAGAAAATAATGTGAGGTGGAATATTATATAATTTTGGATGAAATAATTGAATTATTTCATATAGTGAATAATTACATCAAGATGATTAAATGTCATTTATTTGATACCTATAATAGGTCATGTTTTCACCAATGAAATAATATAGTTGATTTTAAATATAAATTTAACATAGAAGTAAATAAACCATTTTTGTTGGAATATCAAGAACATAAAGTATATTATTAAAATCAGTTTTCATATTTTATTGATTTAAATGAATGGTGGATGGTAAAAAAATAAAATCTCATTCCAATCAGGTTTTGGAAAAGAAATTTTGAACTTTTGAAGTTCATGATACTATTTTTTTCAACAAAAAATGATGAATGTATATATTACCATTTTGATTTGAATATATCAATGAGGATTCCCATGTTTTAAGGGATGATGTTGTTTATAATATCATTGTGGTAAAAAATTCATTGAAATTGAAATGGATGATTAAATTAATGATTTTTAAAAATTGATTTTGCTGTTGTAGAAGATGATAACATTGACACTGATGGAGATCAAAATAAAGACGATTATGAAGAATAAAATGAGATGAAGATTGATATATTAATTTATTACAATATAAATTTATTAGTTTCATATTTCTGATATATATATATGTATAGAAAATTATATGTTTGTAACATTATTTTAACAAAGTTGGTTTCAAAAATAGTTTCTATATTTTTTGAATGATTTTCTATAAAATACAAATTCTTTTATAAAATTAATTGTATGTTTCAAATGGATAAATGGAATTATGATGTTTTTATATGTATCTTGAAAAAATTGTAATAGGGTGATGAGCTTCCTGGTTTGTCATTTGAGGGTGTTATTGCAACATTAGAGACTATTCACGGTAGAGGCCTTGCATGATAGATGATTACAAATCCTGTTCTATTATGGAATACATTTTTAGGATTTAATCCTCTTTAGAGTTAGTAATTTTATATATGAATTTTATTTACTTTTTACTAAAATTTATTTTATTTATTAATTATATTCCTAATTATTCTTATTTTTATAGTGTTCCCCAACAGTATTTTCGAGAGAGTGTTATTTTATTGATTTATTGTCTTTCTCCATGGACATCATGTGATAATATTTTTACAATGTAACATCATCATATGTTTAGATACTAGATGGTATATATAAAGATTTTTTTTTATTTTAAATTTATATAATTTCTAATTTTATATATTATAAAAGATTTTAGGTATTTATTATATCTTATTTTTGAGAAGATATGACACTATATTTAGGAGACATGAGATTCTTGCTTGTGAAAATGTTTATATTTGCTTCAATGTATCCATCAGAGAATATATATATCAAGAGGATCTATGAATGTATTTAATGAGTCTTATAGTTCTCATCTACCAGATTACATCTGCACTTAGTCTCTGGAGGGATTACAAAAATACTAGACTATGGATACTTTTTAGATGATATCTAATTTTGAAACTTAGAATCAAGGAGACTGAAAGTCACACCCTATTATCAGAGTCATAGTTTTGGTATACATGATTGAAATTTGGTATGTGAAATTATTTAATGAATTATAAACACAGACACACACACACACAAACTCACACACACACACATACATATATGTAATTTTAATAATAAATATATATGATAAATTTATGATGGTTTTATTTTATCTATCATATATATATATATTATTATCGGTATAGGAGCATGTATAATGGTATTATTGATTTATCATCCGTGACTCTACTATAAAAGGTAAATACCATTTCATGAACTATTTACAAAATGTTCCCTTACAGAAACATTATTCAATATTTGTTTAAATGGTAACTTTCATATTATTAAATCCACTAAAAAAAATTTCAAATATTAATTCATCATACTAAAATTATATTAGTATGAATTTTTTAGATATTTCTGAAAAGGATGGTCTTTAGTTGAAAATTAAATTTTTTAATGAATATTTAATTTGAATGGCCATACTATTATATAAGAATAATATAGTATTTTTGAAACCCTTTTAAGTAATAAAATATGGATTTAATGTGTAAAATTTTACATTTTACAATATTTTTTTGATATTAGAAAACTTACGGCTTTTTTTTGAACTAAGTGAAATATTAATTTAGTATTAATATTATTTTGTTCATATATTTTTTGAATCAAATATATTCTTGGGATATTAGGTTTTGGATTGAAATAAAATATTAAAAACATTTTTTTATTTTATAAAAAATAAATCTATGTTCTTAATATTAGTAATAAAAATAAATATACATTATATATTATTTTAATGGTATGAAATGTGATTCCTCTAAAAACGAGTTTTAGGTGATAAGACTATTTATCTTAAAATTAAATTTTCACCCCATTTTATTGAATGAATTATTTCCCAATAAATAAAATATATAAAATGTTAGTTAAAATTGTAAATCTCAATATTTTTCATTTAAATACACTATTATGATTTGATATTAACTAAAATGGTAAAATAGAAAGTGTTAAATTGAGTTTAACCAAGAATAAAATTAATAAAAAAATTAAAAAATTCTTTTATTTGAATCAATGAGATCTTTTATCATCTAATAAATTTCTACACTACAATTATTCTATTTTTGAGATATTTTACCATGAATAGTTCTATGAAATTATTGAAAAATGTAATGGACTTCCCAATAATACCATTTCCTTCACTAATACAAGAGGAACATATTCACAACATCAAGATACACCGACTATTCGAATTTTTCATTGAATTAAATAAACATTTGTCTCCCTATGACCCATTCAATTAACATTATACCCTGGTCACTCATATATTACTAGTTCCCCTAAAATTTAGGAAGACTTCTGAGGAAAAATCAAGTCCGTGATGTGAGAAAAATAAACTATATAATTTTCTTCCAAATTATCTTTTCCAAAATTTATTGTATACTAACTAAAATAATGATATTATAATCAATTATAAACTATAATGTAAGTATATTATGGATTTTAACATTATTTTTCATATGCCCCATCCATTAAGGTACAAAATATTGTTCGCATATAGTGTAGATTACCACATCCACAATGTAAAATGTTTCATTTTCATTCAGCACCGTATAAGGTAGGATATAATGATTGTAAAAAATGATTTTTATGATTTTTATGATATCATTATGTTTTTAGTGTGAAAAAATTCATGAAAATAACAATTATATGACTAATAAACAATATTCATTTGTTTAATCAATTAAAATTAGCATACTAGGAAAATAACATTTTATTCAAATTGCGTACTTCTTTTATATATATTACATATTATTAAACTTACTTATAATTATGACATAATAACTTCATAAAAAATAAGTAAATATTTTTATAATCCTTTTATAATTATATTAAAGCTAAAAAATTTCATAACATTCGACTAATCAAGGTAGGTTCAAGCTTGGTATGGTTTAACCACCTACTCGAACAATACTATTCATTTATGGCATGGATAACTATAAGGCCCCTTCTATAAATGTTAAATAATCAGTAGTTAGGTCATGAATTCACATTGATGATCTTTTTATGTTTATAGCTTTATATAATTAGGCCATAACTATTTAATAACAAAAAAATATAAATAAAAAGTTGAAACATCCAACAATATCAGTTTCGTCCATAACATTAAAGCTTTTAAAAAGAATAATGGTTTATTTTAATGTTTAATCATATTAACATTTACTCGATTCCATCTATGACACGATTCTCCATTAAATCCTTTGAAAACATTTGAAAACATGGAATGAGTAGAAAAATCTCTATAACGAACATAAAAATAAAGATAAACCATTTGTCTTGTTAAAACCTAATAACCTATTCAATTTTATTTGAGAGGATGAAACAAAACATATTCAGATGAATAAAAATCAGAATTTTTTATCAATTTAAATCACTAAGACCAAAATCAATAAATTACAACTCATTTAGGTGACTTGTAGAATCATATACATAAAACTATTTCAAATATCTTCCCTTAAAATAAAAATATGGTTGAATTATAAATTTTTGATCCTTAATGAAGATCACCCTTCGTATAAGCTATATCAGGCTCAACTGTGAGCTATAATGGGCTCAACCCCATATAAGCTATGTTGGGATCACCTAGGATCTATAATGGGGATAAAACCATCATATAAGCTATATCGGGATCACCCATGGGCTATAATTATTCTCATCCCCTTTTATAAACTATATCGTGCTCACCCATTTCATATAATGCTCATGTACCACTTCATTAATAAAATATGTTCATCCTAATAAACCTATTTTGAAATCACATTTTAATCTCACATGAATAACAAATCTATATAAAAATACCTTTTTGTATGAAAAACATTAAGGCTTATAGAGGAATAAAAATATCAAATAACGATTACAGCTATGAAGAAATCATTGTCACTATATACAAAAAGACATTCCTTTTATCATTTTTAAATAAAAGTGAAATTCTTCATATAAAAATATTCCTTTTGAAAATTTTTAATGAAAATCAATATTGACATAAAATTGGTATATATTCATTTACTACCAATATAAATAAATTTGTAATTTAATATCACGAAGAAAAATATTTGATAATTAAATCATTAAATGATCAAGGTGTCCCATACTAGTTTGAAAATTTATATATTAATATTAATTATTTAATAAAGATCATTTTTATAGATAAAATAGGGATATGAAATGTAATAGTGGGTGTATATACACATTATAAAATAATAAAGGTGCATGTTATAATGAAATGCCTTAATGAATTGAGATTGAGATGAACTCTCTTACCTTGAGTCTGACATGTCTCATTAATTATTCAATTTCATGAATAAAAAAAAGTATGTTAATTTTTAATTTATTTATAACCTTATTAAATTTTATTACTAATTTCAATTAACTCATTACCATGTTATATAAATTAGTTAATTATTTGAGTTCATATCGTGTGTTTTGTCGACGTTCGGTATTTGAGTAAAAAATGAACTTGTTTTGATGGACATTATCCATGTGGACATATGTATATTATCCCTAGAATATCATTCATGATTTAAATATCATATATATATATTATATATTTATTTATAATAGTCCATAACATTTTGAAATAAGAAATGAAATGAAAATTTAATAGAGACGGTAGGTCGTATATACACATGCACGATATTTTAACTTCTTTATATTTTTACTAGAATAAAAAATTAAAGATAAATTGGTTAATAAAAATTCTATTATAATATCTATATAATATATGTTACATTATTTTATTAATGAAATCCAATGTATGTTCCCTGTCTGTCATGAACGAGTCATATCACTTTGAGTGGGAGATAGTCCACACTTCTTAAAATGAAGTTATTGTATTTACAGATTCTGGAATGAATAATTTTATGTTGAAAATAAAAATTATATAATCATAGAGTCAATATAAATATACAATATATCATATATAAATATATTTCCATCATAATTCCCACCATGAGAGGTGGTAGGAGAAAATTGAACAATCATCATTTCGTGAGGCAGTAGTTCATTGTAAAATGAAATAGTAAGTTCTATATATATTAGATGGGGGTGTGTGTAAGTGTTGTTCAAAAACATGTAATAAAAAATTTCCTTTTATATTTATTATACTAGCTTTTTTTAAAATAATGAATTAAATATTGTTTTGGTGGTTGGATGAAGAAAATAAATATAAGATGATTGTGAGAAGACACTACCTCTAAATCAGGTAACTCTTTTTGATTTTTTTCAAATGGATTTTTCAATTATATTATTCCCAAGGTAAGTATTATATGAGTAAGGGTGGGAGGTTATGAAAACATAATTTTGATGAGACAAGGGGCTTGAGAGTTGTGAGTAAGTGGGTAGAGGTAGTGGTCCTTTATAAGAGAGAGGATGGGCACTTTAGGAAAGTCTTGAAATACTATATAATTATAAATTTATTTTAGAATTATTATAGTTAAAAAGTAATAAATTTATATCATAATATTTTATGGGTCTAAATACTATATCCAATTGGTTTTTAGATGTTTAGGTAACAAAATCAACCTTATCTTTTATCATTAACCCGTAATTAATAACATTAACTCTTACCATGTCTTCTTTTATTTTCATAATATAGGATTACTATAGTTAATATAAAATTCAATGAGAACCATAATTGGATAATTAATGAGATTTTAAACATTAAATAAGTAATTTGACCTAATATTAGATTTTTATAACTATTATATCAATTAATAAAATACTATTTGATTACAAAACTCATTTCTGTTAATTTTGACAATATTTAAAAATTGTTTTTTGTTAAATTCATAAGAAAATTATTACTTAGAAACAATGGAATTAAATCATCCATATCATGAATATTTCATCAAATTTTTTTCAAATCCTCAAATGCTCATATTGCATGTATTTTAATATTTATAATATCATTTTTTAAATACATCATTAATAAGGCTATCACTGCATCATCATTGTGTCATAGATATATATATTTATTTAATGTCTAAAAAATAAAAATAAAATACCATTATGTCATAAATCATTTTATATTTCAATATTATATTTATAGTTGAATATATAATCTATATAAACCAAACTAAAATTGTTTTATTTAGAGTATTAATTGTTATGATATATTTCCCTTTTCATAAAATTAAATATTATAAAAGGACATTATCACATCTAAATGGCTCCATGGGGTCCTAAATACGTCCAAAAGATGATAATTATCAGAAATATATCATAAAATAGGATCTGTAGATGTGTTAGGGAAGTTTTATAATATCATAACATCATTTTTAACCTTATTTTTCTGATTTACCCTTTAATCTTGGTAAATAAAAATAATTATGGAAGTTACGATTAATATTGTAAAAAAAATAAAAGGTGCCTATTTACATAATTTTGACCTTATTATTCTAAATATGGAATAAACATTTTAAAATTAAATTCATATAAGTGGATGAAATTAATTTAAAATTAATTGTTGTTGTCAAAACCATAAAATAGGGTTTTAAGAAGTAAAAACAATCAGAAGATTGACATGTGTTTATTTCCAATTTAAATGTGATGTTAATTCCAATGAACATGATTTTATTAAATGATAATAATTTAATCCAATTACACTTTAATACTAATTTAGTGGAAAATATAATTATTAAAATAAATTAGATGAAATTGAAGTATTGAATTAAAATGCATTATTATTTACTATTCATTAAAATGTGGATTTTATCAGAAAAAACCTACATTTCCACTGAAGTAAATTTTTTATTTCCTTATTATAAAGAAGTTGGTTATTTTATCAAATATAACATATAAAAGTGACAAAAACTATATTTAAAATGTGTTCACCATCAAAAGGAGGTAAAATGACATTTTAAAAATATTAGAGTAATTTATGACAAAAATTGGAATCATTATCACTTTAATCATATAATATTTAATGGATAAATGTAAAAACATTTAACAAATATGTAAAATCATAATATAGTCAATTCTTTTCATTCCAGCAAACACAACGACTAGGTATTAACTACCATTTGAAATTATAATATTATTGATGTGTTATTTTTCTGTATAACACAATGTTGTTTGAAATGTAAGATTTTAGATAAATCTATTATTTCTTGTTGTGTACAATTTCATACATACTTTACACTTTTAAACTAATATTAATATAAAATAAATAAATATTATATATATTACATTATTCTAGTATAAGAATACCTGGTATGTTACGTAATTCTCCACTTTTGAAAATTTCATCCTCATAAATTTAAAATTGGGATCAAGAATATCTTTTAAAATCCCACATATGAAAATGATTCAACAAAAAAGTAACTTTAAAATAAAGAATTATAAGTTGAAATCACACCTTAGATATCATATCCTATGGTTCCCTATAGGAAAACATGGACATGAATGATTAAACATTCTCTCAAAGATGAATAGAGAGTGATCAAGAACACTATCATTGGAAGTTTACCCATTAAAAAATCCTAATTATGTGATGGGTCAAAATAACATTGATAAATATAAACAAATAATTATTTTTAGGATCCTTATAATAGAGTTGAGTAAGTAATTTACTTCCTTGAATAAGAATATAATGAAATATAGTTACATGATGTATATCTATTTTATACGCACAATTTCATCCTCATAATATTACCAAAATATTATGTTAATTCCTATGAATAATCTTGAGTATAAAAGATCACACAAATCATAAAGGATATATATATCATAAAACAGAGGTCCAAAATTAAGGGCATACTTCCACATTAATAAATCTATACATAAACATGATCCCAATAAACGTCTCCGAAAAAGTTCCTTAATAACCAATTATCACATCACATAAAACCTCAAAATGTGTGTATAAAATCATGAACTTATGGTTATCTATAAAAAAATGTCGTGCTCTCCAGAGCTTCCATCACATCACGAGATGTATCAATATCAACTACAATAGAAACAAAATATTTTTCCAAACATTTTTGTTTCCGGTCAAACTAACTTCCTCCCTGTATAATTAACATCAAACACATATTTTCATAATGTCTCAATGCATTGTAGCTAAAGAATCTTACTATGTACTAGATATCTGTTGTATCATTATGGGATTGTTTAGGTCCATTTTCATTGAAGCCATGAACCATGTGACAAAACATACCACACCGGTTACACTCTCCAAATCTAGACATACATTCACCAGAATTTATTTTACTACAATTGGAACACATTTTGGGGTTACCTATTGAATTATTAGTTTTTTTGTTCTCCATTTCCTAGCACCGTAACCATTTTATATTATTATCATTTCATGTAACATAAGTTTCCGCACACTCCATTTCAATTTTCTCTAGATAATGAACCACATTTTAAATACATTTAAATTCTTTTGAGGAAATATATATTCATATCCTTGGTTTCAATATTGAGTAAAATCTATTTATTTTACTTTCAATGTCTCGAATAAAATATGAAACAACCTGGAAAATCTTGTGATGTTTACATCATATGAGGCCACTAAATAGTTAATATTTCTCATTAATTCCAATAAATGTTTTTCCATCCTATGACAAACAACCTTAGGGAAATATTTATTAAGGAAAATATCCTTAAATTCATCATATTCCATGGTATCAAGATCATTTATCTCTATAGTATTCTTAAATAATGATCACCATCGATCAGTAGCACCTTCAAAAAAAAAGATGGAAAGAGTTACCTTTTGGCGTTTTGAACATCCCATGAATTCAAATATCATATCTGGGGTATTGATAAATCCTTTAGATTCAACTAGGACAGATGATCCTATGAATTATGGGGGATGTTTCCTCAAAAAAGGTTCCACTACTAACATATTATTTTGTGGTTAATTGGGAAAATCACATTCATGGACACCCGTACCATTTATTTTCTGAGTCAACTACTCCATGACTGCAAATAAATATTCAATTACAATTATCACCACTTCATGTAATTGATTTGAATGGTTTTTATCCACTCAATGCCTTCCCATTACAATTTTGTTAATTCGTATATGGAAAACCATTCTGGTGAGATATAGTTTAGATAAAGCAACAAGGTAATCTTAAATTGCAACATCATATAAACTTATCCACAATGTAAAATCCTCTGAAGGAATAAAATTAACACCATCCTAACCTGTAATGTTATCTATACTTACCTTTTAAACAAACTATAAGGTCGTAGACTTAAATGATACATAATATTGAGTTAAGACAGCAGTTCACATTGAGGGTTTTATCAGATTTGGAGAATTAGTGAATTAGTCCATAACTATTACATAAAAAACATAGAAATACAAATTGGGCACATACAACAATATTAGTTTCCTTAATAACATAAAATATTCTAAAATGAATAATGGTTTTGTTTCATGTTTAGTCATCAATGATTTTCATTGATTCCATAATTGACTCTATTCTCACTTAAATCCATCGAAAAAATTTAAAAACATAGGATGAGCATACAAATCTCAATAAGGGAGATAAAAATATAGATAAACCATTAGTTTAGTTAAAACCTGATAACCCATTTAAGTTTATTATGAAAAGGCGAAACAAAATATTTTAACATGAATAACAATCATAATGTTTACTCAAAGGAAGACACTAAAACTAATAACAAGAAACTAAAACGGCTTTAGGTGACTAAGAGAGTCATATACATAAAACCCATTCAAACATATTATAATTGAAATAACCATATGGTTTGATTCTAAATTATTGATCTTTAATTGAGATCAACCTGTATATAAGCTGTATCGGGCTAACTTGTGAGCCATAATGGGACTCATCCCATCGTATAAGCTGTGTTGGGCTTACCTATGATCTATAATGGGGATGAACCCTTCTTAAAACCTCTATCAAGATCAACTGTGAGGTATAATGGGGTTCAAACCCTCTTATAATCACTATTGGGATCACTCTTTTCATATAATTCTCATATACCATTTAATTAATAAGACATGTTCATCACAATAACTAATTTTTGAAAGCATATTCTAATCCCATATAAAAAACATTTCCTTATAAAAATTCCATTTTAATTTGAGAACCCATTTTAATTAACAAGATTCCAAAATAAAGTAATAAGGGATTTATATTCATTTTAAAACACATTAATCCTTATTGTGGAATCCAAATATCAAATAACAGTTATGGTGGTGTAGAAGTCATTGTCGCCATATACAATGTCAAAAATTCGTTTATTCATTTTCAAAATAAAGTAAAAAAGATTATTATAAAAATATTACACTTGAAAAATTTTATTTAAATTCAATATTAACATAAAATTTCCTATTTATTACTTTTATAAATATATAAAAAATATGTAATTTAATATTAGGGATATATTTTTCGAGAAATAAATCATTAAATGATCAAGGTGTCATGTACCACATTGAACATTTAAATTTTAATCTGCATGATTTAAAAAATAAAATAATTATAGATATAAAAAGTACTTGAAATTTACTAGTGTCATCATATAAACCTTATAAAATAATAAAGGTGCATCTTATCATGAAATTCCTCAATTAATGGAGATTGAGACGAAGTCCCATACATTATATTTTCCTTGTCTCGTTCGTTCATTAATGTTATGAATAATAAAATTAGGATATTTTATAATTTCATTAGAACCATTTTAAGGTTTATTATTCATTTTATATCACTTATTAATTTTTTTTAAATTACTTAATTATTTGAGTTTATATTAGATATTTTGTCGATGTTCAGTATTTTAGTCAAAAATGAACATGTGTTGATGGAAATTAACCATGTGGTCATAAGTCCATTAATCATTTAGAAGTATTAATGATTTAAATATCATATATATAAACTATATATGTATTTATAATAGTTCGTAACATTTGGAGATAATAAATGAAATGCACCGTTAATGGAGATGGTGGGCCGTACATAAGCATGAACGCTACTTTCATTTCTTTGTCATATTAATGGAATATAAAATTAAAAGATATATAGTTATATTATAATTAAATTATAATATCTATGTTATATATGTTAAATAATTTCATTAACTCCATCCATTATACTTTCCATGAATGTCATTAACTAGTCATATAACATTGTGGGGGCGGTAGTCCACATTTCCTTAAATGAAATTATCGTATTTACACAATATGGAATTCATAACGGTATGTTGTAAATAAAAATTAAATAGTTATATATAAAATATAAATAAAATATATATCATATATTAAAAAAATCCATAATATTTTCCACCAGGAGATGTGGTTGGAGAAATTTTAATAATCATTGTTTCGTTAAAAATTAGATCACCGTACACCAAAACAGTATGTTCTATATCAATTAGATGGAGGTGTGTGTATTTTTAGGTCAAAACCCTAGAATAATAACATAATAGTATATTGAGGATACTTTTGTTGTTATATAATAATTGAATAAATATATGTTTGGGGGTTGGATGAGGAAAATAAATGAAAGGAGCTTGATAGAAGACATTACCAATAAACTGGGTAACACTTTTTATTTTAGCCAAAAGGATTTATTCAATTGATTTATTTGCAAGGTAAGGATTATATAAGGAAGTTAGGGATTTTGGGAGATTATTTTAAAAGAATTTGGTTGAGATAATTGTATGTATAGGTCTGATTAAGTGGGTTTAGTTAGTGACCATTTATAAGAGGGAGGAGGTGAACTTTTTGAATGTCTTGAAATATTATTTTATTTTATATAAATTTTCGAATAAAAATAGTACGAATATGTAATGTTTATATTGTAAGGGGAGTATGGGAATAAATACTCTCAACCAATAGGTTTTATACATGTTTTGGTCCAATAATTAACATTACCTATTAGATTTAGCCCTTAATTAAAAACATTAACTCTTACCATGTCTTCATATATTTTTATAATATATGGTTACTATAGTCACTATAAAATTATAATAGAACCATTTGTGGATCATTATTTAAATTTTTAGCATTATATAAGTAATTTTGACAAATCTTATATTTTAGGACTATTATATCATTTAATAAAATACAATTTTTTTTAAACTCATTTATGTCAATTTGGACAGTATTTAGAAAATTATTTTTTCTAAAGCCATAACAACTTTATTACATTAAAAAAAAGACCTTAAATCATCTTTAACATGTAATTATAATCCAAAAATTCATGTATGGAATCAACATGTTCACATTACATTTATTTTAATATTCATAATAACAATTATTTGAATTAATCATTAATAATGTAATAGCTTCATCGACATGGTGTAATAAATATAAATATTTATTTAATGTCTAAAAATTATTAATAAAATACGATGATGTAGGAATTTTTTTTATCTTTCTAAATTTTATTTATAGTCTAATATATCCTTTAAATAATCCAAATTAAAATTATTTTATTTAGTATATATATGTTTATGTTATATTTCCCTTTTAATTAAATTAAATATTATAAAAGGTTATTACCACATCCACATGGATCTAGGGAGTCCTACATTTGACCCAATGATGATCATGGTCAAACATATATCATCTAATAGGATTCAGAAATTTATTAGGGTAGTTTTATAGTATTATAATATTATTTTTTACCCTTATTTTCTTGATTTACATTTTAACCATGGTTAAAAATAATAATGGAATATGTTACTATTCATAATTTTCTGTCACGACCCGTCCACGGGGCCCATGCCGTGACTACCCCAAGCCCCCCTTCCATAGGCGAGGGGCTGGCGACTAGCACCAAGGCGTAAATCTCGGTAAAAGGGAATTCATTGCCTTTGTAAAGAAAACAAACTCCAATGAGTAAGCAAACAAAAGTAAACACTAAGTAAAACATCTGGGTACAACAGTAAGTGCGGAAAAGGTAAATGGGCCAGAATACAAACCCAAAACAGAAAGTAAAGTACAATTGGAACGGGAAAACAACAACTGAATGTAAAGCTGCAGCCTCGAGTCGTCCACTGGAAATCCCACCTGAATGGTGGGTACAGATAGCCTCCACAACTCCTTGGGTCCAACCGTCCGCTCTGAGTACGTTCCGTCCAGTGGTCCACCTCCAGGTACCGTCCTACTCTGCACGCCTCAACCACGATTAGCGTTGTCTGTCGTCTGTAACCAACACAATGTAGTGCGGGCATAGCCCGTGCATGGGTGAGTGTAAGCTACTTAGTAGGGACCCCGAGACTCCCGAAGGTCTCCCAGAATCCACAAAGGATAAACCACAAAGGAAAGAGGCAATCACGAAGTAATATCCGACACTTCTTAGGTATATTCCCATACATATACCTAAGTCATAAATTCTAGTTCGCTCCAACCTCCGAGCCCGAGTACAACCCAATCCACACAAGAAAGAAAAACGTAATCCACACAGGATAGCACAACACAATCCACAAAAGAAAGCAAAAGAGAATTCACCTCACAGAGGTATACTTCTTCGAATGACAATACAGATGATCAGATATAGCCACTGATTCATCTAAGACGTCACACCCACAAAGGATCAAAAGTTACTAACCCCTGCAATGACCCACAATGGATCTGACCCACATAGGATCGATAGATAACTAACCCCCGCAATGATCCACAAAGGATCTAACACACACAGGATCGATAGGTTACTAACCCCCGCAATCACCCACACAGGATCTGTAGGCACTGGCCCATAGAGGACCGCTGAGTGCTGAACCACACAGGATCAGACCCACACATGAACTATAGCACCGATCCACGTAGGATCGCTGAGTGTTGTAGTCGTCGCCGTCGAATCCACTGAGGATCTCTGAATAGTCGTCGCCGTCGTCGGAGTCGCAGCCAGATCTAGGGTTCCCGCACACAGCAAGCTCGTTCGGGAGGGTCCGCTCCACGAGCCGAGAGGATGATACATCAACTGACACAAATTTCTGGAGTTGATGTATCCAAAAGTTCCGTATTGACAACAGGAAATCAATGTCACAGACGGCGCGTCAATTGGACGCCCGGTCTAGAAGTTATTGTCTTTTTCATCCCATGGGCCCGGTTGGTTTTTAAGTCAATACCAAACCGACCATACTCCAACTATGTCCAAACCTCGAACGGAGTAAGCCAAAAGGTCCGTCTCACATAGAGTAATCCAACAAAGCTGACAGCATGTAAATCAGACGTCCGGAGCTCAAGTTATAAGCATTTCCGCTGTGAGGGCCCGGTTGGTGTCGTGTATGAACCAACCCGGCCTAACCCAAAGTTCTCCAAAACCTTGAGTTCAATATGTCGAACCGACCGGCTCAATACAAGGATCGCATCGCCACTGACGGTGCATCAATCAGAGGTCTATAGCCCATGATATGGGCAAAAGACTGAAAATGGTTCGGTAATAGGGGGTTCGGGCCCGGACCAACCTGGCCCGATACCCCCAGGGTCTGCCCTAACCGGGTCGACCCAAACCGGGTCCGGGTCCGGCCTACTTGTGTGCATCCCGGCCCGGCCTGGCGGTTCGGTTCGGTGGACTGGCCAGGGCAGCCACCCGGCGCGCGGCATGCCGCAAGGGGTTCGTCCGAAGGACCGAACCATTTCAAGGCGGGGGAACTGCGCCAACGTGAATTAAACCGCGACCCATTTATTGGGGCCGTTCAGCTGGCCGGCCAGGGGTTACGACCCCTGGGACTCTCCTCGAACCGGCTGGCCCGCACCGGCCGGCCGGCTGCGCCACCACGGGACCGACAAAGGCTGGTCCCCTTGCTCTGATGTCGGCGGCCCGGTACCAGCCGCCGGTTCCGCTGCTCCGCAACAACACAGAACCGGCCGCGACCTTGATTCGTCTGGCGCGGCGCAACGATGTCGCGCCCCTCCACCGCGGACCCGCTCCGGCCATGGTGCTTTGGTGGTTCTCTGGTGCGGCGCGACGACGCCATATCATTAGTTTGTTTTTCAACGGTGCAGCGTGACAGCGCCGCTTCTTGGTTTGCCTTCAACGGCATGGCGCAACGGCAGCGCGCTTCTCTCCCTTTTCATAACAAAATTCCACGCCGTGCTTCGGCACCGTGTTGCCTTGACCGCCGCAACAAAACCAACAACCAAAAAGGGGAAGTGTGTTGGCCATGTTCATGCGGTCCGACCTCCTCCCGTTATCACAATAGCAGGCGGTTCGAAGAAAAGGAGAAAGCGACGGAAGATTTCATGAACGAAAAAATAAAATAAAACCCTACCTCAACGCTTTCGTCAAACGAGCGTTCGTCGTGGAATTAGCCATCGTGGAAGAAGAGGTTCGCCGCGGAAGATGAATATCACCGCGGAAGAAGAGGTTCGCTGTTGGCATTGGGTAATCTCCGAGGAAGGTGTCTCTTGCCGTCGGAGGATGGAATTCTTCGTTGGTGGTAGAGTGTTATTCGCGTTCTTCGTTGGCGGTAGAGCTTTCTTCACATTCTTCTTCAAAGAACGAAGAATCTTCTCTTTATAATCCAATTGGTTTCACAAAAGACAACCCCCAACAATAATAAAATAAGTCCTCTTATTATTTTATTATCAACCTAAGAATTTGAAAAACAAAATGTAAGAAACGAACAATTAATTCGAGGAATTAATTTTAAAAATTTAACTTCCCAATTTAATGGGGCGTTTCTTAACCAGGAAAACACACGGTTAACTTTCATTAAAGAAGGGGGTTTGCGGGTGCGATACATAAGAGAGAAGAAACGGTGGGGATCATGCAGGCCCCACCTCAAAAATATCCTACCAAGTGGGTAGGATATTGTGGGTCCTACCTTATCCTCTTAACATAGCGTAAGTGGATTTATGTGAAATAAAATAAAGTTGTCGCACCACTTTATTATATTTCTTAACTTAACCCCAAAAATTAAAAACCACATCCAAGAAAACTCAACTCCGGAAAAGGCATTTATAAGCAATTACCGGCACTGTGAAACCATCAGTGCCCTCCAAATTCAATTCTGAGCACCGGATCAGAAGTTAGAAAAACCCACTCATTCGTTCACTAAACGTACCTGAGCTTAAATTCGGAAACAGATTCTGGGCACACCGGGCCTCGGAATGAGGTGCCTTCAGAAACAGCGTTCGTGTAAAATTCCAAAGAAAATTAAGAAAAAACGTTCCTTGAATTTTACGGGACTTTACATCACTCCCTCCTTAGGGCTTTACGTACCTCATAAATATACATCAAAACTAGGGAATCAAAAGTGGGTACTGAGCACGCATCTGAGCCTCCCACTCCCAAGGGCTCTCCTGGAGCTTCCCGTGCTGCCCTCTGATGTGCACCAGAGGAATTGATCATCCACGTAGGACCCGCTCCTGTCGATCCTCGATCTCCACAGGGACCTCCGCAAACGCCACCTCATCATCAATATCTAGCTCCCCATGGTCAATGATATGCGTCGGGTCGTGCACGTATCTCCTCAGAGGAGATATGTGGAAGACGTCGTGCACCCGGTGCAACTGAGGTGGGAGTGCCAGGCGATAAGCCACCTCGCCAATCTTGCTGAGGACCTGAAATTGTTCGATGAAGTTTGGAGACAACTTGCCGCCACTGCCAAATCTCTGTAATCCATGTCGAAGTGAGACCGGAAAGATGATGTGGTCGCCATCCTCGAACTCCAGTGGCCTCCGCATTCTATCAGCATAAGACTTCTGCTAGCTCTGAGCTATACTCATCCGCTCCTGGATGACCTGGACCTTCTCCATCATGGCCTAGACCATCTCCGGTCCCACAAAGTGCTAACTCCCCAGGGTCTGTCTAGCACAAAAGAGATCTACAAGGTCGGCCGTACAATTCCTTATATGGTGCCATCCCGATGGTGTAGTGGTAGCTATTGTTGTACGCAAACTCCACCAAGGGTAGGTGGTCCTCCCAGCTGCGACCAAAGTCGGGGACACATGCGCGGAGCATGTCCTCGAGAGCATGAATGGTCCTCTCCGTCTGACCATCCGTCTGAGGGTGAAAGGCGGTGCTTAGACATAGTTGGGTCAAGAACGCCTCATGCAACCCCTTCCAAATCCAAGAAGTAAAGTGAGCATCTCGATCGGAGTCAATAGATGATGGCACATCGTGAAGCTGTAAATCTCCTGAACGTAGAAATGTCCCAATCTCTCCACTAAGCCCTGCTCTCTGATGGTTAGAAAGTGTGCCGACATGGTGAGTCAGTCGGAAATCACCCAAATGGAGTTGTGACCTCTAGAAGTACGTGGAAGTCCAGTCACGAAGTCCATATATATCCCATCCCACTTCCCCTCCAGGACCTCCTAGGGATGTACCAAGACTGCTGGTACCTGGTGCTCTATATTCACCTACTGGCGGGTGAGGCATCGAGAAACGAACTCTGCCACTACCTCCTTCATTCCCGGGCACCAGTGCTGTCATCTGAGATCCAGGTACATCTTCGCCACTATAGGATGTACCACCAAAGGATAAGTGTGAAACTCTCTCATCAGCTCCTCCATTAAAGCAACTTGTACCAAGGTACGTCCTGTAAAAATGACGTCGTGCTCTCCTCCTATGGAGAAACCACCATGTGCCTATCTTGAGGATATCTGCGCATGTCGCGTCTCGTAGTCAGCATCCCCACGCTGTGTCTCTCTGACCCGCTGCAGTAGTGGATGAGTGAATATAAGTGACTGAAGGAAGGATGCTCCATCTCTATCCACAAAGTATATCTGAAAAGCGGCTAGATGCTCTGTCGCCTCCTCAAATATCTGAATTCCCATTCTCCTGCTGAGAGCATCGGCTACTACGTTCCCCTTCCCAGGAGTATAGTCTATCTCAATGTCATAGTCCTAGAGGAACTCGATCCATCTCTACTGTCTTAGGTTTAGGTCATTCTGAGAGAAGATGTACATGAGACTCTAATGGTCAGAAAAGACTGTAAAGCGCTCATCAATCAGATAGTGTCGCCATGTCTTCATAGCGAAGACCACTACGTCTAACTTCGGGTCATGGGTAGTGTAGTTTTGCTCATGCGGCCTCAACTAACATGATACATAGGTGATCACTGCCCACTCCTGCATTAGGATAGATCTGAGTCCAGTCCCTGATGCATCGCAGTTGACTATGTACCCTACTCCCTCCTCCGACAACCTCAAGATAGGTGCACTGGTCAATCTCCGTCTCAACTCCTGGAAGCTCTGCTGACATCTGTCTGACCTCACAAAGGGTTTCCACATCTTCTTCAAAGCTGAGAGTGGTTCTACAACCCTGGATAAGTCTTTCACAAATCTCTGGTAGTATTCATCTAGCCCCAAGAATCTCCGCACCTCCGTCACACACCTGGGAGGCTCCTAAGCTAGTACTGCCTGGATCATCACGAGATCCACCGCAACTCCCACATCAGAGATGATGTGACCCAAGAAGTGGACCTCACGTAACCAGAACTGGCACTTGTAGATCTTTACATAAATCTAGTGTTCTCAGAGTGTGTCTAGTACAACCCGTAAGTGGTAGGCGTGCTCCTCCTCAGTGGTTGAGTATATCAAAATTTCATCGATGAAGGCTACGACAAATCGATAGAGGTATGGCTGAAATATCCTGTTCATGAGGCCCATGAACACTAATGGAGCATTTATTATGCCGAATGGCATAACCAAGAACTCATAGTGGCCATACCGACATCTGAAGGTCATCTTCTTCACGTCCTTGTCCCGAACTCTGAGCTGATGATAGCCTGACCTGAGGTCTATATTTGAGAACCACCGTGCTCCCTTGAGCTGATCGAAGAGGTCATCAATCCTCAGTAGTTGATACTTGTTCCTTACTGTCACCTAGTTCGGGTGAAGATAGTCGACACACAGTCATAAGCTCCCGTCTGCCGTCTTGGCGAACAATATTGGGGAAGCCCAGGGTGAAACACTAGGTCTGTTGAATCCCTTGCCCTACAAGTCCTCCAACTGTACCCGTAGCTCTCGAAGATCAGCGGGTGCCAACTGATATGATGGAGTTGATAAGGGGGTTGTCCCGGGGTACAGGTCAATATAAAAGTCTACCTCTCTGCAAGGAGGTAGTCCTAGAAGGTCGTCGGGGAAAACGTCCGCATACTGATCCACCACTGCAGGAAAACAAGGACTCTGCCCGTCAACTGCTCCTAGGATGAGGCTAGCCAACTGATGAGTGATGGGTTGTCCTATCCTCTGCAAGAGTCCATCCTGTCCTGTGAAGGCTCCCTTCTCACCGGTGAAGGTGAACATGCTCCCATCGGTGCGTACACATCGTACCTTGCGCCTAATACAGTCAATCTGAGCATGGACTGTAGATAACCAATCCATACCGAAGATGATGTCATAAGGCCTCGACGCCACTACAAGAAGATCCTAGCCGAAGCTCTCGCATACTAGTGTAAGCTCACACTGCCGAGACTTGTGCGTAATCATCGAGTCTGCTCCCGTAGGAGTCTCTAGCTGTAAGGATCATGCCAAAGGCTCTGTCGAAATCTCCGAGCTCTGAAAAAGGGAAGCGGCTATGAAAGAATGACCTGCTCCTGTGTCTATAAGAACTGCAGCAGGAGTGGAATAGACACAGATTGTACCTCGAATCATCTTGATCGCGCCTGGTCATAGGCCTCCGCTTCCTAGAGTTGTGTCTATCTCTACCCACTAGCTCCAAGTGGTCTGGGTGGACCTCCTAGTGGTGGTGTTGGTAGAGCCTCAAAGCGTTTCCCACCACCTGCTGCTCGACCATCTCCTCTTCCTCGTCAGCTTGCTCCCTGAGGACTGCCACGGTCGACCCTCTGCCTCTGCCTGGGTGGACCCTCAACTATCTGCTGCTCCTCGGCACGGTGGGTCGGGCAGTCATGAGCAATGTGGCACTGCCCGCCGCATGTGTAGCACTGTCTGCCTCTCGAAAGACTGGCTCCGAGATGTGTGCCCTGCACTGTTGAGCCAGTGTCCTGAGGTCGTCTGCTTGATGGTCTGGTCTGCCTGGACCCATGAGTCATTCGTCGACTGCCTGCTGCAGAAGACTCTACTACATGCCACCCTGCGGTGGGTCTCTCTTCTGGTGTAGACTCAGCAAGGATGCTCTTGATCAGAAGAGCTTGCTCCAGTACTCATTCCTGAGTCGGAATGCTGGGGGAGATCAGCGATTCCCTGATCTCATGCCTCAATCCTTGCTCAAAGGTCCGGGCCTAGTAGAATGGGTCCCATACCATGTCTGTCGGGTAGCGCGAGAGATCGGTAAATCTCACCGAGTACTGGGCGACCGTCAAGCTTCCCTATCGTAGCTGTAGAAGCTCCTGGATGCATAGTGAACGGAGGGTGGCTGGGACAAACTCCGCGCGGAAAAGCCTCTCAAAGTCCGACCAGAGAAGAGATGCCTCATCGTGCACCTGGAGCATCAAGCTCCACCATCTGCCTGCTGCCACGTGCAGGAGGCTTGCTGCGAGGATCACCATGAGGTCTGCTGGTGTCCTCACTAACCTAAAAACCCGTACAACTGCCTCCAGCCAGTCCTATGCTGCCGGGGGGTCCGTCTCCCTATGGAACATGGGCGGTCGCTGATGCTGGAACTTGTGCAGTGCACTAAGGTGACGTGCATCGTCAACGGCCAGGGCTGGTAGCATCGGTGGCTCGGCGGGTAGTGGTACAACTGGTGCCTCTACTGTCAAAGGGCCATGTACCGAGGCCTCGTTGCTCGGTGGGCTGTCGTCATGCACAACTCTCGGAACCCTAGCTGGCTGCCATCTTGGGGCCATCTTGAAACGAACTGGTGCGCCACGGTAAGAACAGTATACCTGGTGAGCTGACACAAATTAATCACAAAGAAAACTTGAATCACACATGAAATCAATTTTTTCATGCATTAAGTCAGAAATCAGAAGTCAGGGACCTAGTGTATGGATAAGTCGGCCTCCGCACCAACACTGGACACCCTATACTAATAACCACACTCAATACTCTTAACACTATTATTTCACATAGAAAAGGATCAGAGTCCAAAGTTCTGTGTTAGAACCGAACTCCTCTGATACCAATTTGTGACGACCCGTCCTCGGGGCCCATGCCATGACTACCCCAAGCCTGCCTTCCATAGGCTAGGGGCTGGCGACTAGCACCAAGGTGTAAATCCCGGTAAAAAGGGAAGGCGTTGACTTTGTAAAGTAAACAAACACCACAGAGCAAGCAAGTAGAAGTAAACACTATTTAAAACAACTGGGTACAACAGTATGTGCGGAAAAGGTAAATGGGCCAGAATACAAACCCAAAACTGAAAGTAAAGTACAACTGGAAAGGGAAAAAAAACTGAAAGTAAAGCCGCAGCCTCAAGTCGTCAACTGGAAAAACCAACAGAAGGGTGGGTACAGATAGCCTCCACAACTCCTCGGGTCCAACCATCCGCTATGAGTAAGTCCCGCCTAGTGGTCCACCTCCAGGTACTGTCCTACTCCGCACGCCTCAACCACGATCAGCGCTATCCGTCGTCTGCAACCAACACAACGTAGTGCGGGTATAGCCCATGCAGGGGTGAGTATAAGCTACTAAGTAGGGACCCCGAGACCCTAAAAGGTCTCCCAAAATCCACAAAGGGCAATCTACAAAGGAAATATGAAATCACGATGTAATATCTGACACTGCTTAGGTATATTCCCATACATATACCTAAGTCATAAATTCCAGTTCGCTCCAAACTCTGAGCCCGAGTACAACCCCGTGCACACAGGAAAGAAAAACGTAATCTAGAGAGGATAGCACAACACAATCAACAAAAGAGAGCAAAACAGGATTAAGCTCACATAGGTATACTTCTTCGAATGACGATAGAGATGATCAGATATAGCCACTAATTCATCTAAGCCGTCAGAACCACAAAGAATCGAAAGGTAATAACCTCAGAAATGACCCACAAAGGATCTGACCCACACAAGATCGATAGATAACTAACCCCTGCAATGACCCACAAAAGATATGACCCACACAGGATCAATAGGTAACTAACCCCCGCAATGACCCACACAGGATCAGACCCACACAGGATCTGTAGGCGCTGGGCCACACAGGACCGCTGAGCGCTGACCCGCACAGGATCGGACCCACACAATATCTGTAGCACTGATCCACGTAGGATCGCTGAGTGATGTAGTCATCGCCGTTGAATCCACTGAGGATCTCGGAACAGTCGTCGTCGTCTTTGGACTCGCGGCCAGCTCTAGGGTTCCCGCACATAACAAACTCGTTCGGGAGGGTCCACTCCACGAACCAAGAGGCTGATACATCAACTGACAGAATGTCCGGAGTTGATTTATCCAAAACTTCCGTATTGAAAACAGGAACTCAACGTCACAGACGGCGCGTCAATCGGACGCCCGGTCTGGAAGCTATTGGCTTTTTCGTCCAAGGGGACCGGTTGGTTTTTAATTGAAAACCATCCCGACCATACTCCAACTGCGTCCAAACCTCGATCAGAGTAAGGCAAAAGGTCCGTCTCACTTATAGAAATCCAACAAAGTAGATGACACGTCAATCATACATCCAGAGCTCATGTTATAAGCGTTTCTGCTCCGAGGGCCCGGTTGGTTTTGTGTACGAACCAACCCGCCCGAACCCAAAGTTCTCCAAAACCTTGACTGCGATATGCCAAAACGACCATCTCAATCCAAGGATTTCATCTCCGCTAATGATGCATCAATCGAAGTTCCATAGCCCAAAATATGGGAAAAAGACCGAAAATGGTTTGGTAATAGGGGGTTCAGGCGCGGTCCGACCCGGCCCGGCTGGGCGCGGCCCAGCCTAGAAGTCCGGTTCGGCGAATCGGTCAGGGCAGCCGCCCGGCACGCGGCGCGCTGGCGCGCCGCCAGGGGATCGGCCGAACGGCCGAACCATTTCGGGGCAGGGGCACTGACCCGACATGAAGTAAACCGTGGCCCCTTTAATGGGGCCGCTCAGCTAGCCAGCAAGGGGTTACAACCCGCGGTGCTCTCCTCGAACAGGACAGCCCACACCGACCGGCCGGCTACACCACCAGGGGACCGGCAAGGGCCGGTCCCCTTGCTACGATTCCAGCGGCCCGGTACCGGCTGCCGGTTCTGCTACATTGTAGCGGCCCGGAACTAGCCGCGACCTTGATTCGTCTGGCGCAGCGCGACGGCACCACGCCCCACCGTCGCGGCCCTGCTCCAGGCTCGGTACTTTGGTGGTTCTCCGGTGTGGTGCGACGGCGCTGCATCTTTAGTTCGTTTTTCAATGGCGCCGCGTCTTGGTTTTCCTTCAACTGCGTGGCACAATGGCGCCACACTTCTCCCCCCTTTCCTTAACAAAATTCAGCGCGGTGCTTCGGCACTGCATTGCCTTGACCGCCGCAACAAAACCAATAACCAAAAATGGGAGGACTGTCAGCCGTGTGCATGCGGTCTGACCTCTTCCCTTTATCATGATAATAGGCAGTTCATAGAAAAGGGGAAAGCGATGAATAATTTCACGAACTAACAAATAAAATAAAACCCTACCTCAACGCTGTCGTCGAAAGAGCGTTCGTCGCGGAATTAACCGCCGTGAAAGAAGAGGTTTGACACGGAAGAAGAAGGTCGCCGCGGAAGAAGAGGTTCACCGTTGGCATTGGGTGATCTCCTAGGAAGGCGTCTCTCACCGCCATAGGTTGTCGTTCTTCGTTGGTGGAAGAGTGTTCTTCGCATTCTTCGTTGGCGGTAGATCGTTCTTCGCGTTCTTCATCGAAGAATGAAGAATCCTATCTTTGTTGCACCAATGGTTTCACACAACACAACCACCAAAAATAATAAAATAAGCCCTCTTCATATTTTATTATCAACTTAAGAATTTTAAAAACAAAAGGTAAGAAACGAACTATTAATTTGAGGAATTAATTGTAACAATTTAACTGCCCAATTTAATGGGGAATTTCTTAACCAGAAAAATGCAAGGTTGACTTTCATTAAAGAGGGGGGGGGGGGGGGTTGCAGGTGCGTTACTTAGGAGGGAAGAAATGGTGTGGATCATGCGGTCCCCACCTCACAAATATCCTACCAAGTGGGTAGGATATTGTGGGTCCTACCTTATCCGCTTAACTTAGCTTAAGTGGCTTTAAGTGAAATAAAATAAAGTTGTCGCACCACTTTATTTTATTTCCTAACTTAACCCCAAAAATTAAAAACCACACCCGAGCACATGCAACTCTGGAAAAGGCGTTTCTAAGTAATTATCGGCGCTGTGAAACCATCGGTGCCCTCAGAATTCGATTCCGAGCACCGGTTGAAAAGTCAGAAAAACCCGCTCGTTCGTTCACAGAACGTACCTGAGCTAAAATTCGGAAAACGATTCTGGGCACACCGGGCCTTAGAATCAGGTGCCGTCAGAAATTGTGTTCTTGTAAAATTCCAAAGAAAATTAAGAAAAAAATTTTCTTGATTTTTATATGTCTTTATATTTTCAATAATAAAGGTTACCTATTTAAATAATTTGGACCTTATTATTTTATATATATAATCCACTTTTTTCAAATTAAAAACACATTATTGGATGAAATTAATTCCTATTGTCAAAGAAGAAAAAGGGTTTTTAAGAAGTAAAAACTCTCAAAATATTTACAAGTGTTTAGGTTCAATTTAAATGTGAAATTAATTTTAATTTCATCAAATGAATTAAATGATACTAACAAAATATTATTAAACTTTAAAACATATTTAATGTATGATATCACTTTGTAATTAGATTATATTAAAGGCATTTTTGGATTAAAATTCTGTATTTTTCACAATTAATAATAATATGGTTTTTATTAAAAAAATATCAACATTTCAACCAATGTAAATAATGATATCCCACTACTAAAGAAGATATTTATTCTATCAAATAGAACATATAATAGTTATTTTTTTTAAAAGGGTTCGCCAGCAAAAGGAGGTAAAATGATCATTTAAAAATATTGAAGTATTTTATGCTAAAAATTGGATTCATTATGATTTTTATCCTCTTAAATTCATTGGATAAATGAAAAAACATTTAACAAATGTGTAAAATCATAATATAAAAAATTATATACATTCCCACCAATAAAAAGTCAAGGCGTTAACTATCATTTAAAATGATAATATTATTGATTTATTATTTTTCGGTATAACTTAGTGTTGTGTGAAATGTACGATTTAAGAGGAACCCATTATTGGGGGTAAGGTATGCAATCATAAAAAGTGTACCATTTTATTATAATTTTAATATTAAATTCAAAAATATTAATAGATAGAAAAATTTAATATTCAATAAATAATTATGATGTCACAATAATGATGAGAAATCATTTACTATTATAATATTATGTTTATAAAATTATTTTCTATGGATATACTATATCAACACATAATTAATAAATTAATAAAACAACCTTATTTTGTAAAAAAACATTAAAACATTCAAATTATTAACTTTATCTTTATGGATTATGTATAAAAAACTCACGGATGAAATTTGAAAAATAGTAAATTAATATAAATCAACCCTAAGAGTTTATTTAATGTCCTTTTAAAAATTCAGTTTTTATGAAGAAAGAATATGAGAAATAGAATTATGAAACCCATAAAATTGTTTAAAAATCAAAACACAAATGTGTAAAATTGTAAGAACTAATAATGTGAAGGGCTATTTATGAAGATTATAAAAGAATATATGCATTATTTAGTTTATTAATTAATTTATTGATATATATATGTATATGGTATAGGAGGTTAATGTATGTTCTTGGAATTCCGGAAAAGTTGTATGGGTTTTTTACATCTCAAATTATTCTCATTATGACATGTTTTGTAATATGCACCAAATTTATTTTATGTGTTGTATACATATCCTATTTTAGATGTTATATCACAAAATTATTTTGTTCATGGTATTTTAAGATCATAATGAATCTTTTTTTAATATTTTATGATTGAATATTTACCCAATACATAATTGGTATTTTCCATCTCAATTATCATTAATTTTATATCAGGATGTCATAACAACAAATATTCTTTTTTTGGTTCATATATTATTAAGGATTACATTAACCATGGTACTAATGAAATTTAAGGGGTTTAATATTATATTGTATTTTCCCAATATCATATTCTTATAATTCAATCAGTACATTTTCCATGGTGTATAACCCATCATATGGTTTAGAAAAGTAGAAGGGTGTACAATTTCCTAGAAAATAAATCCATTTCTAGATAATTGAACATTGATGTTTATATGTTACAAATTCACCAAGTGGAATCACACTAAAAAGTGTTCTTTGAGAATTAACTCAATCATCACCTTGATTTATGATGAGTGGGTATATGAATTCACACATGGAAATACATTCATCGAGGATACGATTTGGAATATTCAAATGCTCTTAGTAAAACACGATGGCAGAATATTCATACCAATTATTTAGTAACATATAAAATTAATCTATTGAATGAAATTAGTATCTAGATTTTACAAACTATAACATTTTAGATTTACTCATCACTATATTTCATTGACAATAGAACTTCATGCTACATTGATGATAACCCATGAAATAATAGATTATTATGATATATAATCCTAGATATCACTATTATTCTATTGAATGGGATATTATTTAATATCCTTGTTTCTCATTATGGGGATAGACATTTTTTTAGAAAGAATATCCTCAAAGAGTGGTAAGAAAGATGTTGATTAATATTATGGTTAATTCCTAAGATATAATCATGTGAGGAGTAGGGTCAAGATTTGTATAGCCTATCTATTAATCGATTGGTCCTATGAGACAAAAAAAGATGGATTTTGGTTTATCCCACTCCCTATAGTAGACTAACTACTTGATAATAGTCACAATTAAAAGTAATGTGCCTTGGTATATGTAATTGAAACCTAGTTTTTTATGTCCATCATTATAAATCCATTCTTATGATATTAATGAATATCGTTATCCATGTTTTCATTTAATGTCAATGATATAACTTTACCTTATTTTGAATGGATTATGGATCCATGTTTTTCATTCATTATTTCATGCTTACTAATCCCATCTTTATTTTAAGTATTATTACATTTTATAGTACTCTATATTGATCTTTTGAGTTCACTTATAAATAATTAATTTCTTTTGTAATCCTAGATGGGGACATTATGTAGGGATATTACCAAAGGGATAATAATGAACACACAATACTTTTATTTTTTTACTTATGTTTTTCCTGTGTAGCTTACCTATGTATCTGGTCTATAATGTATACTGAAATGTTAAATACTTCTAGAACTCCTTTAGTTTCTACCAATAATGTAATTTGACTACTTGTTTTAATTTATAGATTATGATATATTACAGTTCACATCCTTATTTTTATTTCCATCCTAAAGGAATAGGATTATATGGACTAAATATTTTAGAAAACGTGGTTTGAAAATCCATCATGATTTATTGGGAACTGTCATGAAAACATATTAGAAATTTTATTTTACCATATCATGAGCTAGTTATGAGTATAACACTATAGAAATATTGAATATAATGGGTGGAATTTGGACTATATAAATATTAATAGTCAATGTATGGATATTCTATTTAAATAAGTCAAATAATCTGGAGTTGAGGCTAATAATTTCCTAACAATTTTTGGGTAGTTAACCCTCATTATGTTAGGTAGTATCACTAATATAGAGTTTATTAGTGATCTAGAATGTGATGTAGCTATGATGGATCACATCATGGGGAAAAGGAATCAACCGATCAGTGGATATTATTATACATTTGTAGATAAACAATTGATAATGTACCTAGATAAGATATTTCCCTTTTAGAGAGTATTTAAATAGAAAAATGTATCCATGGGGGTCTATCATCTGATGGGAGATGCAACCAATGGTGGTTAATAAATCAAATCACTAAAGTAGAAGATGATCTCTTGTCTAGGGAGTAAACAAAATTTTAAGGAGTAAGTATAAGTAAAATACTTTTCTTATGTAAAAATAATAGAAATTTTAAGGAAGTTACTCATCCATAGACAATGTAGGTGAAAAATGTTTTTGCGTATGAGGATAAAATTTTAAAGTTTTCTAGGAACACTATAGAATATGTATGCTGACTAGAATGTAATATTGATAATTTATTTATTCGGTTAAAGGAACAATAACAATGGGTGTTGGTCTCCTAGACCGTCTCATCATTCAAGGATCAATTATTGAGCTCTATCAAGACATAAAATGAGTTATCTTGGACTTATTCCTTCATGGGAAATCAGGAGAAGAAGAGGATAGTTGCGAAAAATAAAAAAACAGAACAAGTAATCAAATGAATGGAATAATGATATTTCAAATGTGTTATAATTATGGGAAGAAATTCCATTGGTCTTGTAATAAGGTAACAAAAGATTATTACATGCATATAGAAAAATTCCATCAAGATCACAAATGTAAGGGAATGTTAGAATATATTTATGTTTAAATATTTAACTATAGGGAGTAGAGATATTATATGAATCCATTTTCCAAACCTTAGTAGAATTTATTATTGAAAATGAAAATGGAGAATACATAATATTATAGGGATACTATGGATAAACTCATAGTTTATAATGAAATGGGGTACGTAATTTTATCATTTCATAAAAATTAGATAATTTTATATTTGATTCTAGATAATTGAAATCATTTTTATCTTTAAGGTTTTAAAAAATATTTGATAGTTCTACAGCACCATACTAAAGGAGTTATCAATTAGTACACCAAGTTGGAGCCTTATAGAAAAAATATTTTTATAATAGATCCAATTATGATGAATTGGGGTACCCAAATTGAAAATTTGGTTATTATATATATTTTTAAATTTTATATGAGGGTAAACTTCATCATTTAAATCATGTATATATCTATCCCATGTAGTTATCCGAGTTGAAATTATAGATTAATAGGAAGAATAAGTGAGGTATTAGGGTTCGGAAGGAAACCACTGAATAGAGTATGCAACCATGTACAATGTTTCATTAATTTTTTCAAGAATATTTACATAGACATCCACTAGAGTGTGATATTGACTTATCCATTGAAATAATTTTGGATGCAAGACCCATGTCTAAATATCCTCATATAATGAAACCCATCGAGTTGGTGGAGTTAAATAAATAGTTATATGAATTGAATAATAATGGTTTTATATTCCCTTGTGTTTCCCAATGGGGATCCCCAATTTTATTTGTGAAAAAGTAGGATACATCCATTAGATTGAGTATCAATTATAGGGATATCTGTTACATCACTATAGAGATTAAGTATCATATTGGATGAATTTATGATTTATTTGATCAAATTTATGGAGATTTTTTTTAATGATCAATATTCACTATATTTATCATAATATAAGGGTTAAAAAATATGAAATTTATAAGATTGAATAAAGAAAAATGTATCAACATTAGAAGTTTACAGTTTTTACTTCTAGAATAAATAATTCATCATCTTACATGATTGATTCTAATGAATTGATTAATCTATATGTATATTGATTAAATCATTGTGGTATTCAATGATGATATCATGATATACTCTATTATATATGAATAACATGAGTGTCTGCTAAAAAATATATCATAAAACCATTATAAAAAATAATATTATTTAAAATATGGTTGGGGTGAATTTAATTTAAAGTAAGTTTCATTTATTGTCATTTCTTTGTCCAATAATGTAATTGGTATTATACCCCTATGGAAAGAGGGCAGTGAATGAAAGGCATAAAACGTAGAAAATAACTGATGTATGATGTTTCATACTATTATCATGTTACTATAAATGAGTTATAATGATTTTTATTGGGTTTCCACACAATTAAATATGTTAATACACAATTGGTTTAAATTCACATTTGTAAGTGAATGTATGGAAGGATATGATGATATTGAAAGGATGCTAATTAATGAAATGGTATTAATTATATCATCTATTATGAATGGGACTGCAATTTATAGTGTTGTATCAAATAAACAACTCAATTGTCTCCTTATATATAACTATAGACTGATTTCCCATGCATAATGGAAATTGAAAATTCATGAAATAAATTTTCCAACTCATGTCATAGAGCAAGAAAGAATAATATTTTATTTGAGAATATGGTAACAATAACTCTATGGGGAATGATTAACAATATATACATACCATAGGTGTTTGAAATATATCTCATCTCAGAAGGATAACTGAATGAGATAAAGAAGAGGGTTAGAAAAATTCATGGTCTATTATTTCTTAATACACTACCACCCTAGGAGAAAAAAACATGGAAAAAGCATTGAGTAGTAGGTGTCATGGTGTTGTGACCAGAATAAATATTATAAAGGATTACATATACATATATCTTGTAATTATTCGTATGATCATTTCTATGAAAGGGCAACCATCATTAATTTTCCGTGAATTTTTTAAATCATATATACTATAATGAACCAATAGGTGCCACAAGGATGATAATTATTTATAAATGATGATTAAATCCTTGAGTTATATGAAATTGATGTAATTACTATATATTATTATAGTGTGGATGTTTTCTAATTGGTTATGTGTTCCATATTTACCAAAACTGAATAGTGAATTCCTAGATGAAGAACATAACTAAAATTCCTCAATAAACCCCGGTAAAAACAATCTAAATGAGTTTAAGAGAACTTTTCTGGTCCAATTGTATGATGTGAGAAATTATAGATTATGTGTCAATATTATTAGTATACATATAGGTAAAGGCTGAAATAAAACATCCTAAGAGATCTGTGCAACCAATTTTGATGCCTATAAGGATGTGGGATAATGTTTTAATGGACTTTTGTTAGGACTCACAAATAATCCAAGGAAGAATGATATTATATGGTCCATCATTAATCATAGGAACAATTATTCTTATTTATTTATGATATGATAATATCATACCCCTGTGCATCTTTCCCATATCTATATCAATGAAAATATTAGGATCTACAGGGAACCACTATCGATTGTATCTGATCATGACCCTTAGTTCACATCGATATGATGGATGAACATTCAAATGGGTATTAACAATATGATATTCTTAAGAACTTCATATCATCCAAAATATTATTATAAATATAAAATCATTATCCAAAAATTTGAATACATATTAAGATAATGTTATCATTACATCCAAGGGACATGGGTTCAACATCTGACATTGGTGGTGTTTTCGTACAATATGGTCTTCCATTCAAGAATCCATGTATCATTATATTTAGATATATTTGGGTTTCTGTGTCATAATTTAACCTATTGTTAATATTTTATGTAAAGTAAGATCATTTGACTATAAACTTTAGAGGATACAACTATTAATGTACAAAATATTCTATTTCATAGAAAATATAATCAATAAAGAAAAAAATTATACTTCTAATAAAATTAATGACTTGGAATATCATGTTGGGGATCAGGTATTCTTGAAGGTTTATCCATATAAGAGGGTTGTATGATAATGTAAAAAGGTGAGTTTATTTCATAGGGATATTGGCCCTTTTTAAATATTATAAATAATTTAGGAGGCATATTACTAATTATATTTCCCTCAATACCATTCATAAGTAAATGATGTCATATATATTTTATTACTTGGTAAAAAAATATTGAATCCAACTCATATGCTCCCATATGAGGTAATAGAGTTTGATCCTAACTTGTCTTCCAATGAGGGGTATATATAGTTTCATGACAGGATAGAGAAATTATTTTTGAAATGGAATACTAATTTAGTGAAAGTACTTTAAAGAAATCACAATTTAGAATATGAAACATGGAGTTGGAAGTAGTTATGAATAATAAGTATTGAATTCTATTCAACACTTGATATATACCCCACCTTTGTGAATGATATTATTTAGAAGGGGGATATGAATCTAAAGGCTCTGGTGTAGTAGGTAAATATCATATCATGAATTAATGCACATATATTCCTTTTGAGGTGCCCATATTCAAGTCACTCTATAAATGTCAAATTTATTAAATTTAAATTTTCCAAAATATGTAAAATTATTAATTCGTCATATAAAAATTATTTTACCATAAATTTTTGATTTTTTTCTGAATGGATTTCTTTATAGTCAGAAATTAAAGATTTCATGAAACATGTAATTATTATGAAATTAACATTTAATAAGAATAAATTAAATCTTTATAATTAATTTTTTGAAATAAAATAAGAATTCATGGAATAAGATTATATATTTTACATAATTTATTAATAATTAAGAACCTATTAAAAATTTAGAACAAATTATAATGTTACATTAGTATAAAATTTTACCTTTGTCTAATAATTGAATAATGTATTTCCTAGTGAGATTCTATTTTTGATTTCCCTAAAAACCTTGAAAAATTAATTTATTTTTATAATAAAAAAAATTAGGTCAATAATTTTAATAATCAATAAAATTTTACTTTTTATATAAATCTGAATAATAAAAAACTTTTTATCTAAAAACAATTTCTACTTAGAAAATTGTATTTATTTTTTAAATAAATTTTTAAACAATTGTGAATTTTAATATAAAAAATTAATTTCAATACATGAAATAAGAAGAATCATATTCGGTAAAATGTTGAATATTAATCTTTTCATTAATTTTTTTACTAACATTAGAAATTAATTAGAAAGTAAATGTAAAAGGGTAACATTGAGTGTCACCTAGTTAAAAAGTATAAATATTTTTAAAACCAAGGCTAGAATTAATTTTTTGATATTCTTCTAGACCAGTTAATATTTTTCCTATAATATTTTAATCAATTGATACTTGAATCGATTCATAGCATTACTAGGAAACGAAAATTTATTCCCAAAACTACACTATACTTCACTCATAAATGTGGAACATCTTATACATATAAAAAGACCCCAAAAAAACTAATTTCTTCTTTTAAATTTGATATTTTTTACCTCACTAGAATTATTTGATAAATAACATAATCCAATTGTGAGTCATTTTTATCCCCATACCTTGACATTAATGTATAACCCCAAGGAAAAATCAAGTCCTTGGTGTGAGTATTACCAACGACTTGGTTTTCTTCATAATTATCTTCTTTAAAATTAACATGAGAAAAAAAAAATAATGAAAAAAATTTCATTTATATACTAAAATGTTACTATATTTTTGGTATTATCATTATTTATTCATATACTCAATACATATGAAAAAAAATGTTATTCGAGCGTTGTGCGGACTAGCACCTCCATGATGCAACGTGTTTTGTTTTCCATTAACACCTCACTACGATATATATATATAGATTATATTAATGGAGAAATCTGATTTTTATGATATCATTAAGGTTATGGTGTGAATTTTTTATGAACCTATTAACCATATGACAAACAAACAATCATTTTTATTTTATTTGATTAAAACAAGCCAACTAGAGAATATTGTTTTATTTAAATAGTGTAATGTTTTCATATCCAATAACTATTATCATAAATACTTATAATAATTATATATCACAATGATGAAGTCTATATAATCTCAGTACTATCCTTTAAAAATTCAATTCCCACCAAACAGTGCCATAATCATCCACTAATCATAATAGGTTAATGTTTTGGTCATTTAACATCATATTTGAAAAGTAGTTGACATTTTTTACATGGATGACCATGAATAATAATTTTATATTATAATATTCTATAAATTTATATGTAATAATAATTTTGGATTCTAATGGTATTTTTTGGTATATAATTCTTCAATTAAGGAATCTCCCTCTAATTGTCAAAAAATGTTCCCAAACATGCTTAATATATGTTTTATTATGAATGATAGGGTCTAAATGCACATATGATTTTATTTTGAAATATAATTAAAAATTACAATTCATCCCTATCAATATAATTAATGTAATAGTAAAAATTCATTTTGGATGAAGAAAAAATTTGAACACCAATATTCAGACTCTCATACAAATGATCCAAACTATCAAAATTTATTTTGTAACTAGGAATAATTTATATAGATAATGAGTATTTATGAAAATTATAGAATAAAATGGATTTTTTAAGTTTATTGGTTATTTTATTAATATATCCATGTTTATTATATAGGTTTTTAAATTATGTTCATGGAATTTAGGATAAGTGTTTAGGGTTTCTCTGTCTCAAATTCATCCCAAGACATGTTTTGTAATATGAACCTAATTTACATCAGGTGGTGTATATACTGCATATTTGAGTTGCTATGTGATGAAATTATTTTATTCTTATTATTTTATTATCTTTTTATTACATTTTTTTCTTGAGGTTATTATATAATATTTACCCAATCGATATGATGGGTTTTACAACTTAATTTTCATTCAGTTAGACTCATGTAATAGTCAATAGATATTTTATTTTGTGTGGTGTATACATTGAGATTAAAATCTTTTTTAATGTTACTCATCAAATTTACATAATTTAAAATTCAATATTGGCATCCCACTATGTTATTATTTTTATTCAATTGTTACATTTCCATGGTTGAAACATGATCCTATGTGTTGGAAAAGTAATATTTTCTGTATTTTTCTAGAAAATACATAATTATTGTTGGTCGAAGTGGATAATCAAGAGGGGTTGAATTGAGTTCCAATAAAAATCTCTGTTAAAAATATTTCTTTTAAAAATCTCCCAAATTAAAAAAAAGTTAAACTGTATTGAATCTATAAAGACTGTTAATGATCAATTAGTTTCTCAAACATTGATTAGGTATCAGTTAACTTAATCTAAAGAGTAAAATAACTTTTGAAACTAACTTACTAGTTTACAATAAGTATAGACACTTGCTAATTTAACTATCAATGTTTCTTTAAAATTGTTTAGTATTTCAAAGTAATTGCAGTGGAATAAATATATAGTTTACTTATAGACTTAAATTAAATTACACAGCAGAGTTAACCAAGAGGTTCAGTCTCAAGCCTGGACTTTGTCCTCTCAACCATTTAAATAAATTGATCCAAACCCTAGATCAAGGTTAACAATAGTGAATGACTATCCAGGCCACACAGGGACCTCTACCACAGTTCTTTGTGGGGAACAATACAATGTCTAGTCCACCCAAGGACCTCTTCCATAGTTTTCATGGGTAAACAAGAGCAAACAATTTTGGTTTGAGGATTTTGATATCCTCCAGTTCAGCGTAGGAGTCAGTGTGTGTATGATGAACAAAGAACACACACTGCTAAAAAATGTAAGTAAAATAATCACTAAGAGACAATGTATCAGAGTTTAGAAAGCTATAGTGATTGGTAGTGCAGCTTTGGAATCGTTGGATTTAGAGGAGATACTTCTGAGTCCATCTATGGTTTTGCTGTTAAAAATAGAGTATCGTGATTCATCTTGATGTCCTTCTCAATAAAGTGTGTTATATGATATCTAATGTTCTTCATATGTTATTCTGTAGTGCTGGATTGCATGCATCAGAGTTTTCATTAGATCATGAAAATTCCCCATTTTCAAATTCATCGTTTGTTCTTCAGTCTCGCATGTATATTCACAGAAGAATTCTCTCTCTTTTCCATTTCACGCATACATCATTTTACTGCAGCTCGATCTCTCTTTTTATTCCACGAGCTTAGGAAATAGGAATGATTACCTTTCAATATGTATGAGGTATGGTCTTCTAACATGGAAACTACTAACATTAAATATCAATAATTAAATTAAAAACATCAATTATGACCGTTAGAATTAAATACGAATTTAAATATGATTGAATAGTTTTCCTGACAATCGGTGAGTCATGATATCTGTGAGAAATTTTGAATCTGCATTAGTTTCGGTTGCATCGACATCGGTGTCTCAACATCATTGATGTCTTAGCATCGGTATCTTAGCATCGGTGTCTTAGCATCTGTGTCTTACATCGGTGTCTTAGCATCGGTATCTTAGCATGGGTATCTCAGCATCAGTATCTGAGCATCAGTATCCTAACATCATTATTGTCTTAGAATTTTTAGCTTAGCAGCGATGTCTTAGCATCGGTAGCTTAGAGTCAGTGTCTTAGCCTCATCGGTATCGGTGACTCATTGAACATTGGTATCAATGACTCATTGATCACCGGTATCTCTTTAGTTCTTTGGAAGACATTGGTGAGACAGTTGTCATCGGTGTGACCATTCTTCATCAGTGCGACCATTCATCATCGGTGCAACCATTCATCATCAGTGCGACTGTTCATCATTGATATGACCAGAAAATAACTAACGGTGAGTCCAGACAAGTAATTCTCACAATGTCTGTTCAATCCAGAATACTTCTAGGTCAACCATAATCATACATTGATCATAGATAAACATTTGTAAATATTATTTAAACATATTTATAACAATTTAAAGAAAAGACTAAATGGAAATAAATAAAACTAAGATTTGTGTTTATTAAAATAACAATTCCACAGAGAGTTCAACAATCTCCCCCTTTTTGATAATCACAAATCAATGGCATAAATGAAGAGATAATATCGTATGTCATTCATTTTGCTCCCCCAATAAAAATGAATATATGCAAAAATATAAAACATGGTTAGAATAGCAACCAGAACATTTATATAACTGAGGAATTCTCCTCATTAAACATTTCTACCCCTGTGTATATATGCATGTGACAAATAGCCAGCATGGGATCATATAAACATTCAGTTCACCCATCCAGATACATGATCTCCCTGAGTTCGCATATGCATGCATGATTCCCCTATTTTCTCTCCTTTATTTCTCTCCCCCTTTGGGATTACCCAAAAGAAGATAAGCAAGAATATTACATACCAACAAGGAGTACACATATTACATAAAAAAGTAAATAGTTCAGGAAAAAAAACACCCCTTAAAAAATTTTGAAAGTAAAAACTATTTATAGGGGTGTAAAGGATCTTTCCCATTAGAAGTAGGAGGAATTGAAGGTCCAGAAGGTTGTTGGGTGGAAGGTGGAAATAGCCTTATGGAGAAATGAGGTAGGACGACCCAAGCTAGATGAACTGTGGGATCCATGGTCACCTGCTGCGTAGAAGGTCGTGCTGAAGGTTGAAGTTGAAAGACTGGTCTAATACTGGAAAGAACTTGAGAAATAGACATCTAGCCTAGAGAAACATCTGATGATTGCAGATTCCCAGTTATAGGAAAAACAATGGCTTTTTCTTGCACATGAACGTAGGGATTTAGAAAATTGATGAAGTCCTGAATGACTTCTCCATCGTACTTCAAGGATTTTTCAAAATCATCCTTATTTTGCATGAAATTTTCTAAAGTGGGGGTAGAATCATTTAACTTCTGAAATTGAGCTTTAAGAGCCTGAGTCCCTGGAGGGAGTCTCAAATTGTCAGCCAATACTTTTAAATGATGATTCCACTAATGCTTTGTGTATATCATAGAGAAATAATGATCTACTTTCACTTTAGTCTCATTTTGAGATTTTGTAGCATCATCCGAATACAACTATACCATTCTATGCACATGATCACTATGCTCTTTCATTAAATAATCTAAATCTAAAATCTTCCCAAGATCTACCAACTCTTCTCTAACAACATATCTTATGGTATCTAATTCACAACCAATGATCTTGGTCACCATGGCATTTCCAGCCTGAGCAATAACCTTACTAATCTCATCCATTAACTTCCTTAAATACGCTTTATTCAAATGTTCTATCAGATTTATTAAAACATCCATCATACCAGAGATAGTTGTTCTGAACTCACCTAAAAAAGAAACAAGATTTCTACCTATCTCCGTAAGAGTTTGATTCAAAGAGGTAATATGCTTGCCAATCGATTCACTGTAATTGCACATGTCTGGTTTGATAAGGATTTCCACTCATTGTGCCAAATCATCCATAGAAGCATCAGATAAAGTAAAAGGATTAGGAGCAAGAATTTGAGATAACTCAATTTTCACAGACTCCCTAACAGCTTGAATCAATTCATCCTTGAATTTATAAAAAGCTGACTGAGAAAATACCAAATCAGGTCTATCTTGAGACACAGAAAGATCAGGTCTGACATCTGTTCTTTACAGAAACTCAGCAAAAAATTGAGCCTTAACAGAATCACTTAATCCTGCAAAAATCCACTTCTACACCTTCCTCTTCCTCTGAGTAGTCTAATACTAGAACAACAACACCTGGATGCTCTTCCCATGCCGCTTTGCAAGGAGGGTACATAGGTTTCACAAACTGAGCTCGTCTAGAATATTCAGGAAGGACTTCTACATCGTCATCACTCTCCAACTGTTCTATCCTCTTGGCCTCAAGGAAATTTTCTTGCTCAATAGTTTGGGGTTGAGGATCATCTAGAAACAAATTCTGACCTTTGATAGGTCAAGCATCAGCATCAACATCATCATCGCCACCATTACATTCACTGTCAACACTACCACCATCACCACCTTTATCACCATCATCATTAAGAGATCTCTCACTAAAACTATCTGTACTTCCAGATTCATACTCTTCAGAAGTTGATTCATCAGTCCCACCTTCTTCTTCATCATCTAGAAGCGGTTAAAATTCTGGTAAATCTAGAGGAGGACTTGGTGAACCGAATTCCATACTTCTTCTCTTTGGGATAACAGTATCCAGATCACTCCTTTCATCAGAAGATGATTCAGCCTCTTCTTCAGCATTTAGATTCTCATCATCTTCTTCTTCTTTTTATGTTCCTTTCTTACTGGATTCACCATTTTCATTAGGAACAACCACTTCCTCTTCTTTTTCTAAATAGATCACTTCCTCACCAGGTTTTAAGCTTGGATCTCTTACTTCCCTTGGACTCCTTGGATGATCAGTAGGATTGAAGGACTCATATATCGTTTCTTCATCAGTAACCCAAGATTTCTTCCATGGGATCCAATTTATTTTAATCCTCTTAAAATAAAATTGTTGAAACATAATCTAACCGATGAGATACACTCATCTCCATCATCCACACAGCCTAAGAATTTCAGCATGGAAGAAATCTGTTTAGAATAAAATAGAGTAGTAGCCTTCTTTAAAGGTTTTATAATCTCAAAAATATGCGCAGAAGAATATATACATAGATTTATCTTTTCACCATTCAGAAAAAGAAATAGTAGAAATACATCTTGATTATTTACTGCAGAAAAATCACCTTTTCTCGGACATACTTGATGTTGAATAAATTTGAACAGGATTTGGATCTCACCATCCAACTTAGTAGCAATTATCCTTCGCGATTCAGACATCCCATTCAAAAACTCCCAGGCTAGCTCATAAAAAAATTAATCAATTGTGGGAGAAATATTACCAGAATAGTACTCATATCTTCCATTGTGAGTTACTCCTAGACATTCAGCCCCTTGTTTTGATGTAAACATAATATTTTTCCATTTTACTATAGAAGACTATCTCACAGCCTCTACTCCATCCAAATCTATATCTAGGTTCAAATAGTACTCATGCACCAGATTCAGGTGAAAGACTCTATCAATATTATAGAACCACTACTTCTAGCCTTGAGTTTCCAACACATTAAAGAGAACAAACTTGCTAGATAAAACTCATTCCGAACAAACTTCCTTTTCAGCTATGACTTCTCGTTTTTCTAGCTCCAGGTTCACAGACCTTTACATCGTGCTACTCGAATCACCTCTAGCACACATGACAGATGAAGTTCATTCATATTCCTTACTCTGTCTATTTTTCATGGCCATTTTGAGGTTTTGAGACAATCGAGAGGCTTGGAAAGACTCAAAATTCTCATGTTATAGAGAAGAGATGAGTGAGTTCGGCGAGAAATGGAAGTTCAACAATATTTAGAGAATTAAATAGCCGCATGTTAATATTTTTATCATTTAGGGTTACAAATAATAAAATATCGATTAAGTAAAACAGCGTCGTTTTAAACAGACAAACAATTTTTAAAATAGTACGACCCAATCAGTAGCACTAATCGACTTGATAGATCGGTTTGATAGATCGGTTTCACAGTTTAGTTTGTCAGATTGGATTGAGAGATCAGTTTGACAGATCTGTTTCACATATCGGTTTGACAGATCGGTTTGACTGATTGGTTTCACAGATTGGTTTCACAGATCGGTTTTATAGATCGGTTTGACAGGTCGGTTTCAAAGATCTATCATACCTAACTCTTGGTTAATTGAGTCTAACCTTTCACAATTTAAGGGATTGGTGAAAATATTGGCTAATTGATGTTCAGTACCTATAAACTCAAGAGTAATATCACCTTTTTGGTAGTGATCTCTCAAAAAGTGATGTCTGACATCAATGTGTTTGGTTCTAGAGTGAGACACATGGTTCTTTGAAATGTTAATTCCACTAGTGTTATAACAGTTAATTGAAATATGCTTAAAATCATATCCTTAGTCTAAAAGACTGTGTTTCATCCACAGAATTTGTGCACAACAAATACCAGCATCAATGTATTCTGCTTCAGCAATAGATAATGCAATAGAGTATTTTTCTTACTACACCAAGATACTAAGGATTTCCCAATAAATGACATGTTCCAGATGTGATTTTCCAATCTAACTTTCAACCAGCAATGTCAGCATCTGAATAACTGATTAGATCAAAAGATTGTCTTTTTGGATAAAACAAGCCAAACTTTATAGTGTCTTTAAGATACTTAATTTTTTTTAATAGCAAGTAAATGAGATTCTTTTGGGTTATCTTGATATATTTCACACATAAACACACTAAACATAATATCTAGTCGACTAGAACTAAGGTAAAGTAAGCTTCCAATCATAACTCTGTAATTGGGTTGATCCACTGGTTTCCCAGTTTCATCTGCATCCAATTTACAGACTGTACTCATAGGAGTATCACATTCCTTAATTCTATCCAAACCAAAACGTTTTAGAATATCTTTTGTGTATTTACCTTGATTCAAAATAATACCATTTTCATTTTGAAAAATTTGAAATCCAAGAAAATATTTATGTTCTCCCATTAAACTCATTTCAAATTCATTTTGCACACTCTTTGAAAATTCATTACATAAATAAAGTTTAGAAGATCCAAAAATAATATCATCAACATTGATTTGTACTATTAAAACATCTTTATAAATTCTTTCAATAAAAAGAGTTGAATCAGAAATCCCTTTAGTAAAACTTTTTGAAATAAGAAAATTAATAAGTCTATCATACCATGCTCTTGGAGCTTGTTTTATTCCATATAATGCTTTAGAAAGTTTAAAAACTCGATTTGGAAAATGAGTAGTAATAAATCCAGGTGGTTGTTCAACAAAAACATCTTCAACAATAAAACCATTTAGAAAAGCACTTTTGACATCCATTTGATTAAACATGAAATTCAGATGAGCAGCATATGCATGTAAGATCCTAGTGGCTTCTAATCTGGCTACATGTGAAAATGTTTACTCATAGTCTATACCTTCTTCTTAACTATATCATTGTGCAACTAGCCTATCTTTGTTTCTAACTATGTTTCCAGACTCATCAAATTTGTTTCTAAAAACCCATTTTGTGCATATTGTTAATGTGTTCCTAGGTCTGTCAACTAATTCCCATACTTTATTTCTTTCAAATTTATTTAACTCTTCTTGCATAACCATTACCAAAAATTCATCATTGATAGCATCATTGACAATTTTAGATTTAGGCTGTGATAGAATGTCTTGATGTTCAACCTGGTATCTTAGTGAAGCTTTAGTCTGTGTCCCTCTATCAAGATTACCAACATCAACATCCAAAGGATGATTCTATAGAATCCTTGTTGATCTAGTAAAGATAGGACAAAAAATTTCAGGTTCAACTATAGGTTCGGGTTCAACAGAAGTAGATTCTAGAATATGTCTAGAACTGGATGTTTTTATAGCATGTTCTTTAGATTTGTCATTAAGGCCCAGAACAGATAAATCTTCTTGAAGATTTTCTAGAGAGGGTTTATTCTCATGTGGATCAGTTTTATTAAACTTGATGTAAATAGATTCTCCCACATATTATGTTCTCTTATTAAAGACTCTATATGCTTTTCTAGTTAAGGAATAACCATGAAAAATTCTTCCATCACTTTTAGAATCATACTTGTCCATATTATCCATTGTATTAAAAATAAAAACATTGCTTCCAAAGACTCTAAAGTAACTAACTTTGGGTTTTCTATTATTCCACAACATATATGGGGTCTTCTTAAGAACTGGTCTAATTAAGACTATATTAATGATATAACAAGCTGTATTCACAGCTTCATCCAAAAAGTAAATAGGCAAGTCATACTCATTAAGCATGGTTCTAACGATTTCTTGAAGGGTTCTATTTCTTCTTTCTACTACACCATTCTACTGAGGTGTTCTAGGAGTAGAAAATTTATAAATATAGCCATTGTTTGAGCAATAAGATTCAAAGTATTGATTTTCAAACTCACAGCCATGATCCCTTCTTAGAGTTCTAATCATAATTCCACTAAGGATTTCTACAGATTTGGAATATTTAATAAAGTAAGAACAAGCTTCACTTTTGGGAGCTAAAAAGTACACCTAAGTATATCTAGAAAAGTCATATACTAGAACATGGATATAGTGCATCCCATTTAAACGAGAAATTATTGATGGTCCAACAAGTCCGTGTGAACCAACTTGAGAGGTTGAGAAGTAGAAACTTCTTTCTTTTATTTTAAAGAAACATTATGTTGCATTCCCTTTTAACAGGGATTACAAACATTGTCATTTCGGAATTCAAGTTTAGGTAGGTCTCTAACAAAGTTATTCCTTGTTATTTTTCAAATTGAATAGATGTTGCAGTGTCCTAATCATCTGTGCGAATGCCAAGTCTCTTTATGAAAAGCATTTAGGCAAGTAACATTTTTCTTAGCTAAATAATTTAAATCATCTGCATAAACATTTTCATTTCTTAAAGAATAAAAGAAGAAAAAACGTTTAGAATTAATAACATTACAAAGATCATTTTCAAATTTGACATTAAAACCATCATCACAAAATTTAGAAATACGTAACAGATTATATTTCAGTCCATAAACAAATAAAACTTTGGAAATTAAAACTGAATCAGTGTTACCAATTTGGCCTAGGCTGATGATTTTCCATTAGAATTATCACCAAAGGTGACATGGACACCATAAACCTTTATTAGGCTTTTAAAGCATGAGTAATCTCCAGACATGTGTCTCAAACACCCAATGTCCAAGTACCATACCTTCTTCTGAGAACTCTTCAAACATGTTTCCTACAAAACAGATTTACACAGAAAATTATTTTCATACACAGATTTTATTGGGTCTAGATAGGTTAGAAATCAAAGCTTTAGGTACCCATATTTTTATTATGGGTCTCATACAAATTATAGAATCAAAATATTTTGAAAGATAAACTTTATTTGATCTATAACTATGTGAATCACTAGTTGAAGCATATGAATTTCCAGAACCAGAATAAGAAGAATTTTGTCCAGACATAGGAATAAATATATTCTTAGTAATCTATCACTATCTAGGTTTGTAGCCTCTTCCAGTAGGGTATTTTGGTGCCACTTGCTTTCATAGAATTTGAGTTAGTGTATACTTTCCATTTGTGAACTTATCTAATTATTTTCTAAGATTCTCATTAGACATTTTCAGTTCAGTGTTTTCTTTAGTAGTTGAGAATTTTTCTCTTTTTCAATAGTAAGTTCAGTTTTAATAGAAGTGGTTAGATCATTCTGTTTCTTCAATGATTTGTATTTATCCTTAAGTTCATTGAATGTCTCTTCCAGTATATTACAATATTCAAATAATTCCTCACTAGTCATGTTTTCAGAATCAGAATCATATTCTACATCATCTCTAGAAAAATATGAATTCGAAATAGGAGTATCTAAAGTTACCTCAGCTGTGTTGGTCATGAAACACATGTTGGCACAATTCTCTTCAGAATGAAAAACTTTAGATTCACTTATGCTATCTTCTGAAGCACTCCAAGTAGATTTCATAGATTTTTTGTACTTCTTGTCCTTATAATAACATTTCTTTTTGAATTTCATTTATGGACAGTCATCCTTGATGTGTCCTTTTCTTTTTCACTCATAGCAAACAATTTTACCACATTTATCTAGCTTTTTCCAGTCCTTCTTCCAATGTCCCTTATTGTCATACATTCCTTTGTAATTTTATTTTCAGAAATATTTCTTCTTCCTATAGATCTTCTTGAATCTACTGGCTATTTGAGCCATTTCAGTATCACTATCAGAGTCTGATCTTTCAGTTTTTGAACTGTCAGTTTGTATTTGAGCTTTTTCATTATCCTTGCTCTTAGAAGCAATAGACTTGAAAGTCACTGATTTCATTTTTGGTTCATCATCTTCTTCTATATTCACCTTGAGTTCTTCCTCATACATCATTATTTTTCCAATAAGTTCTTTTACAGGCAGAGCTCCAATGTCCCATGATTCTCTGATTAAAACAGATGTGCATCTCCATCGGTCTAGTAGACATCTCAAGATTCTCATGATTTGTTCCTTTGTTGGAACAACATTACAAAGTGAATTCATTGTATTGACAATCTCATTGAACCTGAGATACATATCAGAAATGGGTTCATTAGTTATCATTTTAAAATTATCATATTTAATAGTATAAGTATTCAATCGCATTTTTTAACATTAGTTGTTCCTTCATGAGAAAGTCCTAAAGTATCCCAAATTTCATAAGCAGTTTTGCAAGTAGATATTCTGTTAAATTCCTCATATCCTAAAGCATAGTACATGGCATTCATAGCTTTACAATTATTATTGTAAGTAGTCATTTTATGTTCATCCCAATTTTTTTTTTCAGTTTCTGGAATTTTATATTGAGACTCTATAGCAGTCCAGATATAAAATCACATACTTTATACATGAATTTTCATTTTAAGTTTCCACTTAGCATAGTTCATACCGTTAAAGAAAGGTGGCATGTTAGTAGCATCACCCTCTAGTCTATTATCCATAACTAGATTTTAGAAAATAAATTTAAAGAGGTAAAATTTAGAACTAATAGAAATTTAAGTTCTTTAAAGATGAAACTATAATCATATTTGAAAAAAAGAGTATTTCAAAAATCCTTTAACAAAAACACTACCTCTGATACCAATTGTTGGTCAGAGTGGATACTCAAGATGGGGGTGAATTGAGTTCCAATAAAAATTTCTGTTAAAAATATTTCTTTTAAAAATCCCCCAAATTAAAAACAAAGTTAATATGTAGTGAATCTATACAGAGTGTATATGTTCAATCAGTTACTCAAAGATTTATTAGGAGTCAGTTAACTTAATATGAATATTAAATTAACTTTTTAAACTAAATTAATAGTTTACAATAAGCATAGACAACAATTTAACTATCAAAGTAGCTTTAAAATAATTTTTTTTCAAAGTAATAGTAGGAAAATAAATATATAGTTTACTTATAGACTTATATTAAAATGCACAGTAGAGTAAACCAAGAGGTTCATTCTCAAGATGAGACTTAGTCCTCTAAACAATTTTAATAAATTGATCCACACCCTGGATCAAGGATAACAACAATGAAAGACTGTCCAGGTCACACAAGGACCTCTACCATAGTTATTTGTGGGAAACAAAACAATGACCCGGCCACACAAGGACCTCTTCCACAATTGTCGTGGGTAAACAAGAGAAAACAATTTTCGTTTGAGGATTTTGATATCCTCCAATTCAGAACATGAGTCAGTGTGTGTGTGTATGATGTACAGAGTACACACACTACTCAAAAATGTAAGTGAAATAATCACTAAGAGAGAATCTATCAGAGTTTATAAAGATCTAGTGATTGGTAGTGCAGCTCTGGAATCGTTGGATTTGGAAGAGATTCTCTTGAGTCCTTTTGTGGTTTTTTCTGTTAGAAATAGAGTATCGTGATTCTGCTTGATGTCCTTCACAAGTAAGCATGATCTCTAATTTCCAGTGTTATTCACATGTTCTTTAGTAGTGCTAGATTGCGTGAATAATAGTTTTCTTTAGTTCTTTCAAATGTCCCCTTTTCAACTTCAGTGTGTGTTCTTCAGTCTCACATGTATATTCATAGAATAATTCTCTCTCTATGCCTTTTAAAGCATACATCCTTTTACTGCAGCTCGATCACCCTTTTTATTCCATGAGCTCAGGCAATTGGAATGATTACCTTCCCATAGGTACGAGGTACGGTCTCCTGACATGCCAAAAAATAACTTTAAATATAATTAATTACATTACAAACATCAATTATGACTGTTAGAATTAAATACGAATTTATATATGTTTAAACAGTTTTCATGACTATCGGTGAGCCATGAGATCGGTGAGACATTTTGAATCTGCATTAGATTCGGTTGCATCCACATTTTTGTCTCAACGTCATCGGTGTCTTAGCATTGGTATCTTACCATCAGTGTCTTAGCAGCGATATCTAAGCATCGGTGTCTTAGCATCGATCTCTTAGCATCGGTATCTTAGCATCGATATATCAGCATCAGTATCTTAGCATCGGTATCTTAGCATCATCAATGTCTTAGCTCGGTAGCATTGCATCGGTGTCTTTGCAATGGTATCTTAGCATCAGTTTCTTATCATTATTGATATCAATGACTTATTGAACATCAGTATCGGTTACTCATTGATCATCGATATCTCTTTAGAACTTCGGTATCCATTGGTGCGACCATTGTCATCGGTGCGACCATTCTTCATCGGTGCGACCGTTCATCATTGGTGTGACCCTTCATCATCTGTGCGACCATTCATCATCGGTGTGACCGTTCATCATCAGTGTGACTGGAAAATAACTAATGGTGAGTCAAGACAAGGAATTCTCACAAAGTTTCTGTTCAATCCATAATACTTCCAGGTAAACTGTAAACATACATTGATCATAGATAAACATTTGTAGATATGATTTAAACATATTTAAAACAATTTTAATAATGGACTAAAAGGAAATATATAAAAATAAGATTTGTAATTATTCAAATAACCATTCCACAGAGATTTCAACACTTATCTTGATACTGGAATGTGGGTGTGGTAGTAGAAACAATTAACCTATGGGAAATCACCTTGAAGATGGTTAGTTGAGAATTGTCTCAATCTTCACCTTGATTTAGGATAGGTGGGCCTAATACCATAGAGATTTTGAGACACTACAAAGGGATATGATTTGGAATATTCATATTATATTAATGAACAATGATGAAGGATTTCTCCAACCATTTCCATAGACTTCTAATATTGAAATATATTGGATGCAATTACTATCATCCCTAGATATCCTACCATATTTTATGTACAATAACCTCAATATTTCATTGATAGGGGTAATTCATTTCAATTTTTCGATTCCTCATGTATTCTAGGATTATGAAGGGATGTTTTCTATGATTTAGACATTACTATATTTAATGGGGATGTATTTGGTATCTGTGATTCTCATTATATGGATTTCCATTGCATATTTAGTAATAAGTTCCTCTATAAATAGTACGAATTCTCTTGATGAATTTTATAATGAATCCATTGTATTTAATCAATCTATGGGTGGGATCTTGAATTATATATCCCTTGATGCATTGATTGTTCTCAAGGTAAAAATAATGATGGGGGTTTTTTTTTGTATGCGTCTTCCCACAATAGGATAATGTATTGACTATAGTCTCAGTGACAAAAAAAAGTGTCATGGAATTTGGACATGAAATAATGTTTTTGATTTCTGAATATATGAATTCTAGAAGGAAGATATCAATGATTATTGTTATAAATGTTTTTATTTGTTGTCATTGATATAGAATAACCTCATATTTTTTTAATTATGGCTTCATGTTATCTATTTATTAATTATATGCAACTTATTCCATGTTTATGTTATGTATTTATATATTTTATGATAATCCACGCTATGAATATGAACTCACCCTTTTTTATTTTATTTTCCCAAGTAAACCTAGTGGATGACTATGTGTAATTTTTAAGGATATAATGGAAGGGATAATCTGTTTCTCTTAATATGTTCTTGATGTATCTTATGCATTTCAATTTTAATTTAAATATGAATCATGTATTCAATTTCTACAAAACTATTTCATACTATAATATCTTGTTATTTATACCTATAATTAAATATAAAAAATCATTCTATGTTTATAGAGTTTAAGATGTTACAAGTGAACTAATTATTAAAGTTGTAGTAAAAGATTGTGGTATGTATTTCTTGTAGTTTTTATGTTACAATAATATATTTTTCTCACCATACTAATCTATTTTTATATGCTTTTTGAGACATTTTTGAAAGAGGTATCTTACATTTTTTAGAGTCAAGATGATATAGAGGGTTATTATGATTATTTATCATGTTGGGTACTTTTTATGTTGTTTCTTGGATACAAGAGATGGAAAGAGGTCTTCATAAAGGCAGATTGGTCAGAATAGATTCATGATCTAAAAAGTTTTATTATAGATATAACTATATGGGAAAATATATGTCAAAATAAGCATTTTTAGGATGTTCATTATAATTATTTTGTGTTTTATAGTATAGGAGTAGTTTTGAGATCAGGATTAGATTATACAAATATTGACTAGAGATATGGAAGAGAAGCAACAACAGTAGGAAGTGAAGAGACAAGAGAATGATCACTGACATGGGAATATGATATTGTTTTTTATGATGAAATAAATGAGTTTAGGGAAGGGGTTCCCTTTTGTAAATATAGAACAACATATAATTCCTTATTGACATTTTCATTTTATGTCTTCTTATGCACATTTGATTTTTATAAAAAATTATAGTTTAAATTTTATAAGGTATACGTTATTTTTCAAATATTCATTGAATAATAATTTTTTTGAGTTATTTTTAGTTTTTTATGATTAATTATAATTTTTTTACAAATAAATATATTTTATAGAGTTTATGTTTTGGCACAGAATTAATTTGAGTGAAGTAGTTGTGATAGAACAAGATATCTATAAAAAAAATTGGTTTTCGATTTCTTACAATAGATCAGTCATAAATTACAATATTTTGAATATGGTATTTTGAAATAAAGTAATTTTGAGTGATGTACATATTAAAAGTAATTTTTTTTCATAATTCTGTCTCAAATAAATAAAAGTATTTTTTTATAATTCCATCACAACCAATCGATAACAAAAGCCAGTTTTTAGTGGTTTGTTGAGGTGGGAAATGTGGTGTACTGATTGGGTACATCAACAACCATGTGACCAGGATTATGATGTGACATGATTGTTAAGTAGTAAAATATAAATAAAAGAATGTGTTTCTAGGTTTCCATTTCAAAATAAAAATGGATATGCATGTGCCTATCACAATACCCTCTACCCTCATGGATTTTTGATCTGGAACGAAAGGGTTGTAGGAAACAATTTCTTATTTGAGGTATGGACACTTTAAATTTTGGTTTATATTTTTATTTTGGACCATATATGGATTAAAAAATTTGATATAGAGTACATAAATGTGTATGGTACTGGTTCGTTGCTTGAACTACTAGCCAGTGGATGAAATCACATGGATGCACAGTTAATTGAAACATTGCTGCCCAATCCTTACGATTTATCCTAGGGTTGTGGGGATTTTGAGTGAGCATATAAGGTTACATTATTTTCCCTATACATTTTCCCATCTACTAAATAACATTATAATAATATATAATTTTTGAGAGTGGAATATAGAATGGGTTTCTCATGGTTTCTCAATCCATGCACATAAATCGTGTGGGACCTCACTTTGGTTAATGTGATAAGCACAGTTGGCACATGATTAGGAAAACAACATAGAAAAACCTTGTGACCCTTTAAATTAATGGTATATTAAAATTTTCCTTAAATGGATTATATCATAAGACCCATTTATTCATTTCTAAATTCTTTAGGAAAACCAAATATTTTCCCTCTATTTTGAACTCCCAAGCCCCTTCACCATGGATTTTATCTGGTTTCTTAACCCAAAATATAATTTAATATCCAGTCATCTCGTTATAAATATGCTTGTGGCTTCTTTATTAATTTTTCACATTTTATTATTTTTATTCCTCATAATGCACTTATTTAGTTGCAGCCTCATATGACATATTTTCATGAAATTCATCTATTTTTTCCAATTTCATATCATCTGGATGAAACCAAACGCCAATACAAGATGAGTGATCTTACACTGTCATATGTTAGGTAGTCTAGTAATTATAACTCATTGTTTTTATGATTTATATTATGTTTCATTTTCCTCATTTCGTTTTCAACATGTGTTTCCACAATATTGAATATAATTTGTGTTGGCTTCCTTAATTGATATCCTAATGACATTCCTAGGTTCCCATAAATTTTTTTCACACCATGAGGTGTTCCAAGGAAATTTACATTGTTATTATATATTTATAAATGCCAAAGGATGTTCTATATGGCTTGGGAATGAAATCTAGATAGTGATACCAAAAAATAAATGGATAATTGTTGTGGTGTAGGATGGATAAGAAGATTATAAATATATAATGAATTTAATTTATGTGAGTGGTATTACCACATCCCTTATTTTAGAAAGAAGAATGATTACACCAACATTAAAATAGAAATGAAATTTAAATAAAAACATCCCATTGAGACTTATTTAATTCTTTTACTACTTTTCACTATGATGATAAATGGGAAATACTACCCCTTTCCATTATGTTAAATAGACACGACGTCCCATATACTATTATATTAGGGCCTGATTTCCTACACACTATATGATAAATTGTCATAGATACCCATATTAATAATGAAAAATTTAAATGAAGAGCCTTGTTGATTATGATACACGGGCATGGAGACCCCACCTCTATGATACCTGCATGAAGACAATATTAATATGATTTGGTCATGGTGACCCTATTATTATGTTATGGGTATAGAGAACCCTACTATTCAATGTGGGAATAATGATTCTTCATGATGTGATATTTCCATGGTGACCCCTACTTTAATATACAAGAACGATGACCCTTTATTTTTTGGAATCTAATTGGAAACACTGTTTATAATATATAGCCATGAAAACCCATATTGATTTGATAATGGGCATGGTGTCTCAACTATTATGATTTTAGTATGGAGACCATACTAATGCGACACTCGGCATGGAGTCCCATGATAATTGTGAGATCATGCTATAACAAATGGATGCCTATGTTTTGTCGTGGGTCTAGAAAAGTAGTAGTAGCTAAATATATGGTAGTATGAATTACTATTTAAATTTTACCGAGATATGTATACAAATGGATACAAGTTCAATGACTATTATTTTTATGTCAAAGTAGGTATTGTTCTCTTGGTGTCTTTTAGGAACTAGTGCCAACCCTTAATAGCTTTTATTACATCATCCGTTATATATATACATTGCTCATATTATATGTACTAAATTTACATTTATACACATGACAGGTTGTGGCCCACTAAGTTCATCTCCCATCCTATCCACACAATATATGGTACCTTGGAAAATTATGTGGGTACATGACGGGATAGGGGAAAGCACCATGTGGTTTATACTTGAGTTGTTTATGTTATGGGAGTGGGAAAGCACATGACCGTGATATGGCACATGATGCCACTGGGGAAATAGTTTTTTGTCTTTTGGACCGTTTTAAAAATTTATTGTACTACATGACTTCTTATTGTTTGTTTGGATACATTAAATTACATCATTTTGTATATGATATTGGTTTTACTTATTATTGGTTATTTATACAATTTTTATTCATTCACATATTCTATTAGTTATTTATTATGTCTCTTATCTTTGTCAATTTCTATATTAATTTCAATACAATGATACTATTATCATTAGGGTATATTCTTCCCACTATACCACCTTGAACTATCCCTACTTATCGGATGCCTTTAACATAAAGGGAAGTTCACTTGAGGCCCTGTTCCCACTATATTCAATAACTATGTAGTAGACTGCAGGTTAGGACGTCAAAAATTGGTATCATAGTTTCTTGAAATTTTCATTGTTGTATTGTAATATTAGACAACAGATTAAGAAGTTTCAGGTTTTGTAAGGAGCTGTTAATTTGAGTATCTACCTCATGTTAAGGAAAAATCCAAATTCCTTAGGATTCAATATGATCTTTTTATTTTTTTTCTACTATAGTTGTTTTGATTCCACTATTGGTTGGAAACAATGATGTGAAATGATTATGTTTATGTTTTAAGACATTATTTTATCCATGGAACGATATAGCATGCATGAATTGATCACACACCATTTTAGACACATTACAAAAGTTATATATCTTGCATTATTACATTCTATGTTTAATTACTTCATGAATTTACTACAACATGTTTTGGTGAATTTTTTTATGTCCGTGAATTGAAGTAAAATTTCATACAGGGACCTGATATGTTTGTGGTTGTGCTTGAATGGATTCTAGAAATAAATTAATTAGGAATATGGGATATTATGAACCGAGAGTGTTGATTTATATAGTTAATCCTTTTAATCACATTTTGTATATAAATGAGAATGAACTTAATTAATATTTAATTATAAAAAGAAATGGTAACGATTATATAGGGATTATAATTTTAATTTAATAGATGTTTCCTCTATAAATTTCAATTGACACTATGTAAACATGAGCTTAACCCTGGACATACCTTACTAGTGGGATGTAGTTAGCATCTATTTTATTACTTATGATTTTTTTATCCCCCAAACCTAGGTCTAGGAGCATGAATTAGGGTGTGAATTTCACATTTAATGTTGTTCACCTATCCTATTCTGGTATATGTTATTTTAAAATTATTTAAATCTTATATATGTGATTTTATTTTATATTTTTGATATTTTTCACCACAATAGAATCTAGTTGTGTTCTAGGGGGGTTGTGAAAACCATACCCTTGAGACTATGGGCCATTAACTACCAATGGTAGAACAATTTTCACCACTTGTTGGAAAACATATTATCTGTAATGTGATAGAATATGTATAGTTTTGAGTAAAGTTTCTATGGATTATGCATACTATACCGAGATCTCCACAATCTTCCCCTTCCATGGGAGGCTTGACACGGTAGTTTCAAAATCTATATCCACCAACATTTTTAGTTGATAGTGGTCCAAATATTATAGAGTTATGGATTCATATATTCTTATATATCATAGATAACTTAATGATACCTCATAAGAGGAGAGTGAATCTCTATACTTATATTATTTTTGGATCCACAAATCATCGGTGGGATATTTGGATATAAGAATGTTAGAATCAAGATGTGATTTAGAGGGATTTATATGATAAATTATTGGACTAATTATTCTTTGAGTCCCTAAGGGTAGTTAATTATTGGGATTCCATGACAATAAAGTAGGGTTCTATGGTAGTTAATGATCACATGAATCATTTTTCAATTATTCATAACTTTTCACTAATATATATTATTGATTATCTATTTAAGGAGACACATTATGAGGATATGTTAGGGATTCCAATGTGTTCACATGAAAAAAATTATCATTTACAACTGTATCTAATATTGTGAGATAGGATCTCATCATTGACTGGGTGTAGAGAAAGGAAGACTGTGTGAGCCATGGTGGTTCAAAATAGTGATATATTATGGTTTAACAAGTTTCTATAAGTTACACTTTGAGATTGAAAGTGGGATAGATGTTTCTTGGTGAAATATACTGACAATTACAAGGTGTTTCACTAGGTGAGAACTTATGGTTGTTTCCAATGTTTTTTCTGGGGTGCGTATCCTTTTGTGGAGGGCACACTGATTGTTTCCCTGCATTCCTACATTTCAAAGGTGGGTGACATCTTTCACTTATTCAGGGACATTTTCTCCCTGATTGAAATGATTTGATGGGATTTTAGTCCCACTATCCATGGATTCATCCCCTGAATTCATTTCCTTGTCTGAGCCTCTCTCAATGATTAAGACATTGGTCATGAAAATCTTCTCAGTGCCATATCTTTGTGGATTCCGCATAATTAAAGTTCTTCTACCAAGTCATTAAAACGATTCATGATTGGATAACAAAGTTCGATCAGGGGAGTAGTCACATGGGACATCCCTAGCATCTCTGGGTGCTGAAACACTGATGTGTCTAGGTTTCTTCCCCTTTTGATTGGGATTCTTGAGGGTGTGGAAGCCCAAGGCATACCATTCCGAGTGTGAGGAATTATATTCTATTGGCATGTCTCTGAGGTTTTCCTATACTCCCATGTTTAACACAAGGCATGTCATTATTTTAATGTCTGGAAGAGATGGATCAGACTGATCAGAACACTGATGGGAGTGGATCAGATGTGTAACTCCCTAAGAGGGAGCACTGGATGGGTTTACAAAATGCATGGATCAGAATTCCCATTGAGGATGGATCTGATGATGCTTGAGTCCATACAAAGGGGACTCCAGGGATCTCCATTGTCTTGGATTAAACATCATAGAGGTTTCCTACATATCCTTCCAAAGAGAGAGAGATCAAAACTAATGTAGTTTGAATGGGTGATTAATTAGAGAGTACACAAAGGACAGCATCCTATTAATATACTGGGGATTACACATGGTTAGTGGTCCATCACAATAGGGACACTCTTGGTTGGATTGTTAAAGATCATGTGGGGATTATGCATGGTCACCTGTCTAAATGGATGGATTGATCCCACTTGGATGTGGTGGCTTGGATAAGAATAAAGATGGATATGGATGGATTATCGAAAGATATAGTAAGTTGGGATGGATTCGACATTATGATGATGAATATGTTGGTCTTGAACCTCAAGAAGGCTTCCTATGTATCCCATGGCAGGGAATCAATGTTCCCGTAGTTCGATGGGGTGATAGGAAACCTCATGGGGAGGATGGTGAGGATGGACACATGGATGTGACCTAGAGGGAGTAGAATCCTAGAGGTTTCCTAATGAACTCCTGGAGAATAGAGTCTTGAGGGAGAGACTCAGATGTGGCATTAGTGATGGGATTGAACCTTAGGGAGGATTCCTACATACCTTTCATGGAGAGGGAGAAGATCACAGTCCCCGTAGTTCAACACGAGGCATAAAATTGGGGAGTGAGTAGAGGACATCGACCTGAAAATGATTTATAGCCCTTACACGTTGTTAGTATCCACGATTGGACTGATGCTTGTGGGTATACTAGAGATGTGGGACCCAAAAAAATGGACAACAACGATTTACTATTGGTTAGGTTAAAAGTTCTGGGAGGCTACCAACATACCCTATCTAGGAGATAAGGTAAAAACCCACGTAGTTCAAATGGTTTTACCAGTGTCTGGGGTTAAACCATAGGGATGATTATTAGGTACCATATCATGGAGACATGGATTAAAACCCTCATAGTTTGAATGGTTTTACTATTGTTTGGGGTTGAAACTTAGGGAGACTTCCTACATAACATGTCTAGGAGACATCTATCAAAATGGGTTTACTAGTATTTGGGGTTGATACATAGGGACGCTTTCTATGTACCTTGTCTAGGAGACAGGGATCAAAACCACTTAGTTTGAATACATAAAATTTAGTGTCAGGAGGGAAGAGGAGGGTCATATAGTTTAACGTCATGTGGGACAAGGGTGAACCAACATGAAGTGGTCAGTACTGATGGGTGTTGGGATAGAACCTCAGGGAGGATTCCAATGTTTCTTTTCTGTAGAGGGAAAGGATCGAATTCCACCTACTATGGTTTGGGGGTCTTGAAGCATACACAATAAGGTCGCCCATGGAGGATGACATGGTCGATGTTTACACTAATCCCACATGAGTCATGCTCGGTGTGAGAAAAAAGAGACAACAAAGACCTGATGATCACATCAAGAATGGTGCGTCCATGAAAAATACAGTGGGGCTTATGCATGGTAGGCAGCCCAAAGAGAAAACAAGGGAAGACTCTTGGCTAAAAACCTATAGAGATCAATATTGGAACATAGTCCATGATTGTGTCCCAATGGAGACAAATCACAGAGGGAGAGGGATGTGGTATCATAGGTACTTGTTCACATATATCCTTTGGACATTGTGAACTGATGAATAGAGGAGGTGATAGGATTCGACCTCCAGCAAGAAATTATAGGGGCATACAACAAAACTGTTTCCCTCCCCAATGGAAAAACTCCATTCCATAAAACAGGATCTCATTCCTTGTGTAAAATATCTCACTCCCGTGGAGACCAATGGGTGTGGAAAATGTCTGAGGCGGGGAACCCCATGTACATTTCATGGGGAGATGCCATAGTTTAACTTCACCTGATGAGGACAATGGTGCTTGGAAGTTTAACGACCTGTATCTCAGATGATGAGGATTCACTCTTCACCCCTAGGAAAAACATAACTGATACCCACCCACCATTAGGGAAGGGAAGGCATCCACAATTCCTTGTTGAGGTGGAGTTATGGAGTGATCCATTGAGGGGATAACATTAGCATGGCTATGAGAAGAATTAATTGGCCTTAGCGTGCCTATGTAAAGAATCATGAGGATAAGAAAGAAGATATGAAACGCTACCCCAGGGACCTTGAAACCACTTAATAAAAGCCTAGAGGGCCATATAGAAGAAGGTTTTTTTGAAGAAAAAGGGTTCACATAATGGGATCTTGTGAAGATATGGGGATCCGCAAAGCAATTAGACTCCATGAAAGGTTGTGATTCCTGAAGAATAGTTTTCTAGAAAATGTGTTGGGCATAGAAGCATATGAAGGGTGCATCATGAAGTGAAAATCTGTTCACATAGTAGGACTTTGCAGAGTATAGATACATGAAAAGCGTGACACTATGAAGTGATGTACTTCGGGAAGCACAATGATCCTACATTAGCATGGGGTCCACATGTTTATTGATGGTACCTTGCAAATAATTAGTTTATCAAAATGAACCGAGTTCCATTAGTGTTCTCATTCCATTTCAATGGCCCGTGGTCTTCGTGAAGGGAATCCCTGCTTGAAGAGTTGTAGTGTTTGAGTTAAGGGAAAATTATTTCACAATGCTTAAGTACCCTAATGAGATAATTTTTCTCAATGATTCACAGAGTGTAGGGTTCTTCATGATTTGAGAGATGTGAAGGTGAAAGGTCATGGTATCTATCCTTTCAGTCGGAGGGAAGCCTAATATTTATTGGTGAGAGGTGACATAGTGCTCCGACATCTCATTGTGAAGCCACATGTGACATTGCAATCAGAATCAAATTGCATCGAGTTTCTTATAACTGCGGAGTGGACTGTCATCCCCTCCTCAGTGGAAGGGCCCCCCTAATTCCATCTATGATGCTTGAAAAGTCTTTCATCAATTTCTAAGGGATCACAGATGCAATAATGTTCCATCCATGGTGTGATTCATCTCGTTAATTGCATCGTAACTTCAAAACCTTCCACATATTTTCTATGCAACAATCGAAGAGGGGGCCTCGTCTTTTCTTCGGCCGTGGTGCTGAGGGCATTCACACTGGCCATGGTGCTTAAGGAATATACGGAGGTGCTGCATGAAGCCTCCCCTTTTGTTTCGGTTTTCTCTTTGTGTTTTTTTTTCTATGAACACATTTGGGAGCCAAAAATGGTCATAAGATTCTCCAATGTCCTAGAGACCCTTTTGAGTGCCATGGATGTGCCATATTGGGGAATCATTATCATTTTTGTAGGACCTTCCCAAACGTACCTTGTGGGAGAGGATCAATGAGAGATACTTCCTCTAGAGAGGGATTATGATCAGCTCATCAGGGACATAGATGGAGTACTACCAGCCATACATAAAGTGGAATAGGTCAAAGAATGTGAATCTAGGCTTCAGATACACATCCCTATCTGAGAAACCCCACTCTTGATAGCTAGGTTGAAACATGGGGTCATTGATTAGTCCCGATTTATTAAACATAGCCTATACCAGATGTGTAGGGTTCCAGGACATCTACTTTTTGATGTACCTCTCTAGTATCCTTAACAATAGCATTTTTATTATTGAATATTGGTTAATCTCAATCCTTTATCTAAATGGATGTTTTGGAAAGCCATGGGATTGATATTTATTACTCATGTGGAGTGATGCCACATTATACTCTATTTGATATATGTATAGAGAGTGTCTTCTAATTCAAGGACATACCAGATGAGGTTGGAGTCCATAATTTCATTTTGGAATCATTGTCCTCCGGATTAGGGGATATGAATTAAATATCAGGATGGACCAGTTGGTTCCCTATCAGACCTATGTGTATTATGATCATAGAAGGATGTCGTTCACATTACCATAGGGAGGTACTTGTACTCATAAATCTGAGTGTGATGTATTGGAATGTAAACCTAGACCAAAGAAAATTGGGATAGGGGGAGTGACCACATAGATTACTAGAATTTATTTGGATTTTCAGGCAATGAATTAGGAAAAATTCTCCCTATAGTTGACATTATTAGGTATGTTATCCATGAAAACTTCCCTAGAATACATCTAATGAGATAGGTAGAATTTAAAATTGAACTAGTTTACAGAGAATCACTAGTAAATGTCCCTCCCTAAGGGATGGATACTACAAAATTTTAGGTTATCAAGAAGTAGTTAGAGGATTCAGAGGCTAAGGGTTTTATATAGGCCAGTACATATCCCTAGGGTTCACCTGTCCTTTTCAATAAGAAGGTGTATGGAACCCTTAAGATTTGTAGGGATTATTGGATGTTGAATCATATTATAGCAAGGATTTGGTATCCAATACATTGTATAGATGTTCTATTCAACAATTATAAATGACTGATGGTTTTTTGGAGGAATACATGACATCACATTGTCAACAGTTGAATGATAGACCTTATAACATACCATTTACAACATTCCAAAGTTGGTACAGATTATAAGAGAAATTTGGTTATGTAATTAAATATTATAGTCATTCTAGATGTTTTCATGGACTTGATAAATTGGTATTTCCACCCATTTTTTGGATTCATTCATGGTGGTCTTTATTGATAGAAGCTTGGTATTTTATCATAATCAAAATGAGAAAGCTAAACTTTATGAGATGTTTCTAAATACCTTGAGAGAGAACCAAATATATTCTATGATTAATAAATTCCACTTTTGGATCAACAAGGTGCACTTCTTGGGTTATATAATCTTAATGGTTGGAGTAGCTGTTAAACCAGAAAAGGTGAGTGATGTAGTTATATGGGAGAAACCCAAAAATGTATCTAATTTAATGAGTTTCTTAGGGATGACTAATTACTATAGGTTCATCAAATATGAATTATACTGCATATAATAACCTATTATGTCCATGACTAAGAAGGGTGTTATTTTTATCTGGTCATAAGGCTATGAAAAATCCCTTCAACAGAAAAAATATAGACTAATATTAACACCAATATTGATTCTTTCAGAGATAGGAAATAGATATCCAGTGTAATGTGATGCATCATGAATTAGTCTAGGAGAAGCTATGATATAGGAAGTTCATGTCATTTCATACACATCAAGATTGTTATGGCCTCATTTTAAAATAACATGACACACGATGTTGAGTTGAATGTTGTTGTACCCACATTTCATTGTTGGAGTTATTGCATACTATGAGAGAGTTTTTTGGTGTTTACAGACCATAAAGCCACATGTATATTTTCATACAACATGACTCGAATCATAGGAAATTATGGAGGGTTGAAATCCTATAATCCTTTTACATTTAGCTAAGATATATTCCTATGAATAGAAATGCTATTATTGATTCTCTAAGTAGGTGGACATGGACACATATGGTAAAAGAGGCAAGTGGTGAGTGGAAACTTATGAGTATATTTTTTGAGATTAATAAAGAGGTTTAGGTACATCATGAACAATTTTTTCATTCATTTCTCACTGTGACCTCTTCACTTATGGAGAGAGTTAGGATGAGGGAGTTTTCTGAACTAGATGGCTTGGTCATATGAGAGAGTATTTGAAGTGATGGCTCTCTATTATAATTTTCTATTGATGATTAAGACATACTACATATACATCGACATATCAGGGTTTCTATAGATATGATATTGGATATGATGAAAGAGTCATATGACTTAAATTATGTGGTGCAAATAAAATCAAAAGGATTTCTACATAGTGGTATCTTTTCCATCAACATCTCGAATGAAGAGGTAAAACTTTGTTCCTCTGATTGGCATTTTATACTTCTCATAATGTTCGCCAAGAAAAAATCCCAACAATTCTTCTATTAAAAAATTTTAAATGCCGTTGTATTCTATTGTTTTCATATTGGCCTTTTAAACTCATCACATGTGGTTTTCCAATTCAAAAAGGAAAATGATTACTATCCATAATGGACTAGAAGATATTGGGCATTTATTGGATGTTCTATAATGTTTTAGAAGTGTTTCATTAACATTTTCACATCCCTTCATCAACCATCACACCTATTTGATGAGGGTTAACTTGTTTTCCATTACATTTATTTAAAATAGAATCACTATATTAAATTTATTGCCTTATTGGAAAACTCTTGAAGTTTGATATTACTAGAAAGCATTTATCTCGGCCTTCTGATGATAGAGTTTTCACAAAAATGGACAATTCTCCATCACTACTACCACTCATTTGGATCAAAAATTAGGATGTTGGATTCTTACAGGGGGTTGTATTTGAAAATCTACAATCCTATTGGAGTAAATGCCAACAAAATTGGCCACCCCATAATTTATTGTGGATTAAAAGCTAATTCTACTACACCCCATAATTTTACAACTTCATTATGGGTTAGAATGATTGATTATAAAGTCAAGGATGTTGTCTCCTTAATACTTTATAGGGTTATTAAGGATACTAAATTGATTAAGAATATTCCTTATACATCTCATATTCCTCTTATTGATTTTTCTGTATTTTTGTATGTGGTTTATAATGATGATCCTATCAAAAAAGATAAGAAAATGTCTCACCAGATTGAGCTATCTAATTATGTGATTCTAGGAGATGAGAAATCGCCACAAGAGGAGCAGCCCCACTCTAACACTTGTGACTCCTCTAACAGGGATTATGAGAGATCATTACAAATTGTGGATAACTTATTAAGAAAATCTTCTAGGAAGGGATAAATCCAATGGATGACATAGATGGTTTTATTTCTCAAAATCCAAGGATGTTTAGGAAATATAGAGATTACTACAATTGTGAGAGAACAATTTTGAAAAGATACCTTGGGGCCTATTGAAAGGTACAATTATTCATTCCCCCACATGAAATGGATGTTTAAACTTTATCCTTAGTTGAAGAATCTTCATATTATGATAATAATTCTGAATAAGAGTATCCCAAATGGTTTTATTACCCATAATTCCATGATGTTTCTGAAATCTTGAGATTATTCCAATATTGAGTGAACAATTGTGACAAGATCCCTAGAGGCCAATTGAAAGGAAATTTTTTTCATTTCCCCATAGGTTGTGCATGTTGAATCATCATAATTAGTTGAAGACTCTTTGGATGATTATAATAATTATAAAGAAGAGTACCCTGAATAGAGGGATACATTTCAGCATAAGAAATTTTTGGGAAGGGCTCTTGACTCTTGTATGGATGAACAAGATGAAATTTCATTCCATAAATATAGGGATTGTGATTTTTTTTGGATACTTACCATTAAATTAGGAAGAGAATATTTATTAAATTAGAGGAATAATGTGATCGAAACCCTAATTTTATCTTTAGATACATTACTTGTAAATGATACCCTCTTTTTTGTTTTTCAATTGTGGATAAGCTCCATATTTGTTTGAGTCTTAGTTTTTGAAGAAGTTATGCTGATGAATTTTTAGAGATCTGAATATATTCCCTTTTTTCTCTTTAGTTTCCACTTAATAGAAGTTTCTTAGTTTTTCTAGCATCTAATTTTGGCTAACTTTGATTTGTGGCTGGCTGTACTGTATTTGGATTCAAATTTATGATGCTTTGAATTTTTTATTGTTGAGTTATCAAAGCGTGTTGTTTTTCATCCTAGTTATATTAAACCTTGTTATCAATTTTAGGAATGTTGTTTTGAAAATCCTTGCATTTTTTAGTTTGTGGATTGAAAACTGGGCTCTCTAGATTTGTGGTATTCATGTGGAACTGATCATTTTGGATGCATGAATTTCATTATTTTGTGTTTTTTCATTGATGTACATATTTTTCATGGACCTGCAAAGAGTGATTTCTTCTAGGCTATTGAATTTTTGGTGGATTCATGCATATAGTTTCTTCTTGAAGTTGCATATCGTCTATCAAAATTTATTTTATTCTTTGAGGAGCATGAGTGCTAGGTTCTCTAGGTTTGAACAATGTATGATTTTAGTTTGAATATGTAGTATGTTGTTTTTTGAAAACTAGTATAGATTGGTTTTTTTAGGGAACACCTTCATAGTTTCTTTAGGAACCTTGTTTGGAACTAGATGAGGAGATCTGACAATTTTGATGGCATCATGGTTTTCAGCAGAAGGGTTTAGATTAACTTGGATTTCCTCCACGTGTTTCTTTACCACCAGTTTGTATTTGTTGGAATATTTGTATAAACATTTTCATTTTATAATTAGTGAGATCTATTTTTTTCACATGTTTATAAATGTAACACCCTTCTTTCTAAATAATGTTTTTGTGTATGAGTATGGTGACCAATTCATATCTCTACTTTTCTAAATAAAATTACAGTTGATGTTAGAACACAAGTGACATGGTATATTTCTATAGTTTTTCCATGATCAATAATAGAAATGATAGGAAATTGTGATAGATCTCATGGTTATCATCATGATATCTCCTCTTTCAACCATCATCGTTTGGGTAGTCTATGATTTACTGATAGAAGTGGCCCACTTCCTTCTTATCATTAAGACTCTCTTATTCTGTTAGCTAGGAAAAATATATTTAATTGATATTATATAGCTACGTAGGGTCCCACATAATATCAATTAAAATAGGGACATTCATTTAAAATTAATGTTCTATTATGTTTATAGAGTTTTTTGGATACATAGGTGCTACTAAACAAGACTTTTCGACGTCACCCAGATAAAAAATCTAAACAGATTATATAGGTTCAAAGGGAAATTATTTAACCATGTACCTTTAATTAAAATGATTCATTTGAGAAGAATATCCCTCTTTTTGTGTTCACTTATATCAATAACTATCTGGTGACGATTCAGATGACTACTCATGTGGACTTGTATGGTAGGTCATCTCGTTCAACCCTGTGATTGTTAGAGGTAAGAGAGGAAATGATTCTAGGTCCCCACCTCATGTAGGAGTCTTCATAGTAGGTTCAAAAATTAGAAAGCATATTTCTACCATTCAATATAGATAGAATGTTTTTTTTCTTATCGTTGTTTATGACCTCCCGAGTTCGAGGTTAGGGATCATTTTTTACTATGGTTATCACCTATATTTTGGTATATATGGATAATGAATCATAGGAAGTTTTCCCCTCGTTTTCTGTCAATATGAGATATTGGAATGATTTGGGCTAGTATCCTATCAGTTGATATTACTTTATAGGTACCATTCCATGAATAAAATCTTCTGTGTTTAATAGAACCTATTTTATCATGCCATCCCATCTCATACATTTAATCATAAGGATATTATGTAAGATATTGATGCTTTTTTTAGGATTATCCCATATGCATTGTTGATCCGAGTATGATGGTTGTCTAGGGCAAATTTTTTCCTTTATTATGGGTTTTATGGTAGCATGTCTGTGTTGAAAATGGGAAATTACAGTTGGAATCTTATGTATATGCTCAATGGGAACGATTTTTCAAATATGATGGTTTACCTAAATTGAAGTGTAACTCATGGGAGAGTTCCATTACATGGGGGGGGGGGGGTGACTTTAAGAACCTAGTTTTTAAATAATGTAAGGATCCATTAAATTTTTTTAACTCATGGGTGTTGGATTAATATGGATTTCTAAATAAGAAATGGAGGATAAAATGGTTTTTGGGTTTTCTTTGGAACCTGGAACCCTGATCAGTGGAAGAAATCAATTGGGCCGGATGGTTAGTAAAAACTATACTGGCTAGTATGAACTATTTCTCATAACTGGGAAGGGGTACTGGGTGAGTGGAATAACGAGTGTGGTTTCCCTAAATGTGTGACCATTACCACATGACTTTTCTGAACATCTATAGTTTTTGACAGATCCAAATAAAGTTGTTCTAGTTTGGATTCCCCAACTATGAACATGAACCTTGTGGGTCTTCTCCTTGAGTAGAGGGATATGATTGGTTGGTGTGTGGTTTTGAATAATTTTTCTCTAAAACATGTGACCCATTAAATTATTGGTAAATTATCATATTTAGCTTATGATATTATAAATTAAGAAACATTCTAATTTTCTTCATTATAGTGGATAATAGCAACTTCTTCGTCCCATTTCATCTCCCAAAATCCTTAAAAAAGTAATTGATCATGTTTTCCCATTAGGACTCCAATTTGACATCAAATCAACTTACTAGATGTTCACTAGTTATTTCTCTATTTACCTTATAGCCTTCGTGTTTTCATCCTCTTTAAAGAGTTATTTAAGTGCAATATCATATACCCTATTTTTAGGAATTCATATGTTTTATTTTTTTCCATTCTTTATAAACGAACCCAATTTTTGATACTATATAATTCCTCCTGTACATATTATGGTAAGGTAGTCTAGTAATTTTCCCGTATATTAGTGATGGTTTATATTATGCATTATGTTTTGCACAATGGTTTAGCAATGTGTATACCATAATGTGAACCCATATTCAATAGGTTTCCATAATTGAGAATATAATTAATCCCATAGGGCCCATTAAATTATTTCTATCCCATGAGGTGTGATGATGAAATATCAATTTTTATTACAGATGTCTAAATGGATAAACCATCTTCCATATTTCATGGCATTTACTTGTATACTGTGATATCATAAATGAAATGAATAATTTAATTTTTTTAGAAATGATGACACACTTAACTATATATAATTAATTGAATGGATGTGAGTGGTACAACCACACCACCTATTTTAAATATAATTATTTTTATTCACTCATTAAATTTAAATTCTATTGGATTATTAAATAATTACTAGATCATAGTAAATACTTTGAAAACATATCACTATGATAATAAATGGAAATAATTTTATAATTATTTATGTTATATGGGAATGAAGTCACATCTACTATTTCTATATACAAGAATGGTGTCCAATACAATGTTTGAAAAATGGTTAAAATGACCCACATTAATTACGATGATTGGGTTTTGTGACCCTTGTGTAATATGATATGTGGGCATGGATACCCTACAATTTTGATACGGTAATGGAAAACATATTTATATGATTCGATCATAGGGATCTTATTGTGACGATATGTGAATAGTGATTAATACTATTCTATAGGGGCATGATGAAACATATTTATATGATATGTGTATTGAGACCCCTATTATTATATATGAGAATCATGAACATACTTGAAATGATATGGCCATAGTGAACCCTGTAGTTATTTACATTCAAATAGAAACTTACATATATGATATTGGGCATGGAGAACTTATTTTTATGATCCAGGATTAGAAACACAACTGTTGTGACCTAGGGCTGGGATTCCCTTGATACTAATAACAATCATTCTTCAACCAATGGTCGACTCAGTCAGGCATCAAGTTGAGGCTAGTAGTAGTAGACATATATTTGACTATAGGTATCACCATGTATAAATAAAATATATTTGTATACAAATGGTGACTTTAGAGACTATTCAGATTATGATAATGTAATTTGTGTTATCCTGGTTTCTTTGAGGAACCAGAGCCTACCATTTATTGGATTTATTACTGATTTCAATATATCTGGACACTACACATATTATTTTCTATGACTCAATATTTATAGATATCATTGGTGCTGGCTTGTTAAATTTATCTCACAGACTATCTCACATGTCAATGGTACAGACGAGGATTATGCAGAGGCTGGAAGGGTTAGTGGAAAGTTCCTTGTGGATGATGATTGAGTTACTTATGGATTGGAAGTGGGGATGTACAGGACTAAGCTATGGATCACGATTCTTTTTAAGATATACTTTTTTGAATTTTTTCAATTATGATATATATTATACTATATGCATGTATGTTCCTTTTTGATAGATATATGGAATTAAATTATTCTATATATGATACTCGTTATAGTTATGTTTTTTTATTTAATCTATTTGAATTCATTTCCTTCCACTGTCATTTATTTATTATGCTTCTTCTATTTTTCTATTTCTCTATTAATTTAATGTTTTCTATTCTGATCATGAGTTTACAGTCTCACCACTCTACCACCTTGGATCATTGTGACTATTCAGTAGTCTCTATAATACAAGGAGGCATGCTTAAGACAAAGTGGACCACCTAATCGGGGCACCGTTAAGTGGAGTTAGGTTTGGTATGTCACAAGGGTGACCATCCATTAGAATAACTGTGAAACACAATGTGATAGTGATGATTGGTGGGTTGTTATCCCATAACTATAGTTGTCTCTAAGTATCACTTGAACACCCATTTTCTCCTTCAACTATCTTATTCAGGGGAATTCAAGCTATATATACTTGTCCTTTAGGCCAAAAACAATTTAGACATTCATTCCATTAATATGTAATTAAATTGGTCTACTCAGTGTTTTTAATTCCATGTGGGTATGGTTTATACTTGAACCGTTGGGGATCTTAGGTGTGTGTCTTTCGAGTTTGTCATTCTCTATACATATAATAATAGATAATTCTTAGTTTGGGGTAGATGATGCACATGTGGTGTGTTGAAACCAAGAAAGGCACAGTGATGTGCCTCCCAATACCTCATCATCCTAAATTCATTTCCATTGGAGGATCATCTTTGTTGTAATGTCACCCTATAATTATGAAGATGACCATGGTTAAAATCAAATCATCCCTCGTTTGTTTGATTTATGTGACATTTATGGTTTATGACATAGATGGTGATGCATGTAGGGGTCTGGACCCCTGTACAAACAGATACACGAAGGTAATGTTGTGCAAGGCATAGAAAAGGGGCTTTTGGGTCAGGAATAAGGGGCCTTTGGGCCCTCAAATAGTGGGTCTAGGAACATAATTTTTTAATGGGATATATATGTAGTCGGTATGCCATATGTGGGGGTGATATATCTTTATTTGATAAAGGGTGTATGTGTAAAACTATATTTCTTACAACTTAAAATACATTATATATATATATATATATTTGTGTGTGTAATCATTGAATTAAATGAGAAATGTAAATTTTTATACATTTAATGATAAATAATAACAATATTCTTATATAACATTATAATAATATATTAATACATTATTTAAAATTATATATAATAAATATTAAACATCTATTTTTTTAAAAAGATCCTAGATGTAAATATGCCGCCACTATTATTTTAATTTAATTAATGAAAATAATTTAACTTATATATAAAACAAATAATAAATTATAGATTTTATTAATTTCATAAATATTATTTAATATAATATATATAAAAATTTATATTCAATTATAGTTATTAATATTTTTAAACACAATTATATATATGTATTCATTAAATATATTATTTTATACATAATTGCTGATAATATTTTATTTTTCTACACCCCTCCCCAACTGATGTTTAATATATACATTTGTTATGTAATCATACATTAAAAAGTATTTATACATGTCTTTTATATATAATTAATCATAAATTTCTTTTCAATAATATTATTTTCTAAAAATATAACTAATATTATTTTTTATTAAATTACATTAACAAAATAAAAGTAATTATAAATATATATATCAATGAAAATATTATAATTATTTTTAAATATGAAACGATAAATATATATATATATATTAATATATAAAGATAGTTATGCATAATTTTTACACAATACTACTATTATTAATAGTTACTGGGATTATATACAACAATATAATATTTTGATAACTTATTCAGGTAAAATTCCTTTTTCATGTATATATCAAAACATTTATAGAAAATTGTATTTAATTGAAGTATTATTCATAGTAATATATATATATATTCAATATTATTTATTAATATTTTAAAATATAATTATATATATTTATATACATTACCGAAATTATTGATATTTTTTAAATATAAATAATAATTTCTTTAGAAAAAATTAAGAGTAATTAAACAGATTTTAAATTATCCAAACAGAGTATTAAAATATTTTAAATCAATAAACACACACTAAATCTTACAAATATCATATAATATAAATAAAAAAGTCATACAAATATATAATTTAAATAAATAAATCATACAAACTAAATAATTAAAGGAATTGAAAATCTAAAATTATAGAAAACTAATTTTTTACTTCATTAAGATAAAAAGTAATACATTTAAAAGAAGAAATAAATCTATCAGGGATTCACTACTAAATATGTGGGAAGAAAGAGAAAACGATGAGGTGACTCCATCAATTGAATTTTATCGACCGGAGGTGTGAATTGTGTTCATGAATTTTCTGGGTCGATTGCAGTGGGATGGTGAACACTGTTCACTATCAGGGATCTAGAATAGAAAATTTTAGAGCTATAAAAAATTAGTGGTTCATGTATGATGAGTGTAAAACATATAACAGTTGGATACAACCGATTATTTTATGGAGGACATTCAAAATAAATATCATTTATTCGATTTTTAAAAAGGATTTGATATTAGTGTTTATAAATTTTTACATTAAATTAAATATCAAAATAAGGGACTTTCACAATTTCAACAACTTAAAAATATTATTTAATAATCTTCAATTCCCTTTGAAAACACTTACATTTAGAACAAATATGAAAATATAATTTTTAACTCTTTTATATAAACCAAAAAATATTAAAGGATTAGAAAATATAGTAGTAAGGCTCCACATAAGTAATAAGATGAAAATAAAAAATTATAAACCACTTATCATGAAACTATATCTGCCAATAGAATTACAGAACAATAGAAAATGTTGTTCCCAATGGGAATAATTTAATATCATTAGAAACACAATATTTCATAATATGAGTCAATCCTGGAATTATTTTATAAAAAACATAAGATTGATTGTTCATCAATTTCATATAAATGTAATAGAATCCACCAGAATCAACTCACACAAGCATCGTTGGGGGAATGACCATAGCCTAGATGAAGTCACACATTTGGATATAGATAGTGTGTGTCTAGAACAAGTGGAGTAGAAATCTATACATCTCTCTCAATGCATAGGGATCCCATGAATACATTCAACAGATGGTTAGAAATAGTAAATAACATGATCATTACAAAATCAATAACAAAACATGACATATAAACTCTCAACTCACCTCCAACACCCTCGCAAGAAAGAAACCTATTTAAAATCATCATTATCACACTATAATTCAACACACCATTAAAGGGATAAGTTTTATTTCATATATACTGAATAGTAATGGTAAAATTAGAGGGTTTCAAATTTTACATAGAAATAATTTTATATGTTTATTAAATTGGACCATTCAAAATATGACATGTTTTTCCAAGAAATTGTAGTTCATTTAAAAAACACTTTAGTGGATTTATTTGAAACAAACCACTAGAAACAACATTTTATTTAATACAAAATAAAAATATATTTCCTAAAAAACAATTTTAAAATTTAAATGATTACCATCCTTCTAAAAAATCTCACTAATACCACATTTTCATCCATTTTATGAACCAATTTTAATCAAATACTGTGGATCATAGTATTACCTGAAACAAGACTCTTAGTATTTTTCACATATAATTAGAACCCAAAACATTATCTTATAAGTTTTAAAAAACATTTAACATCTACTATTTGGGGGAAAGTATCACTTTAACACATTTAAGAATTACATTCCAACTATCACATATTAATATAATTAAGTATAAATGGCATTAGAAAACGAAAACATAGCAATGAAATGTTAAATCATAAAACTACACAAAAACAATACCAAAAATTTACGATAAATCAATTTTATCGACTTTCCACATATCACATTTGATGGAGAGCACTAAATTGATCAAAGAGGATTATTCTACGTTACCTAGATATCAATATACCCTTAGTTAAACCCATATCATATCCTAAAATCTTCTTTTATGGACCAAATTTTGTTATAGAATATAACAATAAAGGTTAAAGGAAGAAATAGGAAGAAGAAATGAGGGAAAAAATAAAATTAATGGATTTAATTTGATATATTAATTGAAATATATGTTCTGAAGGATCAAAATAAAAGGAAGGATGGAGATATCCCTATGTTATATGTCCATTCTAGTCAAATGAAATAATGGTAAGGGAAGGAAATTCTATAAAAAGAAATTTTTGGAATGATAATAATTTCTTCATTTAAAAAAATTGGTCAGAAAAGATCTATAGTGTGACCATTATGGTTATGATGTCTATCCCTTCACAAACACTATACTATAATGTAGCCTCCAGGAAATGTAGTTGTGTGCCCTTTAATCATGTGTGGAATAAAATACCAAGGATAGGGAATTGTAGCGTGTTCTCCTCACCCATGATATAAGTTGACCACCCAATATAGAACATCGGTCCGTGCATTTGGGACTCTCCATGGAACAACCCAAGTGTTGCAGCATGGTTCTGTCAACTAAAAACCAGCATCGTATATCCACACCCACTATGGCATGGTCAACAATTCAACATGAAATTTTTAAAAGGACAAGGTGAGTATGTGTCATTAAATCACATGGATATTGAAAATCCTACTACAGTCAGGCCTAAGAATCCAATGGAAGAACATCAAACACCTAAAAAATGTCCAAACTACAAAAAAATATATTAAAATAATATAAATATTATTCAATTAAGAAAAATAATATCATGGGTTGTGTTTCTATTCTTCCCACTATTCAAATTTTCTCTTCCTAAAAGAAAATAGTGAAAGTATACTAATTAAGAATAAAGGAAACCATGATACCTCATGTTAAGAAGTAGGTGAATGGGAAAACAACTAGATTGGATACTAAATAAATAGATCCACCAAACATGAACAATACATTATGGGAAAAATAATTCCATTCAATTCATGACTCTCTCCATGTGATAAAAGCCATGATCACCAATAATGACACCCAAATGAGACTGAGATATAACATAGTTTTTTTCACCAAATATAATTCATCTAAAATTATGATATATAAGTGATCCACTCCTGAAATCACACATAATATGTTGAATCAAAATAAAAATTACCCAAATAGTTGATATATCTCCCCTAAACACGAATAAACATTCATGAAACCAAATTCAAAATTCTATAAAAACATCCCATATTGAAAAGAAGATTATCACAAAAAATAATATTCTTATCCAAAAACACATTAAATACAAAATGAAAAAAAGGTTGAAATAACAACCATGCCTCAATTATACAATATGGGTTCCAAAAATGTGACCAAAAAAATATGGTAATCTAGAAACTTAAATGTGAAAAACCATACATTGGTGAACCATTAAAAACCAATTTAAATCACTAGAAAAGGTGTAATATCAATATGATAATCAACTATATTCCATAAGTTGATATGAAACCATGGATTTCTCCATGTACAAGTAATAAGTATCCATCCTTAATGTTGTTAGTTATTATAGAAAAAAATTTCAAAAAAAATATTATGAAAATTTGGAATGGGCATAAATGATATCAACAATATCGATAAGTAAAACATCAACAAAATTATGAATAAATGTAATACAGATACTAAAATAACAACCATTTTAACACCCATCAAACACAATACCAAAAAAACAATCATCAAAAACCCAATTAGACATATTATGTTTCCATATTAAAATAAATCTATATCAAGAAATCAATGATGATGGCCCAATCAGAAACAATGAAGAAAATAACTTTTATATTTCATATAGAATGGTTTATAATTTATGGACTACCAGGGGGGTGTAATTTGTATCATTACAGCAAAAGTATCCAAAAAAAGTAGAATCACAATTATAGAGTATTATTCTTGAAAATTTCCTAATATCATTAGGTAATGGAATTTGATAGTCTATTAACCCATCCATTATATCAAGTAATCTCTCTATTTTTTATTGTTCTCATTTTTTTACCCTTCCTAGAAATGAACAAAAACATGACAACCACACAAAAATAAACTATAGATATAAGAAAAATTCACAATAATGATTAAAATTGTTCATACAATTCATCATACATGCATGGGATATTGGAAACAGTTCTTTTCATGGACGGATATGTTTGGATTATATGTGAAATTGTACCTTTTTACCAGCCTACTCAATCTACCAAAATATATTTCACCAACTTCTAAAACAATTTATTCTTCTGGGGATCTCATTCCTATCACTATCCTTTTGGATAATGTACCTTGACCCTTTTTCTCTATCCCCACAGAAACTAGTGTGTTCTCATGAAAGATTCTACAAAAGGGGATCCACCTCAACCTCTATCTGGACCTTTTAGTGCTATGTAGTCAATTTTATGCTCACATGGTCAATTATAATTCTTCTTAAGGGCCCAAACTAGTCTACTAGTTACAAATTCCATCTGAAATTTATCGGAACCTAAAAACTGTTAATAAGGACTAATAATATCCTATATTAATTAGTCCCTCAATAACCCACAGCTGGTTAATAGTTCATGATACCTTCCAAACTACCAACTAATTATTCTCCACTACATTCCCTTTAAAAATTCCATAAAGATTCCTCTAATGCATCAAATCTTGTGTTTTATCATCCGTGTGACATTTGAAACACAATTGAATAAAAAAACTATGGAACTATCATAAGAAACGTGAATGTAACCCCTTCTATCTACATCCATGAATTCCTATAAAACATGAATGAATACCTCCAAGATCGAATGGAAGCTTCCCCATCCAATATTCTTTTTTTATAAACCTTTTACTGGAATTCTCCCATTAGACTTCTAAAAATAAAACTAACATAAAAATATATTTTAGGAGAATAGTAGTTTACTTTTGATAACCCCATTAACCTTTATGAATTAAAATTATTCTGATGAAGGTTTCCACATTGGCCTTAATAAAATCATGCTTTGATTATGGTGCAATGATTTATCTGGGTTCCAAACTATTGATTCCATATTCTACAAATATAGAGAATGTTCTGTAAAAATACTTACTTCTTAAATTCCAAACACATTACCCAAAAACATATATCACAAAAATCCCAAAAATATTACGCATGATATTTATTTTTACTTGTTGAGTCCAAAAATCTCCCACTCAAAGGCCATTATGATACTCTCACAAAATACCCATTATCTCAACATCAATTCAAAATTGTTATATTATAATGCATCCATGGTTCTCTAATACTTGGTATCTTATGATCATTCTTGAAACCCATAAATGAAATGATCATTCAACATCTATATCCATGATATTTTATTAGGATATATCCTTGAAACTCATCAATATTACTCAATGGAATTAATTGAAATAATAATTGAAACCATGTACCATACCACATAATTTTTTAACATTTGGCAAATATATTTCAACATTAATCGAGCCTATGGACTCCCTCTATCAAAGGAATTCTTTGAAAAATTTGATTTTATGAGCATCTATTACCCAACATCTTCTAGTACAATGAGTTTTAATGAAATCATCAGATTATCCTCTATCTAGAACTCCACCTTCTGGATATTATGCTATAATAATCTAGAAGAAGCCCCACAACAACATATGTCATTTGAACTAATTTCTTCCATAGTCCTTTTCTCCATCTTCCCTAACCTAGTCCTAATATTGCCACGGATCCCACATCAATTCTAGATAGCATTCCTTTGATCGGACAATTTTCCAAAGATCAATTACAAAATGAGGGAATATTAGAAATCATTCTTCACCAAATTTTAGTGATACATATTCCCTAGACTTTGGGTACTCATTCATCAAGTTTTATTATGGTTTTTGTTGAATCTAATCAAATAAATTACTGATTGTATAAATAATGATTTTCCATCTTCTGGAATTCCATGTGCTTCACACTATAAAATTCTAGACCTATACCTCGTCCACAAATATCATTATTATTATAATTGAAGTTACATTTTAGTATAATTGATTTATATAGTGGAAACCATCAGAATGGTGAAAATTAATTAAAACCATAATAATTTAAAACTATTACATTATGTTATAATAAAATTTTACATAATATATAATTTTCATCCGTTCATATATCTGAATTTAGTGTTTTCAGGAATACCATTCCTCAAATTAATTTTTTATTTTTAGATGGTCCTTAGTATTCTAACACAACTTTTTAACGTCTCCTTATAAAGATAATACCATCGTCCAAAATTTTATATTACCATGAATCCCCCAAGATGAATTAAATTCTTCCATTCTTCCCTTAGATCAATATTATATTATTATGATTGAACATGGTAAACATGTCACAAAACACCTTATTTTGAGATGTGATCAAGAGAACACATGGAATATATTTAGCCACAACCTTCATATACTATTTTTTGGAACATATAGAGTGTATTCCTTGACAATAGAGATTCATATCTCCCACAGTGCTACTAGAATATAAATTATCTATCTCCATAATTTTCTAGAACAAGGCCTGCATCAAATATTTCCATCAACTGAAAACTAATGGATTCTAATGAAACCTACTTTTAGGAATATACATCAACCTTTGATTACAATTTTCAGAATAGTATACATACTACTGTCATAGCCCCATACATAATTTCATTCATCTAACTAAATTATACAACCATCAGAACATACAAATCATATAATAGAATCATTAACTTTCTCAATGATACGAATATGAGACTATCAGATCATTATGTTTCTCAATTAGAACTCCAATAGTGTTCCACAATCTTTTTTAATGCTACCCAATTAAAAAAAGATGCTCTATGACATATGAAGATAGAAGAGTTATGATATCTAGAAACCCTCTATTACTACCACCATCTATCAGAGAAGATCATCTAGACACTTAAATTACTACACCACCTCAGGAACCTAGATGTCTTTCCCCCAATATTGAATAATTGCCACAAATTTAATAAACCTAACAACAGTAAATGAGAGACCGTTTCGATATTATTACATTTTCATAATATAAAATGGATCTCATATAAAAATAATAATCATTGTATTAGTATTTAAGAACGAGATACATAATTTATTCCCTTTTTATTTTATAAAAAACATAAAATATAACAAAAGAAAATGTTTCACATCCACGAAAATAATTTAAAGGCTTATACATCACATATGGGGGAAGGGTATAATAATAATGGTGAGATAAATTGATCATTATAGGTTATCTATTATTGAATATAACACATGTATATAAGGCATAATAATTATTAACAGGTAAATAGGATAAGGAAAATTATACTCAATCAATAACTAGAGCATAAAATGTATACATGGATAATATGAATTTAGTATTATCATCAATAAAAATCAGTAAATTCTCATGGAAATAAATGCATAATATTAGACATAATTATTTTAAACATTATTATATCATTACATTTAATTCTTTGGGAAATGTTATTTTAATCTATAATTAGGTATATATCAATCCCATTTAATTTTTTAAATAATGTGTATCATAATTACTATACATGCATCAAGGGGATATTTATAATTTTTCCCCACCAACAACTACATGTACAATACATTCTGTAATATATTGAATGATAAATTTAATCAAAAACAATTTAAGTTATCATGAAATATTTATAATGAGTAATTAATAAAATATGTCAATATTTTACCAATGAATCAAATAACATTCAAGGTATAAAACCATATGAATAAATGGATTGTATTTTTGTCAATAATATTATGCATGATACAAATAATATGTATATTTAAGATAAATTTAACATCCAATGAAAAACTATCACAGTATTGTGAATGATTCAAGAGGATGTTAAATATCATAAAATTAACGAAAGATAACATTCAATTCATTATAAATATTAGTTATATTGAAAAATTGGGTCATTTAGAAAATAGAACGAAAATATTTAAATAATAAGTCATTAAATTATTTTCATTGAAACCCATTAGAATACATATAGAAGTATCTAAATTTAAAATAATAGTTACAATAGATATAAAATATGTTAATTCTATATATGTTACAAAACATTATTTTTGAAATTTCTTAAATGTGGTGTAAATAAAATATGTATAAAAATATGAAATCATCCTTTAAAATATAGAAAAACGCTAGGATGAAAAAAAAATTATTTAATAAATAATTTGATTAAATAAAAATGAATTTTTTTATACTATTTTTAAATATATGTATAATGATTAATAATATACGTAATCAAAAGATATACTACACTGAATTTTATTTTAAATATTCCTATTGAAAGAGTAACATGAATTAATCATCATGAATAAATATATATTCATGTTAAATACCTTAATTATGTAGTATATAAAATATATAAACCGAATGTTTTAGTCCATTTATATAGGATATAGTTTCAAAATATTCAACATGAAATTAATTATACATATATATAATATTCATTCATCAGATACAATTTTTTAATAATTCTTTAAAGAGAACAATATAAATTAATCCGAACTCTTCAGGGACACAGTAAGTTGTACGTACACATAAGAAACAATATTATTTTTAAATTGAGGAAATGGTAAAGAATTATATGATATATTTAATTTTTTTAAAATAATATTTTTCATAAGTATCATATATATTCATTTGTAACATAATTAGTAAAATCCATGTGTGTCAGTGATGGAAAACAAATTAAATCGGTTCGCGAGGCAACAGTAGACCATAGACACAAGTGATGGTTCTATTTTCCATTTGACTATAAATGATATATTTAAATATTCTTCCTTCAATATATTAATATCATAGTATATGGGCGATAATGGTGTTTTTATATCGTACTTATTAGGACATAATTTGATGTGCTAAAATAATGTGTAAAAAAGTAAGTACTTCGTTAAGGTGATTACCTTACCTGAGAGAAACTCACTTTGGATCACATATAAAGGACTATAGGGTCATTATTTTGGGATGAAAAACCCCTATAATACATAAATAAGGGTGTTTAGAAGAGTGTTTAGTTTTTTTGATCTAGAATGGATTATTTGGCATATATAAGAGACTATAGGTGTGCCTTTTTTTAGTGAATGAAAGGAAACACATGAAATTAATAAAAAAATTTTATTATATTAAATTCATTTAGTTATGAAGTGTCACACTGTGGAATTAATTTCCAAGAAAATATATAACATTATTTAAATATATTTAAGTAATAAAATTTGTATTTTTTTTTAAATTTTTTTTTAAATTTTCTCCTTTGTTTAACCCTTTCGTTAAATAATTTTAACCCTAAAAGTTTTAATGACTTTTATAAATTGTAAAGTTATATAATTTCACGTATAATGTAATAATTAAATCATAAATAGAAGAAGGATGAAATTATAAACCACATCTTTTCCTACACATACCCTTTAAAAACTTTAATTATTTTTAAATAATTTAAAAAAAGTTTATCTTTCATAAAATATAAATCTTGTTATTTTTTAATTATTCATTAATTTTGACTTAAATGACATCAATAAAAATATGAAATTATAAAATAGTTTTTAACACATTTATAATATATAAAAAATGTCTATAATTTTTTTGGGTCACTATATCTCAAATATCTAACAAAGTTTTAATATTTTTAAATTAATTAATTATAGATTTTTTATTAATAAAATAAATACTATGTCAGTGTTGCAAAAAAAATTTATGTATGTACTTTGTCACTAATTATTAAAAATAATTTTCCTTCTATAAAAAAATAAACTATATTTCAAATAAGAATTTACAACAAAAAATTAGAATTTAAATCTCTAAAAACCATTCTATATATATTAAAAGTAAGATAGTCAAATTAATCACATTATAATTAGATAAAATTATATAAATTCTATTTTCAATAGACTGTGGAATTTTTTTTCGAATGTACGAATATTGATTTATAATGTTGGTAACACACTTATCTAATTAGATAATGTTATGTGTTTGGGATAGTTTTTATATCACCTCTAGATATTATGATATAAGTTTTTCATAATAATTTTAATTTCATTTATTGGAAGCGTTATATTAAAAAACATGTTATATTCAATAGATTTCACAACACACAAGGCTAAGTGTTACCAAAAATAATATATTATTTATATTATTTTTTAAATATGATAGTAATAAATTTGTCATTGGAAAGGAATGTATAAATAGGATTAACTAAATTATGAAAATGTACTCATTGTTTATAAATTAATTATAATGTAAACTGTAAAATGGATAATTATGTAAATGTTTCCTAAAGAAAAATATTTTTTATAAAATATAGTTTCATTAAATTATGAAAAATTATTTTAAAATTAATATTTTTTCACTCCTTCAAAATTTATTTGGGGATATAAACATAATTTTTTAATTCATCAAGTAAGATTTATCTTTGGATGATTTTTTTAAATTTTTCATATAGGATAGATTTATCAGTGAACGATGAAACATTTGGGGTTATAAAAATAATTTTCATTATTTTAAATCATAATAAATTTTTTTTTAAATTGTATTAAAATGATAAATTAGTTAAATTATAAATTTACAAATATCACTTATATTATTGGGAAAAATTTCATACTGAATATTGAAATTAAAATTTTATATTCCTATGAAAATTTATCATTGAATAAAATATTTTTCAACAAATCTACAGATACAATGTTAAATTATATATTTCCAGTTCATGGAGTTTAATTTTTAAGAATATAATCATTATTTTGAATCAAAATAATAAATATTATCTAATTAATGAAATATAAATTTTAATTATAATGACTATTCAAAATGGAATTTTTTTACAGATGTTGATGTGAAAATGAGCTTAGTGGGTGTAAAAAAATTTAGGGGTTAAAAATAAACAAAAAATATATTTCCTTTATTTTCATATTTATAACTAAATCATTTTAATGTTATAAAATGGTCTATTTTGGAATCATTTTACTTTAGAAAAATGAAGGTTTAATTATTTATTTTGAAACATTATTGGTCTGGAACACAACTCAACAATAAAAGGCCCACCCCTATCCTCTCATATTCACAGATTAAAAGTCATTTTGATTATAAAATACTGCACCGAATCTATTCCTTACATCAATATTCTTATCATATAATTCTTATCATGATAATAGATATAATTACCCCACATTAATTATTACATATATTAGTTTTTTTTTAAAAAAATCGTACTCTTTTACCAATGATATTTTATGTTTAGAGTTATAGATAAATTGAAAAAACACATAAAATATAATCCCCTAGATTACAAGTGGAAACAATTAATTAGTTTCCATTTTTTCCATAAAACAAAAATCATTATGATAAATAATAATTTCTTATGCAGAATAGTCATTACTATTTTACCTTGATCTCATTCCTGTACCAAATCTTCCTTAAACCCTACGAAAAATCAATTAAAAAATTTGGATGAGAAGAAAATCACTTTGAGGTATATAGAAATATAAAATCCTTAGTCTAACTAAGACATTATAACCCAATAACACCATGTTATGGAAAACTCATTAGCATTCATAGAAAACTTATATAAGAGCCCTTGAAAATCAATACCATGTAACTATTACATTAACCCTTACAAATAGAATAACCATATTGTTGTCTTCTATATCTTCAGTATCCAATCAATTTATGATCTATAATGGGGATCACCCATAAAATGTTGAGCTATAATGGCACCCAACTTTTCATATATTGAGCTATAATGGGACTCAACCCATCTTATATTGAGCTATAATAAGGATTAACGCTTCATATCATGATTTATAATGGTTTCAAACCATAATAGTTTTTAAAAGTAACATATCATGATTGTAACCATTGAAAAATCTTTTAAACAAATATGAAAAACACTTTCAGAAGACAAAATTTTCATTTCATATAAATTTTAAAATATAAAAACTCCACACATAATAATGAAGTCATTTTATTCAAAAATAACTATGAAAAATTATAAGGAAAACCTTAAATTAATAATTTTTAATGAATGTGGAAGAAACCACTAATTCCATATAAGCTAAAAAACATTTCCTTTGGCATTTGTAAAAAGATTTGAAAAAGGAACAATAAAAGTGGGTTTTTAGAACTATGTCCATTTCTCAGAGTCTAAAACAACATGTATACTATTTATATTAATGATGAATAAAACTAGGTTAATTATTTACCTTCATGGTAACATTTAAATGTTTGTTATTACTTTTATATCACTTAATATCATGTTATAACAAAGAGTTAATTATTTTTGTTAATGTTGGATGCTTTGTTGATATTCGATACTTGAGTAATTTTTTTTAATGATGTAAATAAGTGTTAATTACTATATAATAAATAGAACAATATTCATGACATAATAAAAAATTTAAAACATCAATTATACTTTCTAATCCATTTATTACATATGGATATGAAAAATGATCTATGTTAAATTCTTGGAGTTAGTAAGTCGTATATACACAAGAGTAACATTTCCATTTTCAATGATCATTTTTGAAAGATGATAAGTCTTATTTTATAATTATAGAATTATCATAATTTCATTAATTTAATTTATTCAAATAAATATACTTTTATATGTATGATCTATTTTATATGGTGATAGAAACAAATCACATCACTTTTTAGAATAGATAGTTCACAGGTACACAGGAATGACATTATAATTTTTATGCAGATGGAAAGGTAAGAATTTAAATGATATATTATTATATAATAATGATAAAATTTCATTAATATCAAATATAAAAATTTATATCATCATTATAACTAGTCTTGAGAGATGGTGATGTAAAAATAATTATATCTATTTGCAAGATGGTAGTTCGTAGTACACAGGAATGTTTAATTCTATTCCCATTTGATGGAAGTGGATATGGATTTTCATGATGATATTAAAATAATAACATCTATGTTTATTGGTGGTACTGTATTTATTATTTCTTCATAGTCTAATAATATTTTATATAAGTGGAGGAATATATAAAACATAAACACATAATTAAAAATGATACATTTTTCTTTGGGAAATCTCCTTGTACCATCTCTTTATGACCAATAAGGGTAGTCTTATACCAAAAAATGAGAATTAGAATGTGGGGAGGTATTCAAGGATGTAGTTTTGGTAGATAGTGGCTAAAAATATAATTTATTATGTGTGAGGAATAGAGAATAAAATATTCCATTTTATATGAAAGGTTAGGAGAACTTTTGGTATTATTCAAAATATATAATTGTTATAAATGAATTTTTTTTAAAAAGGATCCAAAATAATTTATATCTAAAATAGAATGATTTTGGTTTGAAATAATTTCACAAAATGAAATTGAGATATGTTTTGATGATTTTTTAGTGCTTCTATTTTTGTTTTAACCCTTATATTAACCTTTTCACTCTTACCATGAAATCATGTATTTTACAATTTGAGGGATTATATAATTACTATAAAATTAAATAATAATAATAAATGATTAATTTAATAAATTTTAATCCTTATAAAAGTAATTTGTTTTAATTATATATTTTTTGTAGTTTTATATTATTTAATAAACTATTTCATATTCTAAATATCTATAATTTCAATTTTGACAATATTCAGTAATTGCCTCTTTAGAAATATAAAAAAATAATATATGCACATAATTTTTTTTAAAAACATCACTAAAATGCCAATATAATATTAAAAATTTATGTATGATCCTAATTATATCTGATTCTATTATCTTTAATATTTTTTATATCATTTATTTGATATTTCATTTAAATAATCAATTAACACATCACCATTGTATAAATCTTTAAGGAAATTAATTATATCTCAAAAATTCAAAATAAATTCACAAGATTTGGATAAAAAAAATTTATTGGAAACTAATATAGAGATAAAAACTTATCCCTTATATAACTAGACATGGTAAATATTTCACTTATCAAAAACAAAAGTTTGACAAAATTGACTTTTCTTTGAATAAAATACTATAAATGAATTAATTCCATCCAAGTGGCTCTAAGAGCTCAAAAAAACTTACCAATGAATATTTTTTTTATATTAACTCATCCCAAAAAATATTTCATGTTTTAGGAAAATTCTATAATATTTATAATATTATTTTATCCCATAATTACCATATTTATCTTTAACCGTGTTAAAAAAATTTATTAATATTACTATTCATATTTTATAATAATAAATGGTAAATATTTACTAAATATTTACCCTATGATCCAAATTTTTTAATCCATGATTCAAAATTAAAAATTGAGAAGTGATTAAAATTAATTTAATATTTATCATATTAATGAATCAAGAAAGATATTTTTTTAAGTAAACACGTTCAAATGATTGAAATTTTTTATATCAAAATTTAATTTGAAAGTTGTTATAGTGTCATAAATTGAATTAAATAATATACATGTTATATAATTATTCTTCAAAAAATAATAAAATAATTCATTACTTGAAATTATATAGTAAAAAATGTTATTTTCAATTAAAATTTATTAATTTTTACTTTTCATCCAAATATTATATATATCCTAAATATTCAAAAAATTATACCAAAGTATATATATATACATATTTCAAAAAGTGAGTTAATTTTTTAAAATATCATTTATAAAATTCTCAAAAATTAGGATGAAAATAATTGTCCCATCAATAGGTGGAAAATTTTCATTTTTCGAAAGAAAAAATAATTATCTATAAAATTTTATTTTTATTCGTATGAAATTTCTTGAAAATACATAATATGAATATTAAAAATTAGACTGAATATATTTTCTATATACCACTAATAAAATATTGAGTGGGTGATTTTTTATTTATTAGAATAAAACCATCCTTTCCACATGTAATGTATGTTGACACCCCATGAGTAGAACTACACAACTAATGACCATTAGATGGAATTGGTAGTCTTAACTTTGTGTATGGGGAGGAAATACCTTTTGTGAGAGAATATTGTGGTATAATCACAACATTAGTGTCTCTGGTACATCATCATATAAAGGGACTTGAACCTTAAATAATGATGATGTTTGGTGTTCATATAGGAATATGACTCTGATATAGTCTATACACCATGGGATATAAACATGGGATATGATTTGATTAGCATGAATTTCTTGGCTCGTTTGGTGTTAGAGGATTTAGAGTATTTGGTCTCACTGAAGCAGACCCTGGTGGAAAAGAATGGAGAAGTTTTTCTGATGTAGATGGTGTTTTATCCTATATTTCTAAATACTGTGAGAGATTTAATGTGGAGAGACATCGACTATGAGGCCTTATGTGACTAGATATCCATAGGTGACTAACATGATCGACATTCAAAAGCTGGTAATCACATCTTGTTTTCCAAGGATGGATAGTGGTTCCAGTCATGTTGTGAGAGGAGGTGATCTTATATTTCCACACTACTCCTCAATATGATCATGTCACTATGACAAGGTTATACATGTAACATCAGTGATATTATTGGTTGTTTATAATGATATGATGATCATATCGAAGTGACTCACCTATCAGTAGGTGAAGGTTGAGCACTGTGTTCCAATGTGTTTTATGCAGCCCTTTGAGATCCTAGAGTGGAAGAGGGATAACATATTCATGGACATTCTGATAGGGATTTTTCACACAACAATGGCACATGACTATATCTTAGTGATTTTTAACTAACTCAAAATTTATGCACACATCGTTTATATTAAGAATCAGAATTCGATTGATATTTTGGGGTAGTTTTACATATGGGAGATCATCCCACTTCATTGGGTTCCCTCAACGATTTTCTTTAATCATGACATGATGTATACATCAAGACTGTAGAGATTCATGTAGGTGTAATTCAAGACCCAAATGAGTATGGGTACAACCGTTCGCCCATATAGCAATGGGTAGACTGAGTGTAGTATATAGGCATTGGAGGATATGTAGAGGGATTGTGTGATAGACTTTGTCCAGAGTTTGGAGGATCATTTACCTTTTGTAGTGTTTTCCAAGAACAACAAATACCACTCCGTCATCGATATAGAAACAATTTAGGAAATTTTATGGGAGACCTTGAAGTTCACCCTTATGCTGGGAAGTGATTTTTGGGACATATGTTATTGGAGCAGATATTGTCTAGGTTATGATTGATAAATTATAGGACATCAATGAGTGTATGAGGATGGAAAAGAGTAGAAAACAATCTTACATTGACCACCTTTATAGTTCATTAGAATTTGTGTAGGGAAAATATATTTCCCTGAGAGTCTCCCCATGATGAGGATTGTGGTGGTTTCGCAAGGGTGGAAAGCTTGCATCCAGTTCATCGAGCCATTCAAGATCATGAACACTGTAGGTAATGTTACATACCACATCACTCTACCCCCCTAATTGGAGCATTTGAACGATGTATTCCTTGTGTCATAACTAAGGAGATACATGCATTAACCCACACAATTCATCAAATTGGGAATGATGGAAATAAAGGAAGTATCCACCTTTGTAGGGAACCTAGTGGAGAATGAGGATCGACATTAGTGGAACTTAATGGATGGACCATACCATTGGTCTATGTGTTGTGTTAGAAGAAGAATATATAAGAGATTTCATAGGGGGGAGAGAGGCAAGTGTGAGATCAACTTCATGAGTTTTTCACTATTTATTATTTATGGGGAAGAAAATATTGAAGGATAGAAAGATGTAGATACACAATTTTTTCATTGTAATACTTTCTAAGATTTCAATATATATTTTCAGAGATAGGAACTAAGATAGAGTGTGATTCTAAGGCCCGGTGTGCCCGAAATTCATTTGGGTAAAAAATATTTAAAATATTTTTTATTCTATGAAAATGATTTCTAAAAGAAAATTAAGTCACTCTTAAAAAAATTATGGATTAGAAATCTGAGTCCTCATTTGGGTTCAGAATGTGTTATTTAACCTTGGTTCAATATAAAATAAGTCCGTTTTGGGCTTTCAGACTTATCTCTCATTGGAGGTACGTTTTTTGGATTAATTAAACATTAAATAAATTAATTCAATCAGTTTAACCAAAATTAAAAGTATATATGAATACATTAATTTACTTTCACCTAGGGTTATCGTTATAATTAGGTTATTGTCTAATGGATTCCTTTTCTCCTTTATTTGGATAATTAGATCGGATAACGATGGTACTCTAGAAGAGATCTAATTGAGTCACATTGAACACAATGAAATCCTTTGATTGTTAGTACATGCTTTCTTCATCAATGAATAATGCAATATCTAGGTAGAAATACTCAATTTTTTTATTCCCTTATTGATATAACTGATTGTGCAACTCTATATCCTCTGTTAATCTATGCCCATTATGGCATAATCTTACACCTACGTACTAAATTAATTTTCCTATTGAATTTTTATCCGATATTAGTATCACCGTTCTTGATTGTTGGCCAAGAAAACTAGGCCAAAAATGGTTAAAACTTATTTATGGTTCCATTATCTCAAATTTTATTCATCTTCATCTCTTGTAGTACCCCAAAATGTTTGTTCAAAATTTTCAAGCGATACCGAATCAAATCTGACCCGTAGAATCACAGAAGATGCAAGAAAAATGATTGTATAAATAAAATAATTATATATATGGGATTTTATAAAGGAATGGATGATATTTTTGATGATTTCAAATTTGGAAATAAAAGATGGGGGTATCTCAGGTGTGTGAGGTAAAAAGTGATGCAAATGAGGATTTAGGATGTTGAGTTTCAGGCCACCAGAGGGTTGGAAGCCACCAATTTATGACCTGAATAACAATTTCAGTTGGGGATAGGTAAATAATTTAAGGTGTAGTCTAGATTTTAAGAATAGATAATGGATCTGAAAAACATTGAAAAGCCAGACTACACGCTGTGTACAATGATGAAAATACCACAAATAGCCCCTTATGCGTGGCATCATGGGTTTTGGGAAATCATTTGGATGGAATGGATTATATCTCCTCTACATGACATGAATTTCATCCCTGGGTGGAAAATATATGTGATGGACCCCATATGCAGTAACTCATATGGGAGTAAACAGCTATGAAAATGATGTTGTATCTAAGTACACAAAAAAGGCCAAAGAATAGAAGTGGCACCACATGTTAAGAAACATACTATGTACTAAATTACATGATAATTGAAAGAATGACAAGGCCCAGTCCCAGTTATCATTGACACCCGGTGTATTCCAACAGCATGGAGTTTACTATTACAAGGGTTGTGAGCAATGTAATAATATGGAACATGACCATGAGATTGAGTGGGACCACACACCATTTGGCTCCGTTCATATACCTTGTGTCCCTTAGTTTCTTCTATAGAAACATTGAGGCACAATATATTTTTAGTTTGATATTATATCGTTGCCCACATTAGCCTATCCTATGTTCCATTATTCATTGAAAATGATGGTGCCACCGATTCTAGATTTCTAGGTTTGATGTGAGATTCTTTGGGCATGAGGCTGGGATAGTATAATCTCAATGATATTATTCATCACATAAGATCACCAGAGACTATTGGGTGATACCCTCTATCAGATATTGGTAGTGTATCATTCACAACTACTGAGTGGTACCCTATAGTGGATATAGGTCTTGGGTCCAAGACAACTACTATTTCATACTCTTTAGTAGAGATGGGCAGTGGAATCCTTGATTACTACTAAGTATTTCCCTCTAGTTGAACTGGGAACTAAGACCTCAACGACTACTAATGGGTACCCTTCAGTAGAGATGGGTAGTTTTTCGTCAAAAATTACTGAGTATAACCCGCCAGTAGATCTGGGTATTTTTTCTTTGAGGATTACCTTTTGGTACCCACCAATAGATATGGGTAGTGGGTTTTATGATGAGAACCCAATGGTACCCAATAGAATAGATGGTAAGTGTGTCATTTATGGATATTTCAGTGGACCCCTCCTATCTTATTCGGTCATGTGTCCTATACATTATGTTTTTTCCCAATCGACTATGTGACACAGTGATGATGTGTGGTTTGACTAGCATGGTTACTTCTGTATTGATGCATGAGATGCTACACACTATTGATGGACATTGTAATTATTTATTACACATCCTCTTAGGATGTTCTGTGAGATATAGATCTCATTTCTCTCTCATTTGACATTATTTTGATTCAGCGTATTTATATATTCTTCTATATCCATACCCTTCGATTTGGTTACTCTACTTCAATGAGAGGTGAAGATGCTCAATGTATTACACATGCATTCTGTGATTAGATCCTAATATATTGATGATTATAGTAAACTTCTATGAGTGGAATAGACTCAATGTTTAGTTCATCTAATTACCCTGTCATGCTTCTTAAGCAAAGATGAGTTTACTCTAACATTGAGTTGGTTGAGGTGTTGTCTTTTTCCATATCTTGAATATACCGTCTTATTATTCCTTTTTTATTTCACACATCACCTCCTTAATCTTTCAGGGAATCCCAATTGTTATGTATGTACACACATACATGGTATTTTCCCACACATGTCGTATCTTATCAATATGACATGCATGTCAATGGTGACTTCATTGGAGCTTAGGGATACCTGGTACATTGGACTGTGTATGGAGGTTCGGTTTGGAGAGATGTATATGGGTTCAGTCATCAATATAATTTTCAATATTTTCATGTTGGGAAATATTTTTTGTGGGCATCTATTTTTATCCTTTACTTTTCAGTTTTCAAAGTCATATCTCGAATGCCCTAGAAGATATGCATGCTTGGTTAACATTCTAGATCTGTTAAATATTTTATGATTAACCTATGCGATACTAAATTGTGATGGCCGTATGTGTTTGAAAATGTAAATAAGATAATACCCCCCATGTCACATATTAATTCTCTACTAATTGCTACCCATGACCTATAGATTCGGGCTTGTGGTAGCTACAGATGGAGGCTCAGCTTGAGTCTAGTTGTGACACATGTACTTTGGGATCTCACTGTGGTCTTCTCATCCTTGATTCTAAAGGTAAACTAAAAGAATTTTATTATACCAAGTATTATGACCCAACATTTTATTACATTGAAATTATATCACTTATAAAGAATATATTCAACATTACACTATCACATTCTTGATAACTATAATATTTTATTTGATTTGGAAACTTGGAAACCTAAAAACTAGTCCAAAAGTGAGCTACATTATCTACCAATTATTTCTACAGAACTATAACACTACATAGAAATTTCATATATAATACATATCGAAACAAATATGTTAAAATAACCATACAAAACATGTGAGCTGAGATACTCAGTAAGGGAAATCTGGGGATAAATGTATACATAAAATGAATGTAAGGGTATGATAACATGAAAAAACATTTTAGTAGAATAAAATGCATATCAATGATAATAAGTACGAGTCTCGAAAGAGATATTGGATGATTATAAAACATGAGGAATAAGGGAATCAAATAACATGATCATTGAGAGGATAATATGAGGAATTTATGGCATACACATAAGCATATAAGACCATTTGAATTTTATTCAATAATTATTATTTAGACCATATGAATTAAAAGGGTTCATTACTAAACAAGGTTGAATCCTCATTACATCCTTTTATTATTGAATGAGGTTAACATCCCATTTCACCTCTATTATACTGAACAAATTGTATTCCCAATTCAAGTCATGTATATCTCATGAGATATATATCATAAATAAATGAATCTAAGGGAGATATAAGACCCACCTATCCCACATTTAAATCATAGAAATGTGTTCCAAATTATCATGAAAATCCATCATATCATTACCCATTAAATGAAATGGGTATTATAATACATTCAGCATGTCATACACCATGTAAAAGAGATAGGTTCCATAATGGTATCACCATATCATAACCCATTGAAAGAAGTAGGTTTCATATGAATTTAATTATGGTATTACCCATAGAAGAGAAATCGGTTTAAAAAAATCATCGTAATAAAAAACCATTCATTGAAACAATAAGAATTGAATCCATTGATAATATCCCAAGTATGTCAAAGGTAACATCATTAAATGAAATATTATTTGGAAATTAATTTTTACGGATTGTTTAAAAGATTTCTTGATTAAAATATATTTTCCACATTATAAAATTCATAATAGAACATAAAAAATATTTTGTAACTTTTCAATTGAAAATAAAATTGAAATATTATTAAGTATTAATCAATTAATTTATTGTTCTTGATGGGGAATAATTAAGTACATGACATATACATAAAAATAAAAATTCTTTCCCTGTTATCAATAAAATTCAAAAGATCATTGATAATAAATGATATGAAGATTCATTTTAAAACCATTTTCTAAAAATATAATAAGTGGGAAAAAATATTTTAAAAATCATAGGTGAATTGTACAATAATTTTTAAAACAATTTCATTAAATATGTCTTTGAAGGAATCAAATTTTTGAATGAATAGATAATTATTGCCTGATTTCATGAAAAAAATTTCATAATTATCTTAAGTATAAAAGAGTGGAAGAAATGGAACCATTAAATTATAATATTATAAAGAACCAGATAAGTAGAAAATTATTGAGAAATTTTTATAGGAATATCATGGTATTTCAACATTAGAGATTTATTTATAAACCATCATGATAAAAAACAGATATTGTAACATGAAATCATCACCACATTGGTAACAATGGACCATATCCCCATAATGAAATAACAATAAAAGAAAAAAATATTATCATTTCGATTAAAACATTCATGATATTACATGTAAATGTACTATATATACCCCTTGAAAAATAAAATTGGTGCACAACATAACATATGTCTCAAGGAAGAATGATTTTTCAAAAATTTCACTTACATTATGTCTTGACATTCGCCATGTAACACCCCGACCCCAGCTACCTAGAGTCGGTGCATTACTTCGTAACATTGGCATGATCACAAAAGATCAAGTCTCGAAAGACCGATTAGTTTAGTAGCCATGGAAACAGTAGATACATTCATAAGTCTTTCATTACATCAAAAGTAAACAAACTACAATAACATGGTCTTCATAGTCCACACTCATATCTTCACTGACTATTCTCACAAGTCAGTCATAATACACTTCTTCACATCCGGGAAAATATTTAAACATTGAAAGGGGTGAGCTCAGATGCTCAGTAAGGATAACAATATTGTGGAAGCTTTTATAAGAAAACATAAGCATTTAAGGAAATGTATAACTAAAACAAAAGCCTTATTGAACTTGAACTTCATCATAATATGGCAAAAGTAAAATAAAATAATGCCATTACTTACTCACATGGATATTCTACTAGACGAATAATCACATGAAATATCAATAACCACTTTCATAATGTTGGAATGCATAATGCCAGAATATCATAACCACATAGCCAAGGCCTCATGCCAAGACTACAAATAAGATTCTGTCAAGGCCTTGTGCCAAGACACTAGTTTGTCTCATGAGACCTACCGATGCATCGAGGAGCTATAGCGGGCTCCACCCGTCACATATTAAGTCCAATGCATTCCCATATGAAAAGGTTTAAACATAACATAAACATTCGTATTAAAACTAGCATACGAAATGTCAATAATTTCACCATAAACTATGAATGGTATAAAATAGCACATCCACAGTCAAACATATCACAAAACCATCAATACAATATATAAGTTTTGTATTATAATAAATCAACTTCAAATAAGCGTAAAATCCATCAAAGGATGTTGACATAGATGAAATCAAAACACTTTTTAGAGAAATATCTCTTTCTATTTTTGAAATCATTTAAGAGCCATATAAAACGAAACATTTTCTTGAAAATATTTTTATAAGCTTGTAAGGAAAGCTTTGAAGATTTTATAATGGCGGAAAATAACCGCACCTGCCGTATAAGTTAAAAAAGACATTCTTACCTCAATTTTGTTGAAAAGGATAAAAATGACCTTGTTTTGAAAACGAAGGAATGATTCCTCTTATAAAAAGTCAAAAAGGGTATAAATAACTTTAACCCATATTCTTGTAAATAATAAAAATGTTTTGAAATACATTTTGAAGAAACATGGATGTGGATGATAACCAGGTCCCAGTAGATAGTTATGTATAAACAACCTTGGATAATGAAGAGGTTGTGAAGTAAACCCTTACCTTGTACTTTTCCATGGTTGGGGTAGGTTAACCTCCTGTATAATGGTGAAATAATTGTTATTAAATTATACAAGAATCATATACATTCTAATGATATCATATATGATCTTTTAACATTGCTTTGTTAACAATATCTTAGATTTATCGTTGTTTCGGGTGTTAACTTACTCGCTTTCTTATATGTTTTGTTACGTAAGTCATGTTTTTCATGGATAGGTTGTATCTTATTCATATCCAGAATGATATCATGTCCTTAAACATTATTTTTAAATCGTCAAATGATAATTATACTTGAATGGATACGACGGAGAATGAATCTCATCGCGTTCGTGGAGACGGTAGTCCGTACGTACGCACGAGCGACAATATCATTATTTTGATATTAAAATAATATATAATTGTATAGTATATCATATATAAAGAATCATTATCATGTTATATTTATTATTTACATGAATTACATATCATTATTATACCCATCTAAATAATAATATATTGAATAACAATTACACCACGACGTGAAGACGGTAAGCCGTACGTACGCACATATGGTGACATGTCATTCAAATGATGGGTAGAATACTGAATATGGTTGTTACATATTTATAATAACATCACAGTATATAGAATATACTGGAGTTATAATTTTAGAATTGAAATAATAAACAAAGAGGGAGTGGAAGAAGGAAGAAACATGAAAGAGGGTGATGAAAATGTTACCTCTTCTTCGGGTTCTTCCTTTTGATTTGATCAAAAGGACCCCTTAGGATGGCTTTCTGACTAAAGTAAAGCTTCTAGGATGAAGGTAGAGAAGTTGGGAGAGTATTTGGTCAGAGGTTGGCCGAACCAAAAGGCTTGAAAGTGTGAATAAGGTGGTAGAGGTGGGGGCCTTTTATAAGAGGAGAGGAGGGGCTCTTTTGGAAAGATTGAAATGTTACATTATTATACAATGCATTTCGGATTCTAAAGGTCCCACAATTATATAATTCGTGGCTAAGGTGATAAGGGTTCGAAATATACCCATCCAATAGTCTTTGGACAAGTGTAAGCCTTGGAATTTACATTATCCTTTCATTTTATTTAAATCGTTAAATAATGAGGTCATCGCTGCATCATAATGATGTCATAAATATTTTAATTTATTTAAAGTCTAAAAATTATAAAAAAAATACTATGATGTAGGAAATATTTTTATCTTTCTAATTAATATTTATAATCAAAATTCGGACTTGTTTAACCCCAATTAAAAACTGTTTTAGTAAAACAACTCATGTTTGTGTCAATTTAATTTTAACATTAAATAAATATATATTAATGTCATTTTCCAACCAATGTGGCTCCATGGGGTCCCCAAGTTGACCCATGGGTTGTCTTGGTCGGCCATGACTCATCCAATAGGAGTAGGACAATTTTGAAGCTCATATCATATTACTAAAACATTGTTTTTACCTTAAACTACACTAATTACCTCCAATCGCAATTAAGAACTTAAAAGTTACTATTCACCAAAAAATTATTTTAATCTCATTGAACCACATTTTACTTCTTAATGACAACCATGTATGTCGGATTTTTGAAAATCAAAACACAGAAGTGGTAATATTTCATTTAAATGAAAAATCAGTTATTTAACTAACACTTAGTGGTTTCACTATTCATCAAAAATTGAAGTTTTTCAGATCAATGCCAAAATTTTACCCTAAGATAGAATTGATATTCCGAATTCAAAAATGAAGTCTATTTTACAAAATTCCAAATATATAATTTGAATTAATTAATTTTATAATTAATTCCCGCTGTCACAACAAATAGCGTGTTTTTAAGAAACAATTTATATCAAAAGATTTGCAATTGTTTATGTCCAATTTCAATGTTAAATTAATTCTAATGACCACCATTGGATAAAATGGTATAAATATATTCTAATTATACTTTAAAACCACTAAATAGTATAATTTATCACAATAAATTATTTTGATTAAAAAAGTTGTTTTAAGTATTTTTCACTATTCATAAAAAAATTGGAAGTTCTCAGAAAGTTACAAAAAATTCAACTTAGGATAATTTCGATATTACGAATAAAAAAATGAAGTCCATTTTGAAATATAAAATTTCTATAATTTTAAATAGTGGTTATTACTATTCATAACGGCTACTTTGATTAGTCGTGGTGTTTTAGAACTCGAAGTTGCGTACAATGCAAGCTATTTCATTATTGAATGAGAAGCGTATCGTGGAAGCTCGGGGTGTTACATTCTCCCATCCTTCAATGAATTGCGTCCTTGCAATTTGAAAATTTTCTTTGAAAATAAAATGTTGAAAAGAGAAAATACCTTTGAGGAAAACCCACATCGGAAATAAGGTTAATAAATATATAACATTAAAAGAAAGCAAGATAAGTACAAAGGTCACCCGATATAGCCCATTCTAGGATTCTATGAAAATATGGATATGGAGGAGAAACAACCCATCAAGGTCTGATGGAGAGTTATAGAAAACAGGATTAGGAGAAAGTTTAACCACAAGAAAATCACAAACTTGTGATTGGTTAAACGGTCATTGAATCCCCAGTTGGAAAAGTTATCTGACAACATTTTTGTTTTAAGTTACCATTTATAATGTTGAGGAATTTATTTAGGAGATTTACTAAGAACATAAGGGAATATACATACTTGTTATGTATACATTCATTCGTTAATAAATTTTTACCACAAACCCAACTTTTACTCCAAATGGTAACGGAACTCAAAAATATTCTATTTATCCTAATTGTATAAGGTTCCAAATGTTAACACATACCATTTAGATTAGTAAAATTATTTTGTAATAACCAGGGACTTCCTGTAGGCTAGTGGTAGGAAATAAAGGCCTGTCGCACTTTGATTGTGGGTTCGATTCCTGCAGCTTTGTCCGACGCGACGGGTTATGCACCACCCTACAGGTTGTCCTTTTCCTAAAACTATAATATTCCAAAAATAATCTTCAGAAATGTTTTAACCTTAAAAAATACTATCCAAAGATCAACTTAATCCATTCCAACCTTTATAGTTATCCAAAATACCTCCGTCCAGACTTTCTCTAAAAGGTCTCTAAATTCCAAAATCAATTGTAACCTCAGATTCCCCAAACAAAGTAAAGTTTCTCTTGTTGTCACATATTAAAAATATGATTACCTTCATCGTATTAAATACTTAATGTAAACAACATGTACTGCAGTAAAGTCCTTATATATATCACATTATTCTTATAACCATAATCTAGTTCTTGAGTCCAAAAACACAAATACAATAATTATTCCGCTTCAAGTGTAGTCACAGCATAAAATTGTCCTTGATCCTTTGGCCTTTTCTGAGGTAAGTTTCCCTGACGCTTAGGACATTCATTTGCATAATGCCCCATATCCCTACAATTGTAGCATTCAACATTGATAGCCTCTTTCTTTCCCTTGCAATCACGTGCCTGGTGACCTTTTTCTCCACATTTGTAACAAACTCCCATTCCTTTTAGGCAAGTACCAGGGTGATTCTTCCCACAATTATCACATAATGGAAAATCCTTCTTTCCCTTTTTCCCTTTATCTGTCTCTTGTTCCACCGTTCTCTTCTTCTCTTGCATTACTTTGTTGTCATAAGACTTAGAGAATTCATTTTCTGTCTTGATAGTACACGAGACAATACCATCGTATGAAGAGAAGGTTTGTGATACTAAAGCTCGACAGAGAAATGGTTTCAACCCATCAAAGAAACGATCAGTCTTACTTCTTGGGTTACGTATGTAATCTGCAACATACCTTGCTAACTTTGTAAAGATAGCCTCATACTTTGCGACATTCTCATCCTCCTTCTGCCTCAGACTCAGAAATTGTCTTTCCATATCCGCTCGATGGTCTCGAGGAAAGTATTTTTCTAAGAACAGCGCTTTGAACTCCTGCCATTCCATGTTTTTTAATTCATCATCTTCCTTTGTGTTTTGAATTAGTGACCACCATTGATCGGCATCTCCAGTGAGGCAGTAAACTGCCATGATAACTTTTTCCCTTTCACTGCTCCCCAAAGCCTGAAATATTTTCTCTAGGGAATTTATCCATTGCTCGGCTACTAAGGGATTTGTACTCCCATTGAACGTTGGTGGTTGTTGCCTCATGAATCGATCTAACATTGATCCTCCACGCTCTGGATCAGGGTGCTCCATACGGGTAAGGTTATTATTCATAACCTGAGTAAGTTGTCCCAGTATGGTGATTAGCTGATCGGCACCAGTTGCATCACCAGCCCCACTATAATTATCTTGAGCAGGAGGGAAATCCCTACATGGAGTGCGTGCATTGATACGATTTCCATTTCATCCACTAGGTGCCATTTCTAAACAATGGCATAAACTAGATCTGTTTATGAATCAAAATACATAATCCCATACTTATAAAACACTTAACATAAATTGAACTATTTATGGATATAATCCATAATCATAAAAATGTTTTCTTTGAGGAAGTATATACTCATAAACCCTTCATAATGATTTGTAAAGAAAATGAGAGTTATCCTAAGCATATCCCCCGGGAGTGTCGTAACCAAGAGTGCAGCAAGGCCCGTTGTCGTGCACCAGTTCCCGTTCGAGTCTAGCTCAAAGCAGTGTTTTCGGGTTTTACCCCTAGGTACATCTGTGCTAGAGCCGCCTCTACCTGCTCATATCCAGACAGGGATGTATTGCTCGGAAAACTCACAACATCTCTACAATAACAAAATTCTAGGAAGTTCTTCTATACTAATCCTCAAAGTTCATCTTAGGTCTATGTGCTCTAATCAGAGTTTATCTAAATCTAGCTTCCTAGGTTTGTACTAAACTTCCTCTGATACCAACTGTAACACCCCGACCTCAGCTACCTAGAGTCGGTGCATTACTTCGTAACATTGGCATGATCACAAAAGATCAAGTCTCGAAAGACCGATTAGTTTAGTAGCCTTGGAAACAGTAGATACATTCATAAGTCTTTCATTACATAAAAAGTAAACAAACTACAATAACATGGTCTTCATATTCCACACTCATATCTTCACTGACTATTCTCGCAAGTCAGTCATAATACACTTCTTCACATCCTGGAAAATATTTAAACATTGAAAGGGGTGAGCTCAGATGCTCAGTAAGGATAACAATATTGCAGAAGCTTTTATAAGAAAACATAAGCATTTAAGGCAATGTATAACTAAAACAAAAGCCTTATTGAACTTGAACTTCAGCATAATATGGAAAAAGTAAAATAAAATAATGCCATTACTTACTCACATGGATATTCTACTAGACGAATAATCACATGAAATATCAATAACCACTTTCATAATGTTGGAATGCATAATGCCAGACTATCATAACCACATAGCCAAGGCCTCGTGCCAAGACTACAAATAAGATTTTGTCAAGGCCTTGTGCCAGGACACTAGTTTGTCTCATGAGACCTACCGATGCATTGAGGAGCTATAGCGGGCTCCACCCGTCACATATTAAGTCCAATGCATTCCTATATGAAAAGTTTTAAACATAACATAAACATTCGTATTAAAACTAGCATACGAAATGTCAATAATTTCACCATAAACTATGAATGGTATAAAATAGCACATCCACAGTCAAACATATCACAAAAACTTCAATACAATATAAGAGTTTTGTATTATAATAAATCAACTTCAAATAAGCCTAAAATCCATCAAAGCATGTTGACATAGATGAAATCAAAACACTTTTTAGAGAAATATCTCTTTCTATTTTTGAAATAATTTAAAAGCCATATAAAACGAATCATTTTCTTGAAAATATTCTTATAATCTTTTAAGGAAATCTTTGAAGATTTTATAACGGCGGAAAATAACCGCACCCGCCGTATAAGTTAAAAAAGACATTCTTACCTCAATTTTGTCGAAAAGGTTACAAAGGGCCTTGTTTTGAAAACGACGGAAAGATTCCTCTTATAAAAAGTCAAAAAGGGTATAAATGACTTTTACCCATATTCTTGTAAATAATAAAAATGTTTTGAAATACATTTGGAAGAAACATGGATGTGGATGATAACGAGGTCCCAGTAGATAGTTATGTATAAACAACCTTGGATAATGAAGAGGTTGTGAAGTAAACCCTTACCTTGTACTTTTCCTTGGTTGGGGTAGGTTAACCTCCTGTATAATGGTGAAATAATTGTTATTAAATTATACAAGAATCATATACATTCATATGATATCATATATGATCTTTTAACATTGCTTTGTTAACAATATCTTAGATTTATCGTTGTTTCGGGTGTTAACTTACTCGTTTTCTTATATGTTTTGTTACGTAAGTCATGTTTTTCATGGATAGGTTGTATATTATTAATATCCAGAATGATATCATGTCCTTAAACATTATTTTTAAATCATCAAATGATAATTATACTTGAATGGATACGACGGAGAATGAATCTCATCGCGTTCGTGGAGACGGTAGTCCGTACGTACGCACAAGCGAAAATATCATTATTTTGATATTAAAATAATATATAATTGGATAGTATATCATATATAAAGAATAATTATCATGTTTTATTTATTATTTACATGAATTACATATCATTATTATACCCATCTAAATAATAATATATTGAATAACAATTACACCACGACTTGGAGACGGTAAGCCGTACGTACGCACGTATGGTGACATGTCATTCAAATGATGGGTAGAATACTGAATATGGTTGTTCCATATTTATAATAACATCACAGTATATAGAGGATACTGGAGTTATAATTTTAGAATTGTAATAATAAACAAAGAGGGAGTGGAAGAATGAAGAAACATGAAAGAGGGTGATGAAAATGTTACCTCTTCTTCGGGTTCTTCCTTTTGATTTGATCAAAATGACTCCTTAGGATGGATTTCTGACTAATGTAAAGCTTCTAGGATGAAGGGAGAGAAGTTGGGAGAGTATTTGGGCAGAGGGTGGCCGAACCAAAAGGCTTGAAAGTGTGAATAAGGTGGTAGAGGTGGGGGCCTTTTATAAGAGGAGAGGAGGGGCTCTTTTGGAAAGATTGAAATGTTACATTATTATACAATGCTTTTCAGATTCTAAAGGTCCCACACTTATATAATTCGTGGCTACGGTGATAAGGGTTTGAAATCTACCCATCCAATAGTCTTTGGACAAGTGTAAGCCTTGGATTTTACATTATCTTTTCATTTTATTTAAATCGTTAAATAATGAGGTCATCGCTGCATTATAATGATGTCATAAATAATTTAATTTATATAATGTCTAAAAATTATAAAAAAAATACTATGATGTAGGAAATCTTTTTAGATTTCTAATTAATATTTATAATCAAAATTTGGACTTGTGTAACCCCACTTAAAAACTGTTTTAGTAAAACAACTCATGTTTGTGTCAATTTAATTTTAACATTAAATAAATATATATTAATGTCATTTTCCAACCAAAGTGGCTCCATGGGGTCCCCTAGATGACCCATGGGTTTTATTGGTCGGCCATGACTCATCCAATAGGAGTAGGACAAATGTGAAGCTCATATCATATTATTAAAACATTGTTTTTACCTTAAACTACACTAATTACCTCTAATCGCGATTAAGAACTTAAAAGTTACTATTCACCAAAAAATTATTTTAATCTCATTGAACCACATTTTACTTCTTAATGACAACCATGTATGTCGGATTTTTGAAAATCAAAACACAGAAGTTGTAATATTTCATTTAAATGAAAAATCAGTTATTTAACTACCACTTAGTGGTTTCACTATTCATCAAAAATTGAAGTTTTTCAGAACAATGCCAAAATTTCACCCTAAGATATAATTGATATTCCGAATTCAAAAATTATGTCTATTTTAAAAAATTCCAAACATATAAGTTGAATTAATTAATTTTATAATTAATTCCCGCTGTCACAACAAATATTGTGTTATTAAGAAACAATTTATATCAAAAGATTTGCAATTGTTTATGTCCAATTTCAATGTTAAATTAATTCTAATGACCACCATTGGATAAAATGGTAAAAATATATTCTAATTGTACTTTAAAACCACTAAATAGTATAATTTATCACAATAAATTAGTTTGATTAAAAAAGTTGTTTTAAATATTTTTCACTATTCATAAAAAAATTGGAAGTTCTCAGAAAGTTACAAAAAATTCAACTTAGGATAATTTCGATATTACGAATTCAAAAATGAAGTCCATTTTGAAATATAAAATTTCTATAATTCTAAAAAGTGTTTATTACTATTCATAATGGCTACTTTGATTAGTCGCGGTGTTTTAGAACTCGAAGTTGCGTACAATGCAAGCTATTGTATTATTGAATGAGAAGCGTATCGTGGAAGCTCGGGGTGTTACAAGCCATACTCTTTCATACATCCTATTTAACAAAAAAAAATTTTTATATATATATTTAATAGAACTGTAATCATATAAACAATACCATAAATTATTTTATTGTGACTTTATGTTACCAATTCATTAGTAATACATTTTAAAATTTATGTTTCGAGTAATACTTTTTTATTTCCCATATATGTTTGGAGATTTTATTCTGTGTCCTATTACATCGATCATGATTTAAACTTATAAATAATTAAAAAATGATATAATTATTATATATTCAAATAATTTTTTTTGTTTATATTAATCAATAAATTTGGTGATAGGAAAAGAAATACACTATTCATGGAGACGGTATGCCATACGTATAGATGAATGTTATTTCCATTTTTCTATCAAATGAAAAGAAAGAAATTTAAATGGTATTTACACATATATTATCTTTAAAATTGAATTTTTAACTCATATATATCACATATTTCTTTTAAAACCGTCTTTAATATATTCCATATATATAGTGAAGGAATCACTTCTCTTCATGGGGTGGTAGTCAACCATACAAACAAACTAAATTATTATATTCCCAAAAATGGGAAACATTATGTTATGTGTTTTGTAAGGATAAAAAAATAATTAATACATAATAAAAAAAATATATCATATATACAACTTATTACCATCATTATTCCCAATCTTGATGAATGGTAATGAATAAAAACAACATTGGTAGAAATGGTTGTAGTTCTATTGACTCACGAACGATGATTTCATAGAACATTTGATTCTAGTTTATGTGGTTGTTGGATATAAACTTAGAAAAAAAAGATAACTATATTTATGACATATAATTTATTATATAGTCATAATATAAAAATAATTTATGTGGATTGATGAAGAAATAAAAAAACATTTGTTGATGAACATTGCCTCTTCTTCGAGTATCTCATTTTGGTATTCACTGATGGACTTCTGTGGTTGTATGTAAGACTAACGAAATGATCATGTGATGAGATTACAGAAGTGGTTATGTTTTTTATAGATATTAAGCTAACCAATTTGAGTTTAATTTTCATATTGTACAGGAGAGGGGTGGCTTTTTTAAGGGCGGTGGGTGACACTTTCAAAATTTATTTTGAAAGCATTATTTTCACCAATATAGATTCCATTTCAAATGGTGGAAATAATTAAAAAATAATTAAACTATATGTTATAGGGTCTATTAAATTAAATAAAATGTATTTTGGAACAATTTAGGGTAATTGTCACACCAATATCTATGTTTAACCACTATGTAATCTTGATTTTACCATAAATCAATGTAATTAATTTTAATTTCATTCAATAATCACATTTTTAAAAAATTATGATGTCATTATTAGAATAATAAATTCTGAATATTATAAATATTGACTTGATTTATCTAAATTCAAATCACATTAGTGGTAGAAGTTGATTTAAAATTAATCCCACATACGTGTGGATTAATATTGTTTCTATAGTGAAAAGGATATAATGATTACAATGTTTTTATATTCAATATCAATATGAAAATTATTCTAATGACCCCAATTTTATTAATAGATATTTAACTAAACTAAAAATAATTTAAAACCAAATTATATATAATTTATTATGAGAATGACAATTTTTAATTAAAATTTAGTAATTGTCACTATTTATCAAAAATTAATCCTTTCAGAAAAATCGTGAATATTATCTCTAATATAATATTGAAATTATGAAATAAAAAATTATGTATATGTTATTAAATTAATATTTTAAGTGATTCAAAAATTAATATTATTATTCATGTCAAAAAAATGTTGTTTTAATAAAATAATATTTTCCAATCATATAATGTAATGTCTTGAACCCAGATGCCACTCAATACTTATCTGATCCTAGTCAGATACATGGATTCAAGAGAATCTCCACAACTTTGTAAGCTATTGATTAGTGGTGAGGGAATAGGTGAGTAAATGGGGAGACAATCCCCTAATCACTAGAGTGTAACACTACGAAATAGAATATCGTATTTGTAGTAGAAGTAGTAATAAAAATTAGAATGATTATAAAAAAATGCATGCATAATTAAATTATAATAAAAGGAATATCATATATAGATATTAATTATAGATTACACGAGTATAAAAAAATGGCCAAAATTGGTATACCTGGAAGATGTACAATATTTCAAACAAAAAAAATGAAAAAAATGATCTATCTAGCATGATGAGCCTCAACACAATCCCATTATCCATTGTCTTAAAAAGTAACCAAGAACATATATAAAGGCACATTCCCTTATTCATACACGTGATCATAGACTCTGTTTGGGTACCTAATGTTTCCCCAAATAGGGTATGAGACATAATCCCAGTAAGAAACAACCCAAGTTCCCATTTATTTATAATAAAATCCATTTTATCATTTAGTCTCATTTAATTAAAAAGTATTTAGACCTATCACATTGCTTTGTGTCAACCATAGTGATACATTAAATGATTCTTAAACAAGACATCAGTGATGTATATGGAAACGACAGAATCTAAGATTGTGTATTGGATCAAAAGACACGTCGTATATGAAATTTAAATCATTAATCAATTCTAAACCTATACCATTAATGGAATTCTTAATTCGGAATTCTGGAATTGATCTAGGTATAATATAAACCAGCCCTTTAAAATCCATTCCATGGCGATCCTCAATAGAATCCATGTATTTTTCAAGGTGGGGTATAACTTCATTGACACTTGAATCTGTCCTTGCAAGTCCATTAAGGGAGACCAGGTATTAGACATGAAATATATGATCAAATTCCAATTAATTATATCCTTTGTATTCAATATTGAGTACATGTATCACTCCGAACATAAAGAGTTAAGCCACTGAGTCTATCCTTTGAAGTTTTCATGGGTGTCAAAGTATCACTTGACTATAAAATGATAAAATCCTATTGATTCCATCCATGGAGTTCATATATGAACCCATGAGCCTCCCAATGAATATTAATAATTATTTAAAAATGTAAATTTAATATAAAATCATATAACTATGTCATGGTCAATACCATGACAATTTCATTTAATCCTCACCTCAAAAGGTGACTCAACCCATGGGCCATTCATAGAGGGATTAAAATCCAAATTTAATCACATGGGAATTTTATTAAAAAAAGAAACTCAATCATAATAGGTTCAATGTCATCCCATCCCATTACATTAATTCATTTTAATTATAATTATGAATACACATTTCATTTGAATTTACAATTCAACTCATGAATTTCAATTCAACAATTAACATCCTTTGGAATGGGGGAAATGACACCCATCAGGGGTATCCAGACTCATAATCCATAGTAATGTTCCATTTAAAGATTCACAAAATAGCTGAGGGGTTGTTTCAATTCAATGTTCTTAACCATTTATTATATTTTAATGGAACCCATTAAGTCACATGTTATACCTACCAATTCAATTAAAGGATTAAACTTCATTTCAAGGGAAATGATCTTAATATTTGGTATATGGTACAAAATAATATATTTATATTTATATAAGACGTTTAATTTTAATGAAGCCACAAGACCACCTATCGTAGGTCTATAGTAAATAGGTCGTACAATATCATCTCCTAATTTGACATAGATCAGAAGAAAATAAAAGAATGAAGGAAGAACCAATTAATATGGCATATTATCTCACATATAAATATAAAAACTGATACCAAATTAAATATGGAATGACAAAAAGGAACTGATATGTTATTAATATGGATTTTATGAGATAGGTAGATCTTGATTCTATTCTTTGATGAAGAATTTATCTCAATTCCTATAATAGTCATCAATGGAGGTCTCTCAAAAGATCATTCTACAATTGTTAGAAGAATGAGATAATTATGGTTGAAATCGATATAATTAGGGATAAAATGAGATTTTCACTAAAAAAACATTGGTCACATGGTTATGTTTTATGGTTGGCCATACCTTCTTCCAACCATGAACCCCCTATTATAGAAAGTGGAACCCTACACAGTTTACTCGTATGAGTTGACTAACCTATAAAAACAACAATACAATTATTTTTTAAAATTGTAGATATTTTTTCACATTCATTCCCACTGATTTGATTTATTTGTTTTGAAATTTTTATCATATAGACTCCATTATCTAGCATTGTATGACTAAAAGTAACCATGCATCCTACCCCAAAAAGATTCTACTAAGAATGATCCTTTACTTTTTCAACCAATAGAATGTGTTTCAGGATTCAAACCAGCCCCATAAAACCCCATAACCTCTATTCCCTCAATAAGAATTTATATTAGTACATATTTAAACATTTAAAAAGAAAATGGATTTAAATAATAGGATATGTTTCGTTTGAATGAACAGGGTTTGTAAAAACCTTTCCCCATAAAGCTATTCATCTCCCAATTGCCTTCTTAGGGATGGTCAAGAATGATTGAGAATGAATTTGCACCATGCGATTGTACATCTGCCTACCACTCCCATGTGTCATCTTGTATGCATTCTTTCATCCCTGGATCTTGTACTTGAGGAACTAACTGGCCTTGGAGAACCTTCATGCTATGATCTACAATACAAATAGGAATATTTTAAAAGGAATCACCCACCTTTAACTGATCCTAATTAGGCTGAAAAAAATGATGAAAGTTTGAATATTATGTTGCAATTGAGATACATGGATGACAATGTGCATGGATTGGTTCCTCTAAGTCTTCTACATCTAATAGGATACCAACCGAACACTCTCTAGAAAATCAAAATTCCTGACATAAAATGATCAATGTTTACCCTATCTATTGATCCTACTTTGTACCAACCTCTGTGAAGAAACTATAAATACTTGATCCCAATCCTAAAACTGTAGAGGTCATCAACTATTATTGACATATTATTTATGATGAGGTTTCACAATATCCATCCACTTTTGAATCAACTACACCAACACTATGGTATCTTCAACACAAAAAGGTCCAAGCAGAGTTTCCACTCTAACCTCCAACCGAAACATGGTTTATCAGAATATAATATCATATACTTCCACATAATGAAAAATATATATATTATTCTAAAAAATATGGTTACAAGAAATTTCAACTAGGGGTATAGTCCACTCCCATGAGGCCACAAAATCTTGAGCGCATGCCTGCAACATTTCCTCTAGGACCAGAATCATGCAATATGACTATCCAATAGTCAAAGGGTGGTAAAATCCACTTAGAAGATGTATAATATGACAACCCTGATTTTATTAGACACTTAAACATGATTTCTTACATAAAATATCACTTGATACAACAAAAAAGACCGAGAGTTTTAGTGTCTTTGGGGCTTAGGATCATTACATAAAAATATAAAACATGAAAAACAACATCTTTATTGAATACTTCCTTTACATGTCCATTGCATTCCTTCGTACATAGTATTGCATGGGATAACCTGAGGACATACATAAGAAAAGGGTGAGCTATAAATCCCAGTAAGGGAATACACATTGAATAACACGAGGAGTAAAATACATTTTTTTCAATAGGCATATCAATAGAGAATAAGTGGAACATGAACATAAAGGCATGATAAAGCATGATAATCATAATGTGGCAAAAACACTTAACATGGAATTAGCATGAGCCAAGGCTCATTGCACATTGATCATGAGTAAATCCTTATTGCACATAAAGCATGAGTAAAACCTAATTTCACTTGAATTATCATGTGTCAACACTCATTTCACATGAAGTATCAGGATACTATACTTTAATCAATGCATTGGAGCGCTATAAGGGTGCACACTTCTTAAACATTTCATTTCATGCATAAGTGTTCCACATGGATTATAAAACATAGATTCATAAAAGATAATAATTTATTATACAATAGAGGAATGTGGAATTAATACATTAATCTTTTTAATCAATAAGTAAATGTGAGTAAAGGTTAATACCCTTTATGGAGAAATGGGCATGGTATCCACTACACAATGGAATTGGCCTAGAAAATCGGTGCGATTTTGGCAGCATAATGGACTGACATAAGAATTCATAAAAATGGTTGATGAGAGATAAATGGGTTCCTCATCATATTTTCATATAATTTACAGTAAGGAGGTCATATAGATACATGTCCCAACAATTTTAATGGAATTTAGATTCATGATATAGAAGTGTTGCTTGATTGTAAAAGAGGAGAAAGAAGTTCCTTTTGGAATTTCGGCATAATTACGGGTGTACATGGGAGGCTTTTAATGACAGAGAAAGGGTCTCCCATTATTCAAAAATAAATAGGGTAGTATGAGGTAGGTGAAAAACCATACCCCAAAATTTATTATTGAAATTAAATGGGAAAAACAACTTAAAGAAAATTTGACAAAAATGAGAAAGGAAGAAAACAAACCCTTACTTGGAAGTGTGCTTCCAAAGGCTAGAGAGAGGATTGTGAGAGGCTTCCTGGGAGCTTGGGGAACCTTGGTAAAATACTAGAGAGAGTAGGGAAGAGGTTGGACGAACTCCAAGGGCATTGATTGAGGAGGAAGTGGGAGCTTGGGTGGGTTTATATAGGAAAGGAGAGGGAATTCATTATTATTTATGTTTGGGTCCCCATATATTAAATTAATCCAAAACACAAACCATCTGATGGTTTCTGCCTTTGTTTTTTGGAAAAGGGAAGACAAAAACAATATTTTATAAGGCCAATGTCAGAACCTCTTAAAATATCAGGGTTTCTTATATGGAGGTGAGTCACACTCCCATGGAAATTAATTTAAAAAGGCAAGGTGTTGAATATGTCTTGAGGGGTCCATTAATGCTTCGAAAAGTAAGTGAAACAAACCCAAAATCACATTATTTTAATGGTAAAACATCTATTGGCCGAAAATAAAGATTATTGTATTTTATTACATCACTATTTTAGCATTATGATGTCATACAACACATTATATATTTAAACGTTATTTAATTTTTACCCAAAATTTTGACTGTCTCAGAAAATTATGAAAAATTCACCGTTAGATACATTCGATGTCCTGATTCCATAAATAACATTTATTTTATCTAAATAATTTTCTAATTATACTAATTTTCAATTTTAAAATAAAAACTGGCATTTATCAAAAATTCACGGGTTTTGACAGAAATGAGTTTCAAACCTGAATAAAAATTTTAATTGCATTCATAAAATAATAATATCATTTATATTGAATATAAATTAATTTAATAATATTATTATTATTTTATTAAAATATTATTTAATTCAAAAATCCCTTAATTTAATAAAATATGCTTATTAATTAAATAATAATTAAAAACACCATTTGTACTATAAAAACTATTTACAATGTATCCAAAATGACTAGAAATTATATTCATTATTATATACATAAAATAATGGTCATGAACATAGTACTACATATTTTTTACATAACTCCTTAATACAGCCGCATAAGACCTAAGGGTAAGGTGTGCGATGGTGACCGACTCTTAGGGTGGCTCAGATAACATCGCTCGAGTGGTAATTTCAATCACCTCCCACTTTTCTTGTAGACGGTCATGTTCGAGCTTGACATGATGAAGCTCAGCTTGGGCTTGGTTAAGGGCAAAGCCCAAAGATACCACCTCTTTTATGAGCTCCGAAAAATGGGATTCGTATGGGGAAATTCTACTAGAAGAGGCCATCGCTTCCTTTGTCTGAGTAAATTGGATTTGTTAAAGTCCTATATTTATAATAATCATGTGATCACTGTTCAACGGTTATATTAGCAACCGTCAAAATTCTTAACATAAAACCAATGAAATTGACATTTTATATAAACATTTTATATCAAGTGACATTTAATAAGATTAAGGTGGATTTTCCATTAATGAAACATTTGGTCGTTACAATATTCCCCCCTTAATAAATTTCACCCTCGAAATTTTTCTTTTCCCACACTAAAAAAAATTGGGTAACTCAGCATCATCATATCCTCTAATTCCCAAGTCTCTTCTTCAAACTTGTGGTATCTCCACAACACCTTGACGAGGGGCATTCTCTTATTTCATAGAACTTTTTCTCTATGATATAAGATCTTTACTGGTTTCTCCTCTTAAGAAATATTGTATTCCAATTGTACCACCTCATAAGAGAGTACATGTGAAGGGTCCGATATGTACTTCCTTAAGAGGGATACATGAATGACATCTTGTAATTTGGCCATAGTAGGTGGAAGTGCTAGTTGATTGGCCACATACCCGACACGATCAAGAATCTCGAAGGGGGCGATGTACCTTGGACTTAACATCCCTCTCTTTCCAAACCTCATGACCTTATTCCACAATGATATCCGTAGAAAAAACATATATCCAAATTTAAACTGAAGGTCTCGTCGATGATTATCTGCATAAATCTTCTGTCGACTCTAGGCTACCTTGATATGCAGCTGAATAGTATTCAAATTTTCCACTATTTCCACAACCATTTCTGGTCGAAGCAACTTACGTTCACCGACCTCATCCCAACATGCCGATGTTCTGCAGCTTTTCCCATACAGGGCTTCATATGGTTCTATTTGGATGCTCAAGTGGAAACTGTTATTATAAAAGAAATCAACCAGAGGAAGATGTTGATCCCACCCTCCTTTAATTTCCATTGAGCACGCTCTCAAAATATCCTCAAGTGTTTGGATAGTCCGCTCAGATTGGCCATCAGTTTGAGGATGATAGGTCGTACAAAAGATCAGTTCAGTATTCAGAGCATATTGAAGACTCTTCCAAAACATATAGGTAAATCTTGGATCTAGTCAGATACAATAGATAGTGGTACTCCATGCAACCATACCACTTCTCTGATATATATCTGTGCCAGTTGATCCAATGAGAAATCCTCCCGAATAGCAATGAAGTGTGAAGTCTTTGTAAGATGATCCACAACAACCCTGATTGCATTGTTGCCTTTGGGTATCCTTAGAAGTCCAGTGACAAAGTCCATGGTGATGTTATCTCATTTCCATTCTGGTATGGGCAATGGATGCATTATCTCTTTAGACTTCTGCCTCTCTGCCTTCACTTGCTAACACACTAGGCACTTTGATGTATATTTATCGATCTCCTTCTTCATATTATCCCACCAAATGTTTCCATGGAGATCTTGATACATCTTTGCGCTCCCTGGATGAGTAGAGAAATTTGAACTATGTGAATCATCCAAAAGATCCTTCTTCTGCTCTAGACTTGATGGAAAACAAAGACTTTTCCCAACCCAGACAATTCCTTCTTCATTAACATTAAACTCTGAGGATTTCTCTTTTTTGATAGCTTCCACTTTTTCCTGAATTCCCACATCATCCTTTTGAGCATCATTTATCCTTTCCAAAAAAGATAGTTGAGCAATAATTTTTGAAAGGATTGATGATGTTCTCTTCATTATGATTCCCACATCCATCTTCATCAAGTATATGAAGATTGGATCCTTCTCAATTATCATCATTGATAGAATTCCTAGGTCCTTTCTACTTAGGTCATCTTACAATTATTCGCTTTCCCAGGGTGGTAATGTATTGAACAGTCATAATCCTTGATGAGCTCTATCCATCTTCTCTAGTGCATATTAATCTCTTTCTGTGTGAATATATATTTAAGACTTTTTTGGTCAGTATATGTCTCACATTTCTCTCCATAGAAGTAATGCTGCTAGATTTTCAAGCCAAATATCACCACCGCCAACTCCAGTTCTTGCGTTGGATAGTTTCGCTCATGGATTTTCTTCTTCTGTGAGGAATAGGATATAACTTTATCATTCTGCATCAGCACATAGCCTAATCCCTTCTTTTAATCATCATTTAAAACACCAAAACGTTCCCCACTTGTGGGTAAAGTGAGCATGGGTGCAGTGATAAGCCTCCGTTTCAACTCCTTGAAGCTTTCTTTACATTCATCACTCCAAGCAAACTTTACTCCCTTTCGAGTTATCTTCGTAAGAGGGTTGGACAATCATGAGAAATTTCTCACAAATCGTCGATAATATCCAACTAATGCTAAGAAGATACGGATATCGGTTACCGATGATGGCCTAGGACATCCCTCAATTGCATCTGTTTTGGAGGGGTCCATAGATATCCCATTTCATGTGATTATATGGCCCAAGAATGAGACCTCCTTCAACCAGAACTCACATTTACTATACATTACAAAGAGATTCTCCTTGCGTAGAGTCTCTAGTATAGTTTTTAAATGTTCCTCATGATCCTCCTTGGTTTTGGAGTATATTATAATATCATCTATAATGACTACCACAAATTTTTCAAGGTAATCTCTAAAGACTCTATTCATCAAGTCCATGAATATTGTTGGAGCATTGGTTAGTCCGAAAGGCATTACTATGAATTCATAGTTCCCATACCTTGTACAAAAACAAGTCTTGGGGACATATTCCTTCTTCACCCTTACTTTATAATATCCCAACCACAAATCCATGAATATTTTTGGAGCATTGGTTAGTCTGAAAGGCATTACTATGAATTCATAATGCCTATAACTTGTACGAAAACAAGTCTTGGGGACATCTTCCTTCTTCACCTTTACTTTATAATATCCCGACCACAAATACACCTTGGAGAATTATTGTGCTCCACGTAGCTAGTGAAACAAGTCATCGATTCTTGTGAGAGGATACTTGTTCTTTATCGTGATTTTGTTAAGTTCATGATAATCGATGCAAAGACGCATTAACCCATCCTTCTTCTTGACGAAGAGGACTGGTGCACCCCATGGTGAAGCACTTGGGCATATAAACCCTTTATCTAGATTCTCTTGTAGTTGTTTCTTCATCTATTAAAGATCTACAACATCCATTATATATGGAGTCTTGGATATTGGTAAAGCACCGGGAATATGTTCAATTGAGAATTCAACATCTCTTCTAGGATGAAGACCAGAAAGTTTCTTAAGAAACACTTCAGTGAATTCCCTCACAATAGGCATTTCCTCAAGGATGGTTTCTTCCTTGGACTGAATCATCTGAGCCAGATACATGTGCTCATAGGGAAGTAATATCCATGCATGAGATGAATGATCTAAAGGAGATTCATCTTACTCCTTACACTTGTAAATAATCGGGGGTCGATTCTCCATATGGAGTGTGATTTCCCTCTACCGACAATTTATGTTAGCTCTATATAATGAAATCCAATCAATGCCATGAATTGCGTCAAATTCCACCAGAGGGAGTATGACAAGGTTTGTCAGAAAATTCAATCCACATACTATAATAGGGGAGGACTTATATTCATGGGATGTAATGATTTCAATATTTTCTGTACTCACTGACATCTTTAACTCCATATTTTGTGGTTGTTCTGGGATTGTTCTACTAAACTTTTGAGACATAAAAGAATTCCTATAACCTGAATCAAAAATTATGTTTTCTATTCTTGAATGAATAACTAGCGTACCTGTCACCACTTCGTTGCCAGGGATCAATTCGGCAGAAGTGATGGCAAAAGCTCTTCCTTGTTGCCTTGGAGGTTATTGGTTATCTCCAAAAACCCTTGGATTAGGGAACTGATTTGCAAAATAACCCGATTATTTTCATTTGTAGCATTGAACAATGTGTTGAGGTTTGAATGGAGTGTTCCTATCCTCTATCACTGTCGTGGGTTTTTCATACCGACAGTTAACAGCTAGGTTCCCTTCTCATCCACACCTGAAGCATTTACTTGTCCGCTTAAGGAAATTTCCAGGGTTCTTCTTTCCAAACATTTGGCAAGTGGGGTGATGGATCTTCTTAGAACCGTTGGATTTATCCATCAGACCACCATCATTGAAGTCCACCTTACGCTTCTTGTTCCCCTGATACCCTTGTTATTCCCCGATCTCCATTTTGACCTTGAGGGCACATCAGACAATTTCCTCATAGCTATAGATTTCACGGATCTCTAATGCATTCCGCAAGCTAGGATTCATCCCACCAAAGAAGAGGTCAACCTTGGATTCTTGGGTAACGAAAAAGCTGGAAGCATATCGCGCAAGCCTTGTGAAGTTTTCCTCGTACGCTCAAGTAGATTATTCATCTTTTTTGCTTAAGGAAAATGAAGTCCCTTTCTATCTTAAGCTGGAGGGTGCGTGGAAAATATTTATCGAAAAACATCTTCCGAAAATCCTTCCATTCCAATGCCTCGATATCCTCCTCAAGCTTTGTATTTTTTATCAACGTCCACCATTGATCAGCTTCACCCTCCATACGATAATTTTCCAGGAGAACCTTCTCTTGTTCAGAACATTGAAGGATGGAAAATATCATTTCAATGGAGTTGATCCATTGTTCAGCGGTCATGGGATTGGATGATCCACAAAAAGTAGAAGGCCTTTGTCTCATGAAGCTCTCGATAGCGACATGTTAATTCTTAGGGGGGTTGGACATTCCTCTTGACCCGTGTTTACATTCAAAAATTTAGTTAGGTAAGATAGAAGCGTGACAAAGTTTAAGATTCCTGCTCCCATTGTATTGGGCATCACATTAGTACAGTCATCACACTGATCTTCACAATGGTTTTTTGCCCGAGTCCTCCTATTACCAGCCATTGACTAACATAAAAGGAATGTTAGGGGTAACACATAAAGGGTAATCCAAAGGAAAAAGTTGATGACTTATAAATAAACTTTTATTTCCTTACTCAAGAGTCTGTAGGCTTCAATAAAGGCTTTTCATGATCTACTTTCTATCATATGTTCTTAGTTAGAATTGATTTTAATTCCATTAATAAGGGTTCATACTAAGCTTGTAAATTTACCAAAGAATATCCTCCGGGAGTGTCTTAACCAAGAGTACAGCAAGGCCCGTTGTCATGTACTAGTTCTCGTTCGATTATAGCTCAAAGCGGTGTTTTCAGGTTTTACCCCTAGGATACATCTATGCCAGAGCCGCCTCTACCTTCTCGTATCCAGACAGGGATGTATTTGTTTGATAAACCACATAATCAGTACTTACCCAAACATAGGGATGTTTTTATTATACTTATTATTGTGTTTAAGGATTTACTAGGGTTTCTTAATCCCAAAAAATAACTAAACCTATCCTCTGATACCAACTATGACAACCCTCCTTTTATTACAAACTTAAACATGATTTATTACATAAAACATCACTTGAAATAACAAAGAAGATCGAGAGGTTTAGTGTCTTTGGGGAATAGAATCATTATATAAAAATTTAAACCATGAAATACAACATCTTTATTTAAAAATTTCTTTACATGACCACTACTTTCCTTCGTACTTAGCATTGCATGGGATAACCTGAGGACATGCATAAGAAAATTGGGAGATATAAAGCCCAGTAAGGGAATACACATGGAATAACATGAGGAGTACAATACATGTTATGAAATTGGTATATAAATAGAGCATAAAAGGAACATGAACATAAAGGCATGATAAATCATGATAATCATAACATGGAAATGTGGCAACAACAATTAACATGGAATTAGCATCAGTCAGGGCTCATTGCACATAGAGAAGGAGTGAATCATCATTGCACATAAAACATGAGTAAACCCTCATTGCACTTGAATTATCATTAGTAAACACTCATTTCACATGATGTATCATTATACTATACTATACCCAATGCATTGGTGCGCTATAAGGGCACACCCTTCTTAAACATTTCATTTCATGCATAAGTGTGCCACATGGATCATAAAACATGGATTCATAAAACATAATCATTTATTCCACGATAAAGGAATGAGGAATTAATACATGAAACTTTGTAATCAAAGGTGAATACCCTTTATTGAGAAATTTCCATGGTATCCACTACACAATGGAAATGGCTTAGAAAATCGGTATGATTTCAGCAGCGTAACGGCGTGACATAAGAATTCATAAAAATGGTTGAAGAGAGAGAAAGGGGTTCATAATCATATTTACATGTAATGGACATTAATGAGGTCATATAGATACATGTCCCAACAATTGTAATGGAATTTAAATTCATGATATAAAAGTATTTCTTTAATTTAAAAGAGGAGAGAGAAGTTCCTTTCAGAATTTCGGCATAGTAACAGGTGTAGATGGTAAGATTTAAATGAGAAAGAAAGGGTCTCCCATCATTAAAACATAAAAAGGGTAGTATTAGGGAGGTGCGAAACCATACCCCAACATTTATAATTGAAATTAAAAGGGAAAAACAACTGAATGAAAATTGGACAAAAATGAGAATGGAAGAAAAAACCCTTACTTGGAAGTGTGTATACAAAGGTTAGAGAGAGGCTTGTGAGAGGCTTCTTGGGAGATTCGGGCACCTTGGGAGGATTATAGAGAGAGTAGGGAAGAGGTTTGATGAACTACATGGGCATTGAGTGAGGAGTAATTGGGAGCTTGGGTGGGTTTATATAGGAAATGTGAGGGAATTCTTTATTATTTAGGTTTGGGTCCCCTTACATTAAATTAATCCAAACCAATAACCATCCAATGTGTTATGCCCATGGTTTCTGGAAAATAGAAGAGGAAAAAAATATTTTATAAGGGTAAAGAACGAAATTCTTATAATATTAGGGTTGCTTATGTGGAGGTGAGTCACACTCCCATGGAAATTAATTTAAAAAGGCATGGTGTTGAATGTGTCTTGAGGGGTCCATTAATGATTTGAAAAGAAAGTCAAACAAACCCGAAATCTCATTATTTTAATGGTAAAACATATATTGTCCGAACATAAAGATTATAGTACTTTATTACATCACTATTGGGTCATTATGATGTTATAAAACACATAATATATTTAAATGGTATTTAATTTTTACCCAAAAATTTGACTATCTCAGAAATTTATGAAAAATTAATCATTGGATAATTTCGATGTCTTGATTCCAGAAATGACATTTATTTTATCTAAATATTTTTTTTAAATACGTTAATATTCATTTTTAAAATAAAAACCGACATTTATAAAAAATTCACGGGTTTTGACAAAAATTTCTTTCAAACCATAATAAAACTTCTAATTGCATTCATAAAATTATAAGATCATTTATATTTAATAAAAATTAATTTAATAAATATATTATTATTTAATTAAAATATTATTTAATTTAAAAATCCATTAATTTAATCAAATATATTTCTTAATTAAATAATAACTAAAATCACCATTTGTACAATAAAAACTATTTACAATGTATAAAAAAGGACTAGAAATATATATACATTATTATATACAAAAAATAATGTACATGAACATAGTACTACTTATTTGTTACATAACCCCTTAAAACAGCCGCATAAGACCTAAGGGTAAGGTGTGCAATGGTGACAGAATCTTGGAGTGTCTTGGATAACATCGCTCGATTGGTAATTTCAATCAAATTCCACTTTTCCCATAGACAGTCACGTTCGATTTGGACATGAGGAAGCTCAGCTTGGGATTGGTCAAGGGCGAAGCCCAAAGACACCACCTCTTTTCCGATCTCCGACAAATTGGATTCGTATGAGGAAATTCTACTAGATGAGGCCATCACTTCCTTTGTCTGAGTAAATTGGATTTGTTAAAGTCCTATATTTATACTAATTATGTGGTCACTGTTCAATGTTTATATTACCAACGGTCAAAATTCTTAACATAAAACCAAAGAATTTTACATTTTATATAAAATTTTTATAAAAAGATGAATTAAATAAGATTAAGAGGGATTTTCCATTAATGAAACTTTGGGTATATACATATAATTCCTTGTATCTTCTATATGCACTTTTATAATGAAGACATAAACTAGGTGTCCCTATTGAAAATTATATTTCACGGGACTCAATGGATTCAAACTATCTCAATTATATACATCCTCCAAATCTAATCAACATAAAAAATTCTCCTTGATTGTTAGAAAATGTGAGACATTTATGAGAATTTAAAAACATATAATATGACATCATTATCTCAAGGGGACATTGGTAAGGTAGTCACGACATCAATTGAATCATGACCCCATTTTCACTCGGGAATGGGAAGATTCTGTAAATGTTTGGTCGGTCTCCATTGTTCTGCCTTCACCTTTTGAAAGGTGGAAAATATCTTGAAAAAACCAGAAACACATCTTTTCATACATGACCACCAGTATTGTTGATGAAGATCCCAATACATCTCGGTGACACAATGATGCACTTCCCATGATAATGAATGAAAGTCTCACCTTAGCTCTATTGGTGTGTCTATTAAAAAACACACACAGATATGAATTTGAATAATTTTTTCCCCACCTACGATTCAACCAGGATATGAGTCATCACCTGCCACACTCTTCAATACTATTAGGACCATAAAATCTGATAGGTTCCTCATTCTCACTCTAACTAGTTGGGTATAGGTTGTAGCCAAAGATGAATTGAAATTCTGTACATGACTATCATGCACCTACAGGTGCATCTTATCGAACAAATATATGAACATCCACTATTTAATTGCATGTTGAAACCCCTGTATCTGAGTCCTCATGATTAGTTCATCGTCCACTATATGTTCATTACTAGGTGGTTAGGTGATCTAAAAATCAATAGACTGTAGGTAATCAACAAACCATTTCAACCTGTAAATTAGATCATGATTTGTAAATTTGTGCTTGATTATTTTTTTTCTATATACACCAACTAATTATCTCCTTGTAATTAATGTCTCCAACAATTATATGGTTGAAAAATATAAGAAAACTCAAGATATTGCGTCAAACAATTCCTCTCATGTGGCCCCAACTACCGAGCCACATACATCATGACTCTCTCTACCTATATAAGAACTACTCCAAGCTCAATAAATGTTGCATCATAGTACACAATAAAACTCCTAAATGGAACTATAAAAATAATTATCATCATTGAAATCAATATCACATTAATCTCTTTAAAGACCATCCCATTCGAATCAATCCATACAAACATTATAACATTCTTATTTAGGCACAAATGTTGCATTTATAGGTGTGATAATTCCTGTATGAAACACCCGCATTAACCAGATTTCCCCAAGAAACTACATACCTCAAATACATTATTGGTATTCTCCCAGGAAACTATAGATCTCACCTTCTATGGGTCGACTGATACTCATGTATCTAAGACAATGTGGCCAAGGAAGTGAATATTATCCATCCATAAGTGGAACTTTCTGATATTAGCATTGAATATGTTCGCTCTCAGTGTATTAATGTCGATATCAAGATGTATTCATGGTCTTGTCAATTGTGATAATACACCATTATATGATCCATTAAAATGACCTTAAACAAATCAAGATACCGATGGATGACTTTATTATTCATTAACATGAATATTTCTGTAATTTTTGTGAGATTGAACACTATAAAAAAACTTATATAGAATATACCTACAACAAAAAGATATGATATGTAGGCATGATGGTATAACATGAACATGATGATAACCAGATCACCGATAAATTTTCCAGAAAATCAAAGCTCATCAAATATGGTAAAAGATATCATTTATCCCTGATAGAGGATATCAATTCATAACTATTATCTGGTTCAATATTCATTAAACCACACATATTCTAAGGGTTTTGTTATCCTTTCATAAAAATAGGAATAGAGATATGCACAAATAAGTACTGGTCTGGATAAACCCATTTTTTTCACTAAATCCTATAGCTTCCACATGAACTATTGGATCTCAGTAACAATGATCCTTTATGGAGGAATAGATACCAGTGAATATGGTACTGGTATGGATAAACCCTTTTCATGATTATCAATTATTAACATGTTATAATCCTTATGTAATTATTTCATTTAATAATGGTTATTTTGATGATATTTGGTACTAGAGTCAGAAATGGACTTCGTATAATTAAAAGTTGTTCACGTGGTCAAATGTTCATTATATCCATAACGATATTCCTGATTTAGCTATAATATATATCATATATATCTAGTATATAAATATATTTATAATAGTACATAACATTTGGAGATATTAAATGAAATGATCCATTCCACATAACATTTGGAGAAGGTAAGTCGTACATACGCATGAATGCTACTTACATTTCTATTTCAAATTGTAATGCAATTAAACATAGTGATTAATAAGTACATTATAATTACAGTATAATATCCAATATAATTTCATTAAATCTACCCTTTATAAAATCCTCATAATGCAGAGACAAGTCACATCACATTAAGGGGGTGGTAGTCCGCACTTCCTCAAATGTAATTATCGCATTTACCCAGTATGGAAACCATAATGGTATTCTATAATTGAAAAATTAGAAGCATTGAAACAACATAAATATAATAAATATAATATATAAATATATTTCCATCATAATTGCCACTATGAGAGGTAGTGGGTGATATTTGAACAATCGTCATTTCGTGAGGAAGTAGTTCGCCACCCACAGAAACGGTATGTTCTTTACCCATTATACGGAGGTGTGTGTAAGTCTAGTTCAAATAAATCCCATAAAAACAACCTAGAATATTGAGGATACTGGTGTTTTTATAAGATAAAGTAATAAAAAGTGATTATGGGGTTGGAGAAGTAAAATAAAAAAAATAAAACAGAATAATTTAATTGAAACAGTTACCTTTAATTCAGTTAACATCCATTGGTTTGAACCAAAAGGACCACTTGAAGTGCCTTCTGCCTAAGGTAAGTCTTCTAGGTCGAATAGAGGGATATTGAGAGCTCATTTGGTCATGGTTTAGACGAGATAACGGGCTTGTGAAGTGTGAGGAATGGTTTTGATATGAGGGATTTTTATAAGGGGGAGGAGGGACTCTTTAGGAATGTGTGAAAATATACGTTTTTATATAATGATTTTCGGTTTCTAATTGTCAAAAACTAATTAAAGAAGAAGATAATGACTAATGGTCCAAATAAAATTATCCAATAAGAAATTTACAGGTTGTGGATATTAGTTTATTCTTTATAATCATATTTATTAAAATCATTTATTAATGAGGTAAATAATGCATCATTATTATGTCAGAAATAATTAAATTTTTTGATGTCTAAAAATTTGAGAAAAATACCATAATGTAGGAAATATTTTTAGATTTACAATGAATATTTATAGTCAAAAATATATATTATATTACCCTTGGAAAAAATTATTTTACTAAAAGATATTTTTTATGTCATTTTGTCTTTACTTTCAGTTAATTATAATAAAGTGTCATTATCACTCATATGTGGCTCCATGAGATCTCCAAATCGACCCTAGGATTCACATGTCCAGCCATGAAACATTCAATAAGATTAGGAAAAGTGTTAAGGTAATTGTGTATTATTATGATATTCTTTTTACCTTGAATTACCCTATTTACCTTTAACCATGGTAAATAAAATCAAAAAGTTACTATTCACCAAAAAATATTTTCATCTTATTGAACCACATTTTACATAATAAAAAAAAATGTATATCAGATTTTTGAAATTCAATTCATATAGGTGGTAAACATTCATTTAAATGAAAACGTTAGGTTTTAACTACTACTTATTGGTTTTACTATTCATTAGAAATTGAAGTTTATTAGAAAAATACCAAAATTTCAGCCTAAGAAATAATTGATATTATAAATTCATAAATGATTTCTATTTTACCAAATTACAAACATATATGTTGGATTAATTAATTAAAAATTAATTCCTGTTGTCATAAAAAAAAGGTGTGTTTTTATGAAATATTAACAATCAAAAAATTAACACGAGTTTATGTCCAATTTCATAGTGAAATTAATTTCAATGACCATCATTGGTGTAAATGGTAAAAATATAATATAATTACACTTTAAAATCAATTAAAAAGATAATCTAAACATATAAATAAATTATATTAAAAGGTAGTTTTGAATTATAATATAGTAATTTTCACTTTTCATTAAAAATATAATTTTATCAGAAAATACCAAAAATTTATCCAAAGTAAATTTTTATAACCCGATTGTAAAGAAAAATTTTATTTGGTCAAATAGGACATAAAAATGTGACCAAAACTAGATTTAATGATGGTTCACCATCAAAAGGCGGTAAATCAACAATTTAATGTAAATTATGCTTAAAATTAGATTCATAAAATTTATTGGATAAATGTCAAATCATTTAACAAACATGTATAATCCTATTTTAGTTAGATATTTTTATTCCCACGAATAAAATGTCTTGTCATTAACTACGATTTATAATAATAATAATATATTGTTAGTGTAAAATGTATGATTTCAAAGACACACGATGTTGCATATCAGGTACACCATCAAACATTGAGACCCCTTAAATTAAAAATTAATATATAATTTACAAATTTTAATAAATATGAAAATGACATATTTCCATATTTACCTGGGATATTACACCATGACCACTGAGTTTGCATGATCGGACAACTATACTCTAGCTCCCTACCTGAGGGGATTCTATTATCCCTAGAACTGAACATTCAGAACGTGTAGACACTATATCACTAACATTAGGAGGAAAATTTATAAATAAGTGTTGTAGATATCCAATCTTGTTACATGATTGGCACCGGATGTGGTCCCTCATTCACTACAACCACATATATCCTATTCTATTGCACTGGTGTCATCTCACATGTGTTCCTCAGTGTGTGATCTTGATTATAATGTCCTAGTGTGGAATCTATAAAAGACTCTTCCTACTACTGGTCAAAGTATCACACAATCTAGATGTTGAATCACCCTATCTTGCACACCTAGCATCTCTTAGGTTATGATCATTAATAATAACCTGATTTATTATTCGAAAAAATGGTTGTTAACAAAAATACATTCAAATATGATCAAATTTTATACCGAAATCATTCCTTGAAATGCATGGATTTAGACAACTCATCACCAATCAGAATTATTGTGAATCATAGGAGCTCTATAAATTAGACCCAATAGTCCACAACTGATATAGTGTCCTACTCCATGTAAAAGAACACTCATGATCTAAAGGCCCTCAACACCTTAAGATATAAGTAATACTTTTAGTCCATAACAAAATACCTCCAAAACCTATCCCAATGAAATTCTATCTGAGTTGTGACATCCTACCATCTCATGGGGTAATAATGAATCATATACATATCCATCATTACCCTCATCCCATTAGGTATCTATAAATTCTCTAATATAGATATCATGTCATGTATCCATGAATCCACAACCTATGGTCCACCATTCCATGAATACAAGGGTAGATGATTCCGGAAGAACTCACACTTCCACTTTTCCATAGTCAGGGCATGTCATAATTCTCCCTAAATGGTCTTCATTTACCACATAATGTCTTCACAGAACTATTCCCCAACACCCATGTCTCGAAAAATCACTTGTTCCTCTGATGCAACAATTGGAGGATCAACTATTATCCCATGGCCCACCACCTCTAGAGAATGATCGTTTATAACCTCTTGGTTTGAAAATGGAGGACATCATGATTCCATACATATAAAAATTCCTACTTCCCTCATCAGATCAAAATCATTATCATAGATTGCAGTTCAAAAGTGAGGATATTTTAATATTATTGGTAAAATCCTTCCTATATAAGAAAACACCTTTCAACATACCCCATGACACAAGTCTTGGTGATGTACATATCATAAATAAGAATTAGATACCACCTAGGTTCGACTTCTAAGTTCAGATTAGGGTTATTTTATCCTCTATAATCCATTCATATTCCATTTCATTTCCATTATTTTTTTCTTGAATTGACATACCCATTTTACATTTATATCACAATTAATTTTATAATTTTGAATCGAAAATGTTCACAAAATTTTGATTAAAAAGGTCCCATAATCCTAGTGAACAATAATAGGATGTCCCCTAATTCACAATATAACATGTTCTAGAAAACATATGATAAAAGAGTTTTTCTATAAAGAAATCTCTCAAAACATCATGAAAACACATATTACATCATAAATGGAATAGAATAATGCATGGCTTGAGATTTAATAAATTGTCCTAAAAATATAAATGAAATAGAATACCCTCATCTCATTAAGCTGTAATAATGTATAACACACAATAAGGTCAATAATGACATTTCTATTACATTGTGTCACCAAATGGAGGAATAAAATCAACAATAACAGTAAAAATATAGATAATAAGAGTTTCCATTCAAGTTATTTTTTATTTTCCTATATGAGGGTTTTCTACGCCCAGGCATAGCTTATTACTATATTTATATTATGTATGAACATTTTATATTGTATCAAAAAAGCAAGGAAACCCCCAATATAATTTTCATATACAACTTTGTATCATTCGAAACTCAGATTCCACTCAATGGTGATCTATTGTAGGTTGGATATATGTATTCAAGTGCATCCCCACACATAAAAGAGGATGGAAACAAGCAGCGAGGGCCTATGTGTCTTAGTGGGGATATGATGACCTCATCACCATAGTGCAACACATCAGAATACAACATCTGATTAGCAGCAGAAAAGGTAATTATAATAAGATAAATAATTAATAAACAATACATTTATAGAGAAATTATTCTAGAAGGAATCACATATATAGAAGATGATTCTACATATAATGTGTCTAATAAAACATCCAAAAATGTTATACATAGAAGACTTAAGATACATATAATATAGGTAAAAAAGGAAAAAATCTATACAGCTAGCACCACGATCCTTAGCTCTATCCCAATCTCTTATGCTCCTATGAAATAATAATGAACATGTATCAGGGTGTCATCCCTTGTACATACCATCAATCATATAGTCTTTTCTTCTTCCTAATGGTGGAATAAATAGGGTGTAAAAAAATCCGTATTAATCACCACCCAATGTATTGTGCCATCTAGAGTAAAATTAATTTATTCATCCAGTCTCATTTAATTAAAATGTCTTTGGAGCCATATTGTAGCCAAACAACCCTGTAGTGATATGACCAATGATTTAAAAATATTCCTTTAGTTACATATAAGTAAAATACTAAATCCAAGAATGTCCCTTGGCTTACCATACATATCATATAATTCATTTCATTCACTAATAAGGAAATAACTTGACCATGTCCTTAGAATTCATAATTTTGAATACAGGTATCACTGCAGTTATAATATAAACCAAATCCCTTAATACCTATCCTTAACGATCCTCACAAGAACCCAAGTATTCCTCTAGGTATGGTATAACATCACTGCTAAATGTGTACCTCCATTGTGGCCTAGTAAGGTTTCACTAGTATCAACCATGGTATCTATGATCAAATGACCATTGAGTCCATCTATGTAAATCCATATGTATTTCACGTATCCCGTAACATGAAAATAGTAAAGCCCCAATGTTCATCCTTGGTAGTCTGCTAGGGAGTCCAAGTATTTATCAAGAATAAGAATGGAAGTATCTCATTATTTCCATCCATTTTATTAATATATGAAACCATGTTTTAACTAAGGAATATTTATAAATATTCAAATCAATATCATTAAACAAAAAATCATTTATATCTATCAAGTTTAATACCAAGAACAAATAATTTAAACCACACCTCTATAGGGGACTCAAATAATTCGCTATGCTTAGAATAATTTTCCTCTTAATTTATTCCCTTGAAAGATTAATTATAATAGGAAACTCAATCATAAGAGGATAATGGTCATCCCAAAATTTCATTTAGTTCATTTCAACTGTAATTCACTTCTCATATGGAAATTCAATTAACACTTCAACTCATGAATTTTAATTCAATAATTAACATCCCTTCGTAAGGGTGTAACGACACCACTGTAGGGTATCAAAACTAATATTTCATCCCAAAGGTCCATTTAAATATACGAAACACACCCAAGGGATGGTTCCACTTAATGGTGACCATCAATTTATCATTTAACATTAGTCATTGTTATTTGAAATAGCTATACCTATCTATTAAATTCACTGATTCATCTTTATTTAAAGGGATACAATCCGAATATTGGATGTGAAAAAAATGTAAAATATATAACACATATTCTTTTAATGAGAATAATGGGACTAAAAACTATAGGTTCATAGTGGATATCTCTCCATGTATCTGCTCCTGATTCAAATCAGATTGGTTTAAAATCAATGAATGGATGGAGATACTATTAATTGGAAATTTTAGATCATATCTAAATAGCACAGTTTATACCAAAACAAACATTTAACAACTAAAATGAAATTGATATCTTACTGATATGGATCTGATGTGATAGACTGGTTTATATTTTGAGCTTCTCTTAATTCCGATAAAATTTCTCAGAGGAGGGATCCCATAAGCTCAATCTACCAACATGTGAAGAATGAGAGAATTTGGGATGAAATGGATTAAATTAGGGGTACAATGATAAATTTAGCAAAATAATGGGTCATACAGTTTGGCCACAAGGTTGGACAAAGCATGGCCCAACCATGTACCTTCTTCTATAGGATGGAGAACCCTACACCGTTTGGTCGGACAGTTTGAATAACCCTATACAAAATAATGAAAAATTCACGATCAAAACTAATAAAAATTTCACATGACCATGTGGCCTAATTCACACATTCTATTTAACAATGTGGCTTGTAGGACTCCATTGTCCAACATCAAATGGTTATAAGTAACCATACAACATTCCCTATATAGTTTCTAATAACTAAGAGCTAGGCCATTTTCAAATGAGAATATGGTTTCTAGGCTTTGAACAATCCCTAGCCATCCCCTTCATCTCCATTACCATAACAAGCATTCATATTAATACATATTTAAACATTTAAACTATAAATATATATAAAGAAAAATATTTTCACATCATGAAAGAACCAAGTTCTTATATAAAGATATTAAAATATTGTATTTCCATATCAATATATTTTCCTTAAATAAAACCCTTATATTTCAAAACTAGTTATTATTATTAACATTAATATATTTAATCTCTAGGTTATAATATATGGGTTTAAATAATTATACTAAAAATATATCACTATTTTTTAAAACTCAATGACACATGTATAAAATGATAAGATAGTGCGGCATATAATGAAAATGTAATATGATGTGGTAAAAATTAAAATCCATCAAATAGATTTAATTTTTTTTGAGAAATAGTTCATAAAATCACTGGGTGTTAAATTATGCTGTTTAATTTATTTATGATTCAAGTTTTATGAACTACAGATTTTTTTAATGAGTCATGTTTATGATAATTGATATGAAATTATGATTTTTAAATTTTAATAATCTAGTTCTAATACCCTTATTCTCATGTCATATATATATATATATATATCCCCTTTTTACCCTTACTGAGTATCTAATCTCACCCATTCAAATGTTTTACTTCCCCATTTTATAAATATTTTATTGTGTATTATTTCTAAGAAGGTTTCTTATTATTAAGAACATAATGGGAGAAGATGCAGTTCACTTATGAACCATTTTATTACGTATCTTATTTTTAGAAGATGGTAAACTATTCTTATACATGGTGTTGTATTTGTGGAATATAAAAAATATTCATCATAAAAGATTAAATATCCTTCTATGAAAAGTATGGGTCACCGTAGTTGGTATCCTAGGATATGATTAGTTTATCTTCGGAATGTAGGATGAGAAAAACATGGTGAGAACACTTAGTATAATAATAAGAATTTGATAAAGACACAATTTATGGATTTGATAGGAGTGTTTTTTCCAATAAATACATCCTTTTCTATATACTACATGTTGATGTGGTTATAGTATAGATGTTACTAATGGAAATATCATGAAAACATTCATTTTGGGATTTATAGGAGCATTACCTGGTACATGGTAATAAGCATTACCACACATTTGGTACGAGAATATCTTGGTATATTCTATGGTTAATCCACAGTCTCATTATAATAATTTTTTAAATATTTGAATTGATTATAATAATGAATGACCCATCAAAACATAGAGTGTCAAAGAATTTATAGAATGTGACTTTATTTAGTCATCCTATTTGTGATTTTAAATAGTTAGTTGTTTTTTATACTATGATTACTGTTAATAAAACTATGATTTTTGGGTTTTAGTCAATGGTTTGATCCCAATGAAATCATGTTAATGTGGAATCCAATAGATAATGAAAAAAATTTCCTCCTAAGAATAAAAATGTCATGGGTGTTATAATTAATCATGTTTTTTCTATGAAGACAAAAATTTCTCAATATACGAACCGGGTTGTACATACCAATAAGAAATGGGGTTAGTAAAATTATATTGAGTAAATATTCAGGAAACATCTACATTTTTTATATGGGTCTACTGATTCACTAGAGGATAACAGGTGGATCCAAACCACTAACATGATATATTTCATCCACAAATTTTTAAAAATGATTAATTCATTTTCGTTGAATATCTTTTGGAAGGTGAAGTTTATAAATGGAGGAATATTTTTATGAGTATAAGAAAATAGGAATAAATTGACTCCATAGATTATTGAATATTCAAGATCTTATTATAAAATATGTAAATTTCTCATATTCATCATATGAGAATGGATAAGGTGTTATATGAGTAAATGAAAAAGGATTACGAATCCATTGGTACCTCTAAAGATTATTTTTTTAAGACATTCATGTTATGCTTCAGGTATTATAATCTAACCTGAAATTATGTTTTTTGAATCTTCAGTGTATTAAAATGAAATCATCAGTGGGAATTATCCAAATCATACATAAGTAGTGATGAATAAATTTTATTATTTGATATTAATGGTGAAATATAAGTTTCAGTTATGCATCAATATCACGAGTTCTATAATAAGAGAAATATTGAAGACATTGGAAATCCTAAATAAAATGTATAATAAAATAAAATATTCCCTTTAAGATCATTTTGTAGAAGGAAACATGGATTGAAATTCCAAATGAAAATAAAATGTTTTTTATATGTAGTTATAAATCCATTGGGTGATGGACGAAAAATGTGTTGGTATAAATAGAGAAAATGATTTGAATAGAGTGAAAGCCTCAATGAAAGAACCACCCACACTATAGTACATAATTTTTTGGAGAATTGAAATAATTCTAAACAATGCCCAAATTTGTAGGTTATCATCAATGATCAAAGTCATAAACTATTTCAATGACAGAAGAAAAAGAAATCTCACTTTGTAAACTTTTTAGATGAGGGAAATAAAAAGACATAGTTAAAGGTACACACTCCATCCAGTCTTTAAATATTAATGTCTTATTTTAAAACGAATCTACCCATTAATTTAAATCAAAATAATTTTTAAGGTTGTCAATATAAAACCACAATGGTTAGATATGGACTTTGTTAAAAAAATACAGAATTTTATGATGATCACATCAAATATTTATAATTCACCCCAGGTTAATATTTTTAAGAATGTGATACAAAAAAAATCTTTTTATTCTCCCTATGGATGATTTTTATATTATATTAGGAATTTTTTGGATTTTTATACATAAATCCCTCATTAATTGATCATGAAGGAATGCCAAATTTGAAATTCCATATGAACATATGACCAATAATAATTTAGATGATAAATACGTAAATCCAATGGAAATCCCATCCATTGTATTGGTCATGATTTTAATTAAGAAGTTGTTTTTATCCCATATTGTTGCGGAGAAACCAAAATTGATGATATTCCTGTTTTTTCATGATTTTATTGATATATTAATGGTATAATTTCCTATAATTCCACTGAATTGTGATGTTGAGTTCTTAATAAAACTCATAGATGGTGCCTCACCTATTTCTATGATTATCTATTGAATGGGGCCAATTTAGTTCCACAACATACTGATGAAACTATAAGAAATCAACGACAATAGATTCATTGATCCATGTGTGTGACGTTGGGGTGTACCTGTTCTATTTTTTTAGGAGAACGATATATCTATATGACTCTAAATTAATTATTAGAAAATAAGCTATGTAAAACTAAAGAACATTTATCATGTACCAAGTATTGATTATATATTTTCTCACCAAGGTGGATCCCAATACTTCTACAGTATTGATAATCATTTTTGTTATCATCAATTAGGGGTCAAGATAGAGGATATACCCACTAAAATATTATTAACGATTTATGGGAACTGTTAGTATATTGTGACTCCATTTTGTCTTACTATTTCCACAACTATCATCATGTATTTAATGAATAGAGTATTTAGAGATTACCTTGATTATTTTTTAATAATATTTATAAAAGATATTCGTATAAATTACAAAATAAATTAATGTCATTATGATCAGATGAAGTTTGTACTAAATACAAAGATAACATATAATTTGTAAGAAAATTTTACAAAGTGTGATTTATTATGAAAAAGGATTATATTTTGTGTCACATATTTTTATGAGAGGATATATCTATGGGTCCATTAATGAAAGAAGTTATTGGGAAATGGTCATGATGAGCCAATGTGACTGATATCCAGTGTTTTCATCGTTCCTCTAGAAATTATAAATTTTTTGTGGAATATTTTTCATTAATGTCCAATATATTCGTCGGGTCAACTCAAAAGGGTTCCATGTTCATTTGGATGGATGAATGTGAATATAATTTAAATGATCTAAAGAGATTTTCAGACATTTCATAAGTTATAACATTACCCTAAAGTGGATAAGGGATTGTAATCTATAATTATAAATACAAATATTTATTGGGATGTATTCACATGAAGGCTGATATTAACATAGTTTATTCCTTATTAAAATTGATGTTCAATGAATAAAATTATCCAAATAATGATTTGTAGTTCTCCATTGTTAAATTTTCATGAAATATATGGAATCATGATCATTATGTAGAATTGAGTGAGATATATACTTACATTATATTCTTTATGTGTATAAACACTCAAAAAGAGACTAATATGTGCTAGATATTGTGGTTGGAGTTTATCAATGATTATTGTTTCTCAATAAAATACCACAATGGTAATTAAAAAAAGTTTGATGATTCTATTACATAAAAGGACCAAGAAATATTAACTATGTTGAGGATCACAAAAGCTAAAATTTTGTTGGATTTTTAAAATAATGGTTCAAGAAATTTTTATTGATTGGGAAAGATAATACCTTTCTCAATAATGTATTCAATAATATATCCATGTGAAGATAATAAAGTAAAAGAAATAATACATAGAGATATATAAAAACATGAGAAATGATCCTACGTTTAACCATGACTATGATTTAATGACAATGTGTAGAAACCATGTCTGCATTATATGTTTTATAGATTTAATGACTGATTTTTTTGGGGAGGCTCATTGTTATTCATTGTGTAATCTTTATGGATTTATAAATATTTGTATGAGTATTTAATGTCGGATGGAATGATGGGAGATATCTGTGTGTTTTTATATCAGTTCTTGGAATTTCATCTTGCGACGTTAGAGAGAAGAAATCCTTAGGTTTTTTGTAACCATTACACAATAAAATAGATATGGGAAAACAACCCCATGTATTTTTTCAGCAGACTCCCCAAAATATCTAAATAGAGTTATTCTATATGGGTAGTAGTTAATCACCACAAAAATTTACCACACGTCATTTCTACTAGAGATGATTTATACTTCAATCAACATTCATGGATATAAATTAAAGAAGTGGTAAGATATAATGTCGTATTACTATCCATTATATCTAATAGGGATCTAAGGATTACATCGATGTTTAGATGAATCCATCAGTATGATCTACTTATTAAATCAAGATTCAGAATTGTGTATCATCCTCAAAGATATGGTTCATCTAATAGAATTATTCAAGACCAAGATGACATGGTAATATATTTTAATATTGAATTCAAATGTGGTTGGGACCAAAATCATTCTATACATTTGTATTTATACAAGAGTATCATTCACTTGAGTATTCAAATGGAACCTTATGAAGCCCTTTATGGAAAAAAGTGTAGTAATTAAATATTTTAGGATGATGTTGGAGAAATAAATATATTGGCATAGGGAAAATATAAGGAAATGGAAGAGATTGTTAGATATATTTTGAATATAATAAGGGAGAAACAATGTGGATATAAATGATATGTTGACAATCATCAATGTGATACAAAATTTTAATTTGGTAACAATATGTTTCTATTAATCTCTAATTTAAAGGATGTTATGAGATTAAAAAATGGGAATTTGAACCCTTAGAATTATTTTTAATTTGAAATTATTAATTTTACTATGTTTGTATCTTACTATATGACTCTATCATCAAATATTTCTGAAGTCCAAGATGTGTTCATTGTATCCCTCTTATAGAAGTATATACTAATTCCTTCACAAATAATAAACTCATAGGTCCTACTATTTGAGTACGGAAATTCTTATGAGGACATTCAAATAGAGATTGTAGAATATAAATAGACTCTAAAATGAAATAATAGTACTCATCAGGAGAAATATTTGGTTAAAACACAACTTATAGGGGGATATATGTAAACCTTAGGATACGATGAGGTTTATGTACCCTCAGGTTATTGTGTCATTGTGAAACATTTTTAGGGACAAATTCATTACGGGGGGGGGGGGGTTTAGTGAACATTTAAAAGATTTCATTAAACAATTTATATTATGTAAATAATTTTAACATCATCAAAATATTTTTTCACCAACAATAATTATATTCTTCAAAATATTTTTCTAAGTAAAAACTGGGTTTTATCTAACAACAATATACTATTAATATTTATTTGAAATATTTTAGTTTTTTCCTAGTAATTTTTATTGTAGCTAAGAATTTGATTATAAAAGTTAATAAATTTTTTATTACTCATTTGTAAAATGAATTCAGATGTTTAAAAATAATTATAATGTAAAATAAAAACCAATTAAAAATAAAGTAACTGTTTTCTGAAAAACATTGTATTTTTTCTAAAAACCAGTTTCATCTCATTTTTTGCAATAATTTTTTATATAATTATTATTTTATTTCGAAAATTAAATTAAGAATATATATTTTATTTTTAATGTCATAATTTTGGAATTATCTTATTATTACTTTTTTATAATTTTATGAAAAGATAAAATTTTCATAGAATAGTGTAAAGTACTAGTTTCTATTAAGAATTATGATTTATTTTAATGATGTTAAAAATAGAAAAAAAAATTATTATAATGGTTTTAAAATGTTACATTAATTACATTATATATTTATGAATAAAATTTATGTCATTGAGAGAAAATTCTTGTTTGATTTTTTTATTAATACATTCTATAAATATGAAAATCTTCTCATTGGTAACCTGTTTTTGTTGTCGCGCATGTGGGATTAAATTTATATTAAAATTTTCTACTCATGTGAGTTGAATTTGGGAAAAAGGATTCCATGTTTGTATCATAAAAAGATATATTATGTAATATGTTCAACTTATTATTTGACCGTAATTAATTGTGAAAAAAAAACAAAATTATTTAATGTAGTAAAAGAGAAAATGAATTCATAGGGGGATAAAACTATGAAGATAAGAGTTAAAAATGAAATAATGTATAATTACTATTTAATGTAAATAATTAGACTGTTTATATTATAAATTTAAAATATTGTCTATTTTTAGCCTTGTGACATGAGAAAAATGTTGGTAAAATTATTCCTTAAATAATTACAAGTCTTCCACTCACCTTACATATAAAAGTCCACACCCTCTTCTCATATTCACACATACAAGTCAATTTTTTCTGAAAATAAAATCCCAAATTACAACAATAATTCCCTTATCACATCCAATAATTTGTATCTTGATTTGAAAAATCATCAATGAAGGCTTTTGGTTAAAATATAAGGAGGTTACCCATTGAAAATGTAGCGTTCCTCAACCAGTGTTTTTATTTTATAACTTCCTCAAAATACTTAAATTTCTAATAAAAAATTATAATATAATAACCTAATTTTATTCAATATAAATATTTTTTAATTTTATGATAATTAACATTATATATTTCCTCTTTCCTCTTATGGAGAATTTAATGTTACTCATGTGTACGACAGAGTGCCATCTTAAAAAAGCGCTGCAAATAATTTTCCTTCAACAACAATAACAATTGGGTATAATGATGGATATAATGAATATATATATATATATGATATATTTAACATATTTATATTTACATATTTTAAATAACATATATAACTTTTTTAATTTACATTCTGTGGGGGGATACGATAACATTAAGCGTCTGTACGAAAAACAACTACCTCACGAAGCGATGTTGTTTATTTTTCAATTAATATTTACATAGAGGGTAATAAGTATAATTATATTGAAAATATGTTATATATTTTACATAATAATGATTATTTAATGGTAAAATACTGTTTACATTTCTTTCATTTCATCAGTCAAAATATTGGAACAATGTTCATTCTTACGTATGACCTACCGTCTCTATGAATAGTTTATTTTATTTTTTATCTATAAAATTTCATATGAATATAATTTTTTATATAACTAATATAAAATAAATTTAAAAAATTATTAATAATATAGATATTTTTATATGATGATGAAATTACAATGACTATATCTTCCTAAAAAACGATCAGGGAAATAGAAAATGTTAACACTAGGAAATGAAGATTTTAATAAGGAATAATTTAAAAAAGGGGTTGAGGCATAATAGTGGGTTAACATTTGATGATATATGTATGTTTTCAATTATGGTATATATTTATAATATACACATATTTATTATTTTATGTGGAATATATAATACCCATGAATATATATTGTTATGATTGTTATGAAAATAATGGGGATCAATATTTACATTTTAGTCATTCTCATTTATGGGATTTACAATTAAAATGTTACCAAAGTTGTATGGGATTTTTCATTCAATATATTGATGTAAATATTTTTAATATAAATAATTATAATTAGAGAAAAATTCCTATTTTAGAAAAATGCATTTTCATGCATAATAACTGACTTATATCAAAATCTTACATATTTTTGGATAAAATTATATTTTTATAAACATAATGGATCATATAAGAAAATAACTGTGCATAAAAAAATATTGTGACATTTAAACTACTTGATTTAATTAATATTAAAGAGAAAATTTTACTAATTGGTATTTTCTATGATTTACCAAAAAATATATTAATTTAGAAAAAATCCAAAATTTCACCTTTAATTATTTTGATATTCTTATATCAGATATTAATATTTTTTTATATAATTAAATACATAAATTTTATAACATAGGTTTTCATTACATTCATTAATAAAATAATGTATACTATTCTATTGTTTCATTAAAAATTAAATCTTACTATAATTGGGGTTTAGGCATCACAATTTCCCCTCCTAAAAAAAATTAATCCTAAAATTTTTCATGAATATTACCTTCTAGAAAAATGAGGTTGTTTATTCTTCCTAATTTGCCTAGTTTCCCATTTTGGTTCTTCTCTTTTAAGATTTATCCAAATTACCATTACCATTCGATTTGTTCAATTTCACTACACTTCTTCCATAATGTTTATAATCTAGATAACATCAATTCAATAAGATATAACATGACCCAATTCCATTTCATTAGAGGCGAGAATATGCCCTATGTTTTTTATATAATACCAATAAAATGATATATAGAACAAATCATGACCATTAGAGAGAATTCATAGAATTTCAAACTATATTCCAAAACCAATATTGATTCCATAATTTATAAGATCTGATATACTAGGAACTCATTTCATATTTTATAACAAAAAATATAACACATTTCTAGGGGTTAATTTGAAAAAAATTGAAATATCCATCTTGAAATATGAAACAATTTAGTCAGAAACCATTATAAATCAATTTTATAGTGGTATTATTGTCAAATATGGGTTTGAACAATATTTCCCATTATCACTGTTTTCTTAACAAGTTCTCAGCCAATATCATTCCTTTCATTAACTTCATCCCACAAAGGTATAATGTGAAAAATCATGCAACATAATACTTCATATTGTTCTGTTTATATTTTTGATAGGAAGATATCGTTTTATACAAACTATTCCAAAGGTAAAAACTTTCCCCACAAATTGTGATTGTCATTTGAGTGTGATCACAACATGTACTCAATTGTGAGAAATGTACACTTAGACTGACAATGAGATTGATGATGTTAAGTTATTCTAAAATTATTCTCAATATCATGATCCTTATTAATTATTTTAATAAATTTTGACATATGTTATGGGACATGATCAATCAAAACCAGATGTGGTATTAAATGAAGTAATATAACAGCATTAATAAAGAGTCGTGTAAGGCGCTCATGAGGTAAATCATTTATTATGGAAATTAAATGGTCATATTTAGCTATGTGGTCAACAATAACCCATATTCAGTTGTTATTTATATGAATATCTAGTAATAAAATGAAACTTTCATTAAAAATGTCATTCAATTTCCATACAGGAATAGAAAAAAGTAGATTGACCCCTAAAGGATGTTTTCTCTTGGCCGGATCCTTCTGTTCAAATATCTGATCTCCATATTCATATATGATATCCACTAATATACCATTATTTCCAACATCAATTTTATTTATGAAAATTATTATCATCAAACAATGAACTTTTTTTCTTTTTTAGTAAATGTAATTTTTAAATAATTAAAAATGGTGAATTTTCCCTTCAATAATTATCCCTATATATATCTTCACTAAATTCAAGATCAAGGGGTCCCCAAAAATACACATTTCGTTCATAACTCTACGTCCATTTCAATTCAATGAATATGATACATTATTTTATATCCCTAGGTGGTATTGTATTGAATAATAATTATCATTTTATAGCTCAAGCCATCAAATTTTCATCATATTGAGTTATTTATACAAAGATATTTATATTATGTTCTCTTGATATGTGTATATTTCACATACTTTATCATATAGATAATGTATCCATATATTAAAAGAATGGAATACAACATACAACTAAATATCACGAGTTTGATAGTTCCATTCAATAATATTTAACTAAATTAAATCATAATAATTCACAATATCATTATTGACGAGGATCAAATATTGTCCCTCTTTGATGCATCACTATTTATCCAATATCTACCATTTCATGATTGTATAGTCAAAACCTGAGCATTGAATAATTTCTTTTTCAATTCCAAAAATACATCTTCGCATTCATTTTTCCATATGAACTTAACATCTTTACATTTAATAATATTTAAAGGGTTCTCCAATTGTCCAGGATTTTGAACAAATCACTAATAGTATCCTTACATACCAATAAAACTATATACCTCAATTATTTTCATTTTTGTGGGCTGTTTATTGAATTCCATTAACATGTTAGATCAACAGATATTCAATCACTGGAAACCAAATGGACAATAAAAAAATATCTGTCAGGAATATAATATGTTCTATGAATCCCATATAGCACGTTTCATCTAAGAGTTCCAATTATCATTGTAAAGGAAATCTCATGGTCCTCACTGGTTTTATAGAACACATAGCTATCATCAATAAATACTAGAATTTTTTTTTAAATATAATCCCTATATATTATTATAATTAAATCAATAAAAACAAAGGGTCCAATAGTCAATAAAAAACTAATTACTACAAACATTAAAGGTAAACACCTCATTAGAATTTTTTTACCCAAAACATAATTCCTATTCACTTAAAATTGATGAATCTAAGAACATAGGACATTTATTGAAAAATATTGTGCATAATGAAGTAGTTTGAATAAGTCAACAATATAGGGAATAACATACTTAGTTATTATGATAATAGAATTTACTACCCTATAATTAATTCATAGACACATAAATAGATAAATTTTTAAAATGAAAATAATTGGGTCTCCCCATGATGAAATTTTATGTCATATAATCATTTTTCTCATAAATTTTGTTGAATATTTTCCAAATCCACAAATTATTTAGTATGAATTCTATAAAGACTATTTTATATATGTATTACATCAGTTATTAAAATAATGTAATACAAAACTTCACATTCTAGAATATGTACAAGTAATTCCACAGGAAATACATCTACATAATCATATATTATAGGTATATCTATATTTTTAAGATTAGTTTTTTCATCCATATATTGTATTTTCACATATTCCCTAATAATCCCATTTATATGGTCTTTTTGAGTTGGATGTAGACATGACCTCTTTGATGAATTCTCCCCCCTAAAGATAAGAAATTAGAAATAATATTTCTCAATTAGAATGTCATTCCATTTATTATAAATTATTGCACTCTATTTTGAAATATAGTCTATAAAAAGTATCATATCAAATTAAACCATTGGAATAATAATAAAGTCTATAAATAGGGAACATTTATGTGTCATAATGATAATTAAGTAACAAATCCTTATTGAAGTGAGATTTCCACTGACAATATTGATACAAAATACCATACATAGGGTGATTAGGAAATATCTATTTTCATGGATGAAATAGAAGACATAAAAATTTCGATGATCCAAAATCTATTATATAATTAGAGAAATTCGAGGATATGATTAAATTAAAAGACACTAGAAAACTAGTATCACTAACCTCAATTGTATTGATCACATAATATTGTAATTCTTTAATTATCCTCGATTTCATTAAATTCTCCTTAAGAATTGGATATTAGTTTGAATAATTCCACACTTATTTATTGTTGAATATCTATATTAATGTGGTTTATTTTTTCCCCTTGAATTAATTCTCCTGATGATCCTTATCACCACAGTTTTTATAAAATCCCATGCAATTCATGAATTTTCACAAAAATATTATTCCATAATTTTCACAAGATTATAATTGATTCATTATCTTTTTCTTCGTTTATGGGTTACATTTTTACTAAATTTTTTCATCATTTTATTTTATTTATTTTTCATGAACATATATGATTGAGAAAGTTCCTTCTCAGTTTTGATGGAATATAATGTTATTTCATCATTTGTTGAAAAGGTTTTAGTAACCAGAATCCTTCTAAGGATTTCCTTAATCCATTCAATGAACTCATCAATACTGACATCAGAATTATTTATATAATTCATAAAATAACTATCTAGTGATATAATGTAACCCACATAATTCAAAACTGCTTCTTCTTCACTTAGCATTAATTGATGAAACAACCTATTAATTTGGGTTAATTTACCATTAGTGAAATATTTATAGAAGTATTTAAAATTAATATATATTCATTCCATTTTATCTATTTCTTCTTACACTCTACTTTTCTGGACTTACAAACATAATTGAATAAAATCGATTTATTTATATAATACTTGTAATGACCCGCTCATTCTCATTGGATTAAGAGAACATCGAGTCAATTTTTTCTGTAAGAAACATCCCAAATATGAAAAAGGCTAGAAAGAAATTACAAAGGGTTTTAAATACATGTAGGGGATGATTTACCCTTTTATAAATAAATGAAAAAACCAACCAACCATATCCAAACCATTTACTAAATAATTCTTGAAAGAAGAGAGTCCACTAAGAAACATCATGTATCTTAAAACCATATCATAGTGTACCACATAGGTATAACAAACAATTATCAATGTTAGAAGAGGATAAACAACTCAAGACTCTCAAAAGACCACAAGACTTCTTGCTTCGCCAGCTCAAAGATCCATAATCACTGAACAACCCATGTATCATGAGGTAGTGCTAAAAACGTGGATAATGTTACATTTTCCCCTTTCCTGTATTATAAAATCTGTAATAGGAAAATTTTTACAAATAAGGGATGATTATAAAACTAAATTGGATTTCCCCAATGAATACCCTACTCACACCACTTGGATAGAATATTTGGAAACATTTATACAAAATAGTTTATATAAAAAAATTTCTAATAACAATTTATATCTACATATAATCATGTTTCCAAAACCATTGGAAACAAAAGGAATTCATGTTTTATAAAAAATATTTTTTCAAGAAACAAATCATTTCATAAAACTACCAACATTTCACTAAAATCACTTCACAATATCGATTTTAGCATCCTCGAATGATTCCACACACCCATGAAACAAACCATGCATGCTATGTTATGAAAGATTCATATTCATGAGTGGTTTATCATCAATATACCATGTATTGACAAGTTAATTGTATCACATGTGATATTAGACCTTTGAAACTGATCACAAGGTCATATTTTAACAAATCCCTGTATATGAAATATGAATTCATAACCCAATATTCCTAAGGATCATGCCAGAAAAAACATTTTCAGTTAAAATAACTTTATATTGAAAAAAGATTCCAAAATAAACATTTAAATACCAATTCCTTTCAATAAAACACCATTTTATTAAAAACTCCATTTCCATCATACCATTTTTCAATTTCAGCTAATCCATAATTTAAAATTATCTTTTTAAATTCCAAAAACTAAAATAATTTTCACAACAATTTGACAAGATTCTGATGTCCACCCAAAATGATAAATCATCACAAAAGAGATTTATTCCATGTATCAAACAAATATTACATAATAAATCATATCAAAATAACACAATTTTAAACTAATAAAATCAATTATATTTAGTTTAGTTGAGTTAGGATCCACGTACCTCGATGTTTTTGACAAAACCAGAATAAACGAAGATCACATAAGAAAACCAGGTTGATTCTCCAAGATTCCACCTTAGATCTCTTCTTGTAGAAATATATAGACAAATATCATCATATTTCTCTTAAAAACACATATATCTACCCAGAACAGGCATAGATCATAGAAACCAGGAGAATATGATAGGTAGATCTAAGTAGATCTAGGAAAACTATGATGAATGAAGAAGAATGATCATATACCTCAAGAATATGACATGGATTCACCATGGAAAGCCTTCAGATTGACTCTAAAACTCATGGGAGTGTTTATAAAACCTTCAAGGAAGATAAATCTTGAGTTTTGACCGCGTAGGATAAAAACTGAGATACATAGAAGAAAAAATTAGTGAGATTGACTTTTTTAAGACCTCACATAAACAATTTGTACGATTAGTTCGAATAGTTAGACAAACCTTGTGATAACGGTTCATCAGATAATTCTTATCTAGACCCTCCCATGGCATCCATGCATAGTCTCCCAAACCATGCTCCAATCTTGTGGGAGCCACTACCTCAAGAGTACCAATTACAAACGATTTGGCCGCACCATTAGACAAACCATTATCTGCTCGTGCAACTTGCATTATTCCACTAAACTACTTCCAATGATCCCCCAAATATCAGATTAATATGACTTAAAATATATAATCATGAAAATAATGATGTAAGGGTTACAAACCAGAAATTGGGGTTACTACATTATCCCCACTATATGTGGTTCCGTCCTCAGAAAGTGGAAAACATTTGCAGCCCTTAATGTGTTTTGGACACTGCACTTTTATTTCATTCTCACGTTCCCAACTCTCGTCATGAATCTGACCATGGTGCCATATAACCAAAAATATAATGGTACTTTTCTATTAAATCCTTTCTATTTCATATCCACAATTTTTACTAGGATATGTATCAAAGAAGCATCTGGCTCTAGGTCAATATGATCCAATCTGATCACATGGTCCGGTTCAGGATAATAATTTTTCATCTGAGATACATGGAAGACATTATACACTGAATTGAACCATGATGGTAATTCAAATTGATATGAAACCACTCCAAGTCATTCTAGTATCTAATAATTTTCTATGAATATAATAGATAACATTCCATGCATTGTGAATCGATGGTATCTAAGCCTTAGAGATATCCTCAAGTATACATGATCACCAACAATGAATGACAATGGTCTTCGAAAATGATCTGCATATGATTTCTGATGATTATGATCTACCACTATCCTCTTTATAATCAATTGGATTTTCTCTATTGTTTCATTGACAATGATAAGCCCAACTAGTGAATTTTCACCTGTTTCCACTCAACATTGTGGAGAACAACAAGGATGCCTAAACAGTGCATGAAATGGAGTCATATGTATCATGGATTAATAGTTTTTGTTGTATAAGAACTCCATAGAATGTATATTTTACTCCCATGAGCCACTAAAATATATTATAAAATACTAAAACATATCTTCTAACATTTGTACCATCTGATCATATTTCCCATCCATCTAAGGATGATACACCCTGCTCATTGTCAACTGAGTCCCAATGGATTGCTGTAATGATTTCCAGAAATGATACATGATCCTCAGATCTCTATCTAAGACTATTTACACTGGTACTCCACGTCTCTTTACCACTTCTAAGATATAGATTTTTTATATATCCTCCACCGTATGAGATTCTGGAATATGAATGAAATGTGTCGTCTTGGTAAGCCGACCCACTATCACCAAAATGCAATAATTTTTTTGTATCGTTCATCGAAGAACCATATTAAAATCCATCATAATATCCTACCATTTCTACATTTTGATAGATAATTAATACTACATTCTTTCTAGTCTCTGATGCTCTTATTTAACCTACTGAGAAGTTAAGAACAATGAGAAGATCATGGCCCCTTCCTTTTCATGCCACTACACCAAATCTGTGCCTTTAGCGCCTTATACATCTTATGTGTTCCTAGATCTATAGCCCATCTAAAATGGTTGTGATCATGAAGGATTTTTTCCTTAAAATCCATAGGTATAACCATTAAATCATTAAAACACAAAATAGAACTCCCATCAAGAATCCAACCTTTAATGGTCTCCCCAATATTTTGTTTTGAACTCATAACCAGACATTCTTCATTAGATGTTTGTGCCGCTTTGACAATATGTACCAAATCATGAACAAATATAGATGGAATTAAAACAAAAACATCCCCTAGGTCTTTACATTCCATATTTATGTCAGCTTAGACATAAATCAACTACCATTCTTGTGAATATTCTATCAACAACTGAGCATATAACATTCAACACAATGAAATTGCCACTAAATTTCCCTTCCATGGTTTATACATCAAGTCAATGTCAAAAAATTTGAGGTAATCCATCCATCTCCTTTGCCTTTAATTCAAATATCCATGTTCGAAAATGTGTTTCACGATTTTGTGGTCTGCGAACACATCAAAATTTCTCATCCAAGAGATAGTGTCTCTGTGGTTTCAAAGCATGGTCGACTGTAGCTAACCTTAAATATTTTGTTAGATACTTCTTCTCATGCACCCTTAAGCCTTGAACCATAGGCAACCACATGGTCTCCATGAATGCGAACACATCCCAACCCTGATCCCAATGCATCGCAGTACACCACATACCCATATCCTGGTACTAGAAATATCATGATAGGTGCCAATGTAAGATGGAATTTTAGTTCCTAGATGGACATATTACATTCCTCTGTCCAATGGAATGGATAATTATTCTATGTGAGAGTTGTCAATGGCGAAGAAAGTTTTGAGAAATCACACACAAAGCATCATTAGTACCAGCTAGACCAAGAAAAATTCATATCTTGAAGACATTCATCAGTGGTTTCCATGAGAAAATGACATCTATCTTTTTAGGATAAATTGAAACACATTTTTCAGAAATGACCTGTCCTTGAAAACAAACTTCCTATATCTAAAAATCACAGTTTCATAATTTTGAATAACAATGGTGATCTCTTAAGATTTTTAACACTAATTCCAGGTGTATCTCATGGTCATACCATGTCTTTGAATACATTAATATTTCTTCCACCAACACCACAAAAAAATCTATATATATCTGAAATATCCAATTCATAAAATCTATGAAGACTGCTGGTGAATTCATTACACCAAATGGAATGAAATAATTTTTCTAGTTGCCATATCTGCTTCTAAAAAATGTATTTGGAATATCGTCTTTCCGAACACATAATTAGAGATATCTAGATCGGAAGTCATTTTTTGAGAACCATTGAGATCCCCTTAATTGATCAAAAAAATCCTCAATGCATGGAAGTGTATATATATTTTTTTATCATACCCTGGTTAAAATTATGATAATATACACACATCCGAAGAGTTTTATAATCTTTATTCATGAACAAGACAAGTTATTCTCATAGAGATGCACTTGATCGAATGGAATCGTTTCTTTCTTGTTCCTACAATGTCAATTTTAATTACCTTAAAATTATTGGTTCTCTCCTCTAAAAACAATGGGAAATAAGATTGGTCCTTAGAAGAAGATCAATCGTAAACTTTACATCCCTTATACGTGGTATTCTAGAGAATTTCTGACGAAATATGTCTTGAAGTTGATCCAAAATTACTGTAAAAATATTTCCCTCGATCTATTCATTTGATTCCAAAGTCAATGATGTCAACTGATAAGATATCATTACCACCATTTGTGCCAACAAGATCTTTTTGCCTTTCATTACCATCATATATCCTCAAAAGAGCTGCTTGATGTCATCCTCAATCATGAAACTAACTGTTCACCTATAACATTTGAATTGAGCATTAACCATTGTAAAAAAATACATACCCATGATTACATCATATAAATCTATATCTAGCATCGAGAAGTACCATTTTAGCTACCTCCATTAACAGTTATAGCACATGATCGATAGACAAATGATTGACAATCTATTTCATTGAGAGGAGTTTGATATTTTATAATAAAAGGCATCATTTCCAACATTAAACATAGAAAATCAACCACCCAAGACGCAATGAATGAATGTGATGCACCATTATTGAAGAGAACATTCACTAGGGTAGAATTTTATATAATTGTTCCTCTCATCGTAGAAGGTCGTACATAGTCATCGACAATCATTTTCTTAGCTCCATACAATTGTTTCGTTGTTTCACTATTCACCTTGTCTTATTGCTGAGATTGTTCTTGTTTTATTGATGTATACAGTGTTTGTGATGACTGAGAAGTGTCTCGAGCACTTGACCTTAGAACACTACAAAAAAAGTTCTTATGATGTCACATTGTGTTGAAAATATGGAATTCTATTGGTGATGTCGTACAGTTTCATTTGATGTTACGAAGTGAACTACACTAAAAACATCCAAGGGTTATCTTGTGTCTTAGAGGGAAATTAATTACACATGTGGTCCAATTCCTATATGTTCCACCCTCTTGAAAAAATGTGTACCACTTCCTCTTCATTTTAGTGATAGAGTTATTATCTTCTATAGTTAAGACAAATGTACTTCATACACTTTGATTTTTAGTACTGATAGATATCATATACACGTTTTCTAGTTACAGCCCAAACTCAATGGTTTGAAAGGCTTGAGAAGAGATTTGTACCAACTATTTGTTCACCTATGGCTATGTTTCAACCATATTATTAGTGGCCTCTTTTGACTAAATCTTACAATTCCTACTAATTTACATTTTCAAAAAAACAAACAATCTTTGTAAGTTTCACTCCCTATAAAATGATGGCATATCATTTTAAATTATATCATATAAACTATCACAAATTTTTTTCCAAAACACTATTTTATATTTACACCATTTTTGAAACATTCATTCTTGATTTTTAAAAGCAAACCATTTTCGAAATACACCAAATATCATATTCCCAAAATCATTCATTTGAAAACAAATTCTGCATTTTTGAAAAATTTAAAACTTTTACGAAATCGTAAATCATTACTCAAAATGAATAATGCTATCATATTGGGATGTAATTACTCCAAAATATATGACATTGTAGTATCAATGATAAAAACATGAATATGAGATTATGGTATCCTATATGTGTCTCCAAAACACTTATGTACATAACTACCTGGTAACCTAAAATTCAGCATGAACCAGTTTCCGACTTCCTTTTAGGCTATACATTCCAAGTCCTGACAATCCTTCTCCTTTATAAGTTCAAAACCCAATGAATAGAGAAGGATGAATCTACCCAATGACAAATAATGTGAATCCTACTTGTTATGAAAGGACCGAACAAGATGATAGCATTTGTACCACAATGGACTGACTAGTTTGATACCATTTGTAATGACCCAGTATTTATAATTGTCTTGAGAGAACTATGATTCATTAATTGGACTTAAGAGAAATCCCCAATGTGTCAATGGTTGGAAATAAATTCCTATGTGTTTCAAATACATGATAGGGATGATTTACCCTTTTATAAATAAACAAACAAACCAAAAAACCATAGGCTTAACATTTACTAAATAATTCCTGAATAAAAGAAAGACCACTAAGATACATCATGTACCATAAAACCATATCAATGTGTATCAAAATAGAAGACCAAATTAGTATTAATGTAAATTGTAGAAAAAAACCTCATGACTCTCAAAAGATCACAAGACTCCATGATCCACCAGCTATAAGTTCTACAATCAACGAACAACCCAAGTATCACAAGGTAGTGAAAAAAAAGGGAAACAATACATTTTCCCTTGTCCCAGAAGATAACATCTTCAAAATAAAAAAGAGCCAAAGAAGGTTTGAGTATAAAGCACAGTAGGTTTTCCCCAATGAAAACCCTAATAATTCCATGAGGATATAATAGTTATAAATATTTATAAAAAATAGTTTATATAAAATTAATTTCTCAAAATAGTTTATATCTACATATAAGAATGATTCCAAAACAATTTGCAACCCAAGGCATACAAGTTCCATTAAATGTTTTTTCCAAAAACCTATAGTTTCATAAAAATTCAAATAATTATTCAATACCATTTCACAAAATCCATATTCTCATCCCTGAAGCATTCTATACATCCATGCAACATACCATGCATGCTACGTTATGACAGTTCCATTCTCATGAGAGGTTTCATGTTGATCTACTATGTTGTCACAATGTAATTGTATCCCATGTGACATTAACCATTTGGGACCAAGAAAATTCCATATTTCAACAAAGACCCATATATGAAATATGAATTTACACCCTAATTTTCTCAAGGATCATCCAAAAAAACCATTTAAATTAAAACACCATTTTATTGGAAATTGTCTCAATCAAATCCATTTCAATGCCAATTCATATCAACAATACACAAATTTATTTGAAAACCCATTTTCCATTTAACCATTTTAAAATTCTAGAAAAATCCATCATTTAAAATCACTATTTTTAATTCCGAAAACTAAAACAATTTGGACAACAATCTACTAATATTTCACATGTCCACCAAAAATGATAAATAATCACTAAAGAGATTTATTCCATGTTTCAAACCAAGATTTTACAATCAATATTATCTAATTCAATCAATTTTAATCAAATCCAATCAATTCTAGATAGAGGAGTGGAGAGTGAGGCCTCCTACCTCAAATTTTTTGACAAAACCCCCAATGAATGAAGAATGTAAAAGAAAACCAGGTCGATTATCCATGAACTATCCATAGATATCTTCTCCAAGAGTGATAAAGACCAAATTTTATCATATTTGGAAACCAATCAAACAGATCTACCCATAAGGGGTGGAGATCTAAGAATGAAACTGATGATGAATGAAGAAGAAAAATCACATACCTCAATAATATGACTTCAATTCACCAAGGAAAGCCTTTGGTTTGACTTCAAAACGATTGGAAGACGTTCTTCTACATTCAAGGAATATAAATCCCGAGCTATGGATACTTAAGAGTGTAAAAAATCCACTTAGAGGAAAAAATTGATTGAGATCCACTTTTTTAGTATCTCACTTAAACCATCTGCACACTTAGTTTGCACAGTTAGAAAAAATGTGCACTAAATGTGCATTAGATACTAGATTGGTAGAACCACATAGGAATTCCTCGAATGGTCTCCCTAGCCGAGCTCTAACCATGCTGAAGACACATCCTAAAGAAGACTAATTTCCCCGATTTTGTGGCACAGTTAGACAAACTTCGTAATGCTCATGTGTCTTCCATTTTTCCTCAAAACTACATCCAAATATCTTCAAACACTCTCATTCATCACCATTATGCATTAAAACCATGAGAAGATTCATGTAAGGGTTGCATAAAAACCCAGGGGTACTACAACAATACATGTATAAAAATTATCCTTTTATCACAAGAAAATGAAATAAATATCCTTCTATGGGACTTAATCCATTTCATAGTTTCCACTAGAATAACAATTCCACAAAAAGAGAAATTCTTCCATTGCATGAAATGATTTAACATTTTTGATCATGAGGTTTAACATCATATTTCTTTATATGTGAAAGGTTATTAGTCATAAAGTGTACCATCTACCCTAATATATCCATGATCAGCTTGATCCAAATACTAGATATTTTGGATTTATAAATAGGGAGATCTCTACATTGTCCATGTTAATTGTTTTTATTTTTTCTACCCGGAATCAATTAAAAAATGGAATATACCCAATTTTATAATAAATATTTTATTCTAAATCATAAAATATGTTTCAAAATATGTTAAAAAACGTAACATTAATTGAATATTTATGCATTTTTAATTTTAGAATCTTAACCTTGCTTTATTTGGGTGTATATTTATATAATAAAAATAATATCCATTTTTTCATAATGGTTTGTAAATAAAATTTGAATTAAAAAAAATAATATCCCCAAGGAGTGAAAAAATGGTGTGAAATAAGTGGCCATTCATTGTGCATGAAAATGATAGATATGATAAACTCAAAAGGGTTATTGACCCCATATCCATTTATCACAAAACCACATCGACCTATTGTATCCATAGATGGATATATTTTAATTGAAAATAACATTAATTATACCATACCAAAAAATTTATTCTAATTTCCAATAATTATACATATCTTTAATTTTTTCCACAGGGTTATGTTACTTATTCTATATTTTACTAAATCATGTACCCAAAGAATATTATTAAAATCCTATGATAAAAACTATAACAACCCATAATATAGTAACCCAGTATCAGTGTTTACATTATTCCCTTAGTATATGATACAAGTGATCTCATCTAGAAGGACCAATCAATATATTATTATTGATGAAATAGATACATATACGATTCATAATTTACATTAGAAATGAATCATTAAACATTAAAAAAAGAAAATTAAATGTCTCATTGAATATCATTCATCATTTTTTCATAATATCCTATGGAAATGAAAAAGACAAGTGTGGGATGAAATAATCAGTAATGGTAATTTATGACTAAATATATAATGATTAAATATGGAATATTCTATATGTAATGGTATATAGGTTAAAACACACTCCATTAAATAATTAACTTCTGATAAAAATGTATTCATAAATAATATCAGTATAAAAAAATGATTGATAATAATAAATAAATTTTAAATGAATATAATTAATAACATTAGAAATTATTATTTCATACATCATTATTTTTTTTGATTAAATTACATGTTTTAAGACAATTCAATCAATCAGTATGTATACACAAAAACCAGATTATTTGAAAATTATTTTGTCCAATGAGACCTGTTAGTACATAAAGGGGCTATTTATTACTAGATCTCATGAAATATATCATGTATAATGAATTCCTTATATATATTTAAGTATAATTATAATTATTAAATGTTAATCATCATCATCAAATAACTATAATGAGTAATGAATTAAAAATATTAATATTTCCCTAGTATATCAAATAACATTCAATGTAAAACACCATATGTGGATATCATTCATGGTTTAGGAAGTAATCATATAAAATATAAAAGTAATATAGATATTAAAGATAAATGTAATGTCTAGTAAAAATTGTTCACAAATTTTTTTTCCGTGGAATGTTAGAAAATGTAAACTAATTTAATGGTAACATTCAATTCATCAGAAATATAGGTTTTATAGTTATATAATTCATTTTGTACAATTTAAGTGAAATAATAAAATAACATGTCATTAAATAGTTTTTTAATTAAATTTAGATATAATTTATATGTTTATAAATAGAATAAAATAAACATAATAATTGGAAAATCCATTAATGTTGTATAAGTAAACAAAAACATTCATTTTGACTCCTGTAAAAAGGGATAAAAATTAAATTTATTAAAAATATTACATATATTTAATTGAGTCCTTTAAAAAAGACATGGATTAAATTATATTTCTTTTCTATGTCATTTGATTAAATAATATAGACTTTTTGAAAATTATTATTTAAAATATTAATATGGTCAAAAAATACACCCGTTGAAAATAAAAAAAGACAAGATTTTGTTTTTAAAAAAATAAATCTTGAAATAATAACATAATGTAATCATCAGTAATAAATATATTTTAAGATTAATTATCTCAAATTGTTAGTTTATATACCATATAAGGTAAAATTGGTTCACAATAACGAATATGATTCAATTGAGTGGAAATTGAGACGATATACATTACCTCACACATCCCCTTAGTTAGTTATCCATTAAACTCATATATAATGGTCTACGACATGTTGAAATGTTTTAATAGAACTATAATAAGATTTATAATAAAATATTTTATCCAATCATATTATTTTATCATAATTTTTTCAATAGCCATCCATTATTACCCTTTTTTTGGGTGTAAACTATTTTGTTTTCTCTTAGATGTGTTTTCATGGATGTTATTTTTATTTTGAATAGGAAATAAAATAATCATCTATAGACTGATATTAATGTTATAAATAACTTATTTTCTCATTAGAGATATTTTTAGAGTCATTCATCAATGTTGTACATGGAAACTGTATCACTTCATTCCTGGGGATTGTAATCCATAAGTAAACATGAGTGACAATAAAAAATTTAATTTTGTGGAAGTGTAAAAAAGTAAATGATATATTATATTTTAAAAATAAATATTAGTCCATAATTAATATTTATAAATATAATATTGTCATATTTTTTCATTTTTATATCATTTATTTAATCACAAAAAATAAAAAAAATTGATCTATTTATCATTATTTTTGGATTTTGGGTGTGTTTTGGGTTAAAATGTTAAAATAGAATAATTCTGGAATTTTCATAGATTTTTATCAGAATATAATTTCAAGAATAAATTTTGAAATATTGATTCAATTAAAGTTATTATTTTTCAGTAAAATTCTTTTTTGTGTTCTTAAATGTATTCTTGTGGACATGAAGATAATTCTAATGATCACTAGACAAAAAAATCAATCATGATGAATAATATTTAAGACCAATATACTAGACACCGCCATTATAAATGTGGATGAACTAATTATAAATAACTCTAGATGATGTATTTCATGATTATTTCAAATAGTAATCGAATACTTTATTGAAGATTAAATTTCATTGGTAAATTCACATAATAGTGTGGTTAATAAACTCCCCAGAAGTGGAGGAATACTTATTGTATCATCATCTAGAAAAAGGGTGATTACTTAATTTTTTCATTAATTCATGTATATGTGTCCAATGAATTGAAAAATTTTAGTATTGAGAGATAAATAGATGATGAACTAATTATAAAAACCATCCATTTCAAATTTTGGCTATCCGAACCACATATTTGGAGCCAAATTTTGGAGGATATATTCAAGATGTGAATTTTTCTTTTATTCATTTTCTCAATTTTATTCTACATTGTTTTGTTATTTATTCTTCTTCCCCCTTCTTCTCAACTACCGTTCACATGGAGGGATGAAATTTTATATGCTTGGGGAGGGGGGAGGGGGGGTTCTCTTTTTCAGTGCTTAAGTTCAATCAGATTATTGAATAAAATTTATTTCTCCCTTATTTGATGTTTCATTAAATTTATAATAGTAGTTTTTATAATAATGTTTGAACATTTTTATTTTTTATTTGATTATTAATTTATATTTTTATGTATTTTTTATCTCAATACAATAGGTTCTTGTTTATATATGATTGAATAGGCCAGGTCAGAGTGGTTTACTACTAGATGATTGTTAGGATGTGTGTGTGTGGGGGGGGGATTATTACATAGTCTTTATTAGTCTTAATATAAAAGACCGAATAATGATTTTCCTATGCTAATTGAGGATATTAATTAAATATATTTATCATAATGAAAGTGTTTAGAAAAAAAAATAAGAACATAGAATGGTATACTCTCCCAATCACCACTTGACTAATTGAGTGATAAAAAGAGATCGTGGAATATCACTATAATCGGATTAGTGGAATAGTATTTGATAATTTCGAACAAGGATAGCAGTACATTTTAAAAACCAATCAAACCCAATCAACGTTATCCAATAATAGATTTGAATAACATTATTTGTAAAATATCATTCAATCATTTTATTTATTTCATTATTTTGATTTCAAAATTTTACAATTTCTAAAAAAGACATTTTTCCTATAATTTGAAGGTGACAGTTTGATTGTTGTTCCCTACTAACTATAGAAAACATAGGTTGACCACTTTACTTAATTTTAAATTAATAATTAATTTAATTTTCCACATCCCATGACATGTTTATGTCAGAACATGGAATAGTTTCTTGGGATGTAGATCCAACTAACAACATAAAAAGTAGTATTTCCTGAATCATTGTTCTCAAACCCAATTAATCGATTTTCGAAATGAATTTGAATAAAAACTAAACCAATTAAAACAAAAAAAATTTAAATTAGAATTTTAATTAATTCAGATTTTATATTTTAGTGAATCAATTATTGTTTTTCTGAACCTCATACAATAGTTTGATTTCGAGACCCAACATTGAGGGAAAAATGCACTCCAAAATTCACAAATCAGTGTAACAAACTAATTTCACCTAGTTGAGAGAAATATTTTTATTTTTAATCATTTTAATTCATATTAAAGCCAAATTCCATGGCATTGTATGTGATGTATCTAATATACATATTTATGAATTAACATATGAAAGCTCAAGTATTTGGCCGAGAGGATCACCTGAAAACCAATTCTATAGAGGGAATTTCATTTCTAAATTGATGTATTTGATTATGATTGATATGTATTTATTAATCCATGGGAGTTTAATGGATATGAATAACTCAAGAGATTATTCTTATATTTTTACCTCATATCTTGAGTTTTTGTAATCAGATAAGAGATCTACACTATCATAAAATCAAATGGAGAGACCCTCTATGAATATTGTCAGGGGGTATAGATTCTATGTCTATGATTCCAATGTTAAGAAAGTTAATGACATCAATTCATCATATTCTTCTACCAAGTACTACTCAATAATGATAAAAACAGACTCGATGACACATATAGACGGGTCAAGAATGCAAAATCCATAGAAGCATCCATAGCACTAATTGAAATATTGTTCAGAATTCAGAATACTTCCAAAAAACTAGTACACTCAATAATGGAATTCATGATTTATAAACAATGAATTATTTTTCACATTTATTAGAAGAAACACTCAATGAATTGACCACTTTTCTGAGATTTTTTTGATTCCAGAAATTGGAAAACATTCTCTGGCACGTTTATATGGTCTATACTATTTAGTTTACTATTATACTGACTAGTGTCTTGATATTCACGGGATAAAAATCTACACAGTAGGAAACAAGAAAATTTAGTTCCATTATAATCATCTATTTCAACCATAGTTTTAATCTAGATTTAGAAACCAAAAAAACAAAGTAATATATTTCAATCCTATCCAGTACCCAAATCATCCCCCATTACATATTTAAAAATATCTAATCCCACCAATCATTAAACAATATTGTATGACAGAATTACTTTCTAAATACCTTAAACCATCAACAAGTTCACAAAAGAACCAAAACATAGTAGATTATGAAGTGACGATGAGTATGATATACAAGATAATAGAAAATGATGAATCAATTTTATATTTTTTGACCATGAGTCTTGGAAAAATACCAACCCAAATAGTCTCATATGCAAGAGATATTGTAAACATGATGGAATAACAAAGTGAATAAGATATTATTCTACTAGAAAATGTTAGTACAGTGATTATAGTTTTCCTTCTAAAAATCAAACCATGACTCCAAAGGATGGGAACAAATGAATAAATATACAGAATGCATTTTAGATAGATTTTTCTCAAACACCCTTAATTTTATATTTGAGAGAAAATAATTACAATAATTAAAGATTACTTACTCCATTAGTTCAATCGTATAATTTGGATGAGGAGAAACAGTAAAAATAAAATATAAATTCATTTTAAAATGCTTATTTCAGTATCACATACCTAAAATAAATCCTACATATCCTAAAAAATGCAATGTTTCTGAAGGAACTACAATTCAATAGAAGATGATTGGGTGGAAATGATAGAATATTCATGGGAAGAAACATGTTGGTCCTCATCACACCAGTGATACCACAACAATGTTATGATCCATATACACTATCAATTCCATATAAAATTAGATCCATATATCTCATGGATTGGTTTGGATATTTAGGTGAATTTTAAAAATTATTTCATCACCCTTTATTTATATATTTTAAGATTGGATCGTAGAATCCTACTGGATTGGTGGTAAAAATAAAAACAGAATAATCATTTTCCAAGTAGGTTTTTGGGGTTTTGTTTATGTGAATGTAAAAGATATAATGTTCCTCACTGATATCTATGTGTTGACTATGTATGATGATAGGAGTTCGTCACACTCGCTCATCATTTTTGGGAGACCATTCTTAAAGACGACAATGGCCATCATTATAGTACATGGGGGAATAATTTTAATAGAGCATGGAACTAGTTATGTGGATTTAAATATACATAACTCCATGAAGAAATCATTAACAAGACATTCAATAAAATAAATCTCAAAAATACGGTACAAATACAACAGATTAATTAGGTATTATTAAAATAATATTATCCTTTGAAAATAATTTTTACATTGAGAGTAATGAATAACATGGATGTGGCCTAAAATATAGTAAATCAAAACTAATTTATAAATATTATATGAAATATGAATTTATTGATAGCTTGTTAGAAGTTGTTTTAGAATGACAATCAGAATCAATTGTTGTGATTTATAAGTACAATAATAAATAATTATAAAATAAAAAGACTATCGTAGATCTCTAGGTGGAACTAGTTATGAATGAAGAAGAAATATATGAGAGTTATTCCAAATGAGTAACTATCAAATAAGTGTTTAAAAAGGTAAAAGAAGACACAATTAACACAAAATATATATGTAAAGGAAATTTTAAGACCAATTAAAATAAAGGGTTAGATGGAAAATAATAATCTTTAATAAATAAAATTCAAGATTGATCTATTTCATATAGTACAATAGATATCAAAAAAACCAAAGTCGTATGGGTAAAAAATAGGAAGTAAATATTCATTTTGAAGAGAATAGAATATTTTTTAATAGAATTCCATAATCTATAATGATATGCGAGGTTCATCCTCCAACAAGACAACAAAAAATATCAAGAATGATTGGAAACCAACTTAGAAGAACGAAATTTAATTCTTTTTGTAGGTTCAATGCTACTAATGGTCAAAAATCATATACTTGATGGTTTAACTTATATTTACTAGAATATAGAAAATAATTAAAGGGTGAAATTTAATGAGATATGAATGACATCTCATGAAAGAGAGGTTTCCTATGATAATAAACGGAACATGATTCAAATGGAATTTAGTGGTAAGAATTTCCACAATGAGTGCCAATTATTTTGGGAATAATAATTTTAATTTTCCAAAAAAATGGTGGAATATGATGAATGGTTAAGAAGCAGTGACCTCGATTATGATTTACTAACCTGATTTGAAATGAACAGCCACTAGGTTTTTTGTTTCAATTAGACATGATTAAATTCTATAAATTAATTTTATATCTACATAGTTGATGAATTAAATTTTTATGCTTTAAGGACATTACATTGATAATGTTTGGGGGAAGGAATCATTATATGTTTTAAATTCATTTTTTTTATAGAATTTGTTTTGTTTTTCTATTTTAGTTATAATTTTATATTAGAAATTTTTGAGCTCAGATGATTCTATTTTCCCATTTTGAAACCCATATCAATGATTGAATCAAATTATTCCACAAAAATAGGGTGAAATTAATGATGAAAATGAAATTATTTCAAGTTGAAATAATTGTGAATTTCATGAAAACACATCTTATTTTGGAATCACAAGTCACATATGAATATATTTATACTTGAAAAATATTTCGTGTGAGGGTTATGAACACATTTTTAATATTTTTTACTTTCACCTCACTTCATGAGATAACTAAACCAATATTTCGTTATCAAAAATCTAATTTATTACTAAGAAAATATGAGGGTTTGAGGTACATCTCTTTTGACTGGTTTAATATTTTCATTTGATTTTAAATCCCCCTTTTATAGAGAATAATTTAAATTCTATAATTCAATATAAATTTAATCATTCTAGCCCAAGTAATCCATGAAAAAAAATTAGGTTAGCCACATTACAAGACAATTTTCCATTTCCAACATACTATTGAAGTAAAATTACATGATCTAGTAGAATATAAGTGAGGAAGGTATTATATAGTCAATTTTGATACATAATTTATAGTTAATTTGGGTGTAAAACCAAATGAAGAAGGTATTTTTTATTGATTAAAAACTCATTCAATTGAATGATTTTTGTTCTTTTTTATATCAAGGGAAATATTTCATGCCTTTAATGAGCTTCTAATGGATATATAATGTTCTTTCTATCTGGATATTTTTTTTAAGAAACCTGAAATTTTTGTAACCAATATCTATGATAAATTAATATAATTTGTGTATTTAAATTGTTTTAATGAATTTTTTTTGACATTATTTTTTAGATGATTTTTTTATATAGGGGGTGACGAGATGAACATATTTGAGTGAAAAGTAGAATTATGTTGAAGTTTCTTCAAAAATATTCTAGCCCTCCTCATTAGACCTCAAAATTTAAGGCAAACAAATATGGTAAACGAAAATCAATAAAAAAAACATATTAAAAACACATATCTTGACTCACATCCGGAGGACAAAAGTGAAATTATCAACTCTATGATGACTAATTTTTAGGCTTGGTTGAGAAAATCCATTTAAAATTTGTTATTTGAATGATGAGAAAAAATTAATTATTGGTTAGTGTCATTTATTCATTGGAGGATAAATGAAGTGGAAATATATATAATGATCTAAAAATAAAAATTTAAATAATGAATTATAGGATTTGTGATATATTTATATTCTAGTTCAAAAATTGGTCGATCTTATGAGTATGTGTGTTGAATTTTCTTGTATTTGATTTTAAGGATTACCTCTCATGGATTAAATGTTATAATTGTTGGGGTATTGACATAGATAATAATTTCATAATTATGTAATTTTAAAATATTTTTATCACATTACTATTTTGATAATAAAATAAAATATATTGTTCTGTTTTATGTGTTTAGAATTAATAATATTTCATTTCCATGGGCATCAAGTGGAAGTTATATACATAGAGGTAATCTAACTTCTACACTCCCAAACAAATCAATCATGTTGAAAAATCCTTCTAGACAAAATAATAGATCCCACCTTAATAAACTAGACATAACACGTGATAAAGAAAACAAAATGAGATTATTATAGGTGTATTTGAAATATTAATCTAATCATTATGTTAAATAGAAATTTCATAGAGACAAGTATTCATTAAAATAGTTATTGAATGCACAGAAATAAATTATTTTTAGAGTATCTTCATCCTCAGAAAGTGTATTCCATTAATTCGTTCACAAATTATTTTATAATAGTATAATGGATTTTATTTTTTGTGGGTCAATAGAATATCTAATTTTAAACAAATTATAAGAATTAAAATTATCATTTTTAGACTATCTATTAGGTAGAATAGGTGCTACCTTTTGAAGGACATATTTTGGAGGAGAGAAATTATATTCATTAGTTTTCCCATTTTATTCTTCTTATATTTTTTAATTTATTATTCATCCACCATATTCTCTTTTACCCTTCACAAGGAGTGGTATAATTATGAGTTAATATAGAAGTGCATAATTTATATTCTTAAATTCATGAGTTATTGTTTTTTATAGAATAAAAATTAATTCCCTATTCTGTTAAGTTTCATTAAATTTCTTATAGTAGTTTTTATTATATAGTACTATTATGTCTAGTTTTTTAATCATGTTTTTGGTTCTGATTTAGTCAATGAACATTATCCCACTACTCTGGGTTCTAGTTTATATATGATGGAATATACTATTTCTTAGTCGTTTAGTACTTAATTATTGATAGTCTATATGTGAAGGGTTATGGATATACTTGACTGTTTGGGATAAACATGATCTGATTGGGTATTGCCTTTTTAAATTGTGGATATAGGATGAAACATTCTCAGACAAGGAAGGGTGGTAGAAAAAACTGAGATCTTGATAAGGTTTACTCTCCCCATCACCATTATTTCAAGTGAGTGAGAGTAAGTTATCATGTAATATCACATTAATCATCATAGTAGAAGAGAATTGGGTAAATTGGAACTATGATATAACTAAATCTGCAAAACTGACCATGTCCATATCACCTATCTCATATAATAGTTTTCAATCCATTTTATTATATATTTTATTTAAATATTTTTTCTTTTTCTTATTTCATTGATTTAGTTTATTTTCATTGTCATATAATTTGAAAAACTCCAACATTTTAAAATAATTTATAAGTGAAAATTGGACTATGGTTCACTACGTTCTAGTTATAGCCCAGGATTACCACATTGTAGTATTTTATCTTAGGAAATAATTGTTTTTACACTTCCCATTATAGGGAAATTTGAAATCATTATTCCCATACAATTTTACTATTTTATATTATTTTCATTATTTTTTAATTTTTTTTTGGTTTTGAGCTAAAATGTAAAAATTGTTTAATTATAGATTTTTAATAGATTGTTATCACTCAGGTATTTCATGCATAAATTTTAAAATATTGATCTAATTTTATTTATTAATTCTTTATAGGATTTTATTTTTAATGTGTTAATGTTCTCCAATTAGACCATGATCAAATTTAAATTTTTATAGGAAAAATAATTAAATTAGTTTGAAAAATAATTTATGGCCAATATAATAGAAACAACCTCATTAAATTAGAGAAAACATGGGATAAAAACCTAAAAATGATATTATTCCTTCTATATTTAAAATTGGACTCAATTTAATGGGATATAATTGAATTTCTTTGAGATATTCATAATAAAATACATCCATTGAATAAAACAATGTGTAGAATGATTGTGGGTATCTTCCCCATGAAAAAGTGTGATTCATTAAATTGGAAAAAAACAACATTTTTAGGTCTAATATCATAGTAAATTTGATGATGAAGAATAAAATAACTTTTGAAAAACATATAAGATGTACCCTTGGAATGTTTCATCCATATTGTGGGTAACCAGTGCCAACTTAAGGAGGACTGATTCTAGGGGGGAAATTTTTTGTTCATCATTTTTTCCATTTTAATTTTTTTGGTTTTCTAATGTATCATTCTTCCCACTTCTTCATAATTCCCCATCTAATAGAGGGGGTAAAATTACGATTGATTGGGCAAGGTAATTTTTTATCATTTTTAATTGTTGATATCTAGTTCTTTATTGAAGAATATTTCCTTTAGTCTTCAGTGAAGTCACTTATCAATTAAAAATAATAATTTTTATTATTATATATGATTATATTTGGATTTTGATTCTGTTGTTGGTTTTTATTTTTTAATGATTTTTATCACCATCCTCATAGTTATGGATGATATTAGATGGAATATAATAGGTATTTGTGGTGAAGTAATCGATGATCGTCCATGTGTATGGGAGGAGAAGTAGATATTTTTGATTGATTTGTATAAACATGACCTGATTGAGTATTTCCAATACCAATTGAGATTATTCACTGAAACATACTCATATATATAATGATAATAGAACAAACTGAGATTTTGGCATGATTTAATCTCAATAACTCTATTTGAACAAGGAATTGAAAGAATGATATTAAGGAATTTCATTTTAATCGGCTTAATTTGATAGGATTGGTTAAATATTAACATGTATATCATTGCATTATGAATATTGACCCCAACCTGATCACACATATCATAGAATACTTTTTAATAACATTTTTTCCCATTTTACTTTTATATTTTTTCGAATTTTTTTTATTTTGTTGTCTCCAAAAGCATACAATTTAAAAAATGACTTTTTCCTCAAATTTATAGGTAATGAATTGATTATTGTGTGCTCCTCTCTATATACATCATAGGGTGACCAAATTTCTACATTTAAATTTAGTAAATAATTTTTCTTCAACACCTAATGAAAAGCTCATACCAATAACATATATGCATTAGTACCAACATTATGACTATCCATTTCAGTTTGCTATGAAAAAAAAAATTAAATCGCTTTGTGGGGTAGTAGTCTTCCGTACAATCGAGTGATGGTGTTCTTTTGCATTTTGTAGAAGGATAAGGATAAATATTATTCACAAACATAATGATATCCTTGTATATGGTTGGTACTTGTGTTAGTATATTATAATTTTTTGGCATAATAGAATGTTGTAAAATATGATGTTAAAGGAAATATCACGGTTTAGATAATTACCTTCTCTTAGGGAAACATCCATTGAATCGTTTTTAAGGACCATGGGTGTGAATTTTTGTAATACCAGAGCCTATATAAGATAGATAATGATGTTAAAAATTTGTTTTTGGAGGGTTTGGTTGATCCAAGAGGCTTGATGTGATGTATAAAATAAAATACTGGTTTCCCCTTTTTATAATTAATAAAAAGAAAAGAATGGAATTAATAAATATATTAAAATATAATAAATATATGTTCATATGAATGTATCAGAATTAGAAAATAATTTATAAGATAGCATAGGATATGGTTTAAATACCTTTTAACAATATTTTATTGAATGGATAATAATTAATTTTAATCAATATCTTTTGGTTTATCCCCTTTGTTAAAAAAATTTATCCATAACCTCACTAACTTCGTTTTCTATCATAGAAGACCAAACAATTTTATTTTATGAAATGAATTTTCTCAAAAATGGACATAGTGTGGATTTTTAACATTTATTGTTATATTTTTCCATATTCAAGATTTGATATGCTTTATATAATTTAGTAAAATAATAATTTTAATTAAAATTAATAATATAAATTTTAATCAATTCATTTCGCTTCAATTTACAGGCATAAAGAAAAATTAGTCGTTTACATATATACATTTATTACATTTTTAATATGTTATTAATATATATGAAATTCATTGGTCACTATAACATTCCAAAAAATATTACATTCAATGTTTTTAAAATATTTTATTTTATATTTCTATTAATTAAATAAATATTGTGTTAGTGTTTCATAAAAATTTCATATAAATATTTAAACACAAAAAATTTAAAATAAATTACCATGAAAATAAATAAATTTTCTCTCAAATAATAACTTCTAACCAATGAAATATATTTTTATCCTGATCAAAAAATATTATTTATATTAAAAGAAAGAGAGTGTATTATTTTTATTTATATATATGTAAAATTATTTAAATATTATAACCAATGTAATAAATAATTATACAAAATCATCATTTTATATATAATAGTAAATTTATAGGAAAAATTTGTTGGATCGAATAGTAGATATATATGTCTATTTGATGGAACAATACAAGAGGGGGGTGAATTGTAGGTTTAAAAACCTTTGAGTTTTAGCAACAAATAGATTAGTTTAAATGATCTTAAACTAATACAAATATAAACACCCACAATTGTATTGAATATAAACGGTATGATGTATTGTAATACTAATGTAAAGTGAAACGATTGTATTCAAGGTTAATACAATAAACAGAGTAATACAAAGATGAATGATTCTACCTTAAAGCGTATAGAATCAATCAATACAAAAAGTAATACAATGATTGTAATTGAAACAATTACAATTGAATATGTAAAGAAGAAAGGAAACAATACAAATCCCTTTCTAATACAAGTAACAGCAGAAATGTAAAAGTATTACAATTCTTTTAACCCAAAGAGAAGGGTTATCCTTTCACCTAGGATAAAAGGTCTGTCTCACCAATACCTTGGTGAGCCCACGATACGATGATCGACACGTCTGTCTGCCTATCCCCGGCAGCCCTCAATACGATGATCGGCACGTCTGTCTGCCTATCCCCGGTAGCCCACGATACGATGATCGGCACGTCTGTCTGCCTATCCCCGGCAGCCATCGATTTTGTAGGTAATCGGCACATATATCTTTCAATTACTTGAAAGCCCTCGATACGATGATCGGACGCACAAGGCTGATGAGAGAAGTCACAGTGTCTCTCTCTAGAATCTTGGTAGTTCATAGAATCTCTTCATTCATTCTCTTCGTTCATCGTTGTGCTCTCAGCATCAAATGACCTCCTATTTATAGGCCTGAGGTTCCAACGGTCATATTGCCTCCAACGGTCATATTGAAACAGAAAGCACGACATCATTTTGATTAGTTTGTAACTAACTCAACGACATCGTTTTGTTAGTACAAGAGATATATAGAAATGAAAAGCATGAGTACGATTCAAATGCAGAGAGTGTTTTTGATAAAGTACCAAAACAAATAATGATTATCTAAATAGCATAGTCAGTACGATACGATTGACATAGTCAATACGATACGACTGACAGAGTCAATACGATACGATTGACAGAGTCAGTACGATACGATTTGGTCGGTACGATCAACATCGTACGATACGATAAACATGATAAAAGATAATTGTAATTTACAATCATATGATAGAATACATTTGTGATTTCCAAAACATGATATAGAAGTCAAAAGAAGACTTTTGACTTAACAATCTCCCCCTTTTTGGAATGCACAACCCTCAAAGTAAATGTGACAAGAAATACTTATCTCTCCCTGAGTTATTGAAAACTCTTCTGAATAAGAAATTGAATACAACTAATCTCCCCCTTAGGTATGGACTTTCCTAAGGATTGTATTCATAGATTTTCATTAAGAGCATTGTAAAGCATTCTCCCCCTTTGTGATTTACAAAAAGAAAGGAGTAATCTTGAATTGTCTGAAAGAGTTAGTGAAGCAATACAAGACAAAAGATAAAAGAAAAGGATCATAAGAGTTATTACAAAACAAAGACAAGTTCCAAACGAAAAAAATACAACAATCATTTGTTTTCTCTTTCCTTCTCCTTCTTTATAATCTCATGAAGAACAGATTTCATCTTCTTGATCTCCTTCTTGTCTTCAGAAATTGATTCACCCTGAGTTTTGAGAAGCTCTTGTTGATCTGCAAAAATCTGATCTTGATTTCTGATGGTCTCCTCCTGGACTCTGATTACTTCTTCAAGGGTATCAATCCTGTTTTGCAAATTTTTGTTGTCTTTGGATAACACAGAATTTTGATTCTTCAGTAAAACCATTTAATCTTTGAAAGATGAAACCTTCGAGAATTCAGATTGGAAAACATTCATTCTTTCTTGCAAGTCGTTCACTGAAGGAACATCGGCTCTTTGACAAGACAAAAGATTCAGCCTTTCAACTGTTTCTCTATCAAGCTTGTTGAAAGCAATTGCAAGCTCATTTGATAAACTCTTTATATCTTCAATAGCTATTTCATGATCATTGATTGAGCTCTCTATTTTGTACAACCACTTGGTCATCTTATTGCAAGCCTTCTTATGAGCAACCGAGCTTTCTGAAAGAACTTTCAAATCATCTTCTACTGACAAAACTTTCTTCCTCAATTCTTTTACAGAGCCAAACTTCTTCCTTTGATTTTTAGTAATAAAATCAATCTTCCCTTCCAGCCTCGGGAAATAAGGAATGGTTTTCTCCACCCTTCTCAAAACATGAACAATGTAATCACCCTTCTTGAGAGAGATTGTATGCTCTGAATCAGTATCCTCATCATACGATGGTAGTTCATACGATTCGCTTGAGTCAACAACTGGTTGTTTCCCTTTCGCTTTTTCTTTCTGTTTTCTTTCTTCTTCCACTTTGTTACTAATGACAACAACTTTATCAGAATGAGAAGATTGATTACCTTGCCTTTCTTGAAAAGACATTCTGTCCGGAGATTGTGCTTGATCGTCATGAAGGATTTGTTGAACACCTTCACTCGGATTTTGAACCGATTCCCCTCTACTCTTCTTTGAGTATTGAAGAAATTATAAAAGAAAGTCTCCTTCTTCTTCTTCTTCTTCTATTTCTTCCATCACTTGTTTTCCTTTTTATTTCTCAGGAAGACTCTGTATGATGGGATCTTGATGCACTTCTTCTATTAGTTGGGCACTGGCATCCTCAACCGATTTCAAGACTTTAGAGACATCAAAGTCCTGAGCCTTTCTTTTCAAAAAAACCTTCTTCTTCTTTTCAGCCTGAAGGGTTTCTTCAACCCTTACACTTTCCGCAAAGGCCTCAGCAGGGTCAAGACCAAACTTCGGATCACCTTCCTTTCTCTGTTCCTTATCTTTTCTCCATTTTGCTACAACCTCCTTACTGTACCTTGGCTTCTTCTTCGGATTCGAACTGGTTTGCGGATCAGACTTTTGAGTAACACTGGTGGATTGAATGTCCTTGGCTGGCATAGGTGCCGATTGATTCTGAGCCAATTCAGCTTCTACATCTCTGACAAAAAGTTTTGAATTTGAATCAAAACAAACATTCAGCTTTTTCATCGTACTCTTACTAATCCAAGATGGCCTCAAATCCATGGGTTTTCCTTTCAAAGGAATGTTACAAAACATCATACTTTCAAAAATGAATTTTGTAAGGATAGCTGGATACATAATCATCTGGGACTTGATCCCTCCTGTCTTGACATTCTTGATGGTTTCAAAAATATACCCCATGAGATTTACTTTTCTCATATTTACAAGATAGTCGAGCATGAATATTTCAGAAACTTTCAGAGTTTCTCTATCCCCTTTCCTTGGGATAAGAAAACCTTGCATCCATAAGGTTACAAAACGATTGTCCGGTGAAAGATGAGATACTTTCGTATTTTCCTCATTAATAAGAAACAAAGACTTTTCAGAATTTTCTCTATTAAACGTACCAACTTCCTCTGGTAGTTTTTGAGATGGACAAAAAGAATCTCCTTCTACAGAAACATTCAGAAAATGTACCGCTTGTTTCACAGACATAGATAATTTTCTATCGTACACAGCGAAGTTTATAGTCATATCTTTGTCGAAAGAAATGTTTTTGTAAAACTGACAAACATCATAAAAAAGAACTGGATCTTGAATATCAGGCTTTTCCACACAGAGATGTTCCCATCCTTGAAACAAAATGATCCTCCTGATTGTAGAATCGTACGTAACGAAAAAGTCTCGGGATACTAACCATTCTCTATTAAAGTCTTTCTTTGTGAAAGTCTTTGAATACATTTCGGCGGGAGTATTAGCAGAGGATTGAGACATAAAGGTGATGCCGATTGAGAAGATCGTATGATGATATATAGCTAGTGGAGCAGAGCTTCGCCTGAAATTCTGAAAAACCAATGTGGGTATGGGGAGGGGAGGGGGGTATTTATAGGCGATAAAGTGATGACCGTTGATCTTCTACGGTCGAAAAAAGGGTGTTCGTTGATCTTCTACGGTAAAGATTAGAGAAAACCAGATCAATGGTTAGGATTAAAACAATGGAAAAAAAATAAAAAAAATGAAAAAGATACCTGTCAGAGAACATAAGGTGATTGTTGGTTTTGGTAAGAATCAAAAGAAAATACAACCGTAAGGAGAAAAATATAATGCCGATGGAAAACAAAGTTATTACTATGATCGTACCGTACGATGGAATATAATCTGGTTACCATGAACTGACAGTACGATGGAAAACAATCTCAATACCATCATCGGTCGAAACAAAACAATTGAATGATACGATGGAAAAGAATTTCAATACTATCATCGGTCGATTCAAAACTATTGAATGATACGATGGAAAAGAATTTGAATACCATCATCAGTCGATAGTAAAATATACTATAAAACTGTCAATACGATAAACAGAAAACTAAAATTGTCAACACGATAAACAGACAACTAAAATTGTCAATACGATAAACAGTGAAAAAAAATCCAAAGAGTAAATAGTTAAAGAACATAAGATAAAATAAACATAAAGACAGAAAGAAATGTCCTCCCCCTCTCTACGAGGAGTTTCTTACTATTAGGAGAGATGTAAAACAGGAAGTAGAAATGAATGATTATTTTAATGTAATCATTCCTAGATTCTGTTTTATAAATTCAAATCTATCGGAAGGTAAAGGTTTTGTAAAAATGTCAGCAAGTTGTTCTTGCGTTCCGATGAATTGTAAAATATTATCTCCTTTCTGTGTGTGATCCCTAAGAAAGTGATGCCTAATATCTATGTGTTTTGCACGAGAGTGATGTGCTGGATTTTTACTAAGAGCTATGGGACTTGTATTATCACAAAGAATTTGAGTTTTGGAGAAACTCAAACCATAGTCAGTGAGTGTGTGCTGCATCCACAATACTTGAGCACAACAACATCTAGCTGCTACATATTCAGCTTCAGCAGTGGAGAGTGCTACTGAGTGTTGTTTCTTGCAGGACCAAGAAACCAAAGAGTCTCCTAAGAAATGACATGTTCCAGATGTACTTTTTCTATCCATTCTACAACCACCAAAGTCAGCATCTGAAATGATTTTAAAAACAAAATCATTTCCAGAAGAGTAGAACAGTCCCAAATCCATAGTGTCTTTTAAATACCAAATGATTCTCTTTACGGATTTTAAGTGAGACTCTTTTTGGATTATATTTATATCTTGAACATAAGCATACAGAAAACATCAAGTCGGGTCGACTAGCTGTCAAGTATAGCAAACTCCCTATCATACCTCTAAAAATTGTTTGATCTACTGGTTTCCCAGTTTCATCAAGATCAAGAGTATTTGAGGTACCAATTGGAGTGCTAATACTTTTAGTTTTGTCAAATCCATACTTTTTGAGTAAGTCTTTAATATAATTATGTTGAGATATATAAGTTCCTTCTGGTTTTTGAGAAATTTGAAAACCTAGAAAGAATGTTAACTCACCCATCATACTCATTTCAAACTTAGATTTCATTAAGTTTGCAAAAGAATCGGTTAAAGATTTCTGAGTTGATCCAAATATGATGTCATCAACATAGATTTGGACAACCAAAACATTTTTGTTTTCTATTTTGATAAAAAGAGTTGGATCTGCTGTACCTTTTGTATAATTGTTTTGTAAAATAAATCATGTGAGTCTATCATACCATGCTCTAGGGGCTTATTTAAGACCATATAGAGCCTTGGTATGTTTAAAAACATGATCAGGATGTTTTGGATCTTGAAAACCAGGAGGTTGTTCGACAAAAACTTCTTCTTGAACAAAACCATTTAGAAAAGCACATTTGACATCCATTTGAAATAGTTTGAAATTGAAATATGCTGCGAAGGCTAATAGAATACGAATAGATTCAAGTCTAGCTACAGGAGCATATGTTTCTTCATATTCTATTCCCTCTTGTTGATTATATCCTTTAGCAACAAGTCTTTCTTTATTTCTTACAATGATTCCATTTTCGTCACACTTGTTTCTGAAAACCCATTTTACACCAATCACAGTTGTTTCTTTAGGTCTTTCAACTAAAGTCCAGACTTGATTCCTTCCAAATTCTTTTAGTTCATCCTGCATTGCTTTGATCCAATCATCATCACCTAAGGCCTCACTTGGAATTTTAGGTTCAAATTGGGAAAGAAAAGAAAGATGTTCTATTTCATTTCTTAAGGAATTTCTGGTCCTTACAGGTTGATTTATATCTCCAATGATGTTATCACTGGGATGATTCCTAAGAAACAATTGATTTGGGTTTTGTAAAACCTGTTCATCAACATATGGTAGAAAATATTCTGTGGTAAATGTTTCAGGAATACTTTCTTGAACATTTTCCTTATCAGAATGTTCTTCTAATAAAGGTTGATAAACATTTTTGGAAAACACATCCGAGGATGTAGGATTGGGTTGGTTGAAAACAAAAGGGTTAGTTTCATCAAATTTTACATGTACTGTTTCTTCAACAGTACAAGTGTTTTTATTAAAAACTCTATAAGCCTTAGAGGTTGTAGAATAGCCTAGAAAGATTCCTTCATCAGATTTTGGTGCGAATTTGTGTAGATTATATTTTGTATTCAGAATGAATACTTTGCATCCAAAAACTTTGAAGTATGAATCTTTAGGTTTTCGGCCAGTCCATAACTCATAAGGGGTTTTATTAAGAAAAGGTCTTGTTAAAACACGATTTATAGTATAACAGGCAGTACTAACAGCTTCAGCCCAAAAGTGCTTATCAATTGAGTATTCACTCATCATGGTTCGAGTCATTTCCTGAAGAATACAATTTCTTCTTTCAACAACACCATTTTTCTAAGGTGTTCTTGGAGCTGAGAAATTGTGAGTAATACCTTTCTTACTACAAAAAGTTTCAAAATCCGAGTTTTGAAATTCACCACCATGATCACTATGAATAGTTATCAATGGTAGGTTTTTCTCATTTTTAACTTGGGCTCTAAAAGTTTTGAAATAGGAAAAGGCTTTAGATTTCTTTGTGAGAAAGTAGACCCATGTAAATCTAGTAAAGTCATCAACTAAAACAAATACATAGTATTTGCCTCCAATGCTTATAGATTGCGATGGACCAAATAGATCCATATGCACATGCTGTAATGCATTAGAAGTTGAAACTTCATTAATTGGTTTAAAGCTACTTTTATGTTGCTTGCCAAATTGACAAGGATCACAGACTTTTGAAGAATCATATCTAAGGTCCGGTAGCCCTTTTACAAGTCCTTTCTTTGAGAGTTTTCTTAGGTTTCTCAAATTACAGTGTCCTAGTCTCCTATGCCATAGCCATGATTGATCTTCTATTACACATAAACAAGGTATGTTTTGGTTCCTAAGGTCTTCTAAGTTAATAGTGTAAACATTCTCTTGCCTATGGGCAGATAGAATGAATTCATCCTTAGAATTGTGAACTATTCACTTATCATTTCTAAAATTTACAAGGTAACCTTCATCACATAATTGACTTATGCTGATGAGATTGTTCCTAAGACCGTTAACAAACAAAACATTTGAAATAAGAACTTTTCCAAGAAAAAAAATATTACCTATACCAACAATCTTTCCTTGAGCATTATCTCCGAAGGTAACTTTTCCACCTTTTGTTTTGATAACCTTTTCAAAGAAATCTTTGTTTCCAGTCATATGTCGAGAACAACCACTATCCATGTACCAAATGTTCTTATTGGTACACTTCTCGTTTTCCTGAAAAAGAAACAATCAGATTTTCGGAATCCAAACTTGTTTGGATCCAGAAGGGTTAGATAAAAGAATTTTAGGAATCCACATTTGTTTTGGAAAATGAGCATTATGAAATCCTAAGGATTGAGTTTTGTTAAGAGAACAATCTCTTCTCCAATGTCCACCACATTGACACTTGGAACAGAAAATGGTTTTTTGAGGAACAAAATAGTTATTGTTAAAAACAGGTTTGGAATAAGTATAACCAAGACCAGAACGATTTCTCAAAGGGCTAATTTGAGAATACATCCTATCAACGTTTTCTTTTCCATGAGTAAAGTTTGACAAACACTTTTTCCAGGATAAAATCTCTTACTTTAGTTTTAAAACTAAATTCTTGTTTTCTAAAACATTTGAATTTGAACTAGAGTTAGACTCTAAAATATTCTTTTTTGAAATTACAGTTTCAAGATCCTTAGAAAGTTTATCCTTATCAGATTTGACTCTCTCGAGGGTTTTTAAAATACTTTCAAAATCAGAAGTTTTCTCATCAAGATATTTAGAAAGATCTGATACTTCTTTAGTCAAAATAGTAATTCTAGAATTTGCTTTTTCAAATCTATTTTTGAGTTTAGAATTTTCATTTTCAAGTAACTTAGCAAATCTAGAGACTTCTTCAAAAGAAGGTAAAGTATCATCTTCTGATGAGGAGGGTTCATCATTTGAAGATTCATAATATCTATTATCAACATAATTTGCATTTAAAGAGACATTTGTAACAGCTTCAGCATTATGTACCTTAGCCATGAGACAATGATCTTCGATTGGTAGTCTGTCTAGAAGTCCAATATTTCTTTGTCCTGATGTCTCATATTCTGAAGAATCATCTGAGGAATCACTACCACTTGCACTCCATATATCATTTTCTTTCAAGCCTTTCTTTGTCTTATAAAACCTTTTCTTGTTTCTTTCAGAGTGTTTCTCTTTTCTATCTTTCCTCTTCAGTAAAGGACAATCAGGCCTTATATGTCCTGCTTTCTTGCATTCATAACAAGTTACCTCTGAATCTTTCCTATCTTTCTTGTCTTTCTTTTTGAATCTATATTGAAAATCTTTCTTTCCCACAATCTTGTTCATCCTTCGAGCAAGATTGGCTAGCTCATTATCTGAAAGATTACAATCACTTGAATCAGATATAACAACTTTCTTGGATTTAGACCTTGTAAGCCTTTCAAGTGTTTTAGCTTTAGATGAAAAAGATACACTTCCATTCCCATTCTTCTTCTTATTAAAATCAGCATCTCTCTTCATTCTTGTCTCATTCTGTAGAAGAGTTCCAAAGAGTTCATCAAGAGTAATCTGGGAAACTTTGCTATTTTCATCAATAGCTGTCCTTTTCGACTCCCATTCATTTGGCATAATATCTATAATCTTATCAACAAGAGCTTCATCATAAAGTCCTTTTTCTCCCATAGATTGTAAGCTGTTCACAATTGTCACAAACCTTTGTTGTACTTTACATACAGGTTCACCACAAGGAAAAACAAATCCATGATATTCTGCTCGAAGCATTGCTCTCCTTGTTTCTATAACTTTGGATGTACCAAAATGAGTGACTTCCAATTTCTTCCAAATACGGTTGGCTGCTTCACATGAAGATATCTGACTATATATATTCCTGGTCATAGAGCATAATAAAGTATTGTGTACCTTGTAATTCAGTTGATATTCTTGCTTCTCTTGGTTGGTGAAAGTGCTAACTTCTTTGTCCGGAATTTTGTAACCCCTAGTAAGCATAATAAAATTCTCTACACCAGTATTGATGACGAAAGTCTTCATACGATCTCTCCAATACTCATAATCATTCCCATCAACGATTGGTGGTCTAGAAGGATTCACATTATCTATTGATCCGATGTTCATTCCTGCCATCTAATATAACAAAAACAACTTTTCCACTCCACACGTTAGTGTAGCAAGTATTCAAGATAGTAATAATAAGTAAAGCTAGTAATAAAAATCAGTGGAAAACCTCATCTGATACCAATTGTTGGATCAAATATTAGATATATATGTCTATTAGATGGAACAATACAAGAGGGGGGTGAATTGTAGGTTTAAAAACCTTTGAGTTTTAGCAACAAAGAGATTAGTTTAAATGATCTTAAACTAATACAAATATAAACACCCACAATTGTATTGAATATAAACGGTATGATGTATTGTAATACTAATGTAAAGTAAAACGATTGTATTCAAGGTGAATACAATAAACAGATTAATACAAAGATGAATGATTCTACCTTAAAGCGTATAGAATCAATCAATACGAAAAGTAATAGAATGATTGTAATTGAAACAATTACAATTGAATATGTAAAGAAGAAAGGAAACAATACAAATCCCTTTCTAATAGAAGTAACAGCGGAAATGTAAAAGTATTACAATTCTTTTAACCCAAAGAGAAGGGTTATCCTTTCACCTAGGATAAAAGGTCTGTCTCACCAATACCTTGGTGAGCCCTCGATACGATGATCGGCACGTCTGTCTGCCTATCCCCGGCAGCCCTCAATACGATGATCGGCACGTCTGTCTGCCTATCCCCGGTAGCCCTCGATTTTGTAGGTAATCGGCACCTCTGTCTTTCAATTACTTGAAAGCCCTCGATACGATGATCGGACGCACAAGGCTGATGAGAGAAGTCACAGTGTCTCTCTCTAGAATCTTGGTAGTTCACAGAATCTCTTCATTCGTTCTCTTCGTTCATCGTTGTTCTCTCAGCTTCAAATGACCTCCTATTTATAGGCCTCGGGTTCCAACGGTCATATTGCCTCCAACGGTCATATTGAAACAGAAAGCACGACATCGTTTTTATTAGTTTGTAACTAACTCAATGACATCATTTTGTTAGGACAAGAGATATATAGAAATGAAAAGCATGAGTACGATTCAAATGCAGAGAGTGTTTTTGATAAAGTACCAAAACAAATAATGATTATCTAAATAGCATAGTCAGTACGATACGATTGACATAGTCAGCACGATACGATTGACAGAGTCAATACGATATGATTGAAAGAGTCAGTATGATATGATTTGGTCGGTACGATCAACATCGTATGATACGATAAACATGATAAAAGATAATTGTAATTTACAATCATATGATAGAATACATTTGTGATTTCCAAAACATGATATAGAAGTCAAAAGAAGACTTTTGACTTAACAAAATTGTCTAATGAAAAATATAAACGTTTTAGGTAGGTTTTTAGGCTATATCACATTATTTTGATCCTTAATTACTCACTTTACGTTCACTGGATTGAAATATATTTAAAACGTTTACTATTTATAATTGCTAAAAATAAAAGGAAATTATTTAAAAAATATGAATTTATTGATTACCAATATTCAATTTCTACGTTCTTTTAATTTTATTTAATATAAATATGTAAATGCAATGAAAAATATTTTCTTTGAAAAAATGTGTATTAAATCATGAAAATAACACTTAACAAAGTCATGAAAATTAATGAATAATATTATATTATTCTAAATGAAAAATATTATATATAAAGTTAATTCCAAATTAAAAATATAATGTGTGTTTAAAAATACTGGATTGAATTAAAATAAATAATACTATATAAATAATCAGTATTTTTTACTATTAACTAAAAAATCAATTATTTCAGAAATATCTCAAAATTTTATAAGTTAATATTGACATTTATATTTAAAAATTATATTTATTTATGAAAAATATGTTTTTAAAATTTTGAATAGAGGTTTTTGTTATATTCTTGAATAAAATAATGTATACTATTCTAATGTTTTATTCAAAATAAAATCATACCATAATTAGAACTCGGAGATCACCCAAACAACAAAGCAAACATGATTACTCCATCTAATAAAAAATATTTTTGATATAAATGAATTCTATGGTGCTACCATTACTTTAGAGTGAATTACCTCTATGACTATGTTGAACTTGTCATAGAAATCTTTGGTTCGATGAATTTTTAAAAATCAGTACATCCATTCCCTCTGACCCCACTTGTTGGAAAACATAGGTGTGTACTTTTGATACATTCATCAAAAGAATCCAAAAAATAATTTGAATAAAAAAATACAAAATATACTTTTAGAGTATTCCCTAATGACACTAGATTTTGATACGGGGAATTAGAAGAACCCGAGACACCATACCAAGTCATCTCACAATTTGGTAATACTCTTCTTATTATTATCCTTTTTGAGAAAAATAAAACCCATGATAGTCACACAAACATTCTTGTACAAGAACAATAACAATGAATATATATTATAATTTTTAGAACTTTTCTTCTAACATCTATAGGAAAATGGTGGTACTTCATTTCCTTCAGGGAGATATTTTTGATATAAATAGACTCAAAACATCTAATCACATTACTAAAACAATGAATAGAAGTATAACCAATGTCTGTATCTGTTTCTTATTTCGAAACTCTCATTCTGATCAAAATTATTATCAATCCACAACCACTACCATTGGATCTCATATCTCTAGGACTTGTGTATACCCATTCTATGTTACTTGTAAGTGGATTAACATTATTCTTTTTTATGAACTATAAACACTCTATTTTCATACACAGAACATGATGTCTAATGGACTCTTTATAAAGGGACATCACTATTCTCCCTATCGGACAAACCATTAACATGAGATACATAACATTTCTTATATCAATCACCACCTTAACAACCAAAACCCATTTATTATTGTATCTCACAATCCAAACTACCCACTAATGATTCAATGCAATATCATCTTACAAAACCTTTTAAGGAGTTCTTACTATTATTCAAAATTAGTGTCTCCTTGTGAAATTTACATTTTAACAAAACCTAACTGCAAAAACATAATGATGATTCCTTTTGAATAATGGAGATTCTCGTCTATTCATATCCAGTACATTCCTCTAGAACGTGACCAACTGTATTAAAGATAATTACATAGGATTCCCCATGTGGTACATAGATTACATCATACATACATTACAAGATAACTTCTTCCAAAATAACATAAAAAACTGCTTACAATTCTATTTATGGTGAACTACCATTCATGCATTCTAAATCTTTAGAACTCCATTCATTTAGCTTCTTTCTATTAATGATATTTCACTACCCTTATTCGATATGTGAAATGTTTATTTTCAATATTAATGAATAACAACAACATTTAACAAGTAAATTCATCAATAATGGGAAAATGTTTGTCAAAAATCCTTGATAAGGAAACCTAGTTGCACCATAATAACAGGAATTAATATTTTAATGACCCCCCTTTGAATTATAAGAGCTTTTATATATGAAATATAATTTATGATTCCTAAATATTTAGAGTTATCAGAATTCCAACTCTATGATACACAATCTATCAGGAAGCCCTCTCCAAATTAACCAATGAATTCAATTTTATCTTATAAAAACATTTCACATATCCAATAACCTCTAAATATCATCATCAGATGATGAAGGGCTAGATAATATCTATATTACCGAATATAGTCAATACTAAAAGAATTTACATCCATCCATTTATTATCATTCATCAAATCAAGATATAAATTATTATAATTAATAAATACACATTCATTAGTATTCATTTACTCATTTATATAAAGATTAAAAAATAAAAATTAATATCCTTTTTCATTAGGGAATATTTCATATTTATATGTGTTCATAGAACATAATAAAATATTTTAATTCTCATGGTTCCAATTCCGAAAATCATGCAAGAGGAATTATTTCATTTCAACACAATTTTTTTTAATAATGTTTTATTTTGAATACTAGTCCTGATTGAAGTACATAAGAATAGTTTATTCAAAATCAAGAATAAATTTATCACCCAATTAATAATCAATTTTAGAAACAAAATAAATATACACATTATTTCTATTATTATTTGTACAATTACTTTTAAATTTATTTTATGTTTCATTCTTTTATGAATAACATGTATATTATTCTCATTCTTTTTTTCATATTATAATATTTATATTCAACATTCATTATATTCTTATACTAATTATAGGTTTTATCAATTTTTTGAAATTTTTATCATCTCTTTTCAGAATTAAATAATTCCATTTATGTTTTACTTCCTCTAATAACCAACCCCTTTACCTATTATTCTAAACCAACTAGAAGCAGTATTTTTAGAAACATTCGGAATAAAACATCCAGAACTAAATTAAGAGTAATTTTATCATGATTATAGAGTATTATATCTCTAAGGGACACATTTAATGGAGTAATTGCCTGTAAAAATATTCACCCAAAATCTTATTCAGTATATTTATCCATAATAATTTCAACATCAAAATCTATTTGTGTAAGACCCATAAAATGATTTTCAACAAATATACCATATAAAATGTGACATAATATATATTTTTTACATAGATATAAATTACTAGTCATAATGTTAATCATAGTAATACAAATGGAATCCATTTTCAAAAATGAAGGAAAAATAGTTTCCCTCTCTTAAAAATATCTGCTAAAATCTTATTTTACAATTATAGATGGATTTTTAAGAGTATCTAATTATCCGTGCATTGTCAATACATTGTGGTAAATGAGTTAGTAATGAAATTGGATCCCATAATGGATCATTTTGATGATTATTTGTGATATTAAATCACATATTAACCCTCTATTTCACAATTATAATTCTTCAAACAAAAAATAATAATATCAAACATAATGGTTCTAGATGTCCAAAAGGGAAATAAGATAATGAAGGTCTATCAGATCATAAAAAATGTTATGGATCACATTTGTTCAGATCAATTTTGATGAACCAATTTCTACGATGGAAATGTTTTATAGAATTTTTTCAAATAATAGTAATGAAAATTTGAGAAAAAAATATAGATCACCAAAACAATATTTGGAATACCCATATCGGGAAAAACCACTTACATATGGTGTTATTTAAATGAACTTTGATATGTTGTTTTCAAATAATACCATGTAGGGATAAAGATGACATATATATAAGATTCATTAAACATATTATTGGAACAATTGTAACACCATTAATAGAGAAGTCATTATCAACAGTAATAAATATAAAATTGTGATTTCCAAATTTGTGATATCATTTAAAAAATATTAAAAAATATTTTGTTCAGGACAAAAAAATATAAAAATAAATATTTTGAAGAATATTTAACATATTAATACTAGAAATATCATATCATATAATAAATACGAATTCCAAAAAATAAAATATATTAACAAAATCACGACCATAAAAACTTTTGATGAAAGCACAATTATCAATAACCACTAACTGGAAAATATTTTTACATGAAAGAGTTGAACTTCTTCTAACATTTCCTAGGTACCTAATTAATAAAATGTAAATATTTTCTTATTTATAAAAACATTAATTTATTTAATTTTATATTCGAAATATTTAGGTAATTCAAATTATAACTTTACATCTATATCACCATATGGAAACCAATTTTTTATACCATGTCATTGTATGACTATGTTATGGGTAGTTTATTTGATATGGAAATCTCAAGAAATTAAATTTTAAAAATAAAATATTTTTTATCAAATTCAATACCTTAATTCCTTCGAAAAACATTCTTAATAAATCTATTTTTAGAAGATATGCCAATATATCATATTCACATACGATATTTTTTGTCCAATATTAAATGATAACATTTATTCCACAAGGTAAATTTCCCAATATGAAATATGGGTTCTTAATTTTAGATTTAAATTCATTATGAACATATTTTATTTACTCTATTTTTATATTACATCATATTAAATAATATTATTTATTTTATTCTCCATTTTTAATGATCATCAAATACTCATGTTATGGGTATCAATGATATGGGTTTCATTTTATTTTGGATATATTTAACTCTTCATTTAGTGAGATATATTAACAAATATCAAATCACTAGTATATAAAAACTGATCGATAAATAATAAATTGTTGTGTCATATTATCCGTTTCATGAATATTTCCAAAAATAGATGGAATTTTTTTCATGATAAATCATTTTATAGATTATTATAATATCAACAGACAATGATATTTTTATAGGTAGATGAATAGATCAACCATATAAAATCTATGGTAAAAATATTAACAAGATATGATTAATAATTATAACATTATTGATAATTGAGGCATCATTTTTTAAAGGGTTATCATCATGGTCCCTTTTCTCTATCATTATTTTCAAAACAATTAGATGGTGCGTTTAAGATTACCATTGTGGTGATAGAATACTTCATATATTGATATGAATTTTAATAATTTCACCCTCTATTGATGAAGTCCTTGATATTATTTTCATTTTATTATTTCCTTCTATTTTTTTTACAAATTTATTTATGTGTGATATTTTTTTGAATAGAGATATCATCATCATCCTTCATATGGAATTATTTATTCAACACTTTATCTTTACCTTATCTATTTTGGATTTTTATCTAGTGGGGAGTTTTTGACTGATACAGTAGGTGATTATTTTCTCTTGGGTAAGGGAGTCAACATTAACAGTTCTTCTAACATATCATCAACCATCAATTCACAAAATCAATCCCATAAAGAAGCTTTGGAACATACTCATGTGTTTATTTCATTTCTAGAATCCTTTTAATATTGGATGAAATTTGTCCACATCGTATTTGAATTCTTCATTGAAATTTTTATTTATTATATCATTTCTAAATATACCATGGGATCATAGATGGTATTTTTTTATAAAAAATATGGAGTATTCTTTTTATCATATACTTTCACATTTTTATACCACAATTTATATTATTGTTTCCCATTCAACACAAATTATTGACATGTTGGTAGATAATTTCCTATTATTGAATTTTACGACCATCATAGTTAACTCACATTTTGATATAGTGAACTTATTTGTAACTAATATTATAAGGATGAGATTATAGAAATCTTAAAAATATTACGGGTCTTCCTTTTGATGATTCTCCATAACATGATTAAATGACTAAAAATAATTTTTTTATACATGGATTTTTTCTATGATTTATTATAATTTAAAGATATACTGACCATGATGATTTGTATGTAATGGTCATATTCGTGGTAATAAATACATGAATAACTAAAATAGTAAACTATATAACAATTTCGACTATCCTGATTGATAAACTAGAAATGTTTTTCTTGAGATTATGTGGTATATTAGATATTATTTCATAAAAACTCAATAGAATGATACCAATAGAATAAATCATTATGACTTCTATAGTAATGAGGTACTATAATAAATTGTACCATAATTGATTAAAATCACCATATGCCTTATTTTTGATGTGTTTTTTAATTTATTGAGTTTTTGTAATTTTATTTTTTAATATATTTTCAATTTTTTTGAACATGATTTGTAGACCAAGAATTGGGCCTCCTATATTCATTCATTATTCCAAAATCTCCCTTATTTAGAGATATAAGTTATCATTATTAAAAAATAGTGATGGTAACATGGGTTTTTTATACATTATATTTAAATATATTAATAATGGTTACCATTGTAAGTGATAAAAAATAAATAATAAAAAAGCTTTTATCATAATTGTTTCATGTATATAAAGAAAAAAAATTAGTATTTATTTCATAAGGATGATAGAGGCCCCCTATATCAATGACTTTTTGTGATGATAAAAGTTGACCTATTAAAAAATTTATGTATTATAAAAAATAACATATATATTCTTAATGATCCAAATATAATATATATTCATTAAAATTATTAATATAATATGAAATTTGTTTTTATAATTAAAATAAAAAATATTTTTCTAAAAAATTATATATAATATATATAAAAATTAATATAAATTAAAAATATACTAACTTTTATCAAGTAACATTATTTTAACAGAAATTTAATGATAGTTAATATTTATATCCCAATTAATCTTTTATGTTAATATGAAAATATAAAATTAAAATCAAATGATCATAACTTTTTAGAGTGTATTTGGGATCTCGAAGGTATTAAACGGAACCCTATGCGGAGAAATAAACCATCTGGACCTGTGGGACCCCGGTGTGTTTTTTAAAGTCAATGGTAGCTCAAATGACCTGTGAAAATGAGTTCTAATTTGGGGTACAAAAAATTTATCACATTTGAAAAAACAATTATCATTGTTTATGAGGGTATAATAGCATTTTTTAGTGCATAATGAATTTATTGACATATATTTCCTTCGTATGGATATAATTATTTTTTAAATTTATAATTTTTAAATATAATTTTGTTATTATAATTAAATATATTCATTTATATAATGGAATCTTGAGATATTATTCTTATAAACAATGTAGGTGAATAATTATCCTAGGTTTTTGTGCATACTACAAACCATATATGGTTCATGTTCATATCGAGTGATCCATCCTGGGTGGAAACTTGACCTCCACAATATTTGAAGGAGGAACAACCTCATTAAGGTCTCCATCAAGGGATAATGTCATTAAATACATTTAAAAATACAAAAATCTGATACTCCATAATTTATAATCTAAAATCGTTTGACAGATCATGTTATTGATAATTATGATGCTATTATTGGTACATTTAGGAGTTGAGGGGATATGTTTTAGTTTCGTAGTGATTCTGTGATTCTAAGATCATTCGTATTGGAAATGGATTATTCAAATTTCCCCCCATATGTATTTAATTGGAAGATCATGGTGACATGGCCCTATATTGATAAATACTAGTATCATTATTTTCAAGAATGTTATATTCATTTCGACCCTTCCTCCATTAAAAATACACATGTTCATTCTTTGATTCTGATACCTAGAATTAACTATGTATTATGGGAACAATTAATTCTATTCAATGAGATATATATTGTTGTGATTCATATAAATTTTTATTGACCAATGTGGGAGTGAAAATAGTGAATCTTTAACAAATATTGTTTTGAAATATATTTTAGTTAAAATATAATCAATAGGTTTTTACTCTAAACTATAGAGGATGATATTAATAACCATGTAATATTGGAAAAATTACCTTGATTTTATGAGTAATTACATGTAATTAGGAAAAAAAATTAAACAAGGATGTCACATATTCCATTTTTATAAAAATCGGAATGATAAATCGAGATATTTACATGTTAATAGTAAATTTGGAGGTTATGAAAATAAAAATATAGGGTTTCACTATAAGGGAAATGATGGTATTATATAGGGATATTATTTTGGTGTAGATATAGTTAAAGAGGTAATTCTCTTGGATTCCCTAATTGGTTATCCAAATGGAAAACCTCATAGGAAGTCTATCCATGAGCCAGGTACTTCAATTAAATCACAAGGGACATATGTACCTATATTTGTGGGTTAAAAATGATCTTTAAATGGGATAATGTGACTAATAATGAATGGGTATAGGGGTATTCAACCCACAAAAGGATAACTGTTAGTGGTCCACTTACTAAAGAAAGTGAGGCATTACTGGATGAATCGTCTAATAAATAATCAAAAAAGTATTATTTCATTATAAATATTGTACATTGGGAATTATGGAAGGAGAAAGAAATATACTATACTAATGGAAATGTAAAATTTATATTTTTTGATGCCTCTTCAATGAACTAAATTTAAAACTGAACCAAATTTTGAGAAACAATACTAAAAATGGAATCTTTTTCTATTCGAAAACTACCTATAAATCTCTATTGAATAAACATATATCAATGATCCTGGTGTATAATACTACATGTTATTAGAAAATTTTTGTGGTAATAGAAGGAATGTAGGGAATCTAACCCTAGTATCATAGAGCTGATGTCCACTTTATAATATTTAAAAATGATATAAATAATCACATCCTAAAGGAAAAATTATTTTATTTGTCTTGGTAAAGAATATATATACATGAAATTTATATTACATTTTAAATCATAATATATATATTGAATTTTGAATTTTAATTCCAATATCCCTCTTTGTGTACCCCTACAAACCAATCATAGAACACATTTTCATATACTATTGAAAATAAAACATAGGAATGTGGTTAGCTCGAATTTTTATTAAGGGTTAGCATAAAAAGAAATATATGAATAAATAAGGGAAAATCAATATTAAAAGATAAATTTCCGATACACATTCCATTTAATATATTGTTTGATCATAATCATTCAAAAATAAATTATGATCTAATAATATCATAATAATTATCTCATATTGTTGAAAACATAACAATGAATATTATAAAAAAATTGAATGATATTATGGAATAACAATAACTAAATTCATAATAATTCAATACATAATTCTTAAAAAAAATTTATTCCATAAATTTTATGTTAATATAAATCTAATACCATTTAGGTATTGCTGATGACATATATATAAATGTGAAAGGCCTCAGTCAATACTGATTCTAGTCAATTTCATGAGACCAACTAAAGAATCAAGGTGTTGTAGAGGTCCATACACATAACATACAAAATATAATTCATTCCTCATACAAAAGGGTTGATGTTAAATAAACATAAACAATCACGCTAAAAAATAGAATATTAATTTTTAATAGTATCTACAACCAATAAACATTATCATAAACTATCCAATGATATATTGTGAGTTTTAATAAATATGTACTTCCTCAGTCAAAATTTCATAAACCATACAAAGAAATAGTATGTATTATATCAGTAAAAAATATCAATAGTGTGTCATAAGTAATATAAATTTATTATGTTGTTTATGAGTTGAAAATGAAGAAAAATTTATTTAATAACAATTATAAGGAAAATAGAATTTTCACGTCGAAATTATTTTATATACTAAAATTTCAAAAATTATTTTGAAAACACTATTTTTTAAAAATAACCACTGAAATATAGTAAAATATTTATTAATGAATCTATCAGTCTTGATAGTGAATAACTTCGTTCATCCCTCGTGCTTTTAAACAAAGATTCTATTCACATTTTTAGTAAAATAAAAACAACAATTGTTTCCGAAATGAGAAGAATATTCCATTAAAAAAATTAAAATAAAAATTCTTAGAAACTTTATTATTATATCATTTTGAGAATGGAAATCAAATTTTATAAATAAATTTTAGAAAACAAGGGTTTTTTGGAAGAATGATTTCAGGCCAAGGATACAAATAATGTTGTATTTTCTTAAAAAAATATTTATTAGCAATTTTATGTATAAATGAGAGGAATGATAAAACTATTGAATCAAAATTTTCAAAAAATTATTTTTTTTATAATAATCTAGATTTATTTTATGATATAAATTTCAAATATTTTCTCAAATGGTTTCTTAAAACAAAATAATTACAAATAATGATTAAATATTTAAATAATCCTTCACCACATTGGAAACTATTGTACAATAATCCACAAGAATGAAAGGTAACCAAATAAGATATTTAGTACAATTATGTTAAATTAATTGATAATTTTAATTTTAAAAAGAGATAAATATATACACCAAAAATTAGAAAAATGGTGAATATGTCCTATGTCTCATAGAAGTAAAAGTGAGATGAGAAACCTATATTTTGAGTCCAACTCGTCACATAGGAGCATTATATTACTAAATAGTAAAATTATATTAATTATATACATTCTTAAGAAACATTTTCATATTTTTTATTCATTTGATTTAATTTATTACCATGTTATATATGATTACATAATAAATTAAGATTGCCTTAGTTTTTTTGATGAAATTTTTCTTATGTTTAAAAAAGTGACATTGGTCGGTGGAATATGGTTAATGATGTCGTATTTTGAAGATATAGAAAAATAATAACCCTGAAATAGTTTGTATATTTAATTATAAATTATTATTTTTAATTAAATATTGAATATCGGTTAGGAAAAATGTACTACATTACAATCATGTAGATGGTATGTCGTACATACGCATGAGTAACGTTTCCATTTTTCGATGATCATCATATAAAGAATGCATTTAATATTTTATATTTCTATAACGACCATAATATAATAAATTCTTTATTAGTTATTTAAATATAATTTTACATATCATCCATTTGGTGATGTGTTTCCAACAGTAATGAGCTGCCCCTGGCAGCTTAAACTCTGTTGCTACATTGTTACATTGGAATAACATATAAGGAATCACATCCCAAAGTAGTAAATAATTATGTATTATTGGTAAGGTATATACATATTTTAAATTTACATAACATTTTATAATAGGAAATATAAATATAGTTTTCCATTAATGTACAATTATTCCCCATATTGTATCCTTATATATCAATCACAGAACTTTTCCTCACATCATGGGGAGAATAAAATAATAGAATAGGTGACCCTGATGATAAAAAAGGGTAAAAATACAATGTTTGTTGTAAATAAATTATTCATAATCAATATTAAATTTAAAATAATTGAAACACAATAAATTTAATCAATAACATTATCATAATATGACAAGAATTAATGATTATCAAAGATTTCTATATAATTTACCCTAGAAGCACATTAATATAACCGTGATTATTATAACTAATAGAATAATAAATTAAATTTAAATATATTAATTCATAATGATTTAATTCCTAATTATTGACATCTAAAAAATTCTTTTAATGGCATATACTGAGTCATCTAACACCATTTTGACCCTCTTCCAAAATATAAATATAAATAGGAAATGAATCCTTAAAAATGTAATTTATATTGTCATATGAGATATTATTAATCATTAATGAGCCAGAAAAGTCCCTTAAAATCACATATAATGTCCAATTCATTCCTCATATGAGATGGGTGAGACAATGTCATAATAATTATCATATTTTAATTGTAGAAAACAAAATTTTTGTAATTTTAGAAATAAAAAATATTATCACAATCCATATATATTAACATAATAAATTGTATAAAATTTTACATTCTTTTTAAAACAAAACAAATATACCAATAAATGGGTGTTTTCATTAATGATTAGAAATAAAAAAAATTATAATCATTTTTGATGAAAATAAAACTTTCACATTCAAAATATTATAAAAACAAAAAATTCCCAAGAAAATTTTAAAAAAATAATTTTAAAATTACCTAAATTTTTTTTTATAAAAATATTTAAAAATTTATTGTTCATGAGGGTAGAGACTTACATTAATTTTATTCACATTATAACATTGATTCATTTTAAATATTTAATAAAATATAAATGGGAAATTTTTTAAAATTAGATATAGATTCCCTTAAAAAAATTAAAAAAGAACAAATGAGTAAAAAATTCATTAATAAATCAATTTTATAAGGGTAAAATATAATTTAATGAAACTTTTTTAAGGTGTGTTCTCTGATAAAAAATGATTTCTTACCAAAGGGTGAAATAAAGAGAAATTTTTTTAAAAACATATTTGTTATCATTATATGATAAAAGATAGAAAATGGATCTATTAATTTAAAATGGTCAAGAATAAATATAGGATAGGAAAATATATTTATTTTAACATATAAATATAAAATAATTTACACAAGTTATTGTTAAACATAAAATATGAAATAATGATGATATTGTAAAATAAACCCATACTACATTGATAAAATTTGTATCATACTCCCCGTGAGAGAAATTACAACAAATTAGCACAAAAAACCATCAGGATAAATTAATTCATGTTATATCATTAAAATTTGACCTATATACTCTATAAAAATTATATTGGTTCTGAATATTGTGTGTGTCTCATGGAATTCAATGTGATATAAGAAGCCCTTACCTAGTGTCCAAATCATTAAGTAGATTCAATGTAATTTTGAATAATAAACATATTTTAATTATTCTTTTTCTTGAGAAACATTTTCATGTTTATTATTACATTTATTTAACTTATTACCATTTCACATATAGTTAATTTATCAATTAATATTGCAACATATGATTCGATAATGTTTTTAATATATTTCAAAAACGAATTTAGTAAGGTATCTATGGTAAAAGAGAACATTATTTAAACTTATATAAAATAAAAATAAATTAATTTTAAATACATTTATTCATAAATTAAACTTTTCATACATATAACATAATTTTGTTTTGAATAGTGAAATATGTTACCATTGTGGAGATGATATGTCATACATATGAATGATTAACATTGCAATTTTTCCATGATAATTATAGAAAAGGTACATAATATATCATATCAAATGATGTAAAATCATATCACAAATACTGTATTATTTCTTCAAATATGATTATATATTTCAACCAGGAGTTCTCATCATGGAATGTGAGATAGATTACTTCATAAGGGTTCTGGTCAACAGAAACATGAATTACATTATCATCATTCTGTGAGTGTAATGTTAATAAATAAAATATCAGATTATATTTTTAGAATTATAAATATGTCATGAATATAATTACTATGTCCTTTAAATCACATTTATTCATTAAATATATACTTAACATATTTTATGTAACATGTGTGTGAATGGAAAATCACATTGCATCGCAAGGTGGTAGTCCTATGTACACACTAGAAACATTACTGTATAACCTACAGAATGAAATGAAAATAGTTATATTTTATATAATTTCTTATGAGTAAAAAATATTTTCTAAATAACATATATATACAATTTATCGTTCATTATATCTAACTATGATAAGAGGTAATGGAAAAAATTAATGACATCAGTTTACGAGATGATCGTCTACTATACAAACGAATGGTGATTTTGAAAAAAAATTGATTGAAGGGGGGGTGAGTTTAGTTCGTTACAATGACATAAAAATATAATATTATAGTGTATATAATATGGATTTAATTTCATTATGGTTAAATAATAATTAATTGAGTTATATGATGATATAAAATAAAAAATCATGTTGATGAGCATTGCATATTCATTGGGTATCTTATTTATGAAAGCACATAAATTCATCATTGGTTGTATTTCAGCCAATTATAAGGCTTGTATGATGTGGTAATGAATGTATTGAATATGTTTTCTTAGTTATTAGTGGAACTAAATTTGTTTGATGGTGTCAATTAGGGAGGCGAGTGAGTGTGTTTTTAATTGTTATGTGAGTGATATACAGGAAAGTTTTTAATAGTAAATGGTGTAAACATGATATTCACATTAAAATATTATCTAAAATTGAGTATTATCGAGAGTTAGAAATTATAATTTTTGAATATGGACATTAAATATATTTTAGATATGTTTTTTGGTAATTTTAAACCTTATCTATTTATTTTAACCCCCATTAAACCCATTTTTAACTTAAATATAGTAATTAATTTTTAATATTTTCAATAATTAGTTTAGTCAAAATATAATCGAACTAAAAAGTTAATATAAATAATAATGATTCAAAATATTGAATTAATTTCTCTAAATTTAATTCAGAGAAGTGAAAAATATGAATTTCAAATTAATAATACATAATCGATGACCAAACAAGTATTCAAAGAGAAAATGACAAAATGTTTACAATGTTATTATATCAATATTTTAATGAAAATGACGAAAATTTAATAAATAGGATTAGTAGATATATAATTGAACTAATTTTTTAAGAACACTAATTAAAAATTTTATTTATATTTTTCAATAATTTAATCACAATGGAATTTTTCAATTAAAATAAAATATTTATTTGAGTTATCAAAAAATGAACTTTATAGAAATATCTTGAAAAATCACCTAAGAGTGATTTTTACCTATATATTTAAATTATGAAATTTATTTTTTACAATAATTTTTATAAATTTCATAAAAAAATAATTATTTATTTTGTGCACAATATGCGACTAAACCACCTTTTAGAAAAATGCTATTTTTTTAGAATTCATTTCTTTTTCAATGAAGAGTTATAATTTTATATGTAATAAATATATATCCACTTTTTTAATTTTTAAAAATATTAAACCATATAGTTTTCATTATTTAGTTATTATTATTCATACCATCAAATATAACATATAGATTATTATTGTAATTTTAAAATAATTATATTTCTCTAGATTATTATGTTTCCTTCAAACCCATTGTAGGGTGAATGAGAATCTATCAATGAAATTTAATTAATTTAAAAATAAACATATAATTTATTAAATGTTTATTCTTTTAAATTATATGATTTTTTTTCTGAAAATGATTCCATTGATTGTGATTTTCATATTTTAAAATCATGGTGTATTATAATATACTACGTTAAATTAAATTTTCCCTCATAATATAATATTAATCTTGGTAATAGGGAATTTTATTTTTTAAAACATCCTTATATAAATCCCACTTAATTAGATGTGTTAATAAAACATCTATTTATTCTAAATAAGATAAATATTATTTTTAAATGGAATAATAGAAATCTTGGTTTATAAGTAAGAGAACAAGGGTTGTATGTGATGATATAGTCATTGAAAAAAAAAGAAAAAATAATTTATTATATTGATAGTGTTCATTTATCACAATGAAAATAGTTATCAATTGAAAGAGAAGTACCTTCGAAAAATAAAATATTTGATGATTTAATCCACCATTGGTTTATCCAAAATTACTGTATCTGGATAACACATTGTTTCAATATCCTTTCCCCTGAGTTTAGAAATTACTTTTCTATATAATAATAAATTGAAATATAATTGATTAATATATTTCTATTTTGTTTGTACAATTTCATACATTGGATGTACTAAATATATTTACAATCCATCACTTACTCAAATATATTAATATTCAAAAATAATTTTATGTCGAAAAAAATAAAAATATTCATTAAAAGATAATAAAAACCATTATAGAATGAAAATTATTTACTTTGATCGATAGTTATTATTATAAAAAAAATGGTCATTATTGGCGATGAAATAAGCATAAATATTACCATGGGTAATTTATACATTAATCTCTAAAAATATTTCTAATAAAAAAACATTTCACAATCGGTTTACCTTATAAACCCTTCAAATAGATCAAGTTTAAAAAATTATAAACAATGTAACTAAATTTTGTATATTTACTTATCATTATTCTCAAATAAACCTAAAGTATCTCTTAATTATCACATACCAAACAAGTGAATAACTTAATCTAATATTCTAATAAAACGTGGAAATAAATTTTATTACCATAAAGAGTTATTGTAATCAAAAATTAATCCTTATTATTTAAATAAAATAAATATTATTGGATATATTCCTTAAATAGAAAAACATTGATAACTCCATCAATGATAAAATATAATGATTTTTCAAAATATCAAAACTATCCTTATATGTAGTAATAAATAGGAAATTTTCATTTTTCATACTAATCATAAAATTTTCTATGCATCAAAATCAAAAAATGAATAACATATTAAGGGTTATCATTTAATTAATATTGTGTTTTTCTAGAAGGTAAACATTCCACTAATTCATTTTTCTTAGTAATCGCAACCATTCATCTTTCATGTTCAAATCCTTAGTGAAAATTACTATAATAAAATCCTTTTAAATATCATAACTTTTATAATTATGAAGTCATTTATAAATTTATAAAATGAAAAAAAATTTTGAATCCAAGAACAAGTGTAACATCCCAATAAAATTATGAATATGAAATTTTCATATTTCATATTTTTTATTTAAATATTAATTTTAATTTAAAGGGGATTATATCTTATATGGTGTACCTCATACACAACAACAGGTATCTTTGAAATCTTACGTTGCACACAACATTGGGTCACACTAAAAAACAATAATATAATATTATTTTAAATGGTAGTTAACACATAGAAATTTTATTTATGGGAAGGAGAAGAACTAAATACAATATGATTATACAATATTTTTAAATTATTTTACATTTTTCCAATAATAGTTGTTACTTAAATTGTGAATGAATCTAATTTTAAGCACAAATACTATAATTTACTTTAAAATGCCAATTTACCACCTTTTGATGGAGAACCCACATTAAATCTTGTTTTGTTCACTTTTTTATGTTCTATTTGACAATATAAAAATATTCATTATAATCGGGACATAAAAATTTACATTGGGTAAATTTTTGTTACTTTTATGATAAAATTCAATTTTTTAATGAATAGTGAAAATATAGTATTTTAATTTACAACAGTCTTTTAATATAATTTATTTATGTGGTAAGATTATATTTTTAATTGATTTTAAAGGGTAATTAGATTATATTTTTACCGTTTAATCTAATTTTGTCTATTTATAGTCATCTCACATTGAAATATGACATACACAATTTTCAATATTTTGATAGTTATTATTTCATAAAAACACGCTTGTGTTTTGAAAACATGAATTAAGTTTAAATTAATTAATGAAAATACTATGTTTTGAATTTTGTAAAATAGAAATAAATTTTTAATTAAAAATATAAAATATATCTTAGTCTGAAATTTTTGTATTTTTCTAAAAAAACATCAATTTTTTGAAGAATATTGAAAACACTTAATATTACTTAAAAACTGAATTTTAAATTTAAATGTAATTTTACTACTTCTGTGATTTGAATTTAAAAAATATGATATACATGGTTGTTATCAGTAAGTAATATATGTTTCAATGAAAAGAAAATAATTTTTGTGAATAGTAACTATTGCCTTTTATTTATATCGGTTAAAGGTAAATAAGAAAATTCAAGGTAAAAAAATATTATAATAAAACTAAATTACACAAACATGTGTCTTAAAATTATTAGTTGATACATTTCTAACCATGGGAATCCTTTTGTCAATTTTGAGACCCCATGGAGCCACATAAGATTGACAATGACAAATTATATTAATTAATTTAATGTAAAGACAAAAATGACATAAACATATATCTATTAGTAAATAATGGGGTTATATAAGATATCTCTTCGAATATAAATACTAATTTGTAATATAAAAATATTTCCCACATTTTGTATTTTTTTGATAATTTTATACATCATATAAATAAAATTATTTATGACACAATAATGATGTAGTGTTTACCTTATTGATGAATGATGTAAATAAATAAGAATATAAAAATTAAAAAAACTCCCAAAAACTATCCAATTATTAATGGATGATTTTATTTTAAACAAGTGTCATCTTATCTTTTACTTTAATATGTTTTGGACCTTTATAAACCAAAAAATCTTTATATAACAAAATAATTGTTTCAAACATTCTTTAAGAGGCCCTCCTCCCCTTATAAAAAACCCACCTATAACACTTTCCTCACGCATCTCAATCTTCTTGGATAGTCCAAAATCTGACCAAATAAGCTCTCAAGATCCTTCTATTTCAACTTAAAGACTTACATTAGGTAGTAAAATCTTCCAGAAATCATTTTTGTTCAAAACAAAGAGAGTTAGCTGATATAAAGGTAACATCTTCTCTTAAGTTCATTTATTTTATTTTCCTTCTCCAACCCCATATACTCTTTTGACTCAATTATTTTATTACATAGACAGTATCCTAAATATACTAGGTTTTTTATATGATATTTATTATAACTACACATACACATAAATCTATTTAATGGGAAAAGAAAATATAGTTTCTGTGAATGAAAAATGGGTGCCTCACGAAATGATGATTGATCAATCTTATCCTACCACCTTTTATAGTGGAAATTAAGATGGAACTGTTTTTAAATGTAATATGTTTTATATTTATATTTCCTCTATTATTCTTTATTTTTCATTTATATCATGCTTTTATGGTATTCATAATGGGTAAATATGATAATTTCTGTTGAGGACGTGCAGACTATCGCTCCCTAAAAGCGATATGGCTCTTTCATGCAATATGTGGAACTTATAAAGGATGGAGTTAATTAAATTATATATTATATTATACTAGAATAATAATATACCTATTTATTATTATGTTTCAATTCCATTAAGTATTAATTAGAAAAAATGTAGTGTTCATGCGTACGTACAGCTTACGGTCTCCATAAACTGTGCATTTCATTTCTTACCTCCAAATTTTATGTAATATTATAAATACATATATACACTAGCTATATATGATATAAATGATATCTAAATCATGAATATCATTGTAGAGATAATATTATTTTGACAACATGACCAACTTGTAATTATAAGATGTTATTTTTTACTCAAGTATCAAATATCAACAAAATGACCATTATTAACATAAATTATCACATAATGTTTATAACATCATAATAAGTGATATAAAATAAAAAAAATTAAAAAATGTTCTTATGTAATTATAAATTGTCTTTATCTTATTATTCAGGAGATTATAGAACGAACGGGTCAAGTCAGACACAAGTTAAGGGGTTTTTATGACCCATTATATTTCTGTGAGATTCTTGATATATTTGTCAATATTTAATTTGTGTGGTGTATATCATGCCCAAGATTAAACAAATTTTCTTATATAAATTCATTTATGGGTATTTAAATCTTCATTGTATGATCTTTCTTTCTTGTAGTGTGTGTTTCATAAGGTACCAAATCTTTAAGGGAACCTTTGAACCACCTCTTTTTAAAAGGATTATTTTTGTTATGTATATCAATTTAAATATTCTTATGATGGGATATGTTCTTTAATATCCTTATTTCTGTAAATTTTATCTCCATGTGATTAGATACCATATTCACTCTCATAAACACTTTTTTGGAAACGTTATGTGATGCCATTAGGCTGCTGAATTTTTATAATTTAACTTCTTAACCGGATTTCAATTCATGGGGTTGAACATATACTTCATGATTATGTCACCCTATGAATATGTGTGGATGAACTATGATTGTTTTGAAATTAATATCTACTTATATTGGGTGTATTTTTATTAGTCACACATATTTATGTCATTGATTTATCCCTAATCTAAGGATACGATCTTTGTAAGGGACTTTTTCTCAATTTCCATTCCAGTGAGACTATTTTGTTGTTATACACCAACTCAATTTTATTTGGTTTATATTATTCCGTTTGACATATTATATCATGAATTTCCTTAATATAATGATATTATAATCATTTATTAAGGTTATTCTATAAATATTTTTATTAATGTGTTTCTCCATTGGTAAATGATTCTTTAACTAAAACACAATTTTAAATATTTTAATGATTTATTCCTCTAAATATATCTCATTTATTTCCATGTTTTCTAATTGGTATTAAGTATTTATTTATATGGACATTAATTTTTTAGAATAGTAGTAAATATTATGATTTAATAAGGTATGTTATGATTAAAAAAGATTTATTTCCTTTATTTTTACTTATTGGTTTGAAAATGTTTTCATTACTTATATTATAATCCTTACTGAGCATTTTATGCTCATTATATGTTTCAAAATGTTATCTCACAAGTCTTATTGATGAATAGAGTCAAGGATTTGATCCGAGAAAAAACATGTTGTCTAAAACAAGGAACTAGGCTAGTTTCTTTTTTATGAATTATTTTTATGATAAAAATGAAAATTGAGAAGAAGTGTCTACATTGTATTTTTTTAGATGTTATATTTATGTCATAATTATATAATGTAGTAAACCAGAAAGGAACCTTATTATGAATTATTCACTTAATTCATGATAATGTAATGTTTATTTTCGTGTCGTTATAGTAGGTATCAGATGTCGGTTTAGAAAAATATAGAGGTTATGCGGTTATTTAAACATAAGTGACATCACCATAATGGTTAGAATTATAGAATGAGTCGTAATAATTTTTTTGTAAATCAAATGAGTTTAAGATAACTTGAAAATGTATGTTTTAGTGTTTACCCCCTCACAAGATAGTTTATGATGATTTTTCTAATATTCTCACACTAATATTTTTGGTTTTAGTCAATGGTTATATCTAGTAGGCCACAAAGTAACAATGTATATGATAAAAACTATATTGATTTTCTGAATAGGATAATGAATTAAATAGGAGCTTTAATGAGAACACTTCTGGTTATTCTAAACCAACAATCTGGAATCATGATCGACCACTTGAACCTTGTAGATTTTTATAAGGCATCGTATATGCAAGGAAAAATCCCTACTGATGTTCAGGTAATAATCTTAATGTTATGTATACTCAAAAACATATGTGTCAAGGATGTGGAAAGAAACACAAATGAAAATTCTTCAACGGGACGGGATGATGGTATTGATGTGGTAATGAATGTCACAAAGCAAGAACATAGATAAAGGAAGGGTGTAGTTGTCTCCATGAATGGGAAACAAATTCTTTATGAAGGATCAATTTAATGTTTTAGATGTGGTGCTCATGGTAATTATTCACATAGATTTCATATGTAGAAGGTTCTGTAATGAGATCTGTATGATCGTATAAATATATGAATCCTATTCATATTTCCATTCCATTTGAAGATGATGAAACTGACAGTGACTAAAGAATCATATGATTTATATCTTAGCAGATGTTTTGACATTATTGAATCTTAGGATATGATTAATGAAGTAGTTTTTAGGAATTATGCATTATGGAATATGTTGAAAAATAATAGATAATGGATTATGATGAATGTTTAATGTGAAAAAAGTCTACATATAAGAAATTCAAGATCTATGGTACATTTTAGGATGACAAAATGCCTAAATGTATTAAGGATCTATTTATGATGGGATTACATTGGAAAAATTTTTCTACTATGTGTAACCATAATTTTGATATGTGAAAATTTTATTCAATAAATATTTATCCTTTATTGTGTGGACTTAATGGATAAGCGGAGTGGTTTATATGATCTTAGGTTTTTGAGGCAATTACATGTTACTACATTATGGGATGAATATGCGAGGTATGAGATAATTTTTTAAAAAAATTTGTTAGACTTATTTTTAAAAGAATTATCTCATTTCTTGGAAATTGATAAAATTATATAGTTTTTGAAAAAGGAAAACATGTAGGTCATGTGACAACCCATCACGTTGGAAAAAGATGTGGGAATCGAACCCACAACCAATGGGTGATTGGGATTTATCACCTACCACTGGACTACATGATGTACCTAACTAATTATATTTAGTTAAATGATTTTATTAAACATGAATTAGTTTATTTGGTACATTTTGTTTTATTAAGTAGATATCCTTTATATAGGAAAATGATTTTGTGATGAAGTGATAAATGTTATTTTGGAAGACGTTAGCTCTTTTAGGAACACTATATGTTTAAGAGAAATAGAATACAATGTGATTTTATTTCTGGATTAGTAGTTGAAATATTATTTTGTAAGAATCTATGTTTTTATTGTGGACATAATGTGATTTGGGTTATTTATGTAAATGATTATCCTATCACAGTTAATATGTGATTATGTAAATTACACTTCAGTATTAGACTTTAAGAGTAGTCGATGTTTTTGGAGATAAATGTTAAGATTTAATATAAAAGACTATTTGATTATATCCTTCTTATTTTTGGTAATAAATCATAGTTTTTATTGTTTTAATAATTTTAAAGACAATTGTATAATTAATGGTATTTTTTGAACTTTGGGAACATTCTATTGAATTTTTTAGATTAAATGTTTTATTCCATTTTATAAAATATTATCCTTTTGGGGATTATACAATCTTTTACTAACAAATTTTGGTTTCTATTGATGTCTAATGATAGGGGAAATATAAATTTCAACTTTTGTATATTATTTGATACTCTAGATGTTGATTATAGCACTTACGATGTGACGAAGTAATCTTGAAAATTTATTATTTGGAGAAAATATTGGTTTGTGGTATAATTTTATTAAAGCATGACACTCTTCATGAAAAGTAAGTATATTTCCTTATGTTATGAGTCTAGTTATTAAAACAAATTTTTAACTATATGAAAATTATATTCAATAAATAAATTTTTAAGCAGTCTTTTATCATTATAATTTTACCCACACACAAATTTATGGTATTGTGGTGGTTAACATTCCTTGATCAAATTGTATATTACTATTTATTAATCTATGAGAGTTAGTTTATCATCCATATTAATGTTTTATTACATGGAATCTAGTATGGGTTATCTCAGGTGACCATCATATGTCTCTTCCATTCTAGTAATATGATATTTTTATTGACTCTTTTTTTGATGATGGAATTTTAAGGAAGTTTCCATGCCCAATTTAAAAATTGTGAGGATGTAATTTTCAAAAGAGGGGAAGCATGTTACATCAAAGGAAAATAAAGAATATGAAATTTTCATATTTAATAATATTTATGATTTATATATTATTTTTTATTGAAATCAGATGATATGTTTAATATTGTACATGATACATAGTAATGAGTTTGTTTTAAATTTTAGGTTGCACACATCATTAGGTCATACTAAAAAATAACAATATAATATTATCTTAAATGGTAGTTAACACATAGAAATTTTATTGGTTGGAATAAATACAACTAAATACAATATGATTATACATGTTTGTTATATGTTTTTAAATTTATCCAAATAATATTAAAGGCTTAAAATGAGAATGATCCAATGTTAACCGTAAACCCTCTAATTTACATTAAAAGGTTGATTTACCTCCATTTGATCGAGAAAACTCATTAAAAATAGTTTTGGAAACATTTATATGTTCTATTGGACAAAATAATATTCTTCTTTATACTTGGGTCATCAAATTTATTTTGGGGAAATTTTTTGTAGCTTTCTGATAAAATTCAATTTTTATTGAATAGTGAAAACTAATCTATTTTAATTCAAAAATACATTTTAATATAATTTATTTATATTGGTAGATTAAATTTTTAATTAGTTTTAATGTGTAATTATATAATATTTTTACCATTTAATCCAATGTTGGTCATTGGATGTAATTTCACATTGAAATTGAATATAAACAAGTGTCAATTATTTGACAGTAATTATTTCATAAAAAAAAGTTTTTTGTATTGACTATGGGAATTAATTTTAAATTAATTAATGAAACTTATATGTTTTGAATTTTTTAAAATTGAAAGCATTTTTTAATTTAGAATATCTAATATATCATAGGCTTATTTTTCTGTATTTTTCTAAAAAACATCAATTTTTGATGAATAGTGAAAACACTACGTTGTAGTTAAAAAATCGACATTTTTATTTTAAAAACAATTAACACTACTGTGATTGAAAAAATTAAAATCTAACATAAATGGTCTTCATCAGTAAGAATTTTGTTTTTCAACAAGATTAAAATAATTTTTTGAAAATAGTAACTTTTGACTTTTATTTACCGCAGTTAAAGGTAAATTTGGTAATTCACGTTAAATATAATATTAAATTAACCTAACATGTGTCATAATGAAATTGGCTGATACGTGTCCAACCATGGGCATCCTGGGGTCGATTTAATGACCCCATGGAGTTACATAAGAGTTATGATGACACTTTATATTAATTAATTTAATGTAAAGTAAAAAATTACTTAAACATATATCTTTTAGTAAATCAATTTTTTAAATGGGGTTATATAATTTATATCTTTGACTATAAATAGTAATTTGAAATCTAAAAATATTCCCTACATAATGGTTTTTGTTTTATAATTTTTAGACATCATATGAATAAAATTATTTATGGCAAACTAATGATGCAGTGTGTACATCATTAATGAATGCATTATATAAATATGATTTAAAAAATTTAAAAAATATCCAAAAACTATCCAATTCATATTGGGTGATTTTATTTCTAACAAGAGTTATCTTATCTTAAATTTTACTATGTTTGGGACCTTTAGAAACTGAAAAATAATTATATAATAAAATAATATCTTCAAACTTTCCAAAGGGGCCCCTCCTCCCCATATAAAAATATCATCGCCCCGAACCAATTCCTCAAACATATCAAGCCCCTTGTACCATCCAAAATTTACCCAAATAAGCTCTCATAGTCCCTCTAATCCACCTAAAAGCCTTACCTTAGGTAGAATCCATTTCAAGAAATCCTTTTTGTTCAAACCAAATGTAGTTACCCGAATTAAAGGTAATATCTTCTCTTATGTTCTTTTCATTAATTTAACTTCTCCAACCACCTAAACTCATTTTATTCATTTATTTTATAAAACCACCAGTATCTTGAATATACTAGTTTGTTTATATGTGATTTATTAAAACTAATGATACCCACACGTACATCTAATGGGAAAAGAACATACTGTTTCACGGATGGCAAACATACTGCCTCATGAAATGATGATTGTCCAATCTTATTTTAACACCTATTATGGTGGCCATTATGATGGAACTATATTTAACTATTATATATATTAAATTTATATTGACTATATACCTTTTTATTTTTCATTATATCATACCTTTATGGTTTCCATAATTGGTAAATACGATAATTTGACTTGACGAAGTGCGGACTAAAGCCCCCTCAAAATGATATTACTCGTTCAATCCATACGTGGAACATATAAAAGATGGAATTAATGAAATTATAATGGAAATTATAATTTAATTATATTATAACTATGTATCATTATGTTTTCATTTTATTTAATATGACATAGAAATGAATGTAACGTTCATATGTATGTACTTCTTACTCTCTCCATGAACAGTGCATTTCATTTCTTACATCCAAATGTAATGTACTATTATAAATGAATATATATAATTGATATATATGATATATATTTTATCTAAATCATGAATATAATTCTGGATATAATGGAATTTTTACCTCATGAACAAATTGTAATTATAAGATGTTCATTTCTGACTCATGTTCCAAATATTGAAAATTTTACCATTATTAACATGATTGATTTCATAATGTTTATAAAATGGTAATAAGTGATATTAAATGTTTAATAAACATGAAAATAGTTCTTAAGAATGAATAAATTAACATTAGTTTATTATTCAGGATAATAATAAATGAATGGGTTATGTCGGACCCGATGTAATGGGTTTTTGTCTCATTTTTTTCTATAGGAATCTTGCTATAAATTACACTATTTCTACTGTGTGTTGTATGTTATTCCAATGATTTTACTCTTTGTGTAATATAAATTATTTTATTCAAATTTATATCATCATTGTTTGATCGTTCTTTCATGTGGTGTATGTTTTGTCTGTTACCAAATCAGTAAGAGGAACCATTCACCCTCCTCTTTTTAAAAAACATAATTTTGTTATGTCTTGAATTTTAAATATTATTATATTGGGATATGTTTTTATATATCCTTAGTTATGTACATTGAATTTCCAAGTGATTATATACACTTTTATTTCTCATAAAATGATTTTATGACATTTTTAGTGATGCCGTTATGATGCTAAATGTTCATAAGAGAACTTCTTAACCCAATTTTCATTTTTTGATTAAACGTATACTTCCTGATTATGTATTGCAATTAATTTGTGTGAATGAACACTTATTTTTTTACATATAATATCATTCTATATTTGGAATATTTTTATTTTTCACACAATATTTTTTCCTTAATTTATCCTTAATCAAAGTATACTATCTTTGTAAGGAACATTGTCGCCATTTATATTCCATTGATACTTATTAGTTATTACACGCCAATTTACATTTATATGGTGTATACTAATCCCTTTGACAAAATATATAATTATTCTCTTTATTCTCATTATATTATAATAATTTTTTAATGTTTTTCAGTAAATATTTTTATTCATGAGTTTCTCAAGTGGTAACAGATTCTTTAACAAAAACATCGTTTTAATTTATTTAATAAAACATTCATATAAATATTTCTCATTAATGTACATGATTTAAATGTGTTTGAAAATGGTTTGATAAATAATTTGTTATTTAAATATCATGAAATGATATATTGCGGCTGCAATGTGGAAATTTTATCTTTCTTTTAGGCTTGTTTTCTGTATTATTATTATGTTGTGGTTCTTGGGCATTGTTTACGTATATGGGTGGTTCCGTGATATACCTTGGGCGGGTGAGCCCTAGAGACCACTCCAATTCAGGGGGTAATGCGAAGGAGGTAAACGTCATTGTTTCTTCAATGATATTTAGGTAATATACTATAGTGGATATTACAAAGTAACTCTCTATGTAGTTGTGCAAAATACAATGTAAGTATGTAATGTATTCCACAGGTTACATTTATTATTTATGATTTCTATGTGTTATTAATAATTCTTATGATTTCTTATGGTATGTTAAGATTAAAATGAATTGTTCCATTTATTTGTATTTATTAATGGGATAAAGTTTTATTTCCATAATTTATAAACCTTAATGAGATTTTTAAGCTCATCCCAAGATTTAAAAGGTTTTTCAATGGACATAATGATTAATAGGGTCAAGGATGGGATCAAGGAAAAGTCATGCTATCTGAACTAGACAAGTTTCTTTTTTAGGAGTTTTTTTAAAATGGAATAAATTGAAACTGAGAAGAATTGTCTACTTGTAATTTTTTGATATTTAATAGTTATGTTATAATTTTCTAAAGCTCTAGACCTGAAAATATCATCAATGTGAATTATTCACATAATTCATGATTATGTAATGTTTATGTTCGGGTCCTTATAACATGAAAAATAATCATTCCCCTATTTCATTTCCTCTACAATATATTTGACAATGACCACATAGATTATTTTCTGTTATTTTTATAGAATATTGGGGAATTAACATTTATTGTTTTCCATATCATAACATTATATGCACAAAATATTGAAAACCATTTCCTTGAACATTAAATCATGAGCATAGTGTAATTTATTTCTAAACTTATAAAAAAATCCCACCCCCTTTAATCAATTATCGGTTTTTTTCATTCAACAGTGATCACATGTGGAGAAATCCTTCATTTCTTTCTACAATTTATCAATTTCTTTTCTAAAATCAAATATTTTTCAGAAGATTTCAATATAATACATATTAATTTTATAATTCTTATTTTTTTATAATAATTTAATTTATCCTCATGTAATGATATTTTGTTTGTACACTAGTTAACTTTAAATGATTGGCCTAATCCTATCAGTGAAATGGCCATTGTTATTATTCAAATATTGTGCACAGATGTGGTTCCAATTCAATTTGAAGGAAACCACTACTCAATGATAAAATACACATATTTATAACATATAATTATGAACTATAATTTTTAATACCAGAACTACTGAAATACAATACAGAAATTTGAAACAATTATACATATATAATCACATAATCATACACATGGATTCATTGGATATATACTTATTTTCAAATACAAAATAATTTATTGTAAAGAAAATCCTAATTATCTATATGTTCCAAATATAAATCCAACTATATTATCCTTACGTGGATTAATTTTTTATGAAAACAACATAATGATCTCCTTACTCAAAAATTTGAAAAATTCTTATATACATATCCCCAAATTCCATCATAGGTTTAGGTTCTCAAATAATTGGTTTCTTAATTTATTTTCCCAATGTTTCTACTAAACATCTTATGATACAATACATTGATACATCATCCCCAGTAGCTGGGAGTGAGTTTCCACCTTATTAAATTATAATAATTTATAAGGAATAACATCCTAAGGGACTGAATTGTTATGTTTCCTTGGTTAAAGTGATACTTATATGAACATAAATTATTTTATAACCTAAATTGAAAATGTTTTTTTATAAATGATTCTATTAGTCCCTTTATCATATCCCATGATATAAAACATAAAACACTTCCCCATATCCTAGGTAAAATAAACCATAATAAATGTGTGAATTTAGATGCTCATTATGGGTATGTTTATAAATAATTCTATGAATAAATAATACCCAAACAATTGGAAAAGTTAAAAATATGTAATAAAAACCATTGAATTAATAAATTTTTTTATGGATAGAATAAATGATGTACAAAACATTCAATATAAATAACCACATGATCATGAAAAATTAACAATGTATATCCTAAATAATTTAATAATCATATAGAATATTAATAACTATATCAATAATGGATGATTTATAATTATAGAAGTTTAAAATTTTATTTATTGGATTTGTGCCAAGATATCTAATATGGTAGAGGTATTGTTATAATATATATAGATTAATGGGTAAGGAATCCTCGAAAACCGAATCTAGTTTGTCTAATTATACCTATTTATGATTTTTGAGGCAATAGAAAGAACATACAATTAAAAATATAGTTCAATTAATTACATGAATTAATTGGGTGAAACATAGTCAATATAAAACTTTTATTGAAAAAATAGCATACGAATTGTTAATAGTTTTCCAAATCAATAAACATTTTCATAAACCATGTAGATTAATATGATGAATGGTAATAAAATTGATAATTCTCAGCAAAACCTATCATAAACCATCCATAGATATTACTAGTACGATATCAATAAATCATATAATATTGGACAATTATTTTCATAACGGTATGATTTCATTGAAGAGTGGATATACAATGAAAATATCATTAAATTTTTTTTGAGAAAAATAACCTTTTCAATTAGTAAATAATTTTAAAAATAATGGGAAGAAAATTATATTGAATACCATTTTATTTTATAATAACCATTGAATACTCATAATATAATATTTAAATCATTAATTATTTATGATGGTATATTATTTGATTCATGTCGTACTTTAAAAAAATATTTCATTCACTTGTTAATTAAAAGAAAACATGTTTTTTTCAAAATAAATTACTATTACGTTAAAAAGAAAATTTTAAATAAAAATGGTTATGAATAACATTAATTAATTAATTTTAGATGAAAAAATATTTTTGAAACAATTATTAGGAAACATTGAAGTTGATGTATTAGGATTTTTGACCGAATAGATAAATAATGATGGATTATCTTATAAAAATTATTAAAACATTTATGTACCAAAGAGAAGAAAATGGTATTAATTCCAAAAAAAATTCATGAATAACCATATATGATGAAAATAGAATTTTTTAGACATAAATATCAAATAATTTCATTATGAGAGACATAAGAAAATAATTACAGGTAATGATGAGATTATGAAATAAACCCTAACAACTTTGTTATCCTTAGCATCATTATCCCCTAGAATGAAAGGAAAACTAATGAATCTTTAAAAAACCTATTATTAAATTAATTCATTATAAATAATAATAAAGGTATATAAAAAACTAAAAAATAAATATGTTCTGAATAATTTATATCTCTTGGATGAAAAACTGAGACAGGAAAACATTTCCTTGTGTATAAATCATCACATACATTCTTTATCTTATTGAATAATAAACATATGTTAATTATTTTCATTATCAAGAAAGTTTTAAGTATTACGATCAACTTTATATACATTATTTACATTTTATATTTTATTACATAATCAATAAGTATTCATTAGATGTTTCTATTATATTTTTCTTCTGTTGAAAGAATAACTTTTTTAGTTTGACTATGGTCAAAGTGGAAATAATTTATAAAACACCATTACAAAAATCCTAAAATAATGAACGTATTTATACATAAATGATAATTTTAATATAAATAATGAAATATGGTTATGAAAGATGATGTAAGTTACAATAAGGGAGATAGTAGGTTGTACGTACACATGAGTAACATTTCCATATTTCAATGATTATTATGCAATGAATTTAAGTTATATATTATCATTAAAGATGGAAAATTATATCATAAATACCAAAATTTTTCATTATATATAGTTATATACATCATCCTTATGGTTTGGTGATACCAACAATAGTGACTTCACCCGAGTAGTCCATATCTAATGCTTTCTTTGTTATATTGGTATACGATACAAGGAATTTCCACCCAAAGGATCATATAGTTTATTATTCTTGGTAAAATGGATATAAAATTAAATTTAACAGACATCATAAATCATAAAATACACCAAAACGTTTTATCAATGCTTCAATTATTCCTCATAGTTTGTCCTTTCTTATAAATCACGAAATACTTCCTTATATCAAGGTATAAAAAAATTAAAAGGTAGAGATCATATTATATTGAATTGGAATATTAAAATGGAACATATGAAAAAATTGATTAATTAATATGAAATGGGTAAATAAAAAAAATATATTCAATTTAATAAATAACATAAGCATAATATTTTAGGAATATAGGATAATAAAATAAATGAATATAAATAATCACATAATCTTTAAAACATAACCATGGATATTATAACTAATTAAATAATAACATTGAACATAAAAAATAATTATTTAAATAGATTTAGTGTATAATAATATAAATATAAAAAACTCCTTATATGCGTTGAACCGTAATATCTAATATTTATATGACCTTGTATGAAGACAATTAAATAAATGGGGATGGCCTCAGCCAAACCCCAATCCAGTTTCTCTCAAGAGACATACTGATAAATTAATAGAATATAGTGGGCTCCTTATTAAGTGTATTTCATGCATTTTTATGGTATTATAATGTATTAATTTCAACATTTATGTAATTATTCCTTAAATATGTTGGATAGTTTGACTTGTTTTGTTTTATTTGGAAGGATACAACCTATTATTGGAAAAAGGAGAGACTACATAATTCTAAATACATGCCACAATGAGATCTATTCTCATGGTGTGACACTAGATTTTTGAGGTTGAAATAAATTACACATGAATACAGATAGAGATGATGAAATGGAATAATCATTTACATGTCATGTATTTCATTAGATGAGTATAGATTATCAGGAATCCACCACCACTCAATAAATGTTGTGAATGAATACACATTGTTGAATTACATTACACATCATTTATACAACACAAGTCATGAGATGTTTTGTGTAGGGGAAAAGGTGAATAATTCTCAATTGATGGTGATTACACGTCCTGTAAAATTATATGTCTTGATTGTGTATCGAAAATGAAAAAATAAATATATGTAGTAATGAGGGTTTGACATTGATTCCTATTTATTTGCACTAGAACTACTTCTTAAGAGATGTCTGTAAGCAGATGAGCCTCAATAGGCTACGTCCAACTAATGTGCACTTCCATGACGAACATTTACGCCACCATTCTTCACTACTATTATTCATTGGGAAACTATTCTTCTCTTTCTCATCATTCCTACCATTCTGTAGTATTATTGTCTATATGTTGTGTAATTTTATTGTTGTGGGTGTTCGAAACATGAATTATTTGTATTTATTATTCATATTTTGGATACTTGTAACTTCAATTATCTATACGATTATTATTCTGTTTCCAATTTCATGACTATTTCATTTATTTGATGAATGTTATTTATGTTATAATTACATTTCAAAATTTTTTGTATGACATTATGAAATGTAGTTTATGTATATTTACATATGATATTGGGATACATTGTTTTATGATTGAAGCTAGTAGATTACAATTTCTATGGTGAAATAACATGATTAATGTTGGGAACTGAGACCAACGATCTTTTATTACACAATTCCAACACAATATATGAATGACCACAAAATTAATTGGATCCCTATAATTGGGTAATTCAAATCAATAAACAATGAATGTATTATCTCTAAATATCAATCATTGTATTTAATACACAATCATTCCCTTTCTTCAAACAATCATACATTTTCAATTTATTTTTAATTAAATATTTTATAAGATTTGAACAATACATATGGGTTAGACACATAATCATTCCAACTACCACAGATTTGTAGATAGTTTTTATGAGTTATATTGTCACGACCTGCCTTCACCAGGATGAGGGAAGGGACATCAGATTTCCAGACCCTTCTCTCTTCATGTTGAAGGAGTGATAATGACCCTCGAGAACCACCATCAATAGGTCCCGGAGTGGCGATTGGAACCAAGGGTATAGAATAACTCACAAGATGGAAGGAATTACCCTTTTTCATTTATAGGTTCAGGAGATTGGATAGTAAAACCCAAAAACAGCAACACTGGGGGTAAAAGTAAAAACAAAGAAAACTATTCCCATATGCATGTTACCAAAGTAAAATACAGAAAGTAAAATTATACTACAAAGATAAATTACCCAAAAAAAAGAAGAGAAAATATGCAACTGCAATATCCCAATGCCCGAGCTATTACAGGCCTGCACGATCCCTAATATCATCCTGGAAACCTGAAAACAGTTTATATATGTAGGGTGAGCATATAAGTATACTCAATAGGGAAAACAAAGGACTCTCATGAACAAGTGAGGAGGAATCCTAATGCACTGTGAAAGAAGAGAGAACCAAAGAACCTAACTAGGAAATCTATCCACCCAAGCTTCACAATGGAACACTCCCCAAATAACTCAAGTCATGTAAATTGTTTTAATAGCACATCGATATTTGGGTACCCCGCGCCACTTCTACAATAGCTATTAAAGACATCCTATGCATCGAACCAACCCCGCCATTCTCATTGCAGTCCCACTGCCACATCCCATTCATACACACCTGGGCTACAAACACACATCCCGCCCATAGACACCTAGGCCTCAACCACCACTCATAATCACACTTGAAAACACCTGGGACAGTATAACTACTTCCCCGCCTGAAGACACATGGGACTCATCCCGAAGGCACTTGGGCAATAACCTGCCTCCAAACACCTGGGCCAACCACCACAACTACCCTGCCCGAAGATTCATGTGCTAATAATGGACTTTAGTCCATCACAGCCTGTATGAAAAGCCTTGTGCTATTCAGTAAAGGGAGAATAAAAGGAGCTAATAACCAGCCAATCATAGGAGTGTTAGAAAAAACACCCTCCCCCATGAAATGGGTGTGTTTGACACTAAGTACTCAACTTGGATGGGGTGAGAATAAGAAACATAAAAACTACTGATATATGTATAGGTAACAAAAAACTCATCCCAACCTAGGGGTTCCAAAACCTAATCAAAAAAACCCTCATTACTATACATTCGTAAAAGAATAGCACAGTACTCACAACCAAGCCACAACTCATTCCCAAAAACAATTCCCCATTAAACCCATTATTGTTTTCATGTTCAGGTGATCCCATTTAAGTAATATCCTATACAACTTGGCAACTAATAGGAAAAACCACAATCCCGGAAAAGAGAAACTTCCATGAAACAATTTATGCACTCACACCCGGTTCACTTTTGATGTCACAGAAACAAAGGGATAAGTGAGATCCATCAACATACTAGAACCAAACCAAACATCGAGATATAGCCCCACACCATAAACGAAGTCAATATGAGATCCCTCCAAGTATTGGATCCAATGAAGGATTCAAGATGAAGTCCCACATCCCCAAAACAATGAACCAACAATATGCCAATAGTAGAGGATTCCACCCCAATTCGTATCACATGCAGAGCAGCCACACAGTTTCAGACTCACACCCAAGAGGATCCCTTACTCACCCACATCACCCCATAATAAATCAAACTGAACAACACACATACTACCAAAATAGAGAAGGGAAAATTCAAGGGTCAACCACATCATTCATTATTTTCTTCTTTATATTAATTAGTCGGGCTAACCACACATGACTTTATGTTTACTGGGTATCCATTTAATCCACCGAGTTTACATGAATAACCAATTTCCAAGTTAATGTCATTTAATAAACACAGAAAAAAAGGGTTAATTAGTGAACATGGAAAGACCACTAGCATCCATGATTTTCAGTGAGCCTAGCCCAACAGTTCCCAACATAAGAATCAAAAAAGAGAAGAAAAATAGAACAGCAGCACATGATCACACCCCTTACCATCATTATTTATAGTTTGTTTGTTATCATCATTATGGATTGGTTTCACCCACTCCCACAGGAACAAAATCATACCCACCCCACATGATGCACATAAATGAAAGACTAAGGAGAATCCCTACATGTTTGATCGAGGATCACCATTTTTCTCCATTCTCCAAGAATAGGATATGCACGGCTTGCATTGGAGGACAGCTATGGAATTCAAGAGGTATAGAAAGATCGAGAAGAGGTGCACAACAAGACTCAGGAATAGAGGAACATGAGGCTGACTAGGAAGAATGAACAAATCCACCCGAGAAGAATAAAATAAGAAGCTCTAGTGGGATAAATTAAGAGGAGATCCTACTATTATGAGATATGTAATTTTTAACACATGGAATGTCGGATCACTATTTCCTATACGGGTGGGTAGTTACACACGATGATATTTAGGTGTTATTTAATACCACACATTAAGGTGGTTTCTCGGGATTTTTAGGAATTAGTTATGGGCTTTAAATGGCTTTGAAAAGGTTAAGAGAATTAATTTCCCTCAAAAAATATTTCTTTGCGGGAGTGGGACTGAAAAAAGAAAACGGAGGGCTGGGTGAGGACACGGTGCCACTATCACGGTGTCAATGTCATGGTTCCACCATGACCGGTGCAACCGTCACGATGCCATTGTTTTGGTGGAGCCATATTTTGGCAATGTAATGGCCGGGGGGGTCCGGTACATTACATCAGATACCTCTCAAACTATTATCGCCCTCGAGAATTAAATCCAGACCTAAAGAAAAAGAGAGGGGTCCGAACAACCACCTCGAAATATACCTCTCAGGAGTATACCTCCTTGTAACCAAGGAACAACCCCTCCCTCATCTATCTCCAGAACAATCACAATAATATCGCTCCTATACATCATGAAACCTTGAAAAAAAAATTATTAAACTGTCTGATCATGTGGTGAGGGGTTTCCTGTCCTCAATGTTAATATAAAATCTACTTTGGGTGGCACTTACTCGGCCACATGGGTTTAGGTGCATCCACTCTAATGCGTCTTAACTAAGGATTAGGTCCTCCCCTCCCCACATTTCAGGACACTTAACACACATTCACAGAAATAGAAAACCGCACATTCCATAGTTAACAAGGTAAACGGTTCCATCAACCAAGTATAAACAGAATAGAACAAAACTCAAAACAGCTCTGGGTACTAGGAGCGCATCTGCGTCTCTCATTCATAGGTACTTTCCTCAATCCCACCGTTTTGCACATCACACGAACCAAAGGAATGGTCAATCCACGAAGCACCTTCTCCTCACGATCTTCGAACATCACCGTTTCTCCACGAAAGTTGCATCGTTTCTGATATGTTGAACTCCCCAGTCATGGATGTGTGAATCATCGTGCAGATACCGATGGAGCTAGGACACATGGAAGACAATGTGCACCCTTTGTAGGTGTGGTGGCAATGTCAGCTGATAAGCCACCTCTCTGACCCACCGCATCACTTAGAACAATCCTAAGAACCTGGGAGAAAGCTTACTCCCCCTAAAGAACATTTGTTGTCCACGTTAAGGGGAGACCTTCAAGAATACGTGGTCCTCGACCCCGAACTCCAAGGGCTTGCTCTTATTATCAGCATATGACTTCTGCCGGTCCTGGGCTACCTTCATCCTCTCTCGAATAAGATAAAGCTACTCCATTGTGCTCTGCACCACCTATGTTCCAAGAACACCTACTTCCCCAAATTCTGTCCAGCACACAGGTGAGGGACATGGCCTCTCGTACGAGGCTTCGAATGGATCCATACCAATGGTAGAGTGATAGCTATTATTATAACCAAACTCAAACAAAGGAAATTGTTTCACCCACGATCCTCTGAAGTCCAAGACACATGCCCATTTCATATCATCCATTTTATTGATGGCGCACTCCATCTTCCCATCTGTCTGGGGGTGGAATGCAGTGTTAAGACGTAGCTCGGTGCTAAAAGCATGGTGAAATCCTCACCAGACTTGTGAGATGAACAGTGCATCTCCATCCAAGACTCTGGACCTTGTAACTCCGTGTAATTGTAACACCTCATCCACATAACTCATTTCTAAGGCATCCACTAAACCTGACTACTTGATCGCTAGAAAGTGAGATGATTTCATCCACTGGTCCACCACTACCCAGATAGCGTCACAACCTCCCTGATCCTTAGGTATCCCTTTGATGAAATCCATCAAGATGTCAACCCACATCCACATGGGGACATCTAAAAGTTTCAACAAACTGCCTGGAACACGATGTTCATCCTTCACCTTCAAACACACTAGGCATTTGCCCACAAACTCTGCCACCGCCCGCTTTACCCTGGGCCACCATAACTGTCTCCTCAGAACCAGGTACATCTTTGAAACTCTCAAGTGAACCTATATGGTTGAGTTTTGGAACTCACCAAGAACCCTCCCACACATCATCTCTAGAACATACATCTTCCCTCAGAAAAGCTTCCGATTATGACCATCCTCTGGAAACCCCTACGGGGCATTACCTTGGGAAACATGGTCATGCATCACATCATTTTATGAGTCTCTCCAATAGGACTCCTCTGACGGCTGCAGAATAGAGGATTTCACTGTAATCTGATACAAGAAAACTCTACCACTATCCATCCTCACATCCATGTGTAGGGCAAAAAACTCATCCATCACCTTCCAAGCATCTTCCGACTCTCAAACCACATCCTTCTGCGACTTCCTTAATAAGGCATCAGCCACCACATTCCATTTTCATGAGGTATTTCAAACTTCAATGTTGTAGTCTTAAAGGAACTCTATACACCTTCACTGTTGTAAGTTCAGGTCCCACTGGGAGAAGATATTATTCACCCTTTTCTGATCTGTGAAGACCACAAAGAAATCCCCGATGAGTTAGTGTCGCCACAAATTTAGCGTGAAAAGGACCACCGCATGCTCTAGATCATGGGTGGCATAACTACACTCATGGGGATGTAACTGCCTAGACCTGTAAGATATCAACTCTTGTCATTGCGTCATAACACACCTGTGGCCTTATAATGAAGCATCACAAAACACATTATATTCCTTCCCTTCTTCTGGGAATCTCAGCATTGGGGATCTAACCAAATCCTCCTTCAGATAGATGAAGGCTGCCTCGCACTTCTCGTTCCACACAAAAGTCTGGTCCTTCTTGGTCAGAGCCTTAAAAGCTGGTGAAACGCGAAAGATGTTTGGTACGAACCTCCAGTAGTAACCTTCCAGCCCGAGGAAACTATGAACCACAACAACTTTCTTGAGTGATGTCCAAGAAACATCTACCTAGACCATTGATGGGTCTACTACAAACCACTGCCCGGACACCAAGATCCCAAGGAAGTGCACGTCTCACATCCAGAACATGCACTTGAACAAATTCCCATAGAATGGTGCAGTCGGAGGACTTATAAAACTTCCCGAAGGTGCTCAGCATGATCCTCCTCTGATCTTGAGTAGATCAGGATGTCGTAAATAAACATGACTACAAACTAATCCAGGTTTTCCCAGAAGACAGAGTTCATGAACCCCATGAATACATCAAGGGAATTCGTAACACCGAATTAAATGACCACAAACTTGAAGTGCCCATATCTGCACCTGAAGGCAGTCTTTGCGATGTTGCCCTCCATCACCCTCAGTTGGTGATATCTCGACCACATGTCAATCTTGGTGAACCACCCCATCCCTTTTAACTGGTCGAAGAGGTCACCTATCCTCATGAGAGGGTAACAGTTCTTGACCGTTACCGGATTTAGTCTTCAATAGTTTATGAATAGCCTGAGACCACCATCTCCCTTCTTTGTGAACAAAACAAGAGCACCTGTAACACCCGAGATTTTTATGAGTAATATTTTGTTTTTTTTAATATATCATCAAAGGAATCTTTCACTACATACTAGCTTGGCTTACTTTAGACGCAATTGCGACCTTCCTCGATAGCTTGCGTCGTACGCAATACTGAGTTTCACTAAACAACAATATGCTATTAAAATATTATTAAAACTAGCCGTTATGAATAGTAATAACCACTTTTTGAAATTTTATAAATTTTATCTTTCAAAATGGACTTCATTTTTGGATTCGGAATACCGAAATTAGCCTAGGGTGAAATTTTGGTATTTCTCTGAAAACTTTCAATTTTTGATGAATAGTGAAACCACTAAGTGGTAGGTTAAAAACTGAATTTTGTATAAAACTTAATTTTACAGCTTCTCTGAGTGGAATTTAGAAAATCCAAGAGACACGGTTAATATCAAGGACTAAAATGTGGTTCAATGAGATGAAATAATTTTTTGGTGAATAGTAACTTTTTACTTTTTTTACCGCGGTTAATAGTAAATAGGGTAACTAAGGGTAAATATGATATTAATATTACCCTAACACATGTCATAATTCTATTGGACAAGTGTAATTCGACCAAAAACAAACTTAGGAATAAAATATGACCATTTAGGCCCACTTGGATTAGATTAGGACATTTATTATTAATTTATTTAAAGAAGGGTTAAAATAGTTAAAATCAAAGTTTAATAAGTAAGTCATTTTTAATATGGGGTTATACATAAGATAAATTAGACTATAAATCTTCATTAGAAAGCTAAAAATATTTCCTACATGATGGTATTTTATTAAATAATTTAATTTATTTATGACACAATTATGATGCAGTAATTATCTTATTTATGAAATATTGACATAATTGATGTTATAAACACCAAAATAAATGTAATTTGAGACTTTTTATGAATTACAATAATTTTCTAGGTTACTATGATATATTATTGTTGATTTAATCAACTTTGTTCGAACATATAATTCTGTTATGACTTTCACAAAAATCATATATCAAATAGTGTCAAAATTGACACAAAATAGTTTTTAAATCAAATATTATATTATTAATTGTTATTTTATTCCTAAACATCTAAGGATCGGCCAAATGACTTAGATAAGGATATATATACTAATAATAAACAATTTGGGGTTCGTTTGGCATGTTACAGTAAGTGTATTAACCATATAGTGTAAGAAAACAAAAAGACACAGTAAAAGTTAAATTATTTAACTTAGAGTTAATTCTAATTGATAAGGTTAAAATAATACCCTAAACTTGTCTAAATACTATTGGTTGATAGGATTTCGACCCATCCCCACTTTATCTTCTAAATAAGACCCTTTGGAACCATTATAAACCGATTTTGACTTTAATATAAAATAATATTTTGAGATATTCCTAAGGTTCCCCTCTCCTCCCTTATAAAAGGGCACCTCATCCCCCTCCTCCTCACACCAATTTGAGCACTCAAGCTCGGCAAAACCCTGCCATTTTCTCCTCTCCACTTCCCTAGAATAATCCTAGAGGTCCTGGTCTTCTTCAAAGTCCAATCTTAGTTCCCTAAGTGGAGGATTCAAAGAAGCGTTCCAAAGAATAGGTAATATCCATTACCGATCTTTTCAATTTCTTTCTTCTTCAACTTCTTCTTCTTTAGTTTTTTCATGATAAAGTAATAACATCAGTATTACTTACATACTGATATGTTATTATAAATATGAAACAACCCTAATTCACCTTCTATCCATCCTACGGAAAAATGAAATCACCGCGCGTGCGTACGTACGGAATACCGTCTTCACGCCGTAGTGTAATCTAATTTCCACCACCACCTTACAAGGATGGGTATAATGGTGTAATGAGTAACTATTTATGACTATTATAAAGAAATATTGATACAGAAATAATATATATATACTCCAATACAATTCCACGATCATAGGAACGATATCATCACTCGTGCGTACGTACGGAATACCGTCTCCACGATGTGATGCGACTTGTTCTACATGATCATCATTACATAGTAATTATATAAATGAATTGAATGAATAAATATGATATATGTTACACTAATACCATTCTGTATATAAGGTATCTATAACCTTAAAAGAAGAATAAGAATTTATTCGGCAAAACACGCATAAGAACAAAAGGCAATAAAGACTCGAGTAACAAGTAACAATGAAATATTACTAACAAGAAGCTAAGAATATGACCATATATGATATCATATCAATATGTATGATTCTGGAATAAGTCAATAACATTATTTAAACCATTATACAGGAGCTTCGGACACGTACAATGCAAATCATACCTAAGGTAAGGGAAATATCACAATCTCATTTTTATCCGAGATTGTTTATACATTAGTATTTACTGGGGTGTATTTTGTCATCCACATCCATGTTTCATCAATATGTAATATTATTTCTATCCACCTAAAATTGTTTAAATCCATTTTTACCCTTCAGTTAGTTTTTAGTAATATGTATGAAAGGAATCTTTTGTCGTTTTTCGTACGAGGTACTTTTTTGACTTTTCCGACAAAAGTACGAAGAATGTTTTTTTAACTTATACGGCATGAATGGATTATTAAAACATTATTTCCAAGAAGCTTCCTTTACAAGTATTCAAGTTTATTTTTAATCAACTTATTTTAGTTTAAAAATTTATGACATGTTAAGAAGGGAAACGTGTTTTTGAAGTAGAAAGGATATTTTCCTCAAGAATGGAGTTCAAGTATTTTATCAAAATTATTTTCCATCTAAGATAATAAAAGGGTTATGTTTTTATCCCTATTATTACATGGATCTGATTATGTTGTGATGGAAATATTTTTATGAATTCCTTTATCTTATATAAATTGTTTTATGATGTCATGTTGTTTAAGAATCCCATTTTTATCACATGGGTTACGCTATGATGTATGGTTTATGATTATGTGGCACACATAAGAAAGGATTCATAATAAGATGGGTGGGACCTAAATCTCCCTCCAATGCATTGGGTAAAGATTTTATATCTCATGAGATAGACATGGCTGGAACGGAAGGTTATTTCGGTTCAGTGATACAGGACTGAAACGAGGAGTGAACTCGGTTCAGAAAGGGACTTTGTCCACTAAGATAGTCTTGGCAATGAGTCATGAATAACAAGAAATGTTTTTCCATGATTATGTGTGCATGCCAAAAAGTTTCAAGTTTCATGTTATGATTATGGGGATCTCATTTTCACTTCTATGATTTGTTCCATGTTAAGACATTATGATCTCTTTTGCAGGTTATGATTTTCAAAAAGATATGATATGATTTTTATTTCCTTTATTTGCCCTTGCTGAGCATTTGAGCTCACCCTTTTATGTTTTCTTTTCCCCAGGTCAGGAAGATGGATATTAAGTAGAATATGCTAAAAGGGACCCTAGATATGATGAAATAAATGGGAGATACTGTAGAAGATTTAAGAACCAGTTGTTTATGTTTCCTAGTTTCTAAAGACACTATACCTATACGGTCCTTTGTGATTTTGTCATATATTGTAATAAGTGTGCTTCAATTTTGAAGTATTAACAATGTATGTAAAGTATGGGTCGTTATAGTTGGTATCAGAGGAAAGGTATAGTCAACCTTTGGAAACTAGGATGTTAAATCCTTAGTAAGAACCCTAAGGATAAGTCTAAGCATAGAACACAATATTACTGTTTTAGAAATGGCCATGAATACCCTAGGATAAGACCTTAAGTGTGAAATTTTATTCTCGATTATGTGGTTTTCCTATTATAATTAGTGTTGCTCACACTATTCTTCTTGGTTTTAGTCAATGGATGGAACCCGAAGGAACCGTGTTAATGCAGAATGCGATGGGCAATGCAATGATTGTCCCCCTGAGCAACCAAACGATATGGGAGCTGGAATGAAAAATCTTGTAGCCATTCTCACACAACTTTCTCAAGCTATGAATCATGCAGGACTTCCAAACGAGCAAAGGAAGGAGCAACATTCTGTTGAATCCTTCATGAGGCAGCGTCCACCATCTTTCAGTGGGTCTACTGATCCATTAGTTGCTGAACAATGGATTAGTACTACTGAAAAGATATTTTCAGTTCTTCAATGTTCTGAACATGATAAAGTCATCCTAGTAGTGTATCGTTTGGAAGGAGATACTGATCAATGGTGGAATCTTATTAAGAATATGAGGCAAAGGGATGAAATTGAGTCTATGGAATGGGACGAGTTCAAGAACTTATTTTTCAATAAGTACTTCCCTCGTATTCTCTGAACAAAGATGGAGAAAGAGTTTCTTGAACTGAAGCAAAGGGATGATGAATCTGTTGGTACCTATGAAGAAAATTTTACAAGACTTGCAAGGTACGCTTCTGGTATTATTATCCAACCTGAGAGTAAGATCGATCGATTCTTTAGTGGCTTAAAACCAAGTCTTCAAAGGGCGTTAGCCATAAGGGACTTCAATAGCTACGAGGAAATCGTTCGATATGCTCTCAAAGTCGAGATGGAGATTGGAGTAACCCATCAGTCACTTGGGTTTGATAAGAAGAGGAAGATGGAATTCAAAGGAAAATCTAAAGAGCACACTGAAAAGTAGATGAGATTTCCCTTATGCTCAAAGTGTGGGAAGAAACATGGAGGGAGTTGTCTTAAAGGGACAAGTAAATGTTTCAAATGTGGAAAGGAAGGTCATCGGGCATTCGAATGCCGCGACAATGGGAAGAAGATGTCTAATGAAGGAAACAAAGGAAGGGATACATAGAATGAACCTACTGCACTTCAATGTTTCAAGTGCAAGGAGATGGGGCATTATGCCAATCAATGCCCAAATCCAAGGGTTGATGATAATGGTCGACTTCAACAAAATCTTAAGGTTAAAGACAAAGGAAAGTCACATGAAATTTCTATCAGCGATGTGGAGTACGATAACGAAGTGGTGAAAGGTACACTTACCATCCACTCTAAAGTAGCAAATGTTTTATTTGATTCTGGATCCACCCACTCTTTTATATCTGAAAAAGTTTCTAAGGGTATCACCGTATTACCTCAACAATTAGATGTTGAGTTAGCTGTGACAACACCTAATGGCACATCAATCGCATCAAAAGTTTATAATTCTTCTCCGATCGAAGTTTGTGGGAAAGTGCTTCCTGCAAATCTTGTGATCCTTCCTATAGTGGAATTTGATGTGATTCTTGGCATGGATTGGCTTTCTTTATACGGAGCTCATATCAATTGCCAAAGAAGGGAAGTCACATTTCATATTCCAGATCAATCTATGATCATCTATCAATGCAAGGATGAACATAACCTTCCAGTGGAAATTTCTTCCATTTTATGGGTATTGATTCCACTAAATGAAGGTTATTTATCTCAAATGGTTGGTGAGAAGCTCGCGATTAAGAATATGCCCATCGTACGGGAGTTTGATGATGTCTTTCCGGAGGAATTACCGGGTCTTCCACCAAATCGTGAAGTTGAGTTTTCAATAGAACTCGTGCCGGGTGCTTTGCCTATTTCAAAGACACCTTATAGAATGGCTCCAATTGAGTTGCAGGAATTGAAGAAGCAACTCCAAGAGAATCTTGATAAGGGATTCATACTCCCTAGTGCGTCAACTTGGGGAGCACCTGTTCTATTTGTTAAGAAGAAAGATGGATCAATGAGACTCTTCATTGATTATCGAGAACTTAACAAGATCACTATCAAGAACAAATATCCTCTCCCAAGCATTGATGACTTATTTGACCAACTACGCGGAGCTCAATACTTTTCCAAGATTGATCTTCGTTCAGGGTATCATCAATTAAGGGTCAAAAGGGAGGATATACCAAAGACGGCTTTCCGTACAAGGTATGGACACTATGAATTTATGGTGATGCCATTTGGTCTTACTAATACCCCTGCTATCTTCATGGATCTAATGAATAGAGTCTTTAAAGAATATCTTGATCAATTTGTGGTAGTCTTTATAGAAGATATTCTTGTCTATTCAAAGAGCAAGGAAGAGCATGAAGATCACTTGAGAATTATATTGAAGAGCCTGAGAAAGGAGAAGCTTTATGCCAAATTTACCAAGTGTGAATTTTGGCTTCAAAAAGGTGCATTTTTGGGTCACATAATCTCAAAAGAGGGGATATTTGTGGATCCAGCAAAAACAGAGGTTATCGAAAGATGGTCGAGACCAACAACAGTAACTGAGATCCGAATTTTTCTTGGTTGGGCTGGATATTATCGACGTTTTGTAAAATATTTTTCACGATTATCTAATCCACTCACCATGTTGACTCGGAAAGGAGTTAAGTTTGTTTGGACAGAGGAATGTGAAGAGAATTTCAAGGAGTTGAAAAGAAGGTTATCCAGTGCACCTGTGCTCACACTGCCTTGTAGTGGAGAAAGGTTTGTGATCTACAGTGATGCATCCAAGAAGGGATTGGGGTGTGTTCTTATGAAAAATGATATGGTGATAGCTTATGCCTCACGACAGTTGAAAATCCATGAGAAAAATTACCCAACACATGATTTGGAGTAGGTTGCGGTAATCTTTGCATTAAAGATTTGGAGGCATTACCTTTATGGTGAAAGGTGTGATAATTATACTGATCATAAAAGTTTAAAGTATATTTTCACACAAAAGGAGGTGAATATGCGTCAAAGAAGATGGTTGGAGCTAATTAAAGATTACGACTGCTCAATCCATTACCACCCTGGGAAAGCAAACAAGGTGGTAGATGCATTAAGTCGACAAGACCATGCTAGTATATCCATGATGAGGATCACAAAAGATCCAATATTTATGGATTTACAAAGGATGGATCTTGGAATTATAATGGAAGGGGAAAAATCTTATCTTTCTCAAATGAATGTTCAACCATCTATACATGTGAAGATTAAAGAGGCACAGAAAGAAGATGTTGAGTTACAAAAGAAAGTGAGAAATGTTCCTGAATTCAACCTTGATTGTGATGGGATAGTATAGTTCAAGAATCGGGTTTGTGTCCCTACCATCCCCGAATTAAAGAAGGTGCTGCTGGATGAGGCTCATAGTTCTTCATTCTCTATTCATCCTGGAAGCACGAAGATGTATAGGGACCTGAAAGAATACTTCTGGTGGGATGGCATGAAAAGAGATGTTGCTGAATATGTCTCTCGATGCTTTGTTTGTCAACAAGTTAATGCTGTGAGACAGAAGTCTAAGGGGATGTTACAACCATTACCCATACCTGAATGGAAATGGGAAAACATCACTATGGACATTGTCACAGGACTTCCTAAAACATCCAAAGGCAATAATTCTATCTGTTTCATAGTTGATCGTCTTAAAAAGTCTGCACACTTCATTGCTATTAGAGAAGATTTCCCTCTAGATCAGCTTGTCGGGATATATGTAAAGGTAGTGGTAAGATTGCATGGAGTACCGCTTTCTATTTTATCTGATCGGGATCCGAGTTTTACCTCGAAGTTCTGGCGAAGTCATCAGCATACTCTGGATACAGAGTTGAGTTTCAGCACTGCTTATTATCCCAAGACAGACGGTCAGTCTGAAAGAACAATTCAAACCCTAGAAGATATGTTGAGAGCTTGCTCTATGGATTCCAAAGGAGGTTGGGATCAACACCTACCTTTGGTGGAATTTTCTTATAATAATAGCTTTCACTCCAGTATTCAGATGGCTCCTTATGAAGCTCTCTATGGAAAGAAATGCAGGACTCCAACTTGCTGGGATGAAGTTGGGGAAAGAAAGCTATTAGGACCTGATCTCAGTGATGAAATGGCAGAAAAGGTCAGATCTATTCAACAACACATAAGAGCAGCTCAGAGTCGACAGAAAAGTTATGCCGACAACCGAAGAAAAGACCTAGAGTTTGAAGTGGGTGATAAATTGTTCTTACGAATATCTCCCTGGAAGAGGGTTATGATATTTGTAAAGAAGGGGAAGTTGAGCCCTAGGTATATCGGTCCTTTCAAAATACTGGATCGTATTGGAAAGGTAGCTTACCGATTGGCGCTTCCACCGAATCTCTCTCAAGTTCACGATGTCTTCCATGTATCTCTCCTGAGAAAGTACATACCAGATCCTTCACATGTACTCAGCTTAGAAGTTGTACCGCTGGAGCAATATCTTTCTTATGAAGAACAGCCGATAGAGATTCTGGATCGTAGCGAAAAAGTCCTACGAAACAAGACCACTCGATTGGTGAAAGTTTTATGGAGGAACCACCAACTTGAAGAAGCTACATGGGAGCTTGAGGATATTATGAGGGAGAAGTATCCTCATCTATTTGTTACAAAGTGAAGAATTTCGAGGGAGAAATTCTTTTTAAGGGGTGTAGAATGTAACACCCGAGATTTTTATGAGTAATATTTTGTTTTTTTTATATATCATCAAAGGAATCTTTCACTACATTCTAGCTTGGCTTACTTTACACGCAATCGCGACCTTCCTCGATAGCTTGCATCGTACGCAATACTGAGTTTCACTAAACAACGATATGCTATTAAAATATTATTAAAACTAGCCGTTATGAATAGTAATAACCACTTTTTGAAATTTTATAAATTTTATCTTTCAAAATGGACTTCATTTTTGGATTCGGAATACCGAAATTAGCCTAGGGTGAAATTTTGGTATTTTTCTGAAAACTTTCAATTTTTGATGAATAGTGAAACCACTAAGTGGTAGGTTAAAAACTGAATTTTGTATAAAACTTAATTTTACCGCTTCTCTGAGTGGAATTTCGAAAATCCGAGAGACACGGTTAATATCAAGGACTAAAATGTGGTTCAATGAGATGAAAATAATTTTTTGGTGAATAGTAACTTTTTACTTTTTTTACCGCGGTTAATAGTAAATAGGGTAACTAAGGGTAAATATGATATTAATATTACCCTAACACATGTCCTAATTCTATTAGACAAGTGTAATTCGACCAAAAACAATCTTAGGAATAAAATATGACCATTTAGGCCCACTTGGATTAGATTAGGACATTTATTATTAATTTATTTAAAGAAGGGTTAAAATAGTTAAAATCAAACTTTAATAAGTAAATCATTTTTAATATGGGGTTATACATAAGAAAAAGTAGACTATAAATATTCATTAGAAAGATAAAAAGATTTCCTACATGATGGTATTTTATTAAATATTTTAATTTATTTATGACACAATTATGATGCAATAATTATCTTATTTATGAAATATTGACATAATTGATGTTATAAACACCAAAATAAATGTAATTTGAGACTTTTTATGAATTAAAATAATTTTCTAGGTTACTATGATATATTATTGTTGATTTAATCAACTTGTTTCGAACATATAATTCTGTTATGACTTTCACAAAAATCATATATCAAATAGTGTCAAAATTGACACAAAATAGTTTTTAAATCAAATATTATATTATTAATTGTTATTTTATTCCTAAAAATCTAAGGTTCGGCCAACTGACTTAGATAAGGATATATATACTAATAATAAACAAATTGTGGTTCTTTTGTCATGTTATTGTAAGTGTATTAACCATATAGTGTAAGAAAACAAAAAGACAAGGTAAAAGTTAAATTATTTAACTTAGAGTTAAATCTAATTGATAAGGTTAAAATAATACCCTAAACTTGTCTAAATCCTATTGGTTGATAGGATTTCGACCCATCCCCTCTTTATCTTTAAAATAAGACCCTTTGGAACCATTATAATCCGATTTTGACTTTAATATAAAATAATATTTTGAGATATTCCTAAGGTGCCCCTCTCCTCCCTTATAAAAGGGCACCTCCTCCCTCTCCTCCTCACACCAATTTGAGCACTCAAGCTCGGCCAACCCCTGCCATTTTCTCCTCTCGACTTCCCTAGAATAATCCTAGAGGTCCTGGTCTTCTTCAAAGACCAATCTTAGTTCACTATGTGGAGGATTCAAAGAAGCGTTCCAAAGAAGAGGTAATATCCATTACCGATCTTTTCAATTTCTTTCTTCTTAAACTTCTTCTTATTTAGTTGTTTCATGATAAAGTAATAACATCAGTATTACTTACATACTGATATGTTATTATAAATATGAAACAACCCTAATTCACCTTCTATCCATCCTACGGAAAAATGAAATCACCGCGCGTGCGTACGTACGGAATACCGTCTCCACGCCCTGGTGTAATCTAATTTCCACCACCACCTTACAAGGATGGGTATAATGGTGTAATGAGTAACTATTTATGACTATTATAAAGTAATATTTATACTGAAATAATATATATATACTCCAATACAATTCCACGATCATAGGAATGATATCATCACAAGTGCGTACGTACGGAATACCGTCTCCACGATGTGATGCGACTCATTCTACATGATCATCATTACATATTAATTATATAAATGAATTGAATGAATAATTATGATATATGTTACACTAATACCTTTTTGTATATAAGGCATCTATAACCTTAAAAGAAGAATAAGAATTTATTCGGCAAAACACGCATAAGAACAAAAGGCAATAAAGACCCGAGTAACAAGTAACAATGAAATATTACTAACAAGAATCTAAGAATATGACCATATATGATATCATATCAATATGTATGATTCTGGAATAAGTCAATAACATTATTAAACCATTATACAGGAGCTTCGGACACGTACAAAGCAAATCGGACTTAAGGTAAGGGAAATATCCCAATCTCATTTTTATCCGAGATTTTTTATACATTAGTATTTACTGGGGTGTATTTTATCATCCAGATCCATGTTTCATCAATATGTAATATTATTTCCATCCACCTAAAATTGTTTAAATCCATTTTTACCCTTCGGTGAGTTTTTAGTAATATGTATGAATGGAATCTTTTGTCGTTTTTCGTACGAGGTACTTTTTTGACTTTTCCGACAAAAGTACGAAGAATGTTTTTTTTAACTTATACGGCATGAATGGATTTTTAAAACATTATTTCCAAGAATCTTCCTTTACAAGTATTCAAGTTTATTTTTAATCAACTTCTTTTAGTTTAAAATTTTATGACATGTTAAGATGGGAAACATGTTTTTTAAGTAGAAAGGATATTTTCCTCAAGAATGGAGTTCAAGTATTTTATCAAAATTATTTTCCATCTAAGATAATAAAAGGGTTCTGTTTTTATCCCTATTATTACATGGATTTGATTATGTTGTGATGGAAATATTTTTATGAATTCCTTTATCTTATATGAATTGTTTTATGATGTCATGTTGTTTAAGAATCCCATTTTTATCACATGGGTTACGCTATGATGTATGGTTTATGATTATGTGGCACACATTAGAAAGGATTCATTATAAGATGGGTGGGACCTATATATCCCTCCAATGCATTGGGTAATGATTTTATATCTCATGAGATAGACATGGCTGGAACGGAAGGTTATTTCGGTTCAGTGACACAGGACTGAAACGAGGAGTGAACTCGGTTCAGAAAGGGACTTTGTCCACTAAGATAGTCTTGGCAATGAGTCATGACTAACAATAAATGATTTTCAGTGATTATGTGTGCATGCCACAAAGTTTCAAGTTTCATGTTATGATTATGGGGATCTCATTTTCACTTCTATGATTTGTTCCATGTTAATACATTATGATCTCTTTTGCAGGTTATGATTTTCAAAAAGATATGATATGATTTTTATTTCCTTTATTTGCCCTTGCTGAGCATTTGAGCTCACCCTTTTATGTTTTCTTTTCCCCAGGTCAGGAAGATGGATATTAAGTAGAATATTCTAAAAGGGACCCTAGATATGATGAAATAAATGGGAGATACTGTAGAAGATTTATGAACCAGTTGTTTATGTTTCCCAGTTTCTAAAGACACTTTACCTATACGGTCCTTTGTGATTTTGTCATATGTTGTAATAATGGTGCTTCAATTTTGAAGTATTAACAATGTATGTAAAGTATGGGTCGTTATAGCACCTCACAGTGATGAACTGGGCCAAACAAAACCCATCTTCATCAGATCATCAATCTGGATCCGCAGCTCCCATAGCTCCGAAGGTTCCCTCTGATAGGGGCCATCGAATTCAGATGGGCATCAGGTTTCATGTCTATCCCAAACTCAATATCATGTCATGGGGGTAGAGTCGTCACCTCTTCAGGTAAGATGTCCATAAACTCACTGATGATCCCTGGGACTTCCACCATCACTGCATCCACCAACTCCTCTAACAGCTCAACTAACAAGGAAAGAATGGGTTCCTCTTGCCTACAACTCTTCTGGAAACCCCACACATCGATAAATGTAACATGTCGGCCACCCCTATTTGAAAACATGACCCTTCCTCGAAAGCAGTCAATGAGGAAAAATACAGATAATAGCCAGTCAATGCCTATTATAACATCATATGGATGTATCTGCAACAGTAGAAGATCCCTGACTGACTGTGGTGGCTCTATAATCAGTCTAATCCCCTGGAAAACATAAAACAAGAGAGTCTGACCTCCAACTGGTGTGCTCATCAACAGGGTAAGTTGAAGTCTCTCAGTGTCTAAACCCATTGCACGGTTCAGATTGTGTGCAACAACGGAGTGTGACTATCCTGTATCGAACAAGGTTTAAGCTGGGAAACTAATCAATCTGATCGTACCTCGAACGACCTTTGGTCCAACTGGAATTGCTGCCTTTACGGTGTGAAATTCCCACGCCTGGATCCTCTACCTCTCGGCTGTCAGCCACCTCCCTAACCATGTCTGGGTTGAGGTCCCTGAGGAGCGCCCTGAGGTTGGCCTCCTCCTGCAACGCCTTCCCTCATAGGATTGTGAGCTCGGTGACCCCCTTGTTGCTGAGGTGGGTGTTGAGCCTACCCACCACCACCACACTGCACTATATCCAGGAACTGATTCCGAATGTGCCTAGGGATTCCACAGATGAGGCATCTCGGTCCTAGGCTCAAAAGGAAATAACGAGGGCCAGGAGATCGAAACTGGAACTACTGAGGCCTACTTCATACTGGTCGAAACCTAGAGAGTCCTGATGCTGGATGCCTGCTACTGACGACCTTCTACTTTGATGATCCAAACTAAATTCCAACTCGCGATACACCTCCCAGCGTGTGCATCCTCTCCACCACTTCAGATTTGTTCTGGACCTCCAAGCACATCGGTAAGGTAAAGGGAGAAACAATATACAGGAAAGAAGGTCTAAGCGCCTCCTCCAAACGTCTCGCCCGAGACTCCTCACCCGTAAAGAGGTCCAGAGCAAAGAGGAGGATATCCTTGAACATGATACACTACTCCCTTATTGACATGATCCCCTGCTGGAGGGAGATTAGCTCATGCCTCTTCTCAGCCTTTATCATGGAAGAGAGGAATTCCTCCTGGAACACCATGTCGAAATCAGTCCACCTAACGTTATCCTGCATCTTCTCCCCAATGTAAAGCGTCCACCACTGACGCGTTGCTCTGCATATAGATTACATCCAAGGAAACCCAGTACTCCGTCGTAGCATGGATCAAGCTAAAAGCTATCACCAGCTTCTCTTTCCAGCTCTCTATCTCCACGTATTAGATGCTACCCTCGTACATTCTGAGGGTCTGCCGCTGAATGACACGAAGTGTCCTCTGCAACTGATCGTCCTCCTCCTCTCGGTCAGCCATTTTTCGATCATCCAAGTCAACCACTTGGGCCCCAATTTCCCAAACCACTTGTGGCCATCTCCCAGGAGCCATGGCTTTAAGGTAATCAAGGAATGACTATGCCCGAGTAGTGTAGAATATTGTTCATAAATTTACGTAGACATATTATTCAATATAAATCCCAAACACACCCATGAAACACCGGAACACAAGTCATTATGATGCATGTTCCAGTCCTAGGGTCTCTACCCTACAATCATTTTAGCCTCACTTGGCCGTTCGGTAGGTCCAGAGTCCTTGCATCGGATCATCGGGGGGCCCTAAAATCCCTTGTCCTAGCTAGTCTTCCCTGACCAATTTCACGCACCGAGATCATGCAACACTGTTTCCCTACAATCTCATACAATCCTCACTATGCCTAATCCCAGAATCCATCCTATCTCTCAACCTGCCCAGCTCTAATACCATTCTATCATGACCTGCCTTAACTATGATAAGGGAAGAGACATCAGATTGCTAGACCCTTCCTTCTTCATGTTGAAGGAGTGATAATGACCCCCGAGACAAGCATTCAATAGGTCCTGGAGTGGCGACAAGCACCAAGGGTAGAGAATCACACACAAGATGGAAGACATTCCACTTTTTCATTTATAGGATCGAGAGATAAGATAATAAAACCCCACAACAGAAAAACTACATGTAAAAGTAAAACAAAAGAAAACAATTCACATATGCATGTTAGAAAAGTAAAATCCAGAAAATACATGGAAACTACAATGTTAATGTTACCAAAAGAAAATAAAAAACCCCATAACTGCAATGTCCCAATGCCTGAGGTAGTATGGCCCTGCATGATCCCTTAAATCTACCTAGAAACCTGAAAAATGTTTATATACGTAGGTTGAGCATATAAGTATACTCAGTACGGAAAACCAAAGACTCTTGTGCACAAGTGAGGAGGCATCTGAATGCCCCAAGAAATAGGAGGGAACCAAAGCACCTAAAAAGGAAAACTATCCACCTGATCTTCACCAAGGCACACTCCCCAAATAAAACAATTCAGGTAAAGTATAGTAATATCACACCGATAATTGGGTACCCCATGCCAATTTCCCACAGGTTATTGAAGACATCCAACACATAACACCAATTCATCCATTCTCACCGCAGTCCCACTGCCACACCACGCCCGCACACACCTACGCCACAACCATAGATCCTGCCCATAGCCACCTGGGCCACAACCACCATGCATAATCACACCTACCAAAACCTGGGTCAAAACAACTCCTGCAATGCCCGAAGACACTTGGGCCTCATCCCGAGGACAATTGGGAATCAAAACACCCACAAATAAATGGGCCAACCATGACTACTACCCTTCCTGATGATTAATGGGCTAATAATGGACTTCAGGCCATCACAGCCTGCCAGAAGAGTCATGGGATATTCGGGAAAGGGAGCAGAAAAAGAGCTAATAACCAGCCACTCATAAGAGTGTTGGGAAAAACACCTTCCCCCATGAAATGGGGGTGTTTGGCAATATGTACTCAACATGGGTGGGGCGCGAACAAGAACCATAAAAACTACAAATATATGTATAGGTAAAAAGTTCTCATCCCAACCTAGGGGTTCCAAAACCTAATTAAAAACACCCTCATTACTATTCATTCGTAAAACAACATCACATCACTCACGGCCATGTCACAACTCATTCCCATAACTAATTCCCCATTTAACCCATTCTTGTCTTCATGTTCAAGTGATCCCATTTATGTAATGTCATGCACTATTGGGCAACTATCATCTATAACCGCAAACAAAAAAAATAGAAATAGCCAAACAACAATTTAATCATTAACACTCGGTTATCTTGTAAAGTCACAACAACATAGGGATAAGTAAGATCCCTCAATGTACTGGAACCAAACCAAACATCGTGATATTTCCCCACACTATAAAATAATTCTATGTGAGATCCATCCAAGTATTAGAACCGAAGTAGGCTTCAAGATATATCCCCACATCTCCAAAACCATGAACAAATGATATACCAATAGTAGAGGATTCCACCCTAATTCATATCATAAGTCGAGAAACAACACAGTTTTAGACTCACAACCAAGAGGATCCCATTGTCACCCACATCACCCCATAGGCAATCAAACATAAAAGCACACCTACTACAAAAAAAGAGTAGGGAAACTTCCAGGGTCAATCAATTTATTCATTATTTTCATCTTTCTATTGGTTATCCAGGGTGACCGCACATGGCTTTACAATTTATGGGTATCCATTTAATCCACTGAGTTTATGTGATTAACCAATTTCCATGTTATAGTCATTTAAGCATCACATAAGGAATGGGATAATTAATGTGTAAGTAAATTCCACTAATGATCATGATTTTCAGTGAGTATATCCTAATAGTTCAATACATACGCATCAAGGAAGAGAAGAAAAATAGAATCAAAACACATGTTCACACCCCTTCCCTTCATTATTTTAAGTCTTTTTGTTATCTTCATTATTTTTTGGTTTCACCCACTCCAACAGAAACAACAGCTTACCCACCCCACAAGATACACAGAATGGAGAGACGAAATAAAATCCCTACCTAATTGATCAAGGATCGATGTTTTTCTCCACACACCAAGAACATGGGATGCACGGCTTGCATGGGAGGAATTATGTGGACTCTAAGAGGTGCAGAAAGCTCCAACATAGGCACACCATATTCCTCGGTAAGAGAGGAACTCCAGGTGCACTAGGAAGGAGGAAGAAATCCAGCCGAGAATAAAAAAAGAAGAGACTCTAGCGAGAGATATAAATAAAATATCCTACTGTTACAGTATATGTAATTTTGAGGGCCAGGAAATTCGTTTCATGTTTTTCTACATGGGTGTGTAGTTTCACACGATGATATTAAGGTTTTATTTAATACCCCCCATCGGGAATGTTTTTTGGGATTTTTAGGAATTCATTAAGGGCTTTAAATGGCCATGGGGTCCAGGCCATTACATATGTTTATTATGAAGTTTCTATATCTATATTGGATTTAATGATACCATATAGGTTATCACGCTTCCTAAAAAATAAAAATTATATTTAATTCCTAATATGAAAGGGTTAGAAGACAATAAGAAACAATAATTATTAAGAAACTGTCATATAAAACATTAATTATTTCCCACCCAATAAACATAAACTTAAACTCTCCAGATTAATATGTTGAATTTCCATATAAATATAGATCCATAGAAAAAATTATAAAAAATCATTAAAAATAATAATTATAATATCAATAAAAAATCAATAATGGATAATTTGTTTAATAATGGTTTGATTCATTTGATGATTAGACATACCATAAAAATAGCATTAAAAATATTTTAGAAAAGTTATAGCTTTTCACATTGAAACATTGTTTAAACAAAAATATTTTAAAAATTTAATACCCTTATATTTTAAATAAATTTAGAAAATATCTAAAATATACATTATATCAATTTTTTCCATGTCTATGGGAAATTTCATTTCTTACCATATGAATATTTCATTTATATATTTGATAAAACAAAACAAGTATTGTTTGTAAAATTAAATAAAGATTCCTTTACGAAAAAATTTATATTTAAAAATTAGTAAAAAGTTATAGAGTTTCGTGCTTAATTAAAAAAACGGTGTTGTGTGTGTTATAATATATCTTAAAAATTGAATTTATTCAAAAATAAATAAATCATAATGTATTAGAATTTCATAGGCCATTATTTTATTCAGAAATTATTTGTCTGGTAACTTTATATTGATTCTCATCCATTAAATCCATATTTTGTTCCAATAATATATCATACAAATATTTAGTATGTTTTCCCCAAGATACATTATCTATACTATTCTTATCAATATAAAAATTATTTTTATGATATTCATAAGATAATAATATTATGTCATGTTTATGTAATAAAAAAAATCTATTTTTATGGACTTCTTCAGACAGGATTTCATCAGGCATTATCTCATAGAATCTATTCATCAATAAACATAAAATATAAAATTTTATCAAAACTCATTCAATTTCTTCTGTAGACCTTCTATTTATAAACCAGTTATGTAAAAACCAATTTCTCCCCAAATGGAATTATATAAACATATCATTCATTTGAACAAACTAAAAAGCATCCCAGCTCTATAAAATCATGAAAAAATATTATAAATTGATCTGTTATACAAATTTTTCCTCATTCTACATTGGGAACTTCGTTCTAATTTTATCTTAAAAAAAATTCTCAAAATTTTACAAAAGATAGTAACATGAGAATTCATGAAATAATAAATGTATTAATATAGGATAAAAAAATAATATCCATGTTTTTATCAGAAAGTTTTTACATCAACAATTTATCAATCATTATTTCACAACATTGTACCATATTAAATGTTCATATGATAATCATTCTTTGAAAACATCCATGTGAAATTTGGCACACCCAATACACTTAGTTATTATCCGATTTTACTTTAATCTCCATTTGGAAAATGAATCTATTTTTCCTAGAAAAAAATTTATAATTGTAATGGAAATTTCTTGGAATGAATAAAATGGGATATGAAACATTTTTATCATAAAAATTTAAATAAATCTCCTTCATAAAAACGTCATGCATCCTCAAAAACACAATCATCCAACATGGAACCAATTATTACCCTTTTTGATTATTTTAAAACCAAGAACATAAATAAAAAAATCTTTCTAACTCATAATATTTATTAATTATAGAGAAATTATAAGCCTATGTGAGAGAAAATAGATTTATAAAACATCAAGCAATGAATATAAATCCATTTTTTCTATAAGTAGTGAATTAAAAAATTAAGTCTTAACAATAGAAATTTCATCACAATTTAAATTTTTCATAAATGAAAAATTATTTCTATATCTAGTTTAAAACTGTTAAAATATTTCAAACATGAAGAAATCACAACCCTAAAATTATAAGAACTCTCCCATAATACAAGCATTTCAAAAAGGTTAAGGAACATACCAAAAGATAGATATATATATATCATAACATTTGTATCCAATGAAAACACTATCCAATGTAATAATGAGAGTGGGTATGGGATGATATACATTAGAATTTATGTGAGGGAGAATCTCCCGGATTTTGATCATCATCTTATAAATAGATTACTTCAGAAATGGTTTTGTGAATATAATTTCCACATTTTATATTTTCAGAACAATCAAGAGAATTACATAATTCATCTCCACATTCTATTCGATAATGCTATATTTGATATCAATTTTCTTTAAATGATAACGATGTACTATTATTTTAGCGAGACTAATAGAAGTTTTATTTTAAAAACCAAGAGTATTGGTAACTCCACTTTTTTATACACCTCTCCCAACTATATCTTCATCAACATTAAATTTCATACTTATTTAGTGGTTTCCACATATTCTAATTCATCCATAATGAGACTCAGTAAATTTTTTTTCCTTCTTTTCTACATTACACAAGATTCCCCTTGAAAGGAATTACCACCAAATGTGGATCATCTATCATCAACACGTACTATCAAATAAAAAATTATATAACCAAAAGAATTAATATCTCGTGAGATTACATATTTTATTGAAAAATAATTTTTTTCATTTTATATATTTGATAATAATATATACTATCATGAGATGAGATTATTTTGTAAAACATTAAACCATTCACATAATGTAGAATCCAACAAAAAATCAATCCTTGAAGATGATAGACATTATTAATTTCCATCCAAAATCATAAACATTAAAGGATACAATTACATTCCATAATCATATTTAGATAATATAGTTCCCCCTAAAATTATTATGGAAACTATCTTCAAATATTTTATTCAAATATTCTGGGAATGTACATTGGAATTCATATTTGATATTATAAAATATATTTATAATTTTTTAATATTTATAACACAATAATATATATTATTTATCAATGAATAATATTTTAAAATAAGTTCTTAATCCACATTAAAAAATTTATCATGTTTTAATACCATTCACTATAAATATAATATCTTCAATGTAAATAATGATTTTGAGGGAAAGAGAATTTTTTATTTTCTTTATACATTATTATTCAGTCTCCCATTTTTACATTTTATCTTCTATAAAAAAGCATACAATAATGAATTCAATGATATCAATGCATTATTCAAACCATTAAATTGTTTCTCAAACTTATGCACTTCACATTAATCATTTACAGCCAAGAATAAGAATATAAAATCAATATAAAAATCTCCATAAAATGTTCATTAAAAAAATTTCACGTTAAATTAATCTAAAATAATTTATACCTCCATTTTTTAGTGATCTCCTGAAATATTTTGATAGTTTCTATTCCTTAAAATAGAGAAAAGAATCATTTAAATCAATGCAATCAATTTTTGAGTATCCTTTACAATCCTATTGTTCCTTGAATATTATCACATCACCATGTACATTCAACTGGTTTTGGAGAACCCATATTTTAAAAATAATATTTTTATTATTTGGGTTTGGTATTTGTTCCCATGTATCATTATTCAAAATTTTAGCCAATGATACATTCATATAACCAATCCAATTTTGATTGTAAAAGATTAAACAAAATATTTGGGATTAACTGTTGAATAAAACTGATTTTTTGAAATTAACATTACCATTCTTTATGTTTTAACTTATTTTTTAACATCAATGAAGTTTCAATATGCCACTTGAATAACCATCCTAGGATGAGGTAAATGAATAAAATTATCATAACATTATAAAGAATATTCAGAATCCTCACCTCATTTAACATTAGCATCTTTACTGTGAATAAGAACATTTTCATAGTTCTCAACTATAAAAATCCCATTATACCTTTATTCCACATATTTTTCATTATGTAAATAATTCTTATAAAATTGATTATGAGGTATAAAATATGTATAATATGTTTTGATTTTTTTCAGTATTATAACTTTTTTCGACGACATTTCATATAATTTAAATGAAATGATTTATAAAATCATCTCCAATCAATCATTCCACAATTTAAACCCTTAATATTTATATTTTGGAGAATTCCAAAAATATTTACGAGTTTTAAACATAGATTTTCATTGTAAAATATTTTAAAGGAAGTCATATCATAGTTTAGTCTATAGTAACATCTATTCTAAAATAATATACTACACCAATAGCATGTGTATGAAAATGATGAGAAGCATCATCTTTGATCAATATTGTTTATTCAATCTCAACAAAACTTCATTTTTTGCAACATAAATTTGCTAATATTTTTATTGTTCACTAAGTTCACGAGTGACTAATTATTTTATGTATAATCCCTAACATTTTCATTTATTTATCTTACACCATTATCATTTTGTATCTTTTTTCACATAATATGCATATTCCTTTTATTATCCTCTCTAAAAATTCATAATCATTTTCATAGGACCTAATATATGATTCAAATACATAAATCACATAATTTGACTAGTTTATTCAATGAAGAAAATTACTTATCATAAAATTTTATATTGTTTAAAAAAATTCAACAAATTATTGGTTTCAATCAACTCCAAGGGATGGGTTAAATATACCTCAACATTTTTATTAACTGATTTTTCAATATTCCCATTCTAAAAAATAGAACAACACTAATATATCATTCATGTCATGCCTGGAATATCATCCTTACTATATCTATTTTTTTGATTTATAATATTCCATTGACACATGTATCCTAATATATTACACTCAATCTAATTTTATTCCATCTCACTCCAATAACATGATCATTCTACATTTCCAAATAGAAATAAGTTAACCTTGGTTCATTGTCCAATAATAAAAATATTTAACATCTTCTATGGTTTAAAAAACCATATTTTTTTAAAAAAATTATTAAATTTATTATAATGTTATGAAAAACTAAATATTTGTCTTATCGTTCATCATAAAATAAGTATATTTTGGATTTGAACTTTTTTTAGAAGAATTTTAGATCCTAGACCATAGGTTCTAAGTGACTCATCATTTTCAAAAGACATTGTTTCTTTTATGAAATCATTAAAATTATTAAATAGACTCAATTATCCTATTTTATGTCGAAATTAAACATTATCCTATATCCATGGTGATTCTCCATTTGTATATTTGATAGATTTTTCAACAACGAGATCATTTTACATTCATTTTTATTTCGTTAGATCAAACTTTTGAGATTTGTTTTAAAACATTGTTGCATTGGTAGAAAATATTTATTTTCCTGGAGTCTAAATTTTACATATCTCTAAAAATTGATTCTATTTTATTTATATATTTATAAATTATCACTCCAAAATTCTCAGATTTATTTATTTGAATGTGTTGACTCCCTTACAAACTCTACCACTAATTTATCTCAAAATTAATATAATGTTATCAGTTAAACTCACATGTATTTCCAATATTTAAAATTCCAAAAATATACTAGAAAAGACCAGTGAATGAATATTTACCTTAGAAACCTCCATACAGTCTTGTGTTGTGAATTTTATTTCAATTAACATTTTTATTTTACATATTAGAACATTTTTATATCTCATTGGGTTCTTTATATTAAAATTATTTATTCCACAACATTTATTCCTTCATTGAATCAATATAATAACTAGTAGTAGATGTTTTTAGTTCAACCTTGATATTTTAAAATAATTTTATTTTTAAAATTTTATTGTTATGGATAAATATATAGTATTTTAAAATTACTATTTCTTCTCAATAACATCATCATTCTTAGATTCCTTCATATATATTTTTTCATGATTCAATTCCTATTGAAACATTTTAAAATATTCAACATATTTAGTAACTGATTAAGAGTAAATTGTAACTCCGTGATCATTTTTTGAATGGTTTTGTTTAACAAAAACTAATTATCCATCCTTAACTTCTATCTTTACTACTAGATTAATATTGAGATTCATGTCCTTAATAAAATTCCTCTCCATATTATTTAGGTTTTTAGCAACATTGAATTTTCTTCAATAATGTATTTCTTATAATTTTTTGTGGGACATTACTTCGTTGTGTTATTGATGTTCCTTTATAGTATTACAATTGTTTGATGGCATTATTTAAACACTCATACCAAAATAAAATAGAACTGAGTCCATTTTTATTCAGAACTACTCATTTTATCCCTAGTAAAATTTCCATTTTCCACACTAGAAATTATATTTCTCAGGAGAATCATTACAGAATATTAATATTATACATTGTAATATTACTCTTTATCTTCATTATAAAAAAATTATATTCTTTTGGATTTAAAGGATCATTTAAAATTTCCCATGGATTATTATATTCTATTTTCTGAATTATTCATACTGTAATTTATTTACATTAAATGATCTCCATAAGATTATTAATTTTTATTACATAGAGGTTAATTTGAAAAAGAATACCCAAAAATTTTATATCTAAAAATTTCTGATGAATACTATATTTTTTGAATTCTTAAGGTAAAATTATATATTTAAGAAAAAATAGAAAAAACCACATCAAAATTTTCATAAACTTCATCTTATGTGTTAGAATCCAAAACTAAATGATCATCTTAATGTATCTTGGAATTTCATTCTTGGAATAATTTATGGTAATGTCTTGACTATAATTTTCTTTAATCATATTAACATTCTATCTTCTATGTTTATATGTGATGAGAGTACATCATAGATCATACAATGATATTCTTTTAAGATCTCCATTTTCCAATGATGAATCTTTGGAATTAAATTTATCAAGAATAATTCATAAGTTCATTTTCGAATAAGGGTTGAATCCTACAGCTTCTGGCTATAACATCATATGTTTCATTGAAAATATTTTATAATTGTTATGAAGTCACTAAAAAATTCAAATTCAGCAATTTTATGATATTTGTTCTTTATCATCCATATTTTTAACATGGTTAACTTAACATTCATATTTTATTAAAATATGTTCTTCAACATATTCCATTTTTTAAACAAGTTCATATCCTTAATCTGTTTGAAACCCACTTCCACATAATAAAGAAACTACCATGTTTCGGGTTAACCCTTATTTATCTAACTGTATCGTATTAACAGATATAAGGAGAACATATTAATCACTAAATGGAAAAACATCAATAAAAGATTCAATAACATCATTGAAAATTAATATAAGATAATTTAAAATGTATAATTCCAAATATGATAGTTAATTCCAAAAAATAGAAATCTCGTTACCTTTTTACAAATTTAGAACGTCCAATGAATCATCTATTTCGTAAAAAATATTAGTAAATAATAAATTAAGGGAAACTACTTCTTAAAATGTTTGATTAAATAATTATTCACTCAGATGGGGATTTGGTGAATTAATTATCTTATTCTTTTAACGTTTCTTCTTCCTAATGAAACAACATTCACCACCTTTTATAGAGATATGAATTTTTTGAAAAGAAGCATGCAAGAACATCCATATGTAACACAATAATTTTCACGGATCACTACACAATAATAAAATGTAGTACATGTATTTGTTTGGAATTATCCAATCTAACAGAATATATAATAACATAATATTTTTTATGCTGATATAACATGGAAAGAATGTCATTACCCTTAAAAATCATTAAGATCAATACAATAGTGAATATAACTAGTATAAAAAAATTATGTAATAGGGAATTTTTTATGAAATGATAGAAAACATTACTAGTAAGACTATTGTGTTATCACTAAGCTTCTCGTACTCCGTAACATTTTAAGTTCACACTATGTCTTTTTCTCCACTTCCACTCCAAATAGTAGGTCAAAAAAATCTTCCTTGGCATTAGTAAACAACCTCCATCCTATGGGTATTCCATGAAAGTTCATCTAATTGGTTTATATGTAAATCACATTATAATGTCTCCATGTAGGGTAATACCTTACATCTCACTAACTTCTCCTACACTCTACATTATTCAATCTCTATTTGATTCCACCTATTATAAATTATTTCCTAGTGAAACCATTTTAATTATTTTCCATTAATAGTAACATCTATTATAAAAGAATATTCTTATTCTTAAACCAAGTGAATCCTTTATTGGAAACTTATGTATTCAAACACAGGAATTTAGATGTTAATCTTGAATCTATTATTGAAACAAACACCACAATACATTAAAAATTTTGATGTGAGAATAATATTCTAGAATTATACTCATGCCTGAAAAATTTATATAAAAACATTGAATGAAAAATATGTGGGAAAATGAATTTATTTTCCTACTCAACAAAATCAAAATATTATTACTGAATACTCACAAAATCAAAATAAATAATTCAATAGATTTATAATATATTTTATTTTTTATGAAAAGATATATTGAATTATAAATTTTCATCATTCATTTAATATATTACAATATCAATGTTTTTTCCATGTTTTTGTAATGTTAAAAGACTACCTTACTATCATCACTTTTAATATCTTGGTGAAATTTCAATAAATAATATCTATATATTAATTTTTCATATAACATTTTTTGGAAAATGTATGTCTGGTAATTCATTAAAATTTCTTTTGCTGGTTGGAATATGTTTGATGTTCTGGTAAAAAATATTTGTGTAATTTTATAAATTTTCACTAGAATAATTTTTATTATATGATTCCTCATATCATAAAACAAATATATATTATCTTTATATATAAATTATTATCTAACATCTTCATGTAACAAATGAAATCTAATAAGTTGGATATTGGATGATGGGACTCTGTAAGACATCATCCCATAGAATCCTTTCGTTGATTAATAAATTTAACACACATCATATAAAATACATCTTATTTCTTAATTATAACATCATATTATAAATATTATATATATTAATTAAATTATTCTCCCATTGAACATATATAAATATATCATAATTTTTATCTCTTCAAAAAACAATGAACCTTGATAGCTCCTAAAACATGTTTTAATATAGAATTTCTCATATAAATATTTTCTACCCCATTCAACATATGAAAATTCATTAAATTTTTTAATCCAACCCTAAAATAACCATTTTAATGAAGCTAGTAATAAGATATTTTCATAAGACATCAATTTAGGAACATAGGTCAAAAAAGATTCTCTAGATTGTATTATCAATAATTCTGAGTGATTGTCTATTTAGAAACATTGTTTCAAAAATCTTCACCAGAGAAAATATATTTTAGATAAACATTATTCCAAAATGTACCACATCCTCAAAACGCCATCATCATACTTGTTCATGAAAGATTATGTAGTAGTAGGTAAACTGATGTTGAATATTGTTCTTGGTACCCTTGTTCAAATATTTGAGTCACTAGTATATATTTTTGATTCTATTGATGTGTTTTCTAATGTTAGGGAGTATCACTCTAAAAAGAAGGTAGAACTAGATCCCAAAAATTTATAATTACCAATAGATGGAATATATTTAGATTAAAGAGTTTAGGTACTCTACACCCCTTATTTTTATAATCTAATTATATATTCTCATGAAAATTTTAGGAAGGCTGAAATTGATGAATCTAAGGAGTAAATGGTGTTTAAATAAATAATGAAGAAATCCCCACATAGGTTAATGACAAATAAAGCCTTCGAAAAGGGCTTAGTGAGACTATTTAAGGTTATTATAAAAAAAATTCCATATTTATATTCACCAAATATGAACAAGGTTTAATTTTTCTAATTGATTATTTTTCTCTTCTAATGATTATTCCCTCAATATAAAACATGAAATTTGATCCAATCCTAAGATGAATATTTTTCTAAATTCATGGAAAATGGAACAATAGATCACATATAAGGACCTGTCATCAAAAGGTGGGACTACTACATTATCGTTAGTGGAATAACGAGATACTTATATGATGGAATAAAATTTATGGCTACAAGACATCTATGTTGTAGAAGTACCCATCATGGTCATGGTTGAAACTATTCATATCACTGTATGGTTTGTTTTTATATTGTTGAACATTGAAATTTTGGGATCATAATTCCTTAATGATAGATGTTTTTTTATATCTAACTTTATTTTTCATCGTTTCTCCCTTGTACTATTTTCTTTAAGTAATAAATTTTATTGGACCTCAATCCCCAACAATAGATTATATTAAAAAAAACATCCTAATAAATACATATTTCTATAAATTTATAAATAGAAATTTAATTTAAATATAAATATTTATACATATATATAATATATTTTTATATATATAAACCATATGGAAATAATTATATTCCATTTTATATAAAATAAAAATTTATGAATATATATTTAATTATACAAATGTATATATAATGTATATATAGAAATATTATTATTAATGAAATAATATATATTCATTAATTTACGTATTATAATAAAATATAAAAAAACTAATATATATATGATGTCTGTTTACTATATTGACATACCAACATATGTGGATATATATATATATATATACATACAATAATATTTTATAAATTTATTTGAAAATAATTATATAAATATAAATAAATATATGGATAAAATATATGTATCTAAATATATATATATATATATATATGTAAATAGATATATCATAAGAAATAGAAGAAATAAATATGGTTATGTGGTATGGAAATATGCGTACTCATGTGTAAGGGGTGAGTACTGATAACAATATTGTGAGTTTATGAGCATGTTGCAGACTGATTATATTGCTATTTTGACATCACGAGTGAGTAGGGGCAAGGGTTGTGCGAACAATGAAAAAAGTGTTTGTGGGTGGCAGAATTGAAAAATATTTATTCCATTCTAATAGTCCCTAGTTAATCAGTGATATTTTTTACCATTGACAATGGGTATGTTTATCGGTTCTAACAAAGTACTAACAAAGGAACAATTATCAGCACTAAAATGTGTACAAATAACAGCACCCGCTATCATTGATTTTTTAACCTTAATAAAAGTTTACTTTATGAAAAAAAAATTATCAATGATGATAAAAGTGAGTGTATGATAATTTTTATTTCAATATCACCACATTTTTAGCTATGATGATTGTAGTTTTATGGAATTGTAAAATCTGTAATCTATAGTAGTGGTTATAAAAATTGTCTGTGATACCACATTTTTTTAGACCAATAAAATAACATGAAAACTAAAAACAAACTTTATGATGAGTTGTTACATTTTTTCTATAATTTTCCCACATATAATGGGGTCTTTTGTACTTCTCGGGTTATTTGTAAAAGGAAACCTTGAGTTATATAGTTCCATGAAAATTGAGTCTTGGAATAATGTTGTGGAAACAAATGATAACTAAAAATATCATGCATTTAATAGAATGATTTCAATATGAATTTAACAAAGTATTAACACATATTAATTTAAAATAAATAAATAATAGTGAATTATTATTTGAATTATATATATATATATGATGATAAATAATATAGAAAAAATATAAAAATAGTAATTTATTAAAAAAATATGTTAATAAAATTTTATATTTTCATAGTAATAATTACTATATTTAAAAAGTTATATATATTGAAAATTATTTTATTTAATAATAATTATTAGAAACTAATTATTTGTAGCATATTGTCATTAGTTATAAACAATTAAGTAGAACTTTTTGTGTTAACTGATAATAACGGTCACTTGATAAATAATTAACGATTTATATATTAATTATTACAGAGATAATATATATTTAGTAATATATTATATTATATATTTAAAATCAATATTAATTTTTTATAAATTTTTATAATTCATTAATAATTATTCAAAATACATAAAAATATCATTGTTGATATTATTGTAAATAAGCTTTTAATTATTAATTATTATTAGTAAAAACTTATTAAAATTATTTTTATTTAACTTATTATTAATTATTCATAACATTTATTATTTTATAACTGTGAAGTATAGATATTATTTAAAAAATAATTTCAAAATAATTACAGTTATTATAAAATATCAATCTTAGTCATATCACATAATTTTTTTATAAATCAATGGGTTGGTTAATATTTTATAGTGATGAGGAAAATATATACATTTCAATTAAAAAAATTAATGTTTTTATATAAATATTAACGTTATCATTAAGATAATATAATGGATGAAATCAAAAATAATTTAAATTATTAGAAATACTATCAATTAATTAGGGAAATTATTTTTCATCAATGTATCAGATGAAGTATGATCCCATTATTAAAATAATGTATGTGATTCCATTATTGATATCAATAACCACTATGATGAGGTTAATTCTAATGAACATGAGGGGGATCCCCTATATTGGAGGATCCTCAACTGTCTGATGATATTTCTATGAATCATTGATTGGAGGTTCCATTATGATGGCTAGATGTGCACCTAATAATTCTCCCAAAAAATAACCATATTTAAATTCCAATAGATGAGGTATTTATATGGAATGTTATGGATCAGTCATTAAATAATATTTTAGTGGAAATAAATCATCGTATGAGCTCATATATGCAATACCCGAGGAAAAATGTCCATACGATGAAAGTAGAAGAGGATCCAATCGCTATTGGTATACATCCAAAATCATCTATGTCATGTTTTTTGATTGTTCTAAGTCTCCACTTTGAATATTAGAGGCCTAAAATTTAGGCTAGGTTGGTATATAGGTTCATCTGCATGACTCGTCAACAATAATAGCTATTGGAAGATGTTCCTCGGCATGAGCATCCTCTCCAGGAGTAGGAGGATCGTCTACCATAGATGGTCAGTCAAACATATTATCATTTATAAACAAATAAGATGGAATAATTTACCATGATAAAAATTGTATCTTCTTACACAAATACCTCAACCCCTAGGATCAAACATGATGATGTTATTCTCAGGTCAATAATTTTTTAAAAAGACTCAAGTTAAATTATAATATGTATGAAAAACTTACTAATATAAAATTGGTAAATTATGAGATCATGCTTCCATCTATTTTTTGGTGTAGTAAATAATATAACCATTATTTAATATTTGGTAAAATACATTATCTACTATCAAAGATGAAATTACATCAAAATAATTCTATTGTTATGGAACAATACATGTTTATCCTATATTTAGATATATTGTTCATTTCATCATCCCCAATTTATATTTTGTCTCCATGTCATCATCAGGTAATGAAGTGTTACTGAATGTTTGGGTGACAAAGGAATAAATTGAATAATTCCTAAGTCATACATGACTATAATTTATTGGTTCGACTCAACAATATAATAATTTAATAGTGTAACACCAACCCTGACCTCCTCAATACCATTATTATTTTATACAAGAATTTGGTCAAATATACTAAAGAGTGGAGGCCATGTAATCTAAAATGATATGTGAGCCTGATTACCATTTGATGGTTCATGATTTATAGATGAATCATTTCAGTGGTCATTCTTGGAGTAGATTATACAACAAGTTAAGTCCACTTAGGGGTGACATTGTGAAATGGTGTTCCTGAAAACAGAATTCTCTATATGAACATCTTTCTATCCAAAGTTATATTTTAGGAATTGAGTCTGGTCTTGAGGTTGAAAGGAATTAATGCCTCATTAATACCCTCATTCAATAGAGAATACACCATATTTATTGTCACCTAAAAAAAGAGAGAAATTATTATGAGATTCCTAGAGTATATTTGCGTAATTAATTGGGTAAAAATTTATCCTTGATACATGCATGCATTAATGAAAATAATCATGGATGTCAATTAAAAATATACACAGGGATAATGATTCTTTTATAAAATTCCCAATGGTAATTAGTGGTATGTTTGAGACCTACCTTATATATTTACTCATAGAGTATAATCCACTCATGTAGGGAGGGTATCCAAGGAGCCCTCTTACCTCTTTAAATTCATTCCCAATGTTATTTCAACCATGAATAAGCTTTTGATCAGAATGATTCCTAATAAAATTGATGTGGGGGGATTATTATCTTGTTTATAATAGTTCCCTAAAGAAAAAATGGTATCCTTTGATCATTAATATTTTCCTTCTAGGACCATGTAATAGGGGATTGTGTTTTGTCAATACATGATTATTTCTAGGGGTTCTTATTCTTTGAGTGGTTTATAGTTAGTCTCATCATCAACAAGAATGTTGTGGATCCATCGATATTTAATAAATTTAGAAAAATCAACATTTGAAGCCTGAAATAAAAATTCCTTTATAATATTATCAATACTTAGTTATAAAATAACATACATTCCATTAACTCGTAAGAGAAAATTGGTTTCATTAAAGTCAAGACTTTATAGGCGTCTAGTGGAATAACACAAGAGTTGATCTGTGAGATAGAAAATTTATAATCATGGTTCCAATTTGGTGTTCCATGATAATATGTACAAAGAATATTATATAATTGAATATTTTTTCATTACCAGATTTATGGCTTTCATGGGATTCCCAAAGTTGGTTCGCGACCTTTTTTTGGATGTATCTTCTCCCCATGGACTACCATATCAATTATAAGAACAAGAGATGGGTCCTTCATGTCCAATCATGACCTCTGATAAGGATATTTCATTTTCACTAGAAAATTCATTAGGATATAGTACTCATTCATTATACTCCTCACTAATGAAATTAATAGTGCAATCCCATGACCATTCAATATTTGAAGGAACATTTTTTTTCTTTTCCACCTTATTTTTATGGAGGAATCTTTATTCATAGTAAATGGGTTTAAAAACTCTCACATAGGCTTCAACAATATATTTTAGGATTATATGAAACGTATATTCCATTGGGTTACCCATGAATAATGCACCATATTTATTTATAGACTATTCATTGATTATCATGGGAAGAGGATAGAATGTATGTTAAGAATTTATAAAAAAAATTCCTTGTGGATTAATTTGGAGCACCCTTTCCCTAGTAAGACATTATATTTTTTACTTTTATGGGATTATTTTCTTGATAATAAGCCATATTAATAATGTGTGAAATATTTTCATATCCATTGGTTGTAAGATCACCCATATTAAAAATTTCCTTCCATCATTCATGAGGTATGTGTAATCAAATCCTATGGTTCCTGGAATGATATTGAGGAACATTGAAAGGGTATTGACTAGATTCATATGGGACTCTAATGGTGAGAAATGGTTCCACTAGGACTCCTGGAAATTCATGTCCATACCAATGGTTAATGTTGGGAGAAACAATCACTCTATATAAGATCTATGCATTATCTTCATTAAAAGATCATATAGGAGGAAATAGAAGGGAATTAGATGTGGGGAATGTTTATAATGGGTATGTATGGAATGGATAATCAATGTTCAAGGGGGATGGTATCAACTCTTTGGTAGTCTTTTACCACCAACATATTGGTTTATAATCTGTATTCTTGGTGGATTTTGGTATATGTTATGATTATATTTTGGTTCCATAGATGAGATGGTGACACTCTTGAATTCCCTAGGTACCATTCTCCAAGGTCACTTATTATTAGGAAAGCACCCATCCTATTCTAATCTACACCACTCTAAATTGTCAATAGGAATGTATTTATACAGTTTTGATCTTTCCTCAAACTGTGATCTCCTCAACATCATTATTTCTCTTGTGGGAATTTTTTCTTCCAAAGAATAATGGAATGTTAACATGGGAAATGGTGCTATCTCTAAATGGGTCTCTATTATATGGTGAAAATAAATCCCTAAAAAATTTAACATCCCTATTTGAATATTTAGTAATGATGTTATTTTTAGGGTTTGTGATCAAACATAACGAGATCAACATAGCTTCATGATGTTTGTGCTCATGAAATATAAATGAGGAATCCATTGTTCCTCACTTTTTCAGGGGTTACTATGTGACTTATGTTGTGAGTGATTTAGTGTGTTTCAAATGTATAAATCCATAATGAAATTATTTTACTATTTTCTACATATCTATTTATTTGCTAGTTGTTCTATTAAAAAGCATCAGACGACATGGTAAAATCGGTTGGATGCAATATGATTGAAAACTAGATCCTTTAGATACAAAACATGGATTTATGGGAATCCTAGATCACTATTGGGGATGTAGATTTATCCATGAAATCATGAGGTGGAGTTATTATCATTTATTAAATATTGGGATTAAAACATAGACCTCAGAAACATCAAGGTTTGTTATATGTATTTTCCTTTTAACCCAGTATTGAACAATCATGGTAGATATGTTTATTGGAATCCTCATACTGTAGTAATAATACTCCAAACTGATTTATCTAGCATTATTGGTCCTATGAGAGGAGTTTTTTAGTCCAAGACCACATAGACATAGTTGTGATGGATTTTAGAAGTTTCATTGGTCAAGGAAAATTGTTCATGGAAGAATCCCAAACATTATTGAAATTTTTGAGGTCTTTAATTCTATTGATATATGTATTTATTTCACTGAATAGAACTCAATGTTCATAAAATAATATATGAATGGAAACTCCTAAATTACCAAGTCCATCTCCTACAATATGCATATATGTAAGATAAATGATATTACATACCTTAACCTTCACCATTCATGGATGTATGAGAATAAATTGTAGATTTTTCGATAGATATGGGAATCATGGATAATATTTTTGCTAACATTTCTATTCTTGTGTCCCTCCCACATCGATACGATGACCTCATTTGTGATGACCCCTTAGACTTCACTACTTCTGGCCCACTTAGTTGAGTTTCACTTGGTCCTTATATATTTAATTCTTTTTGGCCAATAAATATTTAACACATTATTAAAGATTCTATGAAATTGACTAATCAAAAATGAATATATAAAATTACATTGGAAGGTAGAATATTTTATTAAATGAATTGGTATGAAGCCAAATTGTGTCTCAGTGTCCTGTTGAAGTATTGGGGCAGACTCAACCTATAACTTATAACATAGAAATTTGTAACTATAAAAAAATTATATTCAATAACTCATTGTATCATAAAAAATATTAAATATGATTGATAATAAAATATTCCACAAAATTCATCATGTATCGCATATCAGTGAAGATATAAACTAGAAATAATAGAAAATAGGGAGGGATGTGGTTTCATTCCAATATAATAGTTAGTATTAAACACTCCAAGATCAGTAAAATCTTATTAATATGTACGTCATTATTATATATATGTGTATAACAAGAAAATATATTACCATTTATATTTATTACATTGATCAATTTCAACTTTTATCGTGACAAAAATTATTTATTCATTCATAGTAGAGTGTTCAACATCAATTATCCATCCAATGTGGCACAAGATATATTCATGGTAGTGACACAAAAAAGAATGATCATAATCATTAGTGGATAAATATTTGAAGTTTATTCATTTATGTCATGGGGTGTGGAATGAAAATATTTAATATTACCTAAGTATTGGCTAGTTGATAACTGCAGGTAGTCTCCAGAAGAGAAGTGCATAAATAATAGTCGGTCACATAAATTTTGGAATGAAGTATATGTTCATTTGGAAATTGATTGAGTTTACTAAGAAACAATGAAAAAAAATTGAACACAATTTATGGGGATTGTGAGGGTTTTAGGGTAGTGTAGAGACCCGAAGCATGACGTACATGGACATTACATTACATTTGCGGTATACTTAGTACATAACAAAAACACACACACAAGGATCGTAATAGTTTAGTGTCTTTGGAAACTCAGAACGTAATCTTCTAATCGTGGTGAAAGATCTTCAATATCTCCCATAAAGATCTTCCCTTTTTTTACCTAAAACCTTTCTTTATATCCTGGGGAAAAGAAAACATAAAAAGTTTAGTTCAAATGCTCAGTAAGGGTAAACAAAAGAGAAATCAATCACATCATATTCATAAGAACATAACTTTTGGAAATCTTAACCTGCAAAAGAGAGCATAATTTCATAACATGGGATAAATCATAGTAGTGAAATGAAATCCCAATAATCATAACATAAAACATGAAACTTTGTGGCATACACACATAATCATAGAGAATCATTTCTTGTTAGTCAAGACTCATTACCAAGACTATCTTAGTGGACAAAGTCCCTTTCTGAACCGAGTCACCCTCGTTTCAGTCTTGTTTCACTGAACCGGTATAACCTACCATTCCAGCCATGTCTATCTCATGAGATATAAAATCTTTACCCAATGAATTGGAGGGAGATATAGGTCCCACCCATCACATAATGAAACCATTCTTATGTGTTCCACAAAATCTTAAATCATACATCATTGCATAACCCATGTAATAAAAATGGGATTCTTCAACAACATGACATCATAAAACAATTCATATAAGATAAAGGAATTCATAAAAATAATTCCATCACAACATAATCAAAACCATGTAATAATAGTGATAGAAACAGAACCCTTTATTACCTTAGATAGAAAATAATTTTGATAAAACACTTGAACACCATTCATGAGGAAAATATCCTTTCTACTTCAAAAACATTTTTCCTTTCTTAAAATGTCATAAAATTTTAAACTAAAAGAAGTTGATTAAAAATAAACATGAAAAATTTTAAAGGAAGCTTCTTGGAAATAATGTTTTTAAAAATCCATTCATGTCGTATAAGTTAAAAAAACATTCTTCGTACTTTTGTCGGAAAAGACATAAATACCTCATACAAAAAACGACAAAAGATCCCTTTCATATCATTTACTAAAAACTCACCAAAGGGTAAAATTGGACTTAAAAAATTGTAGGTGGATGTAAATAACATTTCATATTGAGGAAACATGGATTTGGATGATAAAATACACCCCAGTAAATGCCAAAGTATAAACAATCTCATATAAAAATGAGATTGTGATATTTCCCTTACCTTAGGTCCGATTTGCTTCGTATGTGTCCGAACCTCTTGTATAATGATTTAAATAATGTCATTGACTTATTAAATAATCATATCCATTTCTATTATATCATATATGGTTCACTTATGACTTTATATTACCCGTTCTTTTGTAAATTTCATGTTAAAGAAGCGTTTTGGGTAAAATCGTTTCATTTATCGTAGGTGTTTTGACTTGTTGTTCTTGACATTATTATTACTTATATCACGATTTACTTACTTCCAGAATATAAAATATGATTTATATATCATATATATTCAGTATATATATATATAATAGATAGATAAATGAAATGAAAAACACCGTTCATGGAGACGGTAGTCCGTATGTACGCATGAATGATGTTTTCCTTTCCTTATTGTCTTGAATGGAAGTAAGTAGATGACATACATATATATATATATACATAAATCCAATAGCTTTTTAACGTCATATATTTCATTATTATTTCTTATATATACTTTGTAATAATTCTTAAATGTTTAACATGGAGAATGAATCTCATCGCGTCGTGGAGACGGTAGTCCGTACGTACGCACGAGCGATGATATCGTTCCCATGTTTGTGGAATTGTGTTGAAGTGTATGTATACTATTTCAGTATCAATATAACTTTATAATAATCATATATAGTTTCTCATTAAACCATTATACCCATCAAATTAATGTGGTGGCGGAAAATAGATTACACCACGGCGTGGAGACGGTATTCTGTACGTACGCACGCGCGGTGATTTCCTTTTTCTGTAGGATGGATAGAAGGTTAATTAGAGTTGTTTCATATTTATAATAACATATCAGTATATAATAAATTTTGATGTTATTACTTTATCATAAAACAACTAAAGAATAAGAAGTTGAAGAAGAAAAAAATTGAAAAAGATCCGTAATGGATATTACCTCTTTTTGACGCACCTTTTCTTAGCCTCCACTTAAAGAACTAAGGATGGTCTTTGAAGAAGACCATGAACTCTAGGATGATACTATAGAAGCGGAGAAGAGATTTTGGCAGGGGTTGGACGAGCTTGAAGGCTCAAAGTTGTGTGAGGAAGAGAGGGAGGAGGTTCCCTTTAATAAGGGAGGAGAGGGGCACCTTAGGAATATCTCAAAATATTATTTTATATTAAAGTCAAAATCGATTTATAATGGTTACAAAGGGTCTTATTTCGAAGCTAAAGTGGGTATGGGTCGAAATCCTATTAACCAATAGTATTTAGACAAGTTTAGGTTATTATTTTAACCTTATCAATTAGATTTAACTCTAAGTTAAATAATTTAACTTTTACCGTGTCTTTTTGTTTTCTTACATTATATGATTAATACACTTACTATAACATGCCAAACGAACCCCAAATTGTTTATTATTAATATATATATCATTATCTATGTCATTTGGACGAACCTTATATTTTTAGGAATAAAATAACACTTAATAATATAATATTTGATTTAAAAACTATTTTGTGTCAATTTTGACAGTATTTGATATATGTTTTTTTGTGAAAGTCATAACAGAATTATATGTTCGAAAAAAGTTGATTAAATCAACAATAATATATCAGAGTAACCTATAAAATTAGTGGAATTCATAAAAAGTCTTAAATTAAATTTATTTTGGTATTTATAATATCAATTATGTCAATATTTCATTAATAAGATAATTACTATATCATCTTTGTGTCATAAATAAATTACATTATTTGATGTCTAAAAATTACAAATAAAATACCAATATGTAGGAAATCTTTTTATCTTTCTAATTAATATTTACAGTCGAATTTATCTTATGTATAACCCTATATTAAAAATGTTTTAGTAAATAAACTTTGATTTTAACTCTTTTAACTCTTCTTTGAATTAAATAATAATAAATGTCCTAATCTAATCCAAGTGGGCCTAATTGATAATATTTTACACTTAAGGTTGTTTTTGGTTGCGATACACTTGTCCAATAGAATTAGGACATGTGTTAGGGTAATATTAATATCATTCTTACCCTTAATTACCCTATTTACTTTTAATCGTGGTAAATAAAAGTAAAAAGTTATTATTCACCAAAAATTATTTTCATCTCATTGAACCACATTTTACTTACTGACATCAACCATGTCTCTCGGATTTTTGAAATTCCATTCACAGAAGTGGTAAAATTAAGTTTTATGAAAAATTCAGATTTTTAACTACCACTTAGTAGTTTCACTATTCATCAAAAATTGATGTTTTTCAGAACAATGCCAAAAATTCATCCTAAGCCATATTTCATATTCCGAATTCAAAAATGAAGTCTATTTTACCAAATTCATAACATAGAAGTTTCATTAATTAATTTCATAATTAAATCCCGCTGTTAAAACAAATAGCGTGTTTTTAAGAAACAATATCTATCAAAATATTGACACTTGATTATGTCTGGTTTAAATGTGAAATTACATCCGATGACCAACATTGTATTAAATTGTAAAAATATATTATAAATATACTTTAAAACCACTAAAATTAATAATTTATCACTATTAATTATTTCGATTAAAAAGTTGTTTTAATTATAATTTAGTAATTTTCACTATTCATCAGAATATGAAAGTTATCCAAAAAGTACCAAAATTTCACCTTAGGCTAAATTCAATACTCCGAATCCAAAAATGAAGTCCATTTTGAGAGCCAAAGTTTCTAAAATTTAAATAGTGGTTATTACTATTCATAACGGCTAGTTTTATTAATATTTTAATAGCATGCCGTTGTTTCGTGAAACTCAGTATTGCGTACTACACACGCTATCGAGGAAGGTTGCAATTGCGTGTAATGCAAGGCAAGTCAAGGATTCATGTTGTGCAAGCTCCTTTTGGTGTAGCGTACAACACAAGACATTAATAAAATTAAAAAGAATAGTTTTCATAAAATCTCGGGCTGTTACATTCTACCCCCATTAAAATGAATTTCGCCCTTGAAATTCGTTGGGGTTATAAATAGTTTATGATTTAAAAGTTTCTTTAATAGAAACCGACATCGTAAAAAGGAATACCAAAACCAATCTTTAAAAACAAAAGTATGAAATGTAATGGTTACCCAAATAAAATAATCACTGGGTTACCACATAGATGAAAATATGGATATGGAAGAGAAATCTAACCATCATGTTCGGATAGAGAGTGGTAGAGAACATTTCTATGGAAAATCCAGCAATCACAAAGCCATAAATTTGTGATGATCTAAGGTACCATCTGATTAATCAGATATAAGATCACTAGGACAACATTTTTGGTTATCAAGATCACTTACCTAAAGTTGATGAATTAAAAGAAATACTTACATGATTTTGGTACAATCTCACTGTTGTTTGTGAATTGAACAATTTCCACTTCATATCATAATGAAATTAAGTTGATTTTGTTATTCGTGAAGCATTAGCAGATCATGTGATATGTTGGGTCATTCCATCTATTTCAAACAAAAGGTTAGCAAAAGTTATAAGTCTATCTTATAGTGAGATTAATCGTATATGGTTCCAAAAATGAACTTATACTTCATATATCATACCGCTTAATAAAATAAAACTAGTTTCTATTAACCAGGGACTTCCTGTAGGCCAGTTGTAGGCAATAAAGGCCAGTCGCACTTCGTTTGTGGGTTCGATTCCCACAGCCTTGTCCGACGCGATGGGTTGTCGCCCGTTCTGCAGGTTGTCCTTTTTCTAAAACTATATTACTATAACATCCCATCAATAATATCGAAAAAAACTTCTATCCTTAATCAATACTAACTTATGTCCAACATAATCCATTACACTCTTTAGTCTTATCCATAATACTGCAGTCTACTCTCATAAAGTAGTGAAAACGATTACCAGAGATTTAATACCATCGTTAAACCCCATATATCATAAGATATGTTTTGTTGGGCACATTCCAAATATTCAAAGTCCTTAATCATGTATTCTCTTGAATACCCATTGAAACTTAGTGAAAACATGAATGCAGTTAAAAGTTAACACTTTCCACATACCAAAATCCTCAAAATTATTTATACTCAAACAATGATATCACTTAGTCCTTATATCAATCATGAGCTCAAGAATACTGTTAAACATTTCGTTTTCTCGTTTTCCCTTTATTATGCGCATAACACATTAGACCAATACATAAATATTCCAATACTTTATGATACAACATTATTTTGGAATCCCATTACATAAACACTTAATCATTCTACCACATCGTTATCATATTCAACATCGCCAATGGTGATCGCATGTGACTTCCCTTTGTCCTTTTCCTTAAGCAGTTGCTCATGTCGATCATCACTAACCCTTGGATTAGGGAATTTATTAGTATAATTCCCCATTTCCTTGCATTTGAAGCATTGAAGTGTTGGTGGTGCGTTCTCTGCAGTGTTTTCTTTATTCACATCATTAGAATCCCTTTTTCTATTACTTCGACACTCAGCTGCTCGATGACCTTCTTTTCCACACTTAAATCATTTTCTAGTCCATTTAAGACAATCTCCACCATGCTTCTTTCCACACATTGTGCATCAGGAAACATTCATCTTCTTTTCACCATTATTCTGATATTTCTCCTTGAACTCCATCTTTCGTTTCTTGTCAAAACCATGAGATGGATATGTAACACCAACTTCCATTTCTACCTTGATAGCACAACACACAATTTCATCATAGCTACTAAAGTCTATTATAGCTAATGCCCTTCGAAGACTTGGTTTTAAGCGACTGAATAATCGATCAACTTTACTTTCAGATTAGATGATAATGCCAGATGCATACCTTGCAAGTCTTGTAAAATTTGCTTCGTATATACCAACAGATTCATCATCCTTATGCTTCAGCTCAAGAAACTCATTTTCCATCTTTGTTCGAAGAATACGAAGGACGTACTTACTGAAAAACAAGTTCTTGAACTCGTCTCATTCCATGGACTCAATTTCATCTCTTTGCCTCGTATTCTTGATAAGATTCCACCATTGATCAGCTTCACCTTCCAAACGATATACTGCTAAGATGAATTTATCATGCTCAGAACATTGAAGAACTGAAAATATATTTTCAGTGGTACTAATCCATTGTTCAGCAACAAGTGGATCAGAAGACCCACTGAAAGAAGGTGGACGTTGCCTCATGAAGGACTCAATAGAATATTGTTCCCTTCTCTGCTCATTCGGAAGTCCAGAATGATTCATAGCTTGTGTAAGTATAGCAATACAATTTTGCACTCCATCTCCCATAACATTTGTTTGTTCATGAGGGAAATCATTGCATTGTCCATTGCATTGATCAACACGGTTCGTTCGGGTTCCAGCCATCATCTAAAACCCAAAAAGAATAGTGTGAGAGGAAAAAATCATGCTAGAGAAAACAACATAATAAAGGGGGAGTAACTTCAATATCTAACATCTTAGGTTTAATTCTATGATCGTTAGCGTAATTCTAGTACTATAACCTATACGTATACTTAACCTTAGGGACATCCCTAGACATACCTTAAAATATCTCTAGGGATCTCACTAAAGTTCTCACATCCTAGTTTCCAAAGGTTGACTAAACCTTTACTCTGATACCAACTGTAGAGACCCGAAGCTTGACGTACATGGACATTACATTATATTTGCAGAATATTTAGTACATAACAAAAACACACACACAAGGATCGTAATAGTTTAGTGTATTTGGAAACTCGGAACGTAATCTTCTAATCGTGGTGAAAGATCTTCAATATCTCCCATAATGATCTTCCCTTTTTTTACCTAAAACCTTTCTTTATATCCTGGGGAAAAGAAAACATAAAATGTTGAGCTCAAATGCTCAGTAAGGGTAAACAAAATAGAAATCAATCACATCATATTTATAAGAACATAACTTTTGGAAATCTTAACCTGCAAAAGAGAGGATAATTTCATAACATGGGATAAATCATAGTAGTGAAATGAAATCCCAATAATCATAAATTAAAACATGAAACTTTTTGGAATACACACATAATCATAGAGAATCATTTCTTGTTAGTCAAGACTCATTGCCAAGACTATCATAGTGGACAAAGTCCCTTTCTGAACCGAGTCACCCTCATTTCAGTCCTGTTTCACTGAACCGGTATAACCTACCATTCCAGCCATGTCTATCTCATGAGATATAAAATCTTTACCCAATGCATTGGAGGGAGATATAGGTCCCACCCATCTCATAATGAAACCATTCTTATGTGTGCCACAAAATCTTAAATCATACATCATTGCATAACCCATGTAATAAAAATGGGATTCTTAAACAACATGACATCATAAAACAATTCATATAAGATAATGGAATTCATAAAAATATTTCTATCACAACATAATCAAAACCATGTAATAATAGGGATAGAAACAAAACCCTTTATTACCTTAGATGGAAAATAATTTTGATAAAACACTTGAACTCCATTCATGAGGAAAATATCCTTTCTACTTCAAAAACATTTTCCTTTCTTAAAATGTCATAAAATATTATACTAAAATAAGTTGATCAAAAATAAACTTGAAAATTTTTAAAGGAAGCTTCTTGTAAATAAGGTTTTTAAAAATCCATTCATGTCGTATAAGTTAAAAAAACATTCTTCGTACTTTTGTCGGAGAAGTCAAAAATACCTCGTACAAAAAATGACAAAATATTCCTTTCATATCTTTTACTAAAAAATCACCAAAGGGTAAAATTGGATTTAAAAAATTTTAGGTGGATGTAAATAACATTTCATATTGGGGAAACATGGATTTGGATGATAAAATACACCCCAGTAAATGCCAAAGTATAAACAATCTCGGATAAAAATGAGATTGTGATATTTCCCTTACCTTAGGTCCGATTTGCTTCGTATGTGTCCAAACCTCCTGTATAATGATTTAAATAATGTCATTGACTTATTAAAGAATCATATTCATTGCTATTATATCATATATGGTTCACTTATGACATTATATTACCCGTTCTTTTGTAAATTCCATGTTAAAGAAGCGTTTTGGGTAAAATCGTTTCATTTATCATATGTGTTTTGACTTGTTGTTCTTGACATTATTATTACTTATATCATGATTTACTTACTTCCAGAATATAAAATATGATTTATATATCATATATATTCAGTATATATATATATATAATAGATAGATAAATGAAATGAAAAACACCGTTCATGGAGACGGTAGTCCGTACGTACGCATGAACGCTGTTTTCCTTTCCTTATTGTTTTGAATGGAAGTAAGTAGATGACATACATATATATATATATATAAATAAATTCAGTAGCTTTATAATGTCATATGTTTCATTATTATTTCTTATATATACTTTGTAATCATTCTTAAATGGTTAACATGGAGAATGAATCTCATCGCGTCGTGGAGACGGTAGTCCGTACGTACGCACGAGCGATGATATCGTTCCCATGGTCGTGGAATTGTGTTTAAGTGTATGTATACAATTTCAGTATCAATATTACTTTATAATAATAATATATAGTTTCTCATTACACCATTATACCCATCCAATTAATGTGGTGGCGGAAAATAGATTACACCACAGCGTGGAGACGGTATTTCGTACGTACGCACGCGCGGTGATTTCATTTTTCCGTAGGATGGATAGAAGGTTAATTAGAGTTGTTTCGAATTTTTAATAACATATCAGTATATATGAAATACTTATGTTATTACTTTATCATGAAACAACTAAAGAAGAAGAAGTTGAAGAAGAAAGAAATTGAAAAAGATCGGTAATGGATATTACCTATTTTTAACGCGCCTTTTCTTAGCCTCCACATAAAGAACTAAGGATGGTCTTTTAAGAAGACCAGGACCCCTAGGATGATACTAGAGAAGTGGAGAAGAGATTTTGGCAGGTTTTGGCCAAGCATGAAGGCTCAAAGTTGTGTGAGGAAGAGTGGGAGGAGGTGCCCTTTTATAAGGGAGGAGAGGGGCACCTTAGGAATATCTCAAAATATTATTTTATATTAATGTCAAAATCGATTTATAATGGTTCCAAAGGGTCTTATTTCGAAGCTAAAGTGGGGATGGGTCGCAATAATATCAACCAATAGGATTTAGACAAGTTTAGGTTATTATTTTAACCTTATCAATTAGATTTAACTCTAAGTTAAATAATTTAACTTTTACCGTGTCTTTTTGTTTTCTGACACTATATGATTAATACACTTACTATAACTTGCCAAAGGAACCCCAAATTGTTTATTATTAATATATATATCATTATCTAAGTCATTTGGCCGAACCTTAGATTTTTAGTAATAAAATAACAATTAATAATATAATATTTGATTTAAAAACGATTTTGTGTCAATTTTGACACTATTTGATATATGATTTTTTGTGAAAGTCATAACAGAATTATATGTTCGAAAAAAGTTGATTGAATCAACACTAATATATCATAGTAACCTAGAAAATTAGTGTAATTCATAAAAAGTCTTAAATTACATTTATTTTGGTATTTATATTAGCAATTATGTCAATATTTCATTAATAAGATAATTAATGCATCATCTTTGTGTCATAAATAAATTAAATTATATGATGTCTAAAAATTACAAATAAAATACCATTATGTAGAAAATCGTTTTATCTTTCTAATGAATATTTACAGTCGAATTTATCTTTTGTATAACCCTATATTAAAAATGTTTTAGTAAATAAACTTTGATTTTAACTCTTTTAACTCTTCTTTGAATTAAATAATAATAAATGTCCTAATCTAATCCAAGTGGTCCTAAATGATAATATTTTACACTTAAGGTTTTTTTTGGTCGAGATAAACTTCTCCAATAGAATTAGGACATGTGTTAGGGTAATATTAATATAATTCTTACCCTTTATTACCCTATTTACTTTTAACCGTGGTAAATAAAAGTAAAAAGTTACTATTCACAAAAAATTATTTTCATCTCATTGAACCGCATTTTACTTACTGACATCAACCGTGTCTCTCGGATTTTTGAAATTCCATTCACAGAAGTGGTAAAATTAGGTTTTATGAAAAAATCAGTTTTTTAACTACCACTTAGTGGTTTCACTATTCATCAAAAATTGATGTTTTTCAGAACAATGCCAAAATTTAATCCTAAGCCATATTTCATATTCCGAATTCAAAAATGAAGTCTATTTTATCAAATTCATAACATAGAAGTTTCATTAATTAATTTAATAATTAAATCCCGCTGTTAAATCAAATAGCGTGTTATTAAGAAACAATATCTATCAAAAGATTGACACTTGATTATGTCTGGTTTAAATGTGAAATTACATCTGACGACCAACATTGTATTAAATTGTAAAAATATATTCTAAATATACTTTAAAACCACTCAAATTAATAATTTATCACTATTAATTATTTCGATTAAAAATTTGTTTTTAATTATAATTTAGTAATTTTCACTATTCATCAGAATATGAAAGTTATCCGAAAAGTACCAAAATTTCACCTTAGGCTAAATTCGATACTCCGAATCCAAAAATGAAGTCCATTTTGAGAGATAAATTTACTAAAATTTAAAAAGTGGTTATTACTATTCATAACGGCTAGTTTTATTAATATTTTAATAGCATATCATTGTTTCGTGAAACTCAGTATTGCGTACTACACACGCTATCGAGGAAGGTTGCAATTGCGTGTAATGCAAGGCAAGTCAAGGATGCATGTTGTGTAAGCTCCTTTCGGTGTAGCGTACAACACAAGACATTAATAAAATTAAAAAGAATTGTTTTCATAAAATCTCGGGCTGTTACAGGTAGTATTCCCATTTTCAATTTAATTATGGCCATACACATTAGTTCTTTTCTAATCATGTTCAATGAAAAATTAACGATTCCTCGATCAAGTTTTATGTCACCCATAGTTTAAGGAAGTAATGGAAACCATTTTTTGTGCATGAACGTACATAAACCATTCCCAAAAAATTAAGAAAAGGCATAATTAACAATTGTTTCTCCATATAAATATAGAATGAAGTCACCAATTTCACACATGTTCCAACGATCTCCAGACAATCACCACCTACCTCAATATCCTTAGTCAAGACAAATTCCACTAGGTAGAGGGAGTTTAATGCTATTCAACCAAAGATATAAAATATTAATAAAAGAAAATACCCTAATAAAATTGCATTAATATAATTTCATAATGCTAAAAATAGATATCATTCAACAGAAAATGAGAGTTTTATATTACATAACAGGACTCTATCATTATAAGAGGAAAACCCCCCTTCCCCGATGACATAAAATATTTAATCCACCATAATAAGTCTAATTAAATAGAATTGGGAAGAAAAGTCATTAAAATACTAAGAATATTAAATTGTGGGATAATTATATGCTCATGTGTGGCTCCACGGTTGATATATCATCCATGGATCATCAGATAGAATGAGATGACTGGAATATATTGAGATGTATTGAGATGGAGTAGATCCACTCCATTAATAGGCATAATTTAATTGAATGGTTGATGTGTTTTAGCCCCAATAAACATATTGATCATAGATTTCACTGTTTTTTTAAATGTTCTTCATAAATATCATGTCCATTTTCTACCAAATTTCAGCATATTTGGACATGAATTACGTTAGTTATTCCCATTTTACTAAGAGAATTTATTCTATCCTTTTAGAATATCTAAATTTCAGACCATCAGATTATCATGTAATAATGACCATAAATAGAGATGATTCATTCATTAGAACCATTAGAAAGATGTTCATAATGTCTGGAATGTCCACCCAAAGAATTTTAGAGTAATTTTTCATGCATGAAACTATTAGGGACCCAACACAAAAAATTTATTGACCTGTTAACAGTTTTCTTGGATAAATTGTGATCTTGTTTTGGGATTCCGTATGGTCGATTAAGCATTTGGTATATTAATATGAATGGAATACCATGTTGTGTTGAAACCTAAGAAAAAATAATTTTATGATTTTGATATAATATATAATATGTTATGATCCAAAAACATAAATAATTAAAAACTGATAAAAATCCAATATATTTCATTTTGACTATTAAGCTCAAAATAACACTGAAATCATAAAAACTGGAAATTAATGTTAAAATAACACTATGGTTTGATTTAAAACTTTTATATTAAATAAAAGTAAATGAAAATATTTTCACAATCAATTTCCCAACACATATCAAATCGAATCATGAAAAATTAAACATCAATTATTAAAGAAAATTCAAAACACATGACCATGAGATCCACATAATCCACACCATGAATCAAAAATAAATCATGCCTCATAAAAAATAATATTTCATGTTTTCTATTTAGATGATTTAATATATATCCACTTAATTTTACAACCCATGTTCTCACGACCCCCACCTCACATGAATTTTCACTCATCTCATAATAATGAATTTTCAATAAGGGGTTTCTCATCAAATCTCATGAAAGAGTCAAAATATGCATAAAATTTCATACATATCCACAAAATGTGTGTCCATGAAATACAATTTCATGGGGAATTTTATGGTTTGTTTTATGTCTTTTGTTTGAAAAGATATATATGTTATAAATTCTTAGGATGAATTAGTAGGTCTTGGTACTTTATGAAGTGAAATGGAAGAATTCTTATTTAAATTCAAGTATGGTTTCCTCCTCACTTAACTTTTAGAAAATAAGATCCTTCATTTTTAAAATTAATAAAATATTCATTTCATTTATTATTTTAAAAGAAAAAATTTCAATAATAGGATATTTTTTAAATCATAAAAATAACAACAATCATTCTCCATTGAGAGCTCTAGAAAGTAAAAACTTCTCTTATCATGAATTCTCTAGACTAGAAACAATATTCAATAGAAATAATTTTTTAGAAGAAAAATAATCTCTTCATCATTTAATTGTCCACCAAATTTTTCACATAATGTTTTATCACACCATAATATAGCTTCCCCAACACTTATGTTCAAGTAGATCATTAAATTAGACTTCAAAAGATCAACACACCTCTCACTATTTTCATATTCCAATAATGGTTGAACATCATTAATTTTTGTTTCATTGATTCTAATTTTAGAAATGGATATAGACATGGATTAGGACTATCAATAAGTGTTTACATTATCCTTCATTTTCATGTCAATGGTTTAATCAAATTTGAATGTAATGGAATCCATATTTAAACTCTATCATGGATGTGGAAATTTTTGTAATAGGACAAATACCATTATTAGAAAATCCTCAAAAGATTACAAGGAAAAAATTAAAAATAATGATGATAATGGCGTTGAAGTACCTTCCATAGAAGTTAGTAATATGTATTCATACCTGTGGCTAGAAGGGTCATTGAACCATTTTCCATCATACCATTTTCTATGTTTCATCCTCGATGTACAATCACTCATTATCATGAGTAGGTTCATAAATAATAATATCACTTCCCAAATCCCTATAGTGTAACCCTCCATGACACTTCTCCTTGCAAAAAAAAATAAAATAATTTGTTAATTTTGAGTTCCTCACCAAAAATAAATTTAGTTTCTAGAAAATATTTCTTAACGTGTAGTGAAATGTAATTATTGAAAATTTAATATGAAATGCAAAATCAATTTGGGAATAAGCATATACTATTTTGTATATTAATAAAATATAATTAAATTTGTATAATTGAAGTACTCACATGAGATTTAAATATATTAAATGTAAAATAATGGATGGAATAATCATTTTTGATTAATAATCAATTCGTATATATTTTAACATATCCAAAATCATTTCCCACCAATTTTTGGCTTCTTATTGTGAATATTTTGTAGCTACTCTGACATGAAAAAACCTTAATCAAAATATTCATATTGTTTGTCAATGGGTGGGGGGGTAACAACAACAGTATGAACTAAATATAGAGGTGTAGATTTTATATGATGGGGATAAAATTCCTTTATAATGTTTGGAGGATCAATTATAAAATCAAATTAGTTTGATATTGAATATTATATATTATAATAATTAAATAAATAAAATATTTATCATACTACATGAATTTTGTTCTGAATTATAATTTTTCGACATTAAGATATGAATTCTTCACATCCCAAATTTATCTCTCTGGTCATAGACTATATTATATCACAAAAAACTATAATCACCAAAAACATCTGTCATAAGTCGTTATCCATTTTCTCTTTCCACTAATATGAAACAAATTTAATTCTACCTTTGTTTGTGTAGACTATTTCAATTTTTTTAGAACAAGGTAAATATAAGAAAAAAATTTATTAGGAAATATTATGAATGAAATTCTATTTACTTGTAGAAATTTTATTTATGTTGATGTTATTATCGAAAGGTATATGATTTATTAGATAAATCTAAATCACAATAACGCCAATAAATTTGATTGTATTGACTCAATCACTTTAGAAGTATTGGAAAAATAAGAAAATTGTTTTGAAATATATTTTGATAGAAACATATGACTATATATATATATCAATATATAGAAATTGAAATGTATCCATGGGTTTTTCTTGGTAAATGAAGACATTCAATGATTTATTCCATAGTTATAAATCATTACATCATTATAAAATTCTCTTTATAACAGGAAAAAACATATAATTTGATTTTTATTAATTTAATGATTATTTAGTGCATTAAAATTTTACAATATAAATCATTGTTCATTATTCTGTTGGAAATCCAACCCTCAGATCAAATAAATAAAACCATTTTTTTATCCCAATTTTTTACATTGAGAATCTAATGATTATTATAAATAGAAACAAAAAAGTTACTAAATAAATAAAAAAAATATTTTATAAGAATATATTTTATCTATTTACACATTCATTGTTAGAATCAGGAGTACTTTTGTTTCTAATAAATTTTATACCTCTTCTATGTGTTCAAATATAATACTCCAATAAATTCAAACAAGACACATTCATTTACACTCTACAGAAAACCCAATCCATTAATTTGAACTCAAAATTTTTCTTCATTATATTTAAAGTAGGGTAAATTTTTTGTGTTTGTGGCATCTTAATGAAATAAAATAGTTAATATATATATATAGATGTAGAAGTGGTTAGATAATTGTAATCTCTGTAATGACCAGAAATTATGAATAAATCATGTTTCCTAATTTTTTGTGTTATTTTATTTTTTTATACTCAACAAAACTGTTTAATTTGATAACATGATTATAATGAAAATGAGACCATTGGGTTTTGACTGTTATATAATTAGGATCCTTACAAAAATTCATTTAATTTATTAGTCCATGTAATAGTCATTCCATTTAATAAGTTTAGATGTACATTCAATGCCATTAATTAACATGACAAGGTTAAGGACATACAACCATTCTTTAATTCTTATATGATATAATCATTTAAAATGTTCATTTGGTTCAAGCCTCTCCATTAATTAGTGTGAAAAGACTAATTATGCTTTCAATACATTATTAATACATTCAGGTCAATGTAATATTATAAGGTTCACATCACTACCTTCCATTAACATAGAATGTGGTGTTACAGATTTTAAACTAGGCCATTCGATTATATTTAATTAGTCCAAGTCATATATATAATATATACTATTCATTTAATTTTAATATTTATTTATGAAGTTAAATAACATACCTTAGGTGGGTAAAGAGATAATAATTCATGTTATTCGAAATTATCCATTAACAATTCATCTAAATAAAGGGTCTCATCATGGAAGGGTCAAGAAACACACCTGAATGGTGTAGAAAAATTCATAACAAATCATCAGAGCCCAATTATGGAAAAGACCCAAAATGGGGTAGTTAGAATTATGCATGCAACCACCAAAAAATAATATAATAGATTTTATGGGTCTTAGAACATGGTTCTAATGACTATAATCAAGGAATATTAATTAAAAAGATGATGCCAGATTAAATTAGCATGCACACAAGACAAATAATAAAATGATGAATCTTTAGGGATGATTTATATACCACATACCTCATACTATTATTACTCTACTCATCCAGTATCAGCCATTAGTTTGAGATGGATTAAAATAAATGTGAATAAAAGAAAAATTCTTTGAAAATAAGAAATATGAGCATGAATCTAAATAGAAAGTCGATAGAAATAAACTCAAATAATGGCTATAATGGAATTAAGAACCTACCGATGAAGATCAAATGAGATGAAATAAAGCTCCATAAAACATAGGATAGAGTAGTTATCTCAACTCCTAGGAAAAGAATTCAAAAAAATCAAAAGAGATAAAAGGAGGGGTCATTTCTCCTAGAAAACAAAACGGATAAAGGGTTTGTTTTAAAACATAACTTAAGTGAATTTATGTAAAATCACCCAAAAAATGAATCAAAAGGTTTCAAAAACCGTACGCAACCTGTGATCCTTTCACTATAGATAGTGGGAACCCATATGGTTAGGCCGCACGGTTAGGGAATCCATGTGACAACCATGAATAATAGATCTGCATCATATTTGTAGTTTTCGGCATAGTCATGCATCCCATGGAACACGACTACTTAAAAACGTGTGCCCCATATCACCCCATTTTCCAACACTATATGATTAAGATATGTCTTGCGTTATAGTACACACAGTTTCTACTAACCATCTGGCCATTTTATATTTCAAATCATCTATGTTTTGTGCTCCTAACAGGCCTTGGACACCCCTGTAACCTCAGTTAACTCAATATGAATCCATATTCTGTTCGATATAAATAATTTGACCAAAATTAAAAGGGTTTATAAATAAGTGAAAAACCATGTTCTTACAATATATCTAGAACAATGAAATCATTATTTAAAAATATTTATAATATTAAAATAGTAAATAAGTTCTCATATTCATCCAATATAGAAAAGTATTGTATTGTTCATTTAGGTGGTCAAGTCGAGCCAAACATGAACCCATCGTGGTTAATGGATGGTTTTGAGATGGTTATTTGTAATATCATTACAAAAGTTGTATAATAAAAATATTTAGTTTTTTATGATAATATTTAATAAATATAATGATGTATAATAAATATTAATGGATATTAAAGCATTATGAAATTCGAATGAAATATTATCTTCCTTGTATCCTTATTTTAGCTGAATAAACTAATGATGATTGTTTTTTGGTTTTATAATTATTAGTTTGTTAAATTTTTCATACTTGAATCATAATGATATCATAAAAATCACATTTATCCTTTAAAATCATTATTATATCAAATCTTATAATGAGGGGAAGGAGAGTGAATCATGTTACGTCGTGGTGGTGGTAATATGCACAACAAAAGAACAACTATTTTTTTCTTAGTGGATGGATTATATGATCAAATTATGCTAATAAACATAATATAGTAACATTTTTGTAAAAAATTATTAATAATATAATTATATTAATTATTTAAGAAGAAATTTTAAGGAATATAATTAAGAATAAAACTATGTAGTTGATAGTCCCCACATCGGGTACTTGATTTGTCCTTGGAGTCTCCTTGAATTTGAAGGGATTCGCATAAATATGAGTGATCAAGGAGTATTTTTAATGATAGTAGATTATATCGAGATTAAAATGGAATATATTCAAGTAGAAATTCAATTATTAGTTTGTCTTTAAGTAGTGAAGATGTTTCCCTTCTATAAGTCTAAGAAAGTTTAGTTTTGAGAACACCATCACATTTTCAATAATGTCATTCAACATTTCATGGTTAATCAAATAATAAATAGAAACATATATTATGTAAACATGTATTGGTTGGTAAAAATATTATCCATTAAATTCAGGGTGTGTTTTTTAAAAGTGTAAGTATTTTTATACTTTGTTAAACACAATTTTTTCGTTATGTTTTACCTTCTTAATTAATAACTAAACATAGGAATAAATTTTAATGAAAAACATTATGACTTATCATTTTGACTAATATCATAAAAATACTTTAATATTTAAAAATAATTTATTCAAATAAAATTTATAATGTTTTGGGATATAAATTTTCAGATAAATAGCCTTAATTGGGTAAAAACTGTTCTTAGGGTCATAACCTTTTTTAGCATTATAATTTTATATATTTTAAATTTATTTTAGTTACTATTTTTATGGACCTAAATTGATTTATTTTAAAATAGATAATGGTTTTAATTATTATATGTCAATAAAAAACCTAATATCAATTGAAAATATTTCATTTACCATAAATAATGAAAAACAATTTTTATAATAATATTACATTCTAATTAGTTCTAAAAAATTTCTATAATTTTATAAGATATAAAAATATTATAAAATTTATAATGATACTCATTAAATTAATATTTTTTTACTTTTAAGGGTTTCTAAACTTCTATGTCATTCTTTATGTAATGGTAAAGTCGTACATTTTATATGATCCATGAAAACCATAATTTCCAACTTAAAATCAACCATTTCAAAAAAAGATCAAAAAATCCCAATAAGATGATTTGAATATGAGGAACTCAAAAATGAATTTATTTTTGTAAATTTAGATTTTGAAAGTTTACCATTAAATAAATTATTTAATAAAGGCTCTGTAAAGAGAATATTTGTTCAATTATTCTTGATATTGTATTTTCCTACTACATTATAGTCTCGGAAGATAAATAAATATTATAATTATAAATACACTAGAAGATATAATTCTCTATAATTTAAAGATCAAATACTGAATATATAAATTTATAATATATATTTATTATTAAAATAGATATATATAATTCATTAAATAATATGAGTTATCAAATTTTGAGGATGTATACAAAAAGTAAAACTCTGAGCTCTGTGTGTGACTTCTTGTCTCCCTAATTTTATCTAGAGAAATAAAATATCCATCATAAACTCCACCTAATGTAGTATGTGTTCAATCCCTCCCACGACTTATTAGGGATATAATTTAGTCAATGTTCCATATAAGGTTTATCAAATACATTCATTGATTCTCTCAACATTGTTCTTATCTGATAGATGTATATAAGCTAACATAAATGTTCACAAATGAAATCCTCTTATGCCTCTTAAATAGAGTTTCATAAATTTTCTAAAATAGGAGAGAATGAATGCTAAAAATATTTTAGAATATATAAAAATAGATATTATATTAATTAACGAAATTAATTTTTTTATTTATTTGTTCCATCTAGCGCTAAAATAAATTATGATGTAATTCACTAGAAAATTTATCCCATGAAACCCATAGAGAAACAAAATTCCACAAAATAGTACTTCCTTAAAAAAAACTATATGTGTAAAACTATAAAAATCAAAATTATTTGAAATATAATTAATTAAAACAATAAATATTAATTAAAACTAAATCAAATTCACATTTTTGCATAATTTCTCAAATGAGGATTAATTCTATGATATGGATGTCATAATAGAACTGAATCTATAATCATTAATCGCACAAGGCCACAGCCACACTTAGATGTTGGTGCCACATCGACTCCCTCAGATGAAAAAATCAAGAGGCTCATCACCGAGTTGTCAATCATCGATTATGATATATATAAATAAATATTAATTCCCTTTATCAAACTAAAACAACAAATTCATTTTATAAAAAAAATAAGTATTTTATAAAAAAATTATAACTTATAAAAACACTTTTAGGATATTTCATTATAATAATGTCACCTAAAAATAATTTTCAAGGCTGTTGTCAAAAATATGTAACTAACAAATATTTACTGTAAAAAATTAACAGTCCATTATTTAACATAATGTTTATCACCATGTTCATTTTTATTTTTATCTTCATCAGTTTCAATGCCTTTATATTCATTTGGAGCAGCATTAATTTCTATAGTCACTTCAATTTGGCCATCCCCTATAATTTCAATGTTATTGGTTACATCATCAATATTATCATCATTATTATCCCTTAACTACGTGTTGTTATCATCTATATATGTATCTCTTCAAGTAAGAGATATTTTCAGTAATGTTTTTTGAAAACAATTAGTATCATGCGCTTCAATATAACAAAATTCATTTTCCAAAAACAAATTGGCATGAGGTATAAATTTAATTACACACCACCAGTCATTTAAATCACTAAAATATGCCCAATAATTTTCATCCTAGAATGATGTTATTCATATTTCAACAAAGATGGTTAATTTATTTTTATATAACTTTCATATTTAAAATCAATAATATCATTTCATGGATTAATATGAAACCCTTTATGGGTATAAAATAAATGACATTTTACAATATTTATGTAATTATACCTCATATAACATAACATAATTATGTTGTCTAGTATTCTATAAAAGTCAACCTCACATTCTTTCTGATGGTATCATTCTAAAAAAATAACAATGTTCATTTATTTTTTTATGATTCTCTATATGTGGGTGTATGAAACAAAAGACCAGTAACCACAATACATTATAAGATTTGATCAATGTTGATGGTGGATGACACAATAATTATAATAGAATAACAAATTTATATTATTTTTTGGATAAATGTTTAAATAAAAAATAGGGACACATAAAATAAAAAAGTATTCCACATGCTCAATCATAAAAAATTTAAGCTACAAATCTATGATACCATAAGGAAAAATTAGTTTATATATGTTAATCAATAATATATGTGTAATTTATTTGAATTTTCATTTTATATGTTCTTCATGTAACCTCTAAAATAAATATAATTTTTAATAAAATCAATATTAAATGTAATCCTTACTCCACAAATTGTTTCATTTATTCACAATTGAGTAGAACATGTGTATGGGATATGTGTAGTTCATCATCAAAAATTATTTTTTCATGATTATTACCAAAATTATGTTTAGTATGATTAAATACTGAAAATTGATGGTTTTTGACACTATCATCATTTCCCTAAATGTGATCTATTAGATAATGTTTTAATGGATTCTAAGATTGAAAATAACAAGAGTAAAAATTTGAAATTTCATCCTGCAAGTAAGTTTTAGAAACTGATGATACAACTGATAATTTATTATGTACATTCTTCTATAATTTTTACATTCATATCTTCAACAGGTATGTCTATAAAAAATTTTATGTCCCTCCCAATTTAGCATCATATAGAAAATCTATTATTAAAAGTTCCATTGAGTCAATGAATGTTTTTGGAATTATTTTTTCCAATTTATATAAATTTTGAATAATATATTTTTTATATCATACTTAGTGAATTAAACATTGTTGTTTCTATGCAAATTTCATTGAATAAATATTATATTTTAGTAAAAACATCAAATACTAAATAATTCAACAATCCTTTGAGGACAATAAGGGTAAATATTTCCATTATGACCTAAAACTCATTCTTTTTAATATGGTAATATGTCTATTTCGAATATTATGAAATAAATTAGAATCATAGCCATCTGTTAACCACAAATATATAATCCACTCAATGAATAATAAACAATAATCATTATAAAGTGCATGAGCTTATTTTGTATTCATTAAATTTCATGAATTTTCATTTTCAAATAACTCAAGATGGGGATGTCTTAAAATATAAGAAAATTCTAACTGTGAATCTAACATATCTTTTGTCATTCTAGTTGTGCCTAGATAAGTATAAAATATATAATCAATATAGTTCTTTTAAATATGAATTATAGCTAACACATGAAAAATCACCATATCACACCAATATGAATTCCCCAAAAAAGAATATTTATTTATCCCATTATGATCCCTTCCAAATCCTCTAATATTCTTTTGGGTTATAGATGGTATGGAAGTAATAATAAGTAATAATGATACGATATCTTTTACTAGCATATATGATATCACTATTAGTGGTTTGTCTCATTCAATTACACATTTTTCAATTTTATTTATATTCCATCAAAATAAGATATCTATGTGAATAAATCTCCAATAAATGTAAAAAATATGCCTTTCTTCCATTAACATGCATATACGCATTACTTCATCCTTGTTGTATGGAAAAGAGGTTGTACCATGGTAATATAACCAAATAACATATAATAACCTATATAGTCATTCATTATCCACATTAATGTAGAAATATGTATAAAATTGTGATTTTTTACTACATCATATGTAGTTAAATCATTGTCAAACAATAAAAATAACTCATAAATTAGTTTCTTTAAAAAAAATTATACTTGATAGAATATATTATAATTAATAATTCCATATATATATATATATATATATGGTTCAATCATTAACATCTAAAGAAGTAAGTTTTATGGACCAATGAAAACCTGATAACAATAATACTGACATCCATAATCACTAAATTTATAGAAAAAATCAGTATAAAAACCCAACAATATGATATAAGGTTCTAAAGAAAAATAATTATCCACTTGATCAAACTATTTCTAAGAATCCCCATCACAAGAATGTTATATGTTTTACCATTAAAAACACTTGGACTTATGAAATGTCATAAATTATATGAAACTCATATCCTTATAACACATTAATTTATTACTTATTATATAAAATCACACATTGAACAACCCAAATGATTGAGAATCATATTTTCCTTTAGAATTAGGTAAAAATAATAACAACTTAATACATGGATAAAACAATATTAGTTAAAACTTCCTTAACATGATTCTAATATTCTACCACTCGTTTAAAAATGAACTAGATAAACTAGGGACATACATATGATAGTGGTGAGTTACTAAGCCAAGTAAGGGAATAAAAAATTATGGAATAGGGTAAAGAAATAAATTTTGGGAAAGAGGACTAATAATTAATTATAAGAGGAGACAATAATAATCCTGAAAAATGATGCATGGTATAACATGATGAAATAAAGTTATCATGGGAATTTGAAAAAAACATTAAAGAGGATATTATATATATAAATAAAGGATAAACACCTATACATAATAACATATTTTTCATAAGATAACCTCACATGAACTATATGTGGCATCTAATAGTAATAAAAAAAGTACCAAATACGTTGGAGTGATATCTAGGTGAACCCATCATAATCATATCATGTACCTGTGCAAATGTGAACCATAGATCATATATCTAAAAAATATACCTCATCACATTTAATACCACAATTAAGGATTGTGGGTTATATAAAAAAATGTTCCTTGTCAATGAAGTGTAGTTACAACAATAGGAATTCCATTGAGTGAAAATGGGTACAAGTATAGGGGTCAAAAATGATTGGAATAGAAAATCATTGGATAATTGCAACAACAAAACAGGGGAATATAAAGGATTATTTGCGGGATTAATTATAGTGAATGGGGTATATCATTACATGGTCATAATAAATTTTATAATACTAATATTTATTAAAATAAACCAACCTGTAAAATTGAGAATTAAATAGAATACGATGAAATAGGTTTCTTGAATAATAGGTTGACATAAAAACATTAAGTGAAATTTCATCAGCATAGTAGAAGTACATAATGATTTATAAAATTTTTTAAGGAGAGATAAATGTGTCTATCTTCATTTTAACATAAAATTTTATAGTATGTGGGTTTAGGAATAAAAAAATTCCAAATAATAGTAATTGAATTTCATTGTCATAATATATAAAATGTTCTTGAATGGAAATGTCACGACTTGTCCCCCAGGGCCCGTGTTGTGACTACCCCAAGCCCGCCTTCCATAGGCAAGTGGCTGGTCACTAGCACTGAAGGCATATTCCCTAAAACTAGGAAATAATTGCCTTTATAACCTATAACACACACAACCAAGCACACAGAAAGATACGAACATAAGTAAACTAAACAGTAAACAGAATGAGTGCAGTAAGTAAAAGGGGCTAGAATAAAAGCCCAATAGTAAAGGTACAAGTAAACTAAAATAAAATAAAACTGAAGAAAGACAAGGTTCCTACCAAAAGGGTACGTAAAGAACGTCTCCTCAGCAGTCCACGTCCATCTGTATCCTCTTTTTACGGACATACCATATGGACCACCTCCGGGCACCGTCCACTCCTAGTACTCTTATCCTCTGTCAGTGATGTCAATTGTATACATCCAACACAACAAGGTGTGGGAATATCCCGTGCATGGTTGATTATAATGATACATAGTAGGGAATCCAAGACCCTTAATGTCTCACAAAATCCACAAAGGATAATCCACAAAGAGAGGAAACAACTGATACCCTTACTTAGGTATATAATCATACATATACCTAAGTTATCAAGTAAACACATCTCAATAATGAGGAAAACACATAGTCCAACTCAAAAGTGCGTAGCTCAATTATTCCACGAGTGAAGAAAAACAATCAAGGAAAGTACTATGAAGGTACAGACTCAGTTCACACCAAGAATAACTTAAGTACCGTAGTAGGGATGATTGGATGTAACTACAGAATAATCTTACTCTATAAAGAATCTGACCCACATAGGATCACTATGAGTTGACCCACACAGGATCTCTAGTATAGGAGCTGACCCACACAGGATTGTTAAGAGATGACCCACACTGGATCGTTAGGATCTGACCCACACAGGATCACAAGGATAGGAGATGACCCACATAGGATCGCTAGGAGCTGACCCACACAGGATCGTTAAGATCTGACAAACATAGGATCTCTAGTATAGGACTTGAACCATAAATAATTGCTAGGAGATGACCCACAAAGGATCATTAGGAGCTTAAAAACACAAGATCGCTAGGATAGGAGCTGACCCACACAGGATCGCTCGGTTCTGACCCACACAGGATCGCTAGGAGTTGACCCACATAAGATCGATGGTATATGATCTGACCCACATAGGATCTCTGTGAGCTGACACAAATAGGATTTCTAAGAGCTTACCCACACAGAATCTCTAAGATAGGATCTGACCCACACAGGATCGCTAGAAGCTGACCCACACAGGATTGCAAGTACATCGTCATACCCACATATATCCTAGTACAATGTCAGTACATCTTCAGACCAACACAAGATCCTAGTACATCGTCAGTATGTCGTCATACCCACACGTGATCCTAGTACATCATCAGTACATCGTCATACCCACACAGAATCCTAGTACATCTTATGTACATCATCAGACCCACACAGGATCCTTGTACATCATCAGAGACAACTACAAGGTTCTCGCACTAAGCATGCTTGTCTCTGGGAGGATCCACTCCACAAGCCACAGGTCGATACTCAAACTACCATGAGGTCTCACATAGAAGTACCTCGAAGGACCTCCATGTCTTAGGGGTCTCAACGCAACAGACAGTGCGTCAATCAGACGCCTGGTTTGTGAGTTGCTAGTCTTTTAGTTCTGGGGGCCTGGCTAGATTCATACTCGATCCAACAAGACCGTACCTCAACTATACCCAATACATTAGTGGGGTATACCCAAATAGACCATCTCACTCCAATATTTCCAATGACACTGACGGTTCGTCAAACGGACATTTGGTTCCAATGTTATGGCCAAAAGAGGGTAAATGGGTCGTAATGGGCACGGGTCCAGTCTGACCTGGTCAGACCCACAAATTCTGGCCTGACTAGCCGCAAGGGGCCATAGAGGGTCGCGGGTGGTCGTGAGGGCATGAGGCCATAGAGCGGCTTGTCCGGTGGATTCCGTGAGGTTATGAGGTCATAGGGTGGCTCGGTCAGGGCGGTTCGGAGGGACGGTGGGTGGCGTGGCCGAGGCGTCACAGAGGGCAGGCAGCAGCAGCCCGGTGGGGCAGCGGCGGCGGCTCCTTCCATCATGAAGAACACAAGAAGGAAGAATGACAGATGGGCCAGGTCTTGTTTGTTTGGCACACACCCTCTGCATTAGAGCGGTAGCAAGATGTTCACAAAATTGAATCATGAACGTGTATGGAAGATATTTAAATACTTCAATCCCCACAACCCTTGTCAATCTATATTCCCAATCACACAAAAGAATTAGGAGGTAAGAACATTGGAAGTGATAATCATTTAGAAAATAAACCCCTACCTTGGATTTTTCGTTGATGTCAGCACGACTAAGAAGCTGAAGTTGTCGATGTTTGTCTCGTCCACCACACACCTCCAATCCTAAGCTCGTGTGTCATTTTGTCATCATTGGAGATCCTTCGACAGAGTTCTTTGGTTCGGGGTCACTCGTCACCACCCGCCAGAACCAGCTCCTTCCTCCATGTGTCGGGCATCGCAGAATTTTATTAGAGCTTCATTGCATGGTGAAGTCGTACCAATTCCACCACCACAAGTTCCATATAAATAGGAGAGGGGGAGGGTAAGTAACGATCCAGGAATTTATGAAGGTTCATTTAATAGGAACCTTCATAAATTCCAATGACACTGTTACTTAGTATTTGAATGGTCATTCCACTTAATTTACATTGGTGAAATTAAATGGCCCTAATAATTTCTTTACATAGGCACAAAAAATTAAATGTTTCAAATAATTAATTGCAGAATTGGTATAAGTAATTATTTGAAGTTGGGAGGTTTTCCCCACATTAAAGTGGGTTTGGGTGGTCCCCGCCATTAATTTCAAAATGGGGTTTTAGTTCAGGTGGTCCCCACATTTATAACATTCACATGGGATGTTCTAGGCTCAGTGGTCCCCACCTCCATAAAATTTTCATGGAAGGTTTTAACAAAAATAAAATAGAAGTTTATCTTATTTTATTTCTATTTCCATGAAAAAGTGAAAAACTATCTTTCACCCTCAACCTACTGCGGTCGAGGTGAACGTCTCCGTAAGAAAAAACTGGCACTACAAGTTCAATGGTGCCCTTAGATATCAATTTTTATCACCAATTAAAAAGTAATATAACGTTGCTTTTGTGTTTAATGATTGTACCCGAAAAAAAGTTCGGAAAAATTATAACAGTCACCCTTGACCTGTGTCGTTCGAGGTTAGCCTCTTCCTAAGTGAAACACGCCCCAAAAAACCCAAAGGTACTCTCAGACTTCCAATATGACTTACCATTTAGAAGTTATAGATTTTTACAATAAAATAATTGTCACTTAATTATTTTATTCACTGCCAAAATCTAACTTTCACAGGTGTCCTATGCCGGACAATGTTAGTATCTTCCTAAAGAAAGCATACCCTCACAAGTTTACTAGTGGTATCATATTATTAATTTGAGTTACCATTTTTTATTTATAAGCATTATATTAATATTATAACTTTATTTAATTATTTTATTTATAGTTATTCCATTTTCATGTTTTCTCACAGGAGGCACGCACTGACTAAACTTAAGTCGCACCTAGGGTAAACCCACCATCCTGAGCGCAATGGTGTGCTTAGATTTCTAATCTGAGTAACCTTTTATGAGGTATTCTACTTTTTCATAAAAAATGCTTATATGCATTAATTTAAGATTAAAAAAACTTTGACAGATCGTTACGGGCACTCCGGGCCTCGGAATCATGCCCCGTCAGATTTTGCGGTATTAAAAAATCCATATAATTATAAAAAAAATATACTGAATTTTCCAGGACATTAAATTCTCCCCACCTTAGGGATTTACATCCCTGAAATCCAAAACATAGACTAAAGAAATAAAAGAGTGTATTGTGCACGAATATGAGCCTCTCAAAACCATGAGCTCTCCTGGAGGTTTCCGTATAGCCAGCGAACGTGCAACAGAGGTATTGACTGCCCACAATAGAGCCGCTCCTATCATTCCTCAATTGGTACTGGAATATCCATAAACATCTCCCCATTGCCTATGTCCATCTCTCCATTTTCGATGATGTGAGATGAGTAGTGAACATATCTCTTCAGTTGGGATACGTGGAAAACGTTATGTACCTGGTTAATCTATGGGGGAAGAGATAGACAATATTCCACCTCATCCACTCAACTAAGAATCTAGAAAGGTCTATAGAACCTCAGAGATATCTTACCACCCTGGCCAAACCCCTAAAACCCTCGTCAGGGTGAGACCCATAGGAATACATGATCTCCCTCAACATCTCCCCCAAAGCGTCATTAGTACCATGGTACGACCTCTAAAGAGGATGACATGCTCCCCATCTTCATGAAATCCTTCTTGAGACCATCCTATGGATATCTGAGCACATCAGGCCTCGTAGTCAACATCACAAGCTATGCCTCCACAATTCGCTGAGGAATTGGGGAAGTGATAGTCATAGACTGGAGGTAAGATGCTACATCCTTATCCATGAAGGATATCCAAAGCGCCACTAGCTGATCTGATTCCTTACTCCGCAGCTACAGACCAGAACTCTTGTTGAGTGCATGTATGACCACATTACCCTTCCCACAAGTATTGAATATGTCAATGTCATATTCCTGGAGAAACTTTAGCCATTGTCGTTGTCTCAGATCTTGAAAGATCTATTGACACTTCTCCGTCCATAGGAAATGTTTCCCCTTCTTCATCAAATATGGCAAGGGTGATTCTACCCAAGAGATGTCTGGTATAAAACTATAGTAGTACCCATCCAACACAGAAGTCCCTCTCCCTTCAGATAGGTAATCTTGGTAACATAATTGAGAATATGTCCCCACACTCTGCCACAACTATTGGGAACTGGTAACTCAAAACTCTTGTTTCCATGAGGGTAAGGCTGGCTGACTCAAGAGTGATCAGTTGTACCCTTGTATCCATGAGTAGATCATGTGCTGCCTGGGTTTCCTTTTTCCGTCGACCAAGGAAAACCCTATTCCAACGTTGTAGATAAACCACTAACTTTTTTCTTAACAAAGTCAATCTGAGTATGAACTGTGGATTTCTAGTCCATACCCAAACTAACAATTTAAGGCCTCGACGCTTCCACCAAGAGGTTCCAACCATAACTCTCTCCTCAAGGGTTATATCACACCGTTGATGTAACTGTGATTATCGAGTCTCATCCCAATGGTATCTCTAGACGTGAGGGTCAAGTCAATGGTTAAAATATAAAATCTAGGTCCTAGAAAAGATTCATGGAAGGATGAAATGATTGGTACCTACATCTATTGATATGGCATCTAGTAGTAGACACCGGCCATACCTCGAGTCATTCCAAGAGCCCTTCAATCACATTCCTTGACTGCATGCAGTTACTCTCATCCCCTGTCCTCCAACTCTGTGAGATTTTTGGGGACCACATAGGGGTGTGGTTGTAACATATCAAAATGTGTACAACCTCATGTTTCTCTCCTAGATCTTCTTTCGTGTCTGTAGCCCTATATATTCATTTGTCCCTATCCCATCCTCTTCCTGATTCATTTTAAATTCCCATGTCCTTGAGACTCGTGCGAGTTTCCTGCTTTCCCACTGCTAACATTCATTGGTTGTATCTGATCATCCAAAGAACTTTCAACCACAATGGTTCTCTCTAGCACCCTAACATATGTAGGAATGCATAGATGAATAGTTCTAGTTCGGATGTCCTTAAACACACCATGCTCGGAAGTCCGAGACCTGAACCACTAATCGTATCGTATTCATTGAGTACCAGGAATTTTTTGTATGCCTGGATGAATACTCAGCTACTGACATGTCTTCCCGCTAAATCTATAGAAGCTCTAGGGAACTTTCAACTACCTCCTCACGTCAGTCCTTAGCCGCATGTGAGTCAGTCTCACCTCGGAACCCGAGGGGTATCTGATTCTGAATCAAGCATAGGCACTAAGCCTATATGTGTCCTCTACCAGTACCACAGTTTGTAACTATTGATCAACAGGCAATGATATAGCTGACACACTACCCAAAGGTACTATCTCAGGTAATGGTTCGTGTACCAAAGCCCCATCACTATACGGACCATCCTCATGTTCCCTCACTAAAAATAATTGTAGCTAAGATCACCATATGATCTACCGGTGTCCCAACAAGGTGGCAAACGCTAGCCACAGCCTCCAGGCAGCCCTCAGCTACGTGTGAAACTGTCTCACCTGAAAACCTTGGAGTCCTCTACCGCTAAAACTCATCTAACGCGCTCAATCGGAATGCACCATATGCCAATGTGGCTAGTGGTATCTTCATCACAATGGGTGGTGGTGCTGTTGGTACACCACCTGAAGGTGCCACCATAGAAAGTGGGCCCTGCACCAGAGCCACTTCGCTCGGTGGGCCACCATCATGTGCTCTCTCAGGAATCCTAGTTGGTTGACTACGTAGCGTAATCCTGATTAGAAACAGGTTCTCCATGGTCATTAACTTATACCTGGTGAGATGACTCAATAAAACATAAGAAAACCTTTACAAACACACACGCAATTAGTGTTTTCGTGCACTGAGTCAGAAATCAGAAGTCAGTGTCATGGTGTATGGATACTTCGGTCGCCTCAACAACACTGGATTCCCTACATTGATAACCAAACTCATTACATTTAACACTATCACCATTAAAAATATCATAGTCATATGTTATATGGTAGAACCAACTCCTCTGATACCAATTTGTCACAACCCGTCCCCAGGGACTGTGTCGTGACTACCCCAAGTCCGCCTTCCATAGGCCAGGGGCTGGCGACTAGCACTGAAGGCGTATTCCCTAAAACTGGGAAGGAATTTCCTTTATAACCAGTAATACACACAACCAATTGCACATCAAGAAACAAACTCAAGTAAACTAAAGAGTAAACATAGTGAGTGCAGTAAGTAAAAGGGGACAAAATACAATACCCAAGTAAAGGTACAAGTACAAATAAAATACAGTAAAAATAAAGAAAGAGAAAGACTACCTCTGGGTCATCACCTGAGGTTCCTACATGAAGGGTAGGTACTGTCACGAACCAACCCGGGTCGACCCTGAACCGGTCACCCGAGCCGATCCGCGGCAAGTCCCGAGGGGCGTTCCCGATCCCCACGGGATGGCAACCAGTGCCGGGCATTAAGACTTGATCGTTGGGAATGATTTCAGCCCAAAACAAAAGTAAATAGAACAGAATAAATAAACACTAACAGCGGAAAAGAAATAAAAACCACACAACCACGTACCTCCATGTGACCTCTCAGGTCACCACCCAACTAGAGACCAACCTCGCTCCAACACTGAGCGACTCAAAACAGAATACCTGCGACTGAAATGGTAAAAAATAGGCGTGAGCACAAAAGTACTCAGTAGGTGAGCCCCACAACAAATCCCAATGCACCGCCAGTAAATAAAGAATCTACATAATCCAGGTTTGAACTATAATGTATAAAAGTAATTTTTCATAATGTTTTACTTGAAAATAAACCACGAGACATTTCCCTTATTCTCTTTCAAAAGTTAGTTCCATATCCTTAGTTTTAAACTCGATCTGAAAAGCAAGGTGTTACATTTTCAAATCTAACCCAAAGCGAATAAAGCATTTTCATTTAAAAACTATTTTTCTCAAAGTCTAACAGTATAGGCTGTGAAATATGACTGAAAGAAAACAAGCAGGGAAAACAAGTGCAAGTAAAGGTAAACAGGTAAGGAAAACCAAGTGCAAGTACAAATAAACCAGAAGTTATTAGTAATAACCATGGGTGATCCTGAACATCCCTAGAAAACCCCTGGACGTACTCGGGTTCAGACTACCTGCCGGCATGGTACTCCAAAGTCAATAACCAACTGGCCGCCCTAACAGCCAACCAGTGGCACATCCCTCCTGGCCTGTCTGTAACTCCAGGGGGTACTAACCCGTCTAATCAGGGTTAGCAAGCAACCGTCACTCGATAATCTACAAGATGCCCAGGAACCCATAGTAGTTTTTGTAACACTGTGTAAGTGGGAGACCCGCGCACGCGTGACTCATTTCACCGCACTTGCCAACCCCTTACACGGACATCGCTACACGACAACCCTCGAAGGGAAGTCCCCCTGTATAAATGCCCTCACAAGTACGTATATATATATATAAATATAAGTATAATCACTTCACATTTATTAAAGTGCCAACCGGGCCGTCATATCATTTACACTTTGAACATCTAACACTAAAACATTTCCAAGGGACATGACATACGCCACACGATTGAAAACCAGAAACGCACTTAGAACATTATTTAAGAAACTCAAATCAGCATCTCAAACCTGAAAGACGTTGGTATCACAAATAAGAAATCATTTTCCCAGTTCCAAACGCACCCCACTTTTATCAAGAGCCAAACGGGCCTTTAAACACCTTTTGAAAGAATAATATTTCTCAAATGTAATCCAGAATTTTAATCACGCATCAAAGAAAAACATTTTTTTCTTTTTCAACTACCAAGAACCACGCTTAATGTTTCCAAAAATCGAGTTTAAAGGTCACACGGCACTTCCTCTAATCAAGGTTCAAATAAAAACACCATTTTCCATAACCAATACACCTACCATTTTACACACACCAAAACCGCTTCAGAACCCAATTCAACATGATCTTTCGTTAATCAGGAAGAACCATCCTGCAAAACTACCATGGAAGCACACAATTAAATCCAAGAAAACTCTTTTAATGAAACGCTAGAATTAAAACAACTTTTATCATCAGCAGATCACCAAACTATAGATAACTACTTAGTAATACTTTTGAATTTGCTGAAACATAATAAGAAGTCAACGAATAAATAAATTCTAAATTTAAAGGCGAGTGCAAAGGGAGACCTACCTCAAGATCCAAGCGCGATGGTAAAACGACCTTGGAACCAAGGCGCGACGACACGACGTGTGTCCGAAGCCACGTGAAAAAGTTCAACACTCTCGAAACTGAGGCGCGGAGACGGCAGAACCTCGGAAACGCCCTGCGCGGGTCCTAAAGACTTAAACCTACCAAAAACAAATATAAATTGATGAAGAAAACCCCTAACAAAGCACAAGTAAAAGCCAGAGTTATAATAATAAGAAAATAATAATAATAATAATAATAATAATATAATGATAATAATAGTATAACCATAATAATAACAATATCATAACAAAATAATAACTTAATAATATTAACTTGAAAATAATAAAAATAATAATAATCTTAATCTTAATAATATATTAATAATAATAATATAATAATAATAGTAACATACTTTAATAACAAGAATGATATAAAAATAATAATTTAATAAGTATAATAATAATATAACAAGAAAAACAATAATGATATAATAAAAATAATAATAATAGAATAATATCAACATGATAATAATATAATAATAATATAATCACAATAATAATAATATAATGATAATAATAATAACTTAGCATAATTATAATATTATAATATGATAATAATAAAAATGATAAGATAATAGTAATAATAATAATAATAATAGAATAATAATGTGGTAATAATAATACAACATTACAATAATAGTAATAATAATATTCATAATATGTTATTAATATTAATAATAATAATATAAAAACATAATATAATAATATTAGTGAGGATAACATAATATAATAATAATTATAATGATAAAGATAATAATAGTTACATGATAATAATATTTATAATAAAAAGAAATGAACATAAATAAAATAAAATAAAAGACTCACGAGCAGGGGGGGTCGTTGCGCGGGGAAGCCGGGTCGGCAGCGCGGGGTCGGCGCAAGGCGGAGGAGCAGGGGGAAGAAGTGGTCGGCGACGGGAACAAGAGGGATGACGCCGGAAGAAGGGGGAGGCCGGTGCGGGTCGCGGAGGGAGCGGCCGAGGCCGGGGCGCTGGGGTGAGCCGCATGGGGGTACAAGCCGCTGGACGCCGGAGCGGAACAGGGGCAGCCGGCGGTCGGGCTAGCCGAGGCGGGGTGCAGCCGGAGGCCGAAGGAGGTCGCCGGAGGTCGAGGCAGAGGAGGGTGACGGCGGTGCAGGCCGGAGATGGAGGCGCGGCGGAGGAGCTGCAGAGCGGGAGAGAAACGGGGGGGGAACGGGGTGGAGCAGGGGCGCGGGAAGTGGGCACCGCCGGGGGGGAAAAGGAGGCCGGCGGAGCGCCGGCTACGGGGTCGGATAGGGGCCGGTGTCGGGAACAGGCGGAGGGAGGCGAGGGGGAGAGCAGGAGGGCAGCGCCGGAGAGGGAGAATGCTGGTGCGGGGAAGAAGAGGAGAAGGGGAGATAGAGAGGGGGTGGCGGCTGCGGAAGGAGTATAGGGTAGGCTAGGGTTAGGGGGTTAAAAAAAACTATATATATATATATACATAACCAATAATAATAATAATAATAATAAAAATAATAATAACTATAATAAAAATAATAAAAACTAATCTTAATAAAATTTATAATAATAATATTAATAAAACTTTATAATAATTATAGTAAATAAAATTTATAACAATAATTAAAAATTAGTTAATTAAAATAATAATTATTCTGATCAAATATTTAAAATAATAAAAATAATTTTTTTAAAAAAAACATGCATATATATATATTTGTACATATAGATATATATATATATAAACATAAATACAATAAACATTTATATATAAACATATACATAGACATAAACTTGTATAGGCATATATAAATATACATATATAGACATATATATATATATACAGTACTACACACATATATAAACATATATAAGAACACCACAATAATGATAACACAATTCAAATGGTGAGAGTAGCAAAATGTCAACGCAAAGACTTTTGTATTTCAAACGCCGGGTGAGCACATAGTCACCCGAGCTGAAAGCACGGTAATTGCTAGCGATGTGGTGACCGCGCACCGGTGCGAAACCACAAATCGCAATTGATCTTCGAAAAATTCAAACCGAGACCAAGAAAAGAGGAAAATTTCGGACGTCCGCGGTCGGGGTGTGACAGGTACATATCACCTTCTCAGCACTCCACGTAAACCCATCTCCTCTGCTTACCGACATGTTGTATGGTTCACCTATGGGCACCGTCCAGTCTTGGTACTCTCAGCCTCAGTCAGCGTTGTCCGTCGTATACATCCAACACAACAAGGTGAGGGCATAGCCCGTGCCGGGGTGAGTATAATGATACTCAGTAAAGACCCCAAGACCCTTAAGGTATCACAAAATCCACAAAGGATAAACCACAAAGAGAGGAAACAACTGATAACCCTAAATAGGTATATCCTAATACATGTACCTATGTTATCAAGTAAACACATCTCAATCATGTTGAAAACACAGTGTCCAACTCAAATATTCATAGCTCAAATGTTCCACGAAGGAAAGTACCACACAGATACAGACTCTGCTCACACCAGGTATAACTTATGTAAAGTAATAGGGATGATTAGTTATAACTATTGAATCATATTACTCTGTAAAGAAGCTTACCCCCATAGGATTGCTAGGTGCTGACCCATACAGGATTGCTAGGATAAGATCTGACCCACACATGATCTCTAGGAGATGACCCATACAGGATCGCTAGGAGTTGACCCACACAGGATCTCTAGGAGATGACCCACACAAGATCGCTTAGATAGGATCTGACCCAAACAGGATCGCTAAGAGGTGGCCCACACAAGATCTCTATGAGACGACCCACATAGGATCACTAAGAGCTGACCCACACAGGATCGGTAGGATGTGAGCTGATCCACACAGGATCGCTAGGAGCTAACCCACACATGATCACTATGACCTAACCAACATAGGATCGCTAGGATTGGAGCTGACCCACACAAGATCATTAGGAGATGACCCACAAAGGATCTCTAGGAGCTGACCCACATAGGATTGCTAGGATAGGAGTTGACCCACACATGATCGCTAGTTGATGACCCACACAGGATCACTAGTACATCGTCAGACCCCCACAAGATCCTATTTCAATTTTAGTACTTCGCGAGACCCATAGAGGATCCTAGTACAACATCAATAGATTGTCACACCCACACAGGATCCTAGTACATTGTCTTTACATCGTCAGACCCACACAGGATCATAGTACATCATTATAGCCAACTATAGGGTTTTCATACTAAGCTTTCTAGTCTCCGAGAGGATCCACTCCACATGCCACAGGTCGATACTCCAACATCCACGAAGTCTCGCGTAGAATAATCTCAAAGTACCACCACATCTTAGGTGTCTCAACACAATATATGGTGCATCAATCAGATGCTCGTTCTATGAGTTATTAGGCTTTTAGTCTCGGGGGACTGGCTGGATTTGTGCTCCATCAAACCCAATTGTACCTCATCTATACCCAAAATTTCAGTCGGGTGTCCTCAAAGGGACTGTATCGCTCCATGATTTTCTGCACCTCTGACGGTTCGTCCAACGGATGTCTGGTGCCAATTTTATGGCCAAAAGAATGTAAATGTGTCATAATGGACCGGGGTACAGTCCGACTCGATCGGACCCACTGGGTCTAGCCCGACAGGCTGTGAGGGGCTGCGTAGGGCCGCGGGCGGCTGCGAGGCTACGGAGCGGCTCGGATGGTGGTTTTTGAGAGTACATGAGGTCGCAGGGTGGCTAACCCGGGGTGGTTAGGAGGGGTGGTGGGTGGGGCGACCAGGGCGGCTCAGTGGGCCGGTTGCGGTGGCTTGGCTGGACGGTGGTGGCGGCTAGGCAAGATGATGGTGGCGGCTCGGGCGGTGGCGGCTCAGGCTGTGGCAGATCGAATGGCGGCGGTGCCTTGAATGGAGGCTCAGCTCGGATGGTAGCATGGAGTGGTGGAGGTCACGGGTGCTGTGAGGAGGTAAGTTAAGGCTGCGGGGCAGCGATGGCTGCAGATGGAGAAGCATCGTGGGGTGCGGAGCGTCGTTCATTCGCAGGCGGCCAGTTTAGCTGGCCTCTCTCTTCATTTGTCTCTGTGGTGTAATCCACATCCATCCATCATGAAGAACACAATAAAGAAGAATGGAAGAGGGTTCAGGCTATGTTTGTTTTTCCCACACCCTCCACATTAGAGCGGTAGCAAGGGGCTCACAAAATTTAATCATGATTGTTTATTTAAGATATTTAAGTATATCAATCCCCACAACCCTCGTCAGTCCCTATTCCCAATCCCGAAAAATAATTAAGAGGGAAGAACAAGGGAAGTGATAATCATTTAGAAAATAAACCCCTAGCTTGGATTGTTTGTTGGCGTCGGTGCGATAAGGAAGTTAATGTTTTTGACATTCACCTCGTCTGCCACACACCTCCAATCTTGGGCACATGCATCAGGTCGTTCTCATTGCATATCCTTCGACAAAGTTCTTCGATTCGGGGTTGCTCATCAGCACCCACCAGAACCGGCTCCGTCATCCATGTGTTGGGAATTACGACACTTTATCAGATCATCATCGCTTGGTAAAGATGTGCCAATTCCTCCACCCCCCCCCCCCAAGATCCATACAAATATGAGGGGGGTAGGGTAAGTAACAATCTTGGAAGTTATGAAGGTTCATTTAATAGGAACCTTCCTAAATTCCAACAACACTGTTACTTTGTATTTGAATGTCTGTTCTATTTAATTTATGTTGGCAAAATTAAATGGCCCAACTAATTGCCTTGAGTTGGCACAATAAATTATATAGCTCAAATAATTAATTGGAGAGTTGGTACAATTGATTATTTGAAGTTGGGAGGTTTTCCCCACATTAAAGAGGGTTTGGGTGGTCCCTTCTATTAATTTCAAAATGGGGGTTTAGATCACGTGGTATCCACCATTATAAAATTCACATCGGAGGTTCTATGCTTGGTGGTTCCCACCTCCATAACATTTTCATGGGAGGTTTTAACAAAAATAAAATAGAAGTTTATCTTATTTTATTTCTATTTCCATATAAAAGTGAAAAACTATATTTCACCATCGACCTACTATGGTCGAGCTGAAAGTATCCTTAAGAGAAAATTGGCACATTGAGCTAAATGGCGACCTCATATTTTAATTCTGAGCACTGGTTCAAATGTTATATAACGCCGCTCGTGCGTTTACTGAATATACTCGAGAAAAAATTCGGAAAAATTACAACAGTAAGCCTTGACCCGCATTGATCAAAGTTAGGATCTTCCTAAGTGAAAAACGCCCCAAAGAACCCAATGGTACTCTTGAACTTCCAATCCGAGTTACCGTTTAAAATTTGTGGATTTTTACAATAAAATAATTGTCACATAATTATTTTATATACAGAAAAAAAATAACTTTCACAGATGGCTCACATCAGCCAATGTTAATATCTTCCTAAAGAAAGCATACCCTCACGAGTTCATTGGTGGTCTTGGATTTTTAATCTGAGTCACCATTTGTGAGTTATAAGCATTTGAAAAATAAAAAGAACTTTATCTATTTACTTTATTTATGGTTATTTCATTTTCAGGTTTTCACACAGGACACCCGCACTGACTAAATGTAAGTCGTTCTTATTGTAATCCTACTATCCTGAGCGCAACGGTGCCCCCAGATTTCTAATCTAAGTTACCATTTAAGAGTTATTCAACTTTTTCAGAAAAACTGCTTACGCCCGTTAATTTAAGCTTAGCAAAACTTTGACGTATCGTTCCGGGAACTCCAGGCCTCAGAATCACACGCCATCAGATTTCACGGTCTTTAAAGATTCCATATAATTAAAAAAAATTATACAGAATTTTATGGGACATTATAGGAAAAGAATAGAGTGATGTCCCTTACCTTGAATATTTTCTTCCAAAAACATGATGGTTGAAAATTAACACCTTAAGATACCCTTATAGGGACTTTTTAGGAGGCAAATGCCTATAAAATTTTCCCTTATTATTTTTTAGTTGTAATGGTGTAATGGGTGTTAATAATACATGAGTGGGTGGGTTTTAAAGGATTAAATATTTATTATTTTATCATAAAAGTGAACCACTTGCAAATGAATTGAATTAAAACCAATTTTATAGATAAATAATGATTGAGAGACTATGTTTGGATGTTCAATGACTTAAAAAACTGAAACAAACCATCTATCCAATGAAATAATTTCTCAGAATCGAAATAATGAATTTTAATTCAAAAATCCAATTTCTTGAAAAAAATAAATAATTTATTAATTTATTAATTAAAATTGATATATCAAGATTCATTATTATAAATATTAAATTAAATATTGATTTACAAAAATGATTCATAAAATATTGAAAAAAATTTACAATATAATGATGTCATAAAATCACAGTGACCATAAAGATCTATGTTTCTTATTTTCACTAAAAAAATATTTTTTCTCAAAAAATTATTTTAATAAAATTAAGACAATTTTGTAGAGATGAGTCCAAAAACAAAATTTATTTAATCAAAATAATTCTCAAACTATGATCATAATAATATACAAATTAAACATTATTATAATGAAAAATAACAATTTAACATAATGATCAACATTCAATCCATTATAAAAATTACTTTGGGATTAATTAATATATATTATAATTTAAAAATCGTTTTATAACAATATTTCATGAACTCGTTTTTTTAAAATTCAACATAAATCATATTTTAATATAATATTTTTATAATCTCGAAAAATAATAAAATATGGATTATATTATTAAATAAACCTGATGATTATTTAAATGAATCTGTGTAACCAAAAATTATGAGGACCTACTTTTTTGTTGAATAGTTATCATAATGTTGATAAACTATATTATTTGATAGGAATAATGGATGATGATCATATTTCAATATAATACACCATCATTTTTATTCTTATTCTTTCACTACCATTCAAATCAATTTTCAAAATCATTCCCCAAAATAATATTGTATTACTAGTTCTATGTTCCAATATTATTGTGATGTTCATGGGAGAAATAATTTTTGGGGGATTAAAGCAGGCCAAATTTTTATATCTCATTTTATTTATCCTCCATTTTTCTCCGCATTGTAATATTTTTTATGACATTAGGTATTGATTTATAATGAATGAAATATTTGTAAATAATTAAATAACGATTTTTTAATTTATAGTATTTTTTTTATATTCATTTATTATTCCTAGATATACTAGTTTATAACAACACATGTTGATCAATGTTCATAATAAAAATAATCCTAATATGTTGTAATATATTAAAACATTATAAAATTTAGAGATAGGTAAGTGGTCCATTATTTAAATAAAAACACTTCTTAGGTCATTACATTCTTACCCTTAAAGAAAAATATTTCCTCAAAATTATTATTATTTTTTATAAAAGATAAGACTCTAAATATCACATTCCAAGATTCATTCATTACATTCTTATTCCCTTCAATGAGGTCTTTAATTTTTTTCTATTGGTGTTGCCTTTAAGGAGAGATGGTTCATACATCCCAATGGTACCTCATGGTATTTTCCAAACCATCAACTTACTTCGTCGAAATGAAACTCATGTATCATTGATTTTATTGATGGAAGTATCGATATGTTATTGAAAAATTATTCACAATATATAATTTTATAGCAACTCATTAATAATTTTTTATAAAAAATCTTACTGGTTCAACTTAAGATATTTTAAAATTCTAGTTTTCCTAAATCAATTTTTATATTTTTTCCAAAGACTGAAATATATAATTTGTATCATATAAGATTCTTTGAGTTATCACTCTTTTATAGAATCTATAAATTTATTAATTTCATTCTATATTTTAAATAATGAGATGAATTTGAAAATTCCATGTTCATACTTCCAATACATAACAAGATGAGAAATTTGAACATGAAATAATTTCCAATAGATGATACATGATCCTTGGAATAATTGTTTGATGGTAGAGGTATTAGATTCCTCGTAATGGTTTTCCAATAACATAGATATTGAAAAATATTTTGATGTCATCTAAGAATGAATTAAGGGTAATCAAAGAAATTATATCTTCTAAAAATGATAGAAGAGTTATTTTTTATCTTCATCTATCCATCAAGGAAATAAAACATTATTATGTTTTTAGATAATATAATTAATACCTTAAATGAACTACAAAAAACCTAATTAAAAGTAAATCATATTATATTTATTTCTAGTATAAAAATAATACTAATATCTATAATTTTTAGTGATTATTTATATCTTAAGTGAATAATGTATATAAATTTGAAATAATATATCTAATGAATGTGTATGGTTCCCAAATGTATGACTAGTCAACCTCTATGTCAACCTATATCACCCTTGGATCAATATAGATTTATTAAGGTTGAAATTTCTCACAATCTTTACCCAATTCCATTAATTACTATCTAAAATTTATTATGAAATTTCCCAAATATCATTAAAATATATGCTCTATAAATTTATAAAATCCTTTTTCTATAAAAGAACACATCATTTAATATGTTCCTTGAATTAAGAATCATTATTTTTTAATATATGTTTTACATTATCTATTTTCTAACAGAAACTATTATGTGAATTTATGTTCCCATAATAATGAATTATAAGGATCTTGTCAATTTAGAGACTCACATTCCCTGGGAGTGTCAAAATATGCATGCAGTAAGGATCATTGTTAATATCTAGTTGTTGATTGATTCAGGCTCATTGTAATATTTTTAGTGTCCCTACCACTATGTATATTTGTGTTAGAGCCACATCAACCTATAGTGTATAGACAGCGATGTATTTGAGTGGAAACCACATACTTTATAACCTAAAAAATATAAGAATGTATTATTTTGTTTAATATTATCCCCCCATATTTCACTAATTTTTCTATACCTAATTCCAAAAATAACTAGACTTTACTTTGATAAAAATTATGACAACCCATAACATTATTACACCTTAATTCATGAATTATTAAATAAAATCACACTTAGTAAAACCCAGAAGATATATAATCATATCTTATTGATTAATTATGTATAAATAATAATAACATATTGCATTTATAAAACCAAATTATGGAAAACATTCTTAACATGCATCTAATATTCCAATGCACATTTGAAACTGCAATAGATAACCTAGGGACATACTTAAGAATTTATTGTGCTATAAAGCCAATAAATGAAAACAACAATTAATAGAATAGTTTAAATGAATAAATGTGTGGAAAGAGTCATAAAAATTAATTATAAGGGGTGATAATCATACTCATTTATAATAAGTCATTGTATAACATGATATCTTAAAGGTAACATGGGAATGTGGAAACAATATTAAACATGAAATTATAAATATAAGTCAAGGATAACCACCGAAAAATCACAATATATTATTCTTCGGATAGAATCTCATGAATTATACATGGAATCTCAAGATATAAAAACATTATCCAATGACTTGAAGTGTTATCTATTTGAACCCATCATAATCGCATCAGGTACATGCATAATTGTTCCACATAGATCATATAATGTAAGAACGAATCTCATCTCATTTATTCACATGAATAATGATAATGGGTAAAATTAATATGAGACCTCATCAAATTAATTATATGTTCAGCTATGTGAATACCCTTGAGTGAGAATGGGTATGAGTATACACTTCACATATGTTTTCATGCAAAATCATCGGACAATTTTAACATCATAACGAGGGAATAAAAAAGTTTTTAAGTGGCCTTAATGAGAGTATAGGGGGTATATCATCACTTGTTAAAAGTAATCGAAGTAATATGGTAATTTAATAATATAATAAAAACTAAAAAATCAGTAATTATAAGGCATTAGGAAAAAATTGTCTTGAATAATAGATTTGCATTTGAAAATGCAGTGACATTTAGACAGCATAACAGCAGTACATAAAGATTCAATGTATGGTTTAATGAGATAAAAAAGGGTCACTAAAAATAATGAAAAAAAAATTAAATTATGATGGATGTGGAAAAACATATCCCAACATTAGTAATAAAAATTGAAATATTGAAAATAATGAAGGTGCTTGAAAGGAAAAAGATGAGAAAGACACACCTTACCTTGAATATTTTCATCCTAAAACATAAGGGTGGAACCATAACACGTTTATGGTACCATAGAAGGGGTATTTTTTTCGTAAAATGAGTATAAAATCAAGAATTATGATATTTTAGAATATAGATATAGCTGATGGTTGGTATTTATACATTAGATGGTGTGGGTTCTAAAGATTTATATATTGATCATTTTATCATAAAATCCAACCACATTAGAGTAAATTTAATTACAACAATTTTTTTAGTTAATTTTTAAGTGGTGGAATTTTTAGACATTAAATGAATTCCAAGACCAATATTAACCTTCAATAAAACCAAATAAATGCACAGAATCCAAAAAAAAAATTTATTTCAACAATCCAATTTTTTGTTTATTAAAAAATAAAGTATAAATTTATTAATTAATATTTATATTTATGAATTATTTTTTATACATATTTAGTGAAATTTTTTATTTATAATTTTTTTTCATAAAACCATTAATCATTATAACATAATAATGATCTCATAAAATCATAGTTCTTATAAAGTAACAATTTTATCTTTTTCATCAAAAAATAATCAATCTTAAAAAAAATCCCAAAAAACTCTTTAAGTGAAGTTTTACATAACGGTTCTAAAAATAAATTTTATTTGATAAAAATATTTCTATAACTATGATAATGTTAATTTTCAAATAAATTATAATATTAATAAAAATTAACAAGATAATAGAAAAATCCATATACCATTATAAAAAAATTGGGATTCATTGAAATATATTTTCATTTAAAAACCAATTTATAATATTTTTTTAATGAAATAAATATTTATTTTAAACTTCTAGATAAATCAAATTTTAATAGAATATTCTTATAGTCTATAAAAATAATACATTTATCATTGTATCATTAAATAATCTCGATAATCAATTAAATACATCTACATAAAAAAATGACCAACTTTTATACTGACTAATGGTAATAATGTTGATCAACTAGATTAGTTGAGAAAAAACTAATAGATGATGATCATAATTTCATATAAATACACCATCATTCATACTCTCCTTCATTCACATTGATTCAAATTATGGTTCGAAATCATTATTAAAATTATGATTGTATTACTACCTATTTGTCCCTCTATTATAGTGATGTTTTTTGGTGCAATGATTCATTGGGATTAAATAAAACCATGTTTTTATTTTTCACAATATTTTTCCTCTATTTATCTCGCTACTGTAAAATTTGTTATCATATTGGGTATTGGTTTCGACAAAATTTTACATTATTAAACTATTAAAAAATGTATTGATGGATTCTGGAATTTTTATTCCATCCCGTTAGTATTCCTGTTTGTACTAGTTCTATTCAACACATGATGTTTAAGGTTCTTAAGAATAAAATTACTTCTATGTTCAAATATTATATAAAATTATATAAGTTAAATATAGGGAAGAGGTCCATTTTTTAAATAAGAATTTTTTTCGCTCGGTACAAATGAAACTATACTGTGAGACATAAATAGACGTTATAGTTTAGGTGTAATTATAACATAATTTAGTTGTTTAATAGTAGTAATTATATGCTATCCTTATTGTACCTATTTGTACCTTAATTTTACATATGTTGGAAAATTGAAAAATGGGTCATATACAATAGAATATAAGATATAATCATTTCAACATGTGTGGATCTTATGATAACTACTATCCAATTTTTCATCCAACTTTTTTTACTTTCGTGGAAAATTATAGGCAATGTATTCCCTTCAAGTTATAATGATTTGATCACATAAAATACTAGATCTAAAAGACTATTTGAAATTCCAAAATATTATTTCAATAACCAAAAAAATAGTATCATATATAAAAAATTTTATCCTGCATCACGGATATAACCCCACCTTAATAGATTTCAAAAAATCATACATTATATATTAATTCAATTTGGGATACAAAATGTCATTATGAGTTTCTATTTTTTGGAGAAATGGGCGAGAAACAACATGTACTAAATTTTTAAATTCTGATGTTTATAGAACTAAAAAAAATTATATTTCCTTCTAAATATTATTCACCATATTAATACAGAAATACTTAACAACGCTAAAATGAAAAACATAATAAATTATGATCAACATTGTAGAATGTTTCATGTTTTATGAGATCAAACACCTCACATTGGAACATAATTTCTCCTGAAAAAAACACTAAAACTGAAAATAAAAATTATAAAAATTATAATACACTGATATTTTAGATTACATTTTGGTTAAAAAGAACACTATATTTGATAGAATACACCACACACAACCTTAGGAATATATGAATAATGATATAATATTTTAATTTGATTTTTATAACCTAACCGTGGGGTTTTTAGTTATGAATAGAAATATTAAAAATATTAAAAATATATTTAATATCACTTTTAATTAATAAAAATAATGAATTCAATCATGAATTTTAAAAATCATCTAATTTTTGTAAATAAGTACAATATTTTATTAAATTCATTTTTTTTCATTAAAAATTTTTTATTCTAAAAATATTTTATATGATTTCTATGTAACACCATAATGTTTTGTGAAATTTTTCATATTATTTTAATCTTTTAAAAATTATGTATTTTACATAACACTTAATATAGCTTGTGTTATATAACAGCACAATGATTGGCATGTCCTTCACACAACACTGATTTAATATTTCAATACTCGCAAAATGTAGATTATCTTGTGGTACACGCAACACTATTTTTTTATTTTTTAACATAAAATAATAATTCTATTCCATAGATTTCATTACATGCTTGTCCTATTTTTACCAAACTACAATATACAATTAATATTGTTATAAAAATATTATTATAGTTACCACCTAGAAATTGGTGTAGATGTTATGAATAAGATTATCTATAATTTTAAAATATGGTTTACACATGTATATAAAATCAATCCCTTTGTTATCAATTAGTTAGAAATATTATTAATAACTATTTTAGAAAGAGGAAATTTCTTTTCATAGAAAACTATTTTTCTATATACAAACCCAATTTCATATCAATGAATCAGAGAAACAAATTTTGATGAATATTTTTAATTTATATATTATATATTTAATAAAGAAATTTGAAACTCATCCAATAGATTTTATATGTATAACATGAGAATAAATACAATTTTAGGAATAAAAAGAAGTATTTTTCTAAAATGTAATTTTACCACCTTTTAATGGTGCACCTATTTTAAATCTAATTTATAAAACATTTATAATTTTTATTTAGAAAATAAACATAATTTTTTTAATTTGAATATAAAATTTTACTTTGGGTGAATTTTTTTTATTTTTCTAAGATGTTTAATTTTTTGATGAATAGTGAAAAACATGGAATTTTAATTCAAAACTGTCTTTTCATATAATTTATTTAAATAGTTAAATTAAGTTTTATTTTTATTTTAATGTTTATTTAGATATATAATATATAAATTAATCTTATTAATCCATTTAAAATAATTTCATATTGAAATTGGATATAAAAACATTTAAGTCATTTGAACCTTCCAATTTAAAAACGTGCTTTCACAACATGTTTGTAGGATAAATTTTAAATTAATTTATTCAAATTATGTGTTTAAAATATAGAATAATGGATTGAATATTATCAATCATAATAATATACAGTGTACAATAAATTTGAATTTGTTTTTGACCAAAAATATTAGTGAAATTAATTAAAATTAATTACGGTTATTAAGGTAAAAAAATTACTTTGTGGTTAAAAATTAAGCATAATGTTTTTAAATGCCCCTAATCTTGTCAAAAATAAACTATATATAAATATTTCATGCATATACTCTCTTGGGTATAACATGGACCAATATTGGATGAACATTATGAAAGAGAGACCTCTCAATATTGTTTATAGTTTTATATTTTCAAGAATTTCACTACTTCTCCACTAAAAAAAGGCGACTCACCCCCCTCACTTAATCACACCTCTCAAGGACTTTTCGTTGAATAACTCCACCAAATTATCATCCAATTTTCAGTACCTTAATTATATAATATTAAATTTTGTCGTAAAGAAAATTGTGGAATCCCTCTGGTGAAAACAAAAAGGAATTACCCAAAGAAGAGGTAACATACTTCAATAAGAAATTTTGATTTATTTAATTATCCACCCACTAAATTAATCCGATTCCAAGATTATATAAAAAAATCAAAGTCTGGACTACATGTATATGTTTTTATTTTATTTTAATGATATAAACTTACACACACTTCCATCAAATGGGATACACAATCATTCTTCATGTGCAGGGAAGACTACCTGCTCGCAAACTACTATCGTTCATTCGCCCATTGCCACCTTTCAAGGTTGGTAATAATGATGAAATTTATATTTTTTATGATATATTTAATTTTTCTGAGTTTCTATAATTATTATTTTTTATTAAATGAAAAATACATTCATACTTTCAATTTTATGGAAATATGATAACTTTGTTTGTGGATGTGTGGATTACCGCCTCCTCAAAGTAATGTGCTTCGTTCATGCATTATGTCGAATGAATTAAGGATAGGATTAGTAAATGTTTATGAAAAATATGAAATAATAATTATAATTTAATTATAATATATATATGTATATCATTTTCTTTCTTTCATTCAATACGTTCAAAAAATAGAATCGGCCTCCAGGCCTGTGTATGGCCTACTGTCTCCAAAAACGATGTATTCTGTTTTGTATTTATATCTTTTATAGGTTATTATAAATACTTATATAATGAATATATATTATATTTTTATCATTTTTTACATTATTTAAATAATTATATCATTATTTATGTAAGAGGGTCAACAATAACATGTCAAAAAATGAAAAAAATCGATTATTACCTGAAAAGTGGCATTAACAAGATGTTGTTAATAAACAAGAAGTATACTGTCATAATAAAATAATATATAGTATGATATATAATAATATGGTTTTTTTTATATTTATAATAAAATTATATTTATTACACAATATATTTGAACATTTATGAAGAAATTCAAAACATAAGTTAAGTGTTTTTTATCTCACTATTATTTCTATGAGATATATGATAAATTCACCACTTATTCATTTTTTGTTGAGTATATACATACCTAATATGATTTATATAATGAATGTAATTTAATTCATTATATTAAATTTTTTAATTTATTTTATTATTTCATTTATCTCATGATTTAAATGTTACTCAAGTAATAAAGAGATTTCTAGTCTCACTTTTATTTCGGGGAGACTTATGCCAAATTCCCCCCTCATTTATTCTATGTGATGTATATAATTACCATTAATGTATTCTATTGTTATTATCCTTAAATTTATTGTAATTTCTATATCCCTTTTATGATAATTCTTTCAGGGTTTTTATGGTTCAAAATTTATTAAATCGGTAAAGTATTATTGCCTTATTTTTCCTTCTTTGAAACATATGTTACCTTATGAAATTGTATAAACTTACATGGTGTATATACCTCCCATATTAAAATTTTATATCATGATTATACTTATTTAAATGATATTATATGTATCATTTCATGTTATTATTTCATGTTTATTCTGATTCAATGTTACCGAATTGGTAAGAGTTTTTTTCTACAATATCATCTTTTATTGGGATTGATTATGATTATACATTCATTAATAAAATATTATGATCCATATGAAAATAATTCACATGTATTTTCTTCTCATTTAGTTATTCATGATATATTAATTTAATATTACCATTTTTCCACTCTTTAGTACTTAATTTAACGATGAAATGTTTTTTAATAAAATGTGATTTTATATCAATTTATTATTGGAATTATATTTTCCCCCAAAACCATATTTTCTAAAAACAATTTCAAGAATATTTTACACTAGTTTTTAAAAGAAATTTTACCCATGCTAAAAATTATTTTTAAAATGTATCTCAATTATTTTTCAATCAATGAACTTTTCTAAACATTTCAATGTGAAAAAGGAAGGCTCGACATGAATGGATTTACCCATGTTTATAACCATCCTTTCCTTGAATCTTCCTTTCCATTTTTCATGGTTGTTTTTAATTAATATATTTTCCCAATATTCTAGATATTTTTTAAGAAAATTTCAAACAAGATTTTTTCGGAAAATTATTTATGTTTATAATGTGTTTTAAAATATTATCATTACTTTCATTTAAAGTATTCAATGTAATTTTAATGAGGATGGTTTTCAAAAAGAAATTATTATTTAATTTTTTTTTCAATAAGGATATTATATTTTCCCAAGAAATATTTTAATTGATATTTTAAATATTCCGTTAGATGTTTTTCAAATTTTTTTTAATGAAAACTATTTTAAAAATGTTTCATTTTTTAAGAGTAATTTTTGATGAAATATTATTTTACTTAGGAAATGTTCCATGTGATCGGTTATAATCCTTCCCCATATCACGTGAAATGAATTAATATAGTTTATTTTTTACTAGGGATTGGATATAAGGAAACTATTATTATTATTTATTTCAATGGTTTATGTTTATGAGGACATGTGGTTTATGAAACTTGTTTCAATTCTATAGGTTATAACATAATAAAACACACTTCCTTTCATTAGATATTTTATGATAAAATTATTAAACAAAATAAATATTTTCCATAGAATATAATATGGTGAAATTTATATGATACCCCTTTCATTTCATGGATTATGATATGATTTTTAATAAACATGTATATTTTTATAGGTAATGGTATGATTAATGTTTTATTTTATTGTGGAATATGTATAAATGGTTTCATTACCAAATGTTGGGACCTATATTTCCCTCCAATGAATTGGGTAATGATTTATAATTGATTAAATAAAATGGGAAACAATTACATGGTCTTGGTCCACACTAGGAAATATGTTTGTCAGGATCCAAAATGGGAATCAGTTGTTTCATGTTCCATAATGGGAAACAGGTGTTCCCTAATCCAAAATGTTAAACTGGTGTGTCCTGATCCAGAATGGGAAATATTTGTCTCCTAATCGAAAATGGGAAAATATGTTTTTTCATAGACTAAACAATTCAATAATCTATCATGATATATTGGTACCGTATTGTATCATATGTTCCTAGTTTTTCTTGAATACTCGCCAGTAGTATTTATTCTTACACACATTCAAAATATAGATTCCCCAAATCCTGATACATGGAGTCCATTAAATGAATTTATACATACTTTGCAACATTATAATATTACCATTTAATTCTTCTTTGTAGGAATATTTATTCTGAAAGAATAATATATATTTATAAGGCCCTGGCCATAAACCTTACTTAATATTGAATTAAATGAATAATTCACATTGAGGATCTTTTCAGGTTTAGAGTTTTAGAGAATTAGAACATAACTATTACATCTCAAAAGATTACAAAGTAGACACTTCTACTAAGTTTCCATAAAATAAAAAAATCTTAAAATGAAACATGTCTAGTTCCATATTTTAGATAGCATAACTTTCCCTTGATCCCATCCTTGACCCTATTCCACATTAAGTCTTATGAAAAACATTTAAATAAAACATGGGGTGGGAATAAAAATCTCAGTAAGGGATACACAAATAATGAAAACAGTTAGTTTATCAAAATAACAAGTAAACAATGTATACTTTATCAAAGTAATACTTTTCACCATTATGAAGTAGTAAAAACTCTTCACTAAATAAAAGATCATTACTTACCCTTTTGTAACCAAAAGATTACCATAAAACCCATATAAAGATCACATAACATATAAAGGTAACTTGGGACATAAACATACTTAAGTGGAATAAACATACGGTCGACTTCCAGACATATCACTTTATGGAATAACCATTCGGCCAAATTCCATTCATACATAATGGAATAGCCATACGGCCGACTTCCATACACAATGCATTGGAGGTTATAACATAACCACCCATCCTGGTATTCGCGGCACCACCCGTCATATGGTTCATCATGTAACCACCCGTCAAATGTCCAAGTACCATTATAAAATCATAAGACATAAAACAAATATAATGGAAAGAAAACATTTCAACACTTTGATCACAATATATCACTTAAATATATTGACATAAAAAAAACATTATAAAAACCATTTTCAATACCAAAATACATAAAATCATATATGGTATTTATTTCATTTAAAAAAACATTATGGCTTGTTGAGGAATCCAAAGACCAAATAATACTCGCGGCGGCGGAAAAGGTCGTTGTCACCGCATACATTAAAATAAACATTCCTTTTTTTAGTTTTGTAAAATTATTCATAGAAAAAGATTCCTTTTTTATAAAAGTAAAAGTCAACAGGGTTTATATACCGTATAAAAGAAAGTTGTGTATAAAACGAAATATGCCTCAATGAAAGTAGATTGAGACAAAGTCCCTTACAAAGATCATTTTTTAAAATAAAATATATCTATTATGAGTATTCATTATAAGTACACATAAATAAAGTACAAATACAAGATATAAAATAATAATATCATGACATAATTTCAAAGTTGGAGATTAACCAAAAGAACGGAAGTTCGGTTAAGAAGTTCCCTTACCTCGGGTCCCACATGACTCAATCGTTCTTTAACTTACTGAATAATAAACTTGCATTAATTAATACATTCTTAAGAACCTTTTTCAAGTTAATTATTCATTTTATATCACTTATTACCATGTTATGGACATTATGTAGTCATTATGTTAATAATTTTTGTTTTGTCGATATTTGGTTCTTAAGTCAAAAGTGGACTTCTTACAATTACATGTTGTTCATGTGGTAAAAGGTTAATTATATCCAGAATGATATTCATGGTTTGGATATCATATATATAATATATATCCAGCATATACATGTATTTATAATATTACATAATCAATTAGAGGTAAGAAATGAAATGCAGAGTTCATGGAGACAGTAAGCCGTACGTACGCATGAATGCTACATTCATTTCTATGTCATATTAATGGAATTAAAACTAAATGAGATATATGTATATTTTTAATTCCAGAATTATATTAATCCTTTATATGAATCATACATCATATATATCCATTATCGTTACTTATAATAGTACATTACATTTGAGGATAAGAAATGAAATGCACCGTTCATGGAGACGGTAAGCCGTACGTACGCATGAACGCTACTTTCATTTCAATCTCATACTTTAATGGAAAGAAAACAATAATGATATAAAGGTACATTATAATTCCAGTATAACATCATATATAATAACATTAAATCCATCATTTATATGTCCCACATATGGCATTAACGAATCAAATCACATTGAGGGGGCGGTAGTCCACACTTCCTTAAATGAAGTTATCACATTTACCTATAAGTGAAACCATAAAGGTATGCCCAAAATGAAAAATAAAAATTCTTAAGGAAAACATAAACATATTATATATCATATATAAATATAGTGACATCTTAATGGATACTTTTGAAGGTGTTATATGAGTGTTGAACAATCATCGTTTCGTGAGGCAGAATTTCGCCATCCCCAGAAACAGTATGTCCTTTGACCATTAGATGAAGGTGTGTGTAAGTGTAGCAAGAATTATTATTATTACAAAATCCTAGTATATTTAAGATACTGGAGTTGTTACAAAAGAAATGAATAAAAAGTGTTTAGGGGGTTGGAGAAGCAAAATAAAATAAAAGGACTCAAGTGAAGACATTACGTGAAAATCGGGTAACTCCCTTTGATTTGAGATCAAAGGCTTCCTTGGGAATACTTCTGCCAAAAGTGAGGCTTCAAGGAGTAAGACAGGGATGTGGAGAGACAAAATGGGCAGGATTTTTCTGAGCAAAAGGCTTTTGAAGTGTGGGTAAGGAGGTAGAGGTGGGGGACTTTTATAAGAGGAGAGGAGGGGCACTGTTGGAAAGTTATAAAAGGTTACTTTATTATCAAATGGGTTTTCAGATTTGAAAGGTCCCAAATTGATTTGTTTCGAGGATAAGGTGATAAGGGTTCGAAATATACCCATCCAATAGGTTTTGGATATGTGCAGGTCTTAGATGTTACATTATCTTTCCATTTTATTTAAATTGTTAAATAATGAGCTAATCGCTGCATCATCATGATGTCATAAATAATTTAATCTATTTCATGTATAAAAATTATAAAAAAAATACTATGATTTAGGAAATATTTTTAGCTTTCCAAGGAATATTTATAGTCAAAACAATTACTTGTATAACCCCATTTAAGAATTGTTTATTAAAACAACTCATGTTTGTGTCATTTTAATTTTAACTTTTAATAAAAAGTTCTTTATGTAATTTTCCTACCCATGTGGCTCCATGGGGTCAACTAGTTGACCCATGGCTTCTCTTGGTCGGACAAGACACATCAAATAATTTTAGGACATGTTTCTAGGTATTTTCAATTTATTATAATATCATTTTTGCCTTAAATTGCACTAATTACCTCTAATCGCGATTAAAAACTTAATAAGTTACTATTCAGAAAAAAATTATTCTAATCCCATTGAACCACATATTAATTCTTAATGCCAACCATTTATGTCAGATTTTTAAAGTTCAAAACACAAAGGTTGTAAAATTTCATTTAAATGGAAAATCAGTTTTTATAAGTACCACTTCGTGGTTTCACTATTCATAAAAAATTGAAGTTTTTTAGAAATATTCCAAAAATTCACCCTAAGATATATTTGATATTTCAAATTAAAAATTGATTTATATTTTAAAAAATTCGAAACATAAATGTTTAATTCATTAATTTAATAATTAATTCCTGCTGTCAAAGCAAATAGCGTGTTTTTATGAAACAATAAGTATCAAAAGATTGACACTAGTTTAATTGCAATTTCAAAGTGAAATTCATTCCAAAAACCACTATTGGATTAAATTTTAAAAATATATTCTAATTTTACTTTAAAACCACTTCAAAAGATAATATAATAATATTAAAAAATTATATTTAAAAGAGGTTTTAAATTAAAATACAACATTTTCCACAATTCATTAAAAATGATATTTATCAGAAAAATATAGAAAATTTACACAATGTAAATTTTGATGTCCCGATTCTAAAGAAGAATTTTATTTGGTCTAATAGAATGTATAAGAGTGACCAAAACTATATTTAATGAAGGATCTCCATTAAAAGATGATAAGTGGACTTTAGTGAAAATTAGTGTATATAAGCCTAAAATTGAATTCTTTTCATATTTTATGCCTTTATCCTTTATTAGATATATTTAAAAACATTTAACAAAAATATATAACCATATTTTAGTTATTTCTATCCATTCCCTCTAGTACAACGGCTACGTGTTAACTGACATTTAAAATAATCTTATTTTATTACTAGTGTGCAACGTACGATTTCAAAGAAACTCTTTATTGCGTATCGGGTACGCTATCGAACATAGCAACCCCTTTAAAGTAAAATTAATATTTAATTAAAAAATATTAATAAATATGAAAATGTATTATTATTTATTTACCTGGGATGTTACATCCTTCCCCCCTTTTGGGAATTGCGTCCTCGCAATTTTATTCACTTATCAAAATAAGTGGGAGTATTTATCCCTCATAGCATTTTCAGATTCCCACGTTTCCTCTTCAACCATATGGTTTTTCCACAAAACCTTTACCTGTTGAATTATCTTATTTCAAAATACTTTCTGTCTTCGGTCAAGATTCTGGACTATCTGTTCTTCATAAGAGAGATTCTCTTCCAACTGAACTGCCTCTCGGCTCAAAACATGAGATGGATCTGGCATATACTTTCTCAATATTGAAACATGAAAAACATGGTGTACCTGAGATAATCTCGGCGGAAAAGCCACTCGGTAAGCAACTGATCCAACTTTCTCTAGAATTTCATATGGTCCAATGAACCTTGGACTCAGCTTTCCTTTCATACAAAATCGCATCACACTTTTCCATGGTGAGACTTTGAGAAAAACATGATCACCTACCTCAAAAGATATAACCTTCTTCCAGTTATCCGCATAACACTTCTGTCTTCTCTGAGCTGTTTTCATGTGTTTCTTAATCAACTTAACTTTCTCTGCCATCTCATCTACCAATTATAGTCCCATAAGCTTCTTTTCACCCACTTCATCCTAAAAAGCTGGAGTTCGACACCGTTTACCATATAATGCTTCAAACAGAGCCATCTGTATATTGGAATGAAAACTGTTATGATATGAAAACTCAACCAAAGAAATATGTTGGTCCCAAATTCCCTGATAATCCATCGAAAAAGCTCGTAGCATATCTTCCAATGTCTGAATTGTTCATTCTGACTACCCATCTGATTGAGGATGAAAAGTTGTACTAAAATTTAATGCAGTACCCAATGACTTTTGAAGGCCTTTCCAAAAGTTAGAAGTAAACCTGAGATCACGATCAGATACAATGGAGAGGTGAACTCCATGCAACTTGACTATCTCTTTAAGATACAATCGAGAAAGTTGATCTAGAGAGAACGTATCTCGAATAGGAAGGAAATGAGCAGATTTAGTCAATCCATCAAAAATAACCCAGATTGCATTATTACCTCTAGATGTCTTCGGTAATCCCACAAAAAAGTCCATGGATATATTTTCCCATTTCCACTCTGGAACTGGTAAGGGATGAAGCATCCCATTCGGTAACTGCCACTCTACTTTAACCTGATAACAAGTGAAACACTTCACAGTAAAATAAAAAATATTCCATTTTATTCCATCCCACCCATAATACTCCCGCAGATCCCTGTACATCATAGTACTTCCAGGATGAACTGAAAATGGGGAACTATGAGCCTAACATAACAACTCATTCTTCAACTATGAATCACAAGGCACATATAATCTCTTCCCAAACCTCAAAACACAATCATTATCAATGTTGAATTCAGGCAACTTACCCTTCTGAACCAGCTCTACCTTTTTCTGCAAGTCACTATCTTGCATTTGTGCTTGCTTCATTCTATCTGATAGGGAAGATTTCACTGATACTTGAAACAAAACAGAATAACTTCCTGCACAAACAACTTCCATGCCCAATTTCATCAAATCCTTAACGAAAGGATCAAGTTCCAAACACAACATCGTTAATGAAGCATTACTTTTTTGACTCAAAGCATCAGCAACTTTATTTTCTTTTCCTGGATGGTAGTGAATTGTACAATCATAATCCTTAATAAAATCTAGCCATCTCCTCTGTCTCATGTTCAATTATTTCTGAGTGAATATATACATTAAACTTTTGTGATCAGTATATATTTGACACACTACTCCATAAAAATTATGCCTCCAACTTTTTAGAGCAAAAACAACAGCAGCTTATTCCAAATCATGTGTAGGGTAATTTACCTCATGAGTTTTCAACTAACGTGAAGCATATACAATTACCTGATCATTCTGCATAAGGACACAGCCAAGTCCCTTCAATGAAGCATCACTGTATATAACAAACTCACCATTCCTGGAAGGAAGTTCCAAAACTGGAGCATTCGCCAATCTTATTTTCAACTCCTGAAAACAATCATCACATTCTTTTGTCTAGATAAACTTAACACCCTTCCGAGTTAGCTTAGTCATTGGACTGGATAACTGTGAAAAATTTCAAGAAACCTTCGGTAGTAACCTATCAAACCAAGGAAACTATATATCTCAGTAACATTTGTGGATCTTTTCCATTCATCAATAACTTTTGTTTTAGCAGTATCAACAGTTATTCCTTTTTTTGAAACAATGTGACCAAGGAATGAAATTTGTTGTAACCAAAACTCACACTTGCTAAATTTTCCATACAGTTTATTTTCTTCAAAGGTTTCCAAGATAACCCTTAAATGACTTTCATTCTCCTCTTTACTTTTAGAAAAAACCAATATATAATCAATAAAAACAACCAACATTTTTCTTCTAAGTCAACTGAGTCATCACTGCAACAAACTGTTTAGTTCTGATTCAGACCATCTCAAGATACTGATTTGAAAGGTCATTTTCATTTGTCTGCCTTCCTAGAAAATTTGTTTTTTTCCTCTATGAAAAACCATTCTTAACACATAAATATCTTAGGCAAAGAAACATGGTAATCCGTAAATGCTATATCATTTCAATCATACCATAAATTAATTTATAATTTAACACTTTTCTAACACCTAAAGTTGTCTAAACCGACCTCTGATACCAACTATAAGGCCCCAGCCTTAAACCTAACTTAATATTGAATAAAATGAATAATTCACATTGAGGATCATTTCAGGTTTAGAGTTTTAGTGAATTAGAACATAACTATTACATCTCAAAAGATTACAAAGTAGACACTTCTACTAAGTTTCCATAAAATAAAATACTCTTAAAAAGAAACATGTCTAGTTCCATGTTTTAGATAGCATGACTATCCCTTGATCCCATACATGACCCTATTCCACATTAATTCCAATGAAAAACATTTCAAAAAAACATGGGGTGAGAAAAAAAAGCTCAGTAAGGGATACACAAAGAATGAAAACTGTTATTTTATCAAAACAACAAGTAAACCATGTATACTTTACCAAAGTAATACTTTCCACCTTTATGAAGTAGTAAAAACTCTTCACTGAATAAAAGATCATTACTTAACCTTTTGTAACAAAAAGATTACCATAAAACCCATATAAATATCACATAACAAATAAAGGTAACTTGGGACAAAAACATACATAAGTGGAATAACCATACGGTCAACTTCCACACATATCACTTAATGGAATAGCCATTCGGCAAACTTCCATTCATACTTAATGGAATATCCATACGGCCGACTTCCACACCCAATGCATTGGAGGTTATAATGTAATCACCCATCCTGGTATTCATAGCACCACCCGTCATATGGTTCATCACGTAACCACCCTTCAAATCTCCAAGTACCATTATAAAATCATAAGACATAAAACAAATATAATGGAAAGAAAACATTTTCACACTTTGATCACAATATATCACATAAATATATTGACATAAAAAAACCATTATAAAAAACATTTTCAATACCAAAATACATAAAAGCGTATATGGTATTTATTTCATTTAAAAAAAACATTACGGCTTGTTGAGGAAGCCAAGACCAAATAATACTCGCGGCGGAGAAAAAGGTCGTTGTCACCGCATACGTTAAAATAAACATTCTTTTTTTCATCTTTTAAAATGCTTCATAGAAAAAGATTCCTTTTGTATAAAAGTAAAAGTCAACGGGGTTTATAAACCGTATAAATGAATGTTTTGTATAAAACGAAATATGCCTCAATGAAAGGAGATTGAGACGAAGTCCCTTACAAAGATCATTTTTTCAAATAAAATAGAACTATTATGTGTATTCATTATAAGTAAACATAAAGAACGTAAAAATACAAGATAGGACATAATAATATGATGACATAATTTGAAAGTAGGAGATTAACCCAAAGAACGGAAGTTGGGTTAAGATGTTCCCTTACCTCGGGCCCGACTTGACTCGATCGTTCTTTAACGTCCTGAATAATAAACTTGAGTTAATTTATACTTGATCAATAACCTTTTTCAAGATCATTATTCATTCTTTATCACTTATTACCATGTTATGGACATTATGTTGTCATTTAATTTAATAATATTTGTTTTGTCGATATTTGGTTCTTAAGTCGAAAGTGGACTTCTTACAATTACATGTTGTTCATGTGGTCAAAGGTTCATTATATCTAGAATGATATTCATGATTTGGATATAATATATATCATATATATACATAATATACATGTATTTATAATATTACATAATCATTTAGAGGTAAGAAATGAAATGCGCAGTTCATGTAGACAGTAAGTCGTACGTACGCATGAACGCTACTTTCTTTTCTATGTCATATTAATGGAATTAAAACTAAAATATATATATATATATATTTTTAATTACAGAATTATATTAATCCTTTAGATGTATCATACTTCATATATATCCATTATATGTACTTATAATAGTACATTACATTTGAGGATAAGAAATGAAATGCACTGTTCATGGAGACGGTAAGCTGTACGTACGCATGAACGCAACATTCATTTCTATAACATACTTTAATGGAATGAAAACAATAATTATATAAAGGTATATTATAATTACAGTATAACATCATATATAATAACTTTAAATCCAACCTTGATACATCCCACGTATGGCATTAACGAATCAAATCACTTTGAGGGGGCGGTAGTCCGCACTTCCTTAAATGAAGATATCGCGTTTACCCATAATGGAAACCATAAAGGTATGCCCAAAATGAAAAATGAAGTAGATTAAGGAAATTATAAACATATTATATATCATATATAAATATAGTTAAATCTTAATGTCCACCTTTTAAGGTGTTATATGAGTGTTGAACAATCATCCTTTCGTGAGGCAGAATTTCTCCATCCCCAGAAACAGTATGTCCTTTAACCATTAGATGAAGGTGTGTGTAAGTGTAGCTCGAATTCTTATTATAACAAAATCCTAGTATATTAAATATACTGGAGTTGTTACACATGAAATGAGTGAAAAGAGTTTAGGGGGTTAGAGAAGCAAAATAAAACAAAAGGACTCAAGTGAAGACATTACCTTAAATCAGGTAACTCCCTTTGGTTTGAACTCAAAGGCTTTCTTGGGAAGACTTCTGCCCAATGTGAGGCTTCAAGGAGTAATATAAAGATGTGGAGAGACAAAATGATCAGGGGTTGTCCGAGCCAAAGTCTTTTTATGTGTGGGTAAGGAGGTAGAGGTGGGGGCCTTTTATAAGAGGAGAGGAGGGGCACTCTGGAAAGTTATAAAAGGTTACTTTATTTTCAAATGGTTTTTCGGATTTTAAAGGTCCCAAATTGATGTGTTTCAAGTATAAGGTTATAAGGGTTCTAAATCCACCCATCCAATAGGTTTTGGACATTTTTAGGTCTTATATTTTACATTGTCTTTCCATTTTATTTAAATTGTTAAATAATGAGGTAATCACTGCAATATCATGATGTCATAAATAATTTAATTAATTTAATGTCTAAAAATTATAAAAAAAATACTATGATATAGGAAATCTTCTTAGATTTCCGATAAATATTTATAGTCAAACATCTTACTTTTATAACCCCATTTAAGAATATTTGTAATAAAACAAATCATGTTTGTGTCATTTTAATTTTAACTTTTAGTAAAAAGTTATTTATGTAATTTTCCTACCAAAGTGGCTCCATGGGGTCCCCAAGATTACCCATGGCTTTTCTTTGTCTTCCATGACACATCCAATAAGGGTAGTACATGTTTCTAGGTATTTTCAATTTATTATAATATCATTTTTGCCTTAAATTGCAATAATTACCTCTAATCGCGATTAAAAACACAAAAGTTACTATTCAACAAAAAAAATTATTCTAATCCCATTGAACCACATTTTACATCTTAATGAAAACCATGTATGTCAGATTTTAGATGTTCAAAACTCAAAGGTGGTAAAATTTCATTTAAATGGAAAATCAGTTTTTATAAGTACCACTTACTGGTTTCACTATTCATCACAAATTGAAGTTTTTTAGAAAAATGCAAAAAATTCACCCTAAGCTATATTTGATATTTCGAATTCAAAAATGATGTCTACTTTAAAAAATTCCAAACATATAATTTGAATTAATTAATTTAATAATTAATTCCTGTTGTCAAAGCAAATAGCGTGTTTTTATGAAACAATAAGTATAAAAAGATTGACACTAGTTTAAGTGCAATTTAAAAGTGAAATTAATTCCAACGACCACTATTGGATTAAATGTTAAAAATATATTCTAATTTTTCTTTAAAACCACTTCAAAGGATAATATAATCGTATTAAAAAATTTGATTTAAAAGAGGTTTTAAATTAATATACAACATTTTCCACTATTCATTAAAATGATCTTTATCTGAAAAATACAGAAAATTTACACAAACTAAATTTTGATGTCCCGATTCTAAAGAAGAATTTTATATGGTCTAATATAATTTATAAGAGTGACCAAAACTATATTTAATGAAGGATCTCCACAAAAAGATGATAAGTGGACTTTAGTGAAAATTAGTGTATATAAGCCTAAAATTGAATTCTTTTCATATTTTATGACTTTATCCTTTATTAGATAAATTTAAAAACATTTAACAAACATATATAACCATATTTTAGTTATTTCTATCCATTCCCGCCAGTACAACGGCTACGTGTTAAATGACATTTAAAATAATATTATTTTTTTACTAGTGTGCAACGTACGATTTCAAAGAAACACTTTGTTGCGTATCGGGTACGCTATCAAACATAGCAACCCCTTTAAAGTAAAATTAATATTTAATTCACGAATATTAATAAATATTAAAATGTATTATTCGTTATTTACCTGGGATGTTACAATGTTTCACTGAATAGAGTGAAAATAAACCACCTATATGATTATATATTACTACACAGTTTGTGTCTTTTCAACTACTCCTCCCACTAAGCTCAGTGGAGTGAAATATTCATATTCCTACGCTTGTGTATCCCGAACCATAGTCCATAGAATTTGAGTCTTCTCCATCTATATTCAACGAGAATTAATTATATTATAAAAATAATGTAGATCTTGACTATATATTAATATCTTTAGTTTCTATAAGATCATTAAAATATATTCACATTTGTGTTTTAATTTTAGATTGTTACTAGGGATGAATTTTTTAAAATAGTATTCAAACAATACTCAATATGGTTTCCTAATATATCTTTATCATATCACAATTGATATGATATATATTAGAAAATATTGTTTTCATATGGTTAGTAACATAACACTAATTTGGAAAATATTTCTTTTGTTATATAATGGGAGATTTACAATATATATGTATATATGTATGTATATGTATGTATATATGTGATGTCCCGAATTAGGTTCCACACACTGGTGCCTAAGCTGGTTCACGACATGACATCACACACACCTCCTTGAATGCTAGAGGCTACCAACAAGAAGTGACGGTATAATTTCAATCAAAGGGATGTTATACCCTCTTTATTATAATAAAACCATAGAAGAAATAAAATAAACAATAACCAACTAAAATAACATGATCGGAATAATATTTCCCCACAAGATTACTAAAAATAGAAATACAATGTCAAAACTAAATATTAGAGATTTCATTTTAATATATGTTCCATTTTTAAAAAGTCAAACCCAAAAGTAAAGACACTGAAAAATCCCATGAGGATCCGAAAAAACATCTGGTTCCCGTATTCAGGCTTCATACTAAATTAGTCATCTCACACAAGGCATTTTCCATTAACCTATCCTTCAACTATAAAATCTATTCAGTAATAGGTGAGGAATCTTAATTAGGGTGCGAGTAAAACATAGAAGGAAACCAACAATAGCTTCTAAAAAATATCCATTTAATAGCAGTATATAACAAAGTATAAATAAATATTTAAAATGAATAATTAAACTATTATCACATTATCAATTATTCTTTATTTAACAACATAACCCCATGGGATCTCAAGGACACTCAAGCCTCAATACTTGCTTTAACCCATACAGTAGTCTGAACTATCCCTAAGGGATATCACATGCAAGAATTTCTATGTTACAATTCTTTATCACAATTCAAATTTGAATTTCTATGTTATTATTCACCATCACAATTCACATTTTAATATCTATGTTATCATCCACTATTTCATAATTGAATGACTATGTTACAATTAATAATTTCATAATTTAATGGCCATGTTACCATTAATAATAGTATAATATAATAACCATGTTACAATTCATAATACATGACTGAATGGCCCTGTTACCATCCAAAATTTAATGTCACATTTATCACTACATCAACATTTAACATACATTACAATCTCTATATCTCCTCATTAATTCATTAATAAATTTTTTAATTAAAAATCCCAATATCTAATAATTAATTCATAAACTAATTATTGAATTAAAAATCTCTATATCTCAAAATTAATTCAAAAATTAATTATCCAATCCAAAATATTTTTATCTCATAATTAATTCAACAATTAATTATCCAATTCTCAGTCTCAATATCACATAATTAATTAAACAATTATTTAATGAATTGAAAATCTCTATATCTAATAATTATTTCACCAATTAATTATCCAATTCTTAATCTCAATATCTCATAATTATTTCAATAATTAGTTATCTAATTCATAATCTCGATATCTCATAATTAATTTGAAAATTATTTATCAAATTCCCAATCTCAATATCACCAAATATCTTTCCCTTAAGTAATTTATTATCCAATTAAATAATTTAATTTAGGGAAATAAATTTCTATACAACCAATATAAAATATAAAATTACATAAATTTAATTTAAATAAATCCCTTGGTGAATTTAATTATAGACCACCTACCTAAATTCATTAACGAATGATCGCCTAATAGAGATCCTCAATTTGATATAATAACAACACAGAACGTGATCCAGATCTTAAACCCTAATCGAATATCAAACAATAAATTTCCAAAAAATATATATCTATATCTAATAGACCTATATCTAGATCTAACATGATATAGTATATCATCCCTCTAAAAAATTAGGTAGTGGAGGGAGAGAAGAGGGAAGCCACATTGAATTATATCCTCTTACCAGGAGGGGTATGGATCAACAATTTGGGATTCAGATCATTAATAATTGTGGTTGTAATTGATTGAAATATTTCTAGGAGTCTTTTAAATCAATATAATATGATTTGGTCTTATTTTTGGTTGAATAGGGGTAAAATGGGTATCAAGAATATTTAGAACTAATTTTCAAGGGATTAAAATCTCATATGAATGGTTTTCTATTCAGGGTGCATGATTTCACCTAGTTGAGAACCTTAATAGTTCACCTCTTATAGGGGATTCATACTTTATCCTAATAGGGTAAATGGTTTGAAAAAGTTTTTTCCATCCATGTGAATCCCCTATTTTTTGTTTTTCATGGGTTTCTGAGCTTGGGTGCTTGATGAGGGAAAATTGTGCACCAACCATGTACTTCCTTCATCCATCCATTTTATTGTCAAATTTTTACCCAAAGGCACCCCAATGTATAACCCAAACAAAAATTACTGAACAATAGAAAAAGTAGTACATATAAATGATCCCATGATATCTCTAGAAAGGGCATGGGTTTTGCAATCTCCCCTCCTTATATTAGCTTATTCATAAGATGCACTACCCATAATCTTTAATATTTCATGTCAAAAAGATTGGTCCATTGATCCCTCATATCTAATTCTCTCTCTTGATATTACTCTTGACCACACCCATTTTTCCACAACATAAAAAAATTTAGAATGAACTTTCCCCTTTAAAAAGTCTCACAACAATACAACACACGTATCATATTTTTCTCAAATTATGCATTTATATCTATCTCAACATCATCCAAATTGTTCACATGTGAATGGTAGAGGTGATACATTCAATGTTATGATACATGGGAAAGTTCATGCATTGCACTATTTCTTTTTGGAAGATCCAATCAGTATTTCATTGGACCAATCTTCTCCATAACCTCAAATAGTTTAACAATCATGTGAACCAACTTTCCCTACCTATGTATCCTATAGTGACCAAATCTAGTCAAAACCTAATGGATTAAACAATCACCATAAGTAAACTCTAGGGGTCATCTTCATCTATCAGTATATGAATTTTTTTCTATTCTGGTTCACATCCATATACTTCTATATTAACTATACCTACTCCAAAGAATCCTACACAAGTATCATTCACAATAACTATGACTCACCTACATCCATCTAGCATAGCGGGGATATACATGGCCTACCATAAATAACCTCATATGGTTCCATCTGAATGGTTTCATGAAAAATGTTATTATTGGTGAACTCCACCAAATCTAGATACTTCTACCAATACAAAAAAATGTATAGAACACATGTTCGTCGTATATCTTCAAGTACCTATATAGTACATTCTGACATCCCATCTTTCTGAGGGTGGAAATACAGATATACCAAAACCTACATTCCAAGAGCCTTCTGCAAGCCCTTCATGAAGGGTTATTTGAAATGTGATTCATGTTAGAAAACTATAGTCTATGGAACCCAATCTAGATGGATTATCATTCAAAACATATAAATCTCTTAGCTTCTCTACTGGGAATATCTCCCATATAAGAAATAAATGTTCTACTTTTGTTATTTAGTCCATGTTCACCTAAATAGAGTCATTATTCTTGCTGTGTTCTTTGGAAACTCTCAAACAAATCCTCTATCTTGCCATCCTACATCCATTATGGAATGAAAAATGTATGTAGAAGACCACCAGGTTGTTTATTCTCGACCTTCACCTACTGATAGGTGTAGGATCATGTAACATCCCAGGTAAATAAAGAATAATACATTTTCATATTTATTAATATTTGTTAATTAAATATTAATTTTACTTTGAAGGGGTTGCTATGTTCGATAGCGTACCCGATACGCAACAAAGAGTTTCTTTGAAATCTTATGTTGCACACTAGTAATAAAATAATATTATTTTAAATGTTAGTTAACACGTAGACGTTTTATTGGTGGGAATGAATAGAAATAACTAAAATGTTATTATATATGTTTGTTAAATGTTTTAATACTTATCCAATAAATGATAAAGGCTTAAAATACGAAAAGAATTAAATTTTAGGCATATATACTATAATTTTCACTAAAGGTCCACTTATCAACTTTTAATGTCAAACCGTCATTAAATATAGTATTGGTCACTCTTATACATTATGTTGAACCAAATAAATTTCTTCTTTATAATCGGGACATCAAAATTTACTTTGTGTAAAGTTTCTGTATTTTTCAGATAAAGATCATTTTTAATGGATAGTGAAAAATGTTGTATTTTAATTCAAAAGCTCTTTTTAATCTAATTTTTTAATATGATTAGATTATCTTTTGAAGTGGTTTTAAATAGAAATTAGAATATATTTTTACCATTGAATCCAATAGTGGTCGTTGGAATTAATTTCACTTTGAAATTGGACTTAAACTAGTGTCAATCTTTTGATACTTAATTGTTTCATAAAAACACGCTATTTTCTCTGACAACGGGAATTAATTATTAAATTAATTAATTCAACTTATATTTTTTGAATTTTGTAAAATATAAATCATTTTTGAATTCAGAATATCAAATATAGCTTAGGCTGAATATTTGGTATTTTTCTGAAAAACATCAATTTTGATGAATAGTGAAACCACTAGGTGGTACTTATAAAAACTGATTTTCCGTTTAAATAAAATTTTACCAAAATAGTGTTTTGAATTTCAAAAATCTGACATATATTGATTTCATTAAGAAGAAAAATGTGGTTCAATGGGATTAGAAAAAATTGTGAATAGTAACTTTTAAGTTTTTAATCGTGATTAGAGGTAATTAGTGCAATTTAAGGAAAAAATGATATTATAATAAATTGAAAATACCTAGACACATGTCCTACCCTTAATTTATGTGTCATGGCCGACCATGAAAAGCCAAGGGTCAACTTGGGGACCCCATGGAGCCACTTTGGTGGGAAAATGATATTAATATCTTTTTATTTAATGTTAAAATGAAAATGTCACAATCATGAGTTGTTTTACTAAAACAATTTTTACATGGGCTTAAACAAGTCAGATTTTTTACTATAAATATTCATCGGAAAGATAAAAAAGATTTCTTACATAATAGTATTTTTTTATAATTTTTAGACATTAAATAGATTAAATTATTTATTACATCATGATGATGCAGCGATGACCTCATTATTTAATGATTTAAATAAAATGGAAATATAATGTAAAAGCTAAGACCTAAAAATGTCCAAAACCTATTGGATGGGTGGATTTAGAACCTTTATCACCTTATCCTCAAAACACATCAATTTGGGACCATTAAAATCCGAAACTCATTCTAAAAGAAAGTAACATTTTCTTACTTTCCAAGAGTGACCCTCCTCTTCTCTTATAAAAGGCCCCCACCTCTACCTTCTTACCCACACCTCTCAAGCCTTTGGATTGGCCAACCCATGCCCATTTTGTCTCTCCACATCTCTCTATTACTCCTTGAAGCCTCACATTGGGCATAAGTCTTCCCAACGATGCCATTGAGCTCAAACCAAATGGAGTTACCAGATTTTAAGGTAATGTCTTCACTTGACTCCTTTTGTTTTATTTTGCTTCTCCAAACCCCTAAACTCTTTTTATTCATCTGTTTTGTAACAAATCCAGTATCTTCAATATACTAGGATGTTTTTATAAGAATGTTTCGAGCTAAACTTACACACACCTTCATCTAATGGTTAAAAAACATACTGTTCTTGTGGATGGTGAATTTCTGCCTCACGAAACGATGATTGTTCAAACTCATATAACACCTTCAAACGTGGAAATTAAGATGTCACTATGTTTATATATGATATATAATATGTTTATGTTTTACTTAAGCTTCTTTATTTTTCATTTTTTTCATAACATTATGGTTTCCATTGTGGGAAAATACGATAATTGCATTTTAGGAAGTGCGGACTACCGCCCCCTCAATGTGATTTGACTCGTTAATGCCATATGTGGACGTATAAAGGATGTATTTAAAGGTATTATATATGATTTTATACTGGAATTATAATATAACTTTATATCATATTTGTTTTTATTATATTAAAGTATAAGATAGAAATGAAAGTAGCATTCATGCGTACGTATGGCATACCGTCTCCATGAACTGTGCGTTTCATTTCCAATCCTCAAATGTAATGTACTATTATAGGTACATATAATGGATATATATGATGTATGATGCATATAAAGGGTTAATATAATTCTGGAATTAAAAATATACATATCTCTCATTTAGTTTTAATTCCACTAATATGACATAGAAATGAAAGTATTGTTCATGCATACGAACGGCTTACCGTCTCCATGAACGGGGAATTTCATTTATTACCTTTAAATGATTATATAATATTATAAATACATGTATATTCTGGATATATATGATATATATGATATCCAAATTGTGAATATCTTTCTGTATATAATGAACCTTTGACCACATGAACAACATGTAATTGTAAGAAGTCCACATTCGACTTAAGAACCAAATATCGACAAAACAAACATTATCAACTTAAATAACTAAATAATGTCCATAACATGGTAATAAGTGATATAAAATGAATAATGAATTTTAAAAAGGTTCTTAAGAAAGTAGAAAATTAACTCAAGTTTATTATTCAGGACGTTAAAGAACGATCGAGTCAAGTCGGGCCCGAGGTAAGGGACTTCGTCTCAATCTCCTTTCATTAAGGAATATTTCGTTTTATACACAACTTTATTTTATAAGGTATATAAACACATTTTAATTTTACTTTTATACAAAAGGAATCTTTTTCTATGAAGCATCTTACAAAACGAAAAAAAGGAATGTTTATTTTAACGTATGCGGTGACAATGACCTTTTCCGCCGCCGCGAGTATTATTTGGTCTTTGGCTTCCTCAACAACCCGTAATGTTTTTTTAAATGAAATAAATACCATATACGCTTATATGTTTTTTGGTATTGAAAATGGTTTTTATAATGGTTTTGTTATGTCAATATATTTAAGTGATATATTGTGATCAAAGTGTGGAAATGTTTTCTTTCCATTATATTTGTTTTAGGTCTTATGATTTTATAATCGTACTTGGACATTTGACGGGTGGTTATGTGATGAACCATATGAAGGGTGGTGCTGTGAATACCAGGACGGGTGGTTATGTTATAACCTCCAATGCATTGGGTATGGAAGTCGGCCATATGGCTATTCCATTAAGTATGAATGGAAGTTGGCCAAATGGCTATTCCATTAAGTGATATGTGTGGAAGTAGATCGTATGGTTATTCCACTTAAGTATGTTTATGTCCCAAGTTACCTTTATATGTAATGTGATCTTTATATGGGTTCTATGGTAATCTTTTGGTTACAAAAGGGTAAGTAATGAAATTTTATTCAGTGAAGAGTTTTTACTACTTCATAAAGGTGAAAAGTATTACTTTGATAAAGTATACATGGATTACTTGTTTTTTTTATAAACTAACAGTTTTAATTCTTTGTGTATACCTTACTGAGCTTTTTATGCTCACCCCAAGTTTTTTGGAAATGTTTTTCACAGGACTTAATGTGGAATAGGGTCAAGGATGGGATCACGGTAAAGTCATGCTACCTAAAACATGGAACTAGACATGTTTCTTTTTAAGAGTTTTATTTTATGGATACTTAGTAGAAGTGTCTACTTTGTAATCTTTTGAGATGTAATAGTTATGTTCTAATTCTCTAAAACTCTAAACCTGAAAAGATCTTCAATGTGTAATCTTGTAAAGACTCAAGATTATGTAAGGTTTAAGGCCGGGGCCTTATAGTTGGTATCAAAGGTCAGTTTAGACAACTTAAGGAGTTTGAAAATTGTTAAATTATAAATTAATTTATGGTATGATTGAAATGATATAGCATTTACGGAATACCATGTTGCTTCATCTAAGACATGTTTGTTCAGAATGGTTTTGTAAAAGTAAACATGGAAGTTTTTCTATGGTATACAGATGGAAATGAACTTCTAAATCAGCATCCTAAGATGGTCAGAATCAGAACTAAACAGTTTGTTCCAGTGATGACTCAGTTGACCTAGGTGAAAAATGTTGGTTGTTTTTTTTGATGATATTTTGGTGTATTCAAAAAGTAAAGAGGAGCATGATAGTCATTTAAGGGTTATCTTGAAAACCTTAAAAAAAGAAACTGTATGGAAAATTCAGCAAGTGTGAGTTTTGGTTACAACAAATTTATTTCCTTGGTCATATTGTTTCAAAAAATGGCATAACTGTTGATCCTTCTAAAACAAAAGTTGTTGATAAATGGCCAAGACCCAAAAATGTAACCGAGATCCATAATTTCCTTGGTTTGGCAGGTTACTACTGATGGGTTTTTGAAAAAATTTCACGGTTATCAAGTACAATGACTAAGCTCTCTCGGAAGGGTGTTAAGTTTATCTAGACAAAAGAATGTGATGATTGTTTTCAGGAGTTGAAAAGAAGATTGGTGAATGCTTTAGTTTTGGCACATCCTTCTAGAAATGGTGAGTTTGTTATATACAGTGATGCTTCGTTGAAGGGACTTGGCTGTTTCCTTATGCAGAATGATCATGTAATTGCATATGCTTCACGTCAGTTGAAAACTCATGAGGTAAATTACCCTACACATGATTTGGAATTAGCTACTGTTGTTTTTTGCTCTAAAAATTTGGAGGCATCATTTGTATGGAGTACAGTGTGAAATATATACTGATCACAACCATTTGAAGTATATATTCAATCAGAAAGATTTGAACATGAGATAGAGTAGACGGCTAGAATTAATCAAGGATTATGATTGTATAATTCACTACCATCCGGGAAAAACAAATAAAGTTGTTGATGCTTTGAGTCGAAAATGTAATGTTTCATTAATGATGTTGAATTTGGAACATGATCCTTTGGTTAAGGATCTGATGAACTTTGGCAAAGAAGTTGTCGGTGTAGGATATCCTTCTGTTTTTTTTCAGGTATCAGTGAAATCTTCTCTATTAGACAGAATCAAGCAAACACAGAAGCAAGACGGTGAGTTGGAGAAAAAGGTAGAGATGGTTCAGAAAGGTAAGTTGCCTGAATTCAACATTGATAATGATTGCGTTTTAAGATTTGGGAAGAGATTTTGTGTGCCTTATGATTCACAGTTGAGGAATGAGTTGTTATTTGAGGATCATAGCTCCCCGTTTTAGTTCATCCTGGCAGTACTAAGATGTACAGAGATCTGCAGGAGTATTACTAGTGGGATGAAATGAAAAGGGATGTTGCTGATTTTACTGTGAAGTGTTTGACTTTTCAGCAGGTTAAAGTAGAGAGGCAGTTACCGAAAGGGATGCTTCATCCTTTACCAGTGCCAGAGTGGAAATGGGAAAATATATTCATGGACTTTGTTGTGGGATTACCGAAGACATATAGAGGTAATAATGCAATCTGGGTTATTGTTGATCGATTGACTAAATCTACTCATTTCCTTCCTATTCGAGTTACCTTATCTCTAGATAAACCTTCTCAATTGTATCTTAAAGAGGTAGTCACGTTGCATGGAGTTCCCCTCTCTGTTGTATCTGATCGTGATCCCGGGATTACTTCTAACTTTTGGAAGGGCCTTCAAAAGTCATTGGGTACTGAATTAAATTTTACTATAGCTTTTCATCCTCAGTAAGATGGGAAGTCAGAACGAACAATTCAGACGTTGGAAGATATGCTACGGGCTTATTCGATGGATTATCAGGGAAGTTGGGACCAACATCGTTCTTTGGTTGAGTTTTTATATAATAACTATTTTCAATCCAGTATATAGATGGCTCCGTTTGAGGAATTATATGGTAAACGGTGTCGAACTCCAGCTTTTTGGGATGAAGTGGGTGAAAGGAAGCTGATGGGACCATAATTGGTAGAAGATATGGCAGAAAAAGTTCAGTTGATTCAGAAACACATGAGAACAGCTCATAGCAGGTAGAAGAGTTATACGGATAACCGGAGGAAGGATCTATCTTTTGAGGTAGGTGATCATGTTTTTCTCAAAGTTTCACCATGGAAGAGTGTGATGCAATTTGGTAAGAAAGGAAAGCTGAGTCCAAGGTTCATTGGACCATATGAAATTCTAGAGAAGTTGGATCAGTTGCTTACTGAGTGGCTTTACCTCCGATTTTATCGCAGGTACACAATGATTTTCATGTTTCGATGTTGAGAAAGTATATGCCAGATCCATCTCACTTTTTGAGCCCAGAGGTAGTTCAGTTAGAAGAGAATCTCTCTTATAAAGAACAACCATTCTAGACTCTTGACCAAAGAGAGCATGTGTTGCGAAATAAGGTAATTCACTAGGTAAAGGTTTTGTGGAAAAACCATATGGTAGAAGAGGAAATGTGAGAATTTTAAAATGCTTTGAGGGATAAATACCCCCACTTATTTTGATAAGTGAATAAAATTGTGAGGACGCATTTCCCAAAAAGTGGGGAAGGATGTAACATCCCAGGTAAATAAAGAATAATACATATTCATATTTATTAATATTTTTTAATTAAATATTAATTTTACTTTAAAGGGGTTGCTATGTTCGATAGCGTACCTGATACACAACAGAGAGTTTCTTTGAAATCTTTTGTTGCACACTAGTAATAAAATAATATTATTTTAAATGTTAGTTAACACGTAACCGTTGTATTGGTGGGAATTAATAGAAATAACTAAAATTTTATTATATATGTTTGTTAGAGGTTTTTATACTTATCCAATAAATTATAAAGGCTTAAAATACGAAAAGAATTCAATTTTAGGCATATATACTCTAATTTTCACTAAATGTCCACTTATCAACTTTTAAGGGAGAATCGTCATTAAATATAGTTTTGGTCCCTCTTATACATTCTATTGGAACAAATAAATTTCTTCTTTATAATCGGGACATCAAAATTTACTTTTTGTAAATTTTATGTATTTTTCCGATAAAGATCATTTTTTAATGAATAGTCAAAAATGTTGTATTTTAATTCAAAATCTATTTTTAATATAATTTTTTAATATGATTAGATTATCTTTTGAAGTGGTTTTAAAGTTAAATTAGAATATATTTTTACCATTTAATCCAATAGTGGTCGTTGGAATTAATTTCACTTTGAAATTGGACTTAAACTAGTGTCAATCTTTTGATACTTAATTGTTTCATAAAAACACACTATTTTCTCTGACAGTGGGAATTAATTAATAAATTAATTAACTAAACTTATATGTTATGAATTTTTAAAAATAGAAATCATTTTTAACTTTGGAATATCAAATATAGCATAGGCTGAAGTTTTTGTATTTTTCTGAAAAACATCAATTTTTGATGAATAGTGAAACCACTAAGTGGTACTTATAAAAACTGATTTTCCGTTTAAATGAAATTTTACCACCTTTATGTTTTAAATTTAAAAAATATGACATATATTTTTTTCATTAAGAAGTAAAATGTGGTTCAATGGGATTAAAATATTTTTTTGGTGCATAGTATCTTTTATGTTTTTAATCGCGATTAGAGGTAATTAGTGCAATTTAAGGAAAAATGATATTATAATAAATTGAAAATATCTAGACACATGTCCTACACTTATTGGATGTGTCATGGCCGACCATGACAAGCCACATGTCAACTTGGGGACCCCATGGAGCCACTTTTGTGGGAAAATGACATTAATATCTTTTTATTTAATGTTAAAATGAAAATGTCACAAACATGAGTTGTTTTACTAAAACAATTTTTACATGGGTTTAAACAAGTCATATTTTTGACAATAAATATTCATTGGAAAGATAAAAATATTTCCTACATCATAGTATTTTTTTATAATTTTGAGACATTAAATATATTAAATAATTTTTGACATCATGATGATGCAGCGATGACCTCATTATTTAACGATTTAAATAAAATGGAAATATAATGTAAAATCAAAGAACTAAAAATGTCCAAAACCTATTGTATGGGTGGATTTCGAACCCTTATCACCTTATCGTTGAAACACATCAATGTGGGACCATTAGAATCCGAAACTCATTCTAAAATAAAGCAACATTTTCTTACTTTCCAAGAGTGCCCCTTCTCTCCTCTTATAAAAGGCCCCCACCTCTACCTCCTTACACACACCTCTTAAGCCTTTGGATCGGCCATCCCCTGCACATTTTGTCTCTCCCCATCCATATCTTACTCCTTGAAGCCTCACTTTGGGCAGAAGGCTTCCCAATGAAGCCATTGAGGTCAAACCAGTGGGAGTTAACCGATTTTAAGGTAATGTCTTCACTTGAGTCCTTTTTTTTATTTTGCTTCTCCAACCCCCTAAACTCTTTTTATTCATTTATTTTGTAACAACTCCAGTATCTTAAATATACTAGGATGTTATTATAAGATTTATTCGAGCTACACTTACACACACTTTCATCTAATGGTTAAAGAACATATTGTTTCTTTGGATATGGAATTTCTACCTCATGAAAAGATGATTGTTCAAACTCATATAACACCTTAAAAGGTGGCCATTAAGATGTCACTATGTTTATATATGATATATAATATGTTTAGTTTTTACTTAAGCTTCTTTATTTTTCATTTTTGGCATAACTTTATGGTTTCCATCGTGGGTAAACACGATAATTTCATTTTAGGAAGTGCAGACTACCGCCCCCTCAAAGGTATTTGATTCGTTAATGCCATATGTGGTACGTATAAAGGATTGAATTAAAGTAATTATATATGATTTTATACTATAATTATAATATACCTTTATATCATTATTGTTTTATTTCCATTAAAGTATGAGATAGAAATGAAAGTAGCGTCCATGCGTACGCACGGCTTACCGTCTCCATGAACGGTGCATTTCATTTCCTATCCTCAAATGTAATGTACTATTATAAGTACATATAATGGATATATATGATGTATGATACATATGAAGGATTAATATAATTCTGGAATTAAAAATATACATATCTCTCATTTAGTTTTATTTCCATTAATATGACATAGAAATAAAAGTAGCGTTAATGGGTACGTACGGCTTACCATCTCCATGAACGGTGCATTTCATTTCTTACCTTTAAATGATTATGTAATATTATAAATACATGTATATTCTGGATATATATGATATATATGATATCCAAATCATGAATATCATTCTGGATATAATGAACCTTTGACCACATGAACAACATGTAATTGTAAGAAGTCCACATTCGACTTAAGAACCAAATATCGACAAAACAAACATTATTAACTTAAATGACTACATAATGTCCATAACATGGTAATAAGTGATATAAAATGAATAATGAACTTGAAAAAGGTTCTTTAGAAATTAGAAAATTCACTCAAGTTTATTATTCAGGACTTTAAATAACGATCGAGTCAAGTCGGACCCGAGGTAAGGGACTTCGTCTCAATCACCTTTCATTGAGGCATATTTCGTTTTATACACAAATTTCTTTTATACGGTATATAAACCCCATTGAATTTTAATTTTATAAAAAATGAATATTTTTCTACGAAGCGTTATACAAAATGACAAAAAGGAATGTTTATTTTAACATATGTGGTGACAACGACCTTTTCCGCCGCCGCGAGTATTATTTGGTCTTTGGCTTCCTCAACAAGCCGTAATGTTTTTTTAAATGAAATAAATACCATATACGCTTTTATGTTTTTGGGTATTGAAAATTGTTTTTATAATGGTTTTGTTATATCAATATATTTAAGTGATATATTGTGATCAATGTGTGGAAATGTTTTCTTTCCATTATATTTGTTTTATGTCTTATGATTTTATAATGGTACTTGGACATTTGACGGGTGGTTATGTGATGAACCATATGAAGGGTGGTGCTGTGAATACCAGGACTGGTGGTTACGTTATAACCTCCAATGCATTGGGTATGGAAGTCGGCCGTATGGCTATTTCATTACGTATGAATGGAAGTTGGCCGAATGGCTATTCCATTAAGTGATATGTGTGGAAGTTGATCGTATGGTTATTCCACTTAAGTATGTTTATGTCCCAAGTTACCTTTATATGTTAGGTGATCTTTATATGGGTTCTATGGTATTCTTTTGGTTACAAAAGGGTAAGTAATGATCTTTTATTCAGTGAAGAGTTTTTACTACTTCATAAAGGTGAAAAGTATTAATTTGATAAATTATACATGGTTTACTTGTTGTTTTGACAAACTAACATTTTTCATTCTTTGTGTATCCCTTAATGAGCTTTTTATGCTCACCCCAAGTTTTTTTGAAATTTTTTTCACAGGAATTAATGTGGAATAGCGTTACGGATGGGATCAAGGGAAATTCATGCTACCTAAAACATGGAACTAGACAAGTTTCTTTTTAAGAGTTTTATTTTATTTAAACTTAGTAGAAGTGTCTACTTTGTAATATTTTGAGATTTAATAGTTATGTTCTAATTCTCTAAAACTCTAAACCTGAAAAATACTCAATGTGTAATCTTGTAAAGACTCAATATTATGTAAGGTTTAAGGTCGTTCCTTATTGATCATGTTACAATCCTTGTTATCTCCATTTTCATTCTCAACCGCTAAAACTATTAATATAGTTTATGGTACATTTTGGTCACTCTTGGATGCATTGCCCACTTCGAGGAATGAAATTCTCTCAATAATTCCACCCATGTGCTCCTAGGAACAACAACCTAATTCCTAACATAGATGATATCATCCCTTTCTATGATATATTTTGAAGTATTCTCCCTACCTTCAAGGTTTTAAGTCATGTTCCAACATTCTGGAGCCTCATATTGGTTGTCTATAATCTGTCACAAGAGTGTAGAATCCACTGAAATGGATATAAGAATCATATTCTCTAGACTCTCCTAAACCAAAATGTGTATCTCATCCATTAATTACATCTAAATTCCTCTTAGCACTAGACTCATAAACTGCCAGAGTCTGAGTCTTTATTCTCAGAGCATTTGCTACAAAATTTGACTTCTTGGTTGTATATTCTAGTTCAAAATCAAATTAATCCATATACTCAACCCATATCTACTAGTGAAGATTATAATATCATTTAAAAATTATTAACTTCAAATTCTTGTGATCTATATACAATGTAAACTTTTCTCCAAATACATATTTCTATTAAAACATCAAAGAATAAACCAAAGTAGCTAACCTGATGTTATTCGTAGTGTAATCATTCTCATGTGGCTCAAATTTAATGACTCATAGACCAAAAATCATTCTACATGCATCAACTCTACTCCAAGCCCTATCCCAGAAGAATCATGAATATACCATATACTCCTCACCTAACATGGGTTGTATAAATATTGGTGTTGATGTCAAGAGCTTATTCAACACCTAGAATGAAACCTCATATGATTTTCATCATTCAAACATTATCCATTTTTTTTTCATGTCTAATTTGTTTTTATAATTAGTAAATTAATCTAATGACCATATTTTAATATCTAGATAAACCCAAAAATCTAGAGATATCAAAAACATTCTTTGGATTCTCTTAAGAAATAATTTTCTAAACTTTATATGTTCCCACTAACACAACTTCCTCCAAGATGATGTGACCAATGAAGTGTACATCGTCATTCCAAAATAGGAACTTAGATATCATGGTGTATAGATCATGATCTATGAAAGGACTCAGGACTTCATCATGATGTAGTAAATGATCATCATGAGTCAAGGAGTACACCACGATGTGATCCACAAACACTAAAATAAGAAAATCGTGGTATGGATGTAAGATTCTAATCATCAAGTCCATAATCATGATGGTTCCATTATTTAACCCAAACAACATTAAAATTAAATCATAAAGGAAATAACTACTTTTTAAATCATCCCTCGATATATCATAGTTTTAACTCTCAACTGATGATACACTGATCTCAAGTCAATATTTGAGAAAATGAAAACTTTTATCAACTTTTCAAATAGATCATTGATACATGTAATAGGATACTAGTTTTTCAAAGTCATCTAGTTCAAAATTCAATAATTAACACATAAGCGTAGAGTTATTATATCCTTATTAAAAAAATACTTGTGATTCTCAAGGAGACGTACTCATATGGATAAATCCATTATCCCCTAACTCCACTATCTCAGTCTTGAGATCTGGAACCTCTATTGGTTTCATTCAATATGGTGGAATAGAAACTTACTCAACCCTTGGTATATTCTCAATGGTAGATTAAACATATCTCTCAGGTTGACGCTCTAAGATGTCATCAAGATAAACATCATAAAACGTCACTAGTAAGGGTGGAAATACATCTTGTTTCACTTTCCCATAATCTTGAAATAAATGTGGATCCTGGTCTATGAGCTATCCCGATTGATGAGTAATTGTCCCTCCTCGGCCCTCCTGGATATGCCATTATCAGTGGTGAATATATTTTTCAACCTTAGGAAACATAAAATCCACTCTCAAGTTGTTAAAACCAATAAGGGCTTGGTATTCTACCAACAAGTCCATAACATGTATTAGAAAAAAAACCCATCATGTCTATGATATAAATATCCCACAGAAAATGATACTCCTAAATCTCGATAGAACATCCCTTGCCAAAGTAGATGTCTTTAGACCATACTCCCAATGGTGTATCTATCATCAACACCCTACAAATGAAATCAAATTCCAGGATAAAAAAATTAACTAGTTTTTCAGATATAAAGAAATAATAGAAAAATTTATCAAATAAATCACTAGCTATGTAGAAGATACATGATTAGTACCTCTCATAGTCGATGGTCCAGTCATGCTGTCCATAAGTGTAAGTTACACCACATGTAACTATCATAACCATTTTCCCTAGGAGGCATTCTGAATCCCTTTAGCTACACCAACCTACCGATATGGTCACTCCAACCCAGAAGCTCCACATACTTTGACTCTACTACCACACCCATAAAAAAGCCAACTTTCAGACTGATATTGAGAAAAATATCTCATCCCCACACTGTAGCACCCCAATCATTTTATGTTATGTTTCTTTTAAAAACTTTATAGCCCATATATCATGAAACATTAATTATATTGTGAAACAAAAGATTATAGGAGAAATTTATATGTCATCCATTAAATATTAATTTCCCACTTGTATGTTTTGAATTTCGAAAAATTTTCATCTAGAGTTGTGACCAATAAGTCATTTGGAGTTTGATAAAAACAACTTTATTTTTTTGATGAATAGTAACATACCCTTATGAATAGTAATATGACCCTTATAAATAGTAAATAATGAAAATATTGTATTTTCTTAAGGTAAGGGAATCCTTCATTCTCTTATTTTAGTCGAAACTTCCTTTATGTTATTTATTTGATTTTCTATTATCATATGTTGAGGTTTTATTTTTTGTGTTCTTATTACTATCTTTTTTATTTAAAAATGAAGAGATTCCCATTTTCTCTCATCATTTCATTTTATAAAATTTTAAGCAACGTTGTTAGGCTGCCGATTTTTCATAAGGGAACTCTTGCCTTTTATATTATTTCATCTCTTTTATTTTTCTCTCCTCACCTCCTCTGTCCAAATGAACATGATAAACCCCAGTATAATCTATATACCTGAATTATATTATGTGAATGGAATAACTATCATCAATGTCCTTAATCCCTCCCATTCATTTTTATAAACGAAATCAACTTCCACGAGGTTCCAATTTATAACCTTTCTGGACAACATAGTTTCATTCTCCACTTTATTCTTCATTATTGGTCATGAGACCGATAAATAGGTGAAATAGATATGAATATAACTGTTTCATCTCATTAATGTTCTAGAATCCTTACACACTCATAATATAAAATAAGAATACAAATCAAGTTCATTATGAACAAAACAGCCAGGTTTATCGGAATATTTGTAATAAACTTTTAACTAATGAATCATCATAATTTATCATAATAAGATCATTTATATATCCTTAATGTTATTAATAATATATATTAACAGTTTTGGAGGTCCAACAACATTTCAAATGAACTTCCTTTTCATGAAAACAAGTAAAAGAACCATTAAAACCATTGAAGAAATTGCTTCCAAAAAAAGAAAATTGAACTTCTTAAACCCAAATAAAAGGGCCATGAATGAACCGAATAGGGTTATAATAAATCAATTATATTTATATTATGATATATAGTAATTAATTAATGATGATAAATTTTACTATTCAGGTCATTAAAACAAACTAAGAACACAATCGAGCATAAGGTAAGGGGTTTTTCATCTAAATTTCATTTCTGAGAGATTTCCATTGTTCATCAATTATTTCTTATAATTGGTATATGTGTACTTCCATTTGATATATAATAACATGATTCTATTTATTTTAATTTTATTCAATGATTCATTTGATGGTTATCAAGTTTGGGTCATATGATTCGACTGATTACGTTGTGATAAGGGACTTTGTCTCAACTACCGTTTTGTTGTGACTAAATTTCAATTGTGCACCTAATAATAATTCTGTTGTGTACCTACTACCCATTTGATATCACATTCCATTTGAAATTATATTTATATTAAATATCTATAATCTCAAATCCTGGATATGTTTTTTTATCTAAATCATTTTACATTTTACATACGGTGTTTATTTGGATAGTTATTTTAATTATGGGGATATTGAGGAATCCTTATACCATAATCTATACAGATATTGAAAAGGAATATTTCACTTGTATTGAATCTTTGTACATAAAATTAGTTGTATGTAGAGGTGTTTGGGGCCCATAACATATGCTTGATGCATCTATAGGTCTCATGAGACAAATCAGTTTACGACAAACCCTTCGAGTATGTTTCCAAAAATCAGCAGGTTTCTACCCACAGAACTAAATTATTATTACGGTATTATTGTTTCATATGCTAGATACATGATTTCCAATTAATAATCAATATATTTATTCATTATCAGTTATTGTTATCCATGAGGTTTTCACTCTGACAAAACCTATGTATGCAGTTTCATTCTCAGTTTATTAATGACATTATTTTTTCATTTATTCACCATGCCATATTTCTTATGTCAGATTTACTATGAATCATTTATTATTGTATCCATGATTCCACTATTTTTAACCCTTAATTCTCATTTGATATCACCCCTTTCATTTTCTACCCTCAAAAAGTGATGAAGAGGAGATCATTTATTGAGTTCATGTGGATTATGTTTTATTTTTTGTCATGTATTTTACTTTGTAATCGTTTCCAATGTAATTTGAGTTACATCTTTGTATCTAGTTTCTTCAAGACTACTAAACTATTCATTCCTTCGGGATTTTCATTCCTTTTAACCATGCCAATATCACTAGTAATTCACCGGCTCTAGCCTAGTGGGGTTGGGGTGTACAGTTGGTATTATAGGAAGTTTAGTAGGAACCTTGGAAACTAGATTAGATAATATAGATTAGTACAAAATCCCTAAGGTATTATTTTAGGATAAACATACAAGAACATCCTTGTATTTTGGTATGGAATAGATTGTGTGAATCTTTCTAGAAAATACATCATTGTCTGGATACGAGCAGGTAGTGGTGGCTCTGTCATAGATGTACCTAGAGGTGATAGCGCCGACACAGAGTTTCGGGATTGAACCAGGGTATCCTAGTACATGACAATAGGCCTTGATGCACTCTTGGTTATGACACTACCATGGGATATGCTTATAATAATTCACGTTTTCTTTACAATCCATTATGAAGGAGTTTAAAGTAAAATTTTTCTCATAGAAACCATGATTATAAGCTTAGATATTAATACAATTTCAATCTATGTTAAGTTATTTTCTATTTTAGATTTATAAACTTATCTAGTGCATCCCATTATTTAGAAATGGCATCTAATATAATAAGTGGAATCAATACTCATGGGAATGGTAGGGATATCCCCACTGAGCAATTCAAAACAGACAATGTTGAAGCAGATCAGATAGTGACTATATTGGGACAACATACTTAAGTTTTAAAGAATAACCATTCCACAGCTGTGTTGGATCATTTCATGCGGAAGAATCCCCCATCTTTCAGCAGGACTACTAATCAAGTGTTTGTTGAGCAATGGATCAAGTACCTTGAAATGATATTAATGGCACTAAGATGCAATGAAAATGAAAAGGTAGTACTAGCAGTATATTGTCTCAAGGGCGAAGCTAATCAATGGTGGTCCTCGATACAAAATACCACAAAGGAAGAAGAAATATGAGATATGTAATAGAGGACATATAATGAAATATTATTTGAAAAATATTTCCCTCATGAGGAATGAACCGAAATAAAGAGGAAATTATTTGGCTTAAAGCCAAGGGAAGAAGACAGTGTTGGAGATTATGAGGCTACTTTCACATGTCTAGCCAGGTATGTCATAGATTATATACGTGACTCTGCAGAAATGATTGATCATTTCATTGAAGGTCTTAAGACAAGTCTTTTAAGGGCACTATCTTCTCAATCATTTTCATCATATGATGGAATTGTATCGAGTGCCATCAAAATAGAGAAGGAATTTGCGACATCAAATATTTTCAAAGAAAACCAAGATAAGAAGTGGTACTATGATAACAATGGAAAATGAGAAGCACCAAAGAAGAGTAGGGGAATGAAGGATTTCCATTATATGAGAACTGTGGAAATAATCATCTCAGTAAATGCTTGAAAGGCATGGGAGTCTTCTATAACTGCGGAGAAAAGGGTCATTGATCTGATGAATGAAAGGGGAAGAAACAATTCAATGATGTTCAATACTACAATTGTAGAGAGATGGGACACTATTCAATTCAGTGTCCTAAGATCTAGGGAATGATTCCTCAGAAAAATCCAAAAAGATAAAGGGAGAGCTTATGCGATTACAACCGTGGAGGTTGAAGTTCTTGATGATGTGGTGGTAGGTACTTTAATTTTCTACCCAAACTTATCCAACACATTATTTGATTCTAGATCATTGCATTCATTTATTTCTTCTTAGTTTTCCAAGAAAATTATATATGTCCAATTTGATTTAATAAATGAGTTGTCAGTCAAAACACTTGGGGGATGTATCATTACAACAAAGGCATGTCGACTCGTCCCCCTCCAGAAACCAAAACGTTCTTTAGTTTCTAAACTTTTCATCATTCCAATGATTGAATTTGATATAATTATTGGTATGTATTGGTTGTAAAATTATGATGCTAATATTTATTGTAAGAGGAAGGAAGTTACAATTTTTGAAAATGGTGTAGAATCCACGGTCTTTTGGATAGAAACTTCACCACATGATTCTTATCTCAAACCACCCCCAGTAGATCTACTTAATTCAATACTTATAGAGGATGATATACCAATATCTATGGTAGAGAAAATAAATATTCAAATTAAAGATGTGCACATAGTGAAAGTGTACATTTATGCATTTCCAAAGGATTTACCTGGACATCCTCTAGAGCAGGAAGTTGAGTTCTCTATTGATTTAATTCCTGGAGCAAGTCCTATATCAATGACTCCCTATAGAATGGACACTGAGGAATTAGTAGAGCTAAAGAAACAACTTGAGTAATTGAGTGAAAAAGGATTTATTCGACCTAGTGTTTTTCCATGGGGATCCCATGTCCTCTTTGTCAAGAAGATTGATGGATCCATGAGGATTTGCATTGATTACAGAGAAATCAATGATATAAAAATAAATAATAATTATCATATGCCACAAATTGATGATTTATTTTATCAAATTTAAGGCATTCAATACTTTTCAAAGATTTACCATGAATCCGGATATCATCAATTTCTTGTGAGGAAGGATGATATTCCTAAGACAGCATTTCGAACCAGGAATGATCATTATGAGTTTACAGTGATGCCTTTTGGACTGACAAATGCACCCTCTATTTTAATGGATTTAATGAATAGAGTTTTCAAAGAATATCTTGATACCTTTTTGTGGTATTCATCAATGATATCCTCATATACTCAAAAATCTATGCAGACCATGAGAATCACTTATAGATTATTCTGATAACTCTCATAAGAAATTAATTATATGGGAAGTTTAGCAAGTTTGAATTCTGGATTCAGTCAGTTTATTTTCTAGGCCATATTGTCTCTAAGGATGGAATCCTAGTTGACCTTGCAATGTCAAAGGCAATCCAAGAATGGACCACGCCAACAAGAATTACCGAGGTACACAATTTTACTGGATTTGTAGGTTACTATCGGTGCTTCGTTCATACTTTTTCCCGACTAGCTAACCCACTAACGAAGCTCATGCATAAAGAAGTTAATTTTGTGTGGAAAAAATAATGTATATAATGCTTCGATGAATTGAAAAAACGATTTTCAATGCTCCAATTTTGACTATTCCATATGGAATTGGTGGATTTGTACTATACATTGATACATCAAAGAATGGACTTGGTTGCATCCTTATGCAAAATGATAATGTTATTTCTTATTCATTAATACATTTGAAGACTCGCGAGAAAAATGATCCAACACATTATCTTGAGTTAGCAGTTGTGGACTTTGATCTGAAAATATAGAGGCATTATCTCTACAGAGAGAGATGTGAGATTTATACAGACCACAAGAGTTCGAAATACATTTTCACAGAAAAAGAACTCAACATGAGTCAAAGGAGATGGCTTGAGTTACTCAAAGATTGCGATTTTTCAATACACTACCACCCGGTAAAGGCAAATAAGGTGGTAGATGTATTAAAAAGGAAATATCATGGACTTCTGACTCAAATGAGGATTGAAAAAGATCCTATATTTTTTGGACCTACTAAATATGGATATGAGAATTATTAGGGAAAGGGAAATATATTTCCTATTTCAAATGATTGTTAAACCATCTTTATTAAATAAGATAAATAGATCTCAATCTGATGATGAGAATCTGCAGAAGAAAATTAATGCTTTAAATGATGGGAGACTATCTAACTTTGTGTATGAAGAATGAGTTCTAAAATTTGGGAAGAGGTTATGTGTTCCAGTAGTAACTGAGCTAAAAAGGGAACTATTGGATGATGTTCATAGCTCTAATTTCTATATACACTACGGTAGCACCAAGATGTATAGAGATCTGAAGGAATATTTTTGGTGGGATAATATGAAATGCGAAATTGCTGACTATGTTTCAAGATGTCTAATTTGTAAATAAGTGAAGGAAGAGAGACAAAATACCAAATGAGTGATACAACCTCTACCTATTCTTATGTGGAAGTGGGATAACATTGCAATGGAGTTTTTCACAGGACTACCAAGGACACCAAAAAGAAATGATGCAATACGGGTAATTGTTGACCGTCACACCATATCATCACATTTCATTACTATAAGGGAGGATTTTACACTTTAGAACTTGTCAAGAATTTTTATTAATGATGTTTTAAGACTTCATGGTGCACCCCTATCGATTGTATCCTATCGAGATCCCTGGTTTACATCAAATTTTGGAAAAGTCTCCAGAAGTCTTTGAATACTGAGCTTCATATGAGTACATCTTATCACCCCCAAAACAACGGACAATCTAAAATGATTATTCAAACTGTATAAGACATGCTAAGGTCCTGTTCACATGACTTCAAAGGTATGTGGGACCAATACTTCCCTTTGTTGGAATTTTCCTACATCAATAGTTTCCATTCTAGTATTCAAATGGCTCCATATGAAGCATTATATGGAAAAAGATGTCGAACTCCTTGTTGGGACGAAGTTGGTGAGAGAAAACTTATCGGCCTAGAACTTATTGAAGAGACCATGGAAAAGGTGATGGTAATCCAAGCCCACATTAAAGAATCCCAAAGTATGCAGAAGATTTATGCTGACAATCGGATAAAGGATTTGAATTCCAAGTGAGAGATCATGTCTTTCTGAAAGTATCTCCATGGAAAGGTGTCTTATGGTTCGGTAAGAAAGGGAAACTAAGCCCCAGGTACATCGGACCATTTGATATTCTTTAATGAATCATAGTTGTAGTCTACCATCTAGTGATGCTGCTAAATCTCTCCAGAGTTCATGATGTGTTACACATGTCATTGTTAAATAAATACATGCTAGTACCAACGCATTTACTCACATATGATGAAATTGAACTGGAACCTGATTTTTCATACTGTGGAAATCCTATCAAGATTCTTGACACAACGGATAAGGTGTTGAGAAATTGGATAACTCTTCTAGTAAAAGTTCTTTGGAGAAACCAAAATATGGAGGATGCATCATGGGAACCTGAGGATGTTATGAAGAATAACTACCCACATCTCTTTTGTGGGAATTGTACATAAAATTTCAAGGATGAAATTTCCAAAGGAGGGAATAATGTAGCACCCCAAACATTTTATTGTATGTTTCTCTTAAATACTTTCTAGCCCATATAGGATGAAACACTAAGTATTTTGTGAACAAAACATTATAGGATAATGTTATATGTCATCCATTAAACAAAAAATTCCCACTTGTATATTTTGATTTTCGAAAAATGGTCATCTAGAGTTGTGACCAGTATGTCATTTGGAGTCTGATAGAACCAATGTGAGTTTTTTATGAATAGTAACATACCCTTATGAATATTAATATGAATAGTAATATGACACTTATAAATAGTAAATAATGAAATTATTTTATTTTCTTAATGTAAGGGAATCCTTCATTCTCTTCATTTAGTCGACACTTCATTTATGTTATCTATTTGATTTTCCATTGTCATATGTTGGGGTTTGATTTTATTTGTTCTTATTACTGTCTTTTTGATTTAAATATGATGAGATACCCTTTTTCTCTCATTATTTCATTTTATGAAATTTTAAGCGACACCGTTACACTGCCAAATTTTCATAAGGGATCTCTCACCTTTTATTTTATTTCATCTCTTTTCTTTCTCTCTGCTTCTCTATCCAAATGAATATGATAAACCCCAGTATCACCTATATATTGGAATTATATCATTTTAATGGAATAACTATCATCAATATCCTTACTCCATCCCTTTCATTTTTATAAACAAAATCAACTTCCATGAGGTTCAAATTTATAACCTTTGTGGACGACAGAGTTTCATTCTCCACTTTATTCTTCATTAATGGTCATGAAACCATTTAAATGGTTGAACTATATATGAATATAATTATTTAATCTCATTAATGTCGTGTAATCATTACACACTCATAATATAAAATAAGAATACAAATCATGTTCATTATGAAGAAAACAGCCAAGTTAATTTGAGTATTTTTAATAAACATTTAACTAATGAATCATCATCATGATATCATTATAAAATCGTTTATATATCCTTAATGTTATTAATAATATATATTAACAATTCTGTAGGTCTTACCACATTTCAAATGAACTTCCATTCATGTAAACAAGTAGACGAACCATGAAAACCAAGGAAGAAAATGCTTCCAAAAAAAGAAAATTGAACCTCTTAAACCCAAATAAAAGGGCCATGAATGAAGATAAAAGGGTTATAATAAATTAGTTACATGTACAGAAGAATCTAGAGTTATAATTAATGAAGATAAATTTTCTTATTAACGTCATTAAAACAAACTAAGAACATAATCGAACATAAGGAAAGGGGTTTCTCATCTCACATTAATTTTTGTGATATTTCCATTGTTTGCCAATAATTTCATATATTGTTTTATGTGTACAACCATTTTGATATATAATAACATGATTCTATTTATGTTCATATTATTCAATGATTCATTTTATGGTTATCAAGTTATAGTCATATGATTCGACTGATTATGTTGTGATAAGGGACTTTGTCTCAACAACCGTTTGGTTGTGATTAAATTTTCATTTTGCAATAATAATACTTATGTGGTGTACCTACTTCATATTTGATATCAGTTTCCATTTGTTATTATATTTCTAATAAATATCCATAATCTCATATCATGGATATGTTTTTTGTATAATCCATATACCATTTTACATACGGTGTTTATTTGGAATGTTCTTTTAATTATAGAGATATTGGTGAATCTATATACCCTACTCTATAAGGATATTGAAATGGAATATTATTCTTTTATTGAATATATGTATAAATAATTATTTAGATGTAGAGGTGGGTGGGGCCCAGTACTACCCCATGATGCATCGGTAGATCTCATGAGACAAATCAGTTGTTGAAAATCCATCAAGTTTGTTTCCAAAAATCAAACGGGTTTCTACCAACAGAACAAAAACATTTTTATGCTATTATGGTTTCATGTGCCAAATACATGACATCCAATTAATAAGAATTCTCTTCATTCATTATCAGTTATTATTATCCATGAGTTTTTCATTATGACGAAACCTATGGATGTAGTTTCATTCTTAGTTTATTAATGGAATTAGTTTTTCATTTATTCACCATGCCATATTGATTATGTCATATTTACTATGAATCACTTATTATTTTGTTCATGATTCCACTATTTTTAAACCCTGCTAAGTGTTTGAGCTCACCCCTTTCATTTTCTTCCCTCAACAGGTGATGAAGATGATATCGTTTATTAAGTTCCCGTGGATGCAGTTTTAGTTCTTTAATGTATTGTACTTTGTAACCTTTTCTAGTGTAATTTCAGTTACATCTATGTATCTAGTTTCTTCAACACTACTAAATTGTTTATTCCTTCGGGATTTTTCATTCCTTTTAACCATTCCAATATCACAAGTAATTCACTAGCTCTAACCTAGTGGGGTCGGAGTTTTACACGAACCATGGTTCTATCTAGCTCCTACAACACTTCTCATCTATTGCGGGATCCTACATAACTTCTATAGATCTCCCATTTTTTCACAATACTGGTACTCTACTGGTGGTTGGGGGAATAGTCTCCAGAAGTATCCCAACATAAAACAATGTTGATAGATCACATGGGTGATATCCTGTGTAACTGATATTCCCCCCTTGATACTCCTCTTGTTATCAACTTGACTGACATTCTCATGGTGATGCTTCCTAATCTCAGAAGTCATATGTCCTAACCATCCTATAGCTACTATCTATCATAAACAAGAAGACTCCATCATATTCCCCTCATCTATGTGAGCTTGATCTACTACCTCAGCAAACTTATTTAACCAAAAGAAGTTAACTTGGGAAATAACCTCACATATGAGTCCATCCTGAAAATATCTCCGCATAATTGTCTCATACCCTACCAATGCTAGATCAAAGAGCTATAAATATGTAAATCATTCAGCGTATTCCATCACATATATACTCCCCTTATTTAACCCCATGAACTTTGATGCTCTCTCCTACCTCAGAATCTCTTGATATAAGTGCTCCAGGAACATCTTAAAAAAGTACTTCCATAGTATACTGCTTCCTTGTCTAGTCCATGTCTGAATGTACCACTAGTGCTTCATTGATCATAAAATAATATAAGTGGACAAAATAACCATCTTCCCACTAAATTCTCCAAGTGGTTATGTATATTATCTATAGACTCAACCAATAACTCAACAACCTTATTTCCACCCTCTCTAGTAAAATTTTGAGGGTTCTGTAACAGAAACTCCCTTGTGAAGTCAGACATTCTCTTCTCACCCTTCCCTTGGTCTCTTTCCATGAGTTTCCTGAATTGAAAAAATTTCTCTTGAAACTACTCTCCTTCTTCCAAACCCGGCACTATCGGTGCCTCGGGTTCCACTACCAAAGGTACTCCTCTAGACATGTCCTCCTATCATCCTCTCAAAAACCATAGTCATAGAGTAATATCTCTATAATTTTAAACTCATATCATAGGACACATAACACCACATTATAACTTTTATGTAAGAGTAAAATCATAATAATTCACAAAATATATTTTCCACAAACCATTCCAAGCTATCAAAACTGAGGCGATATCACTTACTTTAACCATCATACAGCTAATTTTTGGTTTCAAGGGGTATTATCATTCTCATAAAAAATCATTAGAAATCCATTTATTCTCATCTTGTGTCATTTAAAATTCATTTCATGTTAGAAACATTTTCAATTCAATTTCACATGTTAGGAAAAACTTTTCAATTTCAACATCTTACCCAAAATGGATTTTTTTTGTCCATACCTAAAATGATGATTGTCAGAGAATAATCCCGAGTGCCTAGAGTGATGCATGGAAACTCACAATCATGTGATACCATTCCATGATTCAACCCCCAAAAAATCTAAGAAACAAATATCACATCACACCACAAGTTTTCACCCAAGGTGAAGTATCGTAAACGATAAAAACAAATAGTAATAACAACAATCCCACGCTGGGTACTTGGGTTTTCCCAGTACATGAGTTAGAAACTCCCACACTTGAGCTCATACCCAATTCCTGACTCTTTCTAGTCTAATGTATACCTTTCCCAGATATTAATACAAATAAAAGAAAATAAAACTACAATCTGACACCACTTTGTAACATCCCAACCTAATTGCCACACACTGGTTCCCTTAGACAGTTTGATCGGTGACCTCAACCACACCTTTCCGTATACTAGAGCCTTCTAACTAGCTAAGAGTGTCTAATGTTGATCATGTGGAAACTATCCCCTCTTTATCATTATAAAGCCATATAAGAAATAAAATAAATAATCTCTAATTTATAATCATAACCAGAATAATACTATATAAAAAAATAACCAAAAATGGAAATACAATGTCAAAACTGAATAGTAGATATGCCATGCTAAAGTGTGTACCAATTTTCATAATTAAAACCCAAAATTAAATATATAGAACACTATTAAGAGGGTCTATAACCACATCTAGTTACCTCATCCATTCTCTATCATAAATTATCCATTTAATACTGGTCCAATTCTCTTAACATGTCCTACACCCATGAAATCAATTTGGGTACCAATCAGGAAGCCCGAGTCGTGTGTGAGTTCAGCTCAGTAGGACAACATCAATGCAATCTATGACAATATCTAGTCAATAACAATGTAGGTAGTTAGTTAAAGAAATAATTACAATGCATAAATAAATAGTTATCACATTATCAATTATTGTATATTTAATCACATAAACCTCAGGATCCTGAGGACACTCAGACCTCAATACCTTCTTTGGCCCATGTCGTAGTCAAAAATATCCTCAAGTGATATCACAAGCCTGAATTTTTATGTTCATATTCATTATTACAATTCATATTTGAATTCCCATGTAACCATTCTTCGTCACAATTCCTATTTTAATTTTCATATTACCGTTCACCATTTCATAATTTAATCACCATGTTACCATCCATATGTCATAATTGAATAACCATGTTACCATTAATAATTTTATAATAGAATGACCATATTACAATTCATAATACATGATTTAATTACCATGTTACCATTCATCATTTAATGTCACATATATTACAACCTCACAATTTCACATGTTTCACAATCTCTATATCTCGTAATTAATTTACCAATTAATTATCAAATTCTCAATATTAATATCTCATAAATATTTCAACTATTAATTATTCAATTAAAAATATCTATATCTAATAAATAATTGGATAAATAATTGTCCAATTTATAATATCTATATCTCATAATTAATTCAATAATTAATTATCGAAATCTCAATCTCAATATATCATAATTAATTAAACAATTATTTATTCAATTCACAATCTCTATATATCATAAATAATTCATTAATTAATTATCCAATTATCAATTCCAATATCTCAAAATTAATTATCTAATTCATAATCTCAATATCATTTAACTAATTCAACAATTAATTATAAAATTCAACATCCCAATATCCAAAAATATATATCCCTTAAGTAATTGCCCATTTATTAAATTCAATTTAGGTAACTCGATTTATAAACACCAAATAGAAAATCTAAAATTACATACATGTAAATCAAATCAAGACCATTGGATATAAATTGTAAACCAACTACTATAATTCACTGCAGAATAATCACCCTACAAAAATCCCCAATTTGGTGGAATAAATATGTATAATGAGATTCATATCGTGATCCCTTAACCAATATGGAAAAATAAGGATACTGGAAATCTAGATCTAGATCTAACATGAAAAAAACTGAAAGTCCCCATAAAAGATGAGGGAGATATAGGTGAGAATATGGAATCCATGTGGGATTATATCCTCATACCAAGAGGGGTACAGATCTTCAATATGGGATTTGGATTGTGATGAATGGAAGTCTAAATGGATTGGAATCTATCTATGAGGCTCTAAAATCGAGATAAAATTATTTTTTTCATGTTTGCATCGAATAAGTGTCAAAATGGGGCCATAATAAATTTTAAAACTAATTTTTAGGGGATTAAAATCTCATACACATGGTTTGCTTCTCAAGGATCACAGTTTCCCCTAATTTTGCAACCTTAATTAGGAAACACTTATTAGAGGGTGCATGATTTCTTCTAATAGGTCCCGTAGTTTTCTAAACAATGATCTACCAATGTGAATCCCCTTTGTCTATATTCACATGGTTTTTTGGGCTAGGGCACACAGTTAGGGAAAACCATGAACCGACTATGCACTACCAACATTCTTCCATTTTTTTTGTGAAATTTTCACACAAAAACACCCCAATGTAATGCCTGAATGAAAATTACTTAACATACTATAAAATAGTACCTATGAATGACCGTAATACATATAAAACAAACTCAGGGGTTTTATAATATAATATTTTTTATTAATCTTCCCTTTACTACCATCATGATATTTATTTATATGAGGAAGTGTTCATTTGGGAGAACCTTTACTCCATATAAATGACTAATGACTACTAAGATAATATGATTTCTAAAATTCATGGTTAAATATTTTGTAATCATTACCAAATGCACACATTTACTATAAAAAGTGTTTTTTAAATTTCTTAATGAAATATCATAACATATAAGATGTTTCTATTAGTTTTATAATATATCACATAAACATGTTTAACTAAATATTAATTTTTTATGATGTACCATAATTTAAATGTTTTATTTCATTAAAAATGAGATATAGTTTATTTTTCAAATCCAGTTTGCTAGCTCATTTGAGAAAACAATACCATGAAAGGAATAAACAATTCATCATATTTCATTTTTATTTTAAAAGGAATAATCATTATAGAATCTAGAAAAAGTTTTATATTTTCTATTTATCCATCATTACAATGGATATTTTTTATTCCATAATTATTGAATCATTGGTTTTTTATAAAACTATCATAAAAAAATTTATTCCAAAACAAATTAATATATCATTGTGTTAATATTGAAATTGAGATAAATGATTTGGTAACACATATAACAAACATTAATCAATCTATTTGGCATTGAGAAATTGTGATCACCACTTGGCCAACATATAAATCACACTTTCTCATGTCCTTTTGAGTTCAAACCACAACATTTATACTCTTGATCATTTCTTGTATTTAAATGAATTTATTTTTTAATCATATTTTATTTAATATAAAATATGTTAAGTGAAACTTTATGAATATATTTAATGAGGATTCAAATACTTTCTCCTTCAATTTATTGTATTATATCTTCCATTGTTCGTTCTTTCTACATGAGAAGAAAATATAATTCGATTCATTCTTCTTCCCTTGAATATTTTGTATCTTTAAAGTGTAACATCCCATGTAAATAAAGAATATAAAATTTTCATATTTATTAATATTTTTTAATATTATATTAATTTTAATTTAAAGTGGATGCTATGTTCGATGGCTTACCTGATACACATCAATGGGTTCCTTTGAAATCTTACGTTGTACACTAATAATATAATCTTATTATTTTAAAGACTAGTTAATGCCTATCTGTTTTAATGATGGGAATGAATAGAACTAACTAAAATATGATGTTACATGTTTATTAAATTTTTCTATATTTATCCAATTATAGTTAGAGGCTTAAAATGAGAATGAATATGATTTTAAGCATAAATACTCTAATGTTCATTAAAGGGTCGATTTACCACCTTTTGATAGAAAACCCGCCATAAATATAGTCATGGTCCCTTTTATATGTTATATTTTACAAAATAAAATACTTCTTTTGTATCGGGACATCAAAATTTACTTTGGGTAAATTTTTGGTATTTTTCTAATAAAGTTTATTTTTTAATGAATAGTGAAAAATACTGTATTTTAATTCCAAACTACCTTTTAATATAATTTACTTATATGGGTATATTATATTTTTAAATAGTTTTAAAGTTTAATTAGAATATTTTTTTATGATATATTATAATGTTGATCATTGGAAGTAATTTCACATTGAAATCAGATATAGACAACTATCAATATTTTGATAGTTAATATTTCTTATAAACACGCTTTTTGTTTTGACAACGGGAATCAATTTTAAATTAATTAATCCGTCTACTATGTTTCGAATTGGATAAATTAGAAATAATTTTTGAATTTGTAATATCAAATATCTATTATTCTAAATATTTTCTATTTTTTCTGAAAAACATCAATTTTCTATGAATAATGAAACCACTAAGTACTTGTTGAAAAGCTGAATTTTTTATTTAAATGAAATTTTACCGCTTCTGTGAGTTGAATTTAAAAAATCTGACATACATGGTTCTTATTAGTAAGTAAAATTTTGTTTAATAAGATGAAAATAATTTTTGGTGAATAGTAACGTTTGACTTTTATTTATCGTGGTTAAAGGTAAATAGGGTGATTCAAGGTAAAAACAATATTATTATAAAAAATATTTCCTTAACACATGTTCTAACCTTATTATATGAGTCTTTTCCGACCATGGGAATCCTTGGGTTGATTTTGGGACCCCATGGAGCCACTTAAGCATGGTAATGACACATTTTTTTAATTAACCAAAAGTAAAGACAAAAATGACATAAACAAATATCTTTTAGTAAATTAATTTTTACATTATGTTATATAAGCTATAATTTTTACTATAATTTTTTTAAAATCCATAAAGATTTCCTACATCATTTTATTTTTTTATAATTTTTATACATAAATTAAATTAAATTATTTATGACACAATAATGATGTCGTGTTTAGCTCATTAATAAATGATTTAAATACAGAAGATTATAAAGACTAAAATGATATCTGAAACCTGTCCAATTATTATTGGATGATTATATTTCTACCATTAGTCATCTTATCATAGACTGTAATAACTTTTGGACCATTTAAAACTGAAGATATGTTTACAAAAAAATATTTTTTTCAAGTTTTCCTAAATAGCCCCTCCTCCCCCTTATAAAAAGCCCTCAACTGTAACCCATTGATCACAACTCTCAAGCCCCTTGGCTCATCCAACCCCATACAATATTATCTCTCAAGATCCAACTCTTCCTTTTAGAATCATTACCTTAGGAAGAAGGCACATCAAGAAGTCTCTTTGGTTCAAACCAAAGGGAGTTACCTGAATTAAAGGTAACAGTTTCCCTTAAATACTTTTATTTTATTTTACTTATCCAACACCTAAATTTTTTTTATTCCTGTATTTTATAACAACAACAGTAACCTTAATATACTAGGATATTTTTATGATATTTATTCTAACTACACATATACATAGCTCCATCTAATTGGAAAAGAACATACTGTTTCTGTGGACGACGAACTACTGCCTCACAAAACGATCATTGTTCAAATATATACTACCGCCTCTCATGATGCCCATCATGATGGCACTATATTAATATATGATATATATTATCTTTATTTTTTATTTATGATAATGTATTTTCCATTTATAGAATACCTTTATGGTTTCCATTGGGTAAACACAATAATTTCATTTGAGGAAGTTCGGACTACCGCCCCCTCAAAGTTAAATGACTCGTTCATACCATATGTGGGACATATAAAGAATGGAGTTACAGAGATTATATATATTATATAATACTATAATTATAATATACCTATGTATTATTATGTTTTAATTCCATTATATATGAATTATAAATGAAAGTAGTGTTCATTCGTACGTACGGCTTACCGTCTCCATGAACAGTGCATTTCATTTCTTACCTCTAAATGTTATGTACTATTATAAATACATGTATATAATGGATATATATATGATATATATGATATATAAATCATGAATATCATTCTGGATATAATGATTCTTTTACCACATGAAAAACTTGTAATTATAAGAAGTCAATTTTTGACTCAAGAACAAAATATCGACAAAATGACGGTTATTAACTTAAAGGATTGCACAATGTCTATAACATGGTAATAAGTGAAATAAAAGGAATAATAAACTTTAAAATGTTCTTAAGAAAGTATAAATTAACATTAGTTTATTATTCATTAGATTAAAGAACGAACAGGTCAAGTCAGACACGAGGTAAGGGATTTCTTATCTCACTTTTAATACATGAGATTTCTATTGTTCACCACATATTTATTGCATGTGGTGTATTGTGTACTTCCATTTGATATATATTATCATAATTCTATTTATATTCATGGTATTCTGTTATGCATTTGGTGGTTATTAACTTTTGTTCATACGACTCGATTCATTACAATGGGGTAAGGGATTTTTATCTCACATTTCATTCTCGTGAGATTCGTGCTATATTTGTCACTATTTCCTTTGTGTGGTGTATGTAATGCCCATTATTGTAATCAATGTGTAATATACCTTCATTTATGGGTATTTACATATTAATTGTATGATCCTTCATTTAAGTGATGTATGTTTTGTAAATTACCATATCGGTAGGGGAACCTTTCACCCTCATCTTTTTAAAAGACTCATTTTTGTTATGTATTTAAATTTCCATTTCCTTATGTTAAGATATGTTATTCTATATCCTTATTGATGTAAATTTTATGTCCAAGGGATGAGATACCCTTTTCCCTCTCATCAACCCTTTTTCTGAAATTTTAAGTGATGTCGTTAGGCTGACGAATTTTTGTAAGAGAACTTCTTAACCCAATTACAATTCTTTGGGTTAAACATATACTTCTTTATTATGTCATGCTATGAATATGTGTGAATTCCCTCTGATTTTTATACACTTAATATCCAATAATATGGGTGTATTCGTATTTGTCACATATAATTATTTAATTGATTTATCCTTAATCTAAGGATACGGTCCTTATAAGGGATTTCGTCTCAATTTACATTCCATTGATACTTCAATGTTGTTATGCGCCAATTCATATTTATATGGTGTATATACTGTCCTTTATAATATTATATCATGAATAAATTTATTCTCATGATATTATAATGTTTTAATTAAATTTTATTCCACATTTATTTTTATTCAAGCATCTCCCATTTGGTTAATAACTCCTTAACTAAAATATTGTTTTAAAGATTTATTCTTATAAATAATTCTCATTAATTTCAGTGTTTTAAAAATGTTTTCAAAGATTTATTTTTATGGAAATTATTGTTTTAGAATATTAATTTTTTTAAAAGCATCAATGTCGTATGGGAAACTTTGATTAAAAAATATCTTTATTAAATGGTTTTGAAAATGGTTTTGAAAATAGTTTGATAAAGCATTGTTTATTTCAATATATTGAATTGATATATTGTGATTGGAATGTGGAAATTTTATCTTTCCATTATGCTTGTGTTATGTATAATGATTATGTTATGGTTATTGGGAATTGTTTACATATACATTCCTTTGGCATTTTATTTCATGAATACCTTTATTATCATGATATTATAATGTTTTGATTAAATGTTATTCTTCAATTATTTGTATTCAAGCATCTCTCATTTGGTTAACAAATCCACGACTAAAATATTGTTTTAAAGATTTAATCTTCTAAATCATTCTCATTAATATCCATGTTTTAATAATGGTTTCTATGGATTTATTTATATTGACATTATTGTTTTATAATGATAATTATTTTAAAATCATCAATGTGGTATGGGACACTTTGATTCAAAAATATCATTATTAAATGGTTTTGAAAATGGTTTGATAAAGCATTCTTTATTTCAATATCTTGAATTGATATATTTTGATTGGAATGTGGAAATGTTATCTTTCCATTATGCTTGTGTTATGTGTAATGATTATGTTATAGTTATTGGTCATTATTTATGTATATTGGTGGTTCTGTGATAACCCTAGCGTGGGTGAGGCCGAGATAGCTCTCCAATTCATTTGGTAGCATGACGGAGGTAAACATGAATGTTACTCCTATGATATTTAGGCAATATACTGTGATGGGTATATCAAATGTAACTCCCTATGTAGTTGTGATAGCTATAATGTAAGTATGATATGGATGCCACAAGTTACCTTTGTGATTTATGATTTCTATGTGTTATTCATAAATCATATGATTTCATGAGGTATGTTATGATTGATAAATATGGTTTTACTGGTTTGTATTTCTTGATGGGTTAATGAATCCTTTCTTTGTTTTATAACCCTTACTGAAATTTTTATACTCATCCCAATATTTTGAAATGTTTTTAATAGGACATACAGTGGAATAGGGTCAAGGTTGGGATCAAGGAAAGGTCATGATGTCTAAATGATGGAATAGGACATGACTCTCTTTTTCTAAAGAGTTTTTATTTTGTGAAAAAAATGGAAACTGAGTAGATGTGTCTACTTTGTAATTTTTTAAATGTAATTTTATAGTTATGACCTAATTCTCTAAAACTCTTAACCTGAAAAGATCCTCATTGTAAGTTATTCATTTAATTAAATATTATGTAATATTTAAGGTGGGGTACGTATAGTTGGTATCAATGGTCGGTTTTGACAACTTTAGGGATTAGAAGTTTTCTTTAAACACATGGTTCTTCCCTAGGAATATTATTTTAGTTAAATACTTCTTTTATATCTCTTTCAGATCAAATAATGTCAGTTTCAAATGGAAGTAGAAGGATCTCAAACTACATTCCTATCTATTCCTGATGACATGCTTGAAATAATTATTGCAAAGTCATGTTCTGATGATTGGGACCCTTTTTCTAGCATATAACTCACTTGAAAGAAGATGTTTGAGATATCAAACACCTCCAATATACACTGATCTCATCGTGCATCATGGGCTGTATTTAATCAAATATTATTTCCACAATACTCTCATATTTTCAAGAAAGGTAAATATTATTAAGGAATTTTCAAATATTTTACCTCATCATAAATTTGGATGCAATTTATAATTTTGAAAAAGGTGATAAAAAGGGGACCCTTGAGAAACCTATTTATATTTGATTTTAAATTATAGTCGTTCAACGCATACCTATGGTATTTTAAAAGTACCATTGATAGAAAGTATCAACTCAAACTCAGCCTAGTAGTTTTATAAAAAGAATGTTTTAACCGATGTTTTGAAATTATATGTTATACCAGATTATTTTCCGAAACAATATTTCTGTGAACACACATATGACCCATGTTGTACAAGGTGTATTTTGATGAAGGAATCAAATTTTTTTGAAGGATCTCTAAATCATTATTTCAATTCATAAACCTTCTACCTAGGTGAACAAGATGTTGATGAAACCATATGGATACCATGATCAAGGTATGATGTTCTTTCATTTGGGAGTAGTTTTATTTTATAATATGGAGGTGAAAAAAATAACAATAGATATGATGATGAGGTTTTAATGTATTAGGATGAAAATTAAAGGTATAAGAAAACCATATAGGTTAAAACATGTTAGGTTTATTTTTTAGTTTTATAAAAAGGATAACTCGTAAGATGTGTGAGAGGCCTTCGAATTTGGAAAGATCGTAGGAATAAAACCCCCAACCGAAAGGCGACAAGGGAACATCACCTACCACTATTCTATGTGAAGTCCATGTTTAGTATGCCTTATTCTTTTTAGTTAAATAATATTATAGATCAAGAATAATTTGATTATGCAGACTTATGGTTTTTCAAATGGATATCCTTAATATAGGAAAATGATTTGGTGATTAAGTGATAAATGTTATTTTGGAAGACGTTATCCCTTTTGGGGAACATTATATGTTTAAGGGAAATAGAATACTATGGGATCTCATTAGTGGAGTAATGGTTAAAATATTATTTCGGAATAATCTATGTTTTTATTGTGGACATAAGGTGATTTGGGTTATTTATATAAATGATTAACCTATCATAGAGAATATGTGATTCGGTTAATTACTTTTCAGTATGAGACATTAAGAGTAAATGATGTTATTTGGAGATAAATTTTAAGATTTATCTTGGAATACAATGTGATTAAATCATTTTAATATTTGGGTTTCAATAGTGGTTTGGATTAATTTGATGAATTTTATACATAGTTGTTTATTGAATAGTCTTTGTTGATCTTTGGGTATAGTTTGGAAATTTTTTGGATATTAGGAGTAGTTTTTCTTTTTGAAAAAGATTAACCTTTTGGGGATTATCTAATATTCTACTAACCATTTTGGTTTTGGTTAATGTCTAATGACATGGGAAATATATAGTTCATCTTTTTTGGATTATGTAATTCTCTTATAGCACTTTTAATGTGAATAAGTCATCTTGAATGCAAATCGATTGGAGAAAGGATGAGTTTGTGGTAAATTTTTTTTAAAGGATGACACTCTACATGACTAGTAAGTATATTTTCCTTGCGGTCTTGGTCTAGTTATTAATAAAATTATTCAAATCTATGAAAATGATCTTGATGAAAAAAAATTATAAGCTCTCTTTTATCATCAGACATTTACATAACCACAAATTTATGGTATTGTGGTGGATATCTTTTCGTGATCATGTTCTCTATCACTCTCTATTAATCTATGAGAGTTAGATTCTCTTATATATCCATGTTTTCGTGGAATACTAGTATTTTTTTTGTCTCGGGTGACATTTTTACTTCTCTTCCTTTATTTTAATGTGATATTTTTATTGACTCTTTTTCTGATTTGGGACTTTCAGTGAAGTTTCCATGCCCAATTATAAAATTGCAAGGACACAATTCCAAAAAGGGTTGAAGGATGTAACATCCCAGGTAAATAAAGAATATAACATTATCATATTAATTAATATTTGTGAATAAAATTTTAATTTTACTTTAATGTGGATTTTATGTTTGATGGCTTACCTGATACGCAACAATGGGGTTCTTTGAAATCTTACATTGCACACTAATAATATAATATTATTATTTTAAAATGTAGTTAACGCCTATCTGTTTTAATGAAGGGAATGAATATAACTAACTATAATATTATTATACATGTTTTTTAAAAAAATTTACGTTTATCCAATAATATTTATAGGCCTAAAATGAGAATGAATCTAATTTTAAACATAAATACTCTAATATTCATTAAAGGGTCGATTTACTGCCTTTTGATAGTGAACCATCTTTTAATATAGTTTTTGTCACTTTTATATGTTCTATTTTAAAAAATAAAATACCTTTTTAGAATCAGGACATCAAAATTTACATTGGGTAAATTTTTGGTATTTTTCTGATAAAGTTCATTTTTTAATGAATAGTGAAAAATACTATATTTTAATTCCGAAATACTTTTTAATATAATTTATATATATGGTTATATTATCTTTTAAATTCGTTTTAAAATGTAATTAAAATATATTTTTACCATTTAATCCAATTTTGTTCAATGGAAGTAATTTCACTTTGAAATCTCACATAGACAAGTGACAATCTTTTGATAGTTAATATTTCTTAAAAACATGCTTTTTGTTTTTACAAAAGGAATTAATTTTCAATTAATTAATCCAAATACTATTTTTTTATTTTGGTAAAATCATCATCATTTTTTGAATTTGAAATATCAAATATAGATTAGGCTGAATTTTTTGTATTTTTCTGAAAAATATCAATTTTGGATGAATAGTGTAAACACTAAGTAGTAGTTAAAAAACTGGCTTTTTCATTTGAATGAAATTTTACCAATTCTGTGAGTTTAATTTCAAAAACCTGACATAAAAGGTTCTTATTATTAAGCAAAATGTGTTTCAATAATATGAAAATAATATTTTGTGAATAGTAACTTTTGAATTTTATTTACTGTGGTTAAAGGTAAATAGGATAATTCAAGGTAAAAACAATATTATTATAATAAACAATTTCCTTAAAACTTGTACTAACCTTTTTGGAAGAGTCATGGCCTACCATAGTTATCCTTGGGTCGATTTTGGGACCCCAAGGAGCCACTTGAAAGTGATAATGACACTTTATTTTAATTACCTTAAAGTAAAGATAAAAATGACATAAACAAATATCGTTTAGTGAATTAATTTTTAAATAGGTATATATATGATATATTTATACTATAAATTTTAATTTGGAAGCCAAAAAGATTTAATACATCAGGTTATTTTTTTTATAATTTTTAGAAATCAAATAAATTTAATTATATATGACACAATAATGATGTATTGTTTACCTCATCAAATAATTGATTTAAATAAATAAGACTATAAAGACTAAAATGTTTTTCAAAACCTATGAATTTCTTATTGGATGATTTTATTTTGATTATGAACCATTGTATCTTAGACTATAATAAATTTTGGATCTTTTTAATCCAAAGATATGTTTATAATAAAATATTATTTTCAAGTATTCCTAAAGAGCCCATCATCCCCCTTATAAAAATACCTCACCTCTAACACATTCCTCACACAACTCAAGCACCTTGGATCATCCAACCCCTTAACAAATAAGCTCTCAAGATCCCTCTATTCCTTTTAGAAGCCTTTCCTTAGACATAAGTCACATCAATAAGTTTTTTTGTTCAAACCAAAGGGAGTTACCAGAAATAAAGGTAACAGTTTCTCTTAAATTCTTTTCTTTTATTTTATTTCTCCAACCCCTAAACTATTTTTATTACATTATTTTCGAACAACTCATGTATCCTCAATATACTAGGATTTTGGTATGATAATGATTATAACTACACTTATACAAACCTCCATCGAATGGGTAATGAACATATTGTTTCTGTGGATGGTGAACCACTGCCTCATGAAATGATGATTGGTCAAATATATCCTACAACCTATGATGGTGGAAATTATGATGGAACTGTATTTATATATGATATATATTATATTTATGATTTTTTTATTATTCATAATTTTCAATTTATATCATACCATAATGGTTTCCATTATGGGTAAACACGATAATTTCATTTAAGGATGTGCGGACTACCACCCCCTCAAAGTGATATGACTCGTTCATACCATACGTGGGATATATAAAGGATGAATTTACTGGGATTTTATATATTATATTATACTTAAATTATAATATACATATTTATCATTATTTTTTCATTCCATTATATATGAAGTAGAAAGGAAAGTAGCATTAATGCATATGTACGGCTTACCGTCTCCATGAATGGTGCATTTCATTTCTTACCTCCAAATGTGATGTACTATAATAAATAATTGTATATAATGGATAAATATATGATATATATGATATCTAAATCATGAATATAATTCTGGATATGATAAAATTTTGACCACATGAACAACTTGTAATTATAAGAAGTCAATGTTTTCCTCAAGTAACAAATATCGACAAAATGACTGTTATTAACTTAAACGATTGCATGAAGTTTATAACATGGTAATAAGTGATATAAAAGGAATAATAAACTTTAAAAATTTTATTAGGAAACTATAAATTGTCTTTAGTTTATTATTCAGGATACTAAAGAACGAACGGTTCAAGTCAGACACAAGGTAATGGATTTCATATCTCACTTTTAATTCCTTGAGTTTCCTATTCTTCGCCACTTATTTATTGAATGTGGTGTATTTTGTGATGACATTTGATATATATTATCTTTATTATATTTATATTCATGGTATTTTTTGATGCATTAGTTGGTTATTAACTTTTGGTCATACGACTCGATTGATTATAGCGGGGTATATGGTTTTTCTCACTTTTTATTCCTGTGAGATTCATGTTATATTTGTCACTATTTCCTTTACGTGGTGTATGTACTACCAATTATTGTAATAATTTTGTAATATACCTTCATTTATGGGTATTTACATCTTCATTTAATGATCCATATTTCAATTGATGTGTGTTTCATAAATTACCAAATCAGTAACGGAACCGTTCACCCACCTCGTTTTAAAAGACTCCTTTTTGTTATGTATTTTAATTTACATCTCCTTATTTTTGGATATGTTATTATATTTAGTTATTAATGTAAATTTTATTTCCAAGTGATGAGATACCCTTTTCTGTCTCATCAACTCTTTTTCTAAAAATTTAAGTGAAGTCGTTTGGCTGTCGAATTTCTGTAAGAGAACTTCTTAACCCAATTTCAATTTTTTCGATTATGCTTATACTTAATGATTATGTCACGCGATGAATATGTTTTAATGACCTCTGATTTTTCTATACATAACATCCAATTATATTGGGTGTATTCTTATTTTTCACACATAATTATGTAATTAATCTATCCTTAATCTAAGGATACAATCTTTATAAGGGATTTCGTCTCAATTTACATTTCATTAATACTTCATTGTTGTTATGAACCAATTCACTTTAATATGGTTTATATAATATCCTTTGGAATATTATATCATGAATACCTTTATTCTCATGAAATTATAATATTTTTATTAATTTTTATTCCTCAATTATTTTTAATCAAGAATCTCTCATTTGGTTAAGAACTCCTTAACTAAAATATTTTTTTAAATATGTATTCTTATAAATCATTCTCATTAATGTCCATGTTTTAAAAATGGTTTTAAGGGCTTATTTATATAGACATTATTGTTTTAAAATGTTAAATATTTTAAAATCATCAAATTGGTATGGGACACTTTGATTCAAAAATATCTTTATTAAATGGTTTTGAAAATGGTTTTGAAAATGGTTTTATAAAGCATTGTTTATTTCAACATCTTGAATTGATATACTGTGATTAGAATGTGGAAATTTTATCTTTCCTTTATGCTTCGGTTGTGTGTAATGATTATGATAGGGTTATTGATAATTATTTATGTATAAAGGTGGTTCCGTGATAAACCTAGGGCGGGTGAGCCCAATATAGCTCTCCAATGCATTAGGTAACATGACAGAGGTAAATGTGATTGTTTCTCCAAAGAGATTTAGGGATTATATTGTTATGTATATTCCAAATGTAACTCCCTATGTAGATGTGATAGATACAATGAAATTATGATATGGATGTGATAAGTTACCATTATGATTTATGATTTCTATGTGTTATTCATAAATCTTATTATTTCATGAGGTATGTTATGATTGAGATGTATGGTTTCATTGGTTTGTATCAATTGATGGGGTAATGTTTCCTTTCCTTGTTTTATAACCCTTACTGAGCTTTTTATGCTCATCACATGTTTTTTAAAATGTTTTTCACAGGACATAAAGTGTAATAGGTTCAAGGATGGGATCAATCAAAAGTCATGTTGTCTAAAACATGGAACTAAGCATGACTCTTTTTTAAAGAGTTTTTATTTTTTGAAAAAACAAAAAATGAGTAAAAGTGTCTACTTTGTAATTTTTTAAATATAATGTTATAGTTATGGCCTAATTCTCTAAAACACTAAACCTGAAAAGATCCACAATGTGAATTATTAATTTAATTCATGATTATGTAATATTTAAGGATGGGTCCTTATATAAAGGGTGTCATAATTGATCATTTGGATTTACATTATCCATTAGATATTATGAAATTTATTTCATAAATTTCAAGAAAAGTGATGGAGAAACAGGTTTTGGCCAATCCTTATCTTCTTAGTGAAGTATGGGAAACAATTTCCTGAGTGACTTGTCAATTGAGTTTATCTTGGAATTTAAAAATAAAGATAATCTTAGTGTTATGGATAATAAAATAAAATTAATGGATAATTTATTGTCCATGTATAATCCTAATTTCTCCAACTGATCCATAAACCCCATTCTTTTGAAAGCATTACCAGAATTTGGAAGGGTTTCCTCTAGTTAACATATATATAGTTCATGGAAAATATTATTTATTTCAAGACATTGTCTATAGAGATTAGATATTTTGGTATAAGAATCCATGTCTTAAATTTATATCATCATCTCTCCGAAAAAAGATGATAATATAATAAAAAATAAATAGAATGTATCCTCAATATATATATAGTAGTTATCACATTCACCATCTCTCGCCTACTGGGATGGTAAATAGGAAGAGGGGATTCCAACACACAATACAGGCATTCTGAAAATAATGAATCATCTAAACTGTTTAACCATATCAAGAAATTTTTATTGGTAATGATATAACCTAATTTATGTAATGATCAAACGTTTTTGGTTTTTTTCAATTATGTTTTACTAATTAAAACATATGATTAGTAATTTACATGATTACAAATTAGGTGAGAAATAAAAATAATAAATTTTATTAATTGTCCGATTATTTTATAATGTATTAATATCCCAACCTATTGAACATGGAATGTCTAGTATTTCTATCATTCTAGTGTAAAGTATTCATATTTCCATTCATATAAGTCATATAGAGTCCATGAAAATTATTAGAATGTTATTAGGTATGAGTTCTTCCCAACTGTGTTCTTGCAGCTCCATGGTCCATTAAGTGGACTCCCCTATCCAAAAACCATGACTCAGATTTCCTCAATGAAGTGTCCAGGGATCATGCAGTCACACTAAGAGGGGGATGAATCAGCTGTGACCAATTTTACTAAATTCTTTTTCACCTTTTACTTTGAACCAATTTCACCTATTAAGATGAGTGGATCATGCATGAAATGATAAATGTAAATGAAACATAAGACATAGTATTTTTTACAAGATCTGGTACTAAGACCTACATCCTTTTGAGGTAGGTTATACCCCTCAACATGGATTAAAAACTACAATATTTTTATCAATTACAATGATTTAGGAAGTAAATATTTATACACTACGATAATTAATCATCTAGTTTATTCAGGTTACACCCCAATCAATCCAACTCTTCTTCCATAGTTGGTTACAGCCCCAAATTTTTTGACTAGTTAGACTATGCAATCTATTGAGCCTCTTCAAAGAATGGTTAGACCTGCCAATAAAAAGATCCTTATTCTTCTTGAATATGATCCACATGTTACATGATCACTTTGATCATCCTCCACAAACTTACTGGATTAGACTGGCTCATGTACAAATCGAGTACCTTTGCACCAAAATAGGTCTTCCTCAAATAATATTTGATCACTGAAAATAAACTATTTCTTCCATACAAAACTACTCGATCAATAATTCTTTCTTCTAATGAATACTTGACCTCACTACACACTTGAAAATACATATACATAAATACATATAAATCACTGATAGAATTAATTTCTTGGCTTTAGTCTCAAAACACTACACACTAATTATGAAATTCAAATTGCATGATTACTTATTCAATCATCATGCATGTAAAAATTACATTTCATGGCCTTGTAATTTTTATGCAATGAAAATAATGCTAAATACAATGCCTCAAGTGTTCTTCTTTACTACCCAATCCACTACCTTCTTGATTCTTCAAATGAATATGAAATCAAATGTGTATATACTCAATCACATATGCATAAAAAACACACATTCATCTTTTTTTCAATATATGTCTACCATGAATCTACATACACACTATGCATTACATCTACATACTTCTCCTTCATAGAACAGGTGTGAACACATACACAATAATGACTTATGCACACTACTCTTATACACACAAATAAATCATGCATGCTACTGTACTTTGCATCTACCTCATGTGAACTATGATTTTACACATAGAATGAACCTATTGTTCCTATTTTTGTGAAAAACCATTGTCTAACACAAAAATATATAGAATGCACGGTACATACTATTTAATTATTTTCCTTCACATTGACTTGAATGTGTATAAATGGGTAGAAGAATTTCTTCACAATATATAGTGTGAGTTTACACTATTACATGGTTTTTAAAAAATGTTATTCACATAAAAAATCTACATGGAACAAAATTCACCAAAAGGATATCCGAGTGTGAAAATCACTTGTTGAACATTTAGAGATTCCCTTTTCCTTCATGAAAACAAAATGAGTGACAACATTTGTGAATAAGACACTCGTGGTGCTCCATTTCTAGATAATCAAGAGCTTCTAAAACTCAACTAGAAAAAATTAACCTATACTTGGGTATTTATACGTATTTAACATCATATAAGAAACATATGGAATCATGACAATCCAATTTGTTTGTTTCTTGGAAGAAAACTATGATCGTAAACCATTATCATCACAAATAAAAACTATTTTTGATTCACTATATTATTCATTTATTAAAACTACCTTTAATAATGTAGATGGATAAAAAATGATTTCAATCATAATATAATCCATATTATGATAAAATTAAAATAAAAATCCATGGATCAAGCTTTAGATGAAGTGGCCATGGATTTCCCACTGATGTCTTAGACAAGGCTATGAATGAAGACGATGCAGCTTCATGGAGATCGTACAACCTAGATGATAAATGAATAGATCCGACAAGTTAGTTTCTTTCAGTGTTTTAAATTGATACATGGAAAATATGATCAAATGACCATTATTTTCACTGATCGGATAAAATGTATGTGATTCAATTCACTTAATCGTACATCAAAACAGACTCATACCACATGATCCCTTTATAATAGAAATCAAAACATCCTTGGCTCAAAAATCCCCTCTCCCTCCTCTAATACCACCCTATACTGGTTTTGTGAGGGTGATCTTGAGCCCAACTCCACAGTCATGCCACCATCCTCTATGGGACTCCACCGCTTCTCTGCCTCACGCAAGAGCACCCTTCAACCTCATCAGCTACAGCCTCATATTGGATGTCTTAGGGTTGAGCTTCTCTACCATTGTTGTGCTTTCACCCATAGTTGGCTAGCATGGCTGATTTTTTAAGTAAGAAGCATATAAATATTTTTCCAAATTTCTCATAGAATGGACATCTCGAAATATTTAGTAGTACCAAATAATCAAAATCATACAACAATCAACATTATAACCACTTCATGAAAAATAAATCATTTTTCCATGGAATCTTGAATTTCTTCTTAAAACATTTTTTTAAAAACAAATTTCAACCCAACTATACCAATGACACATATCTTTTGAAATTAATTATGTGATCTTAAATGGTCACAATTACATTCATTGACCTTTCATATTTTTAATTAATTAACAACAATTTCAACCTCAACAAAACATTTTTCCTCTTCACTCAACGCATACCACGAAATTTTTATTGGACATGTGGAGGTCAATGAAACTAGTATATATTTCATTAATTCGACCCACTATCCTTGTTACAACTTCCCAATAATTAAAATTTTCCCCGATCGAGACCGAATCAATATTTAAATTATGGAGTTGTCTTAATTTAGAGATAGAAAGCATGATAATATAATAATTTTTTGAGGAAATTTATTTTCTATGTGTAAATATTATATTGTTTTATATTTTACCTATCTTCTAAATATTATATGGATTTTAATTAAGTAATTAACCATGTTGGATAAAACATTTAAATATAATATATTTATTTAAATTCCATATTTACACAATATTTAATTTATTTATGTGGTTGTGATATTGCATCCATAAAATAAATAATGTATGGGGAGAAATATTAATTAATTAAATGACCCATTCATGATAATATCTACTATTTTTTATTGATTGTTCATTAAATCAACACATGACCTAGTTGAAATAACATATTTTTCAGGTCTTTTAATGAGTGTCAGCATTCCACCTATCCACCAAATTATGACCTTGGATGAATCATTATGGTTACATATGGAACATCTTCTATGAACCATGGTAAATTCCAATAATTACATGTATTTAAAACTCACACATCTGTGAGGGGAGCCAAAGAATTGTTTAAAGGGGGACTAAATATTTTTCATTAAACACGTAGGTCCGACTAATAATAAAGATACGGATAAAACATAGTCCATCAAATTAATTTAATAATTGAAATTGAAAACCAATGAAATAAATGAAATTACATAAATGTAAACTCATACACTAGTCTCAGTATATCACATGAATATTCATACATGCAATTCATATACAAAAGTAAAAAAGTTAACATTCATTTATATTTGTTTTTTATTGTCGATATGAACACTCTTCCATTAATTAATTAATTAAATGATTCCATTAATTATTAATGTCTATACAAATTCATTTGTTGATACCCTTATTAAAGAAAACTATGGAAAATAAATAACAAAACCAATTAATTTAGATTATTAAAGTAAATTAAGTAACAATTTATTACTCTTTAAACACATTATTAAACTTTCAATCACAACATGTTTAAATCAATAAAATAAGTTTTTAATGCTGAAATTTTCAATTTAATGTAATTTAATTCTAAAATTAATTGGGAGACTATACGGCTTGTGCTATTGAGCTACATTCCTTTTGTCTCTCTTTCCATGCACTTGTGTTACACACATAGAGCTTCAATATGTATCTCAGTTGGACTACATATAGTGTGTATACCAGCTAAAAGTCATGTATTGTGGTTTATGTGTGTCTACGTAATCTATAGAATGACTCAATGTGTGTTAATGATATAAGAAATAATGAACCACATGGCTTGTACAGTCCATCTACAAGCGTTGTATATCGTTATTGATCTAAGCTATCAATCTTAGGTGGTTTGGACCACATTTTCACCATGTGTTTTTCCTATGTTTCCCTACTAAACATTATATACAATACGATTTTTATACTAGATACACACCTTATAATCCAACATATCGTATTCTAGGGCGTCTCGGTCAACACACAATGTGAAATTACTTCTCAGTGTATTGTGTGTCATGCAACATGGCTAGGTGTAGTTCACTTAGGTACAAGATGTGTACACTAGATACATGTTGTGTAATCCCATGTTATCCAGCATGATTCCCCAACACCTCCTGATGAAATAACTAATTTTTATTCATGTGATCTTGAACATAAGAAATTATAATTTTTGTAAAAAAAAATAAATGTCGAATTTTTTTTAATTCAAATCATATTAATGAATGAATAATATAAAATGAAAAATTCAACCATTATTTAACATAATGGTTCACACAGAAAATTAAATTTTTATTATTAAATAAAGGGTAGTATAAAATAATTGTTTTAATTGGCCAAAAATGGTGAAGCCTGAGGGAATTGCCTCTCACAAAAGAAAGGCATCCAAGTAGGAGAGATCCAAATATAGTAAAAAAGGTACAAGGACTCTCCAAACTATCTCGTGAAACTAAAAATTACACTTCCTTGTCCCCTTCATGCTATGTATGGATCATGATAGTGTGCTCATTATTAAGGGCCTCTCAACTTAAAATGTGGTAAATAATTGACCAGGTCACTATGATCAAACCTTTCATTGAGAGAAATATGGACTCTGAATCATTCTCTACAAATAATAATCAAATTTTTTATTACAACACATACCCAAACGATCACAAAAATCACTAGACTCCTACTCCATTATAGAATATCTTTTATTATAAGGGAAACTGATGAAAAAAGGACGGGTCTATAAGAAAAGAAAACCATACCACATCTGTGCACATAACTAGTGCGCCATGAACCATAATTGTTTAAATTGAAACCACTAGAGGGATTGAACCAATGTCCCTATAAAGATGTTCCTACTGAATGAAATAAATAACATTGACCAACATGAAACTCTTGAGTGAGGTATCCAACTCCCATATTATAAGGAGTTGTGTTTATTCAACCAACAATAAACATTTCGTAGTGACTAGTACATAAAGAAATGACCCCCTCATGTGGGGATTTGATCCTTTCCTCCCATATAAATAAGTATCCTTCCAAAAACATTATCACCCTAATCCTTATTTTAGGATAGTCTCCATTAATGCATATAAACCAGATATAGAGGAATTAATCACCACTCTAGTCAAGGAAGGAGATCCCAGAAAGGGTACTGGTCATGTTTTACACCTAGGTAGCCCAGTAACCTTCAAAAATAGACCCTAAATATTAAAAATAAATAAATTATTATAAATTTAAATACTGACACCTTTGATACCACTTTAAGGTTCTAGGAATAGTGAATGTTCCTTCAATAGGTGTTATATTAAAATTTATTTTAATATTTTGTTTCCCAAAACCCTGAGTGGGGATATGTCACAATAAATTTAAAATTATTTAATTTAGATTGAAAGAAATTATATACCATATCTTAAGATCCTTTCATCATTGATGATGTTTATCCTCAGAAAATCCTTCAGGATTACCTTAATTGTGTTGTGAGGATCCAATGATAAAATCCCTCTAAGGGTGATCCACATGTTCTCCTTTTATCTCTATGAAACCCCAATAGATTTATGGGTCCCATCATGGTGAATAAATTTTCTTGTGTTATTCATTTTGATCACTCATCCTTTAATACTAAAGGAATATGTCATGTTTTTCACGATTCTTGGATCGAGAGAGAAGGATCAGCCAAGAGAGAAATTTTGGGTGACTAACGATTCTCATATTTCATAGATCCCTCACAATAGTCATAAATGCCTCGTTATAGAGATAGGGTTCAGGTTAAAGTATTATTTGTCTTCATTTGGGACCTTAAACAATATTATAAAATTTATTAAACCACATTCCATATAATAATAATATTATTATTATTATTATCATATGGTGTGTTCTAACATGCACAATAACAAATATTATTTTACCATTTTGTAAACTAAAATTTATCACTAGTCATGGTCATGGTCCTTTCGAACTCCTTGGAGTTTATGGAATACCTGAATAAATACATAGTTCATAAATAAATATTTTATTCACAATACAACAAATAAATTTCCAATAAAATGTTTACAAAATTATTTTATTCACAATCCATGTAATAAATATTAATTATATATTTATGTAGCCTAATAAATTATTTATTAATCAAAAATAATTACTTACTACCATGGGAATAATATAAATCCCTAAAAATAAATAAAATTATTATTTTTTATTTATAAAAATATTTATTCTAATAATTAAATTAAAATATTATTTAATCCAGATCAACAGAAAACATATCTTGTGATCCCTTAGGAATCACCCTCATTTTCATTAGGTGGTTACTCTTAATTTCCATGATTACTATCTAGCAATGGTTCAAGGCACCCAAGACAAATAACTTAATGTAACAATATAGGAAATGACATATGAAAGCTCACTGCGTAATATAATCTCTTTTTAAAAATATATCATCAAACAGGTCTGACATCTATGTCACCAACCTATATGCTTGAAACATCTTTCTTAGACTATTTGAAGTGATCACATCATTACACAATGGACAAGGAATTTATGGTGACTGTTAAATTTCAATGAAAGGTGTTGGTTAGAGTTAGTATCTCAAGAGGGGATAAACTGTGTAACCAATAAAAAATTTATTTAAATGGGATTTATATAAAATCCTCCAATTAACTAAATACATCCTTGTTTACCAAAAAAAGTAGTTTGATATAAGATTTAATTGTTTAGAATATTTCTCAAAATATTGATTAGGTCTAACGTAAAATAATATGAAATATTATGTTGTATTTTGAAACCATATTACTTAAAAAACACTTATATTAACACTATTTGACATAAAAAATCAAAGTAATGGTCTTTTTTACATTTAAAATAGATATTCTTTTAAATCTATGAAATAAATAAACCAAAAAAATAGTGGAATTTGGATACAATAATTTCGGTCTTATGAAGAGACTTGGTCCTCTCAACATGGAAATCACTTACATCCAAGAAGTCTATATAAAATAAAATTTTCATTCAAAACATGGATCGAGTTTTACAAAAGCTTAGTCATATAGACCGGATAAGGCTTCTTCCATAGTTTTAAAGTGATAAAAATAAACATTAGGTCACAATCGAACCTCAACTGAAACACATAGGAAACTAGAAAAAAAGGTCTTGTGAAGATATCTATGTATCTTCTAGTTGAGGTATGTGAGATAGTGTTGGAATGAATAAAATATATTAATCCACACTGATAGTAAAGTAAATATAAATAAAAAACAAATTGAGTAATAAAATAGAATGGTTGTGTTTCTATAAATGGTATGCTCTGCAGATCATCACTACTTGATTTTATATTGAAATAATACTTGAGTTGGGTTTTAGAAAACTATTGTAGAATAGAGAGTCATAGAATCTTTATTCTTGACTAAAGTAAAGAACTGAATGTAAGTTGTGCTTTTTCTTCCTCGGTTGATATAAGTATATTGAAGCTATAAGATACTCTTTTTATTGGAATGGGGTCCATCTCTCTTCATGTGTAGAGGTCTCTATGTGTATATACATGTAATTACACATGAGGAGGTCTTCTTCCTTTTTTATTAGAAGTAGTAGTAGTAGGGATAATTATATGGATGAGCTAATCCTCATACAACACAGTCTCACACTAACATTAAAATTTCTCTATCGAGTAATTAAAAAACAATATTTATAAATAAGTTTGAGAATTAATTTCAATAATTTATCCATTATAGAACTTTAATAAAAAATAAATAAAACATAGTTAGTGTGACTTTGAAATTGTGACACTTTCTGGTGGTGGCTCCTTGAAATTGTGATACTTTCTGATGTTGACTAAGTCAAGCATTGAGACATTGGATTGGGCGGTGGCACTTTTGAATGGGTAGTGAGACTTAGTTGATGGTGCCTCATTATGACGGTGAGACTTTCTAGTGGTGTCTTGTCCTTGATGGTGAATCATTTTCTGATGGTGACTCATACATAGGAATAAAATTCCAATCCTTCTCATATGATAAAATGCTAACATAAAAATGAATCTCATTAATTATCACAATAATCATGATTTGATTTCCAATAAAATAAGGAGTTCAACAATCTCCACCTTTTTTGTTATCACAAATCATGGAACTTTAGGTATTTGATATCGATGATAAAAAAGAAAAAAGTATCAATGGTAAGACATTACATTTTGTATATCATTGAATCAAAGGTAATTTCAATTAATTTCATAAATGGAAAATCATGAAATTTCGTAGATGTATTATCAAATATAATTTAGAAAATTTCATATAGATTGGATCAATGAATTATAAGGGCATAAATGTTATATAAGGAAAGAAGTATAAAAGGAAATGAAAGAGGATAAAGGAACTATAAGTGTATATGGAATAGATCTTCTCCCATTTTTTGGGATATTAGAAAAGTGTAGAAAAGTATGGAAAAAAGAATAAAATAGGAAATACAAGAGAAATAAATTTAGAATAACTTTGTAATTCCATTGAAGAAATTCAATAAAAATACATCCCAAAAAGTTTTCTACAAAAAACTAAACGAAAAACAATACCATAAAAGACATAAAATATAAATATCAAGGGCCTTTAGGCTTGTTTGATGGACCCAGATGAGGGTTTCCTTTAGCATTATCTAAGGCATAAGGCATTGTATCAGATGAATAAGGAGCTCAAGGAAGGGTTTTAGGTACACCAATTAAATATGAAGGAGGTCGAGACTCTTGAATGAAGATCAGCCTTATATGTTGCACTACTTAACGTGGTGATAAAAAAAAGATGGAATCTGGAAGGAAAAGGTTCAAGGGGATCTATAGGCACTCCAGATATGAGAAAATCTTGGGTAGTAGGAGGAGGAGTCGTATGGGAAGTCACTACTATGGCCTTATGGGTTACAACAGTTGAACCATACACATGAAGAAATGGCTTCATCAAATTAAAGAAGTCCATAATAATGTTATAACCACACTGAATTTAATTTAAAAATTCATTTTCTTCCATGATGATCTTTAAAAGTTGAATTATTTCATTCAATCAAGCAACTTGTTTCATTAAATCTTCAGTCACAATAGGCTTCCTTAGGTTTTCATCGAAAAAACTGAATGTTGGCATCAATAGAATGAATTGTATAAATCATAGAGAGATAGTACATAATTTCCTTGGTTATTATCCCTTGGTCAGATTTAATATCTTTCATGTATTACCTTATCACCATATGATCATGGTCATTACTATGATCAAACACTCACAAAGTTTCTATTGGTAAGGAATTTGAATCACCAGAAACACTACTGGAGAAAGCTCTAAGATCTTATCTGACCGTTGACCTAAGCAACTCATCATCAAAAATAGGTGGTGGAGTAGTAGAACTAGATTCCACCATATTAATATTTTATTCCCTCTCCAAAAAATCATCCATTTAAGAGAAAAAATAATACTACATCCCTTCCATAATGAATCTCAATGATTATATCTCACTGGATATACTCTTACTCTCAATTTTATCTTTTTGAATATAGTGCATCATTATTGGTTGAATGTGATGAATCACCGACTCAAAAAAATATCATGAATCTTTCTAACATAGCTTAGTAAGATGATGTGCATGAAACTTGAAACTCTTAGAGAATTCTAAAACTATATTTTATCTAAACTCATCTAAGCCACCCTTGTTGACTGTATCAACTGAATTAGGATGGACATAAGGATTTGTAGATTATCCCAAACAAGATAAACATTCTAACAAACCAGAAACCTCAATTTCATTTAACATTTATCCTTCAGGATGTCTCTATTCTCCCATGGATGGTTCACCAATATTTGGGGAACTGCCAACCCTTTCAGAAATCAAATCCCATTCTTCTAAAATTTGATCAATCCATCTATCAGATGCCTTTTCAAGAGGCTCAACCACTGAAGAAACACAAGTTTAGATTCCACTATAGTAGGTACACTAATATAGGTCTCAAATTCCTAGTGTTCATGAGAAGTTGAGTCAACAATATTCTCATAAACAAAAGTATTATCTAAATAAAACACATATATCAACTATTAATCAGCATCCTTCTCATCAACAGGCTCATTTACCATCTGTTCTACAACATTTTTATCTACTTCTAAACAGCAGCAATAATTGACTTCTTCTCCACTATAGCTAAATCTAAAATTGTTTGATCCTCAAAAACCGTTACAGAATCAACTCCATCTATAATAGAAATAAATTCAATACTTATATAAATTTGTGATAGATCCCTCTCAATTGATACATGTCCTTCTTCTCTAGATGAAAAATCCATTTCATCATCAACATTGTACCTTTCCTCTATTCTTTAAATAGAACCACCAGGTGAAGTGGGCAGGTCTTTAGAAATCTCAACAAACTCTTTTATAATATTCCCACTAAAACTATTAGGATATGATCATTCATCATCATCATCATCATCATCAGTATCACCATCATCATTTCCATTTTCATTTTTATTATCACAATTACCATTCCCATCTTCCTCAGAGTATCTGAAACTCTTGAATTGAACTTCTCCAGATACTTATGTCTTAACTTCATCACATTTCATTAAATTTTATCTTTTTGGTGACTCTTAGGAGGACTATGGTATATATAAGTTATGTTAGGGGGTCGCGGAGAGAGTTCAGGATAAATACCCCCTTCCATTGGAAAAACTGCTTCTTTATCTCAAACAAAATCAGTCTCTTCTACCTCATTAGAATATTCAACTATCTCATTAGGCTCTAAACTAGGATCAGTAAGATCCTATGGTCTAAAAGGATGGTCTAAAGGGTTAAACGCCTAATAATGTTTTTCATTATCACATACCCATTTCATTTTCTTGGGATTAATGTTGATCTTCATTATTCTAAAAATTATCCTTGTAATACAGAAACCATCATAGTCCATAATATATTTTTCACTTACATAGAATAAACATATTTCTTCTAGCATATAATAAATAATCATGGGATAGATCAAATAATTTGGTCTATTGGTTGTCATGATCATCTCACAAATATAAATGTTAGGATATCTACTGATTTTTATCATCTGTACTCCTTCCATATGATAAATATAATAGGCACCTTGATAATTTAGATAAGAAAAATCACCCTTTTGGGGAACAAAAAGTGTTTGATGAATTTAAGGATTTGTATGAATTCTTTATCTAAATATAAGGCAAATGGCCTTGAATTTCCAAATAGTCAAATAAAAACTGATAAGGGAGGGTTGAAACTAGGTTTCACTATTTAGAAGTTTCAAAAAAATAGAAACTTAACCCCTGCAGTCTATTATGATTTCTTTCTTATAATATTTTAGTAAATACTCATCCATGAATACTTAGAATAGAAATTATTGAACATAGGATTTATAGGTTTCTTCCTTAGTGTGAGAACCTACATCCTTTCCCTATCCACTGCCATGGGTTTATGGAAATACACTATTATTAAGATGTGAATACAAATTGTATTAACTCCCATTAGACACCTTCTATCTCCTGATAAAAAATATTATAATAAATCAATTCAATTGACAAAGTTTTTTTATAAAAAAATTGAGACAAATATGATAATAAATATTTTGTTGAAACTATACTATAATTGCTCAGTCTGAATCCTTAGTCTGATTTGGCTAGAACTTATTTTCTCAATATGATGATGTTGGATATGATTTCCTCAATACAACATATCTGGATCCAATTCTCTAAATATGATGAGTTTGGATTTGATTCTCTAAATATAATGGACTCAATATTGTGAACTCATTCTCAATCAGAAAAACTCAAACTCTATTAACAAAGATCAATATAATTGTTCTTCACTATGATGGGAATACTCTCTTAAAATTCTCCAATTCTATACATTTTGGGCATATATGAATTATGAAAATGAATTATTGGTCTATGAGATTATTTATAAGTGACTCCAAAAACAAAAAAGATAAGAGTGAAAACAGTCCCCAATTCAGCATATTTCAAAAACACTGAAAATATATTGAATTTAAACGTCAACATTGTCTTCCTCAATCCTCCATAGATTTCTCAAAGATTTATGAAAATTTGAATTTCATGTTTGGACTCTTCACCTATTCATAAAACTTCTAGAATTTTCCTTTTTAGTTCCTTCATAATTAGCTTATTATGAATATATTTCCTTATTATAGATAGTCTGATTTCTTTTTCCTTCTCAGAGCTAGTCCGATTTCTATTTCCTTCTAAAAGTTAGTCTAATTTATTTTTCCACCTTAGAGTCAGTCAGATTTGTATTTCCTTCTCATAGTTATCCAAATTTTTGTTTCCTCCTCAGATTTAAAACGATTTTTGTTTCCTTCTTAGAGTAAGTTCAATTTTTTTTTCATTCTCAGATTTATTCTGATTTCTGATTTATTATCACTGAATCTGAATTCTATATCTTTCTATGTGAATCTAAATTATGTATTCACAGAATACAAATTATTTATCCTTTTTAGTGAATTGGTATCATTTATTCGATGAATATGAAATCATTATTAAATTAATTATGATTGAATTATCATTTATATGGGGTGCCCATTATGATGGAATCTTTATACTATAACATTTATATTCCTTAAACATCTCCACCATTTTATCAAAATCAGTTGCCAGGAATGTTTTCCGGATTTTTAAGAACTTCATTTCTAGAAAATCAACATCTAATTTTTTTAGAAAGTATGAAATCATTCTATCACCGGACTTTACAATATTATTTCAAAACTCTTCTGCAACAATACGTCTTCTTCACACAGCGTCCTCTTTATTTCATTAATTATGAAAATGATAAACATCCAACAAACAATAAAATTTTCCTCTAATTATTTTTGGATTAGATTATCTAAATTCAATGTTGATGGATCCATTTATTTCAGAAACATCTTAATTTCATACAAAGATCATTATAATGGACTTGATCCGATTCCCATAAAACAAAAAAACATATAAAACAAGGTTAGTTGTCAAAAAATAAAAAAAAATTAAACAATTTATAACAAAGGTTATTCAATATAACCCTTTAGATTTGTTGACAACCCACGTTAACAACTTTTCCAATTCTTGGAATATTTTCACAACTTAACTTATGTAAAATACTCAATTTTTTTAGTTTTGTCAAAACATATCATTTCTCAAAATAGAGTGTCATGACACCACACTACTAGATAATGTAATGTTTTTTAAGGAATTTAATTCCTTGGTGGAAAGAAAATTTTGTGGCCATGTAAATATAAACTACCACTCTTATATTTTCCACTTTCACTTTTCTTTTTATCTCCCCCATTTTTTCTTTTCTCACTTTATTTTCCTCTCATCTATTATATGATAACCATAGATTAAGATTGGTAAAATAAATATAAGTAAAAACTTCTTTTAAAGTAAAAATTTGTTCATTTTTCTCAACCTTTTTCAACATAATCTATAGACTGGTAGGGGAATTCCATATGAGGTTTAGGAAGACATCAGAGGAAGATAAACATGATGTTATAGTCTTAATTGCATAAAAAACCATTCTGCATTTCTTTTTTCAAGATACAACCAATCTGATACTTTTTTGAAATGTATTATATCAAAACATCTTCAATAGCTACCTTCTAATTTATAAAGTGAAAAATTATATCAATGTGTATTGATCTTTAATGTTGAAAAAAATAGAACGATCAATTGAACTATGATTATCACAATGGATATTAAATAGTTTATAATCATTCACTTTCAAATCTTCCAGCTGAACCTTCATCCACAACATTTTAGTACAATCCAGAGGAGATTCAACCAATATAGATTCAGTTGTGCTCAATGTTACTGAACTTTTTTTCTTACTATTCATTCTCATATAGCATTCACACTAGAAAATGTTCATCATAATGTTTATTTTCTATCATTACAATCTCTTGCATAACCATAATTAGTATTACCCTGGAACTTCATCTCAATATAGTTTTTTATAACAAACCATGTGAATTGATTCCTTTGACATATCTCAGAATCCAATTTTCTAACAACATATGTGATTCTTTCAGATTACATTGATACATAGAACATAAATTATTTGCATAAACTATATCAGGACATGAAGCTATAAAGTAAATAAGGCATCCTATCATCTTCCAAAAGTCTTTTTGATTCACACTTATTTTGGACTCATCATTTCTAAACTCTAGGCTAACTAAAATAGGATTTTAAACTTCTTTGGATTCTACCATCACAAACATCTTTAATAATTCCCTATAATAATTTTCATGAGATAAGAAAATATATTTTCCCTTTTTTGAACTTTTATTCCAATTATGAAAGTTTATTATCCAAACATAGACATTTAAATATTCTTCTTCAAATCCTTGTTAAATGTTTTACAAAAATCTTCTATATTCGCCGAATAAATTATATCATCCACAAAAACAGTTATAATTAGAGATATATAGTAAACATATTTTGCATATAAGTATCTATCTAATTTTCCTATAGAAAATTTCAACATTATCAAACAATTTCCTTTTTTATAATACCAAGTATGTAGAGCTTATTTCACCCCATAAAAATGATTATTCAATTTCAAATCCTTGTTTTCAACCTCATCAAGTAGAAACCCACACATTTTTTAAATTTAAACATCTTCCTCAATCTCACAATTTAATAAATATGAATTTACATCCCATTGATAATGTAACATCCCAGGTAAATAAAGAATAAAGAAGTTTTCATATTTATTAATATTTACGAATTAAATATTAATTTTATTTTAAAGGGGTTGCTATGTTCGATAGCGTACACGATACGCAACGATGAGTTTCTTTGAAAATTACGTAGCACACTAGTAATAAAATAATATTATTTTAAATGTTAGTTAACAAGTAGTCGTTGTACTGGCGGGAATGGATAGAAATAACTAAAATATGATTAGATATGTTTTTAAATGTTTATACATTTACCCAATAAAAGATAAAGGCTTAAAATACGGAAAGAGTTCAATTTTAGTGCATATATACTCTAATTTTCACTAAAGGTTCACTTATCACATTTTAATGGTGAACCGTCATTAAATATAGTTTTGATCACTCTTATACTTTATTTTGGACCAAATATAACTCTTCTTTAGAATCGGGACATCAAAATTTACTTTGTGTAAATTTTTGGTACCTTTCTGATAAAGTTCATTTTTTTATGAATAGTGTAAAATGTTGTATTTTAATTCAAAGCCTCTTTTTAACCTAAATTATTTATATGATTAGATTATTATTTTAATTGGATTTAAAGTGAAATTAGAAAATATTTTTACCAGTTAATCCAATGGTGGTCATTGGAATCAATTTCACTTTGAAATTGGACTTAAACTGGTGTCAATCTTTTGATACTTATTGTTTCACAAAAACTAGCTATTTGTCATGACATCGGGAATTAATTATTAAATTAATTAATTTGACTTATATGTTTTGAATTTTGTAAAATGGACTTCATTTTTGAATTCGGAATATCAAATATAGCTTAGGGTGAATTTTTGGTAATTTTCTGAAAAACTTCAATTTTTGATGAATAGTGAAACCACTAAGTGGTAATCAACCAAACTGATTTTTCAGTTAAATGAAAGTTTACCACTAATGTGTATTGAATTTTGAAAATCCGACATACATGGTTGTCATTAAGAAGTAAAATGTGGTTCAATGAGATTAAAATAATTTTTTGGTGAATAGTAAATTTTTTTAATTAATCACGATTAGAGGTAATTAGTGTAGTATGGTATTATAAGAATGTGAAAACACCATGACACTTGTCCTAAACCTATTGGGTGAGTCATGGCCGACCCAAAAAAGCCATGGGCCAACTTGGGGACCCCATGGAGCCACTTTAGTTGGAAAATGACAATAATATATTTTTATTTAATGTTAAAGTGAAAATGACACTAACATAAATTGTTTTACTAAAATAATTTTTGAGTGGGGTTATACAAGTCCAAATTTTGATTATAAATAGTCATTGGAAATCTAAAACTATTTCCTACATCATAGTATTTTTTTTATAATTTTTAGACATTAAATAAATTAAATTATATATGACATAATAATGATGCAGCGATGACATCATTATTTGACGATTTAAATAAAATGGAATGATAATGTAAAATCTATGAACTAAACATGTCCAAAACCAATTGGATGAGTGGATTTAGAACCCTTATCACCTTATCCACGAATTATATCAATGTGGGGCCTTTTAAAACCGAAACACATTTTCAAATAATGTAATATTTCTTTACTTTCCAAAAGTACCCCTCCTCTCCTCTTATAAAAGGCCCCCACCTCTACCCCATTTCACACACTTCTCAAGACTTTGGCTCGGCCAACACCTGCCCAATTACACTCTACACATCCCTCTCCTCATCCTAGAGGATTCCCTTTTGGCAGAATCCTTTCAAAGGAAGCCTTTAGGCTCAAATCAAAAGGGAGTTACACTTTAAAGGTAATTCATTCTCTCTTGTTCATTTGTTTTATTTTGCTTCTCCAACCCTCTAAACTCTTTTTATTTACCTCTTTTGTAACAACACCAGTATCTTCAATATACTAGGATGTTGTTATAATATTTATTTGAGCTACACTCTCACAAAACTACATCAAATGGTTAAAGAACATACGGTTTCCGTGGATGGCGAAATTCTGCCTCCTGAAACGATGATTGTTCAATACTCATTTAACACCTTCAAGGGTGGCCATTATGATGTCACTATTTTTATATATGATATATAATATGTTTATGTTTTCTTTAAGCTTCTGTATTTTTCATTTTTGGCATACCTTTATGGATTCCATTATTGGTAAACACGATATCTTCATTTAAGGAAGTGCGGACTACCGCCCCCTCAAAGTGATGTGATTCGTTAATGCCATATGTGGGACGTGTAAAGGATGGATTTAAAGTTATTATATATGATTTTATACTGGAATTATAATATACCTCTATATCATTATTATTTATTTCCATTAAAGTATGAGATATAAATGAAAGTAGTGTTCATGCGTACGTACGGCTTACCGTCTCCATGAACGGTGCATTTCATTTTTTATCCCCAAATGTAATGTACTATTAAAAGTACATGTATATAATGGATATATATAATTAATGATATATCTATGTGATGAATACAATTATGGAATTAAAATATACATACCCCTCATTTAGTTTTAATTCCATTAATATGACAAAGAAATGAAAGTAGCGTTCATGCGTACGTACGGCTTACCGTCTCCATGAACGGTGCATTTCATTTCATACCTCTAAATGATTATGTAATATTATAAATACATGTATATGCTGGATATATATGATATATATGATATCCAAATCATGAATTTCATTCTGGATAAAAAGAACTTTTGACCACACGAACAACATGTAATTGTAAGAAGTCAACTTTCGACTTAAGAACCAAATATTGACAAAACAAACATTATTAACTTAAATGGTTACATAATGTTTATAACATGGAAATAAGTTATATAAAATGAATAATGAACTTTAAAAAGGTTCTTAATCAAGTAGAAATTAACTCAAGTTTATTATTCAGGATGTTAAAGAACGATCGAGTCAAGTCGGACCCGAGGTAAGGGACTTCGTCTCAATCTCCTTTCATTGAGGCATATTTCGTTTTATACTCAACTTTCTTTTATACGGTGTATAAACCACCTTTTAATTTTACTTTTATACAAAAGGAATCTTTTTATACAAAGCGTTTTACAAAACGACAAAAAGGAATGTTTCTTTTAACGTACGCGGCGACAAAAACCTTTTCCGCCACCGTGAGTATTATTTGGTATTTGGTTTCCTCAACAAGCCGTGATGTTTTTAAAATGAAATAAATACCATATACTCTTTTATGTATTTTGGTATTGAAAATGATTTTGATAAAGGATTATATTATGATATATTGTGATTGAAATGTTGAAATGTTATCATTCATTTATATTGGTTTTATGTTTTATGATTTTATATTGGTACTTGGACATTTTAACGGGTGGTTACATTATAAACCATATGACGGGTGGTGCCGTGAATACCAAGATGAGTGGTTACGTTATAACCTCCAATGCATTGGGTATGGAAGTCGGCCGTATGGCTATTCCATTAAGTATGTATGGAAATTGGCCGTATGGTTATTTCATTTAAGTGATATGTGTGGAAGTCAACCGTATGGTTATTCCACTTAAGTATGTTTATGTCCCAAGTTACCTTTATATATATCATGTGTTCTTTATATGGATTTTATGGTAATCCTTTGGTTACAAAAAGGTAAGTAATGATACTTTATTCAGTAAAGAGTTTTTACTACTTCATGAAGGTGAAGGTATTACTTTGATATAGTATACATGGTTTACTTGATGTTTGAAAAAACTAACAGTTTTCATTCTTTTTGTATCCCTTACTGAGATTTTTATGCTCACCCCATGTTTTTCGAAATGTTTTTCACAGGACATAAAGTGGAATAAGGTCAAGGATGGGATCAAGGGAATGACATTCTATCTAAAACATGGAATCTAGACATCATTCTTTTTAAGAGTTTTTATTTTATGGAGACTTAGTAGAAGTGTCTACTTTGTAATCTTTTAGTATGTAATAGTTATGTTCTAATTCTCTAAAACTCTAAACCTAAAAATATACTCAATGTGAATTATTCGTTTAATTCAATATTAAGTAAGTTTTAAGGCTGGGGCCTTATAGTTGGTATCAAAGGTCGGTTTAGACAACTTTAGGAGTTAGAAAAGTGTTAAATTATAATATGATTGAAATGATATAGCATTTACGGATTACTATGTTGCTTCGCCTAAGATATTTCTGTATTCAGAATGGTTTTCCGCAGAGGAAACAAAGCAGCTATGTTGGGACGACATTAGGAGAAAGATAACCTTCCAAATCAGCAACCTGAGATGGTCGGAATCGGAACTGAACAGTTTGTTGCAGTGATGGCACAGTTGACTCAGGCTATAAATGGTGGTGGTATCCATGCACGAGATCAGCCAGATCAACCACAGAGGAACATGTCAGTAGTGGAACATTTCATGAGGCAACATCCCCCATCATTCAGAGGATCATCTGACCCTGTGCAAGCTGAAGGGTGGATTAAAGCACTGGAGAAGATTTTTGATGTCATGGGGTGTTTAGAACATCAAAAGGTTAGTCTTGCTGTTTACCGTTTTGAAGGTGAAGCTGATCAGTGGTGGTCGATGGTGAAAATTATAAGGGATAGTGATGAGATTGAGGATCTTCACTGGGATGAATTCAAAGGTATGTTTCTTGAGAAATATTTTCCTAAGGTGGTTCGTCTTAGGATGGAAAAACAGTTCCTAGAATTGAGGCAGGAGGATGATTCAGTGTCTACTTATGAAGAAAAGTTCACTCAATTGGAAAGGTATGCTCCAAACATCATACGAGATCTTGATAGTAAAATAAACCGTTTTTACTCAGGGTTAAAGCCAAAGTATCGAAGGGATTTAGCTTCTCGTGAATTCAAAAGTTATGAAAAACTTGTTCGATGTGCGGAGAAGGTAGAAATGGAGTTTTCCGATGATCAGGTGTTCTATGACAAACAACAGAATAAGAGGTCTAGTTGGCAGGAAAAGGGGAAGAATTCATCAAAGAAGCAAGGAGGTAAGAAAACCAAATATCCATCCTATGAGAAGTGTGGTAAAATGCATCCTGGAGAATGTTTATCCAAGTCTGGTAAGTGCTTTCGGTGTGGTAAGTCTGGTCATATTGCTCGTAACTGTAAGGAAAATGATCAAGCAGTAAATGAAAAGCCAACAGTAAGATGTTTTAAGTGTAATGAAATGGGTCATTATGCAAACGAATGTCCAACGAAGAACTCAACTGGGGGAATGCAGCCAGACTACAAGCAGAAAGGGGTGGCGAAATCCTTTGCAACAACATCAGCAGATGTTGGGCCATCGAATGAAGTGGTATCAGCTCTAGGGAGCTTAGTATTTTTCGAAGATTGACTTGAGGTCGGGGTACCATTAGTTGAAAGTAAAAGAAGCATACATTCCGAAGACTGCGTTCCGTACTAGATATGGCCATTATGAATTTGTAGTTATGCCTTTTGGGTTAACTAATGCACCTACTGTATTCATGGTCCTTATGAATAAAATTTTCCATGAGTTCTTGGATAAGTTTGTGTTTGTGTTTTGAGGTTTGGGAAGAGGTTATGTGTGCCTTGTGATTCACAGTTGAAGAATGAGTTGTTATGTGAGGCTCATAGTTCTCTGTTTTCAGTTCATCCTGGCAGTACTAAGATGTACAGAGATCTGCGGGAGTATTACTGGTGGGATGGAATGAAAGAGATATTGCTGATTTTACTGTGAAGTGTTTGACATGTCAACAGGTTAAAGCAGAGCGGCAGTTACCGAAAGGGATGCTTCAGCCTTTACCAGTGCCAGAGTGGAAATGGGAAAACATATCCATGGACTTCGTTGTGGGATTACCGAGGACATCTCGAGGTAATAATGAAATTTGGGTTATTATTGATCGCTTGACCAAATCTGCTCATTTCCTTGCTATACGAGATACTTTCTCTCTTGGTCAACTTTCCCGTTTGTATCTTAAAGAGATAGTCAGGTTACATTGAGTTCCTCTCTCCATTGTATCGGATCGTGACCCCAGGTTTACTTCTAACTTTTGGAAAGGCCTTCAGAAGTCGTTGGGTACTGAATTAAATTTTAGTACAGCTTTTCTTCCTCAATCAGATGGGCAGTCAGAACGTACAATCCTGACATTGGAGGGTATGCTACGAGCTTGTTCTATGGATTATCAGGGAAGTTGGGACCAACAAATTTCTTTGGTTTAATTTTCTTATAATAACAGCTTTCATTCCAGTATACAGATGGCACTATTTGAGGCATTATATGGGAAGCGGTGTCGAACTCCAGCATTTTGGGATGAAGTGGGTGAAAGGAAGCTGATGGGACCAGAATTGGTAGAAGAGATGGCAGAAAAAGTTCAGTTGATTCAGAAAACACATGAGAACAGCTCAGAGCAGGTAGAAGAGTTATGCGGATAACCGGAGGAAGGATCTATATTTTGAGGTGGGTGATCATGCTTTTCTCAAGGTTTCTCCTTGGAAAAGTGTGATGAGATTTGGTAAGAAAGGAAAGTTGAGTCCATGGTTGGTTGGACCATACGAAATTCTGGAGAGAGTTGGATCAGTTGCATACCGGGTGGCTTTACCTCTGATTTGATCTCAGGTACACAATGTTTTTCACTTTTCGATGTTGAGAAAGTATATTCCAGATCCATCTCATGTTTTGAGTCTAGAGGTAGTTCAGCTAGAAGATAACCTATCTTATGAGGAACAACCGGTCCAGATTCTTGACCACAGGGAGAAAGTGTTACGGAATAAGGTGATTCATCAGGTAAAGGTTTTGTGGAAAAACCATGTGATTGAAGAGGCAACGTGGGAATCTGAAAATACTATGAGGGATAAATACCCCCACTTATTTTGTTAAGTGAATAAAATTGAGAGGACGCAATTCCCAAAAGGGGGGAAGGATGTAACATCCCAGGTAAATAACGAATAAAGAATTTTTCATATTTATTAATATTTACAAAATAAATATTAATTTTATTTTAAAGGGGTTGCTATGTTCGATAGCGTACCTGATACACAACGATGAGTTTCTTTGAAACTTACGTAGCACACTAGTAATAAAATAATATTATTTTAAATGTTAGTTAACAAGTAGCCGTTTTACTGGCGGGAATGGATAGAAATAACTAAAATATGATTAGATATGTTTTTAAATGTTTATACATTTACCCAATAAAAGATAAAGGCTTAAAATACGGAAAGAGTTCAATTTTAGGGCATATATACTCTAATTTTCACTAAAGGTTCACTTATCACCTTTTAATGGTGAACCGTCATTAAATATAGATTTGATCACTCTTATACTTTATTTTGGACCAAATATAACTCTTTTTTAGAATCGGGACATCAAAATTTACATTGTGTAAATTTTTGGTACCTTTCTGATAAAGTTCATTTTTTTATGAATAGTGTCAAATGTTGTATTTTAATTCAAAACCACTTTTTAATCTAAATTATTTATATGATTAGATTATTATTTTAATTGGTTTTAAAGTGAAATTAGAAAATATTTTTACCAGTTAATCCAATGGTGGTCATTGGAATCAATTTCACTTTGAAATTGGACTTAAACTGGTGTCAATCTTTTGATACTTATTGTTTCACAAAAATACGCTATTTGTCATCACAGCGGGAATTAATTATTAAATTAATTAATTTGACTTATATGTTTTTAATTTTGTAAAATGGACTTCATTTTTGAATTCGGAATATCAAATATAGAATAGGGTGAATTTTTGGTAATTTTCTGAAAAACTTCAATTTTTGATGAATAGTGAAACCACTAAGTGGTAATCAAGCAAACTGATTTTTCAGTTAAATGAAAGTTTACCACTAATGTGTATTGAATTTTTAAAATCCGACATACATGGTTGTCATTAAGAAGTAAAATGTGGTTCAATGATATTAAAATAATTTTTTGGTGAATAGTAATGTTTTTTCATTAATCACGATTAGAGGTAATTAGTGTAGTATGGTATTATAAGAATGTGAAAACACCATGAAACTTGTCCTAAACCTATTGGGTGAGTCATGTACGACCCAGACAAGCCATGGGCCAACTTTGGGACCCCATGGATCCACTTTAGTTGGAAGATGACATTAATATATTTTTATTTAATGTTAAAGTGAAAATGACACTAACATAAATTGTTTTACTAAAATAATTTTTGAGTGGGGTTATATAAGTCCAAATTTTGATTATAAATAGTCATTGGAAAGATAAAAAGATTTCCTACATCATAGTATTTTGTTTTATAATTTTTAGATATTAAATAAATTAAATTATATATGACATAATAATGATGCAGTGATGACATCATTATTTGACGATTTAAATAAAATGGAAAGATAATGTAAAATCTATGAACTTAACATGTCCAAAACCAATTGGATGAGTGGATTTCGAACCCTGATCACCTTATCCAAGAATTATATCAATGTGAGACCTTTTAAAACCGAAACACATTTTCAAATAAAGTAATATTTCTTTACTTTCCAAAAGTGCCCCTCCTCTCCTCTTATAAAAGGCCCCCACCTCTACCCCATTTCACACACTTCACAAGCCTTTGGCTCGGCCAAACCCTGCCCAATTACTCTCTCCACATCCCTCTCCTCATCCTAGAGGATTCCCTTTGGGCAGAATCCTTTCAAAGGAAGCCTTTAGGCTCAAATAAAAAGGGAGTTACACTTTTAAAGGTAATTCATTCTCTCTTGTTCATTTGTTTTATTTTGCTTCTCCAACCCTCTAAACTCTTTTTATTTACTTCTTTTGTAACAACAACATTATCTTCAATATACTAGGATGTTGTTATAATATTTATTTGAGCTACACTCTCACACAACTACATAAAATGGTTAAAGAACATACGGTTTCCGTGGATGGAGAAATTCTGCCTCCCGAAACGATGATTGTTCAATACTCATTTAACACCTTCAAGGGTGGCCACTATGATGTAACTATTTTTATATATGATATATAATATGTTTATGTTTTCTTTAAGCTTCTTTATTTTTCATTTTTGGCATAACATTATGGTTTCCATTATGGGTAAACATGATATCTTCATTTAAGGAAGTGCGGACTACCGCCCCCTCAAAGTGATGTGATTCGTTAATGCCATATGTGGGACGTGTAAAGGATGGATTTAAAGTTATTATATAAGATGTTATACTGGAATTATAATATACCTCTATATAATTATTATTTGTTTCCATTAAAGTATGAGATATAAATGAAAGTAGCGTTCATGCGTACGTACGGCTTACCGTCTCCATGAACGGTGCATTTCATTTCTTATCCCCAAATGTAATGTACTATTAAAAGTACATGTATATAATGGATATATATAATTAATGATATATCTATGTGATGAATATAATTATGGAATTAAAATATACATACCTCTCATTTAGTTTTAGTTCCATTAATATGACAAAGAAATGAAAGAAGCGTTCATGCGTACGTACGATTTACCGTCTCCATGAACGGTGCATTTCATTTCTTACCTCTAAATGATTATGTAATATTATAAATACATGTATATGCTGGATATATATGATATATATGATATCCAAATCATGAATTTCATTCTGTATATAAAGAACTTTTGACCACACGAACAACATGTAATTGTAAGAAGTCAACTTTCGACTTAAGAACCAAATATTGACAAAACAAACATTATTAACTTAAATAGTTACATAATGTTTATAACATGGCAATAAGTTATATAAAAGGAATAATGAACTTTAAAAAGGTTCTTAATCAAGTAGAAATTAACTCAAGTTTATTATTCAGGACGTTAAAGAACGATCGAGTCAAGTCGGACCCGAGGTAAGGGACTTCATCTCAATCTCCTTTCATTGAGGCATATTTAATTTTATACACAACTTCCTTTTATACGGTTTATAAACCACCTTTGACTTTTACTTTTATACAAAAGGAATCTTTTTATACAAAGCGTTTTACAAAACGACAAAAAGGAATGTTTCTTTTAACGTACGCGGCGACTAAAACCTTTTCCGCCACCGTGAGTATTATTTGGTATTTGGTTTCCTCAACAAGCCGTGATGTTTTTAAAATTAAATAAATACCATATACTCTTTTATGTATTTTGGTATTGAAAATTTTTTTGATAAAGGATTCTATTATGATATATTGTGATTGAAATTTGGAAATGTTATCATTCATTTATATTGGTTTTATGTTTTATGATTTTGTATTGGTACTTGGACATTTTAACGGGTGGTTGCGTTATAAACCATATGACGGGTGGTGCCGTGAATACCAAGACGGGTGGTTACGTTATAACCTCCAATGCATTGGGTATGGAAGTCTGCCGTATGGCTATTCCATTAAGTATGTATGGAAATTTTCCATATGGCTATTTCATTTAAGTGATATGTGTGGAATTCAACCATATGGTTATTCCACTTAAGTATGTTTATGTCCCAAGTTACCTTTATATATATCATGTGTTCTTTATATGGATTTTATGGTAATCCTTTGGTTACAAAAAGGTAAGTAATGATACTTTATTCAGTAAAGAGTTTTTACTACTTCATGAAGGTGAAGGTATTACTTTGATATAGTATACATGGTTTACTTGATGTTTGAAAAAACTAACAGTTTTCATTCTTTTTGTATCCCTTACTGAGCTTTTTATGCTCACCCCAAGTTTTTCGAAATGTTTTTCACAGGACATAAAGTGGAATAAGGTCAAGGATGGGATCAAGGGAATGTCATGCTATCTAAAACATGGAATCTATAGATCTTTCTATTTAAGAGTTTTTATTTTATGGAGACTTAGTAGAAGTGTCTACTTTATAATCTTTTAAGATGTAATAGTTATGTTCTAATTCTCTAAAACTATAAACCTGAAAAGATCCTCAATGTGAATTGTTCGTTTAATTCAATATTAAGTAAGGTTTAAGGCTAGGGCCTTATAGATAATTTTTTTAATTCATATGAGTAGCCACTACAAGAAGAATTCAAATAGTTTCTAGCCTTGAAATGGAGGAAAATGTTTCATCAAAATCCAAAATGCCCATATGTTCATAACCTTTACATATAATTATTTTTTTGTTTCTTTAAACATCTCCATTATCCTTTAATTTTTTTCTATAAACCAACTTTGTTCTGATAACATTTTTATTTGGTGCCTTCGAAATAGTTCCCTTGTTTCATTTCTCTAAATCTGATCAAACTCCTCCTAATAGAATTCATACATTCTTTATGTTGAATATCCTCTTAAACTAATTCGGGTTCAACTTTTAAGATAATTAAAGACTGATTTTCTAATATCAACTTCCATTTGGTCGGAACCAAAAACTTCTGATTCCCAATAATTTTTTTGAATTCAAATTGTTTTTATAAGCTATAAAATTACAATGTTTCTTTCCCAGTTGGTTTTTCATAATCACATGATTATTATGAATCTTGATAAGGATGTTTTGACTTAATTTCAATATTTTTTATTCATCAGTTCATCATCTACTACACTATTAACAATTTTTATTATGAAACATTGATTTTACAACATCTTTGGTAAACATTTTTTACAACTTCATATTTGGTTAATAACAAATTAATGTTCCTTCCAAATAATTCTCATCAAACATTCCAAAATTTGGATTTTTTTTGGAAAACATGGACATCCAAAAAATATTATGTATTTCAATGACGGTTTTTTATTATACAACTTTCATAAGGAGTCTTGTTGGTTTCTAATCTCAAAAATAAACTATTTTGAACATCTACACCAGTACTAAGAGCTTTTCTCCAATAGAACATTGAATGTTTGTATTCTGCTAACATACCTCTTCCCATTTCCAAATATCTTTCATTCATTCGTTCCACCACTCCATTTTGTTGTGGGATATAGGAACAACTATGTTAATGATTTTTACCATGATTTCATTGACGATTTTAAAAATTATTATTTTTGAATTCGGTACCATTATCTATTCTCATATTCTTTATAGAAACCCCTATTTCTTTCTCAATAACTTTTTTAAAGAATTTGAGCATTCCATTGGCCTATGACATGTGCTTCATAAATATGATGCTTGTCATCCGAGTTAAATCACCAATAAAAATGAAAATGTATTAGTCTAATTTTATTTATTTATGTCTCAGTAGACCACATAAATCAGAATTAATAATCTTCAGTTTTCTACTAGATTAAATATCAACTCTTCTATGACTTTTTTTAGCCATCTTTCCCTTATGAAAAGGAACACAAAAATCTTCTTCCCTTCCTTTAAATTCTATAAAATTTCAAATGGAATCAAATTTAGAAACAAAATTCATAATTTGTTGTCCAAGTTGCCCAAGTATTTGGTTCCGCACTTTGTTTTCATCTTCTTCACTCAAGTAACATGAGTAATTGAATTCTATTACTTGGAATAGATTTACACTGTTTATTTCTCCTTTTGTAATAACTTTTTCATCTTTCAAACTTCTGATGATATAGAAAAATTTTCTAAAAAAAATATTTTCAATCATCAAAAAGTTGAATGACAATAAGTATGTTATGTTGTATCCACTCAACAAATAAAACTTCCTTATATTTCATCCTTTCTTCTTCAATCTCATATGTTCTGATTCTTTTGATTTTTAAGGAATTATAATTACCAAACATAACTTCTCAACCCTATTTACATTCACCATGTTTCAATATTTTTATATAATCATTCATATGTGAAAAAAATCACTATCAATTGTCCATAAATTGTTTCTTTCTTTCTTTTAAAGTTGTCTCAACAACAAAAATATATTTTCTCCAGTTTCTTCTTTTTAGATTCCTTTTCTTTTCTTTTAAAAGGTATTTTTTCTGGAAGGAGTTTCATTCATATTTTGGAATGATGACCAAATTGATCATATCTTCCTCAAACATCATCCCAACATTCAAATTGATTTTTTAGAATGTTTCTAACATCTTATGTATTCACCTTTTCAATATTTTGTAAGTTAGGAATGTTTCTCATTCTACCTTCACTATTTCTTCCACTTTACTCAAACCTTCTTCTGGGTAAATATAAGTTGTGCCAACAATTATAATCTCCATTCCCATATATTCCACAACACTAGTAATATCCATCAAATCTTGATTGTATATTCGAGAAAAATATTTCACTATAGAAACTTTATTGACGTTGGTAACTTCACTCAACTCTAACATACTCAGGACATGGGCCATCATTTATTTTGAGTGAGTTTTATACATTTGTATATTTATTATTTTTCTCATATCCTTTCTCCCACAAATATTTCAAATAACTTTTCCAGAACCCTAAATGATAAAATAATCAGATAAAAAATTATATTTTTCAAGAGAATATTTCACATGATTCACATATGGATCATTCTCTGTAACATTAGAAGTCTTAACTTTTACTTATGAATATTTATTAAAGTTTTCATTCAACTTCCTCAAGGTACTTTTAGAATCAATAAGATTTTTTTGAAACTTTTTAACTTCTTCTTCCTTATTTTATATCTTCTTAGTAATATCTTCAATCATCCTTCCCTATTTTGAATTTTTATATTTGAAAATTCAAGTCTCCTGAATTTATTATTCCTCCTACGAGATGACATATTTTATTCCATCATAAACTTATTCAAATCATTCTTCATAACTCTAATTTCTTTCTTTAGAATTTTTTTGATCAATGCATGCAACATGTTTTATTCTAATATGATATGCTCTATTAGATTTTTCAACACCTTCATCACTCTCTGAGGAATATTTTGTTTTCTCCCATTTTCAAATTAAGGTTCTTAATTGTTCTAAATTTTCCATCTTAAAATGAATTCTTTTCAATTGATTGTTATTCATTTTTCTTCAACAAAATACTTATTTTGTTTCTAGTAATCTTATTCTTGTATTTTTTAGAAAAATATTATTCTTTATCCATTTTGTTCCACTTCTTCCATTGATGTTTTTCAACAGAATCATCTCAATGATATCTAAAAATGTTATTGTGGAAATTTATAGCAAGGTTAATAATTCCACCACACTAAATAAAAATGAGATGAATTTTACCTCCATACATTCATCTTCATCTTCAATAGTTTTTAAATATAAGAGACAATATTTTTTAATTCAACTCATCATCTTCTTTATCATTTATGTCACAAGGATCATCTTATTCAACATATTTAATTTATAACATTATGATAGCTTAAAAACCCATTTCATCTTCTATTTTCTTTTTAAAAATTGGATCTTTCCTCATTCTGTAATCAACAAGAATTTTATGTAATAAATCATAAGATAAAGCATATTTATCTTATAAATAAGCAATTTTATAGTAAAATTGATTTGGAAAGTTTCACATAGGATTCTTCATAAATTTAGAATCTTCCAAAACATCTATGAATCCCCTAATGTTTTAAATAATATAATTTTTTATAGTGAAGTATTCATCAATTATTTCTTCATATCTCATCCCGATGTCTTCATACATACAATCCTAGATTTCTATCTTTTCATCCTTAACTTTTTTATTCCATTCATAAATTTTTTCCATCATGTCCCATATGAATTTTAAAGTATCAAGACCCATCACATTATGATTAAAATAATTTGATAAGGATATAAGGATTTCATTTCATGACTTTCCATAAAATTCTATATTTATCTCATCATTCAATTCCATTAGAGAATCATTATAAATGGGTTGAAAACAAATAGTATTATCATCAACATCTTCTAATATAAGAGTTCAGAGATAGGGAGTCATCCTATTTTTTCATCCATAATAATAGTTTCCATCAAATGTAAGAATTCCTAAACTATTAACATTATTGATATTATCCATGATAAGGATTAAACAAGTTATCATTGTGATCTGATACCAATTTAAGTTCCAACGGATCGAATAACAACTGAGAAGGGGGATTGAACCAGTTGTTCACTTTTTATATGATTCAAAATGTTTATAAACATAACCCATGCAACCTGTTATAGTTTATTTCCTTATGAAATTTTAGTAAATAATAATGCATGAAAAATTAGAAATGAATCTAGATATAAAAATATTTACTAGGTTTAACTTTAGTGTGAGAACCTACATCCCTTCCATATCTACTCAAGTGAGACTTAGAAATCCACTTTTTTGAAGAAGAAACTACACCTTGGGTAAACTACAATTAGACACCTTTTATCACCTAGTAGGAAAGATTATACTGACTCCTATCTGTTTACAATGTTTTCTTATAAAAAAATTCATCCAAATAAAATAATAAAGACTTTTTTGAAAATACTCTATAATTTCTCAGTCCAAATCCTTAGTCTAACTTGGATAGATCTGATTGTCTCAATCTAATGATTTTGGATCTTATTTTCTCAATACAATGTGACTAGATCCAATTTTCTAAATAAGATAAGTTTGGATCCTACTCTCTGTATAACATGGACTCAGTTTGTTGAACTTGTTCTCAATTTTTAAATACAAAACTTTTCTAGAATGCTCAATAAAATTTTTCTACAATCAGATAGTAACATTCAATAAAAATTCTCCATCACTCCACATTTTGTGCATATATAAACATTTCAATTTAATGTGTGACCTGAGGAAGAATATATAGGTGAATTAGAAAAAAAAGTGGGAAACTTGACAATATTACCTTCTTCCTAAAATTTCAAAAACTCTGAAAATATCTCTTATTTATACATAACCTTTGACGTCTTAAATCCTTCTTAGATTTCTATAAGAGTTATGAAAAAATTTAATTTCATGTTTGACCTCTTCAAATCCTCACAAAACGTATAGAATTTTATTTTTGAGTCTTCTTTATAGTAATATTATTAAAAATCTATTTCCTTCTCAGAGTCAGCCGAATTTCTATTTCCTTCTCAGAGTCAGTCTGATTTCTATTTCCTTCTTCAAGTCAATTTGATTTCTATTTCATTCTTAGAGACAATATGATATCACATTCATTATCAAATTCAGTCCGATTTTTGTTTCCTTCTTAGAGTCAGTTGGATTTTTTTTTCTCCCAGAATATAAATTTTGTATCCTTCTTGGTGAATTTGAATTCTCAATTCGGTCAATCCAAATTATGTATCCTTTTTACTGAATTTGAATTATTTATTCAGTGATTCTGAATTCTATGTTTAGTGAATTATGATTCAATTCTCATTATGATGGAATTCTGATTATGATGGAATCTCCATACTGCAACATTGAAATTCTATAAACATCAACACCATTATTCAAAATCTTTTTTCATAAATGTTTTCATGATTTGTGAAAACATTATGACTATAAAATCATTAAATAATTTTTTTATAAAGTATGAAAACATTCTAACTCTTGAAATCATAATCAACATTTGATACTCATTAGAAAAAAATGGCTTCTTTACTCAACAACTTATTTGTTTCTCTAATTATTGAAAATACCAACATCTTTCAAAAAACAAATTCTACATCCAACTCTTTTACATCTAATTTTATAAATACAATGTAGATGTATATGACTCCTTCATCAACATTATGCTTTCTTAATAATCTCACATGATGGACTAGATCTGATTCATGGAAAACAAAAACATTCTTATAAAAAAGGTTTTTTGTGATGAAATAAAAAAAACATTGTTAGTAAAATTTATCACAATGGTTCTTCGGGCATCCTCAAAGTTCCATCACCTATCAACTAAGTAAGGGGTTATTCAAAAATAAAATAATCAACTTCATCAGGTATAGTTACTTGATAATAATTGAATACACCATCATGAGCATTGTTTAGAAAATCATCCCACCGATTTGATTAAAACATTATCTTGAGTCTATTAATCCTTTGTCTTACCCAGTATTCTTATTCTTTTTCAAAACCAAACTCCGCATACTTGTAAAACTTTTATATCAAACTTGGAAAAAAACAATATCTCATTTGAAGGGAACTAGTCCATCTTTCCTTGATTCTGTAATTTCTTAAGCACTAATTACTTTCTAGAAAGAACCTATTCCACTTGAACATCCTTTTCTAGCATAAAATACCTATTTCTCAATATTAGTGTTCACTAGTTCTATTATATTAGGATGACTTGATACAACTTTCTATTTAATTACAGGACATGACTTGTCTTGAGAATAATTAGAAAGACACTTCCCTCTAGACATGTAGATCAACACAGGTTGTTTTTTAGGTAATGAAAGGTTGAACGATTGGGAGAGAAGGATTGAACAAGGATCAAGGTTAAAACACATGAGGAAATAGGTGCAATGAAACTAATCAAAGTGTCACATTTATCATTAAGTATTTTTAGATATCTAAAAACAAAAAACAAAATATTACTCAAAAATAAAAATCAGGATTTAATTTGAATCTGTTCAAAAAAAATTAAAATAAATTGTAAAATAAAAAAATAAACTTGTGGTTCAAAAAATCAAATTACAAAATAGAATAAGTAATGAAACATTTCAATTAGGAGGAAAACCAACAATGTGAAGTTTTATGGTTATAAGTCCAATAGTGGAAAGTTCAACGATGATAATTTCTATAGTGAGACATATCCAACAACGATACATTCACAATGATGATATATTCAAAATGGTCATATATTCAACTTGGTGAGACCTTGAAACTTAATATTAACCGAAATAAATCATACCTAATTCATGTTTCATTTGATTAATTATCTCATAATTCAAAAGATATGTGAATATATCAGCAGGCTGATGTTCTCTACAAATGTATCCAAGAGTTATATGGCCCTTTTGAATATGATCTCTCACAAAGTGATGTATTACTTCAATATTTTTTTTTCTATAATGTGATGTAGTATTCATAGAAATATTAATAGAAATTGTGTTGTAATATTTTATAGGGACATGTAAAAATTGATATCCATAGTTTAGTAATGTGTGTTTCATGTATATAATTTGTGCACAGCATCTTCCTACAACTATGTAATCAGATTCAAAAGTAATAAATGAAACAAAATTCTACTCACTACACCAAGAATCTAGTGATATTCCTAAAAAGTTACATGTTCCAAAGTTTCATTTATTATCTAACTTAAATCCTCCAAAATCAGTATCTAAATAACTAACTAAATCAAATGATTTTCCTCTTGTATAAAACAATTCAAAATTATCAGTACACTAGAGGTACTTGAAAATTATTTTTACAGAAACAATGTTTAACTCTATACCATTTTCTTAAATGCCAAAACACATACACAAACTGAAAATAATATCTATTTGACTTGTAATGATGTATAGATAATTTCTAATAATACCTCTATAGATGGTTTGATTCACTTGATTCCCATCTTCATCAAGATCTTGTATATAGATTGTACTCCTTGGATTATCACTAATATTATTGATATCAACATTAAAAAAATTAAAAGATACTTTGTATATTTAATTGTATTTAAAATGATTACTTATTTATTTATACAAATCAAAAAACCATGATTTAATTTGAGATCACCCATTGAAACACATTTTAAATTTATTTTTCAACATATTTTAAAACATAGTCCCCATGGTATTTTTGGAATATCCAAAAATAATATCATCAAAATATATTTGTGTAACTAAAGAATATTTTGAAATTCATTTTATAAAAACTATAGGATTAGTTGTACCATTTGAAAATCCTTTTGAAATAATAAAATAGTTGATCCTATTATACCACGCTCTAGGGGATTACTTCAAACCATATAAATCTTTTGTTAAGTTGAAAATATTATTTGGTAAATGGTGATTTTGATGGCAAGGGGTTGTTTGAAAAAAATATCCTCAGCTATATACCCAATTATGAAATCACTATTTACATCCATTTGATAATATTTGAAATCTATATGAACTACATAAGCTAGTAGTATTATAATGGATTCAATTATGGTTATTGGTGAAGTGTCTCTAAAAATTATATTCTTTATTCTTTACTACGACCTTGTGGAACTTGTCTAGATCTGTTTCTAACTATTATACATGATTCATCAACCTTTTTTCTAAACACCCATTTAGAGACTATATTCATGGTTTCCATAAGCCCACCAACAAGTTCTTAGACATTGTTTATTTCAAATTAGATTAACTCTTCTATAATTTCCATTACCTATAATTCATCATAGATTACATAATTCATGTTCTTTGGTTGTAGTTGAGAGAAAAAGGATTCAGGTTCAATGTGATTTCTAAGAGAAGCTCTAGTCTATGTACCTCTATCCTGGTCTCTAACTAAATCATTTAATGTATGGTACTTATGGTATCTAATATCTCTCTAAAATGTATGTTTGGGAAAATTAGGTTATTTTATAGGTTCAGGTTCTAGAAGTTCTGGAAATCCTTCCGAACTGGATGATTTTCCTAACTATTTCCAAGTAGAAACAGTGGGTTTGGAATTTATGTTCAAATTAGATAAATCATCCTCATGTTTTTATAATGGGGTATTAGGATCTTGTGGATCTATATCATAGACTTTAATGTTAACATAATCTTCCATAGTCTTGGTATTCTTATTGAAACTCTATATGTTTTACTTTAAATTGAATAACCCAAGAAATTTCCTTCTTCACTTTTGGAGGAGAGCATGTCTATATTCTCTATATTGGTCAACATAAAGACATTTCAACCAAAAAAAATTTATGTAATTGATATTTTGAATTTATTATTCTAATGGCCATAAGGGTTCTTCTTCAATATAGGTCTGATTAATACCTTATTGATTATATAGGAGGCTATATTTACATCCTCTACACAAAAATAAAAAAAATCATATTAATTTAACATGTTCCAGGATATCCCTTTAAAAGACTTTTTTTTTCTCTCAATAACTCCATTCTGTTGAGGGGCCCCATGAGAAGAGAAGTTATGACTATAGCCATTTTGTGAGAAAAAATATTTAAAATATTTATTTTCAAACTCACAACCACGGTCACCTCTTAGGGTATTAATCCTATGTCTACTAAAGTATTATATCAATTTCAAATACATAGATGAATATGTATATGCTTTACTTTTCTAATCTAAAAATCACCCAAGTATACATAGAAATTTCGTCTACTATTACATAGACATAGTGATTCCCATTTAGACTTGAAACTCTAGAAGGTCCAAATAAATCCATATGAACCAACTTAACAGGTTGATAAGTATAAACTTATTTATTTGATTTAAAATAAAAATTTTATTGTTTCTCTTTTTGACAGGTGTTACAAACATTTTCATTTGGGAAATCTAGTTTTGGAATATCCTTGACTAAACCATTCCTAGTATGATTCCTAAGTGGGTAAATGTTGTAGTGTCGTAGTCTCCTATTCAAAAAAATATTCTTTGTGAAAGTCACTCAAGTAGGAAACATTTTTGAGAAATTGTAGAATTGAGATCAACTATATAAACATTTTTATTTCTTAATGTAATAAAAACTAAAGAATATTTATAATAAAAAATATTACATGAATTATACTCAAATTTGACATAAACAAATCATCACATGACTATTATATGATAAGAACACTATATTTCAGACCACCAACAAGAAATACTTTTGGAATTAAAACAGAATCGATGTTACAAATTTGGCCAAGGCTGGTGATTTTCACTATTGTATTATCACCAAAGGTGACATGACCCCCATCAACCTTTATTTGGTTCTTGAAACTTGAATTATATCTTTTTATATTCCTTGAAATTCCATTATCCAAGTACTATAAACATTTATAGGAGGTCTTTAAACATCTTTCATACAAATCAAAAACATACAAGAAATGATTTTGGTATCTTAATTTTCTTGGGTCCAGTATTATTTGTAATAAAGGATTTTGGAACCCATGTTTGTTTTAAAGGTGTCTGGTAAATAGACTATATGCTCTTTGAAATACAAAATTATTTGACTTTTAGAAAAATAAATAGCAGAATGAATTCTATAATTTTATTTAAGAACAAATTTCTTGTTTTCAATTTTAATTTTTCCATGTTCATATCCTATACGAGTTATGTATTTTTGGGAAACTTTTTTTCCAATAATCTGAGAAAGATTTTCTAAAGTATTAGTTAATATTTATAAAAACTTTTTTAGTTGTTCATTTAACATTTTCAATTCATTTATTTCCTTTAACAACATATAATTATTTTCTTTGTTAATAGATAGATTAAATTTATCATTTTTAGATAAAGCATATTGTCTTTTAAGAACATCATAGTAATCCTTATGTTCATTAAACTTATCTTATAAAATTTTTAAATATTTAAACATCTCTTTATGATAGATTTCATCATCATTATGTTCATTTTATAATTATCTGAATTTATCATAGGAAAAATATTAGAAATATTAGGCACCTTAGTGACATTATCCTTGAAGAACATGTTGCCTCTATCAGACTTGTGTACAAGATTAGAATATAAATCACTAGATCTATCCTTAGAGCTACTCTGGGTTAAATTCTAATATTTTTTAAACCATCAATACTTATCTTTATATTTCATATTTTATTTTTGTTTTGGATAATCTACCTTTAGGTGTCCTTGAATTTTTCATTCATTGTAGGTGATTTAATTATCACCCTTCCTCTTCTAATCATTTTTCTAGTTTCCTTTAGTATCATAATTTCCCTCAAGATTAGGATTTATGAAAAAATATATTTTTTTCCTATAAAACTAATTAAATATCCTAGATATATGGGACATTTCCTCATCACTGACTGGAGGTGATTCACTATCACTAGAACTCTCAACATGAACTCATTATTTTTCATTATGTTTGGAATAAGTATATGTTAAAGATACAAATTTCTTTATTTGATCATCAACTTCCTCATTGTTCACTTTCAACTCTTCTTCAAACATCACAAGTATCCCAATCAACTCCTTGAATGGAATTTTACTCATTTCACATGATTCTATAATTGAGACTGATAAGTCTCTCCATCTTTTATGAAGTAATCCCAAAAATCTCATGATTTGTTATTTATCAGACACTAGATTTCACAGTGATCTCATGGTTTTAACAATTTCATTAAATCATATATACATTTCTGAAAATAGTTCTTCAAGATTCATCTTAATATAATCATTATTTATAGTATATTAATTCATCCCCATCCCTTTGACATAGGTTGTTCCTTCATGTGAAACAGATAAAGTATCCCATATTTCATAATCAGTTTTACATGTTGAAATTCTATTGAATTTCTCATTTCCTAAGGCACAATATAGTGCATTCATAACTTTGTAGTTATTATTATAGGTAGTTTTAGTTTCATCATCACAAGTTACTCTAGTAGTTTCAGGTATTTCATATTTATCTTCGATTGCAGTCCAAATATCAAAATTGATACTCTATATATGCATTTTCATTTTGATCTTCAATTGAGCATAGTTATTTATAGTAAAAGGGGGGTATTTTTAGTAGAACCATATTTTTTATTATCCATATAAAGAATTTAAATTTATAACTAATATAAATTTAAATATCTTTAAATCAACACTAAAATCACAGTCTAATTGTTTTTAAAAAAAATTATAACAAAGAGTAATCCATTGATACCAAACTTTGGTCTGAGTGAGTATCTCAAGAGGGGGGTGAATTGATTACCCAATAAAAGATTATATTAAAATTGATTTAAATAAAATATACCAATTAATTAAAAAATCACACTTTAGAAAAATATAATTTTGATATAAGAATTAATCTTTTAGAAGATTATTAAAATGAATGATTAGGTCTCAGTTCAAAAAATATATAATATCTTATTATCCTTGAAATCAAATTACATACACAAACACTTATTTTAAAACCAATTAATTTAAATTATCAAAGTAATTGTTTTATTTTATATTTAAAACAGATATAGTTTTAAATGCTAGTCAATAAGGTAAAAAAACAAATAGTGGAATTTAATACACGTGGTTCAATATTTAGAAGAGTCTTAGTCCTCTCCTCTTTAAAATCACCTGCTGTAAATAATTTTATATAAAATAAACTTTTTATCCACAACCTCAGAAGTGTTTTATAGAAACCAAGATATCCATACAACATGGGGCCTCTTCCATAGTTTTCATGGGAGAAAAAATAGACAACAGGTCACAACTAGACCTCTACTAAAACACATGGGAAACTAGAATAAATTTTGTTGTGAAGATATCTATTTATCTTCCATTTTAGCTGAAGGATATAGTGTGGTCTAGAATAAAATTGAGTAATCCACATTTCTGATAAAGAAAATATAAATAATCAACAGAGAATGAGTAAGAATATATAGAGGTCATCTTTCTCTAACTGATATTCTCTACAGCTCATGAATCCTTACATATATCATGAAATGAATCTAGAGTCAAGTTTCAAAACTACTATTGAATAGAGTTCCATTGACTATTTATTCTTCACAGAATAAAGGCTTTGGATGGAAATTTTTCTTCAGCTTCCTCATTCGATTTTAGTTCAATGCAACATGTAATATCTTATTTTTCTTGCAATGTGGTTCATCTCTCTTCATGTTTATAGTTCACTAAGTGTATATCAACATTATTACACATTAGGTTGTCTCATTCCTATTTTTTAGTTGCATTATCAACAGGGAGAATTATCCTAATTAGATACTCCTTATACTTCACATTCTGAAACAAAATTTAATGTATTACTATCATTTAATTAAGAAACAATCATTAAAATATGATTGATCATTAATTTCTATAATCTATCCATTAGAAATATGTAATTCAAAATAAATAAAACACTGGTGATGTGTCTTTAGAATGGTTAAATTTTCTGGCGATGTCTCCTTTGAACGATGGCACTTGCGGATGGTTCCCAAGTATGGTTGTGATTCATCAGAATAAGTAGTGAGACTTTTGAACTATTGTTGAGACTTAGATGACTTTATATCAGGAGGACGGTGAGACATGTTGGCAGTTTCTCATCCTTAGTGGTGATTATTTGTTTAAAAGTGGCTCATACTTAAGAAAATTTCACCAATCTATCACATATAATAAAATTCTAGATGAAAACATGAAACTCATTAATTATAACAATAATCAAGGTTTTATGATAATTAAAATAAGGATCTCAACAAAAGGGTTGAGATATAAATTTCCATAGAGATGGGAGGGAAAATCATACCACGACATATCCATTAATGATATGTCCATTGTGATGAACACATCATACCTTACCACACTATGAATATATTGAATCACATTTTTTTTAGAAAATCTAAATTCATGGTTCATGAAATGATTTAATGATAGTATTAATGTCTAAGTACCATTACACAAGCTTTTAGATAAGAATATCTGATGGAACCAAAAAATGAAAATTTATTTCTGCAGGGTATGTTCACATTATATCCAATCCTAGATATTACCAAGGGAAAACTTCTTGAGATGAAGCTTCATCCACTTTTGACTACTCAGACCTGACAATCTACATACAATGTCTCATATCATAGTATATTATCCATTCATATAAATATATTTATGAATATTATTTTATCACATCTGGGTTATCCCATGGTATGGGAAATACTATGACCTTATCAATGCAATTGATTCCTTAGGACATTATCAAATCAATGTTATGTAGAGGAATAATTATTAAGTAAAAACATATCTCCCCAAATATTCATTACTCAATATAGAATACAATTCATGATAAATCAAAATCCTAATATAAAAAAATTATTGAAAAAAAATAAATTAAATCTAATAACTTGAACTAGATATTGAGATCAAGTTAGCTAAAAAATAAATTTTATGGAGACAAACTAAGCATGTTATAGAACAATCTACACCAACAAACTTGATTTTACATTTCCACCATTACTGCATAATACCTGATAGGTTTCTCATCATTTTTAATTTCTAGTAATTCTCCCTTGATTGCAACTAAACTATGTGTAAATTTTGTCATAGATTATCATTTATGTATTTTTTTGGATGAATTTTGGTTTTCTTTATAATTGACATATATAAGATAAAACACTAATATGAAATATTATATGGCATACAAAACCTGACATTTCGAAATAAAAAATATGCTTAAGAAATATACAACATAGTTAAAACCTAGAGATGGATGAAGTTGAAATTCTAGTAAATATTCTTTAATATTTTTTTAATATATGTAATATATTCAAATTTAATTAACATAGATAGTTTTTAGAATAAATTCATAAATGTTATTTAATGACATAATAAATAAATAAAAATATAGAAACCTACATTTATGTTAGGTAATACATGGATTACATACCAAAATACGAATGGCATTTATATATAGAAAATATAGAAAGCATAATACTATGTAGAAAGATTTATATTCTTAAATTTGGTAAAATTTGATTCATGAAATATCAAAATTTCAATATTTTATTTCTTTGAACATCATGAATCTACCAGGAATTTTTTCCACTAATAAGAACTAAAGTTATAATACAACATGGTGAATAATTTGAAAACACACCTTGATGAACATAATACTAATATGAACAAAATATCAAATATTATTTGTATTAGTACCTAAATAGTGGTTCTGAAAAATCAATATAAAAATTATTACACTTGTAACTAAGAAAATGAACACCTGGTTGCTGAATAGTTTTTAAATTTGATAATACCTAGTTTGAATTTCAATAACATCTATAGAATCAATTTAAAACATTAACTTATAAGGAGGGAATATATATGGAATGGTTTTCAATAAAACTAAAATATCCTAATAAAAATGTGTTTAAAATTCAATGAGGAATATTTTGAATAAAACAAAAACCAAGTGATTCCAAACCCTCACGTCATTGAAGATGGTGTGGTTTTCATTGCCTTTGTGCTTCAAGAAATACTGAGTTCTTGGTGTGTCACATGCCTATTCATGGATAAAATAACAAGATCTTAGTTGGTTGTGGGCTAGAGGGGGGTGCATGGGGGGCTCAATGATGGAGTACTGGTGTTTGGTGGCATAGTGGGGAAACACCAGTGCTTGGGGGCTTAGAGGCAAAGGTGTGATGGCAGGGGAGGGGGTTTGATGAAAAAGGGATGTGACTGAAGGCTCGACTGAGGCAGGCTAGAAAACAGGGGAGGGAGATCTGTGGGGTTTGAATTGGGCACAATGTTACTTGAAGATAGGGTATATGGCCTTGTTGGTTTAGGGGGTGAAGGATGTGATGGGGGGATCGATAAGTAAGGGTGAGATGGGGTAGGGGATCGACTGGACATGGGGGTCAAAGGCATGGGAGGGGGGTTGATGGCAAGGGGGTTATGGTATTTGATTGAATGAAGTGGATTCGTGTGGGGGGGAATTGGTGTGATCAAAATAGGGGGTATTGTTTGGAATCCATCATGCTCTCAATAATAACACACAAAGAATAGATAAATCAAAAGAAACAAAGACCCAAAATTTAATGAGGATCGGTCAGATGTCCAACATCTATGGAAAATAAAACCAAAAAACTATAATTAAAATGGGAATAAAAAGTTCACAATTTCCTCATATCTCTCATATATCACACATAGAAAACTCCACCACTATTTTCCACACATTGAAGCTCATTGTTATAGAGAAGATGAGGAGAAAAAAATAAATTTGACGATGTAATTTTCATCTAGGTGGCACCAAACTCCAGGTGCAGTAATCAAGTTGTGAAACCCCATTTTCGGTTCATTAATTATGTTAATCATCAATGGATGTAACCCACCATTTGGATGGTGGAATGTTTTCCCTCAAAACTCAACAATATCCACATTTACTAAATATATCACCATGTTGCCACTCAAACAAATCATCATGTAACTCAAATAAATTTTTCTATTGTCACTGAAACATATCATTATGCCTAATGTTTGCTTCCCAATTTCTATAGGCATCTCATGTTTGAAATATATTGATTAAGTAAAAAAATTTGGGCTTGATCCTTATAGAATCCTTATTTTCCTTTAAACTAGGAATAAGATCCCATGTCATATTTTGATGTAGTGAACTCATTTTTTCTTCCATAAAAGGCTTTCACATGTTTAATTATTTTCTGTACAAAATTTATCAATAACAATATAGAATTTAATCTTTGGCTACATAAAGAGAATATAAAAAAAAAGTCATACTTGGAAGGTCTCTATGTGATCCTTCAGGTTCTACCATTGCTGATACTCTTATCTGATATCACTGCTCCACTTGTAATAGTCATTGGATCCAAATAATATAAAACAAATTTTTGAATACCTTTCATCACAATGAGTGGACCATGGATAATATTCATGAATCCATATTAAATGGTTATCTAATAACCAAACACATCCAAAAATCTAAGAGATATGTGGTTCTTCTCCAATTCTTGTACATATCATACCTTTTTAAGGTGTTCATTTGTACTAACATGCATCTTCAGGTGAATCATACTAATACCTCTCTTCTAGAAAGCATTTTCATGTCCCATAAGATCCACACCTTAATTTGACTCATTGAGGTTTGAAACCCAATCTATCTACATGAACATTTGGAATGAACGACCTAAATCATGAATCCAATCATCTAAATTGCTGACCATTGAGGAACTGAGGATAATATCTTCAACAACATCAGTTATATGAATAACATTTTCCTTTGGTTTCCCAATTTTGGTACAAAACATCATTGAGTTCCCTTTTCATGACATAGGCACTCTAATCCTTCACTGGACATCTAATTTTGGAATCACCATTTATTTTAGATTAAGATTCATATCTTTTGAATCATCTGTATTTTCCACCAAATGATCTTCCACTAGTTTCCATCAATTACACTTATGAGAAATCCCAATTTTCATACTTTTCCTTCCCAATGTACTCATTTTAACTAAGGAATTTTAATCATCAAAAATCATTACCTCATCTTTACCATATATCAACAATGTAGTAAGGTCATCATAACTCTCTAGTAGAGGGTTCAACAGAACCAAATTCTTATCTTCATCTCCAATTATTACTTAAAATCATTGAAAATCTTCCAGCATTTTATTACAGTAGTCAAGGTGATCAATCATAGACATATTGTGCTTTTACTGAAATGTAAACAATTTATTTTTCAGGTATTAGATATTTTTAATTCATTTAGAAATATAATTATTCTCTAAATTAATCCATAATTTTTTTGGTGTTTCTCACATCATAGTGTATTTATGATCTTTATCAAAAAAAAATGTTAGATTGTACAACAAGCTTGACAGGTGAGTCTCTCCCAATGACCATCAAATATTTTTGTTGGATTTTCTTCCAAGGTGATATCTAACTCTTGATGATATTGAATATCAAAAACATCACATTGTCACGTGCTGAATTTGTTCATCCTAGTGAATTTCCCCATCAATAATTTGTTATTTGACACCATAATTCTATGTTAGGAAGTATTTATACTACCAGCATGTGTATCTGAAATAATATCTTGGGGTGGTACCATACTACTTTTGGTTTGTGAATTCTCCATCATAAAAACAGATTTATTTTCCCTAAAACTGACTATACAAATGTGACCAAAATGGTTATAATAGTTAGAATTGACTCATGGATCGCTGAATAAAGACTCTGAATGGACAATAAATAAAAAAATATTTTCAATGGTCAAGATCACTTTATGATGTGGTGATGACCTATCTTACTGAAATAATGTCTAGAAAATCCACTGAAATGTTTCTACCAACAGGAATAGTTTTGTCTTCTCTGACAAGTGGGTATTGTAGAACCTGTAGTCTGACCAAAACTTTGACTGGCTCTATAAACATCATTTCAACTCTATTTTTGATGTCTCTTTCACCATTGGGACAGTCTCACTGAACTCTTCATGGATATGGACTCGATATAATTTTTTAACCAACTTCAATTTTCTAATCATTAGGAAATATATTTTTAACCTTGTTGTTCTGACCCTGAACCTTTCACTAATACCACTTTGTCGTGTATAAGTGTTCACCCTCTCAAGAATCGAACACAAAAATATAGAAAAATCAAAAAGAAATAGAGAAAACTAATTTAAGATGGTTCTCTCATATGAAATTCGTCATCAGGAAAGTCAACAAAAAATATTTAATTCAAATGAGAATATAAATTCATAAAATTCTACATATCTCTCAAATCCCACACAAAATAACCTCCACCCCTCTTTCTCACACATTGAATCCCATAATTATATAGTAGCAGAGGAGAAAAAATACAAATTAGATGCTTTAATTTTCTTCTAGGAGGCACCAAACTCTGGGTGTAGACTTTAAGTTGTATTAACCCCTTTTTTGGGTCATCAATGGTGTCTAGTAATCTAAGGCTGTCACCTTCCATTTTGATGGTGGTATTGTTTCTTTAAAACTCAATAGTGAGTGTTCTCGATGACAGCCAAGGGTGGGGTTGCTTGATAGCAGGATAGGGCATCCCAGGTGGTGGGGGCTCATAGGGGAAAAGGTGGTGACGTGGGATTGGAAAAGGAGGGATGCGAGAGGGGTAAAGTGGGGAAATGGAAAACTTTTAATGACTTCTAAATACTAATATTTATACTAGTGTACACATCCATACATATACGTACAAATACATGTATGTATATTTTAAATTATCTAATACGAATATAAATATAAAAATTCAAGTATGAATAAAATATTTAAATAAATATATATTAAAATTTAATATTTATATTCTTAATTAATTAATATATACGTATTCAATTTATATTAATTATATATATGTTTTTTAATTAATTTATATAAATATCCTATTAAAAAACTGGTGGATTAATATACCTGAATGGCCTGAAGGCCTTATTTTTTATTTTATTATGGATAATACCCCTTTTAAGGGTTGAAGGGGAACCCATACATGACCTATAGGCCCCAGGAACTAGGCCCGACAAACCCGCAATACATGACCAGAATTCCCATAGGCATACCATGCCCAATACATGACCGTAGGCCAATCCCACTTGAACTGCCCCTCCCCATCTTTTTGTTCATTGATCACCTATCTCCTGACCTTGCATTGCTGATCGGTTGCCTCGTACAGAGCTGCATGGTGCCTGGTCCTGATGGCGGTTTCTATACCTTCTCATTCTTCTAATCTGGTTATCTATGAATCTGGTGGCTACTACTCATGTTGCTCTGATCCTCTTCTGGGGCGTGTTTTGTGTGAGATGGGATACTCCATGGTCTACGTGACCTGAAGGCCCTGTGGCCCGAAGGCCTTTGATGACCCAAAGGCCCTGGAGACCCGTAGGCCCAAACCGGTGGCCCGAAGGCCCAAATTGGGTGAATAGTTTCACCTTCCCTTAATCAGTACTTTTAGCTAATGCTGATTAATGTCCCCCCTTTATCAGTACTTTTTTATCATTGATAAACATTATTACTAAATATCTCATGATTTGTAGAATTTTATAATGTAAATAGTATGAATATGACATAAATATAACATAAAAATAAAACAATGTTATATAATGATTAAATAATTTAAATAAAACATTCTATAAAATAACTATAACTTTATATTACAAAAATAAGACGTTATATTTACATTATATTGTCTATATATACATTTTTTGTGTAATATGTCATTACACAATGTTTTATTTGGGTACTATAACATTATGAAAATGTTATGTTTACATTATAATTATGTTATATAACATTATATATACAATATATTACATTATATATACATTATATTTTTTATATTAATATTTTATATTCATGTTATATATCATTTAATATTTATGTTACATTCACATTATATTTATGATGTATTTACATTTTATAACATTGTATATACATTAAATTTGTTCTATAAGACCTTATATTATCTTATTATTACATCAATTACATTATAATAATGTTTTATTGATATTTTATTTATGTTATGTAAAATTATATTCAAATCATGGTAGTGATAATTTAAAGGTTGAGTTCTAAACAATACCTTAAACCATTATTTCCATTGATTTTATGGTATTTGTATCATCAAAATAAAATGTAAATATATTTGAACTATCTGAAAAAAAATCCAAGATATGTTATTATTTATTAACTATGTTATATTTTTTTTGTATAATTTAAAACTATTAAGTTAATTATTGTAATTAATAATTAACAATTTAGCCCCTGTGAGGTGGCCTAATGGTTTGGGTAGTTCGTTGGTTTCCATTGTGATTGAAATTTTATTCCAACTTTTTGTGCTTCAACATCATAATTACATTCTTGTTGATTTAATACCCTTGAAAGAGTAGGGAATCATAGGGAGGGGAGGTTTTACCTTTTCTTCTCTGCATGGTTCACTCATGACCTGAGACCTAGTACACCCTTGAGGTAATGGGATATGTTGGGAAGATAAAGAACCGTACATGGTTTGGGTTAGGTTTCCATTCAAAACAACAACAACAAATAATTAATAATATAGTTAATAAATTTTAATGTAAATAATTACTAATATAATTAATAACTAATAAAAATAATTAATCTAATCAATAATCAAAAATCAGAAAGGGATTCAATCATGAACAATTTGAATAAATCCTTTGGTTGAAACTAGGGCAACATTTAGTTGGTACCCAATAACCAGGTTTTTTTTCTTGGATTACAACCCACATGAATTGTAAAGCCTCTCCCTTTGCTCCTCATGTCCCTCTCAACAATCAAGGGCATGAATTGTCATTCATTCATTGTATTCAATTTTTACCTAATCCTCCACGAAAAAAAGAAAAAGAAAATAAAGTTGTGCCTTTCTGGAGGTTTGAAAAAAAAGATAACTTAGATGATATCATTCAATATAATAACTTCTTGGCTCATGTACCATGTCATAAAATGGGGTGTTGTTTTTTCACATTTTCAAGTGGGATTGAGAGAGAAACTTTTTGTGTTTTCCCCTGATTTAATCATGCACTATACTTAAAAGTACAACCTCCTCTTTCTATCCTGAAACGTTTTTAAAAATCATGTGGGTTGTAATCATAATATTTTATAAAATCAACGAATTGAATAGTGTCAAAATTGGCATCATTGATTCTATATAAAAACAATGGAGTATTGAATTATTTTAAAATAATAAAATATTTTTGAAATATATAATAATAGTTTTATGGAGAGAAATATTATAAGGAATATATTTATGGTCTAATTGACATCAAATAAGTATATATTTTTCACTTTCAATATTGAAATATTTTATACCCTAGTTAAAAATTAAATAGAATAACTAAGAGTTAATTAAAATAATGAGGTATATATTGATAACAAAACCATTATAAAAACATTGGTTGAAAATTTTACAAACCGATATCATCTCATCATTTATATTGGTACATTTTGGAGGAATTTTATTGTGTTTCATTTCATATATAATTAATATTTTTGGAGTTCCAAAATGTAACCCTCACCTCAATTATAAAAGGGATCCACCTCCCCCACATATTCACTTTAATTTGAGCCTTCTAGATCGCCAATAACATTCTAATTTCACTGATAATATTTAATTCTAACATTCTATAGGTTCTAATCTTATTCAATGTCCAACAATAGTGCTTTAATGAAATATTTAGTGGAAACATATCAAAGAACAAGTAATATCCTCTACTGATTCCTTAAAACATATTTCATATGTAACATCCTATTACTAATTTGTGTCATTATAATGTAATAAATACATTATACCTTATATAACTATATTTTATAATTATTATATAAAAAATTTTCCAACATTCTAGCAATCAAACAACAAACAAAATCACTATGTGTTTGTATGTATGGTTTTCCGTCGCCACACAATGGTGTAGTCTGTATTCACCACAACATTAATTTTTTTGGTTCAATTATGTAAATAATAACTACATATGATTATTATAACATGATATCTATTCTGACATGTTATTCTCAATTTATTTCAATATCATTCAACAATTATGGGATTGATATCATCACTCATGTGTACGTATTTACTATTGGCTTTTCAATGTGATGTGATCCCATCTATATGGTCTTATTTAATGAATGATTATGTAAATTTATATAATGAATAAATTATATATACATAATTTTAATTTCATTATATAATTTTATAAATATAACATTTTAAATAGAAACATAATTTTTTCGATGAAACATGTGTAAGATCATAATGAAATTAATATCTAAATAACTACTAATAATGAAGTGATATTATCAAAGAGATGATATAATTATCATATATTATATCATAAAAATGGATATCATTCATAAAAAACTAGATGATATTCATCAAATCATTAACAATATACTCAGATACATAAAATGAATTAAAACTAAAAAGGTAAGGGAAAATATTTTAATCTCATTATTAACAGAGATTATTTACATTTAAGTATTTTCTGTGGTTTATATTGAATCATCATCCAGTATTCCTAAATATTTAATATTATATCTATTATTATAAATAATTAAAAATTCAATTTTACCCATTATTTAATTTTTATTAAATGATATGAAAGGAATATTTTTTTGTTATTCAATATGAGGTACTTTTATTACAATAAAAGTAAGAGGGGAATGTTTTTAAAACATATACAGTAAGACCATTATTTTATGTTTACATAATTACTTATTTCCTTGAATCATACTCTAAATTATTTCATGTTTATTTTCAAATTTATTATTTTCATTTAATATTGTTAGGAATTTTGAGAAATGAAATTGTTTTTGATAAATAAATGATATTTTACTAAATAAATAATTTAAATTGTTATATGAAAATTAATTTACATCAATTATGGAATCCATTTATAGGGTTATGTTTCAAGTATAATATCATTTTTTTCCTATTATATTATAATGTATATGAAATAATTATAGTTATGAAATCCTTTTTTTCATGGATTATGTTATGGTGGAATGATTTTAAATGAAACCTTCCTTATTCCATGGGATAAGATGGATGATTTATGTTATAGTGGAACACATAAGAATGATTTCATTATGAGAATGGTGAGACCTGTATCTCCCTCTAATTCATTAGGTAATGATTTATATCTCATTATATATACATTAATGAAACATGAAATGATGTCGGTTCCATAATACATCGAAGGATCAATGAGTGTCATTAGCTCAGTAATGAACTTTTCCCACTATGATGATCTTCGAAAAGGGACTTGACTAATATGAAATGATTTTATATTATTATTTGTAAAAAAAATATCATGTCTTATGTTACAACTTTTGGTATAATATTCATTTTTTCATTTGAACATTCATCATTTATCCCAAAGCAAGATTACATGATATGTAATATGCTTGATAAGATTTTCAAATGTTATGTTCTTATATAATATGATTATGATATGATTAATTTATTCATTGTTTAGCTTTATTGAGTATATGAGGTCACTCAATCATATGTTTCATTTCCCTAGTTCATGACTAAGGTTTTTATGTAATATATGTCAAAAGTGGTCTAGTTATGTCAAAATTAGTGGGAGACAATGAATATGTATTATATAATAGTTTGTTATGTTTCCCAATTTCTAAAGACACTATTCTTATATGGTCCTATCATGGAATTTTTATAGTTTTTAATTAATTTTATTAAACATTGAATTGATATAAATTTATGTAATTTATGGGTTGTTAGATTTGCACTCTCTAGAGAGACATTAGTAAGAAATATGGGACATCAACGAAATTTAATGGGATTTAATTCCTATAGGTCATATAATAATTGTAACGGGTCATCCAAATAACAAAAATAGGTACCCAAAATCAATTAAATGTTTGATCCGACTCCATTTTTATTCCAAATTTATTAGTTCATAAAAATCATTATTCATAATAATTTTACATTATATATATAATTAATTCTTAATACATTATTTCTTTAAACTCAAATTTTTCATTATAAAGATAATTAATTTTACAAATAAATTACTACAATGTTAGATAGTTTATTTTACAATGTGATTTTCATATATAAAATTATATTTATCAAATTAGGATAAATGATCAATATTAATATTATCCATTAAAATTAATTACTAAAATTATATATTAGTTGCAATGGTATATGTAAAATGGGTAAATCTGTTTTACCATCGTTTATATTTCATAAATAATTATAAAAAACTCAAAAAAAATTAATGGTTTAGATTGATCAATAAAAATAAATATTATGAACAAATATTTTGATAATTTTTAATTGATTTACCAATAAATTGTTCTGTGGAATTATTGAATAATTAATGTTGTTTTGAAAACATCCATTTCCATCACTTATAATTGGGTAACATCTTCACCACATAATTATACACCTATCATTAATATTCATCCATTAAAATATACCATTATATACATATATTTATATATACACATCACAGTCTATAAAATAAAATAATTCACGTGTAACTCATAGTTATCATTTTCCTTTGAATTCGTAGAGGCTTCCACAGAAAATTCATTTCCCTAATGTTAGTAATATTAACTTCATATTTTCTATATAAATTACATTCATTTAAATATATTATATACATAATGATATAATGATATTTTTTTCATTTATATACTTTTATGATACTCTATTATGTTTATTAACTCTATTTATTCGTATAACCAATCTACTATGAAAAAGTAAATTGTTGTTCATGCATTGTGTAGACTACAACCTCCACGAGGTTACATGTTTCCTTTTCCTTCACCATCATACATGTTTTTATATAACAATATCATTAAAAGATAACTATGTTTTTATGATATAATTATAATTATGGTGTGAAAAAATAACAAAATATTAATTATAATTCTAGAAAACAATCATCATTAGTGTAATCATTTAAAATTATCATACTCAAAGGATAATATTTTATTAAAATTTATGAATCTATCATATATATAAATTAGTCTACTAATACATTATTATTCAAATATTTGACCCTAATAAAAATAAAATAAGATCATTCTACTCCTTTTATAATGATATTACAAGTAAAACATCTCATAATAATTCTATATTCTCGAACGGATCATGTTTTGGTCAATTTAACCACCATCAAGAACAATAAAATACATGTATGTCAAGTTAGTAAATGATAACATAATTAATTATATAATTTTATATAAATGTGTGAATATTAATTTTATTGTTCTATTGATATTATATAAAATTATTATTGATCAATTAATATGATTCCACTTGTTCATCAAAAATCTCCAAAACAAGTTAAATGTAGACATTATGAACAAGGTTATGGTATATAGAACATATGATAGGAATTTAAAACATCATAAAATACATTGAACAATCCTTAAAATAATAATTAATAGCAAACACTATAATAGGAAATAATACGAACACTTCTATTATGAAATTTCAACAAACTATTTATACTATTTACAAAGATGTGGAAAATAGGATGAGTTCATGTGTAGAATGAATATTTATGAAAATTAAATAATAAAATGGATTTTATTAAGTGTATTAATAATTTTATTAATACATATATGTTTATTATATAGGAGGATAAACTAATTTCCTTAAATTAATGAAAATAGGAAAGGGTTTTCATATCTCAAATTCCTCTCACAGAGACATGGTTTATAATATGGAACGAATAAATTTTATGTTTTCTATAAATTTATTATTTGATATTATATATCAAGAAATTATTTTTTTCATATTTAATTAATATAATGTTGAATTTTTTTGGTGGTTAGGATTGAATATCTTCCATATCAATAATTGGGGGTTTCCATCTAAATATTCATCTTAGGGACTTATGTTGTGATAACCACAAATTTTATTTTCATTGGTGTATAGATTTCAATTGACGTTTTTTTCAATAAAACTCAAAACAATTAATGGAAATAAATGTATATATATTTTTCACACTGTTATTTTTTTGAATCATGGGTTATATATTCCATGATGGAAAAAAATATTATATATTTTTAAATTAAAAGTGTAATATTTCGAATAATATAATCCACTATCATGATACTGCTATGTGGATGTTGTAGGTGTATAATTTTTTATATAAATAATTAAATTTAATAGGGTTGGATGAGAATTGAATCAGTAATCACACTTATACTAAATTAATTTTTTCTAATGACATCACAATAGGAGATACAATCATGGGGGATTATCCATATGATCTTAATGAACCATGATGAACGATTTTTCATGCCATCGAATTGTATCCTAAAAATAAAATCTATTAAATCAAAATACATTCATCATTCGATTTTCTAATACAGTCTATATATGCTCTATAATATATTTCATTTATAAGGATACATCTTATTACCTAGATGATACCTCATAGATTCTATGATTATTGTGATATGTTCTCTTATAAATCCAAATTATTAATTTGAGTAGGGATGTATTTAATATTAATATTTATCATTATTTTGATATACATGTTTTGATTAATAATTTGATTCCAAATGAAGTGTATTAAAGGTATTTATGACTCTTATGGACAATAAATTAGACTTAGTCAAGTGATTTTTTGGCTCCGGAATTATATAACCCCTCATTGCATCTAGAGGGCTCAGGAGACAAAAAAATGTTTGGTTGGGTGTATACTTATTCCCATATCTAGATAATGTGTTGAATAAAATCTTGATGACAAGTAATGTTTCCTTAATGAAGGCTATGACATCGGGTTTTGGACTTATTACATTATGAATTACATTATTACGAGATCAATGATTTATTTTATCTGTATTTAAAATAATTATCATGGATATAGTGTGGCCTCAGTTTTTGTTTTTTATGGAAGCATGTTTACTTATTTTTTCCATTCTATTTATTCCCCGATTTCTATAGGTACTATTTTATTATATTTTAAACTTAACTGAGAATTTTATCTCATCCTTATTTGTTATTTTTACCCAGGAAACCAAGAGGTGGTATATGTTTCATATACATGGATTTTAGGGAAGTTATAATTATGTTATAAAATTATTTTATTTTTTTATAATATGTTTCTCAATTTTAATATAATAAGGAATCTTATATTCCAAGAGTAATAAACTATTAAATCCTTTAGTAAATCTTCTACATTGAACCAATAATGTATTATAATTACTGGATCTATGTTTAGAGAGTCCAAGATGTTTCAATTGAATATAATATTAGTGAGAGTGTGTGATATAATGTGATTAGTATTTTATCAATTTTTATAATAAAATAACCTTTTTTCCTAAAAAATTATATATGTAGTGTTATATGTTAGAAATAAGGTAGAGATTTATCTCATGAGTGAAGGCCAAGACAAGACATATGGTAGTGATGATATGGACTCTGACAAAACATATTTTTTGAGGTGGTATTGATGCAGGCAATGACAAGTGATCTTCTAAAAGGGAATTGCATTGGTATAGGTTCACAATTGACATTGTATTTTTAAAAATTCTGTTATGTGATTCCAATATATGGATAAACGGGTGCAAGTTCATGGTTATCATCATCATAATTTTCTACTACTGATTATGATGAGAGGATTCAATCTCATGATAAGATAATATAGATATTTACAATAGTGAATTATCTGTATCCACAATATTGGGAGAGAAGAATGAAATGTAGTATCCATTCTAGGACTATTAGGACCAATATAATTATGATTATGATTATTTCAAAATGTTTTAATTTTTTATAAAATAAGTTAATGATGAATGGTAAATAACAACACATTGTATTTAGTGGATATTATATTGATTTTTTTTTCAAATGAATCATACTCGTTCTTACAATGAATTCGTCTCACTCTATCCATAATAATGTAAAGAATCTATTTAGGATAAAATGTTTTGATCAGACTAACCTTGGGCATGTAATGAAATATAAAACATATTGGTGTATGTAAATGATCAGGAGATTAACTTTTGATCCAGTGTTGATGGAGTGATTGTTTGAAGAAGTATCGTAATCTCTATGACTATGAAAAAATTTAAATGTGAAGATTATTTTCTGATTATTATTTAACAAAAATCATAAGTTGAATTGATAAATGTTGATTCATGATTTTTGGATAAAAATGGAAATTGGGGAGATCCTAATAGTACCTAGATTTATTATATCTTTGTTTAAGAGAATAAAGGGTTGATACTGATTGAAACGTTATCATACTGATGACAATCCTACTCAGGAACATTAGCATATGATCGTCTATCATGTGCATAATAATGTTTATACTGAAAGATGATCATACCAAAAAATGATCATATCTATAATGATCTTACTCATGAAAATCATACTCAAGATGATATGGATGGTTTATTGAATTATATGAAGACGAGGTAGATTAACCCTGATTTTTTTTTCAAGTGAATTATTCGGGTTGGTCAAGAGGAGAGGAGATGGAGAAGTTATGTTTTCCAATTGTGTCTTAATAAGTAGTGAATATGTTAATGTGATTTGAAAATGATATTTTATAAAATTTATATCAATGGGAAGCTCTAAATTTAATATAATTTTCTTATTCAACATTTATAATTTGTATATATTTCTTCATTAATTGATATTAAATTTAAAACTGAAATATGTTTTGAAGAAATACAATTCATTAAAATTAGAATCCTGAATTGAAATCATTTTATAAGATTATATGAAATTATGATGAATACGTAGTGTGATGTAGATGATTTTAGAGTAATTGAGAATCTTTAAAAAATTTAAAATACACATGATAATTTTGGGGAATGTGAGATTATGGTGAATTTTGTTATGTATGAAATTTTTTGTTATTCCTACGAATTTCACCCAATGGTCAACAACAGAATTTGAATAGGACATTGAATTATTGTATAAAATATATAATATTAATGAGAGATAATATATGTGTTTAAGATAGAAGAATAAGTTTTCATATTCACTTTTGTTGAAAATGTTTTGACTGGTGGAATTGAAAGAGAAGAGACAATATCAAAACGTTATATTGATCTTGTCATCATACTCTTTGTTTATCTTGCTCAGCTGATCATGATATACATCTTGCAATTTTTTTGACTGATCATCATGTCAGGATGGATTATTATTACTTGGATTTAAAAATTGGGATTTCTAGAATGAGGAATAATTAGAATTGAAATGGAGATAATTCATCACAATGGTATTCTAATAAAGATATATTTTTCAGACAATGGATAATCAGACTGGGAAGTATACTACCATGATGAATCGTATTTGTGAAAATTTTATGAGGAAGAATAAAAGTGAGAATAATGGAATGGGAAAATCGAAATTGGTTTTTCTATAACAATTTCTAGGTAATTATTACCATTTTTGGGTAAGAAGTTGAAGATGTTTTTTTTTCAATTGAACACATTCGTAGAATTAAAAATAATCATATCTTACATGAATTTTTACAAAAAAAATTTTTTACCATATTTGTGCTAAGAGTGTGTGCACACACAATTGGAATTTTTACATTTTTCTACTTTAGTGAATGGGTATGACATATTCATTGTAATCCTTGAATTGTTTTCTAGTGGATTGTATGGTATTTCATCATTAAAAACTATAACAAGGATGTAGCTATTATTATTGAATAGTGATCCTTGTAAATACTTGTGTTACATTGGATGTGTGGTTGAATTGTTTTCACTAGAAAATTGATTCATTACTAGGACGTGAATGTTGTTTCAATAAAACATAAAAGAAAACGCATCACTGATTCACCCCTATCCCTCTCAAGGTTATAATCGTCCATACTAGGAACTTTCGATTGGCATTAAAGCATAGGTTCGCCTTCACATATTTTTTATCAATGAATAATTTGAATTGTGTGAAAAGTAAAGATATTTAATTCATTGATGAGATGAATAATAATATCTTGAAAGATAGAATGTTGCCTTATCTTATGTCAATTCTATATGATGTTCATGAATCTTCAACATATTGGTTTCCTCATATTTATTTTGAAACATCTGTTATATCTATTCCTATGAAAATTTATAGAATGATGTATGAACCTATATTTCTATATAATAAACAATTTAAGAAGGTGAATTCTAAATTTTGAATGGTGTCGAAACAACCAAAGGTATATGTGATAAACTTAAAAACATATATGAACACAACAAAAAAGCGATGATGTTAATGTTACGTATACAGAAATTGAAATATAAAGATTTAATGATGGGTGGGAATGAATCAATGGGTGATTTCATTAATTAAGTAAATGTAATTATTTTTATTATAATATTTCATTGTGAAATAATAGATGATTCTTCAGTTGTTGAAAATATTTTTAAAATCCATCCTGAGAGGTTTTATTTAAATGACTTTTACTATAATACATAGATCGTAAATATCTATCTTTGTATAATTTTCATAGACATGTCATTATTGTTGAATTAAGATGTGACAAATATATGAAACTAAAGGTATTGTTTGATAGGTAAAAGTTTTACACATTAACAATGGAAGAAATGAAAAATAATATTCTTATTGAAGAAGATACTAGTGATTCTATCAATGAAAGTGTGTTTTATAAAAATCATGACAATACATTATTGTTGTTTTTAATTATGTTAAAATGGGTTCATGGAAATACAAAGGGATACATCAATTGAAATATTTTGAATTTGGAGCAGTTGGGCACTTTGTGGAATATTTTCCTCAATGATAGAATGAAGATTATATTAATAAATTTTAAACAAATTTATGAATATTGTGAAAGTAATAGTGTGATAATATTGAAATTTACAATATAGGGAAGGAACATAAATTATTAAATTAAAAAATAAGGAGATTCTTATCAACAAAAAAATGATAAGGTAGTAAGGATGAATGAAACAAATAATTGAGTATATTATTGGGAATACTTATATTGTCACAGTAAATGATTAATACATAAGAATAATTAGTTAAGAAGAATAATAAACCCATCTTTAATATCATTTTAAATAGAGTTGAAATAATGTCTAAAAAATATTCGAAGTCCAAAAATCGAATATTTTGGAAGATGAATTTTCCATAACATGAAATTATGAATGTTTTATTGATGATACAGAAACGATGGTAAAATAGAATAATTTTCTAAAGAATTATCATCAAGAATTAAAAAATCATAATTCGTATCTAGAGGTGATGATGATGGAAGAAGAAGAAGAACTATAACATATCAATGAAAAACATTACAATGATGAATAGATAAATAAATGTTTCGAAAACAATATTTTTGAATTTGGAGAAGGTTCTCAAAATGATAAACTTGACAAGGATAAATATAAGTTACCTTTATAAGTTTTAGAATAATTATGGAATTGGTTTTGAAAATAAAAATGTAGGGAAAGGAATGTATGTATCCAGGTGCAACAAAGATAATAAATTAAAATATTGATGGAATACTATATCAAAAAATGTGTTGAAACAATGTGATTCTATAATGTTTTCAAATACATCTATATTTGATAATGATGAAAGAATAATAAGATTAATTATATTTGTAGAACGAATGATGATGGGTTTGAAAAGAAATACATGAGTGTTTCTAAGATGTGTATTCAAAATACTGAGAAATATGAATGATTCGGGGAAAATAATCATTATTTGGGTATTGTTATTATTGTGTTGGATTCATCCATATGATAAATACGTGGTTGTTTAACCCAAAGTTGTACTATTATTCCACATTTTAAGAAAGGAAAAGTTTGAGGGGGTGACAATTACCTCAATATAAGTATATTTGGAAGGTCGGTTTGAAGAATCCCGAGAAAGGTGGGGTAGAAATTGAAAATAGGATCCATTATTTAGAACCAATTTTAGAGAAAACATGGATATCGTTGACACCATCCACAATGATTTTTTTAATTGACATAACAAATAATTCTTATCAATTCTCCAATGCTAAAGATGATAATATAAAAGAATGATTTAAAAGCTCTTGTTGATGAAACTGAATTGAATGAAAAAAAGTGAACAACATTGGATTCTTGATAGTATTATTTATTCCAATATGTTAGGATATTTCAAATATTCAAGAATGTAAAATAATTTAATTAAGGTATAATTAAATTTTAAAATGATAAATCATTGAAAATTAATGGTTTTGGGTCATCCATCATTGGGAATGAAAAAATTAAATCTAATAATTATTAATATGTTGATTGGAAAAAACGTAATTTCATACCTATTTAACAGATTTTTGATAAGGGTAACAAAATTATCATTAAAAAATAAGGTTTTCTGTAAATAGTGATAATGATAGATAAATTTCAATAAGAGGCCAATATAAAAAATAATTTTTGTTTCATATTGTGGGAAAAAATCATTATAAATGATTATGGTAGAGTAAATTAAATTTTGGCACAAAATGATGGGAATCATGTTTCAAAGAAACATGAGAATGTTATCATAAAGTGATTGTGTATGATACATTTCCTTATTTTCTATGATTAAGATATTTGTGTTTCATTGTTTTTATGAATGAAATTATTACCAATGTTGTGCGTAAGAAGGTTGTGATTCTTTCAAGACAACACTTGTAGATGTTTCATCTGATATATGCCGAACAATGAGAAATGTATCAGCAAATAGAGATATATACTTCATAAAATTCTTTTATGATTTTTTTTCATTACTTATGTTATGTATATGAGACATAAGTGAGATTCATTGATATTATTTAAAATTTTTAGAAGGAATTCTAAGAAAAAATGTGAGTATTTAATAAAAAAGGTGAGAATAGATAATGGTGTTGAATACAGTAGTGATGAATTCAAATTTTATATTCAGAATATTGAAATTATGAATTAGTATAGCTCCCCATACACTCTTTAATAAAATAAGGTTGCTTCAATAATCACTATAATAATTGTGGAAATATGAATAACTATGGAACATGATCAAAAAATTTATCTTTTTTTATACAAGCCATGGGTAAGTATGTTTATATCCATTAACATTTTTTATATAGTCCACAATCAGATATGACACCATATGAGTTATTCTATGAAAAAAACCATGTTTGAAAGAGTTTTTATTTTTCAGGATTCTATGCATTATAAATAATAATGGTGTAAACTATGGAATGATTGAGAAAAAATGTGTAGATGAGAGAATTCGTGTATATGATCCATAAGTATAAGGATATATATTTTCTAGAAAATAAACTAGACTAATTTTTATTCAGTTAATGTGAATCTAATTGAATATGTACGATAGATAATCATACTCTGGAAGATGATAAAGATGAGATACATTATTTTGAAAACAACTATGATATAGATACAGATGAATTTATTCCTAATCAAGAAGAATAATATCATTCATCCATTTTGAGTGATGAAGAAAATATTCTAAAATATCATCCTAGGATGAGGAGCAAGTTGAATATTACAATATAATTGGGGATCAACATCCATAGGCTTAAATTATAAGAATAAAAAATGCTATGAAACATAATTATTTGTATTCAAAAGATGATTCAAATGATGTGAAACACTATTTTGAGTATCTAGAATCGGTTCATGCCATGAATGTAGATTTGGATGAAAATAAAATGAATAATACTTTGGACTCTCTAACAATGATAGAAAAAATAGTATTGGAACAAATTGGTTTTTCTGAATCATGCTAAATGATGAAGGTGGAGTGATAAGAAACATAACATGATTTTTTTTGCAAAGGGTATTCACAAATATAAGGTATTAACTTTGAATAAACCATTGCTCAAATGGAATACTTGAAACAATTATAATTTTTCTTTTTTTTCTTCACAACAAGGAAACAAGATCATTCAAATAGATGTTAAATCATTATTCATAAATAGTGATCTTATTGAAGATCGTTACATTGATCATCCATGTGGATTTATTGTAAGGAAATATGAATTTTTTTGTAGATTGAATAATTATATTTATTTCATAAAACATCTCTAATGGAATTGTGTTCCAAATTAGACACATGATTATGAAAAATGAACTTGAATAAGGGAAGAGTGGATAAAAATCATTACATCATATAAATTCAAGATTATTCAATTTTAGATATTGTTAATATTAATGAAATTAATTAGTGATTGGAATGTTGAATGATGTTATGAAATATTTTTTGAAGTGATGAATAAGGTATTTAAAATGACTATAATGGGGGAAATGAAATAATTTATTAGGTTATAAATACATTAAAGGAATGAATATATTTTTCATTATCAAGATTTTTATTCTATGTAACTTATTAAGTTGTTTGGAATGGAAAACTAAAAACCTATTTCAAACCAATTTTAGTGCGAACAAAGTTGAAATATGGTGGAAAAGGTAAACAATCCAATCATAAAGAGTTTAGAAAGTTGATTAGAATTATGTTGTATTTTACTACATCAATAACTGACAATGCTTATATTATTCACTTATGTGTATGATTTCAGAGATCTCAAAATAATAACAATTATTTACTAGAAAAATTATTCCTAGATACATTAAAGGAACAACCGAATACAGAATTAGGTATGGAAGCTCATATAGTAATGTCTTATTTGGTTATTCATATGCTATTTGGGTAGGAAATGATGATGATAGAATATCCACATATGGTGGAGTTTTCATTATTAAAAATAATAGTATTTTTGGCATTAAAATATATAGAATTCTGAAACACATAGTATAGATGACACAATGTATGTTTCATCCACTCATTTCAGTACTCAACTTATATGGATGAGAAATTAATTTGATGATTTACATGATAAAGTAATGTATCCGTTATGATTGGGCTGCAGCAATCAATGAACAAAAAATTGGAACAGGAATCCAATTCAACATTATTATTCAAAACATATTGATATCAAATTTCATTTTATCAATGATCATGTGGAGATTAATGAATTGAAGGTGGTGTATATTCCAACATTGTAAAAAGTTACTAACATTATCCAAAAAACATTAATAAATGAATCATTTTCTAAAGTGAGGATGAACATGGGTGTTAGACCTCTATGTCATTAAGGATGAGGTATGTATTTTTATCCCCTCTCTCATCCATCATTTCAATAGTGTTGTAAATTGGAATAATGGATTTGTTTCCTAAATCTATCCATTATACACATGTAAAAAGTGGGATTTATGTGTAATCTATGAATTATTCATTTTTTTAGTGTGATATTATAAAAAAATTATGTATTCGATATGCTAAATTAAATTTTTTTATATTCAATGAAGGATAAAGAAATTTTGGATTTGAGGATGAGATGAGTAATGAAAAAGAAAACGAAAAAATGGTTTCAATAATCGCTATTTTTTGACAACATGGTTTTTTGTAAATGATTCAATTTTCCTACAATGAGTAAGATAGTGTATGATTACATTTTTTGATAAGTAATCTATATCATGGAGATACAATGTTTATTTATTTATGTTGATTGGTGGACAAAAAAGGGGATGTTCTTAGGTCAATACTGATGATTTAGGGGGTTTTTTCCAAATCGTTTATTTTTTTTAAAAAAAATTTAGATGAATAGAAAAACACCTCACTTTTTATTTGGTTGAAATCATAATGGATTTTTTTCAAATTAATCACACTATTTTTTAAAGAATAATTATAATCCCCTTTTCCATCATATTAAGAAGAAGTAGAATGGTAGATAAGGTTTTTATTGGACTCACCATTTGTCAAGAATGAAAAAGAAAACATTATGCTAGAAGTAAATGTTCCTCAAATTATCATTGGACAGATGTTGAAAGGGTGACATTTTGATGAAGTATTAAAGACATCATAACTATGATAGAATTGAAATGTAACGATTTTTTATTTTTAGTTTACATAAATCATATGTTGATTTTAAAAAATATGATTCATGATATATGGATGAATATATAAAAGGAGGAGTTCCCAATAATACAAAGATTTATCATATTTGGATATAAGAGAGGTAAAATATTTTTCTGATTGAAAAAGAATTGTACTCATAATAATAATACAATGAAACTGAAGCATCTTATCAACCATTATATGCATTAAAAATTTTCATAAAAAATGGATCATTCCAGAAATGATTATATTCATAATGATAGTACATAGAATGAACATACAATGGAAAATCGTCCTCATGATGAGTTAGGTGGTTGATTGAATTATCGAAAGAAGAGATTCATAAAACCATATTTGTTTATGTTAAATCATTACATGGGTCTAGAGAATAGGAAAAGTTTACTTTTTTCCCAACTGTTTAAAGAGAAAAGGTGAATATGTTAAACTGAATTGATAACATATTTTTCCGAGTATTTTATCATAGGGGAGATCAATTCAGAAATAAATTGTTTTTTCAATTTCATCATTGTTTTATTTTAAATCAGAAACATTGCAAATTTTTTAAGAAATAGTAATAAAATAATTGGACTCATGGATTGAAATCAGACATGAAATTGAAATGAATGTCTAACAAAGAGCTGATGTTTTTTCAAAAGATTAGATAATAAATTAAGAAGTGTTGTAGAATTCCGTATTTAATGATGATATTAGGAAATTTAGATGAAGGTGAATTTGATTAAGTTTTAATTTTTTTGGGATTCCCACCGATTAAAATTTAGTGTCACCTATAATGAGTGAAAAGTATATTATAAATTTTGGATGAGAAATTTATTATTAATGATAGAGAATATAATAGTTTTAGAAAGAAGAAGACGGTACCAAAATCAAATATGTTGAAGATTTGTTTAAGGATAAAATGGAATTAGAAGTGAAAATATAAAAAAATTGTATTTAGAAGATTATCATAATCATTGTTTATCATTTTTAGCTGGTCATCATATTTTACTAGTTAATTGAATATAGATGATCATCAAATCAGGTAGGATTAATTTGAACCAAATTTCTATACTTGGATTTCTAGACTAAGGATGAAGGATAATTATATTAGTGGAGACTAATATATATCTTATTCTATTGATGTTATATTTATTTTATTGGTGTGAATTGTTCAATGATGTATCTTACTGAGAAGAATACTTTTAGGAGAATTGTACTTGGAGGGATCATAGTAGGAAAATAAGACTCTGTTTTTCATTATCAAATTCAAATAATTTCATAATGTATTATGGCTAATTAATATTTTAGGTGTTCTTAATTGAAAATATTTTTTAATCGAAAAGAAGTGCAAGTGTCATGAGTTATTAAAAAACATTATTCTGCCATATTTGTGTTAATAGGATACCCATGAACTATTAGAATTGTTTATATAATGCTACATGAGTGAAATGAAATAGCATACTCATTTTAATCCATGAATTGTTTTTAATGGATTGTGTGGTATTGTTTCCCTTACAAACATTAATATTCACAGATATATTTATATTGAATAATGATTATTCTATATACTTGTGTTATTTTATATGTGTAGTTGAATTTATTTTATTATAAAATTGTCTCTTTATCAAGAGGAGAATGTTTTTTCAAGGAAACATAACAGAAAAATAATCATTTATTCACCCCTCACCATCATAGTGAAATAATAATTATTACATGGAACAATTATTGAGGATATAATAGTCATTATGCTTCCAAATAAATGTGGTTTACGGATGTTTTGTCCTTCAAAAGATAGTGTTGATCCCCCTCCCCCATAGTAACATTATTATTATATTTAATCTTCATATTAATTTTCATGTAATTTATTATCATTAAATTTTTAATAATTTAATTATTTTAATATTCATAGTATATTTTATTTATTTACTTTTCTACAATGGATGATGAAATCCACCGTAAATAATTATTTATTATGAATATTCTATTTCCTAGTATAAGTAATTATAGTGATGTATTTGTTATAAATTATATAATTCAAAAAAATAAATTTATTTCAGAATAAGGTTTGAATTCATCCCATTTTAGAATTATTGAAGTATATATTGGATGAGGTTTATATTTCATAATTATATATTCTCTATTGAATTAGAAATATGTGCACAAAACTAATTGTGTATTTCAAGTGGGATGGAATGACTAGGGAAGGTGGTGAATATGTCTCTCATTTCTTAATTTGTTAACATGATTTTATTGAAAGATTGAAGTCTAAGGGGATGTTACCACCATTACCCATACTAAAATGGAAATTGGACAACATTACTATAGGCTATATCGTTGGACATCATTAAATATATAAAATACATCTTTCTATATAGGTTATATTTGATTTCCTTACGATGTCAGCAAAATTATTTACTATTAGATAGGATTTCCCTTTTGATAAGAATGTCGTGATATATATATAGGATGTGCTAGGATTTCATGGAGCTCTAAATTCTATTATATGTTATCAGGATATGAGGATTAACTCAATGTTATGTGGAAGACTTCTATAGGCTATGGATACAGAGTTCTGTTTCAGCACTTCTTATCATTATCCAAAAGACAATTAGTCTTAGAGTAAAATGTAAACTCTATACATCATGTTGATAGTCGACTCTATGGATTTCAATGGTGGTTGGGATCAACACCTACATTGGGTGGGATTTTAATACAATATTCAGTTTCACTCATATTTTGAGATGGCTACTTATGAATCTCTCTATGGAGAGAAGAGAAGAACTAAAACATTGTAGGATGAAGTTGGAAAAAAACTACTATTACGACCTGATCGTTTTGATAAAAGGGAAGAAAAGTTTAGATCTATTTAATAGCACATAAGATCAGCATAGTAATGGGAAATATTTTATTCTAAAAACCGAAGAAATGGCCTAAAGTTTGATGTGGAAGACAAGGTGTTACAATTAATATCTCCATATAAGAGATTAATGTTATTTGGAAATAAGGGAAAGCTGATACCTATGAATATTTTTCCTTTTAAAATTATAGATTATGTTTTGAATATATCTTACAAATTTTTTCTTCAACTAGATCTCTATAATGTTTATGATGAGTTCCATACATATTTCTTTAGAAACTATATTCATAATAAAATAGATGAACTAATGTCAGAAGTCATACCACTAGAGTAATATATTTCTTGTTAATAAAAATCGATATAGATTTTGCATCGTATAGAATAATTACTACAAAAACGACCACTCTATTGGGTAATTTTTTATGCTAGAAAAAAATATTTGAGGAAGATAAGATAGAACGTGAGGATGTGAAGAGGTAGATGTATTATCATCTATATGTTTCCAAAAGACCAATTTCATGGGAGAAATTAAATTAGAGGGGGAAAATGTAATAAAAAATGTTTTCATACAATATTTTCCATATATAATTTTATTTCATTAATAGTTTTAAATTATTATAATCCTGAGTTTAAGAGAACCATGATATACCCTTGGTATAACATAACTAATTTAACATAGCTACTAGTATAAAAAGAAATAAATACAACTAACTTATGAAAATCTATGGTGATGAAATTCCATAATAATTATATATAAAAATTAGTGATCCATTATATATATGAATTTTTATGTTAATATATTGAATAAATTAATAGTAATAAATTATATTAATGAAATATTAATTTTATATAAATAATAATTATTTTTGATAATCAAACAATTTTTATTTTTGTTATATGTTATGAATAAAGCTTATTTGATATATAAAAACATATATTTTCAAAAGGGTAATTTTCCACCATTTAATGGTGAAGCACTATTGAATTAATATTTTGACACAGTAATAATTTATATAAGACAACATTAACATGTTATTTCGAATTAGTATATAAAAATTACTTTATATTAAATTTTATATTAATTTGATAACTTTAAAATTTGATGAATAGTTAAAATACAGTAAATTATATTTCAAAACATCTTTTTTGTTGGAATAATTTATATGGTTAAATTAATCTACTGAATGGTTTTAATGTATAAATTGAATACATTGTTATTATAAAATATAATTTATATCATTAGAATTATTTTTAAATTTAATTCAAATGTAAAACCATTCATTCATTTGCAATGTTCTAGCTTTAAAAACATGTACTCTCATTCCATAAAATGTATTAATATTAATTTAATTACTAAAAACTAGGTGTTTTGAATTTTGAAAAATGGTTTTTATATTTGGAATAAATTTCTCCAAATTATGTAAATATAATTATTTTATGTTTGGACATTATAAATAGTAGCTTCACTAATTTTAATGATTATGGTAAAAGGGTAAATATATTTATTAACAGTAAAAATGCTATTATAATGTTACCCTAACACTTTTTTTAATGTCATTGGATTATTTTTTATCATCTTAAATCATTATGGGTTATAAATAGTGTCCACTGGAAATCATTTGGATGAAATTTGAATATTTAATTTTTTTAATGAATTGTTGAATATGTGTCACTCAAATTTTAAAAAATAAATCAATTTTATATAAGTTTCTATAGATCATAAATATAATTATAAATAAAAAATTTAATTTAAATATATATTTACTTATCATAGTAATTTATTTTTAATTTTTAGAAAATAAATAATTAAGTTAATGTATTATACATTGATGGGGTAAAAATGAATTTATTGATGACAAATCAATAATTTTTTTATTTAAATAGTAAAAACCATCAAAAGGCACCAAACTATGAAAAAATATAATTTTTTGATTATATATTGACAATAACTGTCTGAGGTATGAGTAAATGTCCATTTGGAGCCATATAAAATATATCTTGTCACTTATATTATTTTATTTAAAGTGGTGTTAAAGCTGTCACACTCATAATTTAATAAGTATAACATTTTAAATGTTGTATTTTCCATAAATAAATTTTACTATTTTTTACCAAATATAGATGATTTTTTTTACCATGGAATATTTTTTCTAATTTTTATTCAAGATAATATTTTTACTAAATAACTACCCAGAAATTGATGTAATAATTATTTTATTAATATAGATAAGATGTAAATGTCAGTATAAATAGTAAAATAAATATAATCTTGAATAATTAATATGAATAAAGTCTTTTATATATTATAATTACCTCATTGGAATATAATAAATAGTTGGTTACAAGTTAATATTTAATCTTAATATTTTATAAAATCAACGAATTGAATAGTGTCAAAATTGACGGCATTGATTGTATATCAAAACAGTGGAGTATTGAATTATCTAAAAAATATATATCTTTAAAATATATAATAATAGTATAATGGAGTGAAATTTTATAAGGAATATATTTATGGTCTAATTGACATCAAAAAAGTAAATATTTTACACTTTCAATATTGATATATTTTATACCCTACTTAAAGATTAAATATATTAACTAAGAGATATTTAAAATAATGAGGTATAAATTGATATCAAAACCATTATAAAAAATATTGGTTGATGATTTTACAAAACGATATCAACTCATCATTTATATTGGTACATTTTAGAGGATTTTTATTGGGTTTCATTTCATTATAAATTAATATTTCTGGAGTTCCAAAAAGTAACCATCACCTCAATTATAAAATTGAACCACCTCGCCAACCTATTCACATTAATTTGAGCCTTCTAGATTTCCAATAACATTCTAATTTCAATGATAATATTTAATTCTAACATTCTATAGGTTCTACGCTTCTTCAATGTCCAACTATAGTGCTTTAAAGAAATATTTAGCAGAAACATATCAAAGAACATGTAATCTAATCTACCGATTCCTTCAAACTTATTTCATATGGAACTACATATTCCTAATTTGTGTCATTATAATTTATTAAATACATTATCACTTATATAACTATATTTCATTATTATTATATATAAAAATGTTCAACATTCTAGAAATCAAAAAAAAATGATGTCACTATGTGTTTGTATGTATGGTGTTCCGTCGCCACACCACAGTGTAATCTGTTTTCACCACAACATAGCTTTTTTGGGTACAATTATGTAAATAATAACAATAAGTGATTATTATGACATGATATTGAGTCTGAAATGTTATTCTCAATTCATTTCAATATCATTCATCAATTATGGGATTGATATCATCACTTATGTGTATGTATTTCCTATTGTCATTGCAATGTGATGTGATCAAATCTATGTGGCCTTAATTAATGAATTATTATTTAAATTTATATAATGAGTAAATTTTATATATATAATTTTAATTTCATTATTTAATTTTATAAATATAACATTTGTAATAGAAACATAATTTTTTTGACAAAACATGCATAAGATCATAATGCAACTAATATCTAAATAACTAGTAACAATGAAGTGATATTATCAAATATATGATAAAATTATCATATATTATATCACAATTCATATCTATAGGTAATGCTGATGGAAGAAGAATATGAAATATAACTTATCAATGAAAAACATTACAACGATGAATTGATAAATAAATGTTTCGAAAACAATATTTTTGAATTTGTTGAAGGTTCTCAAAATGATAAACATGACAAGGATAAATATAAGTTACCTTTATAAGGTTTATAAGAATTATGGAATTGGTTTTGTAAAAAAAAATGTAGGTAACGGCATGTTTGTATCCAGGTGAAACATAGATAATAAATTAAAAGATTGATGGAATATTATGTCCAATAATGTGTTGAAACAATGTGGTTCTATAATGTTTTCAAATACATCTATATATGATAATGATGAATGAATAATAAGATAAATTTGATCCGTAGCACAAATAATGATGGGATTGAAAAGAAATACATGATTGTTTCTAAGAAATTTATTCAAAATACCAAGAAGTATGGACGTTTCGGTGAAAATTTTCATTATTTGGGTATTGTTATTATTGTGTTAGATTCATACATTTGATAAATATGTTGTTTTTAACACAAATTTGTACAATTATTCCATTATTTAAGAAAGGAAAAGGTTGAGGGGGAGGCAATTACCACAATAGAAGTATACTCAGATGGTCGGTTTGAAGAAACTCGAGAATGGTGGGGTAGAAATTGAAAATAGGATCCATTATTTGGAAAAAAAATTAGAAAAATCGTAGATATCATGGACACCGTCCAAAATGATTTTTTTACCGACATAAAAAATAATTCATATCATTTCTACAATGCTGAAGTTGATGAAATAAATCAATGATGTAAAATCTCTTGTTGATGAAACTTAATTGAATGAAAACAAGTGAACAACATTGGATTATTGATAGTGTTAGTTCTTAAAATATGATAGGATATTTCAAATATTCAAGAATGTAAAATATTTTAATTAATGTATAATTACATTTTGAAATGAAAAATCATTGAAAATTAATGGTGTTAGGTCATCCATCATTGGGAATGAAAAAATTAAACCTAATAATTATTAATACGTTGATGGGAAAAAAACATAATTTCCTAAATATTTAACAGTTTTGTGATAAGGGTAACAAAATTATCATCAAAAAATAATGTTCTTTGTAAATAGTGATAATGATAGAGAAAAATCAATAAGAGGCCAATATAAAAAATATAATTTGTTTTAGATTGTGGGAAAAAATCTATATAAATGATTATGGTAGAGTAAATTAAATATTAGCATCAAATTATGGGAATAATGTTTTAAAGAAACATGAGAAAGTTATCTTAAAGTGATCATGTATGCTATATTTCCTTATTTTCTAAGATTAAGAGATTGGTGTTTCACTGTTTTTCAGAATGAAATTATTACCAATGTTGTGCATAAGAAAGTTGTGATTCTTTCATGACAACACTTGTAGATGTTTCATTCTGATATATGCGGGACAATGGGAAAAGTATCAACAAATAGAGATATGTACTTCATCAAATTCTTTTATGATTTTTCTTTCATTACATTTATTTATATGAGACATAAATGAAATTCATTGAAATTATATAATAGTTTTAGAAGGAATGCTGAGAAAAATGTGAGTATTTAGTAAACAAGGTGAGAATAGATAATGGTGGTGAATACAATAGTGATGAATTCAAATGTTATATTCGGAATATTGAAATTATGAATTAGTATATCTCCCCATACAATCTTTAATAAAATAAGGTTGCTGCAATAATGATTATAATCATGATGGATATATGAATACCTATGGAAGTTGAACACATAATTTCTCTTTTATTGATACAAGCCATGTGTAATTTTGTTTATATCCATAACCATTTTTTATATAGGACACAATCAGATATGACACCATATGAATTACTCTAGGAAAAAATCCATGATTGAATCACTTTTTATTTTTCTGTATTCTATTCATTATAAATAATAATTGTTTAAACTATAGAATTATTGAGCAAAAATGTAAAGATGAGAGCATTCATGAATATGATCCAGAAGTATGAGGATATATATTTTCTAGAAAATAAAATAGAATAGTTTTTTATTCAGTTTATGTGAATCTAATTGAATATGTAAGAAAGATAATCATACTCAGGACGATGAGAAAGATGAGATACATTGTTTTAAAAATGACTATGATATAGATATAGATGACTATATTCCTAATAAAGATGAAGAATATCATTGATACTTTTCGAGTGATGAAGCATATATTCTAAAATCTTATACAAGGATGAAAAGTAAGTTAAATATTTTAATACAATTGGGGATCAACATCCATAGGCTTAAATTATAAGAATAAAAAATGCTATGACACATAATTATTTGTATTCAAAAAATGATTCAAATGACTTGAAACACTATTTTGAGTATCTAGAATAAATTCATTCAATGAATGTAGTTTTGGATGAAAATAAAATGAATAATACTTTCGACATTGTAACAAAGATAGAAAAAAATAGTATAGGAACAAATTGGTTTCTCTGAAATACGCTAAATGATGAAGTTGGAGTGGTAATAAACATAACATGATTTTTTTGCAAAGGGTGTTCACAAATATAAGGTATTCACATTAATTAAAACACTGCATATATGGAATACTTGAACCGGTTACAATTTTTCTTTTCTTTCTTCACAACAAGGCACCAAGATCATTCATAAGGATGTCAAATAATTATTCATAAATAGTGATCTTGTTGAATATGTTTACATTGATCATCCATGTGGATTTATTGTAAGGGAATATGAAATATATTTTGGTAGATTGAGTAATGATTTTTATTTCATAAAACATATCTAATGGAATTGTGTTCCAAATTAGACACATCATTAAGGAAAATGAACATAAATAAAGGAAGAGAGGATAAAAATCTTTACATCAGGTAAATTAATGATTATTCAATTTTTAAAATTATTAATATTGATAAAATTACATAGTGATTGGAATGTTGAATGATGTTATGAAATATTTTCTAAAGAGATGAATAAGGTATTTAAAATGTCTATGATGGGGTAAATTAAATAATTTCTTATGTTATAAATACATTAAAGAAAAAAAAATTCATTTTTCATTATCATGATTTTTATTCTAAGGAACATATTAAGTGGTTTGGAATGGATAACTGAAAACCTATTTCCACACAAATTTTAGAGCTAACATTAATATGGTGGATAAGTTAAACAATTCGATCGTAAAGAGTTTATAATATTTATTAGAATTTGATTGTGTTTTACTGCATCAATAACTAACAATGATTATATTATTCACTTATGTTTATGATTTCAGAAAGATAAAAAATAATAGCAATTATTTACTAGAAAAATTATTCCTAGATATAGTAAAGGCATAAAAGAATATAGAATCTGATATGGAAGCTCATATAAAAATGTCTTATTTGGGTATTCAGATGCTATTTGGGTAGGAAATTATGATGATAGAATATTCACATATGGTGGAGTTTTCTTTATTGAAAATAATTGTATTTTTTGGAATTCAAATATATTGAATTCAGAAAATCATAGTATGGATGACATGATGTCTGTTTCTTCCACTCATTTCTATACTCAACTTATGTGGATGATAAATCAATTTGATGATTTACATGATAATGTAATGTACCCCTTACAATTGGGTTGTGACAATCAATGAACAATAAATTAGACCAGGAATCCAATTCAACATTATTATTCAAAACATATTGATATCAAATTTCATTTTATCAATGATTATGAGGAGATTAATGAATTGAAGGTGGAGTATGTTCCAACATTTGAAAAAGTTACTAACATTATCCAAAAAACATTAATAAATGAATCATTTTCTAAAGTGAGGATGAACTTTGGTGTTAGACCTCAATGTCATTATGGTTGAGGTATGTATTTTTATCCCCTCTCTCATCCATCATTTGGAGAGTGTTGTAAATTGGAATAATGGATTTGTTTCCTAAATCTATCCATTATACACATGTAAAAAGGGGGATTTATGTGTAATCTATGAATTAATCATATTTTTGAGTGTGATATTATAAAAATTTTATGGATTTGATAGAGTAAATTAAATTTCATTATATTCAACTAAGGATACAAAATTTTTGGATTTGACAATGAGATGAGTAATGAAAAAGAAAAAGGAAAAATGGTTTGAATAATACTATTTTTTGACAACATTGTTTTGTTGTAAATGAGTCATGTTTCTTACAATGAGTTAGATAGTGTATGATTAAAATTTTTGATATGTAATATATTTCATGGGGATAAAATTTATAGTGATTTATGAATATTAGTGGACAAAAAAATAAAAAGGGTGATATTTTTAGCTCAATACTAACGATTTAGGTGGGTTTTTAAAAATGGTTTATTTTTTTCCAAAATAATTTAAGATGAATAGAAAATCACCTCACTTTTTTTGTTGAAATCATAATAGATTTCTGTCAAATAAATCAAACTATTGTTTAAAAAATAATTAGACTCCCACTTTCCATCATATCAAGAAGAAGTAGAATGGTAGAAAAGGTTTTGATCGGACTCACCATTTGTCCAGAATAAAAGAGAAAACATCATGCTAGAAGTAAATGTTCATTAAATTAATATTGGACCGATGTTGAATGGGTGACATTTTAATGAAGTATTAAAGACATTATAGCTATGATAGAATTGAAATGTGACAATTTTTTTATTTTTAGTTCACATAAAACATATGTTGATTTTAAAAAATATGAATCATGATATATGGAAGAATATATAAAAGGATGGGTTCCCAGTAATACCCAGATTTATAATATCTGGATAGAATAGAGGTAAAATATTTTTCTGATTGAGAAAGAATTACACTCAAGATAATCATACAATAAAACTGTAGCTTCTGAACATCCATTATATGCATAAAAAACTTTCATTAAAAAAATGGATCTTTCCCAGAAATGATTATATTCAGAATGATAGTACAAAACATGAACATACAATGGACAATCATCCTCATGATGAGCTAGAAGATTGATTGAATTATTGAATGAATAGATTGATAAAATCATATTTTTTTATGTTAACTCTTTATATGGGACTATAGAATATGAAAAGTATATTTTTTCCAAACTATGTAAATAGGAAAGGTGAATATGTTAAACAGAATTTAAAATAGATTTTTCCGAGTATTCAATCATAGGGGAGCTCAATTCAATATATAAATTGTTTTTTTTAATTTCATCATTGTTTTATTTTAAAACAAAACATGGAACTTTTTGAAGAAATAAGAATCATATAATTGGACTCATGGATTGAAATCAGACATGAAATTGAAACAAATGTCTAACAAAGAGCATATGTTTTTTAGAAGATTAGAGAAAAATTAAGAAGTGTTGCGGAATTCTATATTTAATGATGATATTAGGGGAAATATAGATTGAGGTGAATTTTATTATGTTTTAATGTTTTTATAATTCCCACTGATTGAAATTCAGTTTCAATTATAATGGGTAAAAAGTATGTTATAATTTTTGGATGAGAAATTTATTATTAATGATAGAGAATATTATAGTTTTAGAGAGAATAAGACGGTACCAAATTCACCTATTTGAATATTTTTTAAGGATAAAAGGTAATTAGTAGTGAAAAGATAACAAAATTGTATTTATAAGACTATCATAATCATAATTTATCTTGTTTAGATGGTTATCATATTTTACTAGTCAATTGAATATGGCTGATCATCAAATCAGTCAGGATTAATTTGAACCAGTTTTCAATAATGGGATTTCTAGACTAAGGATGAAAGAGAATTATATTATTGGAGAGTAATATATATCTTATTCTATTGACGTTATATTTACTTTATTGGTGTGAATTTTTCCTTGAAGTATCTTACTAAGAAGAATCATTTTAGGAGAATCGTACTAGGGGGAATCTGAGTTCGAAAATCCGACTCGGTCTTTCCTTAACAAATTCAAATAAGTTCATAATTTATTATGGATAAGAAATATTTTAGTTGTTTTAAATTGAAAAAAAAAATTTGAATCAAAAACATGTACAAGTGTCATGCGTTATTACAAAAATATTATTTTACCATATTTGTGTTAATAGGATAAACATGAACTATTAGAATTGTTTATATAATGATACATGAGTGAAATGAAATAATATACTCTTTGTAATCCAAGAATTGTTTTATAATGGATTGTGTGGTATTGTTTCCCTTACAAGCATTTAAATACACATAGGTATTTATATTGAATAATGAATCTTCTGAATACTTGTGTTATTTTATATGTGTAGTTGAATTGATTTTAGTATAGAATTGACTCTTTACCAGGAGGAGAATGTTTTTTCAAGGAAACATAACATATAAATAATCATTTATTCACTCCTCCCCGTCATAATGAAAAAATAATTATTACAAGGCACCTTTATTGAGGATATAATAGTCTTTATTCTTCCAAATAAATTTGTATTACAGATGGTGTGTCCTCCTAAAGATAGTGTTGATCCCCCTCCCCCATAATATCATTATTATTATATTTAATCTTTATATTAATTGTGATGTAATTTATTATCATTAATTTTTTAATGATTTAATTATTTTAATATTTATAGTATATTTTATGTATTTACTTTTCTACAATGGATGATGAAATTCACCGTAAATAATTATTTATTATGAATATTTTATTTCCTAGTAGAATTATTTAGAGTGATGCATTTTGCATAAATTTTATAATTCAAAAAAATAAATTTATTTCAAACTATTTATAATGCACACATCCTTAAAACTTCTATTTATTATTATCTTTTATGTAATTATGTATTTGTGGATTATTACATCAAAAATAACTTTTCTATGTGGAATTATATCATAAATAACCCGTAAAATTCACCAATGTATTTTGAGGTCTATAGAAGTAGATGATGTGGAATGTTTATCAATGACATCACATCATATATGACTGGTTTGATTATGTGTGATGACTATTAAGAGGGATAAAAAATTAGTGTATAAATTTCTAGTTGGGTAGTTTGAAAGAGTGATGGTCATGCTTTAACCAATCATTATATCTCTGTGGTGACATATTTTCGATGTGAAATGGAGTGGTGAAGAGCTAGTTTAATGATTGTGAAATATAATGTATTGGTACTGATTGGAAGGCCAATATTCCATAAGTACATTTTAATCAATCTATAACTTATATGCTCAGATGGTTCTCAAGAAAAATCATTCAAGGTAATTCAGGAAACAATTATTAGGAATTAATTCTGTCGATTTTTTTCCCCTAATTACATTAATATATAGTAAAATAGGTCATGTGAGTGTTTTTATTCGATTTGGGAACGGAAATTTTTGTCCCTGGGGTTCTTGGGTGTGAGTATTTTTTTTTTGTTTTCAATATCCCCTAACTATAGTAATTGAACGTTATTTGTTAAGGGTTGGAAAATGAAGAGGCAGAAGGTTGGCCCCTAGAAAGTAATAATGGGGTTCCATCATGTACCTAATTACCCATAAAACATTGCAATTGCGGGCCAACCTGAGTGGTAAAGTTAAACCATAATTTTATATGCGTCCTAGGTTAACTCTCTAGTTGTATCCATGGGGGAATGGGGTTAGCACATAAAATGCAGCATAATTTTTTTAAATGAATATTTTAAAAATGAAATTTATTTTATAAAATAAATTTTCTATAAGTGGATATATTTAATTTTAAAATATATGCATAAAATATTATTAAAATGAAAAATTAGAAAAAAATTGATTTTCAAAAAATAACACATTTATTGTCATTATGTTTACATTTTAATTTATAATTAATAACTAACCAAATAAATTATATTTTGAATTTATAATACACATAATTTAATTTTTTTAAAAAAAATTATATTATCCATTACAAAAATAGTGATATAAAAAACATAAATAATATAATATAAAATATCATGGTTCAATAAAACTCAATGTTGGTATACTGCAAGATATCAATCAAATATGATTTTTTGAAATATATATATTTCATAAAATATAATGGTGTAATATTATACAAAAAATAATTGAAATTTTACCCTAAATATTCAATAGTATTATTGTAAAAATATTCTTCCAACTCCTCACATCCTCACCCTCCCATATAGGCTCATCCAAATAATGTTTTCACCAAAAAACATTGACTGGGTGACCGGCAATGATTATCATAAATTTATCCCAATAATTCCTAATATCCATTGGTGATTAATTATCAGAATGATATTTCTCTAGTTGTATGATATATGATTTTAGTAATTGTGATGGTTCAGGTATATAATTCATTTGGAGATATACATGGAACACCCCATGATCTTGAGAGTGATTTGGTTGAAGTTGAAAATTATAAGATATTTTCCCAAAATGAAAAAATATTAAAATTACCATCATTACTTAAGAATAAATTTTTAATCATTCCAACCATTATTACTTTATACCAATGTATGAATTTCTGAATACATCACTATATGGCGCAGTTTTATTATCATGTCAATGATTTTAAACATAAATTTTCAACTAAATCTATGTAGACAATATATTATTCCAAATTTCACCAAACAACTCTAAAATTTCATCTTTTCTTAGGTTCCAATATTATTAATTCTCCATGTTCATTCCACAATAATGGATTTATATGCTTTATTCCAAAGATTCAATCATATTTATAAATCCAAATTATAGAGAGAAATATAATATTTTAAGAATAGAATATTATAAGAATTTGTTGTTCATGAAAAAAATTGAAATTGAGTGACCAATAACTCATAATTTCTTGTAATGTTAAAATTGCTCACTCAATTTGAAAATATTTTGGAGAATGATACATTGTGTTTTACCCAACACTTTACAAAGAGATTTTTGGAGATTTTTGCTAAATATTTATGTAGTCGTCATATATTAATTAGAAATAATTAGATGGGATTTTAAAAGAAATCTTTAAAAAATAATTAATATATATTATTGATTTTTTGTCAATAGAGAATCATTATATCATAGAGGTGATGTGTGCTAAAATTTTAATGGTGTTTACAAACAACCCTTGTAGATTAATGGTATTTATATATTTTGGTGTGTCGAATGAAAAAATGCATTAGGATATTTTCCCATTTCAATTATTGTATCGGTATGGCTTTAAAATTCCTGTTTCTAATGAATATAATATTTTACACACTTACATATCAAGCACCATGATAAAAACACTATTACATATTTCCCATTTCTTTCCAAAAAATGTACATTATCAAATATAAATATTTATTCATCCTAGATTAATATTGTAATATAATATTTATATTCCTCCAATCGGTAATTAAATAGATATTATGTTGATTGAACACATACATGATTCAAAAAACAAATAATTCCATCAATATAATGGATAAAATCTAGAACATCTATCATCTTCTATTGAAATTCATCATTTCTTTTATGTATGATACTAATAATACCTTGAATCGATTGGTAAAAAATAATATGTGGTATATATGATAATTACCATATAATTATGACCTCAATATATATCCTCTTAATATCATGAAATAATAGATATTTTGTGAGCATCATCATTAATTAGATAGTTTGATCTTGTTATCTCAAAGTATCAACCACATTATTTCAATCCCGTCACTCTATAATTAATTTAGTTGAAATAATTGTTGATAAACTCCAAAAATTATTTCTATTCTTATTATGTTTTTTATGTGAATGTATTGTTTAAAAATTAATGCATAGTATAAAATTCATACCTTTAACATTAATGGTTTCCCCTCCATATATATAATGAAACAATTTTCTTATATAAAACTGAATCATTAATGGATTAATCATGTTATGGTATTGATTATAAATTCATTGTAACATTAATATATCTCTTTACATTTCAGAATGAATAGGTTTTCCCCAATGTGAATCATTTAACCAATTTAATACCATGTCAAGATTATCATTGAGTTTCTTCTTTATTGATTTCAATTCATGACTGGACATAAATAAAGATTAATTGAAATAGGAGAGGAATTATTTTTGAGTTATATAGATAACATAAGATCATTATTTTTATGGTATAATATGAAATTATCTATAAAATTATCATCAAACTCTTTATAAATATGAAAATCAATGATTTGGGGTTTTCCCAACGAACACTAAATGAATTACATTCAAATTTGAATCATGACACATATATTGGATGCAATTTCCATCATAAGTTCAAATATATATTCATTTTTATATATGATAAAATGTTAGTTTGGAACAAAATATTTGACTTACCTTCATTGGAAATATATATGATCCTTCTTTAGTGAATGGAAATCAATTCCTATGATAAACTCAAATTCCACATTATTAATATTTCAAATGTAATGTTATTAAAAACATCAACATTATATTGGACATTCCATATGATCATATTTAAACACATTAATAGAGAATTAGTGAATGAAATATCTTTCTTACCCACATTTTAGTAAAAAAACTATTAATGGATATATATGATGATGTTTATTCCATTCAATATTACTATCCATTTTTTCTCAGGAACTAAATTTTTATATTATATTCCACACATAAAAAAATGTCTTCTTCCTTTTGAGTCAATCTCATGGGTTTATCATTCAATATTCATATCAAGAATAAAATTGTTCCTTATCTCAAACAGGGTCTCCCCCACCAAAAAACATTGAGAACATCATTCTACAATTTTTCGACGAGTCTGACAGATTGTAAAGGGGTATGTTATTAAACATATATAATGATAACTAATTAATAATTATTATAATTTATTTCTTAAAAATAATCTTCCCATTTTTTATTTGGTAATTACTACATTATCTATCAAATTTAATGTTTAAATTATATATTTTGGTTTCAAAACAATTTTGAAAACAAAAAAATATATTTTCAGTGATAGTTACCATAGTGGGAAAACCCCAAAATCATGGGAATTGACAAATAGAATTATATTCAATGAAACATTATTTGTAATATACGTTATCCATTATCATCAGTTTTTAATTTCCACCATATTGGACTGTAACAAAAATGACTCCTAAAAGAATAATAACCCCTATGAGTTTCAATCCAAGTCTTTGGTAATATACAATTTTATGGGTTAACAATTGGGGTTAGCCCAACATTCCATTTTTGGAGATGTTAAACCTTGGATAATATGATCTAGATCAGCATCCACATGTAGTATCCATACATGGATTCAATACTAGTAAAACAATATATTCATTTTCTTAACAATAGAATAAGATGATATCTTATTCATATGACTATGCTAAGGCTTACCACTTAAGTATTCTCATCATGTTTTCTAAATGATATTTTATCCTATCCTATTATAGAAAATATAATGATACTAGATAATTATATGTAAAAATTACGTCTTTTATTGATGAATATTATGAAAATTATATAAAAAATGCACGAGGATAATAGAATTATAATTTCATGGAAAACTAGATAATTAAATATTAATTTTTGATTTTTATTCAATGTGACCAAAAATGTTTATCACACAGTGTACACATAAAAATCATACCATACAAAAAAATTCATCGTTACCTTCAGGAAGGAATCATACAGAATTTTGAGATCAGATTCTCATTAATGATAATGAAGGGATACATAAACATTAAATTTTAATTATTGTATGATAACATGAGAATGGGATTTGAATACCATTCATTTACTAAAACAGATATTTGATGTGAATGAATACAAAACAGTTGATTTTTCCTAAGAAATGCGTGATAATATAATAAAAAATTACAAAATATAAGCATATAACAAAGTAAATGTATTTAGAATTATGGAAAAAACATAAATATAGAAAATCATTTCCACAATAGTCATGTTCCATAATCCATAATATCATGGTTGATTGTATAAAATCAGCAAAACATTCATATAATGGATGAGTTCAATATAGACACTATCACACTAGAAAATGTCATGTACTAGACCATGTTCACTACCAATTATAGTATTTTATATCTTATGAGATATAAATTATTAACTAAATCATTTTATGGATACATATGTCCCACCCATTACAAAATGGCCATAATACCTATTTTTTCTAAAAGATCATAAAACATTAATCTTATCATAAGTCATGAAAATAAGTCATATTTGAATTTATATTAATTAATCATTATATATGGGAAATAAAATGAATTCAGAAAACAGGTAATAAATTTTTTATAGACTAAACTACATAAAAAGAGGCATGTTTAATTACATTTTTTCTAGTATAATGTATGAAGTGATACATTTTTAATTATCATAGAGAATTCTATGATATGATAATGGTGGTATATTAGTATTGTATCCCCAATTCATCACAATTAACATAAAATGTTATCATTTTTCATAGTTTTTTTTAAATATCAAAAGAATCAATTCACATGTAAAATATAAATTTTATTGAACATTACATTTTTCAAACAACATATTATACAAGTATTTTATAAATATTATTCATTTAAAATATCATTGAATAGATATGATTTATTATTTAAAATTAAAATCAAAACATTTTCTGAGGAAAATATTGTTTCCAAAATGTATAAATATCTCTTCAAAACATTTACATAATCAATTTTTTTGAAATATATTCAAAAAAATAAATGTGTGACATAATAAATTGATCATATTTAATGATTTGAAAAATTATTAAATTAAATAAAAATTCAAAACAATATTCAATAATTCTGGAGGATAATTCCATTCATGATGTAAATGCCAAAAACATTGATTCAGATTATATTTTATTTAAAATCTTAATAATATATAGGTTTGAAAATGATTAGAATAATATGTTTTTAAAATAAAATTGTATGAAGTATGAAATGGGTAATAAAATATTTAAAATATAATACGATAATGTTGAAGATGTTTTCAGATAATTTTTTCGTTAACATGTATATGAATTGAAATGTTATTTTGACCAAAGAAAAATTCTCATTTTCCATAAAAACATTTCATTGATCTCATAACTACATAAAAAGAGGAAAAAGAAGGATATTCCTATTTTAAAACTTCATGACATGTAGATAGTATTTTTTTATTTAATTATTTAGATATAAATCATGTCAAATAATTTTTGAAATGTTAATCATGGATAACCCCACTACATAATATGATTGTAATAAATATATATATATATATATACCTTACCTCAATTGATTTTTTTATGATATAAACATCGTGAAAGATAACACATAAATGGGATATTTAAATTACCATAATATTCAAGGGAATCATCAAGATTGGAATTCAATAGAATTATATAAATCACAAATAAGGAATAATTGGTGAATATGATATGTATATCTCAAATATAGAATGTGATATTTAAATCATACATCCTATTACTAAATTTAATTAGTAAATATTGACACGTCCAACATAATGAATAAAAATTAATTTTAAATTACTTAATGAAACATTAAAATATATATCATATATGTTATTTTATTATTACATTTTATAAACATTTTATTAGTATTTACATATTAATATCTCACATTAGGTCTTAATTGTTTAATTTTTCATTCGGATTTCAATTCAAAAATAATATTACATTACATTGGTAATTTATTGATAATAAACTGAATTATAATGACAATATTATTATCATACATGATCATTATATACATATTAAATTCATTTTTTATTTTTTATGTCTAAATGATGAAATGGACCATTCATGGAGACAGTAGAATGTAATTATACATTAACACTATATTCATCGTTCAATGGAAGGAACAAATGAAATGTAAATAATTATTCATTTTCAAAAAATCATCTTGATTTCTTATATATCATTATGTTCATTAACATTAACCCTATAACCCTTCATGTAAATTATAAATGAAATATAATTAAATCTTTTTGAGAGGTAGTTTTTCTTCATACACACAAGTGATATAATCATTTCTCTTATGAAATGGAATATAACAATTTATATGTTATATAAAATATTTAGAAGTTTATTATGTTAAAAATATTATATAAATATATAAAATACATCATTATTAAAAACCATCGAATGATATGATGAAATAAATTTATATCTATTCATGAGGTAGTAGTCCATTTACTACATGATCAACAATTTCTTTTAACATTTTGTGGATGCCGAGGTGTATATAGATCCTCAAAATATAATAGTCAAACTATTTATAATTTACATAGTGAAGTTATTATATTAATTTCTTTTAATAATAAATGAATATTTTATAGAGTAAATAAAATAATATTGATCATATTTGAATGTTAACACATCATCAAACAACTAATTTTGGCATTATCGAATTCCATACTAGTGACTTTTTTGACAATAAAATTAAAATATGTAATGGGTACATAATAAAAAATATTTTCTGTAATGAGTTGAAAAACTATTGCTATTTGAATTTATAGAGTGTTTTGGAGAGAAGATGTGATTTAATAAGTGGGGAAAAGAAAATAATTTGAAAGTATTTTGATATTTCAAAAAATAATCCCAAATGATAAATTCACAATACATACAGTTGATATAAAATGTCCATTTATTAAAACTCTTAATAGTATATGTTTTAAATATAGGCACAAAATATTATTTACAAATTTATGAATTGAATTTATAATCATAATTATATTGTTTAAACCATAGTAACCCCATTTTAACCATAATCATGATTATAATTTTTATAGTTTCACTATTGACTATAGTAAAAAAAACCCATATTATAAAATACCTATTTGTATGATTCCAAAAAATAGTTTCACAAAATTTAACTCAAATAATTTGAATAATTTATTTTAATATTAATCCCAATGATCTGATGAAAATTTTTCTTTTCAAAAAAAATCATTTATTTAACAATTTTTTAGAAAGAAATTCAATATTACATTTGTTTAAATGACATTAAATAACACAAAAAATGAAATTTTGATAAAAATAATTTTTTTAAATATTTTATAAATTTGGATATTTTTTAAATTATTTAAATCTAATGAAAATTCATAATAAAAGCCTATATTTTCAATGTACACTTATAACACTAACATTTCATAAAATTATAAAAAAACAACCCAATGATAAATCAATTTTTTGGATTTAAAAAATAAATATAATTTGTTTAATAATTTACATAAAAGTGGGAAATATTTATTTAATAGTAATTTTTAAAATGTGATGAAAACTCTTCTTTAGGAAAACTTTTTTTACATCAAATACTTTATTTAACAATAAATTTGTTAATATATTAATTTCTAATTCAATATATTCAAAAAATTAAATTAATAAATTTTTCATAGATTTTTTTTCATAATTTAGTTAATCATCACCCTAAAACATTTTATAATGTCTTGGAAAAATATTATTATTTTCATTAAACATATCATTGTTTCTTAAAACATGACACTATAATTAACATATTATATAGGTGAAATAAATTTTAATTTTAAAAAATCATATAAAGTAATTTTTAATATAATATAAATTAAATTTAAAAGTTGATAAAAAAATATGAGGACATGTTAGAATCTAGAACGTGAAATATACCATAGGCATGACCTAAAGTTGGTCAACATCTGGTATCCAGTTTAGGGGGACATTATTGGTGCATTTTACTTAAATACAGAATTAAATATATTAATTTTATATTAAATACTTATGAACTAAATCATAGTTTTAATAACCTAGTAAAATGATATTTTTGGGTTACCCACATTACACATGAATTCGATGAGAGAATTAAGAGGGTATTATTTATTACCTGATCTTCATATAATTCTAGAATATGATTAGATCGAGGTGGATCAAGATGATGTGAATTAATAAATTCATATACATTGATATATTAAACATTATTCATGACAGATCAATTATTAATCATGGTAGTAGTCATTATTTGTTTGTTTTCCACCGATTTGAATATATTGTAGACATCGATTTTATCATTTGTTTTATGTATGTTATATGATTTTTTTCACATGAGAATGTACCATAGTTTGACCTATTTATATAAAATAATTATTGTTATAAGTTTCCATCTTCTATTAAAATCAATATTTTATTATTTATTATAAGAAAATCCTAGAAAATGAAGGGTTGAGTTAATTCAGGGAAATTGTTATTCATCATTCAACATGTTCTTCATCATTTTCAACAGGTGATGACGTTATATATTTCAGGAGGATGGTTTATGAATGATTGAACCCGTGGATTTATTTTTTTATAAAAAATGAAATGTATATCTTCTTTTTGAGGAAGAATCATTGAATTTCAGTTAGTCATGGTGAATATTAATTAATCAGAGATCCATAGTGGTTAATGGATTTTACGGAAATGGACAAGAGGAACATCATGTGGTGTTGCAGGCATTAACGATAATTTCATATTTCAACATAATCCATTGGAGGCTTTTAATCCATTACTAGAGTTGGTTTCCCTTAATTACATGTGGTGAAGAGGTATTATCCATGGAGGGGAGGCCAGATCTTGATAATTCATTGATAACCTAGACATAATGCAGAAAATATGACTACACACCTTTTATGTTGGTTGAACACACAAGATATCTTTGTCTTTTTTTATAGTAGATAGGTTTTCAGTTTAATTAATTGTCATGACTCGTCCTCGGAGCCCATGTCGTGACTACCCCACGCCCGCCTTCGATAGGCCAGGGGCTGGAGACTAGCATCAAAGATATAAATCCCGATAAAAGGGAAGGGACTGACATTATATAAGAAAAAAAACACAATAGAGTATGCTAGATGAAGTAAATACTAAGAAAACTGAGTACAAAAGTTTGTGCTGGAAAGTAAATTGGCCAGAATACAAACCCAACTGAAAGTACAGTACAACAGAAAATAAATAATAGATGCAGTAAAGTAAACCATCAACCACTGAGTCACCCTCCGGATATCCCACCTGAAGGGTGGGTACAGATGGTCTCCTCAGCTCCTTGGGTCCGACTGTCAGCTCCGTGTATGTCCCGCCATGTGGTCCACCACCCGATACTGTCCCGCTCCACAAGAATCCACCTCGATCAGTGATGTCTGTGGTCTACATCGAACACAATGTAGTGTGGGTACAGCCCTTGTAGGGGTGAGTATACAATACTCATAAGGGACCCCGAGACCCCCGAAGGCCTCCCAGAATCCAAAAAGGATAATCCACAAAGGAAAGATACAAACACGAAGTATCAACCAACTCTACTTAGGTACATGCCTATACATATACCAAAGTCAATCAATTACTGTTCGACTCCAATTCACAAGCCCAAGTACAACCCAGTCCACACATGAATGTACGACCCAGTCCACATAGGAAAGCACAACCCAATCCACAAAGGAATGTATATCAATAACAACGATGATAATGATTGAATCCAAGACTCAACTCACAAAGGTATATGATTCACAAAGAGGGGTGGAGATTATATATGCATCCTTTGAATCATCTCACATATCGAACCCACGTAGGATCCATGTACAAGAGTTGGTGCTGCTGAACACACGTAGGATCTTAGTATAGTAACCATCGCTGCCTATCCCACGTAGGATCCATGTACATTCGTAATCGCTACAGAACCCAGGGAGGATCCAAGTACAGTCTTCCTCACTGTCGAACCCACGTAGGATCCAAGTACAGTTGTCATCGTCGTCGTAGTCGCAGCCAGTTCTAGGGTTATCGCACACAGCACACTCGATTCCAGGAGGGTCAACTCCACGAGCCAAAAGGTTCAATACATAAACTATCACAAATTATAGATTTTATATATACCAATGTTTAGTCTCATCAATAGGAACTCAACTCGACAGATGGTGCATCAATCGGACACCCGGTCTGAGAGATAATGGATTTTCCGTTCCAGGTGCCCAGTTAGAAATACACTCATTTCTAACCTGGATGATATCCATAGCCTTACAAAACTCACTTAGAGTATCAAAAAAGGATAGGATCGATGAAAGAGTCCCATTTCCACAGACAGCATGTCGATCGGATGCGAGGTATTTAAGTTAGTCCATTTTAAGTGAATAACGACCCTGGCCTGTTAGGCTCGACGGGCAGACGGATCGGGTTGATTCGGTTTTCGTGGGTCTGACCTGAAAAAGGGGTTGGAATGGCCCTGTGACTCATGAGACCTGGCCCAAGGGGTGTGGCCTGGCCTGAAGTGGTGCGGACTGACCCGATGGGGCTCGGCTCGGCCGAGTTGGGGGCAGCCCGTCAGGGCCCGGTGCGGCCTGGCTCGGTACGGCTCGGCTCGGCCCTGCGCGGCCTGGAATGGCTCGGCCCGGTGTGGCTCGCCTCATATCAGCTCGACGTGGCCCAGATGGGTGCGCGGCCTGGCTGGCCATGCCTGCTGGCCGAGCAACTCGGTCAAAGATGAGCGGGTCCCAGGGGCACCCCCCGGTCTTCCGCACCAGGGTGCCAGGTGCCGCCGCCCTTCTCTGAACCAGCCAGTCTTCTATGCACATGGCCCGCATGGGCAGGCCTGCATCCTTCTAGCGGGGTTCCCTCCTTACGATGTGGTCTATCACCGCCCGGCCGGTTGATGGTCTGGATGGTCTTCTAGCACGGCACCATCCTAGCGCCGCGACTCCTCTTTGCCTAGCCGGCCGACGGCCCATCCAGTTCTTCCGCCAATGCGGTCCATGTAGCGGGCCACGGTTCTTCCAACACAACTGGTGTGACGGCACTGGTTCCTTTCTCCACATTCCCATCATGGCATGACAACATCGTGTTTCATCCACCATCATTTTTCAATTCTATAATAATAAACGAGAACGACATAGGGTTGTTGGGACGTGTTCATTCGGCCCGCACCCTCCGCGTAAAAATATAGCAATAAACAATATTTATCAACGATTTCCAACAATAATGGGGTAAGTAAAAATCCACTTTCATCATTATACCTTTTCCTTGAAAGGAAGTTTACGGTTGTTAGGCATCATGGATCACAGTTTTGTTTCCGTCATCGTCGGTTTTCACCTGAGGAGAAGCGGCATCTCCTATTTATGTCATAGAGAGAATAAAGGATTGTGCATCGTTGTTCTTTGTGGATTCGGTGCTCTACGTTGAAGAGGTTTCTTTCTTCATGGAGAGGATGATGTTCTTCAATGAAGGAGGATCTTCCTTCTTCTTCCACACAAGTCTCTCTCCCCATAATTCCCACAAAACAAGCCAACCAAAATTAAAATATGGAATCCCCTTAGTTTAATTAATTATTCAATGCATTCAAATTTACAAAATAAAAAATCCAATTCCCATAATTAATTAAACCCTGAGTTTTTTAATAAATTATGTGATACGTTGGCAAGAAATTAAGGTGAAGAGAGAGAGGAAGTGGAAAGGTTACATATTTAATTTCAAGGAGGTTGTCAAAATTAAACAAAGGTGTTTTTAAGGGGGTTTAATGGGTTTTGGAAAGATAAAGGGTTTAGGTCATGTGTGGGCCCACCCCAAAAATATCCTCCCATGGGAGGTTAGGTGGGTGTGGGCCCCACCTTCAACTCTATTTGGGAGAAATTAACCACCAAACATAAAAATAAAATTATGCTACAAATTTTATTTATTCTAAACTATTTCCCCCAAAATTAATACTCAACCCGATTAAAACGCAACTACGGTTAAGGTCCACATAAAAAATTTCGGCAATACGAGTTCATCAATGCCCTCAGATTTCAATTCTGAGCACCGGTTAAAAAGATAGAAAAACCCACTTGATCATTCATTGAATGTAGACGAGCTAAACATTGGAAATTGATTTCGGGCACATCGGGCCTCGGAATCAGGTGTCGTAAAAAAATAAGTACTCATAAAATCCCATAGAATTTAAGAAATAATTTTTCATTAAATTTACAGGTATTTACATTACCCCCACCTCAAAGCTTTACATCCCCGTAATGCTACAATATAAACTATGGAAACTAATGTGGGTACTGTGCACGAATCTATGCCTCACGCTCACATGTTCTCTAATAGAGGTTCTCATGCTACCAATAAATACGCACTAGGGTAATCGACTGTCCTCATAGGACCCACTCCATTTGATCCTCAATATCCAATAGGACCTTCGCAATAGTCTCCCTATTATCAATGTCCAGCTCCCCATGGTCGATGATATGCATTAGGTGGTGCATGTATCTCCTCATCTGAGTTACGTGGAAGATGGCTTGCACCTGGTGCAACTGAAGTGGATGGGCCAGGTAGAAAGCCACCTCTCCAACCCTGTTGAGGACCTGGAATGGTCCAATGAAGTGATGAGATGACCTTCCGCCCCGGCCAAATATCCATAATCCACATCGAGGTGAGACCCGTAAGAAAAGGTGGTCACCATCCTCGAACTCAAGTGGTCTACGCCTCCTATCAGCATTGGACTTCTATCGGCTCTGTGTAGTCCTCATCAAATCCTATATGATCTGCACCTTCTTCATCGTCGCCTGGACTATCTATGGTCCTACAAGTGCTGACTCCCCAGGGTCAGTCCAGCATAGAGGCGATCTGCAAGGTCAGTAGTACAATTCCTCGTATGGTTCCATCCAGATGGTGGAGTGGTAGCTGTTATTGTACGCAAACTCTACCAATGGTAGGTGATCCTCCCAGCTACAACCAAAGTCGACGAAACATGCATGTAGCATGTCCTCGAGAGTCTGAATGGTCCACTCCATCTGGCCATCCGTCTGAGGATGAATGTTGGTGCTCAGGCGTAGCTGCATCCCAAATTCCTCCTGAAACCCATTCCAAAGCCAGGAATTAAATCAAGCATATCGATTTGAGAAGATATAGGATGGCACACCATGAAGCCGGACGATCTCCTAAATGTAGAGGCATCCCAATCCCTCCACTGAGTCCTACTCTCTGATCTGTAGGAAGTGAGACGACTTGGTGAGTCAGTTGACAATCATCCAAATAGTGTTGTATCCTCTGGATTTCCGTGGATATCCCATCATGAAATCCATGAATATCACATACCACTTCCACTCCAGGACCTCTACTATATGTACCGAGCCTGCTCGTACCTGGTGCTCTGCCTTTACCTGCATCGAGAAAAGAACTCTACCACAACCTTCTACAGACCCAGCCACTAGTGATGTCGTCTGAGATCCTGGTACATCTTCGCTACTCCTGGATGTACCGCAATTGAGGATGTGTGAGACTCCCTCATCACCTCCTCATGTAATGCATCTGGCACCATGATACGTCCTCTGAAAAAGTTGATATGCTCTCCTACTATAGAAAATTTATCAGGTGCCTGCCCTATGGATATCTGTGAACGTCGTGTCTCATAGTCAACGTCCCAAGGATGTGCCTCTCTGACCCACTAAAGAAATGGAGGAGTTATTGTGAGGGACAATAGGAAGGATTCCCAATCTCTGACCACAAAGGATATGTGAAAAGTGGCTAATTGTTCTCTCGCCAATCCATGTAGCAAAATGCACGTCCTCTTTCTAAGGGAATCAGCTACTATGTTCCCCTTCCCATGAGTATAGACTATCTCAAAGTCATAGTCCTGGAGGAACATGAGCCATAGAATCTGTCTCAGGTTAAGGTACTTCTGTGAGAATATGTACGTGAGACTCTGGTGGTTAGAGTAAACGGTAAAGCGCTCGCTCATATGATAGTGCCGCCACATATTCAAGGCGAAGACCACTGATGCTAACTCCAGGTCATGGGTAGAATAGTTCTACTAATTCTGCCTCAACTATCGTGAACCATAAGGGATCATTGCCTGCTCCTACATTAGGACACACCCGAGTCTGGTCCCTGATGCATCATAGTAAACTACATACCCTATTCCATCCTCTGGTAGCCGCAAGATGGGTACACTAGTCAATCTATGTCTCAGCTTCTGGAAGCTCTGCTGATATCTATCTGACCAAACGAAGGGTATCCCCTTCATCATCAAAGATGAAAATGGTGCTGAAAATCTGGAAAATTCTAGAAAAAATCTCTGATAGTACCTAGCAAGAACTAGGAAACTCCGCACCTCAATCACACTTTTATGTGGCTCCCAAGCATGTATTGCCTCAATCATCATAGGATCCACCACAACACCCACCCCAGAGATGACGTGTCATAATAATTGGACCTCTTGAAAATAGAACTAACACTTCGAGAGCCTATCATAAAGCTTGTGCTCTCAGAGTGTGTCCAGCACAACCCGCAAGTGGTAGGCATGCTCCTCCTCAGTAGTCGTGTAAATTAGTATTTCATCAATGAATACTACTACAAATCAATCAAGGAAAGGCTAGAAGATCCTATTCTTGAGACTAATGATCCCTGCTAGATTGTTGGTTATGTTGAAAGGCATAACCAAGAACTCATAGTGGCCATACCGAAACCTAAAGGTCATCTTCTGCAAATCATCATCTCGAACTCTAAGCTGATGATAGCAAGAACTATGGTCTATCTTTGAGAACCATCATGCCCCCATGAGCTGATCAAAGAGGCCATCTATCCTAGTAAGTGGATACATGTTCTTCACGGTCACCTGATTCCGGTGACGGTAGTCGACACACAGTCACAAGCTCTCATCCACCTTATTGGAGAAAAAAATTGTGGAAGACCAAGGTGAAACACTGGGACGAATGAATCCATTTCCCTACAAGTCCTCCAGCTGTATATGCAGATCACGAAGTTCAGCAAGAGCCGTCCAATATGTTGGATTAGATATCAGGGCTTTCCTGGGGTACGGATCAATATATGAGTTTACCTCTCTACGAGGAGGTAGTCCTGGAACGTCGTCAGGGAAAACATCCGCATACTGATCCACCACAACAGGAAAACGTGGACTCCACACGTCAACCTCTCCTAGGATGAGACTATCCAACTGATGGGTGATCGGACATCTTATCCTCTATGTGAGTCCATCCTGCGCTGCAAATGCTTCCTTCTTACTGCTGAAGGCGAACCTTCTCCCATTTGTGTGGACATACCGCACCTTGCAATTAATACAGTGAATCTGGGCATGGAATATAGATAACCAGTACATATCCAAGATGACTTCATAAGAACTCGATTTCGCTATAAGAATATCTCAGAAGAAGCTCTCGCCTCTTAGAGTAAGATCGCACTATCGGCACTAGTGCGTAATTTTATATTCTTCTCCCATAAAAGTATCTAGCCGTAAAGATCGAACCAACATCTCTGTCAGAATCTTTGAGCTCTGAATAAGGGTAGTGACAATGAAATAATGACTTGCTCCTGTGTCTATAAGAACTGAAGAAAGGGTGGAATAGAGATAAATAATACCTCGAATCATCTCAGGTGCGCCGTGGTCATAGGCCTCAACTGGCTGAAGCTGTGCCTGCCTCTGTCCTCCAGCTCCCTATGGTAGGGGTTGACCTCATGGTGGTGGTGGTGGTAGAGCCTTGAAGCGTCATTCTCCACCTGCTGCTCGGCCAGCTCCTCTGCTTCATCTGCCTGCTCCCTACGGACCTCCACGGTCAGCATCTACCTCTGCATGGGTGGTCGCTGAACTGCCTGCTGCTCCCCTGCATGGCAGGTCGGACCGTCACGAGCCATGTTGCCCTCCCCGCCACATGCATAGCACTGTCTGCCTCTTGTATGAATGGTTCTGCTGCGTGTGCCCCATACCTTCTAAAGTACATCCTGAGGTCTCCCACATGATGTCCTGGTCCGCTTGGACCTCTGCGACATATGTCTACTACCGGCTACAGAAGACTCTGGTACGTGTCACCGTGCGGTAGGCCTCGCTGCTGGTGTAGGCTCAGCAAAGAAACTCTCACAAGAAGGTCTCACTCTACTACTCCTGCCTGCGTCAGAATGCTGAGGGAGATCATTGAAGCCCTAATCTCATGCAGTAGTCGCTGCTCGAAGGTCCTGGCCCGGAAAATGGGTCTCGTACCATGTATTTGGAGTAGAGTGAGTGGTCATTAAATCTCACCGAGTATTGGGCTACTATCATGATGCCCTACCGCAGCTGTAGTAACTCCTGGATGTGCACTTCATGGAGGATGGCTGGAATGAACTCCGAGAAAAAGAGGATAATGATGTCCGTCCACTATAGTGATGCATCATCATTCACCTAGAGCATTAGGCTCCCCCATCATCCTCCTCCTGCATGCAGGAGACTCACCGTAAGGATAACCATTAGGTCAGCTGGTGTCCCTACGAATTTGAAGACTCGAATGATAACCTCCAGCCAATCCTCGGTTGCCTGAGGTTCCTTCTCTTTGCATAACCTAGGTGGCCTCTGACATAGAAACTCGTGAAGCGCACTCAGGCATCATGCACTCTCCGTTGCTGGGGCTGGTGGCATCGGTGACTCGGCAGGAAGAAGTACTATCGGTGCCCCAACTATAATGGGGCCCTGCACTGAGGCCTCATCGCTCGTTGGGCTGCCATCTCACACAATGCTCAGAACCCTAGCTTACTGCCCTTGTGGGGCCATTCTGAAAAGAAACAAGTGCACCATGGTTAAACAAGTATACCTAGTGAGCTGCCATAATGTAATCACTAAGAAAACTTTTGAAACACACATGCAATCAACATTTTCATGCACTGTGTCAGAAATCATAAGTCATGGTCCTGGTTTATGTATTCCTCGGCCACCGCAACAACACTAGACTCCCTGGACTGATAACCACACTCAATACTCTAATCATTTTTTCTTCACATAGAAGAAATTATCAGAGTCCCATGTTCTGCAGTTGAACCGATTTCTTTTATACCAATTTTTCATGACCCAACCTCAGGGCCCATGCTGTGACTACCCCAAGCCCACCTTCCATAGGTCAGGGGCTGGCGACTAGAACCAAAGGCTTAAATCACGATAAAATAGAAGTCATTTCCTTTATATAAGAAAACATACACAACAAAGTACGAAAGCTGAAGTAAACACTGTGTAAACTGAGTACAATATTATGTGCTGGAAAGTAAATAGGCCAGAATACAAACCCAACTGAATGTACAGTACAACAGAAAAGAAATAAAAGTTGTAGTAAAGTAAACCAACAACCATTGAGTCATCCTCTAGATATCCCACCCGAAGGGTCAGTACAGATGGTCTCATGAACTCCTCTGGTCTGGCAGTCCACTCCGTTTACGTCCCGCAAAGTGGTCCACCTCCAGGTACCATCCTGCTCTACAAGACTACACGTCTATCAATGTTTTTGTTCGTCTGCATCCAACACAACATAGTGGGAGCATAGCCCGTGTAGGGGTGAATATACAATTCTCAGTAGGGACCCCAGGCCCCCAAAGGCCTCCCATAATCCACAATGGGTAAACCAAAACGGAAAGATACAAACCCTAAGTATCAACCAACTATACTTAGGTATATTCCCATACATATACCTAAGTCAATCAATTACTGTTCGAATCCAACTCACGAGCCCATGTACAACCCTGCCCCCATAGAAAAGTACAACCCATTCCACATAGGAAATCACAACCCAATCCACACAGGAAAGCAAGTCAATCACATCGATGATAATGATTAAATACAAGATTCAGATCACAGAGGTATACTATTAAAAAAGAGGGGTTGAGATGATATATATAGCCTCTGAATCATCTCCCCTGCCGAACCCAAGTAGGATCAAAGTACAGAATTCATCGCGGTTGAACCCATGATGGATCCTAGTACAGTAACCATCACTGCCAAACCCACATATGATCCATGTACAGTCATCACCACTACCGAACCAATGGAGGATCCAAGTACAGTCATCCTCACTGCTGAACCCAAATAGGATCCAAGTACATTCGTCGTCGTCGTCGCATTCGCAACCATCTCTAGGGTTCCCGCACACTGCATGCTCGATTCCATGAGGGTCTGCTCCACGACCCAAGAGGGTCGATACATCAACTATCCCAAAGTCCATAGTTAATGTATCCCGAAGTTCTTTCTCGTCAATATGATCTCAACGCGACAAACATTTTTTTCAATCAGACGCCTGATCTGAGATATAATTTCTGATCCGTTCTAGAGGCCCGGTTAGAAATACAGTCATTTCTAACCCGTCTGATATCCATAGTCATCCAAAAATAACATAGATTATCGCAAAAGGACCACCTCATCAAAAGAGTCCTATTGTTGTAGACGACGCGCCGATTAGACGTGTGGTCTTTAAGTGATTCACGGTTAAGTGAAAAACGGACCCGGTCTGTTAGGCTCGACAGGATGACAGATTGGGTCGATTCGGTTTTGGTGGGTCTGACCCGCAAATGGGGTCGGACTGGCCTGGTGAGCCTGGTGGCCTGGCCTGAGGGGCATGGTCTGCCCCGAAGTAGTGCGTCCCGGCCCGAAGGGGCTCGGCTCGGCCCGGCCCGGCGCGGCCCGGCGTGGCCCTGCGCGGCCCGGCGCGGCCCGGCTCTACTCGGCCCGGCTGGGCCCGCGGCTCAGCTGGGCATGCAGCACGGCCGGAGCCAAGCGGGCTCAATGTTGGGGGGGGGGTCTTCCTCACTGGTGGTACTAGGCAGCACTGCCGTTCCCTAAACCATCCGGCTAGACCGGCCAGTCTTCTGTGCAAGCGGCCCGCAAGGGCGGGTCGCCGTCCTTCTATTGTGGCGCCCTCATTTCACCATGGTCTAACACCCCTCGAACGAGCGATGTGCTATCCCGTCTTCTAGCACGAATCCCTTAGGGCAACTCAACTCCTCTTCGTCCGGCCGGCCGACGGGGCCACCAGTTTTTGTGCCGAAGCAGCCCGTGTAGCGGGCCACGAGGCTTCCCGCACAACTGGTGTGATGGCACTGATTCCATTCGCCATGTTCCCGTAATGGCGTGACAGCATCGTGTTTCCTCCAATATCTTTTGCCAATTCTAAAATAATAAACAATAACAATGGAGAGTTATCAGGCCGTGTTCGTTTGGCCTGCACCCTCTGTGTAAAACGATAGCAATCGAGAATATTTAACAATGATTTCCAACATGAACGGGGTATGTAAACAACCAATTTCATTATTGAACCCCTAACTCGAACAGAATTTCGCGGTTGTTAAGCGTTGTGGATGACAGCATCGTTTCAGTCATTGTCGGTGTGAACCTGAGGAGAAGAGGCATCCCCACTTTCTGTTACAGAGAGAAGAAAGGATTACACAACGTTGTTCTTCATGAAGTCGATGATTTATGTTGAATTGGTGTCGTTCTTCGTGGAGTGGATGGAATTCTTCAACGAAGGAGGGGCTTCCTAATTCTTCTACACAAGACTCTCTCCATATAATTCCCACACAACAAACCAACCAAAATTCAAATAAGGACTCCCTTTATTTTAATTGATTATCAAAACTCACAAATTAGACGAAACAGTTATCATCAAAGTTCAATATAATAATTCATCCTCATGCCATGAAACCAAGTTATATAAATTACCAATAAAACCTATTTAAGATAATAAATATGAAAATTCAATTTTGGAGATTTACATCCATTCCACATAAACTCCATTAACTAAGAACAAGTTAACCAATTAGGAAAATAAAGAAAATGAAAACTTCAAAAAGACAAAATTCAATATAAGAACATATCAACTAGGGAATAAATGATCGAAACCTAATTATTAAAAACTAAATAAATTTCTAATAGGTTTTGAAATAAGTTATTAATATGTATAATTTCATCTTCCATGAGCTTATGTTCAAGAGTGGAACACGTTCAGAGTTAAGGAAAGGGGTTTTCACCCAAACTTCCATTTTCATTTGTGTTACATTCATTTTCTAAATACCTAATTGAAATTATTATGTATTTTAGTGCACTACATATTAATTATGTGTTATTATTCTACATATGAACAACAACCAGAATCCTTCCCTATTTTATGGATAGTTACATGTTATAACAGAAAAACTCAAAAACTATTTCCAAAATACAAGCTTGATTTTGGGGAATTTCACAAATTCATAATATGTTATTAGAAAACCAATAAATTTCTAAAATAAGTTATTTTTTTATTAAAATAATATATTACTTAACTAATGGTTTTATTTAAATATTTTTTCAATACAACACTTCTTTTCCAAGTAAAAGGTATTTATCTCAATATTTACTCAATGATTTTATAAGAGTATCTTCATCTATTTAAAAAGTCATGTTCATTCTAATGAAATAATTGTATTAGTACTCCATGATATCATATAACATATTTAATTTAATGTTTTATTATTATTTTGGCAATTGATGTGCTATCTTAAAACCATGGATCAATTTACTTAGAATTACTAGTGCTTTTTATTATTGATCGGGGAAGGCAATATACATTTCATATATTAGTTTTGATATGTATGTGTATGTTGTTTATGATTAAACTCATTCATATGAGGAATTAATTAGACATAGTATGTGTCAAGTGGGGCCTGCTACAGCCCCTCGGTGCATTGGTAGGTCTCAGGAAAACAACTACCATCTTGGCACAAGGACATGACAAAATGATTATTTATGGTCGTGGCATGAGGCCTTAAAAATATGGATATGTTGCCCTGCATTATGAATTCCTGCATTATGAATATTGTATTGATGGTTCATGTGGTTATTCGACAAGTATAATACTCATGATTATGTTATGTTATGGCAATATTTACTAATCTCATATTTCTGCCATATTATGTTCAAGCTTATTTTTTAATGGCATGTGTTTTCAATTTCTCACCATGTCTAATGTTTCTTTTATCGTACTCTATATTTCATACCCTTACTGAGCATTTGAGATCACCAATTTCTTATGTTTCATTTCCACAGGTCAATAATATTTTTATTATAAGTGACATGGTGAAAAAACCAAGGATATATGGATTTTGTCTAAGGAGTTTCTATGTTGTTTTTCATTTGAATTTGTAATGATGAACTTATTTATGTATCTTGTTTCCAATAATACTAAACTACACAGTCGTTCTGCAAAATTATTCCATGTTTTTATGAAAATGTAATCAATAAGGCACCAACTTCAAGAAATTGGGGACGAGTCCTTACAGATGCTATTCAAAAATTTGGTGACAAATAAAAAAATATAGAACATGAGAGAATCTAGAATGAGGGTGAGGATTGGGAGGTGTTTACCTCTTTAAACCAGGGCAATTCACTTGCTATAGATTCTATTCCCGGGGATTTCTATGTGGCATCCTGGGAGCTAATTAAGGCTGCTCTAGTAAAAATCATCCAATATTTTTTATGAGGGGATAACATACCATAGGTGGAATGTGAAACCACTCTTATTATTATTCTAAATATCTGAGACCACTATATTATTAATCATTTTACATCTATCAGTATGTGGAAAATTCCTTAAAAAGGTGTATCTAGTGTACTTAATAAGGGGATTTCAGGGTAGCATCCTAAGTTGATTTTAGAGGAACATGTTGGATATGATAAGTTAATTCACACCTATGTAGTTATATCACATTACCATGATATTATTGGAGATATCAATGGGAAGGTGTCATGCTCCAATATGGAAATAAAATTTACATAGATAAGTCTTATCATTGGATTGAATGGAGCTTCATTACTATAGTCTTCAGAACTATGGGTTTCTCATGGTGTGAGTCTGAATTACTTTTCCAGTGCTTCAGTTTGACATGGGTTTCAGTGAATTTCATGAGAAAATAATGTGTCTTTTTCAAGGCATGCACAGATTCAAATAGGGAGACCCCCATTTGAAAATTCTTATCATATTGTCCCATGATTCCTTGAGTAAATTACTACCCATTTTTTTATAACAGGAGTATTCTTCCTTTTAGGTATAGGAGTCACTTTAATGGAATTTCTCATTTACTTTTTGTTGATGACATCATTCTATTCACTAACGATAGTATGATATCTAATCGGTGTACAATCAATGTGTTGAAGGAATACTGAGAGTGGAGTTGTCAACGTATTATCATTGGGAAGAGAAATATATATATCTCTAAATATTACACGGAGATACAAGTTACAAATATTGATGATTGGGTGAGAATCCATAAAAATAATTTCTCGATGAATTACTCAGGCACACCCATTTCTCCTCGGGGTATCCACTTTCAGAACTGTGCACCCAAGATGATAAATTCCCTAACCAAATGCTCAAATGGTAGACTATATTCACATTTTTTGGTGGGCGTATTACATTGTTAAATTGAATTATCTCCTCATTTTTGATTCATTTTCTATCAGTTATAAATGTTATTAATACAATTTTAAACAATATTTAAATAATTGTTTCATAGTTTATATAGGAATCCCACAAGGATGGCTGATGTCATTGTGAATCTTGTGATAGATTGGCTAAACCTATGGTGTCTTGTGGTGAATGTCTCAAGAGTATAGTTGTGTTAGCGTTCATTTTACAAAAATCATTTGAATAGAAGTCTTGGAAGGAAACTTCTTGTTGGGGAATGTTTATGATTGAAAAATATGGTGATTCTTTTTATAAGCTGATTGTGACGAATTTCCCGTGTGGAAAATGCTGTGTGGTCATCTTTGTAATCTTCAAAAGTGGTTATGGTGGATCATTGGGTGTAGGGTGATCAAATTTTGGAAGTACAACTAGGTAGTTTATTATCTTGGATTCATGGGCTTTCTGAATCCCAATATTATGTTGGTTAAATCTAGTAATCATGTTACATTGATTGAAACCAATCTCAATTAATAACATGGTTTTTTTTCAATAGAATAAAGGTATTCTTTTATAGGAATAAACTAGTGGTCACTAGGTCTACTTTGGGTATCTTTTCAGCCAAGGAATTTTTTCTTTCCATGTAGGGTAATACTAAGGAGGGGTTGAGTATGCTTCTATGGTGCAAGGAATTACAGATTATGTATGACATTCTTATGTGGCTTGTTTTGAATAAGGATCTCCCAATATATGACATGATCATGTTCAGTGGTATTAGTAAACACATCCATGTGATTCTATTGTTAGGATTCTAAAGAGGAATCACTTTATAACAGATTTTTTATAGAAAATAGTCTAGATCTGGTTGGAATTGATTTCAAAACCTTTTGTTATTAACTTTCTTAATGGTAATAGTGAGGTATTTTGATAAAAATGGTTTCCTGGAACATAGAACAGTAATCTATAAAATAAATGAACGGTTCATTTGGATCATTGATGGTAGTTGGTCCAAATGGAATGAGAGGATAAAAGCTGGGGTGGAAGGCCAATTTATCTTAGGTATAACACTGCCATATCGGATCAAATCTCTTATAGCTACTTTTGATTCCCTTATGAAAAACTGGGAAAGTTCTCATTCATTGATTACAATAATGCAATACAAGAGAGTTGTGCCTACATGTTATAAGGGTTCCTCAATGGTTCATTGGTTCTTATGGACTCCTCCTTTTAATGTGTTCTTATTTAACATTGATGATTCACATAACATGGGTTTCATGATATGTGCGGGTGTTATTTTTAACTCTACTGGTTAAGTTATAATTACCTTAAGTAGTTTCTGTGGAAGATGAATCTCCCTTCTTACTGTATAAAATGCTCATCTCAATGGGATGGATATTTCATTCTAATCAAATATATCAATTTCTGATATTGATAAAGACTCATTATGCATTTATAACTATCATCAAAAAACTCATACCCCTTGGTCTATTATTTATATAATATATCTGTGAAAGAATATCATTTTTCAAGCTAATATGAAGCATACATGGAATGAAAGATATTTTATTATTGATAGTCTTGACTCTAAGGAATGCTAGGCCAACCCCATCACTATTTATTCATATTTGGGTTCCATTCCCTCTAAATGTTATGATTTTCTTCAAGAGGACTCCCTATGGATGTATTACATTAGACCTATTTAACCTTGTTTTTTTACTTACTTTCAACATTATTCTGATTAATAATATTCTTATTCAAGTTAGTTATTTAAATAAATAGTCAATGAAGCACACACACACACAATTTAAGAGGTTAGGAGAAAAAAATATCACACAAACACACCCCTCGGACAATAAGGACATGTCATACACCCATTATAAGGGTGGATCCACTCTATAGCTAGACCATTATTTTTTTATACCTAATGGACCACAATTTGAGGGCATGATGTCCCTTTCTTCCTGGACTAAAGTTTTTACCTATGACTTGTGAAATGTCTCCCCCTTACCGACATGGGTATCATTCGAAACATACACCCCGTGAAAGAAGGATAATAAAACATTGATGTATATATTAATAAATGAAATAATATTACACAATGTGTAAAATAATGGTCAGTACATACACCACTCAAAGGAAATTGTGGCAAATGTAGCATAAATCTCAAGGGAATAAAAGTGAGATGAAAAATCCCTTATGAAAACTCGGCAGCCTAACGGCGCCACTTAAAATATACAAAAATGGATTGATGAGATCAAATAGGGTCTCTCATCATATTAACAAGAATTTTAAAGCATGTGTAATATAATAGAACATCCCCCAACATAACAAAGACGAGCTTAAAAGAAGTGACTTAAAGAGAGTACTTAAAAAAAAAAGAGGTTAGATCTCTTACGAAAATTCGGCAGCCTAACGGCGCCACTCAAAACATCCAAAATGGATTGATGAGAGATAATAGGGTCTCTCACCATATGAACATAAAAAATTACAGTACGGGTAATATAAAAGAACATCCCAACCATAATAAATATGATCTTAAAAGGAATGACATAAAAGAGTGTACATAAAAAGAAATAGTGGAGTATGTTCCCTTACCTCAAGTTCGACTTGTCTTGTTCGTTCTTTAATCTCCTGAATAATAAACATGAGTTAATTTCTACTTCCTTAAGAACCTTTTTAAAGTTCATTATTCCTTTTATATCACTAATTACCATGTCATTAACATTATGTAATCATTTAAGTTAATAATGTTTGTTTTGTCGATATTTGGTTCTTAAGTCGAAAGTGGACTTCTTACAATTACATGTTGTTCGTGTGGTCAATGTTTCATTATATCCAGAATTTTATTCATAATGTGGATATCATATATATAATATATATCCAATATATTCATGCATTTATAATATTACATAACATTTAGAGTTAAGAAATGAAATGCACCGTTCATGGAGACGGTAAGCCGTACGTACACATGAACGCTACATCCATTTCTATTTAATATTTAATGGAATTAAAACATAATGATACATAATAGTATTTTAATTCTAGTACGATATCATATATAATATCATTAATTATATCCTTTATACATACCACATATGGTATTAAAAAATCAAATCACTTTGAGGGGGCGGTAGTCCGAACATCCTTAAATGAATATATCGCATTTACCCATAATGGAAACCATAAAGGTATGGAATAAATGAAAAATACAGAAGCTTAAGTAAAACATAAACATATTAGATATCATATATTAATATAGTTTCATCTTAATGGCCACCTTTGAAGGTGTTAGAATAATGTTGAACAATCATCGTTTCCGGAAGTAGAAATTCACCATCCACGGAAATACTATGTTCTTTAACCATTAGATGTAGGTGTGTGTAAGTGTAGCTCGAATACATATTATAACAACATCCCTCTAAATGGAAGATATGGGGGTTGTTAGAAATTAACTGAATTAAAAGAGTTTAGGGGGTTGGAGAAGCAAAATAAAACAAAACGACTTAAGTGAAGACATTACCTTAAAATCGGGTAACTTCCTTTGATTTGAGATCAAAGACATCCTTGGAAAGGAATCTGCCCAAAGTGAGGCTTGAAGGAGTTAGAGAGTGATGTGGAGAGACAAACTGGGCAATGGATGGCCGAGCCAAAGGCTTTGTAAGTGTGGGTAAGGAGGTAGAGGTGGGGGCCTTTGATTAGAGGAGAGGAGGGGCACTCTTGGAAATTAAGCAAATGATACATTATTTGAAAATGAGTTTCAGATTTCAAAGGGTCCCACATTGATATAATTCGTGTATAAGGTGATAATAGTTTGAAATCAACCCATCCAATAGGTTTTTGACATGTGTAGGTCTTAGATATTACATTATCATTCCATTTTTATTTAAATTGTTAAATAATGAGGTCATCGCTGCATCATCATGATGTCATAAATAATCTAACTTATTTAATGCCTAAAAATTATAAAAAAACCTATAATGTAGGAAATATTTTTATATTTCTAATGACAATTTATAGTCAAAAATCTAACATGTATTACCCCATGTAAAATATTTTTTAGTAAAACATCTCATTTTTGTGTCATTTTTACTTTAACATTAAATAAAAAGATATTTTTGTCATTTTCCAACAAAAGTGGCTCCATGGTGTCCCCAAGATTACCCATGGATTGTCTTGGTCGTCCATGACACATCTAATGAGGGTAGGACATGTGTCTAGGTCATTTCATTTTATTCAAACATTATTCTTACCGTAAACTACACTAATTACCTATAATCGCGATTAAAAACTTAATAAGTTACTATTCACCAGAAAATTATTTTAATCTTATTGAACCAAATTTTACATCTTAATGAAAACCATGTAGGTAGTATTTTTTAAATTCAAAATATAGAAGTGGTAAATTTTCATTTAAACGAAAAATCAGTTTTTATAATTACCACTTAGTGGTTTCACTATTCATCAAAAATTGAACTTTTTCAGAAAAATCCCAAAAATTCACCCTAATCTATATTTGATATTCCAAATTCAAAAATGAATTATATTTTAAAAAATTAAAAACATATAAGTCACATTTATTAATTTAATAATTAATTCCCGCTGTCAGAGGAAATAGTGTTTTTTATGAAACAATAAGTATCAAAAGATTGACAATAGTTTAAGTCTGATTTCAAAGTGAAATTAATTCCAACGACCACTATTGGATTTAATGGTAAAAATATATTCTAATTTCACTTTGAAACCAATTTTAAAGATAATATAATCTTATAAATAAATTAGATTAAAAATGGATTTTGAATTAAAATACAACATTTTACATTATTCATTAAAAATGGACTTTATCGGAAAGATACCAAAAATTTACACAAAGTATATTTTGATGTCACGATTCTAAAGAAGAGTTTTATTTGGTACAATATAATGTATAAGAGTGAACAAAACTATATTTAATGACGGTTCGCCATAAAAAGGAGATAAGTGAACCTTTAGTGAAAACTAGGCCATATATGCCTAAAATTGAATTCTTTCCGTATTTTAAGCCTTTATCTTTTATTGGATAAATGTAAAAACATTTAAAAACATATTTAATCATATTATAGTTATTTCTACCCATTCCTGCCAATACAACGGAAACATGTTAACTACCATTTAAATAATATTATTTTATTATTGGAGTGCAACGTAAGATTCCCAAGAAACTCGTTGTTGCGTGTTGGGTATGCCATCGAGCATAGCGTCCCCTTTAAAGTCATATTAATATTTTATTCACAAATATGGATAAATATCAAAATTTCATATTCTGTATTTACCTGGGGTGTAACATCCTTCCCCCCTTTTGGGAATTGCGTCCTCACAATTTTTAAAATTGAGCTTGGAAACATCCTTAAAAGACCCACAACAGAACAAAGGTCAGTATAACAATAACATTAATATAAAGAATGATAAGTAAAGAGGTCACCCGAGTTAACCCATAATAGGATTCTGTGTAGGAAAACATTGTCATGGAAGAAAAATAAAATGGTCATGTTCTTGAGGGAGAGTGATAGTAAACATGTCTAGGAGAAAGTTAACCATAAGAAAATCACAAACTTTTAATGGGTTAAACGGTATTCGGTTCCCCAGTAGGAAAAGTTAATAGGGAACATTTTTTTTAAGTTACTTTTTATTGAGTAATTTATTCATAAGGAAACATAATCACTTATCATGTTGACATTCATATTTTTTTAGATTCCTTACAAAAAAATCATATTTTCTCCAAAAGATGAGTATTTAGGAAGAGTTGATCATATTAAGAGTACTATAATCAACTTCTAGAGAATCACATAATCCACCAAAGAGAACTATATACTTCACATGTCTTTAGGCTTTAACCAAAACCAAAACCAAAAAGGATAGTACAAGATCAGATAATCCAGAAAAGGATAACCCTTTAAAAAGAAAATCTATGCTTAATCTTTAAAATTTGTCCAACAAAACCCAATGTTCAATGAGGACCATCCGATAAACAATTTGTCCATAAAATTATTCAATTTAAACCGAACTTAGATTGAAACACAAATATATGAAGGATTTAATCACCAAGTCTTCCAAGGTACAAATTAAATTTTATATCTAAATAACATCAATTGCTCTTAAATTCTCATATTGAAAAGTAATTAACATAATTACATATCCTCAATGATAGGGTAATCATTTCAATATATAACCCAAAATAAACTTACTCTTGATTCCTAAAATCATCTAACTAAAAAGAATCAGTCCAACTAACCAGGGACTTCACGTAGTCCAGTGGTAGGTGATAAATACCAGTCGCACTTTGGTTGTGGGTTCGATTCCCACAGCTTTGTCCGACGCGACGGGTTGTCACACGGTCTGCGTGTCGTCCATTTTTCAAAACTACATAATTCTTAAAAAAATTCCCCAAAACGAGATAAAATCTTCAAAAATAATCATAACATATTTTAGCCTCAAGTTTATCTCATGCATTTCATTTTCCATAATAACATATAATAACCCATAATTACCTCAAAAGTAAAGATCATATAAACCCTAATGGTTACCTTTATAATTATTACATGAACTTCCACATTGATTGGTCATATTGTACATGATGCATTACAAAACTTACCAAGGTTAAAGTGGTTGATCATGACTCCTTGATAGTTGGTTTAGAATAACCACGAGTTTCCTTATTGAATCCCCCATTTTATCTATTATCATAATTAGAGAACCACCACAGATTACTTCAAACCTGTTGTCACTTTGGTCCCTGCTAGATCCAGCCGTTTACTAAAAATAGAAATGTCAGTGTGAGTATATCAACGAAACCATCATGTACTAATGAGGAAGATAAAAAATAATATATACATACTCATTCACTTTATCTAAAACTAGGACTCTTTCTGAAATGCTAACCATTATGGAAATGTCACTTATGCTTAGAGGATACCCTAACCTCTAAAGTTATCTAAACCTCCCTCTGATACCAAATATAAGGCCCCAGCCTTAAAAATTACTTAATATTGAACTAAATGAATAATTCACATTGAGGATCTTTTCAGGTTTAGAGTTTAAGAGAATCAGGACATGACTATTACATCTCAAAAGATTACAATGTAGAAACTTCTACGAAGTTTCCATTAAATAAAAACTCTTAAAAAGAAACATGTCTAGTTCCATGTTTTAGGTAGCATGAATTTCCCTTGATCCCATCCTTGACCCTATTCCACGTTATGTCCTGTGAGAAACATTTCAAAAACATGGAATGAGCAAAAAAAGCACAGTAAGGGATACACAAAGAATAAAAACTGTTAGTTTTTCAAAACAACAAGTAAACCATGTATACATTAACAAAGTAATACTTTTCACCTTTTCGAAGTAGTAAAAACTCTTCATTGAATAGAAGTTCATTACTTACCCTTCTGTAACCAAAATATTACCATAAAACCCATATAAAGATCACATAACATATAAAGGTAAATTAGGATATAAACATACATAAGTGGAACAGACATACGGTCGACTTCCACACATACTTAATGTAATAGCCAAACGACCGACTTCCACACATAAATAATGGAATAGCCATACGACCGACTTCCATACCCAATTCATTGGAGTTTATAACATCACCACCCGTCTTGGTATTGACGGCACCACCCGTTATATAGTTTATCATGTAACCACACGTAAAATGTCCAAGTACCATTATAAAATCAGAACACATAAAACCAACATAAAGTAATGATAACATTTCCACATTTCAATTACATTATATCATTTAAATAAATTGACATAATATAATCCTTTAACAAAACCATTTTCAATATCAAAATACAAAAAAAGTATATGGTATTTATTTTATTTTTAAAAAAAATATTACGGCTTGTTGAGGAAGCCAATAATACTCGCAGCAGCGGAGAAGTCATTGTCGCCGCATACTTTCGACAAAAACATTCCCTTTTGTTTTTTAGTAAAACGCTTCGTATAAAATGATTCCTTTTGAATAAACATAAAATTCAAAGGGGTTTATACACCGTATTAATGAAAGTGGCGTATAAAACAAAAATGTGCCTCACTGAAAGGAGATTGAGACGAAGTCCCATACAAAGATGGTATCCTTGTGTTAAGGATAAATCAATTACATAATTATGTGTGACAAATGATTACACCCAATATAAGTGGTTATTGAGTGTAAAACAATCAGGGGTAATTCACACATATTCATAGAATGACATATTCAAGGAGTACAAGATTATCCCAAAGAATCAAATTTGGGTTAAGAAGTTCCCTTGTAATACTTTGACGGCCTAACGGCGTCACTACAGAAAAATAGTTGATGAGAGATAAAAAGGGTATCTCATCACTTGGACATAAAATTTACATCAATAATGATATTTAAGAACATATCCTAACAGAATATTCTGTGAATTAAAAGACATAACAAAATAAGGCTTTTAAAAAAAGGATGGTGAAATGTTCCCTTACCGACATGGGTATCTTTCGAATCAAACACCCCGTGAAAGTAGGATAATAAAACATTGATGTAAATACTCATAAATGAAAGAATATTATTCAATGAGTAAAATAATGGTCAGTAAATACACCACTCAAAGTAAATTGTGGCAAATGTAGCATAAATCTCTCGGGAATAAAAGTGAGATGAAAAATCCCTTATGAAAACTCGGCAGCCTAACGGCACCACTTAAAACTTACAAAAATGGATTGATGAGATCAAATATGGTCTCTCATCAAATTAACATGATGTTTATAGAAAGAGGTATATAAAATAACATCCCCCAACATAACAAAGATGATCTTAAAACAAGTGACCTAAAAGAGAGTACTTAAAAAAGAGAGAGAGGTTAGATCTCTTACGAAAATTCGGCAGCCTAACGGCGCCACTCAAAACATCCAAAATGAATTGATGAGAGCAAATATGGTCTCTTACCATATGAACATAAAAATAACAGTAGGGGTAATATAAAAGAACATCCCAATCATAATAAATATGATCTTAAAAGGAATGACATAAAAGAGTGTACTTAAAAAAGAAAGAGAGGAGTAGGATCCCTTTCCTCAAGTCTGACTTGTCTTGTTCGCTCTTTAATCTCCTGAATAAAAAACTTCAGTTAATTTATACTTCTTTACGAAACTTTTTCAAGTTCATTATTCCTTTTATATCACTTATTACCATGTCATAAACATTATGTAATCATTTAAATTAATAATGTTTGTTTTGTCGATATTTGGTTCTTAAGTCGAAAGTGGACTTCTTTCAATTACATGTTGTTCGTGTGGTCAAAGTTTCATTATATCCAGAATGGTATTCATGATTTAGATATCATATATATCATATATATCCAGTATATTCATGCATTTATAATATTACATAACATTTAGAGTCAAGAAATGAAATGCACCGTTCATAGAGACAGTAAGCCGTACGTACGCATGAACGGTACTTCCATTTCTATTTCATATTTAAAGGAATTAAAACATAATGATACATAATAGAATTTTAATTCCAGTATGGTATCATATATAATATCATTAAATATATCCTTTATAAGTACCACATATGGTATTAACGAATCAAATCACTTTGAGGGGACGGTATTCCGCACTTCCTTAAATGAAGATATCGAGTTTACCCATCATCGAAACCATAATGGTATGACATAAATGAAAAATAAAAAAGCATAAGTAAAAAAATAAACATATTAGATATCATATATAAATATAGTGTCATATTAATGGACACCTTTGAAGGTGTTAGAAGAATGTTGAACAATCATCGTTTCGGGAGGCAGAAATTCGCCATCCATGGAAACAGTATGTTCTTTAACCATTAGAAGTACGTGTGTGTATGTGTAGCTCAAATAATTATTATAACAACATCCTAGTATATGGATTATACAGGATTTGTTAAAAAATAACTTAATAAAAAGTGTTTAGGGGGTTGGAGAAGCAAAATAAAACAAAACGACTCAAGTGAAGACATTACCTTAAAATTGTGTAACTTCCATTGATTTGAGCTCAAAGGCTTCCTTGGAAAGGATTATTCCCAATGTGAGGATTAAAGGAGTTATAGAGGGATGTGGAGAGACAAAATGGTCAGGGGTTGGCCGAGCCAAAGGCATTGTAAGTGTGGGAAAGGAGGTAGAGGTGGGGGCCTTTTATAAGAGGAGAGGAGGGGCACTCTTGGAAGGTAAGCAAATGTTACTTTATTTGAAAATGAGTTTCGGATTTCAAAGGGTCCCACATTGATATAATTCATGTATAAGGTGATAATGGTTCTAAATAAACCCATCTAATAGGTTTTGGACATGTGTAGGTCTTAGATATTACATTATCTTTCCATTTTTATTTAAATCGTTAAATAATGAGGTCATCGCTGCATCATCATGATGTCATAATAAATTTAATTTATTTCATGTCTAAAAATTATAAAAAAATAACTATGATGTGTGAAATCTTTTTAGCTTTCCGATGACTTTTTATTTTCAAAAAGATGACTTGTATAACCCCATGTAAAAATTGTATTAGTAAAACATTTCATGTTTGTGTCATTTTTACTTTAACATTAAATAAAAAGATATTTATGTCATTTTCAAACCAAAGTGGCTCTGTGGGGTCCCCAAGTTGACCCATGGATTTTCTTGGTCGGCCATGAGACATCCAATGAGGGTAGGACATGTGTCTAGGTCATTTAATTTTATTAAAACATTATTCTTACCTTAAAGTACACTAATTACCTATAATCGCGATTAAAAAGTTAATAAGTTACTATTCACAAAAAAAATTATTTTAATCTCATTGAACCAAATTTTACTTATTAATGACAACCATGTATGTCGGATTTTTTAAATTCAAAACACAGAAGTGGTAAAATTTTATTTAAACGAAAAATCTGTTTTTATAAGTACCACTTAGTGGTTTCACTATTCATAAAAAATTGAAGTTTTTCAGAAAAATCCCAAAAATTCACCCTAAGATATATTTTATCTTCAAAATTCAAAAATGAAGTCTATTTTATAAAATTCAAAACATATAAGTCACATTAATTAATTTAATAATTAATTCCCGCTGTCAGAGCAAATAGCGTGTTTTTATGAAACAATAAGTATCAAAAGAATGACACTAGTTTAAGCCTAATTTCAAAGTGAAATTAATTCCAACGACCACTATTGGATTTAATGGAAAAAATGTATTCTAATTTCACTTTAAAACTAATTCAAAAGATAATATAATCATATAAATAAATTAGATTAAAAAGGGGTTTTGAATTAAAATACAACATTTTACACTATTCATTAAAAAATGAACATTATCGGAAACATACAAAAAATTTACACAAAGTAAATTTTGATGTCCCTATTCTAAATTATAGTTATATTTGTTCCAATAAAATGTATAAGAGTGAAAAAATCTATATTTAATGACGGTTCGCCATCAAAAGGCGATACATGATCCTTTAGTGAAAATTAGGGCATATACGCCTAAAATTGAATTCTTTCCATATTTTAAGCCTTTATATTTTATTGGATAAATGTAAAAACATTTAAAAACATATATAATAATATTTTAGTTATTTATATCTATTCCTGCCAATACAATGGCTACATGTTAACTACCATTTAAAATGATATTATTTTATTATTAGAGTGCAACGTAAGATTCCCATGAAACTCGTTGTTGTGTGTTGGGTACGCCATCGAGCATAACATACCCTTTAAAGTAATATTAATATTTTATTCACAAATATAGATAAATAGGAAAATGTCATATTCTTTATTTACCTGGGTTGTTACAAATTATATTAGGAAAACCAATGGTTTAATTAAAATAAGATATATGATCCACTCCATATTTGGGATCCTAAAACACTAACATTTATACATTATGTCCCTATGAATGAGAGGTAGTGATAGAACATTCCACACATTCCACCAACCAATGATAATTACATCTAATAATAAGTATCATAGAATAATAGAGTAAATAGACTTCTTTCCATGAGTATATTTCCATGAATTTGATGACGTTGTTGAATCTCCCATGGGCATTGATCTAGTAATGAATCCACTGTCAACACATGATCCTTCTTTTGAAAGTTTTCTATTATTAACATATTTTGTATACCTCGATTTAATTTATTCTTCTGGTTCCTCTTTAATTGAAAACTGTAGATGGTCTATCATGATGGTCACTAAGACACCAATTACACCCCTTTAGAAAAAATGAGAACATCATTGACCTCTCTGGTGAGTCTTGAGAGGAATAAATTTTATTAAACACACATTATGGTAATAAATTGTTTAAATAATCATACAACAGAAAAAAATGATTCCTGGGTTCGTACCAATTACCATAGACTAAATAGATTGAATGGGTTGAATAAAATGAGTTAAAAATGATTATGGACTGACATTATCTGGTGTATCATAAATAATACAAACCGAGATAAAAGGAATTGAATTGGTTTTTGGTTCATCAATTGTCATTGCCAATGAAATCAAAAAAAAATTGTTAGGTATGTGTAGCACAACCTCCTAATTTGAAAATCCTACCGTTGGAGTAACCTCATCACCACCATTGGAAATGAGACTGTGCTAGAAGGAGCTAGATCTAGTTTCATCCTCTCATTAATCCTTGTATACTAAAAAGATAAATAATTAAATACACGAGTTGAATCACGGAAATCAAGAGATGAATTTCTATCAACCTACATTACATCTTGAGACAATGTCAAAATTATCTCAAAACCATCACCCAACTACATTTCTAATGATGACTCGCTTGAAACTCATCCCCTTACTAAGTCAATCAAGGAAACCCAATCAGTAAAGGAAGAAAATATAAATCAATAAAACATCCACAGAAGACATTACTAACACTAATGAACCCAAAATCAATGATCATCAAAAAACATGAAGCATTTGATATGGTAAAAATAGAAAAAAGGCCTTACAACATCTTCAGAAGGAAGTGGTTCCACTAAATTCATTTCCACACTAGTTGGAGGAGAAGAAGGAAACTATATCCTTCAAGTATCATCATAATAACACATAAAAATCCCTATAATATTATCAGTATTTTCTAAAATCGATGTATTATAAATCTTGTGTAGCATCATAGGAAATCTTATCCACATTATTGGATGACCTGACACTAAACAACAGTGCATGCTCTAGGACTATCCAGAAAGTGAAAACTATCATAAACTAAATTTTCCATTCTCTAAGGAGAATTCCATGAAAATTAATTCCATGATAGACAATTGATAGCGAAGGATGGCCTGGATGTAATATACATTGCTCCCTGTTATTGAAACCCCCATGAAGCCACAAAATTTATAAATAAATCTCCAAGAGGATTTCAATGTACATATAATACAACCAATGATAGGTTATGATTATTTTATTCTTCTATGAGTACTTCTTCTGAAAATTACACTATTGGATATCCTTTATCCTATAAGTGAAACAAGGTACCTATGATATAGTATGTTTGCATAGAAGGACATATCTCATTAGGTGATAATCTCCCCATAGAACCTCATCAAAATACATTAATTCTGATTCCCTCACCATGATGAGATGATCAATGGTTTCTAAAAGCACTACTGACTAATCCAACCTAGACTCTTCACTCAGCACCTCTTTAAAATACTGCAAATGTGAATTCCACATTTTCACCAAATGAAATATGACCGTTATTAGAGAATTATAATGCATGATATTATCATCTTGATGGATAATTAAATGTGAGAATGACATAATAACAACTGATGAGGAAGATCTTAGAGGAAGAATAATGGATGATAAAGAAATAGACATAATTCATAGAGATGAATCCATTTCATCAATTGGTAAATCTCATATCTAGGCTCACAAAGTATGAGTGTAATGTAAAATATATATTTTCATAATATTTTCTATGAACAAAATGAAATTGGATAATATTAATAAAAATTAAAGGAAATATATCTCTATTTAATATATTTCATATAATTACAATAACAAAAATTCATGTTAATTAATATATAGAATATAGTATAACTTATTTTAATAAAGGGATCAATAATATTTTAGTCACACGAGGTTGGAATTTTTTTGAAAAAAATGATTATATATCATCAATGAATAAAAAATTAAAATTTTGTTACAGACTACGTACATGATAGAATAAAAAAATATATTAAATCCAAAGAAGTAAGATTGATGGAATCATATGAAGATTATCATTTATCATTTATATGTCATATAATTGGAGATGTACTTATATGAGGAATTATTTTTAGTAGATTTCAATAAAACCACATTGGAAATAGAAAATATTTCATATTTCCAAAATACAATTTATTAAAAGTGTTTTTTTAAATAACATGAAAATAATTTCATATAGAATATATTAATATATATATACAAGTATCTGTATAAAATTATAATGGTGGTAGAATTAGGTGATAAGATGTAAATGTTAAAAAGAATGAAAAACTATAGACATATAGAAAAAATTCTCATAAAGAAAATTATAATAAATTAATTAAAACTATAAAATGAATGTATTGTAATGGAATATGAGGTCTAAAAACTATGTAATGATATATATAATAATTTATAATGTATAAAATATATATGGATATGAAAAAAATTGAGGCTTCTGATTGATAGGAAGAGACAAGGGAAATTTCAATAAAATGAAGCATTTTGGAAAATTATGATTAAATTGAAGATAGAAAATTGGTGGAATATTTAAATCCCCATCAAATAACTCTTAATAACATGATAGAATTTATAATCATTAAAAAATACCTAGTTTAATTTTCATAATAATATTATAAATTCAATTTTATGATTTCTAATCAAATAGATATTGTTTTATTATATGTTTAAAAATGACCCTATTCATCATTGTAATAATTTAAATAAATATAAATTGTAAATATAAAATTATAAGGGTATTTTTAACCCCAATATTGTGTTAACAAAAGTTCATTAGGATTTATGTACACCATTTTAAAAAAACATGGTGTATAATACAATAGTTATCTCAATGAGTAAAAATTGGATTCGAGAATCCCTTATCATTATCCTAATTTATTTTGGCTTTTTTAAAAAATCATAGGTATTAAAACGATGTTTATTAAATAATTTCAAGGGACATTATTTTGAACTATACCAACATTATTCCTAATTTTAAATACCTATATACATACATATTTATAATGTTATTTTTTACATATTTTAGAAAACTGGTTTAAATAATGGTGATCATTTCAATCAATTTTTTTTAAGAGTGGTTTTAGTATTCATTCAAAAAATAAAATCCCATAGAGTATAAATTTTTTTATTACATATGATAAATTGTAATGGTTTATTATGTTGTATATTCATGTCATTAGTTTTTAATTGATTATACGTAAAAAATAATTCTATTATGAACATTTTTCATTGATCATAACCAAGAAAATAATGTTTTCTTAATAAATTATATTTTAAACCCTTCAATAAATACATAAAAAGGAATCATTTTTTACATATTTTTATCTTATAAATAATTTGGTTTCAATTGGCATCCCTCATATAGTTTAATGTGATTATTTATGTGGGATGAAAAAATATCACAAAAAACATACCAAATATTAATTTATTATTATGATGTTCTTAATTTGTAATTACAACATATAAAATTAAAAAAATTACATTTAATGATTAATAGTTTGATATATTATAATTGGAAACTATTTGAAGATGATTATTACCAATATTTTTTTGTTTAAACTGATATATTTTTTCCATGAAATCACATTCTTGTATTGTGGAATTTAACATGAATTTTTATTAATCATTTTTAAAATATGAATCTAGGTTTTTATTTCATGGAAATTAATAATTTCATATGATTCATATTTTTCCATTATTCCCATTATTATGGACATCAATGTAATTTGGTGGTGGAATGAAAAAAATGAAATTAATGGTTCCTTGGAGGTGTTGATCTACTTGTACGTATCTAAAATGATTTAATGTTCCACTGAATGGGATAAATGAGTAACATGTTTTATCATTTTTGAATCCCAAAAAAAAGTGATACAAATCCTAAGGAACAAATATATTCGAATTTTTGAGAAATAATGTGAATCTGGATGTTTTGAAATATTTAATGTATATAGGAATATCGTAATAGAGTTCATATCCATCAATAATGAATCATAGATCATGCGAAGTTTCATAAATAATTGTCATAATAATTGATTAATATATGACAAAAATCTGCATTTGTTGAAAAATATATATAGTATGTGATTCACTTCAAATAATTGAAATCGTTGAGAAAACATGTTATATTATTGAATCATAATTAGTTTATCATTATTTTAATAACTCATAAAAATATAATATTCTATATAGTAAATTAAATTAATTTTACCATATAATCCTATAACTAATAAAAATTATCATATTAATCATGGAATTATAGGGCTATGAAGGAACCAAAAATACATTGTTTACAATGTATAACCATTCCATTATATATAAGGGAACCACTCAACCTCATCCATTTATATTTAAAAGTACCGTATAATAAGAAAATTAATTTGGTACATTCACTTTTCAATATAGCAATGTCAATTTATTGATCATAGCATTTTTTTCAATTTAATAAAAATGTTGTTCTATGAAAATCTCATTTAACCATTAATAATACATCTAGATTAAAAATAAGGATTTTATCATTAATATATATCCTGATCATATCGTAATTAACTTAATGATATTTTCTAAAATCAATTTAAATACCATTAAAAATTCATTAGATTAATTTTTTAGGAAAATAACCTATAAAACATTAAATAAATTATAAAAATTAAATATATCTTTTAATTTTAGGAAATATTATATATTTTAAAACCAATTATAATCATTTAAAATTACCTTCAAGGAAATATTAATCATGATGGTACAAAAAGGCATCGAATAAGTATATAATAGAAGAAGACATTAAATTCACACTCAGAAAATGAATAACAAATGTATTCGATGGAAAATGCTAAAAAAATTAAAATCATTTCAAATAAATCAAAAAATACATGAAAAATATCTCTAAATATAATTTATGTACAAATAATAACATTATTTAATATAGTTCATAAATCATTTAAATGTAAGTGAAGGATTGATAATATAAAAGATGATACATGATAATTATCACTTAAAAAAAATTATTGGTGTTTCTTTAATAAAATTGAGAGGCAAGATAAAATTAAAATTTAACCACATGTATAACTAATTTATTATAATATATATTTGGTTAATAAAAATTTTATTAGATGATCCCTACTAATATAATTTAAACATATAAAATCACGAACTAATTTGTTATTGTTTTATAAAAATGATTTCCATTTGGTATCTTTTAAATTGTAATACAGTAAAATAAATTCCTTTTAATTATCACATAATACCATGAATATTAGTATATAAAATTTATAACATTTCATCATTATGTATATACACCTATACAAGTAAAAATGTGAATAAAATTAACATAGGTCTGGAATAAGGAATATTTTTCATGAAAAAACATTACAATGATCATATTTTAGAATTGAGAATTGATCATTGTATATAAAATGCGTAATAAATTTAAATAAATAAAAAATAAGTCGAAATACTACCTAATTAAGTGAAATATAATTTGATAAATAGTATTGGAATAATAATTATGACGTTACAAAACCCATAAAAAGGAAAGAAAATTTAAAAACCCTTACTTTGAGTCCATATTTTCTTTATAGTTCCTTTAAAACATATATAATTAAAATATTTCCATATCATAATTATTTATGAATTGTTTTTGGATTTATTAAATAATAATTAATACATTTTATTCATTTTCTGACTGAATTTTATGTACATAATAAGTTATTTTGATATAGGGCATTTTGATGAATTTCGATTCATAGTCTCAAAAAGTAATTGATATGTTAATCATGGTAAATGTGATCATTTTTCCATAATCTCCAAAATAATATTTATATAATAATTATCATTTTTAGAAATTAATTATAATTTTACATCCATCATTGTAATGAGGTTACGAGAAAAGATATATGGTACAAAATAAAGACAATAGTCCAAAAATAAACCTATGTAACATTTCTATTTCTAAACAAACATGAATAAAATTATTTAATTATAATTATAATAATACTGAATGATGATTATATCTTAAATATGATAATTTATTTTATATATACCTTACAAATTAATTATTTAATAATAATGAATAATATCCCATTGTGGATATTGGAATCCAAAAGTACACATGAATAATTTAATATATTTTGTAATGGATGGAAATGTATGAAACAATAGTATATTACATCTCCCTTTAATAATAATTATTTCTTAGTTATAATATATATATATATATATATATATTTAACCCATCATTATATCAAAATATGTGAGAAGGAGATGGAAAATTGAATACATTAGTTTATTAGGCCGCAACCCTATGTACATAAAAACTATGGTTTTGACTATAATTAGATGGAGAATGATATGGATTAATGACAAGAAGTAAACATAATAAAATATAATTATGCGGTATATCCAATTTTTATTAGATCATAATTATTTAAAATGTCATGAAATATGTTGATGAAGAAAAATAAAAGTATAATCAATGTAATTCTATACCACTTCATTGGGGAACCTCCTTTTATTTACATCATAATCCCTTTAAGGTTAGAATTATAAAAAAATACACATCTTAAAAATGATAATATAATATAATAATGGATTGGGGTATGTATTGAATCATGATTTGGGGATAGTAAATGACATGTTTTGTGCTTTTATAGGTGTGGGATGTGACACACTTTGTATTTCTAAAGGATTTAAAAATTATAATATCATTTTCATGATAAATTTTCCCATTGAAAACGTATTATCATGAAAAGGGTCATATATTTAGAAATGTAACCATACAATAGGATTTAGGAATGCTTTTAGTCACTTTAACAGATAAAAATTAGGTTTTTTCCCACCCATTCCTATTTTATAATTAACTGTTGTAATGAATTATTCAATAATAATTATTAAAAATATTACTTTTTGGATAAAAAATTGTCATTTAAATGGTATATGGAAAACATTTAAGAACATATCTAATCTTAATTGTTGTGATACATGATTTTCTACAATTTTAAAATATTTTTAAAAAAATAACCAAAAATTCTATTGAAGTCATTAAATGAACTATTGATATAAATTTAATTTAAATAACTAAAGACAATAATAGAATTAAAATACAATAAATTTTATCATGGAGAATATATTTTTATTAACTATAATGTGGTTTTATAAGTATAATTAATAAATACTATTTACATTTAATATTTTAAAAATTAATTTATATTATTTAACCATGTATTGAACATGAATTGTGTTATCATTGTCTATGTGGTTCAAAAAAATATAAAATAACTAAAAATTACAAATAAATCACAAAAATAAGAAATGTAATCGTATTAAAATTAAATATTAATATTAATTTACACATTTATATATATATATATGATAATATATTAGAAAAATATAATAGGAAAAGATAGAAATTTATTATTTTTATCTAAAAAATATTATATGTAACAATATATTATTGTTAAGGATACATGTTTTTATAAATTCAAATAATATATGTGGATGGTCAAACTATACTCATCCAATTATTTGATGGATTGTTCTTGGTTTATCATAAATTCCATTATCGTTACCATTTGACTTTATTAACACTATTTAAAATGTAAAATTGTTGAGATATTTAGCATATTTAATATTAATTTTTACAAAATATTATTTTCAACATAATAAATAATATTAATTATTTTGATTACAAATAAAAAATAAATAATATCAGATTAAATTCATAGATGTAAAGCAATTTAATTTCATACTACATAGGTAAAAGGAAATGGAAATAGATTTTCCATAAAAATATCTTCATAAGTAAAGAAGTATTTTTTACCAAAATGAAGAATAAATTTGATTAAAAAATCAATATATGGATATTATTAATGTAAAAGAACTATTCTTAATGTGAAACAATATTAAAACTAAATGGAACATTATAAATTATGGATTTGAAATTATTATTTTAATTAACATTAAATGTATGTTTAAATATTCAATCAAAAAATAAAACTATTAGAATATTAATGATAATTTAAAATGATATAATATTTACATGCTACATTAAAATTATATAATAAATGTTTGGATTCATTTTTTATGTTTTGTGAAATTATATTAAACAACCCATATATAAAATTCCCAAAAAATATTTTGAATAATAAACAATTTTTGAAACACAACAACATATTTCTATAATTTTAATGATTTGTTATATATTTAATAAAATAAATATGTGTTTTATAAAATATATATATATATATATATATATCATAATTTCATTTGGAAAATTCATATATCCAATTTAATGTCTAGTTCATAAAAGTGACACATAAGTAATAATATTTTGATAGAATTCCAAACTCATATAAGGCGTGGTGTATCATGATATGAAAGCTATAAAGCATCATAAAATTTTTTATATGGATTATAAGGGTGATATATTCTACACCATAAAATAATTTTATCATAGAAATTTAATTTGATCCATGATATAAAGTACATAATATAAATTTTTAAAATAATACTAGTTAGTGGAATACATAACTTATGATAATAAGAGGAATACCCATATATAATATATATAAAAAAAAATTTAAACCTGTCTATTAAATTTGTACATTAATAATTAATTTTCCTTGGAGGAAGGGGGAACATGATGGTCGCATATTATAGAAAATTACCAGGATCAAAAGTACAGATAATATTATTGAGAAGTGAAAATGTGGACATTGAGGTGAATAATAATAAACACGGAATAGTAAAGTGTGATAGAGAACATGGTCATGTTAATGTTATTGTTCAATAAACCGTAAATCCTTATGCAATAAAGTCAAACACAAAATATTTAGAAATGAATATAATATGTAAATTATTTTTGTATCAAAATACTTTTCATGGACCTGAGGTTTTTTTTCTATCGATATAGTGTACTAAATTTAATATTCATTATTGATTTATTTAAATTTCATTAGAAACTTTTCATCCTTTGGTGATTCTATGACCAATTCAAAATTTTAATTCATCTCTTAATCCATGAATTTATGATTTATGATTATTTAAACTATCAAAAAGGTAACATCCCAACACTGAAGAATTTTTTTAGGAGTGATATGGTACATACTATCATTATGTGACATCCATGAGACTCCTAATCATAGAATGAAATTCATTGGGATTAAAGAACACATGGGGGAAATTGTTTTCTTTTTAAGATAAAATTTAATTTTCAATTTAATAATTAACATATTTTCCACTATATAAAAATGTGTAATCCATAAAAAATTAAATCCAATTAATGAACCATGTTAAAGAATATTAAATATATGAGTGGGATAATGGAATCATGATATAATAAAATGAAATTACCAATCTACTACAACAACAAGATATGAAAAATGAAAAACCCTATTCCACAGTTGATAAATATCCACGCTCTAACTCCACCTTCTATTCCCAATGATTCATGGTTTATCATTTGAGAAATATAGTGACTTCCATTTACATATTTCTATAAATAATAAATCATAAAATGTGAAAAATGCTCTAAAACTGTGGTGGAGTATAAACATAGTTGGATTTCACCAAAGTCATATACAATTAGACAACTTTGATAATGAATACTTAAGACATTTTATATAATGTGGTATAGTAGAATTTAAAAAAATTATACCAAAATTAAAAGATTATTTGATGTTAAATAGTGAAACCCCATTAAATTATTTATCCTTTATCATCCATACCCAAGTCTCCACAAAACACTCACTTGCATCCTAGGTAATAAATCAATAATATTTAGAATTATCTCATCATTCCACCATGTCATAATAGGGTCACTAATATCCTGGTGACCTAAGGGAAAATTACACTTCTTTAGGATCATATGTAAACCACGAACTTAATCTAACCATGTATTCCAGATACAACGATTAACCATTTCATAGAAAATATTTCTCCAATAAATCATTTCAATACTGAGTATACATGTTTAACAATAGAATAATAAAATTTAATTCAATAAATTTACAGTTAAAACAATGTAGGTTTTACAAAATCCATCCAATTTTAATAATAATCCATATCCATATCAAATTAAATAGTCACCATTGGTCACAAAATAATTTCAAAAAGTTTTCAAGAAGTTGATTCAATAGAGAATATGAAATTATATTCTGGTAATGTAGAAATGATAGAGAATCCACCAGTGACTCAATAGATGGTGAAAACATAGAACTTCACATCGATCATCTAGATAATAATTTGGGATATCATCTCTTCAGTAGATAAAAAATAACTATTAAATATATTCATAGTAAGACATATATCTATCCATGCTAGACTAAAACTATTTTCCCTGAAGACAGATGATGAATAAATCTATGAATAGTGAGGCGTAATGACGAAAAAATAATGAATTTTGATCCATACTGAAACATTATTCATCAGAAATCAATAATGGATTAAATGAGATGGATTATCAAGATTTGGAAGGAAGGATATTTCGAGATAATTTGAAATTTGAAATCTTTTATGCATTCTAAACCTAAAATAAAATTAGATAAATTTTTTTAGGGTTGTAACTATATGTCACATGGTTAGGGAACATGGTTATTTGAATCCATGAACCAATCATTGATGATTTACTATATAGACCCCCTCCCCCACATGATTGGATTATACGGTTAGACAAACCATGTTCAGACCATGTAATTACACTATATATACACATTAAATTTCATCCCTTGGAACATATGGTTCGACAAAAAAGTATACCAACCTTGTATATCCATCAAGACTCCAAAAGAAAATTCAATATTTTTAGATGTGGTTCATAGTTTGTTATATATGGATAAAATATTTGTACCTCCTTAAAAATATCATAAACACATCTAAAAATCTTATAAACAACCATAATATAACCTATGTATTCTATATCCTGTCAATACATAGATAATGCATTACATACTTTGAACCATAAATTATAAATCATCATATCCATTTGAATTTCCATCAATATAATGCAACAAGATATGTATATATAGAATATATTGTCTTCAATAGATAATTCCTTAGTAAGATTATTTATAAATGAATAATAAAATAAGAGATACATATCAAAATTTAGTAATTTATGCTAATATTATAACAACATCACCTATGAAATTATAAATAAAATTTTTGTATTTTATAAATAAAAATAAGATAAAAATATATTATTTTATAGTTAAATAATATTTTTTAAATTGATAAATTCATTGTTCTTATTTTTTTTGATAAAAAAGATCTTTTAAAATTTTATAATTTTTATAGTTATTTAAAATAAAATTAATTTTCAAAAAATACAATCATATGTAAATATGTTTATGTATTATATGTATAAGATAATGTTATTAGTCATTAACTAATTATTCAATTTTTTATAAAATAATTTTTTATTTTAAAATAAGTTTTTCTCAAATAAATGATGAATTTAATTAAAAATTTAATTTATCAGTTTTTTAAAATAATTATAAAAAAATGGAATCCATTTTTTAATTACTTTTTTCTTATAATGGTTAGGCATACCTATTTAAATTTTATTCAATTAGTCAAATTATAGGTGAATAATGAAATATATTAATTTATGTTATTTAACATTATAATCAAAATACAGAACTTTGTAGTCATAAATAATATAAGAAAACATTATTATGAAATCACATGAAATAATTTTTAGAATAATTCATTATAATCAACACTATTAATAATCTTGATAAATAATAATTAACAAATAAATAAAATAATCAAATAACCACACTCCCCTCTATATAGATTACAACCATCACAAACACTTCTAATCCCACATCCAAAGCCTTATAGAATTCAAAAGGTATTACATATTCCCTTACCAATAAAACTCCACATTTCCATGTCCAAATGGTATCACCAAAATACAAAAAAAATTGTTATGGTTGTTCTCATGTAAATAATACAGAAGCGGTAAAACCCTCCTACTCAAATTTTAAATTATTTATTTTTTTATTTCTACCATATCCTCACCTCCCCTATCCAAAACTTTCTGATAAATATATTATTATATATATACTATATTTTTATTGAGTTAATGGACTATCCATCATACACCCTCTTTTCTTCTCCACGTATTCAAAAAAATTAAAACTTCTTCTTTGGTGTGTCGATTCACTGCCTTCATGGATGATGATTTATCATTTTCTATTACCACTATTAAGACTTGAAATAAAATCATTATTATAGTATATAATATTTTCATATACATAGTATAAAATTATTACTATTTTAGAAAAAAAATATATAGAAAAAAATTACAATAAGACAAATCTAGTTTTAAATGGCAAAAACATGCAAAAAACTAACTAAACATTTACCATAATTTATTTATTTAATGATTCATCCTCATATCATTAAAAACATATATGGGATAATTTAAAAACTTAAAATCATATTAATACTATTTATATACACATATAGATTCTTTATTTCATTTAAGAAGAAATCCTAAAATTATAATCAATGGAACAGACAACAAAACCTCGAAGTCAACACTCTCAAAATGTTGAAAATGAACTCTTTAACTCATTAAATGGCCTTAATTTAAATTAATTTTTTTTATAAATAATATATTTGTATAAAAGTGTATGAAATAATTAATTATTGAATTGAATTTTATTATCTAGTAAAATAATTGTAAGTATATAATGTTATCATACATATTGTAAGAAGATGTATCATTAAAAATCGTATTTTAAATTTGCAAAAAAAATTATTAATAAAAGTATTTATTACTTCTAAAACATAATACTATTTTACCACATTCACTAATACCAATTGATTTTATGTTTCCCTTACATTATTAAATGGTTATTTACAAAAAAAATATGTTTTCATTTAAATGTTTCTGGATTGATAAAAATGAAAAGTAATTTCAAAATGTAGAATTTATTTTCCTCAAGAATGATTCAATTATAAAAGATTGATGTGTAATGATCTTGTTATAGTTCCTTGGAATTTATAAGATTATTGGTGGTTCTGTTATAATATGATGTAATGTGACCATTATATAACTTTCAAATTCTTTAGTAAATGGGATGGATTCAACTAGTTAGGTTTATCCATGGAATAATTGGAATATACAATGATGGTTATTCAATGTTTAACCATGACGGATACTACCTATGAATCTAGAAGTTATAATTTATATGTAACAATGAGATTAAAATTGATCCAACATGTTTATTTTATGATTAATGCTGGATTTCGATTGATTTACATTTTTCTTATAATTGATAAGGTAAGATATAATGGTTGTCTTTTCTGTGTAAATGTTATAAAATTTGGAACATGATATAATTCATAGAATAATGGTTTCATTGTTACAATTTATGAACCATAATAAGCTATTTTTTGTGATCCCATGTTTTATGGAACATTTCAATGTTTATTTAAAAGGGTAAAGGAAAATAAGATTCATTGTTTAATGTCATGAATATTGTGAATGAAGGAAATAATGTTTTATCATAAGAAGTTTCATATTGTGAAAAAAGATTATTTAGAAGTATATCTTATTTTATAATATATTTTTATATATGTATGAGGTTGTGGGAAAATTATATAAATCTATAAACTAAATGTTCTATGGGAATTAAAGAGAATGAATTCTTAATGAAATAACAGTAGTGCTAATGATGTATTTTTTTTCCCATGGAGATTCAATTTTTATACATGTTTGAACCCATTTCATTAATAATAGATCAAGAAGTCTATAAACATTTAAAATTTGGAAATGAATTTTAACTTTAACATATTTTTGAAAATATGGGAACTGATTAGTTTAATTATATTCCTGTGGTAAATGAGTGAGTGAATGATTTTTATGACGTGATTACTAGTATTATGCTTGATCAAGAGATAAGTTTTACTATTGATTTTGTTAGCTGATGAAAACCATTTTCCAAAACCCCATTATTTAATATCTCAATTATAACATAAATAATTGAAAAATAAATTTAATGAATTTCCAGATAAATGTTTCATTTATATGAGTTCATCACCTTGAGGTTCCGCTATTTTTTTGTAAAAAATTAATGATTGTTCCATGAGTCTCTACAATAATTATAGGGTATTTAAAAACTTCACTTTTTTTGAATAAGTATTGTTTTCTTAATAATGATTAATTTTTTCCAACATTATGGATGTTATTATTTTATAAATATTTATATGACATTTCTAGACCATTACTTAATGATGAAGGAAGAATACATTCTGAAAAAACATTCCATACTAGATATGGGCATTATGAGTTTGTTGTTATTCTCTTTTATGTGAAAAAATACCTTACATTATTTATTGATGTTTTCAAAATAATATTCAATGAATATTTATATAATCTTTTTTTTTTGTTTTTATTGATGATAATTTGGTATTTAAAAAAATTATGATAACTGTAAATAACATCAATGATTTATTTGTAAACGCATAATGAAAATATGTTATATATGAAATTTGGAAAAATATATTTTTTTACAATAGATTTATTTTATTTGTTACATTTTAAATTGTGATGGCATAACGATTGATCTATCATAAAAATGATGTTACAAAATGGAAATGTTATGTAAATCCTACATTTTTTAATATTTTTAATTGATCATTAAGATATTAAATATGGTTTTTTAATACATTTCATTGTTATCTAGCCCAATAACAATGATAACATGTAATGGGGTTATATTTATTAGGAATATATACTATTATTTTTGTTTTCATGAAGTGAAAATAAGATCAGTGAATGGACCAATTTTGGTCATTCCTTCTAGAAATTTAGTGTTTTACTTCTATATGGATTCTTATTTAGTGGGATTTGGTTGCGTTCTTATGAATAATTTATTAGTAATTGCGTATTCAAAATATAAACTAAATCCTCATGAGTAAAATTTTCCCATAAATTATTTGGAATTAGAAACTATAATTTTTTATTAAAAATTTTAATATGTAATTTATTTTTATCAAAATATAAACATTATACTGATCATAATATTTTGAAGTATATATTCAAAATTAATGAATTGAACATGTGGGTTAGAATTCATATTTCACTAATAATGTATTATTATTTAATGGTCAATTACCATCATGGAAAACTAATCAATGTGGTTGATTCTATGAGTTTAAAAAACCATAATACATTAAGCATGTCATTCTTGGATTATGAAAAAAATATAAATTATTGATGGATTTTGGTTTGGAATTTCATTCTGTAGGAAATTCACCTCATTTGTTTCTAGTTCTAGAAGAATATTCTCTATCAAAAAAAATTAATCTAAAGGATAAGGAAGACAGTAAGTTACAAAAAATTGTAGTTTCGGTAAAAAGGGATATGTTTCCAAAATTTAACATTGATTAAGATTGTGTTTTTAGATTTCAGATGTTATTATGTGTTCCTTGTTATTCATAGTTGAATAACGTTTTATTAAGTGAATATCTTAGAAGTACATTTATAGTTAATCCTAGTGGCCCCAACATGTACATATACATTTATGAGTATTACTAGTGGTTTTGAATGAAAAGGAATATTGATGAATTATCCAAGTGGTGTCCATAATTTTATCAGGAAAAAGAAGAATGACAGTTACAAATTGGAATGATTTTAACTATTCTAGTAAAAGAGTGGAAATGGAAAAATATATTCTTAGACTTCATAGTAGGATTACAAAAAACCAAACATGAAAAAAATGTGATAAATATTATTGTTGATCGATTGAATCAATTTTAATATTTCCATCCTATTTTTGAAACTATGTATCTAGATCATTAGTCCTTTATTGATGATATATCATGGTTACAAGGATTTTATCTCTCCATTATATATTATCAGAATCTCATGTCCACATATAAATTTTATAGGAACGTCTGAATTAATTGAGAACTTAATTTAATTTTAAAGATTAGTTTCTTCCTTAGTAAAATGGATAATTAGAGAGATAAATTCAAACATTGTAGGATATTCTATGTGATTATTCAATGTCTTACTAGTTATTTTGGGAGTAACATAATTCTTTTTTTATTTTTCCTATAATAACTGTTTCTTTTCTAGTATAAATATTGAATATTTTGGAGTATTATATGGAAATTTATTTCAAAATCCATCATTTTGGGATGATATAGGTAAAATATGGGTGAATGGAACATAATCAGTAGAGGAAAAAGTATATAATTTTATTTGTTAAGTGAAATTTTATGTGAACTCAAATATGGAAAAAGATTATAAAGATAAGTAGAGTAAGGATCATCCACATAGGGTAGTTGATCATGTCATTCTCAATGTTTCTCAGTGTAATAGTTATATGAATTTGGTTATGAATTGTATTATGAGTACATAGTTCATTGGACCCTATAAAATATGATTAAAAGTTCTACGAATTGAATAATGAGTGTATATTCCTCCGTGTTTTCCTCAGATATACAAATTTTTTCAAGTATTGGTGTTAAAAACATAGGTTTTAGTTTCATATCATGTTTTGGAAAATAGAGTAGTTCATGAAAGATGGTATGTGAGTATGATATACTGTATAATACCAAATGTATGATTGCATATGTAAACTTGAGATGATCAAATACAGGGGGTGAATTGTACATTTAATAATTTCTTTGGAACTTTTAAAGGTGGTTATGTTTAACAATGTTAATCAAAATAATTCACAAGTATTCTAATATCTAATAACTTGCTTTATTTTGGAGAAATTATATCAGAAATGAAACATAATTTTTTTTTACAACAACTAAGATTCTACCTTAATGCATATTGAATCTCACTATGTTAGAGTAAAAGTATGAAGAAGAATATGAATGTTATACATTCCTTAATAATAAAAATGTAGCAGAGAACTTGAGAAAAAACTATTAACAATTAGTAAATCTTTTAACCCAAAGAGAAGGGTATCCAACAACATTGGATAAAGGTCTGTTGATTTATACATTCATTAAAGACTTTATTACCCACACCTGGGTAAGCCATCGATACGAAGATCATATTATGTCTTGTTATCCCTGAAATCCCTCAAATATCAGGTAGTCGGCACCTCTGCCTTCCTATCCACATAAACTCTTGATTGTACACAGCAACAATAGTAGTGGCATTGAGAATATCTTCACGATGCAACGTTTGAACTAGTTGTTTAATCATTCTGTATGAAGCTTGAGAGTTTATAAGAGCTTCTCTCTCTATAAATCGATTCAATAGCATGTATGCACAGTTGTCAAAAGTAAGGTATAGTTCTTTTTAAAATGAGCTCCTAATTATAGACACAACACTAATGGTCAGCTCCCTCCTCCAACAATCATATTCTTCATAGAATTTTGGAGGGACCTGTACAAGTTTCACACAAACAATAGTTAGTTGATAAATGAAAGCACAACATAATTTTATAATAGAAAAAGTGAAAGCATAAACAAAATCTTATATTTGGAATGTAAGAAAACGAAAGTTTAGAGTAAACCAAAAATTAACATGGAGTCTATAATAAAATTATGTTTATATTATGTTTTCTAGAAATTTTGGACATCAATTCTATAGAATATCAGAGTATGAATTTCAAGGAAATTTGGAATTTAGAGTCACCAGAATTTGGAACCATAACATACAATGTTCGGAGTCAGAGTTAATGATAATTTGGGGTCAGAACTCATAAGATTTCGTATCCATAATTCGTAATCAGAATTTGGAGTTAGAACTCAGAGAATTTAGTTTCCAAAATTCGTATTCATAATTCAGAGTCAAAACACAGAGAAGCTCGTATCTAGAATTTGTATTCAGAATTCAGAGTCAAAACATAGAAGAGTTCATTACCAGAAATATGATTCAGAATTAGGAGTCAGAACATAGAAGAGTTCATAAATATAATTCTAATTCAGAATTCGGAGTCAAATCTTAGAAGAGTTCATTTCCAAAATTTTGAGAATTCAGATCCTAATACAGAATGCTTCGAATCTAGGAAATTATATCATTCTAAGGATTTGGTTTCAATCCTAGTTTTACATTAGATAATTTATTAAATGAACAATGAAATCTAGGAAAGGGTAAATATCATAGGGTAAGGAAATTTTACATATATAAGTAAAATAAGGGGTAAAATGAGATTTTCTTTAAGATAAGGTGTTTGTTATTTTCAAAACAATAAGAACTAGTAAAGTCATAAGGAACCCTTAATAACTAAAAAATCTCCACCATGAAAGAAGGAATGGAAATGTCATAATGAAAACCTTATCGACTCAACAAGATCCCCATTTTTGTGAAGCAAAAACATCCTTATGAAAAACAATATACGGAATTATCACAACTTTTCATGACATCGAAAATAAAACTTATCTCCATTTTCACAGTAGAAAACATGAATACGACTTATTTTTTCTTAGCCTTTATAACTCTAAGGATCGTATTCTAGATTTCAGGAATATGATTTTTATTTTATTGTTTATGGAAATCTTTGCAATGTGAAACACCCCCTAAAATAAACTCCCCCTTACTTATGAATATTTTTTATACTTAGAATTTTTTTCTCCCCTTTAGAATTATTTTTCCTTCTCCCACTTTGTGATTTTCAAAAAGACTTTGAGGGAATGGAAAAAAATATGGTACCTGAAAAATAGTATAGATGTCCAAACAAAACGAGAAAGCATAATTTCATTATAATTTGAAGAATTATTATGTGTAATAAACAAATAACAAAAAAGATCAGATTTGTGTATATTTTGTTTCTTTTTTCCTTTGGAATTATCTTCTTCCCAATTGCCTTTAACTTTTTCAGCTCTTTTTGATCCTCTTATGCTTGCTTTTCCAAGGCTGTGATTCTATCCTCTTCAGCTTTCAAAGCCTCTGCATGATCCTTCAGCAAGTCCTCTTTCTTCACAAGCTTTTCTTCCATCTCAGTTCAAAGGTCTCTCTAGGTTTTCACGATTTGGACAACATAACTCAAAATTCCATTAAGATATTTCAAATCATGAAACTGATAATTTTGTTCAAGATTTATCTTTAACTAAATTTTGTTTGTGAGATCCATGATTTTGACATCTTTAGTATCAAAATCACCATTTACATATTCTTGAAACTGATCAATCCCTCCCAAATATTCACTAATTTTCTTTGACCATAGAGTAATTTTCCTGTAAGATTTACTATGGGCATCATTATTGATAAGGATATTTTTGTGTTCTGCCACAATATTCAAACATTTATCCATCACCATAGATATAGAATCTTATTTTGGGTTCATGCTTTGTTGAAGCATCTGGAATCTAGAACTGATTGTTGGAAAGATCTAAATGGTATTCAGAAGCTTCTTAAGGGACTGAACAACAAAATCATGCCCTAAAGTTGATGACTCCAAATCTGACATTTCTCATGTAGATCGTTCTTCCTCTTGCTCTACCAGCATCCTCTTTGAAGATATCCTAACTTTTTTCTTCCTCAAAATATCTTTTATTGGGGTATCGACATCCACTTGTTTCCCATTATTGATTTTCAGATTACCCTCTTCATCTAAAGACTCATGCTCACTCCCATTCAACTGTACAGTTTTATCTTCATCAAATTTCTCTTTTTCAACTCTAACCTCAATGTCTTCAGGGTGTATGAATTAATGATTTTGACTCTCTTACTAAGATAGTTTGTTTATTTCCTATTAACCCTTATCATCACCTCTAGGTATAGTGTGTTTAGAAGATCCGGCTTGAGAAGTCTGGAGTGAAAAATTTTCTAAAACACTTTCTTTTTCATGATACTCTTCCTCTTGCTTAATCACATAATCAAATCCACCACTACAATCAGGTTATTATACTTCTTCTGTAGCTTTCTAATCTTCCACAATCTTCTCTTGTGGTTTTTCCGGAGTCATAAAACTCTTACTTAGAGTCTCAGGTAAAGGATCTACAAGGAATGACTTAGGTACATGGATTTTTTCAGATACCACTTCAGTAGCCTTTAATAAGTATTGCACAATCTCTACCTCTGAAATATTCTTCTTTTGATTTTTCTCTTTTTCTTGCCTCTGAAGCTCTTCAGCAGCTGATTCTTTAATGGCCTTAGCCTCAATAGGATCCAAACTGAACTGTGGCTCCATTGCTTTTTTGTTTTTCTTATCCTCTATCAATTTTCCTACGACTTCATCTAGGTAGGCCTTATGATTCTTTTGTTTATGAGAAGCAGATTAAGGTACATTAGCCTTAGGGGTTTTTTCTTCTACTTCCACATCCTTCAACATTCTTTTCTTTTTCAGTAATCTTTAATGGTTCATCTTTTTCAACATTTTCCAAAATAACTTCTGCCTCATCCTCATGCAGATCATAAAATTCTTATGTCCCCTTGGAGAAACCAAAATTCATTCTCTTGAGGATTTCATCACTTATCAGCATTACATTACAATTCCACTGCTTGGAATTGTAGGGGATCTTGAATGATTTGAGGCACCAAACTATCAGTTTGGAGAGAAGGTCAGGATACATAATAATATGAGATCTTAGATTCCCATTCTTGATGTTCACTATAATAATGAGGATGTTCTTCATGAGTATCATCTTCCTTAGGTTTACAAAAACATTCAATATGTACATGTCACTTTTCTTTAGGGGGTCATTATCAACCATCCTTAGTACGAAAAGTCCTTGAACCCATAACTGTAGAATCTGATTGTTGGTAGATAGATGAGCAATCATTTTTGTATTTACATGAGTAAGTCCAAGGAATTTCATTTCCTTTACCTTGATGAAGCTTCCATGAACATCTGACAGCTTATCGGACCAAAATTTGGCTTATCTTTCCTTTGATATCCCCACGAAGCTCACATCCTTGGTGTAAGAGAGTTTATATGTCTTTCTATAACTATTGAAGAAGTATTTTTCTCTACCTTATTCCTTAAGGAAGAAAACTGATTCATAAAACTCTAAGAGAAGATCCGGATAGACAACATCTTAATCTCCTTTCATAGAAATATCTACAATTTCCCATCCATTGATCTTGATGTTCATTGAAATAATGGAGTCATACTTGTTAAAGAAGTTTGGATTTACTAACCACTCCCTTCATATTTTCCACTCCAAGATCGACTTCACAATAGACATATCTTGGGAGGGGACTTCTGCAGACATTCAGAGTTGAGTACATCTAAAGTATTCAGAATGGGATTTTGTATAGAGGTAGAGCTTAGACATGCACAAGCTTTGAAAACTGATGGGGGAAAACTACTAGGGGTCCCCATTATATAGGTGTTTAAGAGATGGTAGAACATTCCATTTCAATCTAATGGCTGAGAATTCTTCAGATTTGATCTGACGGTTGACATGATATCCATAAGGAAAATTTAGGTTGAATCTGATATTTTGAGGTTTTAAAAGGAAAAAATTCAAATTTAAGGAATCTATAATCCAAGAAATTTATAAAAACAACAGAAACTAACAGAAATTAAAAGGTAATTACGACAAACACAAGAAAAAATCATACCTCTTGGATTGCAAGGAAAAATATTCATATTGAGGAATATCCTTCTTAAAGAGGTTTGGATTATAAAAATAACATGAATACTGAAAAAATACATTAATACAAAAATTTCAATTCTGATAATTCCATTACGAAAATTTTAGGTCTAAAGAATTTCATTACAAAAACATTAGGTCTGATGTTTTTCATTACAAAAACTTCAGGTCCAGAGATTTCCATTACGAAATAATTAATTCCAAATATTTTAATTACAAAAACTTGAAAAAATAACTATGAATATTTCCATTAAAATTTTCTTTTAAAAAACTAATTAAGATTATTTTCAATAAGATATATGTTTTTAAAAAAACCAACTATGGAAATTTATATTATGAAAAAAATTTAAAAACCAATTACAATAATTTTTATTAAGAAAGTTTTTGAAAAACCAACTACAAAAATTTTCATTACGAAATTTTTTGAAAATCCAAATATGAAAATTTTCATTAGGAAAAATATTGAAAACCAACAATGGAAATTTTCATTGTGGATTTTTTTGAAAAACAAAAATAATAGAAGTACTCCCCCCTATGAAAAGTAGTTTATTACTATAAAGAGATTGGTTCAACTGGAAGCTAAATAATGAATATTACCTTATGGTTATCATTCCTAACTTCTATTTAATGTTTTCAAATCTATCAGAGGGTAATGATTTTGTGAAAATATTAGCAAGATGATCTTGGCTTCTGAAAAATTAAATAATAATATCTCCTTTTTGTGTGTGATACCTAAGAAATTGATGTCTAAAATCTATGTGCTTTGCACGTGAGTGATGGGAAGGGTTTTTAATAAGGGAAATGGTATATTTTTTATCACACATAATTTGAGTCTTATTAAATCTCAAGCCATTGTCTGTGAGTGTGTGTCGCATCCACAACACTTGAGCACAATAACTTCCAGCTACAACATATCCATATTCAGCTGTGGAGAGTGCTATTGAGTGTGGATTCTTGAAAGACCAATAAACTAATGAATCTTTTAAGAAATGAAAAGTTATTGATGTACTCATTAAATACATTCTAAATCCACAAAATTCAGAATATGATAAACTTTTTAAAACAAAATCATTTCCATATGTGTAAAACAGTCTTAAATCCAAAGTTACCTTTATGTAGCGAAAAATTCACTTCACTGATTTTAAATGAGATTTGTTACGATTTGATTGATATCATTCACATAAGAATACTGAAAACATTTTTTCGGGATGACTAGCTGTCATGTAATGTAAGCATCCTATCATACCTCTAAAAGATGTTTGATCTACTGGTTTACCAGCTTCATCAAGATCACGTGTGTTCGAGGTACCAATGGGAGTAATTATACTTTTAGTGTTGTCATATCAATACTTTTTAATAAGATGTTTAATATACTTATGTTGGGATATATATTCCTTCTAGGTTTAGAGAAATTTGAAAACCATGGAAAAATGTTAACTCACCCATCATACACATTTCAAACTCATATTTCATTAGATCCACAAAGGAATTGGTTAAGGATTGCTGAGTTGAACCAAATATAATGCCCTCAACATAAATTTAAACAATCAAATTTTTTTTCATATCTTTATCTATAAAAATGTTTGGATCTGTATTTACCTTAACATAGTTATTTTGAAGCAAAAATCTTATAAATCTATCATACCAAGCTCGAGGGGATTGTTTGTGTCCATACAATGCTTTGGTATGTCTAAAAACATGATCATGATGTTTTTTATCTTCAAATCGATGAGGTTGTTAAACAAAAACATTCTCATGAACATATCCATTAAGGAAATCACATTTCACATCCATTTGAAATAGTTTAAAATTGAAGAATTCTGCAAAGGAAATTAAAATATGAATAGATTGAAGTCTAGCTACTGAATTATAGGTTTATTCATAGTCTATTCCTTCTTTTTGATTATAGCCTTTAGCAACTAATCTATATTTATTTCTAACAATGATTCCATTTTCATCAAACTTATTTCTGAAGACTCGTTTTACTCTAATAACATAGGTCTCCTTAGGTTTTTTGACTATGGTTTAGACATTATTCCTTTCGAATTCATTTAGATCATCTTGCATGCCTTTAATCCAATCATCATCATCTAAATCTTCATCAGTGGTTTCTGGTTCTAATATAGAAAGGAATGCTAGATGTTCTGCTTAATTTAATAGGGAAATTCTAGTCCCTAAAGGTTGATTGACATCACCAATGATATTATCACTGGGATCATTCTTTAGAAACAAATGATTTGATTTTTTTAAAACCTGTTCATCAACACAGGGCAGAAAATGTAACGGGGTAAATGTTTCAGTAGTATCTTCCTGAACAATTTCCTTATCAGAAGGATCTTCGATCAAAGGTTGATAATCAGTTTTTGGATAAACATCCAAGGATGTAGGTTGGGGCTGTTTAAAAACAAAAGCATCAGTTTCCCCAAATTTAACATGTATTGTATCTTCAACAGTACAAGTGTTTTTATTGAAAACAATATGTGCATTAGAAGTTTTGGAGTAGCCTAATAAAATTACTTCATCAGATTTTGGTGTGAATGTATGTTGATTACATTTAATATTTTTAATGAATACCATGCAACCAGTAACCTTAATGTAGTAATGTCTAGGTTTTCTACCTTTCCCTAACTCATAAAGAGTTTTATTAAGAAAATTTAAAATCAAAACGTGATTTACAGTATACCAAGAATTACTTACAGCTTCAACCCAAAAATGTTTGGCTACAAAATACTCACTCAACATGGTTCTAGTTATCTCTTGAAGAATTCGATTTCTTCATTCAACAACCCCATTCTGTTGAGGTGTTTAGGGTGCTGAGAATTTGTGAGTAATACCTTTTCTACAATAAAAAGTTTCAAAATCTGAATATTGAAATTGTCCACCATGATCACTATTAATAGTTTTTAATGGAAGGATTTTATGATCTTTGAAATGGGCTCTAAAACGTTTAAAATAAGACAAGGATTCATATTTATTGCATCGGTATTAGAGACTTCACCGACTGATTTAAACCATGATATATGTATCTTTCCATATTGACAAGGTTCACAATCTTTTTAAGAGTCAAACTTAGCACCTGTAGATCCTTAACTATTCTATTATTATAAATTTTCATAAGTTCCTATTGTTACAGAGTCGTACCCTTCTATGCCTTAACCATGAATGATCATCCATTACACCAACGCAATCTATATCTTGGATTCTAAGGACTTCTATGTTTAGTGTGTAATCATTATCTTGGCTATGGGAAAAACGAATAAACTCCTCCTTCGAATTGTGTACTAAGCACATATCATTCCTAAAATTCACAACGTAGCCTTCATCACAGAACTGACTTATAATAATTAGGTTCTGCTTAAGACCTTTAAAAAATAAAACATTTGAAATCAATGTTTTCCAAGAAAAATGATGTTACCTACACCAATAATTTCTCTCTAAGAATTATCTTCTAAAGATACTTTTCCTCCTTTCATTTTTATAATCTTTTCAAAATATTTTATGTTTGTAGTCATATTCCAGGCACATCCACTATCTGTGTACCATATATTTTGGTTAATACATTCCATATTTTCATGAAAATAAGAAAAAGTTAGGTTATCGCAATCCAAAATTTCCTTGATCCCGAATTTTTAGACACCAAAATTTTGGGTATACACTTTTTTTAGAAAAATAAGATGTATGAAACCCAAGAGATTGACCTTTATTCAAGGAGAAAATTTTCTTCCAATTCCCACCACATTGACATTTAGTGAAAAAAGCGACTGTAGAAGGATCAAAATAGTTATTTCTGAAAACTAGTTTTTGGTGATTATAACATACTTTAGTAGTGTTTCGTAAATGTTTAATTTGAGAATACATCTTGTCAAAATTTTCTATCCTTGTGGTAATTTTTTCATGAAGCGTCTTAAGAGAAATTATTTCAGATTTCAGACTAATGACTAAATGTCTATCCTCAAGAATCATTTCCTTAGAGATTGATTTTTCCTCAAAAACTTTTATCTCTAAAATAGCATTCTTAAGTTCATTAGAATGCTATTCTTTAACGAAATTCTCTTTATCAAGGTTTTTGAGAATGTTTTTCTAAAATCCCTTCTTTATCTCTAAGATCACTAGAAATATCTGAAATCTATTTTGTTAGAATTTATTCCCTAGTATTATCCTTATCTAATTTCATAGAAATTTTACAATTTCTTCCTACAAGTAACATGAGAAATCTAGAAACATCTTCATATGATGGTATTTCTTCATTTTCTAAGGATGAATTATCTTCATTATAAGTTCTATTTTCAGAATTGTAATTATTATCAATAGATAAATTTGTTAATTCTTCGGTAGAGCATACCTTGGCCATAAGACATGTATTGTGGAAATAAGTAATAGCAATGAATCTCATATTCTTCTATGTTGATGAGTCATATTCAGATGATTCACTTTCTGAATAATCTCCACAACTATCACTCCAATTATCATTAGCTTTAAGACTTTTCTTGTGCCTTGATCGATATAATTTCATCTTGTTCCTTTCGGAATTCCATTCCATCAATTCCTTCTTTTTTAACAAAGGACAATCAGGTCTGATATGACCGTTTATTTTACATTAATAACATGTAAATTATCCATCTTTATTACCTATGTAGTCTTTATTTTTGTACTTATTCTTATGGTTTGTTTGAACCACAATCTTGATCATTCTCTGAGAAAGATTATCTAATTCATTCTCATACTTTTTTGTGTCACTAGATTATGACTGAATAATGACATTCTTTGTATTTTATCTAGTTACTCTTTCTGGGGTATTGGATTTCATATGTTTATAAGCGGTTGTAAAAGAAACTCCTCCATTCCAATTATTCTTCTTAACATTTTTAGAACCTCTCTTAATTATAGTTTCATGCAGAAAAAGAGTTCCAAACAACTCATCTAAGGAAATCAGAGAGACTTTCCTTTTCTAATCAATATATGTCCTCTTGGACTTCCATTCATTAGGAATGATATCTATGATCATATCTATAGGATCCTCATCATCCAAACCTTTTTCTCCCATATATTGTAAGCTATTCACAATAGTCATAAACCATTGCTGTACTTTGCATATAGGTTATCCTTTAGGAATGTTAATGCTATGTTATTCATCTCTCAACATAGCTCTTCTGGTCTTTATCACTTTAGATGTACCAAAATGTGTAACATAAAGTTTCATCTAGATACTGTATGGAGCTTCACACAATGGTATTTAACTATATATGTTCCTATTCATAGAACATAACAAAGTATTTTTGACTCAAAAGCATGATTAATATTCTGATTTATCCTTATTTGTAATGGTTCTCAATTCCTTATCAAGAATCATATAATCTTTAATTTACATTAGATTGTTATCAACTATAGAATTCATAATAGACATCTTCATCATATATGTCTAATAATTATAATAATTTCCATAAAAAACAGTAGTCTAGTTGGATTTAGGTTATCAATAGAACCTAAATTGAAACCATACATTCATAAGATAATCATTGAAATGAAAACAGGTTAGTAGTATGATTCTATAAACATGAGAAAAAATCCTATGAAAGGAACTAGATATTTTATCTCTAAGAGAGAATGAATCCAAACAATCTGATTCGGAAAAATAGATTACGAAAAATTTTGAATCAGGAAGTTCTATTCTGAATATTCAATTCTGTAAGTAATGAGAAGAAAAATTCTCTTCTAAATCTAATCATGATATTAATTTATATTGAACCAAACCCTCGGATACCAATTTTGAGATGGTATGTGAGTATGATATACTCTATTATGCAAAATGTAGGATCAAATATGTAAACATGAGAAGCTCAAATACATAAGGGGCTAATGTTACTTTTAAAAATTCCATTGGAACATTTAATGGTGGTTATGTTTAACAAGGTTGAACAAGATAATTCACAAGACCACTAAGTTCTAATAACATTCTTAATTTTGTAAAAGTGTTTATGGAAATGATAATTAACAAAATTTTATAACAACTAAGATTTTACCTTAATGCGTATAGAATATAACTAAGTTAGTATAAGAAAGTTATACATTCCTTAACAAGACAAATGAAGAGGAAATAATTAAACAAAACCAAGTAATTAGTCATAAATATTCTAAACCAGAGATAAGGGTATCCAATAACATTGGATAAAGGTCCCTTGATTTACACTTTCAATACTGTTTTTCTTACCCACAACAGTGTAAGCCATCGATTATAAGATCGGAGTCTGTCTTGCTATCTATGAAAGACCACAACTATCTGGTAGTCAGCACCTCTGTCTTCCTCTACCCAAAATCCATCAATTGTACACAACAACAATCGCCATCGCATGAAGCAAATATGAAAAAAGAAATGTTTGAACAATCCATTCAAAGATTCTGCATGATGCTTGAGAGTATATAAGATCCTCTATCCCTATAAATCACTTCAAAAGCATGTTAGAACAGTAGTCAAATGTTAGGTATAGAGATATTTCAAATGACATTCTATTTATGGGCACAACTCCAATGGTAATCTCCCTCCTCCAACAATCGTATTCCTCCTTGAATTTCGAAGGGACCTCTACATGTGTCACTCAATAAACAGTTAATTGATAACTAAAAGCACAAAATCATTTTATAATAGAAAAAGTGAAAGAATAACCAAAATTTTATATTCGTAATGTAAGTAAATGAATGTTAAGAGTCAAGAAAATGAATTTGGAGTCTATAATACAATGATGCTCAGTTTCTATTTTCTAGGAATTCAGAACCTGAATTCAATAGAATTCCAGAGTCTGAATTTCAAGGAAATTCAGAATCTGGATTCACCCAAATTCAGAACCTGAAATTACAATGTTCCGAGTCCGAGTTCATGAGAATATGTAGTTAGAACTAATAAGAGTTCATATCCTGATTCTGTAATCAAATCATGGAGTCAAAACTCAAAGAGGTTCGTGTCCAGAATTCATATTCAGAATTCAGAGTCAAAACTCAGAGAAGTTCATATCCAGAATTCGTATTCAGAATTCAGAGTCATAACTCATAAGAGTTTTTAACCATTATTATTATTCAGAATTCACAGTTAGAACTGAAAATATTAGCAACAAGAATTCTGATTCAGAATTCGGAGTTAGAACTCAGAACATTTCATAACCAGAAATATGAGAATTCATATCCTAAAACAGAATGCTTCGAATCTAGGTAATTATATGATTCTGATGTTTTGGTTTCAATATGAATTTTACACATATAAAATTTATGATAAGAAAAATGAAATCTAGGTAAGGGGAAATTTCCTTGGGTAAGAAAATTTTCTTAATAGAAGTAAAACAAGGGGTAAAATGAGCATTTCCTTAAGAGAAGGTGTTTGTGATTTTCAAAACAAGATGAAATGGTAATGTCATAAGATCCCATAATGACCCAATAATCTCCCCCTTGAAAGAAGGATTTGAAAAGTCATAAGGAAAACCTTATTGAATCAATAATTCATCTAGAATCGAACCTTTTTTATGAGGATATACTAGTACTAATTTTTGACCATATAGATAATGTATTTTTTAAAAACGCAGTTAACAATGTTATTGTTTTTGGGGGAAAATGGTTAAAGATGAAATTTAGGAATAAATATATTCTATATGGGAAATGTATCAACAATTGATAAATATGTATCTAAAATTGAATGGATAGAATATCCACAAGGGATGATAATTTAACAACCCACGTACATCAGGAATTATTTGTCTTTATTTAGGAATTCTTGAGTTATATCCATTATATTTTTATAATGAAATAGGTGGTCCTTATTGAAATTAATTAAACAATAGATATATATTAGAAACATAACCTAGGAATATATATATAAAATTTATTTTTGTTATAAATGAATATATCATATATTCATTTCATGGAATATGAAATTAAATTTGTTAAAAATAAAAAGTTCTGTGATAGTATATTTTTAAAACATGGATTTTTATTTAAAATTTCATAATTAATATAATTTATTAATAAAAAAATTATTTTCATAATATAAATTTATATATTAATATATTTTTTATTGTAATTATATTATAATTTATGTGAGCTTAACTATTTTTTCATTGTTTCAGAAAATAAATTATATTTTGAAAATTTTCATTTTTTCTGAATAGATATTGATTATAATTAAAAATAAAATTTACCATGATTTGAAAAATATTTTCTAAAAATGGATTTAGTTATATAATTTTATATATATTATAAATGTTATTGTTAATTTTTTTTTAGATTTCTAAAATAGTTTAATTTTTTGTATGTAGGGAAATATGGTAATTTATTGTATCTAACATTATAACCAAAAACATAATTTTTTTAAGGATTGATCTATGAAACCATTAGTTAAATATCACATGCACTAGTTACTATGATTAGTCATTAAAATAAACCCTATTATTATAATATATCTAGGATAAAAAAATGAATAAAATAATCAAAAAAACACCCTTCTATTATATCTCCTAATAGTACCCATTAACACATATTCTATTCATTAGAATATAACATTATTCCTTGTATATATTTTATATAATTCTCTTTCCCAGAATCATCCCCATGTCCATGTCATGATGAACTATTAAAAATACATAAATCGAGTCACTTAAATAGGATTTCTATAAGATGATACCCTAGTGGAAAAATCTTCTTTCATTCTATTTTAAATTCATTCATTAATTATTTATTTTTGTCAACCTTATATTCAAATCCCCAATAAAAACAATCAGGATACATTATAATAATATATATATATATATTTATTTAATATCCATCATAAATAATATTCTGTTATCCTCTTATTCTAAAACATGAATCATCAACCATGATGTCTCAATTCACCACCTTCATGGATGATGGGTTTTCATTTTCTATGAATGAAATCACGGATGGACATAAATAATTATTATATTAAAATATGATTTTATTAATATAAATTACAAAATAAATTATGGTGCATCATAATTAATAATGTAATCCAATTATAATATCCCAAAATAATAATAAATTTACCATCTATGGTAATGTGTACTTTCTCATACATGGCTTGGGTATTATAAAGAATAATATCCATACCAAGAGAAAACAAATCCCATATCCAATTTACATTCTCAATTTGTAAAAAATAATATTCTCAAAGAACATGGTGATGTTATGACCTATCTCACTCAACTGCAATACAATCAAAGCACTACATTACAACAATAAATCCTCCCCAAATACTAAAGACACAAGACTAATAATTAGGTCAAAAGATTAATAAATGGGTTTACACTCAGAAGATCTCGTGATTATGAATAATACTAGATGTAAAAATATTAATAACCATTCATATGAATGAGAATAAAATTTAACAATGATTAATGATGATAAACAATATAATATCCTATGATATGAGAATATTAATTATAGTGCTTGTAATATATGGATTATATACATAGTAAATATTCCATATGTTTTGATTATATATAGAGATGTAGAAAACAAACCAGTTATAATTCATAATTAGTGATAAAAACTTATTTTTAGTGCTACATCGGTTGCATATCCATGAATCCATCTAAAGAACCCAAATCATTAGGCCACTAGAAAAGGGATCTATAATGAGATTTTGTCTTATATGGGGAAATATGACTTCCAATGATATATAACTGAAATAATAAATAAAAAATAACCCCTAATCATTGGTATCAATGTCGGCACCCAAAATCAATCATAATCACTTTGAATTGTAATGGTTATATATAGGTATTATACATGTCCAAAACTAAGTGTTGAACAAACACTCACCGAAAACAACATCATCCCATCATAGTTATATAGGGTATAAGTTTCACACCATGATTTCATTGTATATAATATTTCCTCATAATGATAGGTGGCATGAAAGATATATCACCAAATATCGTAAGAAATGAGGGGATTGGAGGCCCATATAATAAATCACCATCTATCCTAATCAATTTTGGGGATAGGTGGCCCACACTGTATATCACCATAAAACATAATTAATCAATGTGATATGTCAATTGGCTAGTATATAAAAAAATATCATAAGTCATTACGGGGATAAAGAATAGTCTCTCCTGGTATATTGCCCAATATCATATTACTTCAGCATGATAAGATTCAATAAAAGGATTTTACCATATTAAATAATTCATCCAGTGGGGTGGGGAGTGGGCCATTCAGTATATCACCATATATCAGAATTCATGGTGACAATAAAAGGATATCTCTTTATATCACAATATAACTTATCATTATTGGTATCATATGAGATTAAATAAGTGTCAGACCCATTATTAGAGCCCAATATTTGTCAAAACATTTTAACATTAGAGTTCTCAAGAGGTTGTCAGATTCCCATCCAATTTTCAAAAATAAACCCATATAGAGATAATTTTAAAGACTAAAAATTCGACTTAAAAATTATAAATTTTTTTAGGGAAACTCTTGTTATCCCATTATAGATTTAAATTTTTAATAATTCAATGACATTACCCATGCGACACCCAAAATTGATTTCATTTTTATTATAAAATGAGTGCGGATGAACCAAAAAAGGTGTTTCATGTATGATATAGGAATATAACGCACTATTTACATTATATATTAATTTCATTTGGAATAAATCACAACTCTTCATACACACAATGTAAACAACATTATAACATTGGGATAGCTTATGTACCATCTATATTATAGATGTAGAAATATTTTCATTGACTCTCATTTACTGATCTAAGCTAAAATTGATGGAATTGAAGAATTTTAAAACACAAAAATACTTGAAATATAGGCATAATTATTGGGTTTCATGAGTCTAAAAATTAATACTATGAAATGGACAATGTAATGTGATATATTAACATATAGAAATCTCTATTAGAAAAAGAGAAAAGTATTTTGTGAGGATTAAAAGAAAACCTATAATAGATGAGTGAGAAAAGGAGGGAGATTAAAATGGGATGGAGGTGTGTCCCACTAGAAATTAAAGTATTCACATATTTAGAATGAATATCAACCATTTATTTTTTTTTCATTATTATTTACATTTCCTTTATTTATTTAATGTTAATGTTAGTCATAACTGTCAAGCCACATAAGGGATCTGATATATAGGGGTTGATATATATAAGGGTCCAACTCTTAGGGATGTCTATACTAATAGAGATACATAATGGTCAACATATCACATTTATATAGGTCACTACCGAATATTTAAGGGTATATACTTTCCAAATTCCCAAAAATATTCGTTCTTTAAGGGACACCACACCCAATATATAAGGATCATGACTTTAGAAAAAGTTACTAATATATATAAATTTATGTGTGTGTGTGTTTATGTGTGTGTTATGACACATAATATTAAAGGTTATGAAATTTTGTTGATTCAATAAAATTAAACAAGTAAGGTAATACATAAATAACATTTAGTGGTAAAAAAACTCATGTTTTGCACAAATACATATTTACGGGATACAACACCCCATTCACATCGTTTCTGATCATTGATATGTTTTAAAAAATTATTATCTACGGTTCATTGGGATAATACATAATGGTACCAGAATTAGATGAATTCCAATTAACGTAGGTACTATAAAACATATGTAACTTTTCATAAATGACTGTTATAGTTTTCTAGAAATCAATTGTAACTCCAAATGATGTCTAAATTCATCATTAAATTTCATTAAATGTCTAAAATAACAACATAATTCCCCCAAATATTAATGTTTCAAAAAATAGCAGAGTAACCATCCCTTGGGATTATAACTACTATAGATACTCAATTCATATCATGAAGCCCACCTCTAAAACCATAATATGGATCAAATGAACATAGTTAATCCCAAATCCTACCCAAATCATAACTATTTAACCCCACAACATTATATAAAACCCCTAAAAATACAAGGGTTTTTGAAAAAAAACAAAATAATTACATTTCTTAAAATGCTTTCATGAATGACAAATATAATAAGAAATAAAAATTTTATACATAAATAATGATTAAATCTTATAGATGATTACTATTTACCATCACTATAGATTTATTTTTGGTACATTAAATTATCTACATATTTATATTGAACTAGAGGATCATAAAAGTAATCATTTTAAATTCCAATTCATACATTTATATACTATAAAAATACGATTAGAAAAAAAAGACTCTATATAATTCTTTTAAATGTGTATGACAGATATCACTGCGAAATATTTATGAATATCCATATATTTCATCGATGAATATATCATAGTATTATATCATCCCTATATGTTTTCTGTCTAGTTTTAGATTTATTCTTTCATACATTATTGATAATAATATTGTGTTAAAATTTATAATGTGTTATTTTTCAGAAACGAAATGATTTTGTTTTGGCTTAAGAAGTGTCTAAAAAGGAAAGAATTATTTATTTTTACAAATTTATTATTATTTTAACACTTCCATTACATATTATTGAGAACAATTTTAGATTATTATATAGTAGTTATTGAATTTATATATGGTTCTTTGTTGATTTCATAAAAGTACCAATTTTTTTTTATAGACTACAGAAAAAGGATGATTTATTTTTATTTTATGACCATTATAATGAAATAATTATATATATGGAAAAAATATTCTATATCCTCCTAGTATATAACTATAAAATGGTAATTACACTTTGAATTAATGAATGTTGGTTTAAAATTTCTACTTATTGATGTACTCAATTTGAATGTGTAAAAATCCCCATGTTATAATTTATGATTCTAAATCCCTAGACCAAAAACAAGTTTTCTACATCATCAGTATAAATAGTATCTAAAAACTATTTTTTATATTGATAAATTCATGTTCTAACTTATTAGAATCAAATTATTGGGAATCATTCTTGACTTAACTATTTCTCGCATTATCTTGAAAATAAATAGAAAACATAATATTCATTGATGTGGTTAGTATACACACCAAACCTATGGAATGATCTGTGAATAAGGCTTGAATCTCACAAAAATAGAAAGTGAGATGAAATTTCCAAACATTGTATGATGATTCTCATCATACTAGTAAAAATGTCATTTATAATAAATATAATTTTAAAATAAATCTATAAAATAAATTTTTTAATAAATATAATACCATATATGGTTTTATTATGTATTAATATTAACAACTTATTGACTATTCTATGTTAAAGTTTCAGTTCAGGTAATATTTTCTCTTTTCGCATGTGTGTTAATTTTTTTTATCTTTTTTCCTTTTACATATATCATGATTTACAGAATGATAAAACTATATTAATATAACTTATATTAATTATATTTTTTTAATAATATATATAATATTGAGTATGAAATGGAATAAACCATTCATGGAGATGGTAGGTCGTACATGCGCATGAATGTTGTTTCAATTTTATTGTCATATTTAAAGAATGAGAGGAATATATGTATATATATGGAAATATAAAATTATTTATTTATAAATATTATTTCATATATAACATATAAAATTAATTAACCCATACATAACACATTCCATTTAATGTGTTAATGAATTATATCTCTTTGAGGGGGTGGTAGTCCTCACTTCCTCAATCAAAATTTTCATATTGACACAAAATACAAGGTATAAGGTATTGTGTTTTAAAATAATTAAATAACCATAAAAACAATATATATATACCATATATATTATATATAAAAATATTTTCCATCATAATCTACTCCATGAATAATTTTAATGGAATAACGAACATTCATAATTTTGTGAGGTCATTGTTCGTCATACACATAAACAATATGTTTGTTACCCATTATATAAAAGTGTTTTTAATAGTTGTTTGAAGCATGAACAAAATATATATAAATATGTGTATTCTAATATTTATTTTTTATGATAATATAATAAATTTATCTGATGGGGTGTATAATGAAAATTGGATAAAGGAACTTGAGAGAGGATGTTACCACTTATTTGGGTAACTGCTTTTAGTTTTCTCCAAAAGGATTGCATGGATTTAACTATACCAAAAGTGTAGATTCATGAAGGAAGGGATGAATTTTTTAACCATTATTGGGAATATTTATTCCAAAACTAAGTGGTTTGAGATGTGTGGGGAAGGAGTATTGGTGGTGTCCTTTTATAGGGAATGGAAAAGACTCACACTGTACTTTTCAAAAACAAGTTAGGTGTACCGATGTTTTTACCTAAAACGTGTCATCCAAATCCTAAAAAAGTCAAAATATAATGTTTTTAGGTGATTAATGTCATGAATATTGGGGTTGGTTATTATTATTTTTCATTAGGGCTTATAAGTTTAATGATTATTCCATTTTAATTATTAATTTTTAATTAATCATTGTAATCAATTTAATTACTATCATTAATAAATTTGTTAAAAAATAAGTAGAAATTTTTTTAAGATAAAATTATGATTATTAAAAATTTCGAATCCATTTCTCCAAATATAAATCATATAAGTGGCATAAATTAATCTAAATTTAATCTCGTAGAACGAATGATATTGTGGATTTTTTAAGTAAAAACATTTAAATGTTTTCTATGTTTTTCTGTTGAATTTCAATGTTAAATTGATTACAATGAACTGAATTGTATTAGTTAACAAATATTTCATATAAAAAAATTTAATACCAGTTATAAATTTAATTTAACTATATAAATATATTATATTTCCATGAAGTTTCAATTTTAAATTAATTATTTTTCACTATTCGTCAATATATGAATCTTTAGAAAACAAAATATAAAAAAATAATCATAATATTATTTTTGTATTCCTATTTAAAGTATCAATATTATTTTGATATATATTATTTATAATAGAGCTAAAAATTGGATTTAAAATAGTTTCATCATTAAATTCAAGAAATTTGTATTAATAAAAATATAAGTTTTCATGTGTGAAATTTATCTTGTTCCTGATATCTGTTTGTCAAATATATTTAATGAATATCAATTTTTTTATATATGATATATAAATTAAATTAATATAAATCACTAATTTAAAATATTTTTATTTATTACAAAAAAATTATGATTCTGAGAAAACAAATAGTTTTCTATAAAAACATTCCCTTTGCAGTTGGATCTCATATCATTTTTAATTCATTTGTAAATAGTGAATTTAGAAATATATTTTCATTTTTTAAAAAACTATTCATAACCATGAAAATAATTTTTATTTTATATCAAATAACATTAAATATTAATATATTTAAAATATATTTTTATTCTGTAACACTCGGTCTTGTGTGTTACACAAGCCATTAAGGAGTATCATTCTTTCATGTAATGTAAATAAATTTAGTGTTCCAGTTAAATAAAGATAACCATTATGTTTTGGGTTTAATGTAACAAAATAATTACATGGTTATTTGATATAAAATAATCTATTTTCAGCATTGAATGAAATGAATAATATTAGAATGAATGAATAATTTAAAATAAATATTTCACAAAACCTCAAGGGGTTATATTCTACCGCCCATAAAATGAATGTATCCCTTCAAATTCATATAGTTCATCAAATTTTTAGTAATTTAATGTATGTATATAGAAACCCAAATTTTTTGAAATGAATCCTAAAAGTTCCATTAAAAATATAATGATATAAACCTAATAGTTACCCAAAATGACATATAACTAGGCTTCCCTAGAGAAGAACATAGGTGGAAAGTGACAACATGGACTTGGAGTAAATGGGTTAATATTTATAGGGAGTTATTGAGTTAATCCATATAAATTAATTGAATTATAAATGGTTATTTTATGGTCATAAATTAATAAATATGTGATAATTAAACTTCTATATATTGAACAAATTTTAATGTAGAAATACAACATTATTTTTTGATAATTTTAATAATGTTGAGTAACTCTTTTTTTGACCAAGAATATAAGGATATATACATACATGATATATTTCTATAATAAAAAATTCAATATGTATTTCTTTTCAAATTTATTAATTCATTCATTATTTCATGAAATGGATGTTCAAAAATTAACTTCAATGTCTGATGTACGAAAATACACTTTTTTAATATCTTAAGGCCCATAAAAGAAAGAAATTTATAACTATTGGCCTCTAAGTATTCATAAATTTCAATATTGTTAATAAATTAATCTATATACATATAAATTAAATCTATCATTAATATTTATTCATAAAAAATAATTACACATTAAACGAGACAACACAAAGGCAAGTGGTAGGTTTGAAACCCATATCGTCATTTGGTTAGTGGTTCAAGACCTCGGGCCTTTCCATACTAGATTGGTTGTCTCCCAAAAACCATGAGGTCCTTTTCTAATACCACACTAATATAATTTCTAAAACAAATATGATGGACATCCATGAAATAAGTTGTATTAGTAAATATTTTTTTAGTAATGATTCATATAAATTTTCATCACATACATACTTACTATGAAGAATAAATTTAAATTTCATGAATTTTTAAACTTATGATCCTTTTGAAAGATGAAAAGACAAAATAGTATAAATAATTTCATGAAATTATATTAACATATATACAGCATATATCAAAAATTATATTTTGGTTTTCACATTCCAAACATGTTAATTACTTCCTCATGTATTATCATGAGACATGGAACTTTCCTAAATTTTCCTAAATCCTTATTGAAAATGTGCATGTTTCCTTATTCCAAATTATACTAGATCTGTTCATTAGATACAAAAATGATTTAAACATCATCAACGATAGCATATAAAATCTATCAACATGTTCTTACATAGTTTCAAGGTAATAAATTCCATATAATTTACTTAGTCATCCCATATATCATATTCCAAAAAATCTATATCTTAAAATAAAGAACATTTTAAGGGTTATATTAGTTTATTCAAAAATATATCCTTGTCACTAAATCAGTTTACTATTATATCATAAACATTAAACATAAACATCTAAAAACAGTGTGAAGAAAATAAGAAAAATAATCTTTTTATAATTCAATATTCATATAATATATATTTTAAATCCAATTTCATAAAATTTGATATTATTCCCCTTCATCCATAATCAATAAGAAGGATACCTAGTCATATAATTTAATATTTTTTTTCAATTTTTGTTTTATTTGTTGCCTCATCATCATCAATAATATAACCATTACTTGTACCACCTTGAAGGTTCAATTCCAGATCTTTCCCATTAAGACATCAATTTTCTAAATGAACATTCATTCCTTATTTAATGTGTTTGAACATTGATGATTTAGTATAGTTGATAATATTCTCATATGTTTTCTTAACAGAAGCCTTTCTATTTCCATTGTAGTTACATTCATTGTTTCATTATTTTACACAGAAAAAACACCTTCTGGTTCATCTAAGACAGTTACATTGGTTAGTTTTCCCACATTCTTGAAATAAAAGAAAAATAAATATATGTTACCCTATCATCTACATTAACTGAAATCTCATCAAACTCTTTTATTCACTTCCTTTGTGATTCTTAAATTTTTATAACATACATTTATTTTAACATGTTCCCTAAAAATGGATTTTGAATAATCACAACATCCTTCACTCTAATGATTATCCCATTTGAAATATCCTGATTTGTTTTCCATAATACATAATTTTATTCAATTACTTCTTGATCCCACTATTGAATAAAATAAAGAATAATTGAGTAAGAAATTATTATCATAAAGAGGAATCACTGAATAATGAAAACCACTTATGTGTTGTCTTAATTATAACACATTTCTTAAAATATGACACCAATTTTTTTTCTAAGGATTCATATTGACAACTATAATTTACATTCATAATGATGGTTGATGAGGAGTTTATGAATTTCCAAATCATATCCCCTAAGAGTTTAAAACTTGGTGCACAGTAAGGACGGTTGTCGTGTACCAGGTTATGATGTCTCAGACCTAACATACCTTGTCGATGTTATTATAACTAGGTACATATATTCCATAACCATTCCCACTTTTATTATCCATATATGGATTTATTTATATAAAACCACTCATTCTATCATATAACAAAATTCAATGATATTTTCCGAAAATTTAAATCATCTTTATACTTATCCTTAGATACATCACTAGACATATCCTTACAGATAAACCTAGGTATCTCACTAATTTTTTCTCATCCTAGTTTCCAAAGACATGATATACCTTCACTATGATACTGGATATATAAACCCTCTCTTTCCATACAATAATAATACAAAAAAATGAGGAATACGTGAAACATTATTTAAACAAACACCCCAAGACTGTATTACTTTAGTGCATTTTGAAACAAGGAAATGTAAACACTAGTACATGAAAGAGCTACATTATCTCCCACTAGGTTCTACATGATTGTAATCTCTATTATAAATATCATAAAAGAAATATATGTTCATAACCATGGGATGGGACCATAACAAGGGGTGAGCTCAATATCTCAATAAGGGTAAATATGGGGCACATCTAAGCATAAACATTTGTATAGGGGTTTGAGATCATTATATGATCATACCCTACACATAAAATATCATAAAAATTGATCATGTAATAATGATTTTTTGGACAAAATATATTAATCATATTGAAATAATCAACATACACTATAAAAGAATGACATTGGAATAAGGATTTAAATTGTGAAAACACATAAGGATATAAAATTATTAATATTGTAGTCAAGTAATTACACTCTAGGCCATCATAGTAACATGTGATAACACATCATACCTTAATTGTAGAGGTGGTTAACTCCCATAGCCATCTTAATAGCATGGGTTCACTCCTCATACCATTTTTATTCATGGTTCAATCAATGTATATCGTAATACTCCAGGATCATTCACAATAACATCATTGTCTTTCTCATGAGATATAAATCATTACCCAATGCATGGGATAGAGATATAGGTCCCACAAATTTAAAAATGAAGTCATACGTAGATGTAAAAAATATCATAGAAAATAATATCATCGCCCATTATGAAATGGGTATTTTAATCATGTAATCATATCATAACCCCTGGAAAAGGATATAATTTTTATAATAAATTCATAAAAAGATAACCCCTAAAAAACGGGTTTCAAAGGAATATAACCAGTGATATAAAAACACATTATATAATAATCATTCCAATAAATCATAACCCATTTAGAGAAATAATATGAATTAAATCATTGAATAATTTCTTTATAAAGGAATGAGTAACACCAACAGGTGTCATCAATGAGGGGATATAATTTTGAATGATCTTTTCAAAACATTTATAGAAGAAAATTTCATTTCTTCTACAGAATATTATTTTTCAAACATTAATCCTTTTAAAACCCTATTATCAAAAAAATAAACAATAATAATTAAAAATTAATCCTTGAAATCACTGTGAAATACTTTTTATTGTAAATACATTGAAAAATAATAATTAAATCCATAAAAAAATTTCAAAACCCAAATCATTGAAACTACTTTGTAAAATTATAAAAAATCATGAAAATATTTTCACAAACTCTTTACTTGAAAACATATTAAATAATATTTATAATTTTTTGAAATCCATTTTACTTGAAATATTTGTAAAGAATTTTTAAATTGCTTTGAAAAAATGTTTTTCTCTGAAACATAAAAAAAATATTTTGAAATATTGTTTAAAAAACTTTCAATATAAAATACTTAAAAATATATGAATTTACAAAATAAAAGGAAGTTTTTTATTTAAAATTATTAATTTAATTTTGTACATGATGATTTGATGGAATTATGGTTATGGTGGAAGGTTAAATGTGTAAATTCTGAACATTAATTTTTCACTATAAAACATTTTAAAAAGTGCCTCAATCAGAAAATGACCAAAATATTATTTGATAAACCCCTTTTTATTAAAGAAAAACATGGTTAAAATGTACTTTGAGTAATATTGGTTAATTTTAAAATAATTTTTGAAACATTTTTTAATCTACAGTTTTGAAGAAGCATAGATTTCTCTCATAGGAGAGAGGTAAAGTTGGAATTTTATAAATACAATTTCTTGATAATAATAGGAACAAAAATAGTGGGATTATTTTTCCATTACATGGATATATCATGATTAAAAAACATTAATAAAATTTATGATATTTCCAAATATATGGATTATATAATTTCATCAGTGAAATTATCATCATAAGATATATTGATAAATGATGAGATTGTTTCAATAAAAACATACTGCATTGTAACTATTAATCACACACCCCATGAATGAATATGAAATTACATGAAGATTAAAATATCATTAAAATAAATATATTTTGTATATAACATGTTAAAATTAATTATATATGTTGAGACCCTAAGCCTGACATACATGGAAATTACATTACTTTTTCGAAATACTTAGTACAAAACAAAAACACACACACAAGGACCGTAATAGTTTAGTGTCTTTGGAAACTCAGAATATAATCTTCTAATCGTGGTGAAAGATCTTCAACATATCCCATAAAGATTTTCCCTTTTTTTACCTAAAACCTTTATTTATATCCTAGGGAAAATAAAACATAAAATGGTGAGTTCAATTTCTCAGTAAGGTTAAAAAAAAGAAATATCAGTCACATCATATTCATAAGAACATAACATTTTTGAAATCTTAACCTGCAAAAGAGATCATAAAATCATAATACGGGATAAATAATAGTAGTGAAATGTAATCCCAATAATTATAACATAAAACATGAAACTTTTTGGCATACACACATAATCATTGGGAATCATTTCTTATTAGTCAAGACTCATTGTCAAGACTGTCTTAGTGTACAAAGTCCATTTCTGACCCGAGTTCACTCCTCGTTTCAGTCCTGTTTCACTGAACCGGTTTAACCTTTCATTCCACCCATGTTATCTCATGAGATATAAAATCTTTACAAAATTCATTGGAGGGAGATATAGGTCCCACCCATCTCATAATGATACCATTTTTATGTGTTCCACAAAATCATAAATCATACATCATTGCATAATCCATGTAATAAAAATGGGATACTTAAACAACATTACATCATAAAACAATTCATATAAGATAAAGGGATTCATAAAAATAATTCCATCACAACATAATCACATCAATGTAATAATAGGGATAGAAACAGAACCCTATATTATCTTAGATGGAAAATAATTTTGATAAAACACTTGAACTCCATTTTGAGCAAAATATCCTTTCAACTTCAAAAACACTTTTCCTTTCTTAACATGTCATACAATTCTAAAAGAAGTTTATTAAAAATAAACATGAAAACATTTAAATTAATCTTATTGGAAATAATGTTTTAAAAATCCATTCATGCTGTATATGTTAAAAAAACATTCTTCTCGTACTTTTGTCAGAAAAGTCAAAAAGTACCTCGTACGAAAAACAAAAAAATATTCCTTTCATATCTTTTACTAAAAACTCACCGAATGGTAAAATTGGATTTAAACAATTGAATGTGGATGTTAATAATATTACATATTGATGAAACATGGATGTTGATAATAAAATACACCCCAGTAAATACCAAAGTATAAACAATCTCGGTTAAAATGAGAATGTGATATTTTCACATACCTTAGGTCCAATATTCTTCGTAAGTGTCTGAACCTCATGTATAATGATTTAAATAATGTTATTGACTTATTTAATAATCATACTCATTGTTATGATATCATATATGGTTCATTTATGACTTTATATTACCCGTTCTTTTGTAAATTCCATGTTAAAGAGCATTTTGGGTAAAAATGTTTCATTTGTCATCCGTGGTGTGACTTGTAATTATTAATATTATTACATAGATCGTGGTTACTTAATTCTAGAATATAAAACATGATTTATATATAATATATATTCAGAATATACATATATATAATAAATCAGAAAATGGAAAGAAATACACCGTTCATAGAGACGGTAGGTCGTACGTACGCATGAACGCTGTTTTCATTTCCTTATTGAGTTGAATGAAATTAAGTAGATGAAATACATATATATACACATAAATCCATTATCATTATTATGTCATATATTTAATTATTACTTATTATATATACTTTATAGTAATTCATGAATGGTTAACGTGGATAATGAATCTCATCGCGTCATGGAGACGGTATTCCGTACATTCGCACGAGCGATGATATCATTCCCATGATCGTGGAATTGTATTTGAGTGTATTTATACTATTTTAGAATCAATATAAATTTAAAATAATCATATATATTCATTATTTACACCATTATACCCATCCAAGTAAGTTGGTGGTGGAAAATAGATTACACCATGGCGTGCAGACGGTATTCCGTTCGTACACACGCGCGGTGATTTCATTTTCTGTAGGATGGATAGACGATTAAATAGGGTTGTTTAATACTTATAATAACATATCATTATATGAGTGATATTGATGTTATTACTTCATGATGAAACAACTAAGGATGAATAAGTGGAAGAAGAAATAAAGATGAAAGAATCGGTAACGGGCATTACCTCTTCTTTGAAACGCTTCATTGAGACCTCATTTTAGGGCACTAAAATTGGTCTTTCAAGAAGAACAGGACCTCTAGGATGTTTCTAGGGAAGATTAGAAGAGAATTTGTCAGGGGTTGGACTAGACTTAAGGCTCAAATTGTTATGAGGAAGAGAGGGAGGAGGTGCCCTTTTATAAGGGAGGAGAGGGGATCCTTTGGAAAACTAAAAATATTATTTTATTATAAAGTCATATTCGGTTTTAAATAGCTTAAAATTAATTTAATTCTAAGATAAGGTGGGGATGAGTCGCAATACTCTTATCTAATAGAATTTAGACAACTTTAGGTTCCTATTTTAACCTTATCATTTATATTTAACTTTAAGTTAGATAATTTTACTTTTACTGTGTCTTTTTGTGTTCTTACACTATAAGGTTAATAAACATACTATAACAAGACAAACGAACCCCAAGTTGTTTATTATTAATATATATAACCTTATATAATTCATTTGGCCAAAAATTATATTTTTAGGAATAAAATAACAATTAATAGTATAGTATTTTGTTTAAAAACTATTTTATGTCAATTTTGACACTATTTAGTAATTGATTTTTGTGAAAATTCTAACAGAATGATTAGTTCTAAATAAGTTAATTAAATAAATAATAACATGTCATATTAACCTATAAAATTAGTGTAATTCATAAAAAGTCTCAAATTACATTTATTTGGGTGTTTATAACATCAATTATGTCAATATGTCATTAATAAGATAATTACTGCATCATCGTTGTGTCATAAATTAATTAAATTATGTAATTTTAAAAAATTAAAAATAAAATACCATTATGTAGGAAATTGTTTTAGCTTTCTAAATAATATTTATAGTCGAATTTATCTTCTGTATAACCCTATATCAAAAATTAACTATTTATTAAACATTGATTTTAACTATTTTAACCCTTCTTTAAATAAATTTATAATAAATGTCCTAATCTAATCCAAGTGGGCCTAAATGGTATTATTTTGTTCTTAAGGTTGTTTTTGGTCGAATTAAACTTATCCAATAGAATTAGGACATGTGTTAGGGTAATAATAATATCATTTGTACCCTTAATTACCCTATTTACTTTTAACCGTGGTAAAAAAAAGTAAAAAGTTACTATTCACCAAAAATTATTTTCATCTCATTGAACCACATTTTACTTACTGAAATCAACCGTGTTTCCAGGATTTTTGAAATTCCACTCACAGAAGTGGTAAAATTATGTTTTATGAAAAATTCATTTTTTTTTAATCTACCACTTAGTGGTTTCACTATTCATCAAAAAATGAAAGTTTCCAGAAAAATACCAAAAATTAGGCCTAAGATATATTTGATATTATGAACTCAAAAATGATGTCTATTTTACCAAATTCAAAACATATTAGTTTCATTAATTAATTTAAAAATTAATTCTCGTCATCAAAACAAATAGCGTTTTCTTAAGAGATAATAACTATCAAAAGATTGACACTTGTTTATGTCTGGTTTAAATGTGAAATTACATCCAATGACCAAAATTATATTAAATTGTAAAAATATATTCTATGTATACTTTAAACCCAGTAAAATTAATAATTTATCACTATTAATTATTTCGATTAAAAATTTTGTTTTTAATTAAAATTTAGTAATTTTCACTATTCATCAGAAAATGAAAGTTATCCGAAAAGTACCAAAATTTCACCCTAAACTAATTTCGATATTCCGAATCCGAAAATGAAGTCCATTTTGAAAAATAAAATTTACAAAATTTCAAAATGTGGTTATTACTATTCATGATGGCTAGTTTTAATAATATTTTACTAGCATATCGTTGTTTAGTGAAACTCGGTATTGCGTACTACACACAATATCGAGGAAGGTCGCGATTGTGTGTAATGCAAGGAATATCAAGGATTCTTGTTGTGAAAGATCCTTTGGGTGTAGCGTACAACACAAGACATTAAAGAAATTAAAAAGAATATTTTTCATAAAATCTCGGTGTGTTACATTCTACCCCCGTTAAAATGAATTTCCCCCTCGAAATTCGTCAGTGTTATAAATGGTTTACTTTTCCAAAGTTTCATTAATAGAAACCCACATCGTAAAAAGGAATACCAAAACCAATATTTAAAGACAAAAGTATGAAACGTAACAGTTACCCAAATAAACTAATCACTGGGTTTCCACATAGGAGAAAATATGGATATGGAAGAGAAATATAACCATCATGTTCTGATGGAGAGTGGTAGAGAACATGGATATGGAAAAGCCAGCAATCACAAAGCCATAAATTTGTGATGATCTAAGGTACCATCTGATTCATCAGATATAAGACCACTAGGACAACATTTTTGGTTTTCAAGATCCTTTCCCTAAAGTTGATGAAATTGTAATTAGAAGAAACACTTTCGTGATTTTGGTATAGTCTCACTGTTGGTCATTCTTTGGACAATTTCCACTTCATCTCTTAAATAAATGAAGTTGAATTTTTTATTCGTGATGTGTTAGCAGATCATGTGATAGAATGATGGGTCATTCAATCTGTCTCAAACAAAAGGTTATAAAAGTTATCAAAAAATACATAAGTCCGTCTATTGTGAGATTAATCATATATGGTTACTAAAATGGACTTATACTTCATATATCATACTTCTTAATATAATAAAACTAGCTTCTACTAAACAGGTACTTCGTGTAGGCCAGTGGTAGGCGATAAAGGCCAGTCACACTTTGGTTGTGGGTTCGATTCTCACAGCCTTGTCTGACGTGATGGGTTGTCGCCCATCCTGCAGGTTGTCCTTTTTCTAAAACTACATTACTATAACATCCCATAAATAATATCAAAAAAACTTCTATCCTTAAACAATACTAACTTATGTCCAACATAATCCATTCCAATATTTAGGATTATCCAAAATAATGTTGTCTAATCTCATATTATAGTGAAAACGATTACCAAAGAGTTCATACAACTAGCATGCTAATACTATTGTTGATACCCATATATCATGAGATATGTCTTGTTGGTCACATTCCAAACATTCAAAGGCCTTAATCATGTATTTTCTTGAAAAAAAATGAATACGCATTGAACCTTATTGAAATCATGAATGTTGTTAAAAGTTAACTCTATCCACATACCAAAATCCTCAAAATTCTATATACTCAAACCATGATATGACTTAGTCCTTATATCAATCATGAGCTCATGAATACTATCAAACATTTCATTTTTTCCTCATCCCTTCATTATGCACATATCATATTTTTTCCAAAAATATCTCAATCACTTTCCATGGTTACCGGTACCATAAAATTATTGAAAACCACAATAGACCAATACATAAATATTCCAATATTCCACGATACTATATACAACATTATATTGGAATCCCATTACATAAACACTTAATCATTCCATCACATCATTGTCATATTAAACATCGCCAATGGTGATCGCATGTGACTTCCCTTTGTCCTTTGCCTTAAGTGGTTTCTCATGTCGATCATCACTAACCATTGGATTAGGGCATTTATTAGCATAATGCCCCATTTCCTTACACTTGAAGCATTGAAGTTTAGTAGGTTCATTCTGTGTATCCCTTCCTTTGTTTACATCATTAGACATCTTCTTCCCATCATTGCAGCATTCAAATGTCTGATGACCTTCCTTTCCACATTTGAAACATTTGCTTGTCCCTTTAAGGCAATCTCCACCATGCTTTTTTCCACAATTTGAGCATAAGGAAACATTCATCTTCTTTTCACCATTATTCTGAGATTTCTCCTTAAACTCCATCTTTCGTTTCTTGTCAAAACTATGAGATGGATAAGTAACACCAACTTCCATTTCTACCTTGATAGCACAACACACAATTTCTTCATAGCTACTGAAGTCTCTTATAGCTAATGCCCTTCGATGATTTGGTTTTAAGCCACTGAAGAATCCATCAACATTACTTTCAGGTTGGATGATAAATCCAGATGCGTACCTTCCAAGCCTTGTAAAATTCTCTTTGTATATACAAACAGATTCATCTTCCTTTTGCTTTAGTTCAATAAACTCCTTATCCATATTTGTTCGAAGAATACGAGGGAGGTACTAATTGAAAAATAAGTTCTTGAACTGGTCCCATTCCATGGACTCAATTTCATCTCTTGGCCTCGTATTCTTGATAAGATTCCACCATTATTCAGTATCACCTTCCAAAATATACACTGCTAAGATGACTTTATCATGTTCAGAATATTGAAGAACTGAAAATATCTTTTCAGTAGTACTGATCCATTGTTCGGCAACAAGTGGATCAGAAGACCCACTAAAAGAAGGTGGACATTGCCTCATGAAGGAATCAATAGAATATTGTTCCCTTCTATGCTCATTTGGAAGTCCAGAATGATTCATAGATTGTGTAAGTATAGCAATAATATTTTTCACTCCATCTCCAATAACATTTGTTTTTTCAGGAGTACGATCATTACATTGTCCATTACATTGATCAACACGGTTCCTTCGGGATCCAGCCGTCATCTAAAACCCAAAAAGAATAGTGTGAGAGGCAAAAATCACACTAGGGAAAACAATATAATAAAGGGGGAGTACCTTCAATATCTAACATCTTGGGTTACCATAATTCTAGTACTATAACCTATACTTATACTTAACCTTAGGGACATCCCTAGACATACTTTAGATATCTCTAGGGATCTCACTAAAGTTCTCGCATCCAAGTTTCCAAAGGATGACTAAACCTCCCTCTAATACCAATTGTAGAGACCCTAATCCGGACTTACATGGGCATTACATTACTTTTCCGGAATACTTAGTACAGAAAAAAAAACGCCCACACAAGGACCGTAATAGTTTAGTGTCTTTGGAAACTCAGAATATAATCTTCTAATTGTGGTGAAAGATCTTCAACATCTCCCATAAAGATCTTCCCATTTTTTTACCTAAAACCTTTTTTTATGTCCTGGGGAAAAGAAAAAATAAAAGGGTGAGTTCAATTTCTCAGTAATGGTAAACAAAAGAAATATCAATCACATCATATTCATAAGAACATAACATTTTAAAATTCTTAACCTGCAAAAGAGATCATAATATCATAACATGGGATAAATCATAGTAGTGAAATGTAATCGCAATAATAATAACATAAAACATGAAACTTTGTGGAATACACACAAAATCATGGAAGAACATTTCTTATTAGTCGAGACTCATTTCCAAGACTATCTTAGTGGACAATGTCCATTTCTGAACCGAGTTCACTCCTCATTTCAGTCCTGTTTCACTGAACCGGTTTCACCTTCCGTTCTATCCATGTCTATCACATGAGATATAAAATATTTACCCAATGAATTGGAGGGAGATATAGGTCCCACCCATGTCATAATGATACCATTCTTATGTGTGCCACAAAATAATAAATCATACATCATTTCATAACCCATGTAATAAAAATGGGATACTTAAACAACATGAAATCATAAAACAATTCATATAAGATAAAGGGATTCATAAAAATAATTCCATCACAAAATAATCAAATAAATGTAATAATAGGGATATAAACAGAACCCTATATTATCTTAGATGGAAAATGATTTTGATAAAACACTTGAACTCCATTCTTGAGGAAAATATCCTTTCAACTTCAAAAACACTTTTCCTTTCGTAACATGTCATACAATTCTAAAAGAAGTTGATTAAAAATAAACTTGAAAACTTTTAAAGTAATCTTATTGGAAAAAATGTTTTAAAAATCCATTCATATCGTATAAGTTAAAAAAACATTCTTCTCGTACTTTTGTCAGAAAAGTCAAAAAGTACCTCGTACGAAAAATGACAAAAGATTCCTTTCATATCTTTTACTAAAAACTCACCGAAGGGTAAAATTGGATTTAAACAATTGTAGTTGGATGGAAATAATATTACATATTGAGGAATCATGGATGTGGATGATAAAAACTCCCTAGTAAATTCCAAAGTATAAACAATCTCGATTAAAATGAGATTGTGATATTTTCCCTTACCTTAGGTCTGATATGCTTCGAAATTGTCCGAACCTTCTGTATAATGATTTAAATAATGTTATTGACTTATTCCAGAATCATACTCATTGTTATGATATAATATATGGTTCACTTATGAATTTTTATTACCCGTTCTTTTGTAAATTCCATGTTAAAGAGTCTTTTGGGTAAAATTGTTTCATTTGTCATCCGTGTTTTGACTTGTAATTATTCATATGATTACTTGGATCATGATTACTTAATTCCAGAATATAAAACATTATTTATATATAATATATATTTAGAATATACATGTATATAATAAATCATAAAATGGAAATAAATACGACGTTCATGAAGACGGTAGGTCGTACGTACGCATGAACGTTGTATTCGTTTCCTTATTGAGTTGAATGGAATTAAGTAGATGACATACATATATATATACATAAATCCAGTATCATTATTATGTCATATATTTCATGATTATTTATTATATACACTTTATAATCATTCGTGAATGGTTAACATGGAGAATGAATCTCATCGCGTCGTGGAGATGGTATTCTGTACATATGCACGAGCGATGATATCGTTCCCATGATCGTGGAATTGTATTGGAGTGTATGTATACTATTTCAGAATCAATATCAATTTACAATAATCATATATAATCATTCTTTAAACCATTATACCCATCCAAGTAAGGTGGTGGTGGAAAATAGATTACACCACGGCGTGGAGACGGTATTCTGTACGTACACACAGGCGGTGATTTCATTTTCCGTAGGATGGATATATGGTGAAATAGGTTTGTTTAATTCTTATAATAACATATCCGTATATGAGTGATACTAATGTTATTACTTCATGATGAAACAACTAAAGAAGAATAAGTGGAACAAGAAATAAAGATGACAGAATTGGTAACGGGCATTACCTCTTCTTTGATGCGCTTCTTTGAGACCTCATTTTAGAGCACTAAAATTGGTCTTTGAAGAAGTACAGGACCTCTAGGATGTTTCTAGAGAAGTGGATAAGAGAATTTGTCAGGGGTTGGAGGTGATTTAAGGCTCAAAGTGGTGTGAGGAAGAGAGGGAGGAGGTTCCCTTTTATAAGGGAGGAGAGGGGATCCTTTGGAAAACTAAAAATATTATTTTATTATAAAGTCATATTTGGTTTTAAATAGCTCCAAATTGATTTATTCCTAAGCTAAGGTGGGGATGGGTCGAAATCCTCTCAAACAATAGAATTTCGGCAGGTTTAGGTTCCTATTTTAACCTTATCATTTATATTTAACTTTAAGTTAGATAATTTTACATTTACCGTGTCTTTTTGTGTTCTTACACTATAAGGTTAATAAAAATACTATAAAAAGACAAACGAACCCCAAGTTGTTTAGTATTAATATATAAAACCTTATATAAGTAATTTGGATGAACCTTATATTTTGAAAAATAAAATAACAATTAATAATATAATATTTGTTTTAAAAACTATTTTATGTCAATTTTGACACTATTTAGTAATTGATTTTTGTGAAAATCATAACAGAATTCTTAGTTCGAAGACAGTTATTTAAATCAATAATAACATGTCATATTAACCTAGAAAATTAGTGGAATTCATAAAAAATCTCAAATTACATTTATTTGGGTGTTTATAACATCAATTATGTGAATATTTCATTAATAAGATAATTACTGTATCATTGTTGTGTCATAATTTAATTAAATTATATAATTTTCAAATATTAAAAATAAAATACCATTATGTAGGAAATCGTTTTAGCTTCCTAATGAATATTTATAGTCGAATTTATCTTTTGTATAACCCTATATTAAAAATTATCTACTTATTAAACATTGATTTTAACTATTTTAACCCTTCTTTAAATAAATTAATAATAAATGTCCTAATCTTATCCGAGTGGGCCTAAATGGTCATATATTATTCCTAAGGTTGTTTTTGGTCTAATTAAACTTATCCAATAGAATTATGACATGTTTTATGGTAATAATAATATCATTTTTACCCTTAATTACCCTATTTACTTTTAACCGTGGTAAAAAAAGTAAAAAGTTACTATTCACCAAAAATTATTTTCATCACATTGGACCACATTTTACTTATTGACATCAACCGTGTCTCTCGGATTTTCGAAATTCCACTCACAGAAGCAGTAAAATTAAGTTTTATGAAAAAATCATTTTTTTAAACTACCACTTAGTGGTTTCACTATTCATCAAAAAATGATAGTTTCCAGAAAAATACCCACAGTTAGGCCTAAGATATATTTGATATTATGAACTAATAAATGATGTCTATTTTACCAAATTCAAAACATATTAGTTTCATTAATTAATTTTAAAATTAATTCCCGTCGTCAAAACAAATAGCGTTTTCTTAAGAGATAATAACTATCAAAAGATTGACACTTGTTTAGGTCTGGTTTAAATGTGAAATTACATCCAATGACCAACATTGTATTAAATTGTAAAAGTATATTCTAAATATACTTTAAAACCACTAAAATTAATAATTTATCACTATTAATTATTTCAATTGAAAAGGTTTTTTTAATTAAAATTTAGTAATTTTCACTATTTATCAGAAAATGGAAGTTATCCGAAAAGTACCAAAATTTCACCGTAAGATAATTTCAATATTCCGAATCAAAAAATTAAGTCCATTTTGAGAAATAAAATTTAAAAAAATTCAAAATGTGGTTATTACTATTCATAACTGCTATTTTTAATAAAATTTCAATAACATATCGTTGTTTAGTGAAACTCGGTATTGCATACTACACACGATATCGAGGAAGGTCGTGATTGCGTGTAATGCAAGGAAAGTCAAGGATGCGTTTTGTGAAAGCTCCTTTTGGTGTAGCGTACAACACAAGACATTAATGAAATTAAAAAGAATATTTTTCATAAAATCTCGGTGTGTTACAATATACACATCAAAAAATAAATTTGGTGCATAAGAAAACATATTTCTCAAATAATCATAATTGAGACAAAATTGTCTCACCGATTTGGTAACTTTTGAAACATTACCCCATGAAAAAATATGTAAAAATCCTAGTATTTAGAACGGGTCAAAATACCGAACCTGTTTGAAATTTTGACTGGTTTCTAAGGAATCTGGAGAAAATGGGATGTTTCTGGAACTTTCCAGACTACACGCTGTGTATTTGAAGTACACGTCATATATATGTTAAGAGTGTTTCGGCCGTGTGCTCGCCGAGTACATGTCATGGGATGACCGTGTAGAAATTTCTTACTACACGGCATGTAGTTCTGAACACGCCATGTAACCTTGACCGTGTGGTGGCCATACATTGGGTGTAGGCCGGTTGGCCAGGTAGAACCCACGTACACGCCGTGTTCCCCTTGGACACGCCGTGTAGTCTAGCCATGTATGTAGGATATACATAGCGTGTGGGTAAGTCGGTGAGGAAGAGAAGGGAAACCATGTACATGCCATGTACCCACAGGTACATGCCGTGTACTCATGTCGGTAGGTTCGGAATGTAATTTGGTGGAATTTCAGCCATCATATAAACATTAAAATGATACATACCGTGTACTTAAAGTACATGCCGTGTATTTTCTTTTTTCCTCTAAAACGGGAAGTTGCCTCGTTTTGAGGCAGAACCTCAATACATTTTTCGAGTTGAGTGGGAGGGAGCTGGCGGAATCTTCAAACCCTTCCTAGTTCTCTGTCCGAAGTCGGATTCGATCGCGGTTAGATGCGTTGGAACTCCCTCGGTAAGGCCTCGATTCCCCGAGATCCGTTTTGTTTGATTTTTGTTATAGAATGAGTTATAAGGGTTTTAGAGGTTTGGATTCTTTTGTAGATCTACCACGTTTTAGACTGAATTGAAGGTTGTTACCAGAGGAGTAGCATCATACGAGTCTCTGGTAGGTGGTGAATAACTCATTTTGTGTTTTCTTGGTTGTTTGGGTGACGTGGCCTTCGGCGCGTTTTATGGTATTTGAGCGGGACCCGTTTTATCTTCTATTTCATACTGAATTTCTTGTGGGACCTATGGGATTCCTTTGGGCATTCCATTGTACCAGTTTGCGTGAGTGGGCTGGGTGGGGGTTGTGGATCATCAGGGAATTTTGGCTGGGCAATGCCAAAATGGTTTTAATTGAAATATTAATGTGTTAAACTATGTAGTTTAATTTATTAAAGCCTATTGTAAATTGTTAGAGGCATTAAAGACCTTAGTGCTGGTATGGGAGAGCACCTTGTGTAGTTCAAATCAACTATTTAGTATGTTTTGTCTGTTTATGTTGACTGTTTAAATATGTTACATATGCAATTGCTGAATTGCATCTGCTGACCCATTGGGTAGTGTTGGGCTTGGCCCAGGTTACTTTGGGTGGTTTTGACAATGGGATTGGGCATCATGAACATCAGCTTGAGGAAGTACGACTGTCAGGTTGGGCATGGCCCGGGTTACTTGGATGCTGAGGCCATTGGACTTGAGCAACATGGTCGCAAGGACATGAGGTGTCAGATGTTTTGGTGGCTTAGGTACTATTTTGTTGATTACCGCTCACCCAGAACATTGAGTAGTGTGCACACTGAGATACTCCGTGATGAGGAGGTTTTGACAACTCGTGTGGGTAGAGGCCCCCATATTTGCGGTTAGGTATTCTGGTTGGGGGGTGCTTTCCATAGAAATCCACTTGGGAGCTGAGGAGCCTTCAGGGGATAGCTTGAGACATGAGGTGTCAGAAGGCACACGGTGTCTGGTTACTATTCTTGGGCGTGCCTTCGGGACTTCGGTACTTGAGACATGAGCTGTCAGGAGGCACAAGGTGTCGGGTTACTATCCTTGGGCGTGCCGTCGAGACGTCGGTACTTGAGACACGAGCTGTCTGGTGGCACATGGTGCTGGGTTACAGGACAGAGATTCCAGCGTTGGGCGAATCAGGTGATACTCCATGGTGGCTATTGAGAACCAGTGGAGTTCGTGGTTATTTGTGCATTGTATTGTTTACTATGTTTCTGAGAAAACCATAACTCCATAAACACATATATTTGGTACGCACCGTTGGGTGGTATCCAACTGAGATTTGTCTCACACCCTGCACGGGAACTTTGGGACGCGTGCAGAGTTTATGAATTTACATGCAAGAAAGTGGCTAGCTTCAGGATTTGGGTTGCGTTAGTTATTGCATAGAGATTGTATGGACCATGAGGTCATGCCTAGCTGGGTTTACTTTGTTTTGTTTAATTTTTTGTATCGGCATGATTACGTGATGTTGATATATTGTTGGTTATCCATTGGTGCCCTTTTTATATTCAGTTGAGTATGACATGCTTTGGATGCATGTTTTACTATTAAGTAGTAGTTACATGGTGTATGCATGCTGTTTTGTTTATTTCCACTATTGTTATTATATTTATTGATTCCGCTGTTTATCTATTTTGATCATGCTTCCGCTCTGTGGGTTTGGTTCGAGTCTGCTGCTTCTTTCTTCCAGCTACATCCTTACTATTATACCTGGACCGGTACCCTTTTTAGTATCCTCTGAGAGGGTATAGCCTCCCCACTATACCTAACAGACTCTCACTGCTAGTCAGCAGCCTTTGGTGTTCAGGGGAGTTGCACCTAAGGTAGTGACTCCCGACCTGTTTGGTACTTTTCGGGTGGCTGTCCAGGTCCGGGTCATTAGAAGTGGTATCAGAGGAGTTCATGACAGGGATTTAGAAGAAGCATTTTACTGGCTACTAATTAGTTTTAGGCTTATAGTTTCTTTCTGCTGGATTTACTATTTGGGATATGTTATACTACAGATAGATTGTTATAGGGACTAGGTTTCTAGATTTTGCTTGGGTGCCTGCAGCCCCATGTAATGAGGGATGGACCTAGTTGCCGCTGGTGGGAACTACTGTTTGTTTTTGCTCAAGTTACAGTTTATATGATTTACACCTCGATGGCTCACTTGTTGTGTGATGTTCGTGATTGTGATATGTGACCCTTGACCCAGTGTGGTAATGGATAATAGGACCTTTGCCCGGTATGGCAAGGATTGGATGCTAGGATTTTATATGCACATTTTTAGGGTATTTCAATTTCATAATTGCACTTAGGATTTGTGAAGTGATAATGCCATGTGAATGAAATATCATTTTCCATGCTTTATATGTTTTGAAATGTAATTTGGTGAAATTTCTGATAGAATTTCTTGTATGTTGCAATGTGTATTCCATGCTTTATTTTTGTAGAATTGTATGTGGCAGAATATTTGGGTCTGGATCTTATTAGAGCAGGCAGGTAAAATGGATGAGCTAGTGTAACTGTCAGGATTGGGAAACTCGGTCGTCGGTTCGAGGCAACAATATTTTTCAGGACAGGCATGGCCCGATGTACTTTTTATACTTGGCTCTGTTGAGGGCGGGTAAGGAGGCCATGATGCTGGAATGCCATGGGGCATGGGTTGCAGTGAGGGGGAGTAAGGGTAGTTGTTATGCACTGCCTTTTACTTCTTACTTTATCTGCGTAGAATATATTGTTATATATATATATATATATATGAGTTGTCTGACCATTTATGGTATTCAGCAGGTTACTCCTGCATGACTCGATGGAGCATTCGGTAGGAGATGATATAGTGCCGCAGGATCAGTGTCCAAATTCAGTACAGGAAGAGAAAGTGTCACATGCATGACATATTTTAAAGTTATTTTTCATATAATTTACATTCTGGTTATGTTTTTGGGGTTTTCCATGCATTTTTTGAAGGAAATTGTGGGTTTCCAAAATTTGGGCCTACCCGAGAGCCCATTTCCAGTTTTGAATGTAAATTTATATCTTTAATAAATCCTTCGTTTTTTTACATTTTTCACCTATAATAATTCCAAAATGACCTTAATTTTACTACTAAAACAACAAAAGAATTTTGGGCCCCTTAAAAATTCATTAGCATCTTGGATTTGGGTGATCAAATTAGGTATTGGGCCAACCCGAAAGACCATTTCCAGTTTTAAAATTGTTTTTGTAATTATTCTGTAAAATATTCAATCTTTATTATTTTTTGGTGATTCCACCTCTCACCTTCTGCCACTGTAACTATCCGCATCCCAGCTTCGTTTCTCCCTCTTTTTATATCGCATCTGTCGAGAAGTAGGGCAGAACTTCTCTGGTTTCTAAAAACGTCCAGATTTCTTAAGTAAGTGACTATCCTTCTAAGTTCTCTCATTTTCCTTGAGATTTCTCCCTTTTTTCATGAATCCCCAAATTTCCAGAAGCTAGGGCTTCGTACATATGTTTTTATTTTGAGTTTATTTCTCCAATCCTATGGTTTTAGGTTTGATATCACTTCCTTGTGGTGCGGTGGTCATGTTGTGGAAGTTCCGAACTAGGATTTGCGGTTCTTGACTCTTTTGGTTGGTGATTCTATTGTGCATGAAATTTTTGTGACATATCTTGCTGTGTTTTTTGTATCTTCATGTTAATTTCATTTTAATGTTTCTGAAAAAATTCGTTTTAGTGGCATTTATAATGTAAATGAATTTTAAGTGCAAATGTTTGGTGAAATTGGGGGTTTTACATACAAATCTTTTATTGGTTAATTTGGGGTTGTCCTATAATTACATAATTTTTTTTATTGAATTTTATTAGGACTTAAAATCATGTTTTTAATGTTTATTGTTTTTGATTGTTGTCGTGAGAGTTTGTTTAGATGGTTTTTTGGGATGAAAATAGGCTTAATGTGTCGTGTTTGTGTGAAAATGGGGGTTTTTAAAGGATATACCTTCTTGGAATACATGGGGCTTCCCCATAACTAAATTTTTGGTTTCGTTAAAGGGTATTGAACTGCCATTTGGATTTTGTGACTTAAAAGTGAGCACAAAGTGTGCATAGTGTATATTTCAATGAATTTTTGGTGCAAAATAATGTGAGATTTTGAGAGGTTGTTTTAATAAAAATCTAACTGTTTTGTTGCATGTTTTAAGTGGTATAAAATGTGATAGATACTGTATTTTTTGTGTTTGACAAGTAATGGTGTTTTATATGAAAATTGATTTATGTTACATGCTGAAATTGATTGAGAACAAAAGGGGAAGCCCGGGTACCTAGGTGGGGTGGATTTGTACTAGTACGGCTAGTGGACCGGATGGGTTTTGTCCATGTTTCACTTAGGATTTGGATAAAAAACAATAAATAAACTATGTGGATGATTATTTCGGACCACTAGGTTATGGGTATGTCGCCAACTAGTGGATCGTGCATGATAATGGATTTTTCTATGGTTACGTTACACCAAGGTATGAGGTATATAGGGCCCAAGACAACCTAGTGCCTACGGGTGTTCCCAATGTTGTTGCTCATTCGATTTGTAGTATTTACCCATTTATTAGGGTGTGTTTGGCAGTAGATTACAGTAGATACATTTATATTTGAAGGTGTGAACATTCTGAAAATTTTGGATTGAAAACTGTTTTCAAATAAAAGTTACAGTTTCATGGAATTTTAATACTGCTTTTCCTTTCCTATTAAAACTGCTTGCTTTATCACATTGTATTGCATGATCATTGGAATCATTGGGTGGTATCCTACTGGGCTTAGGATCACACCCTACTTACACCCCTTGGGTGTATGTATACTTGTTTATGTTTGATTCAAGTAAAGGAAAGGCTAAGGGTGATGGCGGTTTAGGGTGTTAGTCCCCATCACTGGGGTAAAGTTTTGGAGAAGGCTTGCGGTTGATGACCCCCTTGTCGTGTGGAGTCCATGGGGATGTCTTCCTATGTCATTATTTTTATTTGGAAAACTTGTAGTGTCTTTAATCATATGTATTCAGATCTGGTTTTGTTAGGAATTGTTTTTTATGAAAATTTCAGATTTATATTATGGATTGTTTTTAATGTTTTATGCTTTCATACTCGGGTAAATAATTCCCAAATCTAATTTAATGATACCCGGGAACTTGTGCCAGCCTGTGGGGATAGGGAACGCCCTTCGGGCCTTGCCATGAGCTGGGTTTTGTGTCGGTTTGCGGGCGACCATATTCGGTTTGTGACAAAATGGTATCAAAAGAGGTTAATGTTTTGGGGTTATATTTCTATTTAGGGATGAGTCAGGATAGATAGGAGCTAGGACTGTCAGGGCTCAGGGTATTGGTTGTGAGTAGGGTGCCTGGCCCGCACATCTCATGGCATACCTTGAGTCACCAGGGAATGTTGGAATTTATGGATTGACTTCACTTCCTAGTGAGACGTGTGGGCTGCAGACCACATGTGGACATCAGGTAGATGTGGAGTAGTTGTTTCATTTATTATTGGAATGTGTTTAGATTAGTTATATTGGATGTATTTGATTAAAATTTTCAGAATTTTGTTATTGATTATTGTTTTGTGATTGTTGCATTTTGTAGCAACATGACTCCCTAGAAAGCTCTCACGCACCCACGGGTGGAAGCCGGAGAGAGTTCTCCCACACCAATTGAATAGAGGCTAGTCGAGGTCATGGTACAGGATGTCTAGGCTATAGATACGGACCAGATCCAGTTCTAGCTCCTATTAGAGAGGATGAGACTGGTCCTAGAAAGGAAAAGGCCCAGAAGATCCTGAAAAATAAGCCTCCAACCTTCCAAGGCACCTCAGAACCCCAAGAATAAGAGAAATGGCTCGAGAAGATCGAGCGTATGTTTGAGTTCCTGGAAACACCCGATGAGATCAGGGAGAAGTGTGACTCCTTTATGATGGAGGGTCCCATCCGTAAATGGTGGGAGTCAGTGCTTCAGGCTGGGAAGAATGGGCAGATGCGTTGGGGAGATTTCAAGGCTTCCTTCAATGAACAGTACTGCCCTGAGGTGTTGGATTATGTAGGTCTAGAGAGTTCATGGAACTTGTTCAGGGGAATATATCTGTGATGGATTATGCCTACCATTTCACTGAGTTGGTTTGGTATGCTCCAGAAATTGTCTCTAACGAGCAAGCGAAGGCCCATAGGTTTGAGAAAGGCTCGCGACCAGAGATATACTCCCAAGTGATCTTGTTTAAGTTGAGCACCTATGCGGAGGTCGTTGATCGGGTGTGCATGGTGGAGATTGATAGGAAAGGCAGGGCTGGTTTCTATGTTTTAGTATCAGAAGTGGGCAGTGGCAGTTCCTCAGAGAAGAAAAGGAAGTGGGATGATCATGGGATGAAAGGAGGTGGTAGTTCCGGCCACTCTTCCAGGCAGTTTTCTTCTGTGGCATCTGATGTGAGATCGGTCGTGTGCCACTAGTGTGGGAAGCCAGGGCACATCCGACCAGCATGTCCACTTCCTCCGAATCCTTGTTACTAGTGTGGAGGTATGGGGAATTTGCTGCGTTTCTATGGTGTGGCATGTCCACTTCCAAGTGAGGCAGGGTCAGTGGATTCAATTGGAGTGCTAGCACAATCTGAGCCATCGAGGACTGGGGGATCTCAATTTTCATCCGTGGTGGTAGGGCTGGGTCATATTCTGGTCAGAGCCAGTTCAGGTCACATCCATAGACTAGTAGTCTTCTTCAGGCAAAGACTCGAAATCTCTATGCAGTGGATCAGGCACCAGCTGGATCAGAGGTGGGACCGTCGATAGTTTGAGGTACCACTATGATCACATCTTCTATATCTACTGATATTTTTGATATCGGTGCCTCTGTTTCATTCATTTCTACCCATTTTGTGGACATGCTGAATTAGTCAACTGAGTTGATGTCTTTCACGATGGAGTTGGTGACACTGTTGGTAAAGAAGAAGAGACAGGGCCTCAGGTTCCCCTCGTGTGCGCTTTCCATGTCAGGGGTTGAGATGGAGTGGGACCTCCTGGTTCTAGATATGGAACTTTTTAACATAATACATGTCATGGACTTGCTAGTACACTTACAGGCACACATCGATTACAACAGATGGTGTGTGAGTTTAATTGCACCTGATGGGAGTCGTCAGGTTTTTTGTGGAGAATCGGATCCTCAGTCAGGTCGCGTGGGGCTTCTACTCCCAGAGTTGGGAAGTGTTATCTTCCAGTTATCTTCACTCGTTCTAGAGGATTTTCATTCCACTGATGGTTCACTACCTCATGTATTGAATGAGTTTCTGGATTCATTCCCAGATGATTTTTCAGGTTTGCCCCCGGAGTGGGATGTGGATTTTTCGATTGATCTGGTGTTGGGAACACAGCCGATATCTCATCCCTCCTTCTTCATGGCCCCCACTGAGCTGAGGGAATTTAAGATATAGCTAGATGACTTAGAATCCAAAATATTCATTCGCTCGAGCGTCTCTCCTTGGGCCGCTCGTGTGTTGTTCACGAAAAAGGATGATGGATCCCTCCGGTTGTGCATTGACTACCGGAAGCTGAATAAGGTAACAATTTAGAATAAATACCATTTTCCCTGAATATATGATTTGTTAGATTAGTTGAAGGGGTTAAAGTGGTTCTCAAAGATATACCTACGTTCGTGGTATCATCAACTTCAGGTAAAAGAGTCAGATATCCCAAAGATAGCCTTTCGAAGCAGGTATGACCACTTTCAGTATTGGGTCATGCCCTTCGGATTGACCAATTCTCCAGTAGTATTTATGGTCCTCATGAACAGGGTGTTTCATCAGTATCTTGATTCCTTTTTTGTGGTGTTCGTGGATGACATTCTGGAATACTCTAGCTCTGAGGAGGAACCTGAACATCACTTGAGGGTCATTTTGGGTACATTACAGGATCATTGCCTCTATGCAAAGTTGTCAAAGTGCACTTTCTGGATCAAGGAGATGAGATCTCTAGGGCATGTGATCCCAGAGCCTAGAGTTTCAGTGGACCCTAAGAAAATTAGTGCGGTCATGTCAGGGGAGAAACCGAAGAATGTGTTCGAGATCAAGAGTTTTCTTGGCTTGGATGGTTATTACAGGTGATTCCTTCGAGATTCTTCTCGGCTTGCTTCACCGATGACTGCCCTCACCCAGAAAGGGGAGAAGTCTGTATGGGGTCCATAATGTCAGGAATCATTCGAGGAGCTGATGAGACGATTGACTACTACCCTCATGCTGATTTTTCCAGAGGATAGAAAGGGATATGTGGTCTATTGTGATGCTTCAGGTATGAGTCATGGGTGTGTGCTGATGTAGGATGATCATGTGGTTGCATATGGCTCTTGACAACTTTGACCACATGAAAAGAACTAACCAACCCATGAATTGGAGTTGGAAGCGGTGATGCATGATTTGAAGACATGGAATCACTACCTCTTTGGGGAGAAGTTTGTGGTATACTCTGATCACAAAAGCTTGGCTTATATCTTCTCGCAGAAGGACCTCAACTTGAGGCAGTGTTGTTGGATCGAGTACTTGCAGGGGTTTGACATTGACATTGTCTATACCCCAAGAAAGGGTAATATAGTGGCCGACGCCTTGAGCAGAAGGGTTCCAGTGTAGGCTTTGAGGAATTCTAGTGATGAGTGGTCATTGATGGGGCTCTTTTCTCAAATGCATGTAGAGACGAGGGAACACAGTGGAGGGGCATTCTTGGTGAGCATTCAGCTGACTCCTTCTCTATTGGTGTTGATTCAGCGGGAACATCCCAGTGATGAGCATTGTCAGCATTCGAAGCAGTTCCTTCATGGTGGGAAGACATCCTCTAATTGGTCGTCCTCTACCGAGGGCATCTTGGGCTTCAAGGGCCGTTTAGTAGTGTCGTTATCTCTATGGATGGTGGTGATGCAGGATAAACTCCAGTCTCAGTGGGCTATCCATCTTGGTTCCACTAAGATGTATTATGATGTCCGTTGGTAGTTTTGGTGGCCTTGTATGAGACAGGACATAGCGGACATTGTGTTGAGATGCTACACATGCCAACAGGTGAAAGCAGAGCAACAAAGGCCCTCCGGTTTTCTCCAACCACTACCCATTCCTACCTGGAACTAGGACGAGGTTTCCATGGAATTCATTGTAGGTATACCTCGTAATGCTCGAGGTAAGAATTCCATTTGGGTGGTGATTGATCATCTGACCAAATCATCCCACTTCATTCTAATCAGAGATACTTCTAAAGTGGATGAGTTGGGCCGTTTGTATCTTCAGGAGGTGGTGAGACTCCATGCTGTTCCATCTGCATCTGTCTCAGATAGAGACCCTCATTTCACATCTTGTTTTTGGGAAGGCCTTCAGAAGGCCTTAGGGTCGCAGATTAAGATGAGCACAGCATACCATCCTCAAATGGATGGTTAGATCGAGCGGGCGAATCAGATTTTGGAATACATGATTTGTGCATGTGTCCTAGAATTTGGAGGTTCCTAGGATACCCATTTGGGATTGGTTGAGTTTTCTTATAATAACAGTTATCAATCCTCGATTCGAATGGATTCTTTTGAGGCGCTCTATGTTCGGCCTTGTCGGACACCCTGTGTTGGGATGAGGTAGGTGAGACCTCACTATTGGGGCCGAGTATGGTGCAGGATACATTTGAGAAGGTAAAATTAATCAGGCAACGTTTATTGATAGCTCAGAGTCATCATAAATCATACGCTGACCGGAGGCGTCGAGACCATGAGTTTTCTGCGGGTGATAGGGTATTCTTGAAAGTCTCCCCTCGTCTGGGCCATCGTCGACTGGGGAAGCAAGGGAAGCTGACGTCATGGTATGTCGGGCCATTTGAGATCATCGAGCGTATTGGCAAGGAGGAATACAGGTTGGCCTTTCCTCCTCAGTTGAAGAAATGAAACCCGGATTTGTCCCATTTGTTGAGTTGGGAAGAACTAGAGATAGGGCATGACTTGTTTTTTGTTGAGCGGTCGGTGAAAATAATGGACTCCCAAGATAAGGTACTTCAAGGGAACTCTATTCCTTTAGTACAGGTTATGTGGCAGCATTGAAATGATACACATGATACATGGGAGCGAAAATCATGGGTCGATGAAGAGTACATGTTCTTGTTTTCCAATCAAGCTTCATGTTCACTTTCCGAGTTGGAAAGTCCTTCATGGTGGGGAGAATTGTAACATACATGACATATTTTAAAGTTATTTTTCATATAAATTAAATTTTTTCTTTGTTTTGGGGGTTTTCCATGCATTTTTGAAGGAAATGGTGGGTTTCCAAAATTTGGGCCAACTCGAGAGCCCATTTCCAGTTTTGAAAGTAAATTTTGTTTCTTTAATAACACCTTAGTTTTTTAACCTTTTTCACCCATTAAAATTCTAAAATGACATTAATTTAACTATTAAAACCACCAAAGAATTTTTGGGCCCCTTAAAAATTCATTAGCATCTTGGGTTTGGGTGATCAAATTAGGTATTGGGCCAACCCGAAATCCCATTTCCAGTTTTAAAAGTGGTTTGTAATTATTTCATAAAATATTCATTTTTTATTAGTTTTTGGTGATTCCACCTCTCAACTTCTCCCACCATACCTAGACGGACCCCCAGAGTTGTTTCCCCCTCTTTGGGAATCACATCTGTCGGAAATTAGGGCCTACCTTATCTGGTTTCTAAAAACGTCCAGATTTCTCAAGTAAGTGACTATCCTACTATGTTCTCTCCTTTTCATTGAGAGTTATCCTTTTTTTATTGAATACCAAAAATTCCAAAAGCTAGGGCTTCATACCTAGGGTTTTATTTTGAGTTTATTTCTTCAATCCTATGGTTTTAGGTTTGATATCACTCACATGTGATGTGGTGGTCATGCGGTTGAAGTTCTGCACTAGGATTTGCGGTTCTTGTCTCTTTTGGTAGGTAATTGCATTGTGCATGCAATTTTTGTGACTTATCTTCCTGTTTTTTTGGTATTTACATTTTTATTTCATTTTTAATGTTTCTGCAAAAAAGAATTAGTGGCATTTATAAATAAAATGAATTTTAAGTGCCAATTTTTGGTGAAATTGGGAGTTTTACATCCAAATCATTTATTGGTTCACTTGGGGTTGTCCTATAATTACATAATTGATTTTATTGAATTTTATTAGGACTGGAAATCATTTTTTTTATTTTTATTGTTTTTTATTGTTGCTACGAGAGTTTTTTTAGATGGTGTTTGGGATGAAAATAGGCTTAAAGTGTCGTGTTTGTGTGAAAATGGGGGTTTCAAAATGATATAACTTCTTGGTTTACTTTGGGCAGCCCCATAACAGAATTTTTGGTTTCATTAAAGGTTATCGAACTGCCATTTTTATTTTGTGACTTAAAAGTGTGCACATAGTGTGCATAGTGATTATTTCAAAGAATTTTTGGTGCAAAATAATATGAGATTTTGAGAGGTTGTTTTATTAAAAATCTAAGTGTTTTGTTACGTGTTTTAAGTTGTATAAAATGTTATAGATACTGTATTGTTTGTGTTTGACCAGTAATGATGTTTTATATGAAATTTGATTTATGTTGCATGATGAAATTGATTGATCCCAAAAGGGGAAGCCCAGCTACCTAGGTGGGGCAGATTTGTACTAGTACGGCTAGTAGACAGGATGAGTTTTGTCCCTGTTTCACGTAGAATTTGGATAATGACAACTCTAAATAAACAATTTGGATGATTATTAGAGACCACTAGGTTATGGTTATGTTCCCTACTAGTGGCTCGTGCACAAGAATAGATTTTTCTTTGGTTACTTTACACCGAGGTACGAGGTACATAGGGCCCAAGACAACCTAGTGCCTAGGGGTGTTCCAAATGTTGTTTCTCATTGGATTTGTTGTATTTACCCATGTATTAGGGTGTGTTTGGCATTAAATTACAGTAGAAACATTTATATTTGTATGTGTGACCATTCTGAAAATTTTGGATTGAAAACCGTTTTTAAATGAAAGTTACATTTCATGGAATTTTTACACTGCTTTTAATTGCCTATTAAAATTGCTTGCTTTATCACATTGTATTGCATGATATTAGAAATCATTGGGTGGAATCCTACTGGGATTAGGATCACACCCTACTTACTCTCCTTGGGTGTAAGTAGACATGGTTTTGTTTGATTCAGGTAAAGGGAAGGCTAAGGGTGATGGCGGTTCCGGTGTTAGTCCCCATCACTGGGGCGGAGTTGTGGAGAAGGATTGTGGGTGATGACCCCCTTGTCGTGTGGAGTCCATGGGGATGTCTTTATGTTTTCATTATTTGTATTTGGACAACTTGTAGTGTCTTTAAACAAATGTATTCAGATATGGTTTTGTTAGGAATTGTTTAGCATGAAAATTGCATATTTATATTATGGATTGTTTTTAATGTTTTATGCTTTCATACTCGGGTAAATCATTCCAAAATATAAATTAATCATACTTGGGAACTTGTGCTAGCCCGAGGGGATAGAGAACAACCTTCGGGCCTTGCCATGAGCTTTTTTTGGTGCCGGTTTTCTAGAGACCATATTTGGTTCATGACAGCACGAGACGCAGGTATAGGCTGAGGGACAGGATCAAGTTGAGGATCCAGTGCAGGCAAGACAGTTGCCGGTTTTGGAATCATTCGGGTCGTGGCTTGATGAGCATCTCCAAGATAGCCTGGTACGTGTCTTGCAGGAGATTGGAAGATGCACACAGGGTACAGAGCCTTCTATGGCGTATCTAACGTGGTAGTTCCAGTCGCAGCACCTGCTGCTTTTTCAGGGAGAGGGTGGTCCGCAAGCGGCTGAGAACTGGATAGAGAGTATGCAGATGATTTTCGAGTAGCTCGAGATTCCTTGAGGTCAGAGGGTCATGCTGGAGACGTACATGCTGAGAGGGCCGGTGAAGCGTTGGTGGGATGTACAGGTTCAGGCTCGTAGGCACGAGGGATTGGCATGGAAGGATTTTGAGGATAGGTTCTTTGACAACTTATACCTAGAGACAATAAGGGAAGAGAGAGCTCGAGAGTTCTTGAGTCTTTAGTAGGAAGATATGTCTATCATGGACTACAAAGCTACCTTCACAGAGATGTCTCTCTTTGCACCTGGTATGGTAAGCGATGAAGCAGCTATGGTGAGGCACTTCGAGGATGGCTTAGGACACGCCATTCAGGTCCAGGTGAACATCATTAGGCTAGGTTATTTCTCTGAGGCGGTGAATTAGGCACTCTTATCTGAGGGCAATGAGAGAGAAAAGTCTCGCTTGGGCAGGGCGACAACTTCGGGTGACGGTTCGGACAGCAGGAAATGAGGGTGAGATGAGTTCCAGCAGGGCAGTCATACTAGGGATTCAGCTAGACGACCTCATGGTAGTTCTTATGTTATTTTCTTCTAGTGTGGACAGCCGGTACATGTTCTGGAAAAGTGCGATAGGCCTCCAAAGGAGCTCGGGAATGTGGACAGGATGGGCATATGAAGAGGTTTTGCAGGTAGCCTTCTTAGATAGCCGGCAGGCAGGGATGAGGAAAGACTGTAGCGTCTAGAGTTGGTTTGGGTTCGGTACCCGGCGAGGATAGTTGAGGTTCAGCTGTGCATAGAGGTCATGACAGAGATAGTGGGACCCAACTGAGGGGTCAGTGGCTGGTGACTAGAGCAGCATCACAGAGAGGTCAGGCATCAGGAAGCCAAGTTTCAGGCCAGGTGCCTGCCATGGAGCTGCCAGAGGCTGAGCAGGCTGGTGAGCCAACAATAGTTAGAGGTACTCTGTGGTGTGGTCATGATCCCCATGTTTTTTTTGGCATGACCAGTGGAGGCATGTCTTTTTTGAGTGCACGTGGTGCGTAGGATCTTTTTGACTAACTAGATGCTAGTCAGTGGGATTGGCACCATATCGGGTGCGTGATATATATATCTGTGTGTGTGTGTGTCTGAGATGCGTAGCATCCAGGCATCGAGGATGCGGGTTACTTTGGGTGCCTTAGGCATCGGGGCATTGAGGATGCGGGTTACTAGTGGTGTCGTGGGAATCAGGGCTTCGAGGATGCGTGTTACATGAGGTGCTAGGCATGAGGATCTCGTGGAGGCAGACACCGATGTGGTGCGGTCTACGTTGGGTGTCAGGAGTGACACTTGAGAGCCAATGAGTTGTAGGGGTGATGATGTGTCACAGGAGGACTATGCGACTGAAAAACAGTTTAGTAAACCTTGGTTGTTTTGAGCTTTGTTGGATGACACTAAGTAGGCAATTCAAAAGGTTGGGAGCCCCCTTGAGGAATTTAGCCAGAACCTTGGGACCGGGGTAGTCCAAGTTGTTTAATCGGGATGGCCGTGTTCAGTGCCATCTTCTGGTTTTGTTCGGTAGCTCGAGGACGAGCTACATTAAGGTGGGGAGTTTGTAAGAACACTGGTTTTTAGAATGGATCAAAATCCTGACCCTCTTTGAAATTTTTACTGGTTTCTGAGGAAACTGGAGAAAGCGGGAAGTTTCTAGAAATCTCCAGACTACACGCCATATACTTTGAAGTACACACCGTGTATATGTTAAGCGAGTTTCAGCCATGTTCTCGCTGAGTACATGTCATAGGATGTCCGTGTAGAAATTTCTTACTACACAACATGTAGTTTTGAACACACTGTGTAACCCCAACCGTGTGGTGGCCATACATGGCATGTAGGCCTGTTGGCCGGGTAGAACCCAGGTACACGCCGTGTTCCCCTTGGACACACCATGTAGTCTAGCTGTGTATGTGGGATATACATGGTGTGTGGGTAAGTCGGTGAGTAAGTGAAGGGAAACCAAGTACACACCGTGTACCCACAGGTACACGCCGTGTACTTATGTCGGCAGGTTCAAAAAGTAAGTCGGAAGAATTTCAGCCATCATATGAACAGTAAAATGATACACGCTGTGTACTTAAAGTACACGCCTTGTATTTTCTTTTTTTCGTTAAAATGGGAGGTAGCCTCGTTTTGAGGCAGAACGTCAATACCTCCTTCAGGTTGAGCAGGAGGGAGTCGGCCGGATCTTTAAACCCTTCCCAGTTCTCCGTCCGAAGTCCGATTCGATCGCGGTCAGATGCGTTGGAACCCCCTCGGTAAGGACCTGATTCCCCTTGATCCGTTTTGCTTGATTTTTGTTCTAGAATGAGTTATAGTGGCTTGAGAGGTTTGGATTCTTTTGCATATATACCAAATTTTAGACTGAATTGAAGGCTATTACCAGAGTAGTATCATCGTATGAGTCTCTGGTAGGTGGTGCATACCATATTTTGTGTTTTCGTGGTTGTTTGGATGATGCGGCCTTTAGTGCGTTTTCGTGTATTTGGGCGGGACCTATATTATCTGCTATTTCATTCTGGATTGCTTATGGGACCTATAGGATGCCTTTGGGTATGCCCTGTTACCAGTTTGCGGGAGCGGGCTGGGTGAGGGGTCGTGGCTCATTGGGGAATTTTGGCCAGGGAATGCCAAAATGGTTTTAATTGAAATATTAATTTGTTAAACTGTTTAGTTTACTTTATTAAAGCCTTTTTTAAATCGTTAAAGGCACTCAAGACCTTAGTGCTGGTATGGGACAACACCATGTGTAGTTCAAATCAACTGTTTAGTATGTTTATCCTGTTTATGTTGACTGTTTAAATATGTTACATATGCAATTGCTGAATTGCATTTGATGACCCATTGGGTATTATGTGGCTTGGACCAGGTTAATTTGGGTGGTTTTAACCACAGGATTGGGCATCATGAACGTCGACTTGAGGAAGTACGATTGTCAGGTTGGGCATGGCCCGGGATACACGGATGGAGAGGCCATCAGACTTGAGCAACACGGTCACAGGGACACGAGGTGCTAGATGTTTTGGTGGCATAGGTATTATTTTTGTGATTACCGCTCACCTGGAACATTGAGTCGTGTGCACATAGAGATACTCCGTGATGAGGTGGTTTTGACCACTCATGTGGTTATAGGCCCCTGTAGTTTTGGTTAGTTATTCTGGTTGGGGGTGTTTGCCGTAGAAAGCCACATGGGAGGTGAGGAGACTTCAGTGGATAGATTGAGACACGAGGTGTCAGGAGGCACACGATGTTGGGTTACTATTATTTGGCGTGCCTTTGGGACATTGGTACATGATACATGAGCTGTCATGAGGCACAAGGTTCCTAGTTACTATCCTTGGGCATTCCTTCGGGACGTCGGTACTTGAGACACGAGCTATCAGGTGGAACATGATGCCGGGTAACACGACGGAGATTCCGGTTTTGGCCGAAGCAGGTGATACTCCATGGTGTCTGTTTTGCACCATTGGAGTTTGTATTTATTTGTGCATTGTACGTTTTACTGCTTTTCTTCCAAATTCATAACTTCTTAAACACATATATTTGGTATGCACCGTTGGGTGGTATCCTACTGAGATTTGTCTCACACACTGCACGGGCCCTTCGCGATGCTTGCAGACTTTATGGATTTCTGTATAAGAAAGAGGCCAGCTTTTGGAGCTAGTCTGTGTTAGCTATTGCATGGAGATGGTATGGACCATGAGGTCATGCCTATCTGGGTTTACATTGTTTTGTTTACATTTATGTATCGGCATGCTTACTTGTTGTAGTTATACTGTTAGTTAACCATTGGCTCCCTTTTTATATTTAGTTGAGTATGACCTACTTTGGATGCATGTTTTACTATTCAATAGTTGTTACATGTTGTCAGTATGTTTTTGTGTTTATTTCCGCTATTGTTTTTATATTTATTTCTTCATTTTTTTAATATATTTTGATCATTCTTCCGCTCAGTGGGTCTGGTTCGAGTCTGCTAAGTCTTTTTTCCCGCTGCATTTTTTCTGTTATACTTGGACCGGTACCCATATTAGGATCCTTCGAGAGGTTATAGCCTCCCCACTATACCTAACTGACCCTCGCTACTAGTCAGCAGACTTTGGCGTTCAGGGGAGGTGCACCTAAGGTAGTGACACCCGACCCATTCGGCACTGTTCGGGTGGCTGGATGGGTACAGGTCGTTACAAAATTTAACAGATTGGATATGATAATAAACCTATATTTCAGAATAATATTTATATAATACATTCATGGTCAGTATATAGACCACAAAAATTATATTAGAGGTGAATAATCCATGAATCTCATGAAAATAAAAAGTGAGGTGAAATTCCATTACCTTGTGTCTTGACTCTCGTAGATAAAATATAAATGTATTATATAATAAATATATTTTTATTATATTTCTATAAAATAAAAATATTATTATATCTAACACCTTTTAGGATTATATTATGAATTTATATTATCCAATTATTAACAATTCATTGGTAAGGTTTCACATCAGGATGTATTCAGTTTATTTTTCACATTTCTCAACATTTGATGTATCTTTGGTATGTATTCATATGCCATGATATTAATAATGTAAAAAAATAATATTCATGTATAATCATTATATTTGTGTAAATATAATTTATTTAATATATAAATAGATATATAAAATATAATACACCATTCATGGAGATGTTAGGTCGTACGTATGCATGGATGGTTTTTCCATTTTATTGTTGAATAGAAAGAATCTTGGACATATAAGTATATATATATATCATTATTAAAGTATCATTATTTTAAAAAATATATCATATAATTTTACTAATCCCATTATTAACACATTCCATGTATAGTGTGAATTAATCATATCACTTTGAAGGGGCAGTAGTTCACACTTCATCAAACAAAATTATTGTATTTACTCAAAATGGATGTTGGAAGGATATGTTTTTTAAAATATTTATAGAATCATAAATAAATAATAAATAATATTAATATTATATATAATATTTTTATCCAACATAATTCCCATTATTATATGTGGTAATGGATGAACGAACAACAATTGTTTCGTGAGGTGGTTGTTTTCTATACACTTAAACTGTATATTTGTTACCCACTAGATAGAATTGTCATTAGTTTTATATTTAAATAGTAAGATAAAAAATTAAAATAATATTTATATTTTTTTATAATCATGGAATAATAATATAGTATGGGGTGGAGAATTAAAATATGAAAATTGAGCTTGAGGGGACTGATACCTCTTCTTTGTGTAACTCCTTTTGGTTTTCACCACATGGCTTCCATGGATTTTGTTCATCCAAAGGGTGGATTCAAGGTGTCAGGTAGGGATATTGGGATGTCTGTTTGGATGATTTTGGCTGATCCTATGTTTTTTTTATGTGTGATGAAGGGGGATAGGTGGTGTCCTTTTATAAAGAAGGGAAAGGACTCAGTTTGTATTTTTAAAAACAAGTTAGGTGTAATCACATTTTTACATTACCAAAGTCAAAAAAACTATAAAAAGTAAATAATTAAATTTTAATGTATGATTAATAGACATAAAATGTGGGTTTCATATTTTTATTGGTCTTTTGGGTCCTTATGTTTATGGATTATGGATTTTTAAGCTACATTTTTCCTTAACCACAGTAATTAATTTTAATTACATCACAATAATTGTTTTAGTCAACATCTATTTTTACCTTATTAGATATTATAAATTATTCTGATTACCAATAAGGGCTCTATTTCTCCAAATTAAAAAAAAAATTAGAAATTCATTTAAGTTTTATTCCATAGATGAGAGGACAATGCATATTTTTATTGTTAAAATGTTAAAAATTTCTCTATGTTTCTATATTAAATTTCATTCTGAAATTGATTACAATGAAATAAATTAAATTATTTTATAAATAATTAATATAATTAAAATTAAAAAAAAAATAAAAAAATAATTTATACATGTTAATAAATTAAATTAAATATTAGTTTTGAATTAAAATTCATCATTTTCTATATTAATTGAACTATGAAACATCATTGAAAAAACCAATAATTCACAAAAACCTAATTTTTATGTTAATATTTAAAATATTAAGTTTACGGTGACATATAATAATTATAAGAGTTTAAAATTTTGGATTTAAAAAGGATCTCCATTAAAATTCACTGAAGGATCAATAATAAAAATATAGGTTATTATATGTGAAACTGGGTTTGTTCCTATCTTACGTTAATCAAATATATTTTCTGAATATAAAACAATTATGGATTATATATATATATATATATAATTAATATCAATAAATAATTTATATTTTATTAATTTATTATGGTAAAATATCTTTGGGATCATAAAAATTGTTTTTTATAAAAAATAGTCTCTGTATATTTAATTGGTTCTTATATTCATTTTTAATTCATTTTTAACATATCAAAAAACCATGTATTTTCATAGGATAATTAATAAAATTCATAATATTCAATTTATCCACTAGTTTATGTCTTTTTATAATAAATATAAATAATTTTAACAATATAATATGGTTCTGTAACACTCGGTCTTGAGTGTTACACATGAAAATGAGGAAATTCCGTCTTGCATATAACATAATCTTACCTCATTGTTCCTTGTAATGAACGATAATGTTAATGTTTCATTTATTGAATAGTAAAAATGAAATTGAGTATAAGGTAATTAAAAATGGTTATTTAATGTTAAATATACTATTTTTAGTGTTTCATGAAACTAAAATTAACAAATAGATTAAATTAATTAGAATAAAGTATTTCACAAAATATTGGGGTGTTGCATGTTATATATTTCCTACATAAAATATAAAACATGATTTTTCATTTAACTGTTAATTTAAATATAATTATTAAACAAATATTAATCACTCAAAAATCTTTACAATATAAATTGATTACAATAAACTCTATCATGAATGATAAGGGGTTTTCTAAAGCATTTATTTACGATTGGAAACATGAGAATAATAAGGCAGTTGATCTTTATGTGAATGGAACTACCAGAAAGTAAAATAAGGGAATAATAATGTTCAATGACACACCTATGAATTCATTTAAATGTATTTTTCATTAAATTTCCATTCATTCATTGTTCTGAAGTCTTCCTGTTCATTTTGGTGGAAATGGTGGATTTTCAACATTTGGGAAAAATTGTGAGCCAATATTCAGATTTAAAAATATATTTTGCTTCTTTTTTAACTACTTCATTTTTCAACTTTTACACCCATTCCAATTCTTAGTAGGTACCCCATGGTATATTAAAACCAAAATATCATTTTGGACACCATAAAATCCATAACAATGATGTATATGTGTTTTTTTATGGTTTTGGGCCAGCACGTAAGCTAATTTCATACATTAAATTATTTTTTAATGTTTCCATATCACATTTATTTTTTACTATAATTTGGTGATTAAACATCTCACATAAATAAAAAAACCCAAGGCTCATTATCATTATCTATTTCACCAATTTGGAGCTCATTTCGATCGCGGATTAGGGAAACGTTGCTCAGGGTTTCTCAAATAACCCTGATTTGAGAAGGTAATTTGATTATTTTATAAATCATTCAATTATCATTATTTCTCCCCAATTACAGTCACCAAATAACCTAATAATACCCATTCATGCATACATATCAGTTTAAATTGCTTCGAGATTCAACCTTTGGTGGATTTCTGGTGATTTCTTCAAGATTTTTCAGGGTAGTGATTCATTCATGGTTTCGTCCATTTTCCTTAGGTTTTCCTCCCGATTTCATGAATTTATAAAATGTCTAGAAGATATGTTTAGAAAGTAGGGTTTAATTTGTTTTCTTTTTGGTCAAATAAAGTGGTTTATGGTTGGTTTTTATCCCCTTGAGGTGCAGTGGTGGTGCAGTTGATGTTTCGCAGCAAGTTTTTAATGTTTCGATACAAATACGTAGGAGATTCCATGTGTAACCATTTTATGATGAGTTTGATTTCATTATTTACTCATTTTTCATATTAATCATATGTTTTGTGTGGTGATAAAAAATTTTATGAATTATTTGGTTAATCATTTAATTTTATACTTGCATTCTAGCTTGAAATTGGGTGTTTTTCTTGTGTAACTCTTGGGGTATTATTTAGGTGTATTTTATAACACATGAAATTGGATTAATAAATCTTTCTTGGTATTCACATTATGTTATGGTAGGGTATTTATGTTCCATTGGTTTTGAAATATTGGTTTTTAATGGGTTTTATGTGTAAAACCATGTTATCTCTCTTGAAAGTGTTTTTTAAAAATGTGTGTGTTTTCATGTGCATCTTTTGTGGTATTATTCAAGGTCATTTTATAATACTTCAAAGTGTTTTATTAAATCATTAAAAGACTTAAAATTCTGGTTTTTATTGGTATAGGTGTGATTTTGTTATTGAAATATGGTTTTTAAATGGTTTTTATGTGCAATGCTTGTGTATAATTTTTAGAATTGTTTTATGAAAGATTTGAATGGTTTGATGATTTATGTTAGAGATGAAACCATATTGGAAAATATTATTAGACTAGGTATATTTTGAGATGTTCATTTCATATGTGAAGTGATTGTCTGGTGATGTGTATCCTCTTGGAAATGCTTTATAAAAAAATTTAACAGAATTACTGAAATGTGAAAGTGTTGTGGACGTGATGTGGGCTGTTTTGTGTCAGCGTGACATGCTAAATGGATTTTGATTATGAAAATAATATTATATAACATGTTATTGGGATGTTATGTAATGTTTAGAATATTTTTAAATATTTTATAAAATCATTAAAGGATGTGTTGAATTGTGAAAGATATAAAAAATGTGTTGTGTGCTATTTTGGTATAAGTTGGATTTCAAAATCAATTTGGATGAAAAGGGTGGGTGATGTTCTTGTTTTATTAACATGTGTACAGTTTGGTTGATGTGTTATGTGGATGTTTTATTTTCATGTTCATGTTATATATCATGGCTTGTTGATTATGATTGAGCACAAGAGTGAAACCCGAGTATCTAGGTGGGTGGATGTGTACTAGTATGCTAGTGATCTCGTGGGGTTTGGACTCAGTTTCACGAAGAAATATTGATGCTTAAAACAATAAATAATTTTCTATGATGATGATGATTGGGGTCCATTAGGTTATGGGTATGTTCCCTACCAGTGTCTCGAACACCGGAATAGATATTGTGATGATTACTCTCACCTAGATACGAGATACTTGGGATCGACAACGAGCTAGTTGCCAGGGTTTATTTCCTCTTGCATATTCTCATTAGATGCACTACTCTTACTATCAGCCTATGGTATGTTTTCCTAGAAAATTTAGTATCTTTGGAATTTTATTTAAATTAATTGATTCATTAAAATTTCCCTACATGAAAACTTTTTTAATTTTAAATGTTGCATCTTTTAGAAATTAAAACTAGAATTTTATGTTTTTGGAAACATTTATGTGTTTTGTCTTTCAATTTTTATCACATGGAATATCTCAGTGTTGGTATCCTATTGGTAATTTTCTCAAACCCTACATACACATTTTGATGTAAGTATACTTTGTTATTTTTTTTCCATATGTTTGGGAATAACTTTTGTGCCTATGGATCAGGTTTTAGCGGTCCAACGTGATGCAGTGTTGGTGAGATGGATTGAGGGAGGTGCATCATGCCATGTGGAGAATATTGGGCTATCATTTCTGGTTTTTTACCTTTGTAATTGGCTTGGAGCATTGTCTTATATTTTTTAATTAAATTCGTAAATTTTATAAAAGATGATTATGTTTGAGAAATCCAGATTCGATTTATTGGATTCGTTTGCTATTTTATGACTATAAACTACGGTAAATAGTTCCCAATATTCATTTTATGATACCCGTGCACTTGTTCCAGCCCATGGGGATAGGGGATACCATTAGGTACTTGTCATGGGCTGGGTGGGGTGCCGTTTTTGATGGATACCACATTCGGTCCGTGAAAAAAAAGTTATGAACGTAGGTTCTCTCTTTTGGGGCTTGTTATATGAGGAATAGTTAGGATATTCTGGATTTAGGACTATCAGGACTTGACATTCTGATTATGGTTAGTGGGCTTGGAATGCACACATAATGAAATGATTTTAGCCTCGAGTGGAATTTGGGATTTGTCTTATTCCTTTGGTTTTCATGGTTGATGATGATTGGGGAAATGGAAAGAGAGTTGGATGAATAGTCTTAGTGAGCTACCAGGGCCTGGAAAGACATGTGGAGTTGGGGATATTTCCCTAGAGCACTATCAATTTTGGTGAAGTGATGAGAATATGGATACCAACCATATTTCCAAGTCACCCACTGAAACTAGTTTCCTATCACATTGGATTATGTTCTTTAGATTTGAAATCAAAGAAGATTTGTTTTATAGAAAAAATGACTTGGTTTTAAGAAGCTTCAAGTTTATATGAAATGGTCTTATAATAAATAGGGAATGGATTGATTTTTGAAATTGTGGAACTAAATTTTTAGAATGGTTTTTAAATGGAAAATGGTGTGTTTAGACCTCTTTTGAAAGCAATAAATTATGTTAATTTGGTTTTTGAAAAAGTGTTCAAAATAGAGTTTTATAAAATATTTAATAGTGTTTTAATGACATGAGATGTTTTGAAATATATTTATATGCCTTTAAAGTGAGCATTCATTTGAATTATTGGTATTTTGATTCCATGGATAGCAGTCTTGAGAAAAATAAAGTATTGGTTTATTTGTTTGTTATGAAAAGTGGAATGAATTTTTGTTTTGACCCTTGGTATTTCCATGAGCGACCACATGCATGGGTTTGTCTTGGTTTATGGATGTTTAATGGAATGACTAGATTAGTGATGGGATGGATATGAGGAGGCTTCCCAGTGTGGCATAAAAACATGCATGTGTAAGGGCCATGCGGTACCATTGGTCGATATGCTAACTGTTGAATTGTTTGTTTTCAAAGAAATGTTTTTAAAGTATAAATTGAGGTCATGATGGATTCTTTGGGATGGTGGGTATTTTGTGTTTTTTTTAATTTTGATATTGTGTGATGTTTTGATTTCAATAACCCTTCCAATTTGAAGAGTGTTTTGGGATTGTGGTTTGTCTGTAAGCTGGGTTGAAGGGATTATTAGTTGTCTCTTCTGAGAAAAGTTTGGGAAGCCTTTACTGGGGTCACCTCATGTGTTGGGTTATGGTTTGTAGAACGTTTTGACAAATATACCATTATGGTTCAGTACTTGGGTTCGTTCATTGGATATGGTACGACCCCAATAAGGGTTGGGGCACAATTGAAGTGAAACCCAGATTTTTTTGCCATTGGAATATCCTCCAGTTGATCAATATAAGGAATCCATTTATTGATCTTTGAAGATTGAGTTTAAACCATTTCCTTTTGTTATTTAATGGAACATCTTGTAGCGAGATATTTCTCATGGAAGGTTGAAATAGTCTTTAGTTTTTTATGTTAACTAAATCATTGAAGGTGGAAGTGGTATGGGTTTGTTTGTGTGGCTGAGAATCTAGATGTTGTCTAAGAATTCCTCCAGGTCCTTCTTAGTCTCTTAAATGTAGGGGATTATATTAATTGACTATTGTCTGAAATCTGGCTATGATAGGCTACTATGGACACTTTCTAGGATTGTTTTTTGTTTGGGTACATGGCATAAGGTCCCCTTGCATGTATTGTTTCTTTCAGTAGAATGATCATGTTCAGTGATGCCTCGTGATGTCATGTTCTCGTTGACTGTAAAGATGATAGTCATTAAATAAATTGAGTTTATCTGACATGTTGGGAGTATGTATCTTATGGGATAACTTCAAAATCCTGTGTTTTTTAATAAGGTGATTATATGTGTCCTTTCCTTCTATTTTTTACCACCAGGGAAACACGGTGTGATGTGTATGTGCATCTTAAAAGTCATTGTTTTAGTGATATTGAGAAATTAGGGAAAGTTAGTTTTGGAATGTGTTATGTCTTGGTGAACCCATATGGGATTAGGGTATAGTTTTCATGGAATTGAAAAGAAAATTTTAGTTTATGGGTTTCTAAATCCAATATATGAGGACTAAGATGCATCAATCATTTGAACATCATCCATAGGTCTGAAAGAGAAGCTGGTGTGTAGTCAGGGTAAATCCTAGCATCTTTTAAAACCTTGTATAGAGTCATATCCTCATTATGAATGATGGATAGTACTTAAAACCTTTGATGTTTCTATCATGATTTTTTTATTCACATTCTATGGAAAGTGGTGGGTGGACCATATTTATATGTTCTCACACAATTTCATTCTTTTCCCCTTTGGTTTCAATTGAGTTTTTGAAGTATAGTTGGGAATTTGGCTAGACAGCATGAGCACACAATTTTCACATGGTTAGTAGTAACCATACCCCAGAAAACCATACAAGTAGAATTATCTAGATGGTTAGCACATGGTTTCTAAAACTGTGTGGATTAACCGTGCGACTTTCCCATATTTTTTAAATTGGGTTCTTGTTGTGTCGGACCATGATGGTCGGATAAGATGATTCGTTGTTATGGTGGGGAGACCCACTATGATACTCATGTATGTTCCTTTGGAAATTTCAAATGGAATTCTACCCCTTGTACTAGGGAGTCTGTTCGGGGCTCCCCCTGTTAGTGTCATGATCCTTTCATGGGAAAATTTAATGTTTATCTTATGGTGGGGAGACCATTTGTGTCTCCCCATACTAGTAACACAAATTATTCCTTGGCCTTGGCTTGGAATTAGGATGCCTTTTTCGGAGATATCCAACTACAAACATCTTCCTTGGGTAAAAGTTGGTAGTGTAGAATCCTAAATGGTCTAGTTAATTCAGGGTAAGTGTAAACTTGTTCTTTGTTGTTGTTTGTTTGGGTAAATTTTTGGAGTCATATTTGGATAGTGTTTGAGGATATTTATTTTGGGATAAAATCATAATATACTTGAACATTTCAGGATGTGGTGTATATTTTGGTTGGTGAGAGTATTAATTTCTTGATAGATCAATAAGAGGTGTTTTGGCCTTTTGGGGGAAGGTGAAACATGGAAAAGGAGTCCACTTTGGCCATTTGATTGTGTTTGGCTTTTTCCTTAAGCCTTATTGTGGATTTTCCAGGACAGAAAGATTTATAGTGGGGTGAATTATCGCACCAATGAGTTTTTTTAAAGTTATATTTCATTTAATTTCCATTATTTATTTTTTTTTGAGGTTTCCCATTCATTTTGGTGGAAATGGTGGGTTTTCAAAATTTCGTCCAAACAATGAGCCCATTTTTATATTTAGAAATATATTTTTTTCCTTTTATAACTCCTCCAATTTTCAACATTTTACACCGATTCCACAGCCTAATAAGAACCCCCTGGAATATTAAAATCATTATATCAATTTGGACCCCATAGTATCCTTAATAATGATGGATTTGTGTTTTTTAAGGTTTAAGGCCAGCCCATAAGCTCATTTCCTACATTAAATTACTTTTTAAAAATTTAAATATCTCATTAATTTTCTACTATTTTTTGGGGATTCCACCTCCCACCAAAAGAAAAAAATTGGAGGCTCACTCTCATTATCTATTTCACCGCATTAGTGTTTATTTGGATGGAGGATTAGGGCCGAAATTCTCAGGATTTCACAAATCATCCATATTTGAGTAGGTAATTTTATTCTTTCATAAACTATTCAATTTTAACTCTTAATCCCCCATTTTTGTCCCCACATAACCTAATAAGCCTCATTTGTTCCTACCTATCAGTTTTGTTGCACGGAGATTCAACCATTGGTGAATTTGGGGTGATTTCTTCAATATTTTTCAAGGTATGTGATTCCATATTGGTTTCTTCCATTTTATTTAGGGTTTACTCCCTCTTTCATAAAGTTATAAAATATACCTAAGTGAGGGTAATAACCTAGGGTTTGATTTGTTGTCTCTTTGGTCCAATCTTGTGGTTTAGTGTTGGTTTTTACCCCCTTGTGGTGCAGCGGTGGTGTTTTTGTTGTTTTGCACCATGTTTTAAGGGTTCCAACACTAAAATTTAGGAGATTCCATGTGTAACCATTTTATGATGAGTTATATTACTGTAAATTCTCATTTTTCTTATTAATCATAGGTTGTGTGTGGTGTGAAAACTTTTAGGATTGATTTGGTTAAGCGTTTAATTTTGTAGTTACATTTTAGTAAGAAATTGGGTGTTTTTCATGTGTAACTCTTGGGGTATTATTTTGGGTGTATTTTATAACATATGAAACCGGTTTAAAAAATCTTGTTCGGATGATAATTCTTCTTTGGTAGAGTCTTGGTGTGGCATTGGGTTTTAAAGAGGTTTTTTAATGAGTTTTATGTTTAAAACCATATTATGCCTCATGAAAGTGTTTTTTGAAAATGTGTGGGTTTTAATGTGAATATTTTGTGGTATTGTTCAAGGTGATTTTATAATACATGATATTGGTTTATAAAATATATCTAGGCATGAAAATTCTGTTTTGGATAGGTATTGGTGTGATTTTTTCATTGAAAGATGGTTTTGAAATGGGTATTATTTGTAAATCTTGGGTATACTCCATAAAATTGATTTATGAACGATATTAGTGGTTTAATAAATTAAGTAAGAGGTGAAACTATGTTGGAAATCTGTTTTGTACTAGGTATATTTTGAAATAGTCCATTTGAAATGTGAAAGAAGATGTCATGTGATGTTTATCCTCTTGGAAATGTTTTATAATTATTTTTAACGGAATGAATAAAATGTGAAAGTGATATGAATGTGATTCGGGATCTTTTGTGTGAGTGTGATGTGAGTGGGTTGTTATGTGATGTTTAGAATCGTGATAATGATTTTATAAAATTGTAAATTTATGTGTTTAATTGTCAAAGATATGCAAAATGTGTTGTGGGATATTTTGGTGTGAGTTGGATTTCAAAATCAATTTGAATGAACCGGAGGATGATTTTCTTATGTGATGTACATGTGTGATGTTTGTTTGATGTGTGATGTGTGTAACAGCCCGAGATTTTATGAAAAATATTCTTTCTTATTTTACTAATGTCTTGTGTTATACGCTACACCAAAAGGAGCTTGCACAACACGCATCCTTGACTTGCCTTGCATTACACGCAATCGCAACCTTCCTCGATAGCGTGTGTGGTACGTAATCCTGAGTTTCACGAAACAATGATATGCTATTAAAATATTATTAAAACTAGCCATTATGAATAGTAATAACCACTTTTTAAATTTTAGAAATTTTAACTCTCAAAATGGACTTCATTTTTGGATTCGGAGTATCGAATTTAGCCTAAGGTGAAATTTTGGTACTTTTCGGATAACTTTCATATTCTGATGAATAGTGAAAATTACTAAATTATAATTAAAAACAACTTTTTTAATCAAAATAATTAATAGTGATAAATAATTAATTTGAGTGGTTTTAAAGTATATTTAGAATATATTTTTACAATTTAATACAATGTTGGTCATTGGATGTAGTTTCACATTTAAACTAGACATAAACAAGTGTCAATCTTTTGATAGATATTGTTTCTTAAAAACACGCTATTTGTTTTAACAGCGGAATTTAATTATAAAATTAATTAATGCAACTTTTATGTTATGAATTTGGTAAAATAGACTTCATTTTTGAATTCGGAATATGAAATATAGCTTGGGATGAAATTTTGGCATTGTTCTGAAAAACATCAATTTTTGATGAATAGTGAAACTACTAAGTGGTAGGTTAAAAACTGAATTTTGCATAAAACTTAATTTTACCGCTTCTGTGAATGGAATTTCGAAAATCCGAGAGACACGGTTAATATCAAGGACTAAAATGTGGTTCAATGAGATGAAAATAATTTTTTGGTGAATAGTAACTTTTTACTTTTTTTACCACGGTTAATAGTAAATAAGGTAACTAAGGGTAAATATGATATTAATATTACCCTAACACATGTCCTAATTCTATTGGACAAGTGTAATTCGACCAAAAACAAACTTAGGAATAAAATATGACCATTTAGGCCCACTTGGATTAGATTAGGACATTTATTATTAATTTATTTAAAGAAGGGTTAAAATAGTTAAAATCAAAGTTTAATAAGTATATCATTTTTAATATGGGGTTATACATAAGATAAATTCGACTATAAATATTCATTAGAAATCTAAAAAGATTTCCTACATGATGGTATTTTATTTGTAATTTTTAGACATCAAATAATATAATTTATTTATGACACAAAAATGATGCAGTAATTATCTTATTAATGAAATATTGACATAATTGATAATATAAATACCAAAATAAATGTAATTTAAGACTTTTTATGAATTCAACTAATTTTCTAGGTTACTATGATATATTAGTGTTGATTTAATCAACTTGGTTCGAACATATAATTCTGTTATGACTTTCACAAAAATCATATATCAAATAGTGTCAAAATTGACACAAAATAGTTTTTAAATCAAATATTATATTATTAATTGTTATTTTATTCCTAAAAATCTAAGGATCGGCCAAATGACTTAGATAAGGATATATATATTAATAATAAACAATTTGGGGTTCGTTTGGCATGTTATAGTAAGTGTATTAACCATATAGTGAAAGAAAACAAAAAGACACGGTAAAAGTTAAATTAATTAACTTAGAGTTAAATCTAATTGATAAGGTTAAAATAATATCTTAAACTTGTCTAAATTATATTGGTTGATAGTATTTCGACCCATCCTTACTTTAGCTTCGAAATAAGACCCTTTGGAACCATTATAAACCGATTTTGACTTTAATATAAAATAATATTTTGAGATATTCCTAAGGTGCCCCTCTCCTCCCCTATAAAAGGACACCTCCTCCCCCTCCTCCTCACACCAATTTGAGCACTCAAGCTCGGCCAACCCCTGCCAATTTCTCCTCTCCACTTCCCTAGCAACATCCTAGAGGTTCTGGTCTTCCTCAAAGACCAATTTTAGTGCCCTAAGAGGAGGTCTCAAAGAGGCACTTCAAAGAAGAGGTAATTACCGTTACCAATTCTTTCATCTTTTTTTCTTCTTCCACTTCTTCTTCTTAGGTTGTTTCATTATGAAGTAATAACATCAGTATCACTCATATACTGATATGTTATTATAAGTATGAAACAACCCTATTTCACCGTCTATCCATCCTACGGAAAAAGAAATCACCGCGCGTGCGTACGTACGGAATACCGTCTCCACGCCGTGGTGTAATCTATTTTCCACCACCACCTTACATGGATGGGTATAATGGTGTAAAGAATAACTATAAATAGTTATTACAATATCATATTGATTCTGATATATTGTATAATCCACTCCAATTCAATTCAATATTTATAGAAATGATATCATCGCTCGTGCGTACGTACGGACTACCGTCTCCACGACGCGATGAGATTCATTCTCCATGTTAACCATTTAAGAATGATTATAATGTATATATAAGAAATAATAATGAAATATATGACATTATAAAGCTACTGGATTTATGTATATATATACATATGTATGTAATCTACTTACTTCCATTTCAAGACAATAAGGAAAGGAAAACAGCGTTCATGCGTACGTACGGACTACCGTCTCCATGAACGGTGTTTTTCATTTTATTTATCTACCTATTATATATATATATATACTGAATATATATGATATATAAATCATATTTTATATTCTGGAAGTAAGTAAATCATGATATAAGTAATAATGATGTCAAGAACAACAAGTCAAAACACCTACGATAAATGAAACGATTTTACCCAAAACGCTTCTTTAACATGGAGTTTACAAAAGAACGGGTAATATAATGTCATAAGTGAACCATATATGATATCATAACAATGAATATGATTCTGTAATAAGTCAATAACATGATTTAAATCATTATACAGGAGGTTCGGACACTTACAAAGCAAGTCGGACCTAAGGTAAGGGAAATATCACAATCTCATTTTTATCCGAGATTGTTTATTCGTAAGTATTTACTGGGGTGTATTTTATCATCCACATCCATGTTCCCTCAATATGTAATATTGTTTCCATCCACTTTCAAAAGTTTAAATCCAATTTTACCCTTAGGTGAGTTTTTAGTAAAGAATATGAAAGGAATCTTTTGCCGTTTTTCGTACGAGGTACTTTTTGACTTTTCCGAAAAAAGTACAAGAAGAATGTTTTTTTTAACTTATACGGCACGAACGGATTTTTACGGTTTTATAAAGCCTTATTTTCATGAACCTTCCTCCAAAATATTTCATGACTATTTTTAATAAAATCTCTTTCTTTTAAAATTTTATGATGTTTTGTGAAAAGAAATTGATTTTGAAGAAGAAAGGATATTTTCCTCAAGAATTCATTTCAAGTGTTTTATCAAAATTATTTTCCATCTAAGATAATAAAGGGTTCTGTTTCTATCCATATTTTTACATTGATTTGACTATGTTGTGATGGAATTATGATTATGAATTCCTTTATCTTATATGAATGGTTTTATGATGTCATGTTGTTTAAGAATCCCATTTTTATTACATGGGTTACGCAATGATGTATGATTTATGATTTTGTGGCACACATAAGAAAGGATTCATTAAGAGATGGGTGGGACCTATATCTCCCTCCAATGCATTGGGTAAAGATTTTATATCTCATGAGATAGACATGGCTGGAATGGTAGGTTATACCGGTTCAGTGAAACAGGACTGAAACGAGGATTACTCGATTCAGAAAGGGACTTTGTCCACTAAGATAGTCTTGGCAATGAGTCTTGACTAACAAGAAATGATTCTCTATGATTATGTGTGTATGCCACAAAGTTCCATGTTTTATGTTATGATTATTGTGATTACATTTCACTGCCATGATTTATCCCATGTTATGAAATTATGCTCTCTTTTGCAGGTTATGATTTCCAAAATGTTATGTTCTTATGAATATGATGTGATTGATATTTCTTTTGTTTACCCTTACTGAGCATTTGAGCTCACCATTTTATGTTTTCTTTTCCCCAGGATATAAAGAAAGGTTTTAGGTAAAAAAAAAAGGAAGATCTTTATGGGAGATGTTGAAGATCTTTCACCACGATTAGAAGATTATAGTCCGAGTTTCCAAAGACACTAAACTATTACGGTCCTTGTGTGTGTGTTTTTGTAATGTACTAAGTATTCCGCAAAAGTAATGTAAAGTCCATGTACGTCAGGCTTCGGGTCTCTACAGTTGGTATCAGAGGAAAGGTTTAGTCAACCTTTGGAAACTAGGATGCGAAAACGTTAGTGAGATCCCTAGAGATATTTCTAAGGTATGTCTAGGGATGTCTCTAAGGTTAAGTATACGTATAGGTTATAGTAATAGAATTACGCTAACGATCATAGAATTAAACCTAAGATGTTGGATATTGAAGGTACTCCCCCTTTATTATGTTGTTTTCCCTAGCATGATTTTTGCCTCTCACACTATTCTTTATGGGTTTTAGACGATGGCTGGAACCCGAAGGAACCGTGTTGATCAATGCAATGGACAATGCAATGATTGCCCTCCTGAACAAACAAATGTTATGGGAGATGGAGTGCAAAATCTTATTGCTATACTTACACAAGCTATGAATCATTCTGGACTTCCAAATGAGCAGAGAAGAGAACAATATTCTATTGAGTTCTTCATGAGGCAACGTCCACCTTCTTTCAGTGGGTCTACTGATCCATTAGTTGCTGAACAATGGATTAGTACTACTGAAAAGATATTTTCAGTTCTTCAATGTTCTGAACATGATAAAGTCATCTTAGCAGTATATCGTTTGGAAGGTGAAGCTGATCAATGGTGGAATCTTATCAAGAATACGAGGCCAAGAGATGAAATTGAGTCCATGGAATGGGACGAGTTCAAGAACTTGTTTTTCAGTAAGTACTTCCCTCGTATTCTTCGAACAAAGATGGAGAAAGAGTTTCTTGAACTAAAGCAAAGGGATGATGAATCTGTTGGTACCTATGAAGCAAATTTTACAAGACTTGCAAGGTATGCTTCTGGAATTATCATCCAACCTGAAAGTAAAGTTGATCGATTTTTCAGTGGCTTAAAACCAAGTCTTCGAAGGGCATTAGCTATAAGAGACTTCAGTAGCTATGAAGAAATTGTGCGTTGTGCTATCAAGGTAGAAATGGAAGTTGGTGTTACATATCCATCTCATGGTTTTGACAAGAAACGAAAGATGGAGTTCAAGGAGAAATCTCAGAATAATGGTGAAAAGAAGATGAATGTTTCCTTATGCACAAAGTGTGGAAAGAAGCATGGTGGAGATTGTCTAAAAGGGACTAGAAAATGTTTTAAGTGTGGAAAAGAAGGTCATCGAGCAGCTGAGTGTCGAAGTAATGGAAAAAGGGTTTCTAATGATGTGAATAAAGCAAACACTGCAGAGAACGCACCGCCAACACTTCAATGCTTCAAGTGCAAGGAAATGGGGCATTATGCTAATAATTGCCCTAATCCAAGGGTTAGTGATGATCAACATGAGCAACCACTGAAGGCAAAGGACAAAGGGAAATCACATGCGATCACTATTGGCAATGTTGAATATGACAACGATGTGGTGGAATGATTAAGTGTTTATGTAATGGGATTCCAAAATAATGTTGTATCATTGAGTATTGCAATATTTATTGATGTGGTATTCAAAGTGATTGAGATATTTTTTGGAAATAAGATGATATGCGCATAATGAAGACGAGAAAATGAAATGTTTAATAGTATTCATGAGCTCATGATTGATATAAGGACTAAGTGATATCATGGTTTGAGTATATAGAATTTTGAGGATTTTGGTATGTGGAAAGTGTTAACTTTTAACTGCACTCATGTTTTCACTAAGGTATTCAAGAGAATACACGATTAAGGACTTTGAATGTTTGGAATGTGACCAACAAGACATATCTTATGATATGTGGGGATCAACGACAGTATTAAATCTCTGGTAATCGATGTCACTATATTATGAGAGTGGACTGCAGTATTATGTATAAGCCTAAAGATTAGACTGGATTATGTTGGACATAAGTTAGTATTGTTTAAGGATAGAAGATTTTCGATATTATTGATGGGATGTTATAGTAACTTAGTTTTAGAAAAAGGGACAACCTGCAGGACGGGCGACATCCCATCGCTTCGGACAAGGCTGTAGGAATCGAACCCACAACCAAAGTGCGACTGGCCTTTATCGCCTACCACTGACCTACAGGAAGTCCCTGTTTAGTAGAAACTAGTTTTATTATATTAAGCAGTATGATATATGAAGTATAAGTCCATTTTAGGAACCATATATGATTAATCTCACTATAGATCGACTTATGTATATAAGTTTTGCTAACCTTTTGTTTGAGACAGATGGAATGACCTGTCATTCTATCACATGATCTGCTAACACTTCACGAATAACAAATTCAACTTCATTTATTTAAGAGATGAAGTGGAAATTGTTCAAAGCACGAACAACAGTGAGATTGTACCAAAATAAAGTAAGTATTTATTCTAATTCAAATTTTCAACTTTAGGGAAATGATCTTGAAAACCAAAAATGTTGTCCTAGTGATCTTATACCTGATGAATCAGATGGTACCTTATATCATCACAAATCTATGGATTTGTGATTACTGGCTTTTCCATAGCCATGTTCTCTACCACTCTCCATCAGAACATGATGGTTAGATTTCTCTTCCATATCCATATTTTCACCTATGTGGAAACCCAGTGATTAGTTTATTTGGGTAATCGTTACATTTCATACTTTAGTTTTTAAAGCCAAGTTTTGGTATTCCCTTTTACGATGTGGGTTTCTATTAAAGAAACTTTCGAATAGTAAACCATTTATAACCCCGACGAATTTCGAGGGCGAAATTCATTTTAAGGGGGGTAGAATGTAACAGCCCGAGATTTTATGAAAAATATTCTTTCTTATTTTACTAATGTCTTTTGTTATACGCTACACCAAAAGGAGCTTGCACAACACGCATCCTTGACTTGCCTTGCATTACACGCAATCGCAACCTTCCTCGATAGCGTGTGTGGTACGTAATCCTGAGTTTCACGAAACAATGATATGCTATTAAAATATTATTAAAACTAGCCGTTATGAATAGTAATAACCACTTTTTAAATTTTAGAAATTTTAACTCTCAAAATGGACTTCATTTTTGGATTCGGAGTATCGAATTTAGCCTAAGGTGAAATTTTGGTACTTTTCGGATAACTTTCATATTCTGATGAATAGTGAAAATTACTAAATTATAATTAAAAACAACTTTTTTAATCAAAATAATTAATAGTGATAAATAATTAATTTGAGTGGTTTTAAAGTATATTTAGAATATATTTTTACAATTTAATACAATGTTGGTCATTGGATGTAGTTTCACATTTAAACTAGACATAAACAAGTGTCAATCTTTTGATAGATATTGTTTCTTAAAAACACGCTATTTGTTTTAACAGCGGAATTTAATTATAAAATTAATTAATGCAACTTTTATGTTATGAATTTGGTAAAATAGACTTCATTTTTGAATTCGGAATATGAAATATAGCTTGGGATGAAATTTTGGCATTGTTCTGAAAAACATCAATTTTTGATGAATAGTGAAACTACTAAGTGGTAGGTTAAAAACTGAATTTTGCATAAAACTTAATTTTACCGCTTCTGTGAATGGAATTTCGAAAATCCGAGAGACACGGTTAATATCAAGGACTAAAATGTGGTTCAATGAGATGAAAATAATTTTTTGGTGAATAGTAACTTTTTACTTTTTTTACCACGGTTAATAGTAAATAAGGTAACTAAGGGTAAATATGATATTAATATTACCCTAACACATGTCCTAATTCTATTGGACAAGTGTAATTCGACCAAAAACAAACTTAGGAATAAAATATGACCATTTAGGCCCACTTGGATTAGATTAGGACATTTATTATTAATTTATTTAAAGAAGGGTTAAAATAGTTAAAATCAAAGTTTAATAAGTATATCATTTTTAATATGGGGTTATACATAAGATAAATTCGACTATAAATATTCATTAGAAATCTAAAAAGCTTTCCTACATGATGGTATTTTATTTGTAATTTTTAGACATCAAATAATATAATTTATTTATGACACAAAAATGATGCAGTAATTATCTTATTAATGAAATATTGACATAATTGATAATATAAATACCAAAATAAATGTAATTTAAGACTTTTTATGAATTCAACTAATTTTCTAGGTTACTATGATATATTAGTGTTGATTTAATCAACTTGGTTCGAACATATAATTCTGTTATGACTTTCACAAAAATCATATATCAAATAGTGTCAAAATTGACACAAAATAGTTTTTAAATCAAATATTATATTATTAATTGTTATTTTATTCCTAAAAATCTAAGGATCGGCCAAATGACTTAGATAAGGATATATATATTAATAATAAACAATTTGGGGTTCGTTTGGAATGTTATAGTAAGTGTATTAACCATATAGTGAAAGAAAACAAAAAGACACGGTAAAAGTTAAATTAATTAACTTAGAGTTAAATCTAATTGATAAGGTTAAAATAATATCTTAAACTTGTCTAAATTATATTGGTTGATAGGATTTCGACCCATCCTTACTTTAGCTTCGAAATAAGACCCTTTGGAACCATTATAAACCGATTTTGACTTTAATATAAAATAATATTTTGAGATATTCCTAAGGTGCCCCTCTCCTCCCCTATAAAAGGACACCTCCTCCCCCTCCTCCTCACACCAATTTGAGCACTCAAGCTCGGCCAACCCCTGCCAATTTCTCCTCTCCACTTCCCTAGCAACATCCTAGAGGTTCTGGTCTTCCTCAAAGACCAATTTTAGTGCCCTAAGAGGAGGTCTCAAAGAGGCACTTCAAAGAAGAGGTAATTACCGTTACCAATTCTTTCATCTTTTTTTCTTCTTCCACTTCTTCTTCTTAGGTTGTTTCATTATGAAGTAATAACATCAGTATCACTCATATACTGATATGTTATTATAAGTATGAAACAACCCTATTTCACCGTCTATCCATCCTACGGAAAAAGAAATCACCGCGCGTGCGTACGTACGGAATACCGTCTCCACGCCGTGGTGTAATCTATTTTCCACCACCACCTTACATGGATGGGTATAATGGTGTAAAGAATAACTATAAATAGTTATTACAATATCATATTGATTCTGATATATTGTATAATCCACTCCAATTCAATTCAATATTTATAGAAATGATATCATCGCTCGTGCGTACGTACGGACTACCGTCTCCACGACGCGATGAGATTCATTCTCCATGTTAACCATTTAAGAATGATTATAATGTATATATAAGAAATAATAATGAAATATATGACATTATAAAGCTACTGGATTTATGTATATATATACATATGTATGTAATCTACTTACTTCCATTTCAAGACAATAAGGAAAGGAAAACAGCGTTCATGCGTACGTACGGACTACCGTCTCCATGAACGGTGTTTTTCATTTTATTTATCTACCTATTATATATATATATATACTGAATATATATGATATATAAATCATATTTTATATTCTGGAAGTAAGTAAATCATGATATAAGTAATAATGATGTCAAGAACAACAAGTCAAAACACCTACGATAAATGAAACGATTTTACCCAAAACGCTTCTTTAACATGGAGTTTACAAAAGAACGGGTAATATAATGTCATAAGTGAACCATATATGATATCATAACAATGAATATGATTCTGTAATAAGTCAATAACATGATTTAAATCATTATACAGGAGGTTCGGACACTTACAAAGCAAGTCGGACCTAAGGTAAGGGAAATATCACAATCTCATTTTTATCCGAGATTGTTTATTCGTAAGTATTTACTGGGGTGTATTTTATCATCCACATCCATGTTCCCTCAATATGTAATATTGTTTCCATCCACTTTCAAAAGTTTAAATCCAATTTTACCCTTAGGTGAGTTTTTAGTAAAGAATATGAAAGGAATCTTTTGCCGTTTTTCGTACGAGGTACTTTTTGACTTTTCCGAAAAAAGTACAAGAAGAATGTTTTTTTTAACTTATACGGCACAAACGGATTTTTACGGTTTTATAAAGCCTTATTTTCATGAACCTTCCTCCAAAATATTTCATGACTATTTTTAATAAAATCTCTTTCTTTTAAAATTGTATGATGTTTTGTGAAAAGAAATTGATTTTGAAGAAGAAAGGATATTTTCCTCAAGAATTCATTTCAAGTGTTTTATCAAAATTATTTTCCATCTAAGATAATAAAGGGTTCTGTTTCTATCCATATTTTTACATTGATTTGACTATGTTGTGATGGAATTATGATTATGAATTCCTTTATCTTATATGAATGGTTTTATGATGTCATGTTGTTTAAGAATCCCATTTTTATTACATGGGTTACGCAATGATGTATGATTTATGATTTTCTGGCACACATAAGAAAGGATTCATTAAGAGATGGGTGGGACCTATATCTCCCTCCAATGCATTGGGTAAAGATTTTATATCTCATGAGATAGACATGGCTGGAATGGTAGCTTATACCGGTTCAGTGAAACAGGACTGAAACGAGGATTACTCGATTCAGAAAGGGACTTTGTCCACTAAGATAGTCTTGGCAATGAGTCTTGACTAACAAGAAATGATTCTCTATGATTATGTGTGTATGCCACAAAGTTCCATGTTTTATGTTATGATTATTGTGATTACATTTCACTGCCATGATTTATCCCATGTTATGAAATTATGCTCTCTTTTGCAGGTTATGATTTCCAAAATGTTATGTTCTTATGAATATGATGTGATTGATATTTCTTTTGTTTACCCTTACTGAGCATTTGAGCTCACCCTTTTATGTTTTCTTTTCCCCAGGATATAAAGAAAGGTTTTAGGTAAAAAAAAAGGAAGATCTTTATGGGAGATGTTGAAGATCTTTCACCACGATTAGAAGATTATAGTCCGAGTTTCCAAAGACACTAAACTATTACGGTCCTTATGTGTGTGTTTTTGTAATGTACTAAGTATTCCGCAAAAGTAATGTAAAGTCCATGTACGTCAGGCTTCGGGTCTCTACAATGTGGATGTTTTATATTCCGGTAAAATTATATTTAAGGGATTTTTGAACTTTATTGAGACCAATACGGAAACCTAGGTATCTAGGTGGGTAGACATGTACTAGTATGCTAGTGATCCCGTGGGGTTTGGCCTCAGATTCATGTTGCAAGAATGAAACATAAAACACTAACTAAATTATGATGGTGATGATGATGGGGACCACTAGGTTATGGGTATATTTCCTACTATTGTCTTGTTCATGAGAATAGATATTGTGATGGTTACTCTCACTGAGATACGAGGTACCTGGGACCCACAACGAGCTAGTGACTAAGTGTTAATTCATATTTATTTTTCTCATTAAATGGTTTAATCGTACCATCATCATATAGTATGATTGGCTAGAAATTTCATTAGATTTTCAATTTTATTTAAAAGTGTTGATTCTTTAAAATAGCCCACTTGAAAACTAATTTAATTTTTAATGTTGCATCATTGAGAAATTGAAACTAACATTTCATGTTTTTGAAAAATTTCACGATTTTAATCTATGAATGATTATCACATGGAATATCTTAGTGGTAGTATCCTACTGGTATTTGTGTCAAACCCTACTTACACCTTTGGGTGTAAGTACACTTGTTTATTTTTTTTCACAAGTTTGGGTACAATGTTTATTCTCATTGTTCGGGTTTTAGAGGTCAAACATGATGCGGTGTTGTAGAGATGGCTTGAGGGTGGTGCCTCTTTCCATGTGAAGGTTAATGGGATATTATTTCTAGTTTTGTACCTTTGTAATGTTCATTGATAATTGTTTTAGGTTTTGTAGTAAATTCTGAAATATTATAAAACAATATTTTGTTTGAAAAATACAGATTCGTTTTATTAGATTTGATTGATTTTTTATGTTTATAAACATGGGTAAATCATTCTCAATATTCAATTTATGATATTTGGGCCCTTGTTCCAACCCTTGGGGGTCGGGATTGTCTTTCGGGCCATGTCACGGGCCTAATGGGGTGTCAGTTTAGATAGAGACCATATTCGTGTTCTGACATTCAATTTATGAATTAATTTTGGAATGATACCATTTTGGTCCTAAATTTTGGAATTGGTTCTATCATTCAAATATAGAGATAAAAATAATGTTTTATTTATTATAATATAAATTTAGTGAAATAAATTTTGATTTATTCAAATATAAAGAGATGATAAATTAATATAATAAATTCCCTAAGAATGATTACAATTTACCATAAATTTATCTTAGTGAACGTGGATGATATTTTCAAAAAATAACAGAGGATGTTGAAGTTTCCAATAATATTATAGTTGTTTATTATAATATATAAAAAATGTAATTTTATATATTCTTTAATTATATATAATAAATATTTTATTTCTTTTGTGATTGTAAAGAATACTCAATAACCCACGATGAATTAATGAATAAGTAATTAGCTAGATAATTGAGTGGTACTTTGATTATAACAAATATATGTCAAGATGTTTTGATTAGAATGACCGAGTGATCACTAGTTGGATATAGAATCATTTTAAATATATTATATTTTTTATATAAAAATGTTTATGGATTGGTATATGAATTATAAATAAATAATTTTTTATAAATAAAATAATTGATAATTGTTTTTCAAATATTGTAATTACATTAATTTTTAGGTGGGGCGTCAGTAACATATTTTTTCAAGAATCACCACAAATATCTCACCTAAATAATATCACAATGGATGAAATAGTTTAAATTCAATCTATGAGTTGAAATGGGTTTTTTTTAAAGATAATATTTATCCATTTGTTTTAGATTATGTTGGTGTATTTCATGATATTTTTTCCCCTTATTGAGATATTTAATTGCCTATTGATCATATCCCTAATACAGAATCTATATATAAGACACCATATTGAATGGATTATGTGGAGTTATTTGAGTTAGTTATGAAATTATGAGACTTATGTTAAAATGGTTTCAGTCACATAATTGATTCAAAATGGGGATACACTTTTTTATTTATGATGATGAATGATGGTTCAATTAGTTAATGAACTGATTATTGAGAAATAGATGGAATTAATATAATTACAGAATTCTCATTTCTTCTTATTTATTATTACTTCTTTTTTTTTATGGGGATTTTTACTGAATGAAGATATACCATCGGTTTTGTTATCAACAGTTAAATGTAATGAAATCATTTATACCATATACAACCTTTCATATAATTTAATATCATAATAGAATCAATGTAATGAATTTCAGACTAATATTTTCACCCTACGAGATTATGGATTTTTAAAAGAGAGTATTAAAATATTATGTAGATATATTTTAGGTGGGTTTTAAATATAATTGTTTTATGTATTCCTAATTTATGAGGAGTATCATCATTTTTAAAACATTGTTGCTGAGGTTCTATGAAACATTATATTTTATGGGAAATATTTTATATGTGATTTTTTATTAATAAATTTATTTATATACATATATTATATCAATTTATGGTATATATAATGAACCTCCAAAAAAAAGTTTGTCCTGGAAGGTTATACCCCCACCAACATAACTAATATTCAAATATTTCATGTCATAACATGATTATATTAGTGCATAGTTATAATGATTACATTATTGGGTAATTTTTAATCCATGTTAAAATATAAGGGGGGTTTTAACAAGGATATATGAAAAATAATAAATATTTGAAGAATTGATTTGGAGATTGGTGGATGAAAATATATTGATCGTCCTTATGTAAAAGAATGTTTTTTTATTTACATTGATGTGTCAAGGATTGTTTTTGGATGTGTTGTAATTTGAAATGATAGATTAGTATATTATACATATAATTAGTTTAAAACCTTATGATTGAAAATCAATATCATTATTTAGATATAGAGGTGGTGAATTGATAGAATATATTTTTAAGAATTTTCTCTATGGATAAAAAATAAATATATAGTTACCATAAGTCTTTGAAAAATTTAAAAAAAATGACCGTAATATAAGGAAAATGATATTTTTGTAAGTACTCAATGATTATTATTGTTTCATGAATTATCATCATGGAACTAAAATTAAGGTAGATAATTCAACTTGTGGAAAATACTATGTCATCATATAAATAATGAGGTTATGGAATTATTCAATTCTCAGAGATTTAGTATTAATGTACTTGGGTGTTATAATAGAACTGGAAAAATCAATATTATTATATATTCTCACCTGAATTTTTTATATTATTAAGAAATATTAAATGTAACACCCCAAGCTTCTACGGTACGCTTCTCTTTGATTAATGCGATAGCGTGTGTTGTACGCAACACCGAGTTCTAACAACCAATCAAACTAGCCGTTATGAATAGTAATACCTACTTTTTAAAATTATATATATTTTATATTTCAAAATGGACTTCATTTTTGGATTCGGAATATCTAATTTAGCCTAAGGTGAAATTTTGGTACTTTTCGGATAACTTTCATATTTTGATGAATAGTGAAAATTACTAAATTTTAATTAAAAACAACTTTTTTAATAAAAATAATTAATAGTGATAAATTATGAATTTTATTAGTTTTAAAGTATATTTAGAATATATTTTTACCATTTAATATAATGTTGGTCATTGGACATAATTTTACAATTAAACCGAACATAAACAAGTGTCAATCTTTTGATAGTTATTATCTCTTAAAAACACGCTTTTTGTTTTGACAGCGGGAATTAATTTTAAATTAATTTCTTCCACTTCTGTGTTTTGAATTTAGGAAAATGGATTCCATATTTGGAATCAGGATGTTCAAATTGTGTAAATAGGTAACTTTTATTTTTAGACATTTTGAATAATTACTGCGGTAAATATTTTATTTACCATGGTTAAGGGTAAATCCGGTAAATAAGGGTTAAAAAATAATATTATAATAATACTAAATTACCCTAAAACGTGTCGTATCCCTATTTTTTGATACATGGTCGACCATGGGAATCTTTGGGTCTATTTTGGGACCCCATGGATCCACTTGTAAGTGATAATGACACTTTATTTTAATTAAGTTAAAATGAATACAAAAATGACACAAGCATATATCTTTTAGAAAAACAATTGTTACATAGGGTTATATATGTTGGATTTTAGATTATAAATATTCATTAGAAAGATAAAAAGATTTCCTAAATAATAATATTTTATTTATAATTTTTAGACATTAAATAATTTATTTTATTTATGACACAACTATGATGCAGTAATTACTATAATAGTGAAAAAATAAAATAATTGATATTATAAATACCCAAATAAATATAATATGAAACGTTTAATGAATTAAACTAATTTTCTAGGATAATATGATATATTAGGATTGATTTAATTGACTTTTTTCGAAGTAATAAATCTGTTATAAGTTTCACAAAAACCAACTATTGAATAGTTTCAAAATTGACATAAAAGAGTTCTTAAAACAAATATTATATTATTAATTGATATTAAATTCCTAAAAATCTAAGGGTCGTCCAAGAGACTTATATCATGATAGGTTCATCATTAATGGACCACTTGGGGGTCTCTTGGATGTATATAGTAAGTTGATTAACCATATTATATAAAAATAAAAAGAGACATTGTAAAAGTGAAACTAATTAACTTAGAGTTAATAATTAAAGATAAGGTTAATATAGGTACCAAAACCTGTATAAATTCTATTTTTTGAGTGGTTTTAGACCTATCCCCACCTTAACATTTTAATAATCAACTTTGGAGCCATTAGAAACCGAATATTAATTTATTATAAATTAATATTTCTAGCTTTTCCAAAGGTTCCCCTCACCCCTCTTATAAAAGGGCACTCCTCCTTCTCATTTCTTCACACCTTCAAAGCCTTTTGGTTCGGCCAAACTCTACCCAAATACTCTCCCAACATCCCTCAATACAACCTAGGGGCATTAGTTTGATCAAAAAGCCAACCTAAGGATCCATTTTGATCAAATCAAAAGAAAGAACCCGAAGAAGAGGTAATGATTTCACCACCCTTTTCCAAGTTCATTTCTTCTTCCACTTCTTCTTCCTTTGTTGTTACTATTATAAAATAATAACTCCAATATCATATATATACTGTGATGTTATTATAAATATTATAACGACCCATACTTTACATACATTGTTAATACATCAAAATTGAAGCACACTTATTACAACATATGACAAAACCACAATGGACCGTATAGGTATAGTGTCTTTAGAAACTGGGAAACAAAAAAAAACTGGTTCATAAATCTTCTACAGTGTATCCCATTTATTTCATCATATCTAGGGTCCCTTTTAGCATATTCTACTTAATATCCATTCTCCTGGCCTGGGGAAAAGGGAACATAAAAGGGTGAGCTCAAATGCTCAGCAAGGGAAAATAAAGGAAATAAAAATCATATCATATCTTTTTGAAAATCATAACCTACAAAAGATATCATAATATCTTAACATGGAACAAATCATAGAAGTGAAAATGAGATCCTCATAATCATAACATGAAACTTGAAACTTTGTGGCATGCACACATAATCATGGAAAATCATTTCTTGTTAGTCATGACTCATTGCCAAGACTATCTTAGTGGACAAAGTCCCTTTCTGAACTGAGTCACCCTCATTCCAGTCCTGTTTCACTGAACCGGTATAACCTACCGTTCCATCCATGTCTATCTCATGAGATATAAAATCTTTACCCAATGCATTGGAGGGAGATATAGGTCCCACCCATCTTATAATGAATCCTTTCTTATGTGTTCCACATAATCATAAACCATACATCATAGCGTAACCCATGTAATAAAAATGGGATTCTTAAACAACATGACATCATAAAACAATTCACATAGGATAAAGGAATTCATAAAAATAATTCAATCACAACATAATCAAATCCATGTAATAATAGGGATAAAAACAGAACCCTTTTATTATCTTAGATGGAAAATAATTTTGATAAAATACTTGAACTTCATTCTTGAGGAAAATATCCTTTCTACTTCAAAAACACTTTTCCGTTCTTAACATGTCATACAATTTTAAACTAAAAGAAGTTGATGAAAAATAAACTTGAAAACTTGTAAAGGAAGCTTCTTGGAAATAATGTTTTAAAAATCCATTCATGTCGTATAAGTTAAAAAAACATTCTTCGTACTTTTGTCGGAAAAGTCAACAAGTACCTCGTCCGACAAATGACAAAAGATTCCTTTCATATCTTTTACAAAAACACACCAAAGGGTAAAATTGGAAATAAAATATTTTAGAAGGATATAAATATTAAATATTGATGAAACATGGATGTGGATGATAAAATACACCCCAGTAAATTTCAAAGTATAAACAATCTCGGATAAAAAAATGAGATTGTGATATTTCCCTTACCTTAGGTCCGATTTGCTTTGTATGTGTCCGAAGCTCCTGTATAATGGTTCAAATAATGTTATTGACTTATTACAGAATCATACATATTGATATGATATCATATATGGTCATATTATTAGCTTATTGTTAGTAATATTTCATTGTTACTTGTTACTCGGGTTTTTTATTGCCTTTTGTTCTTATGCGTGTTTTGCCGAATAAATTCTTATTCTTCTTTTAAGGTTATAGATACCTTATATCCAGAATGGTATTAGTGTAACATATATCATATTTATTCATTCAATTCATTTATATAATTATTATGTAATGATGATCATTTAGAACGAGTCGCTTCACATCGTGGAGACGGTATTCCGTACGTACGCACGAGTGATGATATCGTTCCTATGATCGTGGAATTGTATTGGAGTATATATATATTATTTCAGTATCAATATTAATTTATAATAATCATAAATAGTCACTCATTACACCATTATACCCATCCTTGTAAGGTGGTGGTGGAAAATAGATTACACCACGGCGTGGAGACGGTATTCCGTACGTACGCACGCTCGGTGATTTCATTTTTCCGTAGGATGGATAGAAGGTGAATTAGGGTTGTTTCATATTCATAATAACATATCAGTATGTAAGTAATACTGATGTTATTAATTTATCATGAAACAACTAAAGAAGAAGAAGTTGAAGAAGAAAGAAATTGAAAAGATCGGTAATGGATATTACCTCTTCTTTGGAACGCTTCTTTGAATCCTCCACTTAGGGAACTAATATTCGTCTTTGAATAATACTAGGACCTCTAGGATTATTCTAGGGAAGTGGAGAGGAGAAAATGGCAGGGTTTGGCCGAGCTTGAGTGCTCAAATTGGTGTGAGGAGGAGGGGGGGAGGTGCTCTTTTATAAGGGAGGAGAGGGGAACCTTAGGAATATCTCAAAATATTATTTTATATTAAAGTCAAATTCGGTTTATAATGGTTCCAAAGGGTCTTATTTCGAAGCTAAAGTGGGGATGGGTCTAAATCCTATCAACCAATAAGATTTAGATAAGTTTAGGGTATTATGTTAACCTTATCAATTAGATTTAACTCTAAGTTAAATAATTTAACTTTTACCGTGTCTTTTTGTTTTCTTTCACTATATGGTTAATACACTTACTATAACATGCCAAACGAACCCCAAATTGTTTATTATTAATATATATATCCTTATCTAAGTCATTTGGCCGAACCTTTGATTTTTAGGAATAAAATAACAATTATTAATATATTATTTGATTTAAAAACTATTTTGTGTCAATTTTGACACTATTTGATATATGATTTTTGTGAAAGTCATAAAAGGATTATATGTTCCAACCAAGTTGATTAAATCAACACTAATATCTCATAGTAACCTATAAAATTAGTGGAATTCATAAAAAGTCTCAAATTACATTTATTTTGGTGTTTATAACATCAATTATGTCATTATTTCATTAATAAGATAATTACTGCATCATCATTGTGTCATAAATAAATTAAATTATTTAACATCTAAAAATTACAAATAAAATACCATTATGTATTAAATCTTTTTATATTTCTAATGAATATTTATAGTTGAATTTATCTTAATTATAACCCCATTTTAAAAATTTTTTAGTTATTAAACATTGATTTTAACTATTTTAACTATTCATTAAATAAAATAATATTAAATGTCATAATCTAATCCAAGTGGACCTAAATGGTCATATTATATTCATAAGGTTGTTTTTGGTCGAATTACACTTATCCAATAGAATTAGGACATGTGTTAGGGTAATAGTAATATCATATTTACCCTTAGTTACCATATTTACTATTAACCGTGGTAAAAAAAAGTAAAAAGTTACTATTCACCAAAAATTATTTTCATCTCATTGAACCACATTTTAGTCCTTGATATTAACTGTGTCTGTCGGATTTTTGAAATTCCATTCACAGAAGCGGTAAAATTAAGTTTTATGCAAAATTCAGTTTTTTTTAACCAACCACTTAGTGGTTTCACTATTCATCAAAAATTGAAAGTTTTCAGAAAAATACCAAAATTTCACCCAAGGCTAATTTCTGTATTCCGAATCCAAAAATGAAGTCCATTTTAAAATATAAAATTTATAAAATTTTAAAAAGTGGTTATTACTATTCATAACGGCTATTTTTAATAATATTTTAATAGCATATCGTTGTTTGGTGAAACTCGGTATTGCGTACGACGCAAGCTATCGAGGAAGGTCGCGATTGCGTGTAAAGTAAGCCAAGCTAGTATGTAGTGAAAGATTCCTTTGATGATATATAAAAAAATATTACTCATAAAAATCTCGGGTGTTACAAATATGGTACAACCATATTCAGTATTCTATCCACCCTTTGAATAACATGTCACCATAGGTGCGTAAGTACGGCTTACCGTCTCCACGTCGTGGTGTAATTGTTATTCAATATAATATTATTTGGATGGGTATAATAATGATGTTTATATCATGTAAATAATAAATATAACATGTTAATAATTCTGTATATATGATATACCATCCATTTATATATTATTTTAACATCAAAAGAATGATATTGTCGCTCATGCGTACGTACGGACTACCGTCTCCACGAACGCGATGAGATTCATTCTCCATCGTATCCATTCAAGTATAATTATCATTTGATGATTTAAAAAATTATTTTTAAGGAATTGATATCATTCTGGGTATGAATAATATACAACCTATCCTTTACAAACATGGCTTATGTAACAAAATATATAAAGAAAATGAGTAAGTTAACACCCGAAACGACGATAATTCTAAGATATTATTAGCAAATCAATATTAAAAGATCATATATGATATCATATTAATGTATATGATTATTGTATAATTTAATAACAATTATTTCACCATTATACAGGAGGTTAACCTACCCCAACCAAGGAAATGTACAAGGTAAGGGTTATTTCACAATCTCTTCATTATCCGAGGTTGTTTATATGTAATAATCTACTGGGATCTCTTTATCATCCACATCCATGTTTTCTTAAAAATGTATTTCAAAACATTTTTTATTATTTACAAGAATATGGGTTAAAGTCATTTATACCCTTGGATGACTTGTTATAAGAGGTTTATGAAGGAATCTTTCCGTCGTTTTCAAAACAAGGTCCTTTTTAACCTTTTCGACAGAATTAAGGTAAGAATGTTTTTTTTAACTTATACGGCGGGTGAGGCTATTTTCCGCCATTATAAAATCTTCAAATCTTACCTTACAAGATTATAAGAATATTTTCAAAGAAAATGTTTTATTTTATATGGATCTTAAATGATTTCAAAATAAAAGAGATATTTCTTTAAAAAGAATTTTTATTTCATCTATGTCAACATCCGTTGATGGATTTTACGCTTATTTAAAGTTGATTTATTATGATACAAAACATCTATATTGTATTGAAGGTTTTGTGATATGTTTGACTGTGGATGTGCTATTTTTATACCATTCATAGTTTATGGTGAAATTATTGACATTTCGTATGCTAGTTTTAATACGAATGTTTATGTTATGTTTAAACCTTTTCATATAGGAATGCATTGGACTTAGTAAGTGACGGGTGGAGCCCGCTATAGCTCCTCGATGCATCGGTAGGTCTCATGAGACAAACTAGTGTCTTGGCACAAGGCCTTGACAAAATCTTATTTGTAGTCTTGGCATGAGGCCTTGACTATGTGGTTATGATAGTCTGGCATTATGCATTCCATCATTATGAAAGTGGTTATTGATTTTTCATGTGATTATTCGATTAGTAAAATAACCATGTAAATAAGTAAATGGAATTATTTCATTTTATTTATGCCATACTATGTTAAAAGTTCAAGTTTAAAAGGATTTTGTTTTAGTTATACATTGCCTTAAATGTTTATTCTTATTTATGAAAGTTTCCGCTATATTGTTATCCTTACTGGGCATTTGAGCTCACCCCTTTTATATGTTTTATTTTTCCCAGGAAGTGAAGAAGTACGTTATGAATGACCTGTAGGGATATTATGAGGGGATAATAGTGTGGACTATGGAGACATTATGTTGTTATAGTAGTTTTTCATTTTATGATGTAATGTAAAACTTATGAATATATCTAGTGTTTCCAAGGCTACTAAACCAATCGGTCTTTCGAGATTTGATCATTCTTGTGATCATGCCAATGTTATGTAATAATGCACCGACTCTGGGTAACTAGGGTCGGGGCGTTACAGTTGGTATCAAAGGAAGTTTAGTACAAAACTTGGAAGCTAGATTTAGATAAACTCTGACTAGAGCACGTAGACCTAAGATGAACTTTGAGGATTAGTATAGAAGAACATCCTAGAATTTTGGTATTGTAGAGATTTTGTGAGTTTTCCGAGCAATACATCCCTATCTGGATACGAGCAGGTAAAGGCGGCTCTGGCACAGATGTACCTAGGGGTAAAACCCGAAAACACCGCTTTGAGCTAGACTCGAACGGGAACTGGTGCACGACAACGGGCCTTGCTGCACTCTTGGTTACGACACTCCCGGGGGATATGCTTAGGATAACTCTCATTTTCTTTACAAATAATTTTGAAGGGATTATGAGTATATACTTCCTCAAAGAAAACATTCTTATGATTATGGATTATATCCATAAATAGTTCAATTTATGTTAAGTGTTTTATAAGTATGGGATTATGTATTTTGATTCATAAACTGATCTAGTTTATGACATTGTTTAGAAATGGCGCCTAGTGGAAGAAATGGAAACTGTATCAATGCACGCACTCCATGTAGGGATTGCCCTCCTGCTCAAGATAATTATAGTGGGGCTGGTGATGCAACTGGTGCCGATTAGCTAATCACCATACTGGGACAACTTACTCAGGTTATGAATAATAACCTTACCCGTATGGAGCACCCTTATCCACAGTGTGGAGGATCAATGTTAGATCGATTCATGAGGCAACAACCACCAACGTTCAATGGGAGTACAAATCCCTTAGTAGCTGAGCAATGGATAAATTCCCTAGAGAAAATATTTCAGGCTTTGGGGAGCAGTGAAAGGGAAAAAGTTATCATGGCAGTTTACCGCCTCACTGGAGATGCTGATCAGTGGTGGTCATTGATTCAAAACATTAAGGAAGATGATGAAGTATCAAATATGGAATGGAGGGAGTTCAAAGATCTGTTTTTAGAAAAATACTTTCCTCGCGACCATCGAGCAGATATGGAAAGGCAATTTCTGAGTCTGAGACAAAAGGAGGATGAGAATGTCACAAAGTATGAGGCTAACTTTACAAGGTTAGCGAGGTATGATGAAGATTATATTCGCAACCCAAGAAGTAAGATTGATCGTTTCTTTGATGGGTTAAAACCATTTCTCCGTTGAGCATTAGTCTCACAATCCTTTTCATCGTACGAAGACATTGTCTCATGTGCTATTAAGACCGAAAAGGAATTCTCTAAGTCTTATGACTTTAAAGCAAAGAAAGAGAAGAAGAGACCTTCTGATCAATCTGGGAATCGAAATAAGGGGAAGAAGGGAAAGGTTGAATATCCATCTCGTGGTAAATGCGGGAAGAAACATCTTGGTACTTGCTTGACGGGAATGGGAGTCTATTACAAGTGTGGTGAAAAAGGCCACCAAGCTCGTGATTGCAAGGGGAAGAAGGAAGCTACCAACATTCAGTGCTACAATTGCAGGGAGATGGGGAATTATGCAAATGCATGTCCTAAGCGTCAGGAGAACTTACCTCAGAAAAGGCCAAGGGATCAAGGCCAGGCTTATGCTATCACTACTGCAGAGGTAGAAGATCCAAAAGACGTGGTGGCATGTAATTTAATGGTTTCCTTAAGTTTAGAAAATTCATTATTTGACTCTGGATCGTCTCATTGTTTCATATCTTCCTAGTTTTCTAAGAAAATTTGATATTTCCAATTTGATTTAATAAGGGAGTTGTCAGTTAAAACTCCTAAGGGAAGTATCATTGCAACAAAGTTTTGTGAATCAGTCCCCATTAGAGCACATAAATTTTCTTTATCTGCTGATCTCATCGCCATACCTATGATTGAGTTTGATATAATCCTCGGTATGGACTGGCTTTCGGACTATGATGCGAAGATTTATTGTAAGAAGAAAGAGGTTATGATTCTTGATGATAATGATAAGGAATTCCTTATTTTTAGAGCAGAATCGTCACCACCTAATTCTTATTTAGATCCACCCCCAGTAGCTCAACTTAATTCAATTATTGGGGAGGAAGAGAATGAAATAACTGTCGGTGAGGAAAGGAATGTTCAAATAGAGGATGTACCTGTTGTGAAAGAATTTTTAGATGTATTTCCGGATGATTTACCTGGACATCCTCCAGAACGAGAAGTTGAGTTTTCCATTGATTTGATTCCTGGATCAAGGCCTATATCGAAGACCCCATATAGAATGGCCACTGTAGAATTATTCGAACTAAAGAAACAACTAGAGGAATTGAGTAATAAGGGATTTATTCGCCCTAGTGTTTCTCCATGGGGAGCCCCTGTTCTTTTTGTTAAAAAGAAAGATGGATCTATGAGGTTATGTATCGACTACAGGGAGATCAATGCTATGACGATAAAGAACAAGTATCCCCTACCTCGTATTGATGATTTATTTGACCAACTGCATGGAGCTCAATACTTTTCAAAGATTGACCTTTGATTTGGATACCATCAGTTGTGTGTGATGAAGGAAGAAATTCCGAAGACAGCATTTCGAACCAGGTACGGGCATTACGAGTTTACTGTAATGCTGTTTGGATTGACTAATGCACCCTCTGTATTCATGGATCTGATGAATAGAGTTTTCAAGGAGTATCTCGATGAATTTGTGGTGGTATTTATTGATGATATCTTGGTATACTCCAAAACCTACGAAGATCATGAAAATCACTTGCGCATTATCTTGAAGACTCTGAGGAGGCATGAATTATATGGGAAGTTTAGCAAGTGTGAATTCTGGCTTCAGGAGATTTCTTTTCTTGGCCATATTGTCTCTAAAGATGGAATCATTGTTGATCCTTCTAAGACCAAGGCAATCCAAGAATGGCCAGAACCTACGAGTATAACTGAGGTACGCAGTTTTATTGGTTTGGCAGGTTATTATCGATGTTTCGTCCAGAATTTTGCCCGATTGGCTAACCCATTAACGAAGCTCACACGTAAAGGGGTTAAATTTGTTTGGACAAAAGAGTGTGAAGAATGTTTTGAAGAACTGAATAAAAGATTAGTCAATGCTCCTATATTGACTCTACCATCGGGGAATGATGGGTTCGTTATTTATAGTGATGCATCAAAGAAAGGACTTGGATGTGTCCTTATGCAGAATGATAGAGTTATTGCCTATGCATCACGACAGTTGAAAATTCATGAACAAAACTATCCTACTCATGATCTCGAGTTAGTAGCTGTGATCTTTGCTTTGAAGATATGGAGGCACTACCTCTATGGTGAAAAATGTGACATTTATACTGATCACAAGAGTTTGAAGTATATTTTCTCACAAAAAGAACTCAACATGAGGCAAAGGAGATGGCTTGAATTACTCAAGGATTATGATTGCATGATACACTACCACCCGAGGAAAGCAAACAAGGTGGCAGATGCTTTGAGTAGAAAAGACCATGGAGTTTTGAACAATATGAGAATTGAAAGGGATCCAATTTTCATGGATCTAGTGAATATGGACATGGTAATAACCAGGGAAGTTGAAACATCAATGCTTTTTCAAATGGTTGCCAAACCATCTTTATAGAAAGGATTAAGAGTTCTCAGACCGATGATGAATAATTTCAAAAGAATATTAAAGCTGCGAATGATGGGAGATTGAGAGACTTTGTGTATGAAGATGGAATTTTAAAATTCGGGAAGAGACTTTGTGATCCCAATATACCTGATCTAAAAAGGGAATTGTTGGATGATGCTCATAGTTCCAATTTCTCTATACACCCTGGGAGCACCAAAATGTATAGAGATTTGAAGGAACATTTTTGGTGGGACAACATGAAGAGGGAGATTGCTGATTTTGTGTCAAGATGTATGGTTTGTCAACAAGTGAATGCTGGAAGGCAACAACCTGGAGGAGCCATGCAACCTCTTCCCATACCGGAGTGGAAACGGGGCAATATTACGATGGACTTTGTCATGGGGCTACCAAAGAACTCTAGAAGGAACGATGCAATATGGGTTATTGTTGATCGTCTTACCAAGTCAGCACATTTTCTTGCAATAAGAGAAGATCTACCCCTGGAACGTCTAGCAAGAATATATATTAATGATGTTGTGAGACTTCATGGAGTACCCCTATCAATTGTTTTTGATCGTGATCCCCGTTTTACTTCAAGATTTTGGAAAAATCATCAGAAATCCCTGGATACTGAACTTCATTTGAGCACTGCTTACCACCTTCAGACAGATGGACAATCAGAACGGACTATTCAAACCCTAGAAGACATGTTGAGATCTTGCTCACTTGACTTTCAGGGTATGTGGGATCAATACTTACCTCTCATAGAATTTTCCTATAACAATAGCTTCCATTCGAGTATTTAGATGGCACCATATGAAGCGTTATACGGAAAGAGATGTCGTACACCAACCTGTTGGGATGACGTTGGTGAAAGAAAACTTGTAGGCCCAGAACTAGTGGAGGAAACTGTGGAAAAGGTGAAAGTAATCCAAAATCACATCAAAGCAGCTCAAAGTAGGCAGAAGAGCTATGCCGATAATCGAAGAAAGGATTTGGAATTTCAAGTCGGTGATCATGTTTTCCTGAAGGTATCTCCATGGAAGGGAGTCGTACATTTTGGTAAGAAAGGTAAATTGAGTCCCAGGTACATCGGACCTTTCGAAATTCTAGAACGAATTGGGGTTGTAGCTTACCGATTGGCAATGCCGCCAAGTCTCTCCAAAGTTCACGATGTGTTCCACGTATCTCTATTGAGGAAATACATGCATGATCCAACGCATGTACTCACCTATGAGGAATTAGAACTCAAACCCGATCTTTCCTATTGTGAAAAGACCGTTAGGATTCTTGATACGAGAGAACAAGTACTGAGAAACCGGACGACGCGTCTGGTAAATGTTTTGTGGAAAAACCATAAGATGGAAGAGGCAACGTGGGAACCCGGGGAACTTATGATGAAGAACCACCCGAGTCTTTTCATGCGATAGTATTCTAGAAATTTTGAGGAAGAAATTATTTGAAGGAGGGGAGAATGTAACACCCCATGCTTCTACGGTACGCTTCTCTTTGATTAATGCGATAGCGTGTGTTGTACGCAACACCGAGTTCTAACAACCAATCAAACTAGCCGTTATGAATAGTAATACCTACTTTTTAAAATTATATATATTTTATATTTCAAAATGGACTTCATTTTTGGATTTGAAATATCTAATTTAGCCTAAGGTGAAATTTTGGTACTTTTCGGATAACTTTCATATTTTGATGAATAGTGAAAATTAATAAATTTTAATTAAAAACAACTTTTTTAATCAAAATAATTAATAGTGATAAATTATGAATTTTAGTAGTTTTAAAGTATATTTAGAATATATTTTTACCATTTAATATAATTTTGGTCATTGGACATAATTTTACTATTAAACCGAACATAAACAAGTGTCAATCTTTTGATGGTTATTATCTCTTAAAAACATGCTTTTTATTTTGACAGCGGGAATTAATTTTAAATTAATTTCTGCCACTTCTGTGTTTTGAATTTAGGAAAATGGATTCCATATTTGGAATCAGGATGTTCAAATTGTGTAAATAGGTAACTTTTATTTTTAGACATTTTGAATAATTACTACGGTAAATATTTTATTTACCATGGTTAAGGGTAAATCCGGTAAATAAGGGTTAAAAAATAATATTGTAATAATACTAAATTACCCTAAAACGTTTCTTAACCCTATTGTTTGATACATGGTCGACCATGGATGTAACAGCCCGAGATTTTATGAAAAATATTCTTTTTAATTTTATTAATGTCTTGTGTTTTACGCTACATCAAAAGGAGCTTGCACAACACACATCCTTGACTTGCCTTGCATTACACGCAATCGTGACCTTCCTCGATAGCGTGTGTAGTACGCAATAACGAGTTTCATTAAACAACAATATGCTATTAAAATATTATTAAAACTAGCCGTTATGAATAGTAATAACCACTTTTGAAATTTTGTATATTTTATTTTTCAAAATGGAATTAATTTCTGGATTCCTAATATCGAAATTAGCTTAGGGTGAAATTTTGGTACTTTTCGGATAACTTTCATATTCTGATGAATAGTGAAAATTACTAGATTATAATTAAAAACAACTTTTTTAATCGAAATAATTAATAGTGATAAATCATTAAATTGAGTGGTTTAAAAGTATATTTAGAATATATTTTTACAATTTAATACGATGTTGGTCATTGGATGTAATTTCACATTTAAACCAGACATAATCAAGTGTCAATCTTTTGGTAGATATTGTTTCTTAAAAACACGCTATTTGTTTTAACAGCAGGATTTAATTATAAAATTAATTAATGCAACTTCTATGTTATGAATTTGGTAAAATAGACTTCATTTTTTAATTCGGAATATGAAATATAGCTTAGGATGAAATTTTGGCATTTTTCTGAAAAACATCAATTTTTGATGAATAGTGAAACTACTAAGTGGTAGTTAAAAAACTGAATTTTTCATAAAACTTAATTTTACCACCTCTGTGAATGGAATTTCAAAAATCCGAGAGACACGGTTGATGTCAGTAAGTAAAATGTGGTTCAATGAGATGAAAATAATTTTTGGTGAATAGTAACTTTTTACTTTTATTTACCACGGTTAAAAGTAAATAGGGTAATTAAGGGTAAGAATGATATTAATATTACCCTAACACATGTCCTAATTCTATTAGACAAGTGTATCTCGACCAAAAACAACCTTAAGTGTAAAATATTATCATTTAGGCCCACTTGGATTAGATTAGGACATTTATTATTATTTAATTCAAAGAAGAGTTAAAAGAGTTAAAATCAAAGTATATTTACTAAAACATTTTTAATATAGGGTTTTACATAAGATAAATTCGATTGTAAATATTCATTAGAAAGCTAAAACGATTTCCTACGTGATGGTAGTTTATTTGTAATTTTTAGACATCAAATAATTTAATTTATTTATGACACAAAGATGATGCAGTAATTATCTTATTAATGAAATATTGACATAATTGATATTATAAATACCAAAATAAATGTAATTTAAGACTTTTTATTAATTAAACTAATTTTCTAGGTTACTATGATATATTAGTGTTGATTTAATCAACTTGGTTCGAACATATAATTCTGTTATGAATTTCACAAAAATCATGTATCAAATAGTGTCAAAATTGACACAAAATAGTTTTTAAATCAAATATTATATTATTAATTGTTATTTTATTCCTAAAAATATAAGGTTCGGCCAAATGACTTAGATAAGGATATATGTATTAATAATGTACAATTTGGGGTTCGTTTGGCATGTTATAGTAAGTGTATTAACCATATAGTGAAAGAAAACAAAAATACACGGTAAAAGTTAAATTATTTAACTTAGTGTTAAATCTAATTGATAAGGTTAAAATAATACCCTAAACTTGTCTAAATTCTATTGGATGATATTATTTCGACACATCCCCACTTTAGCTTCAAAATAAGACCCTTTGGAACAATTATAAACCGATTTTGACTTTAATATAAAACAATATTTTGAGATATTCCTAAGGTGCCCCTCTCCTCCCTTATAATAGGACACCTCCTCCCCCTCCTCCTCACACCAATTTGAGCACTCATGCTCGGCCAACCCCTGCCAAAATATCTTCTCCACTTCCATAGCAACATCCTAGAGGTTCTGTTCTTCCTCAAAGACCAATTTTAGTGCCCTAAGAGGAGGTCTCAAAGAGGCGCTTCAAAGAAGAGGTAATTACCGTTACCAATTCTTTCATCTTTATTTCTTCTTCCACTTATTCTTCTTAGGTTGTTTCATTATGAAGTAATAACATCAGTATCACTCATATACTGATATGTTATTATAAGTATGAAACAACCCTATTTCACCATCTATCCATCCTACGGGAAAAGAAATCACCGCGCGTGCGTACGTACGGAATACCGTCTCCACGCCGTGGTATAATCTATTTTCCACCACCACCTTACATGGATGGGTATAATGGTGTAAAGAATAACTATACATAGTTATTCCAACATCATTTTTATTCTGATATATTGTATAATCCACTCCAATTCAATTCAATATTTATGGAAATGATATCATCGCTCGTGCGTACGTACGGACTACCGTCTCCACGACGTGATGAGATTCATTCTCCATGTTAACCATTTAAGAATGATTATAAAGTATATATAAGAAATAATAATGAAATATATGACATTATAAAGCTACTGGATTTATGTATATATATATATGTATGTCATCTACTTACTTCCATTCAAGACAATAAGGAAAGGAAAACAACGTTAATGCGTACGTACGGACTACCGTCTCCATGAACGGTGTTTTTCATTTCATTTATCTATCTATTATATATATATATATACTGAATATATATGATATATAAATCATATTTTATATTCTGGATGTAAGTAAATCATGATATAAGTAATAATAATGTCAAGAACAACAGTCAAAACACCTACGATAAATGAAACGATTTTACCCAAAACGCTTCTTTAACATGGAATTTACAAAAGAACGGGTAATATAATGTCATAAGTGAACCATATATGATAACATAACAATGAATATGATTCTGTAATAAGTCAATGACATTATTTAAATCATTATACAGGAGTTTCGGACACATACGAAGCAAATCGGACCTAAGGTAAGGGAAATATCACAATCTCATTTTTATCCGAGATTGTTTATTCATAAGTATTTATTGGGGTGTATTTTATCATCCACATCCATGTTACCTAAATATGTAATATTGTTTCAATCCACTTACACTAGTTTAAATCAAATTTTACCCTTCGGTGAGTTTTTAGTAAAGAATATGAAAGGAATCTTTTGTCATTTTTTCGTACGAGGTACTTTTTGACTTTTCCGACAAAAGTACAAAGAATGTTTTTTTAACTTGTACAGCATAAATGGATTTTTAAAAAATTATTTCCAAGAAGCTTCCTTTACAAGTTTTCAAGTTTATTTTTAATCAACTTCTTTTAGTTTATAATTGTATGACATGTTAAGAAAAGGAAAGTGTTTTTGAAGAAGAAAGGATATTTTCGTCAAGAATGGAGGTCAAGTGTTTTATCAAAATTATTTTCCATCTAAGATAATAAAGGGTTCTATTTTTATCCCTATTATTACATTGATTTGATTATGTTGTGAGGGAATTATTTTTATGAAGTCATTTACCTTATATGATTTGTTTTATGATGTCATGATCTATGATTATGTGGCACACATAAGAAAAGATTCATTATAAGATGGGTGGGACCTATATCTCCCTCCAATGCATTGGGTAAAGATTTTATATCTCATGAGATAGACATGGATGGAATGGTAGGTTATACCGGTTCAGTGAAACAGGACTGAAACGAGGGTTACTCGATTCATAAATGGACTTTGTCCACTAAGATAGTCTTGGCATTGAGTCTTGACTAACAAGAAATGATTCTCTATGATTATGTGTGAATGCCACAAAGTTTCATGTTTTAAGTTATGATTATTGTGATTACATTTCACTGCCATGATTTACCCCATGTTATGAAATTATGATCTCTTTTGCAGGTTAAGATTTCCAAAAGTTATGTGCTTATGTATATGATGTGATTGATATTTCTTTTGTTTACCCTTACTGAGCATTTGAGATCACCCTTTTATGTTCTCATTTCCCCAGGATATAAAAAAGGGTTTTAGGTATAAAAAGGAAAGATCTTTATGGGAGATATTGAAGATCCTTCACCACGATTAGAAGATTATGTTCCGAGTTTCCAAAGACACTAAACTATTTCGATCATTGTGTGTGTGTTTTTGTTATGTACCAAGTATTCCGCAAAATTAATGTAATGTCCATGTACGTCAAGCTTCGGGTCTCTACAGTTGGTATCAGAGGAAAGGTTTAGTCAACCTTTGGAAACTAGGATGCGAAAACGTTAGTGAGATCACTAGAGATATTTCTACGGTATGTCTAGGGATGTCCCTAAGGTTAAGTATACGTATAAGTTATAGTACTAGAACTACGCTAACAATCATAGAATTAAACCTAAGATGTTAGATATTGAAGGTACTCCCCCTTTATTATGTTGTTTTCCCTAGCATGATTTTTGCATCTCACGCTGTTCTTTTTGGGTTTTAGACGATGGCTGGAACCCGAAGGAACCGTGTTGATCAATGCAATGGAAAATGCAATGATTGTCCTCCTGAACAAACAAATGTTATGGGAGATGGAGTGAAAAATCTTATTGCTATACTTACACAAGCTAGGAATCATTCTGGATTTCCAAATGAGCAGAGAAGGGAACAATATTCTATTAAGTCCTTCATGAGGCAACGTCCACCTTCTTTCAGTGGGTCTTCTGATCAACTTGTTGCTGAACAATGGATCATTACCACTGAAAAGATATTTTCAGTTCTTCAATGTTCTGAACATGATAAAGTCATCTTAGCAGTATATCGTTTGGAAGGTGAAGCTGATCAATGGTGGAATCTTATCAAGAATACAAGGAAAAGAGATGAAATTGAGTCCATGGAATGGGACGAGTTCAAGAACTTATTTTTCAATAAGTACTTACCTCGTATTCTTCGAACGAAGATGGAAACGGAGTTTCTTGAGCGGAAACAGAAGGATGATGAATCTGTTGGTATATACGAAGCGAATTTTACAAGACTTGCAAGGTATGCATCTGGCATTATCATCCAACCTAAAAGTAAAGTTGATCGATTTTTCAGTGGCTTAAAACCAAGTCTTCGAAGGGCATTAGCTATACGAGACTTCAGTAGCTATGAAGAAATTGTGCGTTGTGCTATGAAGGTAGAAATGGAAGTTGGCGTTACATATCCATCTCAGGTTTTTGAAAAGAAACGAAATATGGAGTTCAAGGAGAAATCTCAGAATAATGGTGAAAAGAAGATGAATGTTTCCTTATGCTCAAAGTGTGGAAAGAAGCATGGTGGTGATTGTCTTAAAGGGACTAGAAAATGTTTTAAGTGTGGAAAATAAGGTCATCGAGTAGATGAGTGTCAAAGTAATGGAAAAGGGTTTCTAATGATGTGAACAAAGCAAACACTACAGAGAGCGCACCACCAACACTTCAATGTTTCAAGTGCAAGGAGATGGGACATTATGCCAATAAATGCCCTAATCCAAGGGTTAGGGATGATCAACATGAGCAACCACTTAAGGCAAAGGACAAAGCGAAGTCACATGCGATCACTATTGGCGATGTTGAATATGACAACGATGTGGTGGAATGATTAAGTGTTTATGTAATGGGATTCCAAAATAGTGTTGTATATAGTATCGTGGAATATTGGAGTATTTATGTATTGGTATATTGTGGTTTTCAATAATTTTATGGTACCAGTAACCATGGAAAGTGATTGAGATATTTTTGGAAAAAGAATGATATGCGCATAATGAAGGGAAAATGAGAAAATTAAATATTTGACAGTATTCATGAGCTCATGATTGATATAAGGACTAAGTGATATCATGGTTTGATTATAAAGAATTTCGAGGATTTTGGTATGTGGAAAGTGTTAACGTTTAACTGCATTCATGTTTTCACTAAGGTTCAATGGGTATTCAAGAGAATACATGATTAAGGACTTTGAATGTTTAGAATGTGACCAACAAGACATATCTTATGATATATGGGGATAAAAGATGGTATTAAATCTCTGGTAATTGTTTTCACTATATTATGAGAGTGGACTGCAGTATTATGGGTAAGCCTAAAGATTTGAATGGATTATGTTGGACATAAGGATAGAAGTTTTTTTTAGAAAAAGGACAACCTGCAGGACGGGCGACAGCCCATCGCGTCGGACAAGGCTGTGGGAATCGAACCCACAACTGAAATGCGACTGGCCTTTATCGCCTACCACTGGCCTACAGGAAGTCCCTGTTTAGTAGAAACTAGTTTTATTATATTAAGTTGTATGACATATGATGTATAAGTCCATTTTAGGAACCATATATGATTAATCTTACTATAGATCGACTTATGTATATAATTTTTTGCTAACCTTTTGTTTAAGATAGTTGGAATGACCCGTCATTCTATCACATGATCTGCTAACACTTCACGAATAACAAATTCAACTTCATTTATTTAAGAGATGAAGTGGAAATTGTTAAAGGCACGAACAACAGTGAGGTTGTACCAAAATAAAGTAAGTATTTATTCTAATTCAAATTCTTTAACATTAGGGAAATGATCTTGAAAACCAAAAATGTTGTCCTAGTGATCTTATATCTGATGAATCAGATGGTACCTTAGATCGTCACAAATTTATGGCTTTGTGATTGCTGGCTTTTCCATAGCCATGTTCTCTACCACTCTCCATCAGAACATGATGGTTAGATTTCTCTTCCATATCCATATTTTTACCTATGTGGAAACCCCGGGATTAGTTTATTTGGGTAACCGTTACGTTTCATACTTTCGTTTTTAATGATTGGTTTTGGTATTCCATTTTCCGATGTGGGTTTCTATTAAAGAAACTTTCGAATAATAAACCATTTATAACCCCGACGAATTTCGAGGGCGAAATTCATTTTAAGGGGGGTAGAATGTAACATCCCGAGATTTTATGAAAAATATTCTTTTTAATTTTATTAATGTCTTGTGTTTTACGCTACATCAAAAGGAGCTTGCACAACACAAATCCTTGACTTGCCTTGCATTACACGCAATCGCGACCTTCCTCGATAGCGTGTGTAGTACGCAATGACGAGTTTCATTAAACAAAAATATGCTATTAAAATATTATTAAAACTAGCCGTTATGAATAGTAATAACCACTTTTGAAATTTGGTATATTTTATTTTTCAAAATGGAATTAATTTCTGGATTCGTAATATCGAAATTAGCTTAGGGTGAAATTTTGGTACTTTTCGGATAACTTTCATATTCTGATGAATAGTGAAAATTACTAGATTATAATTAAAAACAACTTTATTAATCGAAATAATTAATAGTGATAAATCATTAAATTGAGTGGTTTTAAAGTATATTTAGAATATATTTTTACAATTTAATACGATGTTGGTCATTGGATGTAATTTCACATTTAAACCAGACATAATCAAGTGTCAATCTTTTGGTAGATATTGTTTCTTAAAAACACGCTATTTGTTTTAACAGTGGGATTTAATTATAAAATTAATTAATGCAACTTCTATGTAATGAATTTGGTAAAATAGACTTCATTTTTTAATTCGGAATATGAAATATAGCTTAGGATGAAATTTTGGCATTTTTCTGAAAAACATCAATTTTTGATGAATAGTGAAACTACTAAGTGGTAGTTAAAAAACTGAATTTTTCATAAAACTTAATTTTACCGCTTCTGTGAATGGAATTTCAAAAATCCGATAGAGATGGTTGATGTCAGTAAGTAAAATTTGGTTCAATGAGATGAAAATAATTTTTGGTGAATAGTAACTTTTTACTTTTATTTACCACGGTTAAAAGTAAATATGGTAATTAAGGGTAAGAATGATATTAATATTACCCTAACACCTGTCCTAATTCTATTGGAAAAGTGTATCTCGACCAAAAACAACCTTAAGTGTAAAATATTATCATTTAGGCCCACTTGGATTAGATTAGGACATTTATTATTATTTAATTCAAAGAAGAGTTAAAAGAGTTAAAATCAAAGTATATTTACTAAAACATTTTTAATATAGGGTTTAACATAAGATAAATTCGATTTTAAATATTCATTAGAACTCTAAAAAGATTTCCTAGATTATGGTAGTTTATTTGTAATTTTTAGACATCAAATAATTTAATTTATTTATGACACAAAGATGATGCAGTAATTATCTAATTAATGAAATATTGACATAATTGATATTATAAATACCAAAATAAATGTAATTTAAGACTTTTTATTAATTCCACTAATTTTCTAGGTTACTATGACATATTAGTGTTGATTTAATGAACTTGGTTAGCACATATAATTCTTTTATGACTTTCACAAAAATCATGTATCAAATAGTGTCAAAATTGACACAAAATAGTTTTTAAATCAAAAATTATATTATTAATTGTTATTTTATTCCTAAAAATCTAAGGATCGGACAAATGACTTAAATAAGGATATCTGTATTAATAATGTAAAATTTGGGGTTCGTTTGGCATGTTATAGTAAGTAGATTAACCATATAGTGAAAGAAAACAAAAAGACACGGTAAAAGTTAAATTATTTAACTTAGAGTTAAATCTAATTGATAAGGTTAAAATAATACCCTAAACTTGTCTAAATTCTATTGGATGATAGGATTTCGACCCATCCCCACTTTAGCTTCGAGATAAGACCCTTTGGAACCATTATAAACCGATTTTGACTTTAATATAAAATAATATTTTGAGATATTCCTAAGGTGCCCCTCTCCTCCCTTATAAAAGGACACCTCCTCCCCCTCCTCCTCACACCAATTTGAGCACTCATGCTCGGCCAACCCCTGAAAAAAATCTCTTCTCCAATTACATAGCAACATCCTAGAGGTTATGGTCTTCCTTAAAGACCAATTTTAGTGCCCTAAGAGGAGGTCTCAAAGAGGCGCTTCAAAGAAGAGGTAATTACCGTTAACAATTCTTTCATCTTTATTTCTTCTTCCACTTCTTCTTCTTAGGTTGTTTCATTATGAAGTAATAACATCAGTATCACTCATATACTGATATGTTATTATAAGTATGAAACAACCCTATTTCACCATCTATCCATCCTACGGGAAAAGAAATCACCGCGCGTGCGTACGTACGGAATACCGTCTCCACGCCGTGGTGTAATCTATTTTCCACCACCACCTTACATGGATGGGTATAATGGTGTAAAGAATAACTATACATAGTTATTACAACATCATATTGATTCTGATATATTTTATAATCCACTCCAATTCAATTCAATATTTATGGAAATGATATCATTGCTCGTGCGTACGTACGGACTACCGTCTCCACGACGCGATGAGATTCATTCTCCATGTTAACCATTTAAGAATGATTATAATGTATATATAAGAAATAATAATGAAATATATGACATTATAAAGCTACTGGATTTATGTATATATATATATATATATATATATATGTCATCTACTTACTTCCATTCAAGACAATAAGGAAAGGAAAACAACGTTCATGCGTACGTACGGACTACCGTCTCCATGAACGGTGTTTTTCATTTCATTTATCTATCTATTATATATATATATATACTGAATATATATGATATATAAATCATATTTTATATTCTGTAAGTAAGTAAATCATGATATAAGTAATAATAATGTCAAGAACAACAGTCAAAACACCTACGATAAATGAAACGATTTTACACAAAACGCTTCTTTAACATGGAATTTACAAAAGAATGGGTAATATAATGTCATAAGTGAACCATATGTGATAACATAACAATGAATATGATTCTTTAATAAGTCAATGACATTATTTAAATCATTATACAGGAGGTTCGGACACATACGAAGCAAATCGGACCTAAGGTAAAGGAAATATCACAATCTCATTTTTATCCGAGATTGTTTATTCGTAAGTATTTATTGGGGTGTATTTTATCATCCAAATCCATGTTACCTCAATATTTAATATTGTTTCCATCCACTTACACTAGTTTAAATCAAATTTTACCCTTCGGTGAGTTTTTAGCAAGGAATATGAAAGGAATATTTTGTCGTTTTTTCGTACGAGGTACTTTTTGACTTTTCCGACAAAAGTACGAAGAATGTTTTTTTTAACTTGTACGGCATAAATGGATTTTTAAAAAATTATTTCCAAGAATCTTACTTTACAAGTTTTCAAGTTTATTTTTAATCAACTTATTTTAGTTTATAATTGTATGACATGTTAAGAAAAGGAAAGTGTTTTTGAAGAAGAAAGGATATTTTCCTCAAGAACGGAGTTCAAGTGTTTTATCAAAATTATTTTCCATCTAAGATAATAAAGGGTTCTGTTTTTATCCCTATTATTACATTGATTTGATTATTTTGTGAGGGAATTATTTTGATGAAGTCATTTACCTTATATGATTTGTTTTATGATGTCATGATCTATGATTATGTGGCACACATAAGAAAGGATTCATTATAAGATGGGTGGGACCTATATCTCCCTCCAATGCATTGGGTAAAGATTTTATATCTCATTAGATAGACATGGCTGGAATGGTAGGTTATACCGGTTCAGTGAAACAGGACTGAAACGAGGGTTACTCGATTCAGAAAGGGACTTTGTCCACTAAGATAGTCTTGGAAATGAGTCTTGACTAACAAGAAATGATTCTCTATGATTATGTGTGAATTCCACAAAGTTTCCTATTTTAAGTTATGATTATTGTGATTACATTTCACTGCCATGATTTACCCCATGTTATGAAATTATGATCTCTTTTGCAGGTTAAGATTTCCAAAAGTTATGTTCTTATGTATATGATGTGATTGATATTTCTTTTGTTTACCCGTACTGAGCATTTGAGCTCACCCTTTTATGTTCTCTTTTCCCCAGGATATAAAAAAAGGGTTTTAGGTAAAAAAAAAGGAAGATCTTTATGGGAGATATTGAAGATCTTTCACCACGATTAGAAGATGATGTTCCGAGTTTCCAAAGACACTAAACTATTTCGATCCTTGTGTGTGTGTTTTTGTTATGTACCAAGTATTCCGCAAAAGTAATGTAATGTCCATGTACGTCAAGCTTCGGGTCTCTACAATGGACATCTTTGGGTCGATTTTGGGACCCCATGGATCCACTTGTAAGTGATAATGACACTTTATTTTAATTAAGTTAAAATGAATACAAAAATGACACAAGCATATATCTTTTAGAAAAACAATTTTTACATTGGGTTATATATGTTTTATTTTAGATTATAAATATTCATTATAAAGATAAAAAGATTTACTACATAATGATATTTTATTTATAATTTTTAGACATTAAATAATTTACTTTATTTATGACACAACGATGATGCAGTAATTACTATAATAGTGAAAAAAATAAAATAATTGATATTATAAATACCCAAATAAATATAATATGAAACTTTTAATGAATTAAACTAATTTTCTAGGATAATATGATATATTAGGATTGATTTAATTTACTTTTTTCGAAGTAATAAATCTGTTATGAGTTTCACAAAAATCAACTATTGAATAGTGTCAAACTTGACATAAAAGATTTCTTAAAACAAATATTATATTAATAATTGATATTAAATTCATAAAAATCTAAGGTTCGGCAAAGAGACTTATATCATGATAGGTTCATCATTAATGGACCACTTGGGGGTCTCTTGGATGTATATAGTAAGTTTATTAACCATATTATATAAAAATAAAAAAAGACATTGTAAAAGTGAAACTAATTAACTTAGAGTTAATAATTAAAGATAAGGTTAATATAAGTACCAAAATCTGTCTAAATTCTATTGGTTGAGTGGTTTTGGACCTATACCCACCTTAACCTTTGAATAATCAACTTTGTATCCATTAGAAACCGAATATGAATTTATTATAAATTAATATTTCTAGCTTTTCCAAAGGTGCCCATCTCCCCTCTTATAAAAGGGCACTCCTCCTTCTCATTTCTTCACACCTTAAAAGCCTTTTGGTTCGGCCAAACTCTGCCCAAATACTCTCCCAACATCCCTAAATACAACCTAGGGGCCTTAGTTGGATCATAATGCCAACCTAAGGAGCCCTTTTGATCAAATCAAAAGGAAGAACCCGAAGAAGAGGTAATGATTTCACCACCCTTTTCCAAGTTCATTTCTTCTTCCACTTCTTCTTCCTTTGTTGTTACCATTATAAAATAATAACTCCAGTATCATATATATACTGTGATGTTATTATAAATATGGTACAACCATATTCAGTATTCTATCCACCCTTTGAATAACATGTCACCAAATGTGCGTATGTACGGCTTACCGTCTCCACGTCGTGGTGTAATTGTTATTCAATATAATATTATTTGGATGGGTATAATAATGATGTTTAAATCATGTAAATAATAAATATAAAATGTTAATAATTCTTTATATATGATATACCATCCATTTAAATATTATTTTAACATCAAAAGAATGATATTGTCGCTCGTGCGTACGTACGGACTACCGTCTCCACGAACACGATGAGATTCATTCTCCATCGTATCAATTAAAGTATAATTATCATTTGATGATTTAAAAAATGATGTTTAAGGAATTGATATCATTCTGGGTATGAATAATATACAACCTATCCTTTACAAACATGGCTTATGTAACAAAATATATAAAGAAAATGAGTAAGTTAACATCCGAAACGACGATAATTCTAAGATATTATTAACAAATCAATATTAAAAGATCATATATGATATCATATTAATGTATATGATTATTGTATAATTTAATAACAATTATTTTACCATTATATAGGAGGTTAACCTACCCCAACCAAGGAAAAGTACAAGGTAAGGGTTATTTCACAATCTCTTCATTATCCGAGGTTGTTTAAATGTAATAATCTATTGGGATCTCTTTATCATCCACATCCATGTTTTCTTAAAAATGTATTTCAAAACATTTTTTATTATTTACAAGAATATGGGTTAAATTCATTTATACCCTTGGTTGACTTGTTATAATAGGTTTATGAAGGAATCTTTCCGTCGTTTTCAAAACAAGGTCCTTTTTAACCTTTTCAACAGAATTAAGGTAAGAATGTTTTTTTTAACTTATACGGCGGGTGCGGCTATTTTCAGCCGTTATAAAATCTTCAAAGCTTCCCTTACAAGCTTATAAGAATATTTTCAAATAAAATTTTTTATTTTATATGGATCTTAAATGATTTCAAAATAAAAGAGATATTTCTTTAAAAAGAATTTTGATTTCATCTATGTCAACATCCTTTGATGGATTTTACGCTTATTTAAAGTTGATTTATTATGATACAAAACTTCTATATTGTATTGAAGGTTTTGTGATATGTTTGACTGTGGATGTGCTATTTTTATACCATTCATAGTTTATGGTGAAATTATTGACATTTCGTATGCTAGTTTTAATACGAATGTTTATGTTATGTTTAAACCTTTTCATATGGGAATGCATTGGAATTAGTAAGTGACGGGTGGAGCCCGCTATAGCTCCTCGATGCATCGGTAGGTCGCATGAGACAATCTAGTGTCTTGGCACAAGGCCTTGACAAAATCTTATTTGTAGTCTTGGCACGAGGCCTTGACTATGTGGTTATGATAGTCTGGCATTATGCATTCCATCATTATGAAAGTGGTTATTGATTTTTCAAGTGATTATTCGATTAGTAGAATAACCATGTGAATAAGTAAATGGAATTATATCATTTTATTTATTCCATACTATGTTAAAAGTTCAAGTTTAAAAGGCTTTTATTTTAGTTATACATTGCCTTAAATGTTTATTCTTATTTATGAAAGTTTCCTCTATATTGTTATCCTTACTGGGCATTTGAGCTCACCCCTTTTCTATGTTTTATTTTTTCCAGGAAGTGAAGAAGTAAGTTATGAATGACCTGCAGGGATATTATGAGGGGATAATAGTGTGGACTATGGAGACATTATGTTGTTGTAGTAGTTTTTCATTTTATGATGTAATGTAAAACTTATGAATATATCTATTGTTTCCAAGGCTACTAAATCAATCGATCTTTTGAGATTTGATCATTCTTGTGATCATGCCAATGTTATGTAATAATGCACCGACTCTGGGTAACTAGGGTCGGGGCGTTACATTAAAAATTTGACATACTCCTACCAAGTATTATGAAATATGGGAGTAATTAAAAATTACTGATGTTTAACATTTTAGAAGGTATAGTTTTCTAGTTTTTTCTGAGGTTACGTGTTCAATAAAAACCATATATTAATCATGTTGTATTGTATGCAGCTTATATCTCACAATTATTTATGTATTAAAGAATCATAAAAAATTTAATACCTTTATAAGAAATTTTATAATGGGAAAATATAAATATTTTTATTGAAAATTATACTAAAACATGATTAATATAGTAAAACGTGTATGATTAAGGAAATTTTTTCTATATGAGTTATGTAGTCCGTATTATTACTGGAGTAGAAATGAGATAATTATACCCATTATTTAATGAAATTTATTTTCATAATATCCACTTAGAGTAATGAAAAATGATCTATTATAGATCATCATACAAAGATTGAATATTTCTTGGAAATTACTAAAGATTCCCTTCTTAATTATTTTTAACACATTTGTCCTATATAGAAGACATATCTGCATTTTGAGTTTTGCATAGTTCTTCCTTTTATTTTTTTATTGTCTTTTTGAGTTCAATATATTTTTGTTACCCTTGGGGAGGTGTTTAGTGACATTATGAGTTGGTAAGATTATTCGATATAATTAATATTTAATGAAATAAAAATTATTTTTCCCAAGGGTTCAGACGTTAATATCTTCTAGAAGATGTACCATATAGGATTATGAAATAGTTCTTGAGTTTATATTGGGGATATCTACCGATGAGAGTTAATATCTCGATTTTGGTACACAGCCTTGGGTCGGGTAAATTTAGTTAGAAATCTACATTACTTAAATTGTTCGTATTAAATTCACACACCCTACTACTTCCTCCTATACACTTGAAGGGAGTCATTTCTCCCCACTATTGGTGAAACGTAATCTAGGAAGTGGGGAGGTTATGGATAAGGATTCATTTAGAGGATATTAGAATATGAATTTTGGAGGAATGATTATGTGGGTAAATCAAGGAAAGAAGATTCTAAAACATCGGTGATCTGTTGTTAGGTAGGCCCCATTACTTTTATATTTTCTTCTTTTTGATTCATAATTCATCTGTTATTCATATTATAGAGTCCATATTGATTTTTTTTCTTCATGGTGTCAGATTAACTCTTTTATGTATTAGGTGAAATACAATAGTACATTGAAATTTGTATTTGTAATTTCTATCTACATTTAATGTTGCATTAAGACAACATTAAATGTAGTGTGTTGGAACTTCTATAGAAGAATATAAAGTTTATACCATTTATATAATATATTTGGAAGATTTTTAGGACTGTTTTTTATATGAGACAATTTCCAAACATGTTTACGAACCATTACCCTATGTGAGGTACATTCCATGTAAATTAAATGTGATGATAGGTTACAAGACATAGTCTGTGTTAGGGTACATGGATGGGTACCCATTGACCTTGAATTATATTTATCAATGATTCATTTCATGTACCTAGGTAGTATATATCATTTTGGGAAGAGAAAAATGAGAATAGAAATGCTATCTATGTATGTGTATTTTACTCCTAATTCACATTGTGTACTACCCTTTTAGATGATTTTTTCACGATTTATCATCACCAAGAAAGATTCGATCAAACAAGTTGTTCCTTCTGGGAATAATTCTATATATAATGTAATGGTAGGATTTCACTCTTGGTCATGGAACGTTAGTTTGGTGATTCATGGATAGTAGTGGAAAGTAGCCTATAGTTGTAATTAAGGAACATTTAGTGGATGAAAACAATGTAGTCAAATTTTATCACATCACAAATTTGGGGTCATTGGAAACTAATGTTCTTTCATCGTTTGGTAACCTATAATAGGTAATTGATTATGAAGGGAATATGGATAATGATAAGTAATGGGTACAAGATTTTGAGTTAACTATGATGATGTTTCTGTATAGAATTATAGTTTTATCTCAATAGTGGAGGGAATTAGAACACAAGAAAACATTCCCTCTTATTGATTTTTTATATTAGTTTTACAATATGTTTTTTAGAGTTGGGAGATGGAAGAGATTTGATTTATTCTCTCTTATTTCATCAACCTATATGTCCATCCCTCAATTCTATCACATGAATCAATTATCCCATCTAGTTTCAGTTTTAGGAGAGGAATTTGTCATACCAAAGTAATATTTATGGTCCATATTCACTATAATTTCAAATCCAATTATTTTTTAAGTAATTTTTATTAATATGAATTTTTATTTAATTCTATAGTCTTATGGTATGGGATGAGGATCTGGTCTTCCAATTATTATTGATGGAGTAAGTACCACCCCTGGTTTTTTGGGGTGTAGGTCCTCTTGTCTAAGAGAAATATTATCTAAAATCCTTCCTTATTATTGTATGTTATTCAATTTTGGAATGTAGATTCATTATTCATGGATATAACTTCCCTTTAGAATAGTCTGGGATCCTCATAAATAATTTTGTGTTAGCATGGTATCGAAATTTGTTGGTCTATATAGATGGATCGGTTATTGTGGATTGTATCCTCTCTTTCAATTTCGTCATTTGAATGAGGCATTGGTCCTTAATGATGATTTTATAGTTAATGTTTTTGTAATATATGTTTTTTATCATCATGCATGTACCATGAATTTAAGGGATTTCAAGGAATATAGTTATCTATTTCTTCCCCCTCAACATACTTCTTAGAGAAGTGCTGGTTTACATAGTGGATTCTCATATAGTTTTTAACTCTTCCATTCATTGATTTTATTTTTGATACTAGGATGATTTCATAGGAGTTATACTGTCTATGTATGTTTTTAACTCATGTAGATTTTTCTTCTAAATGTGGTATAGGTTCTTATTTTCTTTAATTAGGATACTGGGTGATGTGAACCTCATGTTGAATGTTTAGTCATGATTATTTTTCATTTTTCCATGTTGTGGAAATGTTGACATGTGAATAAATATGGAAATAAATTTTTATTCTAGTGATATTGGTGATGCAGTTTTAGTTTGTGTATTTTAGAGTTTGGTTAAGGACCCACCTAATTTCATAAAAATACTAATGGTCTAGTTCATAAGAGTTTCCACTCTGAGGAAGAATTCTGGGACCTCCAAGTCGGTGTCCTTCTTCAGAGACATGGAGTTCATCAATGAAGGAGATGAAGTAGGAAGGCACGTTGTCGTTGGCGATGATCACCATAGTCAGTAACTTCTCCCTTGATGTAGAGGAAGACGATAGTTGATGGTCGTTCTTCACGGAATGAGGATGTTATTCGTTATGATGGATGATCGTTCTTCGCGGAGGGCGAATGCTCTCCCAAAATATTTGCCCAAAAACTAATATCTCAATACATCTCATTCTTTTAAAAGATCTCCAATCCATTCAAAGAGTCAAGAGGTGTCCCAAGGATAATCAATAAGGTCATTAATTATCCTAGTCAGCCTCATTAATCTTGAGATGTGGAGAGGTTCCACCACAATAAATGTGTGGAGTTTCCATGCATTTAAACAAGGGGGTGAGTTATGGGGAGGTCAAGGGGGTTATGGGGGAGGTGAGGAGTTAGGGTCTCATGTGGGCCATACCACACTGAACTCTCCAATGGGAGGTTAGGTGGGTGTGGGCCCCACATCTAACTCCTCCTTTGTTGAAAAAAAACCACCTTCCAAGAATAAAATTTGTGCATGACAAATTTTATTTAGTTTAACTAAACCCCAAAAATTAAACCTCAGCCCGCTGAAAACAAAACGACAACAAAGGTCCCCTTAAGCAATTACCAGTGTTGCGGTTTCAACAGTGCTCTCGGATTTCAATTCTGAGCAACGATTAAAAAGATAAAAAAACTCGCTCCTTCGTTCGCTGAATGTACCCGAGCCAAACATCAGAAATTGATTCCGGGCACACTGGGCCTCAGAATCATGTGCCGTTAGAAACCACGTACTATAAAAATTCCAAATAAATTAAGAAAAAAATTTCCTTGAAATTTCTAGGTCATTATAGAGGATACCTATCAGAGACTATTACATATTGAACTCTGTGCAAACGAACAATTTCATTCACATAGATATTTCCCAACTCCACAACTTTGGTTGTATCTCGAATTGGTATAATGTAAGCCATCTTGGTCAATCTGTCCATCACAACCCATATCACATTATTATTCCTCTGGGGTTGAGGTAACTCAGCCACAAAGTCCATTGAAATTTCATCCCACTTCAATGTAGGGACTGGATGTGGTTGAAGCAAACCTCATGGTTTCTTGTGATCAGTTTCACCTGCTGGCATGTATAGCAATGAGATACAAAATCAGAAATGTGCCATCTCATACCTATCCACCAAAACTATCACCACATATCATAGAACATCATCATGGTCCAAGGGTGCAGAAACCACTAAGAGTTATGGAAATCCTTCATCACATCCTTCCTTGCCGATAACATCACAACGTAACAGTTTTGATAACACCGAATACCATCTATGGAGAACAACCACAAGATGTCAGTCTACCCACCATAAATAGAGTCCCTACTTCCACAGAATAAATCATCCAGTTTTTTTTCTTGGAGAATTAACTCGAGGAGAGAAGAAGTCAACTGAGCACTGTATAAGGAAACTTCATTCCCCTTCCACTTAACTCCAATATGCAACTGACCAAAAAAGAGACATCAAACTCCACTCTTCTGAAGATTATTTCATAGCCTGAGATGAAGGTTTCCTACTTAAAGTATCCTCAATTGAATTCCCTTTCCCAGGGGTGTAGTCGATTTCAATGTCAAAAGATTTTAGGTAATCCACCCCATTCCTTTGGTAGAGATTCAAATCTTTTTGAGAGAAGATATAACTCAAGCGATTACAGTATGAATACACAGTAAACAGTTCTTCATAATGGTAATGTCACCAAAACCTGACTGTGTTCATTATAACTGCAAGTTCAATGTCAGTGGTAGGCTTGTTCTTCTCATGAGGCTGAATCTGACCTGATCCATAAGAAACAACATGATTACCTTGCATAAGGACACATCCCAAACCTGAAGCTGATGCATCACAGAAGACCAGATAACATGCCTCATCCTTAGGAAGATTTAACACTAGCAAAGTAGTCAAAAGATGCATTACCTCAACAAAAGAACTCTGAAATTTTTCATTCCAGGTAAACATCACTCCCTTTCGAGTTAGAGCAGTCATTGGAGAAGATAACATTGAAAAATCTTTGACAAAAAAACAATAATATCCTGCTGTTCCCCAGATTCTCCGAATCTAGAAAACATTTTGTGGTTATTCCCAAGTCATAACAGCCTTCAACATCTCATGATAAACTGATAATCCTTTCTGTGACACCACATGTACCATGAATTTCATTTCTCGGATCCAGAAATCGTACTTTGAAATATTTCCATAAAGATGGTGATTTCTTAAAATACCCAGAACTATTCTTAGATGGAGCAGATGATCCTCCTCAGACTTGGAGTATACACGGATGTCATCCCCAGAGACCACCAAAAAAGTTTCTAGATACTCATGGAAAACATTATTAAATAATTCCATGAAAACTAAAGGAGCATTTGTTATGCTGAAATGCATGACAAGGTTCTCAGAATGGACATACCTACTTTGAAACGCGATTTTCTAATGTCAGATTCCTTTATCCTCAACTGATGGTAACCCGACCGAAGATCAATTTTTGATACCCACTTTTCCCATATCAATTATTCGAAAAAATCATCCATTAATTGTAACAGATACTTTTTCATTATCTTAAATTGATTGAGCTTTCGATAATCAACACATAAGCGTAGAGAACCATATGCCTTTTGGGCGAAGAGAATAGGTGCTGCCCAAGGTGACACACTCAGGCATATAAAACCTTTCTAAAGAAGATCATACAATTGAGACATAAATTAATTTAACTCGGATGGAGCCATTAAGTCAGAAGGGATAAAAACTGGTTGATTACCAGAGATTAAATCAATTGAAAATTTGATCTCCCTTATAGGTGGAATACCAGAGAAGTTAACAGAAAACACATCTGGAAACTTAGCGATGACCGAAGAAAGATCATCACTCATTGGATATTTCTCTAGATCAAAAGAAAGCACTGATATAATTTTCCCTAGCTCTAGATAAGAAGGTCCAGCTCTACCTGGCCTGGGGTCCCATTCTCCTTGAAAAACAAGAGGCACACCACTCGGTGTAGTAAGGTAGACCCGGCAGAGGTGACAATCAATCCATAATTTATTGGCAATGATCCAATCCATCAAAAATATGACGTCAAAAGATTTCTTGTCGAGAACCAAATAGTCCCAAACATGCTCGAAACCTGATAGAAAGAAGACACAAGTAGAACTACAGAGACCCTTCTCTCTCACTGTACCAAGAGGTGTAGTATTATCCATCACACAAGACAAAATATCCATGGTTAGATTAAGTAGATTAACAATATGAGTTGAAATAATAGAGTGAGATGCCCCAGTATGGAAAATTGATGTCACTAAGGATGAAGATATAGTGATGGTACCTCTCATAATCATTGGACCTTCTTCATCTACCTCTGGCAACTCTTCCACTGCGTGAAGAGGCTTCGTTCCTGATGCATGTGGCTAGAACCTTTTAGCATGTGAAGAATTTTATTTCCCTGTAGTTTCTAGAGGTTTTGATGAACATGATCCACTACGTGGAGTAGAGAAGTGATGGCTGGATCTCTTTATTTTCCCCAAACATCCACAGGATCTATATTTCATGGGTACCTCATTGTGTATCCTCTTAGAATGCCCTAGTTTTCTACAATGATAGCAAGTCCAAGAAGCTCCTCCTGGTTATACCAGAGGTGTAGAATGACTCTGATGTCAAGAACTACCATATAATATGCTACAATTACATTTCCCTTTAATGGGATCAACACTATCACAAGAAGGAAAAGAAACTCCCTTCAACCCTAACATTCCTACCAGCTCCATCTCAACCATCATCGCCTTATCCAACACATCAGCATAAGTGGGAAACATCAATAAGAAATCATGAGAACAAAAATTTGATTGGAGCACCAACTCAAATAATAAATCCTTCATCCTATCATTAGATAGAATTTCAGGAGAAAACTTTACGAATTCAACAAAGCGATTTGAGTACTCAGTCACTATTTTGTTGGCCTAATCAATCATGAAAAACTCCACAACATTGGACAACACCATTTATTCTAGAAATAACTAATCACTGAAAAGAACCCTAAAGTCTTTCCACTCCAAACCCTCATTTTTCCCTACCATCACCATCGTGTCCGACCATCTTTTTCTTGGTCCCTCTAGCACGAAAGTGGCACACATCACCTTGATCACATCAGGTGTCACGATGAACCCAAATAGACATTCAATAATACTCATCCATTCCAAAAAATGTTGAGGGTCAGTGGGGCCTTTGAAAACAGGTGGCTTCTGGCATAGGAACTCTTGAGAAAAACATTGGAGAATATCACTTTGAGGATCTAACGATGGAGTCTGAATACGTACTGGTGGTAGTTCCTGTCCTTGAGCATGGACAGTGCGAACGTTGACCTCAACTAGACTCAGATCCACAATAGGTCTTGCTTGTTGAGAGGAAGCATCATCCTCTTCTTGGATTTGATTCCCTTGTCTTTTCAGAGGCATGATGCTACACAACACCAGAAAAGATAGATATTAAGACACCAACTGAGCAATAAGGAAAACAACTCATAAAATAAGGATTAAACAAGATTTGGATTCCACTCTATCCAAATCAAAACATGGAAAATACTAGAACTAATACACAAGTTGTATTTCTCTAACTACCCTGGGTGACTTAAGGTTCATTGTAGTGAGAGCTGGCTAGGAACTCAATCACAACTTCCTCCTAAATCCCAACATGGAAACTCAAATGCATACTTTCATCAAGGAATTTTGTTCAAAAAACCTCCCTATTATACCAATTTGTCACGAACCAGCCTGGGTACCCTGGTAACCCGATAACTGAGCCAGCCCTGACATATCCTGAAGGGAATTCCTGATCACCACGGGTCTACGAGTAGCACCTGAAATCTTACAAAATACACGTGGGAACGAATTTTCCACAAGGACGTAGAAGCAAGAGTAAAAAAACTGTATGCATAACAAAGAAACTCCACTGGGAGCATTGTACCAGAAAACAAAGAGGCACAAAAAGCACAAAGTACTATAATCAAAGTACATAAAACAAGAAAATAACCTCAAAAGTCTCCAAATACACAACTCACCACGTTGAAAACTCAACAGCTAGATCCACCACCAAGTGATCCTTCCCCTTGCACAAACCTGGAATAAGGTGGTCTAAAAACACCCTAAGGAAAATGTATAGTGTGAGCCTAAGCCTAGTAGGATACCAAAAGGGAATCTATAATAGATTCCAAATAATGATTTTCAAAATAAATCTATCAATTTTAAAGTAAACAGGATTGGAAATAGGAAATCATATTTTAACAAATCATGCCTTACAATTTCAAGTAAAAGAATGTTCACCATGTAAGGTTTTACAATGATTAAATACTTTTAAGACAATGGCTTGAATAAAAACGGTTACATAAAATAGTTTATGTAAAAATCTGCAGACATGTAAAATAGTTCAAAATCATTGGAAAACATTTATACATCACATATAAATATTTAGGAAAGCAACATGATCATTTTCTAAAATGTAAGATTGTATTAATTAGTTATGGGATTCCAAAACTCTCCATGTGAACTCAGCAAAATGTGTATACACACATACCTATGACACTAGCCAAAGGAAACTCATCACCAACCCATCAGGGATGTGACCCGTCACAAGTATGTTTTAGAAAATTGTCTTATAGTAGAGTGTTCCAAAATAACTCACTAACTACCTAAGGATTTCATGCACTATTACATGATATGAGAACTATTTTAAGAATTATTAAAATACGATCATTCCCATTATTCATTTTCAAAGTGCCAATTCCATTCCAATTAAAACCACCATAGGTTTTATTCAAAAACATGACTTTTTTCTCATGATAAAATCAATTGGTTTCTATCAAAACATTTTAAGCCATTTTCACCAGTTGAAAATCCACTCAACACCAATTCAATCATTTCACAATTTGTTTCCACAATTAAAATCAACAAATCAATTGAAACCATTTCGATAAAATACATAACATAAATTCCAAAATTTAAATTATCCAATTTTCATAAACACACACACACACACACACATCCCAACTCAATGGATTTGGGGGTTTACTAAATTCTCAAGAAAAACCAATTAAAATATATCAATTAAAAGGAATTGAATTAAAATCTGCAAGTGAAATAAATCAATCAATTAAGATAATCAATTCGGCAAGTCAGGACGGAACCACCTACATCGAAGGTTTTGACCAAAACCACAACGGTTGAAGATCACTCATGAATGCCGATTAATTCTTCAAAAAACATGTCCTAGATACCTCACCCTAGAAAGGACAAGACCAAAACTCATCATTTTTGCATTTACACACTTAGATCTACCCATAATGGTTGTTGATACAAGAAATAAATAGAAGAGGAGAATTATATCTATGTATATCTAAGAATCCGATCAAGGAAGAAGAATAATGATCACATAACTTGAGAATCCCGCTTCGATTCACCAAGAGGAGACATTGGATTGCCTCTGGAACAATGGGAGACCCTTCTCTGACCCCAAGAGAATAATATCCTGAGTTAGGGCTACTTAGGAGGAAGAACAAATAATTTAGAGGCCAAATGGATGATATCCACAATTTAATGATTTAATTTTAAGTGATTGTATGGTTTTTTCACACAATTTGTAAAACTGTGTGCACACCATGTGGATCTCACTATCCAGGGATGCTGGTCCGCATGGTTTAGTCGCACAGTTTGCCAAACTGTGCGCACACCGTGCATACCCCAATGTCCAGTGCTGCATGGTTGGCACAATTAAATTGCATGATTTATCATAACTTTCACAAACTGTGCACAAGCCATTGCCTTTTTATTTTACTTAAAATTTCACCCAAACTCACTCCCAAGTCACTACTCCAAAACAGAGGCACTTAGAGACATCAAAAGTACCGGAAAACGTACAGTGATGTTACACAAAATATCCAAAATGATTTTAATGATTTAAATATCATATATATCTAGTATATATTAATTGTATACTATTCAATAACATTTGGAGAAAAAATGTTAAATTCATCGTTCATGGAGACTATAGGTCGTACGTACACATGAACACTACATCAATTTCATTGTCATATTAAAGGAATTAAAACTAAATGAGAAATATATATATATATATATTAATTATAGTATAATATAAATATGTTATATAGGTCACATATGTTCATTTATTCCATTCATTATACCTTCCACTTATGGCATGAACGATTCACATCACTTGAGGGGGTGGTTGTCCACACTTCCTCAGATGAAATTATCGCAGTTCCACAACAGGAAAAGAAAAAAGCTATGTTTCAAATATAAAATACAGAAGAATATAGAGGAAATAAATATAATATATATAATATATAAATATAGTTCCAAAATAATGGCCACCACGAGTGGTGTTAGAAGAGGATTGATCAATCATCCTTTCGTGAGGTAGTAATTCACCACCCTGAGAAAAAGTTTGTTCTCTAACGATTAGACCGAGGTGTGTGTGTATGTGTAAATCAAATCCACTTCATAACAAAAACCTATTATAATGAGGATACTGGTGTTGTTATGGAATGAATGAATAAGAACATTATTGGATGTGAAGATGGAAAAATAAAATAAAAAAACTCTAGAGAAGACGTTACATCTAAATTGGTTAAGTCTTTTATATTTGAGCAAAAGGCTTACATGGTAAGACTTCTACCCAAATTGAGTCTTCTAGGGGTAATAGAGGTATGTGGAGAGATAATATGAGCAGATTTTGGATGAACCATTGGCTTGAGAGGTGGGGGTTGGGGGGTAGAGGTGGGGGCATCTTATAAGAGGGAGGATATGCACTCTTGGAATGCATTGAAATGTTACTTTATTATAAAATGATTTTCGGATTTTAAAGATAAAAAATGATATATTTTGAGGATAAGGTGACAAGGGTTCGAAATACACCCATCCAAGAGGTTTTCAACAAGTTTACGTCTTAGATTATACCTTAACATTTCATTTTATTTAATTCATTCATTAATGAGGTATTCACTGCATCATCATGGTTACATAAATAAATTTATTTATTTAATGTATAAAAATTATAAAAAAACGAAAATGATGTCGGGAATCTTTTTGTCTTTCTAATTAATATTTATAGTAAAAATTATAACTTATATAACAATATTTAAAAAAAATTATTAAAACAATACATGTTTGTTACATTTTTATTTTTACTTTAACAAAAGGTATTAATTTCTTTATCATACAGAAGTGGATCCAGGGGATCCCAAAAACTGACCCATGGATTTTAATGGTTGGCCATGAATCATACAATAATTTTAGGACAAGTGTAATTTTAATTTCATGTTATTATAACATTATATTTACCTTAAATTACACTAATTATCCTTATCACGATTAATAAAACATCAAAGTCACTACTCATCAAAAAATTGTTTTCATCATATTGAAACACATTTTAATTACTAATTACAAACATGTATGTTGGATTTTTTAAATTTAATTCATTGAAGTGGTAAAATTTCATTTAAAAAAATCATTTTTTTAACTACCACATAGAGGTTTCAATATTCATCAACAATTGATGTTTTTCAAAAAAATACCAAAAATTCATCCAAGATATATTTGACATTTCAAATAAAAAAAATATTTCTAATTTAAAAAATTCAAAACATATAAGTTACATAATTAATTTAATAAATAATTCTTTTTGTAAAAACAAATAGCGTGTTTTTAAGAAACCATATATATCAAAATATTTACACTTGTTTATGTCCAATTTCAAAGTGAAATTAATTATAATGCCCAAAATTGGATTAAATGGTAAAAATATATTCTAATTGATCTTTAAAACCAATTTAAAAGATAATCTATCCATTTAAATAAAGTAGATTAAAAGTATTTTTTGAATTAAAATACAACGTTTTTCACAATTCATTAAAAAATGAACTTTATCATAAAAATAACAAAAATTTACACAAAGAAAATTATGATGTCTTTTTTATAAAGAGGGATTTTATCTTGTGAAATATAACATATAAAATTGTAATAAATTATATTTAAAAATGGTACTCCATCAATAGGTTGTTAATATACTTTTTAAAGAATATTAAAATATTTATGCTGAAAATGAGATTTCATCACATTTTAAGCCTCTATCATTTATCAGGTAATTTTTAAAATATTTAACAAACATATATAATAATTTTTTAGTTAGTTATATTCATTCTTGTCATTAAAATGACTTGAAGTTAACTACCATATTATTATAATATTAGTGTGAAACATATGATTTCATTGAAACTCGTTGTTTTGTATTGGGTATTCCCTTGAACATAGCATTCCCTTTAAAGAAATATTAAAATTTAATTCAAAAATATTAATAAATATGAAAATGTTATATTCTTTATTACTAGGGATGTTACATCCTTATCCCCTTTTGGTAATTGTTTCCTCTCAATTTTAATATTAAGCAAGAAAACATCATTGAATGCCCCACATCTAAAATAGAGTAAAAAGAGACAATAAATTAAAAAGAAATAAAGTGGAGTACAAAGGTCACCCAAGAAAATAAATAATAGGATTCTATGAAAACATGGATATGGAGGAAAAAAACAAACCATCATGTTCTCATGGAGAGTGATAGGAAACATGTCTAGGATAGAGTTAACCACCAGAAAATCAGAATCTTTTGATGGGTTAAACAGTATTTGCTTCCCCGGTAGGAAAAGATAACAGACAATGTTTATGTTTTATGTTATGTTTCATTGAGGAATTTATTTATGAGCATAAAAAAACATAATAAAACTTACTTACTTGTCTTTTATAATTTCAAATTTTACTATATTTCTATTGGAAAATCATATTTTTTCCAAACGATGAGTATTCAGGATGACTTATTTACATTAAGAGCACTAAATTCACCTTTGAGAGAATCACCTAATCCAAAAAATAGAACTATATATTTCCCATGTCATTTGAACTTATCCAAAATCAAACTTGGTTAGTATTAGATCATATATCCCCAAAAAGAATATTCCTTTATAAAAAGAAAAACTACTCTTCAACTCCAAAATTTTAAAAATTATACATAAATTTCAACAAAGACCTTTCAATAAACAATTTTCTTTAAAATTATTCAAATTAATCCAAACTGTGATTCAAACCAATTATTAAAAGGATTTTATCACATGATCTTTCATGGTAAATTTTAACATTTATCTCCAAATATCATCGAAAACTCTTAATGTGTAATAATGGAAAATTAATTAACCTAATCACATATTCTCTATTTTAGGTTAATCATTTCCATAAATAACCCATATCACCTTATGTCGACAATAAAAAAATATATTCCTCCAATAAAAATTTACATCCATTACTCCACAAATGATATACCATAGTATTATATTTCCCTTAAACATATAAAGTTACCAAAAAGTGAGAACATCTTCCAAAATAACATTTATCAATTAATAACCAAATCATATTCCTATATTAAGGATATCCAGTGGGAAAAACATCAGTTCCCAAAATAAACTTATTCTTAATCCATAAAACCATTTAACTAAAAAGAATATGTCATAATAACTAGGGACATCACGTAGGCTTGTGGTAGGCAATGCAACATTGTTGCCCATCAGTTATGGGTACGATTCATGTGGACTTGCCGGATGCGACGAGTTGTCACCCATCTTACGGGATGTCCTTTTTATTAATCTCAAAAATAACACTAACATCTTTTAACCCCAATGTATTTTTTATACCCGTCATTTTCTTCCCAATTCTTTACGATCTCACCATATTAATTCTTGATGTCTTATATATATTTTCTCCTTTTTTCACCACTATATGATAATATAAAATGATCCCCATAATGAAGAACATCATACCTTGATCATGGAGTCCATTTTGTATCATCGTTATCTAGTTCACGAATCCCACTTTGTAAGAATTTAGGCGCAAACCTAATGAGTTTACCTGAAGAAAAGGTAATGTTCTTCACCAAGCATTTTTATTTTTTCTGTCTTTATCTCATTATATTATTATTAAAACATTATTATATTATAAACATAGTATCATTAATGTAATTATATATTTTTATTTTAATTTAGTCACCTTGATCCATTTACACTTTCTTCATATGTGGAAATGATAACGTCAGACGTGTGAACGAAGGACCACCGCCTCAAGAAATCGATGTGAATAATTTTCCATCAATAAAATTCACATTTTGGTATGCTGATGGATCTAATTAATTAATATGATAATCCTACAATTTTTATACTTATTTAAATATAATATCTCATATACATTTTTTACATTCTATTCCATGGGAGATACGTTAACATTAATCTTGTGTGCAATGAACTTCTACCTCACAAATCGATGTGATTTGTTTTTCACATGGATATTACATTGAAAGTAGCAGGGATATTTAAAATGATTATATGTGATAAATACTGTATAATAATTTTTAATTAAATGATAATTTCTATTTAACATTCTTACACTCAGTCCATCGAAAAATGGGAATAGTGTTCATTATAACATATGGCCTACCGTCTCCATGAACAATGTATTTCATTTGGTTATCTCTAACATTGTGGAAGACACTAATTATTTTTATAATGAATACATGTGATCTATATTATAGGATTAGAATAATGTAGATTAATTAATTATTATCATTGTAAAAGGATCAGATCTAATGATCTAGAATGATAAGTAAAAAAACATTTAGCACCAATAAATGAGGATTTAGATAAAGAATTATTAAAAAAATGGTGTTGAAACATTATAAAGAGATAACAGATGAAATTAAAATTATTTTTATAATTATAGAAAATTTTTATAATAAAATCATATTTTTTATATAATAGGTAAAAATGTTTGTTATTAATTTAAATACATATGGTAAGGGATATTCGTCTCACTTTAAAATTCATTGAGACAAAGGCCATATTCACCACCTGTTTCTTTTATGTGGAATATGTACTACACATTAATTTATATTATGATTATTACCATTAAATTTTTTTTATTTACATATCAATTTCAGTATCTCTCTTTCACGGTTTATACAATTCAATATTTACCAATGTTATAAGGTATTTTTGTCTCAAATTTATTTCTGTCACATAATTTATTTCATGCACCTACCTTATTTTATAATTTATATATACTTACCCATGAAATGTTATATCATGAATCTTATTTTGTTTTCATGATATATAATTTTTTAGTGTTATTATTTATTGGGTCTTGTGATTGAAATGGCACCAATGTGGTAATGATTACATGTTATAGTGTCATCATTTATTGGGATTGTTTATGATTATGTATTCAATATTGAAATCTCATGATCTACATCTTAATAATTCTCATTAATTTTATTCTCATAGAGTTATGTATAAATATTATATTTTCATCCTCTAATTTTACTATTTTTATTTACAATTGAGTCTAAAATAATGTTTTTAAGGAAAACTTGACATTATATTACTCTTTAGTTGAAAGGGAATTTTCTTCCATATCCCTGATTTGTAAAAATGTTTTCAAAAATTATTTTTACATTATTTATAGAATATATAAAGTAATTTTTATTCATGATTTAATTTTACAAAATTATTTAAAATTCTCCTTATTTTCATTTATCTAACAAGTCCCTTCTTCACTTTTTACCGACATTGAAATGGGAATATTTTTAATAGATATGTCATGTACAGAATTTTCTTCCGTCATAACCACTCCATTCATTGATAATTTATTTACCAGTTTTCATGGTAACATTAAAATAATATTTATTAATTAATATTTGGTAAATTTTTTAGGCTAAAAGTTAAAATCTACTAAAAGTAAAAAAGATAAATTTCCTTAAGAAATGATTCAAGTAATCTTTAAAAAATCATCTAAAATGAAAACCATTGATTTTATTTATATTTTTTTATGGATACGATCATGTGATACCTTACTTATTCTTTCTCATGAGGGATTATCTTGATGTTTACATGATGTTTATAAAACCCATATATTTCAAATATGTTATTATATGATGAAATGATTATGAAACTTTTATCTATTTATGTGTTATAAAATGATTCTTTTTATGATCTTGTGGAACAAATACATGTGATTTCCTTTTAGTGGGGGTGGGAAATACATCTCCCTCCAATACATTGGGTATTGAATTATATCCCATGAGATATATATGACTTTAAGTTATATTGGTACTGGTTCGGTAAGGGATTTTTTCCAAAATGATGGTTTGTTGAGTGAACCTTGACTACTATGATGATTCAAGGGGTAAAAATCATTCAACTATGATATCCTTATATGCGATCCTTACATGTAATTTTAATTATTTTCAGTGATTATGGGTATTCCAAAATCAATTTTCATATTCCAATGTTATTCACTCATGGATTCTATTATTTAATTATATTATGATTCAAGTATTATGAACTTCTAATCATTATTTCAAAACTCAATATTATTATCTTGGATATGCATGGTATGATTTTAAAATGTTATTCTCATTTTCTTATACCATTATGCTCCTATTATTTTTACATATATCCCTTGTTTACCTTTACTAATCATATTACATCGACCTTTCTTATGTTTCCTTTACTCAAGTTATTAATAAAGGTATTATGTATGATATGTCTAAGAAGAATAATTGTTATAAAGAACATAGTGGGAGATGATATAGTTCCCTTATGAACAAGTTGATTATGTATCTATGTTTCTAAATACACTAAACTATTAAAATCCATGGGTATGTATTTGTGTAATTTAATGAATATTTGTATATTAAGAGGTAATATATATGTATAAAAATCCAGGGTCAACGTAGTTTTACTTCTGATCATATTTTTTTACCATAATAACTCTATTTACCATTACAAGGTTGATATATATCTACTACGACTACTATTACAAATGTATAAAAATATATTAATCCTATTTACCAAATTAGAACCACTTGATTCCTAATATTTTATCCTTTTTTATGACACAATTTCTATATTTGAACGAAATTGATTTTAATTTAAATACAAAAAATGTATTGAAAAATATTTTTTCCACAAAATATCATTTTCATTCACAAAAATTAACTCATATCAATATCATGAGCTGTTTTGATTAATATTATATTATTATAAATATAATTAATCATTTCACACATTAATACCAAAAATATAATGGGGGTTTTATACTATATGGTTTAACTAAAATAATTTAAAATGTTTTAATAATTGTTATTTTTATGATTCCCCAAAAAATAAATTGTTTCAGAAAAAAACCAACATTTTAACTATAGTTAATTTTGATATTATTTTTTCAAAAATGAAATTATTTTTGAATTTTTAATTCATAAATGTGATAATTTATGTTTTGGTCATATTCATTAGAAAAACGATGTGTATTGTGCAATTGTTTTAATAAAACCAAAATCATGTTATAACTGGTGATCAGTTGTCACATTCTCTCCTACATGAAAATTTTCATCCAAAAAATGTTCATGGATATTTCACTGAAAAATTGGGTTTTATTATTCTTCATAACAACCTCAGGTTCCCATGTTTCGTCCTCTATTTAATGATTTCACCGAATTAACTATACCATTAAAGGTATTTGATTTCACAACATATTTTACCTAATGTTGAGATTTTGTATAGGATATATACAATAAGATAGATCAGGATCCAATAATATTTCTTCATAGGTGAGAAACTATGCTAGGGTTTTTTATATAGTTAACAACATGATATGGACCACATCATGTACAATAGGGATAGTTTCTAGAAACTGAAAGTAGTATTCCATAGCTCTAATTCATTCTATAATTTTAAAGGGTTTGATATACTTGGGGATCAGTTTCCCTTTCTTACCAAACCATATAAGACCCTTTTTTGGAGATACATTCATGAAAATATGATCTCCCAATTGAGATTCCAAATATTTTTTCGGTTATTAGCATAAGTATTTTCCCATGTTTGATAATCATTAATATGATTTTGAATTGTCTTTACATTTCTCACTATTTCCTTAACATGTTCTAGGCCTATATGTTTTCTTTCACCATCTTCATCCCATAAATGTAAATTCTCACATCTCTTACCATATAATACATTACATTTTTCCATTTTAATTCTTTAAAGGAAACTATTGTTTTATGAAAATTCTTCCAAAGGTAAATACTAAACCAAAAACCATGAATTTCAACTGATTATCATCTCAATAGGTCCTCTACATATTGAAAAGTAAGTTCAGATTATCCATCAATTTGAGTATGCTAAGTGGTTTTGAAATGAAGAATTGTATCAATATCATTCAGAATACCTTAAACAAATTTCAATTAAAATTATGGATCATTATCAATCACAATTTAAAGAGGTTCAGAGATAGGTATTAAAACATAAATAATATTTATTGAAGGATCTCAATAGGTAAATTATCTCATATGTAAAGTAAATGTGTTGATTTGGTTAGGTGGTCAAAATTTACAAATATTTCTTAATTCATTTTAGGAGTATTAGGTAATAAAATGACAATATCTAAGGTAATTTCATCCCATTTCCACATTATATTAGATATATGATTCAAGAATACTCTAGGATGTTTTCTCTCAGCCTTAACCTATATATAATCTAAGAATCTTAACACATAATCAGTAGTTTCTTTCATTATATTATCCTAACAAAAATGTTTCTTTAAATCCATATACATCATGGTGATACCATGTTTTTTGGATAAGATTGACCAATTAGAATCAACTAATAATTTCATTTTCATCCCAATTAGATATGGAACACATATTGGCTTTTCAAATTTTAGAAATACATCTTCATATATGAGGTATTCCAATTTCACATCATTCATGGCATTAATTTTCTCTTAAAAAAATCCTCATTTCGCTGAGATATTTTTATCATTTCCAACAAACCTGGCTTGTAAATCAATAAAAAAGGAGTAACATTTTACCTACTTTAATAATTCCCATTACATCTTCACTAAATTCATCCAAATTAGATCCCCAGTAATCCTTGTTTTGGTCATAACTCTATGATCTTTCCAACTCAGGAAATGATAGACCATATTTTCCTTCCCCAGGTGGTGGTGTATTGATAAATCATAATCCATGAGTATCTCAATACATTTAATATGCCTCATATTGAGATATTTATTTAAATAAATTTATTTTAGGATTATTTCGTTTGTTTATATCACAAATCCTTCTCCACAGAGATAATTTCTCTATATATAAAAAAGAGATTATGGTTTCCATATCAGGATCATGGGTTTGATAGTTTTGTACATGAATCATTAACTAACCCGATTCATATCAAATAACATTATCATTATTCATAATTAAACAACCAAATACCTTCATCAATATATCACTATATATCATAAATCTATTTTTCTGTAATCATAGAGCCAAAATCATATCATTGAACAATATCATTTTCAATTCATAAAAGTTTTCTTAAAATTCCTTTTTCCATCATCACCTAACCCCATTACATGTAATAATAGTTTATTGGTTATCCAATTGCTAAATTGTTTGAACAAATCACTGATAATATTCTTCCAAATTGATGAAACTATTTACCTCATTTATGCTAATTTCTGTAATACTTTCATTAACTTCCATTTCCATTGTAGGAAGAATTATGATTCCATCATTGTAAACAATATGGCTAAAGAATAAAATTTATCAAGAAAAAATTTTCACTTACTATGTTTCCCATATAACACTTTTCCTCTACGAGTCTCAAGAATGATTTTCAACTAATTATCATATTACCCATAGTTTTTTGAGTACACCAATATATCATAAATAAATACCATAAAAATTATAAGGATATTATTTAAATACACTAGTCAATAGATTCATAAAAATAGAGGGTTCATTTGTCAATCCAAAAGGAAAAACTGCAAACTCATGATGGCTATAGTGTTGGAACAAAAGTTTTTCATAGATAGAAATGCTGTGTTATTCTGTTTTATGGAAATTAATATTGTTTTGGTAAATAATTTATCATGATTATTATTTTTATGGTGAAAATTGATTTATGGTTGAAGTTGGCATTTTTTCTAGGTGTTTCCCAATTTTTTGGGTCCAAAATCTAGAGGTTGGATAATTTTTTTTCTTTGTAAAAGGAATGTTTTCCATGATTTGTAATAGTTTTCCACTAAGTTACATGGAATAAAAATTTAATTAGGGTCACATAAAAATATAGAAAATTTAATAGTTATATGATCATTTTTAATTGTGTAAAATATGGGTTTTCACATCATAGGAAGCTTGTGCGTAGGGTGGATGGAACATAAGTAACATACCCACTAAATACAATGTTAGAACAATAATTTCAGAATATGAATAATGTTTCATGCATAGTGAAGGGTGTGAAAATAACATAAATGAAGGGTTATCCATTTCTATAAATAAGATATCCCCCCTTAAATGAATTAACTTTTTCAGGGATGATATTATACCTATTCCATGGATAATAGTTGTGTGTTGTAGAGTAATGTGATGAAAACTTGTGCACAGAATGATCCTTGTGTCTATGTTAAACATGTGAATCTCATGATCTATCTTCATGAAAGAAAAATTTTCATGGAAGAAAAACTCACTCTAAAAACAATTTGTTTTGTGAAAGAACGTGTTTTTCTCATAAATTCTCAAGATTCACGACTAAGGGGTTTTGAATATCTAGTTTCATTTATTAATGCATTCATGTTCATCAATTCATGACTATGGAGAAAGTAGTATATCATTATAATCAGGGAAAAAGACATAAATTCCCAAACTATTTAAGAAACATGCATATAATTAAATCATGTAAGTCTTATCCAAAGGAATTATGCTAGGGTTAGTATATGGAATTGTTCTGAGAGAGGTAGTGTGTTATCCCAAAAATCATTTAAATGAATTGTTCTTGATATAGTGTTACTATTTATATACATATATATTGCAAAATAATTATTGATCCATAGTGGATTTAAGTATGATCGACATATATTTGGTGTTTTCTCCTGGGAATAGACCTTAATGGTGAACCAAGTAAAAAATTTGTGTTGTCTCTCTACTTGTAATTATTTATAAACTCCATGATTAAATCGGACTTGTTTTACAAGTACCTACCAATTTGGGAACATGATCCTTTATCTTAAATGAGAAATTTGACCCCCTAATTCACACCTCCCCTATCAGGGTGTTATTGGGTAATACACATACATCATATGAAATTTTTTCCTTAGAAAATATTCTTTATTTACTTAAAATTAATAATGTCCAATATTAAGGTCAATTTAGGAAAAATATTTATTTTAGTGGTGTTATTTGAATAAGTCATCAGTGATATACATAAGACACTTGTTCATTTTCAAAATATCATTTTTTTTCTATATGATAAATAAATAGATGCATAAATATGTTAATTTGCCTAATGAAAATATAAGGGGTTCCCCAAGGAGAAACATTATGGTGTATAAATCATTTTTCTCACAATTTAAATACATTTCATGAGTACACCTAATTCCATAGTGGCCATTATATATATAGTATTTAGTATAGGTATTCCATGATGGATTGAATCAATAGAAAAACTCAATATCACATTTTGTTGTATTTCTATGTAATTATATAGTAAATATATCAATATATTCATATAAAGTAGGTATATCCTCAATTTAAATATTAGCTTTATCAACCATAAATATTTTTATCATCTTCCCTATGAATATCATTCATAATAGCTACTATCGGAGGATCTAGATATGGCCTAGATGATGAATTATAACAAATATATATAAGGAATTATAAATATTCTTCATGTATAATAATTTCATTCTCTTTGTAGTAAATTATTACTATATATTTTGTAATTCAGTCTATACAATGGACTATATCAAATTCAACCATAGGAATATTAATAATGTATCTAAATAAGGCACATTTCTGTGTCATAATGGTAACTAACTAACACATCCTTGTTGAGGTAAGATTTCTACTTGGAGTCCTAATGGATAATTCCATTCTTATGGTTGTAGGAAAATATATACTATTTTTTAAAAACAATAATGATATAAAAGAGTGTGAAGATCTATAATAAAATAAATAATTAGATTAACGTGAGTCTATTATTAAATTACCTACATATGCATCATTAAGAACATCAACCACTAATGCAGTTATCACATAATCTTAGTATTATTTACATAGCCTCTTATGTTTTACAATACCTTTATGTTTGGAAAACTAATTTGAATAATACCTCATTTATTTATTGTTAAAGAACTAGATATAACTTGTTTCTTTCATCCAACTATATTTATTTTCCTAGTGAACCTTACCTCCAAACATTTAGCAAACACTCATTCCCCTCATGAATTTTACAAAATGATTCTTTCCATAATTTTCACATGATTGAAATCAATTAATTAAATTCTTCTTCATTGATGTGTACCCTTTTTCTTGATGTTTATCTATCCTATTATTTTATTAATTTTTCCTCAACATATAGGATCAAGAAAATTCATTCATTATTTTTATCCAACTTAATATTATTTCATCATGGAATAAAGATGTTTTGGAATCCAATAACCATATCATGATTGGATAAATACCTTAAAAGAAACAATATATCATATCTTCCTAATATTTAATGTAATATATATATAAATGATCTAGTAATAAAATGTAATCCATATACTATACAACAATTTACTCTACCTTTTTGTTTCATCTATGTAATATCATCTTCATTTTAGTTTATTTATCACGAGTGAAATATTTATACAAGTATGTTACATTAATATCTCCCCATTCCATTTGTTCTATTTCATCTTCCATCGTATTATTCTAGATCTACAAACCCCATTGAACAACATCTATTTTAATAATGTTTAGTACACGTATACAATTTTCCCTTTATCATATCACAATTAGATAAATTTATTTTCAAGGGACTTAATATATATCTCATCTAAAACTACATTTACAGTTCCATCAAAATATGGAGGACTCATTCAGATGAACCAATCCATCATAGGTGTATCATGCTTTGGTACATCATGTTTCTCCATATGTGCATGTTTATTATCCATAACATCTATTAACTGCCCAAATATAGCCATGATCTTCTTGATTCCAAAATCTTTTATATTTTCATTCTCAGAATTGATATCTATAAATTTTCATTATGTTTTAATTTGATTCTCTCTATAATGAATTTTGTATGAAGAATGTCAAACAGTACAATATATCATAAAATTATTAATTTTAAATCATAATATTTTATTAGAAATATGGTATAAATCAGAAAATAAATTGAAAACATATTCATTGTTATTCCCATAACCATAAAAATTGTTTCATAGGTATTATACATAAATCATAAAAATAGAATCCAAATTTTCATAATGTCTAATGATGAAAATGTGAATTAACTAAATAATATCTCAGAGAAGTGCCAAACTATGTTCATAGTAGTGGGCCATTCATTGTACAAAAAACAATTATGGATGGGATATACTTGACCAACTATGTTCATGGTTATTAACCCCACATGAATTTGTGCCAATACCATATCCAATTATGGTAACCAAACAGGGAAGTATTTCTAGGGAAAATCCCATATTCTATACTATACAAAAACATTAATTGTCTTATCCATTAATTAGATATGAATTAAATGATTTCAATTTGGTTATGTTCCTTAATCAAGTTCTTAATTTTTATAATAAACATCCCCTAATAAAAAATTGTAATAACTCTGAATCTAGTTACCCAAAGTCTGTGTCTAAATTATTCAATTGGTATGAGTTAAAAGGGATCTCATCTAGAGGGATTGTTCAATTTAGTTGTCTTGAAGAAATAGATAAAAAATATGATTCCTATTTTACCTTGGAAATAAAACATTAAACATAACAAAATAAAATAATATGCTTCCTTGAAACTCATCCAAATAATATTCTTTATATCCTGGGGAAAGGAAACAAAATAAGGGTTAAATAAAATACTTAGTAAGGGTTATGTATAATTGAAGCAATCAAGAGTAAATAAGGCTTAATCAATATGTTAATATAAATATTTGAAAATGTGTTCCATTTAATCAATAACTTGATAAATAAACACATTCATGGATAAAATCAATATAGTAATCTCATAGATAATAATAATAATAGAATTCTAAATAAAGGGAATACATAATATTGGACTTCAATGTTTCATACATCATGATATATTTTCTAGCAAATCCATGTGTTATTACAATTTAATCGATCATTAGGTATACACCAAAACCAATTTAATTTTGTATACTAAATTTCCTCATGAGACCTATCAATGCATAATGGGGCTATCTATAACTATGATCCATCCAACACAGCATTTACAATGAATTACTAATATAATTAATGATCAATTTAATTTATATATTAAATTCCTTATCAATAAATATATATATATATATATATATATATTGAGTAATGAATCTTGGAAATCAATATTTTCTCATTCGATCAAATTACATTCATATTAAAACACCATATATAGAAAGGGTTCATGGTTTAAAAAATAATCATATCCATGATAAAAATATTATGGTTATTTAATATAAATTTAATTATGAATGAAAATTAATCACAATAGACTAAATGATTCAATAAATACTTAGCAACCTTAACATTGATGAATGATAACACTCAATTCATCAGAAATATAGGTTTCATTATAATATCATGTCATTTGAAAAATTGATGTAAAATATTAAAATAATATTTCATTAATTATTTTAATTTGAATATATATGGAAAACTTTTATAATATGATAAATATTATAAAATATTTATATGGTTGGTAAAATCCATTGAGGTCATATGCATTAACAAAAAAATTAATTTTTAATTTTTTAAAAGGAATTGAAAATAAACTTTAAAAAAACAAAAAATATATTCAAACCCTTTAAAAATATGGATAATGTAAAATGTTTTTTATAAATATTTTTATTAATAAAAATTTAATTTCTTTAAAATAATTTTTAAATATATGGATATGCAAGAAAAATATACTCTATCAAAATAGAAATAAGACTAGATTTTCACTACAAATTTCATTGTGAATTAATAAAAAAATTAATCATCATGAATAAATATATATTCAATTTAAAAACCTAAATATTGTATTATATACACCAAATAAAATAAAGTAAGTGTAAAATACTGAATATGACTCAATGTATTGTATTTTTAGATGATAGCCAATATCTCATACTTACCCTTAGTGGAATGTAATTTATTTTCATATATAATAGTTTTTAACATGTTATTAATTTATAATAGAACCATGTTCATTTTTATAATATCATATGTGATCCACATATATTTTATTATCACCTGTTCATCAACAATATTAAATTATTACCATTTTTTTGGGTGTGAACTACTTTGTTTTCAAATGAATGCCTTGTATCACTAATTCATCATTAATATTTCATTATTACAATTGCTTTTTGTGTTAACTAGTCCATTTTCTCATGCATATATTATAGTGGATGTTATGGATATTTTTTGTAGGAAATATTTTCACCATATATAGAATTATATTAATGATTTAAATATCATATTTATTCATCAAATTTATTTTAAAATCATTCTGAAAGGTGTACATGTAAAATGAATCACATCGATTATTTGAGATAGTAATTCATAAATATGGATTAGAGATGGTGTAATTTTTAAATGGTGGAAATGGTAAATAATTTGATATATTAAATTTAAAAAAAAATATATTATATATTAATTTTCATATATATTCATTGGTTATCATTATAGCTACCCATGTGAGTCAGTGATGGAAATCAAATTACATTGGTTCGTGAGGGGGTAGTTCTCCATACGCACAAGCGATTATTTAGTTTTCTATATGATTATGGTGGTGAATGATATAGATTATTTCATAAATATAATTATATCTCATTATATGGTAGATACTACTGTTATTATATAGTAATTTTTAGGACATTACAGAAGTTGTAAAATAAAAACTTAATAAGAAATATTTGTGTTAAGATAATTACATTTTATTAGAGAATCTTCAATTGGATAACATTTTAAAGACCATGAGGGAAGTTCTTTTTAGAATATAAACACCTCATGAACATAGATACTGATGTTTAATATATATTTCTCATGGTTTGGTTGAACTAGGAGGCTCTACATGGTGTATTGAAGAGTGGACAGGTGGTGCCTTTTATTGTGAGTGAAAAGACAATCATAGAATTTGTAAAGAGAATTAAATATAATGAATTCATTTTAATGTGAAAATATAACAGTTGGGACATAATTTTAAAAATAATATAGGATATATTTAAAATAATTTCATCCAATAATACCTATATAGCTTTATTTTTTTAATTTTAGACCTTATCATTTTGTTTCACCCCTTCGTTGAACAATTATAGCCTTAACTGTAGTACATACATTTTCAATTTTAAATAACTAATTATTTTCATTAAAAGGTGTGAGATTTTTTTCTAAATGGTCATGGAATGAAAGTTTTGACCATTTTTAATCATACTTTCTCTATGATTGAATTTTTACGATCTTTAAAAAAATTTGCAAAATATCATTTTCCAAAAAATATAATAATTTAAATTTTAACAGTAATCATTTAAATTGGATTCAAAAAATTTTATTAAAATATGTAATTAAAATATATACATTTAACATGTTTCTCGTATTTCATTCCTATATATAAAATCCATCGGTTACAATAACTCACCCAATAATATTACTTTTAGTTCTTTGAAAAGTATTTATATTATTTCTCTATTAATTTAATAAATATTATGCCGGTTTTATATATCCATTTAAGGTAAAAAATTAAAAACAAAACGAAATAATAAATTATAACAAATTATATGTCAAATAAAAATTTATGACCAAGTACATTTTTTTACCCTGATCACAAGATATTATTGATATTGTATATAAGAGGGAGAGTTTTTGACATTATATTTACATAAAAAATATAAATGTTATAATCAATGGATTGTTGAAATAAATTTATAATTTCTTAATATTTAATAGTAATGGTAGAGTTAAAATAATCCAATTAGATAAATAAAAGTGTTAGGTAGAGTTTTAGGCCTTATCACATTATTTTTTAATTTAATATCTCTATTTAACATTATTCATGTGACAAATATTTACTACAGTTACTATTTATAATGCATGGAAAAAAGGGACCCATTTAAAAATTTAAAACCTCATAGTTCCCATTTTTCAACTTCAATAGGTTGAATAAATTAATTTTAACACAAATATGAAAAATGAAATGAAGAACACTTTTTTCGAAATATACATTTTCAATAATAAAAATTACATATATCAAAATCATAAAAAATATTGATTAAAATTATATTATTATAATTGAAATGGATAATATTTCACATTAAGGTCAAACAAAAATATAATGGGAAATTTAATCAACTTGTTTTTATGAAAATAAATAGTAGTATTTAAATAATTAGTATTTTATTTCTATTCACTAGAAAATCAATTATTTCATAAAAATATAAGAATTCCACCCTATGTTAATTTTGATATTCTTATTTCATAAATGAAATTTTTATATATATAAATAAATTTATAAAATTTAGAATATAGGATTTATTCATATTTTTGAATAAAATAATGGGTATTGTGCAATTATTTCCTTAAAAAAATATTATTATTATTAGAGATTGGGAATCACGTCGACAATGAAACGCACCCCAAGAATCCATCTAGTAAATAATATTTTCAGTATCAAGAAAACCTATGGTACTATAATAAATTCAGAGTAACTTCCCATTAACACATTGATGAAATTATCAATAAAGGACTCTGTTTTCATTCGTTTACACAAAACATTGCAATCATTCTCTATAATACCACATGTTAGGATACTGAGTTTCATACTTCTGATAATTCTATCAAAAGAATCCACACCACCATAGAATGAACAACTATGGAACATACATATCATGTATTCTCTAATGACTCCAGCTTTTGATACAAGGAATTCCAAAAATCCTAGAAACCATACAAAGTAATCTCACAGTTTGGCTCAAGTTATCATCTATTTCTACTTATATGCAACAATAAACACATGAAAACCACATAAACATGTAATTATATACCCAAGAACAATAAAAAATAAAGATTAAACTTTTTTAAATTTTTTCCCAATACCTACAGGAAAATGATCATAATTCTTTGAAATCAAGGGGATTCTTGAGTTATAAGGAGTGTTTTACTACCCCACACCCAAATCAAACTATCATAAGAAGTCCCACCAAAATGTTCATCCATTTCATACTTCGATACTCACCTTATGATAATAATCCTCTATGATCCTCATCATCTTCCTTTTGATCTTGCATCTTAGGAACTTTTGGGTGCCCAGGTTGTGTTCCCCCAAGGTAGATCCACCTCATACTTTGTTAGGCCCCATCAGGACTTTCCATTCATACTCAAGATAGGATATATAAGGTAATTCTAGTATAGAGACACCACTATTCTCCCATTTAGCAACACCACCAAAACATGTTTGTATCTAACCAGTAACATAAGAGACTTTGGATTTCATATATCAATCAACACATTAAATTTTATCACCCATTGAATAGTGAATTACCCCATTCGAACTTCTTACCGATGATTCTTCCAAATAAATCCATCCCCAAACCAATAAGTATTTCTTCATGTGCTTCATCTTTAGTGTATTATTTTCATATTAACTAATTCAGCAAACTTTACTAAAAATCAAATTGAATGTTCATTTGGTATTCATAAGTTTCTAATTTTTTTTAAACCACTAAATTCCTCTAGAATATGAGAAACTATATTCATTATCATTGTGAATATTCCCCATTCAGTACTTATATTCCATTATGAACCTTCTTCTATACTTCTTCCACCCATAATTCTTGAACTAAACCTGATATATGATGCTCATTCAAGGAAACTCACATTCACCCATGATAAATCTAGTGACCTTCATTGTTTATATTCATCCAATTATGGTTCATTAATTAGACTCATTCTAGACATACCATGATGCTATTTTAATGTATCCATCAAGGTTACCAAGTATTAATTTTGAATTATGTCCTTCTGGTATCTTCTCTTATAGATTACTTCATTATGAAATTCCCATCACATTACCTATAAAATATTTCCGACCCCAAAACTAACAACAATTCATAGGGGTTCCATAATATAATAACATGATAGGAATCTTGTTATGATTTTATAGATACCATCCTTCGAAATACCTCTCTTACATCTTAGCTTCATCCCCCTTCCATGCCTCACTATTCTGGAAAATCTTTTTCAGATCTATCGAAATTGAATCACCCCTACCAATGATCACCCATGGTGGGCTTCTAATACTAATATTCCCCTATCGATAACATCTTAAAAAGATATATTTCCAAACATAAATACCAAAATTACATGACAAGGATGAAGTCCTATGTTAATTAAAACATCCTTCAAAGAATCAGTTTTGACTATCCCATGAGGGAAGGAAATGATATATGGGAAAGGATTTGCAAAATACTTCACTATCTACTAACCTAGATATAGGATCATGAAGTTAATGGGTTTACCCACTTAAATTTCCCATGGATAAATATTTTTAGTAAATCTTATTTTGAAAAATTCCTTAAAATAGTCCTTATGTATCTATGAAGAAATTATGGTCAACAACAATATTTAGATAAGTTCAAAAATAATTTGACAATGTCCTTATTTCTTGATGAATAAAGAGATTCTAAAGAAATAAGGATTCAAAAAATATCATTTTTCCACTCTATTTAATCAAAATTAACTCATTCACCTAGGAAATAATGTGATAAATAATTTAGAATGACATGGATGGGTTCTGAATACATGGATGATTCCATCTCTTCCACTTAATCCCCATTATATGTAATGTGTACACATGAGTAAACCATTCCTAAAATATGTTAGGAGATACGTCAATGTTTTTTCTAAGGAATATACTTCCCAGTTTTCATTAGGGACTCTCTAGATGCATTAACTAAATAGTATGAAATAATAACTCTATCAGTTTATGTTTCTAAAACTAAACCATCTAATTTAACAATAAACCCAGATAAATTCAAAAACATAGATGATCCATAGAAAAAATATATAAATAATTCTTTTATAAAACATTAATTCTTTTAAAGAAATAAAATATTTTAAATTGTTTTATCATGATTGTAATTTTCAAGGAAATCATATATTAAAAATAAATTACCAATTTAATCTTAAACCCATTCAACTTTTACTGACATTAAAAAACAATGTTAATATGATAATTAACCAAATAAATTATTTTCCAAAAAACCCCAGAGACCTCATAGAATACTCGTTTAGATTAAATTATTTCAAAAAACTTTTCTATGAATCCATGCAATTACTCACTAAAAACAAGGATAATAAAAATACAACACAACCATATAACACATCATAGAGTGATCTTATTAGTAATCAATAAAAATACACTAGATTCATCCAAAAAATGATGGGAACCATAATATTCCAATTGAGATAAAATAAAATAGCTATAAAAATAATTACAAAGGCATATAGAGTTGTGCATGGTTCGTCCCCAAGTTTTGGAAGGCCTTTTTCAATATTATGTTATCCTATACAAAAATATGGTATCCTTGGACATGGGATCAACATTATTTTCCAAACCATTTGATCTATCCATGTAACATTAATCCTCTTTTAATTTTTACCTCATTGATAATAATAATATCAAAAAACCCATAAGGGTTCAAAAACTATAAAAAATACAAAATGAAATCCAACTCAAATTGGAAGCCCGAAATGACAAAAGAAACTAATGATTCCCTATAAAATGTGGTAATCAGAAACATACCTATGATATACCTATTATGTCTCAAAATAATCATAATATCTATGAAACCATAATGCACCTAAATGTCATACGGGAATTGATATCATTTTAACACAAACCAATCATTACCTCCCATGAATTGGGAATCCAAATTGGTCCATGGAAAGGAATTAGGTATATTATAGATCTCCCCATGATAGTTAGAAGCCCTAGGATATCAAAACATAACCACTTATGAATGATTTATCCATTATAAATAATTAATATTGTAATTTTTTGGGCTTACAAGTCAAATATTTGGGCCTTCTGGTCACAATGCCTTCGGTCCAACATAGGCATTCAGGCCATAGGTCCTTCAGGCCACCCTAGGCCTTCAAGGGACATGACATTAAAAACATGATGTAGTCAAGGTTATACCACATAGTATCAGACCATAGAAGTGTAATCAAAGTATATATTATCCACTAGAGTAGATCTAAGTGAATTTGAAATGATTAAAGGGTATGGAAATCACCTTCAGTACTATAAACCATGCATCTCTACATCTGGAAATCATATCCCAATATCGTTGTCTGGTGGGGATAAAGGTTCCATAAATTAAGTATATTATGGGGTGGTTAGTTTTAATATATTCATGCCTATGGTCTTTCATGTCATATATTGGGTCTTCTACCTCTTTGATTTCATATCATTTATGGGTTCCCCCTCATCCTCTTAAAAAGTGAGGGATTGTCTTAAAAATAAATAACAATTCCAAAGGATTTTAGTCTGGGATAACCACTACCAATGAACAACATACCCTTAATAAATAAATGAAATTGGATTAATTAAGCTTCCAAGGATGATACATAAATACCAAAAACTGGACCCATGGATAAACCAACCAAACACATATGACCCCTTAGTTACTCCAAATAAATTACCACCAACTATCAAACTATCTTGAACACTTAAAAAGTAAGGGATCACTACAAATGGAAATAAAATGAAATAATGAGATATGCATACAAATATTGTATATATAGGGTGTGGGTAAAATCTATCAAATTAGGGAACCACTGATGAGATTTTTCAATTCCTTTCAAAATACATACAATTTATTCTAGTTTTAAATACATTATGAAATTAGTTTTTATATGAAGGCGTGATGAAAATATGACACCATAAAAAATTTTATGATATCAACCACTTAAAAATATCAATTTAAAATCATCACTTACCTTTGAAAACACTCACTTTTTAAACCAAAATAAAAATACCCTTTTCAATAACTTTTAAATATATAAGTAAAAATGGAAGGATAAGAAAATCAAACACCATGTATCCACATCAGTAATATAATGTACATAACGAAATTGAACAATAATTCATATAACCATAGATCTAATAGGACAAGGGAACATAAGAAATGAGATTTCCCTATTTGAATCACTTAATATGATTAGAATCCAACTACATTTTAAGGTTAGAGGGTCCCTAATATAACTATATAATATACAGTATTAAAAAGTGTCATATTATGTCAAAAACTAATACAATCCACCTGATTCAAATCGCATCATCTTTCTAAGGAGGGTGCCCCTGTCATGGATCTAGTCACACTATGAGGTAGTAGATAGTGTGTGTCTTTATCTAGTGTAGCCTAAGTCTAGACCATACTACTATTTAATAGGGTTACCATGAATGAAATCAATAAGATGTTAGAAATATTGAATGATAAAATCATTACAAAGATCAATAATATAACATAATAATTAAGTCATCATCTCATCTCCAACACCCTCACCAGAAACATGCCCTTTCACATTGTTAATATCACAAACATAAATTATAATGAAGAATAAGAGGCATATTCAAGGGTTTTAAATTCACCATGAAAACTATTTTATTAATATATAAAATTGGAATTTTCAAAATCTGACTAATGATTCTATGAAATCTTCCATCTTTTTTAATCAACATTAAATGTATTTTTGAAACCAACCTATACCAGCCACTTTTTATATGATACAAATAAACATTTACTTAAAAATCTATTTTATTAATCTATAAATTTAAATCCTTTTAAAAAAATAATGTAAAAAACACATTTTTTCCATTTAATGACCAAAATAGGATCAAATACCTTTAATATTTGAAATCATTTTTAAACAAGAATCTAATGAATTTTCAAAAAAAACTTAATACTCATAAAAACACTTTAGAAATTGGAAACCCATTTAAAATCCTTTGTGACTGGTAAATAATTTCTTGAAACATTTATGGAATTAATTATAATTATCAAATATTAATATAATTTAATATCCAAGGTATTAAAAATGAAAATTCCTCAAATTACATGTCAAATAAATGATGTCAATAAAAACACATACATCATATCAATCTTAAATAAATTTCTATGTGGTAAAAATTCACTATTTTTATAGAGAGAGTTAATGCAAGTAAGAATGATCCATATGTGATCCATAGTAATTAAAAAAACCTTAGCTAAACCTATAAAAACCCCTGTATTCAACCTCAACAGAATTAGGTTTTGTTGAATAAAACAAAAATTGATCAGAAAGGAAGAGTGATGAAGTAGAAAAGGAACTCATGAAAAATAAGGTATTTATCTTGGTAAATCACCATAAATTGAAGGATCAATGGATCTAAATCAAATAATGAGGGAGGTGGATATCACTAGGTTGTGTGCCACTCCATATTAAGGAAAAATTTAGGTTAAATGAGAGGAAACATTTGTTAAAATTAGAAGATATATGAGAGTAATTTCTCCATTATAAAAAACATGGCCAATCAACTCTACAGCATAGCCATGGTTGTTTTGGAAAAAAGGCCTTCATATAAACCCCATTACAGTATAGACTCGATGGCATGTTACTTTTTGGTCCTCTCCAATAATGCACCATGATACGACCCTAAGGGGTAAGACATGGTTATCTTTTATTGGGAAGAGACTAGAACCCTAAGGCCCTAAATTATGGAGTGACATGCTCTCACATGATGAAAGACAACATCCCTAGGTGGAACTATGGTTCTTCCATTTGAGACATTTCCTAGGAATATCCCAAGTGTTTGGGTATCATTTCCCCTTTCCAAACACCACAATAGTACAGCCACTACCAGTTAACTATGTAAAATTTTTAATTAAAAAATTTACAAAGGCAAAGAGTGGCTATAATGTGACCTCCCATGGTTATGGTAGAGCTAGCTTCATCCAAGACTATATCTATGGAACCACGTGAAACACCAAAAAATTATATGTAACCGAAAACATTAAAATAATCCGAAAAATAAATAGTTAGCCAAAACAATAACATGACGGTATTCCAAAAGTTAACCTAATTGCATATTTTTTGAACGAATTATAATATGAAAACATAAAAATAATGTTACACTATAGCTATTCCTAAGTAAAAACACTTTTTAATGTGTTTTCATAGATATATTCATCAATACAATTGACATATTATTTCAACTGTTACATGTTAACCTTCATTGTTGGACACAATTAATAATGACTTTGTCATAATTACTAATTATATTTAACGAAGAATATATAATTATTACAAAGGTACCTAATGATAATTGTTAATAGTCATTTATTTTAAATATGTAGTAATTAAAAATTAATTAATTAATTATCAAAAAATAGTCATTAATAATTATAATTTCATTTATAATAAATATTAAATAAAATTGACAAATATAAATTGATAAAATTATTAAATAACATATAATTAATAATTATAAAAAATAAATAATTATTAAATAATATTATATCGGAACTAACCAAAATAGTAAAGATGCCTCATAATCTTACTTGATTCCATGGATAAAAATTTGGTGGAAGTGTATTTTCAATGTTACGATATAATTATTTTATAGTTTTGGGTATTGATGAAATTAATATAGTGGAGTGTTATAAATGAAATAATATTTTTTTGAATTTGGATTTCAGTTCATGGTTTGGGCCTCAAATCAAATGGGCCTCTAGGCCATGAAAGTAGTGTGGTTTGACTAAGCTAAAAAATCCTTAGGATAATAGATCTTGGGTGGTAATTATCACCTAGGGGAGATAACCATGTGAAAACCTAGAGAGACAAGGTGAACACACAACTATATTTAGGAAATTCGTACCCTTATGTGATATAAGGGATAACCAACCACATCGTTGGGTGGTGATATAGGAACAAATATCAAATAGGTGTTGAGGAGTGGTTTCTTCTATGTACTCGCTAAAATGAAAATTTAAGGCCTCTATGCCTTTAGAATTTCTTACCGTATAATCTAGGAATCCAATCCATGTAAAGGATCCTTCTAAAACTAGATAAAACTGGATTATCGAATAAGTAAAAATACAATGGAATTTCACCCTAGGAGGATAATAGTAAGAAATTACTAATTACTGATTAATACTTAATACTTAATAATATTTTATAATTGAGAATTGAAAAATAAAAACTAATAATTAATTTATTTTTTTAATATTTTGGAACTAGTATTTATAAATAAATAATAAATAATTTCTAATAATAATTTTTTAACATATTTTGGCACCAAAATATGGAAAGGAAAGAAGGGGCGAAAAAGAATCCCCACATGCTGTCTCGCGAAGCTCTGACGCGAAGCTCCCCGAGCATCACGGCCCCAAGAAGCACAGAAGGCAGTAATGCTCCACGAACAGCCTGACGTTCATGAGCCCGCCGTGAATCCCCTGAGGTGGTAACTCTCCACAAAAAGCCTGACGTTCGCAAACCATCCGTGGAGAACAGGTGGCAGTAATGCTCCATGAACGGCCTGACGTTCGCGATCCCGCCGCGAAGCACCCACCGCCCCTTCGCGCCGTGTGAGTTCTGCTTCACGGTGCCCCTTGCCTAAAAATACTAGGTTCCCCCTGAGTCCAGAAGATGGACAATCCGACCTTTCGGCTTCTCAACTCCCGAATCGCGAAGCACCCATCGCCCAGGGAATCATGAGCTCTGTGAGGTATTTTTACTTCGCCAGATGCCTTTTCCTGGTCTCGTTTTGAGCCCCTCTTCCGAGGGGGATTCCCTTCATGTAGCCCAGGTAATTCACGAAGGAGGGGGATCCCCAATGGAACTCGGGCAGTTGCGGAGCGTTTATACTTCGCGAAACACCCATCATGTACTAGTGATACCCATGCCAAGGCAAGGTCGCTGCATATTGCAAAGCACATTACTTCGCAGCACCTAGCTTCGCGAGGCACTTCTACTTCACGAGGCACTGCTCCGCGAATACTCTTTCACATCGTGAAACACCCCACATTCACACATCTTCTCCATGCTAAGTCCAAGGCACTTAAATTCACGAAGCACACTCCTTTTCTTGGAAATTCCTCTTCCCGTGCGACCCTCCAGGTTTGCACGATGTGATTTCAAAGTCCCATAGACAACACCACTCATAGCATTTCTTTGCCTAATGCTTCTTCGCATAGGCACGCTAACGGATATCACTTTTTCACATAGCCATGCTAATGTGGACCCCTCGATGGTTCGCTCTATGACCCCCCTTGACCATAGCCTTACTGGTACCTTCCCTCCCCCAAGAAGCAGACGGTGCCGGTCATGTATGTCCTAGGGGTGCAGAGTAAACCCACCTCGTCAGAGCTGCAGGACGTTAAACTGCAAAGAACCTCGTCCTCAACACATGATGTTAAACTATGGCCCGACCCCGTGCCTCGCACGTAGGGTCCTTCTAGCTTGGACATTCTTTACGCCACTCGCCTCCATGGGAATGGAATCACCCCCCCCCCCCCCACACACACACACAAGGGATGATATCCTCCTTATCTTAGTGGCTTATGTCCACCGGAGATAGGCAACCACCTTACTGTAAGCCCCTAGCCCCTCTTGCGGAAGGTAGCACCCATGCGCCTCCGTACTTCCCCACTGCCAAGGTCAGTGGAGGGCGCGATAGGGAACAAAGCACCTCCCATCATTGGTCCCAATTCCCTCTCTCGCTGCGCTTTTCCACACTTCGGTCCTCCATACTGGAGTATGTCCTGACATAATGGGCTGCCTAACGCATAATCCCCTCATCGCTTCTCATGAACGCACCCTTCACGACGTGATCGTCAGGTCCTTACTGTCTCTTGTTTCTCACACCGAGCATGACTCACATGGGCTTAGAGTGAGCATCAGCCATGGAAATTCCCTTGTCCAGCATGGCGTTAAACTGTATGCCCTCGTCTATCATGCCGTTAAACTGTATGCCCTCATCCAACATGAAATTAAACTATATGCCCTCGTCCAGCATGACGTTAAACTGTATGCCCTCGTCCAGCAAGACATTAAACTGTATGCCCTTGTCCCGCATGACATTAAACTGCTCACCCAGTTGAACTAAGAGGTCTTTGATCCATTTCATGGCATGGTACGTAGGAAACCTCCATGAGGATCATGCCCAATCTTCATTTCATCACATCGAGTTCTACCATCGTCCAGTATGGCGTTAAACTGCATTCCTGTTCGACGGAAAGCCGTTGTGACCAACCCGAACTACGTGGACTTTGATCCATGTGAAGGCATGGCATATAGGAAGCCTCCCTGAGGTTCAATCCCATCTCCCATCGGACCAAGGTCCCTTCCTCACGTCGGTTCGCCGACACCCACCATCCCAAACTATGGGGAGTTTGATCCGTGTCAAGGCATGGTACGTAGGAAGCCTCATGAGGTTCAAGCCCACCACTGGTGGACCCCCGAGTCTACTTTCACATCGATTCGCCGACGAAGCCCTTTGAACTACGAGGTATTTGATCTGTGTCACGGCATGGTACGTAGGAAGCCTCCTAGAGGTTCAAGCCCACCATCTGTTGGTCACTCCGACCTTCTTCACGTCGGTTCATCAACAACGGGGCAGCCTAGTCTGTAAGCCCCACATCATCTGGACCAAGGTCCTTTCTCTCGTCGATTCACTGACACACCCTTCTGAACAACATGGACTTTGATCCGTGTCAAGGCAAGGTACGTAGGAAGCCTCCATAAGGTTCAATCCCATCACTCGGTCATCCCGACCTCACTCACGTCGGTTCACCCCCATCCCGCATGACGTTAAACTATATTCCACATTCTATCCAAACTATAGGGACTTGGATCCATGTCAATGCATGGTATTTAGGAAGCCTTCATGAGGTTCAATCCCACCACCAGTGGACCCCCGGGTTCACCTTCACATCGGCTCACTGACGATTCCCATCGGACCATGGTCCACATTCACGTCGATCCTCTACCGCACCCACCCGAACTACAAGGACTTTGATTCCCTACCATGGGGATACGTAGGAGGTCTCTTCAATGCTCCAGCCCAACTTTACTATTGCCCTTACGATGGTTCTGTTTCATTCCACCTCCACCTCATTCATCCATCTATCATCCATCATGATTCTCACCCGAGCCGCCATATCCTAGCAAGATCATTCCATTCCGCTCTTCTTCACTGCATTCGAGAAGCCACCCACGGGTTGGGCCCGATATCAGCATCCCTTCAAGGGATATTTCTCAATCTGATCCATTCCAGTCAATGCTCTGATCGGGATGATCCGTCTCCGCTGGACGTTAAACCTACGGCATACCCTGTGTTAAACAAAGGAAGCCAGGGAAAACCTCAGATATATGCTTACGGCATATAAATTGCATGTGCTTGATGTGGTATGCCTTGGGCTTCCATGCCTTTGAGAAGCCCTATGACAAGGGACCAATGATAGACACACCATTTCCCCAGTGTTCAGACACACTACTGATGCCTCAACGTGACTACTCCCCCGACTGAAGGATGCTGCCCTGACCGGACCCTTTGGAATGTCCTGATAGAAGCAGTGTAATTAACCGGCGTCCATGGAAACATGGCACTAGGAAGAGTTTCATAAGCAATGTATTAAATCTGTGAGGGAGACCCGAACTAGGTGACGAGTTCCGAGGAGGAATCCATGGAAGGAAGAACCGACATCCCATTATCCTGTTTCGATTAAGGAGCAGACGCCCCTGAACAAGTAGCGAATGTCGCCCGCCTTTAGAAAGTGAGAATGCGGGGCCACAGCAGTGTGTCTTCCGCAGATGGATGCACGCACCCCGGTGAAAGCGTCGGAAACAGAAATGGTGAACCTGACGTGAAATTCTTCTCTTCAATGTGGATATTAGTATCGTTCGAGACACCAGTAGATTGAAGTGTCACCGGATCTAGATATCTGGTGCCGGGTCCCACCAAGCAAATGGCAGTCCTGGTGTGAAACTCACCGGATGTTGGGGTAGTAGTGTTTGGGGCATTCCATTCGGCAACATGTTGTCATGGATCCCTCTTAACAACATGGAGAAGTGAATGACTTGGGGGAACTATTTGTCAATACTTTTCCTCACAGTGTTGATGAGTTGATCTCTCCATTTCCCAGGAATCAGGTTTCTGTTGTGGAGACATGATAACCGCCCACTCGCCTATGCAGGGGCGGGGGAATACCGGCACAGACGCCCAACATGGCTCCGCTGTAGCCATGATGGCCTCTACATCTGTGAATACAGGGTGCCCACGTCCCCTCTTCCCATCAGAGATCATCCAGCGAAGGGTAATTAACAACCTTGTGCGCAGGTATGAGGAAGAAGGGGTCATCCCAACTTGGGATATGGCCTGCTAGGACCAAGAAGCATCCAGGCCCCACCGTCAACACCTCCCTCAAAGGCCGTGAAGGGATCCCCTACTCCCCACCCCAATGTTCAATCATTTCTGGAGCCTGTCCCCAGAACGCCTTGACGACTCCTCGCCTTACGCTGACGAGGCGGGTGATGTCCGGATCGTCCCACTCAGAGTCCCAATCCAAGGGCTCCAGGTAAGGACCCCCACTCGGCCAATCTAGCACCACTATATGGCTTCGTAAGAAGAGCAGGTAGGCTATGCCCTTGAAACACCTGCGCCAGCTAATCTAGCCTGGCGTCAGCATCGGGCCCGAGCTGAGGATGCTCGTCAAGGTGCATCGACGTCAACAGCTACTGTGGCACGAGCCACCACCGACATGCATCATGGAGTCCCTAAATACACTGAGCAGGGGCACTCCTTCACCCGACCAGGATCGAGGCCTCAGCCGCCCCATGGGCAGGCTGGGTTGAATATGGGGGTCACAGGCCCGAGAGATGATTGTAGAGAACCAATCCGCGACAACGTCACTCCATATGGAGGTCCTCTCCATACCACCATTCCACAGATCATGGGCCTTCCCACTCTGATGCTTGTCACGGAGGTATGCCTTGGGCTTCCCCCATACCGAAGTAAGACCTTCCTCGCGGCAGTGAAGCTCGGCGCGGAAACCTCTCCTGCGCCCACCATACAGTGTATGGAGTCCCTCCTCCTACTCCTGACCATCGATATGAAGGAAATGTCTGTCCGGTCCATCTCCAACATGGGGGTCCTCCCTACATTCTCTATGCAACAGGCAATGGTCCTCCTCGCCCCAGCAACTCGAGGAGTGATGGTCAGTCTTCTTCCGCCCTCATCGACCATGGAGGTCCTCCCCATGCTCCTACTGATTCCAACATAGGCTCTTCCCACATGGGTTTTGTCCATGGATGTCCTCCCCATGTACCCTTCGACATTTTCCCTAGTTCCCCTCACACCTTGGCTATCTCGAGTAGGGTCCCTCTTTACCACGACGCCAGTTCTGCCCTGAGACTACATGTTGAGAATCAACCTTGTCCTGAAGAGCCACCCAGGGGTAGGAGAGCGGGTCGTCGCCACCACAAGAAGAGTCTTGGGGGGCCAGGGTGGAGATCAAACCAGCCCGTTTCTCTGATTCTGAAGTGAAATGCGACTCAGCGATGGAACCTTCTCCCCGCTCCTCTGCATCAAGGACGGGGGCAGGGACCAGGCGAGTCAGTCTCATTCTCCCAGAATGTGAGTTCCACCAGATTCCCTCCTCTCTCTTCAAATACATCCAGGAGGAAGAAATTGTGGAAATTCTTCAGGTCCTGACCATGAAATCACCACCGTCGTCACCAGAAGCACCCTCTACATCTACCAGAGATCACAGAGAGCTATTTTGGGGACCAACGGTGGCAGACCAACGACATGACCTATTGCTGGCAACCGCAACTCCCGTGTCATAATCTATGGCTATTAGTCCATCGTATCGCGATATCATGGTCAGGTCACCTCACTCTTCAGAGGATGGCCCGGAGTTTGGCGGCTAGTCAGCTAATTCGCAATATTCTCCACCGCCAAGTTTACTGTCCTAGTGGTCCACCTCGGTACCTCTACCGGTCCCTCAGCCACCTCCGGTTGACGAGTGGAGCGATATGAGGCCAGGCCCCGAGTCCGAGCCCAGAAGCTTCTAGAACATTCTCACAGCGGATCACATCCCAGAGATGTTTTGGCCGACAACGGTGCCAAACTTTTGCGCACTAGAGTCCCTTACCCTAGAGCAAGTGGGGTTCTTCCACCGAACCATATGGGAGACACACTTCTGCCTTCATTATGAGCGGGAGATGTACCCCAAGAGTTGAGAGGACCTTATAGAAATAGGCGATCAATGTCGCCTGATCGATTTGGCCGCACTCCCTATGGCCCAGCGCCCTGAGTCACCATGTCGTCAGATCACCCTTCAACGGAAATGCGTTCAGAGATTCAAGGTACCATGCAGAGTCATCATGGAAGCTACCCCCCATGTGCAAGTTCATGGCTGGAGACACTATGCCGCCCTCCTATTCAGCCTTATCCGGCGGCAGCCCAATTCGTTATGTGAAATTGAGGGCATGCCCTCGAGATGGGTCACGGTCCACATGGATGACGTCATGGACAAGGAAGACGAGCTTGAATTTCTCGATGGAGACATACCCCCTGAGGGGGTACCGCCACTGCCGGACCCGTCAGGGAGGGTTACCCGTCCGTAGAGGAACCTTCTAGGCCTCCCTATACCCATCGAGTCACTGGTACTCAGTCGAAATGTTGGTAAGGGTAAGGAGCACGTCGGAACTATCAAGCACTCCGACCCGTCCACCTCTGTACAGAAGACAGACGACGCTCCCAAAAAGGCCACGTTGCAACGAAAACTTATTGAACAGAAGATGTTGGTTGACGAACTTATGGATGAACATCCTGCAGAACGGCGACCCGAATATGGTATTCCCACGCCGGGAAAACAGGGGCCAGAACAATTTCCCCTAGCAAGATGCCTCTGGACAACCCTTATCATGATGCTTTCGTAGACAGCGCAGAAGCCGGATCCCATGGAAAGAGGGCACAATACGTCTTGCCAAACCCTCTTTAATGACGGGGAAATCTGAGAAATCCAGCTCGAGTTCCCCCAGTCGCCCCACAAGCCATTCCTCCAGTCTCTCCATGAGCTGTTGAAGCCACCTACCATGTCAAAGAACCCGACACCACACTTGTGATTAGGGATCCCCATCAAGACAGGGACCCCACCTAGATGATCTTATAGCGGCACTCATCACCGCCTCAAAGCGTAGAAAATGCAGTAGGTGGAAGTCCCACTAGATGGCAATCCATATCCCACGTGGGTGATTGATATGCCCGCACCCCCGAGATTTGGGAACCCCACTTTCTCAACCTTCAATGGGACAGGGGACCCGCCACAGCACTTAGCCCAGTTTTCTTCCAGGTGTGGCCCCATGTTGGGGACTCCGGCCTAGCAAGAAGACGCTATGCTTAGATGTTTCGTGCAGACATTGGAGGGCCCTGCATTCGTCTAGTACATCCAGCTCCCTATCGGGTCGGTGACCGGTTGGGAGGATATCCGCTGACAGTTCCTATACGAGTTCAGCTCCACCACACGAAAGACCAGCATCACAGACCTCTTCAAGTGCAAGCAAAGGCCTAATGAGCGAGTCGCAAACTTCATCGCCCGATGGAAAGGACATACATATTCCCTCGACATGCCACTGAATCAGGAGAAATTAATGACAATGTGTGTAGGTAACATTAAAACAGAGCTGGTACCTTCCCTGATCACCCAGAACTACCCTGGAGGGTTTCGGTATTTCTCAGATAAGGCTCAGTGCCTTGAGGAGGCTCTGCAACAGGCTAGTCAGGCATGTTCGCTGCCCCCTGTGATCCCAGCCAAGAGGGTTGCCAGAGCTGAACCTGCCACGGTGGCCCAAATAGAAGCCCCTAGGAAGATGGAATTACTGCCAGCGGCACCAGCCCCGCAAACCCGCAGGGGTCCTCCACCTCAAGCACAGGCTTCTGCCCAGTAGTGGCCACCTCAGAATCGACAGGATCCCCCGCGCAATGTGCCACCACCACCTAGGAAAGAAAATAAGGTGCTGCCTCCTTGGTAGGCCCCTCCGACCCCTCGTCAAGTCCAGGCCCCCAGGACCCCCTATCTGGAAAGAAGGCACCAGACTTTTTCGTTCAATGAGAATGAGGTCCCTGGCTATTTCTGAAGTTCTCTAGAGAAAGGGATTGTGCGCCTACCCGAGTGCAGAATGTCGGCGGAGGCAAATCTCGCCGATCACCCCAACTATTGTCCTTATCATCAGATTCTGGTGCACACCCTCAAGTAATGCTATGTGTTTAAATACTGGATTCAAGACCAGTTCAACAACAACAAATTTAGGTTGGGCCCAACACCAACAAAAGTAGCAGGTGTCTTTGTAGGGTCATATATCTGCAGCAACAGCGAAGGAAAGTGTCAGTAGGTTCCCAGCCATGGGTCCAAGAAATATGACGATTGTATGGCTCGAAAATTCATTGCTTGTGCCCATGGTATCATCTGGGCATGCTTGAATCAACCGGAGCCTCCGGAGGAAGTAGCTGGTACCTCTACATCGCCTTCACAACCGACCTCTTCCAAAAGGGGAAAGCAGCGACGACGCCAGAAGAAGCAATGCTCTCCACCACTATCGTCATCATCCCTTGCTCTTGGCGACTTTATGCCCCCTAAATTGGGGATTCCTCTCAGAATCCGCCCGGTGGTGGATGACTCATCAAGCGACATCCAGGGTTACTGTCACAAACCGAATCTGGTCGCCATCAAAATCGGCACCCGACCCGGTCCATGGCAAGACCCGAAGGGTGTTCCTGATCCCCACGGGCTGGAACAAGTGCCTGGGTATCATGAAATGATAATTAGGAACGATTTACCCGAGTTTATAAACATAAAATGACAAAAGAGTCCAATAAAACAAATCTGGATTTTTCAACTAAAACCGTCTTTTAGAAAATTTCAGAACTGAAATACATAAGTTAAAACTATGTTTAAAGACCATTACAATGGTACATAACCAAATAAGGACAGCCCAAGAACCTCCACAAGGAAATAGGCACCGCCCTCAAGCTATCTCCACGACACTGCATCCCAATGGACAACTAAAAACCTGAATCAATGGCATAAATCCTGTACCCAAACCTGTGACATAAAATAAGCAAATCTACTTACACCCAAAGGTGTAAGTAGGGTGTGAGAGAGAGCCCAGTAGGATACCACCACTAATAGATTCCATGTGATAAACATTTAATGGCGAAAAGCATGCAAGTTTTCAAAGACATGAGATGCTAGTTAAAATTTCTAAAAGATGCAACATTAAATAAAAACAGTTTTCAGGTGGGCTAATTTAAAGAATAGAAACATTTAAAATAAATACCATAGCTACTGAATTTTACAGCCTCTCATACCGTATACCAACGGTAAGAACAAAGTATCCAGTGAGCACAATCAATGGGAAATAACCCCTAGGCACTAGCTAGCTGTGGGTCCCAGGTACCTCGTATCTCGGTGAGAGTAACCATCACAAATATCCATTCTCGTGCACGAGCCACTAGTAGGGAACATACCCATAACCTAGTGGTCCCCAATCATCATCATCATAGTTTTGTTAGAGTTGTAAGCGTCAATCTTTCTAAGTGAAACTGAGGCCAAACCCCACGGATTCACTAGCATACTAGTACACGTCCGCCCACCTAGGTACCCAGGTTTTCCCTTTGTGCTCAAACAAGTTCTGCAATCCAAGAAGTATAGTTCTCACATGAAAATATCACTTATACATCACAAATTAACCAAACAGCCACATGTACATCACGCAAGTCAAAAATTCCACTTTTCATTCAAATGCATTTTGAAATCAAACTCACTCCAAATTGCCTACAACACTTTTCACATCTCTTTAACACTTCCACAAATCCATTAAACAATTTTATAAAACCATTACATGATATTCAACTCACATAACAGCCCACACACATATCACACAATACCCTTCTCACCTTCACAATTCATTTTATAAGTAACTCACATGAAATATCACACACCCGTGTTTCGCACACAAAACACAATTTAGTAAAACATTTCAACAATTTATAAAAAACATTATAAAAATGTTTAACATCTCAAATCACCACTTTACCATTCAAAACCCCACATTAGGTGAACACACTCACCCAAACAGTACATATACACCCTTTCCCAACTTTATTTAACCAAATAAAACATTTACAATTCTTATAAAACAAACCCAAGAGGTATAACCATTGTTTGCACACTAAACCCATTTCAAAACCCTTATTTAAAAGCAAAATCATACCAATACCAATCCAAAACAGAATATTTCAGCCCTAAAACAATTATTAAACCACCCCCAAATGTTATAAAAATACATCAAATAATACCACAAAGATACACATGAAAAACACACGTTTTCATAAATCACCTTCAAGAAGTACAACAGGTTTTTACACCTTAAACTCATTAGAAAAACCTACTTTCAAGGCCAACATGAAAATAAGGAATTAACAAAACATAATTGGCACCCCCTTTAAAGACTAATAAATCACTTCCATATGTTATAAACTAAACCCAAACATTACCCCAAGAGTCACACATGAAAAGTACCCAATTTCAAGCTATAATGCAACTAAAAATTAAATGTTTAACCAAATCCATCAAAACTGTTTTCACAGAACATAAAACAGATTATAAACATGCTAAATTAATAATCCATTCAAGCTAACTCATCATAAAATGGCTACACATGGAATCACCTACCCTTTTGAGTCGAAACCCTCAAAACTTGGTGCGAAACCTTAAGCGCACCACCGTTGCACCAAAATGAATATAAATCCAGACCTAAACCACAATAATTTACCCAAAATACACCAAATCATACATTAGGATCGAACCCCAACTTCTGGACCTGAGGAACTTCAAGAAAAAAGAAATAAAACTAAAAGAGGATGGAAGGAACCAAGAAGGAATTCCCTAACTTGAAATATCTTGAAGGAATCGGCACCAATCCACCAAATAATGAATCACCAAGTACCCAAAACTGGTATGGAGGTTTGAAGGATTCGTATTAGGTCATGTGGGGACTGAAATGGGGTAAAAAGGATGAAAAATGAAGGAGTTATGAAAGGATCGATTTACCTCTCCAAATCTGCCCGATTTTTGAAACCCTAATAAGTTCAGTACTAAATAGCGATGAAGAAGATCTCCAAAGAGGTGAGAGAGAGCTTGGGCGCGCAGATGGGTTCAAGGGGCGCATATGAGGCTTTGAAACACCGAAATATATATAAAACTGAATATGTTATTAATTAATCAAATATTATTTTTAAAACTGGAATTGGGCTTTCGGGCAGGCCCAATCCCTTAAATAAAAACCAACATAAACCTTGGTTATGGATTTCAAAAGGCTCCAAATTTTAATTGAGGTGTTAATATATCAGGGGAGGACATTTAGGAGTTGGAATGAGTGAAAAATATTAAAAAATTAAAAAGTTATAAAAGAAATAAAATTTATTTTTTAAAATATGGAATTTGGTTCACGGTTTGACCTAATTCATGAAAACTCACATATTCTCCATAAAACCTTTGGAAACCCCCAAAACAAAGAATTAATGGGAATTAAAATAAAAATACATTTAAAATAATCTACGTATGTGACAATTCTCCCCACCATGAAAACTTTCCGCCCCGGAAAGTCACAGCAAGACCAAAGTAACAACCAAACCCAACTGAGAAATCAAGAGGTACTCCCTTGTCAGGTTTCTCCCCCAAAGGCCAAAACACCTCCAGTGATCAATTAATTAAGGATTACTCTTACAAAAAAAACTTACACCACTTTCCGGAAATAATAAATCACATTCATAATTGATCCCAAAATAAAACTCCTCAAACACTATCCGAACAAGACTCAAGCAATTCACCCAAACGAACAATAACATTGAACAAGGTTATACATACCTTACTTTAACTAATACATTGGGCACTCTCCAGTCCCAAAGTTTACCCAAGGAAGATGTAAGTAGTTAGATATCTCCAAATGATATTACCTGCTTCCCATACAATACCAAGGAAAAACATGATTTACTTGTATGAAGAGACAAAAATGGGCTCCCCACCATAAGAGACAACTTAATTTTTTTTTTGAGACAGAATCAAGACACTAATAGGGGAAGGCCCAAACAGACTCCCTAGTACCAGGGGTATAAATCCATTATAAATTTACAAAATAATATGCATGATACCCATGGTGGGTCTTCCCACCATAAGAACCAACAATCTTAACCGACCGGTGTGGTCCGACACGAAAAGACCCCAAAATTAAGGAGTTGGGACGGTCACACGGTTAGTCTGCACAGTTTGAGAAACTGTGCGATAACTATGTGGATCCTTATATCTGCATGGTTATTTTTTTTGTTCATGGTTAGAACTAACCATGTGAAAACCGTGTGCTCAACTTGTCTATCCAAATTTCCAACCATTCTCTAAAGACTCAATGTAAACCAAAGGGGGAGGGAATAACATTGTGTGATGACATGGGTACAAAACCCTCCACATATTTCCACCGAATGGGAAAAACATAAGAAATATGATGAAACCATAGGTTTAAACTCTTCCTATCTTTCATACTGAGGATAGGACTTTGTACAAGGGTTTAAACGACACTGGGGTTTCCCCTGACTACGCGCCAGCTTCTCTCCGGGACCTATGGCTGGAGCTCAAAATATTGAAGCATCTTCGGCCACGCAGTTTGGCTGTTGAAACCCCTATGTGGAACTTCTTCTTTAGGTGCCACAAACAACTACACCGCATACCCTGATGGGTTCATCAAGGCATAACACACTCTATAACTCACTTTACCAAAACCAGACATTTCACTGAAACAATGGATCAGAATAAGCACACACATCTCACCTTGTTTCTTTGGGTGAGAAACAACAGAAGGGTAGGACACGTATAAACACCATCCTCTAAAATAGAGGATTTGATGTTTTTACCAAGGGATACATACTCCCAACATAACAGAGAACCTAAGAGGATTGTGTGACCTTGACCTTTACATTCAAAAGAGCACACAACATCACAATGCGTCACCGAACATGACCCTTGTGATTGATAGAAACAATACATGGAACATGACTATATTCCAAGTCCCTAAAAACAGACAAGTCCAAAAAGTGGACACAATATCCTATCTGGACCAAAATCTCAAAATTGGTTTTTTAATAATAACTCTTGCTTCAAGGAAACTATGAAGAACCCAGAGGCCCTCTTAGACACCATCATGACACTCATCCACACTAATAAACAAATAACACTTCCACCTTTGATGAATCATGAAAATTAAGAAACCAAGGCCTCTTTCAACATTCCACAAGAACTATCCCACTACAAGAGGATCTACAAATAAACTAAATGAATGGTTGTAAACTCAATCAACAATGATCTATAAAATATTCTTTATATTGATCAACTAGAGGATTTTCGAATGGAGAAACAATACGGGTTGCACTTCAGTTGTTCACTAACCCTAAATGGGGGCGTACCTTATCCAACGGGAGAACCCAAGGACCCAACCAAGATGGTCCATTGGTAAAAAAACCATAAACCAGATCCAAACACATGAAGGTAACCACCATAAATGTGTCCCGAAACATATCTCAGAGGAGACTACTAACCGGTCATTCTACCTAGCTTACCGAACAAACATAATCCCAAAACACAGTTCAAATAGGAGGGGTTATTGGACTAAAAAAACATCCCACAAAAACAACATCTTCAAAGACCCATAATACAAACCATCCCAAAACTATTCATCAAGACATCATGTTTTTTTCTTTAAAACCATTTCTTTGAAAACAAGCGGTTCAGCGGTAAGAGTATCGACCAATGGTACCCCATGGGCCTCACACATGCATGTTTTTGTGCCACACCAGACACCCTCCTCATATCCATCCCGGCACTCATCCAGTCATTCCATCAACCATCCATCATCCCATATAACCCCATGCATGTGGTCACTAATGGAAATACCAAAGGTTAAAACAAAAATTCTTTCCACTTTTCAAAACCAAAACGGTCAACCAACGCATCCTTTTTTTTCATAACCGCTAACCACGAGATCAAAATCCCAACACACATCTTACAAAAATTTTCAGAAAGTCACAACCATTTAGAAAATAACTCACATTCAATATATTCACATCAATTTCAAAACATCTCATCCCATTAAAACACACTCTGATTGTTTAGAAAACTCTATTGGAAACACTTTTCAAAACCAACTTCAATACAGTTTCTGCCTTCAAAAGAGGTGTAATCACACCATTTTCGATTTCAAAATCATTCTGAATATTCAGTTCCAAAATTTCATAAATCATACCATTCCATCGTTATTTTAAAATCATTTCACAGAAACATTACACTTCTTAAAACCAAGTCACATTAAAACCAAAGTTCCAAGATTTCAAAACTAAAGAACACAAGACAATGCGAGAGGAAACTAGTTTCAGTGGGTGACTTGGACATATGGTTGCGGCCATATTCCAATCACCTCACTATCACAGAGAGTGTTCTAGGGAATATCCCCAGCTCCACATGGCTTTCCAGACCCTGTGAGCTCATTGAGACCATTAACCCAACTCTCTTTTCATTTCCCCTAATCATCATCAAACCAAGAAAACCAAAAGACATAGACAAATCCCAACTTCCCCTGGCGACATGAATTCTAAAATGAGGTGTGGTGATCAAGAACACTACCCATAACCAGAATTCCATGTCCCAACAATCATAACTCTATACTATCCTGACTATTTCCCAAATAACATGACTCAAATGGAGCAAACCTCCTCTGATACCATTTTGTCACGAACCGAATCTGGTCGCCTTCAAAATCGACACCCGACCCGGTCCATGGCAATACCTGAAGGGCGTTCCCGATCCCCACGGGCTGGAACAAGTGCCTGGGTATCATGAAATGAAAATTAGGAATGATTTACCCGAGTTTATAAACATAAAACGACAAAAGAGTCCAATAAAACAAATCTGGATTTTTCAACTAAAACCGCCTTTTAAAAAATTTCATAACTGAAATACATAAGTTAAAACTATGTTTAAAGACCATTACAATGGTACATAACCAAATAAGGACAGCCCAAGAACCTCCACAAGGAAATAGGCACCGCCCTCAAGCTATCTCCACGACACTGCATCCCAATGGACAACTAAAAACCTGAATCAATGGCATAAATCCTGTACCCAAACCTGTGACATAAAATAAGCAAATCTACTTACACCCAAAGGTGTAAGTAGGGTGTGAGCGAGATCCCATTAGGATACCACCACTAATAGATTCCATGTGATAAACATTTAATGGCGAAAAGCATGCAAGTTTTCAAGGACATGAGATGCTAGTTAAAATTTCTAAAAGATGCAACATTAAATAAAAACAGTTTTCAGGTGGGCTAATTTAAAGAATAAAAACATTTAAAATAAATACCATAGCTACTGAATTTTCCAGCCTCTCATACTGTATACCAACGGTATGAACAAAGTATCCAGTTAGCACAATCAATGGGAAATAACCCCTAGGCACTAGCTAGCTGTGGGTCCGAGGTACCTCGTATCTCGGTGAGAGTAACCATCACAAATATCCATTCTCGTGCACGAGCCACTAGTAGGGAACATACCCATAACCTAGTGGTCCCCAATCATCATCATCATAGTTTAGTTAGAGTTTTAAGCATCAATATTGCTAAGTGAAACTGAGGCCAAACCCCACGGATTCACTAGCATACTAGTACACGTCCACCCACCTAGGTACCCGGGTTTTCCCTTTGTGCACAAACAAGTTCAGCAATCCAAGAAGTATAGTTCTCACATTAAAATATCACTTATACATCACAAATTAACCAAACAGCCCCATGTACATCACGCAAGTCAAAAATTCCACTTTTCATTCAAATGCATTTTGAAATCAAACTCACTCCAAATTGCCTACAACACTTTTCACATCTCTTTAACACTTCCACAAATCCATTAAACAATTTTATAAAACCATTACAAGATATTCAACTCACATAACAGCCCACACACATGTCACACAATACCCTTCTCACCTTCACAATTCATTTTATAAGTAACTCACATGAAATATCACACACCCGTGTTTCGCACACAAAACACAATTTAGTAAAACATTTCAACAATTTATAAAAAAAAATTATAAAAATGTTTAACATATCAAATCACCACTTTACCATTCAAAAACCCACATTAGGTGAACACACTCACCCAAACAGTACATATACACCCTTTCCCAACTTTATTTAACCAAATAAAACATTAGCAATTCTTATAAAACAAACCCAAGAGGTATAACCATTGTTTGCACACTAAACCCATTTCAAAACCCTTATTTAAAAGCAAAATCATACCAATACCAATCCAAAACAGAATATTTCAGCCCTAAAACAATTATTAAACCACCCCCAAATGTTATAAAAATACATCAAATAATACCACAAAGATACACATGAAAAACACACGTTTTCATAAATCACCTTCAAGAAGTACAACAGGTTTTTACACCATAAACGCATTAAAAAAAACCTACCTTCAAGGCCAACATGACAATAAGGAATTATAAAACCAGAATTGTCACCCCCCTTTAAAGACTAATAAATCACTTCCATATGTTATAAACTAAACCCAAACATTTCCCCAAAAGTCACACATGAAAAGTACCCAATTTCAAGCTATAATGAAACTAAAAATTAAATGTTTCACCAAATCCATCAAAACTGTTTTCACAAAACATAAAACGGATTATAAACATGCTAAATTAATAATCCATGTAAGCTAACTCATCATAAAATGGCTACACATGGAATCACCTACCCTTTTGAGTCGAAACCCTCAAAACTTGGTGCGAAACCTTAAGCACACCACTGTTAAACCAAAATGAATATAAAGCCAGACCTAAACAACAATAATTTACCCAAAAGACACCAAATCATGCATTAGGATCGAACCCCAACTTCTGGACATGAGGAACTTCAAGAAAAAAGAAATAAAACTAAAAGAGGATGGAAGGAACCAAGATGGAATTCCCTTACTTGAAATATCTTGAAGGAATTGGCCCCCATCCACCAAATAATGAATCACCAAGTACCCAAAACTGGTATGGAGGTTTGAAGGATTCGTATTAGGTCATGTGGGGACTTAAATGGGGTAAAAAGGATGAAAAATGAAGGAGTTATGAAAGGATCGATTTACCTCTCCAAATCTGCCCAATTTTTGAAACCCTGATAAGTTCAGTACTAAATAGCGATGAAGAAGATCTCCAAAGAGGTGAGAGAGAGCTTGGGCGCGCGGCTGGGTTCAAGGGGCGCATATGAGGCTTTGAAACACCGAAAAATACTTAAAAATGAATATGTTATTAATTAATAAAATATTATTTTTAAAACTGGAATTGGGCTTTCAGGCAGGCCCAATCCCTTAAATAAAAACCAACATAAACCTTGGTTATAGATTTCAAAAGGCTCCAAATTTTAATTGAGGTGTTAATATATCAGGGGAAGACATTTAGGAGTTTGAATGAGTGAAAAATATTAAAAAATGAAAAAGTTATAAAAGAAATAAAATTTATTTTTTTAAATCTGGAATTTGGTTCACGGTTTGACCTAATTCATGAAAACTCACATATTCTCCATAAAACCTTTGAAAACCCCCAAAACAAAGAATTAATGGAAATTAAAATAAAAATACATTTAAAATAATCTATGTTTGTGACAGTTACAAATCGGTTAACACCGTGGAGTTGGTAAATCCCTATATTACTTCCGATGAGGAAGAATGCCAAGAGAACCTCCACAACATTTCTAGCTGACATCAACGTCAGTGGAATCGCAACCACCCCAGTCGTTGAGGCATGTCAGCGGGCACTTTCAGTCTGGCCGTGCACGCTACTGAAACCAGATAGTAGGCTCAGCGTAGACCTCAGCACGAGCAACACCATCTGACGCCCTCAGCTCTACCTCCACCGCAGTTTGTGCTACTAGATCATGCAGAGTTACCTCGTCCATATCACAGTCAGTCTAGCCCATCTACAGGACATTCTAAGATGTCCGATCCTATCCCAGCGACTGCTCTCCAGGCTTCAACTAGTAGGCAGCGGGATGTACCCAGCACTAGCCAACCGCTGGTTCAACCGGCAGGACCCGCTATGCCTCTAACTGCAGAACGAACTCCTGTAAGCAGAGGATCAATCTTGGCATGAAAGTATGATGTCCTGAAGCACCTGGCTAGAATTCTATCAAGGATTTCTATCCTTGAGGCCCTTCGCCTATTGTCTGAAATGCGTGAGGCACTTGCTGAGGCCCTAAGGATCCCCCTTCAGTTTGAGATAGAGGTAGCAGTTGCAGAAGCCTTCAACACTGAGACAATCGAGAATTCTGAATGCCAAGTAGTTATCACGTTCTCTGGTGAAGATGAGGACCCTCCCATACAGGTGAATATTCGACCACTATACATCACTGTCCACTTCAATGCTGTGGACGTCCACCGCTACATCGTTGACACGGGTTCGGGGATCAACCTAATCCCGACATAGAAACTGCGAAATCTGGGTGTATCTAAAGATGATTTAACTCCCTCCGACCTCAGAATCCAGGGATACAACAGGACCGACCAATCCCCAGTTAGCAAGATCTTCCTGAAGACTCAGTTCGATGGCCTGATTGCGAACACCGAGTTCAGGGTTGTCTCCTAGGACACCACCTACAACGCATTGATGGGTAGTCCATGGCTCTATCTACATGCAACGATCCCTTCATCGTATCACCAATGCCTCAAATACTCCCTCATTGGCCGAGTAGGCGTAATCCAAAAAGATGTGTCTCCTTTCGCCTCTTTTGAAGCCCGCTATCTCGATGCCAATTTTTACAAGAGAAAGGATAAGCAAATCCTAGCAAGTGAGGATGAACCCTCCCCTGTCACAAGTGATCCATGGGCAAGCATGGATGACTTCTACATCCTTCTGATCCACCGATTGGAGGCCATGACCCTGGACATGGGGCTGTGTTTTGGTGTTTTGGGTACGCAAGGATGGTGTGTTACCATGTCCAAGCAACGATGGGAAATCACCTCGTACTCCTACACCAACCAGGCTCAGGTGATCCCAGAGCCTCCTACCCCTCTCCGGTATCGGAATGTCAAGGTTATGACAATGGTAGTATGTCATACGTTTCTCTTCTGTCGGGCTGGAATCAACTGACTCGGGCCGACGCATCACCATTGCTTTAACGTCATCAAACGTGGCAACTTTGGCCGAAGGCCAGATGGGATAGGATCGACTACCTTTATTGTTATGGTCTCAATGGCGAGTGGGTATCCTAATACGATGACCACTGCTACCCAAGCTGGCACCAGCTTACCGTTAGGGTTTGATAGCTCAGAAGTAGATCCCTTTGTGGGAAACCACACCACGGGTGGAGAGGAAGATCTGGAGGATGCTCCCCCCCGCCTTTGAGGAAGGCGTCTCTACCATGGTTGATGAACTAGTACAGGTAAACCTTCGTAGTGAGGAAGATCCAAGACCCACATTGATCAGTGCAGCCATGTCCCCCGAGGAGAAGTAGCGATACGTAGACATTCTAATGCAAAACTATGATGTGTTTTCCTGGAGCTACGACGAGATGCCAGGACTAGATCCCTTGGTAGTCGTTCACCGCCTAGGCCTCCCGTCAAACCACTGAGGGTTTAAGAAGCCTCCCAGAAAGATGTACCCTTCTCACGGTGCTATGGTTGAGGACGAAGTTGACAAGCTTATCAAATCCAACTTCGTCAAGGAAGTCCAGTACCCCAAGTGGCTTGCCAACATTATGCCAGTCAGGAAAAATAATGGGCAGATCAGGGTCAGCATCGACTTCTACGACCTCAATCGCCACTACCCAAAGGATGAATTTCCCCTCTCGGTGAAAGAGTTATTGATTGACACCACGACCAGGTTCCAAGCTCACTCGTTCATGGATGGGTATTCCGGGTACAACTAGATCCGGATAGCCCCCAAGGATGAGAATTCCACCGCCTTCAGGGCTCCCCAAGGTACCTTTTGATACCAGGTTATGCCATTCGGCCTAAAAAATGCAGGTGCCACTTATCTGAGGGCCATGCATCGCATATTCAAGCCAATTCTTGAGATGTTGGTGGAATGCTACATGTATGACCTTGTGGTCAAATCGCTTCAGCTCCAGGACCATATCAAAGATCTTGAGAAAGTGTTCAGTTTCCTCTATTCCCGCCGCCTGAAGATGAACCCGTTGAAGTGTGCCTTCTGGGTTACCTCTGGGAAGTATCATGGCTTTGTTGTTAGATACCGAGGCATTGAAATCGACCCAGAGAAGATCAATGCCACCATCCAAATGCCTCCCTCGAGCAATATTCAGGAACTTCGAGGTCTCCAACGACACTTAGCCAATATACGCCGATTCATCATGAATCTAGCTGGAAAGTGTAAGCCCTTCTCCCAGCTCATGAAGAAGGATGAAACCTACGAATGGGATGTAGAGTGTTGGATCCCATTCGAGGAAATCAAGAAGTACCTTATTCAACCTCTAGTTTTGATGCCACCCATCTCTGGAAAGCTGCTGGTCCTTTACGTGACCATCCTAGAACGGTCCCTCGGCACACCTCTCACCCAGAAGAATAACGAGGGTACGGAGAACAGTCTCTACTATCTCAGTCACATGATTCTTGATACAGAGATCAAATACTCCCCTGTTGAAAAGAGATACCTTGCACTCATTTTTTACATAAATAATTTGGGGCATTACTTGCAGCACCATGAGGTACAATTGGTCTCTCGGGTAGACCCACTGTAGTACATCCTGAACCGCCCCATGTTTACTAGCCAACTAGCACGGTGGGAAGTGATCCTCCAGCAGTTTTACATCAGGTTCATGCCTCATAGGTCCATTAAGGGATAGGTGTTGTCAGACTTTTTAGTTTCTCATCCAACCTCTGCGGATCAGTCCCTGGACCTAGATTTTCCTGATGAGGCGATCCTCTCAGTCGATCATGCCGTCTCATGTTGGAAAATGCACTTCGACGGTGCCTCCCAGAGCCCCACCGGTAGGAGGCTCAATGATCCTAAGCTCAACAGAGTGGGTTTGGGTATTGTCTTCATTACCCTAGTGCAATCCGTCCTTCCATACTCATTCTTGTTGTTTGAATGTTGTACCAACAACGAGGCAGAGTATCAGGCTCTCATCACCGGCCTTGAGTTGGCTCTCGAGATCGATGTGCCCCATCTACATGTGAAAGGAGATTCCGAGCTCATAATCAAATAATTCAATGGAAACAATGTTTTCAGGAAGCCAGAGCATGTACCATTGCTAGAGTGAACCCTCTGTCTGATGGCCCAGTTCTCTTCTCAACCAGAGGTTACCCATGTCCCTCGGTCAGAGAAAGGTCGAGCAGACACCTTGGATGGTTTATCTGCATCGCTTGTAGAACATGAGCAATATTATTTGATTATACATGTGGCACATCGGAGAGTCATTTCCCCCATTACCCAAGAGGACAATGACGTCCTACGGGTAAGTCATCTCACTGCCAGACCTGCTATGTCTGGGATCTCAGGTCCGTCAGAAACAGTGGCTGAGGACGCTCCCGACTGGAGGGAACCTTTTGTCGAGTATCTCCAAAATAGCTGCCTCCCCGACGACTGGGCCGAGCGCAAGCGAATTTGACGTCGCACGCTGCAATTTACCCTCTAGAGTTGTCCCAGTCTTGAGCAGATCCTTTATAAGTGGAGCTTCGATGGCGTCCTCCTTCGTTGCATTCAAGGAGTAGAGATTTCTCAGGTTATGCAAGAGGTTCACGCTGGTTCATGTGGTTCCCATCAAGCTGGGGCAATGTAGTCCCATCAAATCTGGAGGTTGGGGTACTTCTTTCCCTCTATGACCCATGATTGTATCGGGTATGCCAAGAGATGCCACGCGTGCCAAGTTCACGCCAACTTCCGGCATCAGCCGTCGGAACCCATCCACCCCACCAAGTTCCCATAGCCATTTGTAGTGTGGGGACTTGATGTAGTGGGACCGTATCCACCGGCGAAAGCTCACCAATGTAGGTTCATCCTAACTGCTACAGATTTCTTCTCCAAGTGGGCAGAGGCAGTTCCACTCAAAGATGTTAAGGCCCGCTCCATCGTCAGCTTTGTGAGCTCCTACATCATCCACCGGTTTGGGGTCCCTCACGTTTTCCTCACCGATAACGGCACCAAAATCCGAGAGGCCGAGCTGAAGAAGTTGTACGCCAAGTACAACATCTGTTCGAATCATACCTCCCGCTATCACACACGGGAAAACAGATAGATTGAGGTGTTCAACAATACCCTCTCTAACATTCTGCAGAAATTGGTTGGTCAGAACAAGAAAAGTTGGACGGACAATCTCCCCAATGCCCTCTAGGCTTATCGGACAACGACTCGAAACTCTACCCAGATAACCCCATGTTCCCTGGTGTATGGGGCTAAGGCAGTCCTACCCATTGAGATCCAGCTGCCATCATTATGCACTGCAGTCTATGACCACCAGGCGCCAGATGAGGTGGCTGAAATCCATCAAGCTAAATTAGAATCACTGGACGAGAACAAGATTCTTGCCCTGCACAATCTGTAAAGGCATTAGTAAAAGATAGCGAGGGCCTTCAACAAGAAGGTTTGCCTTCGTTCTTTTCTATAGGGTGACCTAGGGTTGGCCCTTCGAGCACCAATGATCCCCTGTTGGAAACTCCCCAAGCTAGAGCCCATATGGGAAGGGCATTATATCATTCAAATGGTTTACCCCAATGGGGCATACTCCATGGTGACCATGGATGGAGAGAACGTAACTCCTCCCACTGATTCCAAGTTCCTAAAGCAGTACTTTGCCTAAGCATCTATGGTCTGACAAGACCTAAAACTATATGGTCTGACACAACCTTAAACTGTATGGTCCGACACGACCTTAAACTGTATGGTCCTTCACGACCTTAAACTACACCGCCGTCCTGCATGATGATAAACAGAAAAATGGTCCGAGCTCTATGACCTTAAACTAAGATCTCCCTCCCACGTCCTCACCACATGACGTTAAACTACATGGCCTTCAAGAACTATGTGTGGCTTGATTCCCATCCTAATGGGATATGTCATAACGCTTGGACACCTCTTCTTGAGCCCATCCCCGAGCTCTTCTCTTCCACTTCCCCCTAGGTATAGTATCCTTGGCAGATCCTTGCATTAAAAGGAGTATTCTTCCTTAGCCCTGCTCATACAAGGATTATAAGGGTTGCACCATGTGCCCACTCCCGTTCTTCTATCCTCCCACATCCTCAACGCATGACGTTAAACCACATGGCCTTCAAAAACTATGTGTGGCTTGATTACCATCTTAATGGGATATGTAGGAATGCCCAAACATTTCGTCTGTCGGCCCAGCCCAAAAGCCAAAATCATTCCCTCGGGTCATGACATATGTCAGGGTGCGCACTTTTGCCCCAACTCACATCGAGCAAAGCCTCGACCCGGCTGCACATCCCCCCTGGAGATGTTCTCCTCTTTCGTGGATGGATACAACTTTGCTTCACCCACTCCTTGACTGGGATTCCATCATCTCTCACACCTAGAGGGACCCCCAAGAACGCCCTGGATACTATGCCCAAGGGCTCTCCTACTGACACGAGCCAACGCCCCCGAGGGTTTCCGAGCTACAAGCCGATATAATTCCCGCGTTGCGAATTTGTTCTGTAGTCGACGCTCATTTGTTGCTCCCATATTAGGTCACCATCAGGACATTGTGTTTCGAACATGGTCGAAAGTGTCCTGGATCTTCGAGTCCACCACAAGATGTCCCAAACATCGAGTGCAGTGATTCGTTCTTCCCCACCCCTAAGTGAAAAACTTCCCTCCGGGTGGTGTCGGCAGTCGGGCCCACGGCCCTGACTCTCTTATAAGGGATGTACGGTGGGGTTAAGGATTACATCTTCATTCACGCCAGGTTAATTTTCATGTTGTGCACATCCCTGGATGAGATAGAGTTATCTCTTTCCTCATCCTCATGTAAGACATTAAACAGCAAACCAGTCAGGCCTTCCTGACCGATGCCTGACCTTAGGCACCTTGACCTTCTTGGGCCCTTCACCCAAAATTTTACCCAACGTGTACGGTGTGGTGTGGGACTATGTCCTCATTCACGCCGGGATCATGTACTATGATGTACGCTTTCCCTCACGAGGCCTAGCCTCAGGCCTCTCGGCCTTTCCGGGCCCATGACCCTTGTCCTCACTAAAAGATATTAAACTGGAAACCAGTGATGCCTTCCAGACCGATACCTGACCTTAGGCCCCTTTCCCTTTTCGGGCCCCTTCACCAAAACTTCTTACCCAGAGTGTATGGTGTGGTACGCGGTTATGCCATCATCTACGTCGATTTGTCCGTCGTACTGTACACTTCCACTTCCTTTTCTTGGGGGTATCATACTCCCTCATCCCATCCTGCATGACGTTAAATTGCATCTAGAGAACTAGGTATGGCTTGATTCCCATAATTATGGGATACGTAGGACCACCCGAATATCTAATCTTCGGGTCTAGCCCCATCTCTTTGGAATCTCTATCCCACCTCTGCTCCTTTGCCTACTCTTCTTCCATTAGGGGATTATATGGTGTGGTGTGGGATTATGCCCTTATTCATGTCGGTCTTGTAATGACCACACCATGTACCTCTCATTCTCAAGATGTTTCGTCGACAATTCCCGATGGTTCACCAATGTGCCTAAGGGTACTCCGATCTATTACCTGGAATGCCAGTCTATACTCGGACACGTCCGATCCTCGCTTTCCAGGCTATGTGTATCTCTGCATCTGGGCTTCTATCATCTTTCACACCCGGAGGGACCCCCAAGAATGGCATGGATACTACACCCAAGGGATATCCTACCGTTATAGGCCAATGCCCCTGAGGGTTTCGGACAAAAAATCGATCAAAATCCCATGTTGTGAATATGGTCAGCGGTCGATGCTCGTTTGTTGTTCCCACCTCAGACTAATGCGATATAGAGACCATTTTTCGGCCACGGTTAACGGTTATCCTCCATCGCCACGCCAACCCCATTGAGCCCAAAATGTCAGTTACACGATTCACATCCTTCTCCGTTCTAATCATGTCCAAGTGGAGTTTCGAAACTCTTGGTACTATTCCTCTGTGCACTTCTGCGCATTGGGGGAAAAAATCTGTGTCAAAGGCATATTTCGGGGATCTTCATCGACTTCCCCCCCAATGGATGTTTTAGGTATTGCGATAAAGATCTTCCCCCCGTGTTGCCCACACCGAGTTCAACTCATGTGGGCTTAGGGATAGGGTTGAGGTCTGCACATACCTGGAATGTTGTCATCCACCCCTAGTCTGATCTCTAAGACCATAAACTACGATCTCCTCGGAACTACGTTCAGCTTGATTCCCATCCTCATGGGGTACGTAGGGCCGCCCGAACGCCTCATTTTTTGTTCCAACTCATTTGGGAGCTAGTCTCTCCCTCGTTTCCTTTCACCTCTATGTGGGCCCCTCGTCCTAAGGTTCCCCTCTCGGGACTGCGTACGGTATAATGTGGGATTATGTCCCCATTCACGTCGGTTATGCCACACAACAGCATACACATTCCCCGCCTAGCATCGTCTCTGCTACGTCTGCACAGCATGATGTTAAAATGCAAGCTTGGTCTTATCACACGACCCTAAACTGTGACATTATCGTCCTATCCGCACAATGAAATACGACATTGCATTGTGATGACCTCATTGTAGAGGACATCGCAATGGGTATTGGTCATGTTCCATGCCATTTGTCACTGCCTATAATGGCTTGATTCTTGTGGCGACACCAGGGCTTGCTACCCTAGGCCTATCGCTTCACAAAAAAAACCCACTCACATTAAAGGAAACATAAGATTTATCAAATTCTACTTCTTTTAGTGTATGGGCCATGCCCACACTCCCCTTTTTCCCCAACACTAGTACCCTACCGTTCAACCTTTTAAGAATACGTATGGCTTGATTCTCATCCTTATGAGATACGTAGGAGCGCTCGAGCACTTCCCCACAGGCCTATCCTAACCTTCGTGTTCAGTCCCTCGACTCGAGCACTTCCCCAGAGAACACATGGTAAGTTGGTCTTAGGTCTTCATTCACGGTGGGTTCTATAACCACCTCTCCATGTGTCCTCTGCACCCCTTACCCATTCATTGTCTGAGCTCTAAGACCATAAACAAAGAATCTCTCAAGAACTACGTGCATCTTGATCCCTATCCTCATGGGGTACGTAGGAACGCCTTTGAATTTTTCTTTGGGCCCAGCTAAACTCTCGTTTATGGTCCCTCGACCTAAAATTGTCCAAGAATCACATGGTGGTCATAACCTCCAGTTCCCATTCACGTCAGGTGTCTGAGATACCCCACCGTGTGCCTCCCATGTTTCCTCCCACCCTTTGGTCCGAATTCTACGACCCAAAACTAAGATCTCCCTATTGAAAAGGACTCTAATCCCTCTATATAATACATCTCGTTGTCATATTCAGATGTGTTTTGACAAAGATCCCAAAGTGTGGGATTTTCATAGGGACATTACCCTCGTCCCAGGACCAAGCTTTGTGAGCTCGCTATTTGGATCCTCATCCTATTCCACATCCAAAAGGACCCCCGGACGACATGGATAATAGGATTAAGAGCTCTCCATGAACGCTGGACCTAAGGGCCCTCTGATAGTTTTGGGCCAACGTCCCTACGGATCTCTGAAAACATATGTGACATGGTCCCATGTTTCGAACATGGTTAACGGTCAACCCTCATTTGTCTGCCCTATTCAAGGATAATTCGATATGGATACTGCGTTTCTTCCATGGTTAACAGTTATCCTCTATCGTCACGATGCCGTCATTATGATCCATATCTCGAGCATCATGATTCACACATTTCCACTTTCTCATGTTCAGGTGGAATTCCAACATTCTCATCTCTCTCTCTTCATGCATCTAGGTGCGCCACATGGTCATGTTAGTATCATGGGGCCAGTATTCACCAAGCGTCCCATTACCCAAACCTTCCCTTTTCTGTGGCGGGAAAGTCCCACCACCACTTCTTTTTTCCCACACCAAGCATGACTCACGTGGGCTTAGTAGTTTTGGCAGGATGTGTACCAACACGACCGGGCTTCTCATCGTCCCGCATGACATTAAACTGCGCTTCCAGAACTACGTACAGCTTGATTCCCATCCTCATGGGATACGTAGAGACAACCAGGCATTTCACCTAGGGTCCAGCCCGAGGAATCACAAAATCATGTTCCTCTCCATTTCCGGCCCTGTGGCCTGACCCCTCGAGGGGAACTATGTAGCTGCAATTTTGCCCTGAACAAGTTCAGGATGCCCCAAGATCCCATTGGGAAGTGACAGACCCCTCGCCAGAGAGGCCTTGTCCCAAAGAAGGAATGATCCATGATCAAACCAATGCTCCCATCTGGCATACTCCCACCATGGTGGTGTAATTACATGAGTGTTGGATTCTATTCGAAAAAACCATCACTCCATATTCCACGCTTTGTGTGCCTCTTATTCGGACCATTGTCCCCATTCATATCTTAAGGGACCTCCTAATGGCCTGATCTCATGCCGCATCATCTCACCTACCATCCTGGGCCAACTTCCTGAAGACTGGTCATGTTTGGTTGGACCCCCTAACAGTATGGATGCTCGACCTAGGGTCCCCAAACTGTCATGGGCCATCGTCCTGAAGGATTGACCGACAACATTTGTGACCTGGTCCTGTGTTTCAAACATGGTCAACGGTTGACCCTCATTTGTTGTCCCCATTTCAGGATAACGTAGTAAGGATATCGTTTCTCCACCACGGTCAATGATTGTCCTTTATTGTCACGACATCCACACAGTGTTCCGAATCTTGGGCATCGTAATTCATGCTTCCCATTTCCATCTGTTCGGACCGATTTCAGCTCCCCTAGCGTTGCACCATTCGTGCATGAGTGCACGCATGAGAAACAGTAATTCAGCTATTTTGAGAAATTTCATCTCCATTCAGGCCTCTCCCATCTTTCGGAATTCTAGACTGGTTATCCAAACCTCAGATTCCCGAAGCTTTCTTTCATTTCCCTATGTTGAGTGGGACGAGAAGGAAACTATCCCCTATTTATCACATCGGGCATAACCCACCTGAGCTTGGGGAATTATCTCTAAATGTCCCGCAAACATCGTAGGGATGTAATGAACCGGTTCAAACCGTAGAAATCGTGCATGCTATGGAATTCAAAAAAAAGAAGGAAGAAATTGAAGCACGAAAGTACCATTAAAAAGTTTGTAATATGTTACAGTACCCGAGGGTCGACTCCCCCCATGGACGGGTTGACCCCGTCAAAAGAACATTGCAGCTCCACCACCCTTCGGCTTGTGGCGTCCACGATTTGCTGCCGCTGACTCAGCTCCTGCTCCTCCTCTGCAGTGGCGGGGCGCAGTTCATCAACCGTGGCTATGGCCCTTTCTACGCCATCCTGAATGGAAACCATCTTTCCAGAAGCCTGCCTCATATGCTCTTCTGCCTCTTTCAGCTGGGCCTTCAACCATGAGATCATCTCAGATTGTGCATTAAGAGAGGATCAGTGCTCATCTGCCCAGGTCTGCAGCTGTTGGACCTCGCTTTCAGCCTCCTAGAGCTTCTTGATGTTTGTCGCCATCCTCCGCTGCCAGCCCATGCTGAGCCTGCGATCATACTTTCGGATCTGCTCATCCATGAGATCTCGGATGAGTGCATGAGGACGTTGGGAATCCACTCTCCCAGCGCACAGTTCACGCAACCGTGAGCGAAGTCTGTCCATTTCGTTTAGCAATAGCGCTTGGGGGTGTCCTTGATGAAGTGCATGATTATCTTCCACGATTGGCAGCGGACTATGCTGTTTTCATCCTTGTCAGAGGTTGTTTCATCCTAGTCTGCATGATTGGTAGGCTCGTATGCAGGATACGCCCGCAGGAAGTCCTTGGCAGGATCTGCATCTGCTGTCGAATCCGGCGTGGCATCTAGTGCCGTGGTAGGCGTGACGGGACTTGGGTCGGCCGATTGATCCTCATCATCAGACTCCACCTCAATACCCTCGGGAATGACCCTGATGGTGGCCCCGCTGATGATAGTGTGTGTTTCAGCTCGGGGAGATAGGGGGACTATCTCCACCATCACCGGCATGCCCCTAGGAGGGATGCCGCCAGACATCCCGACCAGCCTTGCCGCAGTAGCCCACGTCAGTCGAAGAACTGTACCACAGGGAAGAAAACAGACATTAGTTGGCACCACCTACATATGATGACAATGAATCTGGTAGAGGAAGCTTACGGAGATCGAACTCCTGGTGCTTCTCCTGAGTTGATGCTAAAGGGACCCCAAGAAGGGGCCCTCCGTATACTGTTGGAAGGTCTGTAGATTCATGAGGAGACACCTCAGGTGCTCTGGCCCCACCAGACACAGAACTGGACGTAGCCATAGGTGTGGGATCTGAAGGCCCGGAATCATTACTTTCCAATTGACGTGAGCGAGGCCTGCGTACGAGTTCCACCTGCATGGCTCTGACATCTGTGAGAAATCCATGCTGGCCCGAGAACGGACCATAAGGAAAGAAGTTCAGAATGCTACCTCGAGAGCCTCTACGAAATCATCAGAATCTGAGTTTTGGTCTCTGACTTCGCCCTCCTCCAACGGGCTCCCTCCGCTAGCCTCATACTTCTGAGAGGAGTCCCATAATTCTTTGAGATGGGGGAAGCGCTCCCTCAGATCGGCAGCTGAAAACTATGGGGGGACCGTCCGATCCAGCAGTATCCTCACCTGATCTGTCATTGGGCGTGGGACACCACTGGAGAGAACTTAGTCCTCCATCGCATCCAAGTATTACTATGCCTACACCGGAGATGCCATGAACCAGCCCGGACTGGGCCTTTGCCTGGTAACTTCATCCCAAGGTGATTCAAGTGCGCCCATATCTCAGGTGGACTGAGGAATTGTCGGTTGACATCCCAAATGTCCCAGCCATCTAGGAAAATGGCATCCTCTTCCATGTAGATATGATGCAGCCGCTTCCCTAGAGCCTGAGTGGATATCCTACGAAATCCCCATGGCGGAGGCCCATCCCGATGGCCCTGCTCTTCCAGAATCACTGGGTCTGCCGCTGCTGCCACACCCTCAGTCAATGCGGGTCTCGCCGCCATGGAAGCCCCGCCACCGCGAGAGGCCCTTTCTGCCCTCCGACCCCAACCTTGGGATAGTGGAGGTCTGCCGTCACCAACCCGAATGGTTGGCTGCTTCATCATCTCCCCCGGATACGCAGACTCCCAGCTAATGGCATACTCCCTCACTAATCCGAAAGCAGTGGTGGATGGAGGCAATGCAATTCGCATCTTCCCATCTTCCCGCGTGAACATGAGCCAAAACTGCATCATCACACATGGGTTCTCCTCGTGAAGAACCTCCTAGTAGACCTGTGGGGTATGCCGCTGGAGGCACTGGAACTGCCTCTCAAACCGATGTGGGGTGTACGGTTCATAGAGCGGCTCACGATCCACTCGTACCAACAAAACTCCACCTCGAAATTCCTGGAGATAAGCCCGGTGCTCTTTCGTTCCCTTCCCGTCATCAGTTAGTACCCCCGTCAGTAATAGGAATGGGTGGAAGTTAAACTCATTATCCCTCCACACCCAGTTCAACACCATCGGCTCGTTTAGTTTGAATGGGAAGATCTCGGCCACATTCAGAATGGAGGGGAGGAAGTTTGACCCCAGCGGCAAAATAGGGTTTGGATACTCATATATCCCCCTGATGTGTGCCGCGGTCCACCCATACAAGAGTTTGAAGGTCCCGCATAACCTTTGGCAGCTTCTTTCCCTCGCTAACATGTCGTGGCATCCTGTACAGCTTGGCGAGCATTGGAATACACATATTGACCCGCTTCCCCATTTCCAGTATAGACGCCATGATAAACGAGCTGGGCTGCGCCCCCATGCTGGTATCCCTCACCGCTAGGACCCAACCATAGATAAGGGCCACGATGAATGCTTCCAGCCTGACTATCAGCTGATGTTTAGTGCTGATACTAAAACCCCAAGTCTTCCATTGGCTGTCCTCCAAGACCCACCAATACGAGTGCTCTTCACCCAGTTGAGCCGCCTTCGGACAAGTTCGAGGCCTCAGAGGAAACTCTTGATTCTCCGAGAAGTTCAAGAACCACTCGAACCACTTCTTAATGGGGACATCCCTCACTACCTCCTTGTCCTCTCCATAGACCCGTACCATCAGTGTCGACGCCAATCACGGCATTTGCTCCGTATCCTTCCACATGCTCATGACAGGGAGGAACTCATCATACATGGCCCCCAAGATCAGAACCCCTGAAATATGGTGGAAATCCCACAGGCTGATGCCCACCTCCCCATGGTGCAGTTGAAAAGTATTGGTCCTAGATGACCATCTGCTCAGCAGCATTGGCATCACCTATTTTTGTTGGTAAATGTGGAATTGGGAGGCCCATGCTGCCTCATACGAACCCACTCTCCTCATCTCAGCCCCAAACTCCTCGCATGAGGCGCCTACCCCGTAGGCCCAGGCCCAGTCATTGGTGAAGTTGCCACCCTGGAGCAGGTCCCACTCATCGGACCACCCCTTCTTCGAATCCTGCAAAGCCACATTCAGCATGGTATGGTACAGAGGAGGGGACGTCTCCTGTTTCAGTGGCTTCCTGTCAATATTGTTCACTTGGTTATAGAGCCAGTCGGCAGTAATGGGTGTGAAGTCCTCCCGTGCATGACCATCGGCCACCCTGAACCACTGGTGCTGACATGGCGTGCTCCTAAACCAGCAAGCTGGTTCGTCCCTACTCGCCTCAGGGATGAAGACATCATCCCTCAACCTGAAGACATACAACGGCTGCTTCTTGCACTGCAGATAGTTCTTCTGACCCTCTGATAGCAGTTTTGTCAAAGAAGTATGATCTGAGTGCCTTCGGACCATCTCCCCAAGTCCCAGACAGTTGTCCATCTCACCCCTTCGGGCGGCGTCTGCAAGCACCCCCAACACAGCTTCTCGATGGGCCATTTCCGTTTCGGCATAGAAAAGAATTTTCATTTCAGGCTGGATCACGAAGCTTGCTCACAAAGATCTCTCACGAAGCTTTGGTGAAAAACCAAGCCACAGAGTCTGGCCTTGGCCGGAAAACAGAAGTTCTCTTGGCGCGGTCACGGAGTCGGAGACTCGCAGTTCGCCGCGAAGCTCGATTCGTGGAGAGCAGACGCGAAGTACGCAGAGCTTCACGAAGTCCAGAGCGCAAAGGGACAAAATTTTCCAGAGGAAAAAAGATAGGTCAACCCCCCTATTTATAGGCGGTGAAATAGAGCTTCACGGTCTGTCCCACCCGGGCGGAGCATCGCGGTGCGTCCGGACCGCATGGGCACTTCCAGCGTCGCGGGCCCCTTTGCGAGGCCGCATCGCGAACTGCCGATAATTTTGGAGATTTTCCCTCATACTTCGACCCTTCATCCCTTCGTGGCTCCATGTATGAGGGGGGAATTTGTTGGTAGAAAAATATGGAATGGAAATAAGGGGTGAAAAAGAAGCCCCGCATGCTGTCTCGTGAAGCTCCGACGTGAAGCTCCCTGTGCATCGTGGCCCCGTGAAGCACATGAGGTGGTACCGCTCCGCGAACGGCCTGACGTTCGCGAGCCCACCACAAAGCCCCTGAGGCGGTAACACTCCACGAATAGCCTGATATTCTTGAGCCTGCCGTGAAGCCCCTAAGGCAGTAACTCTCTACGAACGGCCTGACGTTCGTGAGCCCGCCACGAAGCACCCACCGCCCCTTCACGCCGCATGAGTTCTGATTCGCGGCGCCCCTTTCCTATAAATACGAGGTTCCTCCTAATTCCTGAAGATGGAAAATCCGACCTTTCGGCTTCTCAACTCCCAAATCGCGAAGCACCCTTCACCCCGGGAATCATGAGCTCTGCGAGGTATTTTTACTTCACGAGATGCCTTTCCCTTGTCTCGTTTTGAGCCCCTCTTTCGAGAGGGATGACCTTCACGAATCCTAGGGCATTCGTGAAGTAGGGGGATTCCCATGGGAACTCGGGCAGCCATGTAGCGTTTATTCTTCGCGAAACACCCATCATGTACTAGTGATCCCCATGCAAAGGCAGGGTCACTGCATATCGTGAAGCACAATGCTTCACAGCACCTTGCTTCATGAGGCACTTCTTCTTTGCGAGGCAGTGCTCCACGAATACACTTCCACTTCTCAATGCACCCACCATTCACACCTATGCCCCATGCTAAGGCTAAGGCACTTCAATTCGCGAAGTACACTCCTTTTCATGGAAATTCCTCTTCCCGTGAAACCCTCCAGGTTTCACGATGTGATTTCAAATTTCCACAGACAACACCAATCGTAGCGTTGCTTTGCTTAATTCTTCTTCTCATAGGCATGCTAACGGCTATCACTTTTTCACATATCCACGCTAATGTGGACCCCTCGATGGTTTTCTCTGTGACCCGCCTTGACCACGGCCTTACTGGTACCTTCCCTCCCCCAAGGAGCAGAGGGTGCCGGTCATGTATGTCCTAGGGGTGCGGAGTAAACCCACATCGTCAAAGCTTCAGGTTGTTAAATTTCAAAGCACCTCGTCCTCAACACATGACTTTAAACTGTGGCCCCACCGCGTGCCTCACACGCAGGGTCCCCCCAGCTCGTACATTCTTTACGCCACTCGCCTCCACGGGAATGGAATCACCCCCCCCCCACCCAACACACAGACAAGGGATGATATCCTCCATATCGGAGTGGCGTGTGTCCATGGGAGAAGGGAATCTACCTTGGTGTAATCCTGTAGCCCCTCTTGCGGATGGTAGCACCCATGTGCCTCCATACTTCCCCACTGCCAAGGTCAGCGGAGGGCGCGATAGGGAATAAGGAACCTCCCATCAATGGTCCCAAATCCCTCTCTTGCTGCACTTTGCCACACATCGGGCCTCCATCCTGGAGTAAGTCCCAGCACCATGGGCCGCCTAACTCATAAGCCCCTCATGAATTCTCACGGACGCACCCTTCGTGACGTGATCGTCAAGTCCTTACTGTCTCTTGTTTCTCACACCGAGCATGACTCACGTGGGCTTAGAGTGATCATCGGCCATGGCAATGCCCTCGTCCAGCATGGTGTTAAACTGTATGCCCTCTTCCAGCATGACGTTAAATTGTATGCCCTCGTCCAGCATGTCAGTAAACTATATTCCCTTGTCCCACATGACGTTAAGCTGCAGACCCATTTGAACTACTTGGTCATTGATCCATGTAATGTCATGGTACGTAGAATCCTCCACGAGGTTCAAGCCCACTCGCCATTTCTTCACGTCGAGTTCTACCTTCATCCAGCATGACGTTAAACTGCATTCCAGTCCAACGGCAAGCCGTTGTGACCAACCCAAACTCTGAGAACTTTGATCCATGTCAAGGAATGGTATGTAGGAAGCCTCCCTGAGGTTCAATCCCATCTCCCAGCGGACAAAGGTCCTTTCCTCACGTCAGTTGGCCGACACCCACTATCCCAAACTATGGGTACTTTGATCCGTGTCAGGGCATGGTACGTAGGAATCCTCATGAGGTTCAAGCCCGCCAATAGTGGACCCCCGGGTCTACTTTCATGTCAGTTCGCTGACGAAGCCCTTTGAACTACGAGGTCTTTGATTCGTGTCACGTCATGGTACCTAGGAAGCCTCCCATAGGTTCAAACCCACCTCCTGTTGGTCACTCAGACCTTCTTCACATCGGTTCATCAACACCTGGGCAGCCTAGTGTGTAAGCCCCACACCATCTGGACCATGGCCCTTGCTCGCGTCGGTTTGCCGACACACCATTCTGAACTACGTGGAATTTGATCCATGTCAAGGCATGGTATATAGGAAGCCTCCATAATGTTCAAGACCATCACCCGGTCGTCCCGACCTCACTCACGTCGGTTCACCCCCGTCCCGCATGACCTTAAACTGTATTCCACATTCCATCTGAACTACAAGGACTTGGATCCATGCCAAGGCATGGTATGTAGGAAGCCTTCATGAGGTTCAAGCCCACCACTAGTGGACCCCCATGTTCACCTTCAAGTCGGCTCACTGACGATGACCATCAGACCAAGGTCCACATTCACGTCAGTCCTCCGCCGCACCCACCTGAACTACTAGGACTTTGATTCCCTACCACGGGGATACGTAGGAGGTCTCTTCGAGGCTCAAGCCCATCTTTACTGTCGCCCTTAAAATGGTTCCATTTCATTCCCCTTCCACCTCTTTCACCCATCTATCATCCATCCTGATTCTCTCCCAGGCCACCATATCCTAGCAATATCATGCCATTCCACTCTTCTTCACAGCATTTGAGAAGCCTCCATGGGTTGGCCCTGATATCGGCATCACTTCAAGGGAAATTCCACAATTTGGTCCATTACATTCATTGCTCTGATCCGGCCGATCCTTCTCCACTGGACGTTAAAACTGCAGAATTCCCTGTGTTAAACATAGAAAGATGAGGAAAACCTCAGATATATGCCTACGACATATAAATTCCCTACGCTCTATGTGGGATTCCATGGGCTTCCACACCCTCGAGAAGCCCTATGACAAGGGACCAAAGACAGACATTCCATTTCCCCAGTGTTCAGACACGCTACTGATGCCTCGACGTGACTACTCCCCTGACTGAAGGTTGCTTCCCTGATCGGACCCTTTGGAATGTCCTGACAGAAGCAGTGTAATTAACCGGTGTCCATAGAAATATGGCACTGGGAAGAGTTTCACAAACAACGTATTAAATCTATGAGGGAGACCCGGACTAGGTGACGGGTTCCAAGGAGGAATCCACAGAAGGAAGAACCGACATCCAATCATCCAGTTTTAATCAAGGAGTAGACGTCCCTAAACAAGGAGTGAATGCTTCCCACCTTTGGAAAGCGGGAATGCGGGGCCATAGCAGTGCGTCCTCCATAGACGGATGTGCGCGCCCCGGTGAATGTGTCGGAAACAACATAATAAATAATTAATATATAAAAATTAACAAAAAATATGGAATAATTAACATGTAATTAAAATTTAATCTTATTGTTATTAATAATTATTTATTATTAATTGTTAGTAATGTTTTATGGATTTTTAAAACCCATTGGTAAAATTAAATAAAATTTTAAAAAAATATATTGCGATGATTTAATCACTATAAAAAATATCATCACAAAATGTACGTGTTTCTTATACACTATTGTGAATAAGAGATATTTATTTATATTGATAACTAAAAAAATAAAATCTGATGTTTATGGGTTGTTTTGAAAACCACTACTAAATGATATTTTTCTAACTGTTTGAGATGTATTAATCTGTCCTAAATAAAATAATGGATCTTTATAAAAATCATCCATCTATCATCATTGAATCTCATATATGTCCAACTAGACACAGCCCATCAACATATGTCCTTATATTCATCAAAAGTCTGTCAACAATTCACAATACAATTTAAAATAATTCAACAATTTAAGTATTTTGAATCTACTTCTAGTCTTCAAATTCAGTTCTTCCTAAGGATGCCCTGGTGGCTATAATTCAATAGATGATGGGTTAATTGGAAGGAATTTTTCATGAGTTGAATGTTATCCCAATGTCTGAAATGTTTATTTCATTAGAATAATGTTGTTTTTATGATTTAATCACTCTATAATTGGATTTTATTTTCAAATAAAGGTTATAGAAGCATTTTTCATTTACCTATGATTAGTAGTCGTGTTGGGAAAATATACATGGGTTTTAAATAGGGTTCCATTAAGGTGGTTATTAACAACACATAATTGATTCCATGATCAATTTAATAATTAAAATCATGTGATTGTTAAAGGATTCACTCAGTGAGAGATTATTGATGGTCCAAGCCTATAGAAAAGGGGTGCACACCACCCCCAACATCTATATAATCCTTTAATACAAAAAAATTATTATATATCTCATCACATCAACTAGATTTTACCAAAATGATGGAAATCCCAAAATAATTTTTGGGAAATGAAATAAATTAAAAATTATCCACATAACCATGTCTGATCATACCCTTGAGATCCCCTTTATCACAGCCAAGCAAATTACCCTTTAGATTTAACTTGCTTCACCATAAACCTATGTAATCACCACTAAATCCTTAATTCGTGCCAAACAATGTAGAATCCATAAATAGGGGAAGAAACTAAGAAAAAATAATTTTGATATTTTGATATACTTCATGAAATATCCTATATAAAATGTCATCCAAATTCATTATAATATGATTAAAATTTCTATTTTGGAAGAATAATGGAATGAGATAACAATTTGAGATGAGTCAAATGTCTACAACATATAAAAATACACAAAATACCCTTCTAAATTTTCTTGTATAAAATATTTAAATTTTGTGAGATTCGAGATAAAATTTTAATTTGTAAAAATTTTAAAATTATGGACCCTACTAAAACTAATTATATGTTTCAACCCTTAAGAGGCCATAAATATGATAAATATTATCTTTTATATGTTAATGTTTTAAAAAATATTTATACTTCCCTTCATGCATTGTAGAGACCCGTATCTTGACGTACATTGACATTACATTACTTTTTCGGAATACTTAGTACATTATAAAAACACACACACAAGGACCGTAATAGTTTAGTGTCTTTGGAAACTCGGACTATAATCTTCTAATCGTGGTGAAAGATCTTCAAAATATCCCATAAAGATCTTCCTTTTTTTTACCTAAAACCTTTCTTTATATCCTGGGGAAAAGAAAACATAAAAGGGTGAGCTCAAATGCTCAGTAAGGGTAAACAAAATAAATATCAATCACATCATATTCATAAGAACATAACATTTTGGAAATCATAACCTGCAAAAGAGAGCATAATTTCATAATCATGGGATAAATCATGGCAGTGAAAAAGTAATCCCAATAATCATAACTTAAAACATGAAACTTTGTGGCATACACACATAATCATAGAGAATCATTTCTTGTTAGTCAAGACTAATTGCCAAGACTATCTTAGTGGACAAAGTCCCTTTCTGAATCGAGTAACCCTCGTTTCAGTCATGTGTCACTGAACCGGTATAACCTACCGTTCCAGCCCTGTCTATCTCACGAGATATAAAATCTTTACCCAATGCATTGGAGGGAGATATAGGTCCCACCCATCTTATAATGAATCATTTCTTATGTGTGCCACATAATCATAAATCATAATTCATCGCATAACCCATGTAATAAAAATGGGATTCATAAACAACATGACATCATAAAACAATTCATATAAGATAAAGGAATTCATAAAAATGTTTCCATCACAACATAATCAATATCCATGTAACAATAGGGATAAAAACAGAACCCTTTTATTATCTTAGATGGAAAATAATTTTGATAAAATTATTGAACTCCATTCTTGAGGAAAATATCCTTTCTTCTTCAAATTTTTTTTTCCTTTTATAACATGTCATACGAATTTAAAATAAAGGAAGTTGATTAAAAATAAACTTGAAAACTTGTAAAGGAAGTTTCTTGGAAATAATGTTTTAAAAATCCATTCAGGCCGTATAAGTTAAAAAAAACATTCTTCGTACTTTTGTCGGAAAAGTCAAAAAGTACCTCGTACGACAAAAGATTCCTTTCATAGATATTACTAAAAACTCACCGAAGGGTAAAAATGGATTTAAACAATTGTAGGTGGATGGAAATAATATTACATATGGATGAAACATGGATGTGGATGATAAAATACACCCCAGTAAGTACTTACGAATAAACAATCTCGGATAAAAATGAGATTGTGATATTTCCCTTACCTTAGGTCCGATTTGCTTTGTACGTGTCCGAAGCTCCTGTATAATGGTTTAAATAATGTCATTGACTTATTAGAGAATCATATTCATTGTTATGATATCATATATGGTTCACTTATGACATTATATTACCCGTTCTTTTGTAAATTCCATGTTAAAGAAGCGTTTTGGGTAAAATCGTTTCTTTTATCGTAGGTGTTTTGACTTGTTGTTCTTGACATTATTATCACTTATATCATGATTTTCTTACTTCCAGAATATAAAATATGATTTATATATCATATATATTCAGTATATATATATATATATATAATAGATAGATAAATGAAATGAAAAACACCGTTCATGGAGACGGTAGTCCGTACGTACGAATGAACGCTGTTTTCCTTTCCCTATTGTCTTGAATGGAAGTAAGTAGATGACATACATATATATATATATACATAAATCCAGTAGCTTTATAATGTCATATATTTCATTATTATTTCTTATATATACTTTATAATCATTCTTAAATGGTTAACATTGAGAATGAATCTCATCGCGTCGTGGAGACGGTATTCCGTACGTACGCACGAGCGATGATATCATTTCCATAAATATTGAATTGAATTGGAGTGGATTATACAATATATCAGAATCAATATGATGTTTTAATAACTATGCATAGTTATTCTTTACAACATTATACCCATCCATGTAAGATGGTGGTGGAAAATAGATTACACCACGGCGTGGAGACGGTATTCCGTACGTACGCACGCGCGGTGATTTCTTTTTCTGTAGGATAGATAGATGGTGAAATAGGGTTGTTTCATACTTATAATAACATATCAGTATATTAGTGATACTGATGTTATTACTTCATAATGAAACAACCTAATAAGAAGAAGTGGAAGAAGAAATAAAGATGAAAGAATTGGTAACGGTAATTACCTCTTCTTTGAAGCGCCTTTTGGAGACCTCCTCTTAGGGAACTAAAATTGGTCTTTGAGGAAGACCAGAACCTCTAGGATGTTTCTAGGGAAGTGGAGAAGAGATTTTTGCAGGGTTTGGCCGAGCTTGAGTTCTCAAATTGGTGTGAGGAGGAGGGGGAGGAGGTGTCCTTTTATAAGGGAGGAGAGGGGCACCTTAGGAATATCTCAAAATATTATTTTATATTAAAGTCAAAATCGGTTTATAATGGTTCCAAAGGGTCTTATTTCGAAGCTAAAGTGGGGATGGGTCGAAATCCTATCAACCAATAGGATTTAGACAAGTTTAGGTTCTTATTTTAACCTTATCAATTAGATTTAACTCTAAGTTAAATAATTTAACTTTTACCGTGTCTTTTTGTTTTCTTTCACTATATGGTTAATACACTTACTATAACATGACAAACGAACCCCAAATTGTTTATTATTAATATATATATCCTTATCTAAGTCATTTGGCCGAACCTTAGATTTTTAGGAATAAAATAACAATTAATAATATAATATTTGATTTAAAAACTATTTTGTGTCAATTTTGACACTATTTGATATATGATTTTTGTGAAAGTCATAACAGAATTATATGTTCGAAACAAGTTGATTAAATCAACACTAATATATCATAGTAACCTAGAAAATTAGTGGAATTCATAAAAAGTCTCCAATTACATTCATTTGACAATTTATAACATCAATTAATGTAATATTTCCTTAAAAGGGTAATTACTGCATCATCGTTGTGTCATAAATAAATTAATTTATTTAAAGTCTAAAAATTATAAATAAAATATCATTATATAGGAAATCGTTTTAGCTTTCTAATGAATATTTATAGTCGAATTTATCTTATGTATAACCCCATATTAAAAATGTTTTAGTGAATAAACTTTGATTTTAACTCTTTTAACTCTTCTTTGAATTAAATAATAATAAATGTCCTAATCTAATCCAAGTGTGCCTAAATGATAATATTTTACACTTAAGGTTGTTTTCGGTCGAGATAAACTTGTCCAATAGAATTAGGACATTTGTTAGGGTAATATTAATATCATTCTTACCCTTAATTACCCTATTTACTTTTAACCGTGGTAAATAAAAGTAAAAAGTTACTATTCACCAAAAATTATTTTCATCTCATTGAACCACATTTTACTTACTGACATCAACCGTGTCTCTCGGATTTTTGAAATTCCATTCACAGTAGCGGTAAAATTAAGATTTATGAAGAAATTAATTTTTTTAACTACCACTTATTAGTTTCACTATTCATCAAAAATTGATGTTTTTCAGAACAATGCCAAAATTTCATCCTAAGCTATATTTCAAATTCCGAATTCAAAAATGAAGTCTATTTTACCAAATTCATAACATAGAATTTGCATTAATTAATTTTATAATTAAATCCCGCTGTTAAAACAAATAGCGTGTTTTTAAGAAACAATATCTATCAAAAGATTGACACTTGTTTATGTCTGGTTTAAATGTGCATTTACATCCAATGACCAACATTGTATTAAATTGTAAAAATATATTCTAAATATACTTTAAAACTACTCCAATTAATAATTTATCACTATTAATTATTTCGATTTAAAAAGTTGTTTTTTAATTATAATTTAGTAATTTTCACTATTCATCAGAATATGAAAGTTATCCGAAAAGTACCAAAATTTCACCTTAGGCTAAATTCGATACTCCGAATCCAAAAATGAAGTTCATTCTGAAAAATAATATTTACAGAATTTTAAAAAGTGGTTATTACTATTCATACCGGCTAGTTTTAATAATATTTTAATAGCATATCATTGTTTAGTGAAACTCGGTATTGCGTATTACACACGCTATCGAGGAAGGTCGCGATTGCGTGTAATGCAAGTCAAGTCAAGGATGCGTGTTGTGCAAGCTCTTTTTGGTGTAGCGTACAACACAAGACATTAATTAAAAAGAATATTTTTTTTATAAAATCTTGGGCTGTTACATTCTACCCCTCTTAGAATCAATTTCGCCCTCGAAATTCGTTGGGGTTATAAATGGTTTACTATTTGAAAGTTTCTTTAATAGAAACCCACATCGTAAAAAGGAATATCAAAACCAATCTTTAAAAACAAAAGTATGAAACGTAACGGTTACCCAAATAAACTAATCATTGGGTTTCAACATAGGTGAAAATATGGATATGGAAGAGAAATCTAACCATCATGTTCTGATGGAGAGTGGTAGAGAACATGGCTATGGAAAAGCCAGTAATCACAAATCCATAGATTTGTGATGATATAAGGTACCATCTGATTCATCAGGTATAAGATCACTAGGACAACATTTTTGGTTTTCAAGATCATTTCCCTAAAGTTGAAATTTTGAATTAGAATAAATACTTACTCACTGTTGTTCGTGCCTTGAACAATTTCCACTTCATCTCTTAAATAAATGAAGTTGAATTTGTTATTCATGAAGTGTTAGCAGATCATGTGATAGAATGACGGGTCATTCCATCTGTCTCAAACAAAAGGTTAGCAAAAATTATATACATAAGCCGATCTATAGTGAGATTAATCATATATAGTTCCTAAAATGGACTTATACTTCATATATCATACTGCTTAATATAATAAAACTAGTTTCTACTAAACAGGGACTTCCTGTAGGCCAGTGGTAGGCGATAAAGGTCAGTCGCACTTCAGTTGTGGGTTCGATTCCCACAGCCTTGTCCGAAGCGATGGGCTGTCGTCCGTCCTGCAGGTTGTCCTTTTTCTAAAACTATATTACTATAACATCCCATAAATAATATCGAAAAAACTTCTATCCTTAAACAATACTAACTTATGTCCAACATAATCCATCCCAATCTTTAGTCCTATCCATAATACTGCAGTCCATTCTCATAACATAGTAAAAATGATTACCAGAGATTTAATACCATCGTTGATCCCCATATATCATAAGATATATCTTGTTGGACACATTCAAAACATTCAAAGGCCTTAATCTTGTACTCTCTTGAATACCCATTGAACCTTAGTGAAAACTTGAATGCAGTTACTTTCCACATACCAAAATCCTCAAAATTCTATATACTCAAACCATGATATCACTTAGTCCTTATATCAGTCATGAGCTCATGAATACTGTTAAACATTTCATTTTCTCATTTTCCCTTCATTATGCGCATAATATCTCAATTACTTTGAATACCACATTAGACAAATACATAAATATTCCAATACTACATGATACAACATTATTTTGGAATCCCATTACATAAACACTTAATCATTCCACCACATCATTGTCATATTCAACATTGCCAATAGAGATCGCATGTGACTTCCCTTTGTCCTTTGCCTTAAGCGGTTTCTCATGTCGATCATCACTAACCCTTAGATTAGGGCATTTATTGGCATAATGTCCCATCTCCTTGCACTTGAAGCATTAAAGTGTTGGTTGTGCGTTCTCTGCAGTGTTTCCTTTATTCACTTCATCAGAATCCCTTTTTCCATTACTTCGACACTCAGCTGCTCGATGACCTTCTTTTCCACACTTAAAACATTTTCTAGTCACTTTAAGACAATCTCCACCATGCTTCTTTCCACACTTTGTGCATAAGGAAACATTCATCTTCTTTTCACCATTATTCTGAGATTTCTCCTTGAACTCCATCTTTCGTTTCTTGTCAAAACCATGAGATGGATATGTAACACCAACTTCCATTTCTACCTTGATAGCACAACGCACAATTTCTTCATAGCTACTGAAGTCTCTTATAGCTAATTCCCTTTGAAGACTTGGTTTTAAGCCACTGAAAAATCGATCAACTTTACTTTCAGGTTGGATGATAATGCCAGATGCATACCTTGCAAGTCTTCTAAAATTCGCTTCGTATATACCTACAGATTCATCATCCTTTTGCTTTAGTTCAAGAAACTCCTTCTCCATCTTTGTTCGGAGAATATGAGGGAAGTACTTATTGAAAAATAAGTTCTTGAACTCGTCCCATTCCATAGACTCAATTTCATCCCTTTGCCTCGTATTCTTAATAAGATTCCACCATTGATCAGCATCTCCTTCCAAACGATACACTGCTAGGATGACTTTATCATGTTCAGAACATTGAAGAACTGAAAATATCTTTTCAGTAGTACTAATCCATTTTTCAGCAACTAATGGATCAGTAGACCCACTGAAAGAAGGTGGACGCTGCCTCATGAAGGATTCAACAGAATGTTGCTCCTTCCTTTGCTCGTTTGGAAGTCCTGCATAGCTTGAGAAAGTTGTGTGAGCATGGATACAAGATTTTTCATTCCGGATCCCATATCGTTTGGTTGCTTAGGGGGACAATCATTGCATTGTCCATTGCATTGATCAACACGGTTCCTTCGGGTTCCAGCCATCGTCTAAAACCCCAAAAGAATAGTGTGAGAGGCAAAAATCATGCTAAGGAAAACAACATAATAAAGGGGTAGTACCCTCAATATCTAACATCTTAGGTTAAATTCTAAGATCGTTAGAGCAATTCTAGGACTATAACCTATACGTATACTTAACCTTAGAGACATCCCTAGACATACCTTAGAAATATCTCTAGGGATCTCACTAACGTTTTCGCATCCTAGTTTCCAAAGGTTGACTAAACCTTTCCTCTGATACCAACTGTAGAGACCCGTATCTTGACGTACATTGACATTACATTACTTTTTCGGAATACTTAGTACATTACAAAAACACACACACAAGGACCGTAATAGTTTAGTGTCTTTGGAAACTCGGACTATAATCTTCTAATCGTGGTGAAAGATCTTCAAAATCTCCCATAAAGATCTTCCTTTTTTTTAACCTAAAACCTTTCTTTATATCCTGGGGAAAAGAAAACATAAAAGGGTGAGCTCAAATTCTCAGTAAGGGTAAACAAAATAAATATCAATCACATCATATTCATAAGAACATAACATTTTGGAAATCATAACCTGCAAAAGAGAGCATAATTTCATAATCATGGGATAAATCATGGCAGTGAAAAAGTAATCCCAATAATCATAACTTAAAACATGAAACTTTGTGGCATACACACATAATCATAGGGAATCATTTCTTGTTAGTCAAGACTAATTGCCAAGACTATCTTAGTGGACAAAGTCCCTTTCTGAATCGAGTAACCCTCGTTTCAGTCCTATTTCACTGAACCGGTATAACCTACCGTTCCAGCCCTGTCTATCTCATGAGATATATTATCTTTACCCAATGAATTGGAGGGAGATATAGGTCCCACCCATCTTATAATGAATCCTTTCTTATGTGTGCCACATAATCATAAATCATAATTCATCGCAAAACCCATGTAATAAAAATGGGATTCCTAAACAACATCACATCATAAAACAATTCATATAAGATAAAGGAATTCATAAAAATGTTTCCATCACAACATAATCAATATCCATGTAAAAATAGGGATAAACACAGAACCCTTTTATTATCTTAGATGGAAAATAATTTTGATAAAATTATTGAACTCCATTCTTGAGGAAAATATCCTTTCTTTTTCAAAAACACTTTTCCTTTTATAACATGTCATACGAATTTAAAATAAAAGAAGTTGATTAAAAATAAACTTGAAAACTTGTAACGGAAGTTTCTTGGAAATAATGTTTTAAAAATCCATTCAGGCCGTATAAGTTAAAAAAAACATTCTTCGTACTTTTGTCGGAAAAGTCAAAAAGTACCTCGTACGACAAAAGATTCCTTTCATAGATATTACTAAAAACTCACCGAAGGGTAAAAATGGATTTAAACAATTGTAGGTGGATGGAAATAATATTACATATGGATGAAACATGGATGTGGATGATAAAATACACCCCAGTAAATACTTACGAATAAACAATCTCGGATAAAAATGAGATTGTAATATTTCCCTTACCTTAGGTCCGATTTGCTTTGTACATGTCCGAAGCTCCTGTATAATGGTTTAAATAATGTCATTGACTTATTACAGAATCATATTCATTGTTATGATATCATATATGGTTCACTTATGACATTATATTACCCGTTCTTTTGTAAATTCCATGTAAAAGAAGCGTTTTGGGTAAAATCGTTTCTTTTATCGTTGGTGTTTTGACTTGTTGTTCATGAAATTATTATCACTTATATCATGATTTACTTACTTCCAGAATATAAAATATGATTTATATATCATATATATTCAGTATATATATATATATATATATAATAGATAGATAAATGAAATGAAAAACACCGTTAATGGAGACGGTAGTCCGTACGTACGAATGAACGCTGTTTTCCTTTCCCTATTGTCTTGAATGGAAGTAAGTAGATGACATAAATATATATATATACATAAATCCAGTATCTTTATAATGTCATATATTTCATTATTATTTCTTATATATACTTTATAATCATTCTTAAATGGTTAACATGGAGAATGAATCTCATCGCGTCGTGGAGACGGTATTCCGTACGTATGCACGAGCGATGATATCATTTCCATAAATATTGAATTGAATTGGAGTGGATTATACAATATATCAGAATCAATATGATGTTTTAATAACTATGTATATTTATTCTTTACACCATTATACCCATCCATGTAAGGTGGTGGTGGAAAATAGATTACACCACGGCGTGGAGACGGTATTCCGTACGTACACACGCGCGGTGATTTCTTTTTCCGTAGGATAGATAGATGGTGAAATAGGGTTGTTTCATACTTATAATAACATATCAGTATATGAGTGATACTGATGTTATTACTTCATAATGAAACAACCTAATAAGAAGAAGTGGAAGAAGAAATAAAGATGAAAGAATTGGTAACGGTAATTACCTCTTCTTTGAAGCGCCTTTTGAGACCTCCTCTTAGGGAACTAAAATTGGTCTTTGAGGAAGACCAGAACCTCTAGGATGTTTCTAGGGAAGTGGAGAAGAGATTTTGGCAGGGGTTGGCCGAGCTTGAGTGCTCAAATTGGTGTGAGGAGGAGGGGGAGGAGGTGTCCTTTTATAAGGGAGGAGAGGGGCACCTTAGGAATATCTCAAAATATTATTTTATATTAAAGTCAAAATCGGTTTATAATGGTTCCAAAGGGTCTTATTTCGAAGCTAAAGTGGGTATGGGTCGAAATCCTATCAACCAATAGGATTTAGACATGTTTAGGTTCTTATTTTAACCTTATCAATTAGATTTAACTCTAAGTTAAATAATTTAACTTTTACCGTGTCTTTTTGTTTTCTTTCACTATATGGTTAATACACTTACTATAACATGCCAAACGAACCCCAAATTGTTTATTATTAATATATATATCCTTATCTAAGTCATTTGGCCGAACCTTAGATTTTTAGGAATAAAATAACAATTAATAATATAATATTTGATTTAAAAACTATTTTCTGTCAATTTTGAGACTATTTGATATATGATTTTTGTGAAAGTCATAACAGAATTATATGTTCGAACCAAGTTGATTAAATAAACACTAATATATCATAGTAACCTATAAAATTAGTGGAATTCATAAAAAGTCTCAAATTACATTCATTTGAGAATTTATAACATCAATTAATGTAAGATTTCCTTAAAAGGGTAATTACTGCATCATCGTTGTGTCATAAATAAATTAATTTATTTAACGTCTAAAAATTATAAATAAAATATCATTATATAGGAAATATTTTTATATTTCTAATGAATATTTATAGTCGAATTTATCTTATGTATAACCCCATATTAAAAATGTTTTAGTGAATAAACTTTGATTTTAACTCTTTTAACTCTTCTTTGAATTAAATAATAATAAATGTCCTAATCTAATCCAAGTGGGCCTAAATGATAATATTTTACACTTAAGGTTGTTTTTGGTCGATATACACTTGTCCAATAGAATTAGGACATGTGTTAGGGTAATATTAATATCATTCTTACCCTTAATTACCCTATTTACTTTTAACCGTCGTAAATAAAAGTAAAAAGTTACTATTCACCAAAAATCATTTTCATCTCATTGAACCACATTTTACTTACTGACATCAACCATGTCTCTCGGATTTTTGAAATTCCATTCACAGAAGTGGTAAAATTAAGATTAATGAAGAAATTAATTTTTTTAACTACCACTTAGTAGTTTCACTATTCATCAAAAATTGATGTTTTTCAGAACAATGCCAAAATTTCATCCTAAGCTATATTTCATATTCCGAATTCAAAAAATGAATTCTATTTTACCAAATTCATATCATAGAATTTTCATTAATTAATTTTATAATTAAATCCAGCTGTTAAAACAAATAGCGTGTTTTTAAGAAACAATATCTATCAAAAGATTGACACTTGTTTATGTCTGGTTTAAATGTGCAATTAAATCCAATGACCAACATTGTATTAAATTGTAAAAATATATTCTAAATATACTTTAAAACTACTCCAATTAATAATTTATCACTATTAATTATTTCGATTAAAAAAGTTGTTTTTTAATTATAATTTAGTAATTTTCACTATTCATCAGAATATGAAAGTTATCCGAAAAGTACCAAAATTTCACCTTAGGCTAAATTCGATACTCCGAATCCAAAAATGAAGTTCATTTTGAAAAATAATATTTACAAAATTTTAAAAAGTGGTTATTACTATTCATACCGGCTAGTTTTAATAATATTTTAATAGCATATCATTGTTTAGTGAAACTCGGTATTGCGTATTACACATGCTATCGAGGAAGGTCGCGATTGCGTGTAATGCAAGGCAAGTCAAGAATGCGTGTTGTGCAAGCTCCTTTTGGTGTAGCGTACAACACAAGACATTAATTAAAAAGAATATTTTTTTATAAAATCATGGGATGTTACATGCATAACATTTTCAAATCATACATATGGTTTTTCAATTAAAAAAAATCATATTTAAGATATTTATCACTTAGATAAGGTTTGTAACTTTGAAAAAGCCCCAAAATAATGAATATTAAATACGTTAGGTTTTACCTTTTTAGAAAAACAATACATAACATATTTCACTCATTTATAATATATTAATACAACATAAAATGTTTTTGACTTTGTTAGAAACCCATATGTAACTTATTTTTTCACTACAAAATATATTTCCCTTGGTAGAGTACATACATTTTATGAGTATATTACATATGATAATTCCCTTAAATAAAATTTTCAAATATAACTGTCTTATTATATATATATACTATAATATTCTAGGGCACACGGTTTTTTCCTTATACAAAAGAATGATAAGTAAAATTTTCATTTCATAAATAGTATATTCTTCTCACATATTATATTTTCTTTATGTATCATAATTAATAATATAATCTAGTCTAGTAATAATATAATACATCATACATAATATATATTCCATTGGAAAATGTTTATACATAACATATTTCCCTTAGAAAAATTTGAAAAATAATATATTTTCATTTTCAATATACTTTCCTTCTTAAAAATTTATTTGTAATATAATTTTTCCCTCTATGTAATATTTTGTTTCAAATATATGGTTTTTTACATATGCTAAAAAACTATTCAAAATATATTTATCTTCCTATTATATAACATGAAAGATATTATTTCATCGAGACCAAAAAAATATTTCATTCATAATATATTTCATCTAAATGTGATCTATTTTAATCATACATAAGGTTTTTCACTTAGAGAATAAATATAAAGTAACATATTTTCTCATTAAATCGATATTAACCTCTTCATCGATAAATAATTTATAATTTTAAAATATAAGATAAAATCCATAATTTTTTAAAATAATATTCATACATAAGGAAATTGTTTCTTCTATATATGATATGTAAGGTTCTCCACTTAGAAAAAAAAATTTAAAATCATCCCACATTAAAGAAACATACAAATCATCCAACATTTCTCATAGAAAACAATAATAACCCAATCCTTTAAATAGATCTATGAATATATCCAAATGAAATTATAGATCTTAGATTCTCAATTTGATTCCCAATTCTATAGTAACCCTCTCTCCAAGATAAAAAATTAAAAATAATAAATTCCTCTTAATTTCACTAACCTGTAACGACACGAGTCAGTAAAATTAGTGTCTCTTTATATTAATCTAACATTTAATATTTGGAATAATTTTTGATTTAATAATATCATCTCATGTTATTCAATTTATTTCTAAATGATTTTATAGATTTAGTTTATAATCATATTCCTTTCACCAAATTAATATATTCAAACTATATTGACCTTAAACACTTTATACAACAAATACCTTGTGTTGTAAAACTAAATAAAAAATAAACTACATCACTAAACATAAAAATACATCATATGCATAAAATAAAAGAAACTCTTTCATGTAATGTATTAGATTTATATGAAATCAAAAATCACTATATAAGAAATTCTCGATCCATCGATAGTCAACCCACACATTTCTAGAACAAGACCAAAGACTCTGTGTGAGTGGGATGTCCATACCAAGGTCCATTTACTAAGGGATACTTTACTCAAAATATATGTTAATTCCATCACAATTTTAACACCAAATATTTATAAATTATAGTGTATTACTTATTTCATGTACAATGCTCAATACAATACAAATTACGGGTAAGATAAAACTAAATCCATTATCATACCTATTATGTAACACCTTTGATGCATAAATGAATATTTTTTGAAGCAATATAAAAAATTAAACTAAATTCTACATACATTCATATTATAAGAAATTTATCAAATCAAGTTGGGGTAAGACCCATTTATTAATGAAAGGAAACTTATTTTTAATAAGTTTTAGAGGGATCCCATTACATGTCCCATAGTCTAAAAGTTACAATGTATTTAAAACAAGCATGAAGGCTCAAATGCTATATCTTTTCATTTTTTTGATAATGGTAATATTTTTAAAATAATTAAACAATTAAAATATTTTAACATGATATAAACATTTAATGTTTATAAGAAGGTTTTCATTATAGTTATCTTCTACCCTAGTAGATGTAATTAATTTATTAATATAGTGACCAAAGCCTTCTACATAAAACATTTCATGGTATTAAGCATAATTAATCATCAGAGTACAAGCCAAGGATCGTTAAGTCTAGTGTCTTGGAAGACTTGGTACATATAACAAAGAACATGGGGCTAAAAAGGAAAATTCTTTATTTAATATCCATAATGAGCTCCTAAATTCCGTGGAGACCTTACATCTACATAAGATAACTTGGTAAACACATGAACAATGGGATGAGCTAAAAATTCCAAGTATGAGAATGAACATAAGGATAAATCTCAAGCAAATGCGTTAAGAGGCATGACACAATGATATACAATGCATGAAACTTATGAAATTATCTAATATAAGTATGGGATCATATAAAAATGGAATCATATAAATGTGGAAGAATCATAAATCATATATTTAGTATGGTTCAAGGATTACCGCCAATCACATTTCCCATTTTAGTACGGGTCAAGGCTAACCGCCAATCCCGTTTCACATCGCATCTTATGAGACTTATCCATACCCAATGCATTGGAACGCTATCTGGGTGCACCCATCTAAACATTTTCCTAAATATTAATGCCACATAAATATTATTACCACATATTCAATCATACATAATCAACCATACATAATCATAGGGGTACCCATGGAAAGAATTGGGTACCACCGTTATGACATAAAACATATTAAATGGGTGTATCACGAAAGTGTCCATGAAACGAAAGGATTAGAACATACATGGAAATTAATAGGGTAAAATAATCATATAAAAGGGTAAGTTGTGTCAAATATAAGTGAAAACATATTAGCAATGTATTTTAGAAACAATAGCATTAAAACATTTTTGTGCAGTTTTAAGGAAAACACTCTAGATCTTTTAAAATAGTAAAGAAGAAATTCTTTATATAAAACCATAATTTAACCATGATGGTTTTCAGAATAAAAATATTTATTTTATAAAGAAAATTGTTTCTTAAAACATAGGATAGAGTGAACTGTAAAATTGGGTAAATATTTGGGAAGTCCCCTTAAAACAGGTTTCCTTATCGGAATGTTCTAGGGAGGGAATCGTACAAAAACATGTATATCCCCAAAAGAAAGTGATGAAAGGGTATTGAAATGAGAATCTTTTACAAATATCAAAAATTAATAAAATTCAAATAGATATATATGATAACACCATTTATAAAGAAAGATAAGGCAACTCGAAAGAATGAAAAGGGTTTGGGTAGAATTCGTTATGATTTTACCGGTATGGTGTAGGGTGTACCTTAGAGGACTTGATGAGAGAGACAAGTGGTTTCTCATCACTTATAAAACATTAGGGTGGTATTTTGAAGGTTTATAAACATACCCCATCACTTGGTATTACACAAAAAAACATATCATAGAAGACAATCATGATTAAGAGTGAAAAGGGGAGGATCCCTTACCTTAAATCTGGTGGTGTTCTTCACTTGTTATTAATGACCTGTATAAAAAAATTATGTTTATTAATTCATAATTTCAGAACCTATTATATATGTAATTTATTTATTATAACCGTTTTTAGTTCATTAAAATCCTTTTTTATTAGTTATAAGGTTCAATTTCATTGTCCGGGCTTATTTGTTTACATGGCTTTAAAAGATCGGTTCACTTATATTCAAGGTTGGATTATATGAAAGATGAAAGTGGTTGTCTAGAATTAAAGTTACATACTTTATTTAATATCCATGTGATTAAATGTTTTTAATTTTAATTAGTTTACTTAGTGTTATGTCAAATTATTATATATATATAACCTTAGTGATAATCATTTTTGTTAATCGGTGGATCTGATTACAAAGAATGTGTTTTTCATTATAACTTAATTCCATTTGTACCAAAAGATTACAGAACCAAAAATAGGATATATTACATAAATAATAATCTGGTACAACCATAACAAAAATGGTTTCATGACCATAATTATAGATAATAACAAAAATTTATAAATTGTTGTCCTTAAATGTGCTAAATTAGCACATCTCAAATGGTGCTTTCATTTCATACAAATAAAATGGTGGGGAAAAGAGATAAGATGATTAAATATACCACTATAATGAAGAAATTCGATTACATGTATGCTACTGGATTTATCATACTAAATAAATTAAAAAGAAAATAACATAAAAGAAAAGAAGAAATTTGGGAAGAGGAATTTACTTCTTGAGACTTCCTCCTTTGAGAACCTCTTAAAGGTTTAGGATTTGTTATTTTGAAGAGGATGAGAGCTTTTGGACGTGGTGGAGGACCTTGGGGAGATATTTTGGAAGAATTTAGTTAAGTCTTGGAGCTTTAGAAGAGTGGAGATAAGAGGGGGTGAAGGAGGGTTTTTATAGTGGAGGAGAGGAGGGATTTCATGATATTACAATCCTTAATTTATTATTTCTTCACAAGGAAAAGAATAGTAAGTATTCCATGACCAATAATCGTAAATGGGTCATGTGAATTTGGACCATGGGTGGTGACATCATCCATGATTCTAGGAATAGTCTATTTAGCTTATAATGTATATATACGATAAATTACCATATTTTACTATTCATAAAAAATTCAAGTATTTCAGGAAATTCTCAAATATTCACCATAACCATTTTTCAATGTTTAGAATCCAAAAATGAAGTCCAATTTTCTAAAATAATTTTCTAAATATGATTAATTTAATATTTTATTAAAATAATAATTTATTATCAAAACCAGTTTTAAATCATTCATTAACTCATTCTAAAATATAAGTATATCATACTTCCAACTTGAATATTTTTTTATACCACCATAGGTGTGGTTACTATTCATTATTGTATATCACTATTCCTAAGGGTATGTTACTATTAATTTGGGTATGTTACTATTCACCAAAAAAAATTATTTTGTTTTATTAGACTCACAAAAACATCTTGAACACAATCGTGTATGTCAGATTTTTAAAATTCCAACCACAGAACTGACAAACTTATGTTTATAGGTCACTTATCAATTATTAGTTCATTATTAAGTGATTTTATGGCATATTTATAAGAAGGGAATTTCCATTAAAATCATTGGGTCGTTACATTCTTCCCCCCTTAAGAAATTTCACACTCAAAATTTCATTTTACATTCTAGGCCAAAAACAGATGTGGGTACTTTTCCTTCATTGCTTCCTCGAATTCCCATGTTTCTTCCTCAAACATATGGTTCCTCCACAACACATTGACATGATGAGTTGTCTTGTTTCGTAGATCCTTATCTCTCCGATCCAGAATCTTTACTGGCTGCTCCTCATAGTAGAGATCATCTTCCAACTGCACCACCTCGGAGCTTAGTACATGTGAGGGATCAGGTATGTACTTCCTCAAGAGTGATACGTGTAAAACATCATGAACTCGAGCTATATTTGGTTGAAGTGCAAGACGATATGCCTCAGATCCTATGTGGCCAAGGATCTCAAAGGGGTCAATATACCTTGGTGTTAGAATCCCTTTCTTCCTGAATCACATGACTCTCTTCCATGGAGATATTCAAAGTAAGATTTTATCTCCAACATCGAACTCCAAGTCCCTTCAACAGTTGTCAGCAAAGATCTTTTACCGACTTTGATCAGCTTTGATGTGTTTCTGGATTACTCGAACCTTATTTGTCATCTCTTGAACAAGATCAGTTCCAAGTAGCTTTCTTTCTCCATCTTTATCCCAACAGGTTGGAGTTTTACATCACTTTCCATATAGATCTTTATATGGAGCCATCTAAATACTCGAGTTGAAGCGATTGTTTTATGATAATTAAATAGATGGGATATGCTGATCCCATCCACCTTTTAATTCTAGAGAGAATGCTCTAAGAATAACTTCACGCTTCTGAACAGTTCTTTCAGACTGGACATCAGTTTGGGGGTGATAGGCCATGCTGAAATTTAATTCAGTTCTCAAAGAATGTTGAAGGATCCTCCAGAATTTTGATGTGAAACATAGATCACAGTCAGAGACAATTGAGTGTGGAACAACGTGTAGTCTCACCACTTCATTCACATATAACTTTTCACGTTTTTCAAGATAGATATCTTCCCAAATAGCGATGAAATGGGATGTCTTGGTGAGTCAGTCATCCACAACCCATATTGCATTACTTCCCTTCGACATCTTTGGGAGACCCATGACAAAGTCCATAGTAACATTTTCTCATATCCACATGGGTATAGGCAATTGATGAATCATACCTTTGGATTTTTGTTACTCAACATTAACTCTCTGATATACCAAGCACCTTGATATATATTCCACAATCTCCTTCTTTATGTTATCCCACCAGAAGTGTTATCAGAGATCACCATACATTTTGGTACTCCCAGGATGGATAGAGAAGGTTGATCTATGTTCATCATTTAGTAGATCCTTCTTTATCTCTAGATCAAATGGTACACATAATCGTGTCCCAAATCGTACAACTCCTTCCTTGTCAATTTTGAAATCAGGGGATTTCTCATTTTTAACAGCTTCCACCCTTTTTTGAATTTCCACATCCGTTCTTTGAGCAACCTTTATTTTCTACAAGAGGGATGGTTGAAAAATAATTTGAGAAATAATGGATTATGTTCCTCCCTTAATTATTCTTATGTCCATACATTTCAAATAAAAGAATATCGGGTCCTTTTCAATTCTCATCATTGATAAAGATGGAGGATCATTTCTACTCAGACCATCTGCCACCTTGTTTTCCTTACTAGGATGGTAGTGGATTGAGCAGTAATAATCCTTGATGAGCTCTATCCATCTTCAATGGCACATATTATGCTCTTTCCATGTGAATATATATTTGAGAATCTTGTGTTTAGTATATATCCCACATTTTTTCCATAGAGATAATGTCGCCCGATTTTCAATGCACAGATCACAACTGCTAACTCTAGATCATGTGTGGGATAGTTTTTCTCATGGATTTTCAGCTTCCTTGAGGAATAGGCTATCACTTTATCATTTTTCATTAGCACACAACATAATCCTTTCTTAGAAGCATCACTATACACCACAAATAGTTCTCCACTTGAAGGGAGTGTGAGTACTGTCACAGTGATAAGCCTCTTTTTCAACTCCTTGAAGCAGTCTTCACATTCCTACGTACAGAAAAACTTTACTCCCTTCCATGTTAGCTTGTTCATTGGTATTGATAATCATGAAAAGATCTTCAAGAATCGTCAATAATACCCAGCTAAACCTAAAAAGTTGCGGATCTCTGTTACAGAAGTTGGCCTCGACCACTCTTCAATTGCCTTCATCTTGTAAGGGTCCACATATATCCCTTTCCTGGTGATAACATGCCCCAAGAATGATTATTCCTCCATCCAGAACTCACATTTACTGTACTTTGCATACAATACCTCCCTTCACAAAGTCTTTAATACAGTTTCCAAATGCTCTTCATGTTCCTCCTTGCTCTTGGAGTATATCAGAATATCATAAATAAAGACCACAAAAAATTTGTCGAGGTAATATCTAAAGACTCTATTCATTAAATCCATGAAAATTGATGGTTCATTAGTGAGTCTGAAGGGCATCACTATGAACTCATAGTGTCCATACCTTGTTCGAAAGGCAGTCTTGGGAATATCTTCCTTTTTCACCTTTAGTTGGTGATATCCCGACCGAAGGTCCACCCTAGAGAAATAAATGGCGCCACGAAGATGATTGAACAAGTTATCTATCCGTGGAAGGGGATACTTGATCTTTATAGTGATTTTATTAATCTCTCGATAATCAATGAAGAGGCGCATTGATCCATCCTTCTTCTTGACGAAGAGGACTGGAGCACCCCATGATGAAGCACTCGGGCGTATAAAACCCTTCTTTATATTCTTCTATAACTGCTTCTTCAGCTCTTCCAGCACTACGGTGGCCATTTTGTAATGTGTCTTTGAGATTGGTAGAGATATGGGGATAAGTTCAATTGAGAAATCAATATCTCGATCAGAAGGAAGACCAGGAAACTCTTCGAGGAATACATCAATGTAATCCCTCACAATGGGAATGTCTTCAAGCATGATTCTCTCCATTGTTTCAATAATTTGAGCTAGGTATGCATGCTCATAAGGAAGCAATATCAAAACTTGACATGAATATTCTAAAGGATACTCATCTTCTTCATTGCACTTGTAAAGAATCAGAGGATGCTTCAGGATGTGAAGGGTAATCTCCCTTTCCCGACACTGGATGTTGGACTTGTACAAGGATAGCCAATCCATGCCAAAGATAACGTCAAACTCCACTAAAGGAAGTATGACAAGATTTTCTGGGAGGTTCAGTCCAAAAACATTAACCGGGGAGGAGTTATAAACCATGGATGTAATAATTTCCCCATTCTCTATTCTCACAAATAAATTTTCATCCAAATTTTTAGGTGGTGTTTGAATAGTTCTACTAAACTTCCAAGATATGAATGAATGCATAAATCCAGAATCAAATAGTACATTCGCTATTATTGAATGAATAACAAGAGTACGTATCACCACATCATTTTCCGGCTCCACCTCCATAGTTGGGATAGCATAATCACTTCATTGTTACCTTGGAGGTTGTTGTTGATTTCCTCCGACGTCCCTTGTATTAGGGAAATTGTTCACATAATTCCCAAGATCCTTGAAGTTAAAACACTGCACTACAGGCTGAGTGTTGATCTGAACCTTACGTTCTTATTCATCCATAGCAAGATTTTTCATATCCCTTCGACAGTTCTTGTCCAAAAGACCAAACTTTCAACATTTTACGCAATTACTGGTTCCCTTGAGATAGTCACCAAGATGCTTCTTCCCACAATTCTTGCAAAGGGGAAAGTAAGTCTTCTTTCCATCATGGGATTTTTTTGATGAACCACCCATGTTGTTCTCTATTTTCAACTTCTTATCACTAGTCCCATGAGACCACTGAGAGTCTCCAATATCCATTTCAACCTTGAGGGCAAACAGACAATCTTCTCATAGTGGTCAAAGTCTCGAATTGCCAACACTTTTTGTAGACTCAGATTTAGTATGCTAAAGAAGTGATCCATATTGATTTTGGTGTTCATGAAAAATCCAGAGGCGTACCATGAAAGCCTTGTAATGTTTGCTTCATATGCCCTAATGGACTCATCTTCCATCTTCTTGAGTCCAAGGAACTCTCTTTCCATCTTGAGATAGAGGGTTCGAGTAAAATATTTGTTGAAAAACATCCAATTGAATTCTTACCAATCTATGGAAACAATTGCATCTTGGGATATTGTATTCTTGATCAGTGTCCACCACTGATTAGCTTCCCCATCAAAATGATAGACTTCCAGTACAACTTTCTCTTCTTCCAAGAACTGGAGGACAAAGAAAATCTTTTCAATAGAGTTAATACATTGTTCTGTGAGGAGGGGATTAGAAGACCCGCTAAACATGGGAGGCCTTTGCCACATGAAGTATTATATAGAAACATGATCTTTCCTTGGGGGAGGGGGACGTTCCACCTGATTCAAGTTATTATTCATAACTCGAGCCAGCTGAGCAAGTACTACCATGACGTTTTGAGCACCCGCTTCCATCACATCAGGCATGTCATTAGGGAAATCATTACATTTCTTATCATATTGGTTATTGGAATTTGTTCTTATATTTCCCACCATTAACTAAGAAAAATAACATATAATTAGAGGTCTTGAATACTTAACTATTGATCATAAAAATGAAATATTGAAAATTAAAGAATAAACTTATAAATAATAAGTACATCTTAACTTGTCATTTCTTAGGTTTATATCTATGTTATCCTTGATCTATTTCTAAACATATATTCTTATGGGATTTTTTGTCCCTTAATAAATGTTTTCACTAAGCTCGTGAATCTAACAAAGCATATCCCCAAAGAGTGTCGTAACCAAGAGTGCAGCAAGGTCCATTATCGTGCACCAGTTCCCATTCGAGTCTAGCTCAAAGCTGTGTTTTCGGGTTTTACCCCATGATAAATCTATGCCAGAGCCGCCTCTACCTACTCGTATCCAGACAAGTATGTATTTTCTTGAAAAACCACACACTCTATACTCACCAAAATATAGGATTTTTTTCTTATACTTAGTCTCATCCATAAGGTTCTCACTAAGTTTCTCTATTCCTAATCTCCAAAAATAACTATACCATCCCCTAATACCAACTATAGCGACCCAAGCATTTTACATAAAATATTTAATGGTTTTAAGCATAATTAATCATCAGAGTAAAATACAAGGATTGTTAAGTCCAGTGTCTTGGAAGACTACGTAAATATAACATAAAACATGGGGATAAAAAATAAACTTCTCTATTTAATCTCTATAATGAGCTCCTAAATTTCTTTGAGCCCTTACAACTGCATAGGGTACCCTGGGGAACACATGAACAAATGGTTGAGCTAAAAATGCCCAGTAAGGGAATGAACAAAAGGATACATCTCAAGCACATGAGTTAAGAGGCATGACACAATGATATCCAAAGCATGAATCATATAAAATCATTTAATATAAGCACGGGATCATATAATCATGGAATCATATAAATGTGGCAGAATCATAAATCATATCTCTAGTAAGGTTCAAGGCTAACTGCCAGTCTTGTTTCCCATTTCAGTACGGGTCTAGGCTTACCGCCAATCCCGTTTCACATCGCATCTCAGGAGACTTATCCTTACCCAATTCATTGGAGCGCTATCTGGGTGCAAACATCTCAACATTTTCATGAATATTTTGGCCACATAAATATTCTCACCACATATACAATCATACATAATCAACCATACATAAACATAAGGTTACCCATGGAATGAATTGGGTACCACAGTCCTGACATAAAACATATCCAATGGGTGTATCATTAAAGTTTCAATGAAAGGAAAGGATTATAACATACATGGACTTTAATAGGGTAAAATAAGCATATAAAATGGTAAGTGGTGTCAAATAGAAGTGACAACATATTAGAAATGTATTTCAGAAACATTATCATTAAAACATTGTTGTGCAGTTTTAAGGAAAACTCTCTAGAGATTTTAAAATAGTAAAGAAGAAATTCTTTTATATAAAATAATAATTTAACCATGAAGGTTTTAATAATAAAAATATTAATTTTATAAAGACTATGGTTTCTTAAAACATAGGATAGAGTGAACATGAAAATTCGCTAAAAATTTTGGTAGTCCCCTTAAAACAGGTTTCCTTATCAGAAAGTTCTAAGGTTGGAATCTTTCAAAAATATGTATATCCCCAAAAGAATGTGATGAAAGGGTTTTAATATGAGAATATTTTACAAATATCCATAATTCATAAGATTCACATAAATAGTTATGATAACACCATTTAGAATGAAAGATAAGGCAACCTGAAAGAATGAATAAGGTTTCGGTAGAATTTGTTATGATTTTACCGGCATGGTGTCAGGTGTACTTAAGAGGACTTGATGAGAGAGTTAATGGGTTTCTCATACCTTAGAAACATTAGTTAAGTATGGTGAATGTGTGTAAACATACCTAATAACTTGGTATTATATAAAAAACATAGCATAGAGAACAATCTTGATTAAGAGTGAAAAGGGGAGGATCCCTTACCTCAAATCTGGTGGTGTTCTCCAATTGTTATTAATGACCTGAATAAACAAATTAGGTTTATTAATTCATAAGTCCAGAACCTCTTATATATGTAATTGATTTATTATAACCCTTTTTCTTTCATTGAAATCCTTTTTATTATTTATAAGGTTCAATTTCATTGTTCGGGCTCGTTTGTTTACTTGGCTTTAAAAGACCGATTAACTTATATTCAAGTTTGGATTATATTCAAGATGAAAGTGGTTGTCTAGAATTGAAGTTACATTCTTTAGTTAATATCCAAGAGATTACATGGTTTTAATTATAATTAGTTTACTTATAGTGATGTCAAATTATTATATATATAACCTTAGTGATAACCGTTTTTGTTAATCAATGGATTTGATTACAAAGAATGTTTTTTTCATTATAACTTACTTCCATTTGTACCAAAAGATTACATAACCAAAAATAGGATATATTACATACATAATAATCTGGTTCAACCATATCACAAATGGTTTCATGACAATAAATAAAGATAATAACAAAAATTGATAAACTATTTTCCTTGAATGTGTTAAATTAGCACATCTTAAACGGTGCATTCATTTCATACAAATAAAAGGGGAAAGGAGAGAAGGTAATGAAATTTACCACTAGAATGAAAACATTCCAGTACATGTATTCTACTGGATTTATCATACTATTATGGTGAAGTTAGGTGAGGAAATAAATTAAAAATAAAAGAACTTAAAAGAAAAGAAGAAATTTTGCAAGCGGAATTTACCTCTTGAGACTTCCTCCTTTGAGAACCTCTTATAGGGAGAGGTTTTGGTATTTTGAAGATGTTGGAAGATTTTGTACGTCGAGGAGGACCTTGGGGAGAAATTTGGGAAGAATTTAGAGAAGGATTGAATCTTGAGAGGAGTGGAGAGAAGACAGAGTGAAGGGGGGGTTTATAGTGGAGGAGAGAAGGGATTTCATTATATTATAATCCGTAATTTATTATTTCTTCACAAGACAAAGAATAGTAATTATTCCATGACCAAGAATAGTAAATGGGTAATCTGAATTCGAACCATGGGTGGTGGAATCATCAATGATTATAGGAATAGTCTATTTGTCTTATAATGTATATATACGGTAAATTACCATATTTTACTATTCATAAAAAATTCAAGTATTTTAGAAAAATCTCAAAAATTCACCCTAACCATTTTTCAATGTGTAGAATCTAAAAATGAATTCCATTTTTCAAAAATAATTTTCTAAATATGATTATTTTGATATTTAATTAAAATAAAAATTTATTATCAAAACCAGTTTTGAAACATTCATTAACTCATTCTAAAATATATGTATATCGTACTTCAAACTTCAATATTATTTTTATACCACCATAGGTGTGGTTAATATTCATTAGGGTATATCACTATTCATAAGGGTGTGTTACTATTCATTAGGGTACATTACTATTCACCAAAAATTTTATTTTTATTTTATTAGACTCCAAAAATCATCTTGAACACAACCGTGTATGTTAGATTTTCAAAATTCCAAACTCAGAAGTGACAAAATTACGTTTAAAGGTCACTTATCACCTAGTAGTTCATTATTATGAGATTTTATTACATTTTTTTAAGAATTAAATTTCCATTAAAAACATTTGTTCGTTACAATTAATATAAATATTGATAAAACCATTACAATTTTGGATCACCATGTGGTGATTCTTTTATATAATAATTTTTTATATATTTTTTCTAATATGAACCCTTTTACATTTTCATTACATCGAATTTACTTTTTATATATGGTCTTAAATGCACTATAAACAATTTACATTTCATTTTATATCATATTATTTTACCATAATCTAAATATCATATATTTTAATATTATTTAATCCATGATCAAATCATTAATGAAAACTCTTTGTTATGTAGTTTTTATAATTTTCATGATAATTATTTTATAAATGGCAATATAAATTAAAAAATTTGAATAATTCATAATCTAAATACTAAAAAATTATATAATCCCTTATTTTTTTAATTTATTAAAAAGTATAAATTGTCTATAAAATTTCGATATAAAAAATTTATATCTAAATTATAATTATTTCCATATAATTTAAATGGTATTAATATCTTAACACTTAATATTAGGGAATATTTGTTAACAAATATTCTAGATAAATCAAACTAATACATTATTAACACTTTATAAAAAAATATTTTATAAAAACTTTTAAAAATTAATAAATATCCCAAAATTCCTTTTATTATATATTATAATCAATTTATAAAAAATATGCATTGGTTTATAGCTTTATTTTAATAAATAAAATTTATTCTCTTTAATTAGTGTTTACCAATCATGGGGGAATTCTATAATAATATAGAAACACTTACAATTATTAAAAAATTTCAGTTATATAAGTTCAATTTTATGATTTATATTCCTTTCACCTCTTATAATAATATGTTTGTATTTGGTTTTTAACTTCATTTATAGAGGAAATAATCATATTTATTGAGGAAAGACCCATACATATTGAGGGAAAAACCATATGTTTTAATGACAATTTATGATTCTTGTCGATATTTCTAATTAAATAAAACACTTTTTTTTAGTCTATTACATGGTTATGTCATTAAATATGATATTCTAATGTCATATACAATTAATAATATAATACCATGGTATTTATACATATTCATTGGCTATGATATCATGTATCACAAGTTTAGACTTGTGAAAAACAAAATACTCAATGGTTTTCAAAGATAAGAAATATTACATCTATTATTACCTCAAAATAATATTTGAAACATTATTTTCATGATTTGGAAATCATGGTAAGGATCTAATACCAGTGATGGGCTTCAAAGGATCTTAAAATACCCTTTAAATATATCAGATGTATTAAAGAAACCAAAATCCAAGATCAACCCTGATGGAAATCAAAATCATTTATAATATAAAATAATACAACTACCTACCTTTCACTGAATATGGATGCTATAATTTCCATTATGTTTTATCCTGAAAAAATATCACTTGAGAGGAATTGAAATGATATCCCACTTCCATAGTTTTATATGGGTTGGATTGAATCACTTGTCATACGATCAAGATTTTTCCACCCTCCATGTGATGGTAATTTGTAACACCCCAGGTAAATAAAGAATATGATATTTCATATTTATCCATATTTGTGAATAAAATATTTAAATTAATTTAAAGGGGACGCTATGCTCGATGGCGTACCCAACACGCAACAACGAGTTTCTTGGGAATCTTACGTTGCACTCTAATAATAAAATAATATTATTTTAAATGGTAGTTAACATGTAGCCATTGTAATGGAGGGAATGGATATAAATAACTAAAATATGATTATATATGTTTTTAAATGTTTTTACATTTATCCAATAAAAGCTAAAGGCTTAAAATACGGAAAGAATTCAATTTTAGGCGTATATGCCCTAGTTTTCACTAAAGGTTCACTTATCGCCTTTTAATGGAGAACAATCATTAAATATAGTTTTTTTCACTCTTATAAATTCTATTGGACCAAATAAAACTCTTCTTAAGAATCGGGACATCAAAATTTACTTTGTGTAAATTTTTGGTATCTTTCCGATAATGTTCATTTTTTTAATGAATAGTGTAAAATGTTGAATTTTAATTCAAAACCTCTTTTTAATATAATTTATTTATATGATTAGATTATATTTTTAATTGGTTTTAAAGTGAAATTAGAAAAAAAAATTACCATTAAATCCAATAGTGGTCGTTGGAATTAATTTCACTTTGAAATCAGACTTAAACTAGTGTCAATCTTTTGATACTTATTGTTTTATAAAAACACGCTATTTGCTCTTACAACGGGATTTAATTATTAAATTAATTAACGTGAATAATATGTTTTGAATTTTTTAAAACGGACTTTATTTTTGAATTTGGAATATCAAATATATCTTAGGGTTAATTTTTGGGATTTTTCTGAAAAACTTCAATTTTTGATGAATAGTGAAACCACTAAGTAGTACTTATAAAAACTGATTTTCCGTTTAAATGAAAATTTTCCATCTTTGTGTTTTGATTTTCAAAAATCCGACATACATGGTTGTCATTAAGATGTAAAATGTGGTTCAATAAGATTAAAGTAATTTTTTGGTGAATAGTAACTTATTAAGTTTTTAATCGCGATTAGTGGTAATTAGTGTAGTTTAAGGTAAAAATAATGCTTTAATAAAATGAGATGAGCTTGAAACAAGTCTTACCCTCATTGGTTGTATCATGGCCGACCAATACAAGCCATGGGTCAACTTGGGGACCCCATGGATCCACTTTGGTTGGGAAATGACATAAATAACATTTTATTTAATGTAAAAGTAAAATTGACACAAACATGATATGTTTTACTAAAACAATTTTTAAGTGGGGTTATACAAGTCATATTTTTGATTATAAATTGTCATTGGAAAGCTAAAAAGATTTCCTACATCATAGTATTTGTTTTATAATTTTTATACATTAAATAAATTAAATTATTTATGACATAATAATGATGCAGCGATGACTTCATTATTTGACGTTTTAAATAAAATGGAAAGATAATGTAACATATATGAACTACACATGTCCAAAACTTATTGTATGAGTGGATTGCAAAGCCTTATCACCTTATCCACGAATTATATCAATTTGGGACCTTTTAAAACCGAAACACATTTTCAAATAATGTAATATTTCTTACTTTCCAAAAGTGCCCCTCCTCTCCTCTTATAAAAGGCCCCCACCTCTACCACCTTACACACACTCATCAAGCCTTTGGCTCGGCCAACCCCTGCCCATTTACTTTCTCCACATCCCTATCCTCATCCTAGAATATTCCCTTTGGGCATAATCCTTTCAAAGGAAGCCTTTAGGCTCAAATCAAAAGGAGTTACACTTATAAAGGTAATTCATTCTCTCATGTTCATTTGTTTTATTTTGCGTCTCCAACCCCCTAAACTCTTTTTATTTATTTCTTTTGTAACAAAAAAAGTATCTTCAATATACTAGGATGTTGTTATAAGATTTATTCGAGCTACACTCTCACACAACTACATGAAATGGTTAAAGAACATACGGTTTCCGTGGATGGCGAATTTCTGCCTCCCGAAACGATGATTGTTCAACATTCTTTTAACACCTTCAAAGGTGGCCATTATGATGTCACTATTTTTATATATGATATATAATATGTTTATGTTTTTCTTATGCTTCTTTATTTTTCATTTGTGTCTCACCTTTATGGCTTCCATTATGGGTATACGCGATATCTTCATTTTAGAAAGTGCGGACTACCACCCCCTCAAAGTGATGTGATTCGTTAATACCATATGTGGGATGTATAAAGGATGGAACTATGATATTATATATGATATTATACTGGAATTATAATATACGTTTATATCATTATTATTCCATTCTATAAAATACGAAATAGAAATGAAAGTAGCGTTCATGCGTACGTACGACTTACCGTCTCCATGAACGGTGCATTTCATTTCTTACCTCTAAATGATTATGTAATTGTATAAATGCATGAATTTACTGGATATATATGACATATATTATATCTACATAATGAATACTAATCTGGATATAATAAACATTTGGCCACACGAACAACATGTAATTGTAAGAAGTCCACTTTCGACTTAAGAACCAAATATGGGCAAAACAAATATTATTAACTTAAATGATTACATAATGTTTATGACATGGTAATAAGTGGTATAAAAGTAATAATGAACTTGAAAAAGGTTCTTAAAGAATTAGAAATTAACTCAAGTTTATTATTCAGGAGATTAAAGATCGATCGAGTCAAGTCGGACCCGAGGTAAGGGATCCTACAACTCTCTTTCTTTTAAAGTACACTCTTTTATGTCATTTCTTTTAAGATCATCTTTCTTATGATTGGGATGTTCTTTTATATTACTCCTACTGTACTTATTATGTTCATATGATGAGAGACCCTATTTCCTCTCATCAATCCATTTTGGATGTTTTGAGTGGCGCCGTTAGGCTGCCGAATTTTTGTAAGGGACTTCGTCTCAATCTCCTTTCATTGAGGAATATTTCGTTTTATACACAAATTTCTTTTATACGGTGTATAAAATCCTTTGAAATTTACTTTTATACAAAAGGAATCTTTTTCTACGAAGCGTTTTACTAAACGACAAAATGGAATGTTTTTTTAACGTACGCGGTGACAGCGACTTTTTCCGCCGCCGCGAGTATTATTTGGACTTTGGCTTCCTCAACAAGCCGTATTGTTTTTAGAATAAAATAAATACCATATACTCTTTTATGTATTTTGGTATTGAAAATGGTTTTGATAAAGGATTCTATTATGTCAATATATTTATGTTATATTATTATTGAAATGTGGAAATGTTATCATTCCTTTATATTGGTTTTATGTTTTATGATTTTATATTGGTACTTGGACATTTTAACGGGTGGTTACGTTATAAACCATATGACGGGTGGTGTCGTGAATACCAGGACGGGTGGTTACGTTATAACCTCCAATGCATTGGGTATGGAAGTCAGCCGTATGGATATTCCATTAAGTATGTATGGAAATTGGCCATATGGCTATTCCATTAAGTGATATGTGTGGAAGTCGGCCGTATGGTTATTCCACTTAAGTATGTTTATGTCCCAAGTTACCTTTATATATGTTATGTGTTCTTTATATGGGTTTTATGGTAATCCCTTGGTTACAAAAAGGTAAGTAATGATACTTTTTTTCAGTGACAAGTTTTTACTACTTCATGAAGGTGAAAAGTATTACATTGATAAAGTATTCATGGTTTACTTGTTGTTTTAAAAATCTAACAGTTTTCATTCTTTGTGTATCCCTTACTGAGCTTCTTATGCTCATCCCAAGTTTTTGAAATGTTTTTCACAGGACATAGCGTGGAATAGGGTCAAGGATGGGATCAAGGGAATGTCATGCTACCTAAAATAGGGAACTATACATGTTTCTTTTAAAGAGTTTTTATTTTATGGAAATTTAGTAGAAGCGACTACTTTGTAATCTTTTGAGATGTAATAGTTATGTCCTAATTCTCTAAAACTCTAAACCTGAAAAGATCCTCAATGTGAATTACTCATTTAATTCAATATTAAGTAAGGTTTAAGGCTGGGGCCTTATAGTTGGTATCAAAGGTCGGTTTAGATAACTTTAGTGGTTAGGGTATTCTTTAAGCATAAGTGACATTACCATAATGGTTAGGATTTCAGAAAGAGTCCTAGTTTTAGATAAAGTGAATGAGTAAGTGTATCTTAGTTTTTACCTTCCTCATTAGTACATGATGGTTTTGTTGATATACTCACACTGACATTTCTATTTTTAGTGAATGGATGGATCTAGCAGGCACCAAAGAGACAAAAGGTTTGAAGGAAACTATGGTGGTTCTCTGATTAAGATACTAGATAAAATGGAGGATTCAATGAGGAAACTCGTGGTTGTTCTAAACCAAATATCAAGGAGTCATGATCAACCACTTCAACCATGGTGAGTTCTCTAATGCATCATGTACGAGATGGCCAACGTGATGTGGAAATTCAGGTAATAATTATTAAGGTAACCATTAGGGTTTATATGATCCTTACTTTTTAGGTAATTATGGGTTACTCTATGATATGATGGAAAATGAAAGGAATGAGATAAACTTGAGGTTAAAATATGTTATGATTATTCTTGAAGATTTTATCTCATTTTGGGGAATGTTTTAAGAATTATATTGTTTTGGAAAAAGGACAACACCTAGACCGTGTGACATCCCGTCGCGTCGGACAAAGCTGCGGGAATCGAAACCACAACCATTGTGCGACTGGTATTTATCGCCTACCACTGGACTACGTGAAGTCCATGGTTAGTTTGGCTGATTCTTTCTAGTTATATGATTTTATGAATTAATAGTAAGTTGATTTTGGGTTATTTATGAAAATGATTACCCTATCTTGGAGGATATGTGATTAGGTTAATTACTTTTCAATACGAGACTTTAGGGGAAACTGATGTTGTTTGGAGATAAATGTTACGATTTAACTTGGAAGACTATGTGACTAAATCCTTCAAATATTTGGGTTTCAATCTTATATTGGTTTACTTTGAAGAATTTTATGGACAAATTGATTATAGAATGGTCCTCGTTGAACTTTGGGTTTTGTTGGACAAATTTTGGAGATTAAGAATAGATTTTCTTTTTATAAAGGGTTATCCTTTTCTGGATTATCTGATATTGTACTAACCTTTTTGGTTTTGGTTTTGGTTAAAGCCTAAATACATGGGAAGTATATAGTTCTATTTTGTGGATTAGGTGATTCTCTAGAAGTTGATTATAGTACTCTTAATGTGAACAAGTCTTCCTAAATACTCGCCTTTTGGAGAAAATATGATTTTGTGTAAGGAATCTAATAAAAGTTGAGAGTCAACATGATAAGTGATTATGTTTCCTTATGAATAAATTCCTCAATAAAAAGAAACTTAAAACAAAAATGTTGTCTATTAACTTTTCCTACTGGGGAATCGAATACCGTTTAACCCATCACAAGTTTGTGATTTTCTCATGGTTAACTTTCTCCTAAACATGTTTTCTATCACTCTCCATCAGAACATGACCCTTTGTTTTTTCATCCATGTCCATATTTTCATACTTGGAATCCTAGTATGGGTTAACTCGGGTGACCTTTGTACTTATCTTTCTTTATTTTAAAGTGTTTGTTTTACCGACTTTTGTTCCGATGTGGGACTTTAAAGGATGTTTCCAAGCGCAATTTTAAAATTGCGAGGATGCAATTCCCAAAAGGGGGGAAGGATGTAACACCCCAGGTAAATAAAGAATATGACATTTCATATTTATCCATATTTGTGAATAAAATAGTTAAATGACTTTAAAGGGGACACTATGCTCGATGGCGTACCCAACACGCAACAACAAGTTTCTTCAGAATCTTACGTTGCACTCTAATAATAAAATAATATTATTTTAAATGGTAGTTAACATGTAGCCGTTGTAATGGCGGGAATGGATATAAATAACTAAAATATGATTATATATGTTTTTAAATGTTTTTACATTTATCCAATAAAAGCTAAAGGCTTAAAATATGGAAAGAATTCAATTTTAGGAGTATATGCCCTAGTTTTCACTAAAGGTTCACTTATCGCCTTTTAATGGAGAACAATCATTAAATATAGTTTTGTTCACTCTTATAAATTCCATTGGACCAAATAAAACTCTTCTTAAGAATCGGGACATCAAAATTTACTTTGTGTAAATTTTTGGTATCTTTCCGATAATGTTCATTTTTTTTAATGAATAGTGTAAAATGTTGTATTTTAATTCAAAACCTCTTTTTAATATAATTTATTTATATGATTAGATTATATTTTGAATTGGTTTTAAAGTGAAATTAGAAAATATTTTTACCATTAAATCCAATAGTGGTCATTGGAATTAATTACACTTTGAAATCAAACTTAAACTAGTGTCAATCTTTTGATACTTATTGTTTTATAAAAACACGCTATTTGCTCTGACAGCGAGAATTAATTATTAAATTAATTAATGTGACTAATATCTTTTGAATTTTTTAAAACGGACTTTATTTTTGAATTCGGAATATCAAATATAGCTTAGGGTGAATTTTTGGGATTTTTCTGAAAAACTTCAATTTTTGATGAATAGTGAAACCACTAAGTGGTACTTATAAAAAATGATTTTCCATTTAAATGAAATTTTTCCATCATTGTGTTTTGATTTTCAAAAATCCGACATACATGGTTGTCATTAAGAAGTAAAATGTGGGTCAATGAAATTAAAATAATTTTTTGGTGAATAGTAACTTATTAAGTTTTTAATCGCGATTAGTTGTAATTAGTGTAGTTTAAGGTAAAAATAATGCTTTAATAAAATGAGATGAGCTTGACACATGTCTTACCCTCATTGGTTGTATCATGGCCGAGCAATACAATCCATGGGTCAACTTGGGGACCCCATGGATCCACTTTGGTTGGGAAATGACATAAATAACATTTTATTTAATGTAAAAGTAAAATTGACACAAACATGATATGTTTTACTAAAACAATTTTTAAGTGGGGTTATACAAGTCATATTTTTGATTATAAATAGTCATTGGAAAGATAAAAAGATTTCCTATATCATAGTATTTGTTTTATAATTTTTAGACATTAAATAAATTAAATTATTTATTACATAATAATGATGCAGCGATGACATCATTATTTGACGTTTTAAATAAAATGGAAAGATAATGTAAAATCTATGAACTAAACATGTCCAAAACTTATTGGATGAGTGGATTTAGAAGACTAATCACCTTATCCACGAATTATATCAATTTGGGACCTTTTAAAACCGAAACACATTTTCAAATAATGTAATATTTCTTACTTTCCAAAAGTGCCCCTCCTCTCCTCTTATAAAAGGCCCCCACCTATACCACCTTACACGCACTCATCAAGCCTTTGGCTCGGCCAACCCCTGCCCATTTACTCTCTCCACATCCCTATCCTAATCCTAGAAGATTAACTTTGGGCATAATCCTTTCAAAGGAAGCCTTTAGGCTCAAATCAAATGGAGTTACACTTTTAAAGGTAATTCATTCTCTCATGTTCATTTGTTTTATTTTGCTTCTCCAACCCCATAAACTCTTTTTATTTATTTCTTTTGTAACAACACCAGTATCTTCAATATACTAGGATGTTGTTATAAGATTTATTCGAGCTACACTCTCACACAACTACATGAAATGGTTAAAGAACATACGGTTTCCGTGGATGGCGAATTTCTGCCTCCCGAAACGATGATTGTTCAACATTCTTTTAACACCTTCAAAGGTGGCCATTATGATGTCACTATTTTTATATATGATATATAATATTTTTATGTTTTACTTATTCTTCTGTATTTTTCATTTGTGTCTCACCTTTATGGCTTCCATTATGGGTATACGCGATATCTTCATTTTAGGAAGTGCGGACTACCGCCCCCTCAAAGTGATGTGATTCGTTAATACCATATGTGGGACGTATAAAGGATGGAACTATGATATTATATATGATATTATACTGGAATTATAATATACCTTTATATAATTATTATTCCATTCTATAAAATACGAAATAGAAATGAAAGTAGCGTTCATGCGTACGTACGGCTTACCGTCTCCATGAACGGTGCATTTCATTTCTTACCTCTAAATGATTATGTAATGTTATAAATGCATGAATGTACTGGATATATATGACATATATGATATCTACATAATGAATACAATTCTGTATATAATAAACATTTGGCCACACGAACAACATGTAATTGTAAGAAGTCCACTTTCGACTTAAGAACCAAATATGGGCAAAACAAATATTATTAACTTAAATGATTACATAATGTTTATGACATGGTAATAAGTGGTATAAAATTAATAATGAACTTGAAAAATGTTCTTAAATAATTATAAATTAACTCAAGTTTATTATTCAGGAGATTAAAGATCGATCGAGTCAAGTCGGACCCGAGGTAAGGGATCCTACAACTCTCTTTCTTTTAAAGTACACTCCTTTATGTCATTTCTTTTAAGCTCATATTTCTTATGATTGGGATGTTCTTTTATATTACTCCTACTATACTTATTATGTTCATATGATGAGAGACCCTATTTCCTCTCATCAATCCATTTTGGATGTTTTGAGTGGTGCCGTTAGGCTGCTGAATTTTCGTAAGGGAATTCGTCTCAATCTCCTTTCATTGAGGCATATTTCGTTTTATACACAAATTTCTTTTATACGGTGTATAAAATCCTTTGACTTTTACTTTTATACAAAAGGAATATTTTTCTACGAAGCGTTTTACTAAACGACAAAATGGAATGTTTTTTTAACGTACGCGGTGACAACGACTTTTTCCGCCGCCGCGAGTATTATTTGGACTTTGGCTTCCTCAACAAGCCGTATTGTTTTCAGAATAAAATAAATACCATATACTCTTTTATGTATTTTGGTATTGAAAATGGTTTTGATAAAGGATTCTATTATGTCAATATATTTATGTTATATTATGATTGAAATGTGGAAATGTTATCATTCCTTTATATTGGTTTTAAGTTTTATGATTTTATATTGGTACTTGGACATTTTAACGAGTGGTTACGTTATAAACCATATGACGGGTGGTGCCGTGAATACCAGGATGGGTGGTTACGTTATAACCTCCAATGCATTGGGTATGGAAGTCAGCCGTATGGCTATTCCATTAAGTATGTATGGAAATTGGCCGTATGGCTATTCCATTAAGTGATATGAGTGGAAGTCGACCGTATGGTTATTCCACTTAAGTATGTTTATGTCCCAAGTTACCTTTATATATGTTATGTGTTCTTTATATGGGTTTTATGGTAATCCTTTGGTTACAAAAAGGTAAGTAATGATACTTTTTTTTCAGTGAAAAGTTTTTACTACTTCATGAAGGTGAAAAGTATTACATTGATAAAGTATTCATGGTTTACTTGTTGTTTTGAAAATCTAACAGTTTTCATTCTTTGTGTATCCCTTACTGAGCTTCTTATCCTCATCCCAAGTTTTTGAAATGTTTTTCACAGGACATAGCGTGGAATAGGGTCAAGGATGGGATCAAGGGAAATTCATGCTACCTAAAACATGGAACTATACATGTTTCTTTTAAAGAGTTTTTATTTTATGGAAATTTAGTAGAAGCGACTACTTTGTAATCTTTTGAGATGTAATAGTTATGTCCTAATTCTCTAAAACACTAAACCTGAAAAGATCCTCAATGTGAATTACTCATTTAATTCAATATTAAGTAAGGTTTAAGGTTGGGGCCTTATATAATTACATTATCATTTAATAAGGTAGGAGAAGAGAGCTATGAGATGGAGATATTTATATAAATATTACGTAATATTTCATTATAACCGTTTGAGGGTTAATTCTTCTTTATTGGCCCCTTGAGGATGCTCCTCTAGAAAACCAACTTTAACTCATATGTTTTGAGTTAATTCTTGCATCTATTGTAAACCCACATCTATGTCAACTCTCCCACATATTTCATCACATGAAATGTCTACATTTAAAGATATATATGCATGGATTACTCTTAAATTAAAACTATTATCATTCATCTGTGAAGATCACGGGATGTTAATGTACATTGTACCTTATTATTATACATTGAATGTAACACCCCAAACATTTACAAATAAATTTAATGTAATTCAAAAAAACACGTAGTATCTACGTAATAAAACATTTATTTAATTAAATAGATATAAATTATTCATTAAACATTATTATTTCACATTTTTCTTTTGAATGTCTAAAACAGACATACACTGTTGTGATCGGTAAATTATTTGGAGCCTAATAGGAAAAACGTAATTTTTTGAGAATAATAATTTACCCTCATGGATAGTAGTGTACCCTTATGAATATTAATATGATACTTATGAAAATTAAATTGTAATAATGAATCGTAACCTCACTAATGAATTTATTACAAAAAGGAATCTTATAAGTGATAATATGATCATTAATCAAGTGTTGGAAGTTTTGTAAGTCATAAATATTTACTTGTAATTTTATGATTAATTAAATAATTTAAATGAAACTATATTTTCATACAATGTAATCATAAATTATTGTTTATTTTCTTATTATTGTAAGACAATTTAATGAGACCTTGATTTATTTTTCTAGGTGTTATAAAATGTGTAATAGCTTTAAGATTGTTATTTTAAAATTAAATTATGAATTTAATTAAAATTTAATTTAAAAATACTTATAATATTATTTTGATAAAATGGTGTTTATTTTTTAATTATACACATCAAAAAATGGTTTGAGTTAAGTTTTGTGATTTTTCTGAAATACTTGAATTTTTTATGAATAGTGAAATATGATAATTTACTGTATATATACATTAAATGTTAAATAAACTATTCCTAATATCGAGACTGACATACTCACCCTTGGGTGGAACTAACATGCTCTATTCACTATTTTTTCACAAGATTATAAAATATTCATAGTCTTTATTATTAGTATTAAACTAATGATTAAAATAATGGAAACCCCTCCTCTCCTCCACTATAAATACCACCCTCACCCCCCCTCTTCCTCACACACCTATCCACCTTTAAACCTTATTTAAATTATTCCCAATATTCTTCCCAAAAATATTCCCATCCAATACCTCATAGTATCAAAAAATGACCAAACCCAAAGGCCTTAAGGAGGATCTCAAAGAGAATGGATCAAGAGGAAAATTTCCTCTTTCATTTTCATGTATTTTCTTTTCAATTCTTTCACTTTTTTATACTATTTTGACCATATCTTATCACAGATCCATGAAATATCAATTATCATATATAGACTATATTTTTATCATGTTTTTGGAAAAAATAAACATCATACTCCTTATCTTTCTCTTATTCTAAAAATAAAAACATTTTATGTCATTTGTTGATTTACTGACATTGTGGTCGATGTGTCTTCAATTTCAATTAATTCCTTCAAATATGGATGTAAAACCATTTAAATGGTTGAAAAATATTTCAATGTGTATGATATTATACCTATAATGTTTTTCAATTAACTTATATACATAATATTAAAGGTATAAGATGAAATAAGTTATTGATTACTGAAGAACCACCAAAATAATTTAAACATCATTAATGGTTTATTTAATGATTCGTCATCATGTATGATAAAAAAATTATTTATTGTATCATTTAATATTTTTGAATCATATTAATAACAAATCATTCAACTTCATCAGATTCTCTTCCATTTGACAAGAAAAACCGTTACCAACCAACCATGGAAACCATGTAAATAACGCAACTGAAACAAGGTAAATAACATAATATTATTAATTAATGTGTGGAATGATGTTATAAAATTATCATATAAGGTGTTATAAAAAATATTATTCTTCTATATATTATTAATATGACTCTTTTAACCATTATAATATAGTTTTAAACACATTTTATGTAAGATGAACTCAAGGTAAGGAAATTCTAAACCCAATTTCCATTATTTGGGTTCACCTTCTACTATATTCATTATGTGTTATTAAGACTGTTAACGTGATGAATTTTTTTTATACTAATTTTTTTAGGTTTATAAACAGTGTATATAAATATCTATTCCATTCTAATTATTTCTCAATCCAATTATATTTGTAAGGAACTTTCCTTTTAATATCATTTTAAAATTCTTCTTAATGAAATTGATGATTATATATATATATATATATGGCACGAGTGGTTTACCAAGATTTCATTATTCTTTATTTCTATGATGTTTCCATTATATGATTACATAGTAATTTTTTATGAATATTTTTTCATTATTGTGTGCATGTTTTTTAATATTTTCAAAGTGATATGTTTTTATGAAAAAAGGGTATTTTGAAAATATGAATTTGTTTTACTCAAGGGTATAAATGATTTATCATGTTTTTTATTAATTATATGTTCATTATACATAGTTATGTTGGTTTTATCCCATTATATATCATGTTATTATGTGTTTACCCCTATTCTAGCTCACGATAAGTTGGGATGAGCCCATTATAGCTTGATATATGACTGGTGATCCCCATTATAGCTCTCCAGTGCATTGGGTACTCCGAATATTGAAGTTTTATAAATGGTTATTACATTATTAAGGGTTATTGTAAGAGTTATATGGTAAATATGTACCATGTGAACTACATGATTCTTCTATGCATGCTAATGAGTTATTATGTAATGGGTTTTATTGGTTTTTTTGTTATCACATGACTAAAGATTTCATTCTTTATGTCCATTATTGAGATTTTGTTCTCATCCTATGTTTTTAAGTATTTTTCATAGGTTACAAAGATATGTAAGAGAATTATGGATGAAAATTTAAATTATATGACGATTTTTGAAAGAAATTATGTTTTATTTGAAAAGTTTAATATTTTTAAAAAATCGATACTATTATAGTAGTATCCACATGTATGATTATGGGATTATATGTATGTTTTATGTCATAATTATATAAATTTTTAAACCTAAAAAGATCCTCAATGTTAAATAATTTATGTTCTTGTCTATAACTCAATATTAAGTAATGTTTTAAGGCTGGGTCCATATAGTTGAAACAAAGAACGGTGTAGATAATATTAGGGGTTAGGATTATGTAAATAGAATACCATACATGATTTTTACTTTATGGTTGATTTGATATGTAATATAATTTAATGATTAGAATGTTTCTATGTCTAATATATGTCTATTCAGAATGGTTACCCACATATGAAATAGGGAAGTTGAAGTTGGAAGGCCCTTAGAGGTTGATATCAGTTTGAATCTATATATTGGAATGGTAGGAATATAAACCGAGTATTTTTTGATAGAAATGGATCAGTTGACTCAGACAATAAAGTGTGGTTGTATCCATGCTAGAGAGGAACCTTACCTATCATAAATAAATGTGTCTTTTGTGGAAAATTTTATGAGGAAACCTCTCCCAACATTCTATGGAACCATAAATCTAGTGATACTTGAAGGACGGATCAATGCTCTACAAAAGATATTTGATGTCATTGGATGTTTGTTACCTCAAAAGGTAAAAATATAAATTTATCATTTTGAAGTTGAATTTAGTTAATGGTGGTCTCTAGTTAAGAATATGGGAGAAATAGATAATCGTCATAGACTACAATGGGGTGATTTTTGGAGTCTTTATCTAGAGAAATATTTTCCTAAAACAGTTCGACTCAGAATGTGGAAACAATTCACGAAACTGAAGTAGAAAGATGATGATTCTATTGAAGCATAGGTGGCCAGTTTTTAAAGACTGTCCATGTACATACCCGAATTTACTCAGGATTTTGATAGTAAAATTAATATACTATGGACTTGTTTAATACCATTTTTATTAAGTTCTTTTGCTTCATGAGAGTTCAAAAGATATAAGAAACCTGTTCATTGTGAAGAAAAATTAGAGATGGAGTTTTCTAACTTGTTGGATCTACATGATGAAATAATATGAATTAGTTAGGTTGGTAGAAAGTTTGGAAGAATTCCTCATAGAAATCTGGAGGTACGAAAATAAATTTCACTTCTTGTGAAAAGTCTAGTAAAAATAATCCTAGTGGATATATTTTGAATTTTAAGAAATGATACCTATGTATAATGTTTAGGAATATGTCTTGTGAGTGCAAGAAAAATGAACCAATAATTGATGAGAATGTGATGGTGATATACTTAAACAATAAAGAATTGGGTAATTTTACTCTTGTTTTATTGAAGCTAGTCACTCAAGGAGGAAATCTAAATTATTGGAAGAAAAAGGCTGTGGAAAATCCTTTGAAACCACTTCATTAGATGTATATCCATAATATAAGGTGTTATAAATTACATTTCTAGTTTTTTAAAAAAAATTAAATTTTCTGTTTGATTCGGGGACTCTACATTCCTTCATTTCTGAGAAAGTTTCTGCAGAATTGGGAATTCTACCTCAGAAAATGGAAACAAAACTCATCGTAAAAACACCTAGAGGAAAAATTGTGGGAAAATGAAATTATAATAATCTACCTATATTTGTATATGGAATGGTTTTTCATACAAACCTTGTTGTATTTCCTCTATTAGATTTTTATGTTATTCTGGGTATGGAATAGCTTTCTTTTTATCATAATAAAACAAATTACGGAGAAAAAGAATTTGTTTTTCTGAAAGTGTTTTAGTTTGTGGACAATAATGAACCCATACCATTTATAAAATATTAGGAAGCTATGAGACTGAGGATACATGTAAATGAAAATGATCATGCTAATGTTTTTAAAAATAATGGATCTTACCATATTAATGATGTTTTAGTGGTAAATGAATATTTGGTTGTTTTTCTTGATGATTTTTCTATAGTTATTCTTGATCAATATGTTTAGCTTACTATTGAATTAGTTCATGATGATATGATAATTTCTAAACTTCCTTATCAAATATATCAAATGGAACATCCATAATTAAAAATATAGTTATAGTAATTATTAGATAAAGGCTTTATTTGACCCAGCACATCACTATGGGTGTTCCTGTCTTGGATGTTAAAAACAGTTGGTTTAATAAAACCTTTCATTTAATATAGATCCTTGAATAACATCACTATCAAAAACAAGAATCATTTTCCCCATATTTAAAATTTCATATGACTATCTCTATAGAGAATATTTTGTTTTTTGAAGGATGGCCAGTGGTCGGGGTACCAATAGTTGAAATTAAAGGATACAGATATCCCGAATACTATGTTCCATACTAGATATGGTCATTATTTATTTGTATTTATACCATTTGGGTCAACTAATGCACCAGATGTATTCATGGATATTATGAATAGAATTTTTCAAGAGTTCATAGATATGTTTTTGGTTATGTTTATTGATGATATTCTGGTATATTCTAAAAGTAAAGAGGATAATGAAAACATCTAAGGATTGTTTTATAAATAATAAAAGATAATAAATTTTATGTAAAATTCAAGAACTATTAATTTTTTTACAACAAATTTCATTCCTTGGTAATAAAATTTCTAAAGATGGCATAATTATTTATCCAATTAAAAAAATTGTTGAAGAATAAAAAAGACCAAAAAATAAAATCAAGATTCATAGTTTTATTGGTTTGTTAGGCTATTACCATAGCTTTTTTGAAAACTTGAACATTTATCTATCCCACTGACAAAATAATCTCTAAAGGAGTTAAATTAATCTAGAAAAAATAATGTGATGATTGTTTTTACGAATTGAAAATGAGATTGGTGAATGCTCCAGTTCTATGCCTACCTTCCAGAAGTGGTGGATTTTTCTTCTAAAGTGATTATTCTATGAAGGGACTTGGTTGTGTTCTGATGTAGAATGAGATGTTAATTTCTTATGCTTCATGTTAGTGGATTCCTCCAGAGTTAAATTACCCAACACATGATTTAAAATTAGCTTATGTTTTTTTCATTAAAATATTTGGGGCATCATCTCTATGAATTAAACTGTGAAATATATACTGAAAATAAATTACTTATGTATATATATACTCATAATAAATAAAACATTAGATGAATAATATAGCTCAAACTAATCACGAAATGTGATTGCATGATTCATAACCATTATAGAAAATAAAACATAATGCTTGAAAAATTGAGTCAGAAAAGTAATGCTACATTAACCATGATACATTTAGAACATAAAAATATGGTGAATGATTTGATAAAAAATGACTTGTTTTTTTTGGTGCAGTAAATTACTCTATTTTGTTTCAGGTTTCAGTTCAGTCATCACTATCAGATAGGATTATGCATGAAAATAAAGAAGATGATGAGTTACAGAAAAAAAGTAGAATTGGATAAAATCTGTAAGTTTCTAGAATTTAACCTTGATAAGGATTGTGTGTTGAGGTTTGTAAAGATATTTTGTGTTCCTTTTTATTCTAAATTGAATAAATAAATGTAATGTGAAGCTAAAAGTTCTCCGTTTTTAGTTATTCATGGAAGAACAAAGATATAAAGAGATCTTAGTGCATATTACTAGTGTTATGAAATGAAATGAGATATTTCTGATTTTAATGTAAATTATTTGACATGTTAATAGATTAAATAATAGAGGAAGTTAATAAATGGGATGCTTCAACCTTTACTATTTCCAAAGTGTTAATGGGAAAATATATCCATGGGATTCATTGTGGGACTACTAAAGACATCTTGAGGTAATACTACAATATAGGTTATTATTGATTGTATGAGTAAATATTCACATTTCTTTTCTAGTTCAGATACTCTGATTTTGGATAAGAATTATCAATTATAACTCAAATTGTTTTTTAGGTTATATAAACTTCCTCTTTCCATTGTACCTAACTATGATCCCATTTTCACTTATAACATTTGGAAAGGCCTCAGATGTCATTGGAAAAAGAATTAAATTTCAGCACATCTTTTCATCCACAATCTGATAGACAGACTAAAATAACAATTCATACATTGTAGGGTATGCTTTGATTTTGTTAAATGGACTACTAGGGAAGTTAGGATAAACATATTTCTTTAGATAATTTTTCTTATAATAACAAATTTCATTCTAGTATACATTTGGAATGTTTTGAGTCATTGTATGGAAAGCGGGGTCGAACTCGGGAATTTTGTGATAATTTCATGGAAATCAAGTTGATGGGGGAAAAATTAGTAGTGTAAGTGGAAAAAAAATTCAAATGTTTCAGTGACATATGAGGACATCTCAGAGAAAGATAAAGATATATGCAGATAACAGGAGTAGAGATATTTCATTTGAGGTAGGTGATCTTGTATTGTTTAAAATATATCATTTGAAAAGTGAAATTTGTTTTGATAAAAAAGTGAATCTAAGTCCATAATTAATTGGACCTTATGAAATACTATATAAAATTGAAAAAATATCCTACCTATAAGCTTTTCCTCTGATTTTATCTCAGGCGCACAATGTTTTTCATGTTTAGATGTTGAGAAAGTATGTTCTAGATTAATTTCATGTTTTGAGCCCCAAAGTAGTTCAGATAGAAGAGAACCTTTCTTATAAAGAGTGATCTTTTCATATTCTTGACCAAAGAGAGCATGTATTTCAGAATATAGTAATCCTCTAGGAAATAGTTTTTCAGATAAACCACATTTTTGAACAAGAAATATGGGAATCTGAAAATTCTATAAGGTAAAAGCACCCTCACTTGTTTAATAAGTAAATAAAAATTGTGCGGGCACAATTTACAGAAGTTGGGGAGAATGTAACACACCATGGTTTTATAAATAATTTTAATTTAATTCTTTTAACATTGACTCTCTACATAATGAAACATTTTTTTAAGAAGATTGTTATAAACAATCAATTCAAAATAATTTTTCCACTTTTTTGTTTTTGTTTTGAAAAATGAACATATAGGGTTGTGATTAGTAAATTATTTGGTGTCTGATATGAAAAACTTAATTTTGGATAATATTTACTTACCCTTATAAATATTAGTGTGCCTTTGTGAATAATAATATAAAAATTATGAATATTAAACCATCAAAATGAATAATAACCTCACAAATGAATGTATAAAAAATGGAATATTATAAGTGACAATATGATCATTATTTTAGTGTTGGTATTTATGTTATTAATAAATATTTAATTTAACATTTATGATTAATTAAATAATTTAAATGAAAATTTATTTTCATAAAATGTAATCATAAATTAATATTTTATTTTAATATGTTTATAATATAATTTTATGATACCTTCAAGGTGTTATAAAATTATATATAGTTTTAAAATTGTTATTTTATGAATAAATTGTGATTTTATTTAAAAATTAAATTAAATATATTTAAAAAATTGTTTTGGTTAAATGGTTTTTATTTTTTAAATCTACACATAAAATATTATAGGGGAGAATTTTTGGATTTTTTCTGAAATACCTGAATTTTTTATGAGTAGTGAAATACGGTATTTTTTCATATATATACATTATATGTTAAATACACTATTACTGACCACATGACTGATGTAAGAAAACTTTTTTCGAACTCACATGCTCTCTTTACAATTTTTTGTCACAATAATCATTACTATTAATATTTATAAGCAATAATATTTAACTAATGACAAAAATAATCTAAAATCCATCCTCTCATCAACTATAAATACCACCCTCACCACCTCTTCCTCACACACAACTCAAGAATTGAGAATTGTTTAAATTCTACCCAATGTTATTCCCATGTATCTTAACCACGTCCAAGGCATACATATCTCTCCAAATGGACAAAAAAACACCTTGAGAAGGATTTCAAGAAGAATGTATCAAGAGGTAGAAATTACCTTTCATTTTCATGTATTTTCTTTTCAATTTTTTTTATTTTCCTATACTATATTACCCTCCTCTTATCCGAGATCAATTAAATATCTAGTATATTAAATATTCTGAATTTTTATCATGTTTATGGAACAATTCATATTAATACTCTTTCTCTTATCCTTCTTCTTCTAAAAATAATAACATTGTTCGTGATGTGTCTATTTACTGACATCATGGATGATACGCCTTCAATTTTCATTACAACCATCAAAGTTGGTTGTAAATACATTTAAATGGTTGAAAAAATTTCAATGTTTATGATATATCATCTCTTTTGTTGTATAATTAATTTATATGCATAATATTAATGGTATATGTTGTAACGATTTTGTGATTACCGAAGAACTGCCAAAATGATATAAACATCATTAATGCTTTATCTAATGATTCCTCATCATATCTGACAAATAATTATTTATAGTATCATTTAATATTATGGAATCATATTAATAACAACTCATTCCACTTTTGGATATTCTATTCCATTTTATGAGAGAATCTGTTAAGAAAAGACCATGGAAACCATGTAAAGAACTCACCCAAAACAATGTAAATAACAATATATAATTAATAAATGTGTGGAATAATGTTAAAAAATAATTATATAAGGTGTTATAAAATTGATTATGGTTCTATAAAGTATTAATAACACTCTTTTTACCATTATACATTAGGTGTAAACATTTTTTAAGTAAGATGAACTCAAGGTAAAAGAATGTTTAACACAATTTCCATTGTTTTGGTTAACCTTCTAACTTATTCATTATGTGGTATTAATATTATTTTTTAGATGAATTTTTGTTTATATTATTTTTTATTATGTTTATTTATAGTGTATATATATATCCATTCCATTATAATTAATTCCCACTCCAATTATATTTGTAAGGGACTTTCATTTTAAAATCCATTTAAAAGTCTCTAATGAGATTTAAAATAATTGTTTTTATATATATTTCATGAGTGGTTTCTCATGATTTCATGATTATTTATTAATATTTTGTTTCCAATATATGTTAAAATATTAATTTTTTATGAATATTATTTTATTATTGTGTGAAAAAAATCTGTAAATATTTTAAAACTGATTTTGTTTTCCAAAAAAATCATTTTGAAAATATGGATGTGTTTTTCTCACGGGTTTAAATTTGTTATCAATTGTTTTATTGATGACATGTTCCTGGGTAATAATTTTGTTGGTTTTATCCAATTATATCTCTTGATATTGATTGGTTGAGCCCTATTATAGCTCATGATATGGTGGGTTGATCCCATTATATCTCTAGATATGACGGGTTAGCCCCATTATAGCTCTCCAATGTATTGGGTACTTAGGTGATGGAAGTTTTCCAAATGGTTATTCCATGTGTAAGGTTAATTTTAGGATTGATATGTAAAATATTCCCCATTTCAACTACATGATGTTTCTATGCATGCTAACGAGTTTTTATGAAATTGGTTTTATTATATTTTATGTCATTACTTGAAAAACGATTTCTTTCTTGGTATCCCTTAGTGATATTTTGTGCCAATCCAAAGTTTTAAATGTTTTTCATATGTTATAAGAATTTTTAAGAGAAATAAGAAATAAACGTTTAATTTTATGAATATTTTTCAATGAAATTGTTTTTTATTTAAAGTTGTTTATATTTTTCAAAAAACTATATGTATAGTGTGGTTTTGATTACTTTAGGGGTTAGGATGATGTTAATAGAATACCATAAATGATTTTTACATAATGGTTAATTTGAAATGGTATTGAATTTAAGGATTTATATATTCATTCATATAATATATGTATCATCAGAATGGGTTTCTATAAAATAAATAAGAAAGATAAAGTAGTAAGGCACCAAGAGTCTGATATCTATCTGAATCTACAGCCTGTAATAGTGGGAAGAAGACCCGAGTAGTTTTTGACAAAAATGGTTCAGTTGAATTAGGTGATAAATAGTGGTTTAATACATTACAGAGAGGAATATTTCCAAACATGAAGAATCATGTCTTATGTGGAGAATTTTATAAGGCAATGTCCTCCAGTATTCAGTGGAACCACAGATCTAGTGAAAGAAGATGGATGGATCAATACACTAGAAAATATATTTGATTCCATGGGGTGTTTGGAAATTCAAAAGTAAAATATTTCCATTTATCATTATGGAGGTGATTTCGATCAATGGTGGTATCTAGTTAATAATACTAGAGAAAGAAATGATCTTGATTGCCGAGAATGGTATTATTTTAAGAGTATTTTTTAGGAAAAATATTTTTGGTAAACTGTTTGACTCAGAAGAGAGAAAAAATTCATGGAACTGAAGCATAAATATGATGATTTTGTGGAAGCATATGAAGAAAATTTAACCGTACTATCTAGGTATGTACTGTATTTTACTCAGGATATTGATTGTATAATTAATTGATTTTACATTCATTTGAAACCATTTTTACGAAGTGTATTTTCTTCCCAAGTTTTTAATAGCTAAGAGAAACTTCTGTGTTGTTTTGAATACTTGGAGTTGGAGTTTTTTAACAAGTATTTTCCTTTTGATGACAAGAGTAATAATTAGTCAGGTTGGAAGGCATTGGGTAAGAATTCTTCAAATGAATCTAGACGTAATAAAATTAATTTCCCTTCATATGAAAAGTGTAGTAAAAACCATTCTCGTGATTCTCTTATAAATTATAGGACATGCTACCGATGTGGAAATTTTGGACACATTTCCAGTGAGTGAAAAGAAAATGATCCAAAAATTACTGAGAAGTTGATGGTGAGATTCCTTATCTTTTGGGAATTAGTTCATTTTCATGTTGTGTGTTTAAATCTAGAAATTCATCCATGAAATAAGAAAGGTTTGAATCAAAATGGTGTGATAAAATCATTTTCAACCACTTTAGAAGAGGTAAAGATGTCAAATTTGTTAATATCTGGATCATTTCATGATATAATAGATTTTTTAAATTCATCATTTCTTCTAGGGTCTACACATTCCTTCATTTTTGGGATGTTTTCTGCAAAATTTGGAATTCTACCTTAACAAATGTAACCATAACTCATGTTAAAAACACATATATGAAATATTTTTCGAAAAAATAAATTATATGAATATTCCTATAATTTTTGGTGGAATTACATTAATTGAAATCCATATTTTATTACCTCTAGTGGTGTTTAATGTTATTCTGGGTATGGACTGGCTTTCTTTTTACCATGCTAAGATATATTACACAGAAAAAGAAGTTGATTTTTCAAAATGATTTTCAATTTGTGTACAAGAATGAACCCACACCATGGATAACATAATAGGAAGATAAGAAACTAATAAAATATAGAAATTAAAGTTTTCATACTCATATTTTTGAAGATAAGGGAATTATCCAGTTTAATAATGTGCCAATGGTAAACGAATACTTGGATGTTTTTTATGATGATTCATCTATTTTAATTCTTGATTAAGAGGTTGAGTTTAATATTTACTTCATTCTAGATGAAAATCCAATTTCTAAAATCCCAAATCTAATAGTTCAAATATAACTTCTAGAATTAAAAAATTAGTTATATAAATTATTAGATAAAGGATTGATTCAACCCAACACTTCACCATGGGGTTCAAATATCTTGTTTATTAAAAATAAATATGGTTCTATGATACATTTCATTGATTATATGTCCTTTAATAGAAACAATGTTAGAAACTAGTATCAAAATCCTCATATCAATGATTTATTATAATAGCTCTTGAGAGAATAGTGTTTTTTAAAGGTTGACCTGAGGTTGGGGTACCATCAGTTAAAATTAAAAGATGAAAAAATCATAAATAATATGTTCTGAACTAGATATGGTAATTATGAATTTGTAGTTATGCCATTTGGGTAAAATAATGAACTTGAATATTCATGAATATTATGAATAGAATATTTTATTATTTCTAGGATAATTTGTTGGTTCTGCATAGTGATGACATTCTTCTATATTCTAAAAGTAAATGGGAGCATGAAAAATATCTAAGGGTTTTTTACAAACCATAAAATAAAATAAAATGTTTGGAAAATTAAGAGCGTATGAATTTTGGTTGAAAAAAAAATTATTTCCTTAGTCACATTGTTTATTAAGATGGCATAACTGTTTATCCTGCTTGAAATATTTTGTTGAATAACGCCCAAGACTCACACATATAACCGGGATTCGTATATTTCTTATTTTCTCATGCTATTATCAGAGGTTTATTGAAAAAAATTTACAATTATCCATCCCATTAACTAATTTAACTCGAAATAGAGTTAATTACATTTGGGAAAAATATGTGATGATTGTTTTCAGGAATTGAAAACCAGATTGGTGAATGCTTCAGTTCTGACCCTAACTTCCCTAATTGGTGAATTTTTCATCTATAGGGATGATACTTTGAATGTAAATGGTTTTCTTATCGTAAATAATGATCATTTAATTTCTTATTCTTTGCATTAATTAAACCCTAAAGAGTTAAATTACCCTAAACCTGATTTTGAATTAGCTTCTATTGTTTTTTCATTTGAAATTTGAAGGCTTCATCTATATAGAGGAAAATATGAAATATATAATGACCATAAATGTATTAAATACATATTTAATCATAAGGAATTAAGCATGAGAAATAGATGATTACTGGAACTAATCATGTATTATCATTTCCTGATTCATTACTATCTTGGGAAATAAAATAGGGTGGTTTATGCATTGAGTCAGAAAAATAATTCTACATTAACAATGATAAGTTTATAATGTGACCCTTAATGAATGATTTGATAAACATTGTCTTGGAATACTTTAGTGTCAAAAATTAATTTTTTTGTTGTAGGTTTCAGTATAGTCATATCTCTTATATAGAATGAATAAAACACAAAAAGAAAGAGGAGAATTACATAAAAAGGTTGAATTGGATAAAATGGATATATTTCTATAATTTAACCATGATAAGGATTGTGTTTTGATTTTTGGGATGATATTATGTGTTCCTTGTGATTATTAGTTTAGGAAAGAATTGTTATGAGAAGCTCACATTTCCCGTTTTTCATTTCATCTTGGAAGCACAAAGATGTACAGATATGTTCGAGATTATTTTTTGTCGGATGGAAGGAAAAAGAGATATTGATAATTTTACCATAAAATGATTGAAATTTTAATAGGTTAAAGAATAGTGGATGTTTCCAAATTGGATACTTTAACATTTACTAGTGCTAGAGTGGAAATTGTAAAATATATCCATGTACTTGATTTTGGGACTACCAATGCCATCATGAGGTAATAGTGCACTCTAGGTTACTATTGATCATTTGACTAAATATTCACACTTACTTTTAAATAAATACATTATGTATTTGGATCATCTTTCTCGACTGTACCTCTAAGAGACATTCATCTTACATGGATTTCCTCTTTCCATTGTGTCTGATTGTAATATCTGGTTCACTTCTATGTTTTTAAAATTCCTTCAGAAGTAATTGGGAATTGAATTAAATTGCATCACTGCTTTTCATCCTCAATATGATGGACATACCAAGAGAAAAATTCATACAGTGGAGGATATGCTTCAAGCGTGTTCAATGGACTACCAGGGAAGCAAGGATCAACATCGTTATTTTGTTGAGTTTTCTTATAACAATAGTTCTCATTCTAGTATACAAATTAGACCTTTTGAGTCATTGTATGGAAAGAGGTGTCTATCTCTAGGATTTTGGAATGATGTCTGTGAATGAAATTTAATAGGACAATAATTAGTAGATGAAGTGGTAGAAAATTTTCAAATAATTTGGAGACTCATGAGGATATCTCAAATAAAGTAGCAAGGTAATGTAGATAATTAGTGTAAGGAAATTTCATTTTGTTTAGGTGATCTAGTTTTCCTTAAAACCACTCATTGGAAAGGTGTTATTTGTTTTGATAAAAAAGGAAATCTAGGTCCATAGTTCATTAGAACGTATGAAATCATGGAAAATGTTGGACCAGTATCCTACCAGGTAGATTTGCCTCTGAGTTTATCTCAGTTAAAAAAATCTTGTTTTGTTGTTGAGAATGTATGTTCTAGATTCATCTCATGTTTTTCAACCATAAGTAGTTCAGCTAAAAGAGAACCATTTTTTGAAGAGAGACCTATTTAGATTAGTGATCAAAAAGAGAATGTATTGAGGAATAAGTTAATCCACTAAGTAATGGTTTTTTGAAGAAACCACATGGTTGAAGAATAAACATTGAAATATGAAAATTTTATTAGGGAAATGTACCCTCAATTGTTTAATAAGTAAATATGAATTGCAAGGATGAACTTTCTAGAAGATGGGGAGAATGTAACACCCCAAGGTTTTACTAATAAATTTTATGTAATGCATGAAACACTGAGTCTCTACATAAGGACACTTTTTTGAGGATATAGTTATAAACTAACTCTTAAGCACAATTTTTCCACTTTTGTGTTTTGAATTTTTAAAAAACGGACATACACAGTTGTGATCAGAAAGTTATTTAGAGTCTGATAGAAAAAACATAATTTTGGGTGAATAGTATCTTACCCTTTAGAATAGAAATGTACCCTTATTATTTGTAATATTCATATTCTGATATAAAATAATCCAAATTAATAGTAATATCACTAAATGAATTTATTATAAAAAAGGAATCTTATAAATGAAAATATGAACATTATTTAAGTGTTGGTATTTTTGTAAGTCATAAATATTTAACTAAATTTTTATGATTAATTAAATAATTTAAATGAAACATTATTGTCATAAAACTAAATCAGAAATTATTATTTTATTTTCTTATGGTCATAAGATAATTTTATGAGGCCTTGATTAATTTTTGAAAGTGTCATAAAATGAGTTTTAGTTTTAAAATTATTATTTTTAGAATAAATTATTATTTTATTTTAAAATTAAATAAAACATATTTCAAAAAAAATTTGATAAAATAGTGTTTTTTTTGAATTCAACGCATTCAAATAATGATAGAATGCATTTTTAGTATTTTTTGAAATACTTGATTTTTTTATAAATAGTGAAATACGTTAATTTATAGAATATATACATTATATGTAAAATACACTATTCAAGAAATCATGACTAATAAAATGACCCTTGGATCGACCTAACATTCCCTATTAAATTTTTTTGTTCATAAGAATCGTGACTATTCATATTCCTGAGTAATAATATTAAATGAATGATTAAAATAATGGAAACCCCCCCCCCCCTCCTCCACAATAAATACCACCCTCACCCCCCTCTTACTCGCACACCTCTAAATCATTGAAGATTTTATAAATTATTCCCAATATTCATACCAAGGCTCTTCCCTACGTATAATACCTTTTGTTCTCAACAAAAAGCCAAAACCAAAGGCCTTAAAGAGTATCTCAATGAGAAGGGATCAAGAGGTAAAAATCCTCTTTCATTTTCTTGTATTTTATTTTCAATTATTTTTATTTTCATATAATGTATTCACCTCCACTTACCCAAGATCCATGAAATCTATATTATATTATATATAATATATTTTTATCATTTTTATAGAATAATTCATTAACATTCTCCATCTCCTCTCCCTCTTATTCTAAATATAAAAACATCATCCCTGATGTTTCTATTTAACGACATCACGGATGATGTGTCTTAAATTTCCTTCACTTCCTTAAAAAATAGTTTTAAACCCATTTAAATTGTATTATATTACCACTCTTATGTTGTTAAATGTTATTATTTTCATAATATTAAAGGTATATGATTCAATAAGTTCATGATTATCGAAGAACCACCAAAGTGATCTGAACATCATTAATGTTTTATCAAATTATTCATAATAATATTTAATAAAAATGATTTATAGTATAATTTAATATTATGAAAACATATTAATAACAAATATTTCAATGTATGTATATTCTCTTCCATTCAAAAATAAAATCAGTTACAGATGGACCATGGGTACTTGGTAAAGAATGTACCTGAAATATTGTAAATAACAAAATATTATTAATAAATGCATGTAATGTTGATATAAAAAGACCATATAATTTGTTATAAAAATTATTATTCTTATTTAAAGTATTAATAAAACTATTTTTAGCATTATACATGAGTTTTTAAAACGTTTTAAGTAAGATAGACTCAATGTAATGGAACTCTTTACCCAATTTCCATTCTTTGGTTTAACCTTTTACATTATTCATTATGTAGTATTAATATTATATTTTTGGTAAAAAATTTTTATATTGTGTTGTATTATGTATATTTACATTTTATACACATATTCATTCCATTATAATTAATTCTCAGTCTAATAAACTTTTTAAGGGTCTTTCCTTTAAAAATCTATTTAAAAGTTTCATTAATGATATTCAAAAATATTGTTTTTTATATATATGGCATGATTGGTTTATCCTAATTTTATGGATCTTTATTTATATTATGTTTCCATTATATTTTGATATATTTATTTATTTTTTAATATTATTTCATTATGTTGTGAACATTTTTTAATTTAATTGTGATTTGTTTTTATGAAAAAAAGTTTTTGAAAACATTAATGTGCTATGATCATGGGTATAAATGGTTTATCAAGTGTTTTATTCATGATATGTTAATTGGAAATATTTATGTTGGTTTTTTTCCATTATATCTCAATGTATTATGGTTGGAAACCCATTATTGCTCAAGATATTTTTGTTTGAGGCCATTATAGCTTAAGGTATGATGGGTTAGCCCCATAATAGCTCTCTAACACATTGGGTACTCTAGATATGGAAGTTGACCAAATTGTTTTTATATATTTAAGGGTGATTATAAGAGTGATATGGTAAATATGTCCCATGGAAATTGTATGATGATTCGATGCATGCTAAAAGGTAATTATAAAAGGGGATTTACTGGTTTTTATGTTATCACTTGACTAATGGTTTCTATCATTATATCCCTTACTTAGATTTTTGTGATCATCCAATGTTTTTAAATATTTTTCATGGGTTATAATGATGTGTATGAAAAATAAATAATACAATATAAATGTTATAAATATTTGAAAAAGAAATTATTTTTTATTTGAAATTTATATATTTTGAAAAAAAAATTGAATACTATTTTTGTAGTATCCACATGTATGGTTATGGGATGTTATGTATGATTTATGACTTAATTATAAATAACACTAAACATAAAATGATCCTTAATGTGTCAAAATGTATGTTCTGGTATAAAACTCAATATTATGTAATGGTTTAAGGTTGGGTACTTATGTTGAATTCACATATGATATCAACCAATCATACACCATGATTTGATAAGGACTAGGCATGAATTATTTATTTCATGAATTATGATATATCGAATTTCACCTATGATATAGATATAATACATAATATGTATAAGAATTTTTAGGGAATAACTCTGTAGAATCCCTATAAAAAAGGTTTATCATTTACAAATCAAAAAAATACCTAAATTACTGCATGGATACTTTAATATCCATTTTATTCGTATTTATTGTTATATTATACAAATTGATAAGAAATGGAATAAAAACCAAATAATGAGATAAATATATGTTCTAGTGTACACCATATCATTCAGGAGATTTATAACCCATGACTAATAATGAAACATCCACATATATGCTTGATACATCATAGTTAATAGGCTCTAAATTTTTTTAATCTAAAATGGATCAAAAATGGAGAACTAATGGTTTAGGATTTACTCATTTTGAATCTCTAAATAACATTATAAATAAAATATTCATGACATATTAAAATTATAGCAATCTTTATGTTATGTTTAGTTATCATGATAGTGAAATTTACAACTTATCTTATGTTCATTATATCATTTGTGGGATTTTATTGAATGAAAATCCATGAAAACAATGAAATTAAAAGGGAAACATTATAAATTTCTATGTCCACCCCAAATAAGAAAACTTCATGAGTAAAGGTAGAATAAATAATTATCTTTGAGATAGAGTTTTTATAGAATTACTTATAGGTATATAAAGAGACATATATATAGGAGTATTTCCATACACTAGTGGAAAAATTTTACAATACCTAATAGAAAATTTATTCTTAACCTTAATGGATATAATAAAGAGTGTGGTAGTATGTTTGAACATTTAAAAAGGGATACATGTTTCAACACCAACATATCCTTTTTAATTTGAATCATCATCAACATGTATCAAACCTCTTATATCCAAAATCAAGAGCTCTATAACATATATTGAATACCCATTGGGAAAAAATCAACATGAGAGACCAAACTTGTCTAAGAAATGAACTAACTTGGAAATAAGAGGAGCCTTTGTCAAAATAATATATATATGATTACCATGATTACTAAAATTTCAAACAAAAATTTCACCACATAAAATAAAATATCTCAAAAATGATTTTGCAAATCTATGTGCTTTGCCTTCTCATGAAACATCTAATACTTTGTGATAAATATAACACTTGTAGTATCACAACAAAGTGAACAAATATATAAATATACTAAATTAAAAATTCATTCCCCTTAACCATATATATTCATCAATATCATCTGTAATATCTATGTAAATAGTATTTCTTGTAGATAAAGTAATAGTTTTATGTAATGTTTTTTTCCAACTAACACCACTCCCACCAATGATAAATATTTAACCTATAAAATATATCCTAAAATATCCAAGTCAACATAGCCAATTAAACCATAATATGAACTCCCAAAATTATGGAAAACAACAGTAGTCCCATGTTGATATCAAATTATCCACTAGTCTTATGTCCCATGTTCCTCACTAGGATTATACATATATCTATTAACCTCACTAAATACATGGGTTAAATATGGAATGGTTAAAAACATTAAATACATCAATGAATCCACTAAAATAGAATATTTAACTTGAGGCAGATTCTCAACCACAACATCTGGTTGTGGGAATAATAAATATAAATGTATAATTGAGTACCAACTAGAGCACTTAATATATTGGAATTAATCATAATAATATTATCATAAAATCTTTCAATGTATCATTTCTTGATCAAATAAAATAGTCTCGAATTCCAATCCCTATATATCTCAATGCCATGAATTTTCATTTCTGCTCGCAACTATTTCATTTCAGGTTCTAAATTTAGCTTATCCTTAACCATTCTAATATCATTATTATCCATATCTACAATGAACATGTCATTAAAATAGTTAAATAGATAAAAAATACCCATCATAAAATTATATGATAAATACAGTGATCATAACTACACATTTTAATACCATACGAGTTCATAAAAGTGTCCAACCATGTATACCACAATCAAGGTGATTCGATTAATCCATAAATATATTTCTATAATGAAAAAACAATTTCTTATTTACCTAAAACTATAAAACCCTTTTGAAACAAAATATAGATATACACCTCATGATTTATACAATGAAAATTTATCTTTATATCTAAGTACTCAAACTCAAGATTCTGAAAAACCACAACACTAATAAAAACAAAAATTGAGATATGTTTTATAATTGCAGAGAATAAAAATATAATTTTATCATTAGGATCCTAAATATATAATTTAGAAAGTAACCATGATTTATATCATACTCCTTAGACTCCTAGAATGAATTATTTGTTATTGAACACCAATTTTCACCGCACATCATTCTTAACCATACGATATTTCCCAAGTCACATGTAGAATTTTTAATGTCAATAAATCCCTTATTTTATAACCATAATCCATCTACCTAAATCATTAAAACTAACTACATCTGAATCATTCATTGTTTCTTAATTTTAATCAATACCTCCAACCACATTTATTGAATATGTATCTAAGTCAACCTCAGCATATCTCTGTGAAGGATTAATATTTCTTCAAAGACATTCATTTTTTATATAATATTATGATGGTGGAGTTGGAGGGTAAAACTACCCAACATCGGAAAGTATTCATGTGATGATGAATTCATTTAAAAATATGATTGAAAATTAACATTAGCAAGATTAGGTTTTATAAAATTATCATAAGGTGTTGAACATAACATTTATTCCTCATCAAATATTACATTCAAATAAAAAAATAACATTTTTGTGTTTTGAACACCGAAGCGTATATCCTTTAAACGATGATTTATAACCAAGAAGGAAACTTTTATTGAATTTTTGTTATAATTTTCCATCATCTACATTTTCATATGTTGTAAAACTAAATATTTTCAATTTATAGTGTGATTCTAGGGAACCATACCTTAGAGATTTATAATTATTTATTAGAATAGAAATTAAGGGAGACCAATTAATCTTTGGAAATGAAATTGAGGTATAATCCGCATATGATGAATTGGGTAAATGACAGTTTGAGAGAATACATCATACCAATTACATAAATGTATTTTTCATATGTTTTACCACACTATTCTTTTGGGGACTAAAAAAATAGTAAAATGTCTCAAAATTATTCATTCATTGAAAAGTGTATTAAATTCATCAGATTGTAATTCACCACATTTAATAGTGTGAATATTTTTCACATTTATCCTATTTTTCTATTTAATCACAATCTTTCACTTTATAAAAGTTTCAGAAACTGAATATTTTTACTTCACGAATAAAACATACAACATCATAGAAAATCATCATCAATGGTTAACATATAGGTCACACTTCCTTTATAATTAACTCTATCTACACCACTAATATTATAATTAACATATTCCATTTTCCCCATTCAAATTATGAGTGGCTATTCTAGATCTATGTATTTTCTACTTCCCAAATATATATTGGTCAAATTATTCCTACATTCTCATTCCCTTTCAATTAATAATTTTTCTACAACTCAATTTAATAATTCAATATTGTCTTATATACCAAAGTCACATATTCAATAATTTAGAACTATCATTATCTGAGAAAGGAGTATATACATCTACATCACCCATTTCAGTCCAAACTTGAAGAATATACATCCTCCCAATTTTTCCCTCTCATCATAATATGTGATCCTTTACAATTATCCCAAAATTTACCTTCAACAGTGTTATTATACCCATTTTTATTAAGTTTACTCATATTAATTTAATTTATTTTCTAATCAGGTATATTATTTAAATATGTAAGAGTTATCACAACATAATAAATCATTTTATTTTTTGGGTTCCAAATCATTCAATCTTATAAGAGGTGTTATTTCCCATCAACACATCAATATTTTTATAATTTTATATTTTTAAATATACTTTAAATTGATACACATATAAATAGTACATAATTACTGAAGAATCCAATCATTACACAATTTATATTCACTATCAGAAACAACCAAGAGTTACCAATCACTACTACTATCCATTGAAAAATTGACTTAAATAGAATTTTATGCATTATTTCATATAGTTAACTGATATGTTATTGTTTTTCTTAATATTCATCTTGAAACATTCATATTTAATATTTCCTTTCTTCTTATTATAATTATGGTTTTATCGTTATTTAAAAAAATTATCATTCCCTTTCAGAAGAAAAAAAATTTCATTTCACTTGTTCTTCCTCTAACATACAAACCCATTTCCTAGGAAATAGAACATACCAAAATCTATTTTATTTCCTAATTTGAGAATAAAGCCTAAAAAACCTCGACAAAATTATTTATACCTTAACTAAATTTTATTGTATCATTAAAGGTCACCTGCAAAGGAGACCAGGGGCTAGAAAAATTAATCATAAATCTTGTTCTTGATATATCACCTATTTATTTTCAAAATCAATAACAATTTCTTCAAAAATTTATAAATGATTTGAAATATATGTACCTTTCGACATTTTATGGTAGTATAGGATTTTATTTTTCTGAAAAATACTAATATGAATCTTCTTATTAGTTATGCAGTTCTTCTCCAACATCAATTGTTACACAAAATTATTTTTGTCTCTCAAAACATTATATAATATTTTATTTTAAAGATGTTGTTTTTTTAAATGTTGAGCCTCAATACCTCATTATTTAAAAAAAAGGAACATCCTTTTTTAATAACTAGGAGAAGAGGCAACCCATTACATTAAAAGGGCATAGAAGCCTAAAAACACAAGCTATGAACGCCAACACAAGGATCAACAAGTCAAAGGGGGTCGCACAAAACATCTTCTTGATTGGGGGTGAGGCTTGTCCTTCAATGGAACTCACTTTTCATATTCTGAAAGGGAAGGAAAATCAAAACAAACATCTAAAAGAACCTCGTCACCCCCTTCCAGACTATGAAAAGTGAGTTCCATTAAAGGAAATGCCTCACCCCTATCAAGATGATGTGTTTTGCTAGAAAAACAATGTGGTAGAGCACTCCTCCACCCCCCAAAGAGGTGTGGGTAGAAGACCAGATGATAGGTACCAGCATACCTATCTCTCTTTCAAGTCCCAATAATTCATCATATAGATCAATATGTTTTATAAAATCTCACATCTTATCCTATGATATAAAAAATCTAGTGTTATAATCCAATATTATAATGTCAAAAATGTCTTTTCCCATCATAAGAAAGAGAAATAATATCATCAAAGTGTAATGGATCGATAATATTTCTTCATTTCACAAATACCAGATCAGATCTTGGTTAATCAAGTTTTGTTTTATGATAACAATTTTTATATATGTTTTTGGATTAACAACCATAAAAAACAAAGATAATATATAGAGAAAACACTATAAATTTACATGGAAATCCCAAATCAATAAAAACCATATGTAGAGGGAGCTTTGAAAATTCCCAATGAGATACAGTCTTCATATAATGAATTGTAGGAATAAAAAGTCATATATACATATGAGTATTTAAGTAACATTATTTAGATATTTTACCATAATTATTATAGATTTTATTCTCAACATATATGGCCATAATAAATTGGGGTTTACCTCATTTATGGTAGCATATGTAAACCATTGAAAATGACTTGTGTCAAAACACTAACAATATAAAATTACTCATTCAACACAATATTTAACCTATTAATATTGGATATATATTAGATTATAATATATATATATATTCCACATAAAATAACATAATAATGAAATATTACCCATAAATAAAATATATGTAATCACAACTATCATTGATCACTCTCTAACAGACATTTATTCCTTGAATGTGTTGAACTTATTCTACCATTTCCTCAGTTTTATTAAAGAATATATCAAATATTTCTTATTTTTATAGACCTTATTTACATTAATTTGAACTTTGAAACAATAATGTTATTCTATTCATATCTTTACTTAAGTGTGACCATCTAAAACATATTTTTTATATCAATTCATTGTACCTATAGGTTAATGTTTGTTACTATGACTAGGAGAACTAAAATAAAGTAAATTTTTATATAATATGAAATAAACTAATAAAATTAAATACAATTATTTTTTCTAAATACATTCACAAATAATTTATATATTCATATTTTTTTATTCCAACATTTCATTGAATAATTTCATTCTATATGGTTACTCTATCAAGAGGAATGGTTTAATCTTAAAGAAGGGTTTTCATTCATTATTCATAGATTTTATTTACGCTATATTAAGATTAATTCTTATGAAATCCTTATAATTATTTTATTCTCCCACATTAATGAACATCAAAAACTCTTTTGGTGAGTATATATGAAATAGTTTTCATTTTCTATTGGATATCTTTAATTTTTCATTTATTGAGATCTATTGTAGAATATTTAATAACTTGTATATATATTATCTGATGGATTAATTTTACATGGAGTTGATATATAGTTAGTTTCAATAATATCTTCCACATTAGTTGGAATTTATTTCATGGATACAAGTTTTAGGTTTTATAGAGTCCTTTACATCCAATGATATGGTTGGAGGTACTTGAATAAATCACCAATTTTAAATCTTATCCTAAAATATAAACTTGAATTTAATAAAAATTACTTCATCATTGATAATTTTTTCATAATTTATTTAATTTATATCTTCTTAGTCACATTTATACATCATTAATTACTTACCCTCTTAGATAATGTGATTATCATTACCAAAACAATTTCACATGATGTCATATATTGATATATATTTGTATTATTTCAACCTTTATTGATGTTATCCTTTTATTTTTTTCCTTTTCTTCTTCCCTAATATGTTCATTACCTTTGTATTTATGTGAAAATATTTTATTGATTCAATATATTTTTTCTCAACCTTCCTAATTTATTTTCCATTCAATATTTTATCTTCACCTTGTATAATATGAGCTTTTTATCATGAGAGGTATTACTGATTAATATAGTTGATGTGTATTTTCTATTGGGTAAGGAACACAAATTTAATAGTGAATCAAAATCATCATCAATTATAATTTTAAAAAACAAATCCAATATGAATTTTCTTTTATCATACTCATGTGTTCCATTTAATTAATTACATACTTTTATTATATATTAAATAGTCACTACATCATATCGGACATCTTCTATATGGCTTTCCTTGAAAATATATTTTCCGATTTTTTCCTTGAATCATGACTGTAATTTTTGTGATAAAAAATTATAAATTTTTTTTGAAGTACTTTTTTTATTTCAATATAAGACATTATGTTCATAATTTCTGACAATATAAAAATGTTGAGGTGTTCGTAGAATATGTACTATCATAAAATTGGATAAAGTATATAGCTTTCTCATGTGATATTGAAATGTCCTTTTTGAATCTATTATAACCCATTTTTTATAGATATATTAATTATTTATTTATTAGATAAAAATGACTTAATAAAATACTTGAAGACAATGAGGCCATATTTATTCCTGAAATTAGTTATATAGAAATAAAACATGAAACAAAGATTTGAATCCATTATTTAAAAACTCAAAAACATTTCTTTATAATTCCATTACTCTAATAAAGCTACATGGGATAACCTGGGGAAGTATATAAGAAAGGGGTGAGCACTAAATCCTTGTGTGGGATTAATCAATGCATGCAAAAATTTAGGGTAGTATGTGTGTGTAAATTATTATAACATGATGACATATAAAGTTTATATTCATTATCATGAAAAGTGTATCATGGTATAAGATGATAATAACAACAAAAATATTGGAATATTATAATAAATTAATACACTAAATCATGAAATTATGTCAAGGTTAACTACCTATTAATATAAACATACTGTAATTAGGATAATCTATATTGTGACATACATTGTATCTCATGAAATAAAAATATTACCCAATGAATTGGATGGTTATACCATTCCAGTCCCACCCGTCATATTAAAATCAAGTTCTTAAATAATTGTGTCCAATACATCATAAAACATAATAAATTATTTCATGGAATTTAATACCATGATTAAGTATTGCCTGTAAAATTTATAAATTTCTCAAATAAATTGAAATATAATTAAATTTATGTCAATAACCTTCAGTGTAAATGGGGGTTAATATTCACTACATAATGGATTGGCATGGAAAACCCCCAAAATAATTCTGGCAGCATAACTAGTGCAGAAAAATATTCATGTATGTATCTATTATGAGGGAAATGGGATCTATCATTACATGGAAATAATAAAAACAATAATAGGGATGTATTAAAAAATATTCCAAATTAAAATATTATAATTAAGAAGGGATAACACAAACAAAGTGAATGAATAAAGAGGAGGATGAGGGGATCCCAATCATTGAGTGGGAACTTATAAAAGCTTGGGAGGAGCTTCATATGATCTTAGAGAAGCCATATAATGGATCAAGAAAAGAACCAAAATCATTAATATAATATCCATCTAAATTCAGATGTGAGTCATGCTTATAAAGAATTAATTTTAAGAGAATAAAATATTTTATTGGTTTTGTAGGATTCATTATAGGATTATAAAAATAGTTAAATAACATAAAAAATAAATTATTTTAAATGGAAAACTTGATTTTGGTCTTGTATTATCCATATATTTTTTCTTACATCACTTTTCGACTATTATGATGTTGTAGTACATACTATTTATTTATATCATATTTAACTGTTACCCAAAAAATAATTGTCTCATAAAATAACAAAAAACTCATCACTTGAAAATTTCTACATTTTTATTTCCCAATAATACTTTTAAAAAAATTTATTCTCTAACTATAATAATTTAATTTTTTTTATCAAAATAAGAATTTATGAAAAATAATACCCATTTTTATGACAATGATAGTTTTCTACCACTCATAAATATGACATTGGGATTCATTAAATTATCTTATATTTTACAAATAGAAAAATATTATTTAATAATATTTTTATATGAAAATATTGTTTATTTAATAATTTATGAATTTATCAAAAAATGTATTTAAATAAAACCTGATATATTATAAAAATACAATTTTGGTTTCCTCATTTCAAAAAATAATTTTTATAAACTATAATAAAATTTTAATAACTAAAAGTGATTAAAAAATTATTATTTTATTTAAAACAATCTATAAAAATGCATACTATTGGGGTATAGGTACATAAAACCTTATTACAGCCATGTACATCTTAAGGGTATGGTTTGAAATAGTCACAATTTCTTAGGGTAGTTCAGCAAACATAGTTACATCATTGTTCTCGATAAACATAAACCTCTTCCATAAACAGTTTTGCTCAAGAATCGATTGATGGATCTCAACATATTCTTCATTAAGATAAATTGAATTATTTCATCTCCCTAAAAATCTCTAAAAATTGGGATTCATAGAGTGCCATCCTACTGGATTAGGTCATCACATCATTCATCTATTTTAATTGGATTTTCTCGTAACCCTTAATATATAAAAATCATAGTGATAATTATAGAACTTATATATTATTGAACATTCTGATTCTTAATCATCTTTGAAATATAATTAGGTGTAAAAATCAAAAATAAAAAAGTATTCCATTTTTTCTATAACTACATTACATAATATCACATTCATTCTTTCAAGAGAATAATTTCACTAAACAAAGTTTGGATCACTACATTTTTCTCCCCTAAATAAATTTCACCCATGAAATTTTATTTCAACCATTAAAAATGTAAGGGTGATTTTATTTAATCACTTCTTCTGGTTCCCATGTTTCCTCCTCAAACATATCATTTAGGCATAGTACATTAACCTCGTGCATTGTCCTATTTTGATGAAATTTTTTTCTATGATATAAGATCTTATTCGGTTACACGTCGTATTAAATATAATTCTCCAGGGGTACCACCTATGGATTTAGTACATATGAGGGGCCAAATATGAAATTTATCAAGTGGGATTAATAGAATAGGTCATGTAATTGAGATATGTTTGGTGGATGTTCTAGATGATAAGTCATATCTTTGATGTGATTATGGATCTCAAAGGGGATAATGTATCTTGGGATCATCATACCATTTATCCCAAAGATCTCGAAATTCACACACAATGATATATGAAGGAATCATATATCTCCATCCAAAAACTCTAGGTCACATGGACAATTGTCTGCATAGATTTTATCTTATAATTAAAAGTATTTCATATAAAGTTGAGTGGTTTAAACCCTATCTATCAATTATTTAATCAGATCATGTCCCATATGCTTCATATCTACAATATCATACCAACATTCCAAAGTCAAATAACTATTCCCATAGAGCCTCATAACGAGCCATTTGAAACCTATAATGGAAACCATTATTATATAAGAACTCCACTATGGGAATTTGTATGTCCCAAAATCCTTCGAATTCCATTACTCATGATTTAAAAATATCCATTAGATTTTTATTGGTTCATTCATTATATCCATTATTATGAGGGGGATAAGTAAGACTGAACTCATATTTATATCAAACTCTTTATAAAATATACTTTAAAACCTCATTGTAATCCTTATATTCTGATCAAACACAATAGATATAGGTACTCCATGTAGTCTTACCATTTCCATTATGTATATATTTGAGATTTTTCCATGAGACGAATCATCCTTTATAACCATGAAATTTGGTAATTTTAAATGGGGGTCAACTACCACTCAGATAGTGTTATTTCCTCTAAATATCTTGAGGATTCATATAAAAAATTGATGGTTATTTTTTCTTATTTCTATACCGATATAGGTAATGTATTTATCATACCCTTATACCTCTCTCATTCATCTCTGACATGATGGTATTCCACATGTTTGGATACAAATTCTGCAATCTCCATCTACATGGTGTCCCAATGAATGATTTTCTTGAAATATCTATACAACATATTTCTCCCTGGTTGGATAGAGAAGGGTGAGCTATATGAATCATCCTAAAGTTCCCTCTTTGGTTATGGTTTTTTTATCGGACACATATCTAGGTACCAATCCTTGTAACACTGTCTTTAGAAAATTTGATCTCTAGAATATTCATTATCTTTTTCTATAAGACCTTATCATCTTTTGGGGCCTCCTTGATTATCTTAAGAATGGATAGTTGAATAGTTATTTGAGTATTTCAGTATAAAGATACTATTATTATTCCAATGTATTTCCTTTTTATTCCCATTAATAATGAATTGATTTTCCTCTGCATCTTGGATATGGTTGTAAAGTCATTTTTACTTAGAACATTTTCTACATTGTTCCCCATCCCTTGCTAATAATGGATTGAAAATATTGTATCCTTTATCATCTATAAAAACCTTAAATAGTTTATATTGATCTCATTTTTTGTGAATATATAATTTAGGAATTTATGGTTTGATTGTATCTTACACTTCTCTTCATAGAGATAACGTCACCAAATCCTCAACATAAAGATCATGGTAGCATGTTCTAGTTATTGGTTTGGTAGTTTTTATAATTGATATTTAATTAGTGGGACAAATAGTCATTAAAAATGTCATATTTCATGATTAAAACACCCAAACGCTTTTTTAATTCATCATTTTAGATAAAAAAATCAATCCCCATAGGTTGATAATGTGAGAATAGGTGCAATGAATAACCTCTTAATTAACTCCTTAATTCAATATTCATATTCATAAATCCATATAAACTTTACTCCCTTATGATTTATCATGGTTAATGGTATTTACAATAACATTAGTTTCTTACAAGACGATGATATTACCTAGCTAATCTATGGAAAATTCCTATTTGTGCCACATATATTGGTCTGATTCATCCTTAAATAGCCACTATTTTAAAATAATTTAAATATATCTTTTTTTATAACATTCCCTTATAATGTTAATTTATATATAAAAAACACACATGTATTGTACATTTAATACAATTTTCCTTCTATAAAGTCATCAATACACTATTTAAATTCTCCTCATGTTCCTATTTACTTTTAGAGTAAGGAATAATGTCATATATAAAGTCTATCAAAATTATTCAATGTAATCCATAAAAAATATATTCATTAAGTCCATGATAATTTATAAGGAATTAGTGATTAGAAATGAAATCACTATGAACTCATAATACCAATACCATGTATGAAAATCAGTCTAGGGGATATCTTCCTTATTTCCCATTACATAATAATATCTCGACCAAAGATCGAACTTATAGAAGTACTAGGCTCCATATAGCTAATCAAACAAGTCTTAAATCCAAGTAATATGATAATTTGTTTTTATCATTATCATGTTAAGCTCAAAATAATCAATATATATGTGTAATGACACATCATTCTTCTTGAACAAGAGAATTTATACACATCACGAAAAAGCACATGGGAATATAAAACATTTAACTTGATTCGCCTATAGTTTCTTATTAACCTATTCATGTTCAACAAAATATATTCTATATGGTGTTATAGATATCTGAAAATCACTATATATAAGTTTAGTTGAGAAAAAAACCTCACGCCTTACTCGAATAACATGAAACTTTTTGGGAAACATGTGTGTGTATTCCCTCACATGGGTAATGTCATTGTGGATTATCTTTTCCTTATTCAAAATCATTTAATAAATATAATATTAATCATATTTCAATAATGTAAATGATTGAGGTGATTATATCAAATGATATTTATCCTCATTTTTAAACTATTATAGAATCGTAGGGAGAGTCATTATACAGAGGGTTATTTAACTCTCTCTACAATTTACTTTGAATCCAATTAAGGAAAGCCAATACATATCCAGAATTGCATTGAAATCCAATAAATGGAGTATAATAAGGTTTTATTAGAAGTTCAATACAAAAATATGGAAAGGGTTAGAGTTATATACATGGGATGAAATAATTTACCCATTTTTAGTTTCTATTGATAACTCAACATCCATATTTTTCTATGGTGAATGCATAGTTCTAATAAACATTCATGATATAAAATAATTCATATATTAAGAATAAAATAGAATGATATCTATTATTGAATGAGTAAATAGAGTACCTTTAACCACATAATGGTCGGGATCCACCGTAGTAGTTGTAATGGAATATACTCTATGCTTCTGTCTAGGCATTGGATGTTTTTTTAATTGGTTTTCATCAAAATCCCTTTGCATAGTCCCTTGATATTAATAATTTCATTTTACATTGTTGTTGAACCATGTAAGTGAAGGATTACTGTTAACTAGATCATTCTTTTCTTCCATAAAATTAGTTGGTTTCTTATGTTGTAATTCATTATTTATGTTCCCATCTATCCCACACCTATAGCATTTCATTTCCTTTATATTAAAATTTCGGTGATGCTTCTTCCCACACTTTGGATAGGTGGGATGTTGGACTTTATTTCCCCCACAATGTTTCTCCATCATACATTCATAATTAAAATCCATTTTCTTCTTCATGTCTCATAAACCATGAGACACATTGAATTCATGGGCCTCCATTTTGAAATTAATGTAACAATAAATAATTTCATCATTTCAAATACGGCCTTTAATTTCCAAGTCTTTTCATAGGATAAAAATAATCCTACTAAATAATATGTTAACTTTACAACCTGTGAAAATGAAAAATCTAATGATATATCATGAAAGTATTTGGATGTTTTCCTCATACTTGATAATGTATTATTCATCCTTTTTTGGGAAATACAATTACTCTACCTCTTGAATTATATATTTTAAGTAAAATATTTCATGAAATATATTTTCCGGAATTATTGCAACTCCAACACTTCAATATCATCATCATAATTTGTATTTATTATCAACATTCACCATTGATCATCATCCATACCAATACAATAAACAACCATCATGGAAATCTATTTATGAAAGAATTTAAGGATTAGGAATAACATTTTAAATAATTCAATCCATTGTTCCATTATCAAGGGATTGGAAGGTCCATTGAATGTCAGGGACCTTTGTCTCATAAAGGTTTCGATTACAACTTTCCATTTTTTAGGGGGGTTTAGGTATTTCTCCACATTCTTGTTTTGATTAAAAACATGATTTTATTTATATTTAGTTGTAATAAATATTTTAATTCCAACTCTATTCAGCTTGTGCATGTCCTATGGGAATTCATCACATTACCCATCGCAAGGGTTTTGGAATTGGTTTCTCTTATTTGCATCCATTGACTAAAAATAATGGGATAATTAGTGATAATTATTATTAAAATATTAAACACATAAATAGGAATCCATGATCATTAAAGGTATAACTCATAAATTACCTATGTTCCTTAACATTTTAGTATATATTTTTCAATACATGTTTTCCATGGTCTATTTCCAAACATAAAAAATTATGTCCATTTTCTCTAGGAAAAATATTTCATAAGGAGATTTCTAATTTTCCAAATAATTTCCCCCAAAGATTAAAATAATGTGTGTATAAAGACCACTTTTTCATCCAATAGTAGGCGATCGAGTTGAATCCCAATACTCTCTTTTCATGTTTATTAACCCTAAGTAAAATTGTGTCAGATCCACATCGACCTATATTATTCAAACAATGATTTTATCAAGTTAAAACATCATAATGTATACATCACCAAGATTTAGCGATTTTTTCCTTTGTTTGGTCCTATCCCTAAGGCCTTCACTAATTTTTTGTAATCCTAATTGACATAAATAACTATGCTTTACTATGAAAACAGCTATCAAAATCCATATGTTTTATACACATTAATTCATGATTTATTATATAAAAAACACTTAATACAATACCATAAGATTGTAAGGCTATTGAATTTGTGAAATAAGATACATATAATAAAAATTTGGAATAAATATAAAATTATATTATTTCAAAATCCCAAAACATTCCCTTATAAGTCCATTTGATTTATAAAACTATATGGGATAATCTGTGGACATACATAAGAATGGGGTGAGATATAAATCTCAATAACTAAATAATAAAAGTATAAAATAAGATATGTAATTACATATGTGAAAAGAGGAATAAAATATTGACAAATAAATGTTATAATCATATTCATGATCATTATAGAATTGTATAAGATGATTAAATCAAGGCAACATGATAATGTGGAAACACCATAAAACCTGCCATCATAAGAATGACACAAGGATAACCATTTAAATATCATAAAATAGTATGGTTAGGATATCCTCACATCAACCATAAATGGTTTTAAATGAGATAAAACATTACCCAATTTTTGGAAGGGCTATATAATTTCAAGACCACCCATCATATTCATATAATATGCATGAAGAAGTGTTCCACATATCACTTACAACCTCAGAATCCCTTTCATGAAACACATAAAAATGATTAAAAAGTGTTGATTAAATACATGGAATAAATAAATCAATTATATATAAGTACATATAGGTGAATAAACTAGAGGGTAAATATGGAGGTATATTCGTAACACAAATTGTTTTCATTGAAAAAACACAGGAAGATTTATGCTGTATTAGTGCACATTAAAGTTTCATTTATGGATTTAATGAGAGCGAAATTGGATGTATAATTTTATTTAAATCATAATTAATGTAATAGGGATGTTTATAATCATATTTCATTATTATATTTTGGAATTCAAAAGGCATAATACAGTGAAATTTCTTGAATAAAGTGGAGGAGTGGACCCCTTACCTTGAGAGGGAACCTTAAAAGGCTTAAGAATAACTTCTTAAGACCATAGGGACACCATGGGAGGGATATAGAGTAGGAAATGTATAGTAACATCATGATAGAAGTATTTCTAGTGAATAGGAGTTGATGTAAGGGATGGTATTTATAGGAAAGGACAGAGTAATTCATTACTAATTTCTATATATAGGTTTTGTAATCTATACAGTAAAATAATGAAACCTAGAAACCTTATCATGGTTTTTTCACATAGTTTTTTTAAAAGATGAGTGGTTTTAAATATTTTATTAGTAGAAGAAAAAAATACTTAAAATAAAACCCCTTATGATGTGTATATCAGGAATGATTATAAAGACATTATTTTATGAAATTAAAAAAAAATATGATTTGGAGGATTCAATAATGTATTATAAAAGGTAGTAAATAACATTAAAAACTCATTTATCTAAATGGGAAACACAATATTGGTTGTGGGTATTTATTATTGTATTTATTACATCACTTTTGAGATATTATGATGTCATAAAATATGAAAAATATTTATATGGAATTTAATATTTAACTAAAAATTTTCTTATATTGAAAAATTATGATAATTACCCCATTTGATAATTTCAATATGATAATTTAAAAAAAAATCATAAAAATAATTATCTAAATATAATAATATAAAATTTCAAATAAAAATCCATTTTTATATAAAAATATGGGTCTTTACGATAATATTAGTTTTCTAACACATATAAAGATTACATTGGGCCTCACTAAATTATATTATCATTTTCAAATATATAAATATATTTTAACAAAAAATAATTTATGAAAATGAAATTTATTTCAAAATTCAAGAATTTATAAAAAGGATTTTTATAGTTAAATAAATATATTTTCTAGAAATACAATTTTATTTTTAACTTATCAAAACCTAATATTTATCTTCTCCTTTAAAATTGTGTTATTTAAAAGGGATGAAAATGATTAATATTTCATTTAAAATAGATATAAAACTTAACACTCTTAGAGTCTAGATACATAAAACCTTATTACAGACATGTATTCCCTATGGGTAAGGTGTGTGATTTGGAAACTCTGTTGGGGAGGATTCACATACATGGTTTGGGTAATAATATCAATAATATTGAAATTCTTCCACAAATGGTTTTTATCATGCTGCAGTTGTTGGATCTAATTGTTTGATTGTTCATAGGAAAATCAAATTATTACATTTCCCTCAAAAGCTCTGATAAACGGTCTTAACTAGTTATGATCATATTTATTGAAGACATCAATTCTTTGGCCTATATAGAAAATAGTTTATAAAAACCCTTAATATGTACTATTCAATATAGACATTTTAAAACGACTATATTGGGGAAGGTTATCATGAATAATGGCCTTTTAAATCAAACAGGCTATAATAGTCCAAAATTACCAAAGTAGATCATGTTTTTTATATAAAAACATTACTTAATAATACATTCATTCACTCAAATGGAAATTTTTCATGAATAACTCTAGATGTATTGTTACTACCGACACTTCCATGATCATTTACTTGGAAAACTGGAATAGTGTTTTTTTAATCTCCATTTTACCTCCCAATATTCTACTAGAGAACACTAACTGCACTATCAGGTACGTTTTAAATTCATGTAAGATATGTCTTCCTGATAAAATTATTCATGTTTTTTACAATTATCCATATTCTAATTCCAAATATTTCCTAATCTGGGGACCCACTCATAATGGAATCCTAATATCCAAAACAATTTATAACAAAAAATTTCAAAACTCGGATAATAATTTTTTTCCGTTAAATTTTTTTAACCATGCATGGATTAATCCATCAAGTATTACTCTTGTTTAGATTATTTCTGAAAACAAGCTCCCTATTGAAGTTTTTCTTCAATATTTTGGGATTTAACTTTTATCTAAATGTCATCTTTGTTACCAACATACAGAAGATATTAACCATCATTTTCTATCATGTGCTACGACTTCAGCTATTTGGAACTATATTTTTTACATTTTTGATTACATATGGTTACTTATTGATTCAATAAGATCCCAATTAAAGTGTTGTGTGGATATAGTAACCTCTCCTAAAATCAAGAAGCTTTTATTAACTATTTTTTCTAAGCTCCTCTTTGTGACCTAGTATGATATAAATTCTCTTCTTCATAATATTTTCTCATCCTGTCTAAATATAGGTCAAACGAATATTCTCATTACTATTTAGGAAGATGCGTTGATTTAGAAGGCTATTTGTGACAACACTATTAAATACTTTGAAATCCTCCAATGACTTCAGTTTGATGAAATTTATCATCAACCTAGATGAAAATTTGTGTTTTTATATTAGTCCATGCTCCCAGGTTAGCCTAATGTGAATGTTTATAGCTCTTCTAAATGTATATCCAAGACCCTCATGTGGTGGTTCTATTTTCAAACACCACCTTGGATAGATTCATAGAAGCTTACATGGAAGCGGCAGAATCACCTTGTCTCTAGATGCAGAAATGGTGACTATTATCAATGCCATTACTTGTTCTAAAAAAAGGGTTGGAACAATATTTTTGTTGAAATTGATTTGACCACTATTGTCCATGATATTTAGAATGGTGTGGGGATTCTTTCTTGGCCTCTTACAATATGTTGGATGAACTACCTCTTTTTGCTTCTGAAGATCTACTAAATTTTCACTCATAACCTTCTTGAAGTGAACATGGTTGCAGATGGTATTTAAAATAAGGGATTCATCCATGGAATAACTTGTATGGATGAACTGCTTGTTTATTTACTCCCTCTTTATGATAATGATTCTAATAAGATTCTGTATTTCAGAATCAGGAAACTCATTTTTCTTTGTAAAATAATTTCTGCTTTGTTCTTTTACCAAGGCGCCACCTTCTTCAAAAAAACTCAATTGGGGAGTTTCATTTATAGAAGATTGATTCATTATAGTATCTAATGTTTTCATAATGAGATTCTAAAAATAATTAATATATTAGATATCTTATACATTTACAGTCTATATATCATAATTAATTGAAAATAATTTAATCAACATATTCATCATTTCATACAACAATGTATTATGAATCACGGTGTACTAACCAAGACTTTTTTATTGTAATAATAATTTTTCTGGAAATAAAACCCTAAAAAACTCAAATGGGACTCTAAATAAATATGTTTACAATCACGATCGATAAATTAAAAATTATTATCTATAGAAAATATTTTTACGTAACATTTTTTTCTTGAAAATTTCACTAGAATGTTATCAATGGAAATAACAATGTATCATTGTCTAGAAATGTGGAACTATCATAGATCTAACTATAAGTAATGAATAACTCCATAGGAATTATTTTAGATTAGTTTCATTATTTCATTTTTATTTTATAAATTTTATTTTGTAATAAATTTTTCAAATATAGGGAACATTTTTTCTTGGCCATGATTTTTCTCTCCTATATTCATTTACTACTAATAATTCAACATTATTTAGTGATACTTTTTCTTCGGGATAAAAAAGTGTGGATAACATGGGTTATTTAATCAATATTATCTAAACATATGAATAAAAGTTAAATTTATTAGTTCTAAAAATAAGTTCATATTAAATACCACCTTTATAACTAATTTTTCAGTGCTGATAAAGGCCGCATTTTATCTGTTCATTTTTTTGACAGTGGTAATGTCTACATTTATTAACCCTTTTTTAGTACTTTTAAATGTTTCCTTATATAATTTTTTTAATATTGTAACAAATAATATTTCAATATATAAATATATTTATATTACGGTAAATATAACATATTTTCTTAAATATGATAAATATAATTCTAAATATATATTTAAAATTAATATATAATTTATATAGTAAAAAATAGTTTATAAAATAATTAAAAATTAATATTGATTAATAATTTATTAAAATTTTATTAATTAAGACACATTTAATAGTAATCATATGATATAAAAAATTAAAACCCATTTAATATATTAAGATAAGATATAAATATATATATGTTGAATATTAAATGAACATAAATTATGGGTGTCTATTTGGTCTCTAAGAGATGTTAAATGGAATCCTATGAATTAATATACTACATTTACACCTAAGGTTCCCTAGTCCCTATATTTTCTTAGTAAAATAACGTTCATAGGGCCACAAAAATAGTGTTTTTATTGGGGAAACTGTGATTTTATAATATTCATTTAAATTTTAGCTCTGTTTAATAGGTTCTTCATATATTTATTTAGTGCATACTGACTTTATTATCATATATTGAATTTATATGCAAGTTATGTTAATTAAATTTTATAATTTTTAATATTGTAGTGTTATTTATAATTAAATATGTAAATATATATGATAGTGTATCAACATATTATCTTTGTCCAACATAAAATTGATTGTGAATATTTCTTGTTTATGGCTATTGCATACCATCTAGAGTTCATGTTGTTATCAGATGAAACATCATGATAAGCCACTAGTGAAAAAAAATTCTTATGTCGTTTGTTTTTAATTTTTTACGTCAGTTTTTAGCTGATGTTAATATGGTCGACATTATAAAGATTGTTTTTTAACGTTGGTTATTTAAAAACCCATGTAAAAAAACATAATATCACAGTGTTTATCACATCAGTTATTAAATAACCGACATGAAAAACCAAGGGGGGTTTATCATGTCAGTTATTATATAATCAATGTGATAAACCAGTGGGGGGGGGGGGGGGTTGTCACGTCGGTTATTACATAACCGATGTGATAAACTAGGGGGGTTTATAACGTCTGTTATTATATAACTGACGTGATAAACCAGTGTGTGGGATGTTTATCGCGTCGGTTATTAAATAACCGATGTGATAAACCATTTCCCAGACCTTTATCACGTTGGTTATTTAATAACCGATGTGATAAACCAGTGCGAGGGGTGTATATTAGGTCAGTTATTAAATAACCAATGTGAAAAACCATTCCACAAGTTATCACATCGTTTATTCAAATAACCGACATGATAAACCCTTCCCCAGTCCTTTATCCTGTCGGTTATAAAAAAACCAACGTGGAAAACTAAAATTTAAAAAAAAATTAGAAATCAGTCCTCTGCTCTCTACAGAAACAACCAGAAACCAAATCACGAATTCATACCAGAAAAACAGAAGTAGACCAAAACAAGAACCAATGAAAAATTATGCATTTGCATTGATAACATTTAAAACTTACCCCACTAGACACCCCCCTAACCCCACTAGACAGCCCCCACCACACCCCTGGACACCCCCCCCCCCCCACCACACACACACACTTAGACTGCCCCCTGACCCCCTAGACAGCCCCAAACACCCCTTGATATCCCCACAACCCCCTGGATAACCCCTCACACCCCTGAACCCCCCCCCCCCCCATACACACACTCTCATTTATACCCCCCCCCCCCCCCCACCCCTGGAAAGCACTCCCAAACCCCTATACAGCCCTCCCACTCCCCTGAATCAGATCAAAAAGTTACCAAAAATAGACCGGAACCCCCTCACCCCACTGGACTACCCCCACCACACCCCTGGACATCACCACCACCCCCTGGACATCCCCCACCCTTCTGTATACCACCCTACCCCCTGTACATTAGTCCCACACCCCTGGACAGCCCTCCCACACCCCTAAAACAGACCAAAAAGTTACCCAAAATAGACCAGAACCCCCTCACCCCACCGGACATCCCACACAACACCCATGGACACCCCCACCCCCACACCCCTGGACTGCCCCCCCACCCCCACCCCCTGAGCTACCCCAAACACCCCTGGACAACCCCCCGCCCTCTTGGACACCCCCCTCAATCCTTGGACTTCCCCACCACCCCCTGGATAGCCCCCCACACCCATGGACACCCCCCCCCCCCCCCACACACCCCCTGGACTACCCCCCCCCCCCTCCTCCACACCCCCTAGACAGCCCCCAACACCCCTGGACAACCCCCCACCCTCCTGGACTGCCCCACCACCCCCTGGACAGCCCCCCTCACCACACCGGACATCCCCCACCACAACCCTGGACAACCCCCCCCCCCCCCCCACACACCCCTGGACTACCCCCCGACCCCCTGGACAAACCCCCACACCCCTGGACATGTGAACCACTCCTAGACATCCCCCACACCCCAGGACCCCCCCCCCCCCCCCACACACATACACACCCTTGGATTCCCCCCCCCCCACCCCCTGGATAGCCCCCAACACGCCTGGACAACCCCCCACCCTCCTGGACTACCCCACCACCCCCTGGACAGCCCCCTCACCCCACTAGATAGCCCCCACCACACCCCTGGACAACCCCCACACCCCTGGACAACCCCCGATCCCCTGGACAACCCCCCACACTCATGGACATCCCCACCACCCATTGGACAGCCCCCAACACCCCTGAAACCCCCCCCCCCCACCCTCCTATATACCCCCACCCCCTGGACATCACTCCCACACCCCTGGCCAGCCCTCCCACACCGCTGAAACAGACCAAAAAGTTAGCAAAAATAGACCAGAACCCCCTCACCCCACTGGACTACCCCCACCACCTCCTGGACATCCCCCCACCCTTCTATATACCCCCCACACCCTGGACAGCACTCCCAAACCCCGGGACATCCCTCCCACACCCCTAAAACAAACCAAAAAGTTATCAAAAACACACCAGAACCCTCTCACCCCACTGGACAGCCCCACCACACCCCTGGACCCCCCCCCCCCCCCCACACCCATGGACTACCCCCCTCCTAGACACCCCCCCACACCTGGACTTCTCCACCACCCCCTGGACAACCCCCACACCCCTAGACAACCCCCCACCCTCATGGAAACCCCCCCCCCCCCACACACACACACACCCACCCCTGGACTGCCCCCCCCCCCACCCCGAGACTGCCCCCCACCCTCCTAGACACCCCCCCCCCCACACACACACACCCCTGGACTGCCCCCTCCCCCAGGACTACCCCCCCCCCACTCTCCTGGACACCGTCCCCCCCCCCCCACACACTCCTGGACACCCCTTCGAGGGGAACACCATTGGATGGTACTCATCACTCCCACATGTGAATCTTGAGATCTCAAAATGTTTCACATGTGGGAGTGATGAGTACCTTCCAGCGGCGTTCAGCCCCCGAGTGATGGTGGCACCTCCTCTCCCACCCCCAGGACTGCCACCCTCCCATCCCCATGGACACCATGGACCCCCCCCCACCCCACCCCACCCACCCCACTGGACAGTCCCCCCACCCTAATTGGCATCCCTCCCACACCCCTGGAAAACCCCCTCACCCCACAGGACACCCCCACACCCCTGAACACCCCCTGGACATCTTCCCACTCCCCTGGGCAGCCCTTCCACCCTCCTTGAAATGCTCCCACCCCTGGACATCCTCCCCACTCTCATGGAAATCCAGGACCCCCCCCCCCTCCCCACTCCACCGAGAAGCCCTCCCACACCCCTGGACACCCCCCCCCCCCCCCACACACACCCTTGGAACCCCCCCCCCCCCCAGACCAGAATCCATACCAAAAAAACCATCATAACTAGACCTGAATAAGAAGTAGAGATAAATTAAACATTCACATGTATAACATTAAAATATTAAACTTTCAAATTCAAAAAAAAATAACTCCAACCTAATGGACTACCAGATACACAACTAAAACAACAATATTCATAATTACATTTTACACTACAAACAACAAAAATTCAATCAAACCTGTAAAATAATTTGACCATTCAACTTGTAAGTGTTTGATGTCTTGAGCAGTATAGGGTTGATGGTCATAAAATAGCTACAAATTAAAAGTATAGTAGTTAACGTGTATAATGAATAAATCAAATTAAAATATTAAGGAAATGTTTAAAAGGAAATCTTACTAGGTCAAAGTTTACAATTGTCCCAGTTGTTATTATTTCATACATAAATCTTAACATATAATATCTACATTCGATTACACCTTGTTTTTCGTGGAAATTCTGTTTGAATGAGAGTAAATTCAATATATTATTTTTATGTAATACATCAAGAATTACAAATTATAAATAGATAGATTCCATCACATTTACATATTTGATCTTCGTACTCCTTTTCATTGTGTTTTTTCTAAAGTAGACCCATCCCTGTTAGAAAATAAAACGAATGGGGTAAATTTAATATTCATTATAATATATAAAACTATTGAGAAATTGAATCTTACTTTACCAATATTTTCCTAAAACATTCATGCACATCATCATGGATAGAGAATATCCAATAAACTGTTTTCTCCCTTGGGCAAAAAACCCCTAACATCCAATGATCACTGATAAATGAAAATTTAAGGATTGTGGTTTAATATGTTAAAATATAATGAACTCTTTGAGACAGATGTGTTTCATACCTCACACAAAAAGGCATCATCCAACATTGTGTGACTATATTCTGTTCGAGTCTTTCAGCAATATAAAGCATTCTTTATTACTCATCCAATGCACATGATTCAGGGTAAATTAATTGTGGGTCCATGGATCAATATAAATCTATCCTCTCATTCTTATCTCAAATGTAATAAATATACCTAATTCAAAACAAAAATAAGTATACATTTTTAATAAATATAACGTAGGGAAAAGGTGTTAATACTAACATGGAAAAAAATTTGCACCACATTGATGCCCAGCTAATCTCCATAAACAAGAACCATGATATCAGTTTTCATAATCCCCACAGTTTATTCACATCCACAAACATGAGCTTCCATTGAAAACTCATAATGACCCACCAATAAATTTGAATATCTTTACAATTTTTCAAGACTACTAGAATCAGTATCTGATGTCATAGCCATTTTTCATTATTTTTTTCTATATAGTATTTCTTTACCTTAGAAGTATTCCTGTAAAAATAAATAGAAAAATATATTAGTTTTCAAATTATAAAACAATATTAATATAAAAATAAAATAGAAGATATAACATTCATACCTCTATGATAATGGGTCAATGAAGTTTGGATGGACAAATTAAAAAATGGATGATACTATGTCCAATTGTCGTCACTTTATCTATAGGTAATGGAACTCAAGCTGATCTATCTATAATATCATGTACAGTGAGCCTTTGATTCTCTACCTTTAATTGTTGATGATGAATTGTATCTCCGATACAATATACCAACCCATTTGAAATTATATTATGTTTAGGATCATCAACATACAACTCGCAATAAGTAGGATGTTGCGGCGGAGGAGTAGGATAAAAAATTGGGTCTGTAGGCTGAGGTTGGGGAGTACGAGCTACTTGAAGAGGTGGAGGATAAATAATGGGGTATGTAGGGGTAGGTGGAGTAGTAGGAGCTGTAGTCTGAAATTGTCTTTGTATGTCTGCAAACATAGACTATATCGATGCTCAAATATTTTCCTCCATCGTTGCATAAATATTTTTATCTTCAGCCTCCAAGGATTCTATTTTTTTATAAACACTCTCAACATTAGAAGTTGAAGAATGTGGAAATACTTTTATTATTGATACACCTGTCGGATATCATTGTACATGACTAGGATGTTCGGTCATTCCCATTACTACAGATAAAATATCTTGTCTCCCAGTAACTGTAAATACCTCATGTGAGCTCTGATCCTTAAGAGAGTCATGTATTAATAAATTGAACATTTATGAAATGATTGAAATTATATGAAGAAAATAGTTAACTTAAATAAATAAAATTGATATCTAACAATCCTCTCATCTATGATTCTCGATTCTTCCAAAATATATTGCCCTTTTTTCCCATCCAAGCTCTCTTCCATTTTTCATGACTAGATGGAGGGTATAGAGGTGCCACCTCTCTAGATCTTGAAGACTCAGCTCTTAGTTTTTTTAATTTTTCTACCATCATTTCTTCCTCAAAAAATTCATACCCTTCTCGAGATAAACTATGATGGTATACATTTTTTAATTAGATCTTCTGATGAGATTTCCTTGTTCCATGTAAATTAAGAATAATAAATCATTAAAAAAACATTAATAAGATCATTTATATAAGAAATATTATAAAATTATACATTTCCCTTACCAAAAATTACTCTTTTCTTCTACTTTAAACAAATTTTCTCCTTATGTCTTCATCTATAAAAGGATATATACAACATGGATTGTCATGACTCCTATAACCAAAAATGAAATCTAATGAGAGGGTTGATTTGAAATCCCTCCATCTCCTGGAATCCATCGATAAGCATTTCTTCCTGACTCTGGCTGTGTCAGAAATGTCAAATTCCATCTAATAAGGAAGAGGTTAAACATATTATATATACTAGAAACATTTAAATAATAGTCAAACAATAGAAAAAGATCGTACCAAAATCGTCTCCCACAACTGAGATATTATCGATTTATCAACACTTCTCCAATGATCATAAAAAATGATTACTTTTACCTTACCCTGTGTTGATACAAAACTCTTAAAATATTTTGCATTTGGACCTCTAGGAATATCATCCTCATCAAACTCAATGAGTATCCTATGATCCTACGTACAGGAAAGTGCTAATTTTGGTAAACGTGTGCACCCACATTTACCAACTCTTGAATTTTTTTTCATAATAGGACCACATGAGGAATATTGGGGAACATCAAGAGGAGCATATGAATGTTCCTCTCTAGAGGTATGACCAGTATGCTCATCTCCAGAATCATGTGGTTGATCAACTGGTTGATCTATCAATATCCTTCAAATCAAAAAAACAAATATTAGTTCACAAATATACAAATTCAAATATTTTAATACTACTATAATAAAAAAATAGAAAATTGTACTTAGATATGTAATAGTAAACATTGTTAATATGGTAAGCTTGTTAAACAATGGTAAATATGGTCAAGATGGTCAAGATGGTAAACATGGTAAACATGTTAAACATGGTAATCATGGTAAACCTGGTAAACCTGGTAAATATGGTAAAGTATTTGTCACTGAACAAAAATAATAGATATATAAATTATGTAATGGTAAACATGGTAAAGTAAACTAAAAAAACTTAAAACAAACAAAAAAACTTATACTTATTTTGTTTTAATACAAGTTTTAATTAAGAAAAAACTTACAATGTCTAACATTTTATGAAAAAAACAAATATAAATAATAAATAAAGAAATGTTACCTGTAATTTTAGGAATGTACAAATGGATTGTTTTCCCAAATTCCGTTGTTGTGATTGTTCATTATGTCACAAACCACGTCTTCAAAATGCTCATCATTATGTTCTGTTAATAATTCCATGGAAGTTTGGATCTCACATAAATCAGCATCTTCATCAAGTTAATCCTCACCAAAATATTGTTTTTTCCCTTATTAAACAACAGCCCACTACATATCTGATTGATCTACTACATAGAAAATTTCTTTTCAGGTGTTTCCAATATAAAATAATCAGTTGTGTCTTCCAATCTATTTATATTAACAAGTTTCATTCCAAATTCATCATGTCTAACACTGTTGTTATTGAGAAACCGTTTATAGTTAAAAATGGGAAATTTAATTTTAAAGTAATCAACCTCCCATACGTATTCAATGACTCCATAATATGCACTTGGTTTAGAAATTGGGTTTTTTTTCCTTATCACTCAAAAAATGCATTGCTTCTACAAACAATAAGACACCACTATTCTGAATTTCACTTATTTTGTCCTGAGCTTTCATATGAAATGTACAACCATTAATTTCATAACCGGACCATGTTATCACATTTAAAAATGGACCACTGACTATTCAATTTAATGTCTTTGATACATCTGATCTACCAAGAAATTTCATTTTAAACCATGACAAAAATGTTCTGTTCTGATAATTCAAAATCCACATTTCTTTCTTCTTTGGATGACATTGTTTCAACTCATTAATATGCAATGTGATATATAGTTGAGCATCAACTATGTTATTCATATTGTATGATTCTTACTTATTTATCTGTTCAGCTGACAATGATTTGAATTTCAAGCCACAAATCCCCTTTCCCTCATTATTAACTCGTTCATGGAGAGATGGAGGCAAACATATGTGTTTCCACATCCAAGTAGCTCGTACAAAACTATGCAACCTCTTCAGAAATATAGTTTTCAATAATGGAGGCTGCAGGTTGATATGGATTCTTAACATACCCCTTAAATATTTTCATATACCTTTCAAAAGGGTACATCCAACGAAGATATAAAGGTCCACAAAACATTATTTCTCGAACAAGATGAATCATTAAATTCACCGTTATATCAAAAAAAGTTAGAGGAAAATACATTTCCAGTTGATAAATTATAAAATTTGCATCCTTTTCCAAAATGTTCAAAGCATTCACATCAATCTCCTTATTACAAATTGAATTGAAAAAAATAACACAACTTCATCATAGTATTTCTAAAACGAATGATAAATATTCCACACAATGCAACTGATATAAGTTGTTGCCTCATGACTTGAGAATCATGAGATTTCATACCTATCAACTTCAAGTCCTTTAATGAGACAAAAGAATTTACATTTTAAGAATAACCTTGAGGAACATTGATGTCATGAAGATGCTGACAAAAGCTAATTTTCTCCCACATCAATAATGTATGGCAAGCCAGGGGAAGAAATTTTCATCTTCTTTTAGGAGTGGTAGCTAACTCTAAATGTATTCCCATTGATAGTAAGTATAATTTTGCATTTAACCCATATTTTTTATTTAATTTAATATCTAACCAAGTTCTAATCAAACAATCACAAATATTCTTTTCCATGAGTATGATATCAATATTATGTTTAACTTCATGATATATCTAATACGGTAGCTTAAACAATATTGAACTTTTCTTCCAAATATGTCTATCATTACCAGATTTCTGTGTCTTTCCCAATGTCACATCAAGGTTTTCCACCCTCTCAAAATATAGATCAGGGGATGACGGTTTTGGAGCAATATCAAATTCTTGTGATCCAGTTAATGACTTTTTTATTCTTCTATAAGGGTGATCTATAGGCATAAACTTTTGATTACCCATGTACACTATTTTCCTCCCATGATGCAATTGACAATATGACATCTTTTGTTCACAAATTGGACATGCTTTATGCCCTTTAACACTGTATCCTGACAAATTTCCATATGCTGGGAAGTCATATATAGTGAACAAAAGCACTACATGCAGTTTCAAATATTCCATTTTGTAGGAATCATACACCCTAATACCATCCACCAATAAAAGTTTCAAATCATCGATCAACGGTGACAAGTAAACATCAATATCATTGATGGGTTGCTTCGGATAAGAGATCGTTATACTCAATATGATATATTTGCGCTTCATAAAAACTTCAGGATAGAGGTTTTAAATTACCAATAAAATAGTCCATGGACTATGTGTGATACTTAGGGTTTGGTATGGATTCATTCCATCTGTGCACTACCCTAGTTTGAGATTTCTAATTTCATTCCCAAACGTAGAATACTGGTCATCAATTTTCTTACATTGTAGTCAATCAGCTAGATGGCGTATTTTTCTATCACATAACCACTCATCAGCATGCCATCTTGACCTTTTTGTATCATGTGAATTAGAAAATAAATGTTTTAAAAACGGAATTATAGGAAGATACCAAAATACCTTTGAAGGGATCTTTGTAATCTCTACATTGGCATGTGATTTTTCTTTCACCTTATACGGTGATGTCCCACATTTTGGATACTCTGACAGAAATTCATATTCCTTCCTATATAAAATACATTCATTCAGAGAGGAATGTATTTTATTATATCCCAATCCCATCGAGCATAATGTTTTCTTGGCATTATAATGTGAATCTGAAATATTGTTATCTTTTGGAAGAATGACTTTCATCAGTTGTAGTAGCTTTGTAAAACTTCTGTCACTCTATCCATGTTTTGCCTTCAGGTTAATCAATCTTAACACTACAGAAAAAACTGTAAAATCTGTACAACCAGGATATAATGGTTTTTCATCATCACTAGATAGATGCACAACTGTCAGTTCTATTTCAACATGTTCTGCTGCAATATCGCTAATAATTTCTTCAATTCCATCGGACTTACCATCTTGCAAATCATCATCATCTGTGACATTCCATCCAGTTCCACCATGAAAAATCCAAGGACTATAACTCGGATTAAGACCATGAAAAATCAGATGATCTTTTATCTCTATACTTTTTAACTTCTTCATATTCAAACATTTCAATCATGGATTGAAAAAAATGTCACTACTTAGCACATTTCATTTACCAAATTCCATAAAGGCATAAACACCTTTCTCATATTCATTGCTCATTCGATGTGTCGTAATCCAACTTTGACTCATTATTACCTATAAAAAATATCAAAATTATACATCTTTTTAAGATAAGATAAATGTATTTTTATAAGAAAAAAATCATATTTGGAATGTAAATAAATTTTGAAATATAAAAAAAACTATGTGAATTTAAAAAATAGGATTGAATATGATTTAAAAAAGAAAATATAGTTAGATATAACAGTTTTAAATTCCATGGAATCAAAGAAAACCATGGGTCCTCTAATGGATGATAGAAAATTAGAGAAAATGGAGTAAACCAGAGAATCAAACAAAATTTAAAATAAAAACTCAGATGGAGAAAATCACAATGTAAGCCAATCATCAAGGCACAATGGGGCCAGGATAACTATGAATATTTGGAAACCACGACATGGTCTCCCTCATAACCCATAATTTACTCATAGTAGATGAGTGGTCAAAATATATATAACCAAATAGAATCATATTGCAACACTAATATCCATGAAACAATACAATCATCATTTCATAATCTCACAAACCACGATGCAGTAGTCAATCCCAACTGAAACTTATCCTCCACCCCCTTGGAAACCCCCTAGACAACACCACCCCCTTGGACAGTCCTCCACCCCATGGACACCACCCCCACCTCCATAGACACCCCCTCGACACCACCACCCCCTTGGACACCCCCTAGACACCACCACACCCTTGGACCCCCCCCCCACCTCCCACCCCTCCTGGACACCACCTCCTACCCACTTCGACACCCCCCCTGGACACCCCCCAACCCTCTGGACACCACCCCCTCCCAGACAACCCTAAAACCCTCTTGACAGGACCCCACCCCCTTGGACACCCCCCCTCCCACACACAGAGAGAAACACCCCTGGACTACCCCCCCCCCCCCACCTCCATGAACACCCTAGACACCCCCAACCCTCTGGGCGGCCCCCCAAACCCTCTAAACACCACCCCCACCCCCTTGGACACCCCCTGGACACCACCACCCCCTTGGACAGCCCCCACCCCTTTGGACAACCCCCCACCCCTAGACAGCCCCCCAACCCACTAGAAAGCACCCCCCCCCCCCCACCCCTCATGGGGACCACCACCACCACCAACCCCTCTGGACACCCCCAACCCTCTGGACAGCCCACCCCCCCACGGAAAACCCCCCAAACCGTCTGGACAGGCCCCCACCCCCTTGGACACCCCCCCACCCACCCACCCCATTGGACACCCCCTCCCCCTTCAACACTCCCCCCCACCCACACACACACACCCCTGGACTACCCCCCCCCCCCCCCCACCTCCATGGACACCCTAGAAACCCCCCAACCCTCTGGAAAGCCCCCCGAACATTTTAAACACCACCCTCCACCCCCTTGGACACCCACTGAACACCACCACCCCCTTGGACAACCCTCCACCCCTCTAGACATCCCCCACCCCCAAGAAATCCACCCACCCCTCTAGACAGCACCCCCACCCACCCCTCCTAGACCCCACCCCTTACCCCCTTGGACACTCCCAACCCTCTGGACACCCCCCCCCCCCACGGACAACCCCCAAAACACCCTGGACAGGCCCCCACCCCCTTGAACACCCCCCCCCCCCACCCACCCACCCATCCTCCCCCTTGGATTGCCCCCCCCCCCCTCCTCCCCCCCACACACACACCCCTGGACTACCCCCCCCCCCCTCCATAGACACCCTGGACAGCCCCCAACCCTCTGGGCAGCCCCCTGAACCCTCTAAACACCACCCCACCCCCTTTGATAGCCACCCATCCTTTTGGACAGCCCCCAACCCCTGGAAATCCCCCACCCCTCTATACAGCACCCCCCACCCCTCCTGGACACCCCCCGGGACACCCCCAACCCTCTGGATAGCCCCCCACCCCCTGAACAACCCCCCAAACCCTCTTTACAAGCCCACACCCCCTTGGACATCACCCACCGACCCACCCACCCCCTTTGACAGCCCCCCAACCCCTTCGACACCCCCACCCCCTTGGACCCCCCCCCCCCCCCACACACACCACTGGACTCCCCCCCACCTCCATGGACACACTAGACAGCCCCCAACCCTCAAAGAAACCCCCCAACCCCCTTGATATCCCCCAACCCCCTAGACAGCCCCCAACCCTCTGGAAAGCCCCCAGAACAATGGGATTTTAACCTCGAGCTACTAGTTTGGGCATATCTAGGGATTTTAACCTCAAGATACCTGTTTTTTGTATCATGCCATTATTCAAAATGAGAAACATGAACTATATCTCCTACTAGTCTAAAATGATCTATTCTTCAATGAATCGGGTTTTAATAGCATATGAAGACTTATAATATTCCACGAAAATAAGCGACGTAAATAGTTTATGGAAAAACAAAAGGTGATACCCAAAATAGAAACAACCAAGGATACAAAACAAACATTCCACCATGAAAACCCATATATACTTATAAAATATATCACACTGGTACACGGAATGGGTGTATCACAGTGGTTTAGATATAAATTGCAGTCATATAGGTGAATGAGATCATTAGTTTTCAATTACAATAAAAATTACAATCAATGTAGGGCATCAGCAAAACAAAAACAAATGAAATAGAAGTAGGTGGGGCTTACATGAATATTTAGAGTAGGCCTAATAGATCTAGTGATAATAAATAATATGATGATGGAAAAACAAGGTAAGAGGTTTCAAAATCGAATAATCTTATCTAGCTTAAATAAAAAAATCGCAAAACATAAATATAGACTATCCATGAAAAAAATGAACGAAATAAAGTCGTGGGAGGCCTACTTGAGTGTTGCGAGTGGAGATGATAGATCTGATGAGAGTAAATATGATAAAAGATGATGGAAAATGAGTTTAATGAAACGATATTGAATAGTCGATTCTAGGTTTTTCGCACGAGAGAGATCATTCACGGGTCTATCAATTGAAAAATCAGCAATGACAATCCACAGGGCAGGATAAATTTTTTAAATGTTATATAATGTCGTTTATTTAATAACTGACATTATAAATTTTTTTTTTACATTTAAAACATCAGTTGTTATAATAACCAATGTTATAAATGGATCAGATACTGTATTTTTTATGTCATTTATTTTATAACCAACGTAAAAAAAAGTTGTGTGTTGGTTATTTACAATGTTTATTCTATAACCGATGTAAAAAACACCTCAGAAAACATATATTTTATGTCATTTATTTTATAACCGACATAAAAACTGTCGTTTGTTGGTTTTTTAATTCAGTTATAATATAAACCATGTAAAATATTCTGTGGGTTGGGTTTTTATGTCAGTTATCAAATAAACGACATCAAAAAGTCCTCAGTTGCTGCCTTTTTTAAGTCTATTATTTTATAACAGACATAAAAAATTTGTTAGATACCTCACTTTTTACATCGGTTATTTGATAACTGATGTGAAAAATGTTGCGCGTTGGTTTTTTAGGTCGGTTAATTTATAACCGACGTAAAAAATTTTAGTCTTAATATTTTTTATGTTGGTTATAAAATAACTGACATAAAAAACCACATATCACAGATTTTAACATCAGTTATATATAATCGACATAAAAAATGGTGACGTTAAAAAAGTTTTCTGCACTAGTGAGAAACTCAACCTTAACAAGGTTAGATGGAAGGAATAGTTCTATTATGACTCAATTTAAAGAGAATTCTAATATAATACATTTTTTAACTACTGAATGATGTTTCTCCAAAATTAATTATTGGGAATGTTATAATGAATCACATTAATGTTAATTAAAAATATATTGGGGATTTATTTAGATTTTATTATTTTATTTTATTTGTATTATTGTCATTCCCGGTTGTGGGATACTATCGAAAATCATGGTGTTGAGGAGATTTTTCAATTTTTCTCCATTAAATAATTGAGGAGAATAGTATGGGGAAATTTCCCTATTTTACAGGAAGCCTAGTACAGTAAAATTTTAGGAATGGGGTCTTTGTGTTAACTATACCTGTATTTGAAATACATTAGTTCATCCATACTTTCACATCTATGGACTCAACTAGATATTGATTCATACATGGATTCTATTTTATGTGGAATATGTTGTTAGAATTCCTATAAATATTGACATAACCTCATAAGAGGCTTAATATGGGAGCCTTTTTATATTTTTGGATGAAATTGATAATTGTTCAACTCTAATCAATAAAGTTTTCCCCCAACTACAGAAGATGATATTAATCAACATATTAGATATAAAAAATTACCTACTTTTGTGAGCCAATACAAGTAATTGAGTGTTGTAAATAAAATTTCAAGATATGTGTAGTATGGTCCCTATTTATAAAGGTAAGAATGAGAAAGAGAGTTTTTGAATGTTGATGAGTAATAGGGGAAGTCTAGATGAGAATATAATTAATAAAAATAAAAAATGGGATTATATCTATTTAAAATAATGGTATTGGGAAAGGATTTTATAATGTTATAAATATCATTCAGCGGTAAATCTCTATGTTTCCCTTAGTGTTTCTCTCAATATATGTACTCTTATTCCTGCTAACCTTGTGCTTTTTCCTTTGAATCTGCGTCAAAAAATGTAGGGGCCAGTTTTATAGTTAGAAAAAATGGGCATGGCATAGTATAATTTGATTGAAAATTAAGGTGTTTTGGGGTATTCAACCCTATAAGAATCAATTTTATGGATACTCTTATTAAGGGATGTGAGGCTAAGTAGGTTGACTCTTCTGATGAAATATATAACAATGAGGTAACTGTACAAGATAGTGTGGATATAGAATTATATAAGGAGCATAAAATGGAAACCATTAAAGGTATAGTAAAATCAAAATTGATTGCTTCCTCTTAAAAAATTGAAACCCTAAGATTCACCCTATTCCTATATCAATGGTTTAACGAGGAATCTAAACCACTATGTATTCTTCTTATAAAGTTCTATTGTAGGATGATAGCTTAAGGATTGTTGTGTCTAATGTTGTTGTGTCTTCTAGAAAAGGTGAGGAAATTGAAGAACTTCTTGGTATGAACATTATTGATGAAAAAACATCTTAAATAAACAATGTTATCATTGATAGGGAAAGGTTTTAATCGGTGATTGTTTTGTTTTTAAAATTTTTTCATTATTATAAAACACCCATTTTTTCTTATCGAACTGATATGACTATTATAAAAACAATATAGTGATCACAAACAAAGAAACACATTAATTTACAAGGATCAATACTCATCAAGAGTTTCTGGAACATAACATGGATTGTAAATAATCAAATACCACAAAATCAACTAGAAAATAGGCTTTTTATGTAGTTACAGTAAGAAATGAATATACACACACCTGTAATGCACTGGTGCCTATAAAATCGTGTATGTTATTCCTAGTAAAAAATATGTAACAATTATGTTTTGAGAAAATTTTACAAACATTTACCAATTGTATTATAATATTTTCATTGTGCTTATTTTAATTCTTAAACTCTTCACTTCTTGCTTAAACATTTTCTTCACATTCATAGTCAACAGCACGTAATAAATTATTTGTGTAATTCAGTATAAAATCTATATCCAATGGGTTTTTCTAGAATGTTAATCTAATTGGTTAATCTGGAAAAATTAATATGATTCCTATATATAGTCTGAAACCTTTTATCCACCAATATTCTTCTACTCACCACTTAATTCAATATATCTCTAATTTCTCAATATATAAATGTATTTCAAGTGAAACAGTATTCATCTGTTGCCTCTAATTTCAACAAATATGATCAAAACCAACTCATTCTTCTTATTATTTTATTTCCACAATGATATTCCTTCGCTAGAAACATCCTTTTCCAAATTATGTCTTCCAAAATTTTATTTGATATCATTATAAGAAGCAATCTCTATAGCACTTCCACTTTTTCTGCACATGAACAGTACACTATTATCTTACTCTTAATGAACCATTTATAAATAACATATTTTAGGAAGTATATGTAGGAAATAAAATCTATTTTCCCACTCAATTAAAATAAGAAATTCAAATCACACTATAAAAACAATTCACCATAAAATTATCAATAGTTCTATAATATTACTTAGTGATTACAAGAAACTTCAATGACTTCACCATTCATAAAATTTCATTATACATTGTTAGTATAATGATTTTACTCAATGATTTTTCAAATATTAAAATTCCATCTCAGAATCATCACTTTTGATATATTTATTAACGTTTCATAATGATCTTTTCAGGGGTACATATTCACAAAACAATTTCCAAAAAATGATTTTCTGATAACTCCATAGAGTTTCCTCATCACAAGTGAAACTATTCGATGTTCTAGTAAATATTATTAGGAACATTTATTAATTTTTCACCTATATTATATCTTCATATGATTCCTTGAATCACAAAAGATCAACAAATTATCTTCATATAGAAAAATATTTATGACATCTTCACATAATGAATACAAGCTCGTACAATGTAATTCATCTTGAATCATCACTTATAAAATTTTGTTTCGTCAATAATCATAAAAACCATTAAACAAACATCATCTATTATATTTTTTAGAACATAATTTTATAATCATTTTATATACAAATTAATCCCATTAGATCTAATTAAATATATCATTATTTTAAACTATCTAAACAAACATTCATCCTCTACAACTTCCAAAACATTATTGAATATATCATTTATCATACAAAAAAATTTCTCTTCCTTTAAACATGGGAAACTTATTTTTCATTTTAACTCAAAACTAATTCTTATAATTTTACTCATTCTACATACATTAGATTTTCAAAACTCCTGAAATTAGGTAATTAGTGTAAACAAAGAATCTCTATATTTTATTATTGAACATTTTATCTGATAATAATTTACCAAAATTAATTTCATGACTTTGTATAGTATAATGGGTTTTTCTACAGATATTTATACTAAAACATAAATTCTATATTTGGTGTGTTGGATTAACTTTGTTAAAAAATTCATTGTCTAATCCTCTATTTTTAGAAATTGTTTCTTTTCACTATAGATGGAATCCTTTAATAATGTAAAGTTGATTTTTTGTAATGAAAAAAATAAAATCCAATATTTATACTAATAATAATCCCACCAAAACAACTTCATAACAACACCCGACATCCCCAAAAACATCATCATCCAACTTGGTCGAGAAAATATCCCCCTATATATATTTTTTAACCAAGACCATAATTCACTATAACATTGTAACTCAAGATATATATTACTAAAACAATAATTTGAATCCTATGTGAGAAAAATAGATATTGGAAACATGTTTCATTAATCATAAAAATCATGCTATCCTTAAGTAATTACCTAAGAAACTTCTTCTTAACCATCAAACACATAGAAAATTCTATCTTTTTCTACTAGAAAAATATACCTCATATTCACATCCATAAACTATTAAAACAAGTCACCCATTATAAAATAATATATTACCCATTTTAAGAACTCTCCCTAAATTAATTCCTTACATAGTTGTTTAATCAAATAATAATTGATAGATTTATGGGTCATCATTATTCTTCTCCTTGAAAACACTATCCAAATTCATGATAAGATGGTGGTGGAAAACCGTGTCTTACATTAAATTATAGGGTGGTTGTACACCCATGTACCACCTCATCATATATAATTTTTCATTTGTTAATGGTTTAGTGAATATATTTGAAACATTCTCTATTATATGGACCTAATCCATCTCCTATTCATTTTCACCACATGAACATTGATGAAGTTCAATTTTATATCAATATTCTTGGAATGAAAATCTAAAACTATTTTTTTGTGTGATTTGTTGTAATGTTTTTATCAAAAACCAAAAGTAGGGGTAACTCAACTTTTACAAAAAAAATCATTTAAGTGAGTCTGTATACAAATAAGTTATGTAAAAACATTAGTGTTAACCACATAATCTACTTCATCTATAATGAGGGTTTCGAAAATTTAATTCATTTTATATAAGTTCACCAAACATTCCCCAGATATAAAATACCAAAAAATGAAGATCCTCTATCCTCAACACTTCCTTCCCAATTACTATCTATATAAAATATAGATAAATCTTTCTTTAATTTTTATATTTTATACCCAAATCATTTTTCCCTTAGATATATATGACAATTATATTTCATTACATGAGATGTGATTATTCTAGTGCAATTTTATACCTTACAAAAAAAAGCAATATTATTCACAAAATCTAGTCTTGATGTTGTTAGATATAACCAATGTCCAACTAGATTACTAATAATCTATGTATCAACCTTATTTCCTTTACTATCTTTAGAAAAATTGGTGACCATTCAAATTAGGGTCAAAATTTGATTTTAATCTTCCATTACAAATATCCTTATAATTATCTTAGCATTAATATCTTAATATAACAAAATATATTTATTATTTTATGATATTTATAATCCAATAAAATATTTACCTTCACAGACAATGGAAATTTCTTATAAATCCTTCATATCCTTTGTAAAAAATTCACCTGATTCTTCATAATTCCTAGAAAAGATAATTTCGTCAACATAAATAATATAAATGAGGGAGAAATCTAGATTTTCATTTATATAGATTTTGTTTTCAACTGTTATTTCATTATGTTTTAACTTCCTTAAGAATGTTTCCAATTTGAAATATCATTAACTCAGATATTTTTTCCCATACAAAGCATTATTCAACTTACACACATAATATTCATCTTCACCAATCATGATGTCACATAATTTTTCAATATAAACTTCTTCATTGATATATCCATTAGGAAAATATTACATTACATACGTCTAATAAATTGTATATCTTTATTTTGTAATGATATAAATAAATGTTATGGAAGTCAATAATGATTCTACTAAATTAAAAGTCACATAAAAATCAATACATTTGGTTTTTGAGTAAACATTATAGACTAGTTATTCTTTTTTATCACTTCACCATATGCATTCAACGTTTTTCACAACTCCCACATTGTACCAGCTTCATTTTTAATATTTAGTTTTAGAAAAAGTTCCCATGGTTCATTCATCATAATCTGATCCAGATCTTTATTCATAGCATAAATCAATTATAGATTCTCAAAAGCTTAGACGACATATTTTTGATCAACTTTTGAATATAAGGAATCATTTTAAATTTAGTTTTATATTATTCAGGTTTAAACTTATTGTTGTTGATCATCGATAATGTTCGATCATAAAATTGATTCCTCATCCTTTTATGAGATGTATGAAGATCATCTTCATAACTTGGGAAATATGAGTCAGAATCCTCATCAATATAATCTTTATCATTGTTACATTATTAATAACCTTTTCATATTTATCAACAGCAACTTCCTCATCTTCACATGCTTTCTCATCTGCATCTATCTGTAAAACATTCTTAACTTATTTTTCAAGAACACTCACACATGATAGAAAACTATTTTCTTGTTTCATTATTATATCATTCTTATCACCTAAAATTAGTATAATAGATAATGAATTTACCTCAACTCCTCTATGATCAAATGTTTCATTAATTCCATCATTGAATGTTATAATTCAATAACATCCAAAAACCCTTAGGTGTTTAAAAAATTGAGTTTCTTTGTAAAAAAGATGGTAAGAATTCCAATTATATACTGGCCTATAGAAACATTGATTCTGAGTATCAATTATTTAACTAATATACTACCACCAAAAATAATGAGAATTATTATGTTCGGTCAATATTTTTCTTGCAATATTTACCAAAATTCTTTTCCTTCTTTCTACAAAACCATTTTTCAAAAAGTTTTATTGTGAAATAAACTCAGGAAAATTTCTTTTTTCAATATAAACTCTAAATTTCTCATTTTTTGTTTTCCCCATGTTACCATTTAATAGCTTATTTAATGAATACCCACATTTTTATACTCTTATCCTAAATTAATTAAATATTTTCAAAGCCTTTGATTTATATTTCAAAAACATATTCAGGTAATGAAAATAAAATTGTCAATGAAATAAATAAATTACATGTATATATATATTGAATTGGCACTCATTGTCTCAAATCTATCATTGTAAATCAAACCCATGGAATGGGTTGAATGTATCTCAACATTCTTATGAACGGAATTTGTAATCATCCCTTTCTAGAAAATGGAACAACACTAAACTCTTCTACAATTATTATTTGGAATATCATAAATGCTAACCAAATTTTTTTCATACTCATATTCCTTTTGAAACATAATTCCAGACATTTTTCACTATAGTTTATTTTCTTCCTTAATTCTCATATATCCTGAACATTCCATATTAACATCTTGAAGTAAGTCTTCCTTATTCTGTTGGCCTTTGGAAAAAATATTTCTAACTTCTAATCTTTTCACACAAAAAATATCCTTTTTTAAAACAATATTATTTCCTTCAAAAAATAGTTTTGAAACAATTTATATGATCTTTTTATTCCCATTAATAAAAACATATTTTGGATTTTAACTTTTCTTCCCCAATGATGGAAGATCTAATAAATTTTATTCTGAGTGACTCGTCACTATAAATTATCATTGTACCTTTTTAAAAATGATCCATATTATTCAATTGTTTCAAATAACCTATCATATTTGAATTAAACTGACTCTATATTATCCATGTTTGATATCCTTTTGTAGATTTTAGACCAGTTTCAATAAAATTTTCTATTTTCATTTCTTTTTCCTTTCTTCACATCTAAATTTTGATGTTTTTTATAGAATAATTATGGTGATAGTAACACAACAAGACATCTTTTTTCGATATTTATAGTTTTTTCAAATCTTTCACAAATAGTTTCAATGTTTGGAATATATTTTTATAATTCATACATATTTTATCATATTTAATTATATGAGTGGGTTGACACCCCTTCAAAATCTGACACAATTTACTTTTGTAAATATTATACTATAGATATTTTTAAAAAATCAATATGAAAAAATCCACCATAATACATTGAGTTAGTAAAGAAATAATATTTCCATAGAAACATCCATACTTTCTGGATTAGCATACCTTATTTCCATCAACTTTATTGTTTTCAACTTTGTACCATTTATATACCCTACTATTTTTCTAATGCTATAATGTTTTGTTCGTCAACATATATTTCATCTTATCCTCGATAGAATTATAAGTAGTATATTCTTTTTGTTTATACATTGATATTTTAGAAAACATAATTTTTCAAAATTTCCTATATTTTCTACAAACATGGTTTTCTAAACATCCATTTACTTATAAAGAGTTTCATATTTCATATAGACCGTTGATAAAAAATTTTCCTTATCCTTTTGATGTTGTAAAATTTTAGATATTTTATACTGATTAGTAATTCATTTTTGGAAATTTGTAACTCATTGGTTAGTTTTATTATGTTTATGTTAAACAAGATATAATTATTCATCTTACACTTAACATATTCACTAACTTCATAATATTTCCATTCATATATTTATCAAGATATTTATTCATATTATAAGTCTCTATTATAAACTTGTAATTTTATTCAAGAATAGATTCTTTATTTTTTGTCGTAGTATTTTCCTTCTTTATCTTATCGATAACGCACTCAAGGGTTTCTATCTTTTGAAGACATTACTACAACTCTTTTTATACATAAACTCAACTAATTTCTCTTCTACTTAAAAAATACTCTTTTATCACTGGTGAACATTTCACCATTCACCACAGTTATAAAAAATGTTCAGTATTATCATCACTGAATTTTTTATCTTCTACTTCACTATTGTCATCTTCATTGTTTTTAGACAAATACAACCTCCTTTTGGATTTGTAAAACTTTTTTCAATTCCCATATAATAATATTAGATTTTTTATACTATTTTCTAAAAGGAACTTCTTAACATTATATCATATCCATCATATTATTCATCTCCCTTTCATTGAGGGTAATTTTAAGAAAAATTCCAAGCAGGTCTGTAGGAAAAACATTTCAGGGTTAACTTCACATTGTAATTTCCAATGTTTCATTTCACATTTTTATAAAAAAATAAGGTAATAAATTCCTAATAATTATTACTAACCTCATCTACAACATTAGGTTCACTATATTTTGGATCATTGGTAATTTTCCTGGCTATTCCTTTCTTCAAAATGTTGATGGGAAATTTTCAATCATCATTTTCTTGACCTTTCATAGATTTCCTTACTATCATTTTATATGTGATTATATTACTATATAGATCCACCAAATATTGAGTTTCAAAATATCTATTATCAAATGATGGAACATTATAATCAAACTTATTAGGAATAATACATAATATATTTTCAATTCTAATTTAATCATCCACCTTCCCTCTAATAAATATTATAATCCATACAATTTAATTCAACCATATAAAGAAGTCTCCAACATATTCATAATCAACCATTTCAAGATCTTAATAATTCAGCTTCCATATTTTGTACAAGGTTTTCATAACTTTTTTATTTTCTTTATAGCCATTTTTATACATATCCAATATGTATTTATTAGTTCTAATTCTACTAACCCTTGGAAATACAATTTTAATGATTGAGGAAATTATATCTTTTCTATAATTCCTATCATTCTATAAATTTTTCTTATTGGTAGAAATAAGGGAAAAATCTTCTAAATGAGGTGTGAAACCACCATTCATAACATCAATAACTATATAAATAAGAGACATATGTAAGGGAAAAATTTTATATTTTTAAATTTTAAAGTTTCATCTATTGAAAAAACGAATCCCCTTACTATTCATTAGATTCATCAGAACCATTGGATGTTCAATTTTCTAATAAACATAAACAAATAATCAATATAGGGAACCACCCCTCTAATAAAAAAAATAACAATGTGATTAATATGAGTGGTATAGGGTGAATCAATGATCTGTTTATTTTTAAAACTTATTCTTTGAAATGAAACAACCTTCTCCTCCAGTTAAAGGGTAATTACTTTTTTGAAAACAAGTATAAAAACACAACCATGGGGAACCCAAGAATTTACAATGTTCACAAATCAAAAATAGTGGCTAGTAATTTTCATCATTTGTAAATAATAAATAATACCAAATCCATTTGAAAAAAATCATTTTAATATTGTTATAGAAAGTATGGAATATACATACACTTATAATTCACTTTGATCAACACAAAACTGAATGTGATTCCTATCAAAAAATTTATAATAATTATTTTGGAAAAACTTTTAGAAAACATTAACAACATGATTATAATATTTTACTTATTATTATTGTAATTATTCAATTTTTCACATCTTCAAAATCTTATTCTTCACATTATTACCCTACAAAAGGTAATAACTTCTTCTTGAACGTAATCATAAAACCTCTATCTGATGGATTTTTCTAGAAATTTCATCTAATTAGTTGATCTAGGAAATTAGTTATAATTCCTTAATATATCCTAAAATCTTTTAATTTTTTAACTTATTCAAGTCACCATATCATAAAATCTATCTATGATTCCAAATGATATAATAGTTCATCCAGTGAAACAATTTTCATTTATTTCCTCTGATTGCACCACCTCTAATAAAAACCAAATTCTATATATTATTCTACGTCATCAAATATATTCCTTAGTTATAAACAACCATTTTCAAATCTAGTTTTTTAAAAAAAATTATGTATCTCTTTATGGTAAAATTCTATAAATTTTTCACTTTTTTCATCTTTTAATAGTACACTAATACTATGATAATATTTTCACCATTTATATTGACAAAATTTGAAGAAGGAGTGGAATAAAAACTAATTTAGTTTCATACTCAATGAAAAAGTGGTATTAAAATCCATAACTCAAAAAAATAACCATAAACATATCAATAATTCAAGAATATTCTTATGTTCTATCAAAAAACATGAAATATTTTACACTTAATGAACATTCCATAAAACACTTTGAGTATGAACATTTTCCTCCATTATATTTGGAACAATAAAAATACTAAATTATAATCATCACTTTTTATTTCTTAACAAATGTATCAAAAAGAACTTCACACTTGTAAATATTCACAACAGTTTATTAGAAAAATATTTTCTCAATAAATCTATATTTTTTCATATGATAAGAATTTTTCTAATGTCCCAGTAAAAATTAATTGAAACATTTTAATATTTTTCCCCCATATACATTCTTTATTTGATACCATTCATCAAAAACATTTACTGATGATCTTCTTACACAAAAACTTTTTTGACATCATTATGTAATTAAATAAATATTTTCTGATGGACATTTTCTCATTATACTTTGTCTGTGAACATCCCATTATAATTTTTATTTGATTATAAAACATCATTAACATATAAAAACAGTCAACTGGTTTCTTCCATTCGACATAATAGTATAAATATTTTATATACAAATGAATTTTACCCCCTTTGAGCTTGAAAAAATTTATTTTCCATTATAACTCACTGAGAAACACTTCTATCCATGAAAACTTCTAAAAAATTGAATATATTTTTTAACATAAAAAATTATTTTTTTCATTTCAACATAGGGAAATTATTTCTAATTTTGACACAAAAATAAGCCTCATCCTTCTACTTAGGGTGGTAACATGATATTTTCAGAACTCATGAAAGAAGGAACTGGGATCTGAAAAGCATTAATAGATTTCATTATTAAACATTACATTCAATAATCCTTTATCATACATCCTTCCACTGATTCATAGAATATAAATAGTTCAGTTAGAAATCAATATACTAAGAAATCCTTGCAGAAGTTGTTATGCTAGATGGAATTGGTTTGAAAATCATTATCTAGATCACTTTATATAGAAATTTTCATTCGTTCTATCTAGTTGTAAATAATTAAAAATGTTAAGGTGAATTTATGTATTCATAAAAAAAGACAATCCAAGATTTTTCATAAAAAGGAAACCAAAACATTATCATACTAACATATAGCATCATCAAAAACTCATTTAGGAAACTTGGTCCCAAATCATTCTATAGAATTTGATCCAAATAACATTAACATTATAGCTTTCATCCTAGCTCAAATGTTTGAGTAAATAGTGATGAAATAAAATTTTTTTGAGCTGGTTGATAAATTTTGAGATGATCATAAAAATATGTATGGAGAAATAGATAATGAAATATATAATTTCTCAGATGATTGAATGGATTCAACATAGAAGATTAATTTAATATACCGCATAACATTTCAAATTTAATGAATGTTACTTGCAATAATTTTTTAAAGGCCATGATTAAATAATGTGAGAAGGTAGAGGAGTTAAACTCAAAAGGAAAACTTTATCGGGAGGAACCAGAGCATGAGAGGCTACCTCAAAATCATAGCGAGACAATGGAAGACGAGTTTGACATACAAGTCGAGTTTATTTTGATAAAAATATAAAATGGTTAAACCATCATAAATGAATATTTTATAGTCCTAGTGTTTTTTTCCCACATTTTGAAGTTAAAATTTGATCCAATCCTGAGTTGTATAATTTTTACCTTTCCTAGAAAAGACAGAAATGGATTATAGATAATGACCATTCTTCTAATGGTGGGCTGACTAAGTCTTCCTCAGTAAATGAACTATAGAAATCGATGTAAGAAAATATAAGGTCATGTGAAATACATCTACATGGTATAGGTAACCATAGAGGTTGTAGTGGACCATGTTTACATCATCATATGGGTCATTCTCATAAAGTTGAACATTCTCATTTTTTAATCACCTTTTATACAAGATAAATACCGTCTATAGAGATAAAATGTTCTTGATTTAAGTTATTATTTTTTTATTTGGTTTAGTACATTTCATATGGGTTTTTCCTTGGGATGTGTTGGGGTGAAAATTTGTGGAAAATATGTGTAAGGGGAAGTGAATGGTCGGTGAATAGTTTTCCCAAACCATGTGCCCTGTGTGAGTAAACCATACAACCCTATATAGAGATGTTGGGAATGGGTGTGAAATAGTATGTAAAATTGCATTCCCTAAAAGTATAAATTGTCAACCACCTATAAGAGGTGCATAGTTAAGGTACCCAGGTATGAGAAATCGTGTTCCTCGAGCCAGAAAACTATACAGACAGTTTTATATAATCATAAAACTAGAGTTCTAATTACATGATCACCCTAATTATACTCTATTTGACCCTTATTCGAACATAGAATTTTTTTCACGATTTTCAAGCCTCCTGGATATGTTTCAATCAATCCCAATCTCATGTCTTCACAATTCAAATCCTAGACTAAATATAAGCATCCCTCTTTCAATGAATTTTATATCCCTCTTAGATTCCAATTAATCTTCATTTAATCTACTGTAATATAATGGGTTTTATTTCTATTTTGCTTATATATAGATCAAGAACATTGGATATAGATCTATATTTTATGGATCTTGATTTTTCAATCTTGATTTAGGTTTTACATATGGTTTTCGTTCTATTTCTTTACTCTATTGAATTTTTTGGCTTTATGTTAGATGATCGTTCGTTAAAAAATAGAGGTAGGTGGTCTAATATTAAAATCACATAGTTGTGATTTTGATTACATGTATTCTAATAGTATGATTTCTAGATTTGTTTAGAAAAAAAATTTCAAAATGGAATTAATTAATTTGGTCAATTTGTTAATTAAAGAATTGGGATATTGTGGGATTTTGGAATAATTTACTGTGGAATTAATTTTGTGATATTGAGATTATGAATTGGTATAATTAATTATATAATTAATTATGAGATATTGGTATTATGAATAGGGATAATTTATTTTTGATATAATTATGTTATATTTATATTGTGAATTGATATAATTCATTGTTAGATTAATTATTTTATATTAATGAAATGAATTGAATAATTAATTTGGTAATTAATTATGTGGTATTGAAATTGTGTGTATGATTAATTAATTGGTATGTAAATTAATGGGTTTTGATGATAAATTTAATATTATCATATTTTTAATTATGTATTATTATGTTTTGAATAGTAACTTGGAAATTCATCCAAGTATTGTGAATGGTAACATGATAATTCAGTTATGTATTGTTAAATAGTGAATGGTAACATAGAAATTTGACCAATTATTCTGGATGGTAACATACACATTCAATTATATATTATTAAATGGTGAATGGTAACATGTACCTTGAGTCAAGTATTGTGAATGGTAACGTGCACATTCTATTATGTATTATTAAATGGTGTATGGTAACAAAGACATTCAGCCATGTATTGTGAATGGTAGTATGCTCATTCAATTATGTATTGAGAAATAGTGAACAATAACATGTTCATTAACTTATGAGGTTATGAATAGTAACATGGAAATTCAAATGTGATGTCCCTAGAGGATAGTTCAGAGTTTGACTTGGTTCGAAGAAAGTATTGAGGTTCATGTGTCATCAAGAAGCTGGAAGTTTATATGGAAAAATATTACATATTTGATAATGAGATAATTTTTCAATTTCTAATTGTACGTATTCATTATACAATAGCATAAAATATTATTGACTATATTTGTGTCTATAACACCCTATTTTTTCTATTATATGCTTATTTTTAAATAATTCAATAGCTTTCGTTGCACGCAACACCAAGTTTGCATGGATCATGATCTATCATACTAGTTGTTTAAAAAAACAGTTATTAATAGTATTAAAAAAATTAAGAAATTTATTATTTTTATTAAAAATAGTCTTTATTTATAAATTAAGAACATCAAAATTATCTTAGAATGAATTTTTCGTATTTTTCCTTAAAGTTTCAATTTTTTGAAGAATAGTATAAAATATTCCATTATTGTTAAAAATATGAATTTTTCATTTAAATGATTAATTTAGTTTAAATTTATTTTAATGTCACAACAGATACATTATACATATATTATTACAATTTAGGTCATTAGAATACTTTTTATTATATAATTAGTTAGAAAAAAAATTATTGCACTTTTGAATGACTCTTTTACCAGCCTTCTATGAACATCTATGGATTAGAATTAAACATAATTTTACCTCTTATTTGAATTCAATTTAAAATAATGGACATACATGGTTGTAATTAGTTGGAAAAATATGGTCTAATATTATCAAAATATTTTTTGGGTGAATAATGACTTTTGGCTTTTATTTACCACATTTAAAGGTAAATAGGGTAGGGAATGGTAAAAATAATATTATAAAAATATAATATTACCCTAAATCATTTCCTAATTTAATTAGATAATTATTTTTTGACTAAAATTAACCTTAGGTCTAAAATAATATAATTTTAAACCACTTGTGTTAGATTAAGTCATTTATTATATTTTATTTAAGGAATAGTTAAAAATGTCATATTAAACTTTTAAAAACTATATCATTTTTCATAGAAGGTTATATAAGTGATATTTTCAAATATAAATATTATTTAAAAAAATAAAATATTTATCTATATAATGCTAATTTATTTTTACTTTAATGAAGTAAATAATTAAATTAAATGATGACATAATTGTGATGCAGTAACTGAATTATTATTGGAGGAATCAATTAAATGATATTAAAAAAATTTGAAAATAATATTTGAATTAATTAAGGAAATACAATAATTTTATAGAAAACATATACATTTAATTGAAATATTTAATTTATTGGTTTGAATTTATCATTTTGGTATGATATTTTTAAAAATGAAAATATTGAATTGTATCAAAATTGACATAAATGATAAATTAAAATAAATAATAGTTTATTAGATGTTATAAAATACATAAAAGTCTCAGGATCATCCAAAAAACTATTATAGTGTTAATTTTTTCCTAAATGATCCAATTGGGGTTCTTTTGGAATTTTATTGTAAATATGTTGACCCAATAGTGTAAAAATACAAGAAGATGTAGTAAGAGTTAAATTGTTTAACTATGTGTTAAACCCAAAATTTAAGGTTACTTTTGTGAACAAAACATGTCTAAAAATAATTGGAATAAATTATATATACCTATAATAATATTAACCTATAAATAAATCACTTTGTAACTATTTGATACCAAAAATCAATTTATAATACATTTTTATTTTAAGATCATCTAAATGTGCCCCTCACCTATCTTTTAAAATGGCACTTCTCCTTATCTATAATTAACACCACTAAAGGAAATTGGATTATCCAAACCCTTCCAAATTATCCTTCCAAATTACCTAACTATATACTAGAGTCCATACATTGGAAATAAATCCATACGATGGAGTCCGTCTGTGCAAATCAAAATATGATACCCAAAAACGAGGTAATTGTTTTATCACCACATTCAAAGTTATTTGCTTCTTATATATCCTATTTCAATGTTATTTCAATACCAAAGTGAAATAATTCATTACAATCCACATACTTATATGTTATTATAATCATATTATAACCACATTTCTCATTTTATCCATCATACAAATTACAATATAACCATGTGTATGTACGTATGACTTACTGTCTCCACATCGTGGTGTAATTTATTATTCAACGCTGGATTATTTGGATAAATATAATGATGTGTATAATAGATATAAATAATTAATATAACATGATAAATATTCTTTATAATTAATATACCATCCAATTCCTTACCATTTAACCATCAAGGGAATGGTATCATCGTTCGTGTGTACGTACAGCCTACCGTCTCCACGATGTGGTAATATTCATTCTCTTTGTTAACCATTAAATAATGATTATAAAATTTATATTATTAGTAAAAATAAATGTTTTGAACCTTATATAATTCTTTATATGAATAAATTACATCATATTCATAACAAACCTGACTTCCATGGAAAAATAGGAATACGAAAACGAAGTAGTTAACACCAGAAATAAAAGTAATATTGAAATACTATTAACTAAATGATATAATATGATAATATATGATATCAAAAAAATGTATATGGTACTTTTATAATTTAATAACATTATTTAACCATTATATAGTTTGTTAATTTTCCATATACTAATTAAAATTACAATGTAAATGTTAATTTCACCATCTCTATATTATTCAAGTTTGTTTATACATAAGTATCTACAAGGAAATCTAATTAATCCATGTAAATGTTTCTAAAAATGTAATTAAAAAATTTTCAAAATATTTTTAAATTTATTTATCCTAATGTTTTAATTTTTATAAAACTTTTTCAAATTAATCATTCCGTAATTATCCAAATGTGGTACTTTATGACCGTTTTGAAAAATGAAGGAATGAATGTTTTTAACATATACGGGATGAGTGGATATTTCTAACATCATGAATCTTTATTATTTTAAATCATACCATTAAATATTACATGCTTATTGTCATGACCCGTCTTCGGGGCCCGTACCGTGACTACCCCAAGCCCACATTCCATAGGCCAGGGGCTGGCGACTAGCACCATGGTGTAATTCCCGGTAAAAAGGGAAGGCATTGCCTTTGTAAAGTAACAAAATCCAAAAAGTAAGAAAGCAAAAGTAAACACTAAGTAAAAACTAGGTACAACAGTAAGTGCAGAAAAGTAAGTGGGCCAGAATACAAACCCAAACTGAAAGTAAAGTACAACTGGAAAGGGAAAACAACAACTGAAAGTAAAGCCGCAACGTCGAGTCGTCCACGGGAAGTCCCACCTAAAGGGTGGGTACAGATAGCCTACACATCTCCTTGGGTCCAGCCGTCTACTCCGAGTACGTCCCGCCCAGTGGTCCACCTCAAGGTACCGTCCTGCTCCACAAGCCTCAACCATGACCAGCACTGTCCGTCATCTGTAACCAACACAACGTAGTGCGGGCATAGCCCATGAAGGGGTGAGTATAAGTTACTCAGTAGGGACCCTGATACCCCCGAATGTCTCCCAGAATCCACAAAGGATAATCCACAAAGGAAAGATACAATCACGAAGTAACATCCGACACTACTTAGGTATATTCCCATACATATACCAAAGTTATCAATTCCAGTTCGGCTCCATCATCCGATCCCAAGTTTGATCACGTCCACACATGATATCAAAACATAATCCACATAGGAAAACAAGTCAATATTCATCTCACATAGGTATACTTCTTCAAATGACAATAGAAATGACCAGATATAGCCACTGATTCGTCTAAGCCATCAGACCCACAAAGAATCGATAGGTACTAACCCCCAAAATGACCCACAAAGGATCAGACCCACACAGGATCGGTAGGTAACTAACCCCCACAATGACCCACAACGGATCTGAACCACACAGGATCGATAGATAACTAACCCCCGCAATGACCCACACATGATCGGACCCACACATGACCTATTGGCGCTGGCCCACACAGGACTGTTGAGCGCTAACTCACATAGGATCTAACCCACATAGGATCGGTAGCACTGGTCCATGTAGGATCTCTGAGTGCTGTAGTCGTCACCATCGAATCCACAGAGGATTTCTGCACAGTCGTCATTGTCATCACAGTCGCAGCCAGCTCTAGGGTTCCCGCACACAGCAAGATCGTTCGGAAGGGTCCGCTCCATGAGCTGAAGGGATGATACATCAACTAACACATAGTCTGGAGTTGATGTATCCAAAAGTTCCGTATCTTCAATAGGAACTCAACGTCACAGAAGGCGCGTCAATCAGACGCCCGGTCTGAGAGTTATTGGCTTTTTCTTCCTAGGGGTCCGGTTGGTTTTTAAGTCAAAACCAACCTGACCATTCTCCAACTGGGTCCAAACCTCAAGCGGAGTAAGCCAAAAGGTCTGTCTTACTTATAGGAATCCAATAAATATGAAGGCACGTCAATCGGATGTCCGGAGCATAAGTTATAAGCGTTTCCGCTCTGAGGGCCCGGTTGGTTTCGTGTACGAACCAACCCGGCCGAACAAAAAGTTCTCCTAAACCTTGAGTATAATATACCAAAGCGACCATATCTATCCAAGGATTGCTACACAACTAATGGTGCATCGAACGGAGGTTCGTAGCCCAAGTTATGGGCAATAGACCGAAAAGTCCGGTATTAGGGGGGTTCGGGCCCGGTCCGACCTGGCCCGGTACCCCCTGGGTCGGCCTGAACTGGGTCGACCCGACCCGGGTCTGGGTCTGGCCCGCTTCGTTGTGGCCTGGCCCAGCTGGCACGGCCCGGCCTGGTGGACTGGCTTGGGCTGCCGGCCCAACGCATTAGCATGCCGGCGCCGGCCAGGTGGCTCGGGCGTTTCAGCCGAGCGGATGGGGGGGCTCTACCCCCATGTGTGTAACCGCGCCCCCCATAATGGGGGGCCACTCAAGATAGCCAGCCGGGGGTTGTAACCCTCAGCTCTTCGTTTGACCGGTCAGCCCGCTCCGACCGGCCGGCCGCTGTCACCACAGGATCGGAAAGGGTTGGTCCCCCTACTCTGACGTCGGCGGCCCGGAACGGGCCGTAGGTTCCCCTTCCACGATGCGGCCTATGGTCATGGCCTTGGTTCGTCCGGCATGGCGTGACAGCGCCGTACCCCTCCGTCGTGGCCCCGCTCCAGCCGCGGTGTCTTCGGGTTTTTCCAGTGCGGCGCGACGGCGCTACTGCTGGGTTCGATTTTCAAATGTTCGGCGCCATGGCACTGTGCATCCTTGTCGCTTGTTCCCGCACGGTGCGACGGCACTGCGTCACTTTCCTTCGAACCACAACAACAACAAAAATAAGGGGGTAGGGTCGGCCGTGTTTGTAAGGTATGTCCCCCTCCTGTTAAACGATAGGAAGCGGTCCAATTGAATGAGGATATATGAAGGAATAATTCAAAAATAAAAACACATAAAACCCCTACCTCTCAAATACATTGAGCGAGGGTTCGTCGTGGAAATAAACGTCCCGGAAGAAGACGTCGTGGAAGGAGAGAGTCGTGTCGTGGAGAAATGATTCACCGGTGTCGCGTCTTTGATCTCTGAGGAATCCGGCATTCCTCACGTTCTTCACATTCTTCATCGAAGAAGTAAAAGAAGATCCTCAAGCTCATCAACTTTTCTCCAAAGACTCACACAATAGGATTCCAACCCAAATAAAATATGTTCGTCACTTATTTTATTAACATAACTTAAGCATTTGAATTTCAAAAATTGAATTAATTCCCTCAATTAATTAACTCAATTTGACTTAATAAATGTAGGGTTATGGAAGGTTAGGGAAGGTGAAGGGGTGGGGTTCGTGTGGGCCCCACCACTCTCATAACCTACCATGGGAAGTTGGGTGGTTACCCCAACATCTACTCAATGGATAAACTAATTAAATGAAATAAAAATTGTAACTCAATTTTTATTTTATCTTCCACAAATTTTTAATAACTCCTCCCATGAAAACGCAACTCCGGAATAGGTGTTCCTAACAAAAAGCTGGCATTGTGAATTCATCGGTGCCCTCTGAATTCAATTCCGAGCACCGGTTCAAAAGTTAGAAAAACCCACTCGTTCATTCACTGAACGTACCCAAGCTAAACTTCGAATAGAAATTCCGGGCACACTGGGCCTCGGAATCAAGTGCCGTCAGAAACCACGTTCTTGTAAAATCCCAAAAAAATTAAGAAAAATCTCCCTTGAATTTTATGGGTCTTTACATTACTCCCACCTCAAGGCTTTACATCCTAGTAAAGATACATCAAAACTAAGGAAATAAATGTGGGTACTGCGCACGGATCTGAGACTCCTGCTCCCAAGTGCTCTCCATGAGGTTCTTGTGTTGTCATCTGATACGCACAAGAGGAATCGACCGTCCACGTAGGACATGCTCTTGTCGATCCTCGATCTCCACTAGGACCTCCGCAAAAGTCACCCCATCATCTATGTTCAGCTCCCCATGGTCAATGATATGCACCAGGTCATGCACGTATCTCCTCAGCTAAGATACATGGAAGATGTCGTGCACTCGGTGCAACTGTGGTGGTAGAGTCAGGCGATAAGCCACCTCTCTAATCCTATTGAGGACTTGGAATGGTCTGATGAAGCATAGAGACAACTTGCCACCTCGTCCAAATCTCCGTATACTACGTCGACGTGAGACCCGCATGAAGACATGGTCGCCATCCTTGAACTCCAGTGGCCTCTGCCTCCTGTCAGTATAAGACTTATGCCAGCTCTGAGCTGTCCTCATTCGCTCCTGGATGACCTGGACCTTCTCTGTCGTGGCCTGGACCATCTCCGGTCCCACAAGTGTTGACTCCCTAGGGTCTGCCCAGCACAGAGGTGACCTTCAAGGTCGACCGTACAACGCCTTGTATAGTTCCATCTCAATGGTGGAGTGGTTTCTGTTGTTGTACGCAAACTCCACCAAGGGTAGGTGGTCCTCCGAGCTGTGACCAAAGTCGAGGACACATGCATGGAGCATGTCCTCGAGAGTCTGAATGGTCCTCTCCATCTAACCATCTGTATGAGGGTGAAAGGCGGTGCTCAGACGTAGCTGCGTCCCGAACGAATCCTGCAACCCCTTCCAAAGCCGGGAAGTGAAGCGAGCATCTTGATCGGAGACGATAGATGATGGCACACCATGAAGCCGTACAATCTCTTGAACGTAGAGACATCCCAAGCTCTCCACTGAGCCCTACTCTCTGATGGGTAAGAAGTGATCCGACTTGGTGATTCGATCGAAAATCACCCAAATGGATTCATGACCTCTGGAAGTGTGTTGAAGTCCAGTCACGAAGTCCATAGATATCCCGTCCCACTTCCACTCCAGGACCTCTTAGGGCTGTACCAAGCCTGCTAGTACCTGGTGCTCTTCCTTCACCTACTGGTAGGTGAGGCATCAAGAAACGAACTCTTCCAAAGACTTCTTCAAGCCCGGCCACCAGTTTAGTTGTCTGAGATCCTGGTACATCTTCTCCACTCCAGGATGTACCGCCAAAGGGGATGTGTGAAACTCTCTCAGCACCACATCTCCTAAAGCAACTAGTACTAAGGTATGTCCTATGAAAAGTAAATCGTGCTCTCCTCCTACAGATAATCCATTAGGTGCCTGTCTTGAGGATATCTATGCACGCCACGTGTCATAGTTAGCATCCCCATGTTGTGCCTCTCTGACCCGCTGCAGTAGTGGAGGAGTGAATATGAGTGACTGAGGTAAGGCTACTCCATCTCTATCCATGAAGGATATCTGCAAAGCGACTAGCTGCTTTGTCGCCTCCCCAAGTATCTAAATTCTCGTCCTCCTGCTGAGAGCATCATCTACCATATTCTCCTTTCCAGGAGTATAGACTATCTCAAAGTCATAGTCCTGGAGGAACTCGAGCCATCACCGCTGTCTCAGGTTTAGGTCCTTCTGTGAGAAGATGTACCTGAGACTCTGGTGTTCAGAATAGACTGTAAAGTGCTCGCCCATCAGATTCCTGATTCAATACACCTTTATAGAGAAATGTCATTTTTTGTTAAAAATGTTAAATGAATTACAATAGTGGATGATGTTACCAAAATCTCAACATGAAAAAATTTTATGTCACATCCAGGGTAAACCCCACATCTTGAACTTAAAAATTCTCTATTTTTTCATATGATACACAGTTTGGGATTTTCTTGAATTTTTTATAAAAAATAATAAGAAAAATATTAAAGGAATTACCCTCACATGAAATGTAACCAAACACCCAATCCACACAAATTTTATTTCCTTCCTATGGTGAACCCAGCATACCTGATCTAATGGTGGAATCATATTTCTGATAGGGAACATTGTTATAGAGATAATACTATTTTTTGTAAAAAACATAATAAGAAAATTAAATAAATTACCATTGTGTGTGATGTTACCAAACTCTCAATGTACACAAATGTTCCATTGTATATATGGTAAGCCCCATATCCTAGATCTAATGGTGGTACATGATTTTTCATATGATACACTGTTTGGGAGATACCAGAATTTAAAATAAAAAATTATAATAGAAATATTAAATGAATTACCCTCACGTATAATGTAACAAATCACTCGACACATAAAAATGTTATGTACCGCCTAGGGTAAACCCTATATCCTAGACCTAACGATGGTATAAAATATCCTATTTGAGACACCATTTGGATGTTAATACATTATATTTAGGAATTTTTTTGTGTGAAATATAATATATTTAATATTTTTATTCAATATTATTCGAGCCACTATGGGCCCTATAATCATATGTCAACCCAGTTCCTCACTCTGATCATATTCCATAGAATATTTCAAGGTACTAAATTATAATAATAATTTTCAATAATTCACCGTGATCAATAATAATTATTTCTATTTCTGTATTTTTAGATTAATATGGACAAAGGAAGTAGACACTAGTTTATATTACGCGATTTTGATTAGATAAATCATCCAAGAAATCCCAATGAATATAGTATATATAATGTCTGCATTGAGGTTTTTGAAACATTTATATGATTTTCATCATAAAATTAAGTATTTTTTCTAATGGAATGTTTAAATATCCATATAATAAATGTGATATTAAGAGATTCTAAATGTTTGAAAATGTTTGAATTCATCTACTAGGTATGGGTTTTAAAAAAGATTATATTTTTAGGTATCAACATGGTGAATAAAATTATGAAGTAAAACAAAAAAAATTGTTCTTGATCCATAATAATAGAATTTTATAAATGAGTATGTTGGTCTATATTTTTAGGAAATAATAACATAGAATGATATTCCATATCCTAAAACATAATATTATGAGTTTTCCAATTTTTTTAAATTTTCTGAGGATGCATTATATCATGGATTTTAGATGAGAAAACTTAATTCTCTCAAAAAAGTGACTATTAAATTAAATTTTTAAATTTCAAAAAATATTATTAGATATTATTGTTTGTTAAATATTATTTTCTTGATATAAATACATTTCCTACAAGTATATATAAAAGAAATAGTTTTGTCCTTAATGTGGGTCTTAGTTATCATAATATTCATGCATGTTTAAATGGATTCATTTTATATTATGGTGGTTATGAATCATTAGGTAATTGTTCAATATGTTTAGAATCTATTTAGAATGAGAAAAATATGGAATGTATAGATTTACTATGAAAAAATTGAGGTTTCTTCCAATTACACCTCATTTAAAGTTTTAATTTATGTCTTGCGACATAGATGAATTAATGACATGGAATAAATCAAATATGTCCATTAGTAAAATATTAAATCATCAATGTGATGGTGAATTATGGAAACCATTTGATCATATTCAGCCTTAATTTTTTCAGAACCACCCATCATATGTTTGGTTCTTTCTACTGATGGTTATTTTACATTTGGTGTAACATCCCAGGTAAATAATGAATAAAACATTTTAGTATTTTCTGATTAAATATTAATTTTACTTTAAAGCGGTTTCTATGTTCGATAGCGTACCCGATACGCAACGAGGAGTTCCTTTGAAAACTTACGTTGCACATTAGTAATATAATAATATTACTTTAAATGGTTGTTAACATGTAGTCATTGTATTAGTGGGAATGGACAGAAATAACTAAAATATTATTATATATGTTTTTAAATGTTTTTTACATTTATCCAATAAAAGATAAAGGCGTAAAATACGGAAAGAAATCAATTTTAGGCATAAATACCCTAATTGTTCACTAAAGGTTCACTTATCACCTTTTGATGGAGAACTGTCATTAAATATAGTTTTGATCACTCTTTTACATTCTATTGGACCAAATATAACTCTTCTTTAGAATCGGGATATCAAAATTTACTTTGTGTAAATTTTTGGTATCTTTCCGATAAAGTTCATTTTTTTAATGAAAAGTGTAAAATGTTGTATTTTAATTCAAAACCTCTTTTTAATCTAATTTATTTATATTATTAAATAATCTTTTTAATTGGTATTAAAGTGAAATTAGAAAATATTTTTACCATTAAATCCAATAGTGGTCGTTGGAATTAATTTCACCTTGAAATCGGACTTAAACTAGTATCAATCTTTTGATACTTATTGTTTCATAAAAACACACTATTTGTCATGACAGTGAGAATTAATTATTAAATTAATTAATGTTACTTATATGTTTTCACTTTTGTAAAATAGACTTCATTTTTTTAATTCTGAATATCAAATATATCTTAGGGTGAATTTTTGGTTTGTTTCTGAAAAACTTCAATTTTTTATGAATAGTGAAACCACTAAGTGGTACTTATAAAAACTGATTTTCCGTTTAAATGAAATTTTTCCACCTCTGTGTTTTGAATTTCAAAAATATGACATACATGGTTTTCATTAATATGTAAAATGTGGTTCAATGGAATTAAAATAATTTTTTGGTGAATAGTAAATTATTAAGTTTTTAATCACGATTAGAGGTAATTAGTGCAATTTAAAAAAATGATATTATAATAAATTGAAAATACCTAGACACATGTCCTAACCTTATTGGATGTGTCATGGCAGACCAAGACAATCCATGGGTCAACTTGGGTAACCCATGGAGCCACTTTGGTTGGAAAATGACATTAATATATATTTATTTAATGTTGAAATTAAATTGACACAAACATGTGTTGTTTTACTAAAACAATTTTTAAGTGGGGTTATACAAGAACCAATTTTGACTATAAATATTAATTAGAAAGATAAAAATCTTTCCTACATCATCGTATTTTTTTATAATTTTTAGACATTAAATAAGTTAAATTATTTATGACCTCATGATGATGCAGTGATGACCTCATTATTTAACGATTTAAATAAAATGGAATGATAATGTAATATCTAAGACCTACACATGTCCAAAACCTATTGGATGGGTGGATTTCGGACCCTTATCACCTTATCCACGAAATACATCAATGTGGGACTTCTAAAATCCGAAACTCATTTGAAAATAAAGTAACCTTTTATTACTTTCAAATAGTGCCCCTACTCTCCTCTTATAAAAAGCCCCCACCACTACCTCTTTACCCACACCTCTCAACCCTTTGGCTCGGCCAACCCCTGCCCATTATGCCTCTCCACATCCCTATACTCATCCTATAAGCCTTACCTTGTGCAGAAATCTCTTCAAGGAAACTCATTTGGTTCAAACCAAGAAGAGTCACCCGATTTTAAGGTATTGTCCTCACTTGAGTCCGTTTGTTTTATTTTGCTTCTCCAACCCCCTAAACTCTTTTTATTCATTTATTTTGTAACAAATACAGTATAATAAATATACTAGGATGTTTTTATAAGAAGGTATCGAGCTACACTTACACACACCTACATCTAATTGTTAAAGAACATACTGTTTCTGTGGATGGTGAATCTCTGCCTCCCGAAAAGATGAATGTTCAACATTATTTTAACGCCTTAAAAGGTGGCCATTAATATGTCACTATATTTATATATGATATATAATATGTTTATGTTTTCCTAAAGCTTCTGTATTTTTCATTTTGGTCATACCTTTATGGTTTCCATTGTGGGTAAACACGATAATTTCATTTTAGGAAGTGCAGACTACCACCCCCTCAAAGTGATTTGATTCGTTAATGCCATATGTGGGACGTATAAAGGATGGATTTAAAGTTATTATATATGATATTATACTGGAATTATAATGTACCTCTAAATCATTATTATTTCTTTCCATTAAAGTATGAGATAGAAATGAATGTAGCGTTTATGCGTACCTACGGCTTACCGTCTCCATGAACGGTGCATTTCATTTCTTACCTCTAAATGATTATGTAATATTATAAATACATGTATATGATGGATATATATGATATATATGGTATCCAAATCAATAATGACATTCTGGATATAATGAACCTTTGACCACATGAACAACATGTAATTGTAAGAAGTCCACTTTCGACTTAAGAACCAAATATCGACAAAACAAACACTATTAACTTAAATGGTTACATAATGTTTATAACATGGAAATAAGTGATATTAAAGGAATAATGAACTTTAAAAAGGTTCTTATGAAAATAGAAATTAACTCAAGTTTATTATTCAGGACTTTAAAGAACGATCGAGTCAAGTCAGACCTGAGGTAAGGGACTTCGTCTCAATCTCCTTTCATTAAGGCATATTTAGTTTTATACACAACTTTCTTTTATACGGTGTATAAAACCCTTTGACTTTTAATTCTATATAAAAGGAATCTTTTTCAAAGAAGCGTTTTACTAAACAACAAAAAGGAATGTTTTTTTACGTATGTGGTGACAATGACCTTTTTCGCCGTTGTGAGTATTATTTGGTCTTTGGATTCCTCAACAAGCCGTAATATTTTTTTTGAATGAAATAAATACCATATACTCTTTTATGTATTTTGGTATTTAAAATGGTTTTTATAATGGATTTGTTATGTCAATATATTTATGTGATATATTGTGAACGGAATGTGGAAATTTTTACTTTCCATTATGCTTGTTTTATGTCTTATGATTTTATAATGGTACTTGGACATTTGATGGGTGGTTATGTGATAAACCATATGACGGGCGGTGCCGTGAATACAAGGATGGGTGGTTAGGTTATAACCTCCAATGCATTGGGTATGGAAGTCGGCCGTATGGCTATTCCATTAGGTATGAATGGAAATTGGCCGAATGGCTATTCCATTAAGTGATATGTGAGGAAGTCGACCGTATGGTTATTCCACTTATGTATGTTTATGTCCCAAGTTACCTTTATATGTTATGTGTTCTTTATATGGGTTTTATGGTAATATTTTGGTTACAAAAAGGGTAAGTAATGATATTTTATTCAATGAAGAGTTTTTTACTACTTCATAAAGGTTACGGTATTACTTTGATAAAGTATACATGGTTTACTTGATGTTTGAAAAACTAACATTTTTCATTCTTTGTGTATCCCTTACTGGTCTTTTTATGCTCACCCCATGTTTTTTTTTGAAATGTTTTTCACAGGACATAATGTGGAATAGGTTCAAGGATGGGATAAATGGAAATTCATGCTATCTAAAACATGGAAGTAGACATGTTTCTTGTTAAGAGTTTTTATTTTATGGAAACTTAGTAGAAGTGACTACTTTGTAATCTTTTGAGATGTAATATTTATGTTCTAATTCTCTAAAACTCTAAACCTGAAAAGATCCTAAATGTGTAATCTTTTAATAACTCGAGATTATGTAAGGTTTAAGGCTAGGGCCTTATAGTTGGTATCAATGTTCGATTTAGACAACTTTAGGAGTTAGAAAAGTGTAAAATTATAAGTTAACTTATGGTATGATTTAAATGATATAGCATTTAAAGATTACCATGTTGCTTCGCCTAAGATATTTCTCGGTTAAAAATGGTTTTCCACATAGGAAACAAATCAGCTATGTTGGGACGACATCAGGAGGAAGACAACCTTCCAAATCAGCAACCTAAGATGGTCGGAATCGGAACTGAATAGTTTGTTGCAGTGATGGCATAGTTGACTCAGGCTATAAATGGTTGTGGTATCCATGCACGAGATCATCCAGATCAACAGCAGAGGAACATGTCAGTGGTGGAACATTTCATGAGGCAACATCCCCCATCATTCAGAGGATCATCTGACACTGTGCAAGCTGAAGGGTGGATTAAAGAACTATAGAAGATTTTTGATGTAATGGGGTGTTCAGAACATCAAAAGGTTAGTCTTTCTGTTTACCGTTTTGAAGGTGAAGCTGATCAGTGCTGGTCGATGGTGAAAAATATCGGGGATAGTGATGAGATTTAGGATCTTCACTGGGACGAATTCAAAGGTATGTTTCTTGAGAAATATTTTCCTAAGATGGTTCGTCTTAGGATGGAAAAACAATTCCTAGAATTGAGGCAGGAGGATGATTCAGTGGCTGCTTATTAAGCAAAGATCACTCGATTGGCCAGGTATGCTCCAAACTTCATACGAGATCTTGATAGTAAAATAAACATTTTTTACTCAGGTTTAATTCCAAAGTATCGAAGGGCTTTAGCTTCTTGTGAGTTCAAAAGTTATGAAAAACTTGTTCAATGTGCGGAGAAGGTGGAAATGGATTTTGCCGATGATCAGGTGTTCTATGACAAACCACAGAATAAGAGGTCTAGTTGGAAGGAAAAGGGAAGAATTCATCAAAGAATCAAGGAGGTAAGAAAACCAAATATCCATCTTGTGAGAAGTGTGGTAAAATGCATCCTAGAGAATGTTTACTCAAGTCTGGTAAGTGCTTTCTGTATGGTAAGTCTGATCATATCGCTCGTAACTGTAAGGAAGATGATCAAGCAGGCAATGAAAATCCAGTGGTAAGGTGTTTTAAGTGTAATGAAATGGGTCATTATGAAAACAAGGGTCCAACAATGAACTCAACTAGGGGAATGTAGCCAGACTACAAGCATAAAGGGGTGGTGAAATCATTTTCAACATCTTCAGCAGATGATGGTCCATTGAATAAAGAGGTATCAGGTACACTGTTTTTTTGTTCAGATTATGCCAATGTGTTGTTTGATTCAGGGTCTACACATTCATTCATTTCTGATAAGTTTTCTATTAAATTGGGAATTCCATCTCAAGATATTAATCCTGAACTTATGGTAAAAACACCCAGAGGGATCGTTGAGACAAAAAATAATTATAAGAACCTTCTTATCCTTGTCTGTGGGAAGAATCTACCAGCAAACCTTATTGTTTTGCCTCTAGTAGAGTTTGATGTTATTTTGGGCATGGATTGTCTTTCTGTTTATCATGCTAAGATTGAATGCAGAGCTAAAATGGTTTCTTTTCATAAATATTTTTCAGTTTGTGTACAAGAATGAACCCTTGATTTTGATAACATATCAGGAAGTTGAGAAACTAATAAAAGATGGAAATGAATGTTACCTTGCACATATTTTTGAAAATAAAGGAACGGTTCAGATTAATGATGTGCCAGTGGTAAATGAGTATCTTGATGTTTTTCCTAATGAGTTTTCTGGTGTTATTCATGATCGAGAAGTTGAATTTTCTATTGAATTAGTTTCTGATTCTAAGCCAATTTGAAAACCCCCGTATCGAATGGCTCAAGTTGAACTTTTAGAGTTAAAGAAACAATTTCAGGAGTTATTAGATAATGGTTTCATTTGACCTAGCACATCACCATGGGGTGATCCTGTCTTGTTAGTTAAAAAAAATATGGTTCAATGAGACTTTGAATTGATTATAGAGCCTTGAATAATATTACTGTTAAGAACAAGTATCCTTTGCCTCATATCGATGATTTGTTTGATCAGCTCCAGGGAGCTCAGTATTTTTTGAAGATCGACATCAGGTCAGGGTACCATCAGTTTAAAGTAAAAGAAGCAGACGTTCTGAAGACTGTGTTCTGTACTAGATATGGCCATTATGAATTTGTAGTTATGCCTTTTGGGTTAACCAATGCACCTACTGTATTCATGGACCTTATGAATATAATTTTCAATGAGTTCTTGGATAAGTTTTTGGTTTTTTTCATTAATGATATTTTGGTGTTTTCAAAAAGTAAAGAGGAGCATGAAAGTCATTTAAGGGTTATCTTGCAAACCTTAAAAGAAAAGAAACTATATGGAAAATTCAGCAAGTTTGAGTTTTGGTTACAACAAATTTCTTTCCTTGGTCACATTGTTTCAAAAGATGGCATAACTATTGATCCTGCTAAAACAAAAGTTGTTGAAGAATGGCCAAGACCTACAAATGTAAGTGAGATCCGTAGTTTTCTTGGTTTGGAAGGATACTACCGAAGGTTTGTTGATAATATTTCATGGTTATCTAGTCCAATGACTAAGCTAACTCGTAAGGGTGTTAAGTTCATCTGGACAAAAGAATGTGATGATTGTTTTCAGGAGTTGAAGAGAAGATTGGTGAATTCTCCAGTTTTGGCACTTCCTTCCTGGAATGGTGAGTTTGTTATATACAGTGATGCTTCGCTGAAGGGACTTGGTTGTGTCCTTATGCAGAATGATCAGGTAATTGCTTATGCTTCACGTCATTTGAAAACTCATGAGATAAATTACCCTACACATGATTTGGAATTAGCTGTTGTTGTTTTTGCTTTAAAAATTTAGAGGCATCATTTGTATGGAGTAAAGTGTGAAATATATACTGATCACAAAAGTTTAAAGTATATATTCAATCAAAAATAATTGAACATCAGACAGAGGAGATGGCTGGAATTAATCAAGGATTATGATTGTACAATTCACTACCATCTGGGAAAAGCAAATAAAGTGGTCGATGCTTTGAGTCGAAAAAGTAATGCTCCATTAACCATGCTACGTTTGGAATGAGATCCTTTGGTTTTTGATTTGATGAACTTTTGCATAGAAGTTGTTGGTGCAAGATGTCCTTCTTTTTTGTTTCAGGTATCAGTGTGATCATCTCTATCCGACATAATCAAGAAAGCAAAGAAGCAAGACAGTGAGTTGCAGAAAAAGGTAGAGTTGGTTCAGAAAGGTAAGTTGCATTAATTCACCATTGATAGTGATTGTGTTTTGAGTTTTGGGAAGAGATTGTGTGTGCCTTGTGATTCACAGTTGAAGAAAAAGTTATTATGTGAAGCTCATAGTTCTTCGTTTTCAGTTCATCCTGGCAGTACTAAGATGTACAGAGATCTGTGGGAGTATTACTGGTGGGATGGAATGAAAAAGGATATTTCTGATTTTACTGTGAAGTGTTTGACTTGTCAGCAGGTTATAGCAGAGCGGCAGTTACCAAAAGAGATGCTTCAACCTTTACCAGTACTAGAGTAGAAATGGGAAAATATATCCATGGACTTTGTTGTGGGATTACCGAAGACATCTCGAGGTAATAATGCAATCTGGGTTATTGTTTATCGCTTGACAAAATCTGCTCATTTCCTTCGTATTCAAGATACTTTCACTCTAGATCAACTTTCCTATTTGTATCTTAAAAAGATAGTCAGGTTACATGGAGTTCCCTTCTCCATTGTATCTGATTGTGATCCCAGGTTCACTTCTAACATTTGGAAAGGCCTTCAGAAGTCGTTGGGTACTGAATTAAATTTTAGTACAGCTTTTCATCCTCAATCAGATGGGCAGTCAGAACGAACAATTCAGACCTTGGAGGATATGCTATGAGCTTGTTCGATGGATTATCAGGGAAGTTGGGACCAACATCTTTCTTTGGTTGAGTTTTCTTATAATAACAGTTTTAATTTCAATATACAGATGGCACCATTTGATGCATTATATGGGAAGTAGTGTCTAACTTCAGCATTTTGGGATGATGTGGGTGAAAGGAAGCTGATGGGACCCGAATTGATAGAAGATATGGCAGAAAAGGTTCAGTTGATTCAGAAACACATGAGAACAGCTCAGAGTAGGCAGAAGAGTTATGTGGATAACTGGAGGAAGGATCTATCTTTCGAGGTAGGTGATCATGTTTTCCTCATGGTTTCTCCATGGAAAAGTGTGATGAGATTTGGTAATAAAGGAAAGCTAAGTCCAAGGTTTATTAGACCATATGAAATTCTGGAGATAGTTGGATCAGTAGCTTACCGAGTGGATTTACCTCAGAGTCTATCTCAGGTACACAATGTTTTTCTTGTTTCGATGTTGAGGAAGTATATAACAGATTCATCTCATGTTTTGTGCCCAGAGTTAGTTTAGTTGGAAGAGAATCTCTCATATGAAGAACAACCAGTCTAGATTCTTGACCGAAGAGAGCATGTGTTACGAAATAAGGTAATCCACCAAGTAAAGGTTTTGTGGAAAAACCATATGGTTGAAGACGCAATGAGGGAATTTGAAAATGCTATGAGGGATAAATACCCCCAATTATTTTGATAAGTGAATAAAATTGCTAGGATGCAATTCCCAAAAGGGGGGAAGGATGTAACATCCCAGGTAAATAATGAATAAAACATTTTATTATTTGCCGATTAAATATTAATTTTACTTTAAAGGGGTTTCTATGTTCGATAGCGTACCTGATACGCAACTATGAGTTCCTTTGAAAACTTATGTTGCACAATAGTTATATATTAATATTATTTTAAATGGTAGTTAACATGTAGCCGTTGTATTGGCTTGAATGGATAGAAATAACTAAAATATGATTATATATGTTTTTAAATGTTTTTTACATTTATCTAATAAATGATAAAGGCTTAAAATACGGAAAGAATTCAATTTTAGGCATTTATACCCTAATTTTTCACTAAAGGATCACTTATCACCTTTTGATGGAGAACCGTCATTAAATATAGTTTTGATCACCCTTTTACATTCTATTGGAACAAATATAACTCTTCTTTAGAATCAGGACATCGAAATTTACTTTGTGTAAATTTTTGGTATCTTTCCGATAAAGTTCATTTTTTTTAATGAATAGTGTAAAATGATGTATTTTAATTCAAAACCTCTTTTTAATCTAATTTATTTATATGATTAGATAATATTTTGAATTGGTTTTAAAGTGAAATTAGAAAATATTTTTACCATTAAATCCAATAGTGGTCATTAGAATTAATTTCACCTTGAAATCGGACTTAAACTAGTATCAATCTTTTGAGACTTATTATTTCATAAAAACACGCTATTTGTCATGATAGTGGGAATTAATTCTTAAATTAATTAATGTGACTTATATGTTTTGAATTTTGTAAAATAGACTTAATTTTTGAATTTGGAATATCAAATATAACTTAGGTTAAAGTTTTGGTATTTTTTTGAAAAAACATCAATTTTTGATGAATAGTGAAACCACTAAGTGGTACTTATAAAAACTGATTTTCCGTTTATATGAAATTTTTCCACATATGTGTTTTGAATTTCAAAAATCTGACATAAATGGTTGTCATTAAGATGTAAAATGTGGTTCAATGTGTTTAAAATAATTTTTTGCTGAATAGTAAATTATTAAGTTTTTAATCGCGATTAGAGGTAATTAGTGCAATTTAAGGCAAAAATGATATTATAATAAATTGAAAATACCTAGAGACATGTCCTAACCTTATTGTATGTTTCATGGCCGACCAAGACAAGCCATGTGTCAACTTGGGGACCCCATGGAGCCAGTTTGGTTGGAAAATGGCATTAATATATATTTATTTAATGTTAAAATTAAATTGACACAAACATGAGTTGTTTTACTAAAACAATTTCTAAGTGGGGTTATACAAGTCCAGATTTTGACTATAAATATTCATTAGAAATATAAAAATATTTCCTACATCATAGTAGTTTTTTTATAATTTTTAGACATTAAATAAATTAAATTATTTATGACCTTATGATGATGTAGCGATGACCTCATTATTTAACGATTTAAATAAAATGGAAATATAATGTAATATCTAAGACCTACACATGTCCAAAACCTATTGTATTGGTGGATTTCGTACCATTATCACCTTATCCTCTAAATACATCAATGTGGGACCTCTAAAATCCGAAACTCATTTGAAAATCAAGTAACCTTTTATCACTTTCCAAGAGTGACCCTCCTCTCCTCTTATAAAAGGCCCCCACCACTACCTATTTAACCACACCTCTCAAGCCTTTGGCTCGGCCAAACCCTGCCCATTTTTCCTCTCAACATCCCTCTCCTAGTCCTAGAAGACTTACCTTGGGCAGAAATCTCTTCAAGGAAACCCATTTGGTTCAAACCAAGAAGAGTTACCCGATTTTAAGGTATTGTCCTCACTTGAGTGCTTTTGTTTTATTTTGCTTCTCCAACCCCCTAAACTCTTTTTATTCATTTCTTTTGTATCAACTCCAGTATCTTAAATATACTAGGATGTTGTTATAAGAATGGATCGAGCTACACTGACACACACCTACATCTAATGGTTAAAGAACATACTATTTTTATGGATGGTGAATTTCTGCCTCCCGAAATGATGATTGTTCAACATTCTTTTAACGCCTCCAAGGTGGCCATTAAGATGTCAATATATTTATATATGATATATAATATGTTTATTTTTTCCTTATGCATCTTTAATTATTCATTTTGGTCATACCTTTGTGGTTTCCATTGTGGGTAAACATGATAATTTCATTTTAGGATGTGCGGACTACCGCCCCCTCAAAGTGATTTGATTCGTTAATGCCATATGTGTGACGTATAAAGGATGGATTTAAAGTTATTATATATGATGTTATACTGGAATTATAATGTACCTCTATATCATTATTATTTCTTTCCATTAAAGTGTGAGACAGAAATGAATGTAGCGTTTATGCGTACTTACGGCTTACCGTCTCCATGAACGGTGCATTTCATTTCTTACCTCTAAATGATTATGTAATATTATAAATACATGTATATGCTGGATATATATGATATATATGATCTCGAAATCAAGAATTTCATTCTGGATATAAAGTACCTTTGACCACACGAACAACATGTAATTGTAAGAAGTCCACATTCGACTTAAGAACCAAATATCGACAAAACAAACATTTATAACTTAAATGGTTACATAATGTTTATAACATGGAAATAAGTGATATGAAAGGAATAATTAACTTGAAAAATGTTCTTAAGAAAATATAAATTAACTCAAGTTTATTATTCAGGACGTTAAAGAATGATCATGTCAAGTCAGACCCGAGGTAAAGGACTTCGTCTCATTCTCCTTTCATTTAGGCATATTTCGTTTTATACACAACTTTCTTTTATACTGTGTATAAACCCCTTTGACTTTTACTTATATACAAAAGGAATATTTTTCAACAAATCATTTTACTAAACGACAAAAAGGAATGTTTTTTTACGTACGCGGTGATAATGACCTTTTCCGCCGCCGCGAGTATTATTTGGTCTTTGGCTTTCTCAACAAGCCGTAATGTTTTTTTGAATGAAATAAATATCATATACTCTTTTCTATATTTTGGTATTGAAAATGGTTTTTATAATGGATTCATTATGTCAATATATTTATTTGATATATTGTGAATGGAATGTGGAAATAGTTTCTTTCCATTATGCTTGTTTTATGTCTTATGATTTTATAATGTTATTTGGACATTTGATAGGTGGTTACATGATAAACCATATGATGGGTGGTGCCATGAATACCAGGATGGGTGGTTACATTATAACCTCCAATGCATTGGGTATGGAAGTCGCCCGTATGGCTATTCCATTAAGTATGAATGGAAATTGGCCGAATGACTATTCCATTAATTGATATGGGTGGAAGTCGACCGTATGGTTATTCCACTTATGTATGTTTATGTCCCAAGTTACCTTTATATGTTATTTATTCTTTATATGGGTTTTATGGTAATCATTTGGTTACAAATAGGGTATGTAATGATATTTTATTCAATGAAGAGTTTTTTACTACTTCATAAAGGTGAATGTATTACTTTGATAAAGTATACATGGTTTACTTGATGTTTGAAAAACTAACAATTTTAATTCCTTGTTTATCCCTTACTGAGATTTTTATGCTCACCCCAAGTTCTTTTTTGAACTGTTTTTTCACAGGACTTAATGTGGAATAGGGTCAAGGATGGGCTCAAGGTAAATTCATGCTATCTAAAACATGGTACTAGACATGTTTCTTGTTAAGAGTATTTATTTTATGGAGACTTAGTAGAAGTAACTACTTTGTAATCTTTTGAGATGTAATAGTTAGGTTCTAATTCTCTAAAACTCTAAACCTGAAAAGATCCTCAATGTGTAATATTGTAATAAGTCAAGATTATGTAAGGTTTAAGGCTGGGGCCTTATATTTGGCACCTTAGGTAGTCAATATTCATATTGGACTATTTTCATTACTCATTGAAACAAACCTCATTAGATATAGATGAAGGAATAATATATATATTTGGATTAATTAAATCTAGGATATATAAAGAATATTATTGATATTAATTTCCAACCACTAAATATTGAGCTAATTTAATTATGGAACAATGGTGTGGCTACATTGGATATAGTTTCATATCAGAATTTTTAACTAATTGTTGAATTATTAAAGATGATCAGTGACTTGTCAATGTATATTTTGTTTTCTACATAGATTATACATGGTCCAAAAGAATCTTTGTATATCATAGATAATAACAAAGAATTTTTTTCTTGGTAATTGGAGAGTGACTATCCATTTGGATACTATTGGATATTTCTTCCTATGAATAACCCTTTTTAAGAAACATAAATAATTTTACAAACTGTATAATTGAAAAAGAAAACCTATAATATTTCTCTCAGGTATTCTTGTAAATTCTATCATCCATGTAATACCTCTGGTTACATTTGGAAAAACTATAAATCAAAAAAAATTGTTTTGGAGAGATAATAATTGGATAAAATGTTGTATTCTTTGTGAACATTCATACTGATCTAATTTGTTTTTGTATTACATCATAGATGTAATTCAAATTGAGAATATTTTTTTATAACATATTTTTTACCATGTTGGGAACACCTAGTAAGGAAAATAATAATGTAGAGGAAGTGTTATATCTTTACCATATTTATAGACATCATAAATATAAATTATTTTAAAATGAAATATCACACAATTCAATGAATCCAAAATCTTATTATACATATTCTAAAGATATTTTTTACAATTTTGTCAATGGATTCAATATTTGAGGTTTCTATGTGGTTATGATTCAAATTTTTCCCACTAAATTAGACATGGGCATATTAACTTTCTAAAATTCATGACTACCATGTCATAATTGAATGATTACTACCTATAGGACTTAGATGGCTGTTGAATTCTTGAATTTGAGATGGTATAATTAAAATATCATATTTCGTCTGACATATTTGTGTAGAAACATCATATTATGGTGCATTGAGTTTCTTATAATAGGATTTTGTTTTAATTTTTTGTAAATTTGATTAAATATTTTATCCATAATTTTTTGACTCAATAGAACATTTAATATTTCATTTTCCATATGAATTTAAATTTATAGAAAAATTAAAATTATGATAGATGTAACCATTTGAAAGATGTATGAAAAATCTAATGATTAAAGTCTGTAAAAATCATCGTTTGAACGAAAAAATTTAGAAGTGTAATTTTAAGAGGTAATTTAAATTTTCTACACTTATTATTTTCAATCAGAATATCCTTTAAAACATAACTATATGGACTGAAATGATGATATTTTTGATGATTTCATAGACAACCAGTTGAAGGTTTAAAATCAGACCGAGCTTTTTTTTGGTGGTTGTTGTGAGAGAAGGATTTTAGATGAAGAACCCCATAGATCTCATGCATATGTTCTACTAAATTGTGGTTAACTGACTTGATTTGTGTAATAAGTTCAACGTTTTATTATCTTAATAAATTTTTTTAACAGATAAATGTATTTAAAACAATTTTTTTTCCACTATATGATGCCCATATCAAAAAAATATTAAAATTACTTATACTACTCTTGAAAGTTTCTTCAACAAAAATTTTCATATTTGTTGCAAAGAGTGGTAAGATAAGTTGAATTTAATGATATTGTAAATCATTTATGTAATGATATAAATTATTAATAATTCTTATTGTATTAATGTAACACAACATGAAAATAATATTGATAGATGATTATGCATTCTAAAAATCCCTCCATCAAAATTGGTATCTTATAATGGGTATGTAGATAATTGAATTTGATCCAATACATGAATCTGTAGTTACTCAAATAAATCAATAAATAGTGGTGTTCTTTCAAAAGGATATCATCATAAATAAAGTGAGGTTGCATTTTATGGAATGTTGGATAAAATAATTTAGTTGTGTTATCTTTACCAAATTTTGTAATAATGATTATATTTCATTGATTTGATATAGATTGAGGGTTTCATGTTCATTCATGATATAGAGTTTTTGACATTAAATATAACATAATTATTGAATCAAATGAAGAATTTATGTTGTCAAATTAAGAAAATAATGATTATTATGAAAAATAATGTGATGTTTTGAGATATTTGAATGAATGGTGGAGTTTAATAAAAATTATATCACGTGATAATCAGTTTATAGAAAATGAAAATGTTTCTTGGGAAATGATACACGTTGAAATTTTTCAACAAACATACAAAAATATATCTCTTATCAAATGAGATATAAATATCAATGATTAAACCCCCCATTTAAGGGTTGATGATATATATATAATGTTGATGAAGAAATAAGGGACAATGAAATTGAAATTCATATAGAATTCTATGATGTTGAAGATGAGGATGAAGAAATTTTGATGAAAATGTTGAAGAATATTATGACTGATGTAGTTTATTCAAGAAATTATTTTTATATATATTTTAAATTTATGTTATCAATTATTTATAGGTTCGATTTTTTGTTTTATATGGCTGGATCTAATGTTCTATTTTGTTTCATATTTGAGGCCAGAAAAAAAAATTTGATATCTTTTTCTAAAATTATTGACATGAAGAAATATCGTATTATACATTATATTTTTATATTTTTATATTTTATATATATATTAAAAAATATTTATAGGTTAAATTAGTAGGTTCTTTTATTTATTTATAGGTAATTATTATATTATTTTATTTATTAGTTTTTTATATATTTTGTATCTTTATTTACAATTTCATATAAGTAAGATTTATATATTTTGGTATTTCTTAGTTTTTTAATTTTATATTTCTAATTAATGTTTTATACAGATAATATTACTTGTTTTAGACAAGTAGATATTCTCCCAATAATCTATTTTGTTCTCTCACAAATGCCAGACTTCTAGCTGCTAAGGTTGATTCATCTAATCTATAGGATGCTACACCTACTAGGAGGGGTGTGATCTTACATGATTAATGATCTTCAACCCTATTTTAGTGAAACTCCCATATATCAATTTTGATCCTAGTTTAAGGAGATATTTTTAATTATTTAATATATTTATTTTATATTATGTTTTGTAATTAATTTCTATAAATAATTTGTGGTTATTTTTTTTATTTTCACATTTTTATAATTTTTTTGTTATGAAGGCTAGTGTGATTCTATAGAATTATTTTTATGGGCCATTGGTGTCATGGGAATATGTTCCCATCATTGTTTGTTAGCAGATGTTCAACTACTAGATTATATATTATAAAATAATATATTCTTTTTAGATATTAATTAATTACACATGTATGGTTTTAAATTATCTTGCATAAATTATGGTCATTATTTGCTGATAACAAAAGAGTTATTATCCGTAAATCATGGGATATTTGTATACGTTAATGATTTTTTCATTTTTTAGTTATCCTCAGAAAGCTAGATATAGATAAAGTATATGCTATTTTTTTCAACTCTTTCATCTCCCATCGACCTGACTATATCTCAACTCAGGTATGTTACATATTGTTCTCCTACTATATATGAAAGACTTCAAGCAAGAGGTCATCATCTGGACATAAGATATGGGGGAGGCAGGAGGTCGCACATCAGTTTGGAAGACATAAAATTGGTATAAATCAAGGACAAATACTGAGAGATATTATTTATAATGTATATATCCATTAACTGTAAATTATTTATTATGTTATTCAAGCCACTACTGACCCAACTTTTGCAGAATTTTATAAGAATATGTATATCGACCCCAATATAAGAGTACTTATAATAAATCAAAAATTCCATATTGTGGTTAGAATTTTTTTAAAAAAATCTACATCATTAATATTTTTGTTATTATAATTTACAATTATATTTTAAGGAAATGCATGAGGCTTCAAATTCTATTCATGAGAGTCATTCCAAGAGAAAAAAAAAGATTTCACTAATAATTTAGGTTTTGATGAGGGCACTAGATAGGGGAAACATTTTATGTTTTCAAGAAAGGCTAGGTTATTAGTATTGGTTCTAGACAGAAACCTATGTGTTATTATGGTACTTTTATAGCCTCATCGGTGAGCTTGAATGGAGCTCGTGGAGAGTCTTTGTCGATGTCGACGTCCACTACACAGTATAAGGACAGGTTGAGATCAATGATGATATGATACAGTGAATTCAATGAAATCGAGGGTTGAGGAGCGTGAGAAACAAAATTAGAGAGATGGTTAGATGTTGGAGTATAAGCAATGTCTTGGGTGTGGTACTGGTATAGAGTTTCCTCCCTATGATCATTCGAGGGATCCTCCTTCACCTAACACCAGTTGATGATTTTTTATGTTTTATGATTATTTTATAATTTAGGATGACAAATATATTATGTTAAAAATTATATATTACATTTATGTCTATTTTAATTTTCCTTAACTATTTTAAATTTTTCTATTTTTTTAAATTTTTTTAATTTTTAAAATTTCTTTTAATTTTTTTATTTTTTAAATTTTATTTTATATAATTTTTATTTTATAAAAATATTTTAATTATTTAAATGCATTAGTTAAATTTATTTTCTTAATAATTTTTAATTTTTTTAAATTTTTTGAATTATTTTTAAATATTTCATTTTTTTTGGAAAATTTATTTTTAATTGTAAATTTTAGTATTTGTAACAGACTGATCTTTTATCACAAATAATATCAATTGTGATGGACCATAAAAATTTATCATTTAAAAAATATTGGTATCATTTGTGATTTTTATTTCCTCTATCATATTTATATTGTATTTCTGATCGGTCGTCTCAAATAACCACAATTGAATCTTTATTTTTTGCAATAATGGATTAGCAACAGACTACCATCACAAATGACTTTTTGCGATGACAGTCCATCATAAATTCACCATCTCAAAAATTAAAAAGACTAGCAGTAACATATGATAAATTATATTTTTAACTATCAAACATTTTAATGATACTATAAATTATACTGTTAATAATATTATTAATGATTATATTGTGTATTGTGTATTAGTTTTTAATAATACTATTAATTGAAAATAATACTATCAATTATCAATTATATTATTATTTAAGAATATATATACATTATATTGTTAATTACTGAATATATTAATGATATTATATGTTTTTAATTATCATAATTACTAAAAAATTTGTTAATAATTTTATCATTAATCTAAAAAGAAACTTTTGTGTTGAAAACACACACTTTGAGTCATACCCACCACATCGTGTGTTTGATTGATGCTAAATCAATCCCTATAAATCAAAAATAAATTATGCATCATTTTTATAACATTTAGAAAAAAATATGATATCTCTTGCTCAATTTTGACCATGTGGTATTTATTTCGACCTAAAATAAAACTTTTATATTGAAAATGCTCACGATGAGTCATACTAACCACATCGTACATTTGATTGATTTTATGATGATTCTTACACTTCAGAAATGAAAAATGGATCATTTTGAAAATTATTGAAAATAATCTGAGACCAATTTCTTGGTTTTTGCTATGTGATGAACATTTTAAACAAAAATGATCATTTTATATTAAAAACACATAATTTTAGTCATGCTAACCATACCGTGTGTCAGATTCATGTGATCTCAATTCTTGTACATCAAAAATTAATTATGGATCATTTTAAAAAAATTATAAACAAATGGAAAATTTTTCTCTATTTTTTCTCTATGATGAATGTTTTAAACTAAATTGACACGTTTAAGCTGAAAACATGCTCTTTGAGTCATACCGGCCACATCAAGTATCATATTGATTTGTGTTGAATTCATATACTTCAAGAATAAATGATGGATTATATTTATAATGTTTGAAAACAACCCAATCACTTTTTCCTAGTTCTCACAATGTGGTGTACTTTTTAAACTAAAATGACACTTATATTAAAATTATACAATTTAGGTCATACCAACCACATCATGTGTTGGACTGATGTGGAATCAATTATAAAACATCCAAAATTAATTAATGATTATTTTACTAATTTTTGAAAATAATATGTGCTCATTTTATTAATTTTGGATATGTGTTGCATGTATTAAACAAAAACGACACATATATATTGAGGACGCACACTTCAAGTCATACCGGCCACATTGTGTGTTAGATATCAGTGTGATTTATTTATACACATAAAAAATTAATTATGGACTATTTTTTATATGTTTTAAAATAATATGACATTATTTGATCAGTTTGGGATATGGAAAACACTTATATGTTAAAAACATGTAAATTGAGTCATATAGACTACTTCGTATGTCAAATTGATGTTAAGTTGATTCCTACATATCAAAAATTAATTATGGATAATTTTAATAATTTTTCAATATAGTATGATCTCACTTTCTATTTTTTGGCTATGTGATGTGAATTTTAAATTAATATGACAAATTTATATAGAAAACATGCACTTCATGTCATACTAACTACATCATGTGTCAGATTAATATATTGTCTATTACTCCATGTCAAAAACAAATTATGGATAATTTTCTTAAATATTGAAAATAATCTAAGAACTTTTTTCTCATTTTTGTTTTTTGTTGCATTTATTTTAAACTAAAATGACTCTTTTATATTGAAAACACACACTTTGAGTCATACCGACCACATTGTGTGTCTATTTGACATTTGGTCAATCTGTCGACATCAAAAGTGAATTATAAATCATTTTTCTAAATTTTGAAAATAAAATGTCCTAATTTTATCAATTTTGGCTATGTGAAATGTTTTTTAAACTAAAATAACACTTATATTAAAAAGACACACTTTGATATAAACTAAACACATCACGTGTCATATTAAAATGTTATCAATTCCCCCACATAAAAAAGGGATTATGGGTAATTTTACTAAATTTTTAAAACAACTCATTCTCATTTTATCTGTTTTGGCTATGTGAGGAAAATTTTAATCAAAAATGACATTTTAATTTTTAAAACATGAAATTTGTGTCATACCAGCCACATCATGTGTTGGATTGATGTGTAGTAAATTCATCCACATTATAAAGGTATTATAGTTAGTTTTCCTAATGTTTTAAAATAATCTATGTTCATTTTCTTGCCTTTGGTTATGTGATGCGTGTTTTTTACTAAAATGATATTATATATTTTAAACTAACGGTTTGAGTCATACAAACCAAATTGTATATCAGATTGATAGGATGTCAATTCCTAAAAATCAAAAATGAGTCATGATTATTTTTAAAAAATCTAGAAAACAATTTGTGACATTTTTCTCAGTTTTGGCTATGTGATGTGTGTTTTAAAAAAAATGAAAATTTTATAATGAAAACATACACATTAAGTCATGATGACCACATTACGTATCAGATTAATGTGTGGTAGATTCATTAATATAAAATTTGAATTATTTTTATTTTCTTATAGTTTGAATCAATATGTTCCCATTTTCTCTCTTTTGGCTTTGTGACATGCATTTTATGATAAAATGATAATTTTATATTTAAAACATTCACTTTGAGAAATATCAATATGATCATGTTTCAAGATGATCTATTTTTTAATACTAGACATGAGAAATGAATTACAGACCATATTTCGGATGTTATAAAAAAAATTGATCTCGTTTCCTTGATTTTTTCTATGTGACGTGCATTTAAAACTAAAATGACACATTTATATTGAAAACATACACTTGAAGGCCTAATAGCCACATCATAAGTTAGAGGGATGTGATGTCGATTTTTACACTTCTCAAATTAATTATGGGTATTTTTTCAATATTTTTATGAAATTGTATCTCATTTTCTTGGTTTAGGTAATGTGATTCATGTATTAAACTAAAATGACACTTATATTGAAAACATGAACATTGAGTTATACAGACCACATTGTTTATAAGATTGACGTGAGGTTGATTTCTATAAGATGAAAATGAATTGTGGATAATTTACCTAATTTTTAAAAATAATAAAAGAAAATTTAATTGGTTTTGGCTATGTTACATGAGATACTAACTAAAATGACAACTTTATATTTAAAATGCGGTCTTTGAATCATACTAACCACATCATGAGTTAGATTAGTGTCCTCTTGATTTGTACACATAAAAATGAATATTGGATCATTGACTAATGTTTCAAAAGAATTTGATACAATTTTTATAACTTTGGATATATGATGTGAGTTTTAATTTAAAATGGCACTTTTCTATTGAAAACATGAACTTTGAGTCATACTGGCCACATCGGGTGGCAGGGTGACATTGAGTTGATTCCTACACATCAAAAAATAAATATGGGTCATTTTATGAAAATTTTAAACCAATATATGCTAATTTTTTGCATTAAAGGATCATCACCAATGAATTTTTTATCATAAAAACACATCCTAAACCCTTATAGGAAGGAAATAAGTAATTGTTTTAGAATAAATTCATGCTCAATTGGAGAATGAGAATATACCTATAAGTATAATTTAAAAATTATAGTAACAATTGTAAGATTTAAGTGATCACATTAGATGCATGATTAGTATGTTTTTATTAAATATTATATATAAAATATACAATATTCATAGATACAGGTAGATTTGAATGTTTATAAATTTATTTTTCATCAAGTTGTGGATTGTTATCAATATAATTTTTCTACGACCCCTAGATGAAATACTCAATAAAAAAAGTCATTATATTTTCATCAGGAAAATGAACCATTAGTGGGGAAGGATCATCAACTATATATCCTAAATTAAGTGGAAAAATATATATAGGGTACAAATTCCATTGGAATTTTTGGAGGATCAAATATAAAAAAATTGGATAGAAATTGAAAATATAATAATAAAATAATATTTTTACTAACTTATTTTCAATATAATATGAATTTTGTATTAGGAAAAAATAATGTATTTGCATTATGATTCTAATGTGTCACATCCCAAATGTATCTCTATGGTCATAACCTATACTTGATCAGAAAAATAATAGATAATCACCTAAACCAGATGTCACTGAAAATTCTAACACCATTTACTCTTCCTACCCATCTCAAAAAAAATCACTTCTTCATTTGATAGTGTGGATTGATGGAAATATTGGTAGTATAGAGAAAATATAGATAAATAAATTAATAAAAAATAAATTTAATGAATGTGTAATTTCCATTAAAATTTATGTGTTCCAGAATTTTTTTATGTTTATGGTAAATGATATCATTCAGAAATTTGAAAACATAATATCAAATATAATTTTCATTTTTTTTCTTCAAACATTTAACAAACGTTGACCAAAATAAGTAAATTTTTTTGAAATATGTTTTTATAGTTAAATCATAATATATATGACTTAATCTATTTCCATTTGAACAAATACATAGGAATTTTTTTAGTAACCTACCTCATACCATGATTTAGCTAATATTTATAGATCACCCTATCATAACAAAATTATTTTAAAAACATAATGTAAAACATATAATTCGATGTTTATCTATCATCTTTTGATTTATTTTCATTAAAAATTCATAGCATATGCCATTTGTTGTTGGTTTTTGTAAATTCATTCTTTAAATCCAAAATATGATCATTTGGGGTATCCAAATTGATTATGATGAGAATCTAGTTCTTCCTAAAAAACACGAAACAAATAAGTAATGAAAAAAATAAATGTCTATTTTATATGATTAAACTATAGAGTTTTTTCCCTGCATTTTTTTGAAACAAGAATATTTTATCAGCTGTTTTTTATTCAAAAACCACTCTTTAGCCATATTTTTTAAAATTTCTTCCACTTACATAGAAACTTCTTCTATAGTAATTATAGAAGGATTAATGTGGTCAGATCTTACTTCTTAGGATTTTCCTTTTATATTATTGTTATATATACACCTATAGGGAAAATTAATAGTTTTTAACTATAATGAACATAGTATATAATTTTTTGGAAAACAATTATGATAATTTACCTCATGTATTTATTAAAAGTGGAGACTCACATCCATTCAATCATGATAATTTCATTTATACTCACTTATCCAACACCGTCTAAAATGGCCTAGCCAAATATTTATTCTCAATATTAAATTTATGACATATTAACATCATTTAGTGTTGTATCAATATGAACTTCTAATGTTAATTTATGTTGAAGAGGAACTGGCCAGGTGAATTTACTCTCATATTATCCTTTTGATTTCTTGACTTATGAAATATATTATCTTAATCAAACTTTTGTTCCCCTAAATTTTTTCAATCTATAATACAATACCTAATTTTGAGCCTTTTTCTATCAACTATTAAATGTATTTAGTTGGAAACAAAATTTAAGGACACAACTCGTGTATCTTTATAAGATTATATGCCCCTGGTATGATAGTTCCAATTGCATTATCAGTCATGGTGACATCCAGATCATCATGAGGAATATGAAACTCCTCACTTGGCTCATGATCTACTTGAATCCCTACTCTCACATTATCATTTATGAGTTTTTTATTTGGTAGAATGTCTCTTGGTATATATTACACCATGCCTCTTTTAATGAGGCAATTCATGGATGTTTATAGATATGAATCCCATATATTTTCACCCTATATAATTTTAGTAATATAATGTTAGAAGATGTTTTTTAATCACATTTAGGATATACAGTTATGAAAAAATTTATTACCTTAGTTACGTCTGGTCTTTTAGGGGAATGGATCACCTCAATACTTGTGGGGTCATGTGGATCATCATGTATTGATCATTTTTTCACTATTGGTTCAACTTGATTATTTTTCATATAATAGAATACCAAACCTGTCTAGATATTAACATATTTTCAAGCATCTATTTTTCAAGTATACCATTCATCATATCTTATATTTATCATTACATATTTTCCTTCTCAAAATATATTAAAGGTGATAGTCTAAATCTATCACCTATAACATGGTCGTGTTGTTCATCACACATCAAATCTACTGAAATTAGAATTTCTTCAGGTATAGTCAATGCAAATTGTTTTCCCTAAACTATATAAAAAACATACTAACATAAAAAATATTATTTAATAATATTAAAAAATTAAAAATTACAATTATTTTATACATACACATGATTCCTATAATGTTGGGTGTTTTCATCTACTAGTTTTCCCTCATTAATTACATAAGCCTACTTAAATAGAACATGATGTGGGATAGAAGTGGATTTGGATTCTGATTCATCAATCTCCATATATATAAAGGTTCATATTTTGTTTCATATTGTATAAAAAAATTAATACAGATTTAAAATACATTCTATTTTCTTATCAAGTGAAGTGTACCCCATCCTTTATTATAGGGTCATATAGTATTTTATGCATGTTACATATTTTCAAAACACCTTTTATATTTAATAAAATAATATTTTTTAATCAAACTTGATAAAATAAATATTTCAAGTAAAATATTATCAATTATAATGAACATGAAATGATTCATCATCATCGTGACTAATCAAATTGTTACATGTTTCTTGGTTAATAATGTGTGAATGCATAGTAGGTGTGTGGAGGTTTAAATTTTCCTCAGCTTCCCTAAGGTGAATCATCATTAAAAATGTCTAAAATCCTCTATGAGATTTTCTAGTGACCAATTAGACAAATTTATTACATCATTAATATAATATAAATGAACTCATAAAAGGATCACGAATTAAAAATCAACATTTTATTATATAAATTTTTGGTAAAATGAAGAATATATATCATAAAATTACACTAATATCTCCCCAAATAGTTTTATTCAATGAATCCAAAACATTGCTCCATATGTCTATATCAATTGGAATGTGAATTAGAGTTGTAACTTCAATATAACTAATTAACATTAACTTCATAGTTTCATTAGGTTGGCCACATTGATTATATCTAACATAAAATTTTATACCTCTTATCTTTTCCCCGATAACTCTAGTTAACATAATCATTCATCATGGATATTTATGTTTTCATCTACATATTGTTTATCCTATAATAATTATATAGTTTCATCATCAAAAACCCATTATTCCTCAAGATTGGTATTATCAGTGTGTGAAGAAGTAATTTCTACATGAATAGTAAAAATTTAATTTATATTACATGTATATTTTGTTGTGAATATATAATATTATGAGGAAATCATATTATATTAAAAAATTGTTTAACATGTTCATTAAAATCTATTTTCTACTTTACTAGTTTAATTCATTTAGATTCTCCTTCGAGTATCCAATTCCACTCCTCATGGTCCCCTCTAAAATACCGAACCTTATCTATATTGGGTTATCTATGAAATGATTGTGATCTCCCAATAAAAGCATAATCCTCAATAGAATTTTCATCTGACCCCGCGGTTATTCCAATCACCAATAAAACAATTGAAAAATTATTGGTTGCTAGATCTAGGACATAAAATACTTACACTGGTAGTGATTCCATTATTAATAGATTGTCCTTATAACCTTTCATACTGAAATTCACCATCACAAAGCCATGTTCATCAATATTAACTACACTTTTGTTTCAACCCATTTACAAAAAAAATATTCACATGAAATGTTTTATAATACAGCTCATATATTTTATCAATAACACTGAAGTGTAACATGTTTTAATAAATTAAATTTCTATCCTTGGAATTGAAAATGTGAATCTCTTCTAAAAAAAGTGTAACTCTAGTGTTTTTTATCAATATACATTCATCTTCTTCCATTATATAGAATTTGTTACCATTAATTAAAAAATTATTGTAAAAGGAAACATTTTCGTTTGGTCTCCAACCTAGCCATTGAAGTCATACAGTAATTGGTTTTATATTTTCATATAACTCCTTGTATATATAATCTCATAACCATCCTATAAACTATTGATTATGTGTATTTGATAACCATCTTTTTGCCCTTGATTGATTCAAATGTATAATTATAACATCCTAGGTAAATAAAAAATAATAAATTTTTATATTTCTTAATATTTATAAATTAAATAGTAATTTTACTATAATGGGGATGATATGTTCGATGGTGTACCCGAGACATAACAACGGATTTCTTTGAAATATTACGTTGCATACTAATAATATAATAATATTATTTTAAAAGGTATTTAACATGTAGCCATTGTATTGGTGGGAATGAATATAAATAACTAAAATATGATTATATATGTTTGTTAAATGTTTTTAGATTTATCCAATAAATTTTAGAGTCTTAAAATGCGAATGAATCCAATTTTAAGCATAAATACTCTAATATTAACTAAAAGGTTGATTTATCACCTTTTGATGGAAAACCCTCTTTAAATATAGTTTTTGTCACTATTATATATTCTATTGGACCAAATAAAATTCTTCTTTTGAATCAGGACATCAAAATTTACTTTTTGTATGTTTTTGTTATTTTTCTGATAAAGTTCATTTTTAATGAATAGTGAAAAATGTTGTATTTTAGTTCAAAACTACCTTTTAATATAATTTATTTATATAGTTATATTATCTTTTTAATTGGGATTAAGGTTTAATTAAAATATATTTTTACCATTTAATCCAATTGGGGTTATTGGATTTAATTTCACTTTGAAATTGGACATAAACAAGTATCAGTCCTTTATCGATATTCTTTCTTAAAAACACGATAATTGTTTGAATAGCGGGAATTAGTTATAAAATTAATTAATGCAACTTCTATGTTTTGAATTTGATAAAATGTACAACATTTATGAATTTTGAATATAAAATATATCTTAGGGTTAATTTTTGGTATTTTTCTGAAAAACATCAATTTTTGATGAATAGTGAAACCACAAAGTAGTTGTTAAAAACTGATTTTTTCATTTAAATTTTACCGCTTCTATGAGTAGAATTTAAAAAAACTGACAAACATGGTATTAATTAGTAAGTAAAATGTTGTTCAATGGCATGAAAATAATTTTTGGTCAATTGTAACTTTTGAGTTTATTTAACCGCGGTTAAAGGTAATTAGAGTAATTTAAGGTAAAAATAATATTATAAAAATATAAAAATACATTGACACATGTCCTAACCTTATTGGATGAGTCATTTCCAACCAATAAAATTCATCGGTCAATTTTGGGACCCCATGGAGCTCTTGGGTATGATAATGAAATTAATAACTTTTTATTTAAAGTAAAAAGAATAATGTCACAAAGGTGTATTGTTTTACTAAAACAATTTTTACATGGTGTTATATAAGTTATCATTTTGACTATAAATATTCATTATAAATATAAAAATATTTCCTACATCATGATATTTTTGTTATAATTTTTAGACATCAAATAATAAAAATTATTTATGACATAATGATGATGTAGTGTTTACGTCATTAATGAAAGATTTAAATAAATAAGAAGGTAATGTTTAAAATAGTATCCAAAATGTGTCCAATTATTATTGGATGATTTTATTTCGAACATGGGACACCTTATATTCTACTTTATATTTTTTTGGACCTTTATAAACCTAAAATCATTATATAATAAAATAATACTTTCAAGCTTTCCAAAAGTGCCCCTCCTCTCCCTTATAAAAAGACCCCACTTCCTACCCATTTATCACAATTCTCAAGCCCTTTTCATCTTCCAACCTCTACTCAAATAATCTCCCAAGATCCCTATCTTCATCTTAGAATCCTTACATTAGTCTAAAATCACTTCAAGAAACCCTTATTGTTCAAACCAAGTGGAGTTACCCGATTTAAAGGTAATGTCTTCTCTTATGTTCTTTGGTTTTATTTTGCTTCTCCAACCCCCTAAACTCTTTTTATTCCTTTATTTATTAACATAACTATTATCTTAAATATACTAGGATTTTTTATGGGAAATATCAAGCTACACTTACACACACCTCCATCTAATGGGTGATTAACATACTGTTTCTGTGGACTGTGAACTACTACCTCACGAAATGATGATTGTTCAATTATCTCCTACCGCCTCTCATGGTGTCCATTAAGATTTCACTTTATTTATATATGATATATATTATGTTTATTTTTTCCTTATTCTACTATATTTCTCATTTATGGAATACCTTTATGGTTTCCTTAATGGGTAAACGCGATAATTTCATTTTAGGAAGTGCGGACTACCGCCCCCTAAAAGTTATTTGAATCGTTAATGCCATATTTAGGATGTATAAATGAAGTATTTAATGATATTATATATGATATTATACTAAAATTATAATATAACTTTATATAATTATGATTTTATTCCATTAAATACGAAATAGAAATGAAAGTAGCGTTCATGCGTACGTACGACTTACCGTCTCCATGAACGGTGAATTTCATTTCTTACCACTAAATGTTATGTAATATTATAAATACATGAATATACTGGATATATATGATATATATGATTTCTACATCATGAATATAATTTTAGAGATAATGGATATTTTACCACATGAACTACTCGTAATTATAAGAAGTTTATTTTTTACGCAAGTACCAAACATTGACAAAATGACCGTTAATAACTTAAATGATTAAATAAATTTAATAACATGGTAATAAGTGATATAAAAGGGATAATGAACTTGAAAAATGTTCTTAATCAAGTAGAAATTATCTTTAGTTTATTATTCAGGAGATTAAAGAACGATCGAGTCAAGTCAGACACGAGGTAAGGGACTTTGTATCAATCTCCTTTCATTGAGGCATATTTTGTTTTAATACAAGACATTATTTTATACACTGTTTAAACACCTTATAATTTCATTTCATTCAAAGGGAATCTTTTTTTATGAATTGTTTTACTAAATGACAAAACCAAATGTTTCTTTAAACGTATGTGGTGACAACGACTTTTCTGGCACTGCGAGTATTACCTAATCTTTGGATTCCTTAACAAGCAATAATGTTTTTTAAAAGGAAAAATAAATACCATATATTCTATTATGAATTTTGGTATTGAAAATGGTTTTGATAATGGATTTGATATGTCAATATATTTAGGTGATATATTGGTATTGAAATGTGGAAATGTTTTCTTTCCTTTAAATTTGTTGTATGTGTTTTGATTTTATAATGGTACTTGGACATTTGATGGGTGGTTACGTGATAAACCAAATGATAGGTGGTGCCATGATAAACCATTATGGGTGGTTATGTTATAACCTCCAATGCATTGGGTATGAAAGTCGGCCATATGGCTATTCCATTTAGTGACATGTGTGGAAGTCGACCGTATGGTTATTACAATTAAGTATATTTATGTCCCAAGTTACCTTTATATGTTATGTGTTCATTATATAGGTTTTATGTGATATTTTTGTTACAAAGGGTAAGCAATGATCTTTTATTCAGTGAAGAGTATTTACTACTTTATAAAGGTGAAAATTGTTACTTATGATTAAGTATTCATGGTTTACTTGTTGTTTTGAAAAACCAACAATTTCCTTCTTTGTGTTTCCATTACTGAGCTTTTTATGATCATCACATGTTTTTGAAATGTTTTACATAGAACTTAAACATTAATAGGGTCAAGTATGGGATCAAGGAAAGACATGTTATCTAAAACATTGAACTATACACATTTCCTTTTAAGAGTTTTTATTTTATGAAAAAAAAATGGAAACTGAGTAAAAGTGTATACTTTGTAATCATTTGATATGTAATAGTTATGTCCTAATTCTCTAAAACTATAAACCTGAAAAAAATAATTAATGTTAATTATTTATTTATTTCAAGATTATGTAATGTCTTAAGGTTGGGTCCTTATAGTTGGTATTAAATGTCGGTTTAGATAACATTAAGAGTTATAATATTGTTAATTCCAAGTCCATAAATTAATTTATGGTACGATTGAAATGATATAGCATTTAATGATTACCATGTTGCTTCACCTAAGATATTTCTATGTTCATAATGGTTTTCTGTAGATGAAACAGGGAAGCTATGTTGGGATGACATCAGGAGGAAAAAAACTTTCCAAATCAGCATCCTGAGATGGTCAAAATCAGAACTGAATAGTTTGTTGCAGTGATGGAATAGTGGACTCAGACTATAAGTGGTGGTGGTATACATACATGAGATCATCCAGATCAACCATAGAGGAACATGTCAGTAGTGGAGCATTTTATAAGACAACATCCCCCATAATTGAGAGGATCATCTGACCATGTTCTAGAAGAAGGGTAGATTAAATCACTGGAGAATATTTTTGATGTCTTGGGGTGTTCAGAACATCAAAAGGTTAGTCTCACAGTTTACCATTTTGAAGGTGAAGCTGATCAATAGTGGTTGATGGTTAAAAATATCATAGATAGTGAGGATTTTGATGATCCTGACTGGGATGAATTCAAAAGTATGTTTCTTGATAAATATTTTCCTATCGTGGTTCGTCTTAGGATGGAAAAAGGATTCCTAGAATTGATGTAGGAGGATGACTCTGTGGCTACTTATGAAGCAAAGTTCACTCGATTGGGAAGGTATGCTCCAAATTTCGTACGAGATCTTGATAGTAAAATCAACCATTTTTACTCAGGGTTAAAGCCATAGTATCGAAGGGCTTCAGCTTCTCGTGAGTTCAAAAGTTATGAAAAAACTTGTTTGATGTGCGGAGAATGTAGAAATGGAGTTTTCTGATGATCAGGTGTTCTTTGAAAAACAACAGAATAAAAGGTCCAGTAGGAAGTCAAAGGGAACGAATTCATCAAAGAATCCTGGAGGTAAGAAAACCAAATATCCATCCTGTGAGAAGTGTGGTAAAATGAATCCTTGAGAATAATTATCCAAGTCTGGAAAGTGCTTCTGGTCTGGTTAGTCTGGTCATATTGCTCGTAATTGTAAGGAAGATGATCAAGCATTCAATGAAAAGCTAGCGGTAATATGTTTTAAGTGTAATGAAATGGGTCATTATGCAAATGAATGTCTAATAAAGAGCTCAACTGAGGGAAAGCAGCCAGACTACAAGTAGAAAGGGGTTGTGAAATCCTTTGCAACTACTTCAGCAGATATTGGGCTATCGAATGAATTAGTATCAGGTACACTGTTTGTTTGTTCAGATTATTCCAATGTGTTGTTTGATTCAGGTTCTACACATTCATTCATTTCTGAGAAGTTTTCTAGTAAATTGGGAATTCCATCACAAGATATGAATCAGGATCATATAGTAAAAACACCCGGAGGAAATGTTGAGACAAAAAGAAATCATAAGAACCTTCATGTACTTCTATGTGGAGAGCATCTACCTGCAAACCTTTTTTTCCTCTATTAGAGTTTGATGTTATTTTGGGCATGGATTGGCTCTCTTTTTATCATGCTAAGATTGATTGCAGAGCTAAAGAGGATTATTTTCAAAAAGATTTTTAGTTTGTGTACAAGAATGAACCCTTGCTTTTGATAACATATTAGGAAGCCGGGAAACTGGCAAAAGATGGAATTGAATGTTACCTTGCACATATTGTTGAAAACAAAGGAACTATTCAGATTAATGATGTGCCAGTGTTAAATGAGTATGTTGATGTTTTTCCTGATGAGTTGTCTGGTATTATACCTGATCGGGAAGTTGAATTTACTATTGACTTAGTTCCTGATTCTAATCAAATTTCAAAACCCCCTTATCGAATGGCTCAAGTTGAACTTTTAGAGTTAAAGAAGCAATTACATGAGTTATTAGATAATGGTTTCATTAAACCTAGCACATCACCATGGGGTGCTCCTATCTTGTTTGTTAAAAAGAAAGATGGTTCAATTAGACTTTTCATTGATTATAGAGCATTGAATAACATCACTACTAAGAACAAGTATCATTTGCCTCGTATCGATGATTTGTTTGATCAGATCTAGGGAGCATAATATTTTTCAAAGATTGACATGATGTCGGGGTACCATCAGTTGAAAGTAAATGAAGCAGACATTCTGAAAACCATGATTCGGTCTCGATATGGACATTATGAATGTGTAGTTATGCCTTTTCGTTTAACCAATAAACCTGATGTATTCATCGATCTAATGAATATAATTTTCCATTAGTTATTGGATAAGTTTTTGGTTGTGTTCATTGTTGATATTTTGGTTTATTCCAAAAGTAAATAGGAACATGAAAGTCATTTAAGGGTTATCTTGTAATCCTTAAAAGAAACTAAACTGTATGGAAAATTCATCAAGTGTGATTTTTGGATAAAAAATATTTCTTTCCTTGGTCACGTTGTTTCAAAAAAAGGCATAATTTTTTATCCTACTAAAACAAAAGTTGTTGAAGAATTGCCAAGAACCACAAATATAACTGAGATCCATAGTTTCCTTGGTTTGGTAGGTCATTACCAGATGATTGTTGAAAAAAATTCAGGGTTATCTAGTCCAATGACTAAGTTAACTCAAAAAGGTGTTAAGTTCATTTGGAAAAAATAATGTGATGGTTTTTTTAGGAATTGAAAAGAAGATTGGTGAATGCTCCAGTTTTGGCACTGCTTTCCAGAAATGGTGAGTTTTATATCTACACCGATGCTTTATTGAAAGGACTTGGTTGTGTCCTTATACAGAATGATCAGGTAATTGCCTATGCTTCAAATCGGTTGAAAAATCATGAGTTAAATTACCTTACACATGATTTGGAATTAGCTGTTGTTGTTTTTTCTTTAAAAATTTGGAGGTATCATTTTTATAGAGTAAACTGTGAAATATATACCGATCACAAACTATTAAAGTATATATATTTAATAAGAAATAATTGAACATGAGACATAAGATATGGCTGGAATTAATCAAGGATTATGATTGAACAATTCATTACCTTCCAGTAACTGCAAATAAAGTGGATGATGCTTTGAGTCTAAAAAGTAATACTTCATTAACCATGCTACATTTGGAACAAGATAATTTTTTTGATTTGATTAACTTTGGCATAAAAGTTATTGGTGCAGGAAGTTATTCTATTTTGTTTCAGGTGTCAGTGAGATCATCTCTATCAGAATGAATTAAGAAAACGTAGAAGAAAGACAGTGAGTTGTAGAAAAAGGTAGAGCTGGTTCAAAAGGGTAAGTTTCCTGAATTTAAAATTGATAATGATTGTGATTTGAGGTTTGGGAAGAGATTATGTGTTTATTGTGATTCACAGTTGAAGAATGTGTAGTTATGTGAGACTCATAGTTCCATGTTTTCAGTTTGTCCTGGAAGTACTAAGATGTACAGAGATCAGTGGGAGTATTACTAGTGGGATGGAATGAAAAAAGATATTGCTGATTTTACTGTGAAGTGTTTCACTTGTCAGCAGGTTAAAGTAAAGCGGTAGTTACCAAAAGGGATGCTTCAGTCTTTACCGATGCCAGAGTGGTAATGGGAAAAATATATCCATGGTCATCATTGTGGGATTACCAAAGACATCTCGAGGTAATAATACAATCTGGGTTATTGTTGATCGATTGACTAAATCTGATCATTTCCTTCCTATTCAAGATAATTTCTCTCTAGATCGACTTTCTCATTTGTATGTTAAAGAGATAGTCAAGTTACATTGAGTTTTCCTTTCCATTGTATCATATCATGACCTCAGGTCTACTTCTAACTTTTGTAAAATCCTTCAAAAGTCGTTGGGTACTGAATTAATTTTTAGTACACCTTTTCATCTGTAATCAGATGGGCAGTCAGAATGAACAATTCAGACCTTAGAGGATATTTTACATGCTGGCACAATGGATTAATAGGGAATTTGGGACCAACATATTTCTATGGTTGAATTTTCTTATAATAATAGTTTTTATTCTTGTATACTGATGGCTTTGTTTGAAGCATTATATGGAAAACGGTGTTGAACTCCAGCTTTTTGGGATGAATTAGGGGAGAGGAAGATGATGGGACCAAAATTGGTAGAAGAGATGATAGAAAAAGTTCAATTGATTTGGAAACACATGAGAACAACTCAGAGCAGTCAGAAAAGTTATGCGGACAACAGGAGGAAGAATCTCTCTTTTGAGGTAGGTGACCGTGTCTTCCTCAAAGTTTCTCCATGGAAAAGTGTGATGCATTTTGGTAAGAATGGAAAGATGAGTCTGAGGTTCGTTGTACCTTAAGAAATATTGGAGAAAGTTCTATTAGTTGTGTACATAGTGGTTTTACCTCCAAGTTTGTCCCAGGTACACAATATTTTTTGTGTTTCAATTTTAAGAATGTATATTCTAGATCCATCTCATTTTTTGATCCCAGACGTTGTTTAGTTGGAAGAGAATCTCTCTTATGAGGAGAAACCGGTCCAGATTCATGACCATAGAGAGCAAGTGTCGCAGAATAAGATAATTCATCAGGTGAAGGTTTTGTAGAGAAACCATATGGTTGAAGAGGAAACATGGGAATCTAAAAATGCTATGAGGGATAAATACCCCCCATTTATTTGATAAGTGAATAAAATTGCAAGGACACAATTCCCAAAAGGGGGGAAGGATGTAATAAACCAGGTAAATAAAGAATAATTCATTTTCATATTTATTAATATATAAGTATTAAATATTAATTTTACATTAATGGGGTTTCTATGTTCGATGGCATACCCGATACGCAACAACAGATTTCTTTGAAATCTTACGTTGCACACTAATATTATAATAATATTATTTTAAAAGGTAGTTAACACGTAGCCGTTGTATTGGAGGGAATGAATATAAATAACTAAAATATGATCATATATGTTTTTAAAATGTATTTACATTTATCCAATAAATACTAGAGGCTTAAAATGTGAATGAATCCAATTTTAAGCATAAATACTCTAATATTCACTAAAAGGTCGATGTATCGCCTTTTAATGGAGAACCCTTTTTAAATATAGTTTTGGTCACACTTATATGATATAATGTAACAAATAAAATTCTTCTTTAGAAATGAGACATCAAAATTTACTTTGTGTATGTTTTGGTTATTTTTCCGATAAAGTTCATTTTTTAATGAATAGTGAAAAATGTTGTATTTTAGTTCAAAACTGCCTTTTAATCTAATTTAATTATATTCTTATATTATCTTTTTAATTGGGTTTAAAGTGAAATTAAAATATATTTTTACCATTTAATATAATTGTGGTTATTGGAATTAATTTCACTTTGAAATTGGACATAAACAAATATCACTCTTTTGATAGATATTGTTTCTTAAAAACATGCTATTTGTTTTGACAGCGGGAATTAATTATAAAATTAATTAATGAAACTTCTATTTTTTTAATTCAGTAACATGGAAATCATTTTAAAATTTGGAATATCAAATATATATTAGGGTGAATTTTTGGTATTTTTATGAAAAACATCATTTTTTATGAATAGTGAAACCACTAAGAAGTAGTTAAAACTGATTTTTTTGTTTAAATGATATTTTAACGCTTCTGTAAATTTAATTTTAAAAATATTAAATACATGGTTGTATTTAGTTAGTAAAATTTGGTTCAATGGGATGAAAATAATTTTTGGGGAATAGTAACTTTTGAGTTTTATTAATCACGATTAAAGGTAATTAGCGTAATTTAAGGTAAAAATAATATTATAAAAATATTAAACTACCTTGACACATGTCCTAACCTTATTGGATGAGTCATGGCCGACCAGGAAAACCCATGGGTCAATTTTGGGACCCCATGGAGCCACATGGGTATGATAATGACATTAATAACTTTTTATTTAAGGTAAAAATAAAAATGTCACAAACATGTATTATTTTACTAAAAAAAAATTTACATGGTGTTATATAAGTTATATTTTTGACTATATATATTCATTATAATTATAAAAAGATTTCCTAAATCATGGTATTCATTTTATAATTTTTATACATCAAATAAATAATATTATTTATGACTCAATGATGATGTAGTGTTTACGTCATTAATGAATGATTTAAATAAATAAGAAGATAAAGTTTAAAATAATATCCAACACTTGTCAAATTCTTATTTGATGATTTTATTTACAACGTGGGACACCTTATCTTCTAATATAATGATTTTTTGACCTTTAGAAACCGAAAATCAGTATAAAATAAAATAATATTTTCAAGCTTTACAAAAGAGCCCCTCCTCTCCCTTATAAAAAGACCCCACTTACTACCCCTTTATCACACTTCTCAAGCCCTTTGGATCATCCAACCTCTACTCAAATAATCTCCAAATATCCCTATCTTCATCCTAGAAGCCTTTCCTTAGTCATAAAGCACATAAATAAACCCTTTTGGTTCAAACCAATGAGAGTTACCCGATTAAATGGTAACGTATTATCTTATGTTCTTTGGTTTTATTTTGCTTCTCCAACCCCCTAAACTCTTTTTATTTATTTATTTTGTAACAAAACCAGTATATTAAATATACTATGATTTTTTTATGATAATTATTCGAGATACACTTACACAAACCTCCATCTAATGGGTGATTAACATACTGTTTCTTTGGACGGCGAACTACTGCCTCATAAAACGATGATTGTTCAATTAACTCCTACCGCCTCTCATGGTGGCGTTTAAGATGTCACTATATTTATATATGATATATATTATCTTTATGTTTTCCTTATGCTTCTATATTTATCATTTATTTCATACCATTATGGTTTCCATAATGGGTAAACGTGATAATTTCATTTTAGGAAGTGCGGACTACCTCCCCCTCAAAGTGATTTGAATCGTTAATTCCATATATAGGATGTATAAATGATGGAGTTAATGATATTATATATTATATTATACTGAAATTATAATATAACTTTATATAATTATGATTTCATTCCATTAAGTATGAAATATAAATGGAAGTAGCATTCATGCGTACGTACGGCTTACCGTCTCCATGAACTGTGCATTTCATTTCTTACCTCTAAATGTTATATAATATTATAAATTCATGTATATAATGGATATATATGATATATATGATATCTAAATCATGAATATAATTCGGGAGATAATGTATATTTTACTACATGAACAACTTGTACTTATAAGAAATTTATTTTTGACTCAACTACCGAATATCGACAAAATGACCATTATTAATTTAAATGATTACATAATGTTCATAACATGGTAATAAGTGATATAAAAGGGATAATAAACTTGAAAAATGTTGTAATGAAAGTATAAATTAACTTTATTTTATTATTCAGGAGATTAAATAACGATCGAGTCAAGTCAGACACGAGGTAGGGGACTTCGTCTCAATCTCCATTCATTGAGGCATATTTTGTTTTAATACAAGACTTTATTTTATACATTTTATAAACACCTTTGACTTTTAATTTAATTCAAAGGGAATATTTTTATATGAATTGTTTTACGAAATGACAAAAAGGAATTTTTCTTTTAACTTATGCGGTGACAACGACCTTTCCTACGCCGTGAGTATTAGTTGATCTTTGGCTTCCTTAACAAGCCATAATGTTTTTTAAAAAGAAAAATAAATACCATATATTCTATTATGTATTTTGGTATTGAAAATGTATTTGATAATGGATTTTTAATATCAATATATTTAAGTGATATATTGTGACTGAAATGTGGAAATGTTTTCTTTCCTTTATATTTGATGTATGTATTGTGATTTTATAATGGTACACGGACATTTGACGGGTGGTTATGTGATAAACCAAATGATGGGTGGTGCCGTGATAAAGCAGGATGGGTGGTTACGTAATAACCTCTGATGAATTGGGTATGGACTTCATCCATATGGATATTTCATTTAGTGACATGTGTGGAAGTCAACCGTATGGTTATTCCATTTAAGTATGTTTATGTACCAAGTTACCATTATCTGTTATATATTCTTTATATGGGTTTTATGGATATATTTTGGTTAAAATGGTAAGTAATGATCTTTAATTCAAGGAATAGTATTTATTACTTCATAAAGGTGAAAAGTATTACTTATGATTAAGTATTCATGGTTTACTTGTTGTTTTGAAAACTAACAGTTTCCTTCTTTGTGTATCCCTTACTGGGCTTTTTATGCTCATCCTAAGTTTTTGAAATGTTTTCTATCGGACATAAATATGAATAGGGTCAAGGATTGGATCAAGGAAATACATTCTATCTAAAACATGGAACTATACACGTTTCTTTTTAAGAGTTTTTATTTTATGAAAAAAAAATGGAAACTGAGTAAAAGTGTCTACTTTGTAATCTTTTGAGATGTAATAGTTGTGTCCTAATTACCTAAAACTCTAAACCTGAAAATATCCTCAATGTGAATTATTCATTTATTTCAAGATTAAGTAATTTTTTAAGGCCAGGTCCTTATACTAATAATTATGCTACTGGCTTCAACAAATGGAGAAACCTATATTCTATTATGTAAAATGTAAAGTGTTCCTATTACCACTTTTTTATATTAATTATAACAAGATCTCTTCTAAAAATACCATCACCCATATACCGTTGATTGTGACACGTTTTTGGGAGATCAATTATATAAACATATTATAAGTCATTATTATAAAATTCAACACATTCACCAACAATATATCACTCTTCAATAAAACCTCATCGATGAATTCAATTCCTGACATACCCTTTCAAAATCTTCATATATATTACAATGGGGTGTATCTATATGTATCTAATAGAACCAAAAAGTGGGATCTCTCGGAAAAAGTGAACTATGTTGTGGACCATTATATTGAACAATGAATGTGGGAAGAACATCATCAATTAACATAATATTAATGAAATCTTATTATTCATCATTAAAAACATCATTGGGTCTAAAACATCAATACATATGGATTTAAAAGGGAATAAAATCTAATAAATATCTGTTGTACATTTTTTTTAGATTACAAAGGAAATATACACGGATCAAATCATTAATAAAAACAAAATATTCCAATTTTTTTAGACCATAAAACATAAAATTACTCATTAAAATGAAATTTTTGATATTTTATGAACACCCAAATTAAACATTTACACTAGTAAAGAAGTTTTAAAATTGAGATTTTAATTTTCTTATTAGAGTGTAATCTACTGGTGGAAGAAAAATATATATTTTACCCATCACCGATGTCAAATCTTCCATTATCTACATGTCAATCATGTCCAACCTGTCGGACATGGTGTCTTAGGACCAACAGTTTTTACATTGATTACATTTATATTCAATGATTTCAATATTAATAAAATATCCTATTAAAAAACATTCATTGTTAATTTTGACTTAAATTTAATAATTTCATAGAGTATATATCATATTGATATGGTCATAGTGGTTCCCACCTCTGATGAGATCCCTAAAATTCCATGAAAATATTCTGAAATATACTTCTATGGTTGCATAACATTCTTTTATTGGACACATAGTATGTGAAAATCAGGTGAAAGTACTTTTTTGTTGATGAAGATTCTTCTTATGAATTTCTTATTTGGTAATATCTATGAAGATAGATTATGAGAACAGACCTTCTAGTTGGGATTCTGCATGTTTTTTAATCATTGGATATTTAAATATATGAGTATGTGTAATGGTCCTTATAATTTAATAATATCATTGATTCATGTCATGACTCAATCACTTAGATTTACTAATAAAAAAACGTGATTCCATATATTAAAAGGAAGTACAGCGTGTTCGATGCGTCACAAATGACATGTTATTAATGTTTATATCAAGGAAGGATTTTTCCCCTCCATCTTTATGAAAGATTTTATCTTATTTATTTTTATTGGACTGCAATTGAATGTATCATTCACATAGGTTGATGACACGAATGTGCAAACTTCTTGATGGGATATTAAGACATATAGAATATATTACATAGTGAGCATTCATATGTGGTTATTGACATTGTGGCTTTAAGTTCGCTCTCCTAGTTCCATTTAATCATTGCTAGATAGTAATCTTTGACATTAGTAAATATTTCCTAATTCCAACAAGAAATAATCCTAGAGGGTCATACACTATGTGCTTATTGATATCTATTAAATTATATTTGATTTATATTATTGGAATATATATTATTCTCAAGACAAAGGAATAATTTTATTCATGTTTTATTCATCCCAAATATTCACAAGGTAATAAATAATTTTTTATTTACTACTAAATAATTCATTTGATTACATAAAAATATAATAAATATTTATTAACTAGATTGTGAATAAAATATGTATTATATTTATTGAATAATTTATTAAAACTTTACTCTCTAGATTATGAATAAAGTATTTATTTTATTTATAGAGTATTTTAATAAATATTTATTTAGTTTATTGTGAATAAAATATTTATTTGTCAATAAAAAATATTTATTTTGGTATAAAATAAACAATGAGACGTTTGAATAGGCCAAGACCGTGTCTTGTGATATATATTAATTTTCAAGCTCTGAAAATAATATTTCTTATTATGCAAGATAGTACACACATAATAAAAAAATATTATTATTATTATTCTGTAAATTCTTTTAATAATGATTATGGTATTATATCGTGGCTATTTTAAAATTAAATAAAACTATTACCTAAAACCTATCTTTATAAATTGATAGTTGTGTCTATTATGCATGGTTAATTGAGATTTGGGAATAGAGGGTCATTATGCACAATGTAATTCAATATATATATATATATATATATCTTGGGAATTTCTTCTTTATTCCTCTCAATAATGAGAATAAGTCCATCAAGACTAATGCATCTTAGGATGATCAAGGTGAACAACGCAAGAAAATTGATACATTTTGATATCTCTAGAAAATTAGTTGACGTTGTCAGGAGATTAAAGAAGCATATGTGGATTAGTTCTAGAGGGATTCTACACATGAATTCTTATTGTGTGAGAAAGGTAATTTGAAATGGTTTTGGATGATTAAAAACATTATCAAATAAAGTTCCCGTATATGTGGTAATTATTTCTTCATATCTAAGTAAATTAATTTTAAATTTCATGTAGAAGATCTTCTATTGAGGTTTTTGAAAACACTAAAATAAAAGGAATTTCAATATAAAAGTAGTAAATGGTGCTTCCACTATTTCTAAAACTATCAAATGGTGTCAAAGTTGACACATTTCAAATTTATAATTATTTACATGATTATTGATCTTTATGTGCAATAGTGTTTAGATTTAAATTTTAATAATTATTTGTTCTTCAATATTATTATTTAAATTATCATGCACTCTACATTTTAATTTCATTATCAAAGATTCATAATTTCATAATTCCACGAATAGATGATGAACAATTGAAGATGACATTAGATAATGTTGAAAAATATTTCTGGATAACATTTTTATACTCTTTATAAAAAACATTTAAAATTCCTAGGTTAAATTTTTTAAAAAAATACCGCTTCAAGGCGGCATCTGTGATGCCACCATTTCCCTAAAACAATAATTTTTTTCTATTTTAATTATGTTTTTATATATTTACAATTTTAATGTATTATTGTAATGTTTGTATGGTTTTATATATATATATATAACTTAATGTTACAACTTAATTAATCTTTTATTCAAGTTTGTGACTTTACTAGCCTATATAATATAAACTATAAGACGGATATGAATTAAATTTTAAAAATTGATTAAACATATAATAAGTAGTCCAAAATAAATTATACTCTTAAAAAATATTGGTGAAAATTTATTTATATGATTTCCAATCCACCATCAATGAAACTTAAAAATGATTCAAGTATGTCAAATTGTTGGCCTATGTAATATAAACTATAATATAGATATTAATGATATTTTAAACATTGCTTAAATATATAAAAATTAGTCCAAAATAAAAATAAATTCTTAAAGAAATTTGGTTAAAAATTATTTATAAGCTTACTAATCCGCAAAAATGAAACATAAAAATGATTCAAGTACGTGACTTTGCTGGCCTATATAATATAAACTACCATACCGATATGAATTAAATTTTAAAAATTGATTAAACATATAAATAATAGTAAAAATTAAAAAAATTATTAAAAAACCTTGCTGAAAAATTATTTATAAACTTTCTAATCCACCTACTTGAAACTTAAAAATGTTTCAAGTACGTGACATTGATGGCCTATATAATATAATCTATAAGACCGATATGAATAAAATGTTTAAATATTCTTAATAATATAACTAATAGTCCAAAATAAAAAAAATCTAAAAAATGTTGGTTAAAATTTATTTATAAGCTTTCTAATCCACCTACTGGAAACTTAAAAATTTTCATGTATGTGACTTTGATGTCCTATATAATATAAACTATAAGACCGATAAGAATGAAATTTTAATAATTGCTTAAACATATGACTAGTAGTCTAAAATAAAAATAATTTCTTAAAAAATCATGGTAAAAATTTATTTATAAGCATTCTAATCTACCACCTTGAAACATTAAATTTCTTCAAGTACGTCACTTTTATGGCCTATAAAATATAAACTATTAGACTAATATGAATGAAATTTTAAAAATTGATTAAACATATAACTAGTAGTCCAAAATAAAAATAATTTCTTAAAAAAATATGGTGAAAAATTATTTATAATCTATCTAATCCACCTACTTGAAACCTAAAAATGTTTCAAGTATGTTAATTTATTGGAATATATAATATAAACTATAACACTGATATCAATGAAATTTTAAAAATTGTTTAACCAAATAACTAGTAGTTGAATTTTTAATTTTTATTTATATGGATCGTATAGTTTATTTTTTATATGGTTTAAAAATCATGTAGGTGTCATAGGATCCTCCTTGACATTCATTGTTTTTTATCTCACTTATGAGTTACATTTATTACATTACTTTCATTATAATTTATTTTTTTTATTTATTAAACTCCTTATTTTCAAATACTTTTTAGATTATTATGTTGTATTTTAAATTTTATTTACATTGTTTTTATAATGTCGCTTTTTTAATCATTCAAAGTTATTTACATGAAATTTACTATTTATTTCTATGTTTCATGTAGTCGACTTTGATATATGTCAAATTTAAATTGTCCCTAAAATATAAATGAAAACTGAAATACTAGATAAAAATATAAGAATATATAATATTAATAATAGTATTTTTATTTCAGTATAAATACAACATGTAAACAAAAATGTACAATCAATGTCTATGTCTATGGCGAGGAGATTTCGTCCCACATGGTAGTCTGTGAATAGAACGTCTATGTCGAGTGTGCAGTGGAGTCTAATAACATAGATAAGGATGATCCTCAGGCACTTGAACATCAACAGTCACATCCTTCATCTATGTGTCAGTACGAGGAGTTTTCAACTGCATCTCATACTTCCCTCTGGATCCTTCTCCCACTAGGGTTGCAGAAGGACCTACCTTCATCGCAGGGGAGAACCAAGCCTGTGATGGAGATATACCCCATGATGGTGATAGATCTGGAATCCATGTATGTGATGGATCCCAAGGCTGTGAATGATCTGGAACCCAAGATGGAGAGAACTATAGATATTCTATCAGGAAAGATGGATCCCATGCCACCTAATGCACATCCTGAATTGGCTGATCCTGGACTACTAGAGGGCCGACCTATTCCTGTGGAATAGATGAGGCCTCACATGCCTCACGATGCTGTCTACGTCTCCATAGTCGTGGCTCCTCAGCACCAATAGCAACTACAGGATGTTACTCTTGGGTAGGAAACTCCTCTCTCTGAGCCAAATGCATGAAGATGCTCTTGGAAAGTGCATGAAAATATGCCCTCACCTGCAGTGTTGTAGCTTGGATGATTGTTGGGGTAAAGACCCCCTCCTCCTCTTCATCACTCATGCGAACAAGCTTCTCTATGTGGATTCCCTGTAAATAGATTCAAATTGAGTTAGAAAATAGTTCAATAAACAAACTAATGGAAATTTATTGACTTACCATCCTCTGCATCTCTATGTCTGGTTGGGTAAGATATAGTATAGAATTCAGGCTATAACATGGATCATACTCAAACTACTCCAAAAGAGATAATCAATTCGTAGTAACACCCTAAATACGAAACTCTGCACATCAGTGCGAGCAGTCGATAAAGTTGGCATGTACTTAGGACCAGTCATCATCTTTCCTCCTTGTCAGCTTCATCCCATGAAGTCGGTCTATCTGTCTCGATGGTAATGGAATTGGCTAAGTAAAGAAAAACTAGCACATGACTCTATTTGGATGCTACCACTTAATAATATGGAAGTGAATGAGGGGCACTACAGCCATAGCATCCTCAAGCCTAATAGTGTAGTATACTGGCAAGTGGTCCGTAATACTTCAGTATGGAATCCATAAAATCTATAATGACAAGTGTTTTTGACAAAAAATCACCTAACTAATAACCAAAATTGATGATATTTTTAAATATGTTAGAAATTGATTGATTGTATATACATAACTAATTAGGTAAGAGATTGTCCAACTATAGACGATATACGCCCAAATGTTGTCTTTGAACCACATAAAAATTATGTTGCTAACACCACCTATAAAATACATCCACGATAGTGAAAAATAATAAGAAGGTATAGTTAATAACTCATAGTAGAATCAGAAACCAATAGAAATGACTTATCATCCCAACGTCCATGTGGCGCATCATGCAGCACCTCCATCTCGACCGGCGGACCAACAAGGTCAGGGTGGAATGTTGGGATGCTCTCTCGTGCCCACATCTGAATAAGGAGGACCCATCCCCTGAGACCTGTGTGGTCCCTATGGGATAGCCTACATAATGCTCTGTACATGTATACCATGTAGGAGGATCTACAACTATACTTCCTAGCCTGATCAAAGTCCTCTAGTAGGGGTAGATACATCATGTGCACTTGCATCCCCGAGTGATCAGAACACATGTCCCCACCAATGAGTCGTAATATATATGCATGGGTGTATTGCATGATAGGCTGCTCATCATCACAATCCTGTAAATGTGGAATCTGCAACTCCAAACAAGGAATAGATATGGATTCTTTATCTGTAGCCTACGATTGGACAAAATATCAACACCTAACAAGCGTTGAGAAAGGTCTGGCCAAGCTACACGACTGTGTCCAATAATGGGTCTCCCTGGATAGGAAGACCAAGAAGCGCTACCACATCCTTGAGGGTGATGGTTAACTCTCCCTCATGCAGGTGGAATGGGTGGGTCTCTGGTCTCCACCTCTCAACGAGGGAAGAAAGTAGGTAATGATTTACAAATGTGAAATCAGATATGGTAAGGCTATAGAATCCAGCACGGTGCAAGTATGGTCTAATGGCCTATGGAGGCTTCCTATGATGAAAATGGTGTGCTCAATGCATCTTGATCAATTAATATAGACAACCCTCTAACGCATCCTGTGAAATATGGGTAGGATACTAAGTGATTAGTATGGTATCATCCATTTTCATTTAAACAAATGTGTTGAGTCAATAAGGTTTTTCCTTCTAACTTTTCCATTCCTTCTTGTTTTGAAAATCACAAACACCTTATACTTAAGAAAATATATATTTTACTTCTATAAGGAAAATTTCATTCCTTAAGTAAATTTATCCTTACATATATTTCCTTATTCATATCATAAATTTGTCTAAGTATAAAATTCAGATTGAAGTCCAACACCTCGGAATCATATAATACTTAGATATAAGGTATTCTGTTTTCCATTCCAAATTCTGGGTATGAACTCTAATGAAGTTCCACTCCAAATTCTGGATACAAACTCTAATGAATTTCCACTATTAATTCTGATATGAACTTCTAGTAGTTTGACTCTGAACGTCTAAGTCGTTCGACTCTGAACATCTAGTAGTTCGACTCTGAACTTCTAAGTCGTTCAACTCCGAACTTCTGCCAGTTTGACTCTAAACATCTAAGAATTTTGACTCCGAACTTCTAGTAGTTCAAATATGAACTTCTAAGTAGTTCGACTCTGAAATTATACCAATTCGACTCCGATCTTCTAAGTAGTTCAACCCCGAACTTCTATGAGTCCGACTCCGAATTCTAGTGAAGAATTATGATTACGAATTCTCATTACGAATTCCTTAGGGAAACTGACTCTGAACATTTATTTTCTTACATTCCAAACATCAGTTTTACTTATTCTTACACATATTTCATTAAAAAACCATGTCGTGCTTTCAGTTATTGACTAATCGTTGTTTGAGTGACACATGTACAGGTCCCTCTGAATTTTAAGTAAAAATATGACTGTTGGAGGAGGGAGCCGACCGTTGGAGCTTCACCTAAAAATAAAGGCTCATTTGAAAAGAAGCAACATGTTCGACACACAACATTGTGAACTTTGACGTTGGTGCTTACATGCTGTTGAAGTAATTTCTAGAGAGAGAGGTTATTATCATCTCTCAGGCTTCGTGTAGAAAGTTTGAATAGCTTGTTCAAACTTTACCTTGTGCAGACTTTCTTCGTATGACACAGATTGTTGTTGATTACAATTGAGGGCTTCCAGGGATAGGAAGACAGAGGTTCCAACACCTTAAATTTGAGGGCTTCCTTGCTGAGAAAGAAAGAGGTGTCGACTACCTGATAGTTGAGGGCTTGCGGGGATAGCATGACAGACTACAATTATTATATCGAGGGCTTACCCTGGTGTGGGTAATATAGACATTCTTGAAAATATAAATCAAGGAAATTCATATCCAGGGTTGTTGGATACCCTTCTCTTTGGGTTAAAAGAGTAATTGTTCATTACTAGTAGTTTTACAACATTGTTTTTTCCGCTGCATTTTGTATTACTAAGGAAAGTATAAATTTTGTATACTTCCATACTTGTACTCTGATTTAATTAAATTCTATATACTTTAAGGTAGAATATTACTTTTGTTATGTTTCATTTCCAGAATCATTTTTCCATAATCAAGTTAGTCTTTAGAACATAGAGGTGTTGTGAATTTTTTTTATACAAAATTTCCTAAGGGATTTTTAAGAAAAATTACAATTCACCCCCCTCTGGTATCTGAGAATCAAATTCTTAATTCGATCCTACATTTGTTATAGTATAATATGTAATGATCAGAGTTAAACCATCCTAAAAATTGGTATTAGAGGTTGGTTTAATCTGAATTAGTCTCACGATTATATTCAGAAGGGATTTCTCGGATTCACATTTTCCAGATCCATATTCTTCGGATTCATATTTCTGGATTCATATTTTTCATAATCATAGTTAGGATATAATTTTTTCATAGAGATATAATTTTTCTTGCTTAGAATATTTTCTCTTGTTTACAAACTCGTACTACTAACAAGTTTGTGTGAAAGATTTTCTTAAGGATGGCAGAAATCAATGTTGGTTCTATTGACAACTTAAATCCTACAAGACCACCAATTTTTGATGGTAATGACTAAGAATATTGGAGAGACCATATGAAGACTTTTTTTATCATTACTGGGGTAGATTACTTTTTTATGCTTACTAGTGACTATTAAATTCTTGATAAGGAAGTTAGAACTTTTACCAACCAGGAGAAGCAAGAATACCAAATCAAATATAAGGTACGCAATACTTTACATTGTTCAATGACTAGAAACATATATATCTAAATTTATTCTTGTGAAATAGCTTACTGTATTTGGAAGAAACTTGAGGTTACACATTTTGGTACATCTAAGGTGATTGAGACTAGAAGATCAATGCTCAGAACTGAGTATCATGGTTTTAATTTTCCTTATGGAGAACCAATTTGTAAGGTGAAACAGAGATTCATGAATATCATGAATAGCTTACAATCTATGGGAGAGAAAGGTATATATGATGAAGTCCTTGTCGACAAGATCATTGATATTATGCCTAATGAGTGGGAATCAAAGGGAACTGCTATAGATGAAAATAGGAATGTTACTCAGATTTCTCTTGATGAACTGTTTGTAACACTTTTTCAACATGAGACTTGAATGAAGAGAGATGCTGACAATATAAAGAAGAAGAATGGGAATGGTAGTGTTGCTTTTACTACAACATCAAATTACATGAAAGCTATGACTCCTGAGAGAGTTACTAGATCTAAATCTAATAAAATTATTATCCAATATGAATCTAGTGAAAGTGAAGTCTCAAAAAATGAGTTTGCTAAACTTTCTCGAAGTATGAATAAGATAGCTGGATAGAGAAATTTCCAATCCAAATATAAGAAGAAGGAAAGGAAGGATATGAAAGATTCAGAAGTCATATGCTATGAATGTAAGAGAGATGGACACATAAGATCAGATTTTCCTTTGCTTAAAAATAAAGAAATAGAAGAGAGGAATTCTAAAAGGAACAGGAAGAAGTTTTACAATGTTAAAGCTAAGAAAGTTCTGATAGCCAATGACACCTGGAGTTCTAGTGGTGGTGACTCTTCAGAAAAATAATTAGATTATGAATCTTTGGGATAGAATAATTTTGGTCTTTTAGCAAGGCTACCCATTGATAATAATTGCTTTATGGCTAAGGTACACAAAGCTGAATCTATGAACAACGTTTCTCTAAATTGTAATGATAGTAAATATTATAACTCTTCCGATGAAGAATCTTCTTCTGATAAAGAAAATACTTTACCTACCTATGAATGAAGTTTCTAGGTTTGTTGAACTGCTTGATATTGAGAAGTCAAAACCTATGAAAAATATTGATAAGGAAATTTCTAGAAATGGTAATCTTATTGAGGAAATATCAGATCTTTCCAAAGATCATGGTATGAAAATTGCATATTTTGAATGTATTTCAAAAAATCTTGAGTAATTAAGTTCTGAGAAGAATAAACTTACTAAATATCTGAAAAATTAATTTCTAAGAAAAATGTTTTGGAGCATAGCTCTTGTTCAAATGTTTTTTAAGATAAGAACTTATTTATTAATCTCAAATCCGAAATATTTTCCTTAAGTAAGTGTTTTTCAAACATTACCCTAGGTAAAGAAAATTTTGATAAAATGTATTCAAAAATTCAACCTCAAAGTAATACTTCTGTTTTTGGTTACACTAGTTCTAAACTAATTTTTAGTAATAACTACTTTGTTCCTCAAAGTGCCCCATCTTTCACAAAGTGTCAATGTGGTGGTCACTGGGAAAATAATTTCTCCTTAAACAAAACCCAATCATTATGATTTCATAAATCTTATTTTTCAAAAAATATGTGGTTACCCAAAATTTTGTTATCTAACATTTTCGGATCCAAGAAAGTCCGGATTCTGAAAATATAACTTTTTCTTATTTTCAGGAAAATAGGAAAAGTACCAACAACAATACATGGTATTTGGATAGTGTATGTTCCTAACATATGACTGGTAACAAAGACTATTTTGAAAAGATTATCAAAACGAAAGGAGGAAAAGTAACTTTCAGAGATAATGCTCAGGGTGAAATTATTGGAATAGGTAACATCATTCTTCTTGGAAAAACTTTGATTTTAAATGTTTTATTTATTAATGGTCTTAAGAAAAACCTCATCAGTATAATCCAATTATGTGATGAAGGCTATCTTCTAAATTTTAGGAATGATAAGGGCTTAGTACACAATTCCAAGGAAGAATTTATTCTTCCTACCAATAGGCAGGAGAATGTTTAAACACTAAACATAGAAGACCTTAGGAGCCAAGATTTACCTAATCTAATTGCAATGGAAGATCACTCTTTGTTATGGTATACAATGTTAGGACACTGTAACCTTATGAACTTATGAAAACTTTCTAAGAAAGTTTTAGTTAAGGATCTACTGGAGCTTAGATTTGATTCTTCAAAAGTTTGTGACCCTTGTCAATATGGAAAGCAACATAAATCAAGTTTTAAATCAATCGGTGATGTCTCAACTACTGAGTCATTATAGCTAGTGCATATGGATATTTTTGGTCCAACACAAACTTGAAGCATTGGGGGAAAGTATTATGTATTTTTCTTAGTTGATGATTAAACTATATTTACATGGGTCTATTTCCTTGCAAATAAATCTGAAGCCTTTTCTTATTTCAAAGGTTTTAGAGCCCAAGTCAAAAATGAGAAAAACCTTCCATTGAAAACTATTCATAGTGATCATGGAAGAGAATTTCAAAATTCTAATTTTGAAACTTTTTGTAGTAGAAAAGGTATTACTCACAACTTTTCAGCACCTAGAACACCTCAACAAAATGGGATTGTTGAAAGAAGAAATATAAATATTTAAGATATAACTAGAACCATTTTGAGTGAGTATTCTATAGCAAAACATTTTTGGGGTGAAGCTGTAAGTACTTCTTGTTATACTATAAATCAAGTTTTGATTAGATCTTTTCTTAATAAACCCCCTTATAAATTATGGAATGGTAGAAAACCTATACTTTCCTACTTTAAGGTTTTTGGATGCATGGTATTCATTCTGAATACTAAATATAATTTACAAAAATTCACACCAAAAATCTGATGAAGTTATTTTCTTAGGCTACTCCACAACATCTAAGACTTATAGAGCTTTTAACAAAAACACTTGTACTATTGAAGAAACAATACATATCAAATTTTATGAAACTAATCCTTTTGTTTTCAAACAATCTAAACCTACATCCTCCGATGTGTTTTCAAAAACTAATTATCAACCTATGATAGAAAATACATCTAATAAGGAAAATGTTCAAGAAGATACTTATGAAACATTTACCGCAAAATATTTTCTACCCTATGTTGATGAACAAGTTTTACAAAATCCAAATCAGTCATTTCTAAAGAATCATTCCAGTGATAGAATCATTGGTGATGTCAATCAACCTTAAGGACTAGAAGTTCCTTAAGAAATGAAATAGTACATCTAGAATTCCTTTCCCAATTGGAACCAAAAAGAACTGATGAAGCTTTAGGTGAAGATGATTGGATAAAATCCATGTAAGATAAACTAAATGAATTCTAAAGGAATAAAGTTTGGACCTTGGTTAAAAGACCTAAGGAAACTTCAGTGATTGGAGTAAAATGGGTCTTCAGTAATAAGTGTGATAAAAATGGAGTCATCGTTAGAAATAAAGTTAGATTAGTTGCTAAAGGCTATAATCAACAAGAATGAATAGACTATGAAGAAACCTATGCTCCAATAGCTAGACTTGAATCTATTCGTATTTTACTTGCCTTTTCTGCATTATTCAATTTAAAACTTTTTCAAATGGATGTGAAATGTTCTTTATTTAATGGTTATGTTCAAGAGGAAGTTTTTTTTCAACAACCTCCTGGAATTGAAGATACAAAACATCCTGATCATGTTTCTAGACTTACCAATGCTTTGTATGCTCTTAAACAAGCCCCTCGAGAATTGTATAATAGACATAGAGGAGTTTTGCTTCAAAATAACTATGTTAAGGGAAATGCATATCCAAACCTTTTTATAAATAAAGATAAGAAAAATGTTTTGATTGTTCAAATTTATGTTGATGACATTATATTAAGTTCAACTCAGCTATCTCTAACCAATTTCGTTGCGGATATAAGGAAATATGATTTTGAAATGAGTATGATGGGTGAGTTAACATTTTTCCTTGGTTTTCAAATCTCTCAAAAACAAGAAGGAATCTACATATCCCAACATAAGTTTATTAAAGATATTCTTATAAAGTATGGATATGACAACACTAAGAGTATAAGTACTCCCATCAGTACCTAAAACACACTTCATCTTGATGATGCTGGGAAACCAGTAGATCAAACATCTTTTAGATATATGATAGGAAGCCTACTTTACTTGATAGCTAGTCGACCAGGCTTAATGTTTTCAGTTTGATTATGTACAAGATATCAATCCAATCCTAAGGAATATCATTTAAAGGCAGTGAAAAGAATTTTTCACTACTTGAAGGGAACCATGGTTTTAGGACTATTTTATACTTCTGGAAATGATTTTGTTTTAAAAAGTTTTTTGGATGCTGACTTTTGTGGATGTAGAATGGATAGAAAGAGTATATTTGTAACTCTTCATTTCTTAAGAGATTCATTAGTTTCTTGGTCTTGCAAGAAGAAACTTTATATAGCACTATCCACTACTGAAGATGAATATGTAGCAACTTGAAGTTGTTATGCTCATGTTTTTGTGGATGCAACACACACTCACAGATTAAGGATTGAGTTTTACTAAGAATCAAATTCTGAGTGATAACATAGGTTCCATTTCCCTTAGTAAAAACTTGTAACATCACTCTCATGCAAAGCCCATAGATATTAGGCATCACTTTCTTAGGGATCACACACTTAAAGGAGATATCATTTTACAATTTATAGAAATTCAAGATCAACTTGCTGATATATTCACAAAATCTTTACCATCTGATAGATTTGAATACATTAAATAGAAGTTAGGAATGATAACCGTGAGGTAATATTCCTTCATTAACTTCTTGTTGATCCATTCTCCTTACAGTAATAAACTCCTTTTCATAGGGGGTACATTTTTTATTCAAGCTTTTCATATTTTTCATAATGATATTTTCATGATTTTTGTAATGATGTTTTTCATAGTTTTCATGGTTTAGTTTTTCAAAATAATTTCACAAGTGAAAATTTTTGTTATAAGAGTTTTTGTAATAGAAATTCTCGGAACCGAATATTTTCCTAATGAAATTCTCAGAACTGACCTTTTTGTAATGGATGTCTCAGAACTAAAGTTTTCGTACTAGATATTTTTGTAATGAAGTTTTCATACTAGAAATTTTAGTAATGAAATTTTCGGAACGGGAGATTTCTGTAATGATATGTTCGAAACTGAATTTTTCATAATGAAATTCTTCAGACCTTAAATTTTAATAATAAAATATTTGAAACTGAAACTTTTTTAATGGAAATTTTTTGTATTCATAATTTTTGTAATGAAAATTTTTCGTAGTGAGTTTTTCGTAGTCAAATTTTCTTCAAGAAGAATATTACCTATTACGAATAAACATTCTATCCAATCTGAAAGGTAATACTTCCTTATTTAAATATTTTGTAATCATTTTTAGTTACTGGTAGTTACTTTTTATTGTAAAATTTCTTGGATTCATTTCTTCTTAAATCCGAATGTTTTTATTAAAACCTCAAAAGATCGGATTCAAGTTTTCCTTGCGGGTATATTTTCAACCGTTAGATCTGATCAGACTGATTCACAACCGTTTGATGGGTTTTGGATGTTCAAAGGTCATCTCCATCGCCTATATAAAGGTGACCACTAATGTTATCCCACATTGATCTCAAAGCTCTCACGTGTCGAATCCCTGCCTCAGTTCTTAAAGCCCGTTCTGAATCCCTCAGACCTCCTTGATTCCAAATGTCTGGAGAAGCCACTTCTCAAGAAATGTCTACCACCAAGCCAATCTCAAAATTGAAAATATACAAAGAAAGATGGGTCCGTCTGAATTTTAACATGTACGATTCTATCATCTCTGAGAACATCAAGCTGAATGGTTAGGAAGATGTGTGTAAATCCAAGATAGGTGTTCAAGATGTGGTCTATCCATAGTTACTTGTTGAGTTCTATGAATCATCATGTTTCTTTGAGGAAGAAGGAAGAGAAAAGTTTTCTTTCAAGTCTTATGGAAAGACTTACAAGCTTACTTAAACTAGGGTGGCAAACATGGTGGGGCTGTCTTATGATGGAGAAGCTGAATATTGCTCACACAAACATCCTGATGTTCAAGGAATTTTTGTTAAGGTGAAGGCTTTGTAGTTTCTAGGGCTTGATGATGTAAAGACAACCATGATTTCTCACCTATATTCAAATAATCGGATCCTTCAGCTATGGATGCAAGGTTTCTTGGTTCCGAGAAAGGGTGACAAAGATACCCTGAAGAAGAGTGATATATATTTCATAAACTACTTGGTGAATCTAAGAGAAATCAATCTAATGAGGCATGTTCTTGTGACAATCAAGAACCTCAAGGAGGGAAATTTACGATCTCAAATCATCATGTACCATGCCTTACTATCAAAATTGATAGTTTGGTGTTTGGATTCTATCAAGATTGCATGAAAATCTAAGGCTTGTAATTGTAAGGTTATACTTGTAAGTGATGATACCTTGAAAAGGATGAATATGGCATATTCCAAGGAAATAGGAGAGTTTTATAATTTTCCAAAGGAAGTGGCTGAAGCCAATATAGAAGAGGATGAAGCTAATCCTAAAAATGTGGAGAAGGATGAACCAGTGAAGAAATTCAGTAAGAAGAGAAAGTTGAAAGAGGTTGTAGCTAAAGTCAAGAACACCAAAGAATAAGAAACCCAATCCGGACCTCCCAGGGTAAAGAAACAAAAAGAATATCTGGATGAGGTGGTGGCTAAGTGGAGAGAGCATAAGGAGAAGAGGAAGGAAGGGGATCCTCAGTTCGAATTGGACCCTGATGAGGCTAATTCCATAAAATAAAAAGTTGTTGATGAGTTAGAAAGGCAATAAAAAGTGAAGAAGTTGAGTAAGTAGATGTCAGAGGAATAGATTGTTCAATCTCTCTTGAGAGCCACAGAAATAGCCTCTAAAAATATTCATGTACTGGAAACCTCTCTTGTTGATCCATTACCGGAGACCTATGGAAAAAATTACTTCACTCCAAAAAAATCCAAATGGAAAGAAGTTGTTCAGGTAGTAGAGGAATGAGCTGTAGAAAGAGTAGAAGAAGAAGAGGAAGAAGAGGTAGTTGAAGAAGAAGAAGAAGTGGAAGAAGGAAGTGGTGATCTAGATGACTTTATCAAACAAGTGGAGGAGTATCAAGAGAAAGAAAACCCTTCAAAAAAAGCCCCACTCTGAACTTCTGAGGCCGAGTCCTCAATGTTTTTCACTCCGTAAAATGGATATGAGAAAGAAGGTAAGAAAGATGATGATTAGGAGGAAGAGAAAGAAAATGAGTTGTCTGAGGAAGTGACCTATGAGAATTATTTTCTTGAAGAAGGAACAGAGAAGGAGAAGTCAGATGAAGATAAGATTGTTCAAATCTCTGAATGTGAGGAAGAATCTCTTGATGAAGAACCAGTTCTGAAAGATGATAAGGGGAGGCAACTGCTTGTGGATACCCCAAAAAAATACATTATAAGGAAGAAATATGTTGGTGGTTCTTCTATAAGAAGGTTGGTGTAGATTGAAAAGAACAAAAAACCCCATGAAAGGTGTCTGATTTGGAATTGATAGCACTGGGTCATGATTTTTTTATTGAATCTCTGAAGAAATTGGCGGACACCATTCCGATCATTCCCACCATAGACTCCAAGTTCCAGATGTTTCAGCATATCCTAAATCAGAAGTCAGAATTGTTATCCATGGTGATGGATAAGTGTGTAATGATTGAGACTGGGTATAAAAATTTTCTCATCAATTATTATGTTCACAGAATGTCATGCAGCAAGATAAATCTGTGGTCTAAGAAAGTTGATGAAGATTTCTCAGAGCTTGATATCTTTTAGAATAATGTTAAAGAAGCTTTTAACACTGAGGATACTAAGATGAAGAATCTTAAGGATAAGCTGTCCCATGAGAAAAATTCTCGAAATCAACAAGTGAAAGATCTGAATGGGAAGCTTAATTCTATTGCATGAAGTTGGAAAAGTGAAAGAAATCTTTGGATGGAGATCGAAGAAAAGCTTTTGAAGTAGGAAGAAATTCTTAAGGCAAAGTCTGAGGCTCTGAAGGCCCAAGATGAAAGGATTAAATCATTAGAATGGAAAGCTAATGAGGATCATAAATATTTGAAGAAGTTATAGGCTCTATTGAAAAAGTTAATCCCGAAGGAGAAGGAAGACAAATAATCTCAATCCGATATTTTGTTGCATTTGTTTTTTCCCTTGTAAAAAATTATTCCATTTATAATAGAATTGTGGTTGCTTGTTTTTTTTGCATGACTTTACTAATATTTCAGGTACAATATTTCTTTTCGATTCCCTTAAATTCTTTTTGAAAATCACAAAGGGGGATAAAGAAAAAGAGCTCAAAAGAGAGAATAATAATTTCTAAGTAAAGAAGAACTATCCCTATGTAAGGGGGGATTATCTAGGGGGAGTTTCTCATTACGAAGTTTTTCATTCTCATAGTAATTAAAATCCCGTTCTTGATATCAAGAATACAATCCTTAGAGTTCCAAAGACTAAGGGGGAGTTAGTTGTATTCATCATCATCTATGAAAAAAGGGAGATAAGTTTTAATTTCAAAGTCTAAGGAAATTTTTCTATGTTATTATATTCTTTTTCAAAAGGTTTTTTGTTCTTTCCAAAAGGGGGGAGATTGTTGAGTCAATAAGGTTTTTCCTTATGTCTTTTCCATTCATTCTTGTTTTGAAAATCACAAACACCTTATACTTAAGCAATCTATATTTTACTTCTATAAGGAAAATTTCCTTCTTAAGGAAATATATCCTTACCTATATTTCCTTATTCATATCATAAATTTGTTTAAGTATAAAATTTGGATTGAATTAGAAAACCTCGGAATCATATAATACATAGAAATAAGGTATTCTGTTTTCCATTCCGAATTCCGGGTATGAACTCTAATGAAGTTCCACTTCGAATTCTAGATACGAACTCTAATGATGTTTCACTCTAAATTCTGATCCAAACATCTAGAAGTTAGACTCTGAAATTCTAAGTAGTTTGACTCCGAAAATCTTATAGTTCGACTCTGAACTTCAAAGTTGTTCGACTCCGAACATCTACCAGTTCGACTCCGAACTTCTAAGCAGTTCGACTCCGAACATCTAGTAGTTCTACTCTGAACTTCTAAGTAGTTCGACCCCGAACGTCTTCCAGTTCGACTCTGAACTTTTATGTAGTTCGACTCTGAACATCTATGAGTTTGACACTGAATTCTAGGGAAGAATTCTGATTACGAATTCTCATTATGAATTCCTTAGGGAAACTTATTCCGAATATCTTAAGTACTATAGACTCCAAATTCATTTTTTGAGTAGACTATGAACTTTCATACTTGTCTTACATTTTGAACTTTCATTTCTTACATTCCAAACATCAGTTTTACTTATGCTAACACTTGTTTCATTACAAAATGATGGCATTCTTTTAGTTATTGACTAACCATTTTTTGAGTGACACGTGTATAGGTCCCTCTTAAATTCAAGAAAAAATATGACCGTTGGAGGAGGGAGCTGACTTTTGGAGATTCACCTATAAATTGGAGCTCATTTGAAAAGAAGAAACAACTTCGAAACACAACTTTGACAACATTGACATTGGTGCTTACATGCTGTTGAATTGATTTCTAGAGAGAGAGGCTCTTATCAACTCTCAAGCATCATGCAGAATGTTCGAACAGCTTGTTCAAACTTTGCCTTGTGCAGACTTGCTTCGTGTAACTTATATTGTTGTTTATTACAATCTAGGGATTCTAGGGATAGGAATACAGAAGTTCCAACACCTTAAAGTTGAGGTCTTCCTTGCTTAGAAAGACAGAGGTGTCGACTACCTGATATTTTAGGGCTTGCGGTGATAGCAAGACTGACTCCGATCTTCATATTGAGGGCTTACCCTTGTGTGGGTAAGATAGACATTCGTGAAATTATAAATCAAGGGACTTATTATCCAAGGTTGTTATATACCCTTCTTTTTGGGTTAAAATAGCTATTGTTCATTACTAGTCGTTTTACTACTTTGTGTTTTCTGCTGCATTTGGTATTACTAAGGAAAGTATAACTTTCTTATACTTCCTTACTTGTACTTTGATTTAGTTAGATTCTATACGCTTTAAGGTAGAATCTTACTTTTGTTAAGTTTCATTTCAAGAATCATTTTTCTATAATAAAGTTAGTCTTTAGAACTTAGAGGTGTTTTGAATTTTGGTTTTACAAAATTTCCTTATGGGTTTTTAAAAAAAATTATAATTCACCCCCCCTCTTGTATCTGAGAATCTAATTCTTAATTCGATCCTATGTTTGGTATAGTAGATTATATCATACTTAGATTTATAACATCATAACAAAATGAAATGAGTTGTAAGTGTAAAATGTAAATATAATGTTATGGTTAGCATAATGTTCTGAATTTTAGAATGGAAGACATGACTCATTTATTCACATTGTTCGATGAAGTTATCTTTACAAAATGAAATATAATTCTCTGTTTCATTTGGTTCTGAATGGAATAAATGTAACAATAGTAATGAAGAGAAAAAAATAGAATGAGAAAATTATGTTGTGAAAGAAATTTACTAATGAAAATATATTTGTAGAATTTTATTAATTGATACGTTCTTTAAGGGAATATATCTAGGTTTTGGGTTTTTTGGTAAGGTTTTAGGGGTTATGTTTATGATTTTTGGGTTGGGGTTTAGGTTTGAGGGTTTAGGGTTTATAATTTTGATATTAAGGTTTAGGAAAACAATTTATGGGTTATGTGTTATGCTTTTGGGTTTTGGGGTTTAAGAAAACCGAGAAAAAAAAGAAGAGATAATAAAATTTACTTTACAAATGGGTTAAGTTTTCTTAATTTGAATTTATGAATAAAATTATATTATCTAATATTTTATTTAAGGAATAATGAGAAAGTGATTTCTTGAATGAAAGAATGTTTTTATGAAATAATTTCTATTATCTAAAATATTGGGTCTTGAATTTGGTTTGACATATTTTTGAGGAGCTTTATGATTAACTAATTATAGATTGGATTAAGATAAACCATGTCAATTAATAATGATGTTTTTGGAATATATCTTTTTATATATATTTAATAACTTATGGTAATCATTATGATACTATTGTTTTGTTATACAATATTTTATTAAAATATCACACATGATTTAACCAAAAACCATGGAAAAAGGGAAGATGTTTTGGGTTTGGGTTTAGGTTTGAGGGTTTAAGGTTTAGAATTTTGATATTATGTTTTAATGAACATGTTTCTGGGTTAAGTGTGATGATTTAGGTTTTTGGGTTTAGAAAACTAAGAAGAAAAAATATGAGGTAACAACATTTACTTTACAATATGAGTATGTCACAATGAAGACAATACATCATTCTGGATGAGATCGTGGACATGACCCAACGACGTTAGGGAATCTTTTCCAGTTATGACATTATTTATGACATATCATTCATCAAAAACTCTGCCCTTTTTCTTGAGGCAAGTCCATCTCATTACACATCCTACTGGCCTTCGGTCTCCCCTGAGGACGTAACTGATTCATGTCAGGTATCACTATCAGTTAGCCTTCAGGAATTGGGAATTAACAATACTCCCCAATAGGTTTTCATGGTGTAACATAATAGTTAGCAATGGTATCCATCTGGTACACTGGATCAACATATTTTTCCCATGATATGTTCATAGAGGCACATGCTATGATGGCGTGTGTTCATGGAAACCAGAAGGCCTGAAAGTTTCCACATTGAAATTAACTTGTTTCCAGTAACACCACCATTTTGTCACCGATGTGATTTTTGATGGGTTTTTAATGCTCTTGAACTTCAAATCATGATTCTTCTCATCGAAAAAGGAAGATGTGATAACCAGTAGCTTCTTCAATATTCTTTTCAATCTCTAGTTGAATGTGTCATCCGTATCTTAGCCCATGTGGTATTCTGTCTCATGCTAGTTTTTGTCTATCAAAAACGTACTTCACGCATCGATATAATGTATCATAAACTAGGGAGGTTATAAGTAGCTTGTGAATCCCTTTGAAGACACCCTTGATTCAGTCTACAATGTTTGTCGTCATGTGTATGTACCTCTTCCCCACATCATATGCCAATGTACATTTCCCTTTTGGAATCTACATCACATAATCATAAACTTCTTGATTAGCCTGGCATATTTTTTAAAAACATTCTTCAATCCTTTATTGTTCCAACTCTTGTACTACACAGAATAGATGATATTTCACATAAATTGATTTTATCTTTATGTTTAAATAGTAAAAAATAACTAATAAAATGCTTAGCAAGCCTCGTGATTCCCTTCTTCATTGGTTCATTGTGGAATTTTTTATGAACATTGATATAAATATTTCTAATGAATAACTGATGATGTGTATTTGGGTATCTCCATGTATTAGGATCCACATTGATTGCCTCATGAATTGTCCGATGGTGATCATATATCAAAAAAACCCCAAATGTTGGTGAAGTGGTTACTAATACATGCCAAAAACTAACTCAATGATTCATGGTTTTATTTCTCTATAATGTAAAAGGAAAGAGGATGGGGTGAAAATTTTCTATCTTGGGTTTCCACAATCTACAATACGCCCTTGTATTTTCTGTACAGAAATGTTCCATCAATCTGAATAAACTATTTGTTAAAACGAAATGTGGAGATACAAGGAAGGAATGCCTAGAACAACCGATGAAATTGAACATGAGATGGATCAAGTAGGTTATCATGAGACACATGTTCGTTTGTATCTATATGGAAGAAAACTTGGTTATGATGCCTCATTCTGGATATCAATTGTGAAAACACTCGATATGTGTCATCCCAATCACCACAGACTTTCACAGTTTCCTTCTATTTTTCCATCCATGCCTTATTACAGGAAATATTATAACCGAATGTCTATGGAATCCTATCTTTCATAAGGGATATTGGAACATCATGACATGTACTAATCATCTCAACAAAAATAGATGACACAAATTCTCCATCCAATGAGGTATGATCTTGTGTGAGGCTTGGTTGAACGCAAGTATGAGCCACCTCAATCCTTGAGATTCTCCGACCTCAAAATGTAATGTCTGGAATCACCCTCAAGAGAAATCTACAATCATCCCCATACGACTCACACCATAGGAGATATTTACTACGACATGATTCTTGAACTATATAGTTGTAGTGCCTCTCAATATGAAATCTCTTTATCATTATTTTTAATGCATCTTTACTTGGAAAATTCCTTCCAATATATAAGGTTTGGTCCAGCTCACTAAACCTATCTGGTACAACTCTGGGGAACTCAGTTGCTAGTGTGAGAACAATATTGTCAAATTTAGGAACATGTGTCATTAATTTTGACCAAGATGAAATGAGTGGTGGATTATTTTTTGTAGGTCGAGGTTGATGTACAACTAATGCATTTTTCAAAACCTCCTTCCTAACATCAGTTGATCCCGCCTCATCAATACTGTTGTCACCATCTGATCTGTCATTATAAAACTCCTCATCGAAAGTCGCATTGACATGTATATCTGGGAGATCATCTAGGATGTCCTCTTCTGCTGCTCATTTGGAATAGGATCAATTTCATGGGGTGGACTGTCTTCAACCACTATTATAGTTCTACATATTCGTACAACGAGACGTTGTTGTTGTACAGTAGCAACATCAATGTATAACTCCATGATGGAACCATCTGACCATTGAGAAAATAAATTAATTACTTGGACCCACTGTGCATCAGCAAACAATGGCTAGGCTAGATGCCAGAGTTTTTTCAGGAATTGCAAATGTCGATAACTCATAGACTTGATCTCTTGATTGTTTCCCAGATTTAAAGAACCACAACTTCTCTCTTAGACGTCAATTATGGTTACACAATCAGCTGTACTAACCACTTTTATTGGTTGTGTACTATAAGAATTTCCTTTCTCTATTTGAATAACCTTCCCATAGCCATACACACAGGCAAACATGATTCATTACGTCAAAAATGTTCCTTTCATCAGAATTATATAAGTGTAACAACTATTTATAATTAATTATAATTATCTAATCATATGTATTTTTTTTAATCCTAAGTTATCATTAATTAATCTATAAATAATCATTACTAATGGTAAGTATTATTTTAAAACTATATATAACTAACTAAACTACTTAATACATAAAATATTTAATTACTAATAATAACTTTTTTAACTAACCACTCATTCTTTAATCACTAGTTAATCAATATTATATTATTATTTAATTACTTATTCTTTAATCCTTAATCATATTATATTCATTAGTTATTTATAATTAACTAATCATATGTATTCATTTTTAATCCTAAGTTATCATTAATTAGTCTATAACTAGTCATTACTAATTATAAGTATTATTTTTAAACTATATATAACTAATTAAAATTCTTCAATAGATTTAATTGCTAATAAAAACATTCAGTCATTAATGCTTTTGTCCTTATTTCATTTAATAACATCACAATTATAATTTTATCCTTGATAAATATACTAATTTATTTTAGTTTTTCTTAGATATTTTAGTAGTTTATAAAGAAAATATTACTCATCTTAAGCATATCCCCCAGGAGTGTCAAATTAGGAGTGCAATAAGGCCCATTGTCCTGCAACAGTTCTCATTCTAGTCTAGCTCAAAGCAGTTTTTTTAGGTTTTACCCCTAGGTACATCTTTTTCATATCCACATCCACTTGTTTGTATCCAGACAAGGATTTTATTGCTTAGATAACCACATAATCTTTATGCTACCAGAATTTCACAATACATAATCTTAAATTAATCCTAAGTAAATCTATACTTAATCTATACTACTCACAATAATTATTTCAAACTATATATAACTAATTACAAAACCTCATAAAAAACTATTACAAACTACCTAATATACTTAAAAATGAAATATTTAAAACAAAAAATAATTCTATTAAACAAATAAAAAACATTAAATTAAATAAATAAAAATACCTCTAAATGATGATTCGCAAAAACCCACATAGAAAATGTGTTTTTTAGAGAGAGACAGAGAGAATTTATTAGAGATGAAGGCATGAATTGAGTGAGGAGAAGGGGGGTGTCTGCACTTTTATAGGGATTTGAGGCCAAGTTGGCATCAGCGTTGCTGCCTTTAGCCTCTCGGTAAGGCCAAAGGCAGCATCGGCAGTGCTGCCTTTGGCCTATCCTAGAGGCGAAAGGCGGTATCCCCCCCCACCACCTTTACCATTTCATCGATCCTGGACAATGGTGTCATAAGGGGGAAAGGGCGGCATCAGCGAGGCTGCCTTTGTAGAGTATTTTTTTAAAAAAAAATTAACCTATGTCGTTTAAAAAAAATGAAAACGTATTAAAAAACTCACAGTACATGTCTTGTACCCAAGTTCATTACATATGTACATGTCATGGGACCCAAACTTTGAAAAGAAATAATTACACATAGTGAATTTATTGCATAGTATGTGCTATCCAGGCTAGCCTATCACATGGCTTGATAGATTATATGGTGTGTAGATGGTGTACATGTTGTGTAGTCTACATAGTTTTGTGGTGAAATTCATGCAAGGTGTATGGTAAAACACACGTTCAAACCCATGTGAGACTGAAAGCCTGGATAAATAATGATATAAATGTCATGTATCTGGAATAAATGACATATATTTTATTGATTCCCACATCCGAAATTCATGCTGAGTTTTTCTAGGGTTGTGAAAACACACCGAATGTGGAACACACAACCTTTAGTTGGTTTGTACATATCGTGTAGTCCAGTCAAAGAACATGCTAATGATGATAAATGTACCATGGATACGCAACATCCAAGGTACATTTCCTATAGCTATATTGTACACAACATGTGTTTTCCCAATAAATAACAGAATAAATTTACATTAAATTGAAAAATGATATTATTTAAACTATATTTTTTATTGGAATATACAGTGTGTTAGAAAATTTAATAATGGTTTTAAATAATTTTAAATACTCAATTAATTTATTGTAATAAATATATGATTATTGGTTCTTCGGTTTATTTAGAATGAATGATATTAATGATGGGAATCTTCAAATGAATTTGGATGGTCATTAATATGAAAAAACAATTCCTTCTTTCATTCATGTGATATTCTATTAATAATAAATAATGAATAAGATATGAATGTTAACTACTTTTACATTATAGTATTAATTAAACATATTCAACCATTTATGGTCCTTACTAATACCTATATATGTGATAGAATTATTTAATATAAGTTATTTCATGGGTTTGTAAATATTTTTTATTCAATTAAATATGACGGTCAGTGTGTCATCCCTCCATCCATTATTATATAGAAACCATGTGTCTATGGTTATTTTTGAAATTCCCCTTAGCCAATAATTTGGTTGCCCTAACCTATATGTGAGTTATAAATACATGTAATTAATGGAGTATCTCAAAGAACATGGAGACAGATCAAGATGGAGTCAAAATGATTGCATCCCAGGTGACACATAGGTGGAAAGGTGGAATATTGTAACTCACGTAAAGACTATCACAACGAGTTATTCCATCGGTCATAGGTTGATTAATTATCTTTTTAATAAATTAGCCACTAAATGAGAATCTTATTATGTCAATTATTTATTCATTTATTTCTATATATGAGTTATTTATTTTTTACATGAAAGACCATGATCACATAAATAATTGAATTAATGTGAAAATACGTAATTTAAATTAATAGATCATAAGTAATTATTTTATCCAAAATGGTTAATTAATTAAGTAAAATCCACTTTATATTTAGTTACATATGTAAAGTAAAAAAAAAGATAAAATTTATGTATAATAAATTAAAATTCGTCAAATGTATATGATTCCATACATGGCCTTCCATTACTTGATTATGAATGAAACCCTTGGAACTAATCATTTGACAAAACCTATTTTGGAAACATAATTTTAACATGGGGCTATTATGAGGCTTATTGGTTGACATAACCATCTTATTTAAAGAGAATTATCCCTTTCAATACATGATTTAATTGGCAGGAACGTGTTGAGAAAATCCAAGTCAATATTTTTGGATCAGTGAGTCCACTCAATAGATCAAGGAGATACAAGCATGTAGTTGATGAAGGCCTTTCTACCTAAATTCCTTGAAGTAGATTGACCAACCCTCGATGGTGTTATAAAAAATGGAATATGGATCATTTCCACTAGAATGTCATAGAAAGTAAAAATTAGTAGTTTAATGGTATTTCTATAGAGAATTCATAAAATATTGGGAGATTTAAAGAAATTATTTAATTTATTATTTCTCAAATAAATTTTAATAAATAAAATTACTAATAATCTAATCTTTTATGATAGAAGAAAATGGAAAGTTCATTATCCACGCTATCCCAACAATATATTAGAGAAAGACCATCTCTTTATTAGTAGTAACATATATGAGTGGTTTAAATTCCTTTGAAGTGTGTTATGCCATGAATGGAAATCTTACGTCCTATAATCCTCACATATTTATCCACCTGATATGGAAGAATGTGATGAAGAGTTCATTTTTTATGAAAAAAAAATTGAGTGATGTTGACGATATTCAATGTTTTATGATATCATCTATGTCTAGTGAACTCGTAAAGTCTCGTGAAAATAAGGATTCTTATGGAATGCTCGAACATATCCATGGTATATATGAGGAGGGATCTATACAGAGGTGATTTGATATCTCCAATTCTTTTTTTTCATATAAATCATGGACAGGTTTTCCCAACTAGGCCTCATGTAATCTAGATCTTTGACTTTATTGATCATCTAGAGATTATATGGTTGGACTCCATAAATAACTGGGAACTACTCACATTCGTTCCTCACTCCCTCAATGCATCTCCAGCATTACTCTTAAATTTAATAAAAACAATATTGATAAGTCTCTACCTGGACTACTTTCTCTTCATTTCTAAGTAGATAATGGGATAAAGTGTGAAAATCCTTTTGTCCTTATAGTGAATAAATTTAAATTCCATGTGAAGAGATATAAACCCAAATATTATATGAAATTCCCTTCTAGGAAGATAATATTCAAGGAGAAAGAAACTAGGGAATGATGTTGTTTACTTCACATGTGGGATGAAGGGCCTGATGATAAATAATTTCACCCATCCAAATAAGTATGGGGAAGCTACATGTGAATTTTTTTCAAGTGATATTTTTCCATTTCTACAAATTTGGAATTTGATAAAGCTTATAGTGGTCACATATGTATTCTAATATAGGATCCCATTAGATTAAGAATAATTGATTGATGGGAGGTTGGCTTTCTTGTAGCTAGTGGAGCTAAACTTTTTTCCGTGGTTATTGGGGGATACCACCTAAAAACATCAATATAATTGATATTGGTTTGCAAGGATTGTTATTTTGTTCCATTAATTACCAAAAACATTATTCACAAACCAAGTAATGTAAATCTACAATGAAACTATATCCCATGACTCATACCACACCTAGAATTGGAATCATTTTCTAGGTTATGTAAAGGAAACTTGTTTCACTAAATTACACAATGTTGGATATTTTGATGATTTTGAACTAAAAACTTTGGTAAATGTCATGAATGTTTACAAGGTAAAACGAATAAACTACAATTTATTATAAAAAGTGAAAGGTTCTAAGGGAATCTATAATTATTTTATACCAACATGTGTGGACCATTTCTTGTTGATGCAAGGGGTGGGTACTCATATTTCATAACTTTTACTCATGGATTTAGTAGATTTGGATATGTATACTTGATGAGGTATAAGTAATTTTCCTATAATAGATTCAAGGAATAAAAACTTCTGTTGAGAACTAACGTCATTGGAATATTAAAAAACTATTATTAGAACGTGGTGGATAATATATTAATAAAAAATCATGGATTATTTATGAAATTTTGGGATTCTACCTCAAATAACTCTTCCTCATACACCCCTTTGGAATGGGGTACGTGAATGGAGAAAACACATGTTTATACACATGGTGAGATAGAAAATGAGTCGTGTGACTCCTATATTATCATTTTGATGATACACATTACAAAAAAACAATAATATTAAAACAAGTGCTAACTAAAGTGGTATATTTAATCCCATAAAATATATTGAATGGAATGAAACTAGTGTTTTCATACTTACATGTATGGGGTTGTGAAGCATTTTTTAAGGCGGCTTCAAGAAATAAACTTCCACCCCAAGGAATGAAGTGTACCTTTATAGGATACACCCAAGGAGAAAAGGGAAAATTACCTATATAACCACTTAAAAAATGTTAATAGTGGAGCAACACGTAGTATTCCTTGAGAGGGATAACTTATCTAAAAAATATGGTGGTGGTAAGATAAACTTCAATAAATTCAAGACCCCAACTATAGAAGAGTTGGCACATGAATTGATTATAAAAATCCTCATGGATTAATATGTTGTTACATAGAGAAAAGTGCAACATTGGATTACAAGATATGTTAGAAAACCAAAATAGTATGGTTTTTTAGTCATCAATGATGGTGATTCATTACTAGTTGATAATAATTGAGAGCCCAACTAGGTTAAAAAATCAAAGGGTGGGTGAATTAGGGTATAAAATATTTAAAAAAATACCCATTAATATTTTTTTTAATCATTAAACAAAACACTCTTCTCTATGTTTCCCATAGAAATGTATGAAAAAAAAAGTAATTTATGCATGAGACACAATAAGTTTACTTGGTTCACCCTCACTAGGCTATGTCCAAGAAGCACAGAATGTAAATGTGATGATTTACCAAATCCACTAAGGATAACTTATAATGTAATGTTTAGGCTAGGTGAAATATATTCTCCTGATCACAACCTTTACAATATTTTTAGTGGACACACTGCCAATCCTGTGTTACAACCAATATCAATGTGAAATCTCACTACTCTCTCAACTTAAGTGTGCTCACTACTCCTTCAGAATAATCCAATTTTGATCACCTAAATAAATATGTTTTACACCTCATTTTTTGAATCATTAATTTCCACTTTCATCAAATTTATGTATACCACTTTCCCAAAGATTCACTAGGCAATGCTTTCTAAACAGTTTCATGATGCTCTTTGCATTCATGAAGCTCACACAACCTTTTCAAAACATCCCAATTCATAACAAGAATATTCCACATTCATAAAACCTACAACATTCAAAAATATCATGTGTTTCAATAAGCTCATCCATCCTTCTTGAAGAAACTACTTTTCCCAAAGCACAAACAATTTTTTGAAGCTCACATAGCCATCATGAAGCTCAAAACATTCAATCAGATTTTTATAGCCCTCGTGAATTTCAATAATTTAATGCTGATTAAAAATTTTTGTTAGATTTAATATCCTTAATGGACATACATTATTCATGAAAATTTTCAAATGAATAGTCTTTATGAATTATCTTCTTGATATTAGAGCCTTAAGGTTTTTGTTATGGGTATTTGTCTTCAAATTAGGGGGTGTAGACCTATTTATAGGCATTTCCTCTCATTCCAGAATAATTCTTCCTCATCGTCACCTTTTCATGAAGATCTCCAAATTTTTCATGAAGATCCTTATTTCATGTAGCTCTATAGAAATCTTTCCATTCATGAATCTTCTCCCAGTCGTGGAGATTTACCATCTTTCTATCGCATGTTTGCGATGCTCCACACCTTCATGAAACCTAGACTTTACAACATAGACTACCTTATCCAGGATCCAATCCTTCATGAAACTCTAATATTCTCAAAATAAATTTATTTGAAAAAGAATTTATATTAATTCATAGAAATAAAACGTCTAAGATGATTCATCTGTCCTCTAAATTTTGGATCCCAAACAATTAGGCAAACATTAGGATTTTTTGCCTCCTTGTATATGTAATTTCATGTACCGGTTATAGAGAATCCATTATATTCTCTTGGATATTTTTCAATATACTACGTCAATAATCTCTATGTAAATACACAACAAACCTTGTAAGAGTTATTTTTCAACAATCACAGTCAACCCCAAAAAACATTTAATGATACCTTGCTCGATTTTAGTCCAAAAACATCCCCCTTTGGTTTTGTTGAAAGCTCTTCACATTTTGATATCTTGAAAAAAACTATTCCATCATCTACCAAAACTCACTTCTTGAGATTCTAGATATTGATCATATATTCACCCAACACACACTCAAATCCACATGAGTTGATCTCAGTGTGAGAAACAATATTATCATTAATAGTTCATCAATGAGTTAATTTTTTCTTCATACCAATAGTAACACTACATGTGGAGTTCAATAATACACCATTCTTCATCCATATATTGTATACTATTAGAAAGAAAAACGCCACATTGGATTTATCTTCATTCCAATTACTTATTTAGCATCATCAAATTAAAATAAAATCCCTTTTCATTAATCCCTCTATTATCCTCTCCCCTATATGGATTAAGACATTTTCTACCCCTTTTATTTCCAAAACATCTACTATTGTTCAGGGAACATAGTGGTCACTCCTTTTTGATATTCCACAGGGTAAAGAACACATATGAGCACATTATAGAAAAAAATCATACCTCTCAGAGAGGGGGTCTCACAACCACAATATTTTAAGAGTGATGAGATGAATGAACTCCAAGAGTAATTTGATTCCACTCAAACACATATTTGGGTAAGGACTTATTCATAATGTCTACAATCTGTAGTTCTATTAGAACATACTCAAAATTCACAATCCCTTTCTCCACTATCTCCTTGAAAAATTGATACTTTATTTCAATGTGATTCATCCAAGAGAGATGGAATTTATTTTTTTATGATTTGTTCCACTTTAATTATTGTTATAGATTCTGATCAGAGACTTCACATAAAATATAATATCATTACGCTACTAGTTCATCCATAATAACTATATACAAGATTGAGTTCATACAATTTATTCTTCTTCTATAGTCCCCAAGAAAATGTAATCTTGTTTCTCTCTTAGAAAAGAAATAAAAAATCTTCCAAGATAAAATGCCCCACCAGATGTTGGTTTTCTATCATCTACTGATCTGGGCCAATCAACATCAGTATATACGAATAACTCTTTTTTGACGCTCCTTTCGTCACAAAATCTAAATTATTGGAAAAGGAGAATATCTTAACTCAACGTGATTCATCCTTTGGACAAATATCAAAAATTGAAAAAGGATTGAATAAGAAGAATGTTGCACAAGGGTCACGCAAGTTCTACGACGGTCGCTCAAGTACACTTGCGTGATGCCTAATGGTTGCGCAAGTAACTTGCGTGCCCTAAAGGATAACCGCACGGGGTCTTCCCCAGCCTATAAATAGACCCTGTGGGCCCCCCATTTCAGGAGGAATTTTTTCCAGAATTTAGATTTAGAGCTCTGAACGCCCAAGTCTCTTCTTCAGGTCTTCCGAACACTTCTAAGGTAATTCTTTACCTAGAATGGAAGGTCTAAACAAGAGGAGTAAGTTCTAAGTGTTAGAATTCACTAAAACGTGTGCACCTAAGGTGTTTACCCTTAAGGGGAATGAACATACTTGCACGTCGCCCCACTTCCTCACCAAAACTTGCACACCTCTCTTCTGGATGTACCTCAGGATAATTCTAAAGGCATTGGTCAAGGATCTCCCAAGTATTACCATGCTGGTTTACAAACGCGCAAGTACCCATGTGTCGCGTAGGTATACCTGTGCGACCAGGACTTGCGCGCCCACACAGTACATGCGCGCCTGCCAGGACTTGCGTGCCCCTGCCTTTTTGGGTGCCCTTCTTGCCCATTTCACCCCTATTATGTCATTACACCTCTCCTATTGAAGATTCAGTCTTAAAGACACTCTTTAAAGTCATTTATGGAATGATTTATTGATTTGACTTCCTTATCCGAATGGAATTCTGTGGAATTTCTCTCAAAACCTAGTGATTTACACATCTTTATGTCACTAAAGATTGAGATTTCATTCATCAACCTCATCCTTTAAGATGAGATAACTCATTAACCTGGGTCTCCTTTTCAGGAATAAGCCCCAGTCATAATTCTCAAAATATGGGAATCCTCCTTAGGAGAAAGCCCCAAGTTCTCTTTTAACCTAGGCTTCCTTTTCAGGAGTAAGCCCTCGTCTTAATATGGGCATCCTCTTTAAGAGTAAGCCCCAATCATAATTTCCAAATATGGGAATCCTCTTTAGGAGTAATCCCCAATCATAATTTACAAATACGGGCATCCTCCTTAGGAGTAAGCCCCATGTCCTCATTAATTTGGGCATCCTTTTTAGGAGTAAGCCCCAACCCTATTTCTCTTAACCTGGGCCTCCTTTTCAAGAGTAATCCCCAAGTCCCCTAGTTTGGGCCTCCTTTTCAAGAGTAAGCCCCAATCATAATTCCCTTAACCTGGGCTTCCTTCTCAAGAGTAAGCCCCTGTCTTAAAGTTCCCAAATTTGGGCATCCTTTTCAGGTGTAAGCCCCAGTCTGAATTCCTCTTAACCAGTCTTAATTTACTTTTTGATATGGGCTTCTATCTCAGGAGTAAAACCCAATCTTGTGTCCCATATTAATTTAGGAATCTTCCTCAGGAGTAAGCCCCATGTTAGAATACCCAAATATCCATGATGTACATATACCTTTATAGACCCTGTTTCTGGATTTATTCCCTGAAATAAATCCTAATCTTCATTTATCTGGGCAGTCATACACACATAAGTCCCACATTATTTCTTATGATTTCATCTTTCATGGCACAATTTTCTGATTTATTACCAATACATCTTATTTCTCACACCGAGCATGACTCAATTGAGCTTAGAGTTTAAAAGTAATTATGACATCCTTCTTTGGGCCATCAATCATAAACATCATACTCCCTTACTCGAACTACATGGGTTCTGATTCCTTTTCTAAACAAAGGATACGTAGGTAGCCCATCTGCAGTTTCGATCCCAACTCTGAAATAATCCAAGTCCTTCTGAATGAAAATAGACTTCATGTGCCCCACTGAGTGGCTTTAAAACCAGCATGGTCATCACAATGACCAAGTGACTTATATATTAATGTGTCGAAGGATACCATTGACCAATAATCTCTAATAAATACAGATGATTCTCTATCAATGAAGAACCTCGAATACATATAAAATATTCTCTAAATTTTCTACATATTTAATCATTGATTGTCAGATCTGAAGGAAAGCTCATTTTATACTTGGTAATGTAATAAGGATTCATGAACATAACTTAAATCTATAAAGAGAGTCCCGGAGTAGAAAATAATTCCCCTCAAAAAGGTGTGATGAGTCTGACCTCCCATCCTTTTGACCAATGCAAATTACTAAGCCTCATCAGTCTACACACTAATGATCGCCTACCTTTGGAAAGTAGGTCCAAATGGATGTGGAATCATTGGATGTTTCCAGTTCTACGAACCAACCCGTTAGAAACCGATCGGAATGTTTGAACCTTCAATCAAGGAGGTCATCCCCGAATTCTGAGGGAAACAAAAAAATGGTGAACCCAACATGAATCCTTAACCATGTTAAAATTATGTTTTTACTATTTGTTAGGCCCCTATTCAAAACTCAATGAGAGGGCCAACAAAAACAATCATTGACATATGTGCTCATCCATAATATGTAGTGGCTGAATTTATCTTGATTACGTCTGTTATATCAAATAGGCACTCTTTTCCAAGATGTTCTGCATTTCCAGAATGGCTGCTCTCAAGTTCACACCTGTGAATACTGCTGCAGCAAATTCCACTGCCGCTACTCCTACTGGATCATCATCCGCTCTGAGGATGACATCACCTAATCAACATCTTCAACGCTGGGTATCAAATGTGCTGGCTAAGGATTACCGTCAACACAGTACCATCCCAACTCTGGAGGATTCTCGACAAGCCCTCCAAGTGAACAAATCACACAGGTCATCCAAGAAATGATGACCAGTGATCAAGAAGAAGGCGGTGCTAACCACCGTCTCCAACCATTTCGGGTCATTATCCCCGGAATGCAATCACCATTCACTCCCATATTCTGGGGAGGTGAATGAGAAGGTCCGTAAGGGCCTTAATTCAAAGAAGAAGGAGTCCTTCTTGAGGGCTCCTATCAACAATCGCCACCAGAATCGTGCGGCAGTACACCCTCAACATGATTAGGGTACCAACTCCAGGCCATCGGCTCAGGTTCCTCGAACCCGAGCAGGCAAGACGAACCGACAGAGGCAGAATCCGGTCAACAGTGAGCAGGTTCTCATCTCTGCCATCTCCGAAGAAGTCCACCAAACTAACTTGGTGGAGAGCAACGAGAGGTCACATACAAAAGCCCTTTTTAATTCCACTGTCCAACAGACTCATCTGGCATCATCACGCCAATCCCGCCAGGCAATTCCGGTGGAGTACTATAGGCAGAAACGTACACCTGTTTATACATCATCAGCTAGTCAGCAGGCTCATCTGACTACAAATGATGGAGCTCGTCAACCACGTTCGGCGAAGTGAAATCAGCAGGCACATACACCTACTAGTTTTAATTAAGCCTACCAATAGTCTCGCTTGGTAGCATTCGGAGAAGTTAGTCGGAATTCCCCAGTAACAAACAGCAGGTAGACTCACCTCTTTGCCCCCACACTTGAGTACTGTCAAGATTCACTGACAGGAAAAGGAGGACAGGAGTAGGCACATATACCTACTCCAAGCACGGAATGGACGTATATCCCTGTTCCAGCTGCTGAAGTCACCAAGCATATTTTATCAATGGTGAAAGAGAAGAAGAAAATCTCTGCTCATATTCTAGATGCTTTCCAAAATATTATAACAGCTTCAGCAGCATCTTAGGGAAAGACACATAAATCTATCCCTACCAGTGGAGTAAAACATCAACAGTTCACTCCGGAATAGACACACACATTTGTTCCAGTCCAAGAGGGTTGTGGGGCATACTCCCACATATCATACGGACAACCAAGTCCGGAACATACACCTGATTTGATTGGAGATCGCCAGCCTAACCTGGCCATCTTTCCTGATCAGGCACATACACCTGCTCAGAGTAGAAACTTTCATCAACAAGTTGATTCCAAGGAAAGTAAGAAGGCATCTAAGAAAAATACCCACCCATCACAGTCAGGAGATCACGAGCCAATCTGTAACAAGGCCTAGCTCGATGCTAGAGTTCTTGATGCCCTCAGACAGTTATCTATTGGAATTCAAGATTCTACTCCCTCATTTCCCAATAATGGGAACATTAATTCCAAAGGTCTTCAATATACACTTCCTCATGACATCTTTCTTCACAACAATTTGGTCGATATCAAAGTTTCATCTTCAGATGAGAGCCACAGGAACCCTTTTTGTGGTCAGAAGACCAAGGAGAATGATATTTCATCATTTGCTGTAACCCATCATGGTGTTCCTCCCCATGATGATGAATTTCACTGCAGAAGTCCTCTCCGCAATAGTGATTCACATTGCCCGGAAAATGCTCTGGTGGAAAATGTAGTGCTGAGAAATCCCTCTTATGTTGAAGCACTTGAAAATGTGAAACCAGTCATGTCTGATGCTTCATCGCTAGTAGGTGAAATAATTTCTCAATCAGAAGATATCCTAGGGTGTAGGTCATTCTCCGAACCACCCCTAAGTCATGAATCTTCTAGTTTGATCAATGATTTCCCTACCAATCTTGTTGAATCCGATGAAGCAACAAGGAAACACCAACTCTGGTCAAATCAGGTAAAATAATCTTCATTCAATGATAAAGAAGAAATGTTGTACCTGAGAAACAAACTGGCAAAAGGTGAAGTACTAGTCATGTTTTGGCCTTTGGATGACACTCAGTATGACATTCCAAAGATGTTGACAGAAGATGGAAATCATGATATTCGTATCAACATATGGAAAACTCTTTGTCAGTTGAAGAAGAAAGTATTATCTTATAATGAATATGAAAATCAACTTAAGATAATAGAAGGGTTACAATGTCAGTTTGATTTTGAATCTCTATCAGTCTCTCGATATCCGAAGGCTGAAAAGCATCAGAGAGCCCTTCAACGATCATGCCTTGACGCACTAAGAAGATTGTGTCAGTTAATTGCCAATGCCCCATCTGGTATTCATGTCAGAGGATGGGGTGTTCATGGAGAATTACATTTCACGTAGCTCTCTAGTCGGCAAAGCCCGTCGAAAATGGTCTCATGCAATGTTATTGCCCATGGCTGGCCACAGTCAATGGAATTTGTTTGTAATCAAAAGCTTGCTCAAGAACAGGCTTCAACTGGTTCCTCTCAAAATCAAGCATACAGTGAAAAAGTTGTTAAATTACTCCTGCATCAAGAAATAGATAATATTGAACAGTCCTCTCGTATAGAGAAAGCACATCATCAAGTGACAGAAGTGTCATAAATCATCCAATGATCTTTTGAACTAGGTGATAAAAGTGGATACAGTTTAATGCATCCATCTAATTTCCGGACTATGGTTCGTAAGATCAGGGGAGCTATTAAGAAAGGCTCAGAAATTTCATGTCAAGAGCCACCCCAGCTTTCTAGACTGGGGACTCTTTTAAACCAACCCTCAGAATCAAAAAATATGATTTGAGGAGTTGAGCGGGAACAGCAGGAATAGCCCCAGTCCACCGGACTGGGGACTTTTTCAAATCATCAATCCCCTCTTCAAATAAAATCGGTCTTTTCTCGATTGGGGAAGAATCCTCAGGAGGAACGAAGAGCCAAATTATCAGGGGATTCCCTCCAAATTACTGTTCATCAAGAAGTTCCTGAGGGATCGAATCAATAAAATGAAATGTATCATCAAAGACATGGACACAGAAATGTTGATAGAAGGTATGTGATGCGTTATGCATCAATCAATGTCATCAATGCTGTTGTTGTTGATCCACCAGATGAGGCTCACTCGGGGGACTCAGATGAAGTGATTTATGCTCAAGAAGATGTATGCACCAACAAAAATGAAGAAGGTGTGCATACATGAAATCAAAGGATTACTCAGAACCTAGGTAAGTACTTTGGGTAACCCAATTCTCCCTCTCCGAAAAGGTTCCAACAAATGGAGGGGAAAGAATCGGGTTACATTAGGTAATCCTTCGAGTAACCCACTTCCCCCTCTCCGAAAAGGATCCAACAAAGGGAGGGGAAAGAATCAGGTTACATATCCTTCCTCTGGAGAAGGCCAATCGCTCTCACTAGAGAAAAGGTTTGCACAATAGGAGGAAGAAATGAAGGAATCGAGGAGGTTGAATGCAGAACTACTTCCGGGTAGTCTTCTTATTAAGCGTGCTGGAGTCAGTCAGACAAGGGAATTTGTTGCAGCTACTGAGAAGGATCAATAATATCCTCCTCTATCAGTACACCCTCACAGGTCTAATCCTATGGGTCAAGTGCAACAACAGTTGGCAGTTGCATCACCAACTACCACACTTGTCCAAGATCCAGTCATTGCACCTACCCAAGTCCATGTTCAGCCGGATGTTTCTCAAATGTTAATAATTCCCATTGAGTCATTAACATCTCGGATAGAAACTATGGAAGGGAAACATGCACAGGTTCAACCAAAAAAGAAAATTTACCCTGAATGGGTAGATTCAATCTCTCATCCATCCAGTTTTGGAAACCCTATATTCCCTATTTTCAATGGATCAGGCGACCCTGAACAACATTTGACGCATTACGCGTCTTTTTGTGATCCTATGATGGGAACTCAGGAGCAACAAGAAGCAGTAAAACTCAGATGCTTCGTACGGACCTTGAAAGGACCAGCCTTTGTTTGGTATACATGCTTGCAATCCCGGTCAATTACCGGATGGGGGGATCTTCACCAAAAATTCCTTCTTCAGATCAGCTCAACTTTGCCAAAGACAACAGTTTTCGATCTTACAAACTGTAAGCAAAGAGAGAATGAAAGGGTCCCAAATTTCATTGCTCGCTAGAAGGGATTAACATATTCCCTATGCTTAGCACTCCCTCAAGAGGAATTGTTGCCAATCTGTGTGGAAAATCTGTGTGACGAATTACGCACGCCGTTGATCCCTGTGAAATACACAGGAGGGTTTCGAGACCTTACTTCAATCGCTCAGCAGATTGAAGATTCCCTTATACAGGCTAAGGCTAAATCTCGTGTAATTCCATCAGCTCTAGAAAGGATAATGGGTAAAGCAGAAAATGTAACAGTTATTCTTAAACAAGCACCTATACCTGTTTCTACTTCAAAACCTTAATCTTCTCGATGGGCTCTACCTCCGAAGCGCTAACAACAAAGGAAATTTCATCAATATGATCAAAGATATCAAAGACGAAAATTATTTGGGGATCTAAAGAGCAAAACATACTCTTTTTGAAATGAACAAGTTCCTGGTTACTTCATTTCGGCTTTGGAAAATAATCTGGTTAAATTACCAAGGCCTAAGAGGTCAAACAAGGAAGGAAATGAAGACCGTCCCAATTATTTCCCTTTTCATAAAATTTTGGGGCATCCCATCTAGAATTGTTTTGTCTTAAAAGACCTCATGCAAAAGATGTTCAACTTGGGGCAAGTCAAACTGAAAGGTTTTTCAGCCCAGGTATCTTGTGTTACTTCTACAGTTCTAGAGGAGGAAGGCGGATGGCAAGAAGTCAAAAGAAAAAATGCACCAAAGTATGATGATTGGATGGTCATAAAGACAATCAATCGAACTCATGCTATTTTGCGAACACAATTAAAGAAACCGATTGTGTCTTCTAACATGAATGTTGTGCCAAAACCTTCTTCATTAGAGGGAAAGTCCTCAAAGAAACGGCACGATTCAAAGAAATAAAAAGAATCAGAAGAAGATGAGTATGTGTCAAAGCCTAAGTTGTATTTCACTCTGGCAAACTTCATGCCATCTACTTCAAAGACACGGGAACCCCCCCACCAAATGGCATAGACTAAACAAGCTAATCATGTATAGTATTCATCAGATGAAGATTTAATCTTCAGTTCTGTTAATAAGATTCAATTAACATATTCATATGCCAGTCGCAGTTTCAATTTTGATGAGCCTAAATTCCCTGTATCAAATAGGGGAATTAGAGGTAGTTCCAGAGGCTCAGGATACAGGGGAAGACATGGATCTTTCATAAGCCAGTACTCCAATTCTACCCCTGCTAGAACTGTGTACGTAGCAGAAACTCATGGTAGAGCCCTTCAGTGAGCTCAGCAAGAACAAGCAAGTTCTTCTACCAATAGAAAATTCGGTCCTGGAAATGTTATTTTAGAAGACTGGTTGAAGGTTCCATCTTCTTCCTCTCTGCATGTAAATGGATCTAATCGGTCTAATATTACAGAACCAGGAATATTTCCAACTCCTATCCCAATACAAGATGCATCAACTTCCAAAGCATCTGCTTCCAAGGTACCTGCTAAACCACATATTCCAATTGGGAAACGCAGACCTATGGATAAAAAGTTTGATGGATTGAAACACTTGTCCCAAGTACCATCCATGTAATCAATTCTGGATGCTTTGAATCTGTCAAAATATCTTTGGGAAGCACTCATCGAGGCTTTGTCAAGTCCTCAGGAGTTTGAAACTGAAATTACTGCAGCTGAAGTCTATCACATAGAGAATAGTCCGGCAGAATGCCATGAAGTAATATCTTTTACCGATAAAGATGAATATGATGTTGTGCATGGGCATATTAGACCTTTGTACATATCTGGAAAGGTCAATGGCGTAGACGTCAAAAGATATTTCATTGACAATGGTTCAGGAGTCAACCTCATGCCCATTCGTACACTTCGTCGATTGGGCCTCACGGAATCTGATTTATCTCCTTCTACCATGATGTAACAAGGATATGATAAAAATGAACAATAACCACTGGGAAAAGTTACACTCAGAACTCAATTTGGAGATCTTGTATCCAATTCTTATTTCATGGTTGTTGATCAAGACTCAGCTTTCAACATCTTTCTTGGAAGACCCTAGCTATATCAAAATGTGGCTATCCCTTCATCATACCATCAATGTCTCAAATATTGTTTTGATGGTCAAGTTGGGACATTGTATGGTGATAAGGCCCCGTTCAAGACATGCGAGTCTCAATAAATTGAGGCAGAATTCTATCACATGATGGGAAGGGAGAAATACATATCAAAGGAGATTACTAAAGTTAATGCTCCATATGGTTTGGAGAAGATTCCAATAAATCCATTTACACATGTGAGTACAGATTTTGTGTTTCTAGAAGTCAAATTGACAAGTTAGACCTAAATCAAAATACTCTTATGGAAAGATCTATAATGTCATTTACGGCAATCAAGCCAGACAACATGGGAGAAATTGGTAACCCACCAAGCAGTGATGAAAGCACAAATAGTGACGTCTTCATTTCATCTACTGAAATCAAAAAAGTCTATACTTATCCAATTAGGCTATAAGAAGTTATAGCAACATTGGAGGTGAACAATGATGTCGATTCTGAATCCATCATCTCCTCTTTATTACCCAATGAAGACCCTTCATCATCAATTGGGTCGGAAATGGATGTTTCTTCTTCAAGATGTGAAAATTTTGACATCTCTTCTGATCATGAAAATTTTTCTTTATCATATACTATGCAAGTATAAATGGAAGAAATAACACATGATGAAGAAGAAGAGGAAGATCATAGAGATGCTCCTCCAGCATTTGAAGAGGGTATCTCTACCATTGTGGATGAACTCAGAGAAATAAATCTGGGTACCAAAGAAGATCCACACCACACATTAATCAGTGTGGCCATGAATCTTGAAGAGCAAGAGATGTATATTTATTTTCTAAAGAAAAATAATGATATATTTTCTTAGAACTATACAGAAATGCATGGGCTTGATCCTAATGTTGCTACTCATCATTTGGGTTTACCCGAAGAACATCGAGGATTTAAGCAAGCCGCAAGAAGAACACAGCCAACTTATGCTTCCAAAATTGAGTCTGAAGTGGATAATATTATCAAAGCTAAATTCATCAGAGAAGTTCAATATCCCAAGTGGTTGGATAATATTTTCCTTGTAAAGAATAAGAACAGACAAATTAGAGTTTGTATCGATTTCAGAGATCTTAATCAGCATTTCCCTAAGGATGATTTCCCAGTTCTGATTATAGAACTTTTAATTGATGAAACAGCTAGATATGAAGCACTTTCCTTCATGGATGGATATTCCGGATATAATCAGATCTGAATGGCCCCAGAAGATGAGGAATCTATAGCCTTCAGATCCCCTCAGGGTGTGTTTTTCTACCAGGTAATGCCCTTTGGATTAAATAATGCAGGTGCAACATATCAGTGTGCCATGCATCGTATCTTCAAACCCTTCTTAGGGATGTTTTTTGAATGATATGTATACGATTTGGTTGTTAAATACAAACAATGTTCTAATCACTTGGATTATTTGGAAGTTATATTCTGCAAGCTTCGACAACATAATTTGAAGATGAACCCCTTAAAATGTGATTTTGGGGTAACCTCAAGAAAATTTCTCAGCTTTTTTGTACGCCATCGTGGTATTGAAGTCGATCCTGAGAAGACCAAGTCAATCATTGGTATGTCACCTCCTCGAAATTTGAAAGAATAAAGAGGACTTCAAGGACACTTAGCCTATATTCGGCGTTTCAAAGCCAATTTGGCAGGCAAAAGTTTACCCTTCACCAAATTGATGAAGAAGGGAGTCACTTACCAGTGGACTGAAGAATGTAAAAAAGCATTTGATATTCTCAAGAAATACCTCTTGAGTCCACTGGTACTCATGCCACCTGTTGAAGGAATACCTCTTATCCTCTACTTGACAACTCTAGAGTGATCATTGGGTGCCTTTCTTACTCAAAAGAATGATGCTGGAAATGAAAACAGCCTTTACTATCACAGTCGAACTATGCTTGAAGAAGAAACCTGGTATTCAAGTATTGAGAAGTGCTTCCTGGCATTAATCTTTATTTTTCAGAAGTTGAGACACTACCTACAACATCACGAGGTCTAATTGGTATCTTTCAATAATTCTCTCAAATTCATCCTTAGTCATCCAATGCTTACAAGACGTCTGGAAAGGTGGGTAGTTATTTTGCAGCAATTTGACATTCAGTATGTGTCTCAAAAGGCAATAAAGGGACAAGATCTGGCTGATTTCCTGGTTGAACACCCTTAAATGGAAGACACATCTTCAGATATTAAACTCCCTGATGAGGAAGTATTCTCTATTCAAGAAAGTACTCAGGCATGGGAAATGTATTTTTATGGTGCTTCCAGAAGTCCAACAGGGAGGAAAATGGGAAATCCTAAATTCAACAAAGTTGTCTTAGGAATTGTGCTCATTTCTCCAAAAAAGGCAGTGTTACCTTATTCCTTCTTATTGTGGGAAGGTGGTACCAATAATGAAGTAGAATACCAATCTCTCATCATAGGCTTGGAACTAGAGCTTCAAGCACAATTGAATCACTTAAAGGTGAAAGGTGATTTAGACCTGGTAATTAAACAAGTCAATGGGGATTATGCCATTAAAAAAGAAGAACTAATCCCTTTGTATGATTACGTCAGAGAGTTAATGGCGGAATTACCTTTAGAACTAACATTTTCTTATGTACCAAGATCACAAAATGCTCAAGATGATACACTGGCTAATATAGCCACATCTCTGGTAGATCAAAATCGGGACGAGACAACTATCAGTATTGCCCACTGTCATACAATTTCACCTTATATTCGAACCAGAATAGAGGAAATTAATAAAATTATTCCCATTTCTGAACCGTATGGTCATACTACAGGATTGATGTCACCTATCAAGGAATACCTTCAAAATGGAACACTTCTAGCTGATAGAGCCGAGAAAAAACAAATCTGGAGATGTGTGGTCAATTTTACTCTTTATGATAGCCCAGATCACCTAGTGAAAATTCTATACAAACATGGTTTTGATGGAGTTCTCTTCATATGCATTGATGGTGAAGAGACAATGGCTGTTATGAAAGAAGTTCATGGAGGAGTCTGTGGTTACCACCAGTCTGGACATAGACTGTCTGATCAGATTCGAAGGCTTGGATACTTTTGGCCATTAATGATACAAGATTACGTTGATGTCACAAAGAAGTGTCATTCATTCCAAGTACATGCCAACTTCATTCATCAACCTCCATAGTTGCTTCATACAGCTAAATATTCATGGTCATTTTCCACATGGGGAATGGATGTGGTGGGACCCTACCCTTCAGCTACGGCCAAGCATTTTAAGTACATTATTACTACTACTGACTTCTTTTCCAAATGGGAAGAGGAAATACCTCTCAAGGAAGTCAGTTCTAAATGTGTTGTTATCTTCATCAATTCTAACATCATTACTAGATTTGGTGCCCCTCATACCATATTGACAGACAATGGCACCAACTTCTGTTCATCCGAGGTGAATAAGTTGTATCAAGAATACAACATCAAATCCAACCATTCATCTCGGTATCATGCAGCAGCCAATGGAAAGATCGAGGCCTTCAACAAGACTGTTTCAAATATACATCAAAAGATGATGGATAAAGATAAAAAGTCTTGTCCTGATAAACTCTATCATGCTTTATGGGCTTATCGGGCTACCACACGCACTGCAACACGGTCAACTCCATATTCATTGGTATATGGAATGGAAGCAGTCTTGCCAATTGAAGTTCAATTACCTTCGCTCAGAGTATCCATTTGTGATCAGTCATCTACATATGAGTAATCTCAAAAGCGATTGAATTAATTGGAATGGTTATATGAGAAAATATTGAGCAATTTGCACCACTTGGAAGTCTATCGGAATCGAATAGCACGATCTTTTAACAAAAAAGTTCGTATTAGTTCATTCACTCGGGGAGAATTGGTATTAGTTCGTAGAACTCCAATGATACCAGAAATGAAACCACCCAATCTTGAGCCAAAATGGGAAGGACCTTACTCAATACATAGGGTCTACTCCAATGGAGCTTATTCATTAATTTCGATGGATCGAAAACTCATCACTACTCCAACCAATGCCATATTTTTGAATAAGTATTTTGTAAAAACACAAAATATATCACCACTGTCCAGTATGACCTTAAACTGCACCACGGTTCAGTATGACCTTAAACTACACCATGGTCCAGTATGACCTTAAACTGCACCAGGTCCAGTATGACCTTAAACTGCACCACGGTCCAGTATGACCTTAAACTGCACCATGGTCGAGTATGACCTTAAACTACACCTCGGTCCAGTATGACCTTAAACTTCACCACGGTCCAGTATGACCTTAAACTGCACCACGGTCCAGTATGACCTTAATCTACACCACGGTCTAGAAAGACGTTAAACTGCATCACCAACGGTCCATGCATATGACCCAAAACTATTGGCACATACGTCCAACATGATGTTAAACTGTGTCCCCTTCATCATCCTTGCTATATGATGTTAAACTATACAACAAAAGTCCATACATATGACCTTAAACTATTTTTATTCCTTTCATCTCACATGATGTTAAACTGAACTTTGTCCTCACTGCATGACATTAAACTACACAGTCCCCCTTCCATCCAGCATGATGTTAAATTGCACCATCCACGGTCCATGCATATGACCTTAAACTATTCACACATTCGTCCAACATGATGCTAAACTGTATCGTCCCTTTTTCATCCAACATGACGTTAAACTATGAAAACATCCCTAATACGTCTAGCATGACGTTAAATGGTATACTCTTTTGTCCTTACTGCATGACATTAAACTGAACAGTCGTCTTTTTGTCCAACATGACGTTAAACTGTATTGTCCCCATCGTCCTAACTACATGAGGCTAAAATGTAAAGAAAATCCATTAATACACCCTACATGACATTTAACTGTACTTTTTCCTTGCTACATGACATTAAAATGTGAGCACCAATAGTCCTAACTGCAAGATGTTAAAACTACACATTCCCTTGATGTTTCCTACATGAAATTAAAATTTGCATCGTTAAGGTTGCTGTTACCTCTTGTTTCTCACACCGAGTATGACTCATGTGAGCTTAGAGAAAACCTCATCCATAAAACTCTGTATGGGCTACTAACCATGTATAAGTCCCAACAACATCATTTTTTAGGTCGTTGTCCCCAAAAACAACTTGATTATTAATTCATTCATTAATTGAACTACACAGACTTTGATCCTTGCCTTCTAGGCTGGGTACGTAGGCAACTTCCCATGGATCAATCCCAAAACCAATCTCCTCACATCGGTTCACCTCCATCTCATACGATGTTGATTCGTGAAACCTCCCCTAGAATCAATATCTTTACATTGGTTCACTTTTGTCCTTATTATACAACGTTAAACTATACAACACTTTTGTCCAGTATGACAATAAACTACAATATTCTTTGATATCCTCACCTGAGAGGGAACCATTATTTACATTGATTTTTCAATCATGTTTCATTTCAAATACTACGTGCATACATGGCAATGCCTAAACCTTTTATCTTGGGTTAAACCATCATTGTACTAAATTCCCCTTTCACCCTTCACATGTACGAACAAAATTTGAACAGAGGGTATTTCTAGAACTACACATGGCTTGATTACCATCCTTATGGGATACGTAGGAACGTTCGAGTGTCCCTCAAATCCAGCCAAAAGTCTTTTGGGCCTAACCCCAAATTCCACTTCTAGTCCCTTGGCTGAAAATTCCCCATGAAAACACAAACTGTGTATTTCTAACAATGGTCCATGTTCTATGACCCTAAACTAATATCTCTAATCCTTTTGTCCCACACGATGTTAAAATGTAGTTTAAGAACTACGTATGGCTTGATTCCCATCCTTATGGGATATATAGTGAAGTCCAACATTTCAATTTAGGATCCAGCGACAACATGATTATGGTTATCATTGATCTGTGTATCTCTGCATACATTTGACAATACCCATATTTATGTGTCATAATCCTAACCTTAAATATTTTCAGATCTTCATAACCCTTTTCTTGACTTTTAGTCACAAAAATGTCAAATTTTTGAGTTTTTTTACCTGACTATGCAGCACGTTCCCTTAGGCGGCCTTGCATAAACAGTCCACATAATAGAATTTTCATCCAAAAGATACTATTATTTGACTATGCAGCCAATGCCCTTAGGTGTCCCTGCATAATTCAACCCCCTAACGGGTTTTTTAAATAATGGTAACTTCATTCTTGAGAAGAAATCCACTTTTGTCCTTATTGGTCTTAAATGCCAGTATGTAGGGATCCGCAAAAATAGTCATCCTTAACATATTTTTCCATATCCTTTTTCATGATCTGAAAGTATTCAAGTCTATGGTTTATATTCTCCTTCCCTAAGTTTGGGTCAGACCTTCATAAAAGTGATATCCATTCAGTTCTTCGATAGTCTTGTTCGGAAATATCTTCTCCATATTCAAGTACTTCTTTCCATACAGCAAACTCTATACTTTAGAAAATTTGAATCTCCATAAACTTTCACTGGCTTTTAGCAGTAGAAAGGTAAATTTATGAGAGTTATTTTTCTTGACTATGAAGCACATTCCCTTAGGCGTCCTTGCATAAACAGTCCACGTAACAGACTTGTTAGCCAAAAGATGCTATTTATTTGACTATGCATCCAATGCCCTTTGGTGGCCCTGCATAATTTAACCCCCTAACGGGTTTGTTAAATAATAGTAACTTCATTCTTGGAAACTACTTCTTATGATGCCTTTTAGCTCTTTTTCATATCATTCATCGGATTCAAATATTTTTAAGTCATAGTTTACATATTTTTTTCCCTCATACTTGAGTATGGTAATATGTTTTCAGATAAATCATCAGGGAATTGAGTCAATTTTAATCCATTTCGGTCAAAGCTATTTTCGACCTTAAACAATAGCATCCTTATGTCTAACGTGCATGACTTTAAACTACCCACAAAAGACAAGGGAACCCTAAATAAAAGTCAAGTTCTATCTCACTAAACCTACATTTTGTATGATTTAGGTAATATTGAGCAATTAAGAGTTTCAATGTTTGTAGGGTTATTTATATTAATCCTAGTAAAAATAAAACTATGCATACTAGGCCCATTGGCTTAGGTAAAATTTAAAGCAGGTAGCGAAAGAATGTAGGTACAAATGATTGAAGATGAAAGTGTTTTTCATTGATACACAAGAGATAGAAGGAAATCCACAGAATAGAGTCTCTTCTCTTTTTCAATAATTACAAGAGGGTTTCAACATAACTCTTCATTTTATTTACAGCATCCAGAGCTTCATCAGCAACCACCTAGAATTCATTCCTTCAACTAGATACAATAAGAGATGCAGTGATACCAACTCTTCTTGGAACAATTGTAAAAGTATGTTCTTGAGTGTGGTTTGAGAAAATTTTCTTCTGATCAAACAGTGACTCTGTTTCTGTCAGAGAGACTTGGAAGATGGATACATGGATTTGAGAAGGAAGCATTGGAAGTAAAGATCCATTTGGAGAGAGTAATCTTTTCAGATATTGCTATAATTCCATGTTTTTCTTATCTCCACCAACCGGCAGCGGAAAACATTTCAGCCCATGGGTTTTCCATTTTCATATCTGCAAGGAAATGGCCTGGAAGGAAAATTTGAAAGTTCACACCATTCTTATTACACTTAATGGTCAGCATAACCGAAGTAGAGGAGTAGCAGTGAAGCTGCATTTTACGCGTACAGTTATTTGCATCTAGAACATTGACTCCTTGTAGATGACCATGACCATAGAGGGACATGTAGATTCTCTGTGGGAAATTAAGATGATATTTCTTCAAGTACTTAGCCAAATTTGGGAGAGTACTTTCGCAGATATCATAGTAATCATGGACAACAATGTTCATCATGTCATCAATCCGCTTTCTAGCCAGTTCATCATCCATTCCAATTCTCTTGAGAGCCATTGAATCTCCACAAAATATTAATAAACTAACGCTTAAATGGGTTTATTTTTCATAAAATTTGTGAAGGAATTCATAAAAACGGCTAAGGCATTAAGGCACGCAAGTATAAACTTGGTGCGTAAGTATGGATGTGTCGCACAAGTATTTGGCGTGCAAGTATCACTGCGCAAGTCTAGATACCTTGACAGCAGCGCGACATCAATGAAATAGCAGGAAATAGGGAAACTTGAACAGAAAATGCAACTTGCGCAACGAGTGCTTGAAAGATTTAAATCCATATGATTTGTACAAAACTGAGGCCATCTATTTATAGACATGGGCTTGACCCTGAGCGCTGTACCCTGTTCAATAAAAGGCCGTATACCTGCACGCCAGACCCTGTGCACCCAAATCTCATTTGCACGCCATACCATGTGCGCCCCAATTTCCTTTTGATTCTCGATTTCCTCAGAGTCAAATCCGAATTTCTTTTGGATCCAACTTTGAGGGGGGACTTTTGTTGACGCTCCATTCATCACAAAATCTAAAATATTGGAAAAGGGGATTATCTTAACTCAAAGTGATTCAACCATTGGACAAATATAAAAAATTTACAAAGTAATGAATAAGAAGATTGTTGCACAAGGGTCGCGCAAGTTCTACGATGGTCGCGCAAGTACACTTGCGCAATTCCTAATGGTCGCGCAAGTGACTTGCGCTCCCTAAAGGATAATCTCCCGAGGTCTTCTCCAGCATATAAATAGACCCTGTGGGCCCCCCATTTTAGGAGGAATTTTTTCCAGAATTCATATTTAGAGCTCTGAACGCCCATGTCTCTTCTTCAGGTCTTCCGAACACTTCTAAGGTAATTCTTTACCTAGAATGGAAGGTCTAAACAAGAGGAGTAAGGTCTAATTGTTATAATTCACTAACACTTGTGCGCCTAAGGTGTTCTACCCGTATGGGGAATGAACATACTTGCGCGCCACCCCACTTCCTGACCCAAACTTGTGCGCCTCTCTTCTGGAAGTACCTCAGGATAATTCTATAGGCATTGGTCAAGGATCGCCCAAGTATTACCATGCTAGTTTACAAACGCACAAGTACCCATGTGTCGTGCAGGTATACCTGCGTGACCAGGACTTGCGCACCCACGCATTACATGCGCGCTTGCCAGGACTTGCGCACCCCTACCTTTTTGGGTGCCCTTCTTTCCCATTTCACCCCTCTTATGCCATTCCACCTCTCCTATTCAAGATTCAGTCTTCAAGACACTCTTTAAATCCATTTATGGCATGATTTCTTGATTTTACATCCTTATCTTAAAGGAATTCTGTGGAATATCTCTCAAAACCTAGTGATTTACACATCTTTATGTCACTAAAGATTGAGATTTTATTCATTTAACCTCATCCTATAAGATGACATAACTCATTAACCTGGGTCTCCTTTTCAGGAATAAGCCCCAGTCATAATTCTCAAAATATGGGCATCCTCCTTAGGAGCAAGCCCCAAGTTCTCTTTTAACCTGGGATTCCTTTTCAAGAGTAAGCCCCAGTCTTAATATGGGAATCCTCTTTAGGAGTTAGACCCAATCATAATTTCCAAATATGGGCATCCTCTATAGGAGTAAGCCCCAATCATAATTTCCAAATATGGGCATCCTCCTTAGGAGTAAGCTCCAAGTCCTCATTAATTTGGGAATCCTTTTCAGGAGTAAGCCCTAACCATATTTCTCTTAACCCGGGCCTCCTTTTCAGGAGTAAGCCCCAAGTCCCCTAATTTGGGCCTCCTTTTCAGGAGTAAGGCCCAATCATAATTCCCTTAATCTGGGATTCATTCTCAAGAGTAAGCCCCAGTTTTAAAGTTTCCAAATTTGGGCATCCTTTTCAGGAGTAAGCCCCCGTCTTAATTCCTCTTAACCAGCCTTAATTTACTTTTTGATCTGGGCTTCTTTATCAGGAGTAAAACCCAATAATGAGTCCCTTCCTAATTTGGGCATCTCCCTCAGGAGTAAGCCCCAAGTTAGAATACCCAAATCTCCATGAAGTACATATAACATTATGGACCCTATTCCTTGATTTATTCCCTAATGTAAAACCTAATCTTCATTTATCTGGGCAGTCATATATATATAAGTCCCACATTATTTCTTATGATTGCATCTTTCATGGCACAATTGTCTGATTTATTACCAATACCTCTTGTTTCTCACAATGAGAATGACTCACGTGAGCTTAGAGTGTAAAAGTAATTATGACATCCTTCTTTGGGCCATCAATCATAAACATCATACTCCCTTACTCAAACTACGTGGGTTCTAATTCCTTTTCTAAACAAAGGATACGTAGGTATCCCATCTGTGGGTTCGATCCCAACTCTGAAATAATACATGTCCTTCTGAATTATAATAAAATTTAAGTGCCCCACTGAGTGGCTTTAAAACCAGCATGGTCATCATAATGACCAAGATTATTCTATATAAATGTGTCGAAGGATACCATTGACCAAGAATCGCTAATAAATACAGATGACTCTATATCGATGATGAACCTCGAATACATATAAAAGATTCTCTAAATTTTCTACATATTTAATCATTGATTTCCAAATCTAAAGGAAAGATCATTTTATACTTGGTAATGTAATAAGGATTCATGAACATAAATTAAATCTATAAAGAGAGTCTCGGAGTAAACAATAATTCCTCTAAAAAAGGTGTGATGAGTCTGACCTCACATCCTCTCGACCAATGCAAATTCCTAAGCCTCATCAGTCTACACACTAATGAGCGCCTACCTTTGGAAAGTAGGTCCAAATGGATGTGTAATCATTGGATGTTTCCGATTCTAAGAACCAACCCATTAGAAACTGATTGGAATGTTTGATCCTTCAGTCAAGGAGGTCATCCCCGAATTCCGAGGGAAACACACTTGTCATGATTTTTTAATATTCAACAAATCAAAATCCACAATGGCCTTGATATAAAGAATTATTATTTTAAATACATTTATGTGGATTTATTTGGAATTGATTTGATATTGTGATTCTTTGAATGTGGAAAAAAATAGTATCATTATTTTTCATCATTACGTAAAATAGACATCCAATGATCTATCTACATTCTATGATATTAACCACTTTTTCATCATCATCTCTGGATAGTTTTATCTAGGTAGGTATCAAATTCATAATTTCCTTGGAATGATACATCCAAATATTCTCAAAATATCCTTGGCATATTTTTATTGATAAATGAATGTTACATTCCTTCCTTGTGCCACCTATAAACCAAGGAAAACATTAGTTCACATATCATTGATATGTAGAACTCAATTTTAATGAATTACTTGAACTTATTGCACTGATCATCATATGATCCACCAAATATTATTTCATCGACATAAAATACCACTATCATTCATTTATTAGTATCATTATTGACATTTATATTGTAATAAACTCCACCATGATGAAAAGTGATCTTCTTCATAAACTAATAAATCATTGAATACCAGGCTCTTGGTGCTTGATTCAACATATATAGTGACTTTATCAGTAGATAAACTATGTTTTTATCTTCATGAATGAGAAAAACATCTAGAAACTAAATATAAAGTTATTCTTCCAGAACCCCATTTAGAAGTTCTAACTTGATATCCATCTGGAAAACCTTAAGACATTATTTTCACTATTATGTCCATGAAGAATTTGATTGTATCTAGCCTTGAAACATGTGAAAATGTTTTATCAACATTGATACCCTCTAACTGATAGTTTCCTTTTCACACTAGTCATTCATTATTTCGAATCACTACACCATATTCATTCATCTTGTTGTGAAAGACCCATTTAGTCCCGATGACATTCTTATATCTTGGTCCCAAAAAAATCTCATATATTTCATTCCTCTCAGTCAATTAAGGATATTCATAAATAAAAAAAACCCATCTCTCATATCTAGTGGCTTCTTAAAAATATTTTGTCTCTACCTAAGATAGGAAGGATTCCTATAGTAATGAATTCATTCTACTTGTTTGAACTTGCATTTCATGATCACCAATGATGTAATTTTATCAATTTCAGCCAGAATATTTTGTTTTCATGTAGATATAGATTTTATTACCTCCATCACATCGTCAATATCTTCTTCGGAATTTCCTTTTACCTCATCAACTCCCATTTAGGTGCTTACCTCCTCATAACCTAAATTGGGGAACTTATCACTTTATTGATGAAGATTGTGTTCATTATCTATTATAGTGAACTCATTTCATTCAACTACCTTTCCAGGACTCTTATTAAAACTTTTATATTCTTTTCTTTTCCCTAAATATCTATGATATATCCCCTCATCTCCTCACCATTTAAATTTCCTGTGTTTATCATTATTAAGAATAAAACATTTACTTCTAATTATTTGAAAATATTTCTATGTTGGCTTCTGCCCATTCTAAAACTTATATGGAATATTTTATTCCATTAGACAAAACAGAGCCCTGTTGGATATATAAAATGATGTTAAGACTGATTTCTTCTAGAATATCTATATTAGGTCCTTTTCAATAATCATTTTTATATCCAAGTTGTTTATGATTTTATTTATCCTCAATACCACTCCATTTTTTTAATGATTTATCACTACTGCAATTTTATGCATTATCCTTTGTTTCTCAAGATAATATTCCACATGACTGTTTTTTAATTCCATACTATTATTAGTATTAATATTCATAATATTATATCTAATAATCCTTTCAAATACCCTATGATATTATTTTATGCAACTAAACACATCAAAATTATGGGAAATTACAAATATCCATGCCATACTGCTAAAATAATGAATGAATATAATGTAATTCATCTTCTAGTCAATGGATCTTGATGAGGAAAGTCTACATATGTCTACCTGCACCTATTTAAGCACTTAGGTTGTACGTTGATCTTTTTTCTTGTAAATATGTTTGATAATACTCCCTTGTTGACATGCATCACACATATAAGTTCTGTCATGTGGTAGCTTAGGTAGATCTTTAGCTGCATCATATTTGATCAGATATTCCAAGGATGGTTTGCATAGATGGTCAAGTCATTTATGAAATAAGATGATCTCTTCCTCTTTGTATAAAATTAAAATATCATTTTCTCCTCTAATAAGGTAGAGAATCCCATACATTCAATTTCCTTATAAAATAATTTCATCATCTCTTCCTTTTAGGATACACATCTTCTTATTATATATTATAGAATTACCTAAATAAAATAGTTTTTTGATGTAAATTTAGTTGTCATAGAGACCCTGAAAAACTAATACATCAACATTTCTCAATTCTTTACCACCAAATTTGGCTTGTCATGAACCAATAATATCCAGGACTTCATCATTAAAAAAATTTAAAACACCATCCTTATCATATTTTATGCTCGTAAAAATATTATTTTTACCTTTCATATGGGATGAAAATCCACTATCAGTGATCTTTACACCAAAATGATCTGATGATTTAAATGAAATCTCTACAACCATTTCCTACTCATCTCAAATCTTTTAAATCTAGGTTTTTTACATCATACATGCTATGGATTGATAATCATGATCTTCCTTGGAGTATGATGGACCACCTTCATCTTATATATATTAACATAAATTTATAATTTTTAGATCATTATTTGATACAATGATTTTCTATTTTTTAAAACATTTATCCTACATTGGAACATTTCTCTATATTTTTGTTGAAAAAAATCTTTCCACGTGTCTGAATCCTCCACACCAATAATAGTGACCATAAAATGATATCCTATAATACAGATCTCTATATGGATTCCTATTTTGTTATTTTACCCTTATGTACCTCTTCGATATGGAACATTTATTTTTTGGGTCTCCCATCTTTACACAACAAAAACATCTATGGCATGGTGCATTCATGTGTGTCTCTACTCCAATACTAGTTTTACCTTGGGTTCTCTGAATCGTCAATTTCCGGCTCATACCCAAATCAAAATTCAATCTCAGAGTTGGTGCTTATGGTATGAATTCAAAAATTACTAATTTTCATTTTCAATCAATCCCCATACTAGTTTTATCATTTGGACCTGTCATTTTAATCTCTTAACAAGTATGTTTCACTAGATCTCTAAACTCTATTTTTTCCATTTTCAACAGACTTTGTGACCTAATTTGTTGGATTCAAAAGTTTCTCATGATCCTTAACTTTCCTTAGTAGTAAAAAAACTTCCTATTAAAGTTCTTTTATACGTTTGGTTTAATCTTTTCTAGTGTTAGTCAAACTATAAATTTCTCTCCTCTCTTCGTTGATTTTGATCATGTACTCAATGTACTATTTTGAGTTCTCTAGCATTGAAGACATAAATTTTTCAATTTATTCATTCATCTTAGACTTCTCTTCTTCCTTTTGTTTCATATAATATTTGGCATCATGAACCACTTTATTGGTTTTTTTCATTTTGGCCCTCCAAACATCTATATCCTCGAGAAAGGCTTCTAATTCATCCTTGATATCACATCTTACTTCTACTTATTCTTCATCATTTTAACATTCTTCCCTTTTTTGGGAACTACCTGCAACTTCCAGAATATAATTTTCTCCATGATATTGGTAGTTCTCTATCTATTGAACCACTAATTATTCTGAGCAATCATTTCTTTGTGAAGGAATATTCTTCATTTTGAAAACATTTATCTAGAGATTTTTATTTCCTTTTACATAGGCTGAATACTTCTTCATGGGAATTTATACTTCATTCCCATAAACATATTGAAAATTCTTCTAAAACCTTACTACAAGGTGTCCAAATTTTCCACATTGAACGTATTCATGTAGGTGTTTCCCTTTGAACATCCCTTTTACTAATTATTGATTTGATGTAACACCCCAAGATTTCATAGTGTGTTATTTCTTCAAAATAATTCAATAACTTGCACTACACGCAACACCGAGTTCAATTGCACCATGACATACCAAAAAAAAAGCCATTAAAAGAGGTCATGAATAGTATTATCTAAATTTTAAACTTTATATAATCCTTATAATTTTAGAATCCATATTATGAGTTTCTTAGATATAATTCAAGAACAAATTCATTTTCAGTATTGCACTTTTATCAACTTTTAATAGTGAACCCTTTTTAAATACAATATTTTAAACTTTTTGACTAAATGGGGACATCAAAAATTTAAAATGAAACATCCCAAGCTTCCACGGTACACTTTCTTTGAATAATACAGTAGCGTGTGTTGTACGCAACCTTGAGTTTTAACACACACCACAACCAATCAAACTAGCCATTATGAATAGTAATACCTACTTTTTAAAATTATATATATTTTATATTTTAAAATGGACTTCATATTTGGATTCGGAATATCGAATTTAGCCTAAGCTGAAATTTTGGTACATTTCGGATAACTTTCATATTTTGATGAATAGTGAAAATTACTAAATTTTAATTAAAAACAACTTTTTTAATCAAAATAATTAATAGTGATAAATTATGAATTTTAGTGGTTTTAAAGTATATTTAGAATATATTTTTACCATATAATATAATGTTGGTCATTGTACATAATTTTACAATTAAACCGAACATAAACAGGTGTCAATCTTTTGATAGTTATTATCTCTTAAAAACACGCTTTTTGTTTTGACAGCGGGAATTAATTTTAAATTAATTTCTGCCACTTCTGCGTTTAGAATTTAGGAAAATGGATTCCATATTTGGAATCAGGATGTTCAAATTGGGTAAATAGGTAACTTTTATTTTTAGACATTTTGAATAATTGCTGTGGTAAATATTCTATTTACCATGGTTAAGGGTAAATCCGGTAAATAAGGGTTAAAAAAATAATATTATAATAATACTAAATTACCCTAAAACGTGTCTTAACCCTATTGTTTGATACATGGTCGACCATGGGAATCTTTGGGTCTATTTTGGGACCCCATGGATCCACTTGTATGTGATAATGACACTTTATTTTAATTAAGTTAAAATGAATACAAAAATGACACAAGCATATATCTTTTAGAAAAACAATTGTTAAATAGGGTTATATATGTTGGATTTTAGATTATAAATATTCATTAGAAAGATAAAAAGATTTCCTACATAATTATATTTTATTTATAATTTTTAGACATTAAATAATGTATTTTATTTATGACACAATGATGATACAGTAATTACTATAATAGTGAAAAATTAAAATAATTGATATTATAAATACCCAAATAAATATAATATGAAACTTTTAATGAATTAAACTAATTTTCTAGGATAATATGATATATTAGGATTGATTTAATTGACTTTGTTCGAAGTAATCAATCTGTTATGAGTTTCACAAAAATCAACTATTGAATAGTGTCAAAATTGACATAAAAGAGTTCTTAAAACAAATATTATATTATTAATTGATATTAAATTCCTAAAAATCTAAGGTTCGGCCAAAAGACTTATATCATGATAGGTTCATCATTAATGGACCACTTGGGGGTCGCTTGGATGTATATAGTAAGTTTATTAACCATATTATATAAAAATACAAAGAGACATTGTAAAAGTGAAACTAATTAACTTAGAGTTAATACTTAAAGATAAGGTTAATAAAAGTCCCCAAACCTGTCTAACTTCTATTGGTTGAGTTGTTTTCGACCTATCCCCACCTTAGCATTTAAATAATCAACTTTTGAGCCATTAGAAACCGAATATGAATTTATTATAAATTAATATTTCTAGCTTTTCCAAAGGTGCCCCTCACCCCTCTTATAAAAGGGCACTCCTCCTTCTCATTTCTTCACACCTTCAAAGCCTTTTGGTTCGGCCAAACTCTGACCAAATACTCTCCCCAAATCCCTCTCCTCCTCCTTGAAGCTTACCCTTAGTCAGAAAGCATTTCAAGAAGTCCTTTGGTTCCAACCAAAGTGAGTTACCTAAATTAAAGGTAACGATTTCCCTTAAATTATTTTCATTTATTTTGCTTCTCCAACACCCAAAATCTTTTTATTTCCTTTCTTTTGTAACAACACCAGTATCCTCAATATACTAGGATGTTGTTATAAGAAGGATTCAAACTACACATACACAAAACTCCATCTAATGGATGATGAACATAATGTTTCTGTGGATGGAAAACTAACGCCTCACGAAACGATGATTGTTCAAATACATCATACCGCCTCTCATGGTGGCCATTATGATGGAACTGTAATTAAATATGATATTAATGATATATATTTTATATATAAGCTTCTGTAATTCCATTTTATTTCATACCATTATTCGTTTCATGTTGTATATACATACGATAATTTCATTTGAGGAAGTGCGGACTACCGCCCCCTTAAAATGATATGACTCGTTCATACCACACATGGAACGTATAAAGGATGGTGTTAATGAAATTAAGTAACATATATATAATATTATATTATACTGGAATAGTAATATACCTATGTATCATTTGGATTCGATTCTTTTAAAATAAAAATTAAATGGAAGTAGCGTTCGTGCGTACGTACGGACTACAGTCTCCACGAACGTGATGAGATTCATTTTCCATCGTATCCATTCAAGTATAATTATCATTTAATGATTTAAAAATGATGTTTAAGGACTTGATATCATTCTGGATATGAATAAGATACAACAAACATGACTTATGTAACAAAACATATAAAAGAAAATGAGTAAGTTAACACACGAAACGACGATAATACTAAGATATTATCAAATCAATATTAAAAGATCATATATGATATCATATTAATGTATATGATTCTTTTATAATTTAATAACAATTATTTCGCCATTATACAGGAGGTTAACCTACCCCAACCAAGGAAAAGTACAAGGTAAGGGTTATTTCACAATCTCTTCATTATCCGAGGTTGATTATACGTAATAATCTACTGGGATCTCTTTATCATCCACATCCATGTTTCTTAAAAATGTATTTCAAAACATTTTTACTATTTACTAAAATATGAGTTAAAGTCATTTATACCCTTTTTGACTTTTATAAGTGGTTTATAAAGGAATATTTCCGTCATTTTCAAAACAAGGTCCTTTTTAACCTTTTCGACAGAATTGAGGTAAGAATGTTTTTTTTAACTTATACGGCGGGTGCGGTTATTTTACGCCATTATAAAATCTTCAAAGCTTTCCGTACAAGCTTATAAGAATATTTTCAAATAAAATGTTTTATTTTATATGGATCTTAAATTATTTCAAAATAAAAGGGGATACTTCTTTAAAAAGAATTTTGATTTCATCTACGTCAACATCCTTTGATGGATTTTAAGATTATTTGAAGTTGATTTATTATGATACAAAACTTCTATATTGTATTGAAGGTTTTGTGATATGTTTGACTATGGATGTGCTATTTTTATACCATTCATAGTTTATGGTGAAATTATTGACATTTCGTATGCTAGTTTTAATACGAATGTTTATGTTATGTTTAAACCTTTTCATATGGGAATGCATTGGACTTAATAAGTGACGGGTGGAGCCCGCTATAGCTCCTCGATGCATCGGTAGGTCTCATGAGACAAACTAGTGTCTTGGCACAAGGCCTTGACAAAATCTTATTTGTAGTCTTGGCACGAGGCCTTGGCTATGTGGTTATGATAGTCTGGCATTATGCATTCCAACATTATGAAAGTGGTTATTGATTTTTCATGTGATTATTCGATTAGTAGAATATCCATGTGAATAAGTAAATGGCATTATTTCATTTTACTTTTGCCATACTATGTTGAAGTTCATGTTTAAAAGGATTTTGTTTTGGTAATTCATTGCCTTAAATGTTTATGCTTATTTTGAATGTTCCGCTATATTGTTATCTTTACTGGGCATTTGAGCTCACCCCTTTTCTATGTTTTATTTTTCCCAGGTAGTGAAAAAGTAAATTATGATTGACTTGCAGGGATATTATGAGGGGTTAATAGTGTGGATATGAAGACTTTGTTGTTGTAGTAGTTTTTCACTTTGAAATGTAATGTAAAACTTTATGAATATATCTAGTATTTCCAAGGCTACTAAACCAATCGGTCTTTCGAGATTTGATCTTTCTTGTGATCATGCCAATGTTACGAAGTAATGCACCGACTCTGGGTAGCTGAGGTCGGGGCGTTACAGTTGGTATCAGAGGAAGTTTAGTACAAACCTTGGAAGCTAGATTTAGATAAACTCTGATTAGAGCACGTAGACCTAAGATTAACTTTGAGGATTAGTATAGAAGAACTTCCTAGAATTTTGGTATTGTAGAGATTTTGTGAGTTTTCCGAGCAATACATCCCTGTCTGGATACGAGCAGGTAGAGGCGGCTCTGGCACAGATGTACCTAGGGGTAAAACCCGAAAACACCGCTTTGAGCTAGACTCGAATGGGAACTGGTGCACGACAACGAGCCTTGCTGCACTCTTGGTTATGACACTCCCGGGGGATATGCTTAGGATAACTCTCATTTTCTTTACAAATCATTTTGAAGGGATTATGAGTATATACTTCCTCAAAGAAAACATTCTTATGATTATGGATTATATCCATAAATAGTTCAATTTATGTTAAGTGTTTTATAAGTATGGGATTATGTATTTTGATTCATAAACTGATCTAGTGTATGCCATTGTTTAGAAATGGCGCCCAGTAGAAGGAATGAGAACTCCAGAAATGCACATGATCCAAAGAGAAGGAAGGATCATATCTTTCATGGTCTTAAGCTAGAATTTATAAGAGAAATAGTCTCCCATGTATTATCATCATATGAAGAAATAATATCATGTATTGATAAGATAAGTAAAGAGATTACCGAGTCCTATGGCTTTGAAGGGAAGCAAGAGAAGAAATGGATGGAAGAGAGAAAGATGGATAAATTGAAGAGGGAAAAGAAGAATTTTCCCATATGTGGTAACTGTGGAAAGAAACACCCTGGAACTTGCCTGAAAGGAATGGGAGTTTGTTATAAGTGTGGAGGAAAAGGGCACAAAGTACATGACTGCAAGGGTAAGAAAATGGTTTCAAATGTACAATGCTTCATTTGCAAGGAGTTTGGACACTACGCGAACCTATGTGCCAGTCATCAGACTATGACGCAAATGATGCTATTGGATAATAATCAAGTTATGATACTACCACAGATGAAAAGGAATGATTAGAGTTCGTATGTTGATTATGTCAATTGAGTGTTGTATCAACAATGTACTTGTTATAATAATTATGGAGTATATAAGGATTGTACTGCAGTACTATTTCATTAAGGACTTGAGATTGTGTGGAACAAAGAAAAGTGACTCAATAGCAGGATAAATTTTTGGAAAATATATGGTTGAGAGAATGATAAACCATAATATAGTTCTGATACCGAGGTAGTGATTTTCGAATAATACATGATTATTTTGGAAAAAAAATATTTTGGATATTCTTGACTACCTTGGAACTGATTATTGATTTTTATATTCCATCATTGTTGGGGTTTAAAACATTTTTGGATTGATGAAGTATATCCAGCATTCTATATGGAATAAGGGAGCATGAATGTAATCAATAAGGAATATGGTAATACATGATGAAGGTATTCATATGCTATTACGGGGTAAAAAGGATCTATATTATGTTTACCTTCCTTATAAATGTTAGACTGTGAGTTTGGACAGAAGTATTTTGGATAGTTCTAGTTTGGATTATTTTGGATTGCCATAAAAGGACAACCCGGAGGTCGGGCGGCAACCCGTCGCGTCCGGCAAGGCTGCGAGACTTGAACCCGCAACCGAAGGGCGACAAGGGTGTATCACCTACCACTGGACCATGAGATGTCCTGGATTAAATAATGTAGTTTTTATTAAAAGATCATGTAGATGAATTATAAATTCTTTTATTTTGGAACCATATATGAATAGTGTAAATAGAATTTTTTTTACATTCTATTATCTTTTAGAGTGAAAGATGAGTTTGTGGTAGAAATTTATTAATGGATAAAACTCTAATTATAAAGTAAGTATATCTCCTTATGATCTTATCCAATCTCATAAATAAATTCCTCAATATTAAGAAAAGCAACTTTGAACAAAAATGTTTTCCTAGATGGTACCTTAAATCATCACTAATTTATGGCTTTGGGATTGTTGGCCTTTTTATAGCCATGATCTCTACCACTCTCCATCAGATAATTGATGGTTAGATTTTTCTTCCATATCCATATTTTCCTACATGGAACCCTAGTATGTGTTATTTTCGGTAATCTTCATACTTTTGACTCTTTATTTTAAATAGAGGCCTCATTAATTCATTTTTCGATGTGGGATTTCAACTAAGATATTTTGAAACGTCAAAAATGTGTTATCCCAATACCCTATATTTTGTTGAACTGATGGTACTTCAAATCATCATAGATTGATGAGTTTAAGGACCTCAATTTTATACTTTTTGTGATTGATGACCTCAATCACTACCTATAAATATTTACGTTTTTCCTCCGATTATATGTCTCCAATTTCCACCAATGTTCTCCTAATCGAGATCATAATTTGGTGGTGACCCTTTGATTTCTCTTTTTCTCATATTAAGACTAAATTTTAGTAACCCAATTTCCGATGTGGGTTTTCCCACAAATATATTTTCTACTTTCAACCTTTTATTTTCGAAGAACAATTTAAAATTGCGAGGACGCAATTTATTGAAGGAGGGGAGAATGTAACGCCCCAAGATTTCATAGTGTGTTATTTCTTCAAAATAATTCAATAACTTGCACTACACGCAACACCGAGTTCAATTGCACCATGACATACCAAAAAAAAGCCATTAAAAGAGGTCATGAATAGTATTATCTAAATTTTAAACTTTATATAATCCTTATAATTTTAGAATCCATATTATGAGTTTCTTAGATATAATGCAAGAACAAATTCATTTTCAGTATTGCACTTTTATCAACTTTTAATAGTGAACCCTTTTTAAATACAATATTTTAAACTTTTTGACTAAATGGGGACATCAAAAATTTAAAATGAAACATCCCAAGCTTCCACGGTACACTTTCTTTGAATAATACAGTAGCGTGTGTTGTACGCAACCTTGAGTTTTAACACACACCACAACCAATCAAACTAGCCGTTATGAATAGTAATACCTACTTTTTAAAATTATATATATTTTATATTTTAAAATGGACTTCATATTTGGATTCGGAATATCGAATTTAGCCTAAGGTGAAATTTTGGTACATTTCGGATAACTTTCATATTTTGATGAATAGTAAAAATTACTAAATTTTAATTAAAAACAACTTTTTTAATCAAAATAATTAATAGTGATAAATTATGAATTTTAGTGTTTTTAAAGTATATTTAGAATATATTTTTACCATCTAATATAATGTTGGTCATTGGACATAATTTTACAATTAAACCGAACATAAACTAGTGTCAATCTTTTGATAGTTATTATCTCTTAAAAACACGCTTTTTGTTTTGACAGCGGGAATTAATTTTAAATTAATTTCTGCCACTTCTGCGTTTAGAATTTAGGAAAATGGATTCCATATTTGGAATCAGGACGTTCAAATTGTGTAAATAGGTAACTTTTATTTTTAGACATTTTGAATAATTACTGTGGTAAATATTCTATTTACCATGGTTAAGGGTAAACCCGGTAAATAATGGTTAAAAAAATAATATTATAATAATACTAAATTACCCTAAAACGTGTCTTAACCCTATTGGTTGATCCATGGTCGACCATGGGAATCTTTGGGTCTATTTTGGGACCCCATGGATCCACTTGTAAGTGATAATGACACTTTATTTTAATTAAGTTAAAATGAATACAAAAATGACACAAGCATATATCTTTTAGAAAAACAATTGTTACATAGGGTTATATATGTTGGATTTTAGATTATAAATATTCATTAGAAAGATAAAAAGATTTCCTACATAATTTTATTTTATTTATAATTTTTAGACATTAAATAATTTATTTTATTTATGACACAATGATGATGCAGTAATTACTATAATAGTGAAAAATTAAAATAATTGATATTATAAATACCCAAATAAATATAATATGAACCTTTTAATGAATTAAACTAATTTTCTAGGATAATATGATATATTAGGATTGATTTAATGGACTTTGTTCGAAGTAATCAATCTGTTATGAGTTTCACAAAAATCAACTATTGAATAGTGTCAAAATTGACATAAAAGAGTTCTTAAAACAAATATTATATTATTAATTGATATTAAATTCCTAAAAATATAAGGTTCGGCCAAGAGACTTATATCATGATAGGTTCATCATTAATGGACCACTTGGGGTCGCTTGGATGTATATAGTAAGTTTATTAACCATATTATATAAAAATACAAAGAGACATTGTAAAAGTGAAACTAATTAACTTAGAGTTAATACTTAAAGATAAGGTTAATAAAAGTACCCAAACCTGTCTAACATCTATTGGTTGAGTTGTTTTAGACCTATCCCCACCTTAACATTTAAATAATCAACTTTTGAGCCATTAGAAACCGAATATGAATTTATTATAAATTAATATTTCTAGCTTTTCCAAAGGTGCCCCTCACCCCTCTTATAAAAGGGCACTCCTCCTTCTCATTTCTTCACACCTTCAAAGCCTTTTGGTTCGGCCAAACTCTGCCCAAATACTCTCCCCAAATCCCTCTCCTCCTCCTTGAAGCTTACCCTTAGTCAGAAAGCATTTCAAGAAGTCCTTTGGTTCCAACCAAAGTGAGTTACCTAAATTAAAGGTAACGATTTCCCTTAAATTATTTTCATTTATTTTGCTTCTCCAACCCCCAAACTCTTTTTATTTCCATTCTTTTGTAACAACACCAGTATCCTCAATATACTAGGATGTTGTTATAAGAAGGATTCAAACTACACATACACACAACTCCATCTAATGGATGATGAACATAATGTTTCTGTGGATGGCAAACTAACGCCTCACGAAACGATGATTGTTCAAATACATCTTACCGCCTCTCATGGTGGCCATTATGATGGAACTGTAATTAAATATGATATTAATGATATATATTTTATATATAAGCTTCTGTAATTCCATTTTATTTCATACCATTATTCGTTTCATGTTGTATATACATACGATAATTTCATTTGAGGAAGTGCGGACTACCGCCCCCTTAAAATGATATGACTCGTTCATACCACACATGGAACGTATAAAGGATGGTGTTAATGAACATAAGTAACATATATAAAATATTATATTATACTGGAATAGTAATATACCTATGTATCATTTGTATTCGATTCTTTTAAAATAAAAATTAAATGGAAGTAGCGTTCGTGCGTACGTACGGACTACCGTCTCCACGAACGCGATGAGATTCATTTTCCATCGTATCCATTCAAGTATAATTATCATTTAATGATTTAAAAATGATTTTTAAGGACTTGATATCATTCTGGATATGAATAAGATACAACAAACATGACTTATGTAACAAAACATATAAAAGAAAATGAGTAAGTTAACACACGAAACGACGATAATACTAAGATATTATCAAATCAATATTAAAAGATCATATATGATATCATATTAATGTATATTATTATTTTATAATTTAATAACAATTATTTCACCATTATACAGGAGGTTAACCTACCCCAACCAAGGAAAAGTACAAGGTAAGGGTTATTTCACAATCTCTTCATTATCCGAGGTTGATTATACGTAATAATCTACTGGGATCTCTTTATCATCCACATCCATGTTTCTTAAAAATGTATTTCAAAACATTTTTACTATTTACTAAAATATGAGTTAAAGTCATTTATACCCTTTTTGACTTTTATAAGTGGTTTATAAAGGAATCTTTCCGTCATTTTCAAAACAAGGTCCTTTTTAACCTTTTCGACAGAATTGAGGTAAGAATGTTTTTTTTAACTTATACGGTGGGTGCGGTTATTTTACGCCATTATAAAATCTTCAAAGCTTTCCTTACAAGCTTATAAGAATATTTTCAAAGAAAATGTTTTATTTTATATGGATCTTAAATTATTTCAAAATAAAAGGAGATACTTCTTTAAAAAGAATTTTGATTTCATCTACGTCAACATCCTTTGATGGATTTTAAGATTATTTGAAGTTGATTTATTATGATACAAAACTTCTATATTGTATTGAAGGTTTTGTGATATGTTTGACTATGGATGTGCTATTTTTATACCATTCATAGTTTATGGTGAAATTATTGACATTTCGTATGCTAGTTTTAATACGAATGTTTATGTTATGTTTAAACCTTTTCATATGGGAATGCATTGGACTTATTAAGTGACGGGTGGAGCCCTCTATAGCTCCTCGATGCATCGGTAGGTCTCATGAGACAAACTAGTGTCTTGGAACAAGGCCTTGACAAAATCTTATTTGTAGTCTTGGCACGAGGCCTTGGCTATGTGGTTATGATAGTCTGGCATTATGCATTCCAACATTATGAAAGTGGTTATTGATTTTGCATGTGATTATTCGATTAGTAGAATATCCATGTGAATAAGTAAATGGCATTATTTCATTTTACTTTTGCCATACTATGTTGAAGTTCATGTTTAAAAGGCTTTTGTTTTAGTAATTCATTGCCTTAAATGTTTATGCTTATTTTGAATGTTCCGCTATATTGTTATCCTTACTGGGCATTTGATCTCACCCCTTTTCTATGTTTTATTTTTCCCAGGTAGTGAAGAAGTAAATTATGATTGACTTGCAGGGATATTATGAGGGGTTAATAGTGTGGATATGAAGACTTTGTTGTTGTGGCAGTTTTTCACTTTGAAATGTAATGTAAAACTTTATGAATATATCTAGTGTTTCCAAGGCTACTAAACCAATCGGTCTTTCGAGATTTGATCTTTCTTGTGATCATGCCAATGTTACGAAGTAATGAACCGACTCTGGGTAGCTGGGGTCGGGGCGTTACATTTGAGTAATGTAATGGCATAGAATCATCTTTCTCTTATTCTTCAGGTTCATCATCAATGGTGAGTTTCTTCATTTCATTGAATGATACATCTTCAGAATTCTATTTTTACGTAGACTTGTTAACATCATTTCACATCTCATATATGATAAGAGTACTATAAAAACTATACACGTTCATCTCTTTTGGATATTTATCTTCTAGAATATATAATTTTGAATTAAACTAAGGTAGAAGTCATCTAAATATTTTTGTAACTATTTTTACGTATTCAATAATTTCTCTAAGACTATACATGTCATCTATAGTAACAATAACATAGTAAATCAATGAATCAATAGAAACATTAGGGTGTATTATAAGATCCTAATACTTGTCAATATTATACGCACTCATTATTATCTGAATTTTGAGTCACCCTCATAAATATTTAGCAGCTTTTCCAACATAAAATTATATTTCTTTTACAATACATCACCTATGTATTGATTTCATTGGATAGGGTTCCCCCTGATTGATTTATTCCTTTGGCATCAGCATCTAATTCCCTATGGTCAGCATCTAAAAAAGCACCACTGTTGGCATTGTCCAAAGTACCCTGAATTGATACTATAAAGACATATATTCCTAAATATAGGAAGTAGAGATGCATATGGTTATTAAATAATTGAAAATAATTTTTAATGAAGATAGGAATCCTATTTTGATTGAAATCTTCTATCAAATCCCCTTAAATAGAAACAAAGAAATTATCCTTTATCTTAGATACAAATTGTTATCCCAAATAGGATAAATACCCCAAGAGGGGTGAATTAGTGTATGAAATTTAAAAAAAATCACATTAATATATTGTTTTTTCATTAAATAAAACACTCTATACTCATTCCATAATAATGTAAAACATAAATGAAATCTTGAACAAGACACAACAATTTTACTTGGTTCACCCTCACTAGGATATGTCCAAGGAGTATACAACGGAAATGTGATAATGTACAAAATCCATTTAGACTCACTACAAAAATAAGTTTGAGGCTAGAAAATTTTGATTCCTAGGATATCTACCTTTATAAATTTTGGATCGAACTCACTTCACATCCTGGTTTACAAAAAATATCAATATTAAAGCTCATTTCTCTCCCAACTAAAGTGTTCTAACTACTCCTTCAGAATAATACTTTTTTGATCACTTGAATCAATATGTTTTACACCTCATTTGGTGAGTCATTAAGTTTTCCTTTCATCCACTTTATGAATACCACTTTACCAAATATTTTATGGGAAAACCTTTCTGAGAACTTTTGTGATTCCCACTACCTTCATAAAGCATGCTTATACTTCACAAAACATCCAAATTTATCAGAATAATATAATTATTTTTTTATCCCCACAAATTTTGTGAATCTACCCTCTTTCACAAACCTTAACCATCATTTGTGAATAAAAATCCTTTCATGAAGCTCAAACATATTCATGATGTTCTCTTATCCTTCACAAAGATCATAACTTTCATTCGACTTTTTATAGCCTTTGAAAACTTCAATATATTCATAATGCTTACAACATTTGTTCAGATTACATAGCCATTATGAAATTAGTTTCATCATGAAATTTTTTATAATATCATCCTTCTCAAATTACCTTTGTGAAATAAAAGACTTCAGATTTTATTTAATGATTGATGTATATAAATGAGGGGTGTATTGGATAATTAATAGGTATTTCCTCTCATTCTAGATAATTTCATCATTTCCATCACCTTTTCCAAAAGATCTGTGATATTTTTCTCAAATATCCATTTTTAGTGAATCACTAAGGAAATTTCACAATTCATGAATCTTCATATAGTCATGAAGTTTTACCATCTTTCCATCATGTGTTCGTGATGCTCCAAACCATCACGAAACCTATCCTTTGTGAGACAAAGTACCTTCACACGGCTCCATTCATTAGTAAAACTAAAATCTTCTCAAAATCCATATCTTTTCTGTATTTTTATGAGGAATTCAAAGAAATACATCTTTTAAGATGATTTATCCATCCTCCATATTTTAGACCCCAAAAATTTGGTAAACACAGGGAAGTGGAACCACAATGTATAGGCAATTTTTTGTACCTATTCCAAGGAATTCATTCCATTTTATTGGTTGCTTGTCAACATACCATGTCAATAGTATCTCTATATCTCCACTACTTACCTTGGAAACCTACTTTTGCTACAAACACAGTCAACCTAAACACACTGTAATGATACACTGAGGTATTTGTTTCACAACAATAATGATCCTCTAACATAAAAAGAACCAGTTAGTGGAAAAACATTGTCTAAATGGTCATTATCCATACATTATGCAATGTATTTCATGTACCAAAACTAATCCTATATTTTTATAGATCTAATAGTTTATTTAAATCTCGATGGTTTTAATTGGTTACTCAAGAAGAAACAGGACATAGATGAACATGTTAGTACCTATAATGTGTGAATGGTTTCAAAATGGATTAAATAGTTTCAATTCATTGACTATGATGAATCCTTTTCACCATTTTTTAATTCTAGAATCCATCAAAATTCAACATTCTATTCCAAACTTCCTTGAATATGATATTTGTAAAATGGATGTCAAAACAACCTTCCTTAAGGGGAAACTTCAGGAAGTTGTTTATATGTCACAACCTAAAGGGGTTACAACAAAAAATTATTCAAATGGGATATGAAAATTGAAAAAAATACATTTATGGATTGAAAAAGGAATCTAGGTTATGAAATATTAAATTTGGTGAGTCCATGATAGAATTTTGTTTCATAAAGAATGAATGTGAACATTATTTCTATAAGCGGTTTAGTAGGTGTGTTGTCATTTTTATAATTTTATATTTAGTTGAAATATTACTTATTAGAAATGTGATATTAGTAAAAAAATCTATTAATTACAGGTTGAATAAATTCTAATACAAGAATGTATTAGGTGAGGTAGCATGTATTCATGGGATCATGATCCATAATTATTGATCCATGAGGTTTTTTATCCTATGTAAAAGTACATATATTGAAAATATATTGAATCAGCTTGGTATGGAACAATCTAATAGTGGATTATTAATAGTGTCACGTTGAATTCATCTTTCTAGGAAAATATTCCCTCAGAAGTATGAGTAACGAATGTGAATGGAAAGGATTCGGTACATGTCAGTGATTGGGATAGTCATGTATATTATTCTATGTACAAGGATAGATTTATGTTATACATTACATGTGGCAAGAAGAAATCAATAAAAAATAAGTCACTCCAATTGGGTTATAGTCAAGACTATCCATAAATACCTAAGGCATACTAAGGATATGTTCCAATTATATGGAGTATATGAGGAACTAGTCATCCATGGATATGCCTATTCTTGTTTCTAAAAAAATCAAGATTATATGAAATGATAAATGGGATATGTCTTCATTTTGAATTATGTTTTTGTGAATTGGAAGAGAATAAAGTAGGTTGTAGTCATAGATTCTATAATGGAGTTCGAGTATATTGTGACTTTTGAGGTAGCCAAAGAAGTAGTATGGATACATAACTTCATTCAATATCATGACATGGAACCTAGTAGTAAATATTGTATCATAATATATTGTGAAAATACTATAGTAGTGGAAGGATCTATGGTCACATCAATGGGTAAAGAATATACTTCATAAGTATCATCCCTTGATAGATTTTTCATAGAGATGTGAGGTTGCAGTGAGTTGTATTTCCATAGAATACAATGTAATACGATGGGGAATGAGGAATCTTCTTATGATGTTTTTACTTGGTAATCTCCAAGATGGGAGATTATGAGGACAGACTCGCCAATAGGAATTCTTCATGTTTTGGTGTCATTAGATATTCCTATATGTGAGTTTTTGTAATGGTCCTTGGGAATTAAGATTATTATTGATTCATGTCATGACTTATGCACTTGGATTTATTTACCAAAACCATCAAACCATATGTTGGTGGGATGTATGATATATTGGGTGAATCATGAATGACATGTTATTAATGTATAAGTTGAGTTAGGATTTTTCCATTCCATATTTATGGGAAATTATATCATGACCCTTTTATTGGTATAGAACCATCACATTTTATTCCATGGTGATGTTGTAACGACTTGTTTATTAGATATAGATAATTAAAGACACATGGCAATGCTTTATGACACAGATGTGGATCCTTCATGATGATATATTAAGATGAATAGACAATATTATGTAGAGAGTGTTCATTTGTGTTTGTTGATGTTGTGACATTAATTTATTTCTCTTGGTTTCCCAGACCCATTTCTATGAAGTAGTCTTGGACATTAGGAAACCCCACCTAAGGACATCAAGAAAGAATTCTAGAGGGCCACACGCTAATTGTGTATATTGAACTAGATAAAATTATATTTGAATTTAATTGTTGGAATATAAAATATTCTCTAAACCAAGGAATAATTTTATTCATGTTTTATTGATCTTTAATATTAATCGTGTAATAAATAATTATTTGTTTATTAGTAAATAATTTATTTAATTATGTGAATATATAATAAAAAATTATTCATTGGATATTAAATAAAATATTTATTTTATTTATTGAATTTTCTTGAAAAAAATTCTTCACTTCTTTATGAAAAAACATTTATTTGGATATTCAATAAATGATGAGGAATTCAAACAATCCAAGATTGCATCTGATGATACATGTAAATTTACAATCCGGTAAAATAATATTTTTTATTGCACAGGTCAATGAGAACACCATAAAATATTATTATTATTATTATTATTATTATTATTATTATTATTATTATTATTATTATTATTATTATGTGTCAAGGGGTTCAATAAGGATTATAATTTTACTTACAATATGGTATGGAATTAAATAATTTTTTAACCTAAACCCTAACTCTATAAATTGGTGGTAATGTTTATTGTGTAGGGTTAATCAAAAATTTAAAATAGTGAATCATTGAACACAAAAAGACCTCTCACTCTCACTCTCTCTCTATCTCTCTCAAATTACTCCTTTCATCCTCTTAAAAATGAGAATAAATTCTTTGAGCCCAAAAAGATCTAGGAGTGATCAAGATGAACAATGCAATAGAATGTATTCTCCACTCTAGAACATGGAAATCATTTGTAAGTTATCTGAAATCAATGGAGAACGTGTAAATCAATGCTATAGGGATTCTACACACAAATCCTAACATTTCAATGAAGTTAATTTGAAATTTTTATTCAATATCAATCATTTCATTGAAGAAAGTATCTTGAGATGAGGTAATCATTTAATCATATATAAATAAATTAGTTATAAATTTAACATGAAAGATCCATTATTAGGGTTTCAAGAAACTCCAAATTAAATGAAATTTTAACATAACACCCACCAATGGCACTTCCACTATACCCAAAACCATAAAATACTAGTTTTGATGTCATCATTTTTTTTGCTATGGTACATTTCGTAACATTCCAATAATATTGTCACATATATATTTTTCAACATGCATGAAATAATGAAAATTTATGAAATATTAAAAATTAAATTATGGTAATTCAATGAAAATTTATCTCTTTTCTCAGCATGATTTCATATAGTTTTTTGAAATGGGATTTTCAAAAATAGTGTCATCAATGTTTAAATTCCCGTATAATTGATCACCTATTAGTGGAGATGGTGTTGTACATTTTTTTTGTATTTTCAGTGAATAGTGTCTTAAAGGATTGGTATTTATGTCATCGAGGTAAAAAATATTTATGTTAAAAAATACACTCTTCAAAGAAAGTTTGTACCTAACTGAGTGTGTACATTTTTCACAAATATACCTCATAATTCCTTTAATACATAGCCTGAAAAAATTTCATAAATAGGAAATTCATTTATTGTAATTTTCCGGATTTGTTCATGTATTATTTTAATATTATATGGGAATTATTTCAAGACCAGGCTCTGAGACGGCGTGCAGTTCCGAGGGCCAGTGAGCCTGGAACAAATGTTTGAATTTAAATTAATAATTAAATAACGCGCGCATGCGGTTTTCCTGAAAAAGTGTAATAACTCTCAAATGGGTGCTCGGATAAAAAATTCGAGGGAACTGTTGAGTTAAGAAAAGATATTTTACCTAAGGTGAGGCCTAACATCAGTCGGTGCAGGTCGGTGGTGAAATATGGTTTTTGGACGCAACAGTAATAAAATTTATAATTAAATTATATTATTCAAACCTTGTTACATCAAATATCTCTTATCTTTTAAATAGAGATTACGCAGGGCATCAGGGTTACAATTGCCATAACCCTAATTTTCACCTGGAGGTTCTGGGAAAGCTCTGGAGGAAACCCCTAACGCGACTGTGACATTCTTGGCGGATTTTTTCGGCGACGATGATGCGGCGACCGGATCTTCTCCAACGAATGCTGGGATCAAGGCAAGATGTCATTGTGATTTTATTCTTCCCCGTTTTTTATTTCTACGATGAACGCGTACTAATCTACGAACATATTAGCACGCAGATTGATCATTCTTGCAGGATGTGATTTTTCTAGGATTTTTGGGATTTTATTCTTGTTATTGTTTGGTTTAGTTCAACCTTCTAATGGTGACGGACCAAGATCGACACAAACATAGATCGAGGTTCATCCCTCTCGATCTGTGTGTGTCTCTTCCCCAAATTTATCGTATTTTATGTGAGTGTTCTTTGCGTTCTTCATGGGATGAGGAACAACGGATCGTTGCGCACCCGTTGTGTAATGAAACGGTCCCAAATTGAAGATATGGCATCAGTACGACCCAAAGGAGGTGTGGCTGTGGTGGTGACGGACAGATCGAAGCGGATTGGAAGAAATTGTTCTTCAAACGATTTTCACACGTGTGACTGGAATCGGGTTTTGGAGCCGATTAAAGGCCTGAAACCCATAGTTTCGGCATCGTGATGATGATGCGATCTAGAATCTTGAGTTTCGCGGCAAACAGACGGCTGAATCGAAGTCTAGAGCAACAGTCGAGGAACGCGGAGGAAGACGACGCTTCTATAAATTTCCCGACTACACGTAATATAGTATGGGCTACACGGCGTGGGTTCATCAGTAGGGTTACCCGGCGTTTACACCGAGAGTACATGGGAACATGAAGGGTACACGGCTAGGGACACACCGTGTATACCCCTCCCCGGTCATATGCGGACATATACACAACATACCCCATGTACTATTACACGGGCAGGCGACAAGGACATGGGCAGAGACCATGTACAGGCACATGGCCAGCATACCCAGAGTGAGCCCAGGTGCTCGAACACAGTGTGTTATTTCTTCTACATTTTGTGTAGTTTTTTTTCTATCCGACAGGCCGAATGACACATGTCGTTTATACGTGCAGTACCCGGTGTCAAGAAACACGGCGTGTACTTTACTACACGTTGTGTAGTTTGGTTTTTCGTGGCTTTAATGAAGGACATGGGCCGTTTACACAGGAAGTACCCAGGTTCAAGGAACACGGCGTGTAACCATACAACACACCGTATAACATTTTCTTCATGTCTTATGCCACTTGTCTTCCGTGACTTGGACTAGCCTTCTTAGGGTACGTACCCTTGGCCTTTCTCCTGAAGGATTCTGGTATCATTTCCTAATATACAGGAGTATGATTCCTTCAGCAGGACTCCCTAAATAGAGTTGTTGGAATCCCCTCTATGAGACATAGAGCAGGATCCTCTATTCATTCCTAATACCCTAGGTAGAGTTCTTGGTATCGACGTGACCTACCTTACCCAGGTGCAAATCCTCTGCCTAGCGGATTAGCTCAGAATGAGTTGTTGGAATCACCCCATGACTTGGTTGGGATCCTCATCTGAGCATCCTATTCCCAAGGTACTTGTGGAGTGTGTTCTCCCAGAATGAGTACTTCGTGTCTCTCTCTCCAGACCTAGGATTGTGATCTCCCGATGGTATTCATAGTGGAATCTTCGAGCTGGATCCTAGTGGCGGTATCGCGAATGTCATTTGTGTACTAGTATATCTGGATATTCTTGTTATATGTTCCATAGACATATACTGTGTAGAACTGATTTTACCTTTCTTTGTGGTATTTTCCTTGTTTTTATTTCCTTGTGGTTTTCAGGGTGTCCTACTAGGTATTGTTATACTCACCCCTGCATGGGCTTTGGCTGCACATGTTGTGTCTTGTACAGATGAGCGAGCCTTTGACAGGATTCTAGGCAGACCAGGACCGGATGGTGCTCAGTGTGATCAGACAGGCCGAGGGGTGTTCCTTCAGGGATGGGTTGCAGTCCCAGTACATTTATCTACAGGTTTGACTTTTTGCATACTTTCTTTTGGTGGGCTTGTAATTTTGGCCTAGGGTTTTACTTTACAATACATCACTTTCCTGTCGTACTCTATTGGTTGGGTTTTTAGTGTATGCATGTTTTTTTCTATCTTTATTAGTTTTTACTTTTCAGCCTTGTGGGCTTGGAGATGTGTGTTCATGTGTATAGGTTTATAGGCAATGCCTCCCATGTTAGTAGCATGCCTACTCGGTGCTAGTCACCAACCCCTGGTCTATTGAAGGTGGGCTTGGGGAGTTGTGGCTCAGGCCCCACCAGGAAGGGTCGTGACAGAGTGGTATCAGAGGTGTTAGGTTCTACCATTGGAATGAGAGTCTGTGAGTTGGTTTGTGGAAATAGTGTTAAGTGTTTCGAGTTTGTCTCTTAGGCCAGGGACCCCAGTGTTGGTGCGGATGCCGACATATCCATACACCAGGGCTCTGATAACTTTCTTTTCGACTCGGAACATGAAAACACTAGTGGCATGGGGGAAAATAATGGTACATGCATCTTATTTTAATGGGTTGTGGTTTCCATGTCCTTCTTATGTCAGCTCTCCAGATATACTCACTGACTGTGATACATCTTGTTTCTTAAACAGGATAACTCCGTGACACGCACCCGCTAGGATCCAGCAACCCGATCACTAGGATGACCCCCTCAGTGATGAAGCTTCGATACAGGGACCTGATCCCCCAGTTCTACCACCAGGTGGCATGCCAGTTATTCCACCACCTGTGGGGCAGTGTTTAGCGCCCACTGTACCAGTGGAGGAGGAGCGCAGGCTGAGCACACTCCATGAGTTTCAGTGACAGAGACCCCTCAGGTATCGAGGTGAGACTGACCCTCAGGAAGTAGAGGACAAGCTTGAGGCAGTGGCCAGAGTCTTCCATTTGGTCAGGACACCAGCAGACCAGATGGTGATCCTAGCAGCGAGCGTTCTGCAGGGCTCGGCAGGGCGATGGTGGATTTAGGTCATCCAGACTCACGATGAGGTGACTCTTGCATGGTCTGAGTTTGAGCATCTCTTCAGAGAGGAGTTTTCACCGGTTACCCTGAGAGCAGTATGCATACAAGAGCTTCTTCAGCTCCAGCAGGGAACCATGTCGGTGGCCGTATATTCATCGAGGTTTACCGACCTCTCGCGGTACTCAATTGATATGGTCCGAGATCAGTACTTCAGAGCTCAGAATTTTGAGCGGGGCTTGCACAGATATATCTGACCTAATATCATCCCTAGGAGAATTCCTACTTATTATGGGGTGATCGAGCGGGCTTTGGTGGTCGAGAGCTTCCTAGTAGAGTAGGTACAGCCGACCATTGTTATTAGTGGGCGAGATGCAGCAGAGACCTCAGTGGCATGGAGCTGGTAGACAAAGGTAGGGGCAGCTGCAGGAGGTAGAGGCTTATGACCCAGGTACTCCTAGAATGATTAGAGGTACTATCTGTGTCTTTTCTACTTTGGTTGTCGTATTGATAGAAACAGGTTCTAGTCATTCCTTTCTGGCTGCTTATCTTGGCCGAGACCTTGAGATTCCAGTTGAGCCATTGACTCGACCCTTACGCTTAGAAACACCAACAGGAGAAGATTCAGAGATCACACACCTTTTCAAGAAGTGTGACCTGACCCTTGGAGGCGAGAGTTTCAGCTGGAACCTCTTGGTGGTAGCGTCGAGGCCTTACGATGTCATTCTTGGTATGGATTGGCTATCCACAGTTCATGCCCAGATTTATTGTTTTAGGTGAAGGCTGTGGTGTGTCCACAGTAATGGGATGAGGTTCTCTTTTGTCGGTGAAAGAGAGGCCCAAGCAGCGTTGGATGGACTCGTGCATAGGAGGGCACAACCGATTTCACATCAGTTGTCTAGCCTAGCCCTTGGCGCAGTAGATGTTACGAGTTTCCAGTTTCCAGCAGTGGTGGATGAGTACAAGGATGTCTTTCCAGAGGATTTCCCCGGGTTACCTTATCGTCGGGAGATAGATTTCTATATTGATTTGTAACCCAGGACGACCCTGATATCAGCATCGGCTTATCGTATAGCTCCTGCAAAGCTTCATGAGCTGAGGATTCAGCTGGATGACTTGCAAAAGAAGGGCTTTTTGAGACCCAGTGTTTCACCCTGGCAGCCCTAGTGCTGTTTTCCAAGAAGGAAGACGGGAGATTGAGGTTCTGTGTGGATTACTAGCGCTTAAATAAGGTTACTGTGAAGAACTAATATCCACTACCGAGGATCGATGACCTCTTCGACTAGTTGAGAGGGGCACGATGGTTCTCGAAGGTTGATCTACAATCAGGCTATCACCAGTTGCGAGTACGGGAGGAGGATATACCGAAGACGACTTTCAAATGTCTCTACGGTCACTATGAGTACTTGGTGATGCCCTTCAGCATGACGAATTCCCCGGCAGTGTTCATGGGACTCATGAACCGGATCTTTCAGCCCTATCTAGACCGGTTTGTAGTGGTCTTCCTGGATGATATCCTTGTGTACTCTACGTCCGAAGAGGAGCACACGAGACACCTAAAGATGGTTCTGGACAATCTATGAGAGCACCCGTTGTATGGGAAACTCTTGAAGTGTTAGTTCGGGTTACAGGAGGTCCACTTTCCGGGGCACCTTATCTCAGTGGATGGTTTATCAGTGGACCTAGCAAAGGTGGAGGTAGTGCTAGCATGGGAGCCACCCCAGAGCATGACGGAGATGCGGATTTTCCTTGTGTTGGCATGCTACTATCAGAGATTCATCCATGATTTCTCCAGGATTGCAGCACCCATGACAGATTTGACCTAAAAGGGACAGCCTTTCGTGTGGACCAAGAGATGCCAGCAGGGTTTCCAACAGTTGAGGCAGAGTCTAACGAGCGCCCCGATCTTGAGATTACCAGAAGAGGGTATCGAGTACATAGTGTTCTACGACGAATCAGGATCCGGGCTTGGTTGTGTCCTGATGCAGAGGCAAGCGGTCATTGCTTATGGCTCGCGTTAGTTGATACCACATGAGCAAAACGACACAACCCATGATCTTGAGTTGGTAGCAGTAGTCTTCGCAATGAAGATGTGGAGGCACTACCTGATGGGCGGGAGGTGTACCATCTAATCTGGTCACAAGAGTCTCAGATATATATTTTCTCAGAAGGATCTGAATTTAAGACATAGAAAATGGCTTGATTTCCTCCAGGATTATGACTTTGAGATCATTTATACTCCTAGGAAGGGGAACATGGTGGCTGATGCTCTCAGTAGGAAATCCAGTTCGCAGTTGCAAGATAAGGAGACAAGGCAGTTGGCCTCTTTATAGTTGTTCTTCATAGATGGAGATGAGGGAGCTTACCTTCAGTCGATGGTTGTTACCCCTCCAATCATACAACGAGTCAGGGAAGCACAGCGTGAGGATGCTAGCTATGAGACTCTACGTGTTTAGATATCCACAAGTGATGTTGCTGATGGATATTCAGAAGGTGGGGAGCACGTTGTCCTTTTCAGAGGGTGCACAGTAGTAACAGTGACATTACAGGAGGAGGTTATGAGGGAGTTTCATATATTCCCTCTGGCAGTACATCCAAGCATGGCAAAGATGTATCAGGACCTCCGACATCAGTTCTGGTTGCCAGGAATGAAGAAGTGTGTAGCAGAGTTTGTTTCTCGGTTCCTTACTTGTCAGCAAGTAAAGGATGGGCACTAGGTTCCAGCAGGTTTGGCTCAGCCCCTTGAGGTTCCAAAGTGGAAGTGGGATGGAATATCCATTGACTTCGTGATGGGTTTACCACGTACGTCCAGGGGACACGATGCCATCTAGGTGATCGTTGATCGACTCACTAAGTCGGCCCACTTCCTAGCCATACGGGAGCAGAGGTCAGTAGAGATCATGGGATGCCTCTACGTGTAGGTGATAGTTCCACTTCATGGAGTACCATCCACGATCATATCAAATCGTGATGCTCATTTCACATCTCGGTTGTGGATGGGATTGCAGGAAACTTTTGGGACCCAGTTACTCTTGAGCATAGCGTTTCATCCCCAGACTGATGGTCAGACAGAGCGGACCATCCAGGTCCTGGAGGATATGGAAAAAGCTTTCATACATGACTTCGGCCGTAGCTGGGAGGATCACCTACCACTGGTGGAATTTGCTTATAACAACAGTTATCATTCCACTATTAGTATGGCACCATTCGAGGCTCTATACGAGCGACCTTGCAGGTCGCCACTTTGCTGGACTGACCCGGGAGAGTCAGCACTCATGGGCCCTGAGATGGTTATAGCTACTACAGAGAGGGTGCAGGTCATCCAGGAGTGGATGAAGATGGTATAGAGTCAGAAAAATTCTTATGCTGACTAAAGACGAAGGCCCTTGGAGATCGATGAAGGAAACCATGTGTTATTTCGGGTCTCACCTCGACGGGGATTACATAGATTTGGCTGAGGCGGAAAGCTATCTCTGAGTTTCATTGGCCCTTTTCAGATTCTGAGTAGAGTTGGCGAGGTGGCATATTGCTTGGCTCTATCTCCTCAGATGGAATGGTTACAAAAAATCTTCCATTTTTCGCAGCTATGGAGGTACGTGCATGATCCATCGCACATCATCGACTGGGGAGAGATGGACATCAATGATGGAGCGACCTTTGCAGAGTACCTAGGGGAGATTGAGGATCGGTAAGAGAAGATTCTTTGTGGATGAGTTATTCCGTTGGTTCATGTCTGGTGGTAGCACGGGAATCTCCAGGAGAGCATGTGGGAGCTGGAGGCTCAGATTCGCATACAGTACCCACATCCTTTTGAGTAGCCCTTGTTTTCTCTTTTCGGGGACATAAAATCCCTAAGGTGGGTGTGATTTAATGTCCCTGATATTTCCATGTATTATTTTAATATTATATGGGAATTATTTCGAGACAAGGCTCTGAGACGGCGTGCAGTTCCGAGACCCAGTGAGCCCGAAACAAATGTTTAAATTTAAATTAATAATTAAATTATGCGAGCGTGCGGTTTTCCTGAAAAAGTATAATAACTCCCGAATAGGTGCTCGAATCAGAAATCCGAGGGCACCATTGCATTCAGAACATTGATTTTACCAAAGGCGAGGCCTAACATCACCCAGTGCAAGTCGGTGGTGAAATCTGGTTTTTGGACACAATAGTAATAAAATATTTAATAAAAATATTTTATTTGAACCCTATTACGTCAAATATATCATATCATTTAAATAGATATTACGCAGGGGATCAGGGTTACAATCCCCATAACCCTGATTTTCCCCTGGAGACTCTGGGAAAGCTCTGAAGGAAACACCCAACGGGGGTGGCGACATTCTTGACGGATTTCGTCGGCAACGAAGATGCGGTGACCGAATATTCACCAACGAACGCTGGGATCCAGGTAGTATGTCATTGTGATTTTATTATTCCCCATTTTTGATTTATACGATGAATGCAGACTAATCCACTGACATATTAGCCCGCGGATCGATCGTTCTTGCGGGATGGGATTTTGCCGGGATATTGGGGATTTGATTATTGTTATTGTTTGGTTTCGTTCAACCTTATAATGGTGATGGGCCAAGATAAACATGAACATCGATCAAGGTTTCTCCCTCTAGATTTGTGTGTGTCTCTTCCCCAAATTTAACACGTTCTTCATGAATGTTCTTCACATTCATCATGGGACACGGAACAACGGATCGTTGTGCACCCGTTGTACTATGCAATGGTCCCAAATTGAAGATCTGGCATCAGTACGACACTAGGGAGGTACGGCTGCAGTGGCTAAGGATAGATCTAAGTGGGTTGGAAGAAATCATTCTTCGAACGATTTCCACACGGGTGACCGGAATCAGATTTTGGAGTCGATTGAATGCCAGAAGCCCATAGTTTCGGCATCACAATGACTAGGCGATCCATCATCTTGAGTTTCATGGAAAACAGACGGCTGAATCAAAGTTTGGAGCAACAGCCGAGGCATGCGGAGGAAGACGACACTTCTGTATATTTCCTGATTACTCGTCGTGTGTTCTTCGGTATGGTTACCCGGTGTGTACTCCAAGAGTACACGGGCACGGGAAGGGTACACGGCCAGGGACACGCCATGTATACCCCTCCCTGGCCAGACCCGGCCTGATACACGGCGTACCCCGTGTTCTGGTACACGGGTAGGTGACACGGACATGTGTAGAGACCGTGTACGGGCACATGGCCAGCGTACATGGAGCAAGCTGAGGTTCTCGATCACAGCGTGTGATTTCTTATACATGTTGTGTAGTTATTTTTCTATCCGACAAGCCGAAGGACACGGGCCGTTTACACGGGCAGTACCCGTTGTCAAGGAACATAGCGTGTACTATACTACACGCTGTGTAGTTTGGTTTTGCACGGCTTGAACGAATGACATGCGCCGTTTACACGGGCAGTACTCGGGGTCAAGGAACACGACGTGTAACCATACTACATGTCGTGTAACCTTTTCTTCATGGATTGGGCCACTTGTCTTCCGTGACATGGACTAGCCTTCTTTGGGTCTGTACCCTTGGCCTTTCTCCTGAATGTTTCCAGTATCATTTCCTAATATACAGGAGTATGATCCCTTTAACAGGACTCCCAGAATAGATTTGTTGGAATCCCCTATGTGAGACTTAGAGCCAGATCCTCTATTCATTCCTGATACCCTATGTAGAGTTCTTGGTATCAACGTGACCTACATTACCTGGGCGCCGATCCTCTGCCTAGCGAATTAACTCAGACTGAGTTGTTAGAATCACCCCATGACTTTGTTGTGATCCTCATCTAGGCATCATGTTCCCAAGGTACTTGTGGAGTGTGTTCTCCGGGAACGAATACTTCGTGTCTCTCTCTTCAGACCTAGGAGTGTGTTCTCCCTATGGTATTCTTAGTGGAATCTTCGAGCTGGATCCTAGTGGTGGTATCACGAAGGTCATTTGTGTATGAGTATATCTGGATATTCTTCTTATTTGTTCCATAGATATATACTGTATAGAGCTGACTGTACCTTTCTTTTTGGTATTTTCCTTGTTTGTATTTCCTTGTGGTTTTCAGGGTGTCCTATTGGGTATTTTTATACTCACCCCTGCATGGTCTTTTCCCGCACGTGTCGTGTCTTGTGCAGATGAGCGAGCCTTTGACAGGATTCTAGGAGGACCAGGACCGGATGGTGCTTAGTGAGATCAGACAGGCCGAGGTGTGTTACTTTAGGGACGGGTTGCAGTCCCAATACCTTTATCTACAGGTTGGACTTGTTGTAGACTTTCTTTTTGTGGGCTTGTACTTTTGGCCCCGAGTTTTACTTTACTATACTTTACATTCATATCGTACTCTGTTGGTTGGGTTTTTAGTGTATGCATGTTTTTTTTTCTCTTTAGTAGTTTTTAATTTTCAGCCTTGTGGTCTTGGAGATGTGAGTGTGTGTGTACAAGTTTATAGGAAATACCTCCCATGTTAGTAGTATGCCTACTCGGTGCTAGTCACCAGCCCCTGGCCTATTGGAGGCGGGCATGGGGAGTTGCGGCTCGGGCCCCACTGGGATGGGTCGTGACATTTATCATCCCATAAAACATGGATCCCAATGTGAAATTTTCACTTCTATGAGAATAATACAATGTAAAAATTTTATGCCACGTCAATTTTAGATCTTTGATCAATGGAGCCATTTAGACATCAATATCATTACAGGGTTATTTTGGTCTAGATAAAATCATTGAAAACATAATGTATTTATGATTCTTGTATAACCATGGTAGAAATTTATAATTTACCAACATAACTAGCAAGGTACTTCTAGTGCTACTTTTTATACCAAAATGATTTATCCTACATGTGGATAATGAAATATGGAAGTTTCTCAACACTTTACCAATTTATGATACTCATGATCAATTTTCTTCCATTGAGGAGAGTCATTAGGGTAATGTAGTTTCCCATGATAAATTCATTCATATGTGTTCCATTTCATTTTTATAGTGTTTTCTTGACATCCATATAATTATTTAAACCATGGAGTGGTAGGAAATTACCATAAAACTTTTGAAGTACTTGATTCATTTTTCTTGTAAAGATCCACACCAAATTTAAGGAATTTTCTAAGTGGTTCGTGGTCCATTCTAAAAAAATATAAAATAATTTGGTAAGGCATGTAATTTTTCATAGATCATACCCATTAAATATATCATTTTTTACTATCATTTTTTAATAAGGATAACCATTTTCATCTGATAACATATCATTTAGGAGACCAAGTACTTATGTAAAGATGATGTAACTCCACCCACTACCAGTTTTCAAATTATATAACATCAATAAAGATAATGATGTAGTATATTTAGTACAACTAGTATATAATGGCCTATTTTTATAAAAATTTAAATTCTCAAAAAACTTTTTATAATCACAATGTTCATCTTCAATTTCCATTATTAGGTCTTCAATATGATTCCCGTTATTATTTACAATAGTATTCATATCAATTGATCCATAAATCATTGTATCATTCCAATCTATTTGACATTGAGTTTTTTCCCTTTTTAGTCAAACATTCATAGCTTCAATCTATTCATTGATAAATCCAATTTTCTTCCAACTCTTCTAGATTAATTTCTATTCAATAAAAACAATTTAAACGTGAGAAAAGGTTTTTAGAAGGTTTATATGAATCCTATATTGAAAAATTGATGTAATTTTTAACTTTATGCTTATACTATATTGAAAAATGATTATAATCTGCCCATTTTTTATTTATATCCATCCTATTAGCTTCAACAGTATTCATTTAATCCAAAAAAATATTAAATACACATAATGAGTTTATAATCTAAGGAAAAAGTTACAGATACTTCAAAGAAATAATTGAATGAATGGGATGTCTGATATCCATTAATTTTCAAGGAATGTAATTAAATTTTTATATATTGAAAAACATAAACATCAATAATGTTCACTAACCGAACTTCTAATGGTTGACTGTTATGATGAAATTTTGATGGATAATTTATTTGTTTCAACATTTAATGAGAAAATAATCTTTTTTAGAAGGATATTTTCAATATAATTAATGTAGGGAAGTGAAAATTATTTTGAGCTATTGAAAACTCAATATAATTTTCTTGGTGTAAACATGTGGATATTTTTATGGGTACTTGATCTGTTGTTATGTACAATAAAAAGAGGATATTCAAGGATAGTTTCTATAAATTTTCTATGTGGGGTTAAAGGAGAGGGTAGAGTTTATTTTTATTCTTTTCTTCATATGGTACATGGAATTCCAGGTGTTGTCTAAATGATAGGGTTATTAGGAAAAAATATGGTGATATTTTGTTAGATTATGAAAATGTGGATATGGTCTGATCACCTAGTCTTAAGAACCCAATGTTCTAAGAAACTATTTGATTTAAATCCAACGAACTATATTTCTTGGGTTGGGGATCTCAAGATATTGGAAAAACCCAAGAAAAATATGACTAGGTTTCAAAAAATGCTACATATTTAAAAAATTCACATGGCTAGGATGAAAGCTCAAAGAACAGAATGGAATATCCATCTTGGATATATATAGAACAATCAACACCATCACGAGTATAAGAAGTTTCCTAGTGGGATCAGAAAAAAAGACTCATCTAAAACTAATGATTGGACAAAAGGCCCAACTACCTAGGATCACTTGAAAATAAAACTTATCCTTAGTGGAACTAGTAGACAAAACCAACTCAGGAAAACTGTTAATATGAAAAGGGGTAGTGATTTTTTAAACAAGGTGGACGATGATATAGATGTTTTTAATACTATCCCAGATTCTAATTTTTGATGTGAATTATAGTCTATGTGGGGATTTAAAGTGAGTTATGGGAGTCCTTGAAACTGAGACTGTGATTTAAAAAAACCTATGGGTATGCCTAAATGGGATGGAATGAAAAAATAAACTAGAAAGAAAGGACATAATGATAACCTAATGAAATATATTAGTTATTGGATTGAATTTATTTGGGGACAAGAGAGTGAACACACTGAAAATAAATACTCACTTACTAATTGGGATCAAGTATAGAGTGAAAGTTGAATGAATCCTCAATGGGTTAAGTAGGGGGATGATTCTATAAGTGAAAATTTTGAGAAGTAGCGTACACTGGGTGAAAATATAGATTAATTGTATAATCTCGAAAATTTACACACAACTAGTTTTCAATATACTAGTGGTGGAAATAAAATCCAACCCACATATCATTACGGACACCAAACCTAATTACTTTTTTGTAAGGGTCATTAAAATTGTTTATCTATTTAGGGTGCTTCATCTAAAGATGAAGAACTAGAAAAAGTGACACATCATATGAGGGAAACAAATTTAGGTGTTGATAAACACATAATTTTCATGCTTAATACAACTTTAAAATGTTTGGACACATTAATTTTAGAATGAACGTCTTTTTTTATGTTGAACTAGTGATTCTTTCATGCATCAGAATATTTAATCATAAAATATATGAACAGTTTCCTAATCACATGAGAGCATCGATTCATCCGAGTAGAAGTAAAAATGGTGAAAAAATGAATGATCGACTAATGTGGAGTAGAAATAATCACATACATTAGGATTTGAGAAGTTAGATTCATCTGAGAAGTTCTAGGGGGAGCGGTGGAAGAAGTCGACTTCTTTGAGAGTTTGAACTACATGAATAAGTGGGTTTTATTATGGTTAAATTTATAAGATAAAAACGGGTTTTATCATTTATTTTCTAATCATTGAATAAAACATTATAAAATTAAATCAAAAAATATTAGATGAATGAATATTAAAATTGAATAAATTTTTAAAAAAAGAGTTAAAAATAATTAGCATTGTTAAGGAATATACAATTTTAAATGTATGAATATTAAAAAATATGTAAAATTGAATACTTCAAAATGAATAGACTTAAAAAATATTAAAAAAATGGATAATAATTAATAATTATATGAATAATTAAATGAACTAAAAAGGATATATATATTAAAATTAATATGAATACATATTAAATTTATTAGATGTTAATGAATAAATATATATAAATAAATATTAAAATTGAAAAACAAAAATCTAAAATATTATGAAATATTTAACACTATAAGTGAATAAATGATATTAAATTAATTAATTTTAAAAAAGAGTAAAATTTAATAATTAAAAAATCAATATATCTTAAAAATATTTTAAAAATTATTTTTTTATTTTAAAAAATAGTTAGGGGATGAAACCCCCATTTTATTAAATATATAAAAACCTCTCTTTAAGTGGGTTGAGAGGAAACCCCACATGACCTGAAGGTCCTATGAAAAAAAGGCCCAATCAAAAGCTATATTGAAGACAAAGTGGAAAAAACTAAAAGAATTTTCTAAAAAGGGTCGAGCAGCCCAGAGGAAAAATATGGAACAATGCCTAGAGTGAACAATCTTTAGCATGTAATACTACGATTTAAACATCACGCTGCCCCATTTGATTTTATAGATTATATAAAAAAAATAAAAAAAAATAAATGTGAAAGATAAAATGAATCATTGTTTAGTATATAAATTTCACATTCCATTTTAAAAACATTAAATAGTAATGAATAAACATTTACAGTTAAAAAAATTAAAAACATAAATACTAAAAATGAATAAATTAAAATACAATAAAAAAATCTTAATATTATTGATGAATAAATTTTATTAAAAATAAATAAACTATAAAAAATATTAAAAAGTAATAAATAGTTTATATTAAATAAAAATATAAAAAAAAATTAATTATTGAAAACAATATATATTGAGTATTTTATTTATGTCACTTAATGAGATTATAACATGAATAGTAATGATTTTATAAATTACATAAAAAATTTGTGTGTGTGTGTTTTTATATAAAATTACATCGATTACATATATCTGTGTGTGAAGTTAATGTGTGTGTGTGTGTTTGTTTCTATATATATCACAAGGTTGATATATGTTAAATTGACAAAAACAATAACTACATTATATATTATTTTACATCTATTACTTGATATTAATATATCAATATTTTTAATTAATATTCATTTTTAATTATGACCCATTTTATCTAGATATATGACTTACTAAAGGTAAATAGACATTTTATATATAAATCATTTATAAAAAAATATTATATATTGATATATATATATATATATATATATATCAATATGAATATATTTATACATTAAAAATAATAAATATATTGATGAATAATTATATATAGAAATATATTAAAATTAATTAATTAAAAAAATATCATGCTCATAAATAATAAAAATGAATAAATTATACAAAAAAAGAAAAAAACACTTAAAATTATTAAAGAATGAATAATACTAAATGAATTAATTTAAAAAAAATATTTAAAAAAATGAATATATCAATTTTTTTAAATGAATGAATAAGAGTTATTAATTTTATAAATTATAAGAAATTAAAAATATACATTTAAAATAAACAAGTATTACATTTATTATTTTTGAGAATTCAAACTACATTGAAAAAATTAAATTTTAACCAATAAATACATAAAAATAAATATTAGAAATTAATAAAATTAAAAAATATTATACACATAAAAATTAAAAATTAATATATTAAAAAAAATAAAAAATTATATTCATGAAATAAATAATGATAAAAAATAATATAATATATATTAATAAGTAATAAATAGTATATATATATATTCAATAAAAATATAAAAATGAATAAAATTTAAAAATTTAAAACATAATATATTAAACAATAATTATAAATAAATAAGAATCTAAAATAGTAATATTATAAAAAAATATTATTATTTCTTGTTTTTCTATGGAAAATTGAATTAATTTGTTTTACATAAGTTGAAATTATTATGTTCCATATTAAGTGTAAATATATATATATATATATTCAATATGTTTAATTAATAATTACATATTTATTATTAAATATATTTTTCAAATTTAAAAAACAAATGAAATCTATTTAAAATGTTATTAACTATCTAACACTATTAATTAGTAAATATTTTAAATAATATTTAATTTTTAATTAACTTGAAAACCATTTATCAGATTATGAATTGTAACATATTTACTATATATAAATCATATTTATGAATATAATATATATATATATATATATGTGTGTGTGCATATATCAATATAAAAATATTTCTATATTAAATATGATTTTTGATAATATATAAGTGTTTCTAATTAAATTAGATTACATTTCTCACTCAATATATTATATATCAAGTGTAAATGTATTTTTAGTCATATATAAATCATATTTAATAAAATATTTTATATTATATCAATATAAAATAATTTACATATTAATATATTATTTTTAATAATATAAATGTTTTTATGAAATATACCATTTTTCAGGGCTTTTATCACTGTAAAGGTCACCATTTATCAGCCCAAAATAAAAGGGTTCACAAAGGCACCCTTTATCATCTCTAAAAAATAATTGATAAAGGGGAAACCTTTATCAATGATCTTAGGTAGCACTGATAAATGGTAGCACTATTTTTCATGTGTTTTGAGGTATTATACCTCATTATGGTTTTAGTATTTTATGCCAATTTTAATAGCATTTGGATGAGCATCACTTGAATATTTCAAGGTGTTACCACATCATTATAATATATATATATATATATATATATATATCTTTCATGTATCCTAATAAAAATTGACGAGCAATGGAGATTGAGAGATAATGTTAGAAATTTTTTTGAGGTATATAGAAACATTAAAGTTTCATTCATGGGAAGAATATAGATAGTTGGACTTTAATGGTCGAGAGATATTTTAGGGAAATGAGATGCTATTTCATTATCACATAATTATTTAATTACTCTCATAGTTGAAACTCTGTATGTCATCCATGAAATAATCAATCAATATCTTCACCTTCTTGGAATTCTCCTTACAAACACCAGTTCCTCCATTTCGATGTGTTCACACTGTAGAGGCGGTCACACCCCCATGTGGATCACCCACCACAACATCCTTCTAGAAATTCATCCCCACTTTCCTATCCTTATTTACCTTCCCTTGTTTCGTATTAGACATACTAGATCCTTCCTAGAGAGTTTTAGTCTTCCCTACCATGCACGGAGTGGAATATAGATGTTGTTTTACACCCCACATAAATGATTCAATTTAATTCCTTTCAGTTTTCCTCTCTTGTTTTTATGCATAGTATTTTATATTCATATGTTTAATTATGGTCCAACTATTTTCATGGTATTATAACTATAGGTACATTGTTCATGAGACTCTTAATTCACCACTGTTGTGTTATGTTTCCCAATGGTGTTATAGTTTTCCTTATTTTGGTAGCAATTTTACCAAGACCAATGATCTAAATTATCTAACAGGAGCTACTACTCTTGGGTTTGTTTTTTGGCTTCACCCTTGATCTATGTCTCTTCCTTATAGCCAATGGTGTGACACCACTTTCCCCACTAGTTGGTCCACCTTCTGTTAGGAAAACCACCATTGTCATCCTGACCATCCATGCGTCTTTCATCCCATGGTTCTGACTGTGCTTCATGAAGATCTGTTTTCATTCCATTAATTCACCATTTTTTCTTTGATTTGAGAGTATAGACTCCCTTTTCACTTGGTTTTTTTTGTTTCATCTGTTTTTCATCTCAATGGCTCCAAGAGAGATCTCTCCTTACAATAAAGAGAATACCTTGGTCAATACGAGTGAAACTGGGGTTTCTTGACCATATATACTCCCCTCCATCATGTTCATAATTATCCATATAATCGGTGTTTTGTTCTATTGGATATTTGATATAGAATAACTAAACCTTGGGGCTAGGATGACAGCATGCCTCAAGGGGTTTCAGATATCAACATCTATTCATCATAACCATGTTTTTTTTTTGAATTCTTGGGTCTATAAGAAATTTATCTTTTCTATCATGCCTGTAACTTTATCCTTATTGGGTGTGTGAGTGAGTCTTTCTAGGATTTTACAATGTTAAATCTTCATGATTGGTTTCACCACCGCCGCCTATTTGAACAAGGATGACCTCCTTGGATAGTTACTGTAGTTATATTCTTTGTATTAGAGTCTATATCTCTTTTATTTTTCATTAGTAATGAAAAACCTATCCTAGGTGGTGTTATCACCATGAGAACAGGACCACTCTAATTCAAAGATCTTTATATCTTGGTGTTCTTTATTCTTTTATTTATTTTATATTACAGTTCTTGTGCATCCAGAAGCTCAATTCAAAAAAATCATTTTATTTTCTAGTGTAAATAAAATTTAATTGACCCTATCATTTCTACCTAACCCTATTATATGAGTTAGTGGTTCGTTTTCCATTCATAGGGTTAACCACATCAAAATTTCCCCAAAAAATTGGTATCAAAGCCTTATAAAATGTATATAATGGGATCTATAATTTTTTATATCAATTAATTTGATCATGAAAATGAATTTATTCTATAGAGAATTCCAATAAATTCTCATTTGGATCATATTGAGTTAATTTACACTCTTATTATCAATAAAATGAAAGTGAACACCCTTGAACCGGATGGGTAGACAATTATCACTTATGTGGATGTTACTAAAGAGATCCTTTTGAAATCTCATAGTCTAATTACGTTGTCTATAGGAGAAAAAAATAAGATAAAGGCTTCATATGAGTCACCTTCTTCTGGTATATGGTCTAAACATGAATCTCTTTATATGACTAAGTCTCTTGTTGGTATATTGTACAAAAAATGTGATTATTTACATTAAAAATTCATCCTAGGGCTGCAGTCAGGTCAAACATTGATGAATATAATAAAATCATGTTATATCTAGCTAACGTAAACATAAAATTAGTTGATGAAGATCAAAAAACTATACTATTAACGTCATTATAGTCTACCTTTAATTATGTTAAATATTCTATGATCTATATAAAATATAACCTTACTTTAAAATATGTAAAATACTATTTTCTCTCTAGATACCATCAAAGGAAGGGAAGTATTAAGGTTGAGGCATAAGATTTAAACATTAAGGGAAGACGTAATTCCATTGGTTGGAGAAATGAAAGAGGTATATCTAAGAAAAATATATAAATATAAAAGAATAAAGTAATAAAATAATTTCAATGTAACCAGCCTGGTCATATCAAGTGGAACATCCTTAATAAGAAAGGTGACTATAGATACAATAATAATGACCATTTTTTCTTTGAGAAGTATTTTGAAAATGCTTATGTGTTTAATGTTTCTAAGGTTTCCATCTCTAATGAAAGGATCCTTGATTCATGGTGTTCATTCTACATGTTCTCTAAGAGGGATTACTTAACTTATTTAAGGGAAATTGAATCTATAGAGGTTTTTCAATGTAATAACATGATCTTTCAAATTATGGGAATATGATCAGTTGAATTGGAGCTTTATGATATGACTATGAAAACTATTTAGGATGTTAGGTGGGTACCCAAACATAAAATATACATCATTCCCCTGGGATTCCTTGATCACAAGGGATATAGATTCAAGTTATACTTTAGAAGTCTTAGGATTTCCTAAGGATCCCCCATTATCATAAAAGGAAAACTTTTTAATTGCCTCTACAAGATAGAATGAAAGGTTCATAAAAGGTATTTCAATACCTCTTTTGATTTTGGATAATATAAGACCACTATTTGAAATATAAGTTTAAGGACTATTAATGCCAAAGTTCCTAATGAACATTGCACGTAGGCACTTCTACGTAATTTCACTCCTAATAGTCTTCCATTCTATGAATATTGTTATTGGTTGGAGTGGATACTCAATAGGGGTTGTGAATTAAGTTCCAATTAAAATTTCTATTAAAAACATTTAATATTAACATCCCCCAAATTAAAACAGCCCAGTCAATTAAGGTAGTAGAGATATAAGTGACTTATTGTTCAAAAGGTTTCTCAAAGGTTTATTACTCCTTAGTTGAATCAGTAGGAGAACTAATTCGAATTTTGAAACAAGTTTACTAAACGAGTTGGATATACACACTAACTAGAACTAACTATCATAGTGAGTGTAAAAATAGATTTATGTCACTGCTAATCCAAGAAAAGCGGATAAGAATAAAATAGAGTTAGTGAAAGATGAACACAACAAATTAAACAAAAGGTCCAATCTTAAGTCAAGACATAGTCCTCTCCACTTGGTGATCACCTGCCACAAAGCAATTATATTAAAAATTGATACACAGCCTGTATCGGGCTTTACAATAGTTTTCACAAACTATCCAGGTTTCTCAACCTCTACAACAGTTATATGTGGGAAAAATAAACTACCAAGACACACTAGGCTTCTTCCACAGTTATATGTGGGAAAAAAATGTAAAGAGAGTTTGGTATGGGGATTTTTAGTATCCCTCATTTCAAGCACAAGACTCAGTGTGTGTAACACAGACACACTACTCACAAATGTAAAATACATAAACACAGTAGATCTAAAGATAGTAGGAAAATTTTTAGAATGCTTTGTTGTGTTGGCAGATCAGCTCTGGACTCATTGGAATGAAGGAAATGATGTTTTTGTCCTTCTCTGCAAGTTGCCTCCAAAACAGAGTGTCGCAACTTCTAGTTTCTGACTTCCAGATGTAGAGATGATCAGATTCTTGGGTTTAAAGCTCTTTGTAGCACACCACTACAGTTTTAAAGAGGTTCTTTCAATAGATCTTCGTAAAGATATCTGTACTTCAGAATACGTGCTTGAGTGTTCTTCTTTTTTCTTGTATTTTTTGGGTGTTGTATTTATCTCTCTTATGTATATTCAATATGTTCTGTGTGTTCTCTATATTTTTTTTATATATGTCTCTACTCATATATATATATACTTTCCCAGTTCAGCTTTTTCTCATTTGGTTCGGCAGGGTCCGACAAGAGAAATGTTTCAACCACGTGTGGTCTTCCTCGTACCTCATACTGTCTCCTGATATACTTGCAAATAGAATTAGATAATTTTGGTGCATTAATTTGTCCAGATATTACCGTTATTATAGTATAAAGAAAATTGGTAAAATAAAATATCATTAGATTGGTATCAGATGCATGTCACACGGTAGAATTCAATGGTAGTCTCTCCAACTGTGAATTTCATCGGTAGGCTATTCAACTATGAGCTTCATCGGTAGGCTCTCTGTCTATAGGCTTGTAATGGTGGACATTGTGTCAGTGGATGTATTTTAATGGTAGATGTTACTCTATGTAACAGCATCTCCTCATCAGTGAACTTCATCGGTAGGTCTGTAACAACAGACTATTGCAATAGTGACCTTTCCACTAGTAGACTTATCTCAACATTTAATTTCATTAACAGTGGAATATGTCCATCAGTAGAATTTGAACAATAGTATACTATCTAGACATTAGGAGTTTCCTAGAGGTATCCTTATACTAATGGTGGACATGTCCAACTGTATACTTGAACAGTGATTCACTCAACAGAAGACTTCAGAAAGAGTCTGACAGTGACCTTTTAACAGAAACCCCATCACAACAGTAACCTTGTGACGGTGACTCTTTGTCTGTGAGATTTGATAAGCAGATCAATGGTTGTCTTGTGACAGTGACCTTGTACTGGTAGCTTATACCAGTGACAGTAGATCTTTAACAGTGACCTTTTAGCAATAGTGATTTAGAATTACAGTGAGTTGTAACAGTGATCCTGAACAGAAGGCTTTTACCAGTAGCCTTTAACAGTGAACATATATTTAGATAAATATAAATTGTAAGCTGAGGCAACAAAGTCATGAGACTAAGAATATAAATTGTTCACGATAAACAATATAAATGTAGATTAAAAAGATTAGTAAACGTCTTAATATATCATGATCAATAATTAAACATGATTTGGGATTATCTAAACAGGTGAGTCCAAAAATCTCCCCCTTTTTGATAATCAAAAATTATAGTAGTATGTATTAAATATAGATATCGCATATAACATAGTTACTAAAGAGAGATAAAAAAAGTTGTCAAGTATCAAAGAATAATAAGAGTGTAAAACCAGAATGTATTGGTACATGGAATTACAGAGAAAGGTAGAAACAATTCAACATAGGATTATAGTAGTATATTAGCACATTTCTACCCAATCACATGATTAGTCTAGAATTAGCATAGTATTTCTCTCCCTTTGTGATTAGAAAAAAGAAACCCAATTAAAGAGAACCAAGAGAGATTGTATTAATGAAAGTACATTACATGACCCAAAAATAAGGAATAGTCCCTATCAAAAGACATAAACAGACTCAATCCACATCATCCGTAGGTAAGTGGTCTGTCCCTTTGGAAGAGGAAGATAGAGGTTGAGCTGGTGGAACAGCGGGTTTAGGAACTGCTAAAGGAATTACTAGAGGGGTAGAAACTGAAGCACTTGTGGGTCTGTAGTGGGTAGGTCTTTGAGGGATCAGTGGAGTATGGATTTTGATAGTTTCAGTAGGAGACATCGTGGAAGAACTACTCGGTTGAGATGTAGGTAAGGCAAGAGTGATGATGACAGGGGTGCAGTCCACATGGAGAAAGGGTAGAAGAAGGTTTTGAAGTCCATAATAATGCTTCCTCCTCTTTCCATAGTAGATAAAAAATCATCTTTTTCACCAAAAATTTATCCAAATTAGGGGTCAATTCTCTCAGTTTGTTGACCTGCTCCCTGAATGCCTGAGTCACTAGTGGCAGTTTCATATTCTCTATCAAAATCATGAAGTTGTTGGTCAGTTGTTTCTTGGTATAGATCTTCTCAAAGTAAGAATCTACTTTATTCTTAATGGCTTCCTGAGTAGCAGTAGCTTCTCACAAGTGTTCATGAACATAACTGTTGACTTCCCTAGTGGTAGAAATTACCTGAGAATTAGTGGTTCCACTGGTGCTGGCCTTAGAAAGCTCTTCCTAGATCACATTTCTGATCTGTTCAAGTTTCACAGAGATGATAGATGATGGGAGGGGTTTGATCGAGAAAGCTACTATCACTTTGAAAGACTGAGTCAAATTACCAATTACCTTCTGAACAAGTGCATCTTGATCGGTCATGTGTTCTTTGACTGATGTCTTAAAAGCCTCAAAAACATCCACAAACTGCTTGACTGCCTCTTTCATATATCTAATCTCAGCATTCAATTGGTTTTGAGAACTTCTCATGGTAGTCAACTAAGCAACCGATTGTTTCAGAGAAACCACAACTCATGCCTATCTTTCAATTTGAGTATGTCACACTTTAATCTCATTCATCATTTCTTTCACTGGACTAGACACAAAACATCCCAGAGATAGCTCCAAGTATTGCTCCACACTCATCTTCTCTTTAACAAGGCTTGTATTCAAATCTGCCACTGATTCTCTCATTTCCTCTTTCATTTCAACCATTAAGGACTCAAGTTCCTCCTTGGTTGCCAAATTGTCAGCCACAACTACTGGAAAACTTTCAGGAAGGATAATAAAATCCCTTTGAGGCTGGTCTTCCTCATCATAATCTGCATAATTAAGACCAAGCACCATGTACCCTAGATCTAATAACCAACCCTCTATGTCTTGCAGCACAGAAACAGAACCAAGGGAAACATGTTGATCCCCCTCACTTAGAGCTCTCCCCTGAGAAATCTCCTCTATCTGTTTTTCTCCAGGTAATTCCATAACCTCCTCTGCAACTCCAGAAGATTCAATAGTTGTTTGCTCTGTTGGTTCACCAGTGGGATGAGTCTCACCCTCCACTGAGTCATCAATGACTTCCATATCCATGGTAGTAGATTCCTCTCCTTCTTCCTGATCCGACACTGTATTGTCTATATTATCTATCAGAGGGCTCAAACTGAGCTCCTCTTCTTCAATTTCCTCTTCATTAGCTTCATAAAAAGCCTCCTTCCCATCATGCTTATCACAAGCCTCTTCTGCCTCATGAGCAGAATGATCTGACTCGGTAGCCTCATCCTCATCAGAGGTGTCCCTAACAATATTCTGATATGCTTCTTCTTCTTTGGTGGTCTCATTATCAATGTCCTTCATAACAGTCTATCTTCTTGACAGTTCTTTTGGAGGGATAGATGCTCCGAAAGCTATTGTCCTTATAGGACTGTTAGGCAAATCAGGATCACTCCCATCATCAATGGGGGTGTTCTCTATTTTAGGGTCCACAACTCCTTCAGCTTCCTCCTCCTTATCTATATAAGCCGGTTCTGGCTCGTCAGGCTTCAATCCTAGATCTCTCTTGTCTATTGGCCTAGATGGGTGAGTAGTAGGGTCAAACTTTTCATATACCTTTCCTTCATCATTCACCCATTCCTTCTTCCATGGATTCCAACTAATTTTCATGAATTTGAAAATAACCTTGGAGATAAAAACATTGTTCTTGTCCACTATTATCTCTTCTTGATTTCCAGCCACACCCATTACCTTTATCATTACTGAAATTAGCTTGGCATGGAATAGATCATTGTATTTTGATCATTCCATAGTCATATCCTTCGATTGTGCCATCAGTAACCTACATAGGTTAATCTTCCTTCCATGCTTCAGTAAGTACATCAGGAATATGTCCTGGTACTTCAGCACTGCAAAATCTCCTCTCCTGGGACTAATTACATGCTGAATGAATCTGAACAAAAGCTTGTCTTCTCCATTAATCTCAACTGTAATGATATTCCTTGATTTTCCATTTCCCGTTAGTTCTTTGAGAGCTTTTTCATTCTCAAAAACATCACTATCTAGAGGAGCCTCTCTAGAGTAGTAATCATATACTCCATGAGGAACTCTCAAATAGGCATCCCACTCAGCAGATGAGAAGCTAACTTCATTGCCATTGACTATGGATATTAGCCTATGCACATCTTCTTCCTCTTCGAACTTCAGATATTCATAGAATTATTTCACAAGATTCAGGTAGTACGGTTCATTGTTGTTGGAAAAACTTTTGGTCCATCCTTGGGCATCTAGTGCTTCCATCACGAATGACTTGCTCGACAGCAGCCATTCTTCACTTAACTCCTTCTCAGCAAAGATTTCTCTTTTAGTCAGATGTGAGTTGACCTGTCTCGTCGGGGAATTACTGGTGCCACTAGATTCATTATGAGTTCTTTTTGGCCTTGGCGCATCCTCGTTAATAGTCGAGGGTCACTTGGTTCTAGCCATAGAGATTGAGAGAGGTTTGAGGGCTCAAAAGAAGAGTTAGGGTTTAGGAATTTTTAGAGCAAGGTTCAAGATTGAGAGAGGATGGTGGATTGAGATATGTTCATCGCCTTTGGTTTTATCATTTAGGGATTAAAACAATATAAAATAGAAACAAAAAAATTGGAATAAAAACGGTTCGAATTCCTGCAAAAATAATGAAAAACAACGAGGTATTCAATAGTGAGATGTACCAGTGAGGTACACCGGTGAGGTGCAACAGTGAGGTGTAACAGTTAGGTTTATCAGTGAGGTCCAACCGTGAGGCCTAACAGTGAGGTATAACAGTGAGGTCTAACAGTGATGTCTAACGGTGAGGTCTAACTGTGAGGTTTAATAGTGAGGTTTAATAGTGAGGTCTAATAGTGAGGTTTAATAGTGAGGTTTAATAGTGAGGTCTAATGGTGAGTTTTAATGGTGAGGTATCTTATGCTGAAATTAATCATTTCTAAATCATGTTTTATGTAATATAACCTATCATAATTCAAAGGCTTTGTGAATATATCAGCCAATTGATGTTCAGTGCCAATGAATTCAAGAGTGATATCACCCTTTTGATAATGATCCCTCAAAAAGTGATGTATCACATCAATATGCTTTGTGCTAGCATGAGATACTGGATTTTTGGAAATGTTAATAGCACTTGTAATTTCACACTTTATAGAGACACATTTGAATTGATATCCATAGTCTAGTAAAGTGAATTGATATCCATAGTCTAGTAAAGTATGTTTCATCCACAAAATTTGAGCACAGAAACTACCACCATCTATGTATTCAACTTCGGTAGTAGATATTGAAATTGAGTTCTGCTTCTTACTACACCAAGATACTAGTGACTTGCCTAGAATGTGACATGTCACAGAGGTGCTTTTTCTATATAACTTTCAACCAGAAAAATAAACATCAAAATAACTTAACAGATCAAATGATTGTCCTTTTGGATAAAATAATCCTAAGTTAGGAGTATGTTTGAGATATTTAAAAATCCTTCTAACAGCAGTTAAATGAGATTCTTTTGGATTGGCTTGAAAGAGAGAACACAAGTATACACTAAACATAATGTCAGGTCTGCTAGCTATAAGATAGATTAGACTCCCTATCACACCTCTCTAGTTGGTTTGATCCACTGGTTCTCCAGCTTCATCAGTATCCAACTTACAGGTGGTACTCATAGGTGTTTAACTTCCTTTTCTACCATCCAAGGAAAATCATTTTAGAAGATCATTAATATATTTACTTGTTTCAAAACAATACCATTTTTATTTTGAAAGATCTGAAATCCAAGGAAAAAATTGAGTTCTCCCATTAAACTCATTTCAAACTCATTTTTCATCATTTTTGAAAAATCAATACATAATGAATTTTTAAAAGATCCAAAAATAATATCATCCACATAAATGTGTACTATCAAAACATCTTTAGAAATCCATTTAATGAAATGAGTAGGATCAGTTATCCCATTGGTAAAACCTTTTGAAATAAGAAAAGAGATGAGCCTATCATACCATGCTCTTGGAGCTTGTTTTAAACCATATAAAGCTTCAAATATTTTAAAAAAATGATTAAAAAATGGGGATTTGTAAAACCAAGAGGTTGTTTAATAAATACGTCCTCAACTATATATCCATTTAGAAAATTTCTTTTAACATCCATTTGATAAAATTTGAAATTCAGATGAGTTGTATAAGCAAGTAGTATCCTAATGGATTCTATTCGAGAAACACGTGAAAAGGTCGCTTTATAGTCTATTCCTTCATCTTGGTTGTATCGTTGTGCAAATAACCTGGCCTTATATCTAACTATATTCCCAGACTCATCAACTTTGTTCCTAAACACCCATTTAGTGCCTAAGGTCAAAGTGTCCTTAGGTCTTTCCACTAATTCCGAAACATTGTTTCTTTCAAACTGATTTAGTTCTTCTTGCATAGCCATTACCCAAAATTCATCAATGATAGCATCATCAATATTTTTGGGTTCAAGCTGTGAAAGAAAAGCTTGATGTTCAACCTGGTTTCTTAGAGAAGCTCTAGTTTGGGTTCCTCTATTTAAACTGCCTACAACAGCATCTAGAGGATGATTCTTGAGAGTCATAATACCTCTAGGAAGGGGTGAACTATATTCTTCATTGTTTTCTGTTGGTTCAGAATCGGTAGGAGCAGATTCTGGAAAATTTCCAGAACTGGATACTTTTACATGGGATTCACTATTCTTATCATTAAAGTTCAGATTTGACAAATCTTCCACAAGATTTTCAAGAAAGGTTTTAGGCTCATGTGGATCAGTCTCTTCGAATTTGACAAGAACTGATTCTTCCACACATTTGGTTTTCTTATTGAACACTCTATAGGCTTTACTTGTGATAGAATAACCCAGGAAAATTCCTTCATCACTTTTGGAAGCAAATTTGTCAAGATTATCTTTAGTATTAAAAATAAATACTTTGCAACCAAAAAATCTAAATTGGTTAACCTTAGGCTTACAATTATTCCTAAGTTAATAAGGGGTCCTTTTTAGAATAAGTATAATTAAAACTCTATCGATAACATGACAAGATGTATTTAGAGATTCAGGCCAAAAATAAATAGGTAATTCATACTCATTTAGCATAGTCCTTGCAATTTCTTGAAGGGTACTATTTCTTCTTTCTACAACTCCATTTTGTTGAGGTGTCCTAGGGGCAGAGAAAATGTGACTATAGCCATTGTGTGAGCATTAAGATTCAAATTCATTATTCTCAAACTCACGACCATGATCACTTCTCAAGGCCTTAATTCTAAGTCCACTAAGATTTTCTAAAGACATGGAATATTTAATAAAGTAAGAACATGATTCACTTTTGTGATCCAGAAAGTATACACAAGTATACCTAGAAAATTCATCTACAAGAACATAAACATAGTTCTTCCCATTTAAACTTGAAACTCTTGATGGTCTAAACAAATTCATGTGAACTAACTCAAGTGGTTGAGAAGTTGAAACTTCTTTCTTTGATTTGAAAGAAAATTTATGTTGTTTTCCCTTTTGACAGGGATTACACACTTTATCAATTGGGAATTATAATTTAGGTAGGTCTCTAACTAAACATTTCTTATATATCTTCATAATTGAGTTCATATTACAGTGTCCTAACCTTCTGGGCCACAACCCAAACTCTTTATGAAAAACATTTAAGCAGGAAAAGTTTTGTTTGGCTATGGAATTTTAATCAACAGCATATACATTCTCATTTCTACATGTAGTAAAAACTAAATCATTTTCTGAATTAAAAACATGGCATGCATCATTTTCAAACTTAACATTAAATCCATAATCACATAACTAAGATATCCTAAGTCAGTTATATTTTAATCCATCAACAAAAATTACTTTAGAAATTAATATTGTATCAGGGTTACTAATCTGGCCTAAGCCGACGATTTTTCCTTTTTCATTGTCACTAAAGGTAACATGCACACCATCAACTGTAATTAGACTCTTGAAGCAAGAATAGTCTCTCATCATATGTCATGAACATCCACTGTCCAAGTACCATAGGGTCTTACAGGAACTCTTTCTGCAACTTCCCTGCAAAACGGATTAAACATGGGGTAATTTTAATACCCAGATCTTCTTGGGTCCAGAAAGGTTAGCTAGTAACACTTTGGGAACCAAAATTTTCTTTATAGGTTATCTAAAATCAACAACCATATTTTGAGACATAAATAATTTTTTAGGTCCTTTATAAAATTGTATCTCAAAAGATGGTCTAGAATTAGCAGTGAACTGTCCAGATTTTGGAACAAATTTGGTTTTGCTATTTTGTCTCTTTCCAAGCTGATATCCTAGACCAGTTGTATATTTAAGAGTGATATGTTTTCCTAGAAACTGTGTCAAGGTATCCCTACCAGTAGTGAACTTCTCAATATCCTTTCTTAATTTTTCATTAGATAATTTGAGTTGAGTGTTCTCTTTCAATAGTTGAGCATTATTTTCTTTTTCTACACTTAGATCTATTTTAACATTACTAGTCAAGGAATGATATTTCTTCAAAGATTTATATTTATCTTTTAGTTCATTGCAGGTATCTTCTAGCATATTGAAATTTTCAAATAGTTCATCCTTAGACATATTTTTAACATTATCTGAATCACTGTAATTTCCAGAATAATAATCATTTAGAATAGGGGAAACAGGTACCTTGGATATGTTAGTCATTAAGAACATGTTGGCATGGTTTTTTTCAGAATTAGTAGCTTTTGATTCACTTGTTCTATCTTCCTAATCACTCTATGTTTCTTTCATGGCTTTCTTTGTACTTCTTGTCCTTATAATCATATTTCTTTTTGAATATTAACTTCGAACAGTCAGCCTTGATGTTTCCTTTCCTCTTGCATTCATAGCAGACTATATCATCTTCATTATCAGATTTCTTCCAATCCTTCTTCCACTAACCTTGTTGATCATACTTACCCTTATAGTTTGGTTTTCTGAAAAACATCTTCTTCCTTTAGAACTTCTTAAATCTTCTGGATATTTGATCCATTTCTTCATCACTTTCTGAATAAGAATCTTCACTGGTTGAACTTTGAGTAGGTACATGTATTATCTCCTTTTCTTTGCTCTTTGAAGCATTAGTTTTGAATTCCATGGATTTTCTCTTGGGCTCATCATCTTCTTCATTGTTCACCTTCTGTTCTTCTTAATACATCATTATTTTACCAATAAACTCCTTAACAGGTAGATTTTTTATGTCACATGACTCTCGGATAGACACAAAAGTGCATCTCCATCTGTCTGGAAAACATCTCAATATTCTCATGATCTGCTCCTTCTTTGGAACAGCTTTTCCTAGTGAACTCATGGTGTTGAAAATCTCTTTAAACCTGAGGTACATGCCATAAATTCGTTCATCTGGCCTCATCTTAAAATTATCATATTAAATAGTATAAGTATTTAATCTCATATCATTCACGTTGTTTGTTCCTTCTTGAGAAACAGCCAAGGTGTCCCAGATTTCATGAGATGTTTTACATGTAGAAATTTAGTTAAATTCCTCATCTCCCAAAGTGAAATAAAGGTAATTCATAGCTTTATAGTTATTGTTATAGTCGGACTTTTAATCATCATCCCAGGTAGATCAAGCAGTTTTGGGGATCTCATATTCTGATTCTATAGCAGACCAAAAATCAAAACCAATGCTTTCCAAATGAATTTTCATTTTATTTTTCCATTGAGCATAATTCAAACCATTAATGAAAGGTGGACTGTTAGTAGCATCACCTTCTAGTCTATTTCCCATAATTTGATATTAGAAAATATATTAAAGGGAGAGAATTTAGAACTAACAGAAATTTAAGATCTTTAAGATAAAAGTAAAATCACAATTTGAAAAACAGAGGATTTGAAAACTTTTTATAAATAAAAATGTAACCTCTGATACCAAATGTTTGTCAGAGTGGATACTCAAGAGGGGGGTGAATTGAGTTCCAATAAAAATTTCTGTTAAAAACATTTAGGATTAAAATCCCCTAAATTAAAATAGCCCAGTCAATTAACGTAGTAGAGATATATGTGACTTATTGTTCAACAGATTTCTCAAAGGTTGATTACTCCTCCGTTGAATCAGTATGAGAACTAATTCGACTTTTGAAACATGTTTTCTAAACGAGTCAGATATACACACTAACCAGAACTAACTATCAGAGTGAGTGTAAAAATAGATTTCTATCTTTGCTAATATAAGAACATCAGATAAGAATAAAACAGATTATGTGAAAGATGAACACAAAAAATTAAACAAGAGGTTCAGTCTTAAGTCAAGACCTAGTCCTCTCCACTTGGTGATCACCTGCCACCAAGAAATTATATTAAAAATTGATACACATCCTGTATCAGTATTTATAACAGTTTTCAGAAACTTTCTAGGTTTTCCAGCCTCTAACATAGTTATACGTGGTAAAAATAAACTACCAAGACACACTAGGCTTCTTCCACAGTTATACGTGGGAAACAAATGTAAAGAGAGTTTGGTATGGGGACTTTTAGTATCCCTCAGTTCAAGCACAAGAGTCGGTGTGTGTAGCACAGACACACTGCTCACAAATGTAAAATACATAAACATAGTAGATCTAAAGACAGTAGGAAAAAGTTTAGAATAATCTGTTGTGTTGGAAGATCAGCTCTGGACTCATTGGAATGAAGGAAATGAAGTTTTGGTCCTTCTCTGCAAGTTGCCTCCAAAACACAGTGTCTCAACTTCCAGTTTTTGACTTCCAGATGTAGAGATGATCAACTTATTTGGTTTAAATCTCTCTGTAGCACAACGATATAGTTTAAAAGAGGTTATTTCAATAGATCTTTTTGAAGCTATCTATTCTACAGAATACGTGCTTCAGTGTTCTTCTTCTTTCTTTTATTTTATTGGGTGCTGTATTTGTCTCTCTTATGTATATTAAATATTTTATGTGTGTTCTCTGTATATTTTTTGTATATCTGTCTCTACTCATATATATATATACACTTTTCCAGTTCAGATTTTTCTCATTTGGTTCAGCAGGGGCTGACAAGAGAATTGTTTCAACCATGTGTGGTCTTCCTCATACCTCATATTGTCTCCTAATATACTTGAAAATGACATTAAATAATTTCAGGTTAATTAATTTGTTCAGAAATGACTGTTATTATAGTATAAAGACAATTGGTAAAATAAAATATTATTATAATGGTAGCAGATGCATGTCACACGGTAGACTTCAACGGTATTCTCTCCAACTAGGAACTTCATCGGTAGGCTATTTAACTGTGAGCTTCATCGGTAGGCTCTCTATTTTTTTGCTTGTAATGGTGGAATTTGTGTCAGTGGATGTCTTATAACGGTAGTTGTTACTCTATGTAACAGTAGCTCCTCATCAGTGAACTTCATCGGTAGGTCTGTAACAACAGACTATTGCAACAGTGACCTTTCCACCGGTAGACTTATCTCAACAGGTAATTTCATTAACATTGGAATATGTCCATCAGTAGACTTTGAACAACAGTCGACTATCTCGACAGTAGTAGTTTCCTAGAGGTAGCCTTCTACTAACGGTGGACATGTCCAACTGTAGACTTGAACAGTGATTCTCTCAACAGAAGACATCAGAAAGAGTCTGACAGTGACCTTTTTACAGAAACCTTATCACAGCAGTAAATTTGTGATGGTGACTCTTTGTCTGTGAGCTTTGATAAGCAGATCAATGGTAGTCTTGTGACAGTGACCTTGTACTGGTAGCTTATACCAGTGACAGTATATCTTTAACAGTGACCTTTTAGCAACAATGATTCAGGATGACAGTGAGTTGTAACGGTGACCCTGAAGAGAAGACTTTTACTAGTATCCTTTAACAGTGAACTTTTATTTAGATAAATATAAACTGTAAGCTGATGCAACAAATTCATGAGACTAATAATATAAATTGTTCAGGATAAACAATATAAATGTAGATTAAAAATATTAATAAATGGCTTAATATATCATGATCAATATTAAAACTTGATTTGGGATTATCAAAACAGGTGAGTCCAACAATTGTGTATATGGAAAATCCAAAATAGTTAGTTTTATTATGTTAATGAATAATGCTAATGAACCCCTTGAGTGTGTCCCCTCTGATCTTTGGACTCCTTCTAGGGTCACCTTCTATGGTGGAGGTTTGTATTTCATATCCTTTATTGATGACTACTCTTGGAATGTCTAGAATTATATACTCAAACATAATTTTGATACTTTTTAGACTTTCATAAAATGGAATTCTAGTGTAAAAAGTGAATCTAGTAAGAAACTTATACCCCTAAAAACTAATAATGGTTTTGAGTATGTGTCTACTAAATTCATATATTTTTTTAATTTGAGGTGATAAAAAGGTGTAGAACTATTTTAAGGTCACCAAAAAAGAATGGATTACCATATAGAATGAATAGGACTATCTTAGAATGGGTTATGTGCATGTTTTCCCATTCGAAACTCCCCAGGTCCTTTTAGGTGGAGGTTACTTCTAAGGAAGTCTACCTAATTAATTGATGCCTATATTCTACTAATTAATTTAAAATAAAATAATATATCTAGAAAGGTTTTCCCCTGAGTATTTCAAACCTTAGTATTTTTGGATCCATAGCTTATGATCATACCCAAACTGATAATCTAGATCATAGTGCAGTGAAGTGTATATTCATAGGTTTTCTCAAGGGTGTTACATGGTATCGTATATGGATAAATAAACTAGATTATCAAAAATGTATTTCTAGTCATGATTTAATATTTAATGTGTCTAGTATCTCTAAATATATAAGAATTAAATTCGTCGAGTCATTAGATAAGGATGAAGATTGCTATAGTACTATTACCCCTATCGGTGTTGAAATTCACATGGAATCTAAAGACCAGTCCAAATCCAAGACTAGCCCTACCCCTTCTATTCCTAAGACTCACAATGAATCCAATTTTGATTCGGGTTCTGAACTTGAAACATAATATCAAGATATTATTAGATATTATCAACATAGATTAGATGCATTGAGAAGAGTTATTAGGCCTCCGTCCCATTTCAACCAGGATAAAATTGCCTCTTATTTTTTGATATTTCTCAGGATTTGATTGATGATGATCCTAAATATTATAGAAAATATCTTGAGTCCAATGAATCCACTAAATGGTTAGTTTCTATAAAATAATAGATTAATTCACTCCTCAAAAATAACACTTTTATTGTTGTATCCAAACTTAGTATCATAAATCTATAGGTTCTCTATGGATATATAAGAGTAGAAAATTTTTGAGAATTTATGATCATGTTTAAAGCTTGAATGGTTGCTAAAGGATTCAGTGATTAGTTGTAGTTTTTAGTGAGGTGAGGGTGAAATTACTTTAATAAGTGTTGAAGTGTTTTTATGTTTGAATGATAATATCACATTCCTCACATGGATGTTGTTTAATCATATAAATTTTCATATAAGAAATATCAATATTTTACATCATAGTAGTAGTCTGTGAGATACCAAAGTAATAACTTCAAATAAGATTATCCTATAATATATGTGGTTATATAAAGGGAAGTAGTGATACTAGAATTCCCTACTGGAGATTTGAAGTTCCAAAGCAAACAATATCCTATATGGGGTTTGAAACATCATTACCAATGGTAGGATTAAAAGTACATCAAACTTCATGAAAACTTTTGTTCAAAATATCACGACATTACCAATACTAGAGTTCGAACATAATTGATAAGTACCATACACTATATCTAGATCTTCAAATTATAGAGGCTACACTAGTTTTCCCCAGTAGAGATTTAATGTTCTGATGCTGCAAATCTCCTAGAGTGAATTTTTAACATGATTGACATTGGTAGGATTATATGGGAAAACCCATAATAAGAAATATATAAATCATATTAAGCATTTCCTTGTACCTTTAGTATGTGTTTCTTCAAAGGGAAGATACTACACAAGAATCCCCTATCAGACATTTCCAGTTATGATAATACAAATCTTCTGTAAGGGATTTGAAGCATCATTACATTAGGTATGATTATAAGGACATCAATCATAAGAATAAAATCTATAAATTAAATTTGGTATTTACTTATGCCTTTGGTATGTAGTTCCTCATAGGGAAACAAATACACTAGAATCTCAGGGTGGAGATTACTAGTTCTGATCTTGAAAACCTCCTACATGGGATTTATAACATCATTACATTTCATCATATTATAAGGGAAAAACTGTAACAAAAAATGTTTTACATCATGTAACGATTTTTGCTATACCCAATCTAGAACATCCTTGATAGGTATCATACATAATAAATGGTTCTCCAAAGGTATGTATCTACACAAGAATCCTTGGGTGGAAATTTCCAGTTCAAATCCACTTGATATCCTATAGGGTATTTGCAATATCATTACCCATTGGTAGGATTATATTGAAATAATGCTTATAAAACAATTTTTTACATCACAGTATTAGTTTTTGATATACAAATTTTGCAACATCATAGAAAATTATCCTGCAATATAAGTGGTTCTACAAAGGGAAGTGGTTAAAGTAGAATACCCCAGTAGAGATTTCTAGTTCTGATGCTGCAAATCTCCTGCATAGGATTTAAAACATGATGACCATTGGTAGGATTATAATGAAATCAACATTAATAAAAAAAATATGTACATTATATCATGCCTTTCCCTGTATGTTTTGTAAGTGGTTCTTCAAAGCAAAGTGGCTACCCTAGAATCCCCTGATAGAGATTTCCAGTTCCAATGTTACAAATATCCTACAGGGGATTTTCAATATGATTATCATTTGTAGTGTTATATGAAAATTAAGCATAAAACAACAGGTTGTATATCAGTGGATTGGTTTTTGATATACCAACTTCAGAACTTCAAATATATGTTTCGTGAACTCTTAGTGAATCTATAAAGGGAAGAAGCTACACTTGAATCCCTCTGTGGAGATTTATAGTTATGATGGAACCAATCTACTATAAGATATTTTCAATAAGTTTTCCTTTGGAAGTAGGATTATGAGGACATGAACCATAACATCAAAATCTTTAAATTATATTAGGCCTTTCTGTATACATTTGGTAAGTGGCCTTTAAAAGGGAAGCGACCACACTTGAATCCCCCAGTGGAGATTTAATGTTACAATGCTACAAATATATTGTAGGGGATTTGCAACAAGACTACCTTTGGTGGGTTTATAATGAAAAAAACAGTAAGAGATAAATTTGAACATTATATCATGCCTTTCCATATACGTTTTTAACCGGTTAAGTAAAGGGAAGTCCCTACACTAGAATCCCCCGATGAAGATTTTTAGTTCTAATGTTGTAAATATGCTATAGTGTATTTTCACCATGATTATGTATGGTAGGTGTTTAAGGACATCAACCATTACAAATAAATTGTTACATAGTATCAGTAATTTCCCTTTATGTTTGGTGAATTGTACCTTATAGGGAAGTTGCTACAGTAGAATCCCCCAACGGAGATCACTAGTTTCGAAGAAAAAACTCTCCTATAAGGGAAATGTAGCATAATTACGTTTCATTGGATTCTGAGGATATTAATCATAATAATAAAATTTATACCCCATATTAGGCATTCTAGTAAAACACAGTTCAATATTCATAAATACGTATCATCCACTATAAGTGAAACTGTAAAGTGAAGCGACTACATTAGAGTCCACTGGGGGATTTTTTCAACTCTGATCCTGTAAATCTCTTGTTGGTGGTTTGCAACATCATTACATTTGGAAGGATTATATAATTGAAATCATTTATAGTATAATCCCCAATTGAGATTTTGAGTTCTAAATCATCAAATCTCTTATAGGGTATTTGTAGGATCATGCACCTTCTAGTCTTTAATCTTGTTAACACATCTCTATCCAATTAGTAGTAAAAAAGTGGTACTTAGATTTTTAAGATGATAGTTTAAAATTAATGGAAAACAATCATCCAAGATTTTTATTCTACATAATACAAAAACATCTAATAATTACATGATTTTCATTAAAACAACACCCATTAGTATAACTACAATGAGGACAATTACTATAACTCCCAACAACTTCATCATCAATCCATCAACTTGAAAAATGATTTCCAAAAGGTTATACTGCATGATTTTTAGAAAACTCGTTTGGTGTTCTAGTTGTGACTAATATTGTACTGGAATTACATCATCATTAGTGTATACGTGACTTCCTATATTTTGGGGTGGCTCTAACCACATGAAAGAATTAGATTTATTTTCTTCATATATATCAATAAATCTATTTGGATTTTTCTCGGAATTTGATATATTTATGGATTCCGTTGTTCCATAGATATAGTTCTGATGGCATGGTCTAATCGAAGAACTGGAAGAACTCTCTGAAATTGTATATTCAAAAGAGAATTTAAGACAACAAATGAATTTTTTATTTATACAAGATTTCAAGTACTCATTGTTTTCAATTTTTTAAGGTACAAATTTTTAATAATAAACATTATTGTCTGTAATTAGGTAAAAAAAATTGAGGACTATGTATTTCTAGAAAATGAATAAACTGTAATGTATAACCAGAGCATTTAGTTATTGAAAATACCACCAAATGACCTTCAACAACAGTTTATAGAGGAAGTACCTATAGAAGTCATTGTTTGTTCTCCATAGTATTCCGCTGATTATAGAAAGATTCCAGCCCAATTTGTGATCGGAGACAACTAAAATCATAAATTTTTTCTATCATGCCAACTTTGGGGATAAGATGATGCATGTGGGGAATTGAATCATCATTTCAGCACTACATTGATTTGTGGAAATGATGAATGACGGTTTCTGGGGAACAAGTCAAAATGTAACTGTAGTATTGAGCGATTTGCAGTTGGTCAGACAAATTCTGGAGTGAGAATTAGGACCTGCCAATTCTGGATTATTCAGGATAATGGACTCTTGATTCCCAAGGGTGGTTAAACCCAAAAAATAATGTGGCTAATACTATCGTATAAATTAACTATAGTGATGAAGGACACATGTCACAATCCTAGGCCAAAAATTCATCCCCAATTTCATGTGGTAATTGGAGAGAATGTCAATCCCCACATGCACACCTCACTGTACCCACCTTAATATTTTTATTTTTTCTCTTGAAACATATTCTGTCAATAACATTTATCATGGTTGTCAATTTGACAATAGTCTGCAGCATTGCAATCCTGGAATTGCAGGGAAATTTTTTTCCTATATGTAATAGGTGATTCCAAAGTATTGCATGGGCTCCGAGATTCCATTTGATGGACCATCATGTGGAACCAATGATAAAACTGTTGTCATTCATTGAGGTTTTTGATTTTGATAAATAAATAGCTAAAACCTCTTTATTTTGTAAATATCACAAACACTAATTTCCAGAAATTTTGAGTTTGTTTAATAATTGTCTTCAGTATTTTAAAATATGTGATGACGACACTAACGACGTTGCAACCAGTAAGAAATTCAAATACATTTATTATGAACTTGATTACAGTCATTATGATATTATTTAGTAGTTACATTTTTAGTTATTAATTTTAATATATGTTAAGAATTATAATAGTTATATTTTTATTTATTAATAATACAAATTGAATAATTATATTAAATAATGATATTGTAATTATATTTATAATATTTGTAATAAATAAATAATTATATTATTACTTAGCATTATTAGTTATATTATTGACTATTTTTTATATTAATTACTACCACTTTTTATTGCATTGATAAAAGAGTGTAACTTTTAAACAAACTTAAAACCTCGATACTTTTTTAGCACTGATACAAACTTTTTTGTGTAGTTATAAGGGGGTGATCTATTGTAGTGATTGTCAAACTAGTATGTGATTACACATTTTTGTGCACCATTATAAACACATCTGAATGAAAAATAAAATATTATACTTGATTTAACATTCCACATGGGACATTTTTACTTCCCTAGTTCTTTGTTAAAGGACACAGCAAGCTACACATCCCCCCTCCAACTGCTCCCTCATCTGCATACCCACACCTATGCCCACACTCGCCTGCCACAGTTTCCCAAGATCCTCCATCAAGCATTGTCCAGTGGGTGTTTCCCCCTGAACCGACCGCCCCTGTTGCATGCACTGCCAGACGCCATGCCTGTGATGGACCCCGACATTTTTCACACAACACGCCCAAACCGCTGCAATGGAGTGCTATTGCAGTCACGAAGAACCCGCCATCCAACTGTTGGGATTTATGTTTTAAATTTTAAATAATGAAAAGAGAGAAAATTATTAATAGAGGGATTTTCTCAACATTAATGGAGGATTTTCTCCCAACATTAATGAAGAAATATTCCAAATATTATTGATGGAATTATGAATGTTGACCGCATTAATTGGAGATATGTGTTGGGTGTCTATGTAAGAGGTTGTGGTTGCATGTTTTAGAGTGTGGGCCGGCAATGATGTAGCCACCAAGAGAGAAACCAGGAAGGGGTTGCTGGGTTTGCGGTAACCGAAGTGAAGCGAAGATGATGAAAACAAATGAAGCAGAGGTGATAACGCCGATGATGATGACGTGTCAACGGCATTGACGATTAAAGATGACAATGATGACGATGCCATGTATCGAAAGTTCTCTTAGTTATGGAGATCAAGCGGCGTGTCCTGGTTGCGATGATCGGTGGTACAATCAAAATGGTACGTTCATGTGTGTGGGTGAGTTGTAAAAGGCCTTCAGGTGTTGTTAAAAATCCTTCAGGTGCAGTGTAGTTGATAAAATGACTTTGAGTCATAAAAGGTCTTCGGGTAAAATCTTCTCCTTTTGTGTGTTTTCTGCAGCAACGACTTTCGCAGTGGTGTCGGGCTCGGCAACCCAACACCAAAACGCCGGTGTGGGAAGAGCAAGCCGTCGTGCCCGCTGTTCTTGTTCCGGCACGCCGGGCCGCTGTATGGTGCGCCGTTGCCTTTCCGATAACTGAGCACACAGCTGTCCCCGCCAGAATGTCCCCAGCGGCCCTACGCAGTAACCCGCCACTTAATTAATTCTAATTTAAATGAATGTGAGAGCTGAAACTTGAGCTGCCCGCCACTTTCCCCTTCTTCGACTGCACCCCGCAAGCGTGTACCCCTTCCACCATTGCGGTATGTTCACGCTGCCCCAGTGGCCACGCCCCCGCAGTGGAGCAGGGGGATGCTTTACTAAGCATGCGGGTTGCAGTCAAAAAAGGGAAACCAGTTTGTCGAGTACCCACCAGCCGATAGCCCCAGTTTCAACCCCTCCATTCATTCAAATTGTTCCAAGAAGATAAGGGGGCGCCGGGGTGGGGATGTGGTGTAGGGAGAGAAGCCGGATGCATCACTCCCCACTGAACGCCCCCCATATATACTCGCATACAAAACTGGGAAATAAATACCAGATGAGACAGGGTTTGCTCGACTACTGATGGATTGGCATTTTTTGTTGTCACAATTTCTTAATCATGTTGGGGTGTGCCATACGCACGGATTTTCATCGTCTCCGTAACATTTCAAATGATCAGAGGATCTGCGGGAATTGTTTATTAATAGTTTTAATTATCTAATGTGAATAATTCGGGAGAAAAACAAAAAAAATGACAGAGAAATATTTCCCACCTCATCGAAATTTCTGTCGTGCCGGAAATAACCGATTTAAATCATCTCAGGTTGGGCACCCCAACCTGACCCTCAGGTTGGGATTTGACCAATGAATGGCCTCCACATCGCCGCCAGATCGCTGGAGATTTCCGGTGGAAATTTCCATTGTAAATTTCCACTCTAAATTTGGCGACGTGGCGGCCATTCATTGGCCAACCTGACCCTCAGGATCAATATTGAACCTGAGACGATTTTTTCCCGGAAATAACTGGCATTATCGTAATTTTGAGAAAAATGAAGTTTGTTTAAGATTTTTTTTCTATTTTTTAATTATTTTATATAATAAATATATTATTTATTATAAATTCTATAAATTATATTATTCACTACAGACATTATTAATTATTGAATATTAATTATATTATTCGTTATTAACCATGTATTCCAATCAATTCAACACGCCGAAGCCTCATGTGTGCGACTTGGATGTACGACAACCGAGCTACATGGCGTGTAGCAACATCTACACGTCGCGTAGTCTCCCATTAATGGAAACAATTTAAATTACGTTAAATTTGAAATTGATGCATTAAAATGTTATTTTATTAATTGGGTTGTGCGTTTGAAAATTTAATAATGGTTTTATAGAATTTTAAATACTCAATTAATTTATTTTAATTAATATATCATCATTGGTCCGACCGTTTATTTGTCATGGTTACCATTAATGATGAGTATCTCTAAATAAGACCAGATTTTCATTAAGGTGAAAGAAAATTAATTAATTAATTAATACAAGTGCGTTTATCTTAAATAATAAAAGAACAAATAAAGTAATTCATGCGAGCCTTTTAATTTTGCATATTCATTGCATATATGACCGCTCATGAGTTTGACCCATACATTTGTATGTGTCAAATGTTTTAATTTAATTTTTTTCTTGACTATCCAATTATTTAATATTAAATTAAATGATGACCAGCGAGTCATACCTCACTCCATTATTATGTAGGACCGACATGTCCAAAGTTATTTATGTAATCCCTTTTAACTAAATACCCACGGTTAAGTAAACCATAGGTATAGAGGGTTCTGCAGGAGCATATTTACCCACGGTTCTCAAACAATGCGTATATATTCTTTTCCAAGAAATAGTAGCTGCCCTAGTGGACAGACCCCCTACAGCCCCTCCCTTCCCCCTTGGACAGACCCCCCAACACATCCCCTCCCCCTTTGCACACCCCCACTCTCCCCTCTGGACAGAACCCCCTTGCACACCCCATGACACCCCTGGACACCCCCCTAGAGCCCCCCCACCCCCCAGCCTGCACCCCCACTGCCCCCCTTCACCACAGTACCACCTGCACTCAAACCCCCAGCCCCCCTTGCACCCAGCCCCTCCCCACCACCTGCACCCCCATTGTCCACCCCCTCCTGTCCACCCCACTACTCCCCCCAGTACCACCTACACCCATCCCTGCACCCCGCCCCCACCCCCATGCACCCAGTCTCCAGCCCCCTAACTACCCCCTTGCACCCAAGTCTCCCTCCCCCCCACTGCACCCCACTATCCACCCCCCCCCCCCCACTGCCCCCCTGCACCCAGCCCCCCACTACCCCTTGCACCCAGGTCCCCCTCCCCCCACCTGCACCGCCACTGTCCACACCCCCCCCCTCCACCTGCACCCCCACTGCCCCCCTCCAGGACACCCTCCTGCACCCTAGTACCACTTGCACCCAGCCCTACACCCAACCCCCCAACACCCCCACTACCCCCTGCACCTAGGTCCCTTTCCCCCCACCTGCACCCCCACTATCCACCCCCACCTGCACCCCCACTGGCCCCCACCTAGACACCCCCTACACCCCCAGTACCACCTGCACCCATCCCTACACCTAGCCCCCCAACCCCCACTACCCCATGCACCCAGGTCCAACTCCCCCCACCTACACCCCCATTGGCCAGCCCCCCCCCCCCCCCCCCACCTACACCCCCACTGCCCCCTCCTGGACCCCCCCTGCACACCCAGTACCACCTACACCCAGCCCTGCACCCATCCCTCCCATTCCCCCTTGCACCCTACACCCAGCCCCCCCACTACCCCCCTGCACCCAGGTCCCCCTTCCCCGCACTGCACCCCCCACTGTCCCCCCCCCCCCCCCACCTGCACCCCCACTGTCCACCCCCCCCCCCCCACACCTGCACCCCCACTGCCCCTCCTTTTGGACACCCCCCTGCACCCCCAATACCACCTGCACCCAGCCCTACACCCAGCCCCCCCATCCCCCTGCACCCAGCCCCCCTCCCTGCACCAAGCCCCTACCCCCTGTGAAACCACTGTGAAACATTGCAAACCAGAATGAAAAAACAATGGAACCACAATGCATTGTTTTCACCACCTAAAACATAAGCAGAGCTGGCCAAAGTGTTCAAAGAAGAAAAAATTTCTTATCAGAAAAGTCCTAAATAGATTTTTAATGACAAAGCATCATAATCGTTTATCTCTTATTGAAGCCAAAAAAATTATGATAGAGGATGCAAAAAATACAGCCTTCTTACACTAGAGTGTGGTCAACCGGATCTGGCTACACTAATCCAAAAATCTCTCTTGTTGGATCCCTTGATGAGAAAGAGGTTAAGAGTGCCCTTTTTTCTCTAAATCTTGAGAGTATGGTTGGTCCGCATGGGTTCATAAATAAATTATTTATGTTATACTAGGACATAGTTTGTGATGAGCTCCTTAATGCTATGAGGGAGTTCTTTAACCACACCTCAATGCCCTGTGGAATCAAATCCAATTTTATTGCCTTGATCCCCAAGAAGGAAAATTCTATGGATGTAAAGGATTTCAGACCTATTTCTATTTGGAATATGCTTCCAAAAATCCTTAGCAAAATTATTGTTATGAGGTTAGGTCCCTTTACTCATTGGCTTATCTCTTCAAATCAGTTTGGCAATATCCTTGGTAGTAATATTCAGAAATGCCTCGGAATGAGTTTACATCATGAAAAGTAAGTTTAAACATGGGAAATGTTCTTTAAATCTTAATATCTCAAAGTAATTTGATACAATAAAGTGGAGTTTTATTTTTGAAATGCTCAGAAGGTATGGACACCCCATGCACCCCCTTCCCCTTGGACAACCCCCTTGAACACCCCCATTCCCCCTAGATAGCCCCCTTGCACCCCCTGGACAACCCCTTTGCACCCCCACTGGATACCCCTCCCCCTAGACACCCCCTAGACACCCCTCCTGGACATCCCCTCCTAGACACCCCACCACACCACCCCTGCTCCTGATAGTTTCATTCATATGAATACAATGCTTATTGATCCACCAAACCAACAAGTTACATTTAACAAGGATTTCTTTACACCAGTACATATTTTCACCACCAGTGATACCATTTGGAATATGATGTATTAACCTGTAAATCATGGCCAGGAACACCCCCATTGGAGACTTCATGAAGACTAAACATTCCAGTTAAAAAGTTATAATAATGTTATCAAAACACTCACTTTGATGGTGGTTAATAACAACCTGTGTAAAATAGGGGTAACAACATGCCTTGGTAAACAAAATATTGGGAGTCGGACAGCCTGGAATTCCAAGCGGGGAACCTGCCCAGTTGTCGAACCTGATGTTTATGTTTCCTCATTCCACAATACTCCAAGACTGCTTCTTGAGAACCAGAATGTTCCAATGCAACTCCTTCCACATCCATGAGACTTTCCCCCTAGATCCTCAACTTCAGATCAATACTTTGACAGATATGAAATTTCTCCATAGAGAACAACCATTAAGAACCTCCCAAGAAAACTTAGCTTGCAGGATGTGAATTGATCCCTCAACACTGCATAAGTCGATACCACCATCTACCACTAGTCTGGCCATCCTCATCCACACATCCCTAGGAAGATCTTCCCTCCCCATGAGAATAAAATATGAATTAAGTCATTATCTTTTCAATATTCCCCAACTCCACTTTTGAAGCCATTAGGACCAATAACCCATGAATCTTAATGGAGCTAAGGATGAAATTCACCAGTGTAATTCTTCCATCAAATGATAAAAACGGTTCTGGAAGTTAGTAATATGACTTGTTATCTTATTATAAACCCCCTCACAATGACTGATACGTAATCTCTATTGGGGAAAAGGAGAACCATGGTAATCCAGTGAAAAATTCCTTCATCCACATGCTTTGGATCTTTTTTCGTCCTTGTCTAGATTTAATGTTAATCTTTCGATGTCCCTAATTTTTGCGGCTGGTATCTCTCCTGATGTTTGTGATTATATTTAGGCTGTTATGGGGGTTATGAAGGATTCTCTTCCTCTTTGTTATCTGAGAGTTCCCCTCACCACTTCCAAGCTTATAGCTTCTTATTGTGTGTTCTTGGAAGATAAAATTGTTCGAAGAGTTAATGTTTGGACTAATAACACTCTCTCCTATGCTAGGAAATTACAACTTGTTTAATCGGTTCTTTTTAGTATGCAAGCTTATTGGTATTATCACTTCATTTTACCCAATTGAGTAGTAAAATTCATTGAATCTACCCTTAGGAATTTTCTTTGGAAAGGTCCTTTGTTGGATTCCTCTGGGGGTAGCCTGCTGGTTTTTCTGTGTTGGAGGTGTGGTTTGGATGGGGGATCGAGTACTAGTTTTTCAGGCTGGTTGTTTTGGATGTATGTAGTGGTAGTGATTTTCTGTTGGATGGGGTGATGGTTTGTTGTGGAGCTGGGTGCGAGCTGGTGATGTGTAGGGGATGGGGTTTTTGGTTTTTTTGGTTGGTGTCTGTGGATGGTTTGGGCTTGAGTGGCTGGTGCGGGATGGAATGCAGGTGACAGTGGGCTGGCAGAGGGCTGGTGTAGGTTGGATCAGGTGGTGTGGGGTTGTTTTGTCCGTGGTAGGGGGTTGGTGTGGGCTGGAATGCAGGAGGCTGGGGGCTAGTGCGATGGCTGGTGCAGGCTGGGGTGGCTGGTGCAGGCGGGAAGGCATGCGGCAGGGGGATGGAAGGGGGCTGCTGCGGGATGGAATTGGTAGTTGGGGCTGTTTTTCAGGTGGTAGAGGGCTAGCAGGAGTTTTTTGTAGGAGGCTGGGGGGTGGTGGCTAATGTGGTGTCTAGTGTGGGCTGGATTATAGGTGGTCACAGCGTGACCGCGACGTGACTGCAGTGTGACCATGGCGTGATCGTGGCGTGACCACGGCGTGACTGTGGTGTGTTGGCCCGGTCCAGCGATATCCTTGGGGCAGCATCTTCTGGCCAGGAGCAAAGGGAGCGGGAGGAGGTGAGGAAACATTCCGATCATCGCCCCGACGAAAAAAATTATGATTAGTCAGTCTCAAAATTGATCAAAAGACTCATGGAATACTATCACAGAGCTGATCATCCATCAGATTCCCCATTGTTGTAGAAATCTCCAACTACACTATACGAGGTGTGTGTAGATTACTGTTCTCACATAGAAAAAAATAATAATGTAGAAGATTTTTCTCTACAAGGGTCAAAACACTCATCCGATCATCGAGATCATAAAAATATAAAACTCTGAAGGAGACTTTTACAAATAAAAATATCATTATGAAAGTATTATCAAGTATTCTTGTTGTCCAAAATTTACTATGATGTACCTCGAGCACTCAAATGGTCCTTGTAGAATACAAGTAGCAAGCATCACCCACATCTCCAACATTGTCTACAGGTGACTAAATATTTTAATGAGATACTCAATCAAAATATTATCCACCAGAGGGCCTCCCTCCCCATTAACTATGGGTAGGTAATGTATCTAAAACTCTATGTAGGTATCATAAATCGAATTCTGACAGGACTGCGAACCGCCATAGGGTGTCGTCCTGGAGCAGGTCCAAATCAAGGAATTACCACGGCGTGACCGTGACATGGCCACAGTGTGTTGGCCCGGTCCATTGACATCTACGAGGTAGCATCTTCTGTCCAGGAGTGAAGGGAGCGGGAGGAGGCGAGGAAACATTCCGGCCATTGCCCCACCAGCAGAAATTGTGATTCGTCAGTCTCAACATTGATCACAAGACTCACTGAATACTATCACAGAGTTGATCATCCACCAGATTCCCCATTGTCATAGAAATCTCCAACTACACTATATGAGGTGTGTTTTGTTTAATATTCTCACATAGAAAAAAAGGTAATGTAGAATCATTTTCTCTACAAGGGTCAAAACACTCATCCAATCATCGGGATCATAAAAATATAAAACTCTGAATGACACTTTTCCAAATACAAATATCATTATAAAAGTATTCTCAAGTCTTCTTATTGTCAAACATTTACTATGATGTCCCTCAAGCACTTATATGGTCCTTGTAGAATACATGTAGCAAGCTTCACCATCTATAGGTGACTAAATATTTTTATGAGAGACTCAATCAAGAGATTTTCTACCTGAGGGCCTCCCTCCCCATTAACTATGGGTAGATAATGTATCTAAAACCCTATCTAGGTATCATACATCGAATTCTGATAGGACTGCGGACAACCACTGGGTGTCATCCTAGAGCAGGGCGAAATCACAGTGTGAACGCGGCGTGACCACGGCGTGACAGCGGCGTGACCGCGATTAGTTGGCTCAGTCCAGCGACATCCCTAGGGTAGCATCTTCCATCCAAGAGATAAGGGAGCTTATGAGACACATCTACTATATTTCATTTCATCTTTTCTATGCTTGGATGCTTCTCCAAGTTGTTCATCGGAGATGACCCTTGATAGAGCATCTTTAAACGAAATTACCTCATAGGATGGATGAGACATATATACTATATCATCCCATAAGATAGTATTTTTCAACTTCTCTTTAATGGGAGGAATAGGTACACTTACCTCTCTACTAGAGGAAACTAATTAAAAAATAGGATCATCCAAAGGGGGGGATTATAGCAACCAAGGCTAGATTGGTTGGATTTGTGGAAAATATATGAGGTATGTTTGAGGTATGTTTGATTAAAGAGGCATGGGCTTTGTCAAGAATAATGGAATGAAGATCTATTGAATGAAGATGTGTTGAAAATTTATATATGAAGAGTTCATTCGATGTGTTAACATAAAGAAGAAGTCTTGGCATAGGACCGAGGGTGAATTTATGCATGGAAGAATTTCATATTGAAATGACATTCATGATTTTGATATATTGATATGTGTTTAGTGTTTTGAACAAGGGATTAATCACCCCCACAAATAATTAATTAAAACAACACTAGGAAATGAATAAAACTTTGTCATGACCCATCCGTATGTTGGACATCCATGCCGAAGAAAAAGAAATTAAATAGAAGAAACACCGTAAAAGAAAAAAAAAATAAAACACACTAGAAATCCCTCAACTACCCCGATCTACCTCCCCTAAAAAGAATCCCGCGTAGCCGCCTCCAGTGCCCTTATAACCCCCTTCACAGAATATAAGTACCCACCGTCCATAGAAAGTGGTAAATGGTCTAAGTGGTCGATGCGATAAATAACATAAAAGGAAAACTAATGTACAACATACCTGTCTCCTCTTCCCCAGCACCAATGAGTGGGCTGCTCATGTCATTGCAGATAAAGCTTTAGTAGGATTCTTCCCATGTTTACTAGATTTGTCACCCAATTATTTCCAAGACATATGCATTATAAAAAGGTGTTTGTACAGGTAATGATTCTACAAACAGTTCCAGTGTAAGAATTTCTAGTCTAAGAACTAATAATATAAGAACTACTACTGTAATGATGTTAGTATAAACATTGCTAGTGTGAATACTACTAATTTAAGAAATTCTAGTGTAATGTAGCTACTAATGAATCCAAATGTGTAAATATGTAAACTTTTCTGATGTAAACATTGCTGTTAGTATGTGCTACTAGTGTAGGCACTCCTAATATAAAGGTTACAGTTGAGGCTGTGCTAACATAAGAAATGATACTTAACCATTCCTAGTCTTATTCCAGTGATAATAATGTAAATATGTATTCCAACCTATTTTTGATGGTGTCAAATATTGGAAAATTGGGATTGATCATCAATTTCCTTGCATTTAATGCTGCTACTAAAAAAATAGAACCTACTTAATAGGATTGGGAAAATTATTAGATGTTTTATGTTATAGAAATTAAAATATTAAATAATATAGGTGTAATAACTTCCTAATGTTTATGCTCTTTTAAAAAACTCACCTTAAATATTCATGTCATACAAACACAATAATTATGAGAATGTTTTCTTTAAATGAAATATTAGTAGAGATAAAGATAAAATCATCTGTACTCACAGGCTTATAAGAATCATTATCAAAGACATCTGTATCTGATTCATCACTAGACTCCTATTTTGTTTCAAGAAGACTTGATGGTTCACTTTTTTATCATAGTTACAAGTGATTTCTTAGGTAATTTTCCTACACAAAAACTTCAAATGCACAATTAGTGACCAGAATTGAAAAGATTATATAAAATATATCAAACTAAAAATCACGGAAACTATTAATATAATTCCCAATCATTAATAATAACCCTCACACCTTCATCATAATCACTTTATATGAATCGGAGGAATCACTCTCAGAAACCTTGGTGGAAGAAAAAATATCCTTTTTAGAGAGTAGAGCATCCATTCAAAGTAGGAGAAGCTTTATCAGGAGGCTCCTAAAACATAACATATTTTAATAATCCTTAAAAAAGAATGAAACAATAAAAACTGACGATTTTTATTGGTTTGTTAGAAGCATACCAAACAATGAGAACCATAGAACACTCCTATTCATAGTTGATAAATGCTCACTCCTTCGGAATCACTTTCAAAAGAGCTTGACGAATCAGAGCTGTTGTTGGGCTTCAGTTTCTTATCCGAAGAAATATTGATGTTTTTAGCACCAGTGTGAGATGGATTAGTTGAGATTGTAGGCTTAACAATAGTATCCTATATAAATGAATTCAAGTCCAATTAATACATGAGATCCTCATCCAGCCTTCCTTCATTGTATTAAGTATCAATCAACAATGTAATCAAAAGAAAATTTAGTTTTTGGACCCACGAATAGAAGAAGCAGAAGGAACTCTGACACCACTACAATTTGATTCAGTTTTTTTGAGACATTTTATTACTATAGGTTTTAGAAAAGATAATAATCCTTCCACCTCCATAACTTATTCCCTTATTTATAAATTTTTTATCATTTGATGGTTTTTTTATTCAAATTACATTTATTCTTCAGACAAGGGTAATACAAAATACATATATTGAGAGATGAAATTATTCCATGATGTTAATTTAGCATCAAGGAGGGATTATATTTACCACAAATTATTAATAGATAAGCATGTTTACTATAATGCTGATACGATCGATCATGCTAGATTCAACACATGCCACATATATATCTTCAGAAGTAGCTCCACCATCATGTCCAATGTGTAAGGTCACTTTTAATGTACTGTTTATATGTAAAAATATAATCCTGATTTAATATTCTAGGTCACTATATAGTCTTAGTATAGGTATATGATGCGTTCCCAAGGTAAAAATCATATATCCCTTAGAAAATTGATAGCCCATGTACAAAACCCAAAAAGGGGAAGTAGAAATAAGATTATATTATGTGTGGAGAGGTGAACATGTTGTGTAGGATCCATTGGGATAGTTAGTAGGATCTCCATCTTCACAGGTCATGTTCTATCAAGGAAAAATGGAATGTGGTATTAAACCTCATGGTTTGTGAGGCTACTCGTGCTTCCTGTGTGTATATTCCCTACACACACAAAAATATATAGATAAGGGTAACACATTGTATGATTTAACCACACAATGTGTGGTATTTAACATATCCTAGAATCCCTAGCTATTGTACCTACCAAAGGTCATGATGTGTGTTATTTCGAACTATACGCCATGTAGTTGGGTTCTAAGATGTAAACATTACTCTAGTCCTCGATTCATATATAATTCCCCTTATTTTTCTTCCTATATCACTTTAATTTCCTTTGGTCATTCTAAACATGATAATGCCACCTAGGTAAAGTGGTTTCTATCCTTTGGTACCTGGATTGATAATTCGTATCGCAATCTTGTTGATGTGCATATTGTTATTCATGAAGAAACCCCAAATCTAGACTCCCCTATCCCATTTTATCTTATCCTATAATCCATCCTCATGGTATAATCCTACATGTAGAAATCACAATGTAAATATATGAAACCTAATTTAATTGGGCAATAAAATTAATCTGTGATATTAGTTGAATCATCTGCTAAAATATAAAGTTAGTGATGAACATGTGAATAACAGTGGGAGAGATAGAAGAAACCACAAGAACAGAAATGATGATCCTATATGATCATAAATCATCTATGTTTGAATACAATAAATAAACAAAGAAGTAATTTCTAATCCCAATATCAGTTATCCCAAAATCACAATTTCAACCAAATATCATAAGTTAAAAAGGGAATCTGCTACCTGAATATTGATTCAATTTAAAGAAATTTATTCCATGTTCAAATCAAGAAAAAATGGGGATAAATCCATATATATGAATTCCCTACCATGATGGTGAAATGATTTTGGTTTGATTCTACTTCACAACCAAGGTACTTTTTATCGACATCACTAAAAAACTAGTATTTCTTCCCTAATTTTTCATCACCACCAATCCCTCGCTCCATCTTCTTCTTCCTCTCTCTCTAAGGTTCATGTTTTCATAGAACAACTAACATTGGGAGATTTCATAATATGGATTAAATAGAGAAATTCATGGGTTTTTTAGTATAATAACCAAATAATTAAATAAATAAATTATTTAATTAATCATCTCATGACCAAAAAACACCCAATAGTCCCTATTAAAATGAATCTTAAGCCTTGAATATGGAAAAATTCACATTTTATATTCAATATCTCACTTGTTTTCTCAATATGAGACTCTATTTAAGATATATAAGAAACATTAAAAGGCATACAATGCATGGACTAAAAATAATATAGTAAATATTTATATTATTTCTGAAGATCCTTGACACTATTTTATATGAAAAGGCAGACTTGGGGTAAAATTTACAATATGGAACCAAAGAAACCATCAAAAAAAATTTATGAAGGTGCATAATATAGTAAAATTACCTTTTTACACCTAATAATTTCTTAATACTTTTTTTAAACATAAAATTCTTCTATGTATCATCTGATGATAACTTAGGTCAACACACCTCCCTACTTGTTTCCACAACTTGCATAACTACTCATATCTTAGCGTCTGTTAGAATAGATTCCTATAAAGAGATAGGTCACTCTGTTATATTAATTCTAGAAACATGTGAACAAATTACTACCCTATTTTGTGAATTACATGTAGACCCCCTCCCACTAAAAAGATTGGTATCATTAATAATAGCCAAAACTCATAATAGAGGAGGCTAGTGAGATTCTCTCTCCCCTCACCCCACCCAATGAGGGAGAACTACTACCAAAAGTTCATTCCCCCTGAGTGAGGAAAAATTTAATCTAGGATTTCCTAAAGGATCCTCCATTACTCCATGCCATCATGGGATTCACAAAAAATATCGAATTTCATTTCAATATTAACTCCTACAATATATCTGAAGGAGGATTAATAGATCCCCCATACCAAATGAAAATCCTAGACTCACTACACCATAATTAGTTGGTGAATTCACTAATACACTAGTAAACAGATTCGAGGGGGCTCATTTCCACCCCTTTCTCTCCTGCCAAAGCCACCACTCAGCTCACGAAGCTGTGGAAGATCCTCCATACTTAGCTCTAGAACAACAAAACATAATTCTAATTCAAGCATCGAATTAGTAACAAACTCTATAGGACCATCAACATTTATCGATAAATGGAAAGGAAGTATATATCAAACCACTATATGAATTTTGAGACATCAATCCATGTGATTCTCCAAAAGGTCAAAGTAATGAAAAAACATACTATTAACTTCATAAACAATCTTAGTGATAATACTAGTACAATAATAAAAACAAAACTAATTGAAATATAGTATATTTTGATATAGTCTGGATTAAATACATAATCTAGCATGAATGGGATGCTTCCTTTTCATTTTCAACTAACCTGCCTATAAGAACACCCTGAATGCATCACCAAAGTTCTTAAGAACTCTGAAATTCTTGGAATAGAGCTTAATTCTAGGGATTGAAAGAAATAAAATTCAAAAGGAATATATTTCAATGCATGAATCACCAGATTCCAATACATAAGAAAATAATATAGAGGTTGAAAAGAATGAAATATATGAGACCAAAAAACCCCAAATTCTTCTTCACCCACTCATCTAATAGAAAAAGAGGCGGGGCTAATGATCCCTATCATCACCTTTTTACTACAAACGTCACACTAGGCTAACTTGTTGATAAAACATATATTTTGAAGTTTGTCATAAGCATTATATAGAATATAGGATAATTTTAAGAGATGATATCTCAGAAAATCAACTCGATGGAAGAGATCTCAACCACTGGAAAAATAAGGAGATGAAATTTCATACCTAGATGCCAGAGCTGGGGGCAGGGAGGTAGAGGCCAGGACTGGACGTTGACAAAGCTGGGGGAAGTTGAGGTGGAGGCCAAGGATGGGAGGAGAGGGAGCTGAGAGGGGGGACATCACTGGATCTGGGGGCTGGGAGGTAGAGGCCAAGACGTTGAGGCTGAAGTGAAGTTCGAGAGGGATGTTGGGAGCAGAGACAGAGGCCATGGAGGGGAGAAGATGAGCGAGACTCCATGGTTGGATGGCTGGGAGGCGGAGGTCAGTGTGGGGGGGATAGGGCTGAGCGGCGGAGGTCAGATGGTCAGGAGGCGATGGTCAGGGAGGGGAGGAGAGGACCGAGAGTTAGGGAAGTGAGGAAGAATAAGACGGTGATGGAAGCGAAGGTAAGGAGGATCTCGATGGAATATGAGCATAATGGAAAGGGGAGGAGGAGCGCGATGTTATTCGAGGAATTGGTTATGGTTTCCCATGGTTTTATTAAAACTTTGTGAATAGATAGTAAAAATAGAGATATCCCCACTGTTTTCCTAAACCGTGGGGATAGATACGTGGGGAAAGATCCCCTTTCTAGTAGTGATGCATATAGGATATTTGATCACATGCATGGTCTTTTCCAGGAGTGAGCTTGATATGAATGGTTTGAGATTTCCAAGGCACTATTTCATAGTATGATTGGAGAGGGTTCCCCAACTGGGCCTCATATAGAAAACGCATTGGCTACATTGAGAGCTTAGAGGTTCTAGGGGTTAAACACCAGGAATAACTGGGCATAGACCTCATTCTAGCATCACTCCCTTAGAGATCCTCTAGTTTTGCTGTGAATTTTAATATAAAAAATACTGAGAAGACTCTTTCAGATCTTCTTACTCTTCTTCATAATGTAGATAAGGATATGAATCATGAAAACCTTCCATACTTATGGTGAACAAATAGAAAGGGAAATAGAATAGATTTAATCCCAAAGCCTCTTCACACCCATACAAGAAGAGGAAGATCAACGGGAAAGTAATGGATCATGATGCATTTGTTTCAAATGTTGAATGAAGGGCCACTGGAAGAAAAACTAAACCCACCCAAAGAAGAAAGTGTAATATTCAAGCATGATTGTTATTAAGTGCAATTTATCTGGTTCTGCAAATTGGTTATTTGATAAATCTTGTGGTTCTCACATATGTAATCTAATACAGCAAGTAAGTAGATTCAAGAAATATTGACCAAGGAGAGGTAGATCTTTGAGCAACCAACAAATCTAAACTTTCTATTGTAATAATCGGGGACTACCACCTCATGTTGCCAACCAGAATAATATATGTATTAAAGGGTTGTTATTATGTGCCTTTATTTATCAAAAACATTATTTCCGTATCCTAACATGATACAGATGGATTTATTTTCAAATTTGGGAAATATTGTTGCTTATTTTATATATATAGCATTTGTTATGGTAAGACACATTTAAATAATGGTCTTTATGTGTTGGGTTACATGAACCAAATAATGGAAATCGATAACGAAGTAACTTCACATGACTCTTACCACACCCAACTTTGTTATCACCAGCTAGGTTATGTAAATGAAAAATGATTGAATAAATTACATGAAGATGGATATTTAGATTCTTTTGAACTAAAACCACATTGGGTATGTCACACATGTTTACATGAAAAAATGACCAAATCCCCATATTGTGGGAAATGTGAAGGGGCTAATGAGATTCTTGAATTAGTTCATACATATATGGGTGGACCATTTCCTATTGAAGCAAGGGGAGGGTACTTATACTTCATAACTTTTACTGATGATTTCAGTTGATATATATATATCTACATAATGAGGTATAAGTCATATTATTTTGATAAATTCAAGGAAAACATGAATAAAGATGTGAACAATCTTTTTAAGAAGATTAAGAAACATCTCCCAGACCATGGTGGATAATATCTTAATCAATACATCATTGATTATATATGGGTGTTCAAGATTTTATCTCAACTCACTCTTCCTTATACACATTAGTGGAATGGTGTAAGTGAAAGGATGACCCTCACCTTGTTGGGCATGGTGAGATCAATGATGAGTCATGCGAGTCTTCCATTATCCTTTTAGGGATACATGTTGCAAAACACATCATACATATTAAAATAAGTTCCAAATAAAGAAATAAAAATTATACCATACCAATTATGGAATGGAAAGAAACCCATGTTTTGTTACCTACATGTGTGGGGTTTCAAGGAATTTGTTAATGCCTCTTCTTATAACAGGATTTCACCATGAGGAACAAAATGTATCTTTATAAGATTTCACAATGAAACAAAGTGATACTACCTATACAATACCTCATAAAAAATAGGTTGTAGTTGATAGACGCCCCACTTTAATTGAGGAGGATCTTATCTCTAAAAGATATATTGGGGGGAGATATAATTCGATGATGTTCAGGATTATGATACACAAGAGTTGGCCCATGCATAACTTCCGCAATTTCCCATGGAGGAAGAAATTTTTCTAGAGACGCGATTACTGCATAAAAGTACTACAGATGTTAGAGAGCTAGAATGGTATGATTTCCTAGTTACCATGGATATTAACTCATTATTAGTTGATAATAATGATCCTCTAACATACATGGAAGCTTTAAATGGCACATATGATTCAAAGTAGCAAGAATCCATGAATTATGAAATGGATTCTATGTACCAAAACCATGTTTGGATTCTGGTAGAGCTTACACTTGATGTAAATCACATCAGTTGCAAAGGGGTATTTAAGAATAAACTAGATATAGAAGAATAATTCAGTACCTATAAGGCATGAATGGTTGAAAAAGGGTTAAAATATCATCAAGAAATTGAATACAAAGAAACATTTTCACCATTTCCAAGGATGAGATCCATTAAAATTCTACTTTACATTACAAATTTACACGATAATGATATTTGGAAAATTTATGTCAAAACAACCTTCCTTACTGGGAACATTCAAGAAGAAGTATACATGACACAACCTAAAGATTTTTTGAATCCAAAGGATGCCAAAATGGTATGAAAGTTGCATAGATCCATTTATGGATTAATGAAATCATCCAGGTTATCAAACAATCATTTTGATGAGGACATAATGGAATTTGGTTTCTTAAAGAATGAATGAGAGCTATGTGTTTAAAAACGGTTTAATTGGAGTGCAGTTGTTTTCTAAATAGTGTATGTTGATGGAATATTACTAATTATAAATAAAATACTTGTATTATAGAATATTAAGGAGTGGTTAAATAAATTATTATCTATGATGATCTTGGATGAGACAATATATATTATTAAGATCAAGATCCATCATGATAGAACCAAGAGTTTTCCCAGTGTAAGTCAAAGTACATAAATTGAAAAGTTATTGAAGGGATTCAGTTTGGGAAAATCCAAGGGGGGATTGTTTTCAGTGTCACATGGAATTCACTCTTCTAGGAAAATGATTCCTCGGACACATGAGAAAAGAAATATAATGACAAGGATTCCATATGAATCAGTGATTGATTCAGTCATGTATTTTATTCATAGATGTATCATATGCATTAAGTGTGGTAGGAAGATATCAAGATAATCTAGGTAACCACCATTAGATGTTAATCAAGAATATCATTAAGTATATAAGGCGTAATAAGGATATGTTCTTGGTTTATGGAGGATACAAGGAACTAGTCATGAGAGGATATGAAGATGATAGTTTCCTAACTAATCAAGATGAAATAAAATCACAAACTAGATATTCTCCTTGAATGGTGGTGCAGTGTGATCGTATATATTAATGCAGGCTATGGTTGCAGATTCTACAGTAGAGTCTGAGTATATTGTGGCTTTAGAGGTAAAAAATAAGTAGTGTGGATGTGAAACTTCATCCAAGAGTTTAATGTGGTACCTATCAGTAATGATCATATCACACTTTATTGCAATAACACTGCAGTGGTAGATTTTTCAAAAGAGACAAGATCACATTAGTGGATGAAACACATACTCCAAACGTATCATATCTTGAGGGATTTTTCTCAGAGAGGTGAAGTTTCAGTGAGAAGTATTTCAACCAAAGACAACGTGGATAACCCCTTGACTAATGCCTTAACTCAATAGAAATAAGGCTATCATATGAGGTCTAGTGGAATGAAGGTCTTAAGTAGTTGGATCTAGTTCAAGTTGGAGTTTTTTTGACTTGGTTTCCTAGGACCAAATGTTTGTACATTGATTTTATAAATATTTGATGCATAAAATATAAATAAAAAGCCTTATTACATATTGTTTGTTCTTCTGTGATGTGGCTAACTTTTAATGCTCTTTGCCACATCCTTTTTTGTTGACTTTTTAATATCAAACTGTTGTATTTTGGGTAATATTTATTAACTGTTTTATTTTTAAAATTACATTATAAAAAATTTGTTTCTGTATTAAAAGTGTGATTTTTTTGTTTATTATTATCTTTTTAAATAATAAAATTAAGTTGTTATTTTAATTTCATTTAATTAATTATTTATGTTATTAGTTTTCAATATTTTTTAATTCATTAATTAAATCGATTAATTTTTTATTCTTAAATTGTAAATAAATAACACATGTTAGTTTTTAAGTCTTTAAATAATTAAATTAATTTTAACAATTTAATTTTACTCAATTAATATTTATTAATATTTAATTTACATTATTAGTTCATTAATTAATTGTTTAATTAATTTATGTAAGTGACTTTAAATGTTTTAATTTTCTCTTAAATTAATTTTTTTATAATTTTTAATACAAATAAATTCATAATTAATTTTATTATTTATGCCTGTTTATTTATTTAGTTTTTAATAATATTCGTTTTAATATAATTGATTAATATAATAATCCATTTTTAGTTGTATTAAAGTATTATTTAATTTAATTTTTTTTATTGTTTTGCAGATTACAGTGGAACGTCTCACCGTTCCACACCGCTCCATGCTGCCACCGTATACCCAACTCATGGTGAGACCGTGAGCATCAATCATAGTGGCACAAAAAACACCACACATGGTGCCACTGTGTCCATCACATTGGTTTCTTTCACCCACCACTTCCATCTACTCACAGTGCCACTATTCCGCTTTATCCTGTCTCACCGTTTCTCTCTCACACAGTCCCCGTGATAAGCACCCACCCTCATGGTGACTCACTTACTGTTCCACTACCCTTCCTTCAAAGACACACCCCTGCCACCATTTCACCACCAAACAATGGCACTTCTATGCTCGTCTATCTCCCATTTCAGCCACCGAAAACACCCAAAATCCATAACAAATCTCAGCAGCAAAAGAACAAAAATCGAAAATCAGCAAATGTACATATTGAATAAATTTTACAACAAATCTCCGCTTTTCCATGCACAAACAGAACCCTAACTGATCCCCGACCAAGCCATCACTTCCTTGCCATCTGCATGCCCCCTCTATCTGTGCTTCCCCCTCACAGCTGTATTCCTTGCTCACTGGAAAACCACTTGTACCCACGACCCCTAACTCACCACAGCCATTCTACCCCAGCCTCACCGCTCCTAAACCCTAGCCGTCCCACATCTGTGCTGCACCTGGATCAGCCGACACTATCCCTACTCCACCGTTGTCTACATCCACCACCTCAGATCTAAAGCGGGTGAACCCCTTTCCCTTCTCCATGAAAACCCACCACCCTCTCTTCCTCGACCTAGCTTCCCATACTAAAATCTAAGTCATGCCCGCATTCACCCCTGATTTCCTCCCCTCTTCCTTTCTCCTCCTCCCTGCTGCACACAAAGACCCCCTCTTATTGTTTTGTTTTCATTCATGTTAGTATTTTTACTTTATTTTATTATACCATATTAGATAATATGTATACTATGTGTTATATATCATATACTATACAATAATAATTGGTATATTAATATTAGTATATATTCTTTAATATATCATAAAAATATATGTTATTAATTAAATAAAATATTTATTATTTTAATAATAGTATTAGGTATTAAAAAATATATATTCTTATAAGTATTTTTAATAAGTGATATATATAATTATTTACATATATGATTAATTATTCTTGTATCTTACTCAAGTGCATTTTTTTAGAGGGATGATTGCAGCTCACCACGCGCGCACTCATCATTCAATTTAGAGAAATTTCTCCAGTGACCAGTGTAGGAGACACGGAACTGTGAAAGATCCATGTAGAGACCAGGGAACACATTGGGAAATATTCCAGAGACTTTAATTATAGGCTCATCAACAATCATCATGAGCACTAGATCATTGATACACCAGAGGTTAGGATGTGGGATATGGATTGATCTATCCAGACAGGGGTGATCAGGTAGAGAGAAGTAATCATTTAGCAGGACCAAGTGTAATTTCTCAATGAGGAATTCATTCTTCCTAATAATCCTATCCATATCCATCTAGAATTCCCTATAGTATTTACCATTTTTCCATCGGGAGAATATTGGAGGCATTAGAGCAGCAGATTGGCATATTATACCTCCTTTCCAAGGACGGGACGGGGAATAAACTATAGAGACAAGGGGTGATCGAGAATTGGGAGGGAGATTCTTCACCATTTCCATCGAGAGTAGACTGGAGGATTAGAGCATCAAATCTGTATTTAATATATTAATTCATAGGGAGGGACATCAAGCGAATTCCAGCGTCACATCCACCATCATATAGTAGGAATTGGTTATTTTGGGAGATCAAGCAGGGAGATGAACATCATTATTTTACATATGATTTATTTTCCAACAACTCATTTTAACAAGAACATCATTGATTTTAATCCTATTTTTTCACGGAATCCAACCATTGTGTCCAGATAAGCTTCTTTGGGTGTGGGGTAAGGTGGTTGGTGAGGATTTGTTTACTCTTATTCATGCGCTGCAATATTTTTTGAAACCACTCTATCACTATTTGTGGAACTGATTTTTTTTTCAAAAAAACAAGGTTGAGTGAAAACCAATTTTGATTGAATCTTATTGAAAACTGTTCCAATCTTAGGGACACATTGATAAGTGAGTCATGCTCAAATGATAGAGACACACTGAGATCAACAAAAAAGTTGAACCTAGTGACATCATACTTTTTAATTCCATTGGATGGAATGACTTTTACAGTCGAAGGATTGTAAGGGATATTTCATCGCAATCTAACCAGACGAAATATCTGGCCAGTTACATTAAGTTAGATCGATATTCCTTAAATTTTAGTGCATGAACAAGGCTATGAAATATATAAATCAGTTAGTGTACTTCCCCCTACACATCTATTGGTTGTTTTCCCCATGAGATTTCTTACTGTCTTGTCTACCTCCGTACACTCAACAGTTCACCTTCACTTCCTCACACACTGATTTTTCACTCACTCTACTTCACCACCTCTAACTAATTTTGTTTGTTTTTATGTGTGTTTTTGTTTAGTTTACTTATTTAGATTACAAAGCAAATCATTATACCTCCCTGTGGTTTGACCCAGTCTTTCCACTATTCTAAGTAGTAAGTAGGTTATAAATTTTAGTTTGTCGCTCATGCCCAAAGACGCGCATGAGTGCAAATTTTGGCATCATTGTTGGGGAGGCCATGTGAGATATAAAAAAATAAAAAAAATTCACATATAAAGAAAATACCAAATCATGAAAAAACTCTATAACAATATGCAAATGGAAAATGTAAATTAAAAAAAAGTGAACATACTGCATGAAAAACAAGTCTAAGTCTGAATACTTAGTACCTGGTAATCCTTGAATTGATAAGAACCTCAAGGAAGTGAAAAATAATAGATAAAAGATCAAAATGGATGAGAACAGAAATAAAAACTTGAATAATACATATCCAGATAATTTGAACTAACCTACAATGATGAACCCACATGAGAATGAGATAGATGAGAGGCACAATTTGAGAGAGTTATTGTTACATTCGGTGTCTAGTAACCCTTCATGCATTAGAATCTATCATAGGTCTAGGAATTACGAAATCAAGCAATCCATGCTTAGTCAGCTGCATAACTTTAATGGAATGCCTTGTGAAGACTCTCTTGACTTCATTACAACCTTCTACTATAGTGTCCTGCAGCTACCACTTAGGGGTCTCACTAAGGAAGATCTTTTACTGAGAGTGTTCCCCTTCTGCCACAATGGAAATTCTAGGTCTTGGATTCAACAGTTAGAAAAGAAATAAGTGTCACATTGGATCGAGTTTATAATACTTTTATAATTAGATTCTATCATGAGAGGTTGACATCTAAAATTAGGAACAAAATAACATGATTCCTTTGGGATGAAGGAGAACTATTTAATGAACACTAGGATAGGTTTAGAGGTTTTCTTAGGCAGTGCCCAAACCATCAATCTAAACCACAATTCCTCATGGACACGTTCAACAATAGTCTCACCCCTTACCACTAAACCTTGGTTGATCAGTCTTCTAGAGGAGACTTTAGTGATATGACTGCTGAGGAGCTCAAACAAATCTTTAATACCTTAGCTCAAAACTCCCAACACAAATTCCTATGAGGAGAACCATTGTGAGAAAAGAAACTTCCACGGCTTCTCAAGCTGAAGCCCAAGCTGCTGGGTTATTTAATGAGAACCCACAACTTACCCTTAATGAGTAGTGCCACCACTATGGAATGTATGTCCATTCTCAAACCTACTGTCCAAACTTTGATATGCCAATCCAGCCTCATGAGAGTGAGAGATTTTCTTGCTATGGGCCTAAAATGAAACCTAGGGAATATCCTTTTTTCAACACCTATAATCAGGGGTATAGGAACCATACGAACCTGTCATGGAGGGAACCAGGAGTCCTCCGACCTATTACCCCTCCTGGATTCTAGCAACCTCCTAGGAAGTAATTCCAACCCCAATCCCAACCTAATAATGAGTCATCCAACTCAAAAGATGAGGTGAGAGACATGTTCCATCAGTTTATAGGGATGTTTGATGAAAAAAGGACGAAAATGATTATGATAAAGCTCAAATGGATGAAAGAATAAAGATCATAGACATTCAAAAGGGGAACCTTTCTAGGAACACTAGTAATAGAGAAAAGGGTAGGTTTCCCGACACAACTGAAACCAATCCTAGGGAGAATTCCATTGTCATGACCACCAGAAGTGGTCTACAAACTCACAAAGAATCTAAGAAAGAAACCCAAAATACTAAAAATGAGAAACCAGATGATGCTGGAAACTCAAATATGAAAGAACCTAAATATGGAAAACTAGACAACACCATTAAGATCCCTCAAGATCCTGCTGTTCCAACTCAAAAACCCAAAGATAATGGATTGAAAAACAAAGACCATAAAGGGAAGAATTTTTTTGAAGAGTAAGATATAGAGATTTCCCCAATTATGAAGAATTTTTCCCCAGTAATCCCCTTCCCATAAGGAATTAAGAATCATATTCATGAGTCTAAACTATTCAAATTTTTGAAAGTTGTTAAAAAGATAAAAATTGATATCCCATTCATGGAATCCTTGATTAAAATCATGTCATATCTAAAGTTACTGAAGAAAATATATTAACAAAAAGACATTGAAAGAATTATTCAACTATATCTTAACAGAATAGTGTAGTACAATCTTGCAGAATAGGATACCTCCTAAGCTTCAGGACCCCAAAATCTTTTTCATCCCTTTCACCTTTCAGGATAGATGTGGTAAGTTCAATTGTTTATGTGATTTGGGTTCTAATATTAATCTGATTCCCTAGTCACTTTTTTAGCAACTAAGATTAAGAGTTCCCTAACCCACCACTATTGTGTTACATCTTGCTGATAGGTCTATTACCCATCCAGTGGGTAGGGTTGATGATCTGTTTGTGGGAGTAAGAAGACTCCTTTTTCATGCTGACTTTCTTATCCTTGATATGGAGTGTGACCAGGAGGTTCCTATCATTCTTGGTTGGCCCTTCTAGGCCATAGGGGGCATTGATAGATGTGTCTAAGGGGAAAATAATTTTTAATATGGGTGAACAGAAATAATAATTCAATGTGTTTAATAAAATCAATGAACCCACCCAACCAAATTTCCTAAAAGATGTGATGTTAGTTACTTAAAGTAGTGTTGATAAGGAGGAAGAGGATTTTCTATGAATGATAGCCAAAATCAATAGCGAACCTAAAATCCCTACTACCGCATTCATGGGGATTAGCTCAAGTAAGGACTGAATTTTTTTTGATGAGTATGAGGGAGAATTTTAGGATAACCTAGATGAGTTCATTTTAGAGCACATTCTTACCCTAAGAGAGGAGTCTAAGTTTGAGGAGATTTATTTTGGAAGCTCTAGTGATGGGGAAGAAGCTTTCTCTACTTCATTCTTTAAGAGGCAACATGATTACCTTGGGCCACCCAGGCCCATGTGTCTTCCCTTAAGAAAATCACCACCAACCCTTGAACTCAATCCCCTCCCAGCCCATCTCAAATAATTCATTTTTGGAGACAGTTCCAACCTTCCTATTATCATTTCATTCAACTTGGAGGTGAATCAAGAGAAATATCTACATACAGTTTTGAAGAAATACAAGTCAGTCATAGGTTTGTCGATTGCTGATATAAAGGGGATAAGTCTGGCCTTCTTCATGCATAAAATTACCATGGAACTTAAGTGTAAGACTAGAGTACAAGCTTAGAGAAGACTCAACCCAAACATAAAGGAAGTTGTGAGAGAAGAAGTGATTATTTTTCTTTATGCTGGAATAATTTTTCCCATTTATGATAGCCCTTGGGTAAGTCATGTCCAGGTGGTACTCAAAAAGAGTGGAGTGACATTGGTCCCTAAAGAAAATAATGAGAAAATCCAGACAAGGGCAGTGAATAAATGGAGAGTCTATATAGACTATAGAAATTTGAATGCTACCACAATAAATGATCACTTTCCCATGCCGTTTTTGGATAAAATGTTAGAGAGATTGGTAGGTAATGAATTCTTCTACTTTCTTGATGGTTATTCTGGTTACAACCAAATTTCCATTTCACCTGAGGACCAAGAGAAAACCACCATTACCTGTCCATTTGGGAAATTTTCTTACTGGCGGATGCCCATTGGATTATGTGGTGCTCCTGCAACTTTTCAGAGGTGCATGATGGAAATTTTTTAAGACATGATTGAAAGGATAATTTAAGTGTTCATGGATGATTTTTCTATTGTGGGAAATAACATTGAGAACTGTCTAATAAATTTGAAACTAATGTTAGAAATTTTCCAAGAGACCATCTTAGTCTTAAAATAGGAAAAGTGAGAATTCATGGCCACTAAAGGCATAGTTCTGGGACACAATGTTTCTAAGAAGGGGTTGGAGGCCGACAAATCTAAAATTGATGTCATACAAAATTTGGACCCACCTAAAAATGTTAATGGAATCAGAATTTTTTGGGGTCATGCTAGGTTCTATAGGAGGTTCATTAAGGACTTTTATAAGAATACTAGACCCCATTTCTCCATTATGGTTAAGGAAATGACCTTTTTCTTCGATGAGAAATTTCTAGAGGCCTTTAATCTACTCAAATGGAAGTTGACTACTTGACCTGTAATCACTACTCCTGACTAGAAGCTTCCCTTTGAGTTGATGTGTGATGCTAGTGGCTTTGCAGTAGGAGCAGTGTTAGGGTAGAGAAAGGACAGAAAACTATATGTTATTTACTATGCACGCAAGATGGTAGATGATGCCCATAAGAATTATTGTACCACTGAAAAGGAGTTGGCTGCTGTGATGTTATTTTTGGAAAAGTTAAGGCAATACTTGGTAGGATCAAGGATCATAATTTTCAAAAATCATTCAGCCCTAATGTACATGATGGCTAAAAAGGAGAAAAATACCAGAATTATGAGGTGTAATTTGTAGCTACGAGTTTGATTTATTGATTAAGGACAAGAAAGGTGCCATGAATGTAACTACAGATCACTTGTCCCGATTTCCCAATACCCCAAGTAAGGAACCAATAAAGATTAACACTTCTTTCCCTAATGAAAAATTATTTGATGCCTCTCTACAGAAGTGTTCTTGGTTCGTAGACCATTCCAAATTTTTTGTAGCTGGAGTCATTCCCAAGGATCTCATACACAACTAGAAGAAGAGGTTTATATTTGAGCTAAAATATTATATTTGGGATAACCCTATTCTCTTTCAGAGGTGTGATAATGGGATTTTGAGAAGATGTGGGGTTGAGGATGATATTTTCCCATACTTGAGAGCTTACATTCATCACCTTGGGGTGTCCACCATGGAGGATAAATGACTGATCAAAAGGCCCTACAGGCTGGTTTTTACTGGACCACTTTGTTTAATGATGCTAGGAGTCTGGTTATTGGCTATGAGAAATGTAAAATGTTAAGAGAATGTAGGAACTGTCCCAAAAAGGAATTTTGTAGGTTGAAATCTTTAATGTGTGGGGATTGGACTTAATGGGACCATTACCATCCTCTTATGGGAATGGGTACATTTTGGTTGTTGTAGACTATGTGTCCAAGTGGGTTGAGGCAGTAGATCTGCCTGACAATTCAGCTGCTAGTGTTGTGGAATTCATCCAGAAAAACATCTTTTCTAGGTTCGGTGTTCCTCGAGAATTAATCACTGATAATGGGACTCACTTCAATAATTATATGTTCAAAGGTTTGATGGAGAAGTACAGGTGATCACATAGGACATGAACCACTTACCACCCATAGTCCATTGGGCAAACAAATGTTTCAAATAGAGAGATCAATTTTTTTTAGAGAAAATGATGTCTAGCTCTAGAAAGGGCTGGTCAAGGAAATTAGATGAGGCCCTTTGGGCCTATAGAATTTCTTATAAGACTCCAATAGGGATGTCACCATTTAGGCCACACTTTGGGAAAACATGTCATCTACCTATTGAGTTACATCAGATTTTATATTGGGCAGTGAAGGCTCTTAACATTAATTTTAAGTCAGTTGGTGAGAAGAGACTGTTAGAGATGAGTGAGCTAGAGGAGATTCAAAGAGCATCCTATGAGAATGATGAAATTTACAAAGAGAGAACAAAGGCTTTTCATGACTCAATCAGTCAAAATAGGAATTTCAAGGTTGGTGGAAGGGTCTCACTTTTCAATTCATGATTGAAGCTATTTGCAGAAAAGTTGAAGTACAAGTGGTCATGAACCTTTACCATAGTTAGAGTACTTGTTAATGGAGATGTTGAGATTGTTAAATAAGAGAATAGACCTTTCTTAGTCAATGGTCAAAGAATAAATCACTTCTTTAAAGGGAATCCAAAGGGATTTTCATCCATATCTCAATTAGATAAATGATCTGATTCAAGTGTAACTGAGGGGTATAAACTCTGTGTTTCATGGGAACTAACCCATGGTTTCTTAGTTGTTTTCCTTTTATTTTTTTCTTTAATAATGTTAACCCCAACTCCATGATCTCCAATTTAACCTCTTAAGTGCTTAATGGTGCCTCAAGTTCTATTGTTGTTTTGGAGAGAGAGTGTTTTCTGCTAGAAACATGGACAAGAAAACCCAAGGGAGAAATCCACTCCGTCATATAGATAAAATTTCTTTCTACTAACCCCCTTGGGTTACTTATCCTGAACATAAAACTCTTCAATCTTATTTTACATATTTGAACATACCGATTAATGAGGAGTAACTTCCCGTTGTTGATGACGAGGATCTGTCCAAGGAATTCAGTTTTAAAGCTCCAATAATTCAAGGAAGAGTTATTTTTTCCTTTTTCACTATTAATTACCAACTTAATCTTCACTGTGAATTAAGTGTGGAGGACTTCCCCCTGACTTAAAAAAATGAATAATTTATCATGCATGGGTATGTAGCTGCTAGTATCTAGAGAGTTGAAAAATTATTTTGATCTTATTTTTGAAACATGCTCACACTCACTATTTTCAATTTCATTATGCTACTTTTTCACATCACCTCTAATCTTGATACTAATTAAATTTCATTGATAAAATCTTTTTTTTGCTCACAAAAATTTGAAGCATGAACAGTTTAGGAATAGAAATGAACTTTTTTCTAGTGATGTTTGGTGGGTTTGGGTTCTTTTGTTTGTCTTTGTTTGATTTTTTCTTTTCTTTCTGTTTTTTGTGTGGAAAAGTAGATGTTTGAACCTCATTAATACCCCTCCATACCCTTTTTCACCTGAAATGTCCATCTGTTTTGATAATAAATTGTCCCCCATCTTGAGAGTCAACATTGGGGATAATGTTTAGTTTTATGTGTGGGGGAGAGGGGTCCTTTTTGAGTCATTTAAAATCCCCCCATCTTGAAGCATAAGTTTGCGTTTGGTTAAAAAAAAGTCAAATTTTTTCACATATCGTTCAAAATCATTAAATTTTTTTCAAATTCATTCATCACTTTACAACCATTGGAGGTTCACTAGTACTTATAGTATGTATTTCATAGTGGGGAACTACTCACTAGTTCATGAGAGTGGCACTTAGTCAGAAACTGTTAAACAAGAATGATTTCTAAGTGAAATTGTTCCCTATCTCTTGGGATCTATCTGTTTAGGAACTGAGGATGGGAGTATGATAAGATTAGTTTTGTGGGATGATGATCATGACTTATGGTAACTAGAAGCTATCACTGGAACGCAGGGGACTCATACCTTTTGAAAAATAATAATATTCAATCACTTTAGGAAGTCAACTCAATTGATTATTAATTAAGTCTTTCATAACTAGAGTAAAATTGGCAAATGGGATCCCACGGTGAGTATCTGAGACTAGGAAAAATGGGTGCACTTCTATGAATAAATAAAGAAAATTTCAATATTATCAAGTTCTATGCACAGTTCTTTGCACATGGAATATGGCTGGGAAATATTAAATTAAAGTTCCCTTTTCAAAAATGAAATCATTAAGGTGAGGGAAATTTTGAACCCAAATGAAGAAGGGAGAAAATGACTTAGTTAATTTTCATTTGAGTTGAATCAGTAAACTGACAAAATTAATGGACAATAATTTTTGGATCCTGGGGGAATGTGATAATGGAAGCTTCCTTTAGTTATGTTTTGAATTCCACTTCATCAAACCTGTCAACACTCCATGAATTAGAACTTGAATTGGAAGGTTAAGAAGGAAAGATAATGAGTACATATAAGAGGCATGAAATACTTGACAATGTATGAATTTTTGAGGCTTTGGACTTCTTTTGAGTTTTTTAAGCTTGGAAGGACATCATTTTTGAACACCCATGTAAATCCTGACTCCAGGGTTGGTCTCACTCCTCTGGGTATTAATGATTAATCATGCACTTTTTGAACTGAAATTTACAAATCAACATTCTATTTTAATTTCAAAGGCATGCATTTGTTTGAGGAAAAAAATGTTTTATGTGTGGGTTAGTTTGATGTGGATCGATATTAATGCTCTTTTCCACTTCCTTTTTTGTAGACTTTTTAATATCAAACTGTTTCATTTTGTGTAATATTTATCAATTATTGTATTTTGTAAATTACATTATAAAAAATGTGTTTATGTATTATAAGTGTGTTTTTTTGTTTTTTTATTGTCTTTCAATAATAAAATTAAGTTGTTATTTTAATTTCATTTAATTAATTCTTTATATTTTTAGTTTTCATTATTTGTTTTTTATTCATTAATTAAATTGAATAATTATTTATTCTTAAATTGAAAATAAATAACACATGTTACTTTTTAAGTCTTGAAATAATTAAATTAATTTTAACATTTTAATTTTAATCAATTAATATTTCATATTATTTAATTTAATTTATTAATTGTTCAATTAATTGGTTAATAAATTTATGTTAGTGACTTTAAATGTTTTAATTTGTTCTTAAATATTTTTTTAGAATTTTTAATAAAAATAAATTCATACTTAATTTAATTAGTAAATCATGTTTTATTTATTTTTTTAATCATATTATTTTTAATTTAATTAATTAATTTATTAATCCATTTTTAGTTGTATTAAAATTTTAATCGATTTAATTTTTGTTATTTTTTTGCAGATTATGGTGGCACGGCTCACAGTTCCACATGGCTCTATGCTGCTACCATATCCCCCACCTCATGGTGAGACCATGAGCATCATTCACAGTGCCACAAAAACCACCACACAGGGTTCCACCGTTTCCACCACATTGATGTCTTTCACCCACCGCTTCCATCTACTCACGGTGTTACTATTCCTCATCATCATATCTCACTGTTTCTCCCACACACGATCATAGTGAGCATCACCCACCCTCACGATGAATCACTTACTATTCCACTGGCCTTCCTTCACTGTCACACCCCCTGCCACCATTTCACCACTAAACGGTGGTACTTAGTTGCTCCACTATCTCCCATTTCAACCACCGAAAACCCACAATAACCATAGAAAATATTAATAGTAAAATAACAACAATAGAAAATCATCAATTATATAGATGGAATAAATTTTAGAAAAAATATCCCCCCTTCCATGCACAACCTGAACCCTAACTAATCCCCAACTAAGCTGTCACCTCCTCTCCATCCGTAAGCCCCCTCTGTCCACACTTCCCCTCATAGCCACATTCCATGATTTCCAGCGAACCACTTGAACCCCGCGACCCCTAACTCACCACCACCATTCAACCCCAGTCTTTCTGTTCCTAAACCATAGACGTCCTGCATCTGTGCCGCCCCTGGATCAGCTAGCATTGTCCCTACTCTGTCTGGGTCTACATCCACCACCTCAGATCTAAAGCAGGTGAACCCCTTTCCCCTCTCCACACAAACCCTTTACCCTCTCTGCCTCGGCCTTGCTTCCCACTACTAAAATCCAAGCCACGCACCGCTTTCACCCCTGATTTCCTCTCCTATGCATTTCTCCTCCTCCCTACACCACATGAAGACCCCCCCTTCATGTTTTTATTTCTTTCTTTTTAGTTTTTTACTTTATTTTATTATCACATATAAGATAATATGAATACTATGTGTTATATATCATATACTATAAAATAATAATAGGTATATTAATATTAGTATACATTCTTTTATATATCATAATAATATATGTTATTAATTAAATACAATAGTTATTATATTAATAATAGTATTAGGTACTACTAAATATATATTCTTATAAGTATTTTTAAGAAGTTATATATATATATATATATATATATTTACATATTTGTTTCATTATTCTTGTATCTGAATCACGTGAATTTTTTGCGTAGGGAGGATTGTGGCTCACTGTGCGTGCACTCAACCTTCATTTAGGAGAATCTCCTCTAGTGACCCGTGTGGGAGATGTGGAATTGTGAAATCTCCACGTGGAGACCAGGGAACACCTCGGGAGAGATTCCAGAGTCTCTGATTATGGGCTCATCAACATTCATCACCAGCACTAGATCATTGATACACTAAAGGGAAGGATGGGGGGTATGGATTGATCTATCTTGACATGGGTGATCGGGCAATGGGAAGTAAGCATTCATCGGGACCGGAAGACACTTCTTGATGGGGACTTCATTATTCATAATCATCCCATCCATAGCCATTCGATGATCCCTAGAAACATGACCATTTTCTCATTAGGATAATATTGGAGGCATTGGAGCAGAAGATCAACATTTCATACATCATTTCCCAGGGTGAGATGAGGAATCAACTATAGAGACAAGGGGTGATCGTGCATTGGGAGGGGGAGTCTTCACCATTTCCATCAGGAGAAGATTGGAGGATCAAAGCAGCATATCAGCATTTCATACCTCGGTTACTAGGGAAGGAAATCGAGGGAATTCCAGCGTCTCATCCACCATCATGTTGCAGGAATTGGATCTTTTGGGAGATCAAGCAGGGAGACAAACATCTTTATTTTCCTTATTCTCTATTTTTTTGAAACTCAATTTAACATGAAATTCATTTATTTTAATCCTTTTTTTCACTAAATCCAACCATTATGTCCAGATAAGCTCATTTGGGTGTGGAGTAAGCTGGTTGGTTAGATTTTATTTACACTTATTCATGCACTGCTTCATTTTTTTGAACATCTCTATCACTTTTTGCAGAACGATTTTTTTTTCAAAACAACAAGGTTGAGTGAAAACCGATTTGGATTGAATCTTAATGAAAAATGTTTTAATATGAGGGAATCATTGATAATTGGGTCATGCTCAAATGAGTGAGACACACTGAACTCATATGACAAGTTAAACCCAATGGCACCTAAATTTTTAACACCATTGGATGGAATGAATTAGTCAAAGAACTATAAGGGCTATTTCATTGCAAATAGACCAAAAGAAAAATATGGAAAGTTCCTTTAATTTAGATCCATATTCCTTAAATTTCAATGCATAAATGAGGCAAAGAAATATCTAAATCGCCAAGTGGACTTCCCCTCCTCATCTATTAGTTGTTTTCTCCACGAGGTTTCTTGATGTTGTGTCTACTTCCATTCACTCACTAGTTCACCTTCACTTCCTCACACACTTATTTTTACTCACTCCACTTCACCATGTCCAACTGATTTTGTTTATTTTTGTGTGTGATTTTGTTTAGTTTATTTTTTTAGATCACCAATCACAACAACAGTCCTCCCTGCGGATCAACCCTGTCTTTCCACTGTTCTAAGTAGTAAGTAGGTTATAAATTTTAGTTTGTAACCCGTATACAACAACATGCATGCGTGCATTCTTCCAGACTCTAATGTAATAATTTCCTACAGTATCATCACATTTATAAGGTCAAATTAGTTCCCTACTATGATGAGAACATTGATGTGGTATGACGATATTCTCAAATAATGTTTTACGATTGGATAATATACTATGATGGGACACATAGTGAATATAATGTCAAGTGTGAGTAATCATAAGTAGATGAGGATTCATTTCATGAAGTTCTTACTTGGTATTATCCAAGATGGGAGATTATTAGAATAGACCCGCCAGTAGAAATTTCACATGTTTTGGTGTCATCAGATATTTCTATCTATGAGCATCTGTAACGATACATAGACTTTATGATAATTATTAATACATGTTACAACCATAATACATAGAATTATTTCATAAACTATGATGATGCTAGTTTATGGTGAAGTTGGATACACTGGGTGTGTCATGAATGACATGTGAATAATGAATAAGTTGAGGAAGGATTTTCCCCTTTTGTCTTTAATGAAACTGATATATCTACACTTTTATTGGAATAAAACGGTTGCATTAAAATCCATGTCCATGGTGTAACGATGGTTTTACATTAGATATTCAAAGAAATAAATGTCAATAATATAGATTGGTGGCATGGATTTGCAACCAACATTATGATATATTGTGACAAATGGATTATATTATATAGTGAGTGTTCATATTTGGTTGTCAATATTAAGAAAAAAAGTTATTTATCTAGGATTATTTGACCCATTACTAGAAAATAATCTTGTACTTTAGGAAAGAACACCTAATTACAATGATAAAGTATCCTACAGGGTCACACAATAAGTGTTTCTGTTGATCCCGATTGAATCTTATTTGAGTTTAATTAATGGAAAAAAAATTATTCCCAAATCCAAGGAATAATTTTATTAATGTTATATTGATCCCATAAATTGAAAATAAATATTCTCCAACATGTTAATAAAATATTTATTTTATTTAATGAATATTTTAAAAAAAATTATTCACTAGATTGAGAATAAAATATTTATTTATGAAAAAAAAATATTTACTTGTTTGTTCAATAAATTATAGAGGAGTTTGAATGGTCCATGACCGAGTCTGTTGACAAACATTAATTAAAAAGATCATTATATAATATTTTTATTTCTCAAGTGGAAATACACCACAAAAAATAATTATATATTTATTATTATGATGAATGGAATTTATTGAATGTTATTAATGTTATTTAATAGATGGTATGAAGTTAAATAATACTTTTACTTAAATGCCAACTTTTTAAATAGGATGATATATCTATTGTGTAGAGAATCTAAAAAAATGACAATAGAGAATTGTTTCACATAACGAATTCTATATCCCCTCATAGTATATCCCTCTCAATAACAAGATGTGTAAGAGATATTTTTCAAGGCCCAAGAAAGAGGGATCAAGAATGGACAACACAAGACATTCGAGTCGCCACGCTAGCTCCCATAGATCGAGTGGGATTGCTCAAATATCATAGGATCACATGTTTATCAGCACTAGAGGGATTTTATCCTTAGATCCTCACAACCCAATGAAGGTAATCAGAAAGGGTATTTTTTGATGATCAAAATTTACTGATGAAGAAAGTTCCAAAGCATAGGTATTTATTTAACTTGATATTAAATAAATTAATTTTAAATTTTATATTAATGATACTCTCTCTTGGTTGAGAGCAATGATTATTAAAAGAAATTTTAATATATCATGCACCTCCACACAAGTTCGCTAAACCCAGATCCAACACTAAGAAAATGGGTAATATTAATAGACCTATTCCATGTGGCAATGTGAGTAGTATTTGATAAAAAAATTGGAATTTTGTTAATGTTAAATGGAATCAAACTCCAAGTAGAAGAGATTGTTTGAAAATATGTTTAGAGAGAATGAATCAAAAGGACCAATAAAAAATGGAGATGGTGTTGTTAGATCATCTATAATGAATTTAAGATATATATATATATATCTTCTATAAAATGAAATAATTTATTATATTCAATTATCTATATTGTCTATTTCATTTATTTATTGGATGTTTTTTAGTAGAGAAAAAGTGCTGTTGTTTTTCTAGTGATGATATTGGTGAAAATTTATGTTTCAAATTTTGTTATTTTATTTTAAAAAATGGGGTACAATGGATGTTGAATGTTTCTACACATTATAAGAATGGATTTATAAAACATTAGGTCTATGATGTTGGTGGTGTGTCTCGGATAAAAACATACAGAGTTACTCTTTTCAGACAACTATATTTTATGATATAAGGTTTATTGTTTGAAATATTGATTATCATTTAATAATTGACTAAATAATTCAATTTTTTGACCATTAATTTTAGGAACAAATTTGGTTTCCATTAGGAGGTTTATTTAGTGAAGTGGTATTGAAATTTTAAAAATAATGTGTAAATTAAATTTTCTAAAGAATATTATTTTTAAACACATTTTCATATATAGATAACACAAAAATTGTATTTTATTCCCTTCTAGGTGTAAATTTACATATCAAAAAAGATTTTTGTAGTGAAGTTGTCCTCTATCCAAATCCGACATGGATGGTTCAGAAATTTTTGCGACATTTAGAGAAGTATTCATCATATTTTGTCATTATAAATGAATTTAATATGTCCAAACAAGATTCTATTTTTTTTTGATAAAAAAACAAACAAAAATGACACATTATAAATTTTTGGGAGCCTACTATGGAGTTTATTTAACTCATAGATTTATTAATAGTTTATATTTATTGACATTGAGATTTGAATTATCAATATAATTCTTAGTGTATTCTTTTTTCAAATTATTTTTTAGTGTTTCAATTAGAATAAAACGAATATGATAAAGTTATCTACCTAGTGGATTATATAAAAATTAAATACTTACAACTACGGTGGAATATTATATATATATATATATATATATATATATATATTTATCTGCCTCTCCTTCTTGACTTTGGATGCAATGAAACGAATTCTGAAAATAAATATTCCTCAATATCCATAACAAGTAATGTCTAATGAAGGTTTGCATTATTGATAGGAAATAATTAGAATCGAGTAAATTCTAATGCTTCTAGAAATAGGTTGTTGACAAGGCTCCATCTCATTAATTTAATTTTACTATTGACTGTACTCTACACAAAAAAATTAAATCATTCATAATTTTTTTTCTATCGACTAACATTTAATGTAAATAATATTCATAATTACTACACAAGAAATCATAATTGTAAGAACTCAGACTTTTCTATAAAATACTTTCGAAATTTACTGATGTTATTCTAGAGTCGCGCCTTCAGACAACATGTGATTCATAGCCCCGGTGTTGGAAGAATTAACTTTTCAGTGTGTTCCCACTAGGCACGTGAAATAATTAAAATAACTCAAAAACGGTAGCTCGGATCAAAAAAATGAGGGCACCATTGAGTACGAAGAGTGCCGTTTATCCTAGGAGGGGTGTAACCTTCACGGGCGCGGGCCTCATGTGAAAAATGTCACTAGGGGTGTTTTCGTAATTTAGAGGTCTCAGGCGTTATGTTTTATAACTTTTGAACGGGGCCTCAGATTAAAATTCTAAGACCTCTATTGTGCTTGGTAGGTGGTGTTTACCCTAGGGGAGGTTTAACCTCGACCCCGTCGAGAGTTTCGGATGCGGGTCAATTTGGGGGGTAAAATTAATTAGACTTTTTAATTAAGTTTTCATTACTTAAACACCTAAACCCCTCCTTCTTCCTCCCCTTGGTGTTTCCTCTGGAGAATGCTCTAAACAAGGATACCTCCAACTTCCTCAAGATCAAACCCTCCACCTCTTCTACAAGGAGTTGTGGCTTCGGGCAGATCTTTGCGAAGCGACGGGCTAAGCCCCTAAGGTAGGATCGTGCGTCTCATTTTAATTTCCGGAACCTACATTGAGCTTAATTTATTGCATCTAAATGTTGTTTAATCTTTGAGAAAAGACCATATTTTCATAGTATAAGTTCTAATCTCTCTTAATCATGTTTCTTATTTAATGTTTGACTCCTGATGCATCCACAGTTGTCCGATGAAGATCTGGGTGTGTTGGGTGTTTTCCGGTGAGGATCCGACCATCTGGGCGACGACAGTCTGAGGTAGCGGTAGTAGGGCTATCCAGCGATGGTCGGCACGAGCTACTACGGCCGGAGGGGATCCTAGGAAGCGGAAGTTGGAGTGGGAGGGCTTTGGCGAGGGTGAGGTGGAAGGGGCTCGCAGTCGAGAGGAGAAGGCGGCTCCACGACGGCGCGGCGGGGCATCATGGCAGCAGAGGCCAGATCAGCTGGGTCGTCGGCGGCGCTAGCTGGGATGCGGTGTCATGGAGGACCCGGGGTCCTCGCGACCCCGGTCGGCAGACAGGGACCCAAAAGTCACGGGTCCCGTGGGAGTATAGTCGGACCAGCCGGCGCGGTGAACCGTGGTCCGGTTCAGGCAGAGGGTGGGCCGGCCGAACCGGCCCGACGCACCCATTTGGTCCATTAAAACTTTAAAATGCCCATAAAACTGAGACAAGGTGTTTTATTTTTATGCCATCAGTGGCAACACATTCCTTGAATCATGAAGAGTATTTTGAGATGGTCTCGGGGTTTTTTAAATCTCGAGATGGGGTCTGGGTGGCGCAACACCTACGTTAAGTGGTTTAGCATTTATCTCTGAGGTTATTGTTTTGAACGGAACAGACACATCCGAAGTCTATTTTGAGCGCAATCAGCGGAATTGCGACCCTAGCGCCGAGTCAGATATTTCCAGTATGGTTTTGGGTGTTGAAAGCTGAGTTGAGGTGTGGGCCCCATGGTCCGTCTTTTAAGCTACGAGAAGCATTTCACAACTATTTCATCAGACATCCGTTCAGGGCATGCGAGCAGTCGATTCTGAGTGTTTTTACAAGGGCATTGAAATGGTACAATCTGGATGCTTTAATTTTGCATGATGGTGCGGGCCCCATGAGGGTCGTTTTTGGAGTTGATGATGATTTCTATCTTATTCACTGGGTGTCCGTTTTGGACAAGTGATTAGTCAATCTTGTGTAATTTTCCATGAGGATTACAATGGTATGATCCGCTTGGATGTATGGAGTCTCATTCGAGATCTCATTAAATATGGTAGCATGAAAGGTGCTCTGGTGGCGGTTCTTCTTACTATTTTTGGAAGTGAACCCTTGGCATGTGATCGTGTTCACTCCTGTGTGAGTGAAGTTGATGTTTGAAGAGATATGGTTGGCTGTGCTAGGGCCGTGGAGGAAGCAGGTTGGTGAAATTATGTTTTCACCCTTCGTGCTGATGCTAGGTTTCGTGTGCACGATAGCCTTTGGGCTAGATATGTGGTATACTCTCGGAGTATACAGGGATGCATGGAGGTACATGTTGTATGTTTGTACCCGATAATGTTTTTGTACTTGGTTTGGAGATGAGATAGGTCCACACGTCGTGTGGGACCCTTGTGCATGCCATGTTCATCGTCACGTACCTTTGATCACTCACGACACATAGGGTACCTCTGTTCATGGTTGTTTAAACCAGCAGGGTTTATTGGTTTTCCCTGGTTCTGTTCTTGATGGTTTGATCAGCGGAGTTATTTGGGTTACCCTTTTTCCTTTAGCTGTGTTGGATTTTAGTATCACGCCCATTCGTGTTCGCTGGTAGAGTATTTGAGGATTCAGTGTGACCAATACTTTACACGATCACCTATACTATTCCCAATAGGATGTTTCTAGTAGGGTACGGAGCCCCAGTGAGCCTGGGTATAGATTCCCTAGCCAATTATCGATATTATATCCTCCTTCTGCGATCTACTATGATGTTTTTCCCTAGACAGAGCTCCAGGAATCAGCGTGACCCACACTACACGGGCGCTGACCCTCTACTATGTGAATTGTTCTAGAGAGTGGTGGTTGCGCGATACGCACTCTGTGTTTTGCTGACAAGTGTTACACCATCTAATAGGGATGGCCAGATTAGTTTCGGGTTTACCCTCCAGCGGGGATGGGCAATGGGTATCTCATCGTGTTCTTCGGGTTTACCCTTCACTGGGACTGGGTAGTGGGTTGCTCATCGAATTCTTTAGTTTTACCCTCCAGCGGGGTAGGGCAGTGGGTTTCTCATTGACTTCTTAGGGTTTACCCTCCATCAGAGACTGGGCAATGTGTTAACCGATGACCTCTTAGGGTTTACCCCTCAGCAGAGACTAAGAAGTGGGTTACCCGACGACCACTTAGGGTTTACACTCTAGTAAAGACTGGAAAGTGGGTTTCCTGACAACATCTTAGGGTTTACCCTCCAACAGAGACTGGGCAGTGAGTTACCCGATGACCTCTTAGGGTTTACCCTCCATTAGAGACTGGGCAGAGGGTTACCCGATGACTTTATAGGGTTTACCCTTAGTGGATACTGGGCAGTGGGTTACCCGACGATTATTTTCAGACTCAGTCCTTTCTACAAGGCTAGTCTATGGCTTTTCTCTATGACTACTGGAGTGGGACCCTTGGTTGTAAGGGTCAGTGATGTGACATCTTTGACTTTGAGAAGACCTCTCGACTGTGTGAAAATAAAGAGGTATGGTTTGGATTTCCCCAGAACGAGGGGTGATTTCCCCACCAAGACGCATCCTTGGGACGTGACCTAAAAACGTGCAGGTGAGTCAGTGCCAACCAAAGAATATAGTGTCAGGGTGCGGTGATTTTAGCCCCTTGGCTTGCAGTTCGGTGCAGACGTGCAGGATTCTGGGCATCGATGGTGTTTACTTTTGGAAATGTTGGCTACTCACTTTCTTGGGATGATCTATGGGATGGAGACCCCCTTACGATCTTGTTCAGGTTTATTGATTGAGAATATGGATATGTATATACCTTGTTCCAATACCCACTCCTTGGTTTTTAGTTACTCTCCTTCTAGGAGAGGTGATGACGCGCAGGGTATGCCACCTGCTTTCTGTGTCTATCTTCTTGTGGTTGGACGAGTCTACTCACCTGGTATAGGTAGCGAAGACTCGATGAGAAGTTCATCTTCTCACCGTTTCTAGCTCTTTGTGTTTGGACAATTCTACTTTCTTTCACTTGTTAGGTTGAAATGTTACTCTAATGTACTCCTCAAGCCTTCGGGGTACCCTACTGAGTATATTTATACTCACCCCTACTTGGGCTTTGCCTGCACTTGGTGTTACCTTGCAGATGATGAACAGGTCGATCGTGACGTCTGAAGAGTTTATGAGTTCGGGAGCTTGGACCGCATACGGTGGTCGTAGTCAGGTTCCAGGTGAGGGACCCTCCCACCTTTTGTACTTTTGATTACATGTTGCTGGGTTGTGTCACTTTTCTGGTTGGGCACATGTTTTTCCCTTTTTCTTTTCAATTTACCCTTAGCATTTACTTGGTACTATTTAGAGGTCAATGCACTTTTGTGGTTGTTTATAGCAGTTAGTACTTTACGTTTCCTTTTACTCTGCACTTCTACATTGAGTGGGCTATGTGTGTGTACAGGTACTCAGGCAAAGGCCTCCCCGAGTTGTTTATCCTTCGGCGCTTGTCGCCAGCCCCTGCCCTATGGAGGTGGGATTGGGGTAGTTGCGGCTCGAGCCCAGGTAAGGTCGGGTCGTGACAATAATGAACATGACTTCCTTTGGAAAATTATTTATATCACTGAATTCCTTACATTATTCCTCAATAATATCCCATTAGAAATCAATAACTTCATGTGAAGTTATTTTTAAAATAACTAGTTATAATAATTATATATATTATGTTATGTAGGTGTCTCATAGAGCTAGCTGTCATCCCTAATACATCAGTTCTACAATGACATTAATCGATACTCTTTGATTTATATCCGGAGTATCCCACATGTATAACCTAAACATATCATAATCTCATTAAATAAGGTTGACACTAATATTTTATTCTAGTTCTTACATAAATTATTATAATCACTACTTATGATTCATGCTCATTTTCATTATTTTACAAAAATAAAATAGGCCACTGGTGCAATTTTTTGGTTTCCCCATAACCATTGATGAATGGTAATATAAGTAGATATATTTTTAAGAGAATTAGTTATTGGATGTTGTGTGGATAGACATTTTATCTTTATTGGTCCATGGATGTAGACATATGTTGGGTCTAATTGTTTTTGATTTCATATCATGGACATCACAATCTTAATAATCAATCATGACTGTCTTCTATTAGAATGGTTTGGGTATAACACCACTGATTGATCTAGGAAAGTAAAGAAGTTTTTTTTGCTTTCCTATTTAATTGTGATTCTATTTTAATAGGGGAACTGACACCATGTCTTTCATTAGATTTATCTTTGTTACATCATCCATGATCACGGGTTCATGGTGAATTTCATATCAATTTATCAAACTCTTCAGCAGACCAATATTTGTGATGTTATTTTTTATTATCCATTTATATTTATATAAGACCATGATCATATTTTCTTCTACCACCCATATATCTTCATCTATATTCCTTTATTCAGTAGTTTATGTGTCATATCTTCTATTTCTAGGGAATGTTCCTCTATCATTTTAGTAGTCTTAATTACATGTCCATACGATGTGTTAAGTGTATAGTTCAACACAATGGGGTTCCTCTCTATAAATTCATCTTTTTGGTTACTACCCATTGTTAGTTGGATTTTTAGGACCACAAACTACCAATAATGAATATTAAATGGGGCCTGACCATGTAAAAGAATAAACCGTTTGAATTTTTGGATATGTATTCTATCCTTGGAACATATCAACAACAATACAACTGATCTATTAACATTTCCATGGTTTTTTATGATGACTTTATAGATTTCATAAGATATTAATGAAGGGATCATGACCATTAAACCTGATTGATTCTATGCTAATCTTCTATGGAATTTATAAAACCCCATCCATGATAGTTATCAATTTGAGTAAAAAATAAGTATTCTCATTCGTAAAGTCATAAAAATGATGTCATGTCATCCGAGTATACATTATACTTTCCTTAATCCTCTTGTGAAATAACTATCCTATTTTCATTCTAAGTGATAATGTCACGACCCGACCATACCTGGGGTCGAGCCGCAACTACCCCAAGCCCGCCTCCATAGGCCAGGTGCTGGTGACTAGCACCGAAGGCACAATAACCCGGGGAGGCATTTGCCTAAGTACCTGTACACACACACGCAACACACTCAATGAAAAAGTGAAGAGTAAAAAAAGAACAAATGCTATAAATTTACCACGAATGTGCATCGAACTCTAAAAAGTACAAAGTACAAGCTGAAGGTAAACTGAAAATTAAAGGGGAAAAACACGCGTCCAACTAGAAAAGTGCCACAACCCAGGAACAGGTAAACAAAAGAAACAGCTGACGGATCTCCCACCTGGAACCCAGCCACGACCACCGCATGCGATCCAAGCTCCCAAGCTCTTATGATCCACTGAAGTCATGCCCCACCTATCTGTCATCTGCAAGGTCACACCAAGTGCGGGCAAAGCCCAAGCAAGGGTGAGTATAAAAAACTCAGTAAGATACCCCTAAGGCTCGAGGGAGCAACAAAGGAGGTACCTAAGGGTGAGCAGTAGAGCGAACAGGAAAAGTAGAGGAGTACAAATAAAAGTGCAGCAAAGAATCCAGCTCAACCCAACAAGAGAAAGGAAGTAGACTCGTCCAGGTACAAAGAGCTGGAAATGGCGAGAAGATGAACTTTCCGTTGAGTCTTCGCTACCTATAGCAGGAGAGTAGACTCATCCAACCACGAGAAGCTAGACACGGAAAGCACGTGGCATACCCCGTGTGTCTTCGCCTCTCCTGGATAGAGAGTAAGCAAAACAAAGAAGTGGGTACTAGAACAAGGTATATACATATCTTTATGCTCAACAAGAAGCCCGAACAATGTCGTAAGGGGATCTCCATCCCGTAGGTCAACCCAAGAATGTGAGTAGCAAAAATTCCTAGAAGAAAACTCCATCGATGCCCAGCATCCCGCACGTTTTCCCCGAATCGCAAGCCAAGGGGCTCAATCACCGCACCTTGACACTATCCTCTTTGGGCGGCACTGAATCACCCGCATGGTTTTAGATCGCGCCACAAGAACGTGTCTCGGTGGGGAAAGTTCCCCTCGTACTTGAGAGTTCTAGGGAAAGTCAAACCACACCTCGTCACTGCCCTGCAGTCGAGAGGTCTCCTCAAAGTCAAGGTCATCACAACACTGACCCGTAACCAGGGGTCCCACTCCAGTAATCACGGAGGAAATCCACGGACTATCCTAGTAGAAAGGACTGAGCCTAGAATTCCAACAGGTGTCTCGCTACCCAGCCCTGATAGAGGGTAAAACATAACACATCATCAGGCAACCCACTGTCCATCCCCACTGGAGGGTAGACCATAACACATCATCAGGCCACCCACTGCCCAGCCCCGCTGGAGGGTAGACCTGGCATAAGTCGACAGGCAGCCCACTTCCTAACTGTGCTGGAGGGTAGACCTGGAACTAGACGATGGGCGACCCACTGCCCAGCCCCGCTGGAGGGTAGACCCTAAGAGGTCATCGGGTGACCCACTGCCCAGTCTCTACTAGAGGGTAGACCCTAAGAGCATCGGGTGACCCACTGCCCAGTCTCTGCTGGAGGGTAGACCCTAATAGCGTCTGGTGTCCCACTACCCAGTCTCTACTAGATGGTGGACCCTATGTGCATCGGGTGACCCACTGCCTTGTCTCTGCTGTAGGGTAGACCCTAGGAGCATCAGGTGACCCACTGCCCAGTCTCTGCTGGAGGGTAAACCCTAGAAGTCAGTGAGAAACCCACTGGACAACCCTGTTGGAGAGTAAACCCAAAGAAGTCGATGAGTAACCCACTGCCCAACCACGCTGGAGGGTAAAACTCAGAACTGCTCTAGCTATCTCTACCGGAGGGTACAACACTGGCCAACCGAACATGGAGTGGGTATCGCACAACCACCCAACTCCAGAACAACTCTCCCAAAAGAGGATCAGTGCATGTTCCATCATGTGGTGCCACTAGCACCGCTACTGGCCAATCCATCTAGAATGAAACTAGGGGGAGACCACTCAACCTTGCTGGTCAACAACCGAGCACAGAGCCAGGGGAAAAACTCCACCCTGCTGGTCAAACAAACACACAGAGGGACCCTCTACGTCGCAAGAGGTCAAATTACGCAAAGCAGAACATGGAACGCATGTGGGGACCACACAACGTGTGGCCCCAAGTCAACCCCAAACAAGCGCACAAACGTCCTTAGGTACAACAACCACATGTACCTCCAAGCATTCTCGTATACTCCCAGAGCATACCACGTCCCAGCCCAAAGGCTACCGTGAACACGACACCCAACGTCAACAAGAAGGAGTGACGTAAAAACTCCACCTCAAAGGCCTAGCCACGGCCAACCACATCTTGTGAATCATTTATATCACTTTCCCAAGAGTGCGCGACCACACGCCAAGGGTCCGCTACAAACAAGGTAGGGTGAACCACCACTGGAGCACCTTCTGTGCTCCTATATTTAAGAAGATCATGCAAGAGTCTCCACCCAACCAAATGGATCGTACTATTGTAATCCTCGCAGAAAAACACACGAGATCGACAACTTACTCACCTCCAACGGATATCCGACGGAAAAGTCGCCAACACCGCCTCACGCCCGAACGACGTCCCGTGATCCCGATCCTCGGCCCCGAAAACAGTCGAGCGCATCACACCATTGTGATCCCTTCAGGAAAACACGTCAAAAAGACTGCTCACTTGAGCGCAATGGATATCCAGAGAAAAAGATGCATTTCAGCGCACCTCACACAAGCGGTGCTTCGTGGGACCCACATCCCAATCCGAAAACTCAACGAACGGATCGCACCGTTGCGATCCTCTCGAAAAAGTTCACGAAATGGACTTTTCACTTGTCCAAAATGGACACCCGAAGATAAATCTGAAATCATCGTCAAATCCCGAAACGGCCCTCGCGGGGCCCGCATCATTGTGCCGAATTAGACCAGGCGGATTGCACCAATGCAATGCCCTCATAAAAACACCAAAAAACGACTACTCGCACTCCCGAATGGACGTCCGAAAAAAAATTCACTAAATGCGGCTCGCAGCTCAAAAGACAGCCCATGGAGCCGACAAATCAACTCCGGTTTTGGCACTCGGAAACTCTCTGGAGACATCCTCCTCGATGCCAGCGTCGCAACCCCACAGACGGCACCCAATTAGGACATCGGATGTGTCCGCGCCATCCAAAACAAGAATCTCGGAAAAATGCTCGCCCAATTAAAGACATGTCGTGCCTCCATGGCCCCTCGTTTCGGGAATTAAAAATTCTTGAAACCATCTCAAAAATTCCGCCTCGTCGATACGGTTCCACCGCCGCAGACGGCACTCAAAACGGACACCCGTAGCGGAAAGTATGGGTGTCCGAAATCCGAGGGGGCAAGGCCCCTAGGGCTGGACCGGCCTGGGACGACTTGCGGCTTAGCCGCACGGGGCAGCCGCGGACTCCCGGTCTGCGCGCAGACCGGACGCGAGTTCCGGTCGCGGCGGCCGCGTGATGACCCACGTGGCGCGGGTCTTTGTCGCCGCACGGGGGTCGCGCGCCGCGACCCCGCGGTCGCTGCTCCCTGGCGACCGCCGCCTCACCGAGGCTTTTCGACTGCGCCCCGGCCTCCTCATGACGACGCCCCCTCGCCCTGGCTAGACGCTGCCTCATGCCGCACCACCCGCGGATGCCTGCGGACACCCCCTACTGCCGCTACGAGCCCCCAGCCGCCTGCCGCACGGCCGAACCGCCACGCAGCCCTACCGATCCCCGCATTTCCCGGCATCTTCAGCGAACATCCGTGAGCAGCTCGGGACTCGGAATTGAAATCTGAAAGATGCATCGGAAAGAGTATAAAATATAATACATGATTATGGGATTTGTTTGAGGATAAAGCAACAAATTGATGAATATAAGCTAAATCAAAGGGAGGTTCAGAAATTAAAACGCAAAACCCATAATCCTACCTCGATGGGCTTCGCCCGAAGCATCGCCATGATCCGTTAGAGATGCACCTCACTGGACCATCTCACCGAAGATGGAGGAGGAGAGGGGAGGGCTGCCTCTTGCTTCTTTCTAGGTGGGGAAGAAGAAGAGGGAGGGGGTGAGTTAAGCGTTTAAATAGAAAACGCTTAACCACCCGACCGTCGGCCCGAACACGAACTCTCGACGGGGTCACGGTTATGCCTCCCTTAGGGTAAACACCACCTACCAAGCACAACGACGGTCTCAGAATTTTAATTCGAGACCCCCTTCAAATGTTATAAAACTGAAGGCCCGAGGCCGCCAAATTACAAAAATTCCCTGGGGCCATTTTTCACAGACGTCCCGTGCCCGCGAAAATTACACCCCTCCTAGGGTAAACGGAACGTTCTAAACTCAACGGTGCTGTCAGTTTTCCAATTCGAGCCATCGTTTAAGAGATAATTGCATTTTAACATTAAACGAATAAATTAATTAATTAATTTATCCGTTTAATGTTCCGAAAGTGAGCGAGGGGTCCAAACATCCCGCGCCGACAAGTTTTATGTCGTTCCTAGGGTAAAAACCCCATTCCTGACCCATCTGTACACTCGGATCTCTGATATGAAGCACTGTTTATAAGTTATCTCATTTATTTGGCGTTTCCAGTGTGAACACATTGAAAACTCTATTCCAGACTCATCGGGGATCAGAATCGCACGCTGTTCGAAGGCGCTGCTCTGGAATATCATCAAGAATATTCCAAAGTTTTTCGTAGCAAAAATTGGGTTCTCACATCTTTCCCTCCTTCAATATTTTCATCCCCGAAAATAAAAAATAGGGAGAAACACATGGTAATAAGCCCACACCTGGCTTTCCCATACCCAGAAGATCCCACACACAGCTCTACGTCACCGCACACGGACCAAAGGATTGATCCGTTTTTGCGAGGTCAGCCCTTGCTGACGTCGTGCACCCACTCCAGACTTTGGGGTTAGGGTAAGTCGGTAGGATACCTCTCCATCCCTTTTCACGGTCTCAAACGGCCCAAAGGCTCTCAGGGGTAGCTCTCCTCCCCGACCGATCCCTTACGTCGCACCCCATGACTAGAAACCCACCTGCACCTGGAACAAGGCCCGATGATTCCATCCTTCAGAATATCCATATAGTGGAACACCCTAGGATATCTGGTCACGCAAGATTCCACAACCGAGACTCTCTTACACGCTCAAAAGGCGAAAGAGTCGACACCATCGACTAGAGAAAAAGATTCCACGCCTTTTACCTTACCAACACAGAGTTACACCTGATGCCCTGCGTCACCCTGGTAACACATCAAACAAAGAGCATGGAGGAAAGAAGTTCACACATAGAGTCTAACAATTCTACTACAAAAAGGTAGAAGAGCTATAGAGAGTACCTCTTATCACCTCATGTTCTGAAGGATAGTAGACATCCAAAGCTCGCGGCTGTCCTCAGTTCCAACTGTCAGCTCTCGAAGGCTATCGTGGACCACCTAGTGGTGATGGGAAGACCTCGTAATGTCATCCACCACTAACAGCTCCTCCCGCTCCTCTGGTAGCACTACCTCTCTGGGTACTACTCCGATCACGGCACTGCCTCTGCCGTGGTGGTGCACCTGCTGACTGCCCGAAGCTCTCAGCAACTCAGGTCGGGGAGTCTCGTGCCAAGTGACCTCGCCCGTCACAAGCATAGAACGAACTCTCTCTTGTCTGAACTTGTGCCCTCTGGAACCAATGTGGTGTACGACCACAACCCTTAGTCCGGATTTCTGAAAGCCACCTACGTTGAGGTTCTGCTTACCGATGCCCGCGAGCTGCGGCAGACGTCTCGGCTCCAACGTGCCTGCTGAAACCACCAACTCTAGAACATGATAGGAAGCTCTTTGCCACCAGCGCCTGCTCTATCACCCCGACATGTGTGGAAATTCCCAAGGGTACTATGAAAACAAGAATCTCTCAGCGGAGACCCTCCTCAAACTTCCGCGCTCGGAGGTTGTCGTCATGGGCCTAGTCTGGGTAAAAGCGTGCACGGTCTGCAAAACTAGTCGTGTACTAAGACACCGTCATCCCACGCTAATGAATCTGCAGGAGCTCCTGAATCTGAATGGAGCGCAAGCAGGAGGGGAAAAACTCTTCATGAAACAACAACTAAAAGTCACCCCCAAAAATCGACGACTCATTGGAAACTGAGTCACTAGACTCCACCAATGCCAAGCTGATCCACAAAAAAGGCTAGATGCCAAGACACTCTCTGATCTGCCTACGTCTACACAAGCCTGAAAAGGCTAACCACTGCCTCGAGCCAAGCCTCTACTGCCTGAGGGTCCGGCTCACCACTGTACCTCAGCGGTCTCTATCACTGGAACTCACAGAGCGCACTCAACCTGCGCTCAGGCTCAGCCTGATCTGATGAAACGACCTACTGCTCAACAGGTGGGGGTGCTCCTACCGGCCCACCCAGAGAAAGGGCTAGCATGATGGGTCTTGGACTGTGGCCTCATAGCTCACAGGGACTTCGTCACGCACTAAAGCTGGAATCTTGGTTGGTTGTCTTCGTGGTGACATCCTGAATATTATCAAGGAGTGTTGCGGTCAGATGAACATATATGTATATACCAATAGCAACGATGGGGAGCTAACTCAAGAAGGACAGCCAAAGACTCGATCCTATGTGATGCAAAAACCAAATTTTCTCTGCAACAAGTGTCGCAGCATGCCAAGTCGACAAGCGGGTTATCAAGGTTCTGGTGAATGGATACGTTGGACACCGCACCATCACTGGACTCCCTGGCCTGAGAGCCGCTCTCAAGACATGTTAACACTGTTACCCTAAATCCCAACCAATTCCTTTTATTTTATGGACGTCCGAACAGCGTCCCAAGGAACGAACCACCTCTGATACCACTTTTTCACGACCCGACCCTACCTGGGCTCGAGCCGCAACTACCCCGAGCACACCTCCATAGGCCAGGGGCTGGCGACCAGTGCCGAAGGCACAATAAACCGGGGATGCCTTTGCCTATGTACCTGTACACAAGCATGCAACACACTCAATGCAAAAGTGTAGAGTAAAAAAAGAACAACTGCTATAAATATACCACAAATATGCATCGACCACTAAACAGTACAAAGTAAAAACTGAAGGTAAACTGAAAAGTAAAGGGAAAAAACACGTGCCTAACCAGAAAAGTGGCACAACCCGGCAACAGGTAAACAAAAGAAACAGCTGACGGGTCTCCCGCCTAGAACCCGGCCACGACCACCTCACACGGTCCAAATCCCAAGATCTTACACTCCACTGAAGTCACACTCCACCTGTCCGTCATCTGCAAGGGCACACCAAGTGCGGGCAAAGCCCAAGCAGGGGTGAGTATAAAAAAAACTCAGTAGGATACCCCGAAGGCTCAAGGGAGCAACAAAGGAGGTACCAAAGGGTGAGCAGTAGAGCGAACATGAAAAGTAGAGGAGTACAACTGAAAGTACAGCAAAGAGTCTAGCTCAACCCAATAAGAGAAAGGAAGTAAACTCGTCCAGGCACAAGGAGATGGAAACGGTGAGAAGAATAACTTCTCGTAGAGTCTTCTCTACCTATAGCAGGAGAGTAGACTCATCCAACCACGAGAAGCTAGTCACGGAAAGCACATGGCATACCTCGTGCGTCTTCGCCTCTCCTGGATAGAGAGTAACCAAACCCAAGAAGTGGGTACTAGAATAAGGTATATACATATCTTTATGATCAGCAAGGAGCCCGAACAATGTCGTAAGGGGATCTCCATCCCGTAGCTCATCCCAAGAAAGTGAGTAGCCAAAGGTCCCAGATGAAAACTCCATCGATGCCCAGCATCCCGCACATCTACCCCAAACCGCAAGCCAAGAGGCTCAATCACCGCACCTTGACACTATCCACTTTGGGCGGCACTGACTCGCCTGCACGGTTCTAGATAGCTTCACAAAAATGCGTCTCAGTGGGGAAAGTGCCCCTCGTACTTGAGAGTTCTAGGGAAAGTCAAACCACACCTCGTCACTGCCCTGTAGTCGAGAGGTCTCCTCAAAGTCAAGGTCGTCACAACACTAACCCGTAACCAGGGGTCCCGCTCCGGTAATCATGGAGAAAAGACACAGACTATCCTAGTAGAAAGGACTGATCCTAGAATGCCGACAGCTGTTCCACTGCCCAGCCCTGTTGGTGGGTAAACCAAAAGACATCATCAGGCGACCCACTTCCCAGCCCCGCTGGAGGGTAGACCATAACACATCATCAGGGGACCCACTGCCCAGCCCCACTGGAGGGTAGACCTGGAATAAGTCGACAGGTGACCCACTGCCCAGCTGTGCTGGAGGGTAGACCTAGAACTAGATGACGGGTGACCCACTGCCCAGCCCCACTGGAGGGTATACCCTAAGAGGTCGTTGGGTGACCCACTACCCAGTCTCTGCTGGAGGGTAGACCCTAATACCATCGGGTGACCCACTGCCCAGTCTCTACTAGAGGGTAGACCCTAATAGCATCGGGTGACCCACTGCCCAGTCTCTGCTGGATGGTAGCCCCTAAGTGCTTCAGGTGACCCACTGCCCAGTCTCTACTGGAGGGTAGACCCTAAGAGCGTCGGGTGACCCACTGCCCAGTCTCTGCTAGAGGGTAAACCATAGAATTTAGTGAGCAACCCACGTCACAGCCCTGTTGAAGGGTAAACTCGAAGAAGTCGATGAGTAACCCACTGCCCAGCCTCGCTGGAGGGTAAAACTTAGAACTGATCTGGCCATCTCTACTGGAGGGTACAACACTAGCCAACCGAACACAGAGTGGGTATTGCGCAACAACCCAAATCCAGAACAACTCTCCCAAAAGAGGTTCAGCGCCTGATCCATCATGGGGTGCCACTAGCACCGCTACTGGCCAATCCATCAAGAACGAAAACAGGGGGAGACCACTCCACGCTACCGGTCAACAACCGAGCACAAAGCCAGGGGAAAAACTCGACCCTGCTGGTCAAACAAACACACAGAGGGACCCTCTATATCGCGAGAGGTCAAAGTACGCAAAGTAGAATATGGCATGCATGTGGGGACCACAGGACGTGTATCCCCAAGTAAACCCCAACCAAGCGCACAAACATCCTCGGGTACAACAACCACATGTACCTCCAAGAATTCTCATATACTCCCAGAGCATACCACGTCCCAGCCCAAAGGCTATCGTGTACACGGCACCCAACGTCAACACGAAGGCATGACGTAACAACTCCACCTCAAAGGCCCAGGAACAGCCAACCACATCTTGCGAATCATTCATATCACTTTCCCAAGAGTTCCCGACCACACGCCAAGGGTCCGCTACAATCAAGGTAGGGCGAACCACCACTAGAGCACCTTACATTCTCCTACATTTAACAAGATCGTGCAAGAGGCTTCATATAATCAAATGGATTGCACCGTTGTAATCATCGCGGAAAAACACGCGAGATAAACTACTTACTCGCCTCCAATGGATATCTGACGTAAAAGTCGCCAACACCGCCTCACGCCCAAACGGCGTCCCATGATCCCGAGCCTTGACCCCGAAAATAGTCAGGTGCATTGAACCATTGTGATCCCTTTAAGAAAAACACATCAAAAAGACTTCTCACTTGAGCACAATGAATATCTGGAGAAAAAGATGCATTCCGGCACATCGCACACGAGCAGTGCTTCGTGGGACCCGCATCCGAGTCCCAAAACTCAACGAACGGATCACACCGTTGCGATCCTCTCGAAAAAGTACATGAAATGGACTATTCACATGTCCAAAACGGACACCAGGTGATAAAGCAGGAAATCAACGTCAAATCCCGAAACGGCCCTCGCGGGGCCCGCACCATCGTTCTGAATTAGAGTGGGAAGATTGCACCAATGCAATTCCCTCGTAAAAACACCCCAAAACGACTACTCGGACGCCCCGAACGGACGTCCGATGAAAAAGTCACTAAACGCTGCTCGCAGCTCAAAAGACAGCCCTTGGAGCCGACACCTAAACTCCGGTTTTGGCGCTTGGAAACTCTCTGGAGACCTCTGCCTCGATGCCAGCGTCGCAACCCCACAGACGGCGCCCAATTCGGACTTCGGATGCGTCCACGCCGTCCAAAAAATGAATCTCAGAAAAATGCTCGCCCAATTAAAGACCCGTCGCACCTCCGCGACCCCTCGTTTTGGGAATTAAAAATTCCTGAAACCATCTCAAAAAGTCCGTCTCTTCGATACGGTTCCACTGCTGCAGACGACACTCAAAACGGACACCCATAGCGGAATGTACGGGTGTCCGAAAACCGAGGGGGCAACACCCCTAGGGCTGGCCCGGCCTGGGCCGGGCCGCGGCATAGCCGTGCGGGGCAGCCGTGGACTCGCGGTCCGCGCATAGACCATCCTCGAGTGCTTGTCGTGGCAGCCGCGTGAAGACCTGTGCGACGCGGGTCTTTGTCGCCGCACGGGGGTCGCGCGCCGTGACCCCGCGGTCGCCGCTCCCTGGCGACCGCCGCCTCACTGAGGCTTTCTGCCTGAGCCCTGACCTCCTCCTGACACCGCCCCCTCACCCTGGCCGGATGCCTCCTCACGTCGCGACACCCGCGGATGCCTGCGGACACTCCCCTACTGTCGTTGCGAGCCCCCGACCGCCTGCAGCTCGGCCGAACCGCCATGCCGCCATGCTGCCCTCCCGATCCCCCCATTTCCCGCAAACTTCGGCGAACATCCGTGAGCAGCTCGAGACTCGGAATTGAAATCCGAAAGATAAGTCGGAAATCATATAAAATATACTAAAAGATTATGTGATTTTTTTGAGGATCATGCAACAAATTGATGCATATAATTGAACTCAAAGGGAGGTTCAGAAATTAAAACGCAAAACACATAATCCTACCTCGATGGGCTTCGCCCGAAGCTTCGCCACGATCCGTCGGAGCTGCACCTCGCCGGACTATCTCACCAGAGATGGAGGAGAAGAGGGGAGGTGTGCCTCTTGCTACTGTCTAGGCGGGGAAGAAGAAGAGCGAGGTGGGTGAGTTAAGCGTTTAAATAGAAAACGCTTAACCACCCACCCGTCGACCCGAACCCGAACTCCCGACGGGGTCGCGGTTATGCCTCCCTTAGGGTAAACACCACCTCCCAAGAACAACGGTGGTCTCAGAATTTTAATCCGAGACCCCATTCAAAAGTTATAAAACTGAACGCCTGAGGCTGTCAAATTACGAAAACGCCCCTGGGGGCATTTTTCACAGACGGCCCGCGCCCGTGAAAATTACACCCCTCCTAGGGTAAACAACATGTTCTGAACTCAGCGGTGCCCTTATTTTTCCAATTTGAGCCACCATTTAAGAGATAATTGCATTTTACCACTAAATGAATAAATTAATTAATTAATTTATCCGTTTAACGTTCCGAAAGTGAGCGAGGGGTCCAAACATCCTGCGCCGACAAGTTTTATGTCGTTCCTAGGGTAAACACCCCATTCCGAACCCATCTGTACACTCGGATCTCTGATCTAAAGCACTGTTTAGATGTTATCTCATTTATTTGGCGTTTCCACTGTGAATGCACTGAAAACTCTATTTCGGCCACACCGGGGCTCGGAAACGCACGCCGTCCGAAGGCACTGCTCTGGAATATCATCAAGAATATTCCAATGTTTTTCGTAGCAAAAAATGGGTTCTTACATCATTCCCTCCTTCAATCTTTTCATCCCCGAAAACCAAAACTAGGGAGAAACACATGGTAATAAGCCCACACCTGGCTTTCCCATACCCAGAAGAACCCACGCACAGCTCTGCGTCACCGCACACGGACCAAAGGATTGATCCGTTCACACGAGGTCATCCCTTGCTGACGTCGTGCAACCACTCTAGACTTTGGGGTTAGGGTAAGGCATTAGGGTACCTCGCCATCCTTTTGCACGGTCGCAATCGGCCCAAAGGCTCTCAGGGGTAGCTCACCTCCCGGACCGAACCCTTACGTCGCACGCCATGAATGGAATCACCACCCGCACCTGGAACAAGGACCGATGATTCCATCCTTCAGAATATCCATATAGTGGAACACCCAAGGATATCTGGTCACACAAGATTCAACAACTGAGACTCTCTTACATGCTCGAAAGGCAAAGGTGTCGACACCATCGACTAGAGAAAAAGGTCCCACGCCTTTTACCTTACCAACACAGGGTTACACCCGACTCCCTGCGTCACCCTGGTAACACATCAAACAAGGAGAATGGAGGAAAGAAGATCACAAATAGATTCTAACAATTCTACTGAAAAAAGGTAGAAGAGCTATAGAGAGTACCTCTTATCACCTCATGCTCTGCAGGATAGTAGACATCCAAAGCTCGCGGCTGTCCTCGGTTCCAACTGTCAGCTCCCGAAGCCTGTTGTGGACCACCTAGTGGTGACGGGAAGACCTCGTAACGTTATCCACCACTACCAGCTCCTCCCACTCCTCTACTTGCACCACCTCTCTGGGTACTACTCCAATCACGACGCTGCCTCTGCCGTGGTGGTGCACCTGCTACCTGCCCGAAGCTCTCAACAACTCAGGTCGGGCAGTCTCGTGCCAAGTGACCTTGCTCATCACCAGCATAGAACCAACTCTCTCTGGGCTTCACTGGTGCCCTCTGGCACCAGTTTGGTGTATGAACACGACCCTGAGTCCGGTTTTTTGAAATCCACCGGCATCGAGGTTATGCTTGCCGATGCCCGCGAGCTGCGGCAGACGTCTCAGCTCCAACGTGCCTGCTGCCACCACCAACTCTAGAACGTGACAGGAAGCTCTCTGCCACTAGTGCCTGCTCTAGAACCCCGACATATGTGGAAATGCCCAAGGGTACTATGACAGCACAAATCTCTCGGCGGATACCCTGCTCAAACTTCCGCGCTCGGAGGATGTCATCATGGGCCAAGTCTGGGTAAAAGCGTGCACGGTCTGCAAAACTAGCCGCGTACTCAGACACAGTCATCCCTCCCTGCTTAAACTGCAGGAGCTCCTGAATCCGAATGGAGCGCAAGCAGGAGGGGAACAACTCTTCACAGAACAACAACTGAAAGTCACCCCAAAAAAGCGATGACTCGTCGGAAACTGAGTCAACAGACTCCACCAACGCCAAGCTAATCCACGAAAAATAATGGCTTCCAAGCCACTCTCTGATCTGCCTACGTCTACACAAGCCTGAAAAGGCTAACCACTACCTCGAGCCAAGCCTCTGCTGCCTGAGGGTCCGGCTCACCACTGAACCTCAGCGGTCTCTTTCACTGGAACTCATAGAGCGCAGTCAACATGCGCTCAAGCTCAGCCTGATCTGCTGAAACAACCTACTTCTAAATAGGTGGGGGTGCTCCTACTAGCCCACCCAGAGAAAGGGCTTGCATGATGGGTCCTGGACTGTGGCCTCATAGCTCACAGGGTCTTCGTCATGCACTAAAGCTAGCATCTTGGCTGGTTGTCTTCGCGGAGACATCCTGAATATTATCAAGGAGTGCCGCGGTCAGATGAACATATATGTATATACCAATAGAAACGATGGGGATCTGAATCAAGAAGGAAAATCAAAGACTCGATCCTATGTGAGGTACAAACCAAATTTTTCCTGAACAAGTGTCTCAGCATGCGGAGTCGACAAGAGGGTTATCAAGGCTATGGTGAATGGATACGTTGGATGCCGCACAATCACTGGACTCCCTGGCCTGAGAGCCACTCTCAAGACACGTAAACACTGTTACCCTAAATACCAACCAATTACTTTTATTTTAGGGACATACGAATAGTGTCCCAAGGAACGAACCACCTCTGATACCACTTTGTCAAGACCCGACCCTACCTGGGCTCGAGCCGCAACTACCCCAAGCCCGCCTCCATAGGCCAGGGGCTGGCGACCAGCGCCGAAGGCACAATAACCTGGGGATGCCTTTGCCAATGTACCTGTACACACGCACGCAGCACACTCAATACAAAAGTGCAGAGTAAAAAAAAGAACAACTGCTATAAATATACCACAAATGTGCATCGACCACTAAACAGTACAATGTACAAGCTTAAGGTAAACTGAAAAGTAAATGGGAAAAACACATGCCCAACCAGAAAAGTGCCACAACCCGACAACAGTTAAACAAAAGAAACACTTGACGGGTCTCCCACCTGGAACCTGGCCACGACCACCGCACGCGGTCCAAGCTTGCAAGCTCCTACGCTCCACTGAAGTCACGCTCCACTGAAGTCACGCTCCACCTTTCCATCGTCTGTAAGGGCACACCAAGTGCGGGCAAAGCCCAAGCAGGGGTGAGTAAAAAAAACTCAGTAGGATACCCCAAAGGCTCAGGGGAGCAAAAAAGGAGGTACCAAAGGGTGAGCAGTAGAGTGAACAGGAAAAGTAGAGGAGTACAGCTGAATGTACTGCAAAGAGTCCAGCTCAACCCAATAAGAGAAAGGAAGTATACTCATCCAGGCACAAGGAGCTGGAAACTGTGAGAAGATGAACTTCCTGTCGAGTCTTCTCTACCTATAACAGGAGAGTAGACTCATCCAACCACGAGAATCTAGACACGGAAAGGACGTGGCATACCCCGTGCGTCTTCACCTCTCCTGGATAGAGAGTTACCAAACCCACGAAGTGGGTACTAGAATAAGGTATATACATATCTTTATGATCAGCAAGGAGCCCGAACAATGTCGTAAGGGGATCTCCATCCTGTAGCTCATCCCAAGAACGTGAGTAGCCAATGGTCCCAGAAAAAAACTCCCTCGATGCCCAGCATCCCACACATCTTCCCCAAACCACAAGACAAGGGGCTCAATCACCGCACCTTGACACTATCCTCTTTGGGCGGCACTGACTCTACTGCACGGTTCTAGATCGCTTCACATGAATGCATCTCAGTGGGGAAAGTCCCCCTTGTACTTGAGAGTTCTAGGGATATTCAAACAGCACCTCGTCACTGCCCAGCAGTCGAGGGGTCTCCTCAAAGTCAAGGTCGTCACAACACTGACCTGTAACCAGGGGTCCCACTCCAGTAATCATGGAGGAAATCCGCAGACTAGCCTAGTAGAAATGACTGAGCCTGGAATGCCAACAGGTGTTCCACTGCCAAGCCCTGCTGGAGGGTAAACCATAAGACATCATCAGGCAACCCACTGCCCAGCCCCACTGGAGGGTAGACCATAACACATAATCAGGCGACCCACTTCCCAGCCCCACTGGAGGGTAGACCTGGGATAAGTCGACAAGTGACCCACTGCCCAGCTGTGCTGGAGGGTAGACCTAGAACTAGACGAAGGGAGACCCACTGCCCAGCCCCACTAGAGGGTAGACCCTAAGAGGTCGTTGGGTGACCCACTGCCCAGTCTCTGCTGGAGGGTTGACCCTAATAGCATCGGGTGACCCACTGCCCAGTCTCTGCTGAAGGGTAGACCCTAATAGCATTGGGTGACCCACTGCCCAGTCTCTGCTGGATGGTAGACCCTAAGTGCATTGAGTGACCCACTGCCCAGTCCTTGCTGGAGGGTAGACCCTAAGAGTGTTGGGTGACCCACTACCCAGTCTCTGCTGGAGGGTAAACCCTAGAAATCAGTGAGCAACCCACTGCCCAGCCCAGCTGGAGGGTAAACTCGAAGAAGTCGATGAGTAACCCACTACCCAGCCCCGCTGGAGGGTAAAACTCAGAACTGCTCTGGCCATCTCTACTGGAGTGTACAACACTGGCCAACCGAACACAGAGTGTGTATCGCGCAACCACCCAACTCCAGAACAACTATCCCAAAAGAGGTTCAGTGCTTGTTCCATCACGGGGTGCCACTAGCACCGCTACTGGGCGATCCATCGGGAATGAAACCAGGGGGTGACCACTACACCCTACTGGTCAACAACCGAGCATAGTGCTAGGGGAAAAACTCTACCCTGCTAGTCAAACAAACACACAGAGGGACCCTCTATGTCACGAGAGGTCAAAGTACGCAAAGTAGAACATGGCACGCACGTGGGGCCCACACGACGTGTGGCCCCATGTAAACCCCAACCAAGCGCACAAACTTCCCCAGGTGAAACAACCACATGTACCTCCAAGCATTCTCGTATACTCCCAGAGCATACCACGTCCCAGCACAAAGACTATCGTGCACATGACACCCAATGTCAACACGATGGCGTGACGTAACAACTCCACCTCAAAGGCCCAAGCACGGACAACCACATCTATTGAATCATTTATATCACTTTCCCAAGAGTGTGCGACCACATGCCAAGGGTCCTCTACAAACAAGGTAGGGAGAACCACCACTAGTGCACCTTCCAAGCTCCTACATTTAACAAGATCGTGCATGAGGCTCCATATAACCAAATGAATCACACCGTTGTAATCCTCGTGGAAAAACATGCGAGATCAACTACTAACTTGCCTCCAACGAATATCTAACAGAAAAGTCGCCAACACCACCTCACGCCCGAACGGAATCCCGTGATCCCGAGCCTCAAACCCAAAAACAGTCGGGCGCATTGCACCATTGTGATCCCCTCAGGAAAACATGTCAAAAAGACTGCTCACTTGAGTGCAACGGATATCTGGAGAAAAAGATGCATTTCGTCGCATCTCACACGAGCGGTACTTCGTGGGACCCACATCCCAGCCCCAAAACTCAACGAACAGATCGCACCGTTGCGATCCTCTCGAAAAAGAACACGAAATGGACTATTCACTTTTCCAAAACAGACACCCGGTGATAAAGCTGGAAATCACCGTCAAATCCAGAAACAGCCCTCACGGGGCCCGCACCATCATGTCAAATTAGAGCAGACAGATTGCACCAATTCAATACCCTCGTAAAAACACCCAAAAATGACTGCTCGCACGACCCGAACGGACGTCTGATGAAAAAGTCACTAAACGCTACTCACAGCTCAAAAGACGGCCCATGGGGCCCATGCCTCAACTCCGGTTTCGGCGCTCTGAAACTCCCTGGAAACCTCTGCCTCAATGCCAGCATCGCAACCCCACTGACGGCGCCCAATTCGGACATCAGATGTGTACGCGCCGTCCAAAACAAGAATCTTGGAAAAAAGCTCGCCCAATTAAAGACATGTCGCGCCTCTGCGGCCCCTCGTTTCTAGAATTACAAATTCCCAAAACCATCTCAAAAAGTCCGCCTCGTCGATATGGTTTCACCGCCACAGACGACACTCAAAACAGACACCCGTAGCGGAAAGTACAGGTGTCCGAAAACCGATGGGGAAAGGCCCCTATGGCTGGACCGGCCTCAGACTCGCAGTTCGCGCGCAGACTGGCCGCGAGGGCCGGTCGCGGTAGCCGCGTGAAGACCAGTGCAACGCAGGTCTTTTTCACCGCACGGGGGTCGTGCGCCGCGACCCCGCGGTCGCCGCTCCCTGGCGACCGCCGCCTCGCCGAGGCGCTCCGCCTGAGCCCCGACCTCCTCCTGACGGTGCCCCCTCACACTGGATAGACGCCGCCTCACCCCGCGACACCCGCGGACGCCCGCGGACACCCCCTACTGCCGCTGCGAGCCCCCAGCCGCCTGCCGCTCGGCCGAACCGCCCCGCCGCCCTACCGATCCCCCAATTTCCCGCAAACTTCGGCGAACATCTGTGAGCAGCTAGGGACTCAGAATTGAAATCCAAAAGATGCATTAGATAGGGGAGGGATGCCTCTTACTGCAGTTCAGGTGGGGAAGAAGAAGAGGGAGGTGGGTGAGTTAAGCGTTTAAATAGAAAATGCTTAACAACCCGCCCGTCGGCCCGAACCCAAACTCCCGACGGGGTCGCGGTTATGCCTCCCTTAGGGTAAACACCCCCTCCCAAGCACAATGGAGGTCTCAGAATTTTAATCTGAGACCCCGTTTGAAGGTTATAAAACTGAGCGGTCGATGCCACCAAATTACGAAAAAGCCCCTGGGGCCATTTTTCACAGACGGCCCACACCCGTGAAAATTACACCCCTCCTAGAGTAAACGACATGTTCTGAACTCAAAGGTTCCCTCAGTTTTCCTATTCGAGCAACCATTTAAGAGATACTTGCATTTAACCATTAAACGAATTAATTAATTAATTAATTTTTCCGTTTAACGTTCCAAAAGCGAGCAAGGGGTCCAAACATCCCACGCCGACATGTTTTATGTCGTTCCTATGGTAAACACCCCATTCCGGACCCATCCGTACACTCGGATCTCTGATCTGAAGCACCGTTTAGGACTTATCCCATTTATTTGGCGATTCCAGTGTGAACGCACTGAAAACTCAATTCCGGCAACACCGGGGCTTGGAATCGCACTCCGTCTGAAGGCGCTACTCTGGAATATCATCAAGTATATTCCAAAGTTTTTCGTAGCAAGAATTGTGTTCTTATAGATAATATTTTCATAGCTACTAAATATTCATAGAACACGAGCCTCGACCCTATTGGTGAGGACTCGGCAAGTGCATCCAAGAGACCTGAGATCAAATCCCGCTGGAGACATATTTGTGGGATATTGTAGAAGTACTGTAGTAGGTATTGTATAAGTACTATATAAGGAATTATTCGGTACTATAGTAGCCGAAACTATTCATCCATCTGGGCCTCTGGGCCACCGGCTTGGTCCTCGGGTCTTCAAAGGAATTTGGGCCACCCCAAGGCCTTTTGGCCACATGATTATGCTGATGTACCAGTCAAAATACATGGGAAAAGGCTTCAGATGACGATTTAGGGAAGGTGAATTCACTAAAGCAGAGCTAACCAGAATTGGAAGAATAAGAGGGTATGGCATTTCCATCGGTACCAGGCCAGTGCAACATTGCATAGGACAGCTAGCCGACCAACCCCATGAAGTTGGAGTGTATATGTCATGACATATGCTCAGGACGATTAGTTCCATGTTTTCTTGTTTGGGTGATTCCTTCTAATACCTATGTGTAATGTAATTGTCTCTAAGACTTCAGGACTTGTAAGGGTTCTACCTCACCCCTTGAAAGGTGGATTAAAAAAATAATAAAAAATGAAGACCTTTGGGCCATTCAGACTGATTAAATCATCATTGAATTTGTTTTGAATTTTTTGTTTTATTAGTAAATGATTCAGTTATTTGGATTAGTCAATCACTGATTCTATATATTCAATGAATAAAATATTCAATATATTGTACCTCTTTTCCTCCAACGGTGAACATGTTTATTTGGAAATTATATAAGCATAATATATATATATATACATATATATATGTATAACGGAATGTTCATACCTCTTATAGTCTTAATGGGAGACCTGGTCCTTCAAAATCACATTAAAAATAATCCAAATAAGTGTTTCATTAAATTTTGGATTATGGGTTTTGGTGATGAGGTGGGGAATTTAAGTTAAAAGCAACTGAAGAGTTGTCATGTTTGACCAATAATATCTTGTTCCATGCTTAAATATTGTTTGGACATGTATATCTTCATATAATAGAAACAACTATTATACATCATAGTTGCTATTTTTGATATACCAACATTTCAATTTCTCATTTAACTATCCTACACTATAAGTGGTTATATAAAGGGAAGCAGTGACACTAGAATCCCCTAGTGAAAATTTTTAGATCCAATGCTACAAAATTTCTATAGGGGATTTGCAGCATCAATACATTTGGTAGGATTTTAATGACATTAACCTTAAAAAACATACATAATATTATGACTTTCCATAAACAAGACTTCAACCTCAATTGATTAGTACCATGCATTATAAGTGGCACTTGAATAGGAAGAAACTATAATAGAATCCCCCGATGGATTTTTTCAGTTTCAATGCTGAAAATCACCTAAAGGTAATTCACAAGATGATTAACGTTGGTTGGATTTTATGGAAATCAAACATAATAAAAATATCTATACATCCTATTAGGAATTTCCATTTACCTTTGGTAAGTGGTTCTTTAATGGAAAGTGGATACACTAGAATCCCTCATAATGATTTCAAATTCTGATACAACAAGTCTCATATGAAGGAATTGAATAATCATTTGATTTTGTAGGATTATAAGGAAAGAAACCTTAGTAAAACAATAAATACCCTATATCAGGACCATACTTATAAATTTTTATGTTTTTATTTAATGGGAACCAACTATATTAGAATCCCAGGGTGTATATTTCTCTAATTGATCATGAAAATCCCTTGTAGGGGATTTGTTGCATCAATACAGTTTAGGGGGTTTTAAGGAATACAAGATTAAAAAAATGTGTACACCATTTCATGCCTTTTACTATAATAGAGTTCAAACATCATAAATATGTACCTTTCACTATTAGTGGTTCCTTTAAGGAATGTGGTGTAACATCTCAGATCTAGATGACACTTTAAGGTGCCTTGTACTCAGTTGTGCACATGGTCTCAAGCGAATTTCCCCAAATTCCAGAAGCTTCCCACTAGCAGCGAGGTCCTAGGTGTGATGGTGGGGAAACTATGCCTTCATTGGAAGAGTATAAGACAATAGAATAAAATAATAAATTAATAGTAGAAGTAGTAATACCATACAATAACAGTAAACAGTGGAAGAATGATATTACAAAAATAACCATATGTCATATAATTAGAAAGATGATGCTACATGTTACATATTCTAGGAAAACAACCAAAAAGGATACACCATAGTAATACATTATATGAGTAACAAAGTAAAAAAATAACAAAATAAGATCATAAGCATTACAATATTTGTCTTGGTCCCATGCTCTCATACTCCTAGGCAACATTTCAAGTAACTCTAGAAGGGTTTATATCCTTATCGACACATACAGAAATATAATCTGTTTGGGCCCAAAAGCCTAACCCAAAAAGGGTGTGACACTAAATCCTAGTAGGAAACCACCCATGATCTGTGCTAGTGTATTAGTGAATATGTAAAATAGGAAGTGTACAATAATGAAAATAGTAACCTAGGAAGTACTCAAAAATTAAACAGTTCTACAAGCACTAGTAATCATTTTAATTATCTCATGTTCATTAATTAATTCAATCTCATTGAATTATATAAGTCTCAAGACCCAGATGAAGCCCGATAACCCCTGTGTAAAAGTAAGTGCAAAAGATACCTCAAAAGTCTATCTAAACAAGTGAGTGAAGACTAAACCCAAGCATGTGAATTGTCTTGGAAGACACATCATAAGTCATTATAGTTCAATATTCAATTTATAATTTGATTCTATCATTGACATTCCTAAATTTTTATTAAATTATTACTCCTAGTGTAAAACCACCTCCATCTTATAGCCCATCTATACAATCCTCTCAGGAACCCAGTCTCACTGTTGGTGTGGTGTATGTATATGTCAACTGGGATGTCTTTGGATCCTATAAATAAGACCCTAATACCTACCAATACATTTAAACATTTCCAATAGAACCCATCCTTGGTATCCCTCCTTCCATGACTCATTCAACTGTTAAAAATAGTCTCTATAAGCCCGACCACTACATCTGTGGCTCACTCATGATGTTACATTCAAAACATTCATTTAGTTCATCCAGGGCATCCCTCAATGGATCCATGGGTCACTGTGGTGTATGATATAACAGTCACATGAACCATTCCATTGAATTCCAATCAGAATCCATGGTTCACCCATTACTATTTAACATTTAGTAATGTCATGTTCAAATATCCATTTCATTTAGGCATTAAAAGGTTGAACCAAAGACATCCAATATGATCATAATCATGAACCAACCTCATAAGGATTGGCCATCCAAAATACTCACATGGGTATAACTCATAACAATAAAACATGTATATTAAACTATTACTTGTATTTCACAATTATAACTCATAAGGGATCAATTTATGTCACAAGGCTTTCATGTAATCTAAATAGTTACAAGGATTAAATTATTGTACTCACATGGGAAAATTATATGATAAGCATAACATGCAAATTTCCCTATCACAAGGTTTAGCTATCAACTATATCACATGGGAATTTCATTTAATTAACTAAATCTATTTTAAACATACCATTAATGGAATCCAAGGAATGCCTATAGGAATCCTAGGAAAAATGGCTAAACATTAGTCATCAAAGGGAAAATGCAACCGTAAGGTGGCCCTAAATCAAGGTAAACAACCAAAAACATGATTCATATCACATAATTAATCACCTAAACAACAATAGGAAATAACATCATATAAAATCTTAATCAAGGTGACAACCTAAAATGGGCGTGCGACACCCCATCACATATATTCAACATGAAATTCATTGAATGACACGAAACCACCTACCTCATAGTCGTATGACTCTCCTCATCAAAAAGTGGCTTTTAATATTACCTAGAACAAAGTGTATATACAAAAAGAGGATAAATGAAAAATATTTGATAAATTATTAGAGATAGAAATAATGAATCATGGATCAAGAGGAATTAATAGATTATCTAGTGGGTTAAAACACAACCGATATTGATCAAATTTGAGTTCAGATGTTCATCCAGGAGCCAAAATAAGATCTGGCACTACTGTTTGAGAGAACCCATCGAGCCATCAATCTAGAAATGAAGAAATGAGAATATTTCCCATTCTAAAAAACAAATTACATTCCATGTGCTTGTAAATACATGGCATGTATATGCAAAAATTTCCCCCTTAAGGCGACCTCCACCTCCACGTCATAAATGAGTCTTTTCAACCTGCTGACCTCAATACATGATGCGTACTTGAGATTACACAGTGTGTAACCCTTTTTCATGTCATGTAACAAGCCAGTATCCAGTGATCAACCGCTTTCCCCCCTCTTTTCATATGTTCAAAATGAAAAGAAAATATCTGAAACTCAAATGAAGAACTAGGTTCTTACAACCTTCCCCCTTAAAGAAAATCATCCCTGAATTTCCCTTTCAGTGGTGCTAAACAAATATCTAAGAACAACTCTATCCACTATGATCATACATCATCCTCCATATATTAGGTATCATACAACACTCTACCATGCTTCTATAACACCAGTAAAAAAGGAAAATACTAAACATGAAGAAAATTCGTGGTACGATCCACAATTCATATAGGGTTCTCCTCCAAGGATGAATCAACCTATAACTCAACTTCCTCAGGATGAAGACTTTGAGATTGGTCTAGAATGAAATTTATCAACTAAGAATCATGTAAGACATTATGTATATATTGATTCCTCTTAGGTAAATGCAACTAATAGGCAATCGGCCCGACCCTTTCCGGAATATCAAACAGTCCGATCTATGTCGGTGAAAGCTTACTTTGTCTCCTTCTTCTCTTATGTCCCAACCATAGGGAGACATGTAGGAAAACTTGATCCTTGACCTCAAACTCCAGAGGTCATCTGCGGTGGTTGACATAAGATTTCTGATGAGGCTATGCAGTAGCCATCAAATTCTGAATCAAATGAATCTATTTTGTGGTCTCCTGGACAAGACGAGGACCCAACATAGCTGCATCTCCTGCCTACAACCAACATAGGGGTGATCGACATGGTCTAATGTACAAAGCCTCATATGGAGCCAACTGAATAGTTTCCTAAAATCTATTTTATAAGAGAAATCAACCATGGTTATGTGTTTCTCCCATGAACCCCCAAAATCTAGGATGCATTCCTGAAGCATTTACTCCAACACCAGAATCGTGTGACCTACTGGCCATATATTTGGAGGTGGTAAGCCGTTCTTAGAAGAACCTATGTACCCAGAACACTCTTTATTCCTTTCCATAAACTAGAAGTAAACTGGGAATACCTATCTAAAATGGTAGAATGCAGAACCCCATGTAATCGTACAATCTCCCTAATGTACAACCACCCAAGCTTATCAACACTAAAGGTTTCCTTGATCGACAGGAAGTGTGAAACCTTCGTGAGCCTATCAACAACAACCCATATTGAATCATTAAATCGAGGTGACCTCAGTAACCCCATCATGAAATCCATCATGTCATCATTCCACTTCCACTTAGGAATGGGTAGCTTCTATAAAAAGTTTGCTGGTCGTTGGTGTTCTACCATCACCTACTGATCGGTGGGACATCTTAGGACAAAACCATATACATCCCTTTTCATACCTAGCCACCAATATTGACAATAGAATCCTGATACATCTTGGTGACACCAGGACGCACATCCCATAAAGAGGCATGAAATTACTGCATTAGATCCTCACAAATGTTTTCTAAAACCCATACACGACCATGTAACCGCAGAACACCATACTTACCTATGGTGAACCAGGTGGAGGGTCCTCACCGACCACACTCTCCTATAGCACTAGGCCTTGGGAATTTGATAGACGCCTCATCCACATTCTATCTAGTAGGGTGGAGGTATCATATAAAGATGAAAAGAAATTCTATCCCTTACTGTCGTGCACCTCCAAGTATATCTCAGAGGACAACCCCATAATATTTCACTCACTACTGTCCTTATCTACTACTGGTATCTGATTCATCCTAATCAAAGCATCAGCCACTAAATGTTTCTTACAAAGTGTGTAGGAAATCTTAATGTCAAAGGACTGAAGGTATTCCAACCGCCTTCACTTCCTCAGATTCAGATCACATGGTGTAAATATGTACTTAAGACTTTTTTGGTCAATGTACACCACAAAATACTCTCCCAATAATTAATGTCTTCTACAACGTAAAACATGAACAACTAAAACATACATGTGATTTTGTGTCAGGTAATTACACTCATATGGCTTCAACTACTGAGAACTATAAGTAATGGATAAATCCCCCTTTTATAAGAAATACTCATAGCATGATACCTTATACATCCTAGTAAATAGTGAAACTACATCCGAGTTCTGGAAAAATCAGTATCGGCCCTGAAGTCAATATCCCTTAAAACTCATGAAAGGCCATCTCATATGAATCTATACAAACTTAATTCACACTCATCTTAGTCAGGCCCTTAAAAGGTGTTGCTAGGAATGAGATGTCCTATATAAAATCCCTATAGTAACTATCCATCCCTAAGAAACTTCACACCTCAAAGACATTCTTATGCTACTCCCATGATTCTATTTCTCTCACATTCTCTGGGTCCACTAATACTTCTATCTATGAGATGATTTGACCCATGAAGAGAATCTAATCCATACAGAAGTTGAAGTTTCTGAGCTTAGCATATAACTAATTCTTTCTTAGTGTACTCAAAATGATCTCAAGATGTGTGTAATTTTCATGTTGATTGGGAAAATACACCAAGATATCATCCAATAAAACCACAAAAAATGAATCAAGATAAAGATGGAAAACATAGTTAATTAGTACCACGAAAACCAATAGTTTGTTTTTGAGACCGAATGACATAATAATATACTCGTATGGACCATACCTGCTCCAAAAGGTTATTTTCAACTAATGATAATTGGATCTCAAATTTATTTTAGAGAAAACATGAGATCCTCGAATATGATCAATGAGATCATCTATTTGTGGTAGAGGATACAGGTTCTTAATTTTTAACTTGTTCAATATTTGATAATCCATTCATAGCCTGAGGGTACCATCTACCTTTTTCACAAAAAGGACTGGTAAAACCTAAGGAGAATTACTGGGTTATATGAAACCCTTAGCTTCAAAATCCTCTAGATACCTATTGATCTCTTGATACTCTGTCGTGGCTATCCATTAATGAGGAATGTATACCATTGAATCTCTTGGCACTAGATTGATAGATAACTCGACCTATCTCACTAGAGGTAAACCTGAAAAGTCGTTTGGGAAGACATCCTAGAAATGATCATCCAATGGAGGGAAATATTACTAACATGTCCCTTTGTCACCCAGATATAAACATGAAATCTATGATGTCATACCTACCAACCCCTGATGCTCGAGTCCATCTCAGCTCAACGGGACATCCCATTCACCCTTGTGTAGAAATGATGTTCCCTCCGGTGACGTAAAACTCACCATACAGTGATATATATCAACAAAAGTATTGAATGGAGACCAACCATTCCATTCCATGAATGATGTCAAATCTTATCATATATATGATATAGAGGTCCCATACAAAGTGTCACCCACCGACCTCAAGGGGGTACTCCTTGAACTGACACATACTTTCTGTTCTAATCCCTTACAGAGTGTCTAGAATGATAACATCATCAGAAGTAAAAACACAAAGCCCAAGGCTCTAAAAAATGGGAACAAATATAAAATAATGTGAATCACCTTTATAAAAAAGTGTAGAATCTAAAAAAGAGGTGATTTGAATACTACCTTTGGAAGTAGAAGGTTTGGGATCCTAGTCATGTTGGGTATGTTTCACTGCATAAGTCTGACCCATACTACAGACCCGTGACACTTCCTAGAAACCCTGAGATGATCCAAATTGCTATCACTAAGAAATTTGGGTCTACATACCTTGTCCATGACCACCAACTTTACCTGGCCATCTGGAAATGTTCCAGTTCCCTGATTGGTGAGAATCATTTGACCCTACTCCTAAATGTGGAGTCGGTGTAGACCCTCTCCCACCTGCTACTGGTGGAAACGTCCCACAGAAGTGCTGAAGATGGCCCATGTTTCCACATGATCGACACTTGATCGGGTATTTTGGACACTACAATCTTATATTCCTCTTCCTACCACACTGGTAGCACCTCATTTGGATACCTGAAGAAGCATTCCTACTACTACTGTCACAACGGGAAAGCTGTAGATGATGTTTCTTACTGCGGATGAAGACAGTACCGGATCTCGGTGCCGAACCAACATAGCACACACTTCCATATTTTATTATATTATTCTCGGTAATCAGTTCCTAATTCACTATAGATGATACAATAGTTAACTTGAATACATTTACCTGTGATCGGACATCGTACCTAAGACGATCCTAAAATCACATAGCGTTCGCTATATCCTTACCCATTAAGATAGGTGCAAATCATTGGAGCTCAGTAAAATGGGTAGAATAGTCCATAAATGATAGCATACCCTACTACAAATGCATGAACTCCTAGTCTCTATTGACCCTCAGTGTCTTAGGAAAATACTAATCGTAGAAGACTGTAATAAAATCTCCATATTCCATACCCCGATGATGGTCTAACTGAGTATTTACATCCCACCATCTCTTGGGGAAATCAAACAGTATACACATAGCGATCTTTACCCTCCAATTAGGATGCGTCTTCATATTATCGGAGATCGAAAACATGGCCTCTAGCCATGACTCTACAGCCTGTGGTCAACAATCCCCCAAAAATGAGGGTAGATTCTACTGATTAAACACTTGTGTCAACATTACCATGGACATGGTAGGGTGTGGGGCTCCGTGAAAGGATTTCATCAACCATATAAAGCATTCACAGAACTATGCATCAACACATGAATCTGGTATAACTCCTAGTACCACAACTTGTACGACTGGAGAATACAATGGTAGCCCATGGCCTACCACCTCTGAGGTATGATCATCACCACTCTCTGGGCGTACTGCTGGAGGTCTTCGTGGAGGCATGACTCTAAAAGGTCAAGAACACACTTAAGTTCAAGTTCATTATCAAGGATCATAGTTCAAGAGTAAAAGAACTAAATAGGAGAAGATAACTCTCAAAGTTTACCAAAAGTGGAGTACAAATAACGTAAAAATAAAATAGGTTGTGTACCCTAAAGCTCTTACCTGGGCATTTATTTTCACTGGCCTGGGCATATAACCATATAAGGTACATGACATGTATGTCTTATACACATAATTCTATGAAAAAAAGTATCATTACATGTCCCCCTCACATGGATGGATAGACAGTTACTAACCACACAATTTGTACACATAGTACAGTACATGTACTTAATAAAAGCGTTCTTCCCGAATAGAAGAACACATGGAGTATGTTCATAGAACCATACACAGTGTTTTCTGGGTTGATAGATAGTAAACTGCTCAAACATCCCCAGAACCCCCATTTTGGAATTGTAAATCAAAGGTATTAAAAATTCTAATATGTTTGGGCCCATAATCCCCATCAATCAAAGCTTGGAATCCATATTTATAGCACATCATAACAAAATTCAATACAAGACAACAACATGATCCACAAAATTTTGATCCAAGAGGGACCATACATATCAGGGACAAAAGTTTGGAATCCATCCAATTTGAACCACAACACATACCAATACACCTATTACAACAGCATGCATATCTATCAAGGTATCTATCATAAAAACATGTAATCAGTAATACTCTTTAAATGGCACGGTAGGAATGCATGTCATGTGATTTCTAAAAAGTTCCTATATGATGAATGAGGTGACATGACATCATATCATCAGTTTCCAACAAAATAGAACCACAATTATATCATTAAAAACAACACAATACAAATGCATCACCCTAAAGTGAAATCGAATCCACTATAAGAACTCAAAATCCAAAAATCAAAATTCATTTAGAGGAAATTTGGATTTTCCCTATACATGGGGTTTCTACTCTATAGAAAAATTTATTACCAAACTACATTTCTCTCCAATACCTATATAATGTCACTAAATAGTAAGGAGAACCAGAAAATAACATTCTCTTAGACCACCTTGTAACATCAGAGATCCTGATTCCACTTTAAGGTGCCCCATACCCAGTTGGTCACATGGCCTCATGATCATTTCCCTAGGTGCTAGAGGCTACTGACTAGTTTTGAGGGCCTAGGTGTGATGGATGGGAAACTATTCCCTCAATAGGATAATAAAACAAAGTAGAATAAAGTAATAAATCAATAGAAAATGTAGTAATACCATTCAACAGAAGTAAACAATGAAAGACTGATAATAGAAATAACCATATGTCATATAATTCAAAAGATGATGCTACATGTTACATGTTCTAGAAAGATATCCAGACATGATACACTGTAGTAATACATGATATGGGTACCAAATTACAAAAAAAAGAACAAAAGAAGATCAGAAGCTTTACAAGCCTTAGCTTTGTCCCATGATCTTCTACTCCAGAACTACACATCAAGTACCTGCAGAAGGGTTCTTACCCTTATCAACAACTGCAAAAATATAATCTATTTGTGACCAAAAACATAACCCAAATAGGGTGTGAGACTAAATAACAGTAGTATACCACCCATGATCCATGCCATTCTATCAATAAATATATATTACAAGCAGTGTACAATAATGAAAATAGTAAGCTAGGAAGTACTCAAAAGTAAACATTCCTATAAGCACTCGTATTATTTTAAATTCGTTTCCTGTTCGTTAATTAATTCAATCACATTGAATTATATAAGTCTAGATATTTGGACTAATAATGACAACACCCATGTAAAAGTAAGAGCTGAAGATACCGTAGAAGGCTATCTAAACAAGTGAGTGAAGACCGAACACAAGCTTGTGTTTTGTCTTCGCAGACGAATCATAATTCATTCTATATAAATATTCTATTTATAATTTTAATCTATCTTTGAAATTAATAAATTTTAATTCAAGTATTACTCATTGTGTAAAACCACCTCCATCCTATATCTCATCCATACGATCCTCTCAGGAAACTAGTCTCACTGTAGGTGTGGTGCGAGTATATTTCATCTTGGCTGTCATTGAATCCTATAAATAACTCCCAAGTATCTACCAAGACATATATAAAATTCTAATAGAACTCATTCATGACATCCCTCATTCCATGACTCTATTGTTATTTAAACATAGTCTCTATAATCCCAACCACTACATTCATGGCTCGCTCAGGACTTTACATCCAAACCACCCATTTCATCCTTCCATGAAATCCCTCAATGGATCCATGGGTCAACTAAGGCATAAGGTATAATAGTCACATGAACCTTTCCATGGAATTATAATCAGAATCAACGGTTCTCCCATTACTACTTACCCTTTAATCACGTCAAGTTCAAATATCTATTTAATTTAGGCATTCAAAGGTCAAACCAAAGACATCCAATATGATCACAATCAAGGACCAACATCATAATGCTTGGCCTTCCAAAATACTGACATGGGAAGAACTCATAACAAGAAAAAATGTAACATAAAATATTACATGGATTTCACAACAATAAATCCTAAGGGATAAATTTATGTCACAAGCCTTTCAAGTAATATAAATAGTTACAAGGCTTAAATAATTATACACACATGGGAAAATTATATAACAGGCCTAACATGTGAATTACACTATCACAATGCTTAACTATCAAATATATCACATGGGAAGTTCATTCAATTAACAAATAACATTTTAAATAATCCATTAAGGAAATCAAAGGCATTCCCATAGAAATCCTAGGAGAAATGAAAAAACATTGGTCTTACAAGTGAAAATGCTCCCATGGGGTGGTTCGAAATCAAGGTAAACAGCCTAAAACATGCTTCATATCACATAATTAATTACCTAAAAAACATTAAGAAATAAATTGGTTAAAAATATCAATCAAATCGATACACTAAAATGGGCGTGCGACACTCCGACACATATATTCTACATGAAAATCACTGAAAGGCATGAGACCCCCTACCTTATAGTCGTATGGCTCTCCTTGTAACAGCCCGAGATTTTATGAAAAATATTCTTTTTAATTTTATTAATGTCATGTGTTGTACGCTACACCAAAACGAGCTTGCACAACACGCATCTTTGACTTGCCTTGCATTACACGCAATCGCAACCTTCCTCGATAGCGTGTGTAGTACGCAATACTGAGTTTCACAAAACAACGATATGCTATTAAAATATTATTAAAACTAGCCATTATGAATAGTAATAACCACTTTTTAAATTTTAGAAATTTTAGCTCTCAAAATGGAATTCATTTTTGGATTCGGAGTATCGAATTTATCCGAAGGTGAAATTTTTGTACTTTTCGGATAACTTTCATATTCTGATGAATAGTGAAAATTACTAAATTATAATTAAAAACAACTTTTTTAATCGAAATAATTAATAGTGATAAATTATTAATTTGAGTGGTTTTAAAGTATATTTAGAATATATTTTTACAATTTAATACAATGTTGGTCATTGAATGTAATTTCACATTTAAACCAGACATAATCAAGTGTCAATCTTTTGATAGATATTGTTTCTTAAAAACATGCTTTTTGTTTTAACAGCGGGATTTAATTATAAAATTAATTAATGCAACTTCTATGTTATGAATTTGGTAAAATAGACTTCATTTTTGAATTCGGAATATGAAATATAGCTTAGGATAATATTTTGGCATTGTTCTGAAAAACATCAATTTTTGATGAATAGTGAAACTACTAAGTGGTAGTTAAAAAACTAATTTTTTTTCATAAATCTTAATTTTACCACTTCTGTGATTGTAATTTCAAAAATCCGAGAGACACGGTTGATTTCAATAAGTAAAATGTGGTTCAATGAGATGAAAATAATTTTTGGTGAATAATAACTTTTTACTTTTATTTACCACGGTTAAAAGTAAATAGGGTAATTAAGGGTAAAAATGATATTAATATTACCCTAACACATGTACTAATTCTATTGGACAAGTGTATCTCGACCAAAAACAACCTTAAGTGTAAAATATTATCATTTAGGCCCACTTGGATTAGATTAGGACATTTATTATTATTTTATTCAAAGAAGAGTTAAAAGAGTTAAAATCAAAGTATATTTACTAAAACATTTTTAATATAGGGTTTTACATAAGATAAATTCGATTGTAAATATTCATTGGAAAGCTAAAAAGATTTCCTACATGATGGTATTTTATTTGTAATTTTTAGACATCAAATAAGTTAATTTATTTATGACACAAAGATGATGGAGTAATTATCTTATTAATGAAATATTGACATAATTGATATTATAAATACCACAATAAATGTAATTTAAGACTTTTTAGGAATTACACTAATTTTCTAGGTTACTATAATATATTAGTGTTGATTTAATAAACTTGGTTCGACCATATAATTCTGTTATGACTTTCACAAAAATCATATATCAAATAGTGTCAAAATTGACAGAAAATGGTTTTTAAATAAAATATTATATTATTAATTGTTATTTTATTCCTAAAAATCTAAGGTTCGGCCAAATGACTTATATAAGGATATATATTAATAATAAACAATTTTGTGTTCTTTTGGCATGTTATAGTAAGTGTATTAACCATATTGTGAAAGAAAACAAAAAGACACGGTAAAAGTTAAATTATTTAACTTAGAGTTAAATCTAATTGATAAGGTTAAAATAATACCCTAAACTTGCCTAAATCATATTTGTTGATATGATTTAGACCCATCCCCACTTTAGCTTTGAAATAATACCCTTTGGAACCATTATAAACTGATTTTGACTTTAATATAAAATAATATTTTGAGATATTCCTAAGGTGCCCCTCTCCTCCCTTATAAAAGGACACCTCCTCCCTCTCTTCCTCACACAAATTTGCGCATTAAAGCTCGGCCAACCCCTGAAAAAATCCCTTATCCAATTCCCTAGAATAATCCTAGAGGTCCTGGTCTTCTTCAAAGTCCAATCTTAGTTCCCTAAGTGAGGATTCAAAGAGGCGTTTCAAAGAAGAGGTAATATCCATTACCGATCTTCTCAATTTTTTTCTTCTTCAACTTCTTCTTCTTTAGTTGTTTAATGATAAAGTAATAACATCAGTATTACTTAAATACTGATATGTTATTATAAATTTGAAACAACTCTAATTAACCTTCTATCCATCCTACGGAAAAAGGAAATCACCGCGCGTGCGTACGTACGGAATACCATCTCCACGCCGTGGTGTAATCTATTTTCCGCCACCACCTTAATTGGATGGGTATAATGGTTTAATGAGTAACTATATATGATTATTATAAAGTGATATTGATACTGAAATAGTATACATACACTTCAACACAATTCCACTACCATGGGAACGATATCATCGCTCGTGCGTACGTACGGACTACCGGCTCCACGACGCGATGAGATTCATTCTCAATGATTAACCATTCATGAATGATTATAAAGTTTATATAATAAGTAATAATTCAATATATGAACTAATAATGATACTGGAATAATTTATATTTATATGTATGTCATCTACTTAATTCCATTCAATTCAATAAGGAAACGAAAACAACGTTCATGCGTACGTACGGACTACCGTCTCCATGAACGGTGTATTTCATTCCATTTACTGATTTATTATATATGGGTATTATGAATATATATATATAAATCATGTTTTATATTCTTGAATTAAGTAATCATGATCTAAGTAATCATATGAATAATTACAAGTTAAAAACACGAACGACAAATGAGACGATTTTACCCAAAACACTAATTTAACATGAATTTACAAAAGAACGGGTAATATAAAGTCATAAGTGGACCATATATGATATAATAACAATGAATATGATTCTGTAATAATTCAATAACATTATTTAAATCATTATACAGGAGGTTCGGACACTTACAAAGCAATTCGGACCTACGGTAAGGGGAAATATCACAATCTCATTTTGTATCTGAGATTGTTTATTCGTAAGTATTTACTGGGGTGTATTTTATCATACACATCAATGTTTCATCAATATGTAATATTATTTCCATCCACCTACAATTGTTTAAATCCATTTTTACCCTTCGGTGAGTTTTTAGTAAAAGAAATGAAAGGAATATTTTGTCGTTTTTCGTACGAGGTACTTTTTGACTTTTCCGACAAAAGTGCGAAAAATGTTTTTTTAACTTATAAGGCATGAATGGATTTTTAAAACATTATTTCCAAGAAGCTTCCTTTACATGTTTTCAAGTTTATTTTTAATTAACTTATTTTATGTTAAAGTTGTATGACATGTTATGAAAGGAAAAATGTTTTTGAAAAAGAAAGGATATTTTCCTCAAGAATGGAGTTCAAGTGTTTTATAAAAATTATTTTCCATCTAAGATAATAAAGGGTTCTGTTTTTATCCCTATTATTACATTGATTTGATCATGTTGTGATGGAATTGTTTTTATGAATTCCTTTATCTTATATGAATTGATTTATGATGTCATGATGTTTAAGATTCCCATTTGTATTACATGGGTTATGCAATGATGTATGATTTATGATTTTGTGGCACACATAAGAATGGTATCATTATGAGATGGGTGGGACCTATATCTCCCTCCAATTCATTGGGCAAAGATTTTATATCTCATGAGATAGACATGGCTGGAATGGTAGGTTATACCGGTTCAGTGAAACAGGACTGAAACGAGGGTGACTCGATTCAGAAAGGGACTTTGTCCACTAAGATAGTCTTGACAATGAGTCATGACTAACAAGAAATGATTCTCTATGATTATGTGTGTATGCCACAAAGTTTCATGTTTTAAGTTATGCTTATTGGTATTTCATTTCACTACTATGATTTATCCCATGTTATGAAATTATGCTCTCTTTTGCAGGTTAAGATTTCCAAAAGTTATGTTCTTATGAATATGATGTGATTGATTTTCTTTTGTTTACCCTTACTGAGCATTTGAGCTCACCCTTTTATGTTTTCTTTTCCCCAGGATATAAAGAATGGTTTTAGGTAAAAAAGGGAAGATCTTTATGGGAGATATTGAGGATCTTTCACCACGATTAGAAGATTACGTTCCGAGTTTCCAAAGACACTAAACTATTACGGTCCTTGTGTGTGTGTTTTTGTTATGTACTATGTATTCCGCAAAAGTAATGTAATGTCCATGTACGATAAGCTTCGGGTCTCTACAGTTGGTATCAGAGGAAAGGTTTAGTCAACCTTTGGAAACCAGGATGCGAGAACTTTAGTGAGATCCCTAGAGATATTTCTAAGGTATGTCTAGGGATGTCCCTAAGGTTAAGTATACGTATAGGTTATAGTACTAGAATTACGCTAATGATCATAGAATTAAACCTAAGATGTTAGATATTGAAGGTACTCCCCCTTTATTATGTTGTTTTCCCTAGCATGATTTTTGCCTCTCACACTATTCTTTTTGGGTTTTAGACGATGGCTGGAACCCGAAGGAACCGTGTTGATCAATGCAATGGACAATGCAATGATTTCCCTCCTGAACAAACAAATGTTATGGGAGATGGAGTGAAAAATCTTATTTCTATACTTACACAAGCTATGAATCATTCTGGACTTCCAAATGAGCAGAGAAGGGAACAATATTCTATTGAGTCCTTCATGAGGCAACGTTCACCTTCTTTCAGTGGGTCTTCTGATCTACTTGTTGCTGAACAATGGATCAGTACCACTGAAAAGGTATTTTCAGTTCATCAATGTTCTGAGCATGATAAAGTCATCTTAGCAGTATATCGTTTGGAAGGTGAAGCTGATCAATGGTGGAATCTTATCAAGAATACGAGGCAAAGAGATGAAATTGAGTCCATGGAATGGGACGAGTTGAAGAACTTGTTTTTCAGTAAGTACTTCCCTCGTATTCTTCGAACAAAGATGGAAAAGGAGTTTCTTGAGCTGAAGCAGAAGGATGATGAATCTGTTGGTATATACGAAGCAAATTTTAGAAGACTTGCAAGGTATGCATCTGGCATTATCATCCAACCTGAAAGTAAAGTTGATCGATTTTTCAGTGGCTTAAAACCAAGTCTTCGAAGGGCATTAGCTATAAGAGACTTTAGTAGCTATGAAGAAATTGTGCGTTGTGCTATCAAGGTAGAAATGGAAGTTGGTGTTACATATCAATCTCATGGTTTTGACAAGAAAGGAAAGATGGAGTTCAAGGAGAAATCTCAGAATAATGGTGAAAAGAAGATGAATGTTTCCTTATGCACAATGTGTGTAAAGAAGCATGGTGGAGATTGTCTTAAAGGGACTAGAAAATGTTTTAAGTGTGGAGAAGAAGTTCATCGAGCAGCTGAGTGTCGAAGTAATGGAAAAAGGGTTTCTAATGATGTGAATAAAGCAAACACTGCAAAGAACGCACCACCAACACTTCAATGCTTCAAGTGCAAGGAAATGGGGCATTATGCTAATAAATTCCCTAATCCAAGGGTTAGTGATGATCGACATGGGCAACCGCTTAAGGAAAAGGACAAAGGGAAGTCACATGCGATCACTATTGGAAATGTTGAATATGACAATGATGTGGTGGAATGATTAAGTGTTTATGTAATGGGATTCCAAAATAATGTTGTATCATAAAGTATTGGAATATTTATGTATTGGTCTAATGTGGTATTCAAAGTGATTCAAATATTTTTGGAAATAATATGATATGCACATAATAAAGGGAAAACGAGAAAATGAAATGTTTAACAGTATTCATGAGATCATGATTGATATAAGGACTAAGTGATATCATTGTTTGAGTATATAGAATTTTGAGGATTTTTGTATGTGGAAAGTGTTAAATTTTAACTGCATTCATGTTTTCACTAAGGTTTTTAAGAGAATACATGATTAAGGACTTTGAATGTTTGGAATGTGACCAACAAAAAATATCTTATGATATATGGGGATCGACGATGGTGTTAAATCTCTGGTAATCGTTTTCACTATGTTGTGAGAGTGGATTGCAGTATTATGGATAAGCCTAAAGATTGGAATGGATTATGTTGGGCATAGGTTAGTATTGTTTAAGGATAGAAGTTTTCTCGATATTAATGATGGGATGTTATAGTAATGTATTTTTAGAAAAAGTTCAACCTTTAGGACGGGCGACAGCCCATCGCTTCGGACAAGGCTGTGGGAATCGAACCCACAACCGAAGTGCGACTGGCCTTTATCGCCTACCACTGGCCTACAGGAAGTCCTTGTTTAGTAGAAACTAGTTTTATTATATTAAGCAGTATGATATATAAAGTTTAAGTCCATTTTAGGAACCATATATGATTAATCTCACTATAGACCGACTTATGTATATAAATTTTGCTAACCTTTTGAGACAGATGGAATGATCCGTCATTCTATCACATGATCTGCTAACACTTCACGAATAACAAATTCAACTTCATTTATTTAAGAGATGAAGTGGAAATTGTTAAAGGCACAAACAACAGTGAGGTTGTACCAACATAAAGTAAGTATTTATTCTAATTCAAATTCTTTATCTTTAGGGAAACGATCTTGAAAAGCAAAAATGTTGTCCTAGTGATCATATATCTGATGAATCAGATGGTACCTTAGATCGTCACAAATTTATGGCTTTGTGATTACTGGCTTTTCCATATCCATGTTCTCTACCACTCTCCATCAGAACATGATGGTTAGATTTCTCTTCCATATCCATATTTTCACCTATGTGGAAACCCAGTGATTAGTTTATTTGGGTAACCTTTAAGTTTCATACTTTTGTTTTTAAAGATTGGTTTTGATATTCCTTTTTATGATGTGGGTTTCTATTAAATAAACTTTCGAATAGTAAACCATTTATAACCCCGACGAATTTCGAGGGCGAAATTCATTTTATGGGGGGTAGAATGTAATAGCCCGAGATTTTATGAAAAATATTCTTTTTAATTTTATTAATGTCTTGTGTTGTACGCTACAAAAAAAGGATCTTGCACAACACGTATCTTTGACTTGCCTTGCATTACATGCAATCGCAACCTTCCTCGATAGCGTGTGTAGTACGCAATACTGAGTTTCACGAAACAACGATATGATATTAAAATATTATTAAAACTAGCCGTTATGAATAGTAATAACCACTTTTTAAATTTTAGAAATTTTAGCTCTCAAAATGGAATTCATTTTTGGATTCGGAGTATCGAATTTAGCCTAAGGTAAAATTTTGGTACTTTTCGGATAACTTTCATATTCTGATGAATAGTGAAAATTCCTAAATTATAATTAAAAACAATTTTTTTAATCGAAATAATTAATAGTGATAAATTATTAATTTGAGTGGTTTTAAATTATATTTAGAATATATTTTTACAATTTAATACAATGTTGGTCATTGAATGTAATTTCACATTTAAACCGGACATAATCAAGTGTCAATCTTTTGATAGATATTGTTTCTTAAAAACACGCTTTTTGTTTTAACAGTTGGATTTAATTATGAAATTAATTAGTGCAACTTCTATGTTATGAATTTGGTAAAATAGACTTCATTTTTGAATTCGGAATATGAAATATAGCTTAGGATGAAATTTTGGCATTGTTCTGAAAAACATCAATTTTTGATGAATAGTGAAACTACTAAGTGGTAGTTAAAAAACTAATTTTTTTCATAAATCTTAATTTTACCGCTTCTGTGATTGGAATTTCAAAAATCCAAGAGACACGGTTGATGTCAGTAAGTAAAACGTGGTTCAATGAGATGAAAATAATTTTTGGTGAATAGTAACTTTTTACTTTTATTTACCACGGTTAAAAGTAAATAGGGTAATTAAGGGTAAAAATGATATTAATATTACCCTAACACATGTCCTAATTCTATTGGACAAGTGTATCTCGACCAAAAATAACCTTAAGGGTAAAATATTATCATTTAGGCCCACTTGGATTAGATTAGGACATTTATTATTATTTAATTCAAAGAAGAGTTAAAAGAGTTAAAATCAAAGTATATTTACTAAAACATTTTTAATATAGGGTTGTACATAAGATAAATTCGATTGTAAATATTAATTAGAAAGCTAAAAAGAGTTCATACATGATGGTATTTTATTTGTAATTTTTAGACATCAAATAAGTTAATTTATTTATGACACAAAGATGATGCAGTAATTATCTTATTAATGAAATATTGACATAATTGATATTATAAATACCAAAATAAATGTAATTTAAGACTTTTTATGAATTCCACTAATTTTATAGGTTACTATGATATATTAGTGTTGATTTAATAAACTTGGTTCGAACATATAATTCTGTTATGACTTTCACAAAAATCATATATCAAATAGTGTCAAAATTGACACAAAATAGTTTTTAAATAAAATAAAATATTATTAATTGTTATTTTATTCCTAAAAATCTAAGGTTCGGCCAAATGACTTAGATAAGGATATATATTAATAATAAACATTTTGGGGTTCGTTTGTCATGTTATAGTAAGTGTATTAACCATATAGTGAAAGAAAACAAAAAGACACGGTAAAAGTTAAATAATTTAACATAGAGTTAAATCTAATTGATAAGGTTAAAATAATACCCTAAAATTTTCTAATTCCTATTGGATGATAGGATTTCGACCCATCCCCACTTTATATTTGAAATAAGACCCTTTGGAACCATTATAAACCGATTTTTACTTTAATATAAAATAATATTTTGAGATATTCCTAAGGTTCCCCTCTCCTCCCTTATAAAAGGACACCTCCTCCCTCTCCTCCTCACACCAATTTGAGCATTCATGCTCGGCCAACCCCTGAAAAAAATCCCTTCTCCACTTCCCTAAAATAATCCTAGAGGTCCTGGTCTTCTTCAATGACCAATCTTAGTTCCCTAAGTGGAGGATTCCAAGAGGTGTTTCAAAGAAGAGGTAATATCCATTACCGATCTTTTCAATTTTTTTCTTCTTCAACTTCTTCTTCTTTAGTTGTTTCATGATAAAGTAATAACATCAGTATTACTTACATACTGATATGTTATTATAAATATGAAACAACTCTAATTAACCTTCTATCCATCCTATGGAAAAAGGAAATCACCGCGCGTGCATACGTACGGAATACCGTCTCCACGCCGTGGTGTAATCTATTTTCCGCCACCACCTTAATTGGATGGGTATAAAGGTTTAATGAGTAACTATATATGATTATTATAAAGTGATATTGATACTGAAATAGTATACATACACTTCAACACAATTCCACGACAATGGGAACGATATCATCGCTCGTGCGTACGTACGGACTACCGTCTCCATGACGCGATGAGATTCATTCTCAATGATTAACAATTCATGAATGATTATAAAGTATATATAATAAGTAATAATGAAATATATGACCTAATAATGATAATGGAATTATTTATATTTATATGAATGTCATCTACTTAATTCCATTCAATTCAATAAGGAAATGAAAACAGCGTTCATGCGTACGTACGGACTACCGTCTCCATGAACGGTGTATTTCTTTCCATTTACTGATTTATTATATATGTGTATTATGAATATATATATATAAATCATGTTTTATATTCTGGAATTAAGTAATCATGATCTAAGTAATCATATGAATAATTACAAGTTAAAAACATGAACGACAAATGAGACGATTTTACCCAAAACGCTACTTTAACATGAATTTTCAAAAGAACGGGTAATATAAAGTCATAAGTGGACCATATATGATATAATAACAATGAATATGATTCTGTAATAAGTCAATAACATTATTTAAATCATTATACAGGAGGTTAGGACACTTACAAAGCAAGTCGGACCTAAGGTAAGGGGAAATATCACAATCTCATTTTTTATCCGAGATTGTTTATTCGTAAGTATTTACTGGGGTGTATTTTATCATCCAAATCCTTGTTTCATCAATATGTAATATTATTTCCATCCACCTACAATTGTTTAAATCCATTTTTACCCTTCAGTGAGTTTTTAGTAAAAGAAATGAATGAAATCTTTTGTCGTTTTTCGTACGAGGTACTTTTTGACTTTTCCGACAAAAGTGCGAAAAATGTTTTTTTTAACTTATACGGCATGAATTGATTTTTAAAACATTATTTCCAAGAAACTTACTTTACATGTTTTCAAGTTTATTTTTAATCAACTTCTTTTATTTTAATGTTTTATGACATGTTATGAAAGGAAAAATGTTTTTGAAAAAGAAAGGATATTTTCCTCAAGAATGGAGTTCAAGTGTTTTATAAAAATTATTTTCCATCTAAGATAATAAAGGGTTCTGTTTTTATCCCTATTATTACATTTATTTGATCATGTTGTGATGGAATTATTTTTATGAATTCCTTTATCTTATATGAATTGATTTATGATGTCATTATGTTTAAGATTCCCATTTGTATTACATGGGTTATGCAATGATGTATGATTTATGATTTTGTGGAACACATAAGAATGGTATCATTATGAGATGGGTGGGACCTATATCTCCCTCCAATGCATTGGGTAAAGATTTTATATCTCATGAGATAGACATGGCTGGAATGGTAGGTTATACCGGTTCAGTGAAACAGGACTGAAACAAGGGTGACTCGATTCAGAAAGGGACTTTGTCCACTAAGATAGTCTTGGCAATGAGTCATGACTAACAAGAAATGATTCTCTATGATTATGTGTGTATGCCACAAAGTTTCATGTTTCAAGTTATGCTTATTGGGATTTCATTTCACTACTATGATTTATCCAATGTTATGAAATTATGCTCTCTTTTGCAGGTTAAGATTTCCAAAAGTTATGTTCTTATGAATATGATGTGATTGATTTTTTTTGTTTACCCTTACTGAGCATTTGAGCTCACCCTTTTATGTTTTCTTTTCCCCAGGATATAAAGAATGGTTTTAGGTAAAAAAAAAAGGGAAGATGTTTATGGGAGATATTGAGGATCTTTCATCACGATTAGAAGATTACGTTCCGAGTTTCCAAATACACTAAACTATTACGGTCCTTGTGTGTGTGTTTTTGTTATGTACTAAGTATTCCGCAAAAGTAATGTAATGTCCATGTACGATAAGCTTCGGGTCTCTACACTCCTCGTCTAGTGCCAACTTTTAAATCAAACTATAATGGAGTATTTATACAAAAATAAGACAAATCAAACATATTTTAAAACTTATTTGAGAGAAGAAATCATTAATAATGGATCAGGTGGAAGCGAGAGCTTATCGATTGGGATCAAACACATCTGACAGAGATCAAATCAGAGTTTAGATGATGTTTCGGGAGCCAAAACGATCTTCGATGCTGCTGTTTGAGAGAACCCGATGATCCCACTCACAGGAAATGAAGAAACAAGGCTAATACCCATTTAAAAAAAATTACACGCTATGTATTTGAAAATACATGTCGTGTATATGCCAAAATTTCCCCCTTAAGCCGACTTCCACCTCCACATCATAAATGAGTCCTGCCGACCTGATGATATCAATACACAGTGTGTACATGAAATTAAATGGCATGTAACTCCTAGTCATGTCATTAAACAAGACATTACCCTATAATCGACCCATTTCACCCATCCTTTCATAAGTACAAACCAAAATGAAATGATCAGTACATCTATGGATGAACTGGGTTCTTACATGTTGCTAAACATGAATCTTCCGATTTAGATTTCAAGTTTAGATCCAATAATTATCCTTTATAGGATTCGCAACATCATAACCTTTGGTAGAATTGTAATAAAATCAACCCTAGAAAAAAGAAGGTTATATTTTGCCTTATGATTTTTTGAAATACAAATGTCACAACATCATAAATAAGTATCATGTACAATAAGTGGTTCTATAAAGGGAAGAGGCTACACTAGAGCCCCATAGTGGAGATTTCCATCTTCAATGATTCAAATATATTGAAAGTGGTTTTCAAAAAAAATTAACATAGGTAGGATTATAAATAAATTAATCATAATGTTTTTTTTTTCATTTTATAAAGCCTTTCATTATTGCTTTGGTAAGTGGTTCTTCAAAGGAAAATAACTACACTATAATCCCCTGAAAGAGGTTTTTAATTCTAATGTTGTAAATATACTACAAGGGATTTTCACTATTATTAACTATGGTAAGATTATAAATAAATAAACTATAATAAAAAATGTTGTATTTTCCAGTGGTAATTTTTGATATACCAATGTTACAACATCATAGATAAGTTATATGGACCCTAATTATTCCTACATGACTATTTCATCAATTTAAAGATAAAAAACATAATAGAATTACAAAAAAAAAGGAAAAAAGGATCATTGTAATTGGAATATTAGGCTCATAAAAAACTTGTATGTAATAAAGCATACAATTTTATTCAAACTCTTTTTATTTATCCTTTTAAAATATCACTTTATCCTTAGTACATATAATCACCTAAGGATATATGTCTTAGAAAAGGTGAGATAAAAGCCCATTAAGAGGATGAATAAATGATATAAATGAACATGAAATGGGTAAGAATAAAAAAACATCATTTCATAAGTATAGTATTATCATCAGGATCATTAGGGGAGTTATTAGATAAGGGAATGGAATGTGGTAATGCATAAAAAATGAAACATCATGTCTTAGTGGTCAAATACCACACATAGTTGTGAACAAAGACAACTTAATGTTCACACATATTATATGTGAATAATCATAACATAATCATTGTGAAAAAATATATCACCATGTTCAGTCACAATACACATCATATCATGGATACCTAACATTACCCAATACATTTGAGGGATATATAATTCTGGGCCCATCTGTCACATCAACACATTTACATAATCATGCATCCCACATAGAATGTATATCAATCAAAGTCATGAGGTAACCCATGAAACAGAATATGTTTAATAAGGATTTTATAAATGAAGAATAAATTTGGGATTCCCAAATGAAAATGAAAAAAGCATATATAATAAAATATTTATCATTGTTGAGCGAAGAAGAAACAACTCAAGAGGAGTCAGAATTAATTTTGGATAGAAGAGATCTTTTTGGAAAATATTTTTATTTGTCATAAAATCAGATTAGAAACATGTATATCCTTGAAAAAAGGGAAGAACATTGAAATTATACATACATAAAATTAATAGAATATATAAAAATAATTTTTGTAAGAAAGAGGAATATCCTAAAGAAAGGGAATTGGGCTTGATAATCCCCTGATCATATGTTCGAATGTGTTCTACACTTGCACTTAATAACCTATATAATGAAATTAGTGTCCTTGATTAAGGAATGAAGAAATTATTCTACATGTTTTTTATTTATTATAATTTTACTATGTTCAATTATGGATATGTTGATGAGATTTAGAGTTTAGACATATTGTTGCAAGAAAATTTCTTTTCAGGGTTTCATGGTTGGTTTACTTGTATAAAATTGTGGACGTCATTATCAAATGGTAATAATTCTCTAAAAGTAAAATTAAATGATATTAATTCAATTAAAAAATCTTAATAGGTCTAATATATCAATTTTATTTATAGTATGAGGATGACTCATCTGATAATAGAATAATGATAAATGTTTAGTTTATTTTGGCGGGTTTTTCGAACATTATGAAATAGTTTATTATTTAATATTATGTCTAAAAATTGCTTCTAGAACATTAAAAAAGCTATATTATACATATTAAAATATTATTAAAATAAAATAAAGGTTTAATGTCTATTATTGATGTTGAAAATGGAAATCAAAAACTCATAGTCCATGAAGATGGTGAATCGACACATCACGAATGATTTTTTCATTTTAAGAATAAAAGGAGAGGAGAAGATATTTGATAATGAATATTCCATCAAAAAAACCAAATTCATTATATATAAGTTAATTGAGTTATCATGCCTCTTTTGATAGGGTAGGTAAGGAGAGGATATGAAATTAAAAAAAATTAAAATATAGGGATTGTGTATTTTACCTATTGATTCTTGTCCCCTTGATAACCTCCTTAAGGAACTTGGGTTTGGTCTTATGTTGAGACCAAAATATATTGGACATGGGAAAGAGGCTTAGGATGAGAATTGGGTAAAATTTTGACAAGATGCATGGATTGGAAGGTTGGAGGAGAAGAGGTGGTATTTATAAGGGAGTAAAGGGGTGTTTTTGACTATATTATTCATTTGTTTATTATTTTGGGTTAAGAATATAAATAGTGTTGATTTCATGAATTCATGAAGGATTTATATTTGTTTTATTAATTTTATATTCCACTTTTACAGGTTTAGGGGTAGACATTGCATTATTTGTAGACCCAATGGTACTAAGCCTTAATACATTTCCATTTTAGGCCCAGGGACCAAATTCCCAACCATAATCCACACCCTATTTGATACAAACAATTTTTGAACCAAAAAAACAAACCTATAATGTTTCTCAAGTAGCAATCCCAATGTATGGGTGCATGGGATTGGTACTGATGGAAAGGCCATACCATCTCAAAAATCAAAATATGAGAGAATTATTGGGGATTTTTACTTGATCTGACCTCATCTGGGACTACACCCAGGATACGATCCAATTTTTTTTTTCTGAAGACAATTTTATGTGATCTCATTTCACCTCCGTGAAGTCCATATCCATTTCTCGCTGAAGCAACCATGCCAAATCCTCTTCATCGTGTAGTTTCTTGACCAGACCATTGTCCTCCCCAATGATGCCCACTGTATAACAACCATTTTATTTTTATTACATTAATAAATGATTTAATCACTTAAAGTTACACTTAATAAAAATTGATAGATCAAGAAATATATTTTCTTTTGGAAGTAGTTACACTTTATTATAGATTTAATCATGAAAAACAACATCTTTATTGAAAAATCATTAACATGCTCGAGATTAATACTTCATGGGATATCTTATGAAAAATTCATAAGAAAGGGGTGAGCTAGAAAGCCTAATAAGGGAGTAAACACGGAATAACATGAAGATAGTAATAAATCTTAATAAATTCATATCAATGAGGAATAAAAGAACCTGAATCATAAAGCATGATATAGAATGATATTCATTACAAGGAAATGTGGCAATAACTTAAAACACTGCATCATAAGATAAGGATAAACTACCAAGACATAATAGTGAAAAAGTCCCATAAAGGAATTAGGTAAATTACTGTTCCAACATAATTCATAATGATAATAAAAATTACCCAATGTGTTGGAGTGAAATATAATTCTGGGCACACATGTCACTTTCATTTCATTCTCATGCTTAAGTGTGTCACATAGATCATAAAACATGGATTCATTTATCATCATAATTTATTTCAAGATTATGGGGTGTGGAATACATACATGTAAGTCCTAAATTAAAAGGTATATGTGCATATAAGAGAAAATCCTTGATAGGTAATGGTTATGGTATTGACTACACAATTATTTTGGAATGGAAATTCGCGGTGCAATTTTTGAAGCCAAACGATGTTATATGAAAATTCATAAAAAGGAATGAAGAGAAGCGAAAGGGGTATATCATAATATATATATGAAATTTAAAGTAATAGGTTTATATAAATACATGTTCCAAATTAATTAATTTGGAAATAGAAGGCATACCATAATAAAAAAACATGAAGATAGAGGAGGAATGTAATGACTCTTACGAATCTTTGTCATGGTAACAAGTGTACATGGGAGGGATTAATGAGAGAGAAATGGATCTCTCATTATTCAAACATAATAAGGGAAGCATGGGGGTGGTGAAAAAACATACCCCGTAATTTTTAATTTAACAAAAATGGTGTAACAATATAAAGAATCTTGGATAAAAATGATAAAAGAAGGTACCCTTACTTGAGTGTGTGACTTCAAAAGATTGAAGAGGGGATTCATGAAAGATTGTGGCGCCATAGGAGGATTATATAGATGTTATTACAGATTAGTGATGTGTTCCATGGATTTTGAGTGAAGAGAGTTGGAATGTTGGGTGGTTTTTTATAGGAAATGAGAGGGGAATTCTTTAATATTTAACAAACTTAGGTTTTGGAGTCTATATAATTAAATATTAAAAAAACAAAAATTCACATGGGTTTTCCTAAGGGTTTTTCCCAAGATTGATGGTTTTCATTATTTTATTAGGAAAATGGACGAATATATTAGAATTTTGTTATTTCATATGTGGAGGTGAGTCACATTATTAAGGAAATGGATTTAAAATCATAAATATATTATACATTTTGGTGGATTCTTAAGGGAATTATAAAATTAATAAAATTATCATAAAATCACATTATTTTAATGGAAAAAATATATTGGGCATATAATACCCATTATATTATTTATTACTTCATTTTTTCGATTTTATGATGTCATAAAACACACATTATATTTATATGGTATTTAATTTTTACCCGAAAATTCGTCTGTCTTAAAAAAATTTGGAAAAATCACAATTGGATGATTTCAACATTCTGAATCCAAAATTAATATTCATTTTATTTAAATAATAATCTAAATATGTGCATTTTCACTTTTAATAAATGATTTGACATTTATAGTAAAATGCTGGGTTTTTGATAATATCTATTTTTGAACCCTAATAAAAAGTACATTTCACATCATAGAAATTATAGAATCATTAATAGTACTTACTTAATAAAAATATTTTATTAAATAATATTTATTTCAAAAATTCATTATTTCATTAAAATAAACCCCTTAATTGAATTTGAATGTAACCTAAAAATACAATTTCTGTTTAATTGAATCAAAACCAAAAACATATAAAGAGAAAATTAAAATTAAAATATATAAATTATCATATAATATAAATATTTAAATTATAAATGCTATGATACATAATACTTTATTACACCGACATAATCCCAAAGAGTAAGGTATGTGACAGTGTTAATTTCATTGGGCCTTTCGACGAATATGGTTTGGACTGTGATCTTGATGACTGTGAACTTATCTCATAAATGATTTTTCTCATGCTTAAGTCTCTAGATATCATCATGGGATTTTCCAAGGAAAAATACTATAGAATCTATCTCTCTCAGAAGCACTGATAAATGGAATTCATAAGGAACGATTCTATTTATTGAGGCTATTGCTTATTTTGTGTAAGTCAATAAGATTTATTAAAGCCCTATATTTTTACTAACCATGTGATCAACTCTCAACGACTATATTAAAAATTGTAAACATTACTAATAGTCTTTTAAATCAATAAAATCATGTATGATCATGCGTTTTATATAAAATTTTACAAAATAAGACATTTAATTAAATGAAAACATAAATTTTATTTATACCAGTTAGGGTCATTACAATCTTCCACCCCTTAATATATTTCACCCTCAAAATTTTCATTTACCACATTACAAAAGATAAGGGTAACTCTATTTAATCACCTCATTCGATTCCCAAATTTCTTCCTCAAACATGGGGTTTCTCCATAATACATTGACAAGGTGCATTGTCTTGTTCCATTTAACTTTGTATCTAATATCTATGATATTCATCGACTTCTCCTCATTTGAGTGGTAATTATCCAATGGTACCACCTAAGGACTGAGTACATGTGATGGGTCGAGTCTGTGCTTTCTCAAGATGGATACATGGAATACATCATGTACTTGAGATATGTTATGTGGGAGTTCAATTTAGTAGGCTACTGCTCTGATGTGATCAAGGATCCTAAAGGGGACGATGTATCTTGGAAAAAGATTTCCCTTCATTCCAAATCTCATCAATTTATTCCTTGGAGATATGCTAAGGAAAATAATGTCTCCAAAATCAAACTCTATGTCTCATCGATGATTATAAACATCTATTTTATTTCTACTCTGAGTATCCTTGATGTGGTGCTGAATGGTGTTAACCTTCTCCACCATTTCCTCAACCGTTGTAGGAGCTAGATGTTTTTGTTCCCCAACTTCATCTCATCATGTAGGTTTTCTGTAACTAAACCAATAAAGGTCTTTATAGGGATACATTTGTATTCTTGAGTGGAAACTATTGTTTTAATAAAACTCAACTAGAGGAAGATGTAGATCCCATCGTCATTTGAAGTCTATCGAGCATGATCTCAACATGTTCCCAGGTTTTTGGATAGTCCTCTCAAATTGGACATCAGTTTCAGGGTGATAAGACAAGATGAAGTTGAAATAAGTATCTAGAGAATTATGGAGACTCTTCCAAATCAAAGAGGTGAATCTTGGAACTTGATCAGATACAATTGATAGTGTTTCACCATACAAGCTCACCACTTCTCTAATGTATATCCATTAAAGTTGATCCGTTGATAAATCCTATCGAATCATATTTAATTGTGATGTCTTTATAATACAATCCACCATAACCCAGATAGAATTATTTCATATAGATTTCATAGGAATCCCATTCAAAAATTCCATGGAGATGTTTTCTCATTTCCATGAGTATGTGTAATGGATGCATCATCCCCTTATATTTTTTCATTTCCACCTTCACTTGATGACATACAAGACATGATGATTTATATTCAGCAATATCCTTATTCATATTGTCCCACCAATTGTGTTATCAGAGATCTCGATACATCTCTGTGCTTCTAGGATGGATAGTGACGGTTGAGCTATGTGCGCCATCCAACATCACCTTCTTTAACATAGTATTTTATTCTACACATAGTCTTGACCAAAATATTACAACACCTTATTTATTAATAATGAACTCTTAGGATTTCCCTTTTCTAATAGTTTACACTTTCTTTTGAATTGCCATATCATCTCTTTGATCATCCTTTAACCTCTCCAGAAGAGATGGTTGATCAATCACTTGTAAAAGGATTGATGATGTTCCTTCCATTATGATTCCCATATATATCATCATCAAGTCTAATAATATTATATCCTAATCAATTATAATCAATAAAATAGTTTCTAGATCCTTTCTACATAGAGTGTCATCCAATTTATTCACTTTACCTGGATGGTAGAGAATTGAATTGTGGCTTTTTTGATCCATATATATTGTAAACTTCTACCCAAATAGGCAGTGTTTACAAATTTTTAAAGTGAAGATCACTATAGCCAACTCTAGATCATGTGTTGTATAGTTCTTCTCATAAACATTCAACTCCCTTGAAACATAGGCAATGAATTTTTCATTTTGCAACAATACACATCCCATTCCATTCTTCATAGAATAACTGAATACCATGAAAATATCTCCACTTGTAGGTAGTTTGAGAACATGTGCAATGATAAGCCTCTTTTTTATCTCCTTGAAGCTCTTTTCTCATTCATCATTACAACAAAACTAGACTCCCTTATGAGTTATCTTGGTTAGAGGGTTTAACAATCACAAGAAATTTCTCACAAATCGACAATAATACCCATATAATCCATGTAAACTATGGATATGTATAAAAAATATTATCCTCAACCATCCTTTAATTGCCTCAGTCTTTAAAGGGTACAATGATATCCAATTGCTTGTGATGATATACCCTAATAAAGAGACTTCCTTCAACCAAAACTCAAATTTGTTGTACTTATCATAAAGATTATCATTTACCAAAGTCTATATCACAGTACTTAAATTATCCTCAGGATCCTTCTTACCTTTGGAGTATATTATAATATCATCAATAAATACTACCAATATATTTTCGAGGTAATCCTTAAAGACAGTATTCATTATGTCCATGAATATTTCTATTGTATTAGTGAGCCTGAATGGAATTACAAAAAATTCATAGTGCCCGTACCTTGTAAAAAAGTAAATCATGGGTATATCCTCCTTATTCACCCAAACATGGTAATAACCCAACTGAAGATCCACCTTGGAAAAGTATTGTTCTCCACATATCTGATTGAAAAATTCATCAATCCATTGTAGAGGGTACATTTTTTATTATGATCATGTTGAGTTCTTGATAATCAATGCAAAGGCATATTAACCCATCTTTTTTCTTAATGAAGAGGACTGGTGCACCCCTAGGTGAAGCACATGGGTGTATGAAACCATTATCTAGATTATAATGTAGTTATTTCTTTAGTTCCTCAAGTTCAACCATTACAATTCTATATGGATTCTTGGATAATGGTAATGGACCATGCCTGAGATTAATTGATAATTCGACCATTCATCTAGGAGGAAGATCGAAAAGTTCCTTAGGAAACACATCAGAATATTCCCTAACAATGGGAATGTCTTCAAGGACGATTATTTACTTATAATCAATCATTTGAGCTAGATACTAATTCTCATAGGGAAATAATATCCATGCATGAGATGATGGTTCTATAAAAGATTCATACATTTCCTTGCATTTGTACAGAATTAGTGGATGATTCACAATACAGAGATTGATTTCATTCTTGTGGAAATTTATGTTGAATATATATAGGGAATCCTAATTCATGCCTAGGATTTCACCAAATTTCACCAAAGGGAGTATGACATGGTTCACATGAAATTTCAGCCCATAATTTTTTCACAAGGGGGAGTTATATACATGGGATGAAATAATTTCTCCATTTTCCATTTTAACTGATAACTCCACTTACATGCATTCTTATGGTGACTAAATAATTATATTAAACATTGGTGATATAAAGGAATGATTATAACTATAATAAAAAAGTATGTTTTCAATTCCTGAATGAATAACTAACAGACCTATCACCACTAAGTTGTTAGGATTAACATTAATAGTTGTGATGGGGAAAGCTCTCCCTTATTTCCATGGAGCTTATTGGTTGACTTTGAGAACTATTTACATAGTGAATTGGTTTGAGATATTCCCTAGTTCCTTGTAGTTATAGAAGAAAAACAATGCATTGAGGTTTTATTGTAGGATTTTTTCCTCCATTACAGTAGCTGGTTTTTATTGCCGACAGTCACTATCTAGGTTACCATTCTTCCTTCACCTAAATCATTTCATTTTCTTCTTCAAGCAGTTTATAGGGTGCTTCATTTCACACCATTGGCAAGTGGGATGTTGAAATTTTAGGGCCCTATTAGATCCCCTATCAGACCACCAAAATTGGACTCCAAATTACACTTCTTATATCCGTGATACCATTGTGATTTTCTGATATATATTTCATCATTGAGGACACATCAGAAAATTTCCTCATAGCTATCAAAGTCATGGACCATTAGGGATTTCTGTTGGCAAGGTTTTATGCAACCAAATAAGTGGTCAACCTAACATTCCGAGGTATTGAAAAATCCAAAGGCATATCATGCAATACTTGTGATGTTTTCCTCATACACTCTAATATATTCATTGTATTTTTTCTTCAGGGAAAGGAAATACCATTCAATCTTATGTTAGAGGGTGTGAGGAAAATATTTATCAATTTTTTTTCTGTAAATCGTTTCATCCCATCACCTCGATCTCTTGATCATGCCTCATATTTTTGACCAATATGCACCTGTAATGGCCCAGACCTCTCCAATATATTACTTTGTAAAAATTAGGGTTAGGAAGAGGTTGAGTGAGTATCGTGGGAGAAGGATTTAGTTGATGGGAGAGAGGGAGTAATTATAAGATAATAATGGGAATGAATGATAATAATAATTATTAATGGGAATAATGGTGACCCATTGATGAAATTGAATGAGGATTTATTACTATTATATTAAATAATAATGCTAATGGTGGCATTTAGTGTGTGATTAATTAAATGGAATTTTTTTAATTTAATATGAGAATGAGCATGGTAAACTAATTTAATTGGATTAAATTAGAATATTAATGTGGGGTGTTATTATTATTAATTTTATTAATAATAACAATGAAATAATAAAGAAAAGGGTAGGTGCCACTTTTACTGGGGCGTGATAAAATTGGGCAAGAAAAAAAAAGAATTAGATTGTATAGAGAAAGAATTTGAAAGGGTAAAAATAAAAAAGATTGAAAAAAATAATAAAATCAAAGACGAGATGGGGCGTGTTGGGCATGGAATAAGGTCATGGGGAGGAACCACTTTTATTGGAGCGTGAGGAAATCATGGAAGAATAAATGAGATTGGAGAGAGGGATGAATTATAAGAAAATAGTGAGAATAAAATTAAATGAGAAATAACTGATAAATGGGGGATATGGTGATGAATTCCAACATGAAAGGGAGTCCAAACAGTGATTGATTTTGGGGTTAGAAAAATAAATAAATAAGTAATTAATAATAATAATAAAATATTGTTATACTAATTTTGATGATAAAACAATATTTTTACTATAACTCCTTCATGCGACATTTTTTTTACAAACCGTCAGTGGCAGTGCTACCCCGACTTCGAGTCGAAAATTATGATTCCAATATTGGATGTCTTTTTTTGGTTTTCGGATCAGGTACCTGAAACACTCGTGAATTAATAGATTTAATATTATTATTAAATCTTGGACCCGCCATAACTCCCGTTTGCGACGCCCGATTGACTTCTCATCAGTGTTGATGTGATCCTGTCATTAATATGATCGATTCCAGTCTAATGTTTGATATTAAATTATGGTTCGTGGATCATGTCCATGAAACACCCAATAATAATATTATTATTATTATTACGGGATCTTGTATCCAACATATCGCCCTCATACGGTGTTGGAATGGCGAACCGTCTGTGACGTTGCAACCCTAAAATTAAGATGGATGATTCAAAGACCATAAATCCTATATTAACTATTCCTATGGCTCGGGGTGTTTTTACTTGGTCAAGCTACGTGGGTTAATGTGATCTGCTTTTAATGGAGAATTAAATGTATCTTAAACCGTCGGCCCATTAAGTCTTCAAAAGGGACATGATATCATTTTACCTTGTTCTTCCTCTTTGTTCTCGACTATGAGACGCTAGAACCTTTCAATCCTTCCCTTAGGAGTTGCACAATCAAACTTTACTCCTCAAATCGATTCCACTCTATTTTGATACAACCAAGGTATATCGATCAATCTTTGATATAAGGTATGTTTTATAGTCATACCTTAGGGATCATATCCTCCTGTTTCTCCTTTAAATGTTATAGATTGAAATATCCATGCTTCTAATGGGCTTTTTCTTGGGTTTTGGTTGGTACTGTCGTACCGTGGCATCCTCGGGTGGATGCAGTTGTCGCGAGAGGAGGATCGTGACCCGTTGTGTGGATAAAAAACGTGAGGAACTATTTGAGGTAGGGGAATTTTTGCTTCTCTTTCTTTTACATGCAACTATACTGTTAGCATGTTTAATCCCATTGGATGACAATGGAATTGACATAATAAATATTTTAACTGGATAAATAAATTGATATCAATCGTATATTATTGCCTTTTATTTTTCAAGATAGTGTGATATCTATGCTTGCTTTTCTTAGATATTTGTTCTTGATGGAAATCGGTAAAGAATGTAAACCGGGATTAATTGATAATTTTTGGAAAAAGATAAAGAGGCAAGTAAACGAATCTGGTTCTAGTTGTAATTTTATGTTAATCAAATTGCCACAGTAAGCATGTTTAATTATTTTTCATATATTACTGATTAGGTTTCCCAAATTTGGAACCAGCAAATAATAAATTAGTTAAACCAAGATGGATTATAGAACAGGTGGCTATTAAAATATAATTTCTTGTAGGGTTCTGAGTTACCATCTTGTTTGTTTAAGGGATAAGAGCCCAATTGTGAAGAATTTTGTTTTACTATTGCTTTTGATTTAATGTGTGCCTGGATGGTTGTGGTAATATGTGGAGGCATAAAGGCCCTTTTGGTTGTGGCAGCAGATGACAGATAGAGTGGCGAGATGCATCGATTTATGTATTTGGGTGTCAGGGAGGACACCAGGGATGATGGAATGGAGTGAATGTGATTGTTGGATGATTGGTAATTTTGATTGGTTGTTTATCTACTTTACATTTACCCACTCCTCAAGGAAATTGGTCTTACTTACCCTTCTTCCGAAAGAGGAGAAGACACGCAGGTTATGCCAAGTGATTTCCGTGTTTAGCTTCTCAAGGAAGGATGGGTATATGATCTTGCTATAAGTGGAAAAGACTCGACAGGTAGTACATCTACTCACCGTGTGGATCCCCCTTGGGTTTAGTAGCATATAATGTTTTTCTAGAATGCATGGGAATGTGGGAAGGTATTTTATATAATGAATAATTGAATAAATGGTGTTAACCCATGGGGATGGAGATGTTGTAACATAATGATGAGGTTTTAATATTGAAGGAACAATTGACTTTGGGTGTAATGCTAATGAAATTTAATGTGGAATTTTTCATGGTTAATTAATGTTTAACGAATTAATTAACGTAAAGTGGAATTGAAAAAAGGGAATGTATTAATATAATAAAGCTCTTTAAATGGTTGTATGCTTATAGGATACCTAGTCTCATAAGTAACAACCTGGAGTTTGAGAGACGTTTTCTGCAGTTGGGTCTAAGACTAGGTTATGACCATACCATGGTTGTGAGTTATAGTATATTCTGTATTTTTGTGTGTGTTTATTTATGCTACTCCACCCTGTTAGTAAGGGCATCTAACACCCCATGGATTCTAAGCCCTGGGGGGGGGGGGGTGTGTTTTCCCCAACATTCCGGTGGGAGGATGGATGGATGACTACCCCCTTTGGCCCCTCTCTCTTCTCTTGGTAGTTACTGGTGATGGCAGACACATTGGTTAGTTTAACACATATATGTGTGTAGAGGGCTGTAATGGATTCCAGTGATTCCCACACATATATTCTAGATATAGTTTTCTATGGACTACTATAGTTGTAACGTGTATAGGCTGTGATGGTTTGATGATCCTTACTCTATGTATGGGATGTAAGGGCTTGAGGTATAATACCCGACGTATGATACACGTTATGTGAGCTGTGGTGGCTCTCAAAAAATACTTGGTTACTATGGTGTGTGGATGTGGTGGTTTTGTTGCATGGGGTGCATATTGTGGTGCTTCACCCAGGTGTCTGCGGACAAGCCTTTTTAGAGAGAGATGCTCAGGATGTGCGATGTTGGGGAAAAGCAGTAAACCAGTGGGGAAGTAGTAGCAGGGTACCCTTAATATTATTTATCATATGCTATATTCTTGTATGCGTTCCGTGGTGAGAGTTTCCATGGTGAGGACGGGAACTTAGTATACCTGTTTAGGTGATGAGTTAGTTTCAATTTTTGTTCACTCTGCTTGAGCAGGCTTTCTTTACTTTTTCATGAGAGGCCTCGGGGAGGATCCTACTGTGTATACTGTTATACTCACCCTATGTATATATAAACTATTTTCCATGTCACTTGGATAATGTTGAAGATCAAGCTGGATTCTACTAGATTTGGGTAGCAGGAGCTATTTGGGCTTGTGGTTGTTGGTGTTTTTACTTTCTTTTGGGTACTTGCAGTTTTCCCCTTTCAGTTTTAGTACTTTTTCATGGAATTTCATATGTGTACTTGGGTTTTTGATTGTATTGTAGTCAGAGTTAGATTTGATCGGTGTCTATATTATCTCTCTCTTCTGCATGTGTTCTTTTAGAGGGTAATGCCTCCCATTTTGTTTGTTACTGTACCCCCGGTGCAAGTCACCAGCCTGGGGCCTAATGCAGGTGGGACTCGGGGGTCATTATCTCCCTTCTCGCATTTCTGGCCTAGGAGGGGTACACCTTGTGGGGAGGGGGCCGTGACAGTGTGGTATCAGAGTTTTGGTTGTGGGATAGAATAGAGTTTGGAGTTAGGAACAAGTGAGGTTGCATGGGTTGGTAGGGAAACAGTGTCATTCATGTTTAGCAGGTGAGGTAAACACTGGAGACCAGCTAAGACATAGGCGTTTAGGGACCCTTATGATCTGATGTATGGATATTTAAGTTTACAATGGCTACTAAACATGGTTATACTAGTTGCAGGTTAGATACCTAGGAAAGGCTCATGCATCATTATTCTTTGTGCCTGTGTTTGAATGGGTAGACCTTGGGACATGTTAACCTAAAACTAATAAAGGAAAAAATTAATTAATTAATGTTGAGTCTTCTATATTCCAGTTTTAGAGTCGAGTTTATTTCTTCGAATGCAAAGGCGTCCAGTCGCCAGGCACTTCTTACCCTTTGATAGGGGAGCTCCTGTGTTCGAGAGTTTGGAATCCATTTCAGGAACCTTTTACGATATTCTTCAAACCTACTGCAAGATCTGGAGGCCAGGGAATGGAATTTTGAGGAAGCTTTGTGTCCAGAGATCTAGTGCCAGGTCACCCCATTTATGCTGAAAACATATCTTGAGGTACTGGAAAGAGCATAGGTTTTTGAGAGGGCTTTGGTCCCGACCGGATCATTAAGAGGGGAATTAGCATGATTACTCACAAAGAAGACATGTGGTCTGGGGTTCCCAGTTTTCAGGGAAGAAGAGTTTCAGTTCAGCCGGGGGTAGCTCCCAACCCATCACATCTTGTTTATCCAGAGGCAACAACTCTCAGAATTATGCCAAGGGATCAGGCACTTGTTTTTCTTGTGGCGGTCATGGTCATCAGCAATGGGAGTTCCCAACCATTCAAAGCGGTAATCGTGCACCAGGTGCGACGCTCCAGGTTCCTCCGTTGAGGCAGTTCTAGATGAGGCAGTAGTAGCTGATTGTAGTAGTTGTATATTAGCAGAGGGTAGATGGGGTAGGCAGATGATAACCCCATGATGCTCCTCGTACTCAGAGAGTAGTGCGAGGCCATGGTGGTGGTCGTCATCAGGGTCAGAGAGGCTGTTGAGGAGGTCGTGGTTAGCTTCATGCTCTAGCGTTGCCAACTCCAGGTGATCCAGAAGTCATTCAAGGTACCCTTTTCTTGTTTTCTACCTTCGTGTATGCCTTGTTTGATTCAGTATCCACACACTCCTTCATATCACCTATGCTTGTCCATGCTTTGGGACTTGAGGTAGAGAGGCTTCCATTGAACTTGGCATTTACTACACCTGTTGGAGGTCAACCTGACTTGTTTGAAGTATGTAGAGACTGTGAGCTAGTTTTGGGGAAACACCGCTCTTGGGGAGATTTACTATGTTTATGAATACAAACATATGATGTCATCCTTGGCATGGATTGGTTGTATTCGGTGTAGGCTATCGTGGATTGCTTCAGGAAAAAGGTCATCTTCATTGGTGTGGATGGAGAGGAAGTTGTTTTTTTGGTGAGAGATATCCTCAGATGGGTCATAAGCGCATTCCTTCCTTATCATCCATGACGGATGAGATGATGCTGAGTTCTTCAGAGGTTCAGCAATTGGCATTTCCTAGGGACGTAGAAGAGTACCCTGATGTCTTTCCAGAAGAGGTTGTATCATTACCCCCTCAATAAGAGATCGAGTTTGGGGTCGAGCTACATCCAGGAGTGTCTCCTATCTCTATTTATCCATATAGGATGGCCCCTTTCGAGTTACGAGTGAAACATATACTACTTGATGGTCTATTGTAGTGCGGTTTTGTTTGGCCAAGTGTGTCACCATGGGGTGCACCAGTTTTGTTCCTGAAGAAGGCCGACGGTAGTTTGCAGGTGTGTGTCTATTATCATCTCATAAACAAAGTGACAATAAATAATCACTATCCTCTTCCTTGAATTAATGATTTATTCAATCAAATAAAGGGTGAAAGTTGGTTCTCAAAGATCGACTTGTGATCAGGATATCATCAGATGCCTGTGAAGGATGAGGATATCCCAAAGACTGCTTTTTGTTGTTATTAGGGGCATTATGAGTTTGTTGTAATGCCATTTGGCACAACGAATTCTCTAGTTGTATTCATGGGACTGATTAATGATGTGTTCTGTGAGTTCCAGGACAAGTTCGTGGTAGTTTTCATCGATGAAATCCTTGTATACTCTACATCTAAAGAGGAGCATGTAGAGAATCTATTAGCTATTTTGGAAGTTCTTTTCCAACATCAGCTATTTAGGAAGTTTTCGATGTGTGAGTTTTGTCTCGAGAAGTTATTTTATTGGGGAATTTTGTGTCCCAATAGGGAGTAGCTATGGATCCATCAAATATAGAAGTAGTTGTGTCTTGGGCAGCCCCCAAGACAGTGTCAGAGGTGTGAAGTTTCTTTGGTCTCACAGGATACTAAAGGAGTTTTGTAGCCAATTTCTCACACATTGCGACTCCACTGAAGGATCAGGGATTCATATTCACTGATCAGATTTAGTCAACATTTGATTATCTAAAGGAGAAGTTAGGAAGTGCTCCAGTCCTTTGTCTTCCAGCTGAGAGAGTCCATTTTGATGTTTTCTACGATGCTTCAAATCATGGGTTAGGCTGTGTTCTCATGTAGCAGAGGTCAGTTGTTTCTTATGGGTCTTGGTAGTTGCATCCCCATGAATGAAACTATTCCACCCATGATCTTGAGTTGGCAGCCATGGTGTTTTCTCTGATGTTGTGGAGACATTACCTCATTAGTGAGTGCTTTGTGGTTTTCGCTGATCATAAGAGTTTGAAATATGTTTTCTCCCAGTGTGACTTGAACTTATGAAAATGTCAGTGGGTGGAGTTCTTACAGGAATACAACTTTAAAATATGATATACACCTGGAAAAGGGAATGTTTTAGCTGATGCACTAATCCAAAAGTCACGTAGTGATGCTGTACGTGAATCTGGTGATTCATGGAGAGTAATGGAAGAAATGTCAGCATTGAATCTTGATATGGGAGATGTTGGGGGTAGATGTTTTCTTTTTCAGATGATGGTACAGTCATCTCTGGTTTAGAATGTGGAAGAGTCCCAGTTGGGGGATCATGTGGTGGAGGCCTGGATAGACCGAGTTTTTTTTGGTGAGGCCCCTGAGGGTTGGTCGGAGGAAGAACAACACCGAGTGTTGTATCATGGAAGGATTTTTGTTCCCTTGACGATGCATGAGACGATTCTCAGGGAGTTTCATAGTTTACCCTTAGTTGTACATACTTGCATGAAAAAGATGTACCGATCCTTGAGGAGTCAGTTTTGGTGTCCTCGGCTAAAACATGCGGTTGTGGAGGTTGTGTCTTGATGTTTAGTCTGCTAGAAGGTGAAGGCTGAACACCGTGTTCCTGGTGGTCTTCTACAACCATTAGAGATTTCTTAGTGGAAGTGGGAGGACATATCAATGGACCTTGTTACAGGTTTACCTCAAGCTTCCAGAGGACATGATGCTATTTTAGTGGTAGTGGATTGTTTAAAAAAATTGTCCCACTTCATAGTGATTAAGGAGTTGAGCTCAGTCGAAGTTTTGTCGAGGTAGTATCAAGAGGATGCGGTGAGACTTCATGGAGTCCCTAGGATGACCATTTCTGATCGAGATCCTCATTTTACCTCTAGGGTGTGGCGAGGTCTCCAACATAATTTTGATTCTCAAATATTCCTTAGCACTGCTTTTCACCCTCATATGGATGGTCAGAGAGAGCGAACCATTCAGACTCAGGAAGACATGTTACGCACTTGTGTTCTTGATTTTGGAGCTTAATAGATGAGGAACTTACCATTGGTGGAGTTCGTTTACAATAATAGTTCTCACTCCACCAACGGTATAGTGCGATTTGAAGCCTTGTATGGCCGGCCTTGCCGTTCTCCGTTGTGCAGGATTGGGGTCATGGAGTCAGCAATTCTCATACCGAAACTATTGCAGAATACAACAGAGATGGTTCAAGTGATTCGTGAGAGGATGAAGACAGCACAAGATCATCATAAATCATATGATGATCAAATTAGGAGGACCTAAGAGTTTATTGTTGGGGATCATGTGTTTCTGAAGGTGACTCCCCATCGTGGGAAGCGATGGTTTGGTCGTGAAAGTAAGATTTCTCCCCGGTTGGTTAGGCCTTTGGAGGTGTTAGCATGTGTTGGAGCTGTGGGGTATCAATTAGCACTTCCCCCACAGATGAGTTGGATACATGATGTTTTCCATGTATCACAGCTCCGTCGTTATCTTCAAGATGACTCTCAAATTATCTATTAGGTATGGATCGATGTTGATGATGATACAACCTTTGAGGAGCGACATGTGGAGATCCAAGACCGTAAATAGAAGGTGTTGCATGGGCGTTCTATCCCCTTAGTTCATTTCTTGTGGTGACACGGTTGCTTGGAGAAGAGTACCTGGGAACGTGAGTCACAAATACATGCTCAGTACCTAGATTTATTTGATGTTTAACTCTATTCATGTAAGGATGTTCCCTTTTTGGTTAGATCTTTCATTTATATTTTTGAATTTCTTTTGTTGCTTTTGTGGATTGAACTCTTTTGAGAGGTATCTTGATGGGTGGATGTTCAGACCATGTTTTTTTGTCTCTTTAGGTAGGTTTTGAATTCTTGATGATGAGAATGTTTTGAGAGGTATTTGATATAATGGCCCAGACCTCTCCGGTCCATTACATTATAAAATTTAGGGTTAGGAAGAGGCCATGTGAGTATCGTGGGAGAAGGATTTAATTGGTGAGAGGGAGGGAGTAATTATAATATAATAATGGGCATCAAGAATAATAATAATTATTATTAATGATAATGATGGCGACCCATCGATGAAATTGAAGGAGGATTTATTACTACTATATTAAATAATAATGGTATTGGTGGCTTTTAGTGTGTGATTCATTAAATGGAATAGTTTTAATTTAATATGAGAATAACCATGGTAAAATAATTTAATGGGATTAGATTAGAACATTAATGATGGGTGTTATTATTATTAATTTTATTAATAATAACATTTAAATAATAAATGAAAGGGGAGGCACCACTTTTGTTGGGGTGTGATAAAATCGAGGAAGAAAAAAAAAGAATTAGATTGGATAGAGAAAGAATTTAAAATGATAAAAATTAAAAATATTGGAAAAAATTAATAAAATAAAAGAAGAGATAGGGAGTGTTGGGCATGGAATAAGACCAAGGGGGGGACCACTTTTGATGGAGTGTGAGGGAATTGTGGAAGAATAAATGAGATTGGAGAGAGGGAGGAATTATAAGATAATAGTGGGAATAAATTTAAATGAGAAATAAATGATAAATAGGGGATTTGGTGATGAATTCCAGCATTAAAGGGAGTCCAAATTGTGATTGATTTTGTAGTTAGAAAAATATATAAATAAGTAATTAATAATAATAAAAAAATATTTTTATTTTTAATTTTGATGATAAAACACTGTTTTCACTATAACTCCTTCATGCGAAATTGGTTTTACGAATCGTCACCGGCAGTGCGAACCTGACTTCGAGACGGAAATATTGAGTCCAATATTGGATGTCTCTTTTAGGTTTTCGGATTGGGTATCCAAAATTCTCATGAATTAATATATATAATAATATTATTAAATCATCGACCCCTCATAACACCCGTGTGCGATGTCTGATTGACATCTTCTTAGTGGAAATGTGATTCTATCATTAATATGATCGATTCAAGTCTAATGTTGGATATTAAATTATGGTTCATGGCTCAGGTCCATGAAACACCAAATAATAATAATATTATTATTATGGGATCTTGTTTCCAACATATCTCCCTCATACGGTGTTGGAATGGAAAATCGTCTGTGATGTTGCAACCCTGAAATTAAGACGGATGATTCAAAGACCAAAAATCCTATATTAATTATTCTTATGGATAGGGATATTTTTACTTGGTCAAAATGCGTGTGTTAATGCGATCCTCTTTTAATGGGGAATTAAACGTATCTTAAACTGTCACCCCATTAAATTTTTAGAAGGGACAAGATATCATCCTCCCTTGTTCTTCCTCTTTGTTCTCGACTATGAGATGCTTGAACCTTTAAATCCTTGCCGTAGGAGTTGAAAAATCAAACTTTACTCCTTGGATCAGTTCCGCTTTGTTTTGATTCAACCAAGATGTATCGATTAGTCTTTGATATAAGGTATGTTTTATCATCATTCCTTTGGGATCATCTTCTCCCATTTCACCATTCCATGTTATATCATGTAATCTCCAGGCTTATAATGGGGTTTTATTTGGGTTTTGGTTGGTTTTTTCGTACCGTGGCATCCTCGGGTGGATGCAGTTGTCACGAGAGGAGGTTCGTAACCCATTGTGTGGATAAATAACGAGCAGAACTATTTGATGTATGGGATTCGTTGCTTCTCTTTCTTTTACGTGCAACTATATTGATAGCATGTTTAATCCCACTGAAATACAATGTAATTGACATAATAAATATTTTAACCAGATAAATAAATTGATATCTATCGTATGTTATTGCCTATTTTTTTCTAGATAGTGGGATATCCATGCTTGCTTTGATTAGCTATTTCTTCTTAATGGAAATCGGTAAAGAACGTAAACCGGGATTAATTGATAATTTTTGGATAAAGATAAAGAGGATTGTAAACAAATCTAGTTTTAGTTGTAATTGGATGTTAATCAAATTGGCACAGTATGTCGGTTTAATTATTTGTGATATATTACTGATTAGGTTTCCTGAATTTGGAACCAATGAATAATAAATTAGTTAACCCCTGATGGATTAAAGAACTGGTGGTTGTTAAAAGATTAATGCTTTTAGGGTTCTGAGTTACCCTCTTGTTTGTTTAAGGGACAAGAGCCCAATTGTGAAGATGTTTGATTTACTACTGATTGTGTTTTAATGTAAGCCTGGATGGTTGTGATAATATGTGGAGGCATAGAGGACCTTTTGGTTGTGGTAGCAGATGACACCTAGAGTGGCGAGATGCATCATTTTATGTATTTGGGTGTCAGGGAGGACAACATGGATGGTGGAATGGAGTGGATGTGATTGTTGGATGATTGGTAATTTTGGTTGGTTGTTTATCTGCTTTACATTTCACCACTGATCAAGGCAGCTGTTCTTACTTACCCTTCTTCCAAAAGAGGTGAAGACACGCAGGGTATGCCACGTGATTTCCATGTTTAGATTCTCAAGGAAGGATGCGTATATGATCTTGCTACAAGTGGAAATGACTCAAAAGGTAGTACGTCTACTCACCGTGTTGAGCCCCCTTGTGTTTATTACTATATAATGTTTTTCTAGAATCCCTGGGAATGTAGGAATGTATTTTATATAATTAATAATTGAATAAATGGTGTTAACCCATGGGGATGGAGATGCTAGAACATAATGATGAGGTTGTAACTTTGATGGAAAAATTGACTTTGGGTGCGATGCTAATGAAATTTAATGTGGAATTGTGCATGGTTAATTAATGTTTAAAGAATTAATTAACATAAAGTAGAACTGATAAAAGGGGAATGAATTAATCTAACAAATCTCTTGAAATGGTTGTGTGCTTATAAGATACCTAGTCTTATTAGTAGAAACCCAGAGTTTGAGAGATGTTAGCTGCAGTTGGGTTTAAGAATAGGTTATGCCCATAGTGTGGTTGTGAGTTATAGTATATTCTATAATTTTTGTGTTTATATACACTACTCCACCCTGTCATTAAGGGAATCTGACACCCCGAGGACTTTGAGCCCTGGGGGTGTTTTCCCTAATATTCTGGTGGGAGGATGGATGGCTGACTACCCCCTTTGGCCCCACTCTATTCTCTTGGTAGTTACAGGTGCTGGTAGGCACATTGGTTAGTTTACCCTATATATGTGTATAGAGGGCTGTAATTGCTTGCAGTGATTCACACACATATATTCTAGATATAGGTTTCTACGTACTACTATAGGTGTAACATGTATAGTCTGTGATGGCTTGAGGATCCTTACTCGGTGTATGGGCTATAATGGCTTGAGGTATAGTACCCAATGTATGATACACGTTATGCGTGCTGTGGTGGATCCCAAAAAATACCTGGTTACTTTGGTGTGTGGACATTGGGGTTTTGTGAATGAGTTTCATATTGTGGTGCTTCGCCCAGGTGTCTGGGGGCAAGCCTTTTTGGAGAGAGATGCTCAGGATGTGCGACATTGGGGAAAAGCAGCAAAACTATGGGGAAGTAATAGCGGGGTACCCTTGATATTATTTATTATATGCTATTTTCATGTATGCATTACCTGGTGAGAGTTTCCATGGTGAGGCTAGGAACATAGTATACCTGTTTAGGTGACTAGTTAGTTTCACTTGTTGTTCACTGTGCTTTAGCATGCGTTCTTTATTTTTGCACGAGAGGCCTCGGGGAGGATCCTACTGAGTATACTGTTATACTCACCCTATGTATATATAAACTATTTTCTAGGTCACTTGTAGTAGGTTGTAGATCAAGCTGATTTCTATTAGCTTGGGGTTTCAAGTGTTGTTCGGGCTTGTGGTTGCTGCTATTTTTACTTTCTTTTGGGTACTTGTAGTTTTCCCCTTTCAGTTGTAGTACTTCTGCATGGAATTTCATATGTGTACTTGGGTTTTCATTTATATTGTAGTCTGAATTGGAGTTGATTGGTGTATATATTATCTCTCTCTTATGCATGTGTTCTCTTAGAGGGTAATGCCTCCCATTTTTTATGTTACTATAACCTCGGTGCTAGTCGCCAACCCGGGGCCAACTGGAGACGAGACTCTGGGGTCATTATCTCCCTTCTCACATTGTCGGCCCATGAGGGGTACCCTTTGTGGGGAGGGGGTCATGACATAACCATTTATCAGTTTCACACTTCACATGATAAACAACCATAAGAACCTTCTCTTTTCTAGATCATTGAAAGATGGTGAAGATCATTCTTAATGGAGTTCATCCATTATTCAGTGATTGAGAGATCAAATGATCCCTTGAAAGATGGAGTCCTTTGTCTCATGATGATCCTGATTGAAAATTGTAAATTCTTGGGGTGGGGGGTGGAAGTTACTCATGATTCAGGTTTCTATTAAAATCTTTACATAACGAATTATGTACCATGACAAAGTTTTCAATTCCCACTCCCATCGGATTTGGCATCTCATTAGGACAATCATTACATTGATCTTCACATTATATATTAGCCCAATTCCTATTATTACCAAGTATTTTATATAATAAAAGAAACATTAGGGGTATGTATTTTAAACTTGTAAATACATAATGGTGAATTAAATGAAATTAAAGGGGTAACTTATAAATTACATTTATTTCCATATCTTATGAATTTCTTGGATTTAATATAAGTTATCTATGATCTGTTTCATAACATATACTCTTATGGGAATTGTTTTTTCCCTTAATAATGGTTAATACAAATGTTATGAATTTACCAAATAATATCCCTTAGGAGTTCCTAACCAAGAGTGTAGTAAGGCCCATAGTCGTGCACCAATTATTGTTCGAACATCATTCAAGGAGGAGTTTTCAGGTTTTACCCCAAGATACATCTCTGCTAGAGCCACATCCAATTTTTTGTATCTAGAAAAGGATTTATTTTCATGATAAATTATATAATAAATAATCACCAAATTTTATGGATGTTATTCTTATACTTAGTCTTATCTTTAAGGCTTTTACTCGAGTTTTATAATCCTAATCCCAAAAATATCTAAACATTCCTCTGATACCAACTATAATAAACATGTTCTTTTTAATACATTAATACATGATCTAATTATATAGAATTACACTTAATAAAACCTGAAATATCTAGAATCCTAGTTTCTTTGGGAATTAGGTACATGTAATTACAACATTAGAAATAAAAAACAACATCTTTACTGAAATCATATTTAACATGATCGAGCTTAAAAATGCATGAGATATCCTTGAGAAAAATACATAATAAATGCATGATATATAAAGGCCATTAATGGTGTAAACATTGAATAAATTTCAGATAATAATAATGTTATTAAAGGAATATCAATGTTGAATAAAGGAACATGAATCATAAATCATGATATAACATGATATTTATAACATGGAAATGTGGAAACAACTTAATACACTAAACCATAAGTCAAGGCTAAATTACCAAGATGTCATAGTAGAAAAATCCTAATAAAATAATCATTTAAACCCCTATCCCAAAATGATGTGTCATGATAAAAAAACATTACCCAATGCATTGGAGTTATATATAACACCAAGTGTTCCCATCACATTCATTTCATTATCATTCTTTAGTGTTCCACATAGATAATAAAACATAGATTCATTCATTATCATAATTTATTACAAGATCAAGGAGATTTAAATAAATACATTTAATTAATTAATAAAAAGGTATATGTGCATAAATTTTAATACCCATTATAGGTAATGGGTATGATATTCACTACAAAATTGTTTTGGAATGGAAATTTACGATGTAATTTCGGCAGGCAAACAGTGTGTCATAAAAATTCATAAAAAGGGTTGATGGAAGATAAAGGGAAAAATATTCATATATACATGAAATGGAAATTAATAGGTTCATATAAATACATGTCCCAACCTAAGAAATTTTGAAACATAAGGCATAACATAATAATGAAATTTGATGAAACTGGAGGAATGAAATAACTCTTATGAAATTTCAGCCTGGTAACAGGATTACATGGGAGGTATTAATGAGAGAGAAAGGGGTATCTCACTATTAAAAAACAATGGATGTATGGGGGAGGTGAAATTTCATAATCTATTATTTTTAATTTAAAATAAAATGGTGTTACAATATAATGAATCTAAAATAAAAAGGAGAAAGGATGGAACCCATACTCGAGTGTTTGATTTCAAAAGCTTGGAGAGGAGTTCCATGGGAGCTTGGGGCTACTTAGGAGGATTCTAGAGAGGGGAGGACAAAGTAAAGGAATTATACAAGTATTTTGAATGAAGTTAAGTGGGGTTTTGGGTGTGTATATATAGGAAATGAGTGGTGAATTATTTAATATCTCACAAACATTGGTTTTAGAGTTTATATAATTGAATATTCAAAACAAAAAAACATCCCATGGGTTTTGAGAATGGTTTTAGATGAATATAGATGGTTTTAATTATTTTATTAGGAAAACTACTAAAAATATTGAAATATTATCCTTGCTTATGTGGAGGTGATTCACATTAATACAGAAATGAATTAAAAATCATAAAATATGTTATAAATTTTGAAGAATTCATAAGGGAATTATATAGATAATATAATTTTCTTCCAAACACATTATTTTAATGTGAAAATATATATTGGGACAAAAATACCTAGTATAGTATTTATTACTACATTTTGGGTCATTGTGATATCCTAAAACACACATTATATTTTTACCTGAAAATTTTACTCTCTAAGAAAAATATTGAAAATTAAACTTTGAATAATTTTAGAATTTTGATTCCAAAAATAATATTCATTTTACCTAAATAATTTTTTACATATGTGATTTTTTAATTTTAAAATAAGATTAGACATTTATTGTAAAATCTTTGGTTTTTGACAATAGTATTTTTTTAAACATTATAAAAAGTAAATTTCACTTCATAAAACTTACACGACCATTAATAATCCTTACTTAATAATAATATTTTATTAAAATAAAATTATTTCAAAAATACGATAATTAATCAAAATAATCCCATTAATTGAATTTGAATATTACCTGAAAATAAAATTTCAGTTTAACTGAATCAAAACCAAAATCATTTAAAAGAAACAATTAAAATTAATATATATAAAATATTATAATATATATATTCATATTATTATGGTGTTGATACATATACCTTTATTAAACTATTGTATGTCGTAAGAGTAAGGTGTTTGATTGTGAGATTATCATGGGGCCATTTGGAGAACATGGTTTGGGTCATGATCTCGATGGGCATGAACTTCTCTTGTAAACAGTTTTTCTCACACATAAGTCTATAGATCTCATCCTGGGCTTATTCAAGGTAAAATCCCATATACACTATCTCCCTCAGAAGCTTGGATAAATGGAATTCATATAGCACAAATCTACTTATTGAAGCCATCACTTTTTTTGGACTCAATTGGATTTGTTAAAGCCCTATATTTATACTAATCATGTTATTAATGATCGAAAAATATATTAATAATGGCCAAAATTCATAGCGGTCCTTTAAATCAATAAAATTAAGGGAGTTTGTGTTTTTTTTTACACTGTAAAAAAAGTCATTTAATTAAATAAAAAGGGAAATTTCATTTATAATTGTTTGTGTCGTTAGACACTACACTACCAAGAAGACCACCACCCATCTAGAGCAAACCATCATCATCAGGTTCTGCCACCCACATCTCACCACCTAACGTCGACCATCACTATGACCCCCTTGCATCCCACTGTTGTCAAGACTTCCATTGCCCGATGTAGGATCCTCATTTTCCCCAACATCCTAGGGTTGTTGTGACTGACTCCACAAGACATAGGAGACACTGAGCCTCCACAAAACCCTTCCCACCTATGACCACTTCTGACCTGACATACCCAACACTGTGAACCACACCGCATGCACACACCTCCTAAAACCCCATAAATCCCCAAATTTTTGAGTCTCATAGGGATTGAACCCTGGTTGATGTTGGATTACATGGTAGACTTAACAACTACTGTTTATTACATTGAAGATATACAATAAGTATTGCATGATATTTTTAACCAATGAGTGCTTAAATTATCCATGATAAAAAAATTCATGTATTTGACTTATAATTTTAAGTGCCATAAATTACTGTATTTCATTATTCACAAAAAGTTCAACTACTTTATAAAAATCCTAAAAATTCACCATAACAATTTTTTGATGTATAGATTTCAAAAATTTAATCCAATTTATGAAAATAATTTACTAAATTAAAGAATTTTATTTTTTAAAATAAAATCATCATTTAATCCAAAAAAATAGATTTTAATATTATAACTGCTTTTATGACACTTTGAAAAATATATTCAAGTTTCATAAAATTAATTTATAATTATAATTCAATAAAATTTTAATTTATGAATCTATTTTATGAAAATAAATTTTCTTTTAAATAATTATATTAATTATAAAATTTTAAATAAACTTTTATGGTTTAAAAAATATCAATACTAAATTATTTTTTTAGAAAATTTATTTAATTATACTATGATATAATTATATCATATTTTCATTTTAAGATACGTAAATACTATTTATACTTTCATTTGTGAGGTTAAAATTATATTTTATGGATTGCTATTCCTAAGGGCCGTATTACTATTCCAATGGATGGGTTACTATTTCATTAGTATAAGTTCCTTAATTTATGTAAATTCAACTTATTTCATTATTAATTAATGGGAATGATTTTTTAATTGGTTATCTATGTTGTGTATGTATTTTATAATATATAACAAAATTATATGTAGGGAATTTCCATTCTTAATATTATGGTTCATTATATTATACCCCCTTCAAAAATTTCTCCGTCAAAATTTTGTTTTACATACTCAGGTGAAAAAACATGAGGGTATTTGACCTTAATCGATTCCTTTCATTCCCATTTCACTTATTCATACTTATGGTTCCTCAAAAACACTTTTATAAGGTGATTCATCTTGTTTTTCAGGACATTGTATCTATGGTTTACGATCTTCATTGGATTCTCTTCATGTGAGAGGTTATTCTCCATTTTTACCACCTTAAGATTAAGTACTTCTAAGGGGTTAGGAATATAATTCCGCAGGGGAGATAGATGAAACCCATCATGAACATGATACATAATTTATGGAAGTGAAAGACGATAGGCCACTGTTCCAATGTGATCAAGGATATCAATGGGGCCAACATACCTAGGTCCAAGCTTCCCTTTCATTCCAAACAACATGACTCTCTTCCATGGTGATATTTGAAGGAACTTTTTTTCTCTAACATCGAACTACATATCCATTTAATAGTTTCCAGAATAGCTATTTTTCTAACTCTATGAATCTTTGATATGTTGTTGGATGGCATGAAAATTACATATCATCTCTTATACTAGGTCAGGTCCATGTATCTTTTATTCTCCAACTTCATCCCAAAAATTTGGAGTTATACATCACATCCCATAAATAGATTTATATGGATCCATCTGAATACTTGATTTGAAACTGTTTTTGTATGAGAAATCAATCAATGGGAGATACTGATCCCATCCACCGTTGAATTAAATTATGTAGGTTTGGAGAATATTCGTGAGCATTTGAATAGTCCTTTCATATTGGCCATAAGTTTGGGGGTGATAGGACCTACAAAAATTAGATTTAGTACTCAAAAAATGATAAAGGATTCCAAAAAAAATTTATGTTATCCTTGGATCAAAATCAGAAATGATAGAATATGGAAGTCCTTGTAGCCTCACCACTTCCTTCACATACAACATGGAATTTTTTTTAAGTGAGAAATATTCCTGAATATAATTGAATTGGAAATTCTTGGTGAGTCAATCCATGACAACCCATATCAAATTTTTTACTTTGAATGGTTTAGGGAGACTAGTGAAAAACTCCATAGTGACATTCTCGTATTTTCATGCAGGTATATGAAATGGTTTTATCATCCCTTTGGAATTTTGTTTCTATGATTCTACTTGATGAAATAAAAAACACCTTTAAATATAATCCACAATTTTCTTCTTCATATTTCCCCACAAGAAGTGTTCTCAATGATCAAAATACATATTAGTACTTCATGGATGGATGTAGAAAGATGAGTTATGTGTATTAACTAGTAGATCCTTCTTTACCTCAGATGATGAAGGCACAAAAATCCATGTTCAAAATGGAATCAAATCATCATCATTGATGAGGAACTCATGTAAATTCAATTCCTTTTCTATCGTAAACTTATTTGTAGCTCGAGATCATCCCTTTGTACCTCCTTGCTCTTCTCTTGTATAGATGGTTGGAAACTTATTTGGTAAAGGTAGGATGTATTACATACCATTATGATTTCTAGATCTATGACTTACATTTCCATGAAGATATTGTCTTTCTCAATTTGCATCATAGATAGTGTAACATGTTCTTTTCTTCCAAGAGAATTGACTACATTGTTTTCCTTCCTAAGTTGAATGCGAATAGAGAAATTGTAGTCCTTGATTAGCTCTAACCATATAAATTGATGCAAGTTGATCTCATTTCGTGTGAATATATAATTTAGGCTCTTGTAATTAGTATATATGTCACACTTCTCACCATAGAGGCGGATTATCTAGATTTTCATGGAAAAAATCACATATTCTAGCTCCTGATCAAGAATCAGGTAGTTCTTCTCTTGGATATTCAACTGTCATGAGGTATATTTTCTATCAAATTAACATTATTCATGTGTACACAACCAAATACATTATTTTAAGTAGCACTGTATATCAAAAATCTTTATCCACTTTTTGGTATTGTGAGTACAAGTGTAGTGTGTAACCTCTTCTGGATATCCATAAATATTTCCTCACATTATTCTATCCAGACAAAATTTACCCCTTTTTGTGTTACCATGGTTTGTGGGTTAGACAATAGTCTGAAATTCCCCACAAAAATTCATTATAACCCATGTAATATAAGATTACTATGAATTTCTATGACAATATTGGGTCTGTTCCATTCATCAATTTCATATGTTTTTTATGGGTCCACAAAAATTTCCATCCTCATAATCATGTGCCCCAAGAATGTGACTTTCAGTATTCAAAAGGCACACTTTCTAAACATGTAATATAATTAATCCTTCCAAAATTCCACCATAACAATCCTTAGATGTTTTTCATGTTCCACTATTCTCTTAGAGTAGATGTGAATATCATTGATAAAAACTACCACAATTTTTTCAATGTAGTCTATATAGATTATATTAATATAATCCATTAACATTTTTGGGGAATTAGAATGTTTTAAGGTCATCCTAAGGAACCCACAATTCCCATACCTTGTATGAAAAATAGTCTTATGATTTTCATCCTTATTCACCTTCAATTGATGATATCTAGAACAAAGATCCACATTTGAGAAGTACTGTGCTCCTTGTAGTTTTTTTTAAATTGATTAAGAGTCCTATTTTTATTATAAAAGAAAAGACCTCTTTCTATATAGGTATATGGAGACCCATTACAAAGTGAATAGGCCTAATTCCAAGTGGCCCATGACCATGGCCTAAAGGATTGGTGCAGTGTCATTCCCTAAATCACCCTACCAGCATCACCAGACTTGCATCATGCCTGCACAACGACCTACCCACATAATTCCTAAGTCACTGCTATATTGTAAATCCCCCAAGGGGATTTTAAGGATTACAACCATGGAATTGTGGATGAATTATCACATTCTTTACCACTCAGTGGTCTCTCTAATTGCATTGGTTTCTTCATAATTGACTGAACAAGTCATAAATCCTTGAAATATGATGCTTATTCTTTATGGTGATCTTATTGAGCTCTTGGTAATCCATACATAGCCACATTTATCCATATGTTTCTTCTACAAATATCCCTGGAACACCCCAAGGAGATGCAATGGGGCATATGAACTATTTCCCCAAGTTCTCTTACAACATCTTCTTTACCTCCTCTAGTTCCATAAGGTACATCCTATAGGGAAATTTTGAGATAGGAGTGGCTTTTGGTATTTTCTCTATTTAGAACACTACCTCATTATCTGGGATATTTCGAGGTAACTCATTATGAAATACATCAGTGTATTCCCTAAAAATATGAATTTTATCATGTTTGATTCTTTCCTTTGATTCCAAAATTTGTGATAGGTATTCCTCTTGAAATGATTTAAACACCCACACTATTGTGATATTTTTAAAAGGAGATTCAGGATCTTCCTTTGATTCTTATAGTATCATGGGATGGTTCAGAATTTGAAATGATGTTCCCATTGGTAGAATTTTATGTGTTCTATATATGACACGATCAAATCCATGCCCATTATAGCATCAAATTACACTAAGGGAAGTATTACAATAATTTATAGATAAATATTACCACATACGCCAATAAAAGAAGAGTCCAACTCTTAGGTTTCAATGATTTCACCACAAGGCGTTTTAAAAAATATCACTACTACAAGGTATCAGGGCATAAACTCACTAGTTCTTGAAAACATTTAGGATATAAAAGAATGAATATAACCAAAATCAAATAAGCCATTTTCCATTCGTAAGTTAATAGAAAATATACCCTATATGACATGGTTTTCTTGCTCAAATTTAGGAGTTATTATTGCATTATATTTTCCATTATACTTTGAATTTGGTTGCTTCTACACTAATTACCCTAAAGGATTATAGGTTTAGTGAAATAAATTTCATATTTACCTTTCTCCCCATAGATTAATCATTTAACCATAGGATTTAAATTAGGATCTTACCTTATTTACTCTATCATGTTGGTTGGCTACTTCACATCTCCCCAATATTCATGAGATTGGTGGCCTTCTCTCCCACACTTGAAGGAATTCCCCACCCCTTTGAGGTAATTACTATAACTATTCTTCCCACAATTTTAAAAGTTGTTGGTGATATCCTCTTTACTCCTTTTAAATTTGATCCATAAACTTAAAAATCCATTATTCTATTATTATATCCATAACCATGGAACCAGCCTCTGAACTGTATATATATTTTGAGTGTACTATGAATAAATTATTCATTAATACCAATGTCTTGGATAACAAGAGACTTTAAAATTCAGGGTTTTAAAACTCCAAAAAATCTACCTATTTTTCTATCAGTTTTTGTAGAAAAACATGAGTCATACCTTATAATCCTTGTAATGTTTTCATTGTATGTTGTGACATATTCACCTTCCTTTTTCTTCCGCTCCATGAATTCTATCTATTTCATTGTTCAAAAGGTTTGAGGAAAATACATAGTAAGAAATATTTTAGTAAAGTATTCCCACTCTATCTCTACAATTTCATCCTTTAATTTGGTGTTCTTAATCAACTCCAACCATTGATCGGCTTCTACTTCTAAATAATAGACTACTAGAAGCACCTTACCATTCTCATAATGATGGAGGACATAAAATATATTATTCACTAAGTTAACACATTTTTAAAAAATGAGTATATTTGATGATTCACTAAATTTTGGTGTTCTTTACAACATAATGGTCCAAATGTCTAGTTTATACTTCTTGGATGAATGTGGACGTTACATGGGGTGAATTTTTTTTTCATATCCCAAGAGTGATTGGTAAGAATCATCATATTGTTTTAACACCACCTTCCTTAGTATTGGGGTTGTCATTTAGAAAATCATTTTATTGTCCCCCATATGGGTCATAGGCTCGGTTTCTCCTTATTCCCTCAATTTTTTAAAATATAAATGGTTTGAACAAAACATATGTCAATGAAGCATGGATAACATATCCATTTATGTAATTAACACTAAAGTCATATCTTATGGGTCTCAATGTTTATAATTTTTTTAAACCAGTTTTCTTTGATGTTTACATGTACTTAGTCTTATCCTATGGATTTTCATAATGTTCTCTAATACAAATTCCCAAATTTACTAAACCATTCTCTGATGCCTACTATAGTGACTGTACTTTATATTACATGACTATTAAATCATTTTAATGGTAAAGATCATAATAGAGTTACAAAACAAGGATCCAAAGATGTAGTTCCTTGGAAAAATTATGATCATAAATTAATTTTACAAAATAAAAAATAAATTATTTAAATCCTTCATATTTATCCCTTTAAAGGATCTATTTATCCATCGTACATGTAATCACCTGAGGATATACATTAAAGAAATGGGTGAGCTAAAATCCCAGTAAGAAGATGAATAAAGGAGATAAACCAATATAACATGAGTGATTATAATCATCCTCAAAATTTCTTTAGTATATTATCATCATCCTGATCATGAGGGAAAAAATTAGATAATGGATTGGAATGTGTCAATTCATAAAAATGAAACATCAAATCATAGTGGTAAAATACCACACATAATTGTGAACAAAAAAAACATCATATTACCGCACGACACATGTTTATAATCGTAAAACCATTATTGTGTACAAATATAGAATCATGTTCATAGACAATAAAATTCATCTAGGGAGATACATCACATCTACAAATTCATTTGAGGGATATATAATTATGTTCCCACCCATCACATCCTAATATTTACAAAACCATGCATGACACATATAACATATATCAAACAAAATCCCAAAGTATCCCATGTAACAGAATGTGTTTCATATGGATTTCATCAATCATGAATAAAATTGGGGTTCCTAAATAAAAATAGTAAAAAATATTTGATATAATATTCATCATTCTTGAGAAAAGAAGAAACAACTCCAAAGGAGTCAAAAACATTATATGGAAAAAAGTTATCTTTTGGATAGTCATCATATTTATGATAAAATCTGATTGGGAACACGAATATCCCCAAAAATAAATGTTAATAAAAATTAAATTATATTTAAGGAACGTTATGGAATACACACAAAAAATTTTTTCATGAAAGGAGAATATCATAAAGAAAGGGAATTGGGTTTGATAATCCTATTACTTTATGTATGAATTCGTTCTTCACTAGCACTTAATACCATTTATAATCAAATTAGGATCATTAATTACTTAATTAAGAACCTATTGAAAATTTATTTATTTTTTATGTTTTTATTATGTTAATTTATGTTCATGTTGATGAGTTTTATAGTTTAATCTCAGTGTTTATGTAGAATTCATTTTCACGGTTTCATGTTTGGTTTATCTATATATATTAATAGACGTTATTTTAAAATTAGAATAATTCTCTATAAATGATATTATATGATATTAATGAAATTAAAGAAGCTTAATTGGTCTCATATATCATTTTTATTTCAGGTTTTAATATGATCCATTTTATAAATCATTAATGATAACTTTTTAGTTTATTTGGATGGGTTTTCCGACCATCATGAACTAGTTTCATTTTATTTAATATTATGGAAATAAATTAGTTCAAAAACATTAAACCAGTTATGATATACGTATTAAAATATTTTTTAACCATAACAATGGTTTTATGACCATCCATGAAGGTTTTAATGAAAAAAAACTCAACATCCATGAAGGCAATGAATCGATACATCACAGACAATATTTTTATTTTTATAATAAAAGGGGAGGGGGAAGGATTTTATTATTTATATTCAATATTAAAAATAAAAATCACACACACACACACACACATATATATATATATAATAGAGTTATCAGGCCTCTTTGGATAGGGTAGGTAAGTAGAGGATAAGAAAAGAAAAGAAATTAAAAGAGAGGGATTGAGGTCTTTACATCTTGAGTATTCTCTGCTTTAGAACCTCCATAAGGCACTTGGGATTGGTATTATTTTCAGAACAACAACTCTTGGTCATGGGGAAGAGTATTGAGGAAGGACTTGGATATAATTTAGACTAGATACAATTCCTGGAAGGTGTGATGGAAAGAGGTGGTAATAAGTAGTATTTATAAAGGAGGAGGGGTTTCTTTTTGATTATTTTATTCACTTGTTTATTATTTTTGATCAAGACTATCAATAGTGTTTATTACCATGAATAAATATAGTAAAGGGTTCTGATGATATGGAACTAATAGGTTCCTAAATAATCAATGAATAAAAAATTCATATATTTAACTAATAATGTTAAATATCGTAAATTACCATATTTAACTACTCATCAAAAAATAAACTATTTAAGACATATCAAAAAATTAACCCAAAGAATTTTTAGATGTCAAAATTTAATAAATGTAATCTATTTCATGATAATTATTTTCTTAATATAAGCAATTTTATTTTTATGTAAAATCATAATTTTTTGAAAAAACAGATTTTAATATTATAATTGATTTTATGTCACTTTTAAAAATTTATTAAGGTCACAAAAATTTCCATATAATTACAGTACAAAAAAATATTAATTTAGGAATCTAATTGATGAAAATAAATTTTCATTTAAATAATTATACTACATTTTACAAAAATGTCAACACTTAAGTTATCATTTATAAAACATTTATTTACATATACTATGATATAATTATATCATATTTTAATTTATAAGAAGCCTAAACATTATTTACACATTCATAGGTTAGGTGACTATTTTATTTATCAAATTACTATTCCTAATGGTCATATTACTATCAAAACAGATAGGTTACAATTCCATCAGTATAAGTAACAAATGTTTTATAAATACCAATTCGTAATTCTGTATTTATGAGAATGAGGTTTTTATTGGGTTCTATATATGATGTATGTGTTTTATGATATATTAAATAATTATAATAAGGTAAATTTTATTAATAAAATCCTTGGATGTTATATAAGTATCATGAACTTTAAGTGGCTCTACAAAGGGAAGTGGCTACACTAGAATCCCCCAGTACAGATTTTCAGTTCCGATATTGCAAATATATGATAAGGTATTGGAAACATGATTATATTTGGTAGGATTATAATGATATGAAACATAAAAAACATGTTTGTAAATTATATTAGTGATTTCCTTATACATTTGGTAAGTGGTTCTTCAAAGGGAAGTGGCTACACTAGAATCCCCTTGTGGAGTTTTCTAGTTCTAATGATATAAATACCCTGTAGGGGATTTGATACATGATTAAATTTGGTAGGAATTTAAGGAAATAATAATTAATAAAAAAATATTTACAATAAATGATGACTTACCCTATGTGTTTGGTATGTGGTTCATGAAATGGAAAATGATATACTAGAATCCCCTGATGGCTATTTCTAGTTCTGATGCATCAAATATGTTATAGGGTATTTACAACATTATTACCTATTATATGATTATAATAACATAATACTTAACAATAAAATCTATAAAAAAAGTAGGAATTTAAATTTATTTTTCCTAAATGGCACTTCAAAGGAATGTGGATACATTAGATCCCCCTAGTGGATATTTCATGAATAGATTCTACGAATCTTCTGTAGGGGGTTTGCAGTGTCATTAAATTTCATTTGATTCAACAGGAAAAAAAAATAACAAAAACATTTATACACCATATCATACATTTTATCATATCACTATTCATAATTAATAAATTAAAACCATATAATATAAGTGGTTCTATAAAGGGAAATGTGTATAGTAAAATACCCCATTAGAGTTTTCCCATTTCGATCCTACAAATCCCTGATAGGGTATTTATAAATTCATTACATTTGAATGAATTATATAATGTTAATAATTTATAGTATAATCAATTGGTTGATTTTTATTTCTGAATATTAAAATATCTTTTAGCGGATTTATAGGTTAAATCACTTTCCACCCATCAATAGTTTTAACACATCACTGTCAAATTGGAAGTAAAAAATGATACATGGTTTTTTTAAATAATACTTTAAAAATTATGGATAAATTATATAATAGAACACTATAAGATCCCATATTTTCTAGTTATTATTTTTTCAAACTTTGGATAAACCTTCCCCATCAATTTTTGTTCCCATTTAAACCTTTGTTGTCGAACCATGAGACAATTGGTTAGGTTCTTGATGGAAACAAGTTATGTGTGAATCGATATACTCACGATGTGAAAACATTATTCATGTTTGGAATTTTCTGAAACTAGTTTTTTTTAATCCTACTATCCTGACCCCCTCCCCACAAAGTGTACCATTCTGGGCCAGAAATGTGAGAAGGGAGATAATGACCCCCGAGTCCTGCCTCCAGTAGGCCCCGTGTTAGAGACTAGCACCGAGGGTATAGTAACACACATATTGGAGGCATTACCCTCTAAGATAAAACATGTGGAAGAGAGAGATAAGATAGACACAAACCAAATCCATCTCAGAACTGAAGTATAAAAGAAAACCCAAGTGCACATATGTAATTTCATGAAAAATTACAGCAACTGAAAGGGAAAACTACAAGTACCCAAAAGAAAGTAAAAACAGCTGCAACCACAAGCCCGAATAGCTCCTACAACCCTATGCTAGTAGAAACCACCTTGATCTCCAACCTGCACCATGTGACCTAAAAAACAGTTCATATATACATTGGGTGAGTATAACAGTATACTCAGTAGGATCCTTCTCGAAGCCTCTCGTACAAAAGTAAAGAAATCATGCTAAAGCCCAGTGAACAACAAGTGAAACCAACTCATCACCTACACAGGTATACTAAGTTCCCAACCTCACCATGGCTACTCTCACCAAGTAATGCATACAGGAATATATCATAAAGTAAAGAATATCAAGGGTAACCCACTAATACTTCCCCACTGGTTTTCCGCTTTTCCCCAACGACATACGACCTGTGCATCTATCTCCAATGGCTTGCCCGCAGACACCTGGGCTAATCTCCACATTCTGCACCACGTGCACCAAAAAGGCTTGCCCGTAGACACCTGGGCGAAGCACCACACCATCCACACAACCCAAAGTAACTAGGTAGTTTCTGGGAGCCACCGAAACTCACATAATGTGTATCATATGTCGAGTATTATACCTCAAGCCACTATATCCCATACACCGAGTAAGGATCCTCATGCCATCACGGCCTATACTCGTTACACCTATAGTAGTCCATAGGATACTATATCCAGAATATATGTGTGTGAATAACCAAAAGCCATTACAGCCCTCTACACACATATATGGGGAAAACTAACCCCTGTGCTTAATGGCACTAGTATCTACCAAGTGAATAGAGAGGGGTTAAAGGGGGTAGTAATCCATTCATCCCCCACAAGAATGTTGGGGAAAATACCCCCTAGGGATTAGAATCCTCAGGGTTCCAGTTTTCCTTACTGACAGGGTGGAGTAGCGTATAGATACCCAAAAAGTATAGAATATACTATAACTCACAACCACACTATGGGCATAACCTAGTCTTAGACACAACTACAGCTAACATCTCTTGGACTCTGGTCTTCCACTTATAAGACTAGGTATCCTATAATCACACAACCATTTAGGGGCTTTATTAGATTACATAATTCCCTTTTTATCAATTACACTGTACATTAATTAATTATTCAAACATTAATTAACTGTGAACAATTCCACATTAAATTTCATTAACACCGCATCCAAAAATTCCACCATCCCTTGAAAAGTTCTCAACCTCATCATTAAGTTTCAACAACTCCAACCCCAGGGGTTAACATCATTTATTAAAACATTCATTACAGAATTAATTTCCCATATTCCCAGGCATTCTAGAAAATCATCCTATGCTACTAAGCACAAGGTGGCTCAACACGTTGAGTAGATGTAGTACCCATCGAGTCTTTGCCACCTATATTAAGAGTGTTGACCCATTCTCCCTTGAGAGGCTAAACACGAAAAGCACGTGGCATACCCCGCGTGTCTTCACCTCTTTTGGAAGAAGGGTAATCAAGACCAGCTGCCTTGATCAGTGGGGGAAAGTAAAATAGATAAACAACCAATTAATCAAAAAGCATCCAAAAACCACCTCCATCCCATTCCATCATCCCTGGTGTCCTCCCCAACACCCACATGCATAAACCGATGCATCTCACCACTCTAGATGTCATTATCTGGCACAACCAAAAGGCCTCTATGCCTCCATATATCATAACTCCACTCCAGGGTCACATCACAACATGAGTATAAGGTAATCAAACATCACATCAATTAGGATATGGACTCTTCAACAAACAAGAGGGTAACTCAGAACCCTTGAAGTAATTATCAAACAATCACATTCTTTAAACAATCTTGAATTAACAGATTTAATCCATTGGTTCCAAAATCAGGGACCCAACTAGTAAGCTATCATAAACAATTATACATGCTTACTATGCCAATTTGATTAACCTCAAATTGCAATAAGAACCATATTCGTTCATATGAAACATTATCTGTAACCTAAAAAAATATCAATTATTCATGGTTTACGTTATTTACCAATTTCCACCAAGAACAACCGCTAAGCAAGGCAAGCATAAATATCACACTATCTAGCAAAAAATGAGTCAATAACATATGATCGATAAAATTTTTTATCTAGTTCAAAGTATTTATTAGGTAAATTCCATTGTCATCCAGAGGGATTATACATGCTAGAAATACGGTTGCACGTAAAAGAAAGAGAAGCAACGAATCCCCTACCACAAGGTTTTTGATGAAAACCCCAACAATGAAGGAGGCACAAGAAAACCGGGTAGATTCTCCAAAAACCGCATTAGATCTCTCCTCCTAGAAAGGTCAAGACAAAATCACATCATATATGGCATCCACACACTTAGATCTACCCATAAAAGGCATAGATCTATGAAATAAAGAGGATAGGAGAAGTAGATCCAAGTGGATCTAAGAAACCAATCAAGAAAAAAGAAGACCGATCACATACCTCAAGAACTAACATCAATTTGCCAAAAGAAGCCTTCAAATCACCTCCAAAACTCTTGGGAGAGGTTCTTCTATCTTCAAGGAAGGTTAATCCCATGTTATGGACACTTAGGGGTTTAAAAGAACCATTTATAGGAAAAACGAGTTAGATCCATAATTTAAGGATCTAAGATTAAGTGCCCGCACAGATAGTTTGCACGGTTTAACAAACAGTGTGCTAACTGTGCGTTAGCTTCTGCCTCATCATATACTCCTCGCATGGTTAGGCCTCATGGTTAGACAAACCGGGCGCTAACCGTGCATTAGCCACTATCTCCAAAACCAACCTTGCACAGTTTGGCCGCACAGTTCAGGCAATCCATGCGCTAATCGTGTGAAAGCTATTGCCCTTTAGATTTCCTTAAAGATCACCCAAATGCACCCCAAGACACCTTAACCTCCAAGAACACCTCTAACACCAAAATTTCACCATTTAATGGACTGGAGTGGTCGAGGACAATACATCAGATACCTCTCAAAAAATTCTCATCCTCGAGAATCCAAAACCCACCTAAAGTGAAAATGAAATAGGGTCTGAACAACAACCCCTCGAGAAACCTCTCAAAAGAGGGAAAACCACAAAAGGAACAAAGGGATCCATCTCAAAAATATGAAATTTCCATAACCACACAAGTTACAATGACACATAAAAAGATTTAAACATCAAACAACTCTGGCTACTGAGCATGTATCTATGACTCACGTTCCCAAGTACTCTCCTCCATGCCACCGTGTCGCCACAAGACACTAACTAAGGGAATAGAACGCCCACGCAACACCTTCTCCATGTGGTCTTGGATCTCCACAGGTCACTCCTCAAAGTTTGCATCATCATCAAAATCGATCTCTCCCCAATCGATGATGTGAGAGTCATCATGAAGATAACAGCAGAGGTGTGATACATGGAAAACATCATGTATCTGACTCATCTGTGGGGGAAGTGCTACTCGATATGCCACAACTCCAACACGAGCTAACACCTCAAAAGGCCCAACTAACCGGGGAGAAAGCTTAATTCCAAAACCAAACCTTCCCTGTCCACGACGGGGAGTCACCTTAAAAAACACATGATCCCAAACATTAAACTCTAAGGGTCACCTTCTTTGATCAGTATATGATTTCTGAAAATCATGCAATGCCTTAATCCTCTCATGAATCACCTGGAAAATCTCTGTTGTATTCTGCACTAGTTTCGGTCTGAGAAATGATGAATCTCTAACCCCAGTCCAGCACAACGGAGAACGGAAAGCCCGACTATACAAGGCTTCAAACGGAGCCATACCGATGGTGGAGTGAAAACTATTATTGTAAGAGAAATCCACCAAGGGTTTGTTCCTCATCCATGAACCTACAAAATCGATAACACAAGAGCGTAACATGTCTTTAAGAGTCTGGATGGTTCGCTCTATCTGACCATCCGTTTGGGGATGAAAAGTAGTGCTAAGGCATAATTGAGAACCAAAAGCATGTTTGGGACCTCCCCACACCCTGGAGGTAAAACGAGGATCTTGATAAAAAATGATCGTCCTTGGGACTCCATGAAGTCTCACCACCTCTTCTTGATACTTCCTCACCAAAAATTCCACTGAGCTTGACTCCTTGATAGCTATGAAGTTGGAAGATTTTGTTAAACAATCCACTAACACCCAAATAGCACCATGTCCTCCTGGAGCTCGAGGTAAACTAGAAATGAATTCCATTGAGATATCCTCCCACTTCCCCTGAGGAATCTCTAATGGATGGAGAAGACCACCTAGAACATTGTGTTTAGCCTTTACCTTCTAGAAGACTAAACATCGAGACACAAAATTCGCAACTGCACGCTTCAATACAGGCCACCAAAACTGACTCCTCAAGGATCGTTACATCTTTGTCATGCCAGGATGCACCACTAAAGATGAACTGTGGAACTATATGAGAACCAACTCGCACACCTCCAAGGGAAAAAGACGCCTTCCATGATACAATACTCGGTGTTGTTCATCCCCAGAGCACCCATCAGGGGTCTCACCACAAACAACTTGATCTCTCCAGACCTCCACCTCATGATCCCCAACTGGGACTCTTCCACCTTCTCCACCAGGGATGACTGTACTATCATCTAAACAAGACATCCTCTACCCCCAACTTCTCCCTTGTAAAGATGTAATGCTGACAGTTCTTCCATTACTCTCCAGGAATCACTGGATTCACGCACAACATCACTATGTGACTTTTGGCTCAGCGCATCAGCCAGAACATCCCCCTTTCCAATTGTATATGATATTTCAAAGTCATATTCCTATAAGAAATCCATCCACCGCTGTTTTCACAAGTTCAAGTCACACTAGGAGAAAACATACCTCAAACTATTATGATAGTTAAAACCACAACACACACACCATTGAGGTAATGTCTCCACAACTTCAGAGAAAACACCACGACTGCCAACTCAAGATCATGGGTGGCATAGTTGCATTTGTGGGGATGTAACTTCCAAGACCCATAAGAAAAAACTAAAATCCTCTACATGAGGACACATCCTAACCCCAGATGTGAAGAATCACAGAAAACATCAAACTGGACTCCCTCAGCTGGAAGACAAAGGATTGGAGCACTTACTAACTTCTCCTTTAGATAATCATAAGCTGCATGGCACTGATCAGTCCATATGAATGCCTGATATTTCCTGGTCAAAGCTATCAGAGGAGTTACAAATCATGAGAAATTGGCTTCGAACATCCTATAGTAGCCTATGAGACCAAGGAAAATTCACACCTCTGACACTATCTTGGGGGATTCCTAAAACACAACTTCTTCTATCTTTGATGGATCCACAACTACACCCTGTTGGGACACAACATTCCCCAAGAAACGGACTTCTCAATCCCAAAACTCACACTTTGACAACGTCCCAAACAACTGATGTAGACGAATAACTCCCAAGATGACTCGTAGATGCAATACATGCTCCTCTTCAGATTTGGAGTACACAAGGATGTGGTTGATAAAAACCACCAAAAACTTGTCCAACAACTCATAGAACACATCATTCATCAATCCCATGAATACAGTTGGAGCATTCATCTGGCCAAATGGAATTACAACAAACTCATAATCCCCATGACGACAACGGAAAGCAGTCATTAGAATATCCTCATCCTTCACATTCATATGATGATATCCTGATCGCTAGTCGATCTTTGAGAACCAACTCGCATCCTTTAGTTGATCTAATAAATCATCAATCCATTGAAGAGGATAGCGATTCTTTATTGTCACTTTGTTCAAGTGACGATAATCGACAAACAACCGCAAACTACCGTCATACTTCTTCACGAACAAAACTGGTGCACCCCACAGTGACACACTTGGCCAAACAAAACCGCACTGTAACAAACCATCAAGTTTTATACACAACTCTATCAACTCATAAGGGGATATCCTATATGGAGACAAAGAGATAGGAGAAGATCCTGGTTGTATCTCGATCCCAAACTCGATTTCTAGTCGATGGGGTAATGCTACAACCTCTTTTGGAAAGACATCAGGGTACTCCTTTATGACCCTAGGAAACTCCAATTGCTGAACCTCTGAAGAACTCAAAATCATCTCAGCCATCAAGGATGATAAGTATGGAACACGCCTATGACACATCCGAGGATCTCTCTCACCATAAAACACAACTTGTTCTCCATCCACACCAAAGAAAATGACCTTCTTCCGGAAGCAATCCACAATAGCCTGCAATGAATACAACCAATCCATGCCGAGGATGAAATCATATGGTTGTATTCATACACATAGGAAACTCCCCCAGAGCGGTGTTTCCCCAACACTAGATCACAGTCTCTACATATTTCAAACAAGTCAGCTCGACCTCCAACTAGTGTAGTCAACGCCAAGGGAACTGGAAGCCGCTCTACCTCAAATCCCAAAGCATGGACAAGGGTAGGTGATACAAAGGAGTGTGTCACTCCTGAATCAAACAAGTCATACACCAAGGTAGAAAACAAGGAAAGGGTACCTCGAAGGACGTTTGGCTCTCCTAGTGTTGGAAACACTAGAGCATGAAGATGACCACAACCTCCTCCACGACCTCTCTGACCCTGATGACAACCACCACCAAGGCCTCACTCTGCTCTCTAAGGATAGGGAGCGTCATGGGGCGATCCTCTGCATGCCCCATCTACCCTCTGCTGATCTAACCCTGGTATAACTGACTACTTCTACCTCAGATGGAACTGCCTCAATGGAGGAACCTGAAGCGTGACACCTGGTGCACGATGACCAATCATAAAGGTCGGGCACTCCCACTGTTGATGACAATGACCAACACAAGAAAAACAAGTGTCTGATCCCTTAGAATAGTGTTGAGAGTTGTTGCCTCTAGAGAAACGATATGGGAAGGACTGAGACCTACCCTGAGCTGAACGAAAACACTTCTTCCCGGAAAACCAGGAACCCTAGACCACAAACTTTCTTTGTGAGGAATCATGCCGATTCCCCTCTCCTGATGATCCGGTCCTGGCCAAAGTCCTCTCGACAACCTCTACCATTAACATCACCTTAAGATATGTCTTCAACATAAATGGGGTGACCTGGCACTAGATCTCTGGATGCAAAGCCTCCTCGAAATGCCTTGCCCTGGCCTCCTTGATGCACGCCTATCGTAGGTCATGGAAAAATCAAATTTATTTTCCTAATGTAGCATAGTGGCAGACCAGGGTCTTCTCACTTGAGGAGCATTGTAGTAAGTTCAATCACTTATTCTAGTTCACCTAATATAATTTTATTGTTGTTTTATATTTTATGAAATAAATGGAATTTAATAAAATAAATGAAATTTATAAATTAGAAGAAACTAAAATTTAATTGTAAATTACCATGAAATGCTAAACATAATGTAATTAGAGAAGAAAGGAAGTTCTCCTGAGAGAACTTTCTGGGAGAACCTTCATTGGCCATCTTCAAATATTATTAGTGAACACACTCCATCGTATGTGTGCACACTTTATTCTACCGCAGTTATGAAAGAAAATTCTACTCAGTGATCACCAAGCACACTCTCCATCCACCTCCTCAACTGAGGGAAAATGGTTATAGATTAAGAAGTCAATCTTTAGAAAACTAGAGTGAGGTTTACACCCACTATAAATTATCCATAGAATTAACTCCAAGAATATTAAAAACATGGTCTTAGGTTCAAGAACCTGATTACTACATCTGGATATTCCTCAGATTAGTTACTCATTATCATGAGAATTATAGTACACGATGGTAAGAAGAGAGAAAGAAAAGAGGGTGGGTGGGTGGACATAATAATAAAAACAATGCATTAATTTATTTGAAATCAAAATTTCAATTGAAAACATAAACAACTATAAAGAAAATAAATAAATAAAAATGAAATGGAGAAGATTTGTGGATAGCCTCCCTTGATGGAGATCTCCTCCTTGGTGACTTGAAGGAATGGTTGGAGAATGAGATGCTTTGAGAGGGAGGACCTCTCCTCCTTTTATAGATAGAATTCATCCTCTGAAAGTTTACACATTATAGACCCCATAAATAACCTATTCACACATTCCACCCTTCATGAATGTTTTTCATAAATATCATGGAAGTCTCTCCTAAAAATTTAAGATTAGTTAGTCTTCGGATTAATGAGTTATAAATTTTCCATTGGCGGTTTCTATTTCTGGATGAAGTTTCTCGGAAGTTTCCTCCAAAAGTATGTCATTAACTGGCTACCTTAATGACTTCTCAACTCCCCCAAATTTGTTTTAGAGTCCTTCCTAGATATTCTATTTCTATCTCATGTAGAAATAACTCATTTAGATGTGTGTAGGCTGTGTTTGGGTTCTGTTACATTGGTGGGGTCCACGTTGTCTGCCCAGAAAAATCCCCAACTTCAATGAATTTTTATGCCCTCTAGATGTCCGAATTACCTCCTGGTATAGAAGAAAAAGTTAATGGAAATAAAATCATTATTCTAAAAAAAAATTAGTCTTAAATTTGGATATATAATTTCCATGAAATGACTAAAATACCCTTGATTTAAAAATCTGTCTAAAATCCAGAATTAGGCGTTTTTTACATTTAGGCTCAAAATAACACTAAAACCTAAAAATGTGATAATTACCCATCCAATAGCACTGTGGTGGGATTATAAACAATGATTTACAGTATGAAATAAAAGAAAACATGAGCTTCATCACTCCCCCACACTTAAGCATTTCACTCCTAGGCAATCATCTTACATACAAATCAAAATCCACACAACAATAAAATATGATTAAATATCAATGATCTTATCCAAAATAGAATTATATCATGTCTCATATATGAATAATAATTCTCTCTTATTTTCATTTAAATTATTAAAATTTGTTTAACCTCATAAATCAATACATGGCCCAATCACAACCTACCTCACATTGAATTTTATGTCACTCTTCACTCAAGAGAAATTGATTTTTGAGTTATGCTCATACTTGGAAATTGCGTGTATCACCATAGGTTTGTGAAAATTCTCATTTCTCCATAGCATGAAACATGAAAATGAAGTAAATCATGAGAAATTTAATTAAAGGTGAAAATGATTCTGTGGCTTAGGTTTGGTGGGAAAATTATTGAAAATGTTTCAGGATAGAAAGAGGAGGTCAGACTTTTAAGTACAATGCATGATTAAATCAAGGGAAAACACATGAAGTTTTTCTCTCAATCCCACTTGAAAATGTGAAAAAAACAACACCCCATTTTATGACATGGTACATGAGCCAAGAAGTTATTATAATGAATGATATCATCTATGTTCTCTTTTTTTTCAAACCTCCACAAAGGCACAACCTTATTTTCTTTTTCTTTTTTTCGTGGAGGATTAGATAAAAATTGAATACAATGAATGAATGACAATTCATGCCCTTGATTTTTGAGAGGGACATGAGGAGCAGAGGGAGAGGGTTTACAATTCATGTGGGTTGTAATCCAAGAATAAAAACATGGTTATTGAGTACCAACTAAATGTAGCCATAGTTTCAACCAAATGATTTATTCAAATTGTTCATGATTGAATCCCTTTCTGATTTTTTATTATTGATTAGATTAATTATTTTTATTAGTTATTAATTATATTAGTAATTATTTATATTAAAATTTATTAACTATATTATTAATTATTTGTTGTTGTTGTTTTGAATGGAAACCTAACCCAAACCATGTACGGTTCTTTATCTTCCCAACATATCCCATTACCACAAGGGTGTACTAGGTCTCGGGTCATGAGTGCACCATGCAGAGAAGAAAAGGTAAAAACTCCCCTCCCTATGATTCCCAGCTTTTTCAAGGGTATTAAATCAACATGAATGTAATTATGATGTTGAAGCACAAAAAGTTGGAATCAAATTTCAATCACAATGGAAACCAACGAACTACCCAAACCACTAGGCCACCTCACAGGGGATAAATTGTTAATTATTAATTACAATAATTATCTTAATAGTTATAAATTATACTAAAAAAATATAACATAATTAATAACTAATAACATATCTTGGATTTTTTTTCCAGATAGTTCAAATATATTTACATTTTATTTAGATGATACAAATACCATAAAATCAATGGAAATAATGGTTTAAGGTATTTTTTAGAACTCATCCTTTAAATTATCACTACTATGATTTGAATATAATGTTACATAACATAAATAAAATATAAATAGAACATTATTATAATTTAATTGATGTAATAATAAGATAACATAAGGTCTTATAGAACAAATTTAATGTATATACAATGTTATAAAATGTAAATACATCATAAATATAATGTGAATGTAACGTAAATATTAAATGATATATAACATGAATATAAAATATAAATATAAAAAATATAATGTATATATAATGTAATATAATGTATATATAATGTTATATAACATAATTATAATGTAAACATAACATTTTCATAATGTTATAGTACACAAATAAAACATTGTGTAATGACATATTACACAAAAAATGTATATATAGAAAATATAATGTAAATATAACATCATATTTTTGTAATATAAAGTTATAGTTATGTTATAGAATGTTTTATTTAAATTATTTAATCATTATATAACATTGTTTTATTTTTATGTTATATTTACGTCATATTCATAATATTTACATTATAAAATACTACAAATCCTGAGATATTTAGTAATAATGTTTATCAATGATAAAAAAGAACTGATAAAGGGGGGACATTAATTAGCATTAGCTAAAAGTAATGATTAAGGGAAGGTGAAACTATTCACCCAATTTGGGACTTCGGGCCACCGGTTTGGGCCTACGGGTCTCCAGGGCCTTTGGGTCATCACAGGCCTTCGGGCCACAGGGCCTTCGGGTCACGTAGACTATGGAGTAGCCTATTTCACACAAAATAGGCCCCAAAAGTGGATCAGAGCAACATGAGTAGCAGCCACTAGATGCATAGATAACCGGATTAGAATAATGAGAGGGTATAACAGCCGCCATCGGGACCAAGCACCATGCAACTTTGTATGAGGCAACTGATCAGCAATGCAAGGTTGGGAGATAGGTGATCAATGACACAAAAAGATGGGGAGGGGCAGTTCAAGAGGGATAGGCCTACGGTCATGTATTGGGCATGGTATGCCTATGGGAATTCAGGTCATGAATTGCGGGTTTGTCGGGCATAGTGCCTTGGGCCTACGGGTCATGTATGGGTTCCCCTTCAACCCTTAAAAGGGGGATTATCCATAATAAAATAAAAAATAAGGCCTTCAAGTTATTCAGGTATATTAATCAGCCATTTTTAATAGGATATTTATATAAATTAATTAAAAAACATATATATAATTAATATAAATTGAATATGTATATTTTAATTAATTAAGAATATAAATATAAAATTTAATATATATTTATTTAAATATTTGATTCATACTTGAATTTTTATATTTATATTCATATTAGATAATTTAAATTATACATACATGTATTTGTACGTATATGTATGGATGTGTACACTAGTATAAATATTAGTATTTGGAAGTCATTAAAAGTTTTCCATTTCCCCACTTTACCCCTCTCGCATCCCTCCTTGTCCAATCCCACGTCACCACCTTTTCCCCTATGAGCCCCCACCACCTGGGATGCCCTTTCCTGCTATCAAGCAACCCCACCGTTGGCTGTCATCGAGAACACCCCCTATTGAGTTTTGAAGAAACAATACCACAATCCAAATGGATGGTGACAGCCTTAGTTTACTAGACACCATTGATGACCCACAAAAGGGGTTGATACAACTTAAAGACTGCACCCAGATTTTGGTGCCTCCCAAAAGAAAATTAAAGCATCTAATTTGTATTTTTTCTCCTCCCCTACTATATAATTATGGGATTCAATGTGTGGGAAAGAGGGTTGGAGGTTCTTGTGTGTGGGATATGAGAGATATGTGGAATTTTATGAATTTATATTCTCATTTGAATTAAATATTTTTGGTCGACTTTCCTTTGGACGAATGTCATATGAGAGAACCATCTTAAATTAGTTTTCTCTATTTCTTTTTGATTTGCCTATATTTTTGTGTTCGATTCTTGAGATGGTGAACACTTATACACGACAAAGTGGTATTAGTGAAAGGTTCAGGGTCAGAACAACAAGGTTAAAAATATATTTTCTAATGATTTGAAAATTGAAGTTGGTTAGAAAATTATTTTGAGTCCATATCCATGAAGAGTTCAGTGAGACTGTTCCAATGGTGAAAGAGACATCAAAAATAGAGTTGAAATGATGTTTATAGAGCTAGTAAAAGTTTTGGTCAAACTACGGGTTCTACAATACCCACTTGTCAGAGAAGACAAAACTATTCTTGTTGGTAGAAACATTTCAGTGGGTTTTCTAGACATTGTTTTAGTAAGATAGGTCATCACCACATCATGAAGTGATCTTGACCATTGAAAATGTTTTTTTATTTATTGGCCAATCAGAGTCTTTATTCAGTGATCCATGAGTCAATTCTAACTATTTTAAACATTTTGGTCACATCCGTATAGTCAGTTTTAGGGGAAAAAATCTGTTTTTATGATGGGGAATTCCCAAACCAAAAGTTGTATGGTACCACCCCAAGATATTATTTCAGATACACATGCTGGTAGTATAAATACTTCCTAACATAGAAGTATGGTGTCCAATAACAAATTATTGATGGGGAAATTCCCTAGGATGAACAAATTCAGCACGTGGCAATGTGATGTTTTTTATATTCAATCTCATCAAGAGTTAGATATCACCTTGGAAGAAAATCCAACAAAAATATCTAATGGTCATTGGGAGAGACTCACCTGTCAAGCTTGTTGTACAATCTATCATTTTTTGGATAAAGATCATAAATACACTATGATGTGAGAAACACCAGAAAAAATTATGGATTAATTTAGAGAATAATTATATTTCTAAATGAATTAAAAATCTCTTATACCTGAAAAATAAATTGTTTACATTTCAGTAAAAGCAAAATATGTCTATGATTGAGCACCTTGACTGCTGTAATAAAATTATGGAATATTTTCAATGATTTTAAGTAATAATTGGAGATGAAGATAAGGATTTGGTTCTGTTGAACTCTCTACCAGAGAGTTATGATGACCTTACTACATTGTTGATATATGGTAAGGATGAGGTAATGATTTTTGATGATTCAAATTCATTAGTTAAAATGAGTACATTGGGAATTAAAAGTATGAATATTGGGATTTCTCATAAGTGTAATTGATGGAAACTAGTGGAAGATCATTTGGTGGTAAATACAGATGATTCAAAAGATATAAATCATAATCTAAAACCAATGGTGAGTCCAAAATTAGATGTCCAGTGACGGACGAGAGTTCCTATTTCATGAAAAGGGAACTGAAAGATGTTTTATACCAAAATTGGGAAACCAAAGGAAAATGTTATTCATATAACCGATGTTGTTGAAGATACTATCCTCAGTTCCTCAATGGTCAGCCATTTAGATGATTGGATTCTTGATTTAGGTCGTTCATTCTAAATGTTCAGGAAGAGAGATTGGTTTTCAAACCTCAATGAGTCAAATTAAGGTGTGGATCTTATGGGACATGAACATGCTTTCTAGAAGAGAGGTATTGGAATGATTCACCTGAAGATGCATGTTAGTACAAATGAACACCTTAAAAAGGTATGATATGTACCATAATTGGAGAAGAACCTCATATCTATTAGATTTTTGGATGTGTTTGGTTATTAGATAACCATTTAATATGGATTAATGAATATTATCCATGGTCCACTCATTATGATGAAAGGTATTCAAAAATTTGTTTTATAATATTTGAATCCAATGACTGTTACAAGTGGAGCAGTGATATCAGATAAGAGTATCAGCAATGGTAGAACCTGAAGGATCACACAAAGACCTTCCAAGTATGACTTTTTTTTAATATTCTCTTTATGTAGCCAAAGATTTAATTCTATATTGTTATTGATAAATTTTTGTATAGAAAATAATTAAACATGTGGAAGCCTTTTATGGAAGAAAAAATGAGTTCACTACATCAAAATATGACATGGGATCTTATTCCTAGTTTAATGGAAAATAAGGATTCTATAAGGATCAAGCCCAATTTTTTTTACTTAATCAATATATCTCAAACATGAGATGCCTATAGAAATTGGGAAGCCAACATTAGGCATAATGATTTGTTTCAGTGGCAATAGGAAAATTAATTTGAGTTACATGATGATTTGTTTTAGTGGAAACATGGTGATATATTTAGTAAACGTGGATATTGTTGAGTTTTGAGGGAAAACATTCCACCATCCAAATGGTGGGTTACTTCCATTGATGACTAACCATAATTAATGAACCGAAAATGGGGTTTCACAACTTTATTACTGCACCTAGAGTTTGGTGCCACCTAGAAGAAAATTACATCGTCAAATTTATTTTTTTCTCCTCATCTTCTCTATAACAACGCACTTCAATGTGTGGAAAATAGGGGTGGAGGTTTCTGTGTGTGATATATGAGAGATATGAGGAAATTGTGAACTTTTTATTCCCATTTTAATTATAGATTTTTGGTTTTATTTTCCATAGATGTTGGACATCTGACCGATCCTCATTAAATTTTGGGTCTTTTTTTCATTTGATTTATCTATTCTTTGTGTGTTATTATTGAGAGCAATATGGATTCCAAACAATACCCCCTATTTTGATCACCCCAATTCCCCCCACACGACTCCACATCATTCAATCAAATACCATAACCCCCTTTCCATCAACCCCCCTCCCATGCCTTTGACCCCCATGTCCAGTCGATCCCCTACCCCACCTCACCCTTACTTATCGATCCCCCCATCACTTCCTTCACCCCCTGAACCAACAAGGCCATATACACTATCGTCAAGAAACATTGTGCCCCATTCAAACCCCACAGATCTCCCTCCCCTGTTTTCTAGCCCGCCTCATTTGAGCCTTCAGTCACATCCCTTTTTCATCAAACCCCCTCCCCTTCCATCACACATATTCCTCTAAGCCCCCCAGCAATGGTGTTTCCCCACTATGCCACCAAACACCAGTACCCATCATTGATCCTACCATGCACCCCCCTCTAGCCCACAACCAACTAAGATCTTGTTATTTTATCCTTGAATAGGCATGTGACACACCATGAACTCAGTATTTCTTGAAGCACAGAGGCAAAGAAAACCACACCATCTTCAATGACGTGAGGTTTTGGAATCACTTTGTTTTTGTTTTATTCAAAATATTCCTCATTGATTTTAAAACCCATTTTTATTAGGATATTTTAATTTTATTGAAAACCATACCATATATATTCCATCCCTATAAGTTAATGTTTTAAAATTATTCTATTGATGTTATTGAAATTCAAACTAGGTATTATGAAATTTAAAAACTATTCAGCAACCAGGTGTTCATTTTCTTAGTTACAAGAATAATAATTTTTATATTGATTTTTCAGAACCACTATTTTGGTACTAATACAAATAGTATTTGATATTTTGTTCATATTAGTATTATGCGCATCAAGGTGTGTTTTCAAATTATTCACCATGTTGTATTATAAATTTAGTTCTTATTAGTGGAAAAAATTCCTGGTAGATTCAAGATTTTCAAAGAAATAAAATATAGAAATTTTGATATTTCATGAATCAAATTTTACCAAATTTATAGAATATAAATCTTTCTACATAGTATTATGCTTTCTATATTTTCTATATATAAATTCCATTCTTATTTTGGTATGTAATCCACATATTACCTAACATAAATGTAGGTTTCTATATTTTTTTATTTCTTATGTAATTAAATAAAATTTATGAATTTATTCTAAAAACTATCAATGTTAATTAAATTTGAATATATTACATATATTACAGAAATATTAATGAATATTTACTTGAATTTCAACTTCATATATCTCTAGGTTTTACCTATGTTATATATTTCTTAAGTATATTTTTTATTTCGAAATGTCAGGTTTTGTATGCCATATAATATTTCATACTAGTGTTTTATCTTTTATATGTCACTTACAAAGAAAACCAAAATTCATCCAAAAAAATACATAAATGATAATCTATGACAAAATTTACACATAGTTTAGTTGCAATCAAGGAGTAATTACAAGAAATTAAAAATGATGAGAAACCTATCAGGTATTATGTAGTAATGGTGAAAAGGTATAATGAAGTTTGCTGGTGTAGATTGTTCTATAACATGCTTAGTATGTCTCCATAAAATTTATTTTTTATCTAACTTGATCTCAGTATCTAGTTCAAGTTATTAGATTTAATTTATTTTTTTTCAATAATTTTTATATATTAGGTTTTAGATTTATCATGAATTGTATTCTATATTGAGTAATGAATCTTTGGGGAGATATGTTTTTACATAATAATTATTCATCTACATAACATTGATTTGATAATGTCCTAAGGTATCAATCGCATTGATAAGGTCATAGTATTTCCCTACCATGTGATAACCCAGATGTGATAAAATAATATTCATAAATATATTTATATGAATGGATAATATACTATGATATGAGACATTGTATGAAGATTATCAGGTGTGAGTAGTCACAAGTGGATGAAGCTTCATCTCAAGAAGTTTTCCCCTGGTAATATCTAGGATTGGAGATAATGAGAACATACCCTGCAGTAATAAATTTTCATTTTTTGGTGCCATCAGATATTCTTATCTGAAAGCTTGGGTAATGGTACATAGACATTAATACTATCATTAAATCATTTCATGAACCATGAATTTAGATTTTCTAACAAAAACTAGGATTCGATATATTCATAGTGGGGTAGGGTATGATGTGTTTATCACAATGGACATGTCATTAATGGATATGTCATGGTAGGATTTTTCCTCCCATCTTTATGGAAGTTTATATCTCAACCCTTTTGTTGAGATACTTATTTTAATTATCATAAAATCTTGATTATTGTTATAATTAACGAGTTTCATGTTTTCATCTAGAATTTTATTATATGTGATAGATTGGTTAAATTTTCTTAAGTATGAGCCACTTTTAAACAATTAATCACCACCAAGGATGAGAAACTGCCAACTTGTCTCACCATCCTCATGATATAAAGTCATCTAAGTCTCAACACTAGTTCAAAAGTCTCACTGCTTATTCTGATGAATCACAACCATACATGGGAACCATCAGCAAGTTCCATCGTTCAAAGGAGACATAGCCAGAAAATTTCACCATTCTAAAGACACATCACCAGTGTTTTATTTATTTTGAATTACATATTTATAATGGATAGTTTATAGAAATTAATGATCAATCATAATTTAATGATTGTTTCTTAATAAAATGATAGTAATACATAATATTTTGTTTCAGAATGTGAAGTATAAGGAGTATCTAAATAGGATAATTCTCCCTGTTGATAATGCTACTAAAAAAGAGGAATGAGACAACCTAATGTGTAATAATGTTGATATACACTTAGTGAACTATAAACATGAAGAGAGATGAACCACATTGCAAGAAAAAGAAGAGATTACATGTTGCATTGTACTAAAATCGAATGAGGAAGCTGAAGAAAAAATTCCATCCAAAGCCTTTATTCTGTCAAGAATTAATAGTCTATGGAACTCTATTCTGTAGTAGTTTTGAAACATGACTCTATATTCATTTCATTATATATGTAAGGATTCAAGAGCTGTAGAGAATATCAGTTAGAGAAAGATGACCTCTATATATTCTTACTCATTCTTTTTTGATTATTTATATATTCATTATGAGAAATGTGGATTACACAATTTTATTCTATACCACACTATATCCTTTAGATAAAATGGAAGATAAATAGATATCTTCACAATAACATTTATTCCAGTTTCCCATGTGTTTTAGTAGAGGTCTAGTTGTGACCTGTTGTCTATTTTTTCTCCCATGAAAACTATGGAAGAGGCCCCATGTTGTATGGATATCTTGGTTTCTATAAAACACTACTGAGGTTGTGGATCAAAAGTTTATTTTATATAAAATTTTTTTCAGCAGGTAATTTTGAAGAGGAGAGGACTAAGACACTTCTAAATATTAAACCACGTGTATTAAATTCCACTATTTTTTTTGTTTTACCTTATTGACTAGCATTTAAAAGTATATTCATTTTAAATATAAAATAAAACAATTACTTGGATAATTAAAATTAATTGGTTTTAAAATAAGTGTTTGTGTAAGTAATTTGATTTCAAGGATAATAAGATATTATATATTTTTTGAACTGATACATAATCATTCATTTTAATAATATTCTAAAAGATTAAATATTATATCAAAATTATATTTTTCTAAAGTGTGATTTTTCAATTAATTGGTATATTTTATTTAAATCCATTTTAATATAATCTTTTATTGGGTAATCAATTCACCCCCCTCTTGAGATACTCACTCAGACCAATGTTTGGTATCAATGGATTTACTCTTTGTTATAAATGTTTTTAAAAACAATTATACTATGATTTTAGTGGTGATTTAAAGATATTTAAATTTATATTAGTTATAAATTTAAATTCTTTATATGGATAATAAAAAAGATGGTTCTACTAAAAAGACCCCCCTTTTAATATAAATAACTATGCTCAATAGAAGATCAAAATGAAAATGCATATAGAGAGTATCAATTTTGATATTTGGACAGAAATCGAAGATAAATATGAAAGACCTAAAACTACTAGGGTAACTTGTGATGATGATACTAAAACTACCTATAATAATAACTACAAAGTTATGAATGCACTATATTGTGCCTTAGGAAATGATGACTTCAATATAATTTCAACATGTAAAACTGATTATGAAATATGGGATACTTTATCTGTTTCACATGAAGGAACAACCAATGTCAAAGAGATGGGGATGAATACATATACTATAAATAATGATTATTTTAAGATGAATCTTGAAGAACTATTTTCGGAAATGTATCTATGATTTAATGAAATTGTGAAAACCATGAGATCATTGTGAAATCTAGTGTCTGATAAATATCAGATTATGAGATTGTTAGGATTACTTCATAAAAGATGGAGATACTTATCAGTCTCAATTATAGAATCATGTGAAATTAGTAAAATTCCATTCAAGGAGTTTATTGGGATACTTGTGATGTTTGAAGAAGAGTTGAAATTCAACAAAGAGGAAGTTGATGATCCAATAAAGAAATTTGTATCTTTTACATATTCTTATTCCAAACATAAAGAAAAAGAATGAGTTCATGTTTAGAGTTCTAGTGATAGTGAATCACCTCCAGTCAGTGATGAGGAAATGTCCCATATATCTAGGATATTTAATTAGTTTTATAGGAAAAAATATATTTTTTCATATATCATAATTTTATGGGAAATTATGATACTAAAGGAAACTAGAAAAATGATTAGAAGAAGGGTGATAATGAAATCACCTGCAATGAATGAAAAAGTCAAGGACACCTGAAGGTAGATTATCCAAAACAAAAATAAAATAAGAAATATGAAGATAAGTATTGATGGTTTAAAAAATATAAGAATTTAACCTAGAGTTTCTCTAAGGATAGATCTAGTGATTCATATTCTAATCTTGAACACAAGTCTGATAGAGGCAACATGTTCTTCAAGGATAATGTCACTAAGGTGCCTAATATTTCTAATATTTTTCCTATGATAAATTCAGATAATTATAGAATGAACATAATGATGATGAAATCTATCAAAAAGAGATGTTTAAATATTTAAAAATTGTATAAGATAAGTTTACTAAACATAAGGATAACTATGCTGTTCTTAAAAGACTATATGCTTTATCTAAAAATGTTAAATTTAATCTATCTATTAACAAAGAAAATAATTATATATTGTTAAAGGAAATAACTAGATTGAAAATGTTAAATGAACAACTAAAAAATGTTTTAGAAATATTAACTAATACTTGAGAAAATCTTACTCAGATTATTGGAAGAAAAGTTTCCCAAAAATACATAACTGGTATAGGATATGAACATGGAAAATTTAAAATTGAAAACAAGAAATTTGTTCTTAAATAAAATTATAGAAATAATTCTGCTAGTTATTTTTCTAAAAGTCCAATCATTTTCTATTTCAAAGAGAATATAGTCTATTTACCAGACACATTTAAAACAAACATGGGTTCCCAAATCCTTTATTACAAATAATACTGGACCCAAGAAAATTAAGATACCAAAACCATTTCTTGTATATTTTTGATTTGTATGAAAGATGTTTAAAGACCTCCTATAATTGTTTATGGTACTTAGATAATGGATGTTCAAGGAATATAAAAAGATATAATTCAAGCTTCAAAAACCAAATAAAGGTTTATGGGGGTCATGTCACCTTTTGTGATAATACAATAGTGAAAATCACCGGCCTTGGACAAATTTGTAACATAAATTCTGTTTTAATTTAAAAAGTATTGCTTGTTGGTGGTTTTAAATATAGTCTTCTTATCATATGACAGTCATGTGATGATGTTTATTATGTCAAATTTGAGTATAATTCATGTAATCTTTTTTTTTATAAATATTCTTTAGTTTTTACTACATTAAGAAATAAAAATGTTTATATAGTTGATCTCAATTCTACAATTTCTCAAAAATGTTTCCTACTTTAGTGACTTTCACAAAGAATATTTTTTTGAATAGGAGACTATGACACTACAACATTTACCCACTTAGGAATCATACTAGGAATGGTTTAGTCAAGGATATTCCAAAACTAGATTTCCCAAAAGAAAATGTTTGTAACCCCTGTCAAAAAGAGAAACAACAAAATTTTTATTTTAAATCAAATAAATAAGTTTATACTTATAAACCTCTTGAGTTGGTTCATATGGATTTATTTGGACATTCTAGAGCTTCAAGTCTAAATGGGAATCACTATGTCTATGTAATAGTAGATGAAATTTCTAGGTATACTTGGGTGTTTTTTAGATTAGAAAAGTAAAGCCTATACATATTCATCTATGTATTTGAAATTGATATAAAAATTTAGCAGACATAGGATTAATACCCTAAGAGGTGACCGTGGTTGTGAGTTTAAAAATAAATATTTTCAATATTTTTTCTCACAAAATGGCTATAGTCATAACTTCTCTTCTCTTGGGGCCCCTCAACAGGATGGAGTTATTGAGAGAAAAAATAAGTCTTTTAAAGGGATATCATGGAACATGTTAAATTAATATGATTTTTTTTTATTTTTGTGTAGAGGATATAAATATAGCCTCCTATATAATCAATAAGGTATTAATCAGACCTATATTGAAGAATAAACCTTATGGTCATTGGAATAATAAATTCAAAATATCAATTACATCAATATTTTTGGTTGAAATGTCATTATGTTGAACAATATAGAGAATATAGACATGCTCTCCTCCAAAAGTGAAGAAGGAAATTTCTTGGGTTATTCAATTTAAAGTAAATCATATAGAGTTTCAATAAGAATACCAAGACTATGGAAGAGTATGTTAATAGTAAAATCTACGATATAGATCCACAAGATCCTAATACACCATTATAAAAACATGAGGATGATTTGTCTAATTTGAACATAAATTCCAAACCAACTGTGTCTACTTGGAAATAGTTAGGAAAATCATCCAGTTCGGAAGGATTTCCAGAACTTCTAAAACCTGAACCTATAAAATAACCTAGTTTTCCCAAACATACTTTTTAGAGAGACATTAGATACCATAGGTACCATACTTTAAATGATGTAGTTGGAGACCTGGATAGAGGTACATAGACTAGAGCTTCTCTTAGAAATCACATTGAACCTGAATCCTTTTTCTCTCAACTAGAACCAAAGAACATGAATTATGTAATCTATGATGAATTATAGGTAATGGAAATTCTAGAAGAGTTAATCTAATTTGAAATAAACAATGTCTAAGAACTTGTTGGTGGGATTTTGGACACCATGAATATAGTCTCTAAATGGGTGTTTAGAAAAAAGGTTGATGAATCATGTATAATAGTTAGAAACAGATCTAGACAAGTTGCACAAGGTCATAGTAAAGATTAAAGAATATAATTTTTAGAGACACTTCACCTATAACCAGAATTGAATCCATTATAATACTACTAGATTATGTAGTTCATATAGATTTCAAATATTATCAAATGGATATAAATAGTGATTTCATAATTGGGTATATAGCTGAGGATACTTTTTTCAAACAACCCCTTATCATCAAAATCACCATTTACCAAAAAATATTTTCATCTTAACAAAAGATTTATATGGTTTGAAGTAATCCCCGAGAGCGTGGTATGATAGGATCAACTATTTTATTATTTCAAAAGGATTTTCAAATGGTATAACTAATCCTATAGTTTTTATAAAATGAATTTCAAAATATTCGTTAGTTACACAAATATATTTTGATGATATTATTTTTGGATATTCCGAAAATACCAAGGGTACTATGTTTTAAAATATGATGAAAAATAAATTTAAAATGTGTTTCAATGGGTGAACTCAAATTAAATCATGGTTTTTTGATTTTTCTAAATAAATAAGTAATCATTTTAAATCCAATTAAATATACAAAGGATCTTTTAATTTTTTTTAATGTTGATATCACTAAGATTAGTGATAATCCAAGGAGTACAATCTTTAAACAAGATATTGATGAAGATGGGAAACAAGTGAATCAAACCAGCTATAGAGGTATTATTAGATATTATCTATACATCATTACAAGTCAAATAGATATTATGTTCAGTGTGTGTATGTGTTTTGGAATTTAAGAAAATGGTATAGAGTTAAACTTTGTTTCTGTAAAAATAATTTTCAAGTACCTCTAGTGTACTGATAATTTTGAATTGTTTTATACAAGAGGAAAATCATTTGATTTAGTTAGTTATTTAGATACTGATTTTGGAGGATTTAAGTTAGATAAAAAATGAAACTTTGTAACATGTAACTTTTTAGGAATATCACTAGATTCTTGGTGTAGTGAGTAGAATTTTGTTTCATTTATTACTTCTGAAGCTGATTACATAGTTGTAGGAAGATGTTGTGCACAAATTATATACTTGAAACACACATTACTAGACTATGGATATCAATTTTTACATGTCCCTATAAAATATCACAACACAAGTTCTATTAATATTTCTATGAATACTACATCACATTATAGAAAAAAACATATTGAAGTAATACATCACTTTGTGAGAGATCATATTCAAAAGGGCCATATAACTCTTGGATACATTGGTAGAGAACATCAGCATGCTGATATATTAACATAGCCTTTGAATTATGAGATAATGAATTAAATGAAACAAGAATAAGGTATGATTTATTTCGATTAATATTAAGTTTCAAGGTCTCACCAAGTTGAATATCTGACCATTTTGAATATATCATCATTGTGAATGTATCATTGTTGGATATGTCTCACTATAGAAATTATCATCGTTGAACTTTCCACTATTGGACTTCTAACCATTATACTTCTCGTTGTTGGTTTTCCACCTAATTGAAATGTTTAATTACTTATTCTATTTTGTAATTTGATTTTTTGAACCACAAGTTTATTTTTTTTATTTTACAATTTATTTTAATTTTTTTTGAACAGATTCAAATTAAATCCAGATTTTTTATTTTCGAGTAATATTTTGTTTTTTAGATCTCTAAAAACCCCTAATGATAAATGTGACACTTTGATTAGTTTTGATGCACCTATTTCCTCAAGTGTTTTTACCTTGACCATTGTTCAATCCTTCTCTCCCAACCGTTCAACCATTCATTACCTAAAAAAACAACCTGTGCTAATCTACATGGCTAGAGGGAAGTGTCTTTCTAATTATTCTCATGACAAGTCATGTCATGTAATTAAATAGAAAGTTGTATCAAGTCATCCTAATATAATAGAACTAGTGAACCCTAATATTGAGAAATGTGTTGTTATGCTAGAAAAGGATGTTCAAGTGGAATAGGTTCTTTCAAGAAAGTAATTAGTCCTTAAGAAATTACAGAATCAAGGATAGATGGACTAGTTCCCTTCAAATGAGATATTGTTTTTATCCAAGTTTGATATAAAAGTTTTACAAGTATGTGGAGTTTGGTTTTGAAAAAGAATAAGAATACTGGGTAAGACAAAGGATTAATAGACTCAAGATAGTGTTTTAATCAAATCGGTGGGATGATTGTCTAAACAATGCTCATGATGGTGTATTCAATTATTATTAAGGAACTATACCAAATGAAGTTGATTATTTTATTTTTGAATAAGCCCTTACTAAGTTGATAGGTTATGGAACTTTGAGGATTCCCGAAGAACCATTGTGATAAATTTTACTAACAATGTTTTTTTATTTCTTCACAACTAACCTCTTTTATAAGAATGTTTTTGTTTTCCATGAATTAGATCTAGTCCATCATATGAGATTTTTAGGAAAGCATAATGTTGATGAAGGAGTCATATACATCTACATTGGATTTATAAAATCAGATTTAAAGGATTTGGAGGTAGAATTTGTTTTTTGATAGATGTTTGTATTTTCATTAATTAGAGAAACAAATAAGTTGTTGATTAAAGAAGTCATTTTTTTCTGAAGAGTATGAAATGATGATTATGCTTTCAAGAGTTAGAAAGTTTTCATAATTTATAAAAAAATTATTTAATGATTTTATAGTCATAATGTTTTCACAAATCATGAAAACATTCATGAAAAAAGATTTTGAATAATGGTGTTGAGGTTTATAGAATTTCAATGTTGCAGTATGGAGATTCCATCATAATAAGAATTCCATCATAATGAGAATTCAATAATAATTCACTAAACATTAAATTCATATTCACTGAATAAATAATTAAAATTCACTGAAAATGATACATAATTTGGATTGACCGAATTGAGAATTCAAATTCACCAAGAAGGATACAAAATTTAGATTCAGTGAGAAGGAAACAAAAATCGAACTGACTCTAAGAAGGATACAAAAATCAGATTGAATTTGATAATGAAAGTGATATCATATTGACTCTAAGAAGGAAATAGAAATCATATTGACTTGAAGAAGGTAAGAGAAATCAGACTGACTCTGAGAAGGAAATAGAAATTGGGCTGACTTTGAGATGGAAACAGATTCTTAATAAGATTACTATAAAGAAGACTCAAAAATAAAATTCTATAAGTTTGGTGTGGATTTGAAGAGGTCAAACATGAAATTCAATTTTTTCATAAATCTTATAGAAATCTAAGAAGGATTGAAGAAGTCAAAGGTTATGTTTAAATAAGAGATATATTCAGAGTTTTTGAAATTTTAAGAAGAAGGTAATATTATCAAGTTTCCCAATTTTTTTCTAATTCACCTATATATTCTTCCTCGGGTCACTCATTAAATTGAAATGTTCATATATGCACGAAATGTGGAGTGATTGAGAATTTTTATTGAAAGTTACTATCTGATGGTAGAAAAATTATATTGAGCATTCTAGCAGAGTTTTATATTTAAAAATTGAGAACAAGTTCAAAATACTGAGTCCATTTTATACAGAGAATAGGATCCAAATTCATCTTATTTACAAAATTGGATCTAGTCACATTGTATTGAGAAAATCAGATCCAAAATCATTAGATTGAGACAATTAGATGTAGCCAAGTTAGTCTAAGGATTTGGACTGAGAAATTATGGAGTATTTTCAAAAAAGTCTTTATTATTTTATTTGGAAGAATTTTTTATAAGAAAACATTGTAAACAGATAAAAGTCAGTATAATCTTTCCTATTAGGTGATAAAAGGTGTCTAATAGGATTTTACCCAAGGTGTAGTTGCTTCTTCAGAAAAGTGGATTTCTAAGTCTCACTTGAGTAGATTTGGAAGGGATGTAGGTTCTCACACTGAAGTTAAACCAAGTAAATATTTTTTTCTCTATATTCATTACTAATTTTTCATGCATGAGTATTTACTAAAAGTTCATAAGGAAAAATACAATAACAGGTTGCATGGGTTATGTTTATAAAAATTTTGAATCATATAAAAAGTGAACAACTGGTTCAATCCCCCTTCTCAGTTGTTATTAGATCCTTTGGAACATAAATTGGTATCATATCACAAGAATATCTTGTTTAATCCTATACATGGATAATATCAATAATGTTAATAGTTTATGAATTCTTACATTTGAAGGAAACTATTATTATGGATGAGAAAATAGGATGACTCCCTATCTCTGAACTCTTATATTAGAAGATGTTGATGATGATACTATTTTTTTTCAACCCATTGATAATGATTCTCCAATGTAATGGAATGATGAGATAAATATATAATTTTATGGAAAGGTAATAAATGAAATCTTTATATCCTTATCAAAGAATTTTAATCAGAAAGTGATGGGTCTTGATACTTTAAAATGCTTATGGGACATGATGGAAAACATTTATGAATGGAATAAAAAAGTTAAGGAAGAAAAGATAGAAATCTAGGATAGTATGTATGAAGACATCGGGATGAGATATGAAGAAACAATTGTTGAATACTTCACCATAATAAATTAAATTATTTAAAACATTAGGGGATTCATAGATGTTTTGGAAGATTATAAATTTATGAATAATCTTATGTGAAACTTTCTAAATCAATTTTATTATAAAATTGCTTATTTATAAGATAAATATGCTTTATCTCTTGATTTATTACATAAAATTCTTGTTGATTACAGAATGAGGAAAGATCCAATTTTTAAAAATAAAATAGAAGATGAAATGGGTTTTGAAGCTATGATAATGTTATAAATTAAAGATGTTGAATAAGTTGATCCTTGTGACATAAATGATAAAGAAGATGATGAGTTGAATTAAAAAATCTTGTCCCATATATCTAAAAACTATTGAAGAGGAAGATGAATGTATGGAGGTAAAATTAATCTCATTTTTATTGAGGGTGGTGGAATTATTAACCATGCTATAAATTTCCACAATAATATTTTTAGATAACATTAAGATGATTCTGTTGAAAAACATCAATGGAAGAAGTGGAACAAAAAGGATAAAGAATAATATTTTTCTAAAAAATACAAGAATAAGATTAATAGAAACAAAATAAGTATTTTGTTGAATAAAAATGAATAAAAATCAATTGAAAACAATTCATTTTAAGATTTAAAATTTAGAACAATTAAGAACCTTCATTTGAAAATGGGAGAAAACAAAATATTCTTCAGAGAGTGATGAAGGTGTTGAAGAATCTAATAGAGCATATCATATTAGAATAGAACTTGTTGCATGCATTGATCAAAAAAATTCTAAAGAAAGAAATTATAGTTATGAAGAATGATTTGAATAAGTTTATTATGGAATAAAATATGTCATCTCGTAGGAGGAATAATATATTCAGGAGACTTGAATTTTCAAATATAAAAATTATAAATAGGGAATGATGATTGAAGATATTACTAAGAAGATATAAACTAAGGAATAAGAAGTTAAAAAGTTTCAAAAAAATCTTATTGATTCTGAAAGTACCTTGAGGAAGATGAATGAAAAATTTAATAAATATTCATAAGTAAAAGTTAAGGCTTCTAACATTACTGAGAATGATCAATATTTGAATCATGTGAAATAATCTCATGACAAATATAATGTTTTATCTGATTATTTTATCATTTCGGGTTCTGGAAAATTTATTTGAAATATTTGTGGGAGAAAGGATGTGAGAAAAATATTAAATCTACAAATGTATAAAACTCACTCAAAATAAATGATGGCCCATTTAGTGAGTATGTTAGAGTTGAGTGAAGTTACCAACATCAATAAAGTTTCTATAGTGAAATATTTTTCTCGAATATACAATCCAGATTTTATGGATATTACTAGTGTTGTGGAATATATGGGAATGTAGATTATAATTTTTGGCACAACATATCTTTACCCAGAAGAAGGTTTAGTAAAGTAGAAGAAATAGTGAAGGTAGAATGAGAAACTTTCCTAACTTACAAAATATTGAAAAGGTGAATACAGAAGATGTTAGAAACATTCTAAAAAATCAATTTGAATGTTTGGATGATGTTTGAGGAAGATATGATCAATCTGGTCATCATTCCAAAATATGAATGAAACATTTTCAAGAAAAAATTCCTTATAAAAGAAAAGAAAAGGAATCTAAAAAGGCGAAAGTGGAGAAAATATATTTTGTTGTTGAGACAACTTTGAAAGAAAGAAAGATAAAATTTATGGATAATTGATAGTGATTTTTTTCACATATGAATGATTATATAAAAATATTGAAACATGGTGAATGTTAATAGGGATGAGAAGTTACCTTTGGTAATTATAATTCCTAAAAAATCAAAAGAATCAGAACATATGAGATTGAAGCAGAAAGGATGAAATATAATGAAGTTTTATTTGTTGATTGGATAAAACATAACATACTTATTGTCATTCTACTTTTTGATGATTGAAAATATTTTGTTTAGAAAATTTTTCTATATCATCAGAAGTTTGAAAGATGAAAAAGTTATTACAAAAGGAGAAATAACTAGTGTAAATCTATTCAAAGTAAGATAATTCAATTACTCATGTTACTTGAGTGAAGAAGATGAAAACAAAGTGTGGAACCAAATACTTGGGCAACTTGGACAAAAAATTATGAATTTTGTTTCTAAATTTGATTCCATTTGAAATTTTTTAGAATTTAAAGGAAGGGAAGAAGATTTTTTTGTTCCTTTTCATAAGGGAAAGATGGCTAACAAAAGTCATAAAAGAGTTGATATTAAATCTAGTAGAAAACTGAAGATTATTAATTCAAATTTACGTGGTCTACTGAGACATAAATCAATAAAAGTAGACTTATAAATTTTCATTTTTATTGGTGATTTAACTCAGATGACAAGCATCATATTTAGGAAGCACATGTCATAGGCCATTGGAATTCCCAAATTATTTAAAAAAGATATTGAGAACGAAATGGGGGTTTCCATAAAGAATATGAGAATAGATAATGTTACCGAATTCAAAAATTATAATTTTTAAAATCATCAATGAAATCATGGTATAAATCATTAACATAGTTGTTCCTATATCCCACAATAAAATGGAGTGGTGGAATGAATGAATAGAAGATATTTGGAAATGGGAAGAGGTATGTTATCAGAATACAAACCTTCAATGTTCTATTGGAGAAAAGCTCTTAGTACTGGTGTAGATTTTCAAAATAGTTTATTTTTGAGATTAGAAACCAACAGGACTCCTTATGAATGTTGTATAACAAAAAACCATCAATGAAATACATAAATTTTATTTGGATTTCAATGTTTTCCAAAAATAAAAAATCCAAATTTTGGAATGTTTGATGAGAAATATTTGGAAGGAACATTAATTTGTTATTAACCAAATATAAAGTTGTAAATGTTTTTTACCAAAGATGTTATAAAATCAAAGTTCCTTAATAAAATTTGTTAATAGTGTAGTAGATGATGAACTGATGAATAAAAAAATATTGAAATTAAGTCAAAACATCCTTATCAAGATTCAAAATAATCATGTGATGATGAAAAATCAACTGGGAAAGAAACATTGTAATTTTATAGCTTACAAAAACAAGTTGAATTCAAAAACATTATTGGGAATCAGAAGGATTTGGTTCAGACCAACTGGAAGTTGATATTACAAAATCAGACTTTAATTATCTTAAAAGTTAAACCCGAATTAGTTTACGAGGCTATTCAACATAAAGAATGTATGAATTCTATTAGGAGGAGTTTGATCAGATTTAGAGGAATGAAACATTATAACTATTTCGAAGGCACCAAATAAAAATGTTATCAGAACAAAGTTGGTTTATAGAAAAAAATTAAAGGATAATTCAGATGTTTAAAGAAACAAAAAAATAATTATTTGTAAAGGATATGAACAGATGGGCGTTTTGGATTTTGATGAAACATTTTCCTCCATTTCAAGGCTAGAAACTATCTGAATGCTTCTTGTAGTGGCTACTCATATGAATTAAAAATATTATCAATGGGATGTAAATTCATATTTATTAAATTGTGAGATTGAGGAAGATGTTTAAATTTAAAAAACTTGTGGGTTTCTACTTGATGAGGTTGAAAAAAAGGCTTTGAAATTTAATAATTATTTTTATGGGGTGAAATAAGCTCTACATACATGGTATTATAAAAAAGGAAATTGTTTGAGAATGTTGAAATTTTCTATAGGAAAATTTGATAGAATCTTATACGCAAAATATGTTTACTATATATCTCTAATTATAATTGTTTTTGTGGATGATATAATTAATTCTGCGAATATAGAAGATTTTTGTAAAACATTTTACAAGGATTTGAAGAAGAATATTTAAATGTCTATTTTTGGATAATAAACTTTCATAATTGGAATAAATGTTCAAAAAAGGGAAAATATATTTTCTTATCTCATGAAAATTATTATAGGGAATTGTTAAAGATGTTTGTGATGGTAGAATCCAAATAAGTTTAAAATCCTATTTTAGTTAGCCCAAAGTTTAGAAATGATGAGTCCAAAATAAGTGTGAATCAAAAAGACTTTTGGAAGATGATAGGATGCCTTATTTACTTTATAGCTTCATGGCCTGATATAGTTTATACAAAGAATTTATGTTCTATGTATCAATGTAATCAGAATGAATCACATATGTTGTTAGAAAAGTGGATTCTGAGATATGTCAAAGGAATCAATTCACATGGTTTGTTATAAAAACGATAGTGAGATGAAGTTCCAGGGTAATACTAATTATGGTTATGCTAGAGATTGTAATGATAGAAAATAAACATTATGATGAACATTTTTTGGTGTGAATGCTGTATGAGATTGAATAGAAAGAAAAAAAGATCAGTAACATTGAGCACAACTGAATCTATATTGGTTGAATCTCCTCTGGATTGTACTAAAATGTTGTGGATGAAGGTTCAGATGGAAGACTTGAAAGTGAATGATTATAAACTATTTAATATCCATTGTGATAATCATAGTTCAATTTATTGTTCTATTTTTTCAACATTAAAGATCAATACACATTGATATAATGTTTCACTTTATAAATTAGAAGGTAACTATTGAAGATATTTTGATCGAATACATTTCAAAAAAGTATCAGATTGCTGGTATCTTGAAAAAAGAAATGCAGAATGGTTTTTTATGTAATTAAGGCTGTAACATCATGTTTATCCTCCTCTGATGTCTTCCTAAACCTCATATGGAAGTCCCCTACCATTCTATAGATTATGTTGAAAAAGGTGGAGAAAAATTAACAAATTTTTACTTTTAAAGAAGTTTTTACTTATATTTATTTTATCAATCTTAAGCTATGGTTATCATATAATAGTTGAGAGGAAAAGAAAGTGAGAAAAGAAAAAATGGGGGAGATAAAAAGAAAAGTGATAGAGGAAAATATAAGAGTGGTAGTTTATATTTACATGGCCACAAAATTTTCTTTCCACCAAGGAATTAAATTCCTTAAAAAACATTACTTTATCTAGTAGTGTGGTGTCATGACACTCTATTTTGAGAAATGATATGTTTTGATAAAACTAAAAAATTTGAGATTTTTACATAAGTTAAGTTGTGAAAATATTCTATGAATTGGAAAAGTTGTTAACATGGGTTGTCAACAAATCAAAAGGGTGATATTGAATAACCTTTGTTATTAATTGTTTAATTTTTTTTTTATTTTTTGACAACTAACCTTGTTGTATATGTTTTTTTATGGGAATCAGATCAAGTCCATTATAATGATCTTTGTATGAATGTAAGATGTTTCTGAAATAAATGGATCCATCAACATTGAATTTAGATAATCTGATCCAAAATATTTGGAGGAAAATTTTATTGTTTGTTGGATGTTTATCATTTTCATAATTAAAGAAATAAAGAGGATGCTGTGTGAAGAAGACGTTTTGTTACACAAGTGTTTTGAAATAATATTGTAAAGTCAGGTGTTAGAATGATTTCATACTTTCTAAAAATATTAGATGTTGATTTTCTAGTTATGAAGTTCTTAAAAATCCTGAAAAAATTCATGGTAACTGATTTTGATAAAATGGTGGAGATGTTTAATGAATTTAAATGTTATAGTATAAAGATTCCATCATAATGGGAACCCCATATAAATGATAATTCAATAATAATTAATTGAATAATGATTTCATATTCATCGAATAAATAATTCCAATTCACTAAAAAGGATAAATAATTTGTATTCTGTGAATACATAATTTAGATTCACAGAGAAAGATATAGAATTCAAATTCAGTGAGAATAAATCAGAAATCAGAATAAATCTGAGAATGAAAAAAAATTGAACTTACTCTAAGAAGGAAACAAAATCATTTTAAATCTGAGGAGGAAACAAAAATTTGACTAACTATGAGAAGGAAATACAAATCTGACTGACTCTAATGAGGAAAAATAAATTAGACTAACTTTGAGAAGGAAATAGAAATCGGACTATCTCTGAGAAGGAAAAATAAATCAGACTAACTATGATAAGGAAATATATTCATAATAAGCTAATTATGAAGGAACTAAAAATGAAAATTCTAGAAGTTTTATGAATAGGTGAAGAGTCCAAACATGAAATTCCCATTTTCATAAATCTTTGAGAAATCTATGGAGGATTGAAGAAGACAATGTTGACATTTAAATTCAATATATTTTCAGTGTTTTTGAAATATGATGAATTGGGGACTATTTTCACGCTTCTCTTTTTTGTTTTTGGAGTCACCTATAAATAATCTCATAGAACAATCATTCATTTTTATAATTCATATATGCCCAAAATGTATAGAATTGGAGAATTTTAAGAGAGTATTCCCATCTGTGTGAAGAACAATTATATTGATCTTTGTTAGTAGAGTTTGAGTTTTTCTGATTGAGAATGAGTTCACAATATTGAGTCCATCATATTTAGAGAATCAAATCCAAACTCATTATATTGAGAGAATTGGATCCAGATCTGTTGTATTGAGGAAATCAGATCCAACATCATCGGATTGAGAAAATAAGTTCAAGCCAAATCCGACTAAGGATTCAGACTGAGCAATTATAGTATAGTTTCAACAAAATATTTATTATCATATTTGTCTCAATTTTTTTATAAAAAAACATTTTCAATTGAATTGATTTATTATAATCTTTATTATCATGAGATAGATGGTGTCCAATAGGAGTAAAGACAATTTGTATTCACATCTTCATAATAGTGTATTTCCATAAACCCATGGGAGTGGATAGGGAAAGGATGCAGGTTATCCCTCTAAGGAAGAAACCTATAAATACTATGTTAATTAATTTCTATTCTAAGTATTCATGGATGAGTATTTACTAAAATATTATAAGGCAAAAATCATAATAAACTACAGGGGTTAAGTTTCTAATTTTTTGAAAATTCTTAAAAAGTGAACCCTAGTTTCAACCCTCCCTTATCAGTTTTTATTTGACTATTTGAAAATTCAAGGCCATTTTCCTTAGAGTTAGATAAATAATTCATATAAATCCTTAAATTCATCAAACACTTGTTGTTCCCAAAAAGGGTGATTTTTCTTATCTAATTTATCAAGATGCTTATTTTATTTATCTTATGGAAGGAGTACAGATGATAAAAATCATTAGATATCCTAACATTTATATTTGTGAGATGATCATGACAACCACTAGACCAAATTATGTGATCTATCCCAAGATTATTTATGATATTCTAGAAGAAATATGTTTATTCTATGTAGGTGAAAAATATATTATGGACTATGGTGGTTTCTGTATTACAAGGATAATTTTTAGAATAATGAAGATCAACTTTAATCCCAAGAAAATAAAATGGGTATGTGATAATGAAAAACTTTATTAGTCTTTTAACCCTTTAGACCATACTTCTAGACCATAGGATCTTATTAATCCTAGTTTAGAGCCCAATGAGATAGTTGAATATTCTAATGAGGTAGAAGAGACTGATTTTGTTTGAGATAAAGAAGATGTTTTTCCAATGGAAGGGGGTATTTATCCTGAACTCTCTCCGCGACCCCCTAACATAACATATGGATCCCATAGTCCTCCTAAGAGTCACCAAAATGAGAAAAGTTTATGAAATGTGATGAAGTTAAGACATAAGTCTCTGGAGAAGTTCAATTCAAGAGTTTCAGATACTCTTAAGAAGATGGGAATGGTAATGGTGATAATAAAAATGAAAATGGAAATGATGATGGTGATACTGATGATGATGATGATGATGAATGATCATATCCTAATAGTTTTAGTGGGAATATTATAAAAGAGTTTATTAAGATTCCTAATGACCTTCTCACTTCACCTGGTGGTTCTATTTAAAGAATTGAGGAAAGGTACAATGTTGATGATGAAATGGATTTTTCTTCTAGATAAGAAAGACTTGTATCTATTGAGAGGGATCTATAAAAAAGACATAGAAGTCTTGAATTTATTTCTATTATAGATGGATTTGATTCGGTAAAGGTTTTTGAGGATCAAACAGTTTTAGATTTAGCTATAGTGGAGAAGAAGTCAATTATTGCTGCTATTTAGAAGTAGATAAAAATGTTGTAGAACAGATGGTAAATGAGCCTGTTGATGAGAAGGCTGCTGATTAATAGTTGATATATGTGTTTGATTCAGATAATCCTTTAGTTTATGGGAATATGTTTGACTCAACTTCTCTTGAACACTAGGAATTTGAGACCTATATTAGTGTACCTACTATAGTGGAATCTACACTTGTGTTTCTTCAGTGGTTGAGCCTCTTGAAAAGGCATCTGATAGATGGATTGATCAAATTTTAGAAGAATGGGATTTGATTTCTGAATGGGTTGGCAGTTCACCAAATATTGGTGAACCATCCATGGGAGAATAGAGACATCCTGAAGGATCAATGTTAAATGAAATTGATGTTTCTGGTTTGTTAGAATATTTTTCTTCCTCGGGATAATCTACAAATCCTTATGTCCATCCTAATTCCGTTGATACAGTCAACAAGGGTGACTTAGATGACTTTAGATAAAATATAGTTTTATATTTTTCTAAGTGTTTCAAGTTTCATGCACATCATCTTACTGAGATAAGTTAGAAAGATTCATGATATTTTTTGAGTCGGTTATTCATCACATTCAACCAATAATGATGCACTATATTCAAAAAGACAAAAATGAGAGTAAGAGTATATCCAATGAGATATAGTCATTGAGATTCATTATGGAAGGTATGTAGTATTACTTTTTCTCTTAAATGGACGATTTTTTGGAGAGAGAATAAAATATTACTATGGTGGAATCTAGTTCTACTACTCCACCACCTATTTTTGATGATGAGTTTCTTAGGTCAGCGGCCAGATAAGATATTAGAGCTTTATCCAGTAGTGTTTCTGGTGATTCAAATTCCTTACCAATAGAAACTTTGTGACTGTTTGATCATAATAATGACCATGATCATATGATGATAAGTGAATACATGAAAGATATGAAATCTGACCAAGGGAAAATAACCATGGAAATTAAGTACTATCTCTATATGATTTATACAATTCATTCTATTGATGCCAACATTCAGTTTTTTTGATGAAAACCTAAGGAAGCCTATTGTGACTGAAGAATTAATGAAACAAGTTGCTTGGTTGAATGAAATAATTCCACTTTTAAAGCTCATCATGGAGGAAAATGAATTTTTAAATGAAATGCGGTGTGGTTATAACATTATTATGGACTTCTTTAATTTGATGAACCCATTTCTTCATGTGCATGGTTCTACTGTTGTAACTCATAAGGCCTTAGTAGTGACTTCCCATACGACTCCTCCTCCTACTACCCCGGATTTTCTCATATCTGGAGTGCCAATGGATCCCCTTGAACCATTTCCTTCTAGATTCCATCTTTTTTTCTTATCACCAAGTTATGTAGTGCAACATATAAGGCTGATCTTCATTTAATAGTCTCGACCTCCCTCATCTTTAATTGGTGTACCTAAAACCCTTCCTTGAGCTCCTTATTCATCTGATACCATGCCTTATGCCTCAGATAATTCTAAAGGAAACTCTCATCTGGGTCCATCAAACAAGCCTAAAGGCCCTTGATATTTAATTTTTTTTCCTTTTATGGTATTGTTTTTCATTTAATTTTTGTAAAAAACTTTTTGGGATGTATTTTTCTTGAATTTATTCAATGGAATTATAAAGTTATTCTTAATTTATTTCTCTTGTATTTCCTATTTTATTATTATTTCCATACTTTTCTACACTTTTCTAATCTCCCAAAAAAATGGGAGACTATCTATTCCATATAAACTTATAGTTCCTTTATCCTCTTGCATTTCCTTTTATACTTCATTCTTTATATACCATTTATTCCCTTATAATTCATTGATACAATATATATTAAATTTTCTAAATTATATTTGATAATACATCTATGAAATATCATGATTTTAAATTTATGAAATTAATATAAATTACCTTTGATTTCATGATATACAAAATGTAATGTCTTACCATTGATACTTTTTTCTTTTTTATCATCGATATCAAATACCTAAAGTTCCATGATTTGTGATAACAAAAAAGGTGGAGATTGTTGAACTCCTTATTTTATTGGAAATCAAATCATGATTATTGTAATAATTAATGAGATTCGTTTTTATGTTAGCATTTTATCATATGAGAAGGATTGAAATTTTTTTCCTATGTATGAGTCACTATCAGATAATGATTCACCATCAAGGATGAAACACCACTAGAAAGTCTCACCGTCATAATGAGGCACCATCAACTAAGTCTCACTGCCCATTCAAAAGTGCCACCGCCCAATCCAATGTCTCAATGCTTGACTTAGACAACATCAGAAAGAGTCACAATTTCAAGGAGCCACCACAAGAATGTGTCACCATTTCAAAGACACACTAACAATGTTTTATTTATTTTTAATTAAATTTCTATAATGGATAAATTATTGAAATTAATTCTCAAACTTATTTAAAAATATTGTTTTTTAATTACTCGATAGAGATATTTTAAAGTTACTGTGAGACTGTGTTGTATGAGGATTAACTCATCCTTATAATTATCCCTACTACTACTACTTCTAATAAAAAAGGAATAAGACCTCCTCATGTGTAATAACATGTATATACACATAGAGACCTGTACACATGAAGAGAGATGGACCCCATTCCAATAAAAAAAATATCTTATAGCTTCAATATACTTATATCAACCGAGGAAGAAAAAGCACAACTTACATTCAGTTCTTTACTTTAGCCAGGAATAAAGATTCTATGACTCTCTATTCTACAATAGTTTTCTAAAACCCAAATCAAGTATTATTTCAATATAAAATCAAGTAGTGATGATCTGCAGCGCATACCATTTAGAGAAACACAACCATTCTATTATATTACTCAATTTGTTTTTATTTATATTTACTTTACTATAAGTGTGGATTAATATATTTTATTCATTCCAACACTGTCTCCCATACCTCAACTAGAAGATACATAGATATCTTCACAAAACCTTTTTTTCTAGTTTCCTATGTGTTGTAGTTGAGGTTCGATTGTGACCTAATTTTTTTTATCACTTTAAAACTATGGAAGAATCCTTATCCGGTCTATATGACTTAGCTTTTGTAAAACTCGATCGATGTATTGAATGAAAATTTTATTTTATATAGACTTATTGGATGTAAGTGATTTCCAAGTTGAGAGGACCAAGTCTCTTCATAAGACCGAAATTCTTGTATCCAAATTCCACTATTTTTTGGTTTATTTATTTCATAGATTTAAAAGAATATCTATTTTAAATGTAAAAAAGACCATTACTTTGATTTTTTATGTCAAATAGTGTTAATATAAGTGTTTTTTATTTAATTTGATTTCAAAATACAACATAATATTTCATATTATTTTACGTTAGACCTAATCAATATTTTGAGAAATATTCTAAACAATTAAATCTTATATCAAACTACTTTTTTTGGTAAACAGGGATGTATTTAGTTAATTGGAGGATTTTATATAAATCCCTTTTAGATAAATTTTTTATTGGTTATACAGTTTATCCCCTCTTGGGATACTAACTCTAACCAACACCTTTCATTGAAATTTAACAGTCACCATAAATTCCTTGTCCATTGTGTAATGATGTGATCACTTCAAATAGTCTATGAAAGATGTTTCAAGCATATTGGTTGTTGACATAGATGTCAGACCCGTTTGATGATATATTTTTAAAAATGGATTATATTACGCAGTGAGCTTTCATATGTCATTTCCTATATTGTTACATTAATTTATTTGTCTTGGGTTCCTTGAACCATTGCTAGATAGTAATCATGGAAATTAAGAGTAACCACCTAATGAAAATGAGGGTGATTCCTAAGGGATCACAAGATATGTTTTCTGTTGATCTGGAATAAATAATATTTGAATTTAATTATTAGAATAAATATTTTTATAAATAAAAAATAATAATTTTATTTATTTTTAGGGATTTATATTATTCCCAAGGTAGTAAGTAATTATTTTTTATTAATAAATAATTTATTAGGCTACATGAATATATAATTAATATTTATTACATGGACTGTGAATAAAATAATTTTGTAAACATTTTATTGGAAATTTATTTGTTGTATTGTGAATAAAATATTTATTAATGAATTATTTATTTATTCATGTATTCCATGAACTCAAAGGGGTTCGAATGGACCATGACCATGACTAGTGATAAATATTAGTTTACAAAATGGTAAAATAATATTTGTTATTGTGCATGTTAGAACACACCATATGATAATATTAATAATAATATTAATATATGGAATGTGGTTTAATAAATTTTAAAATATTTTTTAAGGTCCCAAATGAAGACAAATAATACTTTAACCTAAACCCTTTCTATATAAAGAGGCAGTTATGACTATTGTGAGGGATCTATGAAATATGAGAATCGTTGGTCACCCAAAATTTATCTCTCGGTTGATCCTTCTCTCTCTATCCAAGAATCGTGAAAAACATGAGATATTTCTTTATTATTAAAGGATGAGTGATAAAAATGAATAACACAAGAAAATTTATTCACCATGATGGGACCCATAAATATATTGGGGTTTCATAGAGATAAAAGGAGAACATGTGGATCACCATTAGAGGGATTTAATCATTGGATCCTCACAACACAATGAAGGTAATCCTGAAGGATTTTCTGAGGATAAACATCATCAATGATGAAAGGATCTTAAGATATGGTATATAATTTCTTTCAATCTAAATTAAATAATTTTAAATTTATTGTGACATATACCCACTCAGGGTTTTGGGAAACAAAAAATTAAAATAAATTTTAATGTAACACCTATTGAAGGAACATTCAATATTCCTAGAACCTTAAAGTGGTATCAAAGGTGTCAGTATTTAAATTTATAATAATTTATTTATTTTTAATATTTAGGGTCTATTTTTGAAGGTTACTGGGATACCTAGGTGTAAAACATGATCAGTACCCTTTCTGGGATCTCCTTCCTTGACTAGAGTGGTGATTAATTCCTCTATATCTGGTTTATCTGCAGTAATGGAGACTATCCTAAAATAAGGGTTAGGGTGATAATGTTTTTGGAAGGATACTTATCTATATGGGAGGAAAGGATCAAATCCCCACATGAGGGGGTCATTGCTTTATGTACTAGTCACTATGAAATATTTATTGTTGGTTGAACTAACACAACTCCTTATAATAAGGGAGTTGGATACCTCACTCATGCGTTTCATGTTGGTCAATGTTATTTCATTCATTCAGTAGGGAAAATATTTACAGGTACATTGGTTCAATCCCTCTAGTGGTTTCAATTTAAAAATTTATGGTTCATGGTGCACTAGTTATGTGCACAGATGTGGTCTGGTTTTCTTTTCTTATGGACCCATCCATTTTTCATCAGTTTCCCTTATAATAAAAGTGATTCTATAATGGATTAGGAGTCTAGTGATTTTTGTGATTGGTTGGGTATGTGTTGTAATAACAAATTTGTTTATTATTTGTGGAGAATGATTCAGAGTCCATATTTCCCTCAGTGAAGGGTTTGATCATAGTGACCTGGTCAATTATTTACCACATTTGAAGATGAGAGGCCCTTAATAATGAGCACACTATCATGATCCATACCTAGCATGAAGGGAACAAGAAAGTGTAATTTGTAGTTTCACGAGATAGTTTGGAGAGTCCTTGTAACTTTTTTACAATATTTGGATCTCTCCTACTTGGATGACTTTCTTTTGTGAGAGGCGATTCCCTCAGGCTTCACCATTTTTGTCCAATTAAAACAATTATTTTATACTAAACTTTATTTAATAATAAAAATTTAATTTTCTGTGTCGACCATTATGTTAAATAATGGTTAAATTTTTCATTTGATATTATTCATTCTTTAATATGATTTGAATTAAAATGTTTTCGACATTTAATTTTTTTTACAAGATTTATAATTTCTTATGTTCAAGATCACATGAATAAAAATTAGTTGTTTCATCAGGAGGTGTTGGGGAATCATGATGGATAACATGGGATTACACAACATGTATCTAGGGTACACATCTTGTACCTAAGTGAAATACAGCTAGCCATGTTGCATGACACACAATACACTGAGAAGTAATTTCACAATGCGTGTTGACCGAGACCCCATAGAATACGATATGATGGATTATAAGGTGTGTAGCTAGCATAAAAATCGTATTGTATATAATGTTTAATGGAGAAACTTAGGAAAACACATGGTGAAAATGTGGTCCAAACTACCTAAGATTGATAGCTTAGATGAATAACGATATACTACAGATGTAGATGGATTGTACATGCCATGTGGATCATTATTTCTTATATCATTAACACACATTGAGTCATTCTATAGGTTATGTAGACACACATAAACCAAAATACATGACTTTTAGCTGGTATACACACTATATGTAGTCCAACCGAGATACATATTGAAGCTCTAAGTGTGTAACACAAGTGCATGGAAAGAGAGACAAAAGGCATGTAGCTCAATAGCACAAGCCCAATAGTCTCCCAATTAATTTTAGAATTAAATTACATTAAATTGAAAATTTCAGCATTAAAAAATTATTTTATTGATTTAAACATGTTGTGATTGAATGTTTAATAATGTGTTTAAAGAGTAATAAATTATTATTTAATTTACTTTAATAATATAAATTAATTGGTTTTGTTATTTATTTTCCACAGTTTCCTTTAAGATGGGTATCAACAAATGAATTTTTATAGACATTAAGAATTAATGGAATCATTTAATTAATTAATTAATGGAAGAGTGTTCATATCGACAATAAAAAAATATAAATGAATGATAACTTTTTTACTTTTGTTTATGAATTGCATGTATGACTATTCATGAGATATTCTGAGACTAGTGTATGAGTTTACATTTATATAATTTCATTTATTTCATGGGTTTTCAATATCAATTATTAAATTAATTTGATGGATAATGTTTTATACCTATCTTTATTATTATTCGGACCTACGTGTTTAATGAAATATTTGTAGTCCCCCTTTAAACAATTATTTGGCTCCCCTCACAGATGTGTGAGTTTTAAATACCTGTAATAATTGGAATTTCCCATGGTTCATAGAAGATGTTCCATATTTAACCATAATGATTCATCCAAGGTCATAATTTGGTGGATAGGTGGAATGCTGACACTCATTAAAAGACCTGAAAAATAAGTTATTTCAACTAGGTCATGTGTTGATTTAATGACTAATCAGTACAAAACATTAGATATTATCATGAATTGGTCATTTAATTAATTAATATTTATCCCCATACATTATTTATTTTATGGATGCAATATCACGACCACATAAATAAATTAAATAATGCGTAAATATGGAATTTAAATAAATATATTATATGTAAATGTTTTACCCAACATGGTTAATTACTTAATTAAAATCCATATAATATTGAGAAGATAGGTAAAATATAAAACAATATAATATTTACACATAGAAAATAAAATTCCTCAAAAATATATTATGTCATCATGCTTCCTATCTCTAAATTAAGACAAATCCAAAATTTAAATGTTGATTCGGTCTCCATCGAGGAGAATTCTAATTATTGGGATGTTGTAATAAGGATAGTGGGTCGAATTAATGAAATATATATTAGTTTCATTGACCTCCACATATTCAATAAAAATTTCATGGTATGCATTGAGTGAAGAGGAAAAATGATTTGTTGAGGTTGAAATTGTTGTTAATTAATTAAAAATTTGAAAGGTCAATGAATGTAATTTTGACCATTTAAGAGCACATAATTAAGTTCAAAAGATATGTGTCATTGGTATAATTGGGTTGAAACAATGTTTTTAAAAAATTTCTAAAGATGAAATTGAAGATTCCATGGAAAATTGATTTATTTTTCATTAAGTGGTTATAATGTTGATTGTTGTATGATTTTGATTATTTGGTACTACTAAATATTTCGAGTTGGCCATTCTATGAGAAATTTGGTAAAATATTTATATGCTTCTTACTTAAAAAATCATCCATGCCAGCCAACTATGGGTGAATGCACAACAAGGGTAGAGAAGCTCAACCCTAAGACAACCAATATGAGGCTGTAGCTGATGAGGTTGAAGGGTTCTCTTACGTGAGGCAGAGAACCGGTGGAGTTCCACAGAGGATGGTGGCATGACTGTGCAGTTGGGCTCAAGAGCACCCTCACAAAACCAGTATAGGGTGGTATTAGAGGAGGGAGAGGGGATTTTTGAGCCAAGGATGTTTTGATTTCTATTATAAAGGGATCACGTGGTATGAGTCTGTTTTGATGTAGGATTAAGTGAATTGAATCACATACATTTTATCCGATTAGTGAAAATAATGGTCATTTGATCATATTTTCCATGTATCAGTTTAAAACACTGAAAGAAACTAACTTGTCGGATCTATTCATTTATCATCTAGGTTGTACGATCTCCATGAAGCTGCATCATCTTCATTCGTAGCCTTGTCTAAGACTTCAGTGGGAAATCCATGCCCACTTCATCTAAAGCTTGATCGATGGATTTTTAATTTAATTTTATCATAATATGGATTATATTATGATTGAAATCATTTTTTATCCATCTTCATTATTAAAGGTAGTTTTAATAAATGAATAATAGAGTGAATAAATAATAGTTGTTATCAGTGATGATAATGGTTTGCGATCTCAGTTATCTTCCAAGAAACAAACAAATTGGATTTTCATGATTCCATATGTTTCTTATATGATGTTAAATACCAATAAATACCCAATTATAGGTTAATTTTTTTTATTTGAGTTTTATATGCTCTTGATTATCTAGAAATGGAGCACCACGAGTGTCTTATTCGCAAATTTTGTCACTCATTTTGTTTTCATGAAGGAAAAGGGAATCTCTAAATGTTCAACAAGTGATTTTCACACTCGGATATCCTTTTGGTGAATTTTGTTCCATGTAGATTTTTGATGTGAATAACATTTTTAAAAAACCATGTAATAGTGTAAACTCACACTATATATTGTGAAGAAATTCTTGTACCCATTTATACACATTCGGGTCAATGTGAAGGAAAATAATTAAATAGTCAGTACCGTGCATTCTATATATGTTTGTGTTTTGTGTAAAGTGATTGTGCTAAATAGACAAAGGGTTTTCACAAAAATAGGAACAATAGGTCATTCTATGTGTAAAATCATAGTTCACATGAGGTAGATGCAAAGTACAGTAGCATGCATGATTTATTTTTGTGTATAAGAGTAGTGTGCATAAGTTATTATTGTGTATGTGTTCACACCTGTTATATGAAGGAGATGTATGTAGATGCAATACATAGTGTGTATGTAGATTCATGGTAGACATATATTGAAAAAAAGATGAATGTGTGTTTATTTATGCATATGTGATTGAGTATATACACATTTGATTTCATATTCATTTGAAGAATCAAGAAGGTATTGCATTGTGTAGTAAAGAAGAATACTTGAGGCATTGTATTTAGCATTATTTTCGTTGCATAAAAATAACAAGGCCAGGAAATGTAATTTTTACATGCATGATGATTGAATAAGTAAACATGCAATTTGAATTTCATAATTAGTGTGTAGTGTTTTGAGACTAAAGCCAAGAAATTATTTCTATCAGTGATTTATATGTATTTATGTATATGTATTTTCTAGTGTGTAGTGAGGTCAAGTATTCATTAGAAGAAAGAATTATTGATCGAGTAGTTTTGTATGGAAGAAATAGATTATTTTCAGTGATCAAATATTATTTGAGGAAGACCTATTTTGGTGAAAAGGTACTCTATTTGTACATGAGACAGTCTGATCCAGTATGTTTGTGGAGGATGATCAAAGTGATCATGTTACATGTGGATCATATTCAAGAAGAATACGGATCTTTTTATTGGCAGGTCTAACCATTCTTTGAAGAGGCTCAATAGACTGCATAGTCTAACTAGTCAAAAACTTTGGGGCTATAACCAACTATGGAAGAAGAGTTGGATTGATGGGGGTGTAACCTGAATAAACTCGATGATTGATTATTGTAGTGTATAAATAGTTAGTTCCTAAATCATTGTAATTGATAAAAATATTATACTTTATAATCCATGTTGAGGGGTATAACCTACCTCAAAAGGATGTAGGTCTTAGTACCAGACCTTGTAAAAAATACTATGTCTTATGTTTCATTTACATTTATCATTTCATGCATGATCCACTCATATTAATAGGTGAAATTGGTTCAACGTAAAAGGTGAAAAAGAATTTAGTAAAATTGGTCATAGCTGATTCATCCCCCTCTTAGTGTGACTGCATGATCCCTGGACACTTCAGTGAGGAAATCTGAGTCATGGTTTTTGGATAAGGGAGTCCACTTAATGGACCATGGAGCCGCAAGAACACAGTTGGGAAGAACTCATACCTAATAACATTCTAATAATTTTCATGGACTCTATATGAGTTATATGAATGGAAATATGAATACTTTACACTATAATGTTTGAAATACTAGACATTCCATGTTCAATAGGTTGGGATATTAATACATTATAAAATAATTGGAGAATTAATAAAATTTATTATTATTATTTCTCACCAAATTTGTAATCATGTAAATTACTAATCATATGTTTTAATTAGTAAAACATAATTGAAACAAAACCAAAAATGTTTGATCATTACATAAATTAGGTTATATCATTACCAATACGAATTTCTTGATATGGTTAAATAGTTTAGATGATTCATTATTTTCAGAATGACTGTATTGTGTGTTGGAATCCCCGATTACTATTTACCATCCCAGTAGGTGAGAGATGGTGAACATGATAACTACTATATATATGTTGAGGATACATCCTACTTATTTTGTATTATATTATCATATTTTTTCGGAGAGATGATGATATGAATTTAAGACATGTATTCTTATACAACAATATCTAATCTCTATAGACAATGACTTGAAATAAATAATATTTTCAATGAACTATATATATGTTAACTAGAGGAAACCCTTCCAAATTATGGTCATTCTTTCAAAAGATTGGGGTTTATGGACCAGTTGGAGAAATTAGGATTATACATGGACAAGAAATTATCCATTAATGTTATTTTATTATCCATAACACTAAGATTATCTTTATTTTTAAATTCCAAGATAAACTCAATTGACAAGTCACTCAGGAAAAGTTTTCCCATACTTCACTAAGAAGATAAGGATTGGCCAAAACCTGTTTCTCCATCACTTTTCTTGAACTTTATGAAATAAATTTCTTAATATCCCATGGATAATGTAAATCCAAAAGATCAATTATGACACCCTTTATATAAGGACCCGACCTTAAATATTACATAATCATGAATTAAATTAATAATTCACATTGTGGATCTTTTCAGGTTTAGAGTTTTAAAGAATTAGGCCATAACTATAACACTAAATTTAAAAAATTACAAAGTAGACACTTTTACTCATTTTTTGTTTTTTCAAAAAATAAAAACTCTTTAAAAAAGAGTCATGCTTAGTTCCATGTTTTAGACAACATGACTTTTGCTTGATCCCATCCATGAACCTATTACATTTTATGTCCTGTGAAAAACATTTTAAAAAACATGTGATGAGCATAAAAAGCTTAGTAAGGTTTATAAAACAAGGAAAGGAAACATTACCCCATCAATAGATACAAACCAATGAAACCATACATCTCAATCATAACATACCTCATGAAATAATATGATTTATGAATAACACATAGAAATCATAAATCATAAAGGTAAATTATCACATCCATATCATAATTTCATTGTAGCTATCACATCTACATAGGGAGTTACATTTGGAATATACATAACAATATAATCCCTAAATCTCTTTGGAGAAACAATCACATTTACCTATGTCATGTTACCTAATGCATTGGAGAGCTATATTGGGCTCACACTCCCTAGGTTTATCACGTAACCACCTATATACATAAACAATTATCAATAACCCTAAAATAATCATTACACACAACAGAAGCATAAAGGAAAGATAAAATTTCCACATTCCAATCACAGTATATCATTTCAAGATGTTGAAATAATCAATGCTTTATAAAACCATTTTCAAATCCATTTTCAAAACCATTTAATAAAGATATTTTTGAATAAAAGTGTCCCATACCACATTGATGATTTTAAAATAATTAACATTTTAAAACCATAATGTCTATATAAATAAACCCTTAATACCATTTTTAAAACATGGAAATTAATGAGAATGATTTAGAAGAATACATATTTAAAAAAATATTTTAGTTAAGGAGTTCTTAACCAAATGAGAGATGCTTGATTAAAAATAATTGAGCAATAAAAATTAAAAAAAATATTATTATTTCATGAGAATAAAGGTATTCATGATATTATATTCCAAAGGACATTATATAAACCATATTAAAGTGAATTGGTGCATAACAACAATGAAGTATCAATGGAATGTAAATTGAGAGGAAATCCCTTATAAAGACTGTATCCTTAGATTAAGGATAAATTAATTACATAATTATGTGTGAAAAATAAGAATACACCCAATATAATTGGATGTTAAGTATAGAACAATCAGAGTTCATTAAAACATATTCATAGCGTGACATAATCATGAAGTATAAGTTTAATCGAAAAAATTGAAATTGGGTTAAGAATTTCTCTTACAGAAATTCGAAAGCCAAACGACATCACTTAAAATTTTATAAAAAGTGTTTATGAGACAGAAAAGGGTATCTCATCCCTTGGAAATAAAATTTACATTAATAATTATATATAATAACATATCCAAAAATAAGGAGATGTAAATTAAAATACATAACAAAAAGGAGTCTTTTAAAAAGAGGAGGGTGAACGGTTCCCTTACCGATTTGGTAATTTATGAAACACACATAAATTGAAAGATGGATCATTAAATTAAGATGTAAATACCAATAAATTAAGGTATATTACAAAATTATTACAATAATTGGTTGTACATACACCACATAAAGGAAATAGTGACAAATATAGCATGAATCTCACAGGAATAAAAACTGAGAAAAAACCCTATACCCCGCTGTAATCAATCGAGTCATGTGACCAAAAGTTAATAACCAACTAATGCATGAAAAAATACCATGAATATAAATATAATCATGATAATATATATCAAATGGCAGCACACAATACACCACATTCAATAAATAAGTGGCGAAGAATAGAAAACTCAAGGAATTAAAAGTGAGATATGAAATCCATTACCTTGTGTCTGACTTGAACCATTCATTCTTTAATATCCTTAATAATAAACTAAAGACAATTTATAATTTCTTAAGAACATTTTTAAAATTTATTATTCCTTTTGTATCACTTATTACTATGTTGTCAACTTCATGAAATCATTTAAGGTAATAACAGTCGTTTTGTCGATATTTGTTACTTGAGGAAAAAATTGACTTCTTATAATTACAAGTTGTTCATGTGGTCAAAATTTCATCATATCCAGAACTATATTCATGATTTAGATATCATACATGTCATATTTATATCCATTATATACTATTATTTATTATATTAAATAACATTTGGAGGTAAGAAATGAAATGAACCATTCATGGAGACGGTAAGTTGTACATACGCATTAACGCTACTTTCCTTTCTACATCATATATAATGGAATGAAAACATAACCATAAATAGGTATATTATAATTTAAGTATAATATATTATATAAAATCCCAGTAAATTCATCCTTTATATATCCCACGTATGGTATGAACGAGTCATATCACTTTGAGGGAGTGGTAGTCCGCACTTCCTTTAATGAAATTATCGCGTTTACCCATAATGGAAACCATTATGGTATGATAAAAATGGAAAATGCCGAATAATAAAAAAAACATAAAAATAATATATATCATATACAAATACAGTTCCATCATAATTTCCACCATTAGAGGTGGTAGGATATATTTGACCAATCATCATTTCATGAGGCAGTGGTTCACCATCCACAGAAACAATATGTTCATTAACCATTCGATGGAGGTTTGTGAAAGTGTAGTTATAATATTTATCATACCAAAATCCTAGTATATTGGGGATACATGATTTGTTCGAAATGAATGTAATAAAAATATTTTAGGGGTTGGAGAAGTAAAATAAAAGAAAAGAATTTAAGAGAAACTGTTACCTTTAATTCTGGTAACTCCCTTGGGTTTGAACAAAAAAACTTATTGATGTGACTTATGTCTAAGGAAGGGCTTCTAAAAGGAATAGAGGGATATTGAGAGCTTATTTGGTAAGGGGTTGGATGATACAAGGTTCTTGAGATGTGTGAGGAATGGGATTGAGGTGAGGTCTTTTTATAAGGGGGATGATGGGCTCTTTAGGAAAACTTGAAAATAATATTTTATTATAAACATATCTTTGTATTAAAAAGATCGAAAATTTATTATAATCTAAGATAAAATGGTTCATGATCGAAATAAAATCATCCAATAAGAAATTCCTAGGTTTTGAATAACATTTTAGTCTTTATAATCTTATTTATTTAAATCAATTATTTGATGAGGTAAACAATACATCATTATTGTGTCATATATAATTTAATTTATTTGATTTCTAAAAATTATAAAAAAAATAACACAATGTATTAAATATTTTTAGCTTCCAAATTAAAATTTATATTATAAAAGATAACTTATATATACCTATTTAAAAATTAATTCACTAAAAGATATTTCTTTATGTAATTTTTATCTTTACTTTAAGGTAATTAAAATAAGGTGTCATTATCACTTTTAAGTGGCTCCTTGGGGTCCCAAAATCGACCCAAGGATGAATATGGTAGGCCAAGACTCTTCCAAAAAGGTTAGTACAAGTGTTAAGGAAATGATTTATTATAATAATATTGTTTTTACCTTGAATTATCCTATTTACCTTTAACCAATGTAAATAAAATTCAAAAGTTACTATTCACAATATATTATTTTCATATTATTGAAACAAATTTTGCTTAATAATAAGAACCTTGTATGTCAGGTTTTTGAAATTACACTCACAGAATTGGTAAAATTTCATTCAAATGAAAAAGCCAGTTTTTTAACTACTACTTAGTGGTTCTACTATTCATCCAAAATTGATATTTTTCAAAAAAAAATACAAAAAATTCAGCCTAATCTATATTTGATATTTCAAATTCAAAAAATGATGAATATTTTACCAAATTCAAAAAATAGTAGTTGGATTAATTAATTTAAAATTCATTCCGGTTGTAAAAACAAAAAGCATTTTTTTAAGAAATATTAACTCTCAAAAGATTGGCACTTGTCTATGTGAGATTTCAAAGTGAAATTACTTCCAATGAAAAAAATTGGATTAAATGGTAAAAATATATTTTAATTACATTATAAAACTAATTTAAAAGTAATATAACCATATATATAAATTTTATTAAAAAGTATTTTGGAATTAAAATACAATATTATTCACTATTCATAAAAAAAATGAACTTTATCAGAAAAATACCGAAAATTTACCTGAAGTAAATTTTGATGTTCTGATTCTAAAAAGGTATTTTATTTTTTAAAATAGAACATATAAAAGTGAAAAAAACTATATTTAATGACGGTTCACTATCAAAAGGCGGTAAATCGACCCTTTAATGATTATTATAGTATTTATGTTTAAAATCAGATTCATTCTCATTTTAGGCCTATAAATATTATTGGATAAATGGAAATTTTTTTAACAAACATGTATAATAATTTTATAGTTAGTTATATCATTCCCTTCATTAAAACAGATAGTTGTTAACTAACTTTTAAAATAATAATATTATATTATTAGTGTGCAATGTAATATGTCAAAGAACCCCATTGTTGCGTATCATGTAAGCCATCGAACATAAAATCCATATTAAAGTAAAATTAAATTTTTATTCACAAATATTAATTAATATGATAATGTTATATTATTTATTTACCTGGGATGTTACATACTTCAACCCTTTTTGGAATTGTGTCCTTGTAATTTTAAAATTGGGCATGGAAACTTCACTGAAAGTACCAAATCAGAAAAAGAGTCAATAAAAATATCACATTAAAATAAAGGAAGAGAAGTAAAAATGTCACCTGAGACAAGAAATACTAGTATTCCACGAAAACATGGATATATAAGAGAATATAACTCTCATAGAATAATAGAGAGTGATAAATAACTTGATCACGAAAAGATATCCACCACAATACCATTTATTTGTGGTTAGGTAAATGACTGATGATACAAGAGAGCTTATAATTTTTTTTCTTCAAGATCCTTTTCATAGATTTGATGAATTTTACTAATAACTAGACCAAGACCACAAGGAAAATATACTTACTAGTCATGTAGAGTGTCATCCTTTAATAAAATTTTACCACAAACTCATCCATTCTCCAATCAATTTGCATTCAAGATGACTTATTCACATTAAAAGCGCTATAATAGAATTACATAATCCAAAAAAGATGAACTATATATTTCCCATGTCATTAGAAATTAACCAAAACCAAAATGGTTATTACAAGATTAGATAATCCCCAAAAGGTTAATCTTTTACAAAAAGAAAAACTACTCCTAATATCCAAAAATTTGTCAAACTATACCCAAAGTTCAACAAAGACTATTCAATAAACAACTTTGTATAAAATTCTTCAAATTAATCCAAACCAATATTGAAACCCAAATCTTAAAAGGATTTAATCACATTTTCTTCCAAGATAAATCTTAACATTTATCTCCAAATAACATCATTTACTCTTAATGTCTCATACTGAAAAGTAATTAACCTAATCACATATTATCTATGATAGGTTAATCATTTCCATAAATAACCCAAATCACCTTATGTCCACAATAAAATCATAGATTCTTCCCAAATAAAATTTTAACCATTACTCCACAAATGAGATCCCATAGTATTCTATTTCCCTTAAACATATAACGTTCCCCAAAAGGGAGAACGTCTTCCAAAATAAAATTTATCACTTAATCACCAAATCATTTTCCTATATTAAGGATATCCATTTGAAAAACCATATGTCTGCATAATCAAATTATTCTTGATCTATAATAATATTTAACTAAAAAGAATAAGGCATACTAAACATGGACTTCACATAGGATAGTGGTAGGTGATGTTCCCTTGTCGCCTTTCGGTTGGGGGTTTTATTCCTACGACCTTGCCAAATTCGAAGGGCTCTCACACATCTTACGAGTTGTCATATTTATAAATCTAAATTATAAACCTAACATTTTTTAACCTCTATGGTTTTCTTATACCTTTAATTTTCATCCTAATACATTAAGACCTCATCATCTTATATATTTTTATTTTTTTCACCTCCATATTATAAAATAAAACTACTCACAAAAGAATGAACATCATACCTTGATCATGGTATCCATATGGTTTCATCAACATCTTGTTCACGTAGGTAGAAGGATTATGAATTGAAATAATGATTTAGAGATCCTTCAAAATAATTTGATTCCTTCATCCAAATACACCTTGTATAACATGGGTCATATGTGTGTTCACCGAAATATTGTTTCGGAAAATAATCTGGTATAACATATAATGTCAAAACATCGGTTAAAACATTCTTTTTATAAAACAACTGGGCTGAGTTTGAGTTGATACATTCAATCAATGGTACTATTAAAATACCATAGGTATGCATTGAAAGACTATAATTTAAAATCAAATATAAATAGGTTTCTCAAGGGTCTCCTTCTTTATCACCTTATTCAAAATCATAATATGCATCCAAATTTATGATAAGGTAAAATATTTAAAAATTCCTTAATAATATTTACCTTTCTTGAAAATATGAGAGTATTGTGGAAATAATATTTGATTAAATACAACCCATGATGCACGATGAGATCGGTGTATATTGGAGGTGTTTGATATCTCAAACATCTTCTTTCAAGTGAGTTATATGCTAGAAAAAGGTTCCCAATCATCAGAACATGACTTTGCAATAATTATTGCAAGCATGTCATCAGGAATAGATAGGAATATAGTTTGAGATCCTTCTACTTCCATTTGAAACTGACATTCCTTGATCTGAAGAGTTATAAAAGAAGGACTTAACTGAAATAATAGACCTAGGGATGAACCATGTGTTTAAAGAAAACATCTAATCCCTAAAGTTTTCAAAACCGACCATTGATACCAACTATACGGACCCCACCTTAAATATTACACACTATTTAATTAAATGAATAATTTACATTGAGGATCTTTTCAGGTTTAATGTTTTAGAGAATTAGGCCATAACTATAAAATTACATTTAAAAAATTACAAAGTATACACATCTACTCAGTTTCCATTTTTTTCACAAAATAAAAACTCTTTACAAAAATAGAGTCATGTCTTATTCCATCATTTAGATATCATGAACTTTCCTTGATCCTAAACTTGACCCTATTCAACTTTATGTCCTATGAAAAACATTTCGAAATATTGGGATGAGTATAAAAATTTCAGTAAGGGTTATAAAACAAGGAAAGGATTCATTAACCCATCAATAAATACAAACCAGTAAAACCATATTTATCAATCATAACATACCTCATGAAATCATATGATTTATGAATAATGCCTAGAAATAATAAATCACAAAGGTAACTTGTGGCATCCATATCATACTTACACTATAGCTATCACAACTATGTAGGGAGTTGCATTTGGAATACCAATCACAGTATATTACCTAAATATCATAGGAGAAACATTCATGTTTACCTCCGTCATGCTACCAAATGAATTGGAGAGCTATCTCGGCCTCACCCACGCTAGGGTTATCACCGAACCACCAATATACATAAATAATGACCAATAACCATAACATAATCATTACACATAACACAAGCATAATGGAAAGATAAAATTTCCACATTCCAATCACAATATATCAATTCAAGATATTGAAATAAAGAATTTTTTATCAAACCATTTTCAAAACCATTTAATAATGATATTTTTGAATCAAAGTGTCCCATACCACTTTGATGATTTTAAAATAATTAACATTATAAAACAATAATGTCTATATAAATAAATCCGTAAAAACCATTTTTAAAACATGGATATTAATTAGAATGATTTAGAAGATTAAATCTTTAAAAGAATATTTTAGTCATGGATTTGTTAACCAAATGAGAGATGCTTGAATACAAATAATTGAGGAATAACATTTAATCAAAACATTATAATATCATGATAATAAAGGTATTTATGATATAATATGCCAAAGGAATGTATACGTAAACAATTCCGAATAACCATAACATAATCATTATACATAACACAATCATAATAGAAAGATAAAATTTCCACATTCCAATCACAATATATCAATTCAAGATATTGAAATAAACAATGCTTTATCAAACTATTTTCAAAACCATTTTCAAAACCATTTAATAAAGATATTTTTTAATCAAAGTGTCCCATACGACATTGATTCTTTTAAAAAAACTAATATTTTAAAACAATAATTTCCATAAAAATAAATCTTTGAAACCATTTTTAAAACACTGTCATTAATGAGAATGATTTAGAAGAATAAATCTTTAAAACAATATTTTAGTTAAGGAGTTATTAACCAAATGAGAGATGCTTGAATAAAAATAAATGTGGAATAAAATTTAATTAAAACATTATAATATCATGAGAATAAATTTATTCATGATATAATATTATAAAGGACAGTGTATACACCATATAAATGTGAATTGGCGCATAACAACATTGAAGTCTCAATGGAATGTAAATTGAGACCAAATCCCTTATAAGGATTGTATCCTTAGATTAAGGATAAATCAATTAAATAATTATATGTGAAAAATACAAATACACACATATAATTGGATATTACGTGTAGAACAATCAGAGGGAATTCACATATATTCATAGCGTGACATAATAAAGAAGTATATGTTTAACCCAAAGAATTGTAATTGGGTTAAGAAGTTCTCTTACAGAAATTCGTCAGCCTAACGACATCACTTAAAATTTCAGAAAAATGGTTGATGAGAGGGAAAAGGGTATCTCATACCTTGGACATAAAATTTACATCAATAAGGATATAGAATAACATATCTTAGCATAAGGAGAGGGAAATTAAAATACATAACAAAAACGAGTCTTTTAAAAAGATGAGGGTGAAATGTTCCCTTACCGATATGGTAATTTACAAAACATACATCACTTAAATGAAGGTTCATACAATTAATATGTAAATACCAATAAATTAATGTATATTACACATTGAGTACAATAATGGGCAGTACATACAAAACAGAAAGGAAATAGTGACAAATATAGCATGAATCTTACGAGAATAAAATGTGAGATAAAAACCCCTTACCCCGTTGTAATCAATCGAGTCGTATGACTAAAAGTTAATAACCACCAAATTCATAACAGAATACCATGAATATAAAGGGAATTATGATAATATATATCAAATGGAAGTACACAACACACCACATGCAATAAATAAGTGGCGAACAATAGAAATCTCATGTATTAAAAGTGAGATAAGAAATCCCTTACCTCGTGTCTGACTTGACCTGTTCGTTCTTTAATATAATGAATAATAAACTAATGTTAATTTATACTTTCTTAAGAACATTTTTCAAGTTTATTATTCCTTTTATTTCACTTATTAAAATGTTATAGACATTATGCAATCCTTTAAGTTAATAACGGTCGTTTTGTCGATATTTTGTACTTGAGTCAAGAATTGACTTCTTATAATTACAAGTTGTTTAGGTGGTAAAAGTGTCATCATATCCAGAATAATATTCATGATTTATATATCATATATATCATATATATATATCCATTATATACATGTATTTATAATAGTACATAACATTTGTAAGTAAGAAATGAAATTCACTGTTCATGGAGACGGTAAGCCGTACGTACGAATGAACACTACTTTCATTTATATTTCATATATAATGGAATTAAAACATAATAATACATAGGTATATTATAATTATAGTATTATATAATATATATAATCTCAGTAACTCCATTCTTTATATGTCCCACATATGGTATGAACGAGTCATTTAACATTGAGGGGGCGGTAGTCCGAACTTCCTCAAATGAAATTATTGTGTTTACCCAATGGAAACCATAAAGGTATTCTATAAATGGAAAATACATAATCATAAATAAAAAATAAATATAATATATATCATATATTAATATAGTTCCATCATGATGGGCATCATGAGAGGCGGTAGTATATATTTGAACAATGATCGTTTCGTGAGGCAGTAGTTCATCGTCCACAGAAACAGTATTTCCTTTTCCAATTAGATGGATCTATGTATATGTGTAGTTAGAATAAATATCATAAAAATATCCTAGTATATTTACGTTACTGTTGTTGTTATAAAATAAAGGAAAAAATTTTAGTGGTTGGATAAGTAAAATAAAAGAAAAGTATATAAGGGAAACTGTTACCTTTAATTCAAGTAACTCCCAATGGTTTGAACCAAAGAGACTTCTTGATGTGCCTTCTTCTTAAGGTAATGATTCTAAAAGGAAGAGGCAGATCTTGAGAGATAATTTTCTATGGGGTTGGATGAGCCAAGGGGCTTGAGAGTTGTGAGCAATGGGTTAGAGTTGAGGGCTTTTTATAAGGGGGATGAGGGGCTATTTAGGAAAACATGAAAAAAATATTTTATTGTAAACATATCTTCAGTTTCAAAAGGTCCAAAAGTTATTACAGTCTATGATAAGATGACTTATGGTAGAAATATAGTCATCCAATAATAATTGGACAGGTTTTAGATATCATTTTAGTCTTTATAATCTTCTTTATTTAAATCATTTATTAATGAGCTAAACACTACATCATTATTGTGTCATAAATAATTTAATTTAATTTATGTATAAAAATTGTAAAAAAATAAAATGATGTAGGAAATCTTTTTAGATTTAAAAAAAATTTATATTAAAAATTATAGCTTATATAACTCTGTAAAAATTAATTTACTAAAAGATATTTGTTTATGTCATTTTTTTCTTTACTTTAGGCTAATTAAAAAAAAGTGTCATTACCATGCTTAAGTGGCACCATGGAGTCCCAAAATCAACCCAAGGATGCCCATGGTCGGAAATGACTCATATAATAAGGTTAGAACATGTTTTAAGGAAATATTGTTTTTACCTTGAATCACCCTATTTACCTTTAACCACGGTAAATAAAAGTCAAACGTTACTATTCACCAAAAATTATTTTCATCTTATTGAACAACATTTTACTTACTAATAAGAACCATGTATGTCAGATTTTTTAAATTCAACTCACATAAGTGGTAAAATTTCATTTAAATAAAAAAGTCAGTTTTTCAACAAGTACTTAGTGGTTTCATTATTCTTCGAAAATTGATGTTTTTCAAAAAAAATAGAAAATATTCAGAATAATAGATATTTGATATTACAAATTAAAAAATTATTTCTACTTTATCCAATTAAAAACATAGTAGTAGGATTAATTAATTTAAAATTGATTCCCGTTGTCAAAACAAAAAGCGTGTTTATAAGAAATATTGACTATCAAAATATTGATAGTTGTTTATGTCTGATTTCAAGGTGAAATTACTTCCAATGATCAACATTATATTATATCATAAAAAAATATTCTAATTTAACTTTAAAACTAATTAAAAATATAATATACCCATATAAGTAAATTATATTAAAAGGTAGTTTGGAATTAAAATACAGTTTTTTTCACTATTCATTAAAAAATAATCTTTATCTGAAAAATACCAAAAATATACCCAAAGTAAATTTTGATGTCCCGATACAAAAGAAGTATTTTATTTTGTAAAAATTAACATATAAAAGGGACCAAAACTATATTTATGGAGGGTTTTCTATCAAAAGGCGGTAAATCGACCCTTTAATGAACATTAGAGTATTTATGCTTAAAATCAGATTCATTCTCATTTTAAGCCTCTAACTATAATTGGATAAATGTAGAAAAATTTAATAAACATGTAACATCATATTTTAGTTAGTTATATTCATTCCCATCATTAAAAGAGATAGGCGTTAACTATCTTTTAAAATAATAAGATTATATTATTAGTGTACAACGTAAGATTTCAAAGGAACCCATTGATGTGTATCAGGTAAGCCATCGAACATATCATCCCCTTTAAATTAAAATTAATAGAATATTAAAAAATATAAATAAATATGAAAATGTTATATTCTTTATTTACATGGGATGTTACACTTTAAAGATACAAAATATTCAAGGGAAGAAGAATGAATCGAATTATATTTTCCTCTCATGTAGAAAGAACGAACAATGGAAGATAAAATACAATAAATTGAAGGAGAAAGTATTTGAATCCTCTTTAAATATATTCATTAAGTTTCACATATCCTATTTTATATTAAATAAAATATGATTAAAACATAAATTTATTTAAATACAAGAAATGATCAAGAGTAGAAATGTTGTGGTTTGAACTCAAAAGGACATGAGAAAGTGTGATTTATATGATGGCCAAGTGGTGATCACAATTTCTCATTGCCAAATAGATTGATTAATGTTTGTTATATGTGTTACCAAAGCATTTATCTCAATTACATTATTAACACAATGATATATTAATTTGTTTTGGAATAAATTTTGTTATGATAGTTTTATAAAAAACCAATGATTCAATAATTAAGGAATAAAAAATATCCATTGTAATGATGGATAAATTGAAAATATAAAACTTTTTCTAGATTCTATAATGTTAATTCCTTTTAAAATAAAAATGAAATATGATGACTTGTTTATTCCTTTCATGGTATTTTTTTTCTCAAAAGAGCTAACAAACTGGATTTGAAAACTAAACTGTATCTCATTTTTAAAGAAATAAAACATTTAAATTATTGTACATCATAAAACATTTATATTTAGTTAAACATGTTTATGTGATATATTATAAAACTAATGGAAACATATTATATGTTATGATATTTCATTAATGAATTTTAAAAACACGTTTTATAGTAAATGTGTGCATTTGGTAATGATTACAAAATATTTAACCATGAATTTTAGAGAACATATTATCTTAGTAGTCATTAGTCATTTATATGGAGTAAAGGTTCTCCCAAATGCACACTTCCTCATATAAATAAATATCATGATGGTAGTAAAGGGAAGATTAATAAAAAATATTATATTATAAAACCCCTGAGTTTTTTTATATGTATTAGGGTCATTCATAGGTACTATTTTATAGTATGTTAAGTAATTTTCATTCAGGCATTAATTTGGGGTGTTTTGTGTGAAAATTTCACAAAAATGGAAGAATGTTGGTAGTGCATAGTCTGTTCATGGTTTCCCCTAACTGTGTGCCCTAGCCCAAAAAACCATGTGAATATAGACAAAGGGGATTCACATTGGCGAATCATTATTTAGAAAACTATGGGACCTATTAGAAGAAATCATGCACCCTCTAATAAGTGTTTCCTAATTAAGGTTGCAAAATTAGGGGAAACTATGATCCTTGAGAAGCAAACCATGCGTATGATATTTTAATCCCCTAAAAATTAGTTTTATAATTTATTATGGCCCCATTTTGACCCTTATTCGATGCAAACATGAAAAAAATAATTTTATCTCAATTTTAGAGCCTCAAAGATAGATTCCAATCCCTTTAGACTTCCATTCATCACAATCCAAATCCCATATTGAAGATCTGTACCCCTCTTGGTAAGAGGATATAATCCCACATGGATTCCATATTCTCACCTATATCTCCCTCATCTTTTATGGGGATTTTCAGTTTTTTTTCATGTTAGATCTAGATCTAGATTTCCAGTATCCTTATTTTACCATATTGGTTAAGGGATCACGATATGAATCTCATTATACATATTTATCCCACCAAATTGGGGATTTTTGTTGGGTGATTATTCTGCAGTGAATTATAGTAGTTGGTTTACAATTTATATCCAATGGTCTTGATTTCATTTACATGTATGTAATTTTAGATTTTCTATTGGGTGTTTATAAATCGAGTTACCTAAATTGAATTTAATAAATGGGTAATTACTTAAGGGATATATATTTTTGGATATTGGGATGTTGAATTTTATAATTAATTGTTGAATTAGTTAAATGATATTGAGATTATGAACTAGATAATTAATTATGATATATAGAGATTGTGAATTGAATAAATAATTGTTTAATTAATTATGATATATTGAGATTGAGATTTCGATAATTAATTGTTGAATTAATTATGAGATATAGATATTATAAATTGGACAATTATTTATTGAATTATTTATTAGATATAGATATTTTGAATTGAATAATTAATAGTTGAAATAATTATGAGATATTAATATTTAGAATTTGATAATTAATTGTAAAATTAATTACGAGATATAGAGGTTGTGAAACATATGAAATTGTAATGTTGTAATATATGTGACATTAAATGGTGAATGGTAACATGGTAATTCAATCATGTATTATGAATTGTAACATGGTCATTATATTATAAAATTATTAATGGTAACATGGTCATTCAATTATTACATTATGAATGGTAACATGGTTATTAAATTATGAAATGGTGAATGGTAATATGAAAATTCAAATAGGAATTGTGATGAAGAATGGTTACATGGAAATTCAAATATGAATTGTAATAATGAATACTAACATAATCATTCTGGCTTGTGATATCACTTGAGGATATTTTAGACTACAACATGGGCCAAAGAAGGTATTGAGGTCTGAGTGTCCTCAGGATCCTGAGGCTTGTGTGGTTAAATAAATAATAATTGATAATGTGATAACTATTTATTTATGCATTGTAATTATTTATTTATCTAACTACCTACATTGTTATTAAATAGATATTGTCATAGATTGAATTTATGTTGTCCTACTGAGCTGAACTCACACTCGACTCAGGATTCCTGATTGGTACCCAAATAGATTTCATGGGTGTAGGACATGTTAAGAGAATTGGACCGGTATTAAATGGATAATTTATTATAGAGAATGGATGAGGTAACTAGATGTGGTTATAGACCCTATTAATAGTTTTATATGTATTTAATTTTGGGTTTTAATTCTGAAAATTGGTACACACTTTAGCATGGCATATCTACTATTCAGTTTTGACATTGTATTTCCTTTTTTGGTCATTTTTTGATATAGTATTATTCTGGTTATGATTATATATTAGAGATTATTTCTTTTATTTCTTATATGGTTTTATACTGATAAAGAATTGATAGTTTCCACATGATCAAAATTAGACCCTCTTAGCTAGTTAGAAGGCTCTAGTGTACGAAAAGGTGTCGTTGAGGTCACCGATCAAACTGTCTAAGAGAACCCGTGTGTGGCAATTAGGTTGGGATGTTACAAAGTGGTATCAGATTGTAGTTTTATTTTCTTTTATTTGTATTAATATCTGGGAATGGTATACATGATACTAGGAAGAGTCAGGAATTAGGTATGAGCTCAAGTGTGGGAGTTTCTAACTCATGTACTGGGAAAACCCAAGTACCCAGGGTGGGATTGTTGTTATTACTATTTGTTTTTATAGTTTAAGATACTTCAACGTGGGTGAAAACTTGTGGTGTGATGTGATATTTGTTTCTGAGATTTTTTGGGGGTTGAATCATGGAATGGTATCGCATGATTGTGAGTTTCCATGCATCACTCTAGGCACTCAGGATTATTCTCTGACAATCATCATTTTAGGTATGCACAGAATAAAATCCTTTTTGGGTAAGTTGTTGAAATTGAACAGTTTTTCCTAACATGTAAAATTGAATTGAAAATGTTTCTAACATGAAATGAATTTTAAATGATGCAAGATGAGAATAAATGGGTTTCTAATGATTTTTTTATGAGAATGATAATACCCCTTGAAACCAAAAATTAGCTGTATGATGGTTAAAGTAAGTGATATCACCTCAGTTTTGATAGCTTGGAAAGGTTTGTGGAAAATACATTTTGTGAATTATTATGATTTTACTCTTACATAAAAGTTATAATGTGGCGTTATGTGTCATAATATGTGAGTTTAAAATTATAGATATAATACTCTATGACTATGGTTTTTGAGAGGATCATAGGAGGACATGTCTAGAGGTGTACCTCTGGTAGTGGAACTCGAGGAACCGATAGTGCCGGGTTAGGAAGAAGGAGAGTAGTTTCAAGAGAAATATTTTCAATTCATGAAACTCATGGAAAGAGACCAAGGGAAGGGTGAGAAGAGAATGTCTGACTTCACAAGGGAGTTTCTCTTACATAACCCTCAAAATTTTACTAGAGAGGGTGGAAATAAGGTTGTTGAGTTATTGGTTGAGTCTATAGATAATATACATAACCACTTGGATAATTTAGTGGGAAGATGGTTATTCTGTCCACTTATAATATTTTATGATCATTGAAGCACTAGTGGTACATTCAGACATGGACTAGACAAGGAAGCAGTATACTATGGAAGTACTTTTTTAAGAAGTTCCTGGAGCACTTATATCAAGAGATTCTGAGGTAGGAGAGAGAATAAAAGTTCATGAGGTTAAATAAGGGGAGTATGTATGTTATGGACTATGCTGAATGATTTACATATTTATAGCTCTTTGATCTAGCATTGGTAGGGTATGAGACAATTATGGGGAGATATTTTCAGGAAGGACTCATATGTGAGGTTATTTCCCAAGTTAACTTCTTTTGGTTAAATAAGTTTGCTGAGGTAGTGGATCAAGCTCACACAAATGAGGGGAATATGATGGAGGCTTCTTGTTTAGGATAGATAGTAGCTATAGGATGGTTAGGTCATATGACTTCTGAGATTAGGAAGCATCACCATGAGAATATTACTCATGGTGATAACAAGAGGATTATCAAGGGGGGAATATCAGTTACACAGGATATCACCCATGTGATCTATCAACATTGTTTTATGTTGGGATAATTCTGGAGACTATTACCCCAACCGCCAGTAGAGTACCAGTATTGTGAAAAAATGGTACATCTATAGAAGTTATGTAGGATCCCGCTATAGATGAGAAGTGTTGGAGGAGCTAGATAGAACCATGGTTCGTGTAAAACTCTGACCCCATTAGGTTAGAGCTGGTGCATTACTTGTGATATTGGAATGGTTAAAAGGAATGAAAATCCCAAAGGAATGAACAATTTAGTAGTGTTGAGGAAACTAGATACATAGATGTAACTGAAATTACACTAGAAAAGGTTACAAAGTACAATACATAAAAGAACTAAAACTGCAACCACATGAACTTAATAAATGATATCATCTTCATCACCTGTTGAGGGAAGAAAATGAAAGGGGTGAGCTCAAGCACTCAGTAGGGTTTAAAATTAGAGGAATCATGAATAAAATAATTAGTGATTCATAGTAAATATGACATAATCAATCTGGCATGGTGAATAAATAAAAAACTAATTCCATTAATAAACTAAGAATGAAACTACATCCATAGGTTTCGTCATAGTGAAAAACTCATGGATAATAAAAACTGATAATGAATAAAGAGAATTATTATTAATTGGATGTCATGTATTTGGCACATGAAAACATAATAGCATAAAAATGGTTTAGTTCTATGGGTAGAAACCCGTATGATTTTTGGAAACAAACTTGAAGGATTTTTAACAACTGATTTGTCTCATGAGATCTACCGATGCATCATTGGGTTGTACTGGGCCCCACCCACCTCTACATCTAAATAATTATTTATACATATATTCAATAAAAGATTAATATTCCATTTCAATATCTTTATAGAGTAGGGTATAAAGATTCACCAATATCTCTATAATTAAAAGAACATTCCAAATAAACATCGTATGTAAAATGGTATATGGATTATACAACAAACATATCCATGATATGAGATTATGGATATTTATTATAAATATAATTTCAAATGGAAACTGGTATCAAATAGGAATTAGGTACACCACATAAGTATTATTAGGTGCAAAATGCAAATTTAATCAAAACCAAACGGTTGTTGAGACAAAGTCCCTTATCACAACATAATCAGTCGAATCATATGACTATAAATTGATAACCATAAAATGAATCATTAAATAATATGAACATAAATATAATCATGTTATTATATATCAAATGGTTGTACACATAAAAAAATATAAGAAATAATTGGCAAACAATGGAAATATCACAAAAATTAATGTAAGATGAGAAACCCCTTTCCTTATGTTCGATTGTGTTCTTCGTTTGTTTTAATGACATGAATAATAAAATTTATCTTCATTAATTATAACTCTATATTCTTCTATACATTTAATTTATTTATTATAACCCTTTTATCTTCATTCATGGCCCTTTTATTTGGGTTTAAGAGGTTCAATTTTCTTTTTTTGGAAGCATTTTCTTCCATGGTTTTCATGGTTCGTCTACTTGTTTACATGAATGGAAGTTCCTTTGAAAAGTGGTAAGACTGACAGAATTGTTAATATATATTATTAAAAACATTAAGTATATATAAATGAATTTATAATGATATCATGATGATGATTCATTAGTTAAAATTTTATTAAAAATACTCAAATTAACTTGGCTGTTTTCTTCATAATGAACATGATTTGTATTATTATTTTATATTATGAGTGTGTAATGATTACACAACATTAATGAGATTAAATAATTATATTCATATCTAGTTCAACCATTTAAATGGTTTCATGACCATTAATGAAGAATAATGTGGATAATGAAACATCGTCGTCCACAAAGGTTATAAATTTGAACCTCATGGAAGTTGATTTTGTTTATAAAAATGAAAGGGAGGGAGTAAGGATATTGATGATAGTTATTCCATTCACATGATATAATTCCAATATATAGGTGATAATGGGGTTTATCATTTTCATTTGGATAGAGAAGTAGAGAGAAAGAAAAGAGATGAAATAAAATAAAAGGTGAGAGATCCCTTATGAAAATTTGGCAGTGTAACGGTGTCGCTTAAAATTTCATAAAATGAAATGATTAGAGAAAAAGGGTATATCATCATATTGAAATCAAAAAGACAGTAAGAAGAACACATAAAATCAAACCCCAACATATGATAATGGAAAATCAAATACATAACATAAAGGAAGTGTCGACTAAATGAAGAGAATGAAGGATTCCCTTACCTTAAGAAAATAAAATAATTTCATTATGTACTATTTATAAGGGTAATATTACTATTCATATTACTATTCATAAGGGTATTCTACTATTCATAAAAAACTCACATTGGTTCTATCAAACTCCAAATGATATACTGGTCACAACTCTAGATGACCATTTTTTGAAATTCAAAACATACAAGTGGGAATTTTTTGTTTAATGGATGACATATAACTTTCTCCTATAATCTTTTGTTTCACAAAAGACTTAGTGTTTCATCCTATATGGGCTAGAAAGTATTTAAGAGAAACATACAATAAAATGTTTGGGGTGCTATATTATTCACTCCTTTGGAAATTTCATCCTTGAAATTTTATGTACAATTCCCACAAAAGAGATGTGGGTAGTTATTCTTCATAACATCCTCAGGTTCCCATGTTGCTTCCTCCATATTCTGGTTTCTCCAAAGAACCTTTACTAGAAGAGTTATACGATTTCTCAACACCTGATCCGTTGTGTCAAGAATCCTGATAGGATTTTCACAGTATGAAAAGTCAGTTTCCAGTTCAATTTCATCATATGTGAGTACATGCGTTGGTACTAGCATGTATTTCTTTAACAATGACACGTGTAACACATCATGAACTCTAGCAAGATTTGGTAGCATCACTAGATGGTAGACTACAACTCTGATTCTTTATAGAATATCAAATGGTCCGATGTACCTGGGGCTTAGTTTCCCTTTCTTACCGAACCATAAGACACCCTTCCATGGAGATACTTTCAGAAAGACATGATCTCTCAGTTGGAATTCCAAATCCTTTATCTGATTGTCAGCATAAATATTCTTCCTACTTTAGGATGCTTTAATGTGGTCTTGCATTACCATCACCTTTTCCATGGTCTCTTCAATAAGTTCTAGGCCGATAAGTTTCCCCTCACCAACTTTGTTCCAACAAGGAGTTCGACATATTTTTCCATATAATGCTTCAAATGGAGCCATTTGAATACTAGAATGGAAACTATTGTTCTAGGAAAATTCCAACAAAGGCAAGTATTGATCCCACATACCTTGGAAGTCATGTGAACATGACCTTAGCATGTCTTCTACAGTTTGAATAATCATTTTAGATTGTCCGTTGTTTTGGGGGTGATAAGACGTACTCATATGAAGCTCAATATTCAAAGACTTCTGGAGACTTTTCCAAAATTTTGATGTAAACTAGGGATCTTGATAGGATACAATCGATATAGGTGCACCATGAAGTCTATAAACATCATTAACATAAATTCTTGACAAGTGCTCAAGTGTAAAATCCTCCCTTATAGTAAGGAAATGTGTTGATTTGGTGCGACGGTCAACAATTACCCTTATTGCATCATTTCTTTTTGGTGTCCTTGTTAGTCCTATGAAAAACTCCATCGCAATGTTATCCCACTTCCACATAAGAATAGGTAGAGGTTGTATCACTCATTTGGGATGTTGCCTCTCTTCCTTCAGTTGTTTACAAATTAGACATCTTGAAACATAGTCAGCAATTTCGCACTTCATATTATCCCACCAAAAATATTCCTTCAGATCTCTATACATCTTGGTGCTACCCTGGTGTATAGAGAAATTCAAGATATGAACATCATCCAATAGTTCCCTTTTTAGTTGAGTTACTACTGGAACGCATAACCTCTACCCAAATTTCAGAACTCATTTTTCATACACAAATTCAGCTAGTCTCCCATCATTTAAAGCATTAATTTTCTTCTGCAGATTCTTATCATCAGATTGAGATCTATTTATCTTATTTAATAAAGATGTTTTAGCAATCATTTGAAATAGGAAATATGTTTCCCTTTCCCTAAACATTCCCATATCCATATTTAGTAGGACCAAAAAAATATAGGATCTTTCTCAATCCTCATTTGAGTCAGAAGTCCATGATATTTCCTTCTTAAAACATCTTCTACCTTATTTGCCTTTCCCGGGTGGTAGTGTATTGAAAAATCGCAATCTTTGAGTAACTCAAGCCATCTCCTTTGAATCATGTTGAGTTCTTTTTGTGTGAAAATGTATTTCGAACTCTTGTGGTCTGTATAAATCTCACATCTCTCTCCGTAGAGATAATGCCTCTATATTTTCAGATCAATGTCCACAACTGCTAACTCAAGATCATGTGTTGGATCATTTTTCTCCCGAGTCTTCAAATGTATTAATGAATAAGAAATAACTTTATCATTTTGCATAAGGATTCAACCTAGTCCATTCTTTGATGTATCAATTTATATTACAAATCCACCAATTCCATATGGAATAGTCAAAATTGGAGCATTGAATAATCTTTTTTTCAATTCATCGAAGCAATATATACATTATTTTTTCCACACAAAATTAACTTCTTTACGCATGAGCTTCGTTAGTGGGTTAGCTAGTCGGAAAAAATTATGAACGAAGCACCGATAGTAACCTGCAAATCCAATAAAATTGCGTACCTCGGTTATGTTTGTTGGTGTGGTCCATTCTTGGATTTCCTTTGACATTGCAGGGTCAACTAGGATTCCATCCTTAGAAACAATATGGCCTAGAAAAGAAACTGATTGAATCCATAATTCGAACTTGCTAAACTTCCCATATAATTAATTTCTTATAAGAGTTATCAGAATAATCTGTAAGTGATTCTCATGGTCTTCATAGATTTTTGAGTATATGAGGATATCACTGATGAATACCACAAAAAGGTTATCAAGATATTCCTTTAAAACTCTATTCATTAAATCCATTAAAATAGAGGGTGCATTTGTCAGTCCAAAAGGAATCACTGTAAACTCATAATGATCATACCTGGTTCAAAATGCTGTCTTAAGAATATCATCCTTCCTCACAAGCAATTGATGATATCTGGATTGATGGTAAATCATTGAAAAGTATTTAATGCCATAAATTTGATAAAATAAATCATCAATTTGGGGCATATGATACTTATTATTTATTTTAATAGCATTGATTTCTCTATAATCAATGCAAATCCTCATGGATCCATCAATCTTCTTGACAAAGAGGACAGGGGATCCCCATAGAGAAACACTAGGTCGAATAAATTATTTTTCACTCAATTACTCTAGTTGTTTCTTTAGTTCTACTAATTCCTCAGTGTCCATTATATAGGGAGTCATTGATATAGGACTTGCTCCAGGAATTAAATCAATAGAGAACTCAACTTCTTGCTCTGGAGGATGTCCAGGTAAATCCTCTGGATGTGCATAAATGTACTCTTTCACTATGTGCAAATCTTCAATTTGAATATTTATTTTCTCTACCATATATATTGGTATATCTTCCTCTATAAGTATTGAATTAATTTTATCTACTGGCGGTGGTTCGAGATAAGAATCATGTGGTGATGTTTCTATCCAAAAGACAAGGGATTCTACACCATTTTAAAAAATTGTAACTTCCTTCTTCTTACAATAAATATTACCATCGTAATTTTACAACCAATACATACCAAGAATTATCTCAAATTCAATCATTGGTATGATGAAAAGGTTAGAAAATAATGCACGTTTGGGTTTCAGGAGGGGGACGAGTCGACATGCCTTTGTTGTAATGATACATTCCCCAAGAGTTTTGACTGACAACTCAATTATTAAATCAAATTGGACATATCTAATTTTATTGGAAAACTAAGAAGATATAAATGAATGCAATGATCCAGAATCAAATAAAGTGTTGGATAAGTTTGAGTATAAAATTAAAGTACGTGCCACCACATCATCAGGAACATCAACCTCCACGGTTGTAATCGCATAAGCACTCCCTTTATCTCTTGGATTTTTCTGAGGCATCTTTCCCTAGCACTTAGGACACTCATTTGAATAGTGTCCCCTCTCTCTACAATTGTAGTATTGAACATCATTGAATTGTTTCTTCGCCTTTCATTCATCATATCAATGACCCTTTTCTCCGTAGTGATAGCAGACTCCCATGCCTTTCAAGCATTTACTAAGATGATTCTTTCCACAGTTCTCACATAATGGGAAATCCTTCATTCCCCTACTCTTCTTTGGTGCTTCTCATTTTCCTTTGTTATCATAGTACCATTTCTTATCTTGGTTTCCTTTGAAAATATTTGATTTCACAAATTCCTTCTCTATTTTGATGGCAAACGATAAAATTCCATCATATGATGAAAATGATTGAGAAGCTAGTGACCTTAAAAGACTTGTCTTACGACCTTCAATGAAATGATCAATCTTTTCTGCCGAGTCACGTATATAATCTATGACATACCTGGATAGACTTGTGAAGGTAGCCTCATAATCTCCAACACTTTCTTCTTCCCTTTGCTTTAAGCCAAATAATTTCCTCTTTATTTCGGTTCATTCCTCATGAGGGAAATATTTTTCAAATAATATTTCATTATAAGTCCTCCATTCCATATCTTATATTTCTTCTTCCTCTGTGGTATTTTGAATCGAGGACCACCATTGATTAGCTTCTCCCTTGAGACAGTATACTGCTAGTACTACCTTTTCATTTTCATTGCATCTTAGTGCCATTAATATCATTTCAAGGTACTTGATCCATTGCTCAACAAACACTTGATTACTAGTCCTATTGAAATATGGGGGCTTCTTCCTCACGAAACGATCCAACACAGGTGTGGAATGGTTATTCTTTAAAACTTGAGTATGTTGTCCCAATATAGTCACGATCTTATCTGCTTCAACATTGTCTGTGTTGAATTGCTCAGTGGGGAGATCCCTAACATTCCCATGAGTATTGATTCCCCTTATTATATTAGATGCCATTTCTAAATAATGGGATACACTAGATAAGTTTATAAATCCAAAATAGAAAATAACATAACATAGATTGAAATTCTATGCATATCTATGCTTATAATCATGGTTTCTATGAGGAAAAATTTACTTTAAACTCCTTCATAATGGATTGTAAAGAAAACGTGAATTTTTATAATCATATCCCCCGGGAGTTTCATAACCAAGAGTGCATCAAGGCCTATTGTCATGTACTAGGATACCCTGGGTCAATCACGAAACTCTGTGTCGGCGCTTTCACTCCTAGGTACATCTATGCCAGAGCCACCTCTACCTCCTCGTATCCAGACAGTGATGTATTTTCTAGAAAGATTCACATAATCTATTCCATACCAAAATACAAAGATGTTCTTGTATGTTTATCCTCAAATAATACCATAGGAATTTTATACTAATCTATATTATCTAATCTAGTTTCCAAGGTTCCTACTAAACTTACTATAATACCAACTGTAACACCCCAACCCCACTTGCCTAGAGCTGGTGAATTACTTGTGATATTGGCATGGTTAGAAGGAATGAAAATCCTGAAGGAATGAATAGTTTAGTAGTCTGGAAGAAACTAGATACATAGATGTAACTCAAATTACATTGGAAAAGATTACAAAGTATAATACATGACAAAAAAATAAAACTTAATCCACATGAACTCAATAAATGATCTCCTCTTCATCACTTTTTGAGGGTAGACAATGAAAGGGGTGAGCTCAAATGATCATTAAGGGTTAAAAATAGTGGAATCATGGATACAATAATAAATGATTCACAGTAAATCTGACATAATAAATATGGCATGGTGAATAAATTTAAAAATAATGTCATTAATAAACTGAGAATGAAAATGCATCCATAGGTTTTGTCAGAGTGAAAACCTCATGGATAACAATAAATGATAATGAATAAAGATATTGATTATTAATTGGACATCATGTATCTAGCATATGAAACAATAATACTGTAATAATAGTTTAGTTCTGTGGGTAGAAACCTGTCTGATTTTTGGAAACATACTCGAAGGGTTTGTCGCAAACTGATTTGTCTCATGAGACCTATAGATGCATCAAGCGGATGTTGTGGGCCCAAAACACCTCTACATACAACTAATTTTTTGTACATAGATTCAATACAAGAGAAATATGCCTTTTCAATATCTGTATAGATTATGGTATAAGGATTCATCAATATCCCCATAATTAAAATAACTATCCAAATAAACACCGTATGTAAAATGGAATACGATTTAGATAAAAAACTTATCCATGATTTGAGATTATGGATATTTAATATAAATATAATTTCAAATGGAAAGTGATATAAAATTGGTAGTAGGTACACAACAGAATTATTATTAGGTGCACAATTGAAATTTAGTCACAACAAAACGGTAGTTGAGACAAAGTCCCTTATCACAACGTAATCAGTCGAATCATTTGACCCAAACTTGATAACCATCAAATGAATCATTGAATAAAATAAAAATAAATAGAATCATGTTATTATATATCAAATGGAAGTACAGATATACCAAATATAATAAATAATTGGTGAATAGTGGAAATCTCACAGAAATGAGTGTTAGATGAGAAACCCCTTACCTTATGCTCGATTGTGTTCTTAGTTTGTTTTAATGACCTGAATAGTAAAATTTATCTTCATTTATTAATTACTATATAACATACTATACATATAAATGATTTATTATAACCCTATTCAGTTCATTCATGGCCCTTTTATTTGGGTTTAAGAAGTTCAATTTTCTTTTTTTGGAAGCATTGTCTTCCATGGTTTTCATGGTTCGTTTACTTGATTTCATGAAAGGAAGTTCATTTGAAATTTTGTTGGACCTCCAAAATTGTTAATATATATTATTAATAACATTAAGGATATATAAATGATCTTATTATGATAAATGATGATGATTCATTAGTTAAAAGTTTATTGCAAATATTCCGATAAACTTGGCTATTTTGTTCATAATGAACTTGATTTGTATTCTTATTTTATATTATGAGTGTGTAAGGATTCTAGAACATTAATGAGATGAAATAGTTATATTAATATCTATTTAACCCATTTACAGGTCTCATGACCAATAATGAAGAATAAAGTGGAGAATGAAACTATGTTGTCCAGAAAGGTTATAAATTGGAACCTCATGGAAGTTGATTTCGTTTATAAAAATGAATTGGAGGGATTAAGGATACTGATGATAGTTATTCCATTCACATAATATAATTCTTGTATATAGATGATACTGGGGTTTATCATGGTAATTTGGACAGAGGAGGTGAGGAGAGGAAAATAAAAGAGATGAAATAATATAAAAGGCAAGACTTCCCTTATGAAAATTCGGCAGCCTAAAAAAGTCGCTTAAAATTTCATAAAATGAAATGATGAGAGAAAAAGGGTATCTCTTCATTTTGAAATAAAAAAGATAGTAAGAATAACACAAAAAATAAAACCTCAACATATGATAATAGAAAATAAAATAGATAACATAAAGGATGTTTCGACTAAAAGATGAGAATGAAGGATTCCCTTACCTTTAGAAAATAAAATATTTTCATTATTTAGTATTTATAAGGGTCATATTACTATTCATAAGGGTATGTCACTATTAATCAAAAAAATAAAGTTGATTTTATCAAACTCCAAATGACATACTGGTCACAACTCTAGATGAAAATTTTTCGAAATTCAAAACATACAAGTGGGAAATTAATATTTAATGGATGACATATAAATTTCTCCTATAATCTTTTGTTTCACAAAATAATTAGTGTTTCATGATATATGGGCTATAAATTATTTAAGAGAAACATACCATAAAATGATTGGGGTGCTACAGTGTGGGGATGCGATATTTTTCTAAATATCAGTCTGAAAGTGGGGGTTTTTGTGGCTGTTGTAGTAGAGTCAAAGGATGTGTATCTTCTGTGTTGGAGTGACCATATCAGTAGGTTGGTGTAGCTCAAGGGAGTCAGAATGCATCCCAGGGAAAATGGTTAGGATAGTTACATGTGGTGTAACTTACACTTTTGGATAGAATGACTCGACCATCGACTATGAGAGGTACTAATCGTGTATCTTCTACATAGCTAGTGATTTATTTGATAATTTTTTCTATTATTTATTTATATCTGTAAAACTAGTTAATTTTTTTATCTTGGAATTTGATTTCATTTGTAGGGTGTTGATGATAGATACACCATTGGGAGTATTGTCTAAAGACATATACATGGGCAAGGGATGTTCTATCAAGATTCAAGAGTATCATTTTCTGTGGGATATTTATATCATAGACATGATGGTTTTTTTCTAATACAGGTTATGGAATTGTTGGTAGCATACCAAGCACATATTGATTTTAACAACTTGAGAGTGGCTTTTATGTTTCCTAAGGGTGAAAAATATATTCACCACTGATAATGGCATATCCAGGAGGGCTGAGGAGGGATGATTACTGATCAATCGGGATAGCTCATAGACTAGGTTCCATGTTTATTTCAAGATGATGGGAAAGTGAAACAAGATGCATTTCCACCCTTACTGGTCACGTTTTATGATGTTTATCATGATGAAAACTTAGAGCGTCATCCTGAGAGATATGTTTAATCTACCATTTAGAATATACCAAGGGTTGAGTAAGTTTCTATTCCATCATATTGAATGAAACCAATAGAGGTTCCAGATCTCAAGACTGAGATAGTGGAGTTAGGGGATAAGGGATTTATCCATATGAGTACGTCTCCTTGAGAATCACAAGTATTTTTTAATAAGGATAGAATAACTTTGTGCTTGTGTGTTTATTATTGAATGTTGAACTATATGACTTTGAAAAACTAGTATCCTATTACATGTATCAATGATCTATTTGAAAAGTTGATAAAAGTTTTCATTTTCTCAAATATTGACTTGAGATCAGTGTATCATCAGTTGAGAGTTAAAACTATGATATATCAAGGACTGATTTAAAAAGTAGTTATTTCCTTTATTATTTAATTTTAATGTTGTTTGGGTTGAATAATGGACCCATCATGATTATGGACTTGATGATTAGAATCTTACATCCATACCATGATTTTCTTATTTTAGTGTTTGTGGATCACATCGTGGTGTACTCCTTGACTCATGATGATCATTTACTACATCATGATGAAGTCCTGAGTACATTCATAGATCATGATCTATACACCATGATATCTAAGTTCCTATATTAGAATTACGATGTACACTTCATTGGTCACATCATCTTGGAGGAAGTTGTGTTAGTGGGAACATATAAAGTTTAGGAAATTATTTCTGAAGAGAATCCCAAGAATGTTATTGATATCTCTAGATTTTTGGGTTTATCTAGATATTAAAATATGGTCATTAAATTAATTTACTAATTATAAAAAATTATTTTAGAAATGAACAAAAAAGGGATAATGTTTGAATGATGAAAATCATATGAGGTTTCATTCTAGGTGTTGAAGAAGCTCTTTACATCAACACCAATATTTATCCAACCCATGTTAGGTGAGGAGTATATGGTATATTCATGATTCTTCTAGGATACGGCTTGGAGTAGCGTTGATGCATGTAGAATGATTTTTGATCTATGAGTCATTAAATTTGAGCCACATGAGAATAATTACACTACGCATAACATCGGGTTAGCTACTGCGGTTTATTCTTTGATGTTTTAATAGAAATATCTATCTGGAGAAAAGATTACATTGTATATAGATCACAAGAATTTGAATTTAATAATTTTTCAATGATATTATAATTTTCACTAGTAGATATGGGTTGAGTATATGGATTAATTTTATTTTGAACTAGAATATACAACCAAGAAGTCAAATTATGTGGCAAATGCTTTGAGAATAAAGACTCAGACTCTGGAAGTTTAGGAGTCTAGTGCTAAGAGGAAGTTAGATGGAATTAATGGATGTGATGCACATTTTGGTTTAGGAGAGTCTATAGAATATGATTCTTATATCCATTTCAGTGGATTCTACACTCTTGTGACAGATTATAGACAACCAATATGAGGCTCCAGAATGTTGGAACATGACGTAAAACCTTGAAGGTAGGGAGAATCCTTCAAAATATATCATAGACAGGGATGATATCATCTATGTTAGGAATTAGGTTGTTATTCCTAGGAGCACGTGGGTGGAATTATTGAGAGAATTTCATTCCTCGAAGTGGGCAATGAATCCAAGAGTGACCAAAATGTACCATAAACTATATCAATAGTTTTAGTGGTTGAGAATGAAAATGGAGATAACAAGGATTGTAACCTGATCTATAAGGAATGACCTTAAACCTTACATAATATTGAGTCTTTACAAGATTACACATTGATGATTTTTCAGGTTTAGAGTTTTAGAGAATTAGAACAAAACTATTACATCTCAAAAGATTACAAAGTAGACACTTCTACTAAGATTCCATAAAATAAAACTCTTTAAAAGAAACTTGTCTAGTTCCATGTTTTAGGCAGCATGAATTTTCCTTGATCCCATCCGTAACCATATTCCACATTAATTCCTGTGAAAAACATTTCAAAAAAACTTGGGGTGAGCATAAAAAGCTCATTAAGGGATACACAAAGAATGAAAACTGTTAGTTTATCAAAACAACAAGTAAACCATGTATACTTTATCAAATTATTACTTTTCACCTTTATGAAGTAGTAAAAACTCTTCACTGAATAAAAGATCACAACATACCCTTTTGTAACAAAATGATTACCATAGAACCCATATAAAGATCACATAACATATAAAGGTAACTTGGGACATAAACATACTTAAGTGGAATAACCATATGATCGACTTCCACACATATCACTTAATGGAATAGCCATTTGGCCAACTTCCATTCATACTTAATGGAATAGCCATACGGCCAACTTCCATACCCAATGAATTAGAGGTTATAACGTAACCACCCATCCTGGTATTCACAGCACCACCCTCCATATGGTTGATCACATAACCACCCGTCAAATTTCCAAGTACCATTATAAAATCATAAGACATAAAACAAATATAATTGAAAGAAAACATTTCCACACTTTGATCATAATATATCACTTAAATATATTGACATAACAAAACCATTATAAAAACAATTTTCAATACCAAAAAACATAAAAGCGTATATGGTATTTATTTTATTTAAAAAAACATTATGGCTTGTTGAGGAAGCCAATGACCAAATAATACTCACGGCAGCGGAAAAGGTCATTATCACCACATATGTTAAAATAAACATTCCTTTTTGTCATTTTGTAAAACGCTTCGTAGAAAAATATTACTTTTATATAAAAGTAAAATTCAACGGGGTTTATTTACCGTATAAAAGAAATTTGTGTATAAAACGAAATATGACTCAATGAAAGGAGATTGAGACGAAGTCCCTTACCTCGGGTCCGAATGACTCGATCGTTATTTAAAGTCCTGAATAATAAACTTGAGTTAATTTTCTAATTTCTTAAGAACCGTTGTCAAGTTCATTATTCATTTTATATCACTTATTACCATGTTATGGACATTATGTAGTCATTTATGTTAATAATGTTTGTTTTCTCGATATTTGGTTCTTAAGTCGAATGTGGACTTCTTACAATTACATGTTTTTCATGTGGTCAAAAGTTCATTATATCCAGAATGATATTCATGATTTGGATATCATATATATCATATATATCCAGCATATACATGTATTTATAATTTTACATAATCATTTAAAGGTAAGAAATGAAATGCACCGTTCATGGAGATGGTAAGTCGTACGTACCCATGAACGCTACTTTCATTTCTATGTCATATTAATGGAATTAAAACTAAACGAGAGATATGTATATTTTTAATTCCAGAATTATAATTATCCTTTAGATGTATCATACATCATATATATCCATTATATGTACTTATAATAGAACATTACATTTGATGATAGGAAATGAAATCCACCGTTCATGGATACGGTAAGCCGTATGTACGCATGAACGCTACTTTCATTTCTATCTCATACTTTAATGGAAAGAAAAAAATAATGATATAAAGGTATATTATAATTCCAGTATAAAATCATATATAATAACTTTAAATCCATCCTTTATACATCCCACATATGGCATTAACGAATCAAATACCTTTGAGGGGGCGGTAGTCTGCACTTCCTAAAATGAAATTATCGTGTTTACCCACGATGGAAACCATAAAGTTATGCCACAAATGAAAAATACAGAAGCTTAAGTAGAAAAATAAAGATATTATATATCATATATAAACATAGTGACATCTTAATGTCCACCTTTGAAGGTGTTATATGAGTTTGAACAATCATCGTTTCATGAGGCAGAAATTCGCTATCCAAAAACAAACAGTATGTTCTTTAACCATTAGATGAAAGTGTGTGTAATTGTAGCACGGATAATTCTTATAAAAACATACTAGTATATTTATTATACTGTAGTTGTTACAATATAAATGAATAAAAAGAGTTTAGGGGGTTGTAGAAGCAAAATAAAAAAAAGGACTCAAGTGAAGACATTACCTTAAAATCGGTTAACTCCCTTTGGTTTGAGTTCAATGGATTTTTTGGGAAGACTTATGCCCAAAGTGAGGCTTCAAGGAGTAAGAGAGGGATGTGGAGAGACAAAATGTGCAGGGGTTGGCCTAGCCAAAGGCTTGAGAGGTTTGTGTAAGGAGGTAGAGGTGGGGGCCTTTTATAAGAGGAGAGGAGGGGCACTCTTGGAAAGTAAGAAAATGTTACTTTATTTTAGAATGAGTTTCGGATTTTAATGGTCGCAAAATGATGTGTTTCGAGGATAAGGTGATAAGGGTTAGAAATCCACCCATACAATAGGTTTTGGATATTTGTAGGTCTTGGATTTTACATTATCTTTCCATTTTATTTAAATCGTTAAATAATGAGGTCATCGCTGCATCATCATAATGTCATAAATTATTTAATATATTTAATGTCTAAAAATTATAAAAAAATTATATGTTGTAGGAAATATTTTCATATTTACAATGAATATTTATTGTGAAAAATATGACTTGTTTAAACACATGTAAATTTTTTTTTAGTAAAACAACTCATGTTTTTGACATTTTCATTTTAACATTAAATAAAAAGATATTAATGTCATTTTCCCACCAAAGTGGATCCATTGGGTGCCCAAGTTGACCCTTGGCTTGTCTGGGTCGGCCATGACACATCCAATAAGGGTAGGACATGTGTCTAGATATTTTCAATTTATTATAATATCATTTTTTCCTTAAATTGCACTAATTACCTCTAATCGCGATTAAAAACTTAAAAGTTACTATTCACCAAAAAATTATTTTAATCCCATTGAACCACATTTTACATCTTAATGACAACAATATATGTCATATTTTTTAAATTTAAAACAAAAAGGTGGTAAAATTTCATTTAAACGGAAAATCAGTTTTTATAAGTACCACTTAGTGGTTTCACTATTCATCAAAAATTGAAGTTTTTCAGAAAAATACCAAAAATTCAGCCAAAGCTATATTTGATATTCCAAATAAAAAAAATGATGTCTATTTTAAAAAATTCATAACATATAAGTTGAATTAATTAATTTAATAATTAATTCCCGCTTTCAAAGAAAATAGTGTGTTTTATGAAACAATTAAGTATCAAAAGATTGACACTAGTTTAAGTCCAATTTCAAAGTGAAATTAATTACAACGACCACTATTGGATTCAATGGTAAAAATATATTCTAATTTAACTTTAAAACCACTTCAAAATATAATCTAATCATATTAATGAAATATATTAAAAAGAGATTTTGAATTAAAATACAACATTTTTCACTATTCATTAAAAATGATCTTTATCGGAAAAATACATAAAATTTACACAAAGTAAATTTTTATGTCCCGATTAAAAAGAAGAAATTTATTTGGTCCAATAGAATGTATAAGAGTGACCAAAACTATATTTAATGATGATTCGCCATTAAAAGTTGATAAATGGACATTTAGTGAAAATTAGAGTATATATGCCTAAAATTGAATTATATTCGTATTTTAAGCCTTTATAATTAATTGGTTAAGTATAAAAACATTTAACAAACATATATAGTAACAATTTAGTTATTTCTATTCATTCCCACCAATACAATGGTTACGTGTTAACTATCATTTAAAATAATATTATTTTATTACTAGTGTGCAACAAAAGATGTCAAAGAAACTCTCTATTGCGTATCAGGTATGCTATCGAACATAGCAACCCATTTAAAGTAAAATTAATATTTAATTCACAAAATATTAATAAATATGAAAATGTATTATTCTTTATTTACCTGGGATGTTACATCCTTCCCCCCATTTTGGGAATTGTGTCCTCACAATTTTATTAACTTATCAAAATAAGTGGGGGTATTTATCCCTAATAGCATTTTAAAATTCTCACATTTCCTCTTCTACCATATGGTTTTTCCACAAAACCATTACCTGGTAAATTACCTTATTTTGCAACACTTTCTCTCTTCTGTCAAGAATCTAGACTGGTTGTTCTTCATAAGGGAGATTCTCTTCCAACTGAACTTCCTCTGGGCTCAAAACCTGAGATGGATCTGGCATATACTTTCTCAACATCAAAACATGAAAAACATTGTGTACCTCAGATAAACTCGGAGGTAAAGCCACTCGGTAAGCAAATGATCCAACTTCTCTAGAATTTCATATGGTCCAATGAACCTTGGACCCAGCTTTCCTTTCTTAACAAATTGCATCACACTCTACCATGGTGAAAACATTGAGAAAAATATGATCACCTACCTCAAAACATAGATCCTTCCTCCAGTTATCCGTATAACTCTTCTACCTGCACTGAGCTGTTCTCATGTGTTTCTGAATCAACTGAACTTTTTCTGCCATCTCTTCTACCAAATATGGTCCCATCAGCTTCCTTTCACCCACTTCATCCCAAAAAGCTGGAGTTCGACACCGTTTACCATATAATGCCTCAAACCGAGCCATCTGTATACTAGAATGAAAATAGTTATTATATAAAAACTCAACCAAAGAACGATGTTGGTCCCAACTTCCCTGATAATCCATCGAATAAGCCCGTAGCATATCTTCCAAAGTCTGAATAGTTCGTTCTGACTGCCCATCTGACTAAGGATGAAAAGCTGAAGTAAAATTTAATTCAGTACCTAATTACTTTTGAAGGCCCTTCCAAAAGTTAGATGTAAACTTGGGATCACGATCAGATACAACAGAGAGGGGAACTCCATGCAACTTGACTATCTCTTTAAGATACAATCTAGAAAGTTGATCTAGAGATAAGGTAACTCGAATAGGAAGGAAATGAGTAGATTTAGTCAATCGATCAACAATAACCCAGATTTCATTATTACCTCTATATGTCTTCGATAATCCCACAACAAAGTCCATGGATATATTTTCCCATTTCCACTCTGGCACTGGTAAAGGCTGAAGCATCCCTTTCAGTAACTGCCACTCTACTTTAACCTGCTGACAAGTCAAACACTTCACAATAAAATCAGCAATATCCCTTTTCATTCCATCCCACAAGTAATACTCCTGCAGATCTCTGTACATCTTAGTACTGGCAGGATGAACTAAAAACGTGGAGCTATGATCCTCAAATAACAACTCATTCTTCAACTGTGAATCACAAGGCACACAAAATATCTTCCCAAATCTTAAAACGCAATCATTGTCAATGTTGAATTCAGGAAACTTACCTTTCTGAACCATCTCTACCTTTTTCTCCAACTCACTGTCTTGCTTTTGTGTTTGCTTGATCTTGTCTGATAGAGAAGATTTCACTGATACCTGAAACAAAACAGAAGGATATCTTGCACCAAAAACTTCTATGCCAAAGTTCATCAAATCCTTAACCAAAGGATCAAGTTCCAAATGTAACATCATTAATGAAACATTACATTTTCGACTCAAAGAATCAATAACTTTATTTGTTTTTCCCGTATTGTAGTGAATTGAACAATCATAATCCTTGATTAATTCTAGCCGTCTACTCTGTCTCATGTTGAATTCTTTCTGATTGAATATATACTTCAAATGTTTGTGATCAGTATATATTTCATACTTTACTCCATACAAATGATGCCTCCAAATTTTTAGAGAGAAAACAACAGTAGCTAATTCCAAATCATGTGTAGGGTAATTTACCTCATGAGTTTTCAACTGACGTGAAGCATATGCAATTACTTGATTATTCTGCATAAGGACACAGCCAAGTCCCTTCAACGAAGCGTCACTATATATAACAAACTCACCATTCCTAGAAGGATGTGCCTAAACTAAAGCATTCACAAATCTTCTTTTCAACTCCTGAAAACAATCATCACATTCTTTTGTCTAGATAAACTTAACACTCGTCCGAGTTAGGTTAGTCATTGTACTAGATAACCTTGAATTTTTTTCAAAAAACCTTCGGTAGTATCCTGAAAAACCAAGGAAACTATGGATCTCGGTTACATTTGTGGGTCTTGGCCATTCTTCAAGAACTATTATTTTAGCAGGATCAACAGTTATGCCATTTTTTGAAACAATATGACCAAGGAAATAAATTTGTTGTAACCAAAACTCACACTTGCCGAATTTTCCATACAGTTTATTTTTTTAAGGTTTTCAAGAAAACCCTTCAATGACTATCATTCTCCTATTTACTTTTTGAAAACCCAAAAATATCATCAATAAAAACAACCAACATTTTTCACCTGAGTCAACTGAGCCATCACTGCAACAAACTGTTTAGTTCTGATTCTGACCATCTTAGGATGCCGATTTAGAAGTTCATTTCCATCTGTATACCTTCATAGGAAAACTTCCATGTTTCCTCTTCGAAAAACCATTCTGAACAAACATGTCTTAGATGAAGCAACATGGTAATCCGTAAATGCTATATCATTTCAATCATACCATAAATTAATTTATAATTTAACAATTTTCTAACTCCTAAAGTTGTCTAAACCGACCTCTAATACCAACTATAAGGCCCCGGCCTTAAACCTTACATAATCTTGAGTCATTACAAGATTACACATTGAGGATCTTTTCAGGTTTAGAGTTTTAGAGAATTAGAACATAACTATTACATCTCAAAATATTACAATGTAGACACTTCTACTAAGTTTCCATAAAATAAAACTCTTAAAAAGAAACATGTCTAGTTCCATGTTTTAGGTAGCATGACTTTACCTTGATCCCATCCTTGACCCTATTCCACATTAACTCCTGTGATAAACATTTAAAAAAAACTTGGGGTGAGCATAAAAATCTCAGTAAGGGATACACAAAGAATGAAAACTGTTAGTTTATCAAAACAACAAGTAAACCATGTAAACTTTATCAAAGTAATAATTTTCACCTTTATGAAGTAGTAAAAACTCTTCACTGAATAAAAGATCATTACATACGCTTTTGTAACCAAAATATTACCATAGAACCCATATAAATATCACATAACATATAAAGGTAACTTGGGACATAAACATACTTAAGTGGAATAACCATACGATCGACTTCCACACATATCACTTAATGGAATAGACATTCGACCAACTTCCATTAATACTTAATGGAATATCCATACAACCGACTTCCATACCCAAAGCATTGGAGGTAATAACGTAACCACCTATCCTGTTATTCACAGCACCACCCTTCATATAGTTCATCACATAACCACTTGTCAAATGTCCAAGTACCATTATAAAATCATAATACATAAAACAAATATAATGGAAAGAAAACATTTCCACACTTTGATCATAATATATCACTTAAATATATTGACATAACAAAACCATTATAAACACCATTTTCAATACCAACAAACATATAAGTGTATATGGTATTTATGTCATTTAGAAAAACATTACGGCTTGTTGAGGAAGCCAAAGACCAAATAATACTCACAGCGGCAGAAAATGTCATTGTCACCGCATACGTTAAAATAAACATTCCTTTTTGTCGTTTTGTAAAACGCTTCGTAGAAAAAGATTCCTTTTGTATAAAAGTAAAAGTAAAAGGGGTTTATATACATTATAAAAGAATGTTTTGTATAAAACGAAATATGCCTCAATGAAAGGAGATTGAGACAAAGTCCCTTACCTCGGGTCCGACTTGACTCGATCGTTCTTTAACGTCCCGAATAATAAAATTGAGTTAATTTTCTACTTGATTAATAACCTTTTTGAAGTTAATTATTCATTTTATATCACTTATTACCATGTTATGGACATTATTTAGTCATTTAAGTTAATAATGTTTGTTTTGTCGATATTTGGTTCTTAAGTCGAATGTGGACTTCTTACAATTACATGTTGTTCATGTGGTCAAAGGTTCATTATATACATAATGATATTCATGATTTTGATATCATATATATCATATATATCCATAATATACATGTATTTATAATATTAAATAATCATTTAAAGGTAATAAATGAAATGCACCGTTCATGTAGACGGTAAGCTGTATGTACGCATGAACACTATTTTCATTTCAATGTCATATTAATGGAATTAAAACTAAATGAGAGATATGTATATTTTTAATTCCAGAATTATATTAATCATTTAGATGTATCATACATCATATATATCCATTATATGTACTTATAATAGTACATTACATTTGAGGATAGAAATGAAATGCACCGTTCATGGAGACGGTAAGTCGTACGTACGCATGAACGCTACTTTCATTTCTATCTCATACTTTAATGTAATAAAAACAAATATGATATAAAGGTATATTATAATTCCAGTATAAAATCATATGTAATAACTTTAAATACATCCTTTATACGTCCCACATATGGCATTAACGAATCAAATCACTTTGAGGGGGCGGTAGTCCGCACTTCCTAAAATGAAATTATCGTGTTTACCCACAATGGAAACCATAAAGTTATGACAAAAATGAAAAATACAGAAGCTTAAGTAAAACATAAACATATTATATAACATATATAAACATAGTGACATCTTAATGTCCACCTTTGAAGGTGTTATAGGAGTTTGAACAATGATCATTTCGTGAGGCAAAAATTCTCCATCCACAGAAACATTATGTTTTTTAACCATTAGATGAAGGTGTGTGTAATTGTAGCTCGAATCCTTCTTATAAAAACATCCTAGTATATTGAAGATACTGGATTTGTTACAAAACAGATGAATAAAATGAGTTTAGGGGGTTGTAGAAGAAAAATAAAACAAAAGGACTCAAGTGAAGACATTACCTTAAAATCGGGTAACTCCCTTTGGTTTGAGCTCAATGGGATCATTGGGAAGACTTATGCCCAAAGTGAGGCTTCAAGGAGTAAGAGAGAGATGTGGAGAGACAAAATGGGCAGTGGTTGTCCAAGCCAAAGGCTTGCGAGGTGTGGGTAAGGAGGTAGAGGTGGGGGGCTCTTGTAAGAGGAGAGGAGGGGCACTCTTGGAAAAGTAAGCAAATGTTACTTTCTTTTAGAATGAGTTTCGGATTTTAATGGTCCCAAATTGATGTGTTTCGAGGATAAGGTGATAAGGGTTCTAAATCCACCCATACAATAGGTTTTTGACATTTTTAGGTCTTATAGTTTACATTATCTTTCCATTTTATTTAAATCATTAAATAATGAGGTCATCGCTGCATCATCATGATGTAACAAATAATTTAATCTATTTAATGTATAAAAATTATAAAAAATACTATGATGTAGGAAATCTTTTTTATATTTCCATTGAATATTTATAGTAAAAAATCTGACTTGTTTAAACCCATGTAAAAATTGTTTTAGTAAAACAACTCATGTTTGTGACATTTTCATTTTAACATTAAATAAAAAGATATTAATGTCATTTTCCCACCAAAGTGGCTACATGGGGTCCCAAAGTTTACCCTTAGATTTTCTTGGTCGGCCATGACACATAAAATAAGGTTAGGACATGTGTCTAGGTATTTTCAATTTATTATAATATCATTGTTGCCTTAAATTGCACTAATTACCTCTAATCACGATTAAAAACTTAAAAGTTGCTATTCACCAATTTTTTTTTTAATCCCATTGAACCACATTTTACTTCTTAATGAAAACCATATATGTCGGATTTTTGAAATTAAAAACAAAATAGTGGTAAATTTTAATTTAAACGGAAAATCAGTTTTTATAAGTACCACTTAGTGGTTTCACTACTCATCAAAATTGAAGTTTTTCAGAAAAATACCAAAAATTCAGCCTAAGCTATATTTGATATTCTAAATTCAAAAATGATGTATATTTTACAAAATTCAAAAAATATAAGTTGATTTATTTAATTTAATAATTAATTACCGCTGTCAGAGCAAATAGCGTGTTTTTATGAAACAATTAAGTATCAAAAGATTGACACTAGTTTAAGTCCAATTTCAAAGTGAAATTAATTCCAACGACCACTATTGGATTCAATGGTAAAAATATATTCTAATTTCACTTTAAAACCACTTCAAAAGATAATCTAATCATATTAAAAAATTAGATTAAAAAGAGATTTTGAATTAAAATACAACATTTTTCACTATCCATTTAAAAATTATCTTTATCTGAAAAATACAGAAAATTTACACAAAGTAAATTTTGATGTCCCGATTATAAAGAAGAAATTTATTTGGTCCAATAGAATGTATAAGAGTGACCAATACTATATTTAATGATAGTTTTCCATTAAAAGTTGATAAGTGGACCTTTAGTGAAAATTAGAGTATATATGCCTAAAATTGAATTCTTTTCGTATTTTAAGCCTTTATCATTTATTGAATAAGTATAAAAACATTTAACAAACATATATAATAACATTTTTGTTATTTCTATTCATTCCCTCCAATACAACGGCTACAAGTTAACTAACATTTAAAATAATATTATTTTATTACTAGTGTGCAACATAAGATTTCAAAGATACTCTCTGTTGCGTATCGGGTACGCTATCAAACATAGCAACCCCTTTAAAATAAAATTAATATTTAATTCACAAATATTAATAAATATGAAAATGTATTATTCTTTATTTACCTGGGATGTTACATGATCCTACACCTATCAGTAGGCGAAGGTCAAGAATAAACAACCTGGTGGTCTTCAACAGACATTTTTCATTCCATAATGGATGTAGGATGATAAGATAGAGGATTTTTTAGAGAGTATCCAAAGAACACTGCAAGAATAATGACTCTATTTAGGTGAACATGGACTAAATAACAAAAGTAGAACATTTATTTCTTATATGGGAGACATTCCTAGTAGTGAAGCTAATAGATTTATATGTTTTGAAAGATAATCCATCTAGATAGGGTTCCATAGACTATAGTTTTATAACTTGAATCACATTTCAAATAACCCTTCATGAAGGGCTTGCAGAAGGTTTTTGGAATGTAGGTTTTGGTATGTCTGGATTTCCACCCTCAGAAAGATGGGAAGTCAGAATGTACTATATAGGCACTTGAGGATATGCTGCGAACATGTGTTCTATACATTTTTTTTTGTATTGGTAGAAGCATCTAGATTTGGTAGAGTTCACCAATAATAACATTTGTCATGAAACCATTCAGATGGAACCATATGAGGTTATTTATGGTAGGCCATGTAGATCCCTGCTATGCTAGATGGATGTAGGTGAGTCATAGTGACTGTGACTGAGACTTGTGTAGGATTATTTGGAGTAGGTATAGTTAATATAGATGCTTATGGATGTGAACCAGAATAGAAAAAAATTAATATACTGATAGTTGAAGATGACCCCTAGAGTTTAGATATGGTGATTGTTTATTCCATTAGGTTTTGACTAGATTTGGTCACTATAGGATACAGAGGTAGGGAATGTTGGTGCACATGTTTGTTAAACTATTCGAGGTTGTGGATATGATTGGACCAATTAAATACTGATTAGATCTTCCAAAAAGAAATAGTGCAATGCATGAACTTTTCCATGTATCATAACAGTGAATGTATCACCTATACCATTCACATGTGAACAATTTGGATGATGTTTAGATAGATATAAATGCATCATTTGAGAAAAATATGATACGTGTGTTGGATCGTTGTGAGACTTTTTAAAGGATAAAGTTCATTCTAATTTTTTTTATGTTGTGAAAAAATGGGTGTGTTCAAGAGGAATATCAAGAGATAGAATTAGATATGAGGGATCAATGGACCAATCTTTTTGAAATGAAATATTAAAGATTATGGGTAGTGAATCTTATGGATGAGCTAATATAAGGTGGGGAGATTGCAAAACCCATGACCTTTCTAGAGATTTCTTGGGATCATTTATATTTACTATTTTTTCTATTGTTCAGTAATTTTGGTTTGGGTTTTACATTGGGGTGTCTTTGGGTGAAAATTTGAAAAAAAATGGATGGATGAAGGAAGTACATGGTCGGTGCACAATTTTCCCTCATCAAGCACCCAAGCTCAGAAACCCATGAAAAACAAAAAATAGGGGATTCACATGGATGGAAAAAAAAATTTCAAACCATTTACCCTATTAGGATAAAGTATTAATCCACTATAAGAGGTGAACTATTAAGGATCTCAACTAGGTGAAATCATGCACCCTGAATAGAAAACCATTCATATGAGATTTTAATCCCTTGAAAATTAGTTCTAAATATTATTGATACCCATTTGACCACTATTCAACCCAAAATAAGACCAAATCATATTATATTGATTTCAAAGACTCCTAGAAATATTTCAATCAATTACAACCACAATTATTAATGATCTGAATCCTGAATTGATGATCCATACCCCTCCTGGTAAGAGGAACTAATTCAATGTGGTTTCCCTCTTCTCTCCCTCCACTCCCTAATCTTTTAGAGGGATGATATACTATATCATGTTAGATCTAGATATAGGTCTATTAGATATAAATCTATATTTTTGGGACATTTATTGTTTGATATTCGATTAGGGTTTAAGATCTGGATCTCGTTCTGTGTTTTCATTCTATCAAATTGAGGATTTTTATTAGGCGATCATTCGTTAATGAATTTAGGTAGGTGGTCTATAATTAAATTCACCAAGGGATTTATTAAAATTAAATTTATGTAATTGTATATTTTATATTGGTTGTATAGAAATTTATTCCCCTAAATTAAATTATTTAATTGGATAATAAATTACTTAAGGGAAAGATATTTGGTGATATTGAGATTGGGAATTTGATAATTAATTTTCAAATTAATTATGAGATATCGAGATTATGAATTAGATAACTAATTATTGAAATAATTATGAGTTATTGAGATTAAGAATTGGATAATTAATTGGTGAATTAATTATTAGATATAGAGATTTTCAATTCAGTAAATAATTGTTTAATTAATTATGATATATTGAGACTGAGAATTGGATAATTAATTGTTGATTAATTATGAGATAAAAATATTTTGAATTGGATAATTAATTTTTGAATTAATTTTGAGATATAGATATTTTTAATTCAATAATTATTTTTTGAATTAATTATTAGATATTGGAATTTTAATTAAAAAATTATTAATGAATTAATCAGGAGATATAGATATTGTAATGTATGTTAAATGATGATGTAGTGATAAATGTGACTTTAAATTGTGGATGGTAACATGGCCATTCAGTCATGTATTATGAATTGTAACATGGTTATTCTCTTATTCTATTATTAATGGTAACATGGCCATTAAATTATGAAATTATTAATTATAACATAGTCATTCAATTATGAAATAGTGGATGATAACATAGATATTCAAATGTGAATTGTGATGGTGAATAATAACATAGAAATTCAAATATGAATTGTGATAAAGAATTGTAACATAGAAATTATTTCATGTGATATCCCTTAGGGATAGTTCAGACTACTGTATGGGTTAAAGCAAGTATTGAGGCTTGAGTGTCCTTGAGAACCCATGGGGTTATGTTGTTAAATAAAGACTAATTGATAATGTGATAGTAGTTTAAATATTCATTTTAAATATTTATTTATACTTTGTTATATACTGCTATTAAATGGATATTTTTTAGAAGCTATTGTTGGTTTCCTTCTATGTTTTACTCACACCCTAATTAAGCTTCCTCACCTATTCCTAAATAGATTTTATGGTTAAAGGATAGGTTAAGGGAAAAATCCTTGTGTGAGATGACTAATTTAGTATGAATCATGAATGCGGGAACCAGATGTTTTTTCAGATCCTCATGGGATTTTTCAGTGTCTTTAATTTTGGGTTTGACTTTTTAAAAATAGAACATATATTAAAATGAAATATCTAATATTCAGTTTTGACATTGTATTTCTATTTTTAGTCATCATGTGGTGAAATATTATTCCGTTCATGTCATTTTAGTTGGTTATTGTATATTTTATTTCTTCTATGGTTTTATTATAATAAAGAGGGTATAATATCCCTTTGATTGAAATTATATCGTCACTTCTTGTTGGTAGCCTCGAGCATACAAGGAGGTTTCTGTGATGTCATGTAGTGAACCAGCCCAGGCACCAGTGTGTGGAACCTAATTGGGTACATTACATACATACATACATATACATATATATATACATATATATTGTAAATCTCCCATTATATAAAAAAAGAAATATTTTCCAAATAATTGTTATGTTACTAACCATATGAAAACAATATTGTCTAATATATATCATATCAATTGTGATATGATAAAAATATATTAGGAAACCATATTGAGTATTGTTTGAATACTATTTTAAAAAATTCATCCTTAGTTACAATCTAAAATTAAAACACTAATGTGAATATATTTTAATGATCTTATTGAAACTAAAGATATTAATATCTAGTCAAGATCTACATTATTTTTATAATGTAATTTATTCTCGTTGAATATAGAGGGAGAAGAATCAAATTCTATGGCTTGTGGTTCGGGATGCACAAGCGTAGGAATATGAATATTTAACTCCACTGAGCTTAGTGGGAGGAGTAGTTGAAAAGACACAAACTATGTAGTAATATAGAATCATATATGTGGTTTATTTTCACTCTATTCAGTGAAACATTGTAACATCCCAGGTAAATAAAGAATAATACATTTTCATATTTAATAATATTTGTGAATTAAATATTAATTTTACTTGTTGCTATGTTTGATATGGTACCTGATACGCAATAAAGAGTTTCTTTGAAATCGTACGTTGCACACTAGTAATAAAATAATATTTTTTTAAAATGTCAGTTAACACGTAGCCGTTGTACTGGCAGGAATGGATATAAATAACTAAAATATGGTTATATATGTTTGTTAAATGATTTTACATTTATTTAATAAATTATAAAGGCATAAAATATGAAAAGAATTCAATTTTAGGCTTATATACACTATTTTTCACTAAAGTCCACTTCTCATATTTTAATGTCGATCCTTCATTAAATATAGTTTTGGTCACTCTTATACATTCTATTAGACCAAAAAAAATTCTTCTTTAGAATCGGGACATCAAAATTTACTTCGTGTAAATTTTCTGTATTTTTTCGAAAAAGATCATTTTTAATGAATAGTGGAAAATGTTGTATATTAATTTAAAACCTCTTTTTAATATAATTTTTTAATATGATTAGATTATCCTTTGATGTGGTTTGAATGTAAAATTAGAATATATTTTTATCATTTTGTCCAATATTGGTTGTGGGAATTAATTTCACTTTGAAATTGCACTTAAACTAGTGTCAATCTTTTGATACATATTGTTTCATAAAAACACGTTATTTGCTTTGACAGCAGGAATTAATTATTAAATTAATTAATTCAAATTATATTTTTTGAATTTTGTAAAATAGACATCATTTTTGAATTCGAAATATCAAATATAGCTTAGGGTGAATTTTTGGCATTTTTCTAAAAAAACTTCAATTTTTGATGAATAGTGAAACCACTAAGTGGTACTTATAAAAACTGATTTTCCTTTTAAATGAAAATTTACCACCTTTGTGTTTTGAACTTCAAAAATACAACATACATGGTTTTCATTATGAAGTAATATGTGTTTCAATGGGATTAGAATAATTTTTTGGTGAATAGTAACTTTTAAGTTTTTAATCGCGATTAGAGTTTATTAGTGCAATTTAAGGCAAAAATGATATTATAATAAATTGAAAATACCTATAAAAATGTCCTAACCTTATTTTATGTGTCATGGCCGACCAAGAAAATCCATGGAAAATTTTGGGGACCCCATGGATACACTTTGGTAGGAAAATTACATAAATAACCTTTTATTAAAAGTTAAAATTAAAATGACACAAACATGATTTGTTTTAATAAAACAATTCGTAAATGGGGTTATAAAAGTAATATGTTTGACTATAAATATTAATTGGAAAGATAAATAGATTTCCTACATAATAGTATTTTTTTTTATAATTTTTAGACATTAAATAAATTAAATTATTTATGACATCATGATGATGCAGTGATTACTTCATTATTTAACAAATTAAATAAAATGGAATGACAATGTAAACTTTAAGACCTAAACAAGTCCAAAACCTATTGGATGGGTGGATTTATAACCCTTATAACCTTATCCTTGAAACACATCAATTTTAGACCTTTAAAATCCGAAAACCCATTTGAAAATAACGTAACCATTTATAACATTCCAAGAGTGCCCCTCCTCTCCTCTTATAAAAGGTCCCCACCTCTACCTCCTTACCCACACTTAAAAAGCCTTTGTCTCGAACAAAACCTTCTCATTTTGTCTCTCCACATCTTTATATTACTCCTTGAAGCCTCACTTTGGGCATAAGGCTTCCCAAGGAAGCCTTTGAGCTCAAACCAAAGGAAGTTACCCGATTTTAAGGTAATGTCTTCACTTGAGTCCTTCTCTTTTATTTTGCTTCTCCAACCCCCTAAAATCTTTTCATTCATTTCTTTTGTAAAAACTACAGTATCTTTAATATACTGGGATGTTGTTATAATAACAATTCGAGCTACACTTACACACACATTCATCTAATGGTTAAAGGACATACTGTTTCTGGGGATGGAGAAATTCTGCCTAACGAAATGATGATTGTTCAACACTCATATAACACCTTAAAAGGTGGTCATTAAGATGTAAATATATTTATATATTATATATAATATGTTTATGATTTCCTTATTCTTCTTTATTTTTCATTTTGGGCATACCATTATGGTTTCCATTATGGGTAAACGCGATATCTTCATTTAAGGAAGTGCGGACTACCGCCCCCTCAAAGTGATTTGATTTGTTAATGCCATATGTGGGACGTATAAAGGATGGATTTAAAGTTATTATATATGATGTTATACTGGAATTATAATAGAAATTTATATAATTATTGTTTTATTTCCATTAAAGTATGAGATAAAAATGAAAGTAGCATTCATGCGTACGTACGGCTTACCGTCTCCATGAACAGTGCATTTCATTTCTTATTCTCAAATGTAATGTACTATTATAAGTACATATAATGGATATATATGACGTATAATAAATATAAAGGATGAATATAATTCTGGAATTAAAAATATAAATATATATCATTTAGTTTTAATTCCATTAATATGACATAGAAATGAAAGTAGCGTTCATGCGTACGTACGACTTACTATCTACATGAACTGTGCATTTCATTTCTTACCTCTAAATGATTATGTTATATTATAAATAAATGTATATGCTGTGTATATATGATACATATGATATCTAAATCATGAATATCATTCTGGATATAATGAACCTTTGACCACATGAACAACATGTAATTGTAAGAAGTCCACTTTCGACTTAAGAACCAAATATCGACAAAACAAACATTATTAACTTAAATGACTACATAATGTCCATAACATGGTAATAATTGATATAAAATGAATAATGAACTTGAAAAAGTTTCTTAATCAAGTAGAAATTAACTCAAGTTTATTATTCAGGACGTTAAAGAACGATCGAGTCAAGTCGGACCCGAGGTAAGGGAACTTCTTAACCCAACTTCCGTTCTTTGGGTTAATCTCCTACTTTCAAATTATGTCATGATATTATTATGTACTATATTGTATTTGTACTTTTTTATGTTTACTTATAATTAATACATATAATAGTTCTATTTTATTTGAAAAAAATGATCTTTGTAAGGGACTTCGTCTCAATCTCCTTTCATTGAGGCATATTTCGTTTTATACACAACATTCTTTTATACGGTATATAAACCCCGTTCAAATTTAATTTTATACAAAAGGAATCTTTTTCTATGAAGAATTTTAAAAAATGACAAAAAGGAATGTTTATTTTAACGTATGCGGTGACAACAACCCTTTCCGCCGCCGCGAGTATTATTTGGTCTTGGCTTCCTCAACAAGCCGTAATGTTTTTTTAAATGAAATAAATACCATATACGCTTTTATGTATTTTGGTATTGATAATGGTTTTTATAATGGTTTTGTTATGTCAATATATTTATGTGATATATTTTGATCAAAGTGCGGAAATGTTTTCTTTCCATTATATTTGTTTTATATCTTATGAATTTATAATGGTACTTGGACATTTGATGGGTGGTTACGTGATGAACCATATGACAGTTGGTGTCGTGAATACCAGGAAGGGTGGTTACATTATAACCTCCAATGCATTGGGTATGTAAGTCGGCCGTATGGCTATTCCATTATGTATGAATGGAAGTTGGCCGAATGACTATTCCATTAAGTGATATGTGTGGAAGTCGACCGTATGGTTATTGCACTTAAGTATGCTTATGTCCCAAGTTATCTTTATTTTTTATGTGATCTTTATATGGGTTTTATGGTAATCATTTGGTTACAAAATGGTATGTAATGATCTTTTATTCAGTGAAGAGTTTTTACTACTTCATAATGGTGAAAAATATTACTTTGATAAAGTATACATGGTTTACTTGTTGTTTTGATAAAAAACAGTTTTCATTCTTTGTGTATCCCTTACTGAGATTTTAATTCTCACCCCCAGTTTTTTTGAAATGTTTTTCATAGGACTTAATGTGGAATAGGGTCAAGTATGGGATCAAGGGAAAGTCATGCTATCTAAAACATGGAACTAGACAGGTTTCTTTTTAAGAGTTTTTATTTTATGGAAACTTAGTAGAAGTGTCTACTTTGTAATCTTTTGAGATGTAATAGTTATGTTCTAATTCTCTAAAACTCTAAACCTGAATAGATCCTCAATGTGAATTATTCATTTAATTCAATATTAAGTAAGGTTTAAGGATGGGGACTTATATTCGGTATCAGAGGTCGGTTTAAACAACTTTAGGTGTTAGAAAAGTGTTAAATTATAAATTAATTTATAGTATGATTGAAATGATATAGCATTTACGGATTACCATGTTTCATTGCATAAGATATTTATGTTTTAAGAATGGTTTTTCATAGAGGAAATAGAACAACTTTTCTAGGAAGGCATACAAAGGAAAATGACCTTTCAAATCAGTATCTTGAGATGGTCAGAATCAGAACTAAACAGTTTGTTGAAGTGATGACTCAGTTGACTCAGGTGAAAAATGTTGGTTGTTTTTATTGATGATATATTGGTGTTTTCTAAAAGTAAAGAGAAGTATGAAAGTCATTTAAGGGTTATCTTGGAAACTTATAAGAAAAGAAACTGTATGGAAAATTCAGCAAGTGTGAGTTTTGGTTACAACATATTTCTTTCCATGGTCACATTGTTTCAAAAAAAGGAATAACTGTTGATACTGCTAAAACAAAAGTTGTTGAAGAATGGCCAAGATCCACAAATGTAACCGAGATATATAGTTTCCTTGGTTTGGCAGGTTACTACCGAAGGTTTGTTGAAAATTTTTCACGGTTATCTAGTCCAATGACTAAGCTAACTCAAAAGGATGTTAAGTTTATCTAGACAAAAGAATGTGATGATTGTTTTCAGGAGTTGAAAATAAGATTGGTGAATTCTCCAGTTTTGACACTTCCTTCCAGGAATGATGAGTTTGTTATATACAGTGATGCTTCGTTGAAGGGACTTGGCTGTGTCCTTATGCTGAATGATCAGGTAATTGCATATGCTTCATGTTAGTTGAAAACTCATGAGGTAAATTACCCTACACATGATTTGGAATAAGCTGTTGTTGTTTTTTCTCTAAAAATTTGGAGGCATCATTTGTATGTAGTAAAGTGTGAAATATATACTGATCACAAAAGTTTAAAGTATATATTCACTTAGAAATAATTGAACATGAGACAGAAGAGATGACTAGAATTTATCAAGGATTATGATTGTACAATTCAATACCATCCAGGAAAAAAAAAATAATGTTGCTGATGCTGTGAGTCGAAAAAGTAATGCTTCATTAACGATGTTGTGTTTGGAACTTGATCCTTTGGTTAAGGATTTGATGAACTTTGGCATGGAAGTTGTTTGTGAAGGAAGTTCATATATTTTGTTTCAAGTATCAGTGAAATCTTCCCTATCAGACAGAATGAAGCAAGCACAAAAGCAAGATAGTGAGTTGCAGAAAAAGGTAGAGCTGGTTCAGTAGGGTAAGTTTCCTAAATTCAACATTTATAATGATTGTGTTTTGAGGTTTGGGAAGAGATTATGTGTGCCTTGTGATTCACAGTTGAAGAATGAGTTCTTATGTGAGGCTCATAGTTCCCCATTTCCAGTTCATCCTGGCAGTACTAAGATGTACAGGGATCTGCGGGAGTATTATGAGTGGGATGGAATGAAAAGGGATATTGCTGATTTTACTGTGAAGTGTTTGAATTGTCATCAGGTTAAAGCAGAGTGGCAGTTACCGAAAGGGATGCTTCATCCCTTACTAGTGCCAGAGTGGAAATGGGAAAATATATCCATGGACTTTGTTGTGGGATTACCGAAGACATCTAGAGGTAATAATGCAATCTGGGTTATTTTTGATCGATTGACTAAATCTGCTAATTTCCTTACTATTCGAGATACTTTCTCTCTAGATCAACTTTCTTGATTGTATCATAAAGAGATAGTCAAGTTGCATGGAGTTCACCTCTCCATTGTATCTGATCGTGATCCCAAGTTTTCTTCTAACTTTTGGAAAGGCCTTCAAAAGTCATTGGGTACTGAATTAAATTTTAGTACAGCTTTTCATCCTCAATCAGATGGGTTGTCAGAATGAACAATTCAGACATTGGAAGATATTCTACGAACTTGTTCGATGGATTATCAGGGATGTTGGGACCAACATATTTCTTTGGTTGAGTTTTCATATAATAAGAGTTTTCATTACAGTATACAGATGGATCTGTTTGAAGCAACATATGGTAAATGGTGTCGAACTCACGCTTTTTGGGATGAAGTGGGTGAAAGGAAGCTGATGGGACCAGAATTGGAAGATGAGATGGCAGAGAAAGTTTAGTTGATTAAGAAACACATGAAAACAGCTCAGAGCAGACAGAAGAGTTACACAGATAACTAGAGGAAGGATCTATCTTTTGAGGTAGGTGATAATGTTTTTCTCAAAGTCACACCATGGAAATGTGTGATGCGATTTGGTAAGAAAGGATAGCTGAGTCCAGGGTTCATTGGACCGTATTAAATTCTAGAGAAAGTTGGATCAGTTGCTTACCGAGTGGCTTTGCCGCCAAGTTTATCTCAGGTACACCATGTTTTTCATGTTTCAATATTGAGAAAGTATATGCCAGATCCATCTCATGTTTTGAGCCGAGAGGTAGTTCAGTTGGAAGAGAATCTCTCTTATGAAGAACAGCCAGTCCAGATTCTTGACCGAAGAGAGAAAGTATTGTGAAATAATATAATTCACCAGGTAAAGTTTTTGTGGAGAAACCATATGGTTGAAGAGGAAACGTGGGAATCTGAAAATGCTATGACTGATAAATACCCCCACTTATTTTGATAAGTGAATAAAATTGCGAGGACGCAATTCCCAAAAGGGGGGAAGGATGTAACATCCCAGGTAAATAAAGAATAATACATTTTCATATTTATTAATATTTTTAATTAAATATTAATTTTACTTTAAAGGGGTTGCTATGTTCGATAGCGTACTTGATACGCAACAAAGAGTTTCTTTGAAATCGTACGTCGCACACTAGTAATAAAATAATAATATTTTAAATGTCAGTTAACACATAGTCGTTGTACTTGCAGGAATGGATAGAAATAACTAAAATATGGTTATATATGTTTTTTAAATGTTTTTACATCTATCTAATAAAGGATAAAGGCATAAAATATGAAAAGAATTCAATTTTAGGCTTATATAAACTAATTTTCACTAAAGTCCACTTATCATATTTTAATGCCGATCCTTAATTAAATATATTTTTTGTCACTCTTATACATTCTATTAGACAAAATAAAATTCTTCTTTAGAACCGGGACATCAAAATTTACTTTGTGTAAATTTTTTGTATTTTTCCGATAATGATCATTTTTAATGAATAGTGGAAAATGTTGTATTTTAATTTAAAACCTCTTTTAAATATAATTTTTTAATATGATTAGATTATCTATTGAAGTGGTTTTAAAGTAAAATTATAATATATTTTTAACATTTAATCCAATAGTGGTCATTGGAATTAATTTCACTTTGAAATTGCACTTAAACTAGTGTCAATCGTTTGATACTTATTGTTTCATAAAAACACGCTATTTGCTTTGACAGCAAGAATTAATTATTAAATTAATAAATTCAACTTATATGTTCTGAATTTTTTAAAATATACATCATTTTTGAATTCGAAATATCAAATATAGCTTAGAGTGAATTTTTGGCATTTTTCTAAAAAACTTCAATTTTTGATGAATAGTGAAACCACGAAGTGGTACTTATAAAAACTAATTTTCCGTTTAAATGAAATTTTACCACTTTTTTGTTTTGAAAATCAAAAATCTGACATAAATGGTTGTCATTAAGAATTAAAATGTGGTTCAATGGGATTAGAATAATTTTTTTCCGGAATAGTAACTTATTAAGTTTTTAATCGCAATTAGAGGTAATTAGTGCAATTTAAGGCAAAAATGATATTATGATAAATTTAAAATACCTAGAAACATGTCCTATAATCATTTTATGTGTCATGGCCGACCAAGACAAGCCATGGGTCAACTAGGGGACCCCATGGAGGCACTTTGGTAGGAAAGTTACATAAAGAACTTTTTATTAAAAGTTAAAAATAAAATGACACAAACATGGGTTGTTTTAATAAAGAATTCTTAAATGGGGTTATACAAGTAAGAGTTTTGACAATAAATATTCCTTGGAAAGCTAAAAATATTTCCTACATCATAGTATTTTTTTTAATTTTTAGACATGAAATTGATTAAATTATTTTCGACATCATGATGATGCAGCGATTAGCTCATTATTTAACAATTTAAATAAAATGGAAAGATAATGTAACATCTAAGCCCTAAACATATCCAAAACCTATTGGATGGGTAGATTTAGAGCCCTTATCACCTTATCCTTGAAACAAATCAATTTGGGACCTTTCAAATCTGAAAAACCATTTGAAAATATAGTAACCTTTTCAAACTTTCCAAGAGTGCCCCTCCTCTCCTCTTATAAAAGGCCCCCACCTCTACCTCCTTACCCACACATCAAAAGACTTTGGCTCAGAAAAACCCTACCCATTTTTTCTCTCCACATCCCTCTATTACTCCTTGAAGCCTCACTTTTGGCATAAGTCTTCCCAAGGAAGCCTTTGAGCTCAAACAAAAGGGAGTTACCCGATTTTAAGGTAATGTCTTCACTTGAGTCCTTTTGTTTTATTTTTCTTCTCCAACCCCCTAAACTCTTTTTATTAATTTCTTTTGTAACAAATACAGTATCTTAAATATACTAGGATTTTGTTATAATAATAATTCTAGCTACACTTACACACACCTTCATCTAATGGTTAAAGGACATACTGTTTCTGGGGATGGCAAAATTCTGCGTCACGAAATGATGATTGTTCAACACTCATATAACACCTTCAAAGGTGGCCATTAAGATGTCACTATATTTATATATGATATATAATATGTTTATGTTTTCCTTAAGATTATTTATTTTTCATTTTGGGCATACCTTTATGGTTTCCATTATAGATAAACGCAATATCTTCATTTAAGGAAGTGTGGACTACCGCCCCCTCAATGTGATTTGATTCGTTAATGCCATATGTGGGACGTATAAAGGATGGATTTAAAGTCATTATATATGATGTTATACTGGAATTATAAAATACCTTTATATCATTATTGTTTTCATTCCATTAACGTATGAGATAGAAAAGAAAGTAGTGTTCATGCGTACGTACGGCTTACCGTCTCCATGAACGGTGCATTTCATTTCGTATCCTCAAATGTAATGTACTATTATAAGTACATATAATGGATATATATGATGTATGATACATCTAAAGGATTAATATAATTCTGGAATTAAAAATATACATATATCTCATTTAGTTTTAATTCCATTAATATGACATAGAAATGAATGTAACGTTCATGCGTACGTACAGCTTACTATCTCCATGAACTGTGAATTTCATTTCTTACCTCTAAATGATTATGTAGTATTATAAATACATGTATATTCTGGATATATATGATATATATGATATCCAAATCATGAATATCATTCTGGATATAATGAACCTTTTACCACATGAAGAACATGTAATTGTAAGAAGTCCACTTTCGACTTAAGAACCAAACATTGACAAAACCAAAATTATTAACATAAATGACTACATAATGTCTATAACATGGTAATAAGTGATATAAAATGAATAATGAACTTGAAAAATGTTCTTAAGCAAGTATAAATTAACACAAGTTTATTATTCAGGAAGTTAAAGAACGATTGAGTCAAGTCGGACCCGAGGTAAGGGAACTTCTTAACCGAACTTCCGTTCTTTTGGTTAATCTCCTACTTTCAAATTATGTCATGATATTATTATGTTCTATATTGTATTTTTACTTTATTTATGTGTACTTATAATGAATACACATAATAGATCTATTTTATTTTACAAAATGATCTTTGTAAGGGACTTAGTCTCAATCTCCTTTCATTGAGGCATATTTCGTTTTATACACAACTTTATTTTATATGGTATATAAACCCCGTTGACTTTTACTTTTATAAAAAAGGAATCTTTTTCTATGAAGAATTTTACAAAACTAAAAAAAAGGAATATTTATTTTAATGTATGCAGTGACAATGACCTTTTTCACCGCCGCGAGTATTATTTGGTCTTTGGATTCCTCAACAAGCCGTAATGTTTTTTTTAATGAAATAAATACCACATACGATTTTATGTATTTTGGTATTGAAAATGGTTTTTATAATGGTTTTTTTATGTCAATATATTTAAGTGATATATTGTGATCAATGTGTGGAAATGTTTTCTTTCCATTATATTTGTTTTATGTCTTATGATTTTATAATGGTACTTGGAAATTTGACAGGTGGTTACGTGATGAACCATATGACGGGTGGTGCCGCGAATACCAGGACGGGTGGTTACGTTATAACCTCCAATGCATTGGGTATGTAAGTCGGCCGTATTGCTATTCCATTAAGTGATATGTGTGGAAGTCGACCGTATGGTTATTCCACTTAAGTATGTTTATGTCCCAAGTTACCTTTATATGTTATGTGATCTTTATATGGGTTTTATGGTAATCTTTTGGTTACAAAAGGGTAAGTAATGATCTTTTATTTAGTGAAGAGTTTTTACTACTTCATAAAGGTGAAAAGTATTACTTTGATAAAGTATACATGGTTTACTTGTTGTTTTGATAAACTAACAGTTTTCATTATTTGTGTATCCCTTACTGAGCTTTTTATGCCCACCTCAAGTTTTTTTTGAAATGTTTTTCACAGGACTTAATGTGGAATAGGGTCAATGAGGGGATAAAGGGAAAGTCATGCTATCTAAAACATGTAACTAGACATGTTTCTTTTTAAGAGTTTTTATTTTATGGAAACTTAGTAGAAGCGTCTACATTGTAATCTTTTGAGATGTAATAGTTATGTTCTAATTCTCTAAAACTCTAAACCCGAAAAGATCCTCAATGTGAATTATTCATTTAATTAAATTTTAAGTAAGGTTTAAGTCCAGGGCCTTATAAACATATGTTATTCTTTTAGAATAAATATTCCTACAAAGAAGAATGAAATGGTAATATTATAATGTTGAAAAGTATGTATAAATTCATTTATTGGACTCCATGTATCAGGATTTGGGGAATCTATATTTTGAATGTGTGTAAGAATAAATACTATTAGCGAGTGTTCAAGAGAAACTAGGAACATATGGTACAATACAGTACCAATATATCATGATATATTTTTGAATGGTTTAGTCTATGAAATAACATATTCATCACCCATCATGACTAAAATACTTTTTTACTTTTAGTTATGAAAGAATATATCTATGATCATTTTATTAGGATATTGATCTTATATGACACCTCATTTGGGATAATCAAAAAGGAATATGGTTATATGAAGTGACCAAAGGGAGATCCCGTAGTATATTTCTATAATTTATAACTAGAAAGGGTTAGTGAAATCAATAAATAACATTATGTTATGCATGTTAAATAAATTCAATAATAAAAATATAATGCATAGTGATAATAGAAATAGATCCATTGGCTTTCTATATCTATTCATAGAGAATATATTAACAATGTATTGAAAAATAAAAGTTGAAAAAACTCAAGAATGAGTGGTTATTAGAATATGATCATTCAAGTATAACATGCATGGTGATAGGAAGGGATTGTAGAGATTGAAAGAATTTCAAAATCTCATGTGCTATGAATTCATCTCATATGACATGATATGTAGTAACATATTATATTAATTATGAATAATGAATAATAGGTTATTATCAAATATATCCAAAATAATTGTAACAAATTTAATTTAGAACTACCTGAAAGTACATGGAAAGGTATAACAAGATGAGTTCCTAGTATCTAGAGAAGAGGGAATACTAGTGATCATTGTAATTGATCAATTAATTCAATTTGATATAGTATAATATAAAGGATAAATTAATATAAAAATAACAAATTATAGATAGTGGTTTCCATATCTATAACATCTATGGACGTTGCAAATTCTGATGCAGTATAAGATGTGGTTCAACACTATCCTATTCTAATAATGATTTATGAAAAAATAAAGCATTTTATCATTATCCTAATTATATTTTACTACATATGTAGTTATAATTTCATTATTATTATATAGTAACCAAAATGTTGATACCCCCTTTTATTAATAATTGATGGATATTTTCTGGGAAGTAATTTTTCAGTAAATAGATTTTCCAAAAATAAATCTCGATTCACCAACACAAGCCACAGAAACATAATGGGACTAGTAGCTGTAGCCATAAATAGTAGATTCATGTTTAATATTTGAGGAATAACCAATTTTTATCAGTTGGATCTTGTGAAATTGAGTGTTTTTTGGAGTTGTATAACTAAAAGGAGTTACTTTTTTACATTAGATTACATGTATTTTAATAGAAGTGAATATTAACATAAATATCATATCACATATTGATTATTTTTCTATATAACATTGATTTGATAATTTCATAGGGTATTGGTCTTATTAATAAGGTAATAGATGATCCATTCCATGATGAGAACCTTGATGTTCCATAATGATATTATTAAATATAGTTCTATGAATGGGTAACACACTATGATAGGACACATGGTATATAGACTATCCGGTTAAAGTACTCACAAGTGGATGAGGCTTCTTCTCATGAAGTTATCACTTTGTAATCCCCAAGATGGGAGATCTTGAGAACCATCCCACCAATTGGAATTCCTCATGTTTAGAATTCAACATATATTCCTATCCTCAAGCTTTTTTATAGGCCCTTATAATTTTAGATTATTATTATGGCATGTTATGACTCGTGCGCTTGGATTTTCTGAGGAAAAATCTAACACTATATGATTATGGTGAGGTAGGGTATGTTGGGTGAGTCACAATAGACATGTAATTAATGTATAAGTTGAAGAAGTAATTTTTTGTTCTATCTTTATGGATATTGATATTTCGGTCCTTCCATTAGAATTTAATTGTCACCATAAAGTTTATTAACATGGGTTAAAGATGTGTATATTTTAGATACACAAAGAAAGACGTATCGAGGAATTAGTTTCAAGACATATAGGTGCATAATACACGATGAGAAAATGTGAATGATGTATTATATTAGAAAATGATAATTCATATGTGGTCATCGACATTACATCATTAAGTATTCTATCTCTGGTGCCTTTACCTAGTTTTGGACAATAATCTTGGACATTAGGCATAACAACCTAATGCTAACAAGAAATAATCCCATAGGTTCATGCACTAATTGTTTTCGTTGATCTCAATTAAATTCTATTTGAATTTTAATATTGAAATAAATATTATATTCCTGACATAAGAATAATTATATAAATGTTTTACTGATTGATAATATTCACAAGGTAATAAATAACTATTTGTTGAATAATAAATAATTTATCTTATTAGGTGAATATATAATAAATATCTATTTACTAGATTGTGAATGACATATTTATTTTATTTATTGAATATTTTAATGAAAAAGTATTCACTAGATTGTGAATAAAATATTTATTTATGAATAACATATTTTTTCAAGAATTCAATAAATGTCGTGGAGTTTGAACAGACCAGACCACATGTGATGATAAATATTTATACGAAAAATGGTAAAATATTATTTTTTATTTATAATGTTATCACGCTTCCAAAATAATAATAATAATAATAATAATAATAATAATATATGTAATGGATTTTATTAGTTATTATAATATTTTTAATGTATGACATGTAATTAAATAATATTTTTACTTAAACCCTATCTCTATAAATTTATGGTTATGTCTTTTTGGTGGATATTTGAAAGTTGGGAATAATTATGAAATATTAAATCATCTATCAACTCATCCTTCTATCTCCCTCTCATGAATGAGAAACACAAGAGAGATTTCATCATGAATAAAGGCTGTGAAATGAAAATGAACAATTCAAGATAATCAATTCACCATGAAACAACATATAAATTTATTGAAGTTTCTTAGAGATCGAAGGATCACATACGAATCCCTAGAATAGGGGTCCCATCCTTGAATCATAACATTGAAACTTGGGCAATTCAAATATTCTTTTCAGAAGATATACATTATCAATAATGAATGGATCCTAAGTTGATGTATTTATTTTCTCCCATCCTAAATTAATTAGGTATTAATATAAAATGAATGTTCCCCACCAAAGGTTTTGGGAATGTACTGGTTAATATAAATTTTATTACAATCCCCACTAAAGTCACTTCTATTATGCCTAGAACCTTCATGTACCACTTGAGCGGGAGTTTGAGTTTACAATCATGTTGGTGCTCAGTGGTAATACAATATCTATTCCACCATACACTATGGAACTAAAAGAGACTTATGAGATGAAATATTAGTTTCATGATCATGATGAAAATTTATTTATATGACCTATAACATCACTATGGGGTTTACCCTTTTTTTCTCCAAGAAGCTGTTTAAAACATTTCACTTATGTGTATATTATCAGAGACTGAACTTGATGATGTTCAATAAATAGTGTCCCTTTATAGAAATTAAATATCACTTTGATCATATTAGAGGTGAATAAATATTCTTGAAGATATATTCAAGGATATTTTACAATTAGTTGAGAGTGATACCACATGACACATTCTAAACAATTATTAGAAACATGTATGACGGTATGAGTTTGTGGTGATATTGTTTGGTCAGAATAATGCACTGGATATATTCATATCATTGATGAATAAAATCATTAACCAATTATTGGATTATTTTTTTGCGGGTTTTGATAAAAAAATTATACTGTACATCAATTTTTTATATGAACATTCCCAACATCTTGATATCATCCTGAATTCACCAAGAGGGCATCAAATTGACACTTAGATGTCTAAATGAAATTTATTTAGAGATAAATTGAACTTATTATATCATTTTATCGTAGAATATAGAGTGTTAGTGGACCTATATAACGTTTCAACCATTTTATCTTGAGCGTGTACCAAGAACATTTTGATATTCATAGTTCTCTCTGTCTAGCATGCTATTATTTGCGTTTTATCCAAGACTTAACCAATCTCATAACACCGATGTCCTAACTGACCAAGGAAGAGAAAGAGTTTGTTTGGTGAGCTATTTTGAAGAGGAATTTATAGGATATAAAAAAAGACTCAAATTCTCATTGATGATCACTTTTCCAAATCGGGTTAAGGAGTATACCTTGTATTGTGATGATTTTCATATCAGGATAAGAGCAGTTCTGATCAAGGAGGATTGTGTGGTGGCTTACAAATATAAGAAACTGATACTACAAGAGATTAATTTTCCTAATTATGATTTGGAGTTATATATGGTGGTACATGTCCTGAGATACTAGATACACTAACTTCTGGGTGATAATTTTGTAGTGTTCATGGACAAAAAGACCCGTAGGTTAATATTTTCTCAATGAGACATGAACCTTAGACAGAAGAGGAGGGTTTAGTATCCTCATTATCTAAACATTAATATGTATTAAACATTGATTAAAAAAAACATAATTTTTGATTCTATGATCTATGAGATGCATGAACATATAGTAATGATTTTTTTTCAATGAGTATTGGATGATTATACTTTTTATGGATATGCTTCTAGATGTTCACGAGTCATTGGATGAGTAGATCTGACTTCAAAACATATTATACCCATTCTTTTGGACCCTATAGAGACAGAGTAGTTATCTGATCCATATGGATTATTTATGAGGGAAAACATATATTTTGGGGATCCACCATCTAGATTGTCTCTTGGAATCAGTGATTTTCTTCTTATCCATGGGAATTTGTGGTTTCTTACTGGCTTACATGAGGAACTGAAGTGGGAGTTTCATGATTCAAAGTGAGCATTAATTTGAGGTATGAAAAAATATTTATCATGATATCCATAGTTATTAATATTGTCTAAGTATTAAAAGGAGGTTTTGAGATTCATGGAGACATGATTCACGCATTACTAGGGGAAGATCGAGCATCGGAGGCCTACTAGGATATAACACCCACTTCTAATTTCAGAGTGGAAGTGCGATGATTTCACCATGGAATTAATGAAAGTATTACCTAGAAAACCTCACAAGAAATAATATATTTGAGTGATCATGGAAATATTGATTAAGATATCCAACTTTTTTCCCTTTGGGATACCTTCATCATTGATAATTTAGTTATTATTTACATACATGATATTTTTTGACTAAATGATCTTCTAAAGAATGTCATTTTTGATAAAGATCCTAATTTCATGTCTTGTTTTTTGAATTTTAATCAGAAAGAAATTGGATAAAAAGTAATTCTGTGTATATCATATCCTCCTAATACTAGTGGACATTTTGAACAGAATATTCAAATTCAGGATGATATGTTGCGAGCCAATGTTTTGTATTTAAGTGGGCTGTGTAAAAAACACCTTAAACATATGAATTTGTGTAAAATTAAATCTTATATTAATTAATAAAAATGAATAATTTAATGTTTTTTATATATGTTTGTTTTGTTTTCCACTCTTTTGGTAAAAGGAAGGTGTGTTAGTTATTATTTCACCACGTATCATAAAGGATCTATCATGGAAGTTCTAGTTGAACAAAAAGTGGTCACTGACCATGCCTAGTCAGTAGAAATAGTACGTTGAACATCAGATATGACCATTGGGATTTTATATTGGCTATTATTTTTTTATTTGGGTCTCTCCCAGGCTAGGAAAATGTTGTATTAGAAATAAAGGGAATCTAGCACCCTTGTTTTTCAGTTAGTTTAATGTAGTGTATAGGGTCAATAAAATAACATACTATTTGACCATCCGATTAGGAATAAATTACATGAATAATGTGTTTTAAATTACAAAAAACACAGAGAAATTTAATTGACCTTTCACATGTTATATACATTAATGATGTGGATATGGATGTGGATGTGTAGTTTTAGTAGCATCTAATCTGTTTTATAGACCAAATGGAGTAGAATATATAGGGAAGGAACGTTCCTATTGTACTAGTATATTTTATGTATGGGAGTTTCCAAGAGAATACTTGGGAGAGGGAATCATATATGCATACATAGTGTCCATACATGTTCATCGATACCCCCACAGTGATGCTTGGAGGATCTCTGAGATGAGATCCTATATGGAGGGGAGTTTATAAGGTCTCATCCCTAATTGGTATATATATATTTTTACCTTTGGATATAAATTCATCAATTTCAGATGTTCCTATAGAATCCTTGTTCATAAAACCTTATTCCAGTTGGGATGGTTCTGTATTGAAATAGTATAAAAGGAATTGGTGTTTGTTTGAAGAATTAATTTGTGGTATGAATTGAAAATTCAAGAAATTAATTAATTTCAGATGACCCCATGAAATCTTTATGGAGCATGAATTGTTTTGGGAAACCAATAAAATAAGAACTCACATCATGAATGTGGTTCATAATGTGAAATGGTATTTTTTGGTGTTTTAATACGAGACATTTTTTTTCATAGTGTATGCGAGAATTAAGGTAATCATGATGTGAATAATAATTCATATATTGAATGTTCTATTCCTAGGTTTACATAAAAACTCCAGTACCAATTGGTTATGATGTTGTGTGACATTACTCCTAAATTGAATCCATACCTATATACACCTTTTTGAGATATATTTTAAGTATAATAAATACCGTGCTAGATATTTGTGTTCTAGAAATAGAGTTTAAAGGAATAATGAATCTAATCACTACCTTATATAGAAGGATCTATCTTAGTTAATTCTATATTCAATATTTGTGGGATTAAAAAACTCCCTAAAAGTTTATTTCAATTATCCTAGTATTCGTAATAATTCGTATCACATCGGAATACGATGCGTGTTATCTATATAATTAAATAAACCATGGTTAAGGATAATATAAATGTTTATACCTCGAAGGGATCATATCAGTTTTTTTTGTTGTTATGTCCAAGCTTATGTCTACTTGACGGGATTTCCTACATTTACACTCACACTTATCTAGAATTATTGTTAATGTAGGAATTTACATATCATTGTAATTAGTATGACAAGGTTAAATTGTGATTGGATCAAATATGAATCACATTAATAAAAAAATGGTTGATAAAAATTATGGTGATAATTTATGTTATCGCAATGGAATAAGAGGTTGAAATGTAAACATAAAATGATTAACATTCATGTCATGTGTTTATAGGTTTGATTTGATGAAATCCTTATATAAAGGGCTTACTCATATTGATCTTGAAATGATTATATAAAGGTATTTCACCCAGTGATGCTGACATTATTATATAAAGGACTTGCACTTGATGATGTTGAAATTATTATACAAAGTTCTTACAACCGATTATGTTGAAATTCATATATAAAGGGTTTGTCCCAAGACAATATATATTGATTATAGTGTTTTTCCTATTTATTCTGTGTTCATTTGTGTGATAATCCTTGGTAGGGTTATGACTATTGTTGGAATGGTCTACAAAAGGCCTAGAGATATACGAAATCAAACTGATGTTTATCTTGTTTTCCCTATGTATCATCCTATAAATTAGGTCCAGTGTGTTTATTTCATGTGTAGTGTTAATTTATTAAATAAATACCATATTCTTATATTTATATCATACATTATATACTCAGACTATATGTTTTTAGACTCCATTGGTGGTGGCCAAATAAGTTATATTCAAACCATATTTGGATCATTGTTTGGAACCTAGACATATTTCAGGAATGCATGATAGAACAAGGGAATGAGTTTCTATGTTGTTTGATAGATTTCAAGATGTGTTGGAGCATGGATACTAGATCAACAAGGGATTTAGGACAAGGGTTTTTGAGTCTTTTGATAATGATTTTTAGTCTTATATTTGTATAGATTTTACTAAATCATTTATATAAACTAATCCTATAATCACATGATTATATTTTTATTTGTATTTTTATACTTGTTCCTTATTCAATTTCATTATACCATCTGATTGTTTATATTATTTCAAAATATTTTTTATCAATTCATTCTATTTTTGAAACTCTATACCAGAGGGTATAGTCTCCCAATTATTTTACATTCACCCTAGCTACTCATCGGTAGCCTTTGGCATACAAAGAGGCAAGCCTGATGTTTAATAAAAAAATAGATCAGTCATGTGAGGGAGTGTTGGGTTGTGGATTTTTGAAACAATTTTCTACATTAGAAAAAAAATGAAACATTTTCAGGATTCATTTTAAAACAATATCATTATGCATAAATTCAACATTGACAATTACAAAAACTCCAAAAAATATCATCGTCATTCCAATAATATGAAACATGATCTACATAACATTATATTTCATGTTTTCATGATCATTCTTCTGGTGTTCTATTTATGATTAGCATTAGACCATAATAACATCATCATTGGTGAATTTCGTAATTCCTGTAACAATGGTTAGTACTAACCACTATTAAGGAAATTATATTTATTTGTTTCCTAGATAGGTAAAAAACATATATTTATTTCTATTTGTACTCAATATGTATATGTATATATATATATATATATATATAATGATGCTATATTTCCATTGATATATCTCTCACAACTTGCTCTAAATACAAAACTGATAGAACTCTGTACAACATTTTATTCTTAGTATATTTTTTTAGAAAGTTTTTATTATCATTTAAACATGATTTCAAGTAATTGATGTGTCTAATTTTTAATAGTAATCATTCTGAATAAGAATCGTTATTTTCTGTAGATGGGTATAAAAATTTAAGATTAAGTATTTCTAGAAATTGTCAAAATTGTAAAGTATAACTAGAGCATTTAATTTTTAAAAATATCACCAAATGACAATAATAAATAGTTTATATGGGAATTACATGTTGAATTCATTGTTTGTTGCTAAATAGTTTGTCGTTGATAGTACCTTCATCAATTACTGTAAGATTCCTTCAAAATAGGTATTAGTGATTCCTGAAATCCAAAATTTATCCTACAAAACATAATTTTGGAAGAAGATAAACCATGGTTAGTGCTGAATCAACATCTCATGAAATAATATGTTTTTTTGTAAAGAAAAACAACCACTAAGAAATGAGCCAAATCATCATTTCACCATTGAGAAATTTAGAGAAGGTCACATAAAATCTTGAGTGAGATTTGGGACCTTCCAAATCCTGATATTTTTAGGATAATGGACTCCCAATTTCCAGGGGTTGTAAAAACCAAAAAATACTCTGGAGACTATTTTCATTTTAGTTAAAATCTATGATGAAGAGGGGCATGTGTCACAATCATAGGCCAATAATTTCATCCCCCATTTTAGGTGCGAAATAGAAATGATGTTGATCCCTACACTCACACCAGAACCCACCCACCAAAATATTATTATATTTTAATATTAATTTTTCTATGGAATCATATTCCATTAATAACTTATACATTCAGTTTCATATTGATGATTAGTCTATGAAATTTAGATCCTTGCATCTTGGAAAACAATTTATGTCCAATATTTAATTGGTAATTTTGATCTATTTCATGGGTCCAGAGATTCCATTGGTTGCCTTTGTGTAGAGCCTATGAAAAAAAATCATTTTTTTCACTGAGGTTTCTAATTTTGAAAAATTGATTTTCAAGATATCTCTATTATATATAGTTCATAATGACACAAATTTTAAGAAAACTATAGTTCTTTAAGGATTTGTTTTCAGAATTTTAAAATATTTGATGATGAAACAAACAACATTTCAACTTAAAAAATTTCATATACATTTATTATGAACTTTATAACACTAAATATGTTATTTTTTTAGTTATATAATTACTTATTAATTATATTACTTGTTATTAAATATAATAATTATATTTTAATTTATTAATTATAAATATTTATTAATTATACAATATAATTAACTAGTAATTATATTTATTATATTTTTAAATAAAAATTTAATTATATAATTAGTTATTATTTATTAATTATATTATTTTTTATTTGTTATATAAAATATATAAACTATAATATTATTCATTAGTTACCTTAAAAATTAGAAAATTTAATATAATTTCTCACTATATTATTAATTATTAAGTATATTATAGAATTATTATTATTTTATTAGTAATTAATTAGAGATAATAAATTTTATATTATTAAAAAAAATTTATTTACAAATAATTATTCTATTAGTATTATTATTTATTAATTTGTCTCTAACATCCTAATACTATCATTTTATAATTATTAAATATTAATTAAATTAATTATGTTATTAGTAATTAATTATATTTCTTTAATTATTATTTGTTTTTATGAAATAAATCCCAACCCGACCAATGTAGAGGTTATTCTCTTACTAATATTTCCCATTCCTATGTGGGTGTACCCCCTAGTCTAGAATACACCCAACAAGAGTCGACTATGTAAAAAATACCCTCTATATAATGCCCAACACTTTTGAGGGTATTAAATCAATGGAAATGTAATTACATGACCCCTAAACATTAATCAACAATTTTTTAGTAATGATAATGGGTTCCTTTTCAACACAATAGAGGTTGACAATTAAAAACACATAAAACATCAGCTCTTTTTTAGTGCTGACGGACGCAAATTATGTTATTGAAAAAGAGGAATCAATAATACAAGTTATAAATAGATTAAAAAATGTAAGGATAAAAAATTTGTATCAAAATATTTATAAATATGGGGATATATCATAAAATATATAATAAATCAACATGGAGTAGTTGTAAGGGAACATGCGCACACATTTGGAGTAATCATGTTCGAATCGAGGTAGAGGTGCGTGTGGGTGGCTTATCAGGGGTGGGGTGAGTGCTGCTAAAGGAAGGGGTGGAGAGCTAATTTATCCATACTAGGTGCACAAGTAAGTATTGGTGTGGGAGTGCTGAAAATGGTGGTGGTCTACAGGAGCGATGAAAAAATATTTATTAACTGTGGATAAAGGAATCCTTTATGAATATTAAATAAAGAATTGATAAAGAGGGCCTTTATCATAATTTTTTTAGCATAGATAAAATTTACATTTATCATCACTTTTTATGGAGTTGATTATAAAGACCATATTTTCAATACTCTTACAACATAATTTCTTTTTAGCATAGGTAATATACTTATTTGTGTGCTAATAATGTTGTGATTTGTAGTGGTGTTTTTAAACTAGTTTATTATAACACATTTATTTACACTAGAGAAAAAACATGTGAAAGAAAAATAATATTTATTATGAGATTTAACATGGTTCTACAATGCATGTACTTCCACATGGAATGTTCATACTTCCCCAGTTTCCTGTTAAAGGAAACAACGTGTTCCATAATAGCATGATAATTGAGTCATGGATTAAAGTGGTGTAAAGCAATGATAACTAAAAAATGATTTCCCGGTATGAATGGATTTTAATTTTAATTGTAATATAGTTTATATATATATTAAGATAATAAAATTACAAGATGTGATCTAGTAAATCAAATAGGATGACCGCAAACCACAATTACAGTAGGAGAAAAACTGTAATATTTGTGGGTGCCCATTCCAGTAGAATCATAAATCACTCTCATAGTGGAAGATTGGGCTACTCGTTGGGTGGTACTCAATACCCAACATACCCATCTTGGAAAACACCTGACTAGTTTATCACACCACCTCCATTATGGTCTGATCATGCTTCCATAGTGGCCACACCCCCACTGTGACTCACCCAGCACAACATCCTATTAATACTTTAGTCACACCTAACTATCCTTATCAACCTTCCTGAGTTTTAGATAATCACTAATGAATCATTCTAGGAGAGTTGGAGTGAGACCTACTAAGAACTGAGTAGAATATAACATGGGTTTCTTCTTAAACCATGTGGTGGGTTCACATCATTAAAAGGAGAAACGTTAATAAACTATCCCGATGAAAAATATATCTTACCATTTTAGTTTGTGGACATTCATTATCATGATGGGATGAATATTTAATACACCAAAAATAATTTATATGTTGGATATCTAGGATAAATACATCCCAAACCCTTATATCATAGGCTAAAATGGAATAAGTACCTATAATATATTGTGGTTGCTCATAATGGGTGGAGGTGTAGCCACTACAGCTGTGTGTACACCACATAATTGAGGAAGGGGGAGCTGTGGGAGATTATTTGTGATGCATTCAAGTAGAAATAAAATACTAAAAACCTTGTTATCGAGTGCCATATAGTGGGTAGGACTAGTTTTATCCAAAGAAATCATTAAAATTGGCCAGGATTCAAGCTCTCTCTGATTATTAATTGTTAACCATATTAATTATGTTATTAGTAATTAATTATATTATTTATTGTTCATATTATAAGTTATTAAATAAATTTTTAATTTTTTTACTGTATTTTAAAAGGAAACCCAACCCAAACCATGTACATTTCTTCATTTTCCAAACATATCCCATTCACTTATGGGTGTTCTTGGCCTCGGGTCTCTAATAAACCCAGTTAAGTCTACGGTGTAAAACCTCACTTCCCTAACCTTCAATGCAATGTCAAGGGTATTAAATCTTCTATTATGTAATTAAATTGTTGAATCACAACAAGTAAGAATAAAATTCCCATCTATGTGGAAACCAATGAACTACCATAACCACTGGTCCACCCTACATGAGCTATATTATTATTAATTAACTAATATAGTTATCTTATTTGTTATAAATTATATTGATAACTTTTAATATAATTAATAATTAATAACATATTACAGAAAATTTTCTAAATTGTGAAAATATATTTACATTTGAATTAAATGATAAAAATTGGATACTCTAAATATGATAAGATAAAATGGTTTAGAAATGGTCCTTTTAATTTAACACTTCCATGCCTTTAATATAAAATTACATAACATAAATACAATATAAATATATCATCAGTATAAAATTATAGAATATACTCAAAACATTATGTAATGTATTATAATACAAATGTAATGTATATAAAATGTTATATAATATAAATATACTATAAATATAAAGTGAATATAAAATAAATATAAAATTATATAACATGAACATAACATATAAATACGAAAAATATAATGTATATAAAATTTTATTAAAAGTAAATATAATGTTATATATCATAAATATAATATAAATATAATATTATTATAATGTAATAAAATGTAAATAAAAAATTGTGTAATGAAATATAACACAAATATAATGTATATATTGTAATATTTATGATATATAAAATTATATTTATGATATATAATGTTGTATTTACATTGTTTAATCATTATATAACAATATTTGTTTTTGTATTTATGTTGTATTTATGTCATATGTGTCATATTTACATTATACACTACTCAAAATCACACAATATTCACCACTATGGTTTATCAGTGCTAAAAAAAGCAATGATAAATGGGTGACTTTTATCAGTGCTAGCTAAAGCGCTGAAAAACGGAATAATGTAAACTTTTATTTAGATATACTTATATATATGATATATAAATATATATTTTATAACATATATTATTAAATTACTACCAATATTATTTTTATAACTGTATATATAAGTAATTATCAAATTAATATTAATAAATATAAATGTGTAATAGTGTTTAAATATGCATTTATTACAAAATTTATATATAATTAATATAAATATTTTATCTCAATATTTTTTTTAATTACTAAAAAAATAAAAAAATGAATAAATTTATTTAAATATCTGATTCGTATTTGAATTTTTATATTTATATTTTTGTTTGATAATTTAAAATATACATACATGTATATTTGTGTATATGCGTGGATGTGTAAACAAGTATAAATATGAGTATCCATGGAGGGTAGATTAAACCTACCTCTATTTAGTGGTTGTTATTGATTATATGAGGAATTGAAAAATTATGGTCATTAGAAATTTTCCCATTCCCTAGTTTTCCCCTCATGAATCCCCCTTTTACCCTCCCTTGTTAACATATTTTCCATTTCTATGTCTTGCCCCCATCCACACTATTCTTTCCTGCTATTGAGATACCTCAACCCTTGGTCATTGTCTAGAGCCCCCATGTCCCACGTTCTCACCATTGATCACCACCACCCACACACCCATTCCCATCACCGAGTAACCACAGCTCCCCCCACAAGTCTCCCTTTTCTCCGATCTATCATCACCCACCCTCCCGCATCACACTACCCACACACACAATCGAGCACCCACACCCCCCCCTTTCCATTATGAAACCCTCTCATGCTATTGGGACCTCTCGTGTTGTCGATCCCCTATCCCACCCTTCAATTTTTTGTCAACCCCCCTCCACCACTATTGATCCTAGAACCACCAAGCCCCTATCCCATGCCATCGATCCACTATTCACATCTGTTTATCCCCCACTAAGGCCCCAACCTTTATGTTAATCTATCCATAGTCAAGCCCTCATTTGTGCCCCTGTTTGGTCAATCCACCTCCCCACCATTATCCTATATGCCACAAATCTCCCCACCCCATAATCACCCCACTGTGTTTACAAATACTGTTCATCTATCATTGATCCCCATTTCACACCCTCTATCCACCTACCAAGTAAGATCAAAATATTTTCACTCGGAATTGGTATAAGACACATAAAACACTCACTATTTCTTGAATCACATCGATGAGAAAAACCTCATAATCATCAATGAATTGAGGTTCTTAAAATAAATTAATTTTTTTGACAAAAATATTCATCATTGACATTGAAACCCATTTTAATAGGCTCATTTTTGTTCAAGGAAAACCTCACCAAATATATTACCCCCTTTGAGGTAATGTCTAAACCGATTCTATATACATTTTTTAAATTAAATCTAAGAATCATCAACATCAATTTTCTAATCAGGTACCAGGTTACTAGTTTTTATGTAATAAGTTCATTAATTATTACTTCAATATTTCAAAACCATAGTATTAGGTACTAATAAAAATTTTATTTCAAATTCTATTTAACTTATTTCTATGTGTATCTAGGTATGATAATCAATTCTACATTGTATTATGTTACAACATTAGTTCCTATCAACAGGAAAAAATGCTGGTAGATTCTAGATGGTTAAAAAAATAAAATTAATAAATTTTGACATATATTATGTTTCTAATTTTACTAAATTAATGTAATATATAAAATTATACATAAAAATATGCTTCTTCATGTTCTATGTATACATGTTATTTTGATTTAGGTCTTCAATCCACGCATTTCCTAACAAAAATATTGGAATATATATATATATATATATATATATATTATGTTACTGCCTAAATTTTATGATTGTTTCTAAAAAATGGAAATGATGATTTAATTGAATATATTATAAAAATTCACCTAATATTAGAGATGATTTGTATGTGTTTTTTCAAAAACTATCTCTAAGATATACCTCTGTTCTATATTTCATAATCCTCATTTTCATTAGATTGGTTATGTTATATATTCTATATAAAAATTAATAAAATTATTTTATATGTTATATGTTTCTTACATATGAAATAGACCTTCATGCATCATTTATACATAAGGGATAATCTATGACAACATTTTCACATAATTTCACTACAATCATTGTAGAAGTAAAAAAAATTAAAAATACCAAGAAATATAACATGTCATATATAGAAGTGTTGGAGAATGTTAAATGATGTTTTATGGTATGGGTTTTTATTACATGTTTTGTATGACTCCATAAAATTTAGTTTTCATCTACTATTACCTCATTTTTAAATTGAAGTTATTACCTTGAATTAGATTTTAGGAATAATTTGTGTATATTTTGATTTAGAGTTACTATGAATTGGATTTTCTATTGAGTAATGTATCTTTGGGGAGAGGGACATGGGGTCATAATACCCACCATCTTGAAGGCTTATTTCTTTTCTAAAATTGTGAAGGGGATAACTATCTGTCATTATGAGATTACTCATATAGTGATTGTCATTAACATATATCTATTTGAATTTACTTGAAAAATTCATTTACCCTCTGAATAATATTCATTAAAATATATATAGATATTCTTTCAATTTGATTTTGGGTGAGTACAAAAATTATCGGCTGTGAAAAGGGTAATATATTAATGTGGTTTGGAAACATTAATTTAGTTGTAAGAATAGGAATTAAAAAAATAAATCATTATAAAAATGTATACATGAAAAGGAATAAAATATGGGAAGATAATGGTTGAAAAAGATGAAATAGTTATGTATTTAATATTTATATTTGTTATATTAAATTGTTGAGACTTTAAAAGAAAACCCTTCAACAACTATGTGAAATATTACTTCCAAACTAGCACTTTTCAAGTCATCTATCATCCAACTGGGTAGGTCATGAAATTTTCATGTTATCCTAGGTTATCATGTGTATTACATGAATTTAATTAGTAATTCTATAATATCCTATTGGTTTGGTTATTACATAATTGTAACCATATTGAATTTCATTCTTTTGAATATTCTTGGGGTTTTTTGGGCTATACTAGCTAGGAGACCCTAATAGGATAATGTTATAAAGGAATAGGGTTGAGTATTTCCATATGAAGCATTTGGACAAAGAGTTTTTTGACTCAACTATCCAGGATTCCCAACCATTATTATTGAGATGATTCCCAAAATAAATAAATATGTTGTGAAGTAAAATACATAATAAACTCATTTCAAATTAAAATATGAATCTTTTCTCGCTAAATTAATATGATTTATAGGTTCATCAATTCTAGTGGGTGAAAATTCATTATAATTCCTAGATTAGATGATATAAGATAGTATATTCAAGTTATAAGAAAATTATGTAAATAAATCGCATCATCATAAAAGTCCAAAACATCAATATTAATTATTGAAAATAGAATCTCATGTATAAGAAATTCTTATGAATGGTAACTTATGAAAATTCCATAAGTAAAATTCTATGTGTTACATCAAAAAATTCTTTAGTAAAAAATTATTGATGTTTTTCAACAAGTGTACCAAATTATTATGAAACATAAAACTATTCACTTCAGGTTCAATATCATTTGATGAAAAATTACATTAGGAATTTTCATATTTTTTTCTTAATATGACTGATTACTCTAACTATATTATATAATTTTAAGATTCAGAAAGTATTCTTATAGTTAAGGAATTCATCCTAGTTCCATTGATAGAAATTTACCGATAAAATGAATGGTATTAAGAAAAATGTTTCTCGATATTTTCAAAGTGCTAAGAAGAAATGAACTAGGCATATGATGTATACATTATGGTATTTTGTTGATAGTGAAACTGGGTGAAATTTCAAACTAGAAGAAAAATAATGTTAATTTGAGTATCAAATAATTTTTCTATAAGTTTATATTTAAGGTCATGAAAACCTATAGATAAACTAAGGAAAGATGGAGTAATTACTCTATATGATTTATTTTTTCAGAATAAAAGATTTGATTTTCTAAAACTCCATGGAATGTCTGTGTTAGTTATAGGGGTTATTGACATTGATTATTTTATTTTCATGGGTATATGATAAAAATGAATACTTTACAAGTTCTGTAAATTTGTTGGAGTTCAAAATAGAAAATAACAATATATTGAGATTGTTTTTACATTCAACTGATCATGCACAAAGTTACTATATGAATATAAAAGAATATATAAAAGATAAAATTAATTTAATTAAAAGAAACATATGTTCACCTTATATAACATATATTATAGGAGGTTTTGGTATATATCAAAGAGTTTTTAGGATCAACATAAGTTGATTAATTTTATATACATGATTTATGGTTCATACGATTTTATAATTTTTTTATAGAAGACAATATTTCTTGGATTAAGTGTTCATTATGTTTGTTAAAATATGAGGGAATGTCTTCCCACAACCCAAAAATTCAATATTTTAAGGAATTATATTCCTTTTAGGAAATTACTTTAAAAAATAGAATATAATATATGTTATGGAATCAAAATTTTGATAAATATTCCTATATATAGAAAATTATTGATATTTCTTAATATGGAGAAGTTTTATTGAATCCTGAAATGGTATTATAAAAATAAGTTAATGTATAAGAGGATTGTGGGAGTATATTTAAACATAAAGGAGTACATCGTAAATATGAAAAAGATTATTTTAGTTTAATGACAAATTGATCCTCAAAATTTACTAAAGTATTCGTCCAATTAAATAAAAAAGTTAATGTCAACTTATCTAAAAAGTGTTTAGGATATTTTGGTTAGTAAAAATATAAATGGTAATATTAGTTTAAAGGAAAATCAAGATGGATTAATTTTTTAAGGATGGTGATCTTAATCATTGAAATGATTATAAGACGGAAAATTAAGAAGACATCATAACATTTGATGTTGTAATTAAATGAGTTTGGATAAATGTTTAAGGGGTTGAAAATTTGGAATGTGATTACTAATTAACAGAATTATTCAAATTAGATAACATTATTGATGTCACTTAAAAAAATAATTTAGTGGGAGGGTTTTATAATGTAGTCACCTAAAAATGTGACATGAATAACATAAATATGTAATGAGTTAATTAAAAAATTATCACAAAAAACGCATGGTGTTAATATAACGAATTTAATGGTTGTATATTAACCATTATTTTTAATAAATTCAATCTTCACTTGTTATTCATTTATTTATGTTGTAATTTATTTTACATGAATGTTTTAATAATAATATCCCCTCAAATTACAACTTTTCATAATCCTTAATCAATGATCATCATAGAGTATTAGGGGTTATGATGATATGTTATGGTTAGATTCAATATATTTTTATAGCCATTTTAAAGGAATGTATATGATACACAAATAATTGATTCAAAAAGTGATAAGTAGAGAATTATCACTTTTAGTGACCCACCAAAGTAAATCACATAGAATTTTGTATGGTCATCAATATAGTTAGGGATTTATGCTAATTATCATTCCCCAATACCTATGTTTTTCAGATACCGATAATGAGAAACATCATATTCTAATATCTTGCATATGATTGGAAATAATATAGCTGATATTGGGTGGTTGGGTATATTTTTTTTATTTAATTGGTCATATTGATCACTATATAGGATTTTACACTTATTTGAATATTTATGAAATAAGACTCTTGATTGAATTGGATAATGGAAATTCATCTCCATGTTTAGTTGGAACACTTTTTGTGTGTTAATTTACTTAGATAAGGGCCATCTGATGTACTCCCCTTTTAGATGATTTGAGGTATTCATTGATCTAGTTGGGATTTTTTATATATTAATGAAAATATTAGTTTATATATTGAATATTTACGTGTCTCGTGTCTAGTGGTCACTCGATGTCATGAAAATATATATTATATAGTTGTACATAGGATGTATATGATATATCTTATGGTGGTAATGTGCATATAGAGATACAAGTTTTTTTATGCCGATCACAGCAGAACCATTTATATCTTAAATAATACTAATTATTTTTCTAGAAGCATCTTTTTTCATACACATATCAAATTGAAATTTCATATTTTTTTTCAATGATACGAAGGTCCATAGGGTCACAATGTTTGTCCTTAGGATAAAGATTTATTTCTTAATTAATTATTTGATCCAAGAAAGAGTGTGTGATAATTCCATATCGACAATAGTTTTCATGGAATCACAATGTGTTATAAAATTTTACATTAATCCCTTAGGGATTAAGGTGATAGTTGAATATTATTTGATGTTTACATAAATTATGTGAACGAATTAAATCATTGTGCATGCAACTTACCATGTTGTTTCATCAGTAATAGTCCATTATGAATGGATTTAATGGGTTACATTCATTAAATGAATTCAATGAATATCTCAAATTTAATAACTATATGTATATTCATTGAATAGGGATGACTTGTTTTCTTCAAATGAAATTCACCATGGATGACTATCTGAAGAGATTTGTTCCCACATGTTGGATATGACCGACTATATACAAGAATTTGTATAGCTCTCTTCATATTAAGATATATTTTTTAGGATAGTAAAAGGACTAACACACCTGTTACTTTATTGGGGACCTCTCATTATAGACAATAATCCATAGTATTGTTTAATTACATAAGAGGTAGGAGGCATAAATCTACTACTACAATGATCTTGATCATTATAACTCGATTGATATGGAGGCTACTACAAATTCTGTCCAAGTACTCTTCATATTATGTTCATTATATTTATATAATGTTGATATCTTCCGGGATAGATTGGGTATATATATATGGGTTTTCATGCACTACCAAGGATAATATGTGTACCCTGAAAACCCATCAATAGTTTTCACATCATCAATAAAAAAATTTACACATTCTATTTTGTTATAATATTATTAGACTATTACCTAAAAATTGATGTTTCTCATTCCCAATTATCCTCATCAAGTAGAGTAAACCCAATGCATCATATGAAATCATTATATTGAACTTGATGGTATGTGATTGAAGTAATTATTTCATTACCCCTCAATTTTAAGTGAATCTGAATCTTCTTATGAACATGTTACAATGTCGTACAATAACGAAGAATAAGAACACTTTTTAGTGATAAACTATAGATAAGACCCCAATCATTAAAAACTAAATCTCCATTACAAAATAAAGACACAAAAATAATTAAATATAAAGGAAATTTATTAATATATTATATGTGTATACTAATCATTAAAATTTATTAAATTTTCTTATATATTTAATTAAATAAATGTAACCCAATCCGGATACTTTTTTATGGATTGGATTATCATTATTTGAATGAAAACAGAGGGGTATGGTGTAGAGACCCAAAGCTTGACATACATGGACATTACATTACTTTTGCGGAATACTTAGTACATAACATAACACACACACAAGGACCGTAATAGTTTAGTGTCTTTGGAAACTCGGAATAAAATCTTCTAATCGTTGTGATAGATATTCAATATCTCCCATAAATATCTTTTTTTCCTAAAACCTTTCTTTATACACTGGGGAAAAGAAAATATAAAAGGGTGAGCTCAAATGCTCAGTAAGGGTAAACAAAATAAATATCAATCAGATCATATACATAAGAACATAAATTTTTGAAATCTTAACCTGCAAAAGAGATCATAATTTCATAACATGGGATAAATCATGGCAGTGAAATGTAATCACAATAATCATAAATTAAAACATGAAACTTTGTGGCATACACACATAATCATAGAGAATAATTTCTTGTTAGTCAAGACACATTGCCATGAATATCTTAGTGGACAAAGTCCCTTTCTGAACCGAGTCACCCTCGTTTCAGTCGTGTTTCACTGAGCCGGTATAACCTACCCTTCCAGCCATGTCTATCTCATGAGATATAAAATCTTTACCCAATGCATTGGAGGGAGATATAGTTCCCACCCATCTCATAATGATACCATTCTTATTTTTGACAAAAAATCATAAATCATACATCGTTGCATAACCCATGTAGTAAAAATGGAATTCTTAAACATCGTGACATCATAAAACAATTCATATAAGATAAATGAATTCATAAAAATAATTCCATCACAAAATAATCAAATCAATGTAATGATAGAGATAGAATCAGAACACTATATTATCTTAGATGGAAAATAATTTTGATAAAACACTTGAACTCCATTCTTGAGGAAAATATTCTTTCAACTTCAAAAACATTTTTCCTTTCTTAACATGTCATTCAATTTTAAACTAAAATAAGTTGATGAAAAATAAACTTGAAAACTTGTAAGGTAATCTTCTTGTAAATAATGTTTTAAAAATCCATTCATGCCGTATAAGTTAAAAAAACATTCTTCGTACTTTTGTCGGAAAAGTAAAAAAGTACCTCGTACGAAAAACGACCAAAGATTCCTTTAATATCTTTTACTAAAACCTCACCGAAGGGTAAAATTGGATTTAAAAAATTGTAGTTGGATGAAAATAATATTACATATTGAGGAAACATGGATTTGGATGATAAAATACACCCCAGTAAATTATAAAGTATAAACAATCTCGGATAGAAATGAGATTTTGATATTTCCCTTACCTTAGGTCAGAGTTGCTTTGTACGTGTCCGAACCTCCAGTATAATGATTTAAATCATGTTATTGACTTATTACAGAATCACATTCATTGTTATTATTTCATATATGGTCCACTTATGACTTTATATTACCCGTTCTTTTGTAAATTCATGTTAAAGTAGCGTTTTGGGTAAAATCGTCTCATTTGTCGTTCGTGTTTTTAAATTGTAATTATTAATATGATTACTTGGATCATGATTAAATATATCCAGAATGTAAAACATGATTTATATATAATATATATTCAGAATATATATATATATATATATGTAATATATCAATAAATGGAATGAAATACACAGTTCATGGAGACGGTAGTCCGTACGTACGCATGAACGCTGTATTCGTTTCCTTATTGAATTGAATGGAATTAAGTAGATGACATAAATATAAATAAATAGAGTATTATTATTATGTCATATATTTCATTAGTACTTACTATATATACTTTATAATCATTCATGAATGGTTAATAATTGAGAATGGATCTCATCGCTTCGTGGAGACGGTAGTCCATACGTACGCACAAGCGATGATATCGTTCCCATGGTCGTGGAATTGTGTTAAAGTGTATATATACTATTTCAGTATCAATATCACTTTATAATAAACATATATAGTTACTCATTACACCATTATACCCATCATATTAAGGTGGTGGCAGAAAATAGATTACACCACGACGTGGAGACGGTATTCTGTACGTACGCACACGCGGTGATTTCCTTTTTCCGTAGGATGGATAAAAGGTTAATTAGAGTTGTTTCATATTTATAATAACATATCCATATATAATAAATACTGATTTTATTACTTTACCATGAAACAACTAAATAATAATAAGTTGACGATGAAAGAAATTGAAAAAGATCGGTAATGGATATTACCTCTTTCTGACGCGCCTTCACATAACCTCCACTTAAAGAACTAAGGATGGTCTTTGAAGAAGACCAGGACCTCTAGGATGATACTAGGGAAGTGTATAAGATATTTTGGCAGGGTTTGGCCGAGCTTGAATGCTCAAATTGGTGTGAGGAGGAGAGGGAGGAGGTGCCCTTTTATAAGGGAGGAGAGGGGCATCTTAAGAAAATCTCAAAATATTATTTTATATTAAGGTCAAATTCGGTTTATAATGGTTCCAAATGGTCTTATTTCGAATATAAAGTGGGGAGGGGTTGCAATACTCTCAACCAATATGATTTAGACATGTTTAGGTTATTATTTTAACCTTATCAATTAGATTTAACTCTAAGTTAAATAATTAACTTTTACCGTGTCTTTTTGTTTTCTTACACTATATGGTTAATAAACTTACTATATCAAGACAAACGAACCCCAAGTTGTTTATTATTAATATATCTATCCTTATCTAAGTCATTTGGACGAACCTTAGATTTTTAGGAATTAAATAACAATTAATAATATAATATTTGTTTTAAAAACTAATTTATGTCAATTTTGACACTATTTGGTACATGATTTTTATGAAATTTCTAACAGAATGATAAGTTCTAACCAAGTTACTTAAATCAACAATAACATGTCATATTAACCTATAAAATTATTTTATGTCATAAAAAGTATCAAATTACATTTATTTTGGAATTTATAACATCAATTATGTTAATATTTTCTTAAAAATGTAATTACTGCATCATCGTTGTGTCATAAATAAATTAAATTATTTAAAGTATAAAAATTACAAATAAAATTCCATTATGTATGAAATCTTCTTAGATTTCTAAGGAATATTTATAGTCGAAATTATATTATGTATAACCATATTTTAAAAATGTTTTAATAAATAAACATTGATTTTAACTCTTTTAACTCTTCTTTGAATTAAATAATAATAAATGTCCTAATCTAATCCATGTGGGCCTAAATGATAATATTTTACACTGAAGGTTTTTTTTGGTCGATATACACTTGTCCAATAGGATTAGGGCATGTGTTGGGGTAATATTAATATCATTTTTACCCTTAATTACCCTATTTACTTTTAGCTATGGTAAATAAAAGTAAAAAGTTACTATTCACCAAAAATTATTTTCATCTCATTGAACCACATTTTAGTTACTGTAATCAACCGTGTCTCTTGGATTTTTGAAATTCCATTCACAGAAGCGGTAAAATTAAGATTTATGAAAAAATTAAATCTTTTAACTACCACTTAGTAGTTTCACTATTCATCAAAATTTAAAGTTTTTCAGAAAAATGCCAAAATGTCACCCTAAGCTATAATTGATATTCCAAGTTCAAAAATGATTTCTATTTTACAAAATTCCCAACATATAAGTTTCATTAATCAATTTTATAATTAATTTCCGCTGTCACAACAAATAGCGTGTTTTTAAGAGATAATAACTATCAAAAGATTAACATTTGTTTATGTCTGGTGTAAATGTGAAATTACATCCAATGACCAACATTGTATTTAATTGTAAAAATATATTCAAGATATACTTTAAAACCACTAAAATTAATAATTTATCACTATTAATTATTTCGATTAAAAAAGATGTTTTTAATTAAAATTTAGTAATTTTCACTATTCATCAGAAAATGAAAGTTATCCGAAAAGTACCAAAATTTCACCCTAAGCTAATTTCGATATTACAAATCCAAAAATGAATTCCATTTTGAAAAATGAAATATAAAAAATTTCAAAAAGTGGTTATTTCTATTCATAACAGCTAGTTTTAATAATATTTTAATAGCATATTGTTGTTTAGTGAAACTTGTTATTGCGTACTACACACGCTATCGAGGAAGGTCGCGATTGCGTGTAATGGAAGGCAAGTCAAGTATGCATGTTGTGAAATATTCTTTTGGTGTAGCATACAACACAAGACATTAGTGAAATTAAAAAGAATATTTTTCATAAAAGCTTGGGCTGTTACATTCTACCCCCCTTAAAATGAATTTCGCCCTTGAAATTCGTCGGGGTTATAAATGGTTTACTATTCAAAAGTTTCTTTAATAGAAACCCACATCGTAAAAAGGAATACCAAAACCAATCTTTAAAAACAAAAGTATGAAATGTAACGGTTACCCAAATAAACTAATCACTGGGTTTCCACATAGGTAAAAATATGGATATGGAAGAGAAATCTAACTATCATGTTCTGATGGGGAGTGGTAGAGAACACGGCTATGGAAAAGCCAGCAATCACAAATCCATAAATTTGTGACGATCTAAGGTACCATCTGATTCATTGGATATAAGGGAACTAGGACAACATTTTTGGTTTTCAAGATCATTTCCCTAAAGATGAAAATTTGAATTAGAATAAATACTTACTTTATTTTGGTACAATCTCACTGTTGTTCGTGACTTGAACAATTTCCACTTCATCTCCTAAATAAATGAAGTTGAATTTGTTATTCGTGAAGTGTTAGCAGATCATGTGATAGAATGACGGGTCATTCCATCTGTCTCAAACAAAAGGTTAGCAAAAATTATATACATAAGTCGATCTATAGTGAGATTAATCATATATGGTTCCAGAAATGGACTTATACATCATATATCATGCTGCTTAATATAATAAAACTAGTTTCTACTAAACATGGACTTCCTGTAGGCCAGTGGTAGGCGATAAAGGCCAATCGCACTTCGGTTGTGGGTTCGATTCCAACAGCCTTGTCCGACGCGATGGGTTGTCAACTGTCCTGCAGGTTGTCCTTTTCCTAAAACTACATTACTATTACATACCATCAATAATATCGAACAAACTTCTATCCTTAAACAATACTAACTTATGTCCAACATAATCCATTGCAATCTTTAGGCTTATCCATAATAATGCAGTCCACTCTCATAACATAGTGAAAACGACTACCAGAGATTTAATACCATCATTGATCCCCATTAGATATGTTTTGTTGGTCACATTCCAAACATTCAAAGGCCTTAATCATGTATTCTCTTGAATACCCATTGAACCTTAGTGAAAACATGAATGCAGTTAAAAGTTAACACTTTCCACATACCAAAATCCTCAAAATTCTATATACTCAAACCATGATATCACTTAGTCCTTATATCAATCATGAGCTCATGAATACTGTTAAACATTTCATTTTCTCATTTTCCCTTCATTATGCGCATATCATCTTATTTCCAAAAATATCTCAATCACTTTGAATACCACATTAGACCAATACATAAATATTCTAATACTCCATGATACAATATTATTTTGGAATCCCATTACATAAACACTTAATCATTCCACCACATCGTTGTCATATTCAATATCGCCAATAGTGATCGCATGTGACTTCCCTTTGTGATTTTCCTTCAGTGGTTGCTCATGCTGACCATCACAAACCCTTGGATTAAGGCATTTATTAGCATAATTCCCCATTTCCTTGCACTTGAAGCATTGATTTTTTGGTGGTGCGTTCTCTGCAGTGTTTACTTTATTGACATAATTAGAAACCCTTTTTCCATTACTTCGACACTCAGCTGCTCGATGACCTTCTTTTACACACTTAAAACATTTTCTAGTCCCTTTAAGACAATCTCCACCATGCTTCTTTCCACACTTTGTGCATAAGGAAACATTCATCTTCTTTTCACCATTATTCTGAGATTTCTCCTTGAACTCCATCTTTCGTTTCTTGTCAAAACCATGAGATGGATATGTAACACCGACATCCATTTCTACCTTGATAGCAAAACGCAAAATTTCTTCATAGCTACTGAAGTCTCTTATAGCTAATGCCCTTCGACGACTTGGTTTTAAGCCACTGAAAAATCGATCAACTTTACTTTCAGATTGGATGATAATGCCAGATGCATACCTTGCAAGTCTTGTAAAATTTGCTTCGTATATACCAACAGATTCATCATCCTTCTGCTTCAGCTCAAGAAACTCCTTTTCCATCTTTGTTCGAAGAATACGAGGGAAGTACTTACTGAAAAACATGTTCTTGAACTCGTCCCATTCCATGGACTCAAATTAATCTCTTGGCCTCGTATTCTTGATAAGATTCCACCATTGATCTGCTTCACCTTCCAAACTATATACTGATAAGATGACTTTATCATGTTCAGAACATTGAAGAACGGAAAATATCTTTTCAGTAGTACTGATCCATTGTTCAGCAATAAGTGGATCAGAAGACCCACTGAAAGAAGGTCGACGTTGCCTCATGAAGGACTCAATAGAATATTGTTCCCTTCTATGCTCATTTGGAAGTCCAAAATGATTCATATCTTGTGTAAGTATAGCAATAAATTTTTTCACTCCATCTCCCATAACATTTGTTTGTTCAGGAGGACAATCATTGCATTGTCCATTGCATTGATCAACACGGTTCCTTCGGGTTCCAGCCATCGTCTAAAACCCAAAAAGAATAGTGTGAGAGGCAAAAATCATAATAAAGGGGGAGTAACTTCATTATCTAACATCTTAGGTTTAATCTAATATTGTTACCATAGTTCTAGGACTATATCCTATACGTATACTTATCCTTAGGGACATCCCTAGACATACCATAGAAATATCTCAAGGGATCTCACTAACGTTTTGGCATCCTAGTTTCCAGAGGTTGACTAAACCATTCCTCTGATACCAACTGTAGAGACCCGAATCTTGACATACATGGACATTACATTACTTTTGCGGAATACGTAGTACATAAAAAAACAAACACACAAGGACCATAATAGTTTAGTGTCTTTGGAAACTCGGAATAAAATATTCTAATCGTGGTGGAAGATCTTCAATATCTCCCATAAAGATCTTTTTTTTCTAAAACCTTTCTTTATACCCTGGGGAAAAGAAAACATAAAAGGGTGAGATCAAATGCTCAGTAAGGGTAATCAAATGAAATATCAATCACATCATATATATAAGAACATAATTTTTGGAAATCTTAACCTGCAAAAGAGATCATAATTTCATTACATGGGATAAATCATGGCAGTGAAATGTAATCACAATAATCATAAAATAAAACATGAAACTTTTTGGCATACACACATAATCATAGAGAATCATTTCTTGTTAGTCAAGACTCATTTCCAAGACTATCTTTGTAGACAAAGTCCCTTTCTGAACCGAGTCACCCTCGTTTCAGTCCTGTTTCACTGAGCCGGTATAACCTACCGTTCTAGCCATGTCTATCTCATGAGATATAAAATAATTACCCAATGCATTGGAGGGAGATATAGGTCCCACCCATCTCATAATGATACCATTCTTATGTGTGCCACAAAATCATAAATCATACATCATTGCATAACCCATGTAGTAAAAATGGAATTCTTAAACATCGTGAAATCATAAAACAATTCATATAAGATAAATGAATTCATAAAAATAATTCCATCACAACATAATCAAATCAATGTAATGATAGGGATAGAATCAGAACCCTATATTATCTTATATGGAAAATAATTTTGATAAAACACTTGAACTCCATTCTTGAGGAAAATATCCTTTCAACTTCAAAAATATTTTTGCTTTCTTAACATGTCATTCAATTTTAAACTAAAATATGTTGATTAAAAATAAACATGAAAACTTTTAAAGGAATCTTCTGGGAAATAATGTTTTAAAAATCCATTCATGCCGTATAAGTTAAAAAAACATTCTTCTTACTTTTGTCGGAAAAGACAAAAAGTACCTCGTACGAAAAACGACAAAAGATTCCTTTCATATCATTTACTAAAAACTCACCGAAGGGTAAAATTGGATTTAAAAAATTGTAGGTGGATGAAAATAATATTAAATATTGAGAAAACACGGATGTGGATGATAAAATACACCCCAGTAAATTTCAAAGTATAAACAATCTCGGATAGAAATGAGATTGTGATATTTACCTTACCTTAGGTCCGACTTGCTTTGTACGTGTCTGAACCTCCTGTATAATTATTTAAATAATGTTATTGACTTATTACAGAATCATATTCACTGTTATTATATCATATATGGTCCACTTATGACTTTATATTACCCGTTCTTTTGTAAATTCATGTTAAAGTAGCGTTTTGGGTAAAATCGTCTCATTTGTCGTTCGTGTTTTTAACTTGTAATTATTAATATGATTAATTGGATCATGATTACTTATATCCAGAATTTAAAACATGATTTATATATAATATATATTCAGAATATATATATATATATGTAATATATCGATAAATGGAATGATATACATAGTTCATGGAGACGGTAGTCCGTACGTACGCATGAACGCTGTTTTCGTTTCCTTATTGAATTGAATGGAATTAAGTAGATGACATAAATATAAATAAATCCAGTATCATTATTATGTCATATATTTCATTAGTACTTTCTATATATACTTTATAATCATTCATGAATGGATAATCATTGAGAATGAATCTTATCGCGTCGTGGAGACGGTAGTCCGTACGTATGCACGAGCGATGATATCGTTCCCATGGACGTGTAATTGTGTTAAAGTGTATGTATACTATTTAAGTATCAATATCACTTTATAATAATCATATATAGTTACTCATTACACCATTATACCCATCCTATTAAGGTGGTGGCAGAAAATAGATTACACCACGGCGTGGAGACGGTATTCCGTACGTACACACGCGCGGTGATTTCCTTTTTCCGTTGGATGGATAGAAGGTTAATTAGAGTTGTTTCATATTTATAATAACATATCAGTATATAAAAAATACTGATTTTATTAATTTATCATGAAACATCTAAAGAAGAATAAGTTGAAGATGAAAGAAATTGAAAAAGATCGGTAATGGCTATTACCTCTTTTTGACGCGCCTTCACTTAACCTCCACTTAAACAACAAAAGATGGTCTTTGAAGAAGACCAGGACCTCTAGGATGATACTAGGGAAGTTGAGAAGAGATTTTGGCAGGGTTTGGCCGAGCTTGAATGCTCAAATTGGTGTGAGGAGGAGAGGGAGGAGGTGCCCTTTTATAAGGGAGGAGAGGGGCATCTTAGGAAAATCTCAAAATATTATTTTATATTAAGGTCAAATTCGGTTTATAATGGTTCCAAATGGTATTATTTCGAAGATAAAGTGGCGATGGGTCAAAATCCTCTCATCCAATAGGATTTAGACAAGTTTAGCTTATTATTTTAACCTTATCAATTAGATTTAACTCTAAGTTAAATAATTTAACTTTTACCGTGTCTTTTTGTTTTCTTACAATATATGGTTAATAAACTTACTATATCAAGCCAAAAGAACCCCAAGTTGTTTATTATTAATTTATCTATCCTTATATTAGTCATTTGGCCGAACCTTAGATTTTTAGGAATTAAATAACAATTAATAATATAATATTTGTTTTAAAAACTAATTTATGTCAATTTTGACACTATTTGGTACATGATTTTTATGAAATTTCTAACAGAATGATAAGTTCGAACCAAGTTACCTAAATCAACAATAACATGTCATAGTAACCTATAAAATTAGTTTAAGTCATAAAAAGAATCAAATTACATTTATTTGAGCATTTATAACATCAATTATGTTAATATTTTCTTAAAAAGGTAATTACTGCATCATCGTTGTGTCATAAATAAATTAAATTATTTAAAGTATAAAAATTACAAATAAAATACCATTATGTAGGAAATATTTTTATATTTATAATGAATATTTATAGTCGAAATTATATTATGTATAACCCTATTTTAAAGTTTTTTTAGTAAATAAACATTGATTATAACTCTTTTAACTCTTCATTGAATTAAATAATAATAAATGTCCTAATCTAATCCAAGTGGGCCTAAATGATAATATTTTACACTTAAGGTTGTTTTTGGTCGAGATACACTTGTAAAATAGGATTAGGACATGTGTTAGGGTAATATTAATATCATTTTTACCCTTAATTTCCCTATTTACTTTTAGCTGTGGTAAATAAAAATAAAAAGTTACTATTCACCAAAAATTATTTTCATCTCATTGAACCACATTTTACTTACTGACCTCAACCGTGTCTCTCTTATTTTTGAAATTCCATTCACAGAAGCGGTAAAATTATGATTTATGAAGAAATTAATTTTTTTAACTACCACTTAGTAGTATCACTATTCATCAAAAATTGATGTTTTTCAGAAAAATGCCAAAATTTCACCCTAAGCTATAATTGATATTCCAAGTTCAAAAATGATTTCTATTTTACAAAATTCCCAACATATAAGTTGAATTAATTAATTTTATAATTAATTTCCTCTGTCACAACAAATAGCGTGTTTTTAAGAGATAATAACGATCAAAAGATTAACATTTGTTTATGTCTGGTGTAAATGTGAAATTACATCCAATGACCAACATTGTATTGAATTGTAAAAATATATTCTAGATATACTTTAAAACCACTCAAATTAATCATTTATCACTATTAATTATTTCGATAAAAAAAGTTGTTTTTAATTAAAATTTAGAAATTTTCACTATTCATCAGAAAATGAAAGTTATCCGAAAAGTACCAAAATTTCACCCTAAGCTAATTTCGATATTACGAATCCAAAAATGAATTCCATTTTGAAAAATAATATATACAAAATTTAAAAAAGTGGTTATTACTATTCATAATGGCTAGTTTTAATAATATTTTAATAGCATATTGTTGTTTAGTGAAACACGTTATTGCGTACTACACACGCTGTCGAGGGAGGTCGTGATTGCGTGTAATGTAAGGAAAGTCAAGGATGCATGTTGTGAAAGATTCTTTTGGTGTAGCGTACAACACAAGACATTAGTGAAATTAAAAAGAATATTTTTCCTAAAATCTCAGGCTGTTACATATGGGACTTTTCCAGTCTCCATTATCTCAAATCATAGAAACTAGCATTCTAATTTCATTCATGGTGTAAAATTGCATCACTGAAAATCAATGACTCATATGGAACCTCACTTTACTACTATATTAATCACATGCATGTGTGAAGTTATAAGGGTTTGGAATACGTTAAAATTTATCATGACATGATTGTTATTATATCATTAGGGATATGGATGAAACATAGGTCCTCAAAAAATAAATTAAATGTAATTATTTCAAATTATATGAAAAATAAAAAATGATTACAATATAAAATTCCAACAACACATTAGTTGGTCTCTCAGGACCAGTCATCAATCAATTCAATTACCATGTTTTTGATGGATATTTTTTATTTTCTACATACATTAAATATATTAAAATAACATATTTAATTATAATCCATATATATTACTGTAAATATATGATTACATAGAAAGGAAATTTAGAAAAACATTATATATATAATATCAAAAAATGATTAATTTTTTTAAAAAGTTCTTATTAAAAAAATGTAAAATGATCATGAAGCTTTTTCTATGTATTGGTTTATCATTATTTGTTAAAAAAACTCAAAAGATAAGGAAAATCTACTTATGGATCCATTACCATGGATACCAATAATGATCATTATATTTTCACTCATAGTGTTAAAACACGACATCAATCATCAACTCCTCCTAAAGAACCTTCTTTTACTGCAATATTATTCACATTCAAGTGAAGGGTTCTTTGGGGTTGAAATACATAACAATATACCATGGAAATATAGGTATATGAATTTTTAGAGAGGGGTATGGAACATAGGTCATCTATTAAAGAGTTAAATATCATTATAAAAACCATTTATCCAAATACAAAATGTGTTCAACATACAATTACAATCAATCATTGGAGATTCATCTTAGTATCACTCATCAATCAGTTGAAATACTATGTTTTTTTCATAGTTCTTAATTTTCAATTATGGTTTGGATTAGTGGAATGTTCCCATAATATTACATGAAAAACCTGGGATCAAATATGGGGAATGATTTTTATGGTTCCTGTATTAATGGAATTAATCTCTCAATTTGGGATTTCAATCCACGTACTTGGGCCTTTGGGCCACTTGTCCTTCAGGCAACCAATTTCTGGAAGCCAGGTTGTATAACGGTACTAGGCATATAGTACAACATGATTATGATGAAACCATGACATACCAATATAGATCCATTTCTAAGTGGGTGGATATAAATATTTAAGAGTGTGTCTGAACTTATCATCTATCACTCCATGTACTCAAATCTCTGATATAGGATGAAGGGGTTCCCTTCTGTGGTGTGATGGAAGGGTGCATAATGCATCAAACTACAAGAAATTTTATTTTTATGCTAGGTTATTTTAAAAGGATAAAAATTCATTCCAAAATAAATTTTTAAAAATATTATTATAATGAGATTTTATTTTCATTTAAACAATTTTTTTTTCACCCTAGTTATTTCTGATGCAATTATTCATCAATCGCAAAAGCCTTTGAGGATATTTCATGTGCAATGGAAGGAAATAGTTATTGGTGATAAACTTTATTATCCTTCGAAAATAGTTTTAATTGAATTATTGTTTGAAATGTTCATCTATGTCTTTTTCAAAAGATTAACAATTAGAAAGAATATTTATGAAAGATATGTTGTAAATATTATTTTTGAAAACAGAATTGATGAAATAATTATATCAACAATATTATTTACAGTGGAATTTTCTGTTGTAAATTATCTATAGATTGGCACAAAATATTATTTTTTCTGGCATATTTTTGGGACAGAAATGTTATCCCTCAAAAATAATTAATACTGTGCAGAAAAAAACCATTATAAATAGATATTTATACAAAGGAAAATTCCATCTCAAATAGTTTATCACAAAAAAATATAAACACCAACCCCTATCCCTTTTCTACTCATTCATCAGAAGTTGTATTTCCCTCACAAAATATCTCTTATTTTAAATCTAATATTTATCTCAGTAGGTTCTGGATTAGATCTACAAATGAGTTACCAAGTACCAATTTAACCGTATTTATTCATTTTAAAACATCATTTTTATATACAATTCTTTATTTAGATATATAATTTTATATCTTGTTTAATATATTAAATTTTCAATAGATTTAATATAATTCATTAATGTTTTTATATATTAATATTATATTAGTAGAAATTTCTAATTTGTTTTATAAACTAATATTAATTTATTACACATCAATAAATATTGATTTTAATTAGTGTAATCAGATGATTTTTTTATAAAATGATATTATTTATTATAACTTTATATAATTAATTATATATTTATTTAATCCTGTATAAATCGAAAAAATTTCAATAAAGTATTATAAATATGTCATAAATTTGTACAAATTAAAATAAAATTGTTATAATTTATTATAAATAGATTTGGAAGTAAATAAATTATAAAAAACTATATAAATCAATAACAATAATCATATATTATTAAAAATTTGTAAAAACTATTACATATTAATATAAATAAATATAATATTTTAAAAAATAATTGATTAATTACAAAATGACAATATTTAGTATAAATTCATACAAATTAGAAAAAAATATTATAATATATTATTTAATTTTTTTAAATAATTATAAATTAATAAAAATAAAAAAAATTATTATAAATTAGTATAAATTAGTATATATTAAGTAGTTATTTACATAATAATTTGAAAAGATTATAATAAACATGACAACAATTAGTATGAATTATTATAAATTAATAAAAAATATATTACATGAATTAATTTATTATAAATTGATATAAATTAAAACAAATCGATATAAAATTTAATACCTCACTATAAAGTATTATAGATTTGTAGAAAATAATAGAAAGAATTAAAAAATAATATAAATTATTATAAATTAGTAAAAGTCAATTAACATATAATAAATTAATATAATTTTTTCTAAATTACTAAACAATATTCCAAATTAATATAAATTATTATAAGATAACAGTAATAATCATTATATAGTATAAATTCATCAATAATTATTGTACTTTGAATTACTATATTTTATAATAAAATGATATAAATTATTAAAAATGAATATAACTTATTATAAGTTATTATTAGTTAATAAAAATTAGTAATAATTAACATTAATTCATATAAAATACTAAAAATTAGTATAAAATAATATAAATTATTATCATTTAGTAAATTTTTTTGTAAATTAGGATAAATTCCATGGTTAATAGTGTAAATTAATAAAAACTACTATAAATGAAGAAAATTTATTATAAAATATTATATAAATAAAACATATTAGACCTTAGGATAAATTAAAATAAAGTATAATTGATAATTTACTAATTAGTATAAACTACTATAAATAAATGAATTCTATTTTTAATTATATAATTTACCAAAAGTAAAAAAAATAATATAAAATAATATAAATTATTATTTAATAGTAAAATATTGTTATATATTAGTATAATTTTTTAATAATTTACACACAAATGACATAAATTTTTATAAATTTATATAAATTATTTTAATTTGGTATAAATAATTATAAATTGAGATAAATTATTATAATTTAATGTAAATTAGTATAAATTATAAATAATTTATGTAAGAAATTTTTAATAATTTATATGATTAAATAATTACTATTAATTTTTCTAGTAAATTATTGACCTATTAAATAAATAGTTTTTTTTTATTTTGGGGTTGTGATTGGTGAAATCATTGGAGAAAACCAAATTGTTATTGTGTAAATGCGGTCTATTTAAAGGGTATTGAAGCATTTCCACTTTAGGCATTACTCCAGTAACCTTGAGTCGATATTTACTTTATTACATTAGTATAATATATGTGGAATTTAACCATGAATTATTTATTAGTATAGAAATATTGGGAGACTAGATATATATATGGTTTTATAATTACATTATAAAAAATTAAAACAACATAAGAAAAATTTTATTTCATCCATGAAGATCATTAAAATATTCCTTATTCTTTTAATGGGTAAAGGAAAAATATAATGGGTGACCTCAAATGATCAGTTTGAGTTTTTTACAATATAAGTTATCATGAAATGGATTCATGTTTCCTTTTATATGAAAATAATTATAGTAAATTCTAAAAATAATGATTAAATTAATTTTATAGAAGTTTAGGTGTAATTTTAGAAATTTGGTTTTGGGATCTTCCCATTGTTACCCTGGTTTAACTATAACTATTGAAACACATTGGTTAAAATTTTTGAGTCATGGATGTAATTTATAAATTTTGATCAGTATATACATGAACCATGTAAGATATTGTCGAAAATTTCACATTACCTTGAGTTTAGATAGGAATTTATAGTACTATCATGTCTTAGAATTAAATATTTAACATTAAATACCATTTAAGGTCATTTACGAGGCTATTTATATATATTTAATTTAATGGAATCATAATAATAATGGGATTCAAATATTAACTCTTTAAATATCAATTTTACATTAAAGGTATACATTAAATTCTTTTTCAATCATCTCTTATAAAAATTATATTACTTTTAATGTTTATAAATATATATATTTTTTCTCAACTTCATACACAAGCATTATATCAGCGTTTTAGAATCATTCAAAGAGATTATACTATCAATAAAAATTAAAAATAATTTAATATCATAAAAATAAATCATTACTGTTAAAAATAATAATTTATATCCATTAATATATATTTTTTATCCCTATGAAAACATATTTTATGTATTAAAATAATGATATTGGCATTTTAAATTTTTTTAACATAAAATAATATAAAATTCATAATATATAAAAAGTGAAAAAATGGCATATTTTTTAATTTAAGATGTTTATAGTTGGATTCCACTTTTGAAATGAGATAAATTGAAATTTTGGGTGGAAATTGAGTTGTTATCTCATTTTAACCTAAATAGTCAATTTTTATCATTACCTTGGCGATATACCTTCAAAATGGTCATTATTGATTATAACAAAAAAAACGATATTTCAATATTTAACAAAATTGGACCACCAAATTAAAAATATGAAATAAATATTTCAAAACTAAATTCCTTTAATTTTAGGAAATTTATTATAATATAGATATTCAAAAAAATCAAAATGTGTTTCTAAAAAAATATGTTTTGAAGCATAAATATGAATTAATACTAAAATAAAATATAATACTGATTACTATAAAATTAATATGACTATGAAAAATCTAATGAATCTTATACTACTTTAAAACCAAGTTTAAAATTTCATGTGTGTTATAAATTACCATATTTAATTAAAATAAGTGATAGATTTTTCCAAAATCGATATTTATCACTCTTCACCCAAAAATAAATAAATTTTGAAAATTTCCAAATATTTCCCATATTATAATTTTGTTGAGATGATTTCCAAATTAAATTTTAGTTTTTTATATAAATTTTATAAAATTATCATAAATTAATTATAATTATCTGTATAAAAAATATATTGACCCGAGCTTAAAAACATGGGTATTATATCATTTTAGATGCACATTCATCATATTAAAAAACAAATTTCTCAAGGAACATAATCAATTTTTTTGTTTGGAACAATGGAAACATAAAATTAAATCTTTGTGAAATATCTTCAATGTTTCCCACAAGATATCATGATTTATTAAGCTTACATAAAACCGTTCTTCCTAACACAAGGAAAGGAAAATAAGAAAGGGTGAGGTCGAATGCTCAGTAAGGGTAAATAAAGGAGATAAATAATATTAACATGATAATAATTGTAATAGAACACTAGAATAACATTTTAAGATCATACCCCACATAACAAAGATCATACACATGATTTGTGGAATTAAAATTGGCTATTCATAATACATGAATCATAGGAGTGATAAATCATCATTAATAAAAAATGAACCATAAGGTCATTTCATATAAGTGTTGTACTATAATGACTATAAAACCATTTTATTTTTTAAGGTTAACTACCAAGACAATGAAAATAGTATTTCAGGGAACACATTTTTCCCATTTTCGATTAGGAGACAAATATTTCCCATTGTAGATCAGGACACAACTGTTTACCATTTTGGATTAGGGAACACATGTTTCCCATTGTGGAACATGAAACACCTGATTCCCATTTTGGATCATGACAAACATATTTCCTAGTGTGGACCAAGACCACGTAATTGTTTCCCATTTTATTTAATCAATTATAAATCATTACCCAATTCATTGGAGGGAAATATAGGTCCCACCCTTCGGTAACGAAACCATATATACCTATTCCACAAGAAACTAAAACATTAATCATACCATTACCTATAAAAATATACATGTTTATTAAACATCATATCATAATCCATGAAATGAAAGGGGTATCATATAAATTTCACCATATTATATTCTATGGAAAATATTTTTGTTGTTTAATAATTTTATCATAAAATATCTAATGAAAGGAAGTGCGTTTTATTATGTTATAACCTATATAATTGAAACAAGTTTCATAAACCACTTGTCCTCATATACATAAACCATTGAAATAAATAATAATAATAGTTTCCTTATATCCAATCCCTAGTAAAAAATAAACTGTATTTATACATTTCACTTGATATGGGGAAGGATTATAACCGATCACATGGAACATTTCCTATGGAAAATAATATTTCATAAAAAATTACTCTTAAAAAATGAAACATTTTTAAAATAGTTTTCATTAAAAAAATTTGAAAAACATCTAACGAAATATTTAAAATATCATTTAAAATATTTCTTGGGAAAATATAATATCCTCATTGAAAATGATTTTTAAATAATATTTTCTTTCTGATAACCATCCTCATTATAATTACATTGAAAAATTTAAATGAAAGTAATGAAAATATTATAAAACAATTTTTAAACATAAATAATTTTCCGAAAAAATATTGTTTGAATTTTTTTTAAAAAATATCTAGAATAATGGTAAAATATATTAATTAAAAACAACCGTGAAAAATGGAAAGGAAGATTCAAGGAAATGATGGTTTTAAACATGGGTAAATCCATTCATGCCAAGCCTTCCTTTTTCACATTGAAATGTTTAGAAAAGTTCATTGATTGAAAAATAATTGAGATACATTTTAAAAATATTTTTTAGCATGGGTAAAATGTCTTTTAAAAACTAGTGTAAAATATTCTTGAAATTGTTTTTAGAAAATATGGTTTTGGGGGAAAATATACTTCCAATAATAAATTTATATAAATCAGATTTTATTAAAAAACATTTCATCGTTAAATTAAGTACTAAAGAGTGGAAAAATGGTAATATTAAATTAATATATCATGAATAACTAAATGAGAAGAAAATACATGTGAATTATTTTGATATGGATCATAAAATTTTATTAATGAAAGTATAATCATAATCAATCCCAATAAAAGATGATATTGTAGAAACAAACTCTTACCAATTCGGTAACATTGAATCATAATAAACATGAAATAATAACATGAAATGATACATATAATATCATTTAAATAAGTATAATCATGATATAAAATGCTAATGTGGGAAGTATATACACCATGTAAGTCTATACAATTTCATAAGGTAACATATGTTTCAAAGAAGGAAAAATGAGACAATAATACTTTACCGATTTAATAAATTTTGAACCATAAAAACCCCGAAAGAATTATCATAAAAGGGATATATAAATTACAATAAATTTAAGGATAATAAAAATAGAATACATTAATGGTAATTATATACATCACATAGAAGAAATGAGGGGGGAATTTGGCATAAGTCTCCCAGAAATAAAAGTGAGACTATAAATCTCATTATTACTTGAGTAACATTTAAATCGTGAGATAAATGAAATAATAAAATAAATTAAAACATTTAATATAATGAATTAAATTAAATTCATTATATAAATCATATTAGGTATGTATATACTCAACAAAAAATGAATAAGTGGTGAATTTATCATATATCTCATAGAAATAATAGTGAGATAAAAAACACTTATCTTATGTTTTGAATTTCCTCATAAATGGTCAAATATATTGTGTAATAAATATAATTTTATTATAAATATAAAAAATAACGATATTATTATATATCATACTATATATTATTTTATTATGACATTATAATTATTTTTTATTAACAACATCTTGTTAATGCCACTTTTCGGGTAATAATCGATTGTTTTTTTTCATTTTTTGACATGTTATTGTTGACCCTATTACATAAATAATGATATAATTATTTAAATAATGTAAAAAATTATAAAAATATAATATATATTCATTATACAAGTATTTATAATAACCTATAAAAGATATAAATACAAAACAGAATACATCGTTTTTGGAGACAGTAGGCCATACACAGGCATGAAGGCTGATTCTATTTTCTGAATGTATTAAAAGAAAGAAAGAAAATGATATATATATATATATTATAATTAAAATATAATTATTTCTTCATATTTTTCATAAACATTTACTAATCATATCCTTAATTCATTTTACAAAATGCATGAACGAACAACATTACTTTGAGGAGGCGGTAATCCACACATCCACAAACAAAGTTATCATATTTCCATATAATTGAAAGTATGAATGTATTTTTCATATAATAAAAAAAATAATTATAGAAACTCAGAAAAATTATATATATCATAAAAAATATAAATTTTATCATTATTACCAACCTTGAAAGGTGGCAATGGGCGAACGAACGATAGTAGTTTGCGAGCAGGTACTCTTCCCTACACATGAACAATGATTGTGTATCCCATTTGATGGAAGTGTGTGTAAGCGTATATCATTAAAATAACATAAAAACATATAAATGTAGTTCAGACTCTAATTTTTTTTATAATCAAGGAATCTGATTAATTTAGTGGGTGGATAATGAAATAAATCAAAATTTCTTATTGAAGGATGTTACGTCTTCTTTGGGTAACTCCTTTTTTGTTTTCACCAGAGGGATTCCACAATTTTCTTTACGACCAAATTTAATATTATATAATTAAGGTACTGAAAATTGGATGATAATTTGGACTAGTTATTCAATGAAAAGTCCTTGAGAGGTGTGATGAAGTGAGGGGGGTGAGTCGCCTTTTTTTAGTGGAGAAGCAGTGAAATTCTTGTAAATATAAAACTATAAACAATATTGAGAGGTCTCTCATTAATAATGTTCATCCAATATTGGTCCATGTTATTCCCAAGGGAGTATATGCATGAAATATTTAAATATATTTTATTTTTGACATGTTTAGGGGAATTTAAAAACATTTTGCTTAATTTTTAACCACTAAGTCCTTTTTTTACCTTAATAACCGTAACTAATTTTAATTAATTTCACTATTATTTTTGGTCAAAAACAAATTCGAATTTATTGTACATTGTATATTATTATGATTGATAATATTCAATCCATTATTCTATATTTTAAACACATAATTGGAATAAATTAATTTAAAATTAATCCTACAAACATGTTGTGAACGCACGTTCTTAAATTGGAAAGTTCAAATGACTTAAATGTTTTTATATCCAATTTCAATATGAAATTATTTTAAATGGATTAATCGGATTAATTTATATATTATATATCTAAATAAACATTAAAATAAAAATAAAACTTAATTTAACTATTTAAATAAATTATATGAAAAGGCAGTTTTGAATTAAAATTCCATGTTTTTCACTATTCATCAAAAAATTAAACATCATAGAAAAATAAAAAAAAATTAACCCAAAGTAAAATTTTATATTCAAATTAAAAAAATTATGTTTATTTTCCAAATAAAAATTATAAATGTTTTATAAATTAGATTTAAAATAGGTTCACCATTAAAAGGTGGTAAAATTACATTTTAGTAAAATACTTCTTTTTTATTTCTAAAATTGTATTTATTCTCATCTTATACATATAAAATCTATTGGATGAGTTTCAAATTTTTTTATTTAATATATAATATATAAATTAAAAATATTCATCAAAATTTGTTTCCCTGATACATTGATATGAAATTGGGTTTGTATATAGAAAAATAGTTTTCTATGAAAAGAAATTTCCTTATTCTAAAATAGTTATTAATAATATTTCTAACTAATTTATAACAAAGGGATTGATTTTATATACACGTGTAAACCATATTTTAAAATTATAGTTAATCTTATTCGTAACTTCTACACCAATTTCAAGGTGGTAACTATAATAATATTTGAATAACAATATTAATTGTAGTTTTTAGTTTGGTAAAAATAGGACAAGAATGTAATGAAATATATGGAATAGAATTATTATTTTATGTTAAAAAATAAAAAAATAGTGTTGCATGTACCACAAGATAATCTACATTTTGCGAGTATTGAAATATTAAATCAGTGTTGTGTGAAGGACATGCCAATCATTGTGCTGTTATATAACACAAGCTATATTAAGTGTTATGTGAAATACATAATTTTTAAAAGATTAAAATAATTTGAAAAAATTTACAAAACATTATGGTGTTACATAAAATTCATATAAAATATTTTTAGAAAAAAATATTTTTAATGAAAAAAACGAATTTAATAAAATATTGTACTTTTTTACAAAAATTAGATGATTTTTAAAATTCATGATTGAATTCATTATTTTTATTAATTAAAACTGATATTAAATATATTTTTAATATTTTTAATATTTCTATTCATAACTCCAAACCCCACGGTTAGGTTATAAAAATCATATTAAAATATTATATCATTATTCATGTATTCTTAAGGTTGTGTGTGGTGTATTCTATAAAATATAGTGTTCTTTTTAACAAAAATGTAATCTAAAATATCAGGGTATTACAATTTTTATCATTTTTATTTTCAGTTTTAGTGTTTTTTTTTTCAGGAGAAATTATGTTCCAATGTGAGGTGTTTGATCTCATAAAACATGAAACATTATACAATGTTGATCATAATTTATTGTTTTTTTCATTTTAGTGTTATTAAGTATTTCTGTGTTAATATGGTGAATAATATTTAGAAGGAAATATAATTTTTTTAGTTCCATAAACATCAGAATTTAAAAATTTAGTACATGATGTTGCTGTCCCATCTCTCCAAAAAATAGAATCTCATAATGACAATATGTATCCCAAATTTAAATAATATATAATGTATGATTTTTTGAAATCTATTAAGGTGGTGTTATATCCGTGATGTAGGATAAATTTTTTTATATATGCTACTATTTTTTTGGTTATTGAAATAATATTTTGGAATTTCAAATAGTCTTTTAGATCTAGTATTTTATGTGGTCAAATCATTATAACTTGAAGGGAATACATTGCCTATAATTTTCCATGAAAGTAAAAAAATATGGATGAAAAATTGGATAGTAGTTATCATAAGATCCACACATGTTGAAATGATTTCATCTTATATTCTATTGTATATGGGCCATTTTTCAATTTTCCAACATTTGTAAAATTAAGGTACAAATAGGTACAAAAAGGATAACATATAATTACTACTATTAAACAACTAAATTATGTTCTAATTACACCTAAACTATAATGTCTATTTATGTCTCACAGTATAGTTTCATTTGTAACGAGCGAAAAAAATTATTATTTTAAAAATGGACCTCTTCCCTATATTTATCTTATATAATTTTATATAATAGTTGAACATAGAAGGAATTTTATTCTTAAGAATCTTAAAAATCATGTTTTGATAAGAACTAGTACAAACAGGAATACTAACGGGATGGAATAAAAATTCCAGAATCCAACAATACATTTTTTAATAGTTTAATAATGTAAAATATTGTCGAAACCAATACCCAATATGATAAAAAATTTACAGTAGCGAGATAAATAGAGGAAAAATATTGTGAAAAATAAAAACATGGTATGATTTAATCCCAATGAATCATTGCACCAAAAAACATCACTATAATAGAGGGACAAATAGGTAGTAATAGAATCATAATTTTAAAAATGATTTCGAACCATAATTCGAATCAATGTGAATGAAGGAGAGTAAGAATGATGGTGTATTTATATGAAATTATGATCATCATATACTAGTTTTTTTTTTCAACTAATATAGTTGATAAACATCATTACCATTAGTCAGTATAAAAGTTGGTCATTATTATTTTTGGTTATGTAGATGTATTTAATTGATTATCGAGATTATTTAATGATACAATGATAAATGTATTATTTTTAAAGACTATAAGAATTTTCTATTAAAATTTGATTTATCTAGAAGTTTAAAATAAATACTTATTTCATTAAAAAATCTTATAAATTGGTTTTTAAATGACAATATATTTCAATGAATCCCAATTTTTTTATAATAGTATATGGATTTTTCTATTATCTTGTTAATTTTCATTAATATTATAATTTATTTGAAAAATAAAATTATCATAGTTATAGAAATATTTTTATCAAATAAAATTTATTTTTAGAACCGTTATGTAAAACTTCACTTAAAGAGTTTTTTGGGAATTTTTTTAAGATTGATTAATTTTTGATGAAAAAGATAAAATTGTTATTTTATAAGAACTGTGATTTTATGAGATAATTATTATGTTATAATGATTAATGGTTTTATGAAAAAAATTTATAAATAAAAAATTTCACTAAATATGTATAAAAAATAATTCATAAATATAAAAAATAATTTATAAATTTATACTTTATTTTTTAAAAAACCAAAAATTGGATTTTTGAAATAAAAAACATTTTTTGGATTCTGTGCATTTATTTGGATTTATTGAATGTTAATATTGGTCTTGGAATTCATTTAATGTCTAAAAATTCCACCACTTAATAATTAACTAATCAAATTGTCGTAATTAAGTTTACCCTAATGTGGTTGGATTTTATGATAAAATACTCAATATATAAATCATTAGAACCCACCCCATCTAATGTATAAATACCAACCATCAGCTATCCCTATATTCTAAAATATCATAATTCTTGATTTTATAATCATTTTACCAAAAAAATACCCCTTCTATGGTGCCATCAACGTGTTATGGTTCCACCCTTATGTTTTAGGATGAAAATATTCAAGGTAAGGTGTGTCTTTCTCATCTTTTTCCTTTCAAGCACCTTCATTATTTTCTATATTTCAATTTTAATTACTAATGTTGGGATATGTTTTTCCACATCCATCATAATTTAATTTTTTTTCAATATTATTAGTGACCCTTTTTTATCTCATTAATCCATACATTGAATCTTTATGTACTGTTGTTATGCTGTCTAAATGTCACTGCATTTTCAAATGCAAAGCTATTATTCAAGACAATTTTTTCCTAATGCCTTTTAATTACTGATTTTTTATGTTTTATTATATTATTAAATTACCCTATTACTTCATTTACTTTTAACAAGTTATGATATACCCCCTATACTCTCATTAAGGCCACTTACAAACTTTTTTATTCCCTCGTTATGATGTTGAAATTGTCTGATGATTTTTCATGAAAACATACGTGAAGTGTATACTCAGACCCATTTTCACTCAAGGGTATTCACATAGTTGAACATATAATTAATGTGATGATGTCTCATATTAATTTTACCCATTATCATTATTCATGTGATTAAATGAGATGAGATGCGTTTATACATTATATGATCTATGTGGAACACTTATGCATGTACATGATGCGATTATGATGGGTTCAAACAGATAACACTTCAAGTCATTGGATAATGTTTTTATATCTTGAGATTCCATGTATAATTCATGAGATTATATCCAAAGAACAATATATTGTGATTTTTTGGTGGTTATCCATGACTTATATTTATAATTTCATGTTTAATATTGTTTCCACAATCCCATGTTACCTTTAAGCTATCATGTTATTCAATGACTTATTATACATGAGTATGATTATCACCCCTTATAATTAATTTTTATGACTCTTTCCACACATTTATTCATTTAAACTATTCTATTAATTGTTCTTTTCATTTATTGGCTTTATAGCACACCACATTCTTAAGTATGTCCCTAGGTTATCTATTGCAGTTTAAAATGTGCATTGGAATATTAGATGCATGTTAAGAATGTTTTCCATAATTTGGTTTTATAAATGTAATATTTTATTATTATTTATACATAATTAATCAATACGATATGATTCTATATCTTCTGGATTTTACTAAGTGTGATTTTATTTAATAAATCATGAATTAAGGTGTAATAATTTTATTGGTTGTCATAGTTTTTATCAAAGTAATGTCTAGTTATTTTTAGAAATAGGAATAGAAAAATTAGTGAAATATGGGGGGATAATATTAAACAAAATAATACATTCTTATATTTTTTAAGTTATAAAGTATGTGGTTTCCACTCAAATACATCGTTGTCTATACATGATAGGTTGATGTGGCTCTAACACAAATATACATAGTGGTAGGGACGCTAAAAATATTACAATGAGCCTGAATCAATCAACAACGAGATATTAACAACGATCCTTACTGCATGCATATTTTGACACTCCCAGGAAATGTGAGTCTCTAAATTGACAAGATCCTTATAATTCATTATTATGGGAACAAAAATTCACATAATATTTTATGTTAGAAAATAGATAATGTAAAACATATATTAAAAAATAAAGATTCTTAATTCAAGGAACATATTAAATGATGTGTTCTTTTATAAAAAAATGATTTTATAAATTTATAGAGCATAGATTTTAATGATATTTGGGAAATTTCATAATAAATTTTAGATAGTAATTTATTGAATTGGGTAAAGATTGTGAGAAATTTCAACCTAAATAAATCTATATTGATCCAAGGGTGATATAGGTTGACATAGAGGTTGACTAGTCATACATTTGGGAACCATAGACATTCATTAGATAGATTATTTCAAATTTATATACTTTATTCACTTAAGATATAACTAATCACTAAAAATTATAGATATTAGTATTATTTTGATACTAGAAATAAATGGAATATGATTTACTTTTAATTAGGTTTTTGGTAGTTCATTTAAGGTATTAATTATATTATCTAAAAACATAATAATGGTTTATTTCCTTGATGGATAGATGAAGATAAAAAATAACTCTTCAATCATTTTTAGAAGATATAATTTCTTTGATAACCCTTAATTCATTCTTATATGACATGAAAATATTTTTCAATATCTATGTTATTAGAAAACCATTACGAGGAATATAATACCTCTACCAGAAAACAATTATTCCAAGGATCATGTATCATCTATTGGAAATTATTTAATGTTCAAATTTCTCATCTTGTTATGTATTGGAAGTATGAACATGGAATTTTCAAATTCATCTCATTATTTCAAATATATAATGAAATTAATAAATTTATATATTCTATAAAAGAGTGATAACTCAAAGAATCTTATATGATACAAATTATATATTTTATTCTTTGGAAAAAATATAAAAATTGATTTAGGAAAACCAGAATTTTAAAATATCTTAAGTTGAACCAGTAAGATTGTTTTATAAAAAATGATGAATGAGTTGCTAAAAAATTATATATTGTGAATAATTTTTCAATAACATATCGATACTTCCATCAATAAAATCAATGATACATGAGTTTCATTTGGATGAAGTAAGTTGATGGTTTGGAAAATACCATGTGGTACCATTGGGGTGTATGAACCATCTCTCCTTAAAGGCAACACCAATAGAAAAAAATTAAAGACCTGATTGAAGGGAATAAGAATGTAAAGAATGGATCTTGGAATGTGATATTTAGAGTCTTATCTTTTATAAAAAATAATAATAATTTTGAGGTAATATTTTTTCTTTAAGGGTAAGAATGTAATGACCTAAGAAGTGTTTTTATTTAAATAATGGACCACTTACCTATCTCTAAAATTTATAATGTTTTAATATATTACAGCATATAAGGATTATTTTTATTATGAACATTGATCAACATGTCTTGTTATAAACTAGTATATCTAGGAATAATAAATGAATATAAAACAAATACTATAAATTAAAAAAACATTATTTAATTATTTACAAATATTTCATTCATTATAAATCAATACCTAATGTCATAAAAAATGTTACAATGCGGAGAAAAATGGAGGATAAATAAAATTAAATATAAAACTTTGGCCTGCTTTAATCCCCCAAAAATTATTTCTCCCATGAACATCACAATAATATTGGAACATAGAACTAGTAATACAATATTATTTTTGGGAATGATTTTGAAAATTTATTTGAATGGAAGTGAAAGAATAAGAATAAAAATGATGGTTTATTATATTGAAATATGATCATCATCCATTATTCCTGTCAAATAATATAGTTTATCAACATTATGAAAACTATTCGACAAAAAAGTAGGTCCTCATAATTTTTGGTTACACAGATTCATTTAAATAATCATCAGGTTTATTTAATAATATAATCCATATTTTACTATTTTTTGAGATTATACAAATATTATATTAAAATATGATTTATGTTGAATTTAAAAAAAATGAGTTCATGAAATATTGTTATAAAATTATTTTTAAATTATAATATATATTAATGAATCCCAAAGTAATTTTTATAATGGATTGAATGTTGATCATTATGTTAAATTGTTATTTTTCATTAAAATAATGTTTTAGTTGAATATTATTATGATCATAGTTTGAGAATTATTTTTATTAAATTAATTTTGTTTTTGGACTCATCTCTACAAAATTATCTAAATTTTATTTAAAGAATTTTTTGAGAAAAAATATTTTTTTAGTGAAAATAAGAAACTTAGATCTTTACGATCACTGTGATTTTATGAAATCATTATATTGTAAATTTTTTTCAATATTTTATGAATCATTTTTTTAAATCAAATTTTAATTTAATAATTATAATAATGAATCTTGAAATATAAATTTTAATTAATAAATTACTAAATTGTATATTTTATTCAAGAAATTGGATTTTTGAATTAAAATTCATTATTTGGATTCTGAGAAATTATTTCATTGGATAGATGGTTTGTTTCAGTTTTTTAAGCCATTGAACATCCAAACATAGTCTCTCAATCATTAATTATCTATAAAATTGGTTTTAATTCAATTCATTTGCAAGTGGTTCACTTTTATGATAAAATAATAAATATTTAATCCTTTAAAACCCACCCACTCATGTATTATTAACACCCATTATCCACCCTTACAACTAAAAAATAATAAGGGAAAAATTTATAGGCATTTACCTCCTAAAAAGTCCTTATAAGGGTATCTTAAGGTGTTAATTTTCAACCATCATGTTTTTGGAAGAAAATATTCAAGGTAAGGGACAACACTCTATTATTTTCCTGTAATGTCCCAGAAAATTATGTATAATTTTTTTAATTATATGGAATCCTTAAAGACCGTGAAATCTGATGGTGCGTGATTCTGAGGCCCGGAGTTCCTGGAACGATACGTCAAAGTTTTGTTAAGCTTAAATTAACAAGCGTAAGATGTTTTTCTGAAAAAGTGGAATAACTCTTAAACGGTAACATAGATTAGAAATATGGGGGCACCGTTGCGCTCAGGATGGTAGGCTTACAATAAGCACGACTTACATTTAGTCAGTGCGGGCGTCCTGTGTGAAAACATGAAAATGAAATAACCATAAATAAAGTAAATAGATAATGTTATTTTTTTTCAAATGCTTATAACTCACAAATGGTAACTCAGATTAAAAATCCAAGACCACCAATGAACTCATGAGGGTATGCTTTCTTTAGGAAGATATTAACATTGGCTGATGTGAGCCATCAGTGAAAGTTAGTTTTTTTCTGTATATAAAATAATTATGTGACAATTATTTTATTGTAAAAATACACAAATTTTAAACGGTAACTCGGATTGGAAGTTCAAGAGTACCATTGGGTTCTTTGGGGCGTTTTTCACTTAGGAAGAGCCTAACATCGATCAGTGCGGGTCAAGGGTGACTGTTATAATTTTTCCGAATTTTTTCTCGAGTATATTCAGTAAACGCACGAGCAGCGTCATATAACATTTGAACCAGTGCTTAGAATTAAAATATGAGGTCACCATTTAGCTCAATGTGCCAATTTTCGCTTAAGGATACTTTCACCTCGACCATAGTAGGTCGAAGGTGAAGTATAGTTTTTCACTTTTTCATGGAAATAGAAATAAAATAAGATAAACTTCTATTTTATTTTTGTTAAAACCTCCCATGAAAATGTTATGGAGGTGGTAACCACCAAGCATAGAACCTCCGATGTGAATTTTATAATGGTGGATACCACTTGAACTAAAACCCCATTTTGAAATTAATACCGGGGACCACCCAAACCCTTTTTAATGTGGGGAAAACCTCCCAACTTCAAATAATTAATTGTACCAACTCTCCAATTAATTATTTGAGCTATTTAATTTTTTGTGCCAACTCAAGGAAATTAGTTGGGCCATTTAATTGCACCAACGTAAATTAAATGGAACAGACATTCAAATAAAAAGTATCAGTGTCGTTGTAATTTAGGAAGGTTCATATTAAATGAACCTTCATAACTTCCAAGATTGTTACTTACCCTACCCCACTCCTATTTGTATGGATCTTGGGGGGGGGGGGTGGAGGAATTGCCAAATCTTTACCAAGCAATGAAGATCTTATAAAGTGTCGTGACGCCCAACACATGGATTACGAAGCCGGTTCTGGTGGGTGCTGATGAGCAACCCCGAATCGAAGAACTTTTTCGAAGGATATGCAATGAGGATGACCTGATGCATGTGCCCAAGATTGGAGGTGTGTGGAAGACGAGGTGAATGTCAAAAACATTAACTTCCTTCTCGCGCCGACGCCAACAAACAATCCAAGGTAGGGGTTTATTTTCTAAATGATTATCACTTCCCATGTTCTTCCCTCTTAATTATTTTGAAGGATTGGGAATAGGGATTGACGAGGGTTGTGGGGATTGATGTACTTAAATATCTTACATAACCATTCATGATTAAATTTTGTGAGCCCCTTGCTACCGCTCTAACGTGGAGGGTGCGGGAAAAACAAACATAGCCTGACCCCTCTGCCATTCTTCCTTATTGTGTTCTTCATGATGGATGGATGTGGATTAAACCACAGAGACAAATGAAGAGAGAGGCAAGCTAAACATTCCACATGAGAATGAACGACGGTCTACACCCCATGATGCTTCTCCATCTGCAGACATCGCTGCCCCGCAGCCTTAACTTACCTCCTCACAGCACCCGTGATCTCCACCACTCCATGCTATCATCCGAGCTGAGCCTTCGTTCAAGGCACCGCCGCCGTTCGATCTGCCACAGCCTGAGCCGCCACCGCTCGAGCCGCCACCATAATCTTGCCTAGCCGCCACCACCGTCCAGCCGAGCCACCGCCACCGGCCCTCTGAGCCGCCCTGGCCGCCCCGCCCACCACCCCTCCGAACCACCCCCGGGTTAGCTACCCTGTGACCTCATGCCCTCACAAAAACCACTATCTGAGCCGCTCCGTAGCCTCGCAGCCACCCGCGGCCCTACGCAGCCCCTCACAGCCTGTCGGGCTAGACCCAACGGGTCTGATCGGGTCGGACTGTACCCAAGTCCATTATGACATATTTACATTCTTTTGGCCATAAAATTGGCACCAGACATCTGTTGGACGAACCGTCAGCAGTGCAAGAAATCATGGATCTATACAGTCCCTTTGAGTACACCTGACTGAAATTTTGGTTATAGATGAGGTACAATTGGGTTTGATAGAGCACAAATCCAGCCAGTCCCCCGAGACTAAAAGGCTAATAACTCACAGACCGAGCGTCTGATTGATGCACCATATATTGTGTTGAGACACCTAAGATGTGGTGGTACTTTGAGATTATTCTACGTGAGACTTCGTGGATGTTGGAGTATCGACCTGTGGCATGTGGAGTGGATCCTCTCGGAGACTAGAAATCTTAGTATGAGAACCCTATAGTTGGCTATAATGATGTACTATGATCTTGTGTGGGTCTGAAGACGTACAGACAATGTACTAGGATCCTGTGTGGGTGTGACAATGTATTGATGTTGTACTAGGATCCTGTGTGGGTCTCACGCAGTACTAAAATTGAAATAGGAACTTGTGGGGGTCTGATGATGTACTAGTGATCCTGTGTGGGTCATCAACTAGCGATCATGTGTGGGTCAACTCCTATCCTAGCGATCCTATGTGGGTCAGCTCCTAGAGATCCTGTGTGGGTCATCTCATAGTGATCTTGTGTGGGTCAGCTCCAATCCTAGCGATCCTATTTTGGTTAGGTCATAGTGATCCTATGTGGGTTAGCTCCTAGCGATCATGTGTGGATCAGCTCCCATCCTACCGATCCAGTGTGGGTTATCTCTTAGCGATCATATGTGGGTCATCTCCTAGCGATCTTGTGTGGGTCACCTCTTAGCGATCCTTTTTGGGTCAGATCCTATCTAAGAGATCTTGTGTGGGTCATATCCTAGCGATCCTGTGTGGGTCAGCTCCTAGCGATCATGTATGGGTCAACTCCTAGAGTTCATGTGTTGGTTAGATCCTATCCTAGCAATCCTGTATGGGTCAGCACCTAGAGATCCTATGTGGGCCAGCTTCTTTACAGAGTAATATGATTCAATAGTTATATCTAATGATCCCTATTACTTTACATAAGTTATACCTGGTGTGAGCTGAGTCTGTATCTGTGTGGTACTTTCCATAGTGGAACATTTAAGCTATGAACATTTGAGTTGGACTCTGTGTTTTCCACATCATTGAGATGTGTTTACTTGATAACATAGGTACATGTATTAGGATATACCTATGTAGGGTTATCAGTTGTTTCCTCTCTTTTTGGTTTTTCCTTTGCGGATTTTGTGAGACGGTGAGGGTCTTGGGGTCCTTAATGAGTATCATTATACTCACCCGTGTACGGGATATTCCCTCACCTTGTTGTGTTGGATGTAGATGATGGACAACGCTGACTAAGGCTGAGAGTACCAAGACTGGATGGTGCCCAGAGGTGAACCATACAACATATCGGTAAGCAGAGGAGACGGGTGGACGTGGAGTGCTGAGAAGGTGATCTGTACCTACCCTTCAGGTAGGAACCTCAGGTGATTACCCAAAGGTAGTCTTTCTTTTTCTTTAGTTTTACTGTATTTCATTTGTACTTGTACCTTTACTTTTGGGATTGTATTTTGTCTACTTTTACATGTTGCACTCACTATTTTTACTCTTTAGTTTACATGAGTTTGTATCCTGATGTGAAATTGGTTGTGTGTATTAATGGTTATAAAGGAAATTCCTTCCCAGTTTTAGGGAATACGCCTTCAGTGCTAGTCTCCAGCCCCTGGCCTATGGAAGGCGGGCTTGGGGTAGTCACGACATAGTCCCTGGGGGACGGGTTGTGACAAATTGGTATCAGAGGAGTTTGTTCAAACATATAACATATGACTCTGATATTTTTAATGGTGATAGTGTTAAATGTAATGAGTGTGGTTATCAATTTAGGGAATCCAGTGTTGTTGCGGCGATCGACGTATCCATACGCCACGACCCAGACTTCTGATTTCCAACTCAGTGCAAGAAAACACTAATTGTGTATGTGTTTGGAAAGTTTTTCATATGTTTTATTGAGTCATCTCACCAGGTATAAGTTAATGAACATGGAGAACCTGTTTCTTATCAGGATTATGCAACGTAGACAACCAACTAGGATTCCCGAGAGAGTACATGATGGCGGCCCACCAAGCGAAGTGGCTCTGGTGTAGGGTCCACTTTCTATGGTGGCACCTTCAGGTGGTGTACCAACAGCACCACCACCCATTGTGCTGAAGATACCACTAGCCTCATTGGCAGATGGTGCATTCCGATTGAGCGCGTTAGATGAGTTTTAGCGGTAGAGGACTCCAAGGTTTTGAGGTGAGACAGTTTCACACGCAGCTGAGGGCTGCCTGGAGGCTGTGGCTAGCATTTTCCACCTTGTTGGGACACCGGTAGATCAGATGGTGATCTTAGATACTATTATTTTCAGCGAGAGAACATGAGGATGGTCTGTATAGTGATGGGGCTTTGGTACACAAACCATTACATGAGATAGTACCTTTGGGTAGTGTGTCAGCTATATCATTGCCTGTTGATCAATAGTTACAACCTGTGGTACTGGTAGAGGAAACATATAGGCTTAGTGCCTTACGCTTGATTTAGCATCAGATACCCCTCAGGTTCCGAGGTGAGACCGACTCACATGCGGCTAAGGACTGACTTGAGGAGGTAGTTGAAAGTTCCCAAGAGCTTCTATATATTTAGCAGGAAGACATGTCAGTAGCTGAGTATTCATCAAGGCATACAAAAAATTCTTAGAACTCAATGAATACGATACGATCAGTGGTTCAGGTCTCGGACTTCCGAGCATGGTGTGTTTAAGGACATCCGATCTAGAACTATTCCTCTATGCATTACTACTTATGTTAGGGTGCTAGAGAGAACCATTATGGTTGAATGTTCTTTGGATGATCTGATATAGCCAATGAATGTTAGCAGTGGGAAAGCAGGAAACTCGCACGAGTCTCAGAGACTTGGGAATTTAAAATTAATCAGGAAGAGGATGTGATAGGGACAAAGAATCTATAGGGCTGCAGACACGAAAGAAGAGAAAGGAGATAAACATGAGGATGGACACATTTTGATATGTTAAAACCTCCCCCCCCCTCTGTGGTCCCCAAAAAGCTCAGAGAGTTGGAGGACATGGGATGAGAGTAACTGCATGCAGTCATGGAATGTGACCGAAGGGCTCTTGGAATGACTCGAGGTATGGCCAGTGTCTACTACTAGCTTCCATATCAATAGATGTAGGTACCAATCATTTCATCCTTCCACGAATCTTTTCTAGAACCTAGAGTTCCTTTTTAAACCATTGACTTGAACCTCACGTCTAGAGATACCATTGGGATGAGACTTGATAATCACAGTTACATCAACGGTGTGATATAACCCTTGAGGCGAGAGTTACGGTTGGAACCTCTTGGTGGAAGTGTCGAGGCCTTACATTGTTAGTTTGGATATGGACTAGAAATCCACAGTTCATACTCAGATTGACTTTATTAGGAAAAAAGGTAGTGGTTTATCTACAATGTTGGAATAGGGGTTTCCTTGGTCGATGGAAAAAGGAAACACAGGCAGCACATGATCTACTAATGGATACAAGGGTACAACCGATCACTCTTGAGTCAACCAGCCTTACCCTCATGGCAACAAGAGTTTTGAGTTACCAGTTCCCAATAGTTGTGGCAGAGTGTGGGGACATCTTCTCAAAGATGTTCCCAAGATTACCTCTCTGAAGGGAGAAGGACTTTTGTGTTGGCTGGGTACTACTAGAGTTTTATACCAGACTTCTCTTGGGTAGCATCACCCTTTCCATATTTGATGAAGAAGGGGAAACCATTACTATGGATGGACACGTGTCAATAGATCTTTCAAGATCTGAGACAACGACGATGGATATGGTTTCTCCAGGAATATGACATTGATATATTCAATACTTGTGGGAAGGGGAATGTGGTCATACACGCACTCAGCAAGAGCTCTGGTCTGCAGCTGCGGATTAAGGAATCAGATCAGCTAGTGGCGCTTTGGATATCCTTCATGGATAAGGATGTATCATCTTACCTCCAGTCTATGACCATCACTTCCCCAATTCCTCAGCTAATTATGGAGGCATAGCTTGTGATGTTGACTATGAGGCCTGACGTGCTCAGATATCCTTAGGATGGTCTCGAGAAGGATTTCTTGAAGATGGGGAGGATGTAATCCTCTTTAGAGGTCGTACCATGGTTCCAGTGACGCTTTGGGAGGAGATGTTGAGGAAGATCAAGTCTTCCTATGGGACTCACCCTGACGAGGGCTTCAGGGGTTTGGTCGGGGTGGTAAGATATCCCCGAGGTTCAATAGACATTTATAGATTCTTAGTTTAGTGGATGAGGTTGAATATTGTCTATCTCTTCCCCCATAGATTAACCAGGTACATAATGTTTTCCACGTATCCCAACTGAAGAGATATGTGCACTACTCATCTCACATCATCGAAAATGGAGAGCTGGACATAGGAAATGGAGAGATGTTTACGGATATTCTAGTACCAATTGAGTAACGATTGGAGCGGCTCCGTTGTGGGCAGTCAATACCTCTGGTGCACGTTTGTTGGCCATACGGGAACCTCCAGGAGAGCTCATGGGTGTGGGAGGCCCATATTTGTGCTCAATGCACTCTTTTATTTCTTTAGTCTATGTTTTGGATTTTGGTGATGTAAATCCCTAAGGTGGGGAGAATTTAATGTCTTGGAAAATTCAGTATATATTTTTTATAAATATATGGAATTTTTTAATACCGCAAAATCTGACGGCGCATGATTCCGAGGCCCGGAGTGCCTGGAACGATCTGTCGATGTTTTTTAAGCTTAAATTAATGCATGTAAGCAGTTTTTATGAAAAAGTAAAATACCTCATAAACAGTTACTCATATCAGAAATCTAAGCACACCATTTCTCTCAGGATGGTGGGTTTACCCTAGGTGCGACTTAAGTTTAGTCAGCGCGTGCCTCCTGTGAGAAAACATGAAAATGGAATAACTGTAAATAAAATAATTAAATACAGTTATTTTATTTTTATAATGCTTATAACTAACAAATGGTAACTCAAATTAATAATACGATACCACTAGTAAACTTTTGAGGGTATGCTTTCTTTAGGAAGATACTAACATTGTCCGGCATAGGACACCTATGAAAGTTAGTTTTTGGCAGTGAATAAAATAATTAAGTTACAATTATTTTATTGTAAAAATCCATAACTTCTAAATGGTAACTCATATTGGAAGTTTGAGAGTATCTTTGGGTTTGTTGGGGAGTGTTTCACTTAGGAAGAGGCTAACCTCGACGACACGGGTCAAGGGTGACTGTTATAATTTTTTCGAACTTTTTTTCGGGTACAATCATTAAACACAAGAGCAGCATTATATTACTTTCTAATTGATGATCAAAATTGATATCTAAGGGCACCGTTGAACTCGTAGTGCCAGTTGTTTCTTATAGAGACTTTCACCTCGACCGCATTAGGTTGAGGGTGACAGACAGTTTTTCACTTTTTCATGGAAATAGTAATAAAATAAGATAAACTTTCATTTTATTTTTGTTAAAACCTTCCATGAAAATTTTATGGAGGTGGGGACCACCGAGCCTAGAACATCCCATGTGAATGTTATAAATGTGGGGACCACCTGAACTAAAACCCCATTTTTAAATTAATGGCGGGGACCACCCAAACCCTCTTTAATGTGGGGAAAACCTCCCAACTTCAAATAATTACTTATACCAACTCTACAATTAATTATTTGAAACATTTAATTTTTTGTGCCTATGCAAAGCAATTAGTTGGGCCATTTAATTTCACCAATGTAAATTAAATGGAATGACCATTAAAATACTAAGTAACAGTGTCACTGGAATTTATGATGGTTCCTATTAAATGAATCTTCATAAATTTCTGGATCGTTACTTACCCTCCCCCTCTCCTATTAATATGGAACCTGGGGTGGTGGAATTGGTACGACTTCACCAAGCAATGAAGCTCCAATAAAATTCTGCGATGCCCGACACATGGAGGATGGAGCTGGTTCTGGCGGGTGGTGACAAGTGACCCCGAACCAAAGAACTATTTCGAAGGATCTCCAATGATGACGAAATGACACACGAGCTCAGGATTGGAGGTGTGTGGTGGATGAGACAAACATCGACAACTTCAGCTTCCTACTCATGCTGACATCAACGAAAAATCCAAGGTAGGGGTTTATTTTATAAATGATTATCACTTACCATGTTCTTCCCTCCTAATTATTTTGTGTGATTGGGAATATAGATTGACAAGGGTTGTGGAGATTGAAGTATTTAAATATATTCCATACACATTCATGATTCAATTTTGTGAACACCTTGCTACCGCTCTAATGCAGAGGGTGTGTGCCAAACAAACAAGACCCGACCCATCCGTCATTCTTCCTTCTTGTGTTCTTCATGATGGAAGGAGGTGGCTTAGACCACGGCAAAAAATGAAGAGATAGGCTATCTAAAATAGCCACCAGTAAAGGCACGATGCTCCATGCCCTGTGGTGCTTCTCCATCCATGGCAATCACCGCCCACGACCTCGCCCTGCCACCTCACGGCACCCACGGCCTCCGCCGCTCCACGTCGCCATCCGAGATGAGCTGTCATTCAAGGCACCACCACTGCTTGAGACGCTGCCACCATCCCAATGAGCTTCCACCACCATCTTGTTGAGCCGCCGCCGCTGCCCCACCGGGCTGCCGCTGCCTGCCCTCTGTGACGCCTCGGCCACGCCACCCACCGTCCCTCCGAACCGCCCCGACCGAGCCACCCTGTGACCTCATAACCTCGCGGAATCCACCGGCCAATACGCTCTATGGCCTCATGCCCTCGCGACCACCCGTGACCCTCTATGGCCCCTTGCTGCTAGTTAGGCCAGAATTAGTGGGTCTGACCAGGTCAGACTGGTCCCGGGCCCATTATGACCCATTTACACTCTTTTGGCCATAACATTGGAACCAAATGTCCGTTTGACGAACCATCAGCGGCATTAGAAATATTGGAGTGAGATGGTCCATTTGGGTATACCCCAGTGATGTATTGCGTATAGTTGAGGTACGGTCTTGTTGGATTGAGTATGAATCCATCCAGGCCCCCAGAACTAAAAGACTAGCAACTCACAGACCAGGCGTCCGATTGACGCACTATCTGTTGCGTTGAGACCCCTAAGACATGGCAGTCCTTCGATATACATCTATATGAGACCTCATGGTAGTTTGAGTGTCGACCTGTGGCTTGTGGATTGGATCCTCCCAGAGACAATCATGCTTAGTGTGAGAACCCTGTAGTTGGCTGTGATGATGTACAAGGATCCTGTGTGGGTCTGATGACGTACAGAAGATGTACTAGGATTCTGTGTGGGTCTGACGATGTACTGATGATGTACTAGGATCACGTGTGGGTATGACGACGTAATGACAATGTACTAGGATCTTGTGTTGGTCTGAAGATGTACTGACGTTGTACTAGGATCCTATGTGGGTCTGACGATGTACTTGCAATCCTGTGTGGGTCAGCTTCTAGCGATACTCTGTGGGTCAGATCCTATCTTACAGATTCTATGTGGGTAAGCTCTTAGAAATCCTATTTGTGTCAGCTCACATAGATCCTATGTGGGTCAGATCATATCCCATCGATCTTATGTGGGTCAACTCCTAGCGAGCTTGTGGGGGTCAGAACCGAGCGATCCTGTGTGGGTCAGCTCCTATCCTAGAGATCTTGTGTTTTTCAGCTTCTAATGATTCTTTGTGGGTAATCTCCTAGCAATTATTTATGGTTCAAGTCGTATACTAGAGATCCTATGTTTTTCAGATCCTAACGATCCTGTGTGGGTCAGCTCCTAGCGATCCTGTGTGGGTCAGCTCCTATCCTTGCGATCCTGTGTGGGTCAGATCCTAATGACCCATTGTGGGTCATCTCTTAACAATCCTGTGTGGGTCAGCTCCTATACTAGAGATCCTGTGTGGGTCAACTCATAGTGATCCTATGTGGGTCATATTCTTTATAGAGTAAGATGATTTAGTAGTTACATGTAAACATCCCTACTACGGTACTTAAGTTATACTTGGTGTGAAATGAGTCTGTACCTGCATAGTACTTTCCTTCATTGTTTTTCTTCACACGTGGAATAGTTAAGCTACAAACTTTTGAGTTGGACTATGTGTTTTACTCATGATTGAGATGTGTTTACTTGATAACATAGGTATATGTATGATTATATACCTAAGTAAGGGTATCAGTTGTTTCCTCACTTTGTTGTTTATCCATTGTGGATTTTGTGAGACATTAAGGGTCTTGGATTCCCTACTGAGTATCATTATAATCAACCATGAATGGGATATTCCCACACCTTGTTGTGTTGGATGTAGACAATTGACATCAATGACAGAGGCTAAGAGTACCAGGAGTGGACGGTGCCCAGAGGTGGTCCATACGGCGTGTCAGTACAAATAGGAGACAAATGGACGTGGAGTGCTGAGGAGGTGATCTTTACGTACCATTTTGGTAGGAACCTCAGAGGACGATCGAGCAACAGTCTTTCTCTTTCTTCGGTTTTATTTTATTTTATATGACTTGTACCTTTACTGTTGGGCTTTTATTCTAGCCCCTTTTACTTACTGTATTCAATCTGTTTACTGTTCAGTTTACTTAAGTTCGTATATTTCTGTGCGCTTGGTTGTGTGTGTTATAGGTTATAAAGGCAATGCCTTCCTAGTTTTAGGGAATATGCCTTCAGTGCTAGTGACCATCCACTTGCCTATGGAAGGCGGGCTTGGGGTAGTCACAACACGGGCCCTGGGGGACAAGTCGTGACAGTTCCATTCAAGAACCTTTTATATATTATGACAATGAATTTCAATTACTATTATTTCGAATTTTTTTATTCGAAAACCCACATACTATAAAATTTTATGTTAAAATGAAGATAGACACATTTATCTCTCCTTAAACAATTTTATAAATCATTATGTACTTCTACTATGCTGATGAAATTTCACTTAATGTTTTTGTGCCAACCTATTATTCAAGAAACCTATTTCATCGTATTCTATTTAATTCTCAATTTTACAGGTTGGATTATTTTAATAAATATTAGTATTATAAAATTTATTATGACCATGTAATGATATAACCCCTTCACTATAATTAATCCCACAAATAATCCTTTATGTTCCCCTGTTTTGTTGTTGCAATTATCCAATGATTTTCTATTCCAATCATTTTTGACCCCTATACTTGTAACCATTTTCACTCAATGGAATTCCTGTAGTTGTAACTAAACTTAATTGGCAAGGATCATTGTTGTATATAACCCACAATCCTTAATTATGGTATTAAATGTGATGAGGTATATTTTTTAGATATATGATCAATGGTTCACATTTGCACACGTACATGATATGATTATGATGGGTTCACCTAGATATCACTCCAATGTATTTGGTAATTTTTTATTACCATTAGATGCCACATATGGTTCAGGTGAGGTTATCTTAAGAACATTATGTTATTATGTATTGATGTTTATCATTTATTTATATATATAATATCACGTTTAATGTTTTTTTCAAATTCCCATGATAAATTTATCTCATCATGTTATACCATGCATCATTTTTCATGATTATTATTGTCTCATATTATAATAAATTATTAGTACTCTTTCCCAAAATTTATTTCTTTACCCTATTCAATAATTTTTTTCCCTTACTTGGCTTAATAACTCAACCCTCTCATATGTATGTCCCTAGGTTATCTAGTTAATTTTTAAATGAGTGGTAGAATATTAGAATCATGTTAAGGAAGTTTTAACTAATATTGTTTTATCCATGTATCAAGTTGTTATTATTTTTACCTAATTCCAAAGGAAAATATGATTCTCAATCATTTGGGTTGTTCAATGTGTGATTTTTTATAATAATTAATAAATTAATGTCTTATAAGGATATGAGTTTTATAGAATTGATGACATTTCATAAGTCCAAGGGTTTTTATGGAAAAACATAAAAAATTCTTGTGATGGGGATTCTTACAAATAGTTTGATCAAGTGGATAATTATTTTTCTTTAGAACCTTATATTATATTGTTGGGTTTTTATACTGATTTTTTCTATAAATTTAGTGATTATGGATGTCAGTATTATTGTTCTCAGGTTTTCATAGGTCCATAAAACTTACTTCTTTAGATGTTAATGATAGAACCATATATATATATATATATATGGAATTATTAATTATAATATATTCTACCAAGTATAATTTTATTTTTTTAAGAAACTAATTTATGAGTTATTTTTATTATTTGACAATGATTTATCTACATATGATGTAGTAAAAAATCACAATTTTATACATATTTCTACATTAATGTGGATAATGAATTACTATATAGGTTATTATATGTTATTTGATTGTATTACCGTGGTACAACCTCTTCTCCATACTACAAGGATGAAGTAATGCGTATATGCATGTTAATGGAAGAAAGGCATATTTTTTACATTTATTGGAGATTTATTCCCATAGATATCTTATTTGGATGGAATATAAATAAAATTGAAAAATGTGTAATTGAAAGAGATAAACCACTAATAGTGATATCATATATGCTAGTAAAAGATATCGTATCATTATTACTTATTATTACTTCCATACCAACTATAACCCAAAAGAATAACAGAGGATTTGGAAGGGATCATAATGGGATAAATAAATATTCTTTTTTGGGGCATTCATATTTGTGTGATATGGTGATTTTTCATCCGTTAGCTATAATTCATATTGAAAAGAACTATATTGATTATATATTTTATACTTATCTAGGCACAACTAGAATGACAAAAGATATGTTAGATTCACAGTTAGATGTTTCCTATATTTTAAGACATCCCCATCTTGAGTTATTTCAAAATGGAAATTCATGAAATTTAATGAATACAAAATAAACTTATGCACTTTATAATGATTATTGTTTATTATTCATTGAGTGGATTATATATTTGTAGTTAACAGATGGATATGATTCTAATTTATTTCATAATATTCGAAATAGACATATTACCATGTTAAAAAGATTGTGTTTTAGGTCATAATGGAAATATTTATCCTTATTGTCCTAAAAGGATTGTTAAATTATTTAGTATTTGATGTTTTTACTAAAATATAATATTTATTCAATAAAATTTGTATAGAAAAAACAATGTATAATGCACTAAGTATGATATAAAAAATATATTATTCTAAATTTATATAAATTGGAAAAAATAATTCCAAAAACATTCATTGACTCAATGGAACTTTTAATAATAGATTTTCTATATGATGCTAAATGTTGAGGGACATAAATTTTTTGATAGAAATACCTGTTGAAGATATGAATGTGAAAATTATATAATAATGTACATAATAAATTATCAGTTGAATCATCAATTTCTAAAACTTACTTGCATGATGAAATTTCAAATTTTTACTCTTGTTATTTTCAATCTTAGAATCCATTAAAACATAATCGAATAGATCACATTTAGGGAAATGATGATAGTGTCAATAACCATCAATTTTAAGTATTTAATCATATTAACATAATTTTGGTAATAATCATGAAAAAATAATTTTTGATGATGAACTACACATATCCCATACACATGTTCTACTCAATTGTGAATAAATGAAACAATTTGTGGAGTAAGGTTTACATTTAATTTTGATTTTATATGAAAATTATATTTATTTTATAGGTTACATGAAGAACATATAAAATGAAAATTCACATAAATTACACATATATTATTGATTAACATCTATAAAATAATTTTTCATTATGGTATCATAGATTTTTAGCTTAAATTTTTTATGATTGAGCATGTGGAATACATTTTTATTTTACGTGTCCCTATTTTTTATTTATACATTTATCAAAAAAATAATATAAATTTGTTATTCTATTATGATTATTGTGTCATCCACCATCAAAATTGGTCAAATCTTATAATGTATTGTGGTTAATGGTCTTTTGTTTCATACACCCACATATAGATAATCATAAAAAAATAAATGAACATTGTTATTTTTTTATAATGATACCATCAAAAAGAATGTGAGGTTGACTTTTATAGATTACTAGACAACGTAATTATGTTATGTTATATGAGGTAGAATTACATAAATATTGTAAAATGTCATTTATTTTATACCCATAAAGGGTTTCATATTAATCCATGAAATGATATTATTGATTTTAAATATGAAAGTTATATAAAAATAAATTAACCATCGTTGTTGAAATATGAATAACATCATGTGTAGGATGATAATTATTGGGCATAATTTAGTGATTTAAATGACTGGTGGAGTTTAATTAAATTTATACATCATGCCAATTTGTTTTTGGAAAATGAATTTTGTTATATTGAAGTGAATGATACTAATTGTTTTCAACAAACATTACTGAAAATATCTCTTACTTGAAGAGATACATATATAGATTATAACACCACGTAGTTAAGGGATAATAATGATGATAATAATGATGATGTAACCAATAACTTTGAAATTATAGGGGATGGTCAAATTGAAGTTCCTATAGAAATTAATGCCGCTCTAAATGAATATAAAGGAATTGAAAGTGATGAAGAGAAAAATAATAATGAACATGGTGATAAACATTATGTAAAATAATGAACAGTTAATTTTTTACAGTAAATATTTGTTAGTTACATATTTTTGACAACAGCCTTGAAAATTATTTTTAGGTGACATTATTATCATGAAATATCCTAAAAGTGTTTTTATAAGTTATAATTTTTTTATAAAATACTTATTTTTTTATAAAATGAATTTGTTGTTTTAGTTTGATAAAGGGGATTAATATATATTTATATATATCATGATCGATGATTAACAACTCGGTGATGAGCCTCATGATTGTTTCATCTGAGGGAGTCGATGTGGCACCAACATCTAAGTGTGGCCGTGGCCTTGTGCGATTAATGATTCCAGATTCGGTTTTATTATGTCATCCATATCATAGAATTAATCCTCATTTGAGAAATTATGCTAAAATGTGAATTTAATTTAGTTTTAATTAAAATTTATTGTTTTAATTAATTATATTTCTAATAAATTTTATTTTTATAGTTTTACACATATAGTTTTTGTTTAAGGAAGTACTATTTTGTGGAATTTTGTTTCTCTATGGGTTTTATGGGATCAATTTACTAGTGAATTACATCATCATATATTTTAGCGCTAGATGGAACAAATAAATAAAAAATTTAATTTTGTTAATTAATATAATATATATTTTTATATATTCTAAAATATTTTTAGCATTTATTCTCTCCTATTTTAGAAAATTTATGAAACTCTATTTAGGAGGCATAAGAGGATTTCATTTGTGAACATTTATGTTAGCTTATATACATCTATCAGATAAGAACAATGTTGAGAGAATCAATGAATGTATTTGATGAACCTTATATGGAACATTGACTAAATTATATCCCTAATAAGTCGTGGGAGGGATTGAACACATACTAAATTAGGTGGAGTTTATGATGGATATTTTATTTCTGTAGATAAAATTAGGGAGGCAAGAAGTCACACACAGAGCTCAGAGTTTTACTTTTTGTATACATCCTCAAAATTTGATAACTCATATTATTTAATGAATTACATATATCTATTTTAATAATAAATATATATTATAAAGTTATATATTCTGTATTTGATCTTTACATTATAGAGAATTATATGTTCTAGTGTATTTATAATTATAATATTTATTTATCTTCCAAGACTATAATGTAGTAGGAAAATACAATATCATGAATAATTGAACAAATATTCTCTTTAAAGAGACTTTATTAAATAATTTATTTAATGGTAAACTTTTCAAATTCTAAATTTACAAAAATAAATTCATTTTTGAGTTCCTCATATTCAAATTATCTTATTGGGATTTTTTGATCTTTTTCCGAAAAGGTTGAATTTAAGTTGGAAATTATGGTTTTCATGAATCATATAAATTGTATGACTTTACCATTACATAAGAATGACATAGAAGTTTAAAAACCCTTAAAAGTAAAAAAATATTAATTTAATGAGTATCATTATAAATTTTATAATATTTTTATATCTTATAAAACTTATAGAAATTTATTAGAACTAATTATAATGTAATATTAATATAAAAATTGTTTTTCATTATTTATGGTAAATGTAAATTTTCAATGGATATTAGGTTTTTTATTGACATATAATAATTAAAACCATTATATATTTTAAAATAAATTAATTTAGGTTCATAAAAATAGTAACTAAAATAAATTTAAAATATATAAAATTATAATTCTAAAAAAGGTTATAACCCAAAGAACAGTTTTTACCCAATTATGGCTATTTATCTGAAAATTTATATCCCAAACCTTTATAAATTTTATTTGAATAAATTATTTTTAAATATTAAAGTATTTTTATCATATTAGTCAAAATGATAAGTCATAATTTTTTTCATTAAAATTTATTCCTATGATTAGTTATTAATTAAGAAGGTAAAACATAACGAAAAAATTGTGTTTAACAAAGTATAAAAATACTTACACTTTTAAAAAACACACCCTGAATTGAATGGATAATATTTTTACCAACCAATACATGTTTACATAATATGTGTTTCTATTTATTATTTTATTAAGCATGAAATGTTGAATGACATTATTGAAAATGTGAAGGTGTTCCCAAAACTACACTTTCTTAGACTTATAGAAGGGAAACATCTTCACTACTTCAAGACAAAATGATATTTGAATTTCTACTTGAATATATTCCATTTTAATCTCGATATAATCTACTATCATTAAAAATACCCCTTGATCACTCATATTTATGCGAATCCCTTGAAATTCAAGGAGACTCCAAGGAAAAATCAAGTACCCGATGTGGGGACTATCAACTACTTAGTTTTATTCATAATTATATTCTTTAAAATTTCTTCTTAATTAATTAATATTATTATATTTTTAATAACTTTATACAATAATGTTTCTATATTATGTTTATTAGCATAATTTGTTCATATAATCCATCCACTAAGAAAAAAAACAGTTGTTCTTTTATTGTGCATAATACCACCACCACGACGTAACATGATTCACTCTCCTTCCCCTCATTATAAGATTTGATATAATAATGATTTTAAAGGATAAATGCGATTTTTATGATATCATTATGCTTTAAGTATGAAAAATTTAACAAACTAATAATTATAAAACCAAAAAACAATCATCATTAGTTTATTCAGCTAAAATTAGGATACAAGGAAGATAATATTTCATTCGAATTTCATAATGCTTTCATATCCATTAATATTTATTATACATTATTATATTTATTAAATATTATCATAAAAAACTAAATATTATTATTATACAACTTTTGTAATGATATTACAAATAACCATCTCAAAACCATCCATTAACCACGATAGGTTCATGTTTGGCTCGACTTGACCACCTAAATGAACAATACAATACATTTCTATATTGGATGAATATGAGAACTTATTTACTATTTTAATATTATAAATATTTTTAAATAATGATTTCATTGTTCTAGATATATTGTAAGAACCTGTTTTTTCAGTTATTTATAAACCCTTTTAATTTTGGTCAAATTATTTATATCGAACAGAATATGGATTCATATTGAGTTAACTGAGGTTACAGGGGTGTCCAAGGCCTGTTAGGAGCACAAAAACATAGATGATTTGAAATATAAAATGGCCAGATGGTTAGTAGAAACTGTGTGTACTATAACGTAAGACATCTCTTAAACATATTGTGTTGGAAAATGGGGTGATATGGGGAACACTTTTTTAAGTAGTCGTGTTCCATGGGATGCACGACTATGCCGAAAACTACAAAAATGTAGCAGATCTATTATTCATGGTTGGCACATGGATTCCCTAACCATGCGGCCTAACTATATGGGTTCCCCCTATCTATAGTGAAAGGATCACAGGTTGTGTAAGGTTTGTGAAACCTTTTGATTCATTTTTTTGGTGATTTTACATAAATTCACTTAAGTTATGTTTTAAAACAAACCCTTTATCCATTTTATTTTCTAGGAGAAATAAACCCTCATTTTATCTCTTTTGATTTTTTTGAATTCCTTTCCTAGGAGTTGAGATAACGACTCTATCCTATGTTTGATGGAGCTTTAGTTCATCTCATTAGATCTTCATCGGTAAGTTCTTAATTCCATTATAGCCATTATTTTAGTTTATTTCTATCGACTTGCTATTTAGATTCATGCTCATATTTATTATTTTCAAAGAATTTTTATTTTATTCACATTTATTTTAATCCATCTCAAACTAATGGCTGATACTGGATGAGTAGAGTCATAATAGTACGAGGTATGTGGTATATAACTCATCCCTAAAGATTCATCCTTTTATTATTTGTCTTGTGTGCATGCTAATTTAATCAGGCATCATCTTTTTAATTAATATTCCCTGATTATAGTTATTAGAACCATGTTCTAAGACCCATAAAATCTATTATATTATTTTTTGGCGGTTGCATGCATAATTCTAACTACTGCATGTTGGTTTTTTTTCCATAATTGGGCTCTGATGATTTGTTATGACTTTTTCTACACCATTCAGGTGTGTTTCATGACCCTTCCATGATGAGACCCTTTAATTAGATGGATTGTTAATTGATAATTTCAAATACCATGAATTCTTATCTCTTTACCCACCTAAGGTATTCTATTTAACTTCATAAATAAATATTAAATGTAAATGAATAGTATATAGTATATATATGACTTGGACTAATTAAATATAATCTAATGGCCTAGTTTAAAATATGTAACACCGCATTCCATGTTAATGGATGGTAGTGAAGTGAACCTTATAATATTACTTTGAGATAAATGTATTAATAATGTATTGAAAGCATAATTAGTCTTTTCACACTAATTAAAGGCGAGTATTGAACCAAATGAACATATTAAATGATTATATCATATAAGAATTAAACAATGGATGTATGTCCTTAACCTTGTCATGTAAATTAAAGGCATTGAATGTACATCTAAACTTATTAAATGGAATGAATATTACATGGCCTAATAAATTAAATGAATTTGGTGTAAGGATCCCAATTATATATAGACATTGACGTCATTATAGAAGTGGTCAAACTTGAGTTACCCTTTTGGATTCTCGTAGGAATTCCTTGAGCACTCATGGATTCCATTGTGATTCATAGATCCAGATTACGATTGGTGAAACCCACCATGGAAACTGATCATTTACTATTAGTGGATCTATGATATGATACTGTAGGATCCCTTCTTACTATTTTAGTATTTCTTTAATACAAACCTTAGATCCATCATGGATTCAATGGACATGAGTTTCCTTGGTTACTTCCTTAGGCCTAGCAATTACTAATGTAATTTTACATTTGATGTTTTACTCATACATAGTTAGATTAATTATTTTGGAATACCATGGATAATGCTCCTTAGATTAAACTTGTAATCATATAGATAGAATACAATTCTTCATGAGTTGGCTCAACTCCCAATGTAATGGTTTCCTGGGTTATTACCTTGGAACCTCATCATTATTAATGTCATCTGGATACCTTGTTATATCTTGGATCATTTAGTATTATCATGTCAGTGCTATTATTACCTCGTATGGAATATTTATATAAACTAGAACTTAATTAATTAATTAACTAGTTACATGTTCAGATATGAGATGAGGTATGACGAATATACTTGGGTATTTACATTACTATACTACTTTACTTTTATATATGTATGCATGCAGAATGTTTCAGTTTATATTACAATAACTGGATGTTATAGAAATCATTGGTGGTAAACTAATATGATTTATATCACACCTAATCATGGCTTCATTTTTCTTTGTGAAAACTATGTTTATGCTGGTTTTGACAAGTTAGTTGCACTGCTTCAGAAACTTTATTACTTGAATTCATAGGATGAAGTTGGTAGAAGATGATCGGGCTAGTGATCAGGATGCTAGGGATAGTTTTTGGATTATTTTTTCTAATTTTTTTATCATGTTATGCCTACTACATCATATCCATGTTATCATTTATTATAGTGAAATGACATGTATTATCATCAACTTTTTCATATATATATATCAATTACTCTTATTTATTGTTATTTAGTCTGCTTCTTCAATGTCATTAGATAATTTATTTTTCATATATTATTTTAATATTATTATATTATTCTATTGTTATAACCTCTATTAATGAGCTCATAGTATCCCACATACACACCCTAGGACCTCACTGCTAGTCGGTAGCCTCTGACATTCATGGAGATGTTCTCCATGCCATGTGCCCATCGATCTTGTTGAACCATTGAATGTAACCTAGGTATGAAATGTAAAAATGTGGTATCAGAGATGGTCCATTATTGATTTACTAATTGGAGACATTATCCACGAGATTATGAATTCTATTAATATTGGTTATAAGACATTATTCGGTGTAGCTAACCCATGTTCGGGGTAAATGCAGAGTTTCTAAAATTTTAATTGTTGTTATGATTTTTCCTATTACAGTTGATATTATTTAACTATTGGCTACAAAGATACTATGTTCTGGTAATTATTCATATTATTATTGATATCTTTATTTATTCATGTCCTAATGAAATGAGGCCATGGATAATCATTCATCCATTATTACATGCACCTCAAATTCACATGTCATGCATATATGCATGACATATAGGCGAATTCCACAACATGAATTGCTCGATATGCTAGTAATTGTTGGGTGATCCTTGTTAATATATAAATATTTATTATTATAATAATTTTCTATTATTGAGTGATTTAATATTTCAAAAAATGAGGTGTATGTGCCCTCATGTATTAGAATCAGTAATTTACCGAGTTGATCGATTAATTGTAATTTAAATGGGTGTTGATTCAGTGATAAAGAGTATTGAACCTAATTCAATGGGATGAAAAACTCTATTTTTAAAATCATGATATATGGAAATGATAAATTTCAAATTGTAATGTTGGAATTTACTTATAAAATGAAATGGATTCTAATAAATGATGAGGAAAGGTATAATTGGACCTCCATACAGTAGAACCTTTGAAATTAAAATCTGAGAACTTACCTATAAATGGCCTTCTATGTATGGAGTTGGGGTAGTATACCCTGGGTAGTGATCCCTACTTGTTATTTTTTTCTTCTTATAGTGACTAGATCTTCTAAAATCCCTTTCATATGTATTTTATTGAAATTTTTTAACCAATTTGACCACTACGTTCTCATTTCGTGCACCGGGAAGGTGGTGACGACCATGCTCTAGACATGGTGGGAACATATCCACTAGTCTTACCGCTAAGAGTGACACTTGAGGAACCACCTATTATACCAGATATGGGTATTGATGATCAGATTCATGATTGTTTCCCAGGTTTTATGTTTTCTATGCAAGGTGCTCAAAGACCTACGCAAACGATGGTTGATCTGACTCGTGAGTTCCAAAAGAAGCATCCTCTCACCTTTCAGAGGAATGGTAGTTCATAGGTTGTTACGTATTAGAAAGAGTCCACCCTATCTATATTTTATAATCTAAATATTTCTCCACAATAATGGGTCTATATTGATGCGTATTTTTTTCTTGATTTCCCTAAGCACTAGTGGGATGTGATTACCAAGGCTGTTCTCCATCAGGCCATGGAAGAAGCTAATTTTTAAATAGATTTCTATGATTAGTTATTACCTCATACGTTGATATCTAATTGAGATAGAGTGTTCATGAATCTCAAGAAGGGTTCTATTTCATTCATGGTCTCTTCATCACATTTCACTGATTTATAGTGCTTTTCCCTATTTCAAGATGGTTATGACCTTTCCCATGCTAGTCTCTTTAAGGATGGTAGCATATAGTACATCCATAATCTAGTGAATGTATTTCTCCTACTAAATTTTCTGAAATAGATAATCCAGCTCTTATCAATGAGCATAGACATATGTATAGTGATAGTACCTGGAATAGAGGACCTGTTCCGAGGCAGTCCAGTAATTCCTCCAAAAGATTTAAAGGTTCCCTCATGATTTCTTATTAGGGAATCGGTAGCTAGAGTTACCATACTTGTAGCTCAGTGGAATTCCATCAGTGTGGAATATAGAGGAATATAAAGCCTCAAATTGATAGATACACCATGGTGTTTCGAGCTTGAAGCTGTTTGGGCAATATTCATAGATTCTTTTGGACCATTCCATCAGCTAATCCACGCCAGATCCACCTTTAGGGCAAGGATCTTTTACGCTATGGTAGGTCGGGAGTTGGAGTAGCACTGGAAGGACTAGCTGTGGATGAATTCATGGCCAAGGATTCCAAACTCTTGATCAATAGTAGTACCAGAAGAGAGTTCGTGATCATGGTAGTCCAACTATTATAGATGGCCATGGATCATTTCAATTGCCTGAACTGTAGCTAATACCTCAGTATCAAGATCCAAGACCATCTAGAGTATGGGGTACAATTCTAGTAGCCTCAAAGATAGTATTTTCAGTATTTGAAATAGTTTTTTCATAATCTCTCATTTCTTTATATATCTTGGAATGTCTCAGACATGAGATACAATATTACTATGGTCTAGTTTCCCATGATAATCTGTTTAGAGTTCTTTCAGAGGAATTATGCCAAATTAGTGATTGTTCACTTGATATATTCTGTTACACTTTCTTGTGGGTCCTCATTGTTCTTAAGATGATTATATTTTATGTCACTATTTGGATGGATTTTTTGGTCTTGTGTCATGAATTAGTACACTAGTATCACCACAGGATGTCACTTAAATCACTAGAGGAAAGAAATTATCTACATAAGGGGATGTGGGATGTCCATGGTAGCAGTTTTAGACCAGAGCATCATGGGATGGGTGGAGTGACTACCCATATTTTCAATTACATCATGGAGTATCAAATTTTACATCAAGATGAATTTTCTCTAATTGTATATAATTTCAAGGATTCCTTTAGTGATTTTGTTTCTAGTTTACCTATTGAGAGTGATGTGGAGTATACGATTAAGCTTATTTTTGGAGAAGATTCTAGTGTCCCTTCATCCATATAGGATAGAACCTACTATGATACATGAGCTCTTGCAGTAGTTATTGGACCTAGATGCTAAGGGTTTTATAAGGCCTAGTACATCCTCTTGGGGTTCACCCATGCTTTTCACCAAGAATGCGGATTAGTCTCTTTGTCAATACATAGATTATAGATGCTAAAACCAGCTTATGGTAAATAATGTGTATCCACTCATTTGAATAAATGGTCAATTTTGACCAACTCTGAGCTGCTTGGGTTTTCCTTAAAATCAACATTAGATCGGGCTATCATCATGTGGGAGTACAACAAACATACATACCCCATAAAAAGATTCACAACATGCATAGTGTGTATGAATACCTTTTTATGTAGTTTAGTCATATGAACATGCTCATCTTTATCATGGATATGACGAATAGGCTATTACACCCCTATCTAGATTCCTTTTTCGTAGTATTTGTGGATGAAATCTTGGTGTATTCTCAAAATCATAGAGACAATGATAAGAAACTTGAGATCATTTTTGATACACTAAGAGAGCAACAGATTTATTCCAATCCTGATAATTTCCAAATTTAGATCCAATGTTTTTAATTCTTGCATAATATTATCTGGGAATCAGCAGTATTTGCTAACTTAGAGATAGTGAATGTCGTAGATTCCCAGGAAAACCCCAATAATGTGTTTGATATAGGTAGTTTCATAAGAATGACTGGATATTATAGGAAATTTATATAGGACCTCTCATTCCTTGCTACAACTCTTACATGTAATACAATCAAGTGCATCATGTTCATATGGTAATAAGATTGCAAGAAAGCCTTTAAGGTGATGAAATGAGGGTTTGTATTAGAACCTATTTTAAATTTTTTAGAGCCTAGAAGAGGATATATTGTGAAATGTTATGCATCAATTATCATCCTAGGAGTAGTGATGATGTAGGCGAATCAAGTTGTAACCTAAATATCTTGGTAGTTGAGGCCTCATGAGAGACACTACTAGGAGCACAACCTTGTTCTAGAAACAATTTTCGATGAAATATATTGTTGTAGATACTATCTGATGGGTGGGAGCTTTTAGCTATATTTGAACCATAATATTGAAAATTATATATTTACATAGTGTGAATTTAATATATTAAAATAGATATGGTTTTAATTTCTTCAATTATTTGATTTTAAACTTGCCTATATATATAGAAAGGGAAATGTGGCAGTAGATGCACTGAGTTGTAAAACTCAGGCACATGCCATATGAGAATCTAGTAATGAATGGAAATTTATGGCCCTTTTTTTTATCTTCATATGATTCTTTAAGATAGTCATGTGAAGACTTATCCCTTATCCCTGATGGTGACCTCTTCCATACATTTTTTAAATGGATGGTGTGGAAGTATCATTTATTATTTAAAGTAAATCAAATACGTATTTTTAACTGTGTAGAGGGAGACCCATTACATATCCCGAAGGGCCAGTGGGCATTTATCCCATTATATGGCCCGTAGGCCCAAATTTTTGGCCCAATTCCCATTCTGTGAATAAAACTACTACAATACTCCACCGGCTACTGTACTGCATAGTCTCGCTGCTGCTACCGTACCGTACCGCTGCTACAGTGACCTGCCACCACTATAGTGCCCACCGTTGCTATAGTGTCGCTGCTGCTACATTAGGCTACAATACTACTATAGTCACTACACCCAATGCATTTTGAACCCCCATTTTTCATGTAGGATTAATCTGTGCTTACCACTGAGACAAACCCCAACTACAACCTCTTCCCTATATGTTAAGGGGAAGAGCAGACAATTTTCAGGTCCTGAGGGGTTGTCTTCTCATGATTGTTTTTAAGGATATGACACACCTCTATATTCGTCTATGGATAGAGATTCCATCCTTTTGGAACATGGATGATTCTAGGTTCTTATAGATATGAGGGATGAACTGATGCGAGGATCCCATGCTTCTCAATGGGGTATTTCATCTTGGGAGCTTCAAGATGTATGGAGATATGAAACAACAGTATTGGTGGCCTACGATAAAACATCAGATAATAGGCTTTATCACTAGGAATTCCTCCTTTCAGTAGGTGATTGAAGATCACTAGAGACCTACAGGATTATTATAGACACTTATAATCATTAAATGGTAGTGGGAAAACATTTCCATTGTCTTTTAGGGTGGATTTCCAAGGTCTCTAAGAGGTACAGATGCTGTATGCGGAGTTATTGACCCACTGATGAGTGTATCCCACTTCTTTACTATATGGTAGACTTTCTCCATTGATGAGCTGCGAAGATTGTATTTCCATGAGATCATTTGACTACATGGGGTATATCGTACTATTTTTTCAGATAGAAACACCTCTTTTACATCATGGTTTTGGAAGGGGTTGTCGAAGGCTATGGGGACACAAATTCATCTAAGAACAACATTTCACCATCAGAATTATGGAGAATGAGAATATGCGATATATGTTCTAAAATAAATTCTCTAGGAATGATTTATTATTTTTGGTTGCTGTTGGAAGAAGTACACCCCTCTCACCAATTTCTCCTTTAATAATAACTTTCAAGTGACAATTAAGAAGGATCCTTTTAAGGATTTTTATGGTAGATTTTGATGTTCAATCCTATTCTGGTTAGATGTAGAAGAGGCAGTACTACTAGGTTCTCATATTGTGAGGGATACATTAGATAAAGTTCACATGATGAAGATGGGTATGTCAACTACTCCATATAAATATAAATCTTCTGTCAATTGTGTTGATGATCCCTAGAGTTTTGGGTCAAGGATCATTTTTTCCTATAGTTACCACCCAAGCATGGGAATAGAAGAAAAAAGGAAAGGAAAGATATTTTATTATTATCTATGGTAGTTTGTGATTTTGGAGGGAGTCAAGTTGGTAGCCTATCAGTTGTTACTAACTCAGAGGTACCGTACCATGCACGACATATTCTATGTTTTATATCTCCACCATTATAATACTGAATGATATAATAATTTTCATCTCAATCAATTTTAGTAAGATTACGATTCTAACATTTAGAAATATCATATAAAGATAACTTACTAGAGCATGATGGATCTCTAGGGCTGGTCTGTCCTTTTAGTACTGATGCTATGGATGAACAACTATGTACAGAATAAGAGTTGGGATCAAGAGGCCAACAAACATGCCCAGTGGCCAAATTTTTTACCTCAATGTATGTCGCTACCTTTGGAAGGTGATATCAGGGAAAACATATTTTAAGGGAGGAAGAGTGTAAGAATACAACTTTTCCCTAAGGTATGTCACTTTTTAATTTTTTTTCTAATTATACATTTTTGACCAAATAAGGAATCCTACTGAGTAAATAAAGGTTACATGCATGTCCATCACTTTTTTCGTGCTAAGAAACCTAACTAGATTGAACAATACACAAGCAAAACAGTTATATGAAACCATGCAAGCCATGAATGAAAATATCTCCAAACTATGGGGTGTTGGATAGTGTGATTATATGGGTAAAACGATTTTACCTAACCAAACTATAGGGGCCACATGACTATTCTAAAAACATTAGACATGTTTCAAATTCATCGTTGATGGTTGGATTTTGGTTTCCCAATGTTTTCAAACTAAATTTCTGGGTTCCCCCTCTTTACGATAGAAGGATCATAGTTTGCGCACTTTTTTTCTAATGATGTGGTTCTTTTTTTGTGATATTTTTTGGAAATTAACTTTTGTTATGTTTTTAAACAAATCCATTCTCATTTTTTATCGATTATAAAATACCCCTATTTTCTCCCTTTTTATAGTTTTGAAGGACTAACCTCATAATTGAGATAAATCCACCATCTGAAGTACAATAGTGATTCTATTTGTCTCAGTGGTTAGGAAACTATATGTTGTTAAATCGTTTTTATCCATTCATTATTTTTATTTATATCAATAACCCTATTTAGATACATGCTCATATTACCTATTTTTAGGGCACTGGTCCGTACCTCTGGACTCTTATAATCCTAGCCAAACTAGTGGTTGATATTGGTTGATTATATTCATAAAATTATGAAGTAATTGGTCAATAAATAATCCCTCAAGATTCACCATTTCATAGTTTTCTATGTTCCCATTCTGATTTCAATATTTTCTAGCTGTTTAATTAATATTCTTTTATTATATCTATTTAAAACATGTTCTATGTCAATGCCGTCTACATTATTATTTGTTGGTGGTTATATCTAAAATATTTACCACCCCATGTAGGGTGTTTTTCATAATTGATCTTTAAGGGTTGGTTATGACTTTTTCTCCCATGTTCAGGTTTGTGTCTTGACCCTACTAATGGTAAGCCACTATAAATATATGAATTTTGAATTTATAAGGGATAGAACAATGTATTTTTATCACTTGAACATCCTACTTAATGTTATATTACTCGATAAATCAATATGAAATGGAAGTGGAAATTATATATATATATATATATATGAATTGTCCTAATTAAATATAATTTAAAGACTTGGTTGCACCCCCATAGAACCATTTTCCATGTAAATGGAAGGTAGATGAGTGAAGCTTATCACATGAATATGTCATGAATATATTAATAAAATGTTGAATGCATAGTAAGACTTTTCAAACTAATTAAATTCCTCTCTTGAACCAAATAAACATATTAAATCACTATGTCATATATGAATTAAAGAATGGTTTCATTTCCTTATCTGTGTAACATTAATGAATGGCATGGAATGAACCATTAATCTTATTTAGTGGTATGATTATTACATGGACTAATTAATTAAATGAATCTATTGTAATGTGCCTAATTGTATCCTGACAGTGACGTCATTTTAGGAATAGTCATAGTCGAGTTAGTTTTTTTGGATTCCCAATGGAATGCCTTAACTACTCATGTACTCCATTACAATTCAAAGATTCCAGTTTCCAAGGATGTGACACACATTGAAAATCAATATTTTTCTATCAGTGCATTCCTAGAATGACACCATAGTATCTATCCTTACTATTACAAGATTATATGGATATAATCTTTTGATCCAACATGGATTCTTCCAACATGATGTTCATTGGTTACATCCTTGGAGATGTCCATTTTTTATACCGTTTTACCTTGGATGTTTTCATTTGACTAGATTAGATTAATTATTATGGAATTACTTGGATGATTTTCCTTGGATTAAACTCTTACCCCTATATCCAAGATACAAATCTACCTGAGTAGGCTCAATCCTTGAGGTCAATTTTTACATGGTTATTACCATGAAACCTATTCATTATTATTGTAATTAGGAGTCCTTTCTATATATTGGATCCGTCATTATAATCATGTTAGTGCAGGTATTACATTACATGACATATTTAAATAAATTAGGACTTAACTAATTAAATAACTAGTTAAAAGTTCAGACACTAGCTGAGGGATGAAGAAGGTACTTAGGTATTCAAATTACAATATTTCTTTACATTTATATATACATGCTTTCACACTATTTCTGTTTATATATAATGTACCGGATGTTATATATTCCATTGGTGGTGGCCTATTGTGATTTATGTCAACCCTATCTAGGAGGCATCAGTACCTGAGAAGACTACATGTTTGAAGGAGTTGAAAAGGGAAGCATACTACATCAGACTATTTATTTCATGATATAATAGGATAGATCAGATAACAGATGATTAATACGGAGCGTAGGATGTTGTGGATATTTTTTGGATTAATTTTTTATTCCTTTTTATATAATTTTATGGCTAATTCATTTGATCCTTAATTTTAGGTTTTATAGTGACATAACATGTATCATTATCATCTTTTGTTGGTTTATATCATTTAATCATATTTGTTGTTAATTAGGGTGCTTCTACCATTCTATTTTATTATTTATATAGGTTCTCCTATTCTCCCATCATATTGTATTACTGTTTTGCTACACTATGGTAATGAGGGAATAATCTCCCCACTGACACACCGTAGGCCATCACTACTAGTTGGGAGCACTTGGCATTCGAGGAGATATGCTTGGGGCCATGTGGGCCACTGGACCTTGGAAAAATGTTATTGGTACATGGTTTTGGGATGTCACAAATATTATAACAATACCTAATTCATCGATTAAGGAATCGGCCTTCATTCATAAAAAATCACAAAAAATTGTTTATTATCGAGTTTACCATCAAGTATTCTGTCTAAAACGCACATTGAAGGAATTTCAAACATATTAAATTATTATAAATTACCCCTTAAAATATATTTATTTCCCATTTAATAACACATATTGTATGAATTATGAATATGAACCCACCTATTATGGAACCCGTACAAGTGTTAAAAAATGTAAACACAAATATGGAAAATCAGAATAATTCAAGTAGAGAACAAATATTTATGAAGATGATATTTGAAAATGAACACTATTAAGGATATTAATTAATATATTACATTTTATATGTCTATGGTACATGAGGCTAAAGTACAATTGAATAATTCTAGATTAGCGGTAAGTGGTTTTCTATCTCAAACTCTTATCCTTGAGGATAACATTAAAATTTTATCTAGGAAAACTTTAGGGTATGTATGTAGAACAAATAAAAATATTGATTGTTTTGTTATGCGTTAAATCCATGCCCAGATAGTATGTTGGTCTGTTAAAACCTTTTTACATTAAATGTATATAATTAAGAACCTTAAATACTAAAACATTCTCTCAAAGACATATGTATTCAAAGGAAATTAAGGGAATTAGGGGTCAGTTGAGAATCATGGGAATACAATGTGGAAAATGGGATGAAATGAAGTGACAGATCTTCCATATGTGATAAATATGGGAAAAAAATGTCATGGGGGTTAGAATAAGGGAATGTGTGATTGTTACAATTTTAGAGAAGAAGGAAATAAATCTCACTTATTTAAGGGAATATTATAAGATATTTATGTTTGTGCATTAACTATAGGTAGAAGGGATATTATATGAACTAAATTACCCAACCATCAACAAAATTTATCTCATAAAAGTAAAAGGGGTAATTTCCATGATTATGTGGTTACTATGACCAAATCCATCATTCCTAATGATGTGGGGTGGGTACTTTGATTATTTCATGAATGTTAGAAAATGTTTTATTTGATTCAATAACATTAAACTCTTTTATTTATTTAATTATTTTTTGAGATAGATGAGATTAGAAGATTTTAAATAAGTTAAAAGAAAGGTTACATGGGTCTAAAGGGTGGTATTTTACATTTTTTGCATTGAAAGATGGGAAGCATGTCACTAGGGAGAGTGTTACTGTAAAAAAACACTTCTTTGATCACTCATTTATTCACAATAAAATCAACAAAGTGATTTTATTAAAAAACAATATGTGTGTAATTATGTAATATTTAGAGGAAAACCTATCCATAAAATTATCCCATTTCACTATCATCTTTTATGAGAGGTGAATCATTCCCATCCCTAGAGCTTCAATAATGGTAGTAGTGTCACATTAAAACGATATGTTGCAAAAATTTCATTTCCTCGAAATGCAGAATGATAGAATAAGAACAATAATTTCTACTTTTAGGGAAGTGATATAACCATAATGACCATATGGTATTTCCACCAAATGACTATTATGATCTCTAAAAAAGGCCCAATATCATGAAGCCTCATGATTTCACCTTGCGATCCTGTAAGGTTTTTTACTTAATCCAACCAAATAATGGGGTATTATAAATGGGATCAAGTGTGAAACAGTTTTTAGGAACATTAACTGTGATGTTTAGTCACCTTAGTATAGTGAGGCCCCTCACCATGTTGTGGCAATATTCAACATGCATCAAGATGGAATGTTTCACTGCCGTAATAATATCATCACTGGGGGTTTGAGAATTGAAGTAATTATGGACATGAATGGTTATTTTTATACTTATCCATATAATATGAATTAACTCTGTACATTATACCCAAAATAGGATTTTATATTTCCTATATAAATGAATGATGAGAATAGAAAATAGGAAATTCTGGAAAGGCTTAGCTTACATGTGATAGATCTCGAAGATATCAAAGACAAAATTACAAATAGAGGAAGTGTGTTTACAACTCCTAGTGATATGTTAAAAATACACCATATATTAGTGACATATGACCCAATTTGATCAAGGATATATGCCAACATGCTAGATACCTTCATCAATATGTAGCTTATTGGTAGAGAGTCTCTAGTGTAGTGTTAATCTAGATGATAAAAGCCATTTTTTTTGAAATTTCCAATCCATTTGTGGATTCATTGATGTAGGTGAATATAAAAATTCATGGAGTCAGGGATTACATTTTCTGATGGTTCCCATATGATCATATCCTCATGGTTTAGAAAATAATAGTTATAAAGTATTTGAAGCAATATCATCAGGAAGGATATCCAAATTAGTCATTTGGTCTCTAATTGAGATGTTATGATCAATATTGTTATTGCAGGAGGTAATCCAGTCAATCAATGGAGCACCAGTCCATTTTCTTACCAAAATATACATGTGTAGTTCATGTTGACAAGCTAGTGAGAGTACATGTAAATATTCTAAAAGACATTGTTCACCCCAAGACAAATGGAGGAGACCATGTAACTCAAGTTTCCTAATATAGGACTGGTCAAAAATCTAGATATGGGGAAGCCTAAGGAGTCAAAATTATTTTTGATTAACCTAAAAATATTTTTAGCAAGTAGAGATAGGTTTAATAATTATAGATTTATAATTCTAATCCTACTAAGGATATGGGGCATGGAACATATTTTACAAGAGGATGTAATAATCTTTCTTTGCAAAATACTACCACTCAAAACAAATCCCTCATGATCAAGATAATGGATTTAATAATACATACATTCCAAGAATACACCAATAAGGTATATACCATCTTTGAGATTAGCACATTCATAATGAGACTAACACTTCCTACTATTGGGGGGACATCCATTTCCAAGAGGCCAGAGTTCTTCTAATCTAACTCTAAGCATTGGTAAAATGAGAAGCCCAAGGTCTTCCCCAAACCTTGTGAATTCCAAGATAAGTAAAAGGGATAGAACCTTCCCTTATTCTATGATCATTAATTATAGAATATTTATTAGAATCTAGAATATTCCTAAGAAAATAAATGAAGGATCTTCTAAAACTAATTTAGTAACATGACACACGTTCATAATTCCCAAGGATAATATAGATGTTGAGGATATTACTCCTATGTCATTGAGAAAAAATGATAATATAACTAGAAAATAATATATGGGATTGAACCAAGGCCTCTATACCCACAATGATAGTTTTAATTTCACTCTTTTATACCATATGAAGAAAAATCCTATTAATAAAATCCTATATAATGAAAAAGATGATATATTAAAGAGGATCCCCTTGTCTCACCACACTATAGAATTTAATGTTTCTTTCCATGGAACCATTTTTAGGAATAAATATATAAGAATACACATGCATAGATTTGATCTAATAAATAAATATCACGTTTTATCCAAATATTTTAAGAACATTACTAATAAAACAATAGTCAATTGTTCCAATATATTTCGTCTAGAAAAACATAAGATAAATGTTTCGTCCCGTGGTGTGATTTTGATGGACACTGACACACTCCAAGGTAGTGATCATGAAGTCAAAGATGTTTATCTATTTGAAAATCCAAAATGGTTCTAGGATATAATTCTATCATAGATACTTGAAAGTCTATAGGAATGATTCTTTGTAATAATTTTTTGAAGTGTGTTGAAGAGATAAAATAGTCTGAAATGGGTGATATCACCGACATTATACACTATTGGGGTAAAGAAAATAAAATCTGAATTGAATATTTGATTTAAGGATCTTCCTTTAAAGAAGAGTGTGACAGGATTCGAAACATCCTTCTGAATGACATCCCATTAAAAATGGAAAAACTTATTTGGGAATCCTTTTTTTCTTAGTGAAATTTCTTTTTTAAGACAAACTACTACTTCCGTGATTTCAATATTCATGTCAATAGAGTTATGAAATGAGTTTTCTTCCCTAGTGATCAATTTAAGATTGATATTATCCAATAACCTCACATTACATTGAGGTCCACTGAAGAGATTAATGTTGAAGGAAACAATGTGGCTGGAAAGAGCTGGCCATTCCTTAAGAAACCAATCTCCAAATATGATAAGAAAGAGTGGCTTATTGGCCCTTCTAAAATATTTAATGGAATTGATGAACTTAGTGTTCATATCCCCATTATTAATCCTATTGAATTTGAAAATTTATATTCAAATGATGTCACTGGGCTTGATGAGATTTTGTATCTTATAGGACATAAAAACTCTTGAAAAATATCTCTTGTTAAATTATTCCTAGGAATAGATTTTTAGAGATCATTAAGAGAAAATTTAAGGGAATAAATCTCTCCATAATGTTGGGTAAACCTTCTTTTGATCTAGACTTTTATTTTTATCTTTTATATTTTGAGTTTAGAGGTGCATACTAGTGGATTGGAATTGAACTCATGTGAGACCCACATGTCTTGGAAAATTTTAGTGCATTCTGAAAGAACACTCCAAGAATTGTGGAATCTAAAAGGAATAAACCACCTCTTCTCATTATTAATATATATCACCAGGATGGGGTGGTGATCAAATTTAGGTTTAGACAATGTAACATAATAAATCGATCTCCAATTTCCTAAAAAGACATCATTGAAAAAGGCCCTATCAATTCTACATGATCTCATCCCATCTAGGTTCCCTCTATACGAGGTAATTTTTTCACCCAATAGATTAATTTATATTTAGCTATATTCTTCAACATAGGCTCTAGAAACTTTAATAGAGTCAATACTAAAAACATGTATGATTTTCTGATCAGCATAATGGATTGAGTTCAACTCCCCAATAATGAACAAGGAGTCCACAATATTACCAAACATACCATTGATATGAATCCATTATGATCTCCTATAAATATTGTCCTATAATATTCTTTACCATGTTATTTTGAACCAAAATCCAATGTCATTCTAGGTTGGAAGCATTCTTAACTATATGCATAATTATGTACCCACTCATGAAAAAAGGGTTACCTTGAATAGAGTAGTTTATATTTGGCTCAGAGATACAAATTAAGTCAGGTTTTTACCTTCCTGTAAGTACCCTAAAGGAACATTTTGTTCTAGGTTAGGCTATTCCATATAAATTCCAAAAATTTATCTTCATATTTATTTTAATTTGGGGGTGAAAACCCCCATTTATTTTATCTCTATTTAACAAAATCTTTTTTAATTTATAGAGGGGATTTCATTCATGGAATTAGAATAAAATTGTGTCCCCCTTGGTGTGACATCAATGTGGGCCTGTGATGGCACTATAAATCCTCTTTTCTGTTTCATGATAGGAGTTCATTTTGTACTATTTTCCACTAATTGTTGGACGTGGTATCACATGAATTGTTATCTATCTCAATAGATAGTTTATGTCCCACTGTAAAATCAACCAACGACTTGTCGAGTTGAATAGATACATTTAAATCCATATAAATGAGATAAATTATATATTCTTCATATTTCATTGAAAAAGAAATTGGGAGAATATATGATGATAGAGACAAAATATGGTTGATAGAATCCTCTTTGTTGTTACACTTCTTTTCAGAATCAAGTTATGTGTGCAATGTCTTAATGTTTTCAACTGAGATATTATGCTGTTGTTCTTCCTCATCAACTTGTGCACCCCCCCAAAGTGCTTGTACTTACCATATTGTCCCATTTAAATCCATTAGCTTGGTCATTAATTTCATTTTTTCCATTTTCTATTGGATTAGACTTCTTACCAATTGAGACCTACTTTCAGACCCTGGTGCTATTAGCTAGCTTGACCAGGTTTTATACAACTAGAAATTTCTTTGAATCATGAACCCTATTTTTTAGTGATCAAAATTTTGATACATGTTGAAAAATTCAAAGCTAACCTCCAAATGGTAATCATTTGCAACCAGAGAGACTCGTTCTGGTGATGGTGTCTCCATATTAATCTTTATCATCAACATTTCATGTACACTAATGTATCCATTTATAGTACATTGATCAATCTTTACGGGGTTCCTATTGCAGAATCCAACTCATTGAGGCTTTTGGGATGCTAATAAACCTTGCGGATCCCATGAATCCTAGTCCAAAAAAGAGAAATGGGACACCTTTGGTTAAACTGGTTATTGTTTGGATCCCATTTATAAATCTAAAAAAACCTTGGTTTGAGGTTTAGGTTTACAACACACGATGACACATCAAGATACTCATTCCTCTAAAGTATGACATTAAATTATGCTTTTCCAATAGGAAATAACCTTTATTTTTTAAAGTTCAAAAAATGAGTGATTCTGGATTTCATATCAGTGTAAGACCTAGGTTTGGCAATTATTTCATAAGAGTGATGACCCAGGAGCGAGAACATACAAAGATACATTCTTTAGTTTATCATGTTTGGATCATAATCAACTATGATGGAACCATTCCCAAAATATTTAATGGATGGGGGATTTTTAGATTCAGTTGAAGAACTCACCGATCCAATAAGTTCCTCTAAGAATGATATAGGATTTCAAGGATGGGTGGAAGAGTTATTCCAGCACTGAGATCATTCAAAAGAGTTTTAAATTCTATTTACCAATCCATATTGAATGATTCCTTGATCAAAACCACAATCTTTAGAAGAAAGTAAATTGGTCATCATCTATTTGAAATAAGAAACTTCCCACACTCTCCATCCGTAGATCAACCTCATAATCATTCCTAGATCTATCCTTTATATCTTCAATGTTTTATATTAACATTATATATTTCCCTATCATAATATTCTGGTATTTTTCAATTAAGACCCTTTGTGTGAGTATTATGGAAAAATATATATAAATTAGTTCCAATTATGATGCATGGGGAAATATTATTTTAAAAATAGGTTATTATACCTATGATTTACTTTTATATTATCCTTAATATAGAATGTTTTTCAATGTATAATTAAATAATTTATTTCCAAGAGAATGATATTGATATTTGGGATGTTTATGTGGCACATTTTGCCTTTTGAGGGGAAACTACATCATTTAAATCATTTATAGTACTCACTTGAGTAGCTATAATTATTGAAATTGTATAATAACCATAAAATTAAGTGAGATATATTTATGTGTAATATATCTAATAATATAAGATTCAACAATAGAAAAAATTTCATTGATGTTTTTCTAGAAGATTTACTTGGTCATCCACTAGAGCGTGAAGTTGAGTTCATCATTCAACTCATTCCTAATGAAATACCCATATTAAAAAGTCCTTATATGATGAATCATGTGGAGTTGTTTGAGTTAAATAAATATATACAAAATTCTAATAACATAGTATTTATAAGCATTAGTGTTTTACCATTTAGATACACTATATTACTCATGAAAAATAAATAATGGTTCCCTAAAATTGTTTATCAATTATAGTAATACTAATTTTTTCACTATAAATATTATCTATCCCTTTAAATTAATTGAGGACTTATTTGATCAAAATAATAGAGATTAATAATTTTCAAAGATTGATCTTCAGTCTTGTTATCATTAATTGATGGTGGGAATATATTATATATAAAAGATGTAATTTTGAACAATGTATGTACATTATGAGTGTACAATAATTCATTTTGGATTGAATAATTAACTATTGATCATTTTTGATATAATGAATAATTAAGAAATGAGTATATTGATAAAATAATTTTTGAGTTCATTTATGATGTAATGATATAAAAAGTTGCGATATAAGCCACTATTTATTCATGTAAAGGGTGTTTATGATATCTTGATATACCCTATGAGATATGAAGAGCATGTGAGTAAGCTGTAGAAAATTTCTAAAACCAATAAAAATAATTATATGGAAAGTATTGAATGTGTGAAATTTTGTTGAATGAAGTTCATTTTAATTGTCAATTTCTATCCAATGATGGAATATCTATTTCCCCCTCAATAAAAAATGTAGTAATTTAATGTCATAAATTTATGAACATAACTGGGGTATGAATTTTCCTAGTCTTATCTTGTTTTTTTGAATGGTTTTCAAGATTTATACTAACACACCAACACATTAAATAAGTTAAAATATTAAGGGGTTATATTCACATTATCAAGGGAATGTAATGAATGATCTAATGCGATGAAGAAGAGGATGATTAATGTACTGGTATTAAATATTTCATCAGGTATGGAAGGTTTTTCAATTTCCAGTGATGTATCAAATAAAGGACATAGTTCATTCCTTATAGAGAATAATAGAGTGATTTCACCTGAATCATGGAAATTGAAAATCAATGAAAAAAATAATTTTACTCAAGATGTTGAGTTGGAATCTATAATATTTTATTTTAACATATGGAAATGTTAACTCTATGGTCAATGATTCAAGATATATATAGACCAAAAGAACCTATATATATATATATATATATTCTCTTAGAAAAATATCTATATAAGGCAATGTATATGGTTATAACTACTCATGTGATGTGATTTGTCAATACACAACCACCTTAAGTAGAAAAAAAGTTAGAATATGGATTTATTAGGGGGAGTTTGAAGTTCTAACCATGAAAATATTAACATGGATACCATATACATAGATCTAGAAAATATTGATTTGTTGATTTCTAGTCATTTTGAACCATCATTAATTTTCTATGAAACTATTAAACAATACAAACTAGAAAGAATTGATCATTCCCTGTAGGATGATGTGAATTTATAAAGGATGATTAAATATTTGTGTAATGAAGAACTGATTGAATAAATATATTAAGATGTCAGGTTGAAATTATAGAATTGGTTTTGTGATTCATCTATACGATAATTAAAGAGGTAATTTCTAGATAAAGAATATAGTTCAAATCTCTCTATACAACATTGTATAAAAAAGATCTATAATAATTTAAGAGAAATTTTTTGGTGGGATGGTATGTTTTGAGAAATTATAGATTATGTGTCTAGATTCAAAGTATTATAGAAGGTAACGGTTGAATGAAAACATCCTAAGGGAGTAATGCAACCTCTTCCTATACCTATATTGAAGTATGAAAAGTTTATAATGAATCTTTTCACTAGACTCCAAAAGACTCCAGGTATGGAAAATATTTTATGGTCCATTATTGATGATATGAATAAGTATTCATATTTATTAGAAATAAGAGATGATATACCCCTTGAGCACCATTAAAATATCTATATCAACTAAATCATAATGATATAGAATGCCCTAATATTGATTGTATTTGATCATGACCCTTGTATTACATAAAGATAAAGGATGAACCATTAAATGGATCTTAAAACTATGATATGCTAATGAACGTCTATCATACAGAAAACAAAATGAAAATCTAAAATAACTACCATAATATTGGAATATACGTTGATATCATATTCTCATGACATCAAAGGTACATTGTCTTAGTATTTAGATTTGGATGAGTTTTTATTTAATAGTATCTCCCATTCGAGATTCCATATAACACTCTATATTTCATTTTGTGGGAAGAGGATTGACACTTAAACTTCTTCAGATGATGTTTGGGAAAAATATAGTTTTCCTAGAACATGTGGAGGGTAAAAAATTTCAATTATTTAATATTCTAGTTCACACTAAAGAAACCCAAATAATTAAAAATCGTTATGATGATAATCAAAGGAAAGGCTTGGAATTTCATGTAGGGGACCATTTAGTCATGATTCACAATAGAAGTGTTTTGAATGATTATGTAAAAATGGGATTTTATTCCCAAGAGTTTTTGTGCCTTTTGATAAATTAGAATGATTTTGGGTTGTAGCTTACAAGTTAGCTATGAATCCACTACATTATATAGTAAATGATGTATTATATATTTCATTATTGATAAAATACATGTTTAATAAAACTCATGTTATCACATATTTGGTAATAATGTTAGATCCTAACTTTTCATGAAATCAGGAGTCTATCTAGATTCTTAACATGAGAGAGAAAGTATTGTGGAATTGGAAAACAAATTTGGTGGAAGTCCTCTGGAGAAATAGAAAGTTTAAATAGGATAAATGGGGTCCTGTAGAGTATCCAATTTTATTCAATATCCTATATGTACCCCACATCCAAGGATGATCTTATTTAGAAGGGGCATGTGACACTGATGACAATATTATAACATGAAAATTCCATATTATGAACTATTCCACATATATTCCCTTTAAGGATCATTATTAAAGTAATTATCTAAAATTTTAATGTATTAATTTGAAAATTTGAAAAATAATTCGATTTTTTAAATCATCATATCTAAATTCATTAAGTATGAAATATTGATCTTTTTATGAAAATGTCAATTTATATTTGAAATCTATAGTTTCGAAGAAACATGTAATGTGTATGAAATCACAATTTTATAACAATTAACTAAAATTTGAGAAACCCTTTAAGGGAATTAAATATTATATTTTGGAAACATTATTCATTTTAAAAATTAATTAAACATTTAAATAATATAGAAACTATTTATATAATTAATTAAAATAGTACTTTAATTTATTTTTTTCAATATTTTCATTTACTAAAGTATTTCCAACTAGTATACTATTTTAATTTCCTTGAAATCCCCTTAATTCATTATAATAAATCAATTTATTCCATTAATATTTTTAACAAATATTTTTACATTTTATATAAAATTAAATATTAAAATGATATTTCTTTAAAAAATCTTCAAACATAATTATGCATAATTATTTTAAAAATAACATTTCAAGAATTTGTAAATATTATTTGAAAAACATATTTACAAATATGAAATTATAATTACAAAATAATGTAAATTCCCAATCCTTTCCTTATCATTAATATTAAATACTAATATTAGAAATTAATTTATATGGAAAAATTAATAGGGGTATTTGGAATTTCTCCTAGTGTGAAAGTGTTAAAGGATGTAAAAAACATGTATAGAAATGATGGTTGAGATTATTATAGAATAATAAATATTTAATCTACATTTTTTCAACTTTTGATCTGTTGACCCTTGAATGGTTTTATAGACTTATTTAAAAAAGTAAATGTGTTCCAAAAAATACACTTTATATAAGTGAAAACACTTAATCACTTCATGAAAAAACTCACATTATAATTTATTTATGAATAAATTCAATTTTTAACACATATATCCCTATATAAAATAACTTATGACATAGGTGATTCATAGTTATCCAAATCCCTTAAAATTACGGGATTCTTCCAAGGAAAAATAAAGTCATCAATGTGAGTGTTATGAACAACATAGTAATATTCAAAATTATATACTATAAAATTTATTATAGAATGAATATAATAATGATAATATTATCATTTATATAAATTAATGTTACTATATTATGGTTATTTTCATTATTTATTAATATAACTTATCTTGTAATAAAAATAAATACATTGTTCAAGAATTTTATAGACTACCACTTCCAAGATGCAACATGTTTTGTTTTCCTTCACCATATTAAATGGTTGAATATAAGTATGTCATTAATGGATAAATATTATTTTTATTATATCATTAATTTTATGGTGTAAAATATTTAACAAACTATTAAATATATGGACAACAAACAATCATTTTTTTTGTCATTGAAAACAAGCATTGTAAGAGGACATTCTTTTTTTCAAATATTGTAATGTTTTTATAACCATTAATTATTAAAAAAATACTTATAATTATAATATATCAAATTATGAAACAATAAATAATATCATTATACTCCTTTGATAATAATATTACATCAAAACCATCCCAGGATCCTCCAATTCTCATAGTAGATTCTTGTTTAGGTCGATTTAGCCACATAAATGAAAAATTTCATACATATATGTCACGGATGAATATGATAAATTATTTAATAGTATAATATGATATAAATGAGTAAATAATGTTTTTTCTGGAGATATTATATAATTATATATTTAATGAATTAAGGAAACACCATCCATTTATCAAAAAATTCTAAAACATAGTCATTAAAGACTTTATTTTAATGGGAATGGCATAAAACACACATGTATGAATTTTTAAAGATAATAATTTATTACAAATTATAACTATAATTACAATTAATTTGCTATTAATAGTAAAATATTAAGGAATAATGAATATGAAAACCTCTATTAGGAAACTCTTTCAAATGATCAAAATGATAAGCCTCAATGTTGAAAATAGGGAGAAGACATATAGAGAATTACTATTATTTAAAATTATTGAAGAAAATGGAAATTTTTAAATTTAATAATTATTTTATTGATATATATATGTTAATTATATAAGATTTTAAATTATGTTTATCGAATTTAGGAAAATATGTAATGATGTTTCTGTCTCAAATTCCTCCTATAGGACATGTTTTGTAATATGCAACTCATTTAATTTATCTATTGTATATAATTCATATTGTGGTTCCTATATCATTATTTTATTTTATTCCTTGTATATGAAGATAAATTTTATGACCATTTTTCCAAGAGGTGATGATATAATTGCTTACCAATCCATAATATAGGGTTTCATTTGTTATTTTCATTAGTTGAGAATCATGTTGTAAACACCACTTATGTTCATTTATGTGGGTAATAAACCACTTTTGAATACTTTATCCATGTTTCTCATCAAATTTTTATGATCTAGAATTTTATATTTTTATACCCCTTTTATATTATTTTGATTAAATTGTTAACTTTTCTATGGTAGAAAACTTTTCCAATGTTTTTGTAAAGAAAAAGTGTATGTAATTTTCTAGAAAATATATAATTAAATAGATACTAGAAAGTGGATATGGTTTGGGAATGAATTCATATATTGGAAATAAAACTAAATAGGGATGGTTGGAATGACTCAATCATCAACCTAAGGCATGATGAGTTGTACTAAGACTACACATACGGTGAGACCCTACTAAGAGATATTCTTTGGAATATTCACAAAATCTTAATGAAGCATGATGATAGGATTTTTCAACAATTTAATTAGTCTCATTATATAAATATTTATTGAACCCAATTACTATTTTATAGGGATAGCCAACTGCATATCTTTTTCCCTCAAAACTAAATTTATTTCAGAAGGGTACTTCATGTCAGTTTGATGACAAATCAGGGATTCTATGTTTATTCATAGATATTCTCCTAGGAATCCAGATTATTACATTTAATGGGGATCAATTTTATATATGTTTTGCTAATTATATATATAACTATGTTTTTACTAGAAAAACATTCCTCTCTAAATAGTATGAATGATCTTGATGTCTTTTATGTGGAATGAATTAGATTTCATCAATCGATGGGTGGGGCCTAAAATTATATATCCCATCGATCCATATATTGTTCTCATGAGGCAAAACATTTTAGGTTTTCATTTGTGATTATTCCCATAATATTATAATATCTTGACTATAGTCTCAAGGATTAGTACTGCATCTTAGAATAAGGCTTTTATATCATGTTTTTAATGTACAACTATATATATTAAATATGCATGAGATAAATTAATATTTATATCTATATTTTTTTATATAATAATTGATATATAATGACCATAGTTTTAGTTTATTTTGGATAATTTGTGTTTATTTATTCGTTCCATATTATATATTTAATGTTTATATTATGTATTCTTCCATTGTATGACCATCCCAAATGAGAATATGAGTTCAAACCATTTTATTTTCTACTACCTAGGAAACTTTGAGGCGGAATATGTATAATTTTCAAGGATATAATAAAATGGATTATCTTGTTGTCATAATATGTTCATGTTGTATATTTCATTTTCAAGTTCAATGTAAATATGTATCTAGTCTTCTAAGCCAGCTAACCTTTTTAAACCATTAGGATTGGGTTATTTATAGAAACAATGATATATAATTACCGACTCTGGGTCTCTATATTATAGGATGTTACAAACAAATAGATTAATAGTAAGATTCATTGAAAGACTATGGTTATTATATTTAGTTAAAAATTAATTTTTAACTTTATTTATTTTTATTTAATTTGTTACATGAGCCATATGAGATATAGGTTTCTTAATCGGGGAGTGTTGGACTGAGGCAGAGGGTGGTGATGATTAGGTCTCAAGAGAGTCATGCTTGGATGAGGTAGCTTAGATACATGAAATGGATAGAGGTATTAATAATGGAAGAGTGGTTAGTGTCTGTTCAGGATCAAAAACAAAAGTTTTAATATCACTAAATTTATGGAATAATATGTGTTAAATGGAGTATATGTATAATCATCATAATATTTATTTTTTGTGGTAGAGCATGTGGAGAGGCTATGATATCATGATAGTATTTTATAGATATTGATAAGAGATAAGGAAAAATAGTAACACTAATAGGAAGATCAACGACATCCGTTGTATCAATGGAATAACAATATGATGGAGGTTGTGTACCAAATTACATGTTGTTTAGGTATGAGGTATCCTTCTAAAATATCAATTCATCCCTCCAATTTAGTGTCATTGTTATTATATTTCTTCTTACGCATTTTTTTAATATTAAATCATTTCAATTATATAATTCTTGAATATTTTTTAATATATAAAATTATTTTAATTTATTTGTAGTTATTTTTAGTTTTTTGATGAATGAAAAAGTTGGTAATAATTATTTTTTATGGATTTTCTTCTTTGACATAGAAATTTAGTAGTGAAGTATTTTCAGTGGAATAATTAATCCATGGATTATAATTTGTTGTAATACTATTTATGGCACGTCTATCATAAATTTTTCTACTTGGGATATAGTTTTACAAAAAACAAGCACTAGTAGAATACTAACCTATACCAACGGTTTGGAGAACCGTTGCGAAGTAAGCCATTGGGATAGGTCTATACCAACGGTTTTGGGAAAACCGTTGGTATAAGTAATATGAAAATCTATTCCAACGGCTATAAAACCGTTGGTAAATGTATTTCAAAAAAAAACATGCGCTGGGATTTGATCCCACGACCCCTTGTTTATAATCGAACGACTTAACCACTAAGCTAACATCACTTTTGTAAACATAATTTCATAAATATATATATGTATTATCATAATTATTTAAAATTTAGATTTATATAATGTTCTCGGGTAGCAGACCTGGAAGAAATGAAAGAATCTATCCCAACGGTTCTCAAAACCGTTTGGATAGACCTATCCCAACGGTTCTCAAAACTGTTGGGATAGGTGGAAATTTCCAGGGGGAATGTTGGATTTGGGGTTGAGTTTTCCCAACGGTTCTCCCAAACCGTTGGGAAAGGGGGGGGGGGGGGGGGGGGTCTTTCCCAACGGTTTGAGAGAACCATTGGGAAAGGGGCCTCAAAACACCCCTTTCCCAAGGGTTCTCTCAAACCATTGGGAAAGGGGGGGTCTTTCCCAACGGTTTGGGAGAACCGTTGGGAAAGGGTCCTCAAAACACCCCTTTCCCAATGGTTCTCCCAAACTGTTGGGAAAGGGGGGGTCTTTCCCAACGGTTTGGGAGAACCGTTGGGAAAGGGGTGTTTTGAGGACCCTTTCCCAACGGTTCTCCCAAACCGTTGGGAAAGGGTGTATATAAGTGTTGGCAAAGATCTGATTTCCAGTAGTGAAGTATTTTTGAGTGACTAGAATCTTAAATGAACTTTTTTGGAGGAATTACATCACAAATAACTGATAAAATGTCCCAAATTTTATTAGTGGTTTATGGAAGTTCAAAATGAAGTGTGCTGACTAGTGGCACTCCTACCTTTATAACCAAGATGATGAAACAACATTATTGGTAAGTAAAATAATGTAATTAAATACTAGTGTTTTTAGGTGGGCATCTCGAAAGAGTGACGCGAATGAATTCACCAATTAAGAGACCCTCTAACCTCACGAAAGTTTTATGTAGAAATATTGGGTTGTAAGAGACAATTTCTTATATGAGGTGAAAATCCTTTAATTTTTTTTAGTTCTTTGTTTTTTACCACATATTGATTCCCAAATAGGATATTGTACCAAAATTACCACAGACAACCAGAGTTGAAGTCTTCTACCATTTCATTGACATGATTACAATGAATAAAATCATGAAGGAAAAAATATTTTAGTAGTATTGGTAAACCAGATACATTTATGGGTCATTTTTTACAAATTAATACACTATTTACAACATAATTTTTTTATAGGTTAAATTTATTCTCACTTATGAAAAGAAACCAAATAAAGCTGAGCTAAAATTATCATTAAGGGATAAGTATGATGGAAAAATAATTAATTAATGAGAATAACCAACATGTTAAGTCAAATAAAGGATCACAAATTCAATCTAATAAATATACTGATAGGGGGTTCATAAAAAATATGGAAAAGAAAATTCTTGACCAGAGATGAAATTTAAAATAACTGGATACAGAATAATAAATATAGAGAGGTAAATAACTGAAAACCATTAAATTTAATAAATAAACTAAGAATGAAGTGTATCAGTATTTTTTTCATAGTGAAAAAATCAAGGATAATAATAACTAAATCAAAATGAAGGAAATTCTTAATTAATGGATTCTATGTTTCCTAGGTATATTGTAACTTTATATTCATGAAATTTTTCAAGATGGTTTATAACATAATTGGGGAATATCCCACTTAGGTTAGCCAAAAGACTTATACCATGATATTGTATATGCATGTATGGGATATTTAATATCAGACCTACCCATTTAATTTCTATTTAAATAAATCCTCACATATCTAATAATCAATTAAATTCATAAACAATGTTCCTTATCAAATATTCAGGTGTAGTAAAATATATATATTTAAAGGTATTTATTAAGATATTGAATATCTTTCAACATCAACAAAATATGTAAAAATGTTATACAGTTTATGAAATAATCATATCCCTGATAATTGGTATGAATATTTGGGGGATATTTAATGTTCAATGCTTACTGGAAATTGAATATTTCAAGGGGACTAAAAAAATTAATCAAGGAACTAAATTTGATTATTGTGTTAGAAAAAATAAATCATAAACAATATAGAGGAAGAATGAGGATGATATCAATAAAATATAAGCTAATTGGTTTAAGTATAAAGAGTTGTTTTCATTGATAAATAAAAATATAATAAAAGTCTTAAAAACATTCTTGAGGAAAAAAACCTATTCATTTTGAATTTTTTTTGAAAATAATTTTATTAGAAAATAAATTCTAAAAAAATTACTTCAAATTGTAAACTTTTATCATTGTAAAGGAAACCTTGATGATATAATGCCAGGTAAAGCCATACACACCATCTAAGGTAAAAATAACAGTACTTTTTCATGGTAAAAGGGATAGAAATTTTCCTTGTGAAGGAATAGACTATAAGATTCCATTTATTTTTTTTAAAGTAAAATGGGGTAATTATTTCTCTTATATATCATTTTATAAATGTTAAAAACATTTTTAATTTTTTTTAGAAAATTGGGTTTTTAGAAGAAAATAGGATCTCTTACTAAAGATGGAAATGAAGTCATGGTTTCTTAAAAACATTTTAAGATACATTATAAGTACTAAATAGTTTAAAAATGATACACATAGTTGAAAAATATAATTAATAACTAGAGGAGAACAAAAATAATTAGTTTATTGAAAAAGTGTCATTTATATTTCTTTAATGTAATTTCATGAGGATGTACACTCGATTAGAAAGAGATTGTGAAATAAACCCTTAAAAGGCAGATAACATTTTTTTGAGAATTAATTAATTAATTGATTATGTGTATTAAATTTTAATATTAATATAAGAAGTTTAAATTCATAAATATATAGTTAAATTAATTATACATATAATAAAATAATATTAATGACAATGTGGAAGTAATATAACTTATTGAAATTGAATTCATTTATGAAATATATTTACCACTTGGTAACTTTATGTTCAAGTCCCATTAGTTCAAATAATGAAAATTGAAACTCATAATACCCAGAATAATTAAAAAATAATGATATTAAATATAGAAGGGGAATTATATACACCATATAAGAGAAACTAGGAGCATAATAATACAATATGCCTCAATGAAATGAAATTGAGATGAAATACCTTACCTTATGTTATCATTTGAGTGAAATTCATTAAAGAACTAGTATATTAGTTTTAAGAATATTAATAACTTAAAAAAAGTATATTCATGTTTATAATACCATATATTAACTTCTTATAATATCTCGTTTCTTATTCATTGAAACATATTCATTGTATTTACTATTTCAGGTGTTGATTGCCTAGTTTTCTAGTATGTTTTGACTTATTATTTTTCTTCTTCTTACATCAATCATGATTTAATCATATTCAGAATGTAAACTATGATAAAATTATCATATATATTCAATATATATGTATACATTATAATCCATAATATTTGGAGAGAGGAAATTAAATTCACCATTCATGGAGACGGTAAGTTGTACGTACACATGAATGCCACTTCCATTTCATTGACGTATTTTTGAGAATAAATATTAAATGATATATATGTATGTTATTAATAAAGTATAATATTTATTTCATATAGGTCATTTTTTTTAAACCAATATTAATACATTCCATATTGAGGGTGAATGAATCACATCGCTTTGAGGAGGTGGTAGTCCACATATCCACAAATGATTTTATCATATTCCCAAAAGCCATAAGGCATGATGTTATGGTTATATAAAATTTTCAAGAGGCATAAAGACATTATAAATATCATATATATAATATATAAACTATTAATACCTCATTATTTAAAAGATTAATGGTCGTAAATTAATGAACGAATGAAATCAGTTTGCGAGGCAACAATCCACCAGACACATGAACAATTATTGCATGTCCAATTTGATTGATGTGTATCAAAGTCTAGGTCAAAATATTTTCATTAAAAATATCCATATATTGGAGATAAATATATTATTATATAATAATTATATAAATATAATTTCAGGGGTGGATAAGTAATTTAAACAAATGTGACCATTTAATAGAGTTTCCTCTTATTCTGGTAACCCATTTTTTATACAAAACTACATTAATAGTTTTCATTTTGAAAAAATTGGGGATTCTAGGATGACGGGAGGGTTGTTGTAAAATTAATTGGTCAATTGTTTTATGAGACCAAGGGCTTGAAATGTGTGAATAATTTTGAGGGATGCAAACCTTTTTATAGTGGAGGAGGAGTGACATTCTTGTAATTTTTGAAAGAGGGAATTCCACACACATTTTTCAATGTCATGTGTCTAATATAATGAAGTAAATTTTATAAAAGGTATTATGTGATCTATATTTGTCCATTTAATTACTTTTTGACGAGTTTATAGTTCATTTTTCCCTTATGATTATGGTTTAGTCCCTTTTAAATCTAATTTTTCTCTTAGACACAGATATTCATTTTAATCACTATCAATAATATTATCTGTAAAATATTAAATTGAACTTATTATACTGTATAAATTATTATTATTCAAAATATGGAATCAATTTTTCCAAATTATAATAAAATAAGTGGTAGATATTAATTTAAATTTAATCCCACAGACAGGACGCCAAACCGTGTTTTTAAAGTAAAGGGTTCAAAACTTTGAAATGTTTTTATATAAAATTTCAATGTTAAATTAATTACAATGAGCTGAATTGTATTAATTGATTTATAATTGAAATATATATAATTAAAAAAATAAAATATAATTTAACAATATGAATAAATTATTGGAAAAATAGTTTCCAATTAAAAATTATAATTTTTCAATATTCATAAAAAATGAAAGTTCACAGAAAATACCCAAAAATTCACCCGAATATAATTTTTTATTTTTTTATTTAAATAATTAAGTATATTTTTACATAAAAAATTGAGAAATTTTTGGAAATTCAATTTTTATATTGGTGCACTATTAAAAGGGGAAAATATTTTCTTTTTAGAAAAAAATACAAATTTTAATCATAAAACTAGATTTTGATATCATCTTATGCCCATAAAATATATCAGATGAATATAATTAATTTTTTATTGAATATATAATAAATAATTATTTCATAAATATCATTCATTGATTTATTTTTTTATAAATCACCTTTAGCCCATAACAATAGTTTTTATAAAAGCATATATTTTATATTAAATTAATTCTCATATTAATTTATAAATAATTGGTAAATAATGAATTAAATGATATATATTAATATGTTAGTTAATAATTTTTTAACATTTAATTTAAAGTCTAGGTTATATCTTATTATATTAAAAAAATACTATTTTAAGAATTTATTGTTTTTCACTGAAACTCAGTCTTTAGTGTAACCCAATCTATCAGAGAAAGTATATGTTGCATGCAATGAATGAAATCTCATCATTGTGTGAATTTCAAGATATATATTATATTTATTTAAAATATTAAATATACCATAAAATTTTAAATGGTTATATTACTTTCTATGTTTGGTTTTGCGTTTCATACACACTATCAAATAAAACATACTATTTTGGAATTTTTGGGGTGTTTCATTTTACCAAAAAAACTAAATTACTACCCCAAAATTTAAACTTCATCTCTATGAATAAGGTTTTTATATTTAAAAATTCTATTGTTGAAAAATACACATCATAAAATAAATATAAAATATAATCTTCCTAAGTGATAATGAGAAGTTCAAAGGACACGCCGAAAAATATATAACTAGGTTTCTACGAAGGAGAACATTAGTGGAAAGTCAAATGATGGACTTGGAGGAATAGAATAAATAATTATAGTGAGTGATTGAAGTAATTGATAAAAAATAAGTGAATTATCAATGGAAATTTAAGTTCCAACAAAATATATATCTATAATTATTTTAAAAACCATCCATTCCAAAAAACTAAGTTATTAATTTAACATTCTATTTCAAGGTCATTTTCATAATGTTGAGTAACTGTTTTACTACCCACTGATATAATAAAATATAATTATGTCATAAAGTACAATTTAATAATAACAATTTCATCTTCTGGTTGTTATTTGATCAAATTCAAAACCATCATTTACATTAGTATATGTATATACAGAAGTTAAGATTGATTACCAAAGAACTAAAATTCAATTTTAATAAATCATATGATCCATAAAATAAGTATTTATTTATATATCAAACTATATTTTAAAACATGTATGGTTAATAGATTAATCAATAAACCTAAAAATTTATACTATTCTTTCTTTATTAATATTTATTCAAAAAATTATTTAATTAAAAATAATTACACCTTAACCAGGACATCACATATTCCAGTGGTATGTGTGAAACCCTTGTCATCCTTCAATCACAGGTCCATGTCCCATTATCTTTCCAGATTTTATGGGTTTTTATACGATATACATGTTTTCCATTTTTTAAAACCATATGAATATAATTTCCAAAAATACGATGTACATCCATGAAATTTTATCATTCAATTTCGTTTTACCTATGGTTTCTAATACAACCAAAAAACATAAATACTTTATATACTTATTTCCACATAGGTCCTTCCTTGGTCAAGATTTTGACCTTTATAAATTGGAATTCAGTAGTGTAATGACCAGGTACTTTATAGTTAAGGCATCTAATTATAAATGGATCAATATGAGCTTTATTTACATCCATATTACTCTTCATATTTTACTTATAAATTATTTAATTTTATTTTCCTATTTCCCAAATGTAAATAATTTTCCCTTCACATTGAGATACATTCTTTGGTGTCTCCTTCCATATTTATTTTATGAGGGAAATTGAGTCCTTCCACCATGTTCACTACCACTTGAGTTCTTAGAAAACACCATCCTTCTCTTATTTGATGAGTCTAGGAGTTAGTTATGGTGTATGTTGTTAATCATATTTTAAGAAATCTAGTTAGGAACGAACATGATATATTTAAATCCTATCAATATCCAATTTGGTTTCTCATTTCACCACCTTTTACTTCATGTTCAATATTAAAATCAATCTTTCATGTTTCATCCATTGACCAAAACTAGAATGAATAGTGTGAGTAACAAAAATCATATTGAGAAAAATGTATAATTATTTATAGTATTTCTAAATCCTGAAACCGTTTTTTCATTCCAAAATACCATACGATTATCCCAAAATATTTATTTTAATTATATATTCAAATCCTTCATAATGGTTTGTAAACGAAATTTAATTATACTCAAAATATCCCCTTTGAGTGTCAGACTATGTGCATAGTAAGGCCCTTTGTCTTGTATTAGGTTACACTCAAGTCATTCCTAATGAAGGATTTTTGATTTAGTACCCCCAGAAACATCTATTATAGAATCATGTCCATTTTAGTATCCATATGTGGATATATTGATATGAAAACCACATAATCTCAATCTAACCGAAACTTTAGGATGTTCTTCTTCAAATATCAGAAATTCTACCATAGGATTATGTTCTACAATCAATGTTATACTAAATCTAAATCACATGGTTTCTAATAATCATACATGGATAAAACCAATAGAGAAATGACCCCAAATTTTAATAGTTGATGTCTACTACCATTACATTGGCATGATTATAAGGAAACAAATCCCAAAGGACCGAAGAGTTTATTAGACTTGGTAAACAAGATATATACATGATTCTTATATTATAAATTAATTCACTAATTAAAAAGTATTTTTTATATGATTTCATTATTCCCACATAGAATTTCCCTGAATATCATTCTTAGTACACTACTTGGATTCTTGAGAAAGGAAACAAAATAAAGGTGATCTTTAATTCTTTGTAATGGTTATATACAATATAAAAAATAATGAATCAATGAGAATAATAAATATTTTATTGTAAATAATTTAACACACATTCCATGCAATGAGTAAACTGAGAGGGAGAGTGTAAAAAATGTAAAGGTAAATAAATGAACACACATTTATTTTAAAATATCAAGATAATGAATAACAAATATGGCAAGGAAAATAACTGAAAGCCATTCCATTTAATCAATAAACTGATATTGAAATGTATCCATAGATTTTGTTATAGATAAATTATCATGGATAATATAAACTGAATCAAAATGAAGGAAATTATTAATTATTGGATTCCATGTTTCTTAAGTACATGGTACCTTTACTTCCAAGATGATTCACAATATGTTTTATAACATACTAGGTGAATAACCCCAAAATTATAGCCAACTAACTCATCCCTTGAGAATACCGATGCATCAAAGGGATATTTAGAATTAGTCCCACCCATGATATACCTATCCAATGCATTCATCATATATCTAATAATCAATTTAATTAACAAAAAATATGCCTTATCAAATATCTATATAAAATTAAAAGATATTTATTTAAAAAAAATTCCCCACAAATTATATAAAATTCAACACAAACACCATAGGTAAAAATTTCCAACAGTTTAGAAAATAATAATATCCAAGAATAATGATATGTGTGAAATTCAATGTCCAATAATCACTGAAATGAGAATATCTCAAATAGACTAAAAAATGAATCAATGAAGTGAATGTCAATAATATCCTTCTGCAAATCAATTAAAAAACATCTGAAGGATGAATAATGATGGAATCAATATAATATATCTCATGTTGTGTAAAGATAATGGTTTTTTTCACTGATGAATAGAAATATAATAAAAATATCCTATGAAAATTTCCTGATTAAAATATCATCTTCATTTTGAAAAACATTTTGAAAATAATTTTCATTGAAAATAAATTGTAAAAATATTTTCATTACAAATTTTCCTTTTAAACTTTCAAATAATGATGTAATGAAATGAGGGTCAGTAATTCCATACACCGTTGGATTGGGTAATACAAAATATACAAAAGAGGGGAGGGTGGTGAATTGTGTGTATTACAATTTCTTCACAAGATCATAATATGTCCTTTTATCTTTATCATAATGATTAATCAGCACACAATAAATTGAAAAGGATGCATGATGTATAGTGGTTCAGGGAACAGAAGGCCCCTAATACACTCCACCAATTCTCTAATCCACGATCTTGATGATTTTCTCTCTCTGTTCCTCTTATAAATAGACCATTCGACAACTATGTGCAGGTAGTTAACACCTTTTATACATTAAGGTAAAATAGAGCCTTTCGGTTCATACATAGAACTGAATACAAAGCATAGTACGAGAATTCAGTCACTCAAAGTAAAAGAGTATTTTTTTTCTTTGAAATTATTTCTAATTGTTCTTCACAATTGAAATTACACACAATTAACAATCGATGGATCATAAATTTTAACAAATGATGTTCTTCAAGTAATATTAGTTCTATGTCAATCCAGTTGTAGTAGATATTGAAATATAATTCACAACTTTAACAAAAGTGAATTAAAAAAAGATATTCGATGTAGAATTGGTGAATCATCAATCGTGTTTCTTCATCTTCAAGAAATTGATCTTTGTCACTCTTTGTAACAAAAGATCTGTAAGTCTCAATTATCTCTCTAAATTATAACAATGAAAAGCTCAAGATATTGATATATATTTTTCTTCTTTTCGATGATTCGCCTCTATATATGCAATACAAAATAATAAAGGTATATAAATAATAAAGGCAAGAATTCTCCTTTTAAATTTAGATCCACAAAAGTAGCCTTTAGAATTACGATATTCAAATATTTGAATAACAGAGAAGTCATAACTCCTCTAAAAATTATCCATGAAAAGATCCTCTTAAATCAATCCATTGAATCATAAATGAATGGAATTGAATCAATCAATGATGATCTTAAGATTTAGGCTTTTAATATGTTCTGAAATTAGCCTGCTAATCTTCCTAAAGACTGTTGCTTTAGTAATGTTTCAATTTAAATCTCTGATGCGAAATGTAGGGTTGAGCTGCGTAGAATTCATTCTCTGAATGTAAGATTCACAACATAAGTTTGATCATCAATAAATTTCTCTTCAACTCTCAAACATAAAATATATAAACCATACGTTTAAAATATTCTAAACAAAAGTTAACTAATCCAATATAAGGTTATTTTTCAAAAGTACGGTTGATGAACCATACTTTTGAGAAACAAACATGAAGTTACAAATTAACATAGGATTTTTCTTCAATACTTTTTTGATAATGTTTGGTTACTTAACCATACTTTTCTGGTAATGTATTGTTACATAAATATAATTTTCTGATAAGGCGTAAGCAAAAATTCTCATCCTTATGTTATGCTCCTCAACATAGGGAATAAAAAATGTTTCAAGAACACGATAAAGTGATTTCTGAACACATTGGGAATGAATAGTGTCTCCAGAACACACTAAATTGATTTCCAAACACATTGAAAAAAATTCCACAATGATTAAAACGCTAAAATATTATTTCAAAATAGATAAATAAATAATATTAGTTACATAAAATAGACTTAAAGTAAAATCATTACAATAACAAATAAGGGTTTTTGTGAACATGAAAATCATCATCAAAAGACAGAGTATTGTTGAAAACATCACCTGATCAACAATCTCCACCTTTTTTATGATCACAAAAACCCATGAAATAACCAATACAGTTATCATAAAAAAGGAATTTCATATAAATTCTAATTTTTCAATGATAAAAATAATATTTTTTTAATAAAATTATTTCCTAATTTTTACATTTTCTCCCTCTTTATAAAGTAAAATAATATCTACTCCATTATAAATAATAAATTTTGAGTTTATCCAAAAAATATTTATCCCAAAAAAATATGTTGTGTCTATCCATATTTCTCCTCCTTTTTTGATATCGAAAAGAATTATAGAATAAGGAAAATAACAAATTATAATTTCACACCGTACTTATGTAAATGCTATTGTAATCTAGTTATCTGTATTTTAATCTGGATTTCTGGAATTCTAACATAGATAGTACAATAAAACAATGTGATGAAACATCAAGATGTGATTCAAATAAAGGTTATTGAAAATATAATTACAAGTGAAATAAAGACAATGAGAATGAAGGTTGAGCTATAATGGTTTGAGTAATGGGTTTTAGCGCCTCTGAATAACTTCTTTGATCTATGAAATCTGTAGTCTCAACCTTTTAATTAGTCCATCACCTAACTGGACTATGAGATCTCTTCCTTCCTGAGTTATATGAATGTCATCAATCAAATTGACTCTGAAAAACGTATGTAGTATCTTTTACTTTTCCATAAAAGAGTCAAATTATCAGTGAACTAATTCATAAAAAATCTAATTCCATGTTCATTTTAAGTCAACTAGAGAATAAGAAACTTCTGACTATACAACAACACAGATAAATGAGCACTATTGCATTGAAGGTTTTGTAGTCTGTAGTTTATATTTCTCATAGCTGCTGTAATGGTTTGAAATATTCTGATCAGATCAGGTGAAGTACCTGAGGTACTGGAATCACTATTTCTGACAACTATGAATTGTTGCTCCATGAATGATTTAAACTCTAGTAAATATTACTTTATACCCATTTCATATTTTTTTTTTAAAACTTCACCCAACTTTTCATTTTTGAAATTTTCAACTTCTTGCTTATAAATAGAACTGGATTTCAGTCATTGAAATTGAAGATTATTTTTTTCTAATGATCTTTTTAAAGAAGCATTTTCAGCATGAATTTTTTTAAACTTTTGGATCAAATCCTATATATAATCATTTTCTGAATTAGAGGAACCTTGTTCTTGATTTTTTTTTGAGCTTCCAATAAATTTAACAGAGTTAGAGGTAGGGATTTATGATCTGATTTCTCCTCATCGTTCCTCTATACTGGCTAGTCCACTAATTTTTCCTTTGAGTCCTTTCCGGACTAATCCTTAAAATAATCCTCATCAATAATTTCAATGTGAATTTTAGAAGGGGTCTCTACTGGGTTAGGTTCTTACTCATCTTGAGCATCTTCTTAATTGATTATTCCAAAGTAGGTTCCACTAATATAGGTTCCTCTAATATAGGTTCCTCATGAGCTATTTATTCTTGGATAATTTTATTAGGCTATACACTCTCAGATCTATCAACTTCAACTTCTCCAGGATTTTCAACAGTTGGATGTACAGTTTCTTTTTCTACTTGAGGAGTCACCTAAATCTGAGAAACTTTTGGTTGATAAACATGGTATACTGTATATTCTATAATATAATTGTATCTTATAAGAGGTTCATTTGTTCCAATATTTTCTTGAAGAGGATCCTCCATAACTAGAGCTACTCTTTTCCCTCTCCACTGAAGTCCTACTGGAATTTCCTCATCAACAAATGTATCAACTATCTCAAACGGTATCCTCCTAGATAGTACACTAGTTTTAGATTTAGCTACTCCTTCAATTGATTTTGCAGGTACCTCTTGAGTACTCTCTTGTTCGTCTTCTCCTCCAACAGGCATGAGTTTTCATTTTATTATTCTCCAAAAGAAACTAATTTCCTTAGTGTGCCAACACTGAAAATGTTTCTATCATGAAATTTCACTCGGGAATCCATTAGTCTTATCATATATGACAGAAATAAGATCTTTGAAATGAACTATACAAAGGTATATAAGGTCATCCTCACATCTGGTTGGTAGCATTAGTTGAGATATCTGATCATTAATCTCGAAAAATTCCACGTTATATCAATCATAAACAAAAACATTATGTAAATATCAGGGTAAAATAATTTCTCTATATCTGACATTCTGGGTGCAAAACATGTTTGCACAAATTTAACTAAATCATCTGGCCAGGATCTAGTTCTTTCACTAAAAGTTTCCTTATAGTTGTATAGAAAAACATAAATGACATAATTTCCTCATACCTATGGACATTATCACGAATATTCTTTAAATAAAAATTGAAAACTCCCTCATGAGGGTAGTGAATAACTTTGGCTATCTCCACAGAAGAAATTGAAAAATCTCTATCCTCGATCTTAGCTATTATTGATTCTTTATCTTCTCCAGATTGAATTGACCAGATTTAAAAAAGAGACAAAGTTATACCTCATATAGAAATTCTGTATAGTCCCCATTGATATTTTTATCGAGTTTCTAAAATGCTAGTGATTGCCTTAGCCTCAGACCCATCTGGTACAACCATTACCGATCGATCACATTTTCGTCCAAATCATTTGTCCTGTCGAGTGTTCTGGTTTGGCGTTGATGTTTCTGTCCCATCAGTCCTTTTGATTTTGGCAATTACTTTCACAATTTTCTAATGGTTTTAAAAGCTAGGGTTTCGAAGGTCCAAGAGTGGATAGAGAAGAGCATTATAAGTTGTCAGGGATTCAGAGGTTTTTGAGAAAATGAAATGTTTTGTAAGAGGAAATGGTTTCTTACATCCATGATTCCCATGTCCTAACACACATAGTAATTATTACATTATTTAAAAGAAAAAACTTACACATAAAATGTTGAAAGCAGAATTGATGATTTTTTTAAAGTAATAAAGATAAGAAAAAAATTAAAAGTATATAATTTAAATTTAGAAAAAATTCATTTAAAAATAAAAAAACCAAGCCCCCCCCCTTAATAAAATGAAACCTTGCAGTGGGAATTGGTTTACTAAAAATATCAAATAATTAAATTTCAGTGATTACAAACTCTAATAATATATCCTTTTTGAAAACATGATCTCTTAGAATGCGATGTCTGATATCAATATTCTTAGTTCTAGAATGATTAATAGGGTTTTTTGAAATATTTATACCACTAGTATTATCACACAGAATAGTTGTATTATTAAAATTTAGACCAAAATCCATAAAAGTGTTTTTCATCCACAAAAATTGTACACATCAACTGCCAGTAGATACATATTCTACTTCAGCTGTTGATAGAGAAACTGAGTGTAGTTTGTTACTAGACCATGACACTAAGTATTTTCATAAAAAGTGAAAAGTACCTGAGGCTATTTTACTATCTAATCTACAACATCCAAATTCTTTATCTGAATATGAAATTAAATTAAAATCAGTGGTTTTTGGATAGATAAGAGATTGAAAAATAGTTCCTTTTAAATACCTAAAGATTCTTTTGACAACAATTAAGTCAGATTATTTGTATAAGATTGAAATCTATCACAGAGACATACTGAGTACATTATATCTGGCCTGCTGGCAGTAAGATATAATAAACTACCAATAATACCTCTATATAACATATTGTCAACTAATATATCAGTTTCATCTAAATCAAGTTTTATATTAGTACACATAAAAGATGAATATATCTTACTGTTTTGAAGTCCAAATTTCTTTAGTAAATTATTAAAGTAATTTCATTGATTTAAAACATTTCCAAAATATTTTTGATAAATTTGATGTCCTAAAAAAAATTAATTCTCCAATAATAATCATTTCAAATCATTTTTGCATTAAATTTAAAAACACATGACAAATACATATTTTTGATGATCCAATAATTATATCATGAACATAAATTTGATCTAATTAATTATTAGAATTTACAGTTTTCTAAAAAAAGTTGGACAATCCATCCAAAAAGTAAAATAATTTTTAAATGAAAAGAAATTGATCTGTAATACCAAGATCTAGGTGCTTTTTTAAGGCCATAAAGTGATTTCGTATGTTTAAAAACCGAATCTGGTTTTTGGGAATTTTCAAAACCAAGAGGTTTCTCAACATAAACTTCCTTTAATAAGTAACCATTTAAAATGGAATACTTAACATTCATCTGAAGTAATTTAATATTCATATGAGATGCATAGGCTAAAATAATCCTAAAGTCATCTAATCTAGATACAGTTTCAAAGGTTTCATCAAAATCTATACCATCTTTTTGATTGTAACCTTTAGCTACAAGTATTTCTTTTTTTATATTTATTATTCATTGACCATATTGTTTATTTATAAAGACCCATTTAATTTCTATAACTCGATATTTCTAAGGTCTTTCAACAAAATTGAAAACTCCATCTCTCTTGAATTGATTTTGTTCTTCTTGTATTTTTATCATCCATCTTTCATTATATAAGGATTATTCTAATGTATTATGTTTTAATTGGGATTGAAAGGTAGAAAATTCAATAATATTTTTTACATTTCGTCTGTTTTTTATTCAAATGTCGAGGTCTCCAATAATAGTTTCTAAAAAATAATTCTTTAGGGTTCTAGATTGATTAGTTAGTACACTATAAGGTTCTTTAATATTGTGTTCTTATGAATTGGACTGAATTTTATTTATATCTTTTTCAGAATCATGTTTTATGTTCTCATGTATCATGTTATCATTAGAATCAGATTCATCAATTTGGTGTCTTCTTTTCTCAAAGGGATTAGATTCCTCAAATTTCACATGAACTGATTCTTCCAAATTTTTTGAAGTTTTAATAAAAAACCTATAAGCTTTGGATGTAGCAGAATATCCTATGAAAATGACTTCATTTGATTTTGGATCAAACTTACGAAGATTTTATTTGGTGTTTAAGGTGTAAACCATGCATCCAAAAACAATAAACTAAATTTATATAGGTTTTCTGTTATTTCAAAGTTCACAGGTGTATTTTTTTAAAAATTTCTGATTAAAACTCTATTCATTATATAATGGGCTTTGATTATATCTTCTACCCTAAAATATGTAAGAAGACTGTTTTCATTTAGCATTGTCCTTGACATTTGTTGAATAGTCCTATTTTTTCTTTCAACAATTCCATTTTGTTGAGGTGTTCTTGTTGTTGAGAAGGTGTGTTTAATACCCATATTCGAGTATAATAAATCAAATTCATGATTCTCAAAATCCCCACCATGATCACTTATTAATGAAAATATTTTAGAATCTTTTTCATATTGAACAGATTTATAAAAACTTTGAAATATATTAAAATATTCATTTTTATATTTTAGAAAATAATCACATGTAAATCTAGAATACTAATCAACTAAACCATATACGTATAATTTACCAGCCAAGATTTCTATTCTTGAAGGTATAAAAAAATCAATATGGATAATTTCAAGAGGTTTAGATTTAGAAATATTGTAAACATATTTGAAGGATGATTAGTGATGCTTTCCAAGTTGACATGCATAACATAATATATCAATTTTAAATCTGAGTCTATGAAAACCAGAAAATAATTGTTTCTTAGATATATTATGTAAAGCATATAAACTACAATGTCCAAGTCTTCTATTCTCGATACAAGATGAGAGATACTTATTAGGTTGTGTTTCAATCCCTGTGCATAAAGTACCTTATTGATTGTGATTACTTATGGATCTCTAACTATTCCAATGCCAATAATCTGACCTTTGGCATTGTCACAAAATGTGACTAGACCTCCATCCTTTTGAGTTACATTTTTGAAATTTGATGAATTTACACTCATATTCATGGAGAATCCACTGTCCATATACAATATTTCAGTTTTTCTTATGTGGCCTGCTTCCTACAATTGAATATAAACAAGGATTTGTTTTAGTACCCATATTTTGTTTGTTCCAGTAGTATATGTTATCATAGATCTGGGAATCCAAACTTTCTTTGTTTTTCTATTATCAATAGATTTATATAAACTACCTACAATAAAGGATTTCTTAATCCCACTTATTTTTAGTTTTCTTACATGAAAATTTTAGATATGTGTCCTCTTATTCTACAATAATTACATATTACTTTTATAGTAATAAGAATAATGTATTTTTTATATTGTTTAGGGTTTTCACCTTTACTGCTAATTCCATATCATTCCTTTTTAATCACATTATTTCCAAGTATTTAATTTTGTTTATTTTCTCCTTTTTTAAAAATAAGAGCTACACTTTTGCATGTTTGTACTTCTGTTTACAATGTTTTTATTTTAGTTTCATTATCCTTACATTTTTTGGTTTGATGAGTTATATATTTCAGTTTAATCTTGATGTTGTTTTAGTAGAGTGTTACTTTCTCCTAAAACAACAGTATTGATAATTTTCAAAGATTTATGTTTCTTAAATAAGAAATTATATTTTTCTTCCACATATTACAGTAAGTAGCAAGGGTATTATTTGAATTGCTAAAACTAGAATCTGATGAGTAGTAAAATTGTACCTCATCAGATTCTCCCATAAATCAAATGTTTGATTTTAGATTTGATTCTTTTTTTTCTGAGTAAGACTTTGATGAGCTACTGGAGTCTTTAGAAATACGCAATATAGCTTTCATTTCCTTATATTTTTTCTACTAATAGTAATTTCTCATGAAGAATTTAATTTTCTTGTCTTCCTTTAATTGAGGACAGTCAGGTCTAATATGACCCTTTTTTTAATTCATAGCATCTCACTTCCTTTGGTTATTTTTCATCCTTTTGGATGGATTTTCTAAAACATTTCTTCTTTCTATAGAATTTACTGAACTTTTTGTCCAAATGATCCAGATCTACAACTGAATTATATGAATCATACTTCTCTGATTTTATTTTAATTTCATTCTTCATTTTTCATCTTTTCTCTTTAGATGTCACCTTAAAGTAGAATATTTATTTTTGATAACAACTTTATGGTCATTTTCTAAATATTCCATATCTAATTCATACATCATAAGAGTTCCAATTAACTCTCTCATTGTGTGATTTTTGACTGGTGATGATTGCCTAATAGCAGGAAAAATTCCATTCCATCTTGGTGGTAGTACTCATAGAACTTTCAGGGTCGGATCTGCTTGTTCGATAGGATCTCCCAAGGCAGTGATGTTATTGACAATTTCTGTAAGCATTCAATTCATCTGGGTGATTTTTTCTCCTTCAAACATTCTGAATGTGTCAAATTTTAATTTAGCAGTGGCATGCCTCATTTTTCTAGCACTGTCAGTTCCTTCATAAGAAACTACAATTGTCTACCACATTTCATATGTCGTTGGGAACTGGGATACTCTATTGAATTCATATGGTCTAAGACCATAGATGATAACATTCATAGATTTTGAGTTTATGTCATACTCTTCTTCTGTATCAGTACTCAATGTTTCAGTTTTCTCTAGCATCACATAGAGAGTTAGAATTTTCGAGTGTACTATGTATCCAAGGTTCTTTAAATAAATGATCATCCTTGATTTCCAACATCCAAAATTTTCACCATTGAAGTAGGGATCTTGAACTATTGACATACCCTCCCATGTATCTGCCATTTTTCTTTGTATAATCAAAAAAATTTCAGCTTGTTATTGCAGTATCAAAAGAACCACCTCTAATACCAATTTTTGGATTTGGTTATACCAAATATACACAAGAGTGGGGGTGAATTTTGTTTATTACAATTTCATCTCAAGATCATAATATGCTCTTTTAACTTTATTAGAATGATTAATCATCAGAAAAAATATAAAAGTACCCACGATGTATAGTGGTTCGGGGAAAATAATGCCCCTATTCTACTACACCAATGCTCTACTCCCCGAGCTTGGTGATTTTCAGTATCTAGTCCCCAAATCAACAGACTGTTCCACAACAGAGTACTGGTAGTTGACACCTGTACAACATTAAGGTAAAACAGATCCTTATTGTTGATACATAGAACCAAACAAAATAATTTGTACGAGAATCCGGTAACACAAAGTAAAAGAGTATTGGTTCTTTGAAATACATTCTCATTGTTCTTCAAAATTGCAATAGCACACAATTGACAGTCAGTGTATCATCGATTTTTTGAAATGATGTTCTTCAGGTAAGAGTAGTTCTGAGTTGATCCGGTTGCAATAGATCTTGAAATATAATTAGAAAATATAACAACAGTGGATTCGAATGATATGTTCGATGTATAATTGGTGAATCTTCAATCATGTTTCTTCATATTCAGAAAACAGAGATTTTTTGCTCTTTGTAACAGAAGATCTGTAAGTCTCGATTGCCTCTGTAAACTGTAGCAGTGAAAAAATCAAGAGCATGATATATTTTTTTCTTCTTTTAAATGATTCACCTCTATATATGTAGTAAAAAAATATAGGTATATAAAGAATAAAGACAAACATTCTTCTTTTAAAATTCGATCCAAAAAAGTATACTTTGGAATCGCGATATTCAAATATTTGAATAATAGAACCGTCACAACTCCCCTAAAAATTCACCCTGAAAATCTCATTTTAAATCGATCCATTGAATCATAAATAAACGTCTTTGAATTAGTCAATGGCGTATTTATATTCAATCATTTAATCTTGATTGAAATCAGCATGATAATCCGTATAAAGACCGTTGCATTAATAATGTCAGAATTTAAATCTCTGAAGCCAAACATAGTGTTGAATTTCATAGAATACATTATATGTACGTAAGTTTCAAAACATAAGGTTGAGCATCTATAATTTTCTCTTCAAATCTAAAATATAATATATATAAACCATACTTTTAATAGCTTCTAACCAAAAGGTAACTAATCCAACATAATTTTGTTTACAAAAGTAAGGTTGGTGAACCATACTTTTTTAAAATCAACACGACGTTCCGAATTAAAATATGATTCATCTTCAATACTTTTCAGATAATGAATCGTTAGTTAAACATAATTTTCTGATAACATATAGTTACTTAACCATTATTTTCTGATAACCCGTAAGTGGCAGTTCTCATCCTCCCGTAATGCTCCACAACATAGGGTATCAACAGGGTTTCGGAAAATGCTAATGTGATTTCTGAACACAATGAGTAAGAACAGTGTTTTTAGAACAAGCAAAAGTGATTTCAGAACACGTTGAAAAATATTCCACGCCGATTAAAATGCTTAAATATTATTTCAAAATATATATATAAATAATATTAATTCATTAAAACTAACTCAATGTAAAATAATTAGAATAAAAAATATAGGTATTTGTGAACATCAAGATAATCATAAAAAGACAATGAATTGTTGAAAGAAACACTTTCTCAATATACACACTATACAAAGTAAAGAAGAATATTCCTTTTTCATGATAAAAAGGTTAGAAAAAAGACTTGTTCATAAATAGGAAATAATATTCCTTTTAAAACATATATAAATGAAAAATGGGTAAAAATTTCTTAAATATATCATTTTTAAAAGTTAAAAAACTATTTTAAATACTTTTTATAAAATAAGGATTTTAGATGAAAACAAGTTCTCTGACTAAAGAGGGATATTAAGTCAGGTTTTCTTAAAAAAAATTTAAATCATTTTATTTACCATTGTGGGAAATTGGTATTAATCAATGAAAGGGTGCATGAATAAAAAAAGGATAATAAAATTAAATGATTTATTTAACAATGATCATTTAAATTTCATTCAGCAGATTTCATGAATAAGGTATTTTGGTTAGAATGATATTGTGATATAAACCATTAAAATGAACAGAACATTGAAATGAGAATTAATAATTGAATTTATTTTGAATATCAACATGAAGAAAAAACATAAGAAGTATAAATACATAAATATATAGTAAAATTAATTGTAATCATATTCATATAATATTAATGATAAGAAGGAAGTAATATAAATCAATGAAAAGGAATTGTCTTAGGAAATTTATTTAAAACATGGTTACATAATGTTCAAATACCCTTAGATAAAATAATTCAAATTGAAATTCAAAATACAATGAATAATTAATTATTCATAATATTAAATTTAAAAGGGCAAGTATATACACAATATAAAATAATCTAGGTTCATAATAATACAATATTCCTCAATGAAATGATATTGAGGTGTAATCCCTAACATTGATTTTCCTTTTGGATGAACGTTATTTTACCTATGATATAGTAGTTTTAATAATTTTATTAAATTAAAATACAACCATAATCATATTAATAATATAATATATTAACTTATTATAATATCTTATTACCAGTTTGTTATCAATCTTTCAATATTTTCACTATTTCTGATGTTAATTGCCATGCTTTTGAGTATGCATTGACTTGTTATTTATGATCTCATTACATAGATCAGGATTTAATCATAAACAAAAAATAAATTATTTTTAAATTATTATATATATTCATTATATATGTATTCATAATAATATATAATATTTGGATATTGTAAATGAGATACACCGTTCATGGAGATGGTATGCCGTACGTATGCATGAACTCTATTCCATTTCATTATCGTATTTTAAAGAATAAAAATAAAATTATATATATGTATTTTATTATTAAATTTTCATATTTATGTCATATATTTCATTTATTTTTTTAAAAACCATTCTTATTACAATCCATTTTATGTGTGACTGAATCACATCACTTTGAGGAACGGTAGTCCACACCTCACAAACAATGTTATCATATTCACAAAAAATGGAATGCATGAAGGTATGATTATATACAAAATCAAAAAAGAATAATGAAATTAAAAATATAATATATATACTAAATAACTTTAAATCCACCTTTATTAAAAGATTTAATGGTGTTAAATGGAAAAACAAATGACATCGGTTCATGAGGCGGTGGTCCGTCAAACACATGAACGATGAATGCATAACCCATTTGATGGATGTGTGTAAACTATAGGTCAAAATAATAGAATGAAAAAATATAAATATATTTATGATACTGATGTTATTATATAATAATTTTATAATTTTAACTCAAGTGGTGTATATGTAAATTAATCAAAGGTTACTATTGAATAGAGTTACCTCATATTCGAGTAACTACTTTTAGTTAATACCATAATACGTGATTGGATTTTTTATGAAAAAATTCAGGCATCTATGATTAGGGGAGTGAATTTTCGACCTTATTTGGTTAGGTATTGGATTATCCAAATGTCATTAGATGTGTGAATAAGTGGGAGGGGTGAGTGAGTTGTTACAATGGAGGAGGAGTGGCATTCTTGTAATGTTTTGAATGAGGGAATTAAACCCATGTTTTTTACATGTGATGTGGCTCCAATAGCGAAAAAAATAATATAAAATGGATAATATTGTATAAATACATTCATCCAATGAATTTTGGACATGTTTATAGTTTATTTTGTACTTTAATATTAAAGTGTACTCCCTTGTTAAGCTAATTTTTATCCTAATCATTGAAATTAATTTAAATACTTTTCCCTAATATTTTTGATAAAAAAATAATTTGATATTATTATTAATTATATATTATTATTATTTTATGTATGGAATCTATTTTTTCAATTTAATATCATTGATGTTGCAGAAATTAATTTAAATATAATCCTGCAGATGGGACGACAAAGCAGGTTATTAATATAAAAATGTTGAAAATATTGATGTCTTTTTATATAAAATTTAAATGATATAAGTTTGTTGAATATTTTTATAATTTTAATAAATATAATTTTAAACAAAATTATAATATATTTTAACTATATGAATAAATTATATGGAAAAGTAGTTTTCAATTAAAAATTACGTATTTTTTCACTATTAATCAAAAAATGATGCCTCAAAAAAAACCAAAAATTCACCCTAATCTAATTTTGATGTCAAAATTTTAAAAAATAATTCTATTTTGAAATATAAAATTCAAAATAATTTAGAAATTTAATTTTAGAATAGTTGCACCATTAGAAGGTGACAAAATTACATATTTAGAAAAATACAAATTTTAAGCGAAAAGATGGAATTATTCTAAATTTATACCTATTATATATATTGGATCAGAAGAATTTTTTAATTGAATATATATATATATATATATATTTCATTAATATCATTCATTAATTTAACTTATTATTATAAAAAAAACCTCTGTCTCATAATAATAGTTTTTATAACAACTTCTCCTTTATATTGAATTGGTTCATTTATTCATTTATATGTAATTGGATATGAATGAATTAAATCATATATATTAATATGTATGTTAATCCTATTAATATCTAATAATTTAATAGTTAATATATATCATGTTATGTCAAATAATAATATTTTAATAATATATTGGTCTTCAGTAAAGCTTGGTCTTGAATGCAATTCAAGGTGTCAAAGGAAGTCGTTGATGCATATGATGGGAGAAAAATAAGTATTTTGGGAATTAAAGGATATAGAATATATTTATATACAATATGTAATATAAAATAAATTATCAATAGGTTATTTTACATTCTACCTTTGGTGTTTCGTGTCATACTTTCTACCCAATAAAGGTTACTCTCTTAGATTTTTTGGGGTGTTACAACTATGGACGATACTGGGGTGTCTATGGATTGTTTGCGGACGAGTACCCCATCCATTTGAATTAATCATTGAAAAAAATAATTAATAAAAGCCATGATACCCACTCCATAAGATTTATATTAAATATTATTGTTTTTTTTTGTGTGAGAAGAAGAGGGAACACAGTTTTCCCTATCCATCCGCCTAAAGCCACACACCCATTTTTATAATATGTATGATTTGATAGAGGAATATATCATAGATTTCACACGGTTTCCAAATGCATTCATGTGAACCACACATGTACTCTCATGGAATGTATTCTAAGAATGGATGGTGCATAATTTGTCCAGCCATGCAGCCAAACCATGTGGTCCCATAAATGACAGGTAAATTACCATTTTTCCTTAAGGGATTATAATGTAAGACCCCTTTATTATTTTCTTCAGTAAATAAGAAAATAGAACGTTATTCCTCCATTTTGAGATCCCAAGACTCTTTGACCAATGTTTGATCTTATTTCACTATATAAAACCATATTCTACTTATAATCATCATAATGGATGTGGACCAGTGAGTTATCTTTTCATATTGTGCATTATATCATTTTTCTTCCTCTCAGAATGCGTATTTTTTTTGGCTCATATGCCATATTTTAAGGGTATTGATTTTCCATTTTTGTCCTATTTGGACTAAACTGAAGGCTGATAAAAGATGAGTGATCCTCTATAGGAAAAATTTAGTTGGTCTAGTAATTATATTTGAATGTCATAATACATTTTATTAAGAATTATTTTTTTCATTAGAGTTTCACCATGTGATCCCCCCAAAATGAATCATCTTTCAAATGGTTTACTTAATTGAGAAACTAATGAATCTCATTGGTCCCCTTTATTTTTTACCGCCCCTTGAGTTATTCTTATGAAATATAAATTGTTATTATTGATGTCTAAATGTCCAAACCATATTATTGATGTCTTGGGTTTTACTTTTTTTATTTAGATATCATAAATTAAATGGTTAAATATATTTGTATAGCTTGATGAACAAACATATGAAATAAAAATAAATTGAATTGAAGTGATTGGTATGACCACATCACCAATTTTAAATATAATGATTGTTATACCCTCATTAAATAATAATGATATTGAATTATGAACCACCTTCTGTCTCTTATTAAAGACTTTGACAACTTATCCCTATTATGAGAAATGGGAATGATTTTCCATATTATTATTGTTATATAGTAATGATTCCCAATATAATCTTGTTATATACGGGTAGGAAATACCATACATTGTTTGATAAATGGATGTGTTGACAATTATTAATTATCATAAATGGGAATGGGGACTCTTGATGATTATGATAAATATGAATGGAGATTTCAGAAATTCAAGATATGCATGGAGAATCTACTAATATTATTCGGTTATATAGAACCTATTTTTATGATATGGCCAAGGAAACCAACACTATTATATATAGGAATGAAGAAAATTCTTGATAGATATGGTCATAGTGATCTATACTATTTTATATTGGCATGATGGTCCATCTTTATTTGACATGGGCATGGAGACCCATACTGTTATATATGGGCATGATGACTCATCTTGATAGGATACATGGCATGTAAACCCTACTATTATGATTTTTTACATGGTGACCCCAGTACTGTGAGGCTAGGCACTGCATCCATTGATAATCATGTAACCTATGCTACATCATAAGGACACATGAGTTACACTTCAGGTCCTGGCTAGTTACAGAAGCCACACATATGGTTATAGACCTCATTATGTATTCAGATCATAAATGTGTATATAGGTGGTTAATTTTTCAGACACTATCCAACCTAAGATAATGTACGTAGTTTCGGCATTGTGTCCTTCAAAAACCAGAGTTAACCCTTTATTGATTATATTAATGCTTCTTTTATATCGTCACATTGCTCCTTGAATAGTTTAAATTAAATACTTGTAATAGTAGACACATGTAAACATGATTTCTGATGTGTAAAAATTGTTTTTATCATGATTCCAATAGTGTAAAAAATATTCTTTATGAGGATTTTTAGGTAGGGTTCATTATGCAATAATTTTATAATTTATTTCACTATACAATTTTATAATTAGAAGTTCAATATGTTACAAATACAATGTGAATCCTAAAACGGAGATCACCGATGAGTGTCAATTAGGGGTGCATTGAGGTAACTTTTTAACGAACCATGTGATAGTGGAGTTAATAAAAAATAGGTTCCACTCAGTGTTACTACACCTTGTCTCTTCCATTCTAGAGCCTGTATCAACATGTAATATACATACAGGGATTTCATTTCATTGAAATCCAGAAAAGCTTTACATTATGAAAATTTTGGACTATTAAATATATTTATAATTATCAAAAATCTGCATAATGGTTTTTAAAGTTATTAATCTCCATGAGTTTTGTAGAGTAAAAAGAACATAGATAATCCAAATAAAATCCACCGGGTGTGTCAAACCAGGTGTGTAGTTAGGCTTATTTATCGTGCACTAAGTGATGAATGAGTTAATAGAAAAAACAATCCTTTCACATTTATTACCCCTATTTTTATACATTCCATAGCTTATACGAACTTGTATTATCTATATTTGGATTCCATTTTCAGGATAACATCACAATATTTAATTTATCATAATTTTAGGATGTTTTCGTATGTTTAGATATATGGATATTATTTGAAATGGTATCTATAGATATTAATTATTGTGATTTTTGTGGAGTAAAGATAATTGTAATCATTCAATAAAAATACCATGGGAGTGTCAAACCTACTATGCTATTAATCCTCCTCGTCATGTAATGAGAAATTATTGTGTTAGAAACTAAAATTCCATTTTCATTGTTATTAACCCTAGATGCATCTATTCTAGAGCCTACATCCACTTGTAGCATCTAGGTAGGGATGTCATTGCATGGATTAACACATGATCTTTACTTTACCAATTGACTGATTGATAATATTAACAATAAGGAATAATCATATATAGTTGAAGGTGGAAGATGTGTGAAGTTATTTAATTGTAATGGGGTAAATAAATAAGTTCTCCAAATTGTTTAAAACTATGTTAGTAATTGTCAAAAAAAAAATTATGTGAGTTAGTAATTTATAAATTTATATATAGTAAATAGTTAAAGATTTTTTAAATGCCAGTTAATTATTAGTTACATATTAGTTAATTTTCAGTCAATGATTACTGAAATTTCTGTTTATTTTTATTTAATCATTAGTTAATGATTGTGTTTTCATTAGTAACTCATTGGTTAATTAGAAGTGATTGATTAGTTATTCATTATTAAATGACTATCTAATCAGTAGTTAATTATTATTTAATCATTGGTTAAGGATTATGTTTTAATTAGTTTATCATTAATAAATGAATAGTTAATGAAAATTAAATCATTAGTTAATTAATAGTTAGGTAACGTTTAATTTTAATTTAATTATTATTTAAGTTTCACTTAATCCCAAGTTAATATTTAAATAATTTGTTGTTAATGATTGTTTCATAAATAATAATTTATGAATTTTTCACAATCTAATCATTTTTAAATCATTTTTTATTGAATGGTTTATTAATTGTTAACAAGTTGTTAATTAGTATTTAATTATTAGTTAATTTTTAGTTAATTATTAATTAATTATCAGTTGATTTTTGAAATCTTATTCAATAATTATTTATGAATTTGGTAATATTGTAGTTAATTATTTTTTAATAATTTGTTAATCCTAAGTTAATCATATGTTAATTATTACTTAATAATTTGATAATTTCTTTCAATCAATAGTTAATCAATAGTTATTCATTATTTAATCATCATCCAATCATCATCCAATCATTATTTTATAATTAGTTAATCTTTTTTTAATCAGTCATTAATTATTTGTTAATCATTAATTAAACATTTTTTCATTATTAGATAATTTTTAGTTATTTATTTCGAAATTATTAGTTAACTAATAGTTACATAGTAGTTTAATATTTTTTAGTCATTATTATAAATTAATATGAACTATTAAATAGTAATCAATTATTAATAATTATAATAATACTAAATACGATTAATTATTAATTAATTACTATATATTAATAATTAAATAAATTTTATTAGACACTAATATTAAATAATATTAACAAATTATATTTAATTAAATAAAAACTTTTGTAAATAAAATAAATAAAATAAAATAAAATAAATAAAATAAATAAACAAGTAATTTAAAAACTAAATGTTTTTTAGAAATGATTTTATTAAATGAAGATTCACACATCTTGTATTCCTTTAAAGATTCCAAAAGAGTCACAGGGATGGGAGAAAAAACCAAAAGAATTTTAGAGAGGGAGAGGGAGCCAAAATAGGGATAGGTTTAAAGACACAGTGGGATTTCATTGATAAGGTGGGTCAACATATATATGGGTGGGGTAGGAGTCATTGATTCCATAAATAGATTTCACCTTTTATTAGGTGAATGGTGTTTGTGTCAGTAACACCATTCTTCTAATAAAGGGTGTAAGGAATTGAGGGAATCAATTCCTTTTCCATGTCACTGATATTAGGCAAAGGCATTGAGGTAGCCAATGGATCTGCGACTTACCATTAGATTTATTTTAAACCTACACTCTTTTTATTAATTTTTTCTAAAGTCTAATTAAAAACACTGTAAGACACTAATTAAAAATATGTGATCAAATGTGATACTATGTAAACTAAACAGCTGAACTGAAATTTATATAGAAATATGTGTTTCAATTAATAGATAGAATATATGTAATTTTTCATTCTGGGAAGTCATTTTAACTAAAATTGAAGAAAAATAAATATGAAACAACATCATAATACATACTGAAGAATGAAATGATCAAATATGAAACTATTTCATGGAAATAGTTATGAAAACATTTTTGAACAAGAAAAGTGAAGGTGAATAATGAAACCATGTAATATATGTTTTCTTATAGTGGTTTAATTTTGATATATAATTATATTAATTTATTCATTCCTTTTACATTTTTCATATACATGAACATTTATTTGAATTTATTATACGATCAATATATTATAGGTTTTTATTTTTAAGCATGGGCCAGGAATTTTGGGAATATTCCTATGGGATCCCCTTATTTAGCTTGATCTAATTTATTTTTCTCATGCCACCAATGAAATTAGATGTGTCAGTTATTCCTCACTATTTAATAGGTGAACCACACATTGAATCCAGGCCTTCTAACTGTGCTTCATTATTTTCTAGTTCAGTTCAAACATTTCATGTATCCCTTTATCTTTCACCAAGACAATTTCAATAACTAAGACTATCAATTGAATTGATACCCCATGTCATGTGTCTCCTCAGTTTATGTTCTCACATTAGCTCCAAGTTACATATCTCTCATCTAGTAGATGGAAACCCCTATTCCAAATGTGATCATTGATGGAGAATATAAAATATTTAGCATATAATCCTTTTCAATGAAATCCTTAGATGAGAATAGGTGTGTTTGAACCACCCAAGATTCCCAGATAGAGACTCAATATAAGATCACCTATAGTTTATGATTTATTATATATAAGAAGGATCTATAATTTTAACGTACTATAGAATATGATTTCCTTAGTAGTGGTGAGATTGATTAATCTCAATAGAACCTATATTATACTTCATCGTTGGTTCATTGTTTTGTTTATATTGTTACTTCAAATTTGTTCTCTCTAATTTTATTCTTGTATTTAGTGTCTCTGGTGTTTTTATCAAAAAAAAATTCATGTGTAGAGTGGTGTACATATAGTGTATGTTGAATTCTAATGGATTTGAAGAATGTTAAAACATTTGTAACTTGTTTTTCTTTTTTTCTTCATTTTTCTTTTACTTCATTTTTTGTACTCAAAATGAATTACCCAAGTAACTCATTTTCTATTTTCTCCATATTCCACATTTTTTAACCAATATCTCAAACATATTATGAGAAAAATAATACACTATTTTTTTATCTATTATTAGGTGAAAATCCTTAAAATTCTCTCAATAACATGATGTCAGATCCATAAAATAACAAGAATGGAATCCTATAAATACAATATAGAAATGTTTTATAGTGACAATCACTTCATCCTATTCAGTATCAATATGAGAGAAATATTTCTACAGCCTGGACACAATGATGCTTTAGATGGACCTATAAAACATATATATTCCCTTTCTAATGATTGAAATACTATAACTACTTATCATGATTTCTCCCATTTACTCCCAATAAAAGGCCCATAACATGATTCTTCTATACCTAGGTGATAATATTTTATGAGAAGTAGCTCCAAAAACATTTGGTTCAAATATAAGGTTGAAACATGAACAACTATATTTGATGAAATTTTTTTTATTTACATATATAAAAAGAATTTGGGTTTTACCATTAAAATATGCATGTATTATCCAATTATGGTGAAACTTTATGATTTTAACAGGTTATGGTAAGATATATATATTATTAATATCAAAATTAATATATAAGATCATGATATTATCATATTCATTTCATACTATGAATCCAATAATACTTTTTGTAGAGACCATAATGTAAGTTTAAGATTCATAAGAGATATAAGTTGGTAAATCAACCCCATATCTAATGAGTTTTTGGACAATACTAAAGGAAAATATGATTTAGAGATCCTTTTTTAATTTGGTTATGCCTAAAAATAAGAATTAGAAAAAAATGAAACAATACGGTAAATGGAATTAAAAATAATAATTCTAATCATTGAACAAATATCTTTGGGGAGGAAGGTAACATGTTAAAATTGTAGAATGTACTGAAACTTTTTTCCATAGTATCAAAATAATAAACCAAAAATAATTTCAAAAATGCTTAATCTAATGATAAATATTTGAAAATTGATGTCTTCTATGATAATTATGAGGTTCCAAATGTTACTAATAATAATATTTCTAATGTATAGGTTCTAGATTCATGAATATACTTTCACATGTTCCCTATTATAGATGATTTCAATGATTTTTCTGAGAGTTTCGATATGAATCTTGTCATAGATAACAATAATAGTATTATAGTCTTGGAATGATGCTTAGTTTTCTTAAAGACTCGTTATAAATTTTTAGTGACAAAACTAGATGTTATTTGGATCCCTGAAAAACATAGAAACATTGTTTCCACCGTTGTAGGGGAATAGAAATGGTACACATTCGTGTATGATATTGGAATTATAAGGATACATAAGGGATCTATTACTATAATGAAAGTGTGTCTTAAATTTTTTTTGTATAATATATATGGAAGGAAACACCATAAAAAGTTAGGTATTACTTATGTAACCAACTCATATTGTACTATGTTTTTTCATAGAATATTAGGGAATGTAAGCTCCAAGTTTCTAGAGGATTTGAGTAATAATGGATTTTTGATGGGTATTAAATCAAATAATATTCCTTTATATAATGATTTTGTTCTAGGAAAGGTTGATATTTTCATCTTTTATAGGTCTTCCTTTAATGTCGGCCACCCTTTAGAATACTTATATTATGAAAATTGAGGTCTATCTAGGATAACTTCCCATGGCGGGGGTTATTATATTGAAACATTTATTAATGATTTATCTAGAAGTGAATAGATATTTTTTTTAGAAACAAGTTAAATGTCTTTGAGAAATAGTAATGCAAGAAATCCCTGGTTGATAACCAAATATTTAGAAAGATTTTGTATTTAATTACAAACAATGGATTAGAATATATATCATTTGGAATTATAATTTATTTATTCATAAGGTATAATTAGAAGTTGTACTGTAATAGAAAAAACTCAAAAAATGGTTTCGTGATAAATTTTAATTGATCTATACATAAAAGAGTACCTATATTGTTAGCATACTCAACCCTTCCCAAATCATTCTAGGTAGAACATTAAACTAAAAAAGTTTTCATTATTTACATATTCCCATATTCAATATATGGATTTCAAACTACCCAAGAGTTGTGTTGTGACTAACACCTTACTATATAACTTGAAGAGTTGTTGGATTTAAAACCTATGTATATTATAAATGTGAAAAACTAGAATCAAATAACCATAAATGTATATTTATATTATATCATGAATGGGTCAAATTCTATAAGTTGTGCATTGAAAAAAATGTTACTATAAATGCCTAATATGTGTAGATGTAGTCTTTCATGAGTCTATAGTTCCTAAATCAATGTATGTGATTATATATAATGATCACATGCCAAAAAATGGGGCTGCTCAAACAAATAGTCAAGCCTAGTTTGAGGCTCTAATCAAGACTTTACCACCAAAACCTCATCTTCATGACCATACTAAACCCGATTTATTTCATTCATCAGACAGAGAGACAATATAGTATTAATTTGATTAATAGTTTTCCCAAGAAAAATATAAGAGGGATTCTAGACCTCCAGCTTGATTTGGCTAGTATGAAATGGATTCCTCTACATTACATGTTTTCTATGATCATGATTCTAAGGATAATGAAGCTTATAGCAAATCTATAAAGGATATAAATTATAAGAATTGTGTTTTATCCATTAATGATGAAATGAAATATTTAAAATAAAACTACACATGGTATATTGTTAGTATTTTAATTAATACAATAGCTATTTTATTATAAGTGTGTTTTTCAAATAATAGAAGTTAATACATGTGAGAATAAATTCATATTTAAGGCCTTTCTTATAACCAAGATTTTAATTCAAATAGAGGGGATATACTATTCTAAAATGTTATCTCCATTGGACAATAATTAATCAATTCATTTATTACATACCTTTATAGATTATTATGATTTCATATTGAGATACTCGATTTAAAAATAGAAATCTTTCTTTTATGCATAAATTAGGGAATTCATATACAAGAACCAGATGATTATTTGAATAATTTTAAAGCCAATATAGTTGGTCACATGAATAAATAATTTTATTATATATAGCTATAATCTAGACCATGATATTTGAATTTTGATACATTATTCTTGGAAATATTATTAAGATAATTATTCAGGATGCATGTGTGTATTTTTCAGACTATTAAAACTATCAGTATTTCTTTGATAGTATATATGGATGACATGGTTTTCATCTGTATGGACTTAAAACATAAAATATTAGTTAAATATCAATTAATAGGGGGTTTTGAAATGGAATACACAGTTATTGATAGGAAAATTTTGGTAATGGAAATAATAAGAAATAGAGATATGAATTTTCATTACCTGACACAATACAACTATACTGTGAAAATTGTCAAGTGGTATACTTTTAAAAGCATATATCCTATTAATGTAAAAATAGATTTTTTTATTATCAATATAATTGTATCCATATACAGAAGATAATTCAGAATTTGTCTCTAAGATACCATATGCTAGTGTAGTAGGAAACATCTTGTATGAAGTGATTTTCAAATGAGTTGATGTTTCATATGTTATTTATCCTCTTATAAGATTTATGAGTATTCTTGGAAATCCATATTTCAATTTTTTTCAAATGTCTATTTGGATATATTTTTCATTCTACGACATTGTCTTTATTCTTTAAAAAATGTTGATATTATGGATATTGTTGAGTTTTATGTAGATTAAGATTATGTAGGATATATAGATACCCACTAGTCCCCAACAAGCTATATATTTACTTTATGCACAGTACTAGTGTCCTATAAATGTAATATATAATATGTGGTGACCCTATGTAGGAACTATGTAGAATATATATCCCTGATCAAGGCTATCAAAGAGATCATTTGGATCAATTGTATGTTTTCTATACTTAGTCTAAGTAATTTAATAATTAATGTATACTCATATAGCCAATCTTCCATAAATCAATCAAAACATTTAGTATTCCATGATAGGTCTAATAAAATTAACATTATGACACATTTTATTATATAAATCATTGAATTATGAACTGTGTGTGTTAATAATATACAGCCTAATGACCATAAGTCAGATAGTCTGACTATAGTCATGTGGTTTTTAAAATTTAAGCACTTTTTAGACTTAGTGAGTTTTGTTCAAATATAATGACAATAGGTCTAAGAAAAACACTAATCTCATTTAAAAATGGTTTATAATTGTTTTTTAAATTCCATATCAAAAATATAATCATTTATTTATACCATTTTTATTTCCTACATATATGTAAAATTATTTTAATTGTTTTTATTATCAATACATTACTGGGTTTTATGTTTGTGTGTGGGCCTATTCAATTCAGCTCCTCCCTCTTTATCATGGCCCTACAAATTTTTCTCAAAACACCTTAGTGATCTATGCATGATATTTTCTCATGATTGATTAAGGGATCCACCCATTTCATCACTCACTTCCTACTATGGCTCCTTCTCTACTCATTCAATTCAAGCATGGAACAAAACCTTTCGTGTTTTTTCGTCTATTTAACTAAAAATGTCTATCAATGTAATAGGTTACTTGACCATATGTGTCTCCATTCACAAAATTTATATCCATTGAAATTTTCTACCATCTAGTATATAGAAAACTGAAGCTCCCTATGTGATCATCATTTGTAATGATCAAGGATTTAGGAAACCATCCATTTTTAGATAATATTTCAGTGAGAAGTGGTGTGGTCGAACCACCTATGATGCTCTTTATGAGAGGATTAGACTAGGTACTCCTCTAGTGAATGATTTTAGATCCAAAATAAGGAACTCTACTTTCATCCAAACTTAGATAATGTTTTATACAATTATGGCAGGACTTTAAAATTTCATTAAAACTTATACTATTCATTATTTTTATTTATTGGTTTAGTTATAATGTTAGATTGAATATGCAAATTCTTATTTGATTCAGGTATTGTTTGATTCCTTTTTTTTGATATTAACAGAAAGTATGTGAAGTGTACAGTTCTGTTCGGGAATGTAGGATTCTAAAGGATCTGTAGCATGTTAAATAATGTTTCCCATTAATGATATATTTTTTCATAATTTTTTTCTTCAATTGGTTTCATATTTAACATTTTTTACTCAAAAATTATATGTTATTTTATTGTTCTTATCACCATCCTTTCCAACTCATGCTATCAATATATTAATTTGAATGAAATTTGTAATCCGTGACTATTAAAAGGTACATATAATTTCCCTAACATATTCCTTATAAATTAATTACATTATTTTTAATAGATTAAGTATTATAAGGAATAATGAGACCACATCATCAATGTAAGAATATGTTATTTAGTAACCAAAACTAGGTGAAAAACATATCTCGGCAATAGGAATGGGCTTCAGTAGTGCTGAGAGGTGATGACATGCCAAGAAAATTTAAAAGAATGTGGCCTTTATTAGGAATAATTATCAAGAAGATAATGTTCATAATAGATGCTACAAATCTTCATCCACTAAATCAACCCTATAAAAAGAAACAAAATTATAAAACATTCTAAAATTCGAATAAATATATATAATACCGGATTGGAATTAAAATATAACATTGCACCATAATTTAAATTCTTATTTTAAATAAAAAATACATACATTGATGTCATATTTACAATTAAAAATCAAAAAATAACACCCAATATAACAAAACAAAAATATCATATTATCATCTTTATAGTGACCAACCTCTCCATGAATTCTTATTCCTATAATAAATCATATGTTGTTTTAGAAATTTATCATAGAAAATATGTACACTATGATATAAATTTAATATAATCCACACATGATAAATTTTATTTTTAATTACTACAAATATTAATGATTTCATAGGGTATAATATTAAATATATATTGAATGATCATATAGTAAATTTTATATTACTGATTAACTATTCTATTAAATATAAAGTACTTTGGGTGCAGTTTAGTGGTAGGTGCCCCTCTGGGTCATAGAGTGGCCTTGAGTTTGATCCTCACTAAGTACATCCCTATATTTTTGGGTCACAATATTTTATTTATAATGTATTCAATCTCCCCCACATCTTTATAATATAATATTAATTAAAAATTATATTATGAATTATTAATAACATTGTTAATTAATAAACTATATAATTTATATTTGTAATTACATAATATATTAAAGAAATTTTCAGATATTAATTATCATAATTAAGTAAATAAGTGTTAATAATTATATCATTAAACCAAAATAATACTTTTATTCTCAAAACATACATTTCTATTCAAACTAACAACGTTTAATGTCAAAATTATGTTCTATTGGTTAAAAAATATCACAAATAAATTATGGATCACATTGATAATGATGAGAAACAATGAAATATAATTTTCTCAGTTTTCGATATTTGATTGGTGGTTTAAACTAAAATGATGCATTTGTATTGAAAATGTACACATTTTGTTATACAGACCACATAATGTGTCATATTTATGTTTGATGGATTACTTCATTTATAAAATTTATCACGGATCATATTCCATATGTTTGAAAACAATTAGAGGCTTTTTTTTATCAATTTTGTCTATGTTAAATGTTTTATAAACTATAATGACACATTTATATTGAAAACACATACTTTGAGTCATGATGACCACATATTATCTTTGACTAATGTGAATTCAATTCATATATATCGCAAAGGAATTATGGATCATGTTACAAAAGTGTGAAAAAATAATCTCATTTTCTTCGGTTTTTTCTATGTATCTTGTGTTATAAACTAAAATGCATCTTTTTAATGAAAAAACTCACTTGGATTAATTGTGGCTAGATCATATGTAATATTTATGTTTTTTCTTTTAACACAAATAAAAAATGATTTATGGATCATTTTTGTATTTTTTTTAAAAAATCTGATCATGTTTTCTGATCTTTGGACAAGTGATTTTCATTTTAAACTAAAATGTAACATATATTGAACACTCAGACTTTATCTCATGCCAAACATATCATGAGTTATATTGATTCATAAATTATTCCTACATATCAAAAATGAATTATGGATTGTCTTCCTACTGTTTAAAAATAATTTGATATCATGTTGATATATTTTTCTATGTGATGTTCATTTTAAAATAAAATTATGATTTTATATTTAAAACATATATATAGATTCATACAAGCCACATCATGTGTCATATTAGTGAGTTTTAAGTTCCTAGACATTAAAAATTAATTATGTATCATTTTTAAGTGGGTTTAAAACAACTAGAGATCATCTAATTTGTTTCAATTATGTGAAGGGAATTTTAAACTAAACTTATATATTGAAAACACACACTTTGATTCATACCAATTATATCATGGGTAGGTATAATGTTTGATTGATTCCGACAAAAAAAATTAATTATGAATTATTTTACTAATATCTGAATAGAATCTGAGATCTTTTTCCTGGTGTGGTCTATGTGACATACATTCTAAAATTAAAATTAGACTTTTATATTAAAAAACACACTTCGAGGAATATCAACCACATAATGTGGAAAATTATTATGTGTTCGATTCCAACATAAAAAATGAAATTTAGATCATCTCAATAATGATTTAAAGAAATAAGAGTGAAATTTCACTATTTTCTCAATATATCGCACTTTTTTAAATTAAAATGACACTTTTATATCGAAAAAACGAACAAGGATTATTACTAACAACATAGTGTATTATATTTTCATGTAATAAATTTACACACATAAAAAATTAATTATTGATAAATTATATAATATTTTAAAACTATTTAATCATGTTTTCTTGGTTTTTGTTGTGTGATGCATGTTTGAAACTTAGATGACTTGTATACTGAAGACACACACTACATTCCATACCAACCATACCATGTGTTGGATTGGCATTAATTTAATTATAACACATCATAAAGGAAATATAGATCATTTTACTTAAATTTGGAAACAACATGAGATCTTTTACCATGTTTTAGATATGTGATGCCCGTTTTAAACTAAAATGACACTTTGATATTGAAATCACACACTTCGAGACATACAGACCACATTATGCGTACAAATGACATGACATCAATTCCTCATTGTTAAAAATGATCTATGGATCATTTTCATTATGTTTTAAAATAACATGAGATATTTTTCTTTTTTTGAAAATGTTAACACACATTTTAAATGAAAATGACGAAGGCATATTGAAAACTGTAATTCGAGACATAATGATCTCATCATGTTCTATATAAATATGTGGTCTGTTCCAAAATGTAATAAATGAATTATAAATCATTTTACCAAATTTTGAAATTATTCTCAGATTGTTTTCATATATTTGGATATGTGATGTGCCTTTGAAATTAAAAACGGAACATTAATATTGAAAACAAGCACTTGATATCATACCTACCACTTAGTGAGTAAGGTTGACATTTGGTCGATTCAAAAAAGTGAAAAATGAATTATAGATTTCATTCTAATTTTTTTTGTATAAGTTGATATCATTTATTTTCATTCAGTTTTTGCAATGTGACATGAATTTTAAAACAAAATGAAACTTTTATATTGAAAACATGCACTTGGAGTCATATCAGCAAACTTGTCTATCTGATTGATGTTTAGTTGATAACTAAACATGAAAATAGAATTATAGATAATTTTACTATGTTTTGAAAAGTATATGGGAATTTTTTTCTAGGTTATATCTACTTGACAAACATTTTAAATTAAATTTACACTAATATTGAAAACATTCACTAGATTTCATACTAACCAAAATGAGTGTCTAATTGGTGTGAGGTCAATTCATACACATGTAATGCTAATTTATGATTGTTTTCTTATAGGTTTAGAATAATAAGACTTGAATTACTCATATTTGGCTACTAGAAAACTTTTTAAAAGAAAATGACACTAATATTAAAATACTACACTTCATATAATACTAACCACATCATGTGTCGTATTTATGAGAGGTTAATTCTTATATGTTATAAATGAATTATAGATCATTGTCCAAATTTATGAAAATAATATGGGCTTTTTTATCTCGTTTGGAAATGTGAAATGTGTTTTTAAGTAAAATGTCACTTTTATATTCAAAATACACACTTTAGGTCATACCAACCACATCATGGGTGGTGGTCACATAAAATCAATTAACAATCATCAAAAATGAATTATAGATCATCTTACTAATGTTTGGAAACTACTTGATCATGTTTTCTTTGTTTTTTCTTTATATAGTGTGTTTTGAACTAAAATGAAAATTATATATAGAAAAAATTCTCTTCATGTCATACTGACCACATCATGTGTCATATTTGACTATGGTTGATTCCCATAAATCAAAAATGAATTATTGATAATTTGATTAATTTTTTAAAATAATATGATATTGATTTATTCTTTTTGGACATGTGAATCATGTTTTAAATATAAATGATACCATTATAATGATGTTTTTGTTTAATTCATACTAAAAACATCACATATTGGAATAATTTTAGGTAATTTCCTCCATATTTGAAAATTATTATGTATCATTTTAAAAATGTGAGAAAATAGTATGAGAGTTTTTGCTCATTTTATTTTATGTTATGTTTGTTTTAAACTAAAATAATATTTCTATATTGAAAACAAATACATAGAGTTATACCAGGTGCATCATTTTTCATATTTACATGTGTTATATTCCTACATCTCACAAATAAATTAGATATAATTATCCTACTGTTTGAAAACAATAGGATATTGTTTTTTATTTTTGTATATGTTATTTTGATTTAAAACAAAAATGAAACTTATATTAAAAACACACATTTTTATTCATACTAAATACAGAGTGTGTCGTATTGATGTGAATTTTAACCTATTTTCCATAAATGACTTATAGATCGCTGAACTATAGTTTTATAAAATAAATGATAATTTTTTTGGATTTGAAAATGTGATGGATGTTTTAATTTAAATTACCATGTAGAGATCAACAGAACTCTCAACATTTTAAACTTCCATCCCCAGTTCATCTTCCTCTGTAGTTAATTTCTTTTTTATACATTCATCTTTGGATGTGGATATGGTTCAGGAAACTATATAGGTAAATATAATATTGTTCATTGACATGTATTTGGATGATTCAATCTTGAAATTATTGGAAATGATCTTTCTATCCATCAAAGAGGTGGAAATGATTGTATAGGGCCCATACAATTTTTACGAACACATTAAAATAAAGCAAGACACAAAATGAAAATGATGAGGCTAGGACCATGGAAGTACCATTTGTAGTAGTTGGTAATATTTTCATCAGGTTTATGGGTAGAGGGATCCATGAACAATTTCCATCTATCCATTTTCACAGTTACACCCTTTAAGTCCATCCATTCATTAGTAAGAGATTCTTTGAACATGTTATTATCTCTACTAGAATCTATAGTGAAAACCCCCCCATGATACTTATCATTGAGAAAAAAATATTATAAATATTTCTCTTTAGATTCATCACTAAAATATTTATCTATTTCTAGAAACTCATCCATGACCAATATAAAAAGGAAATTATATTATAGTTGAAAATAAATGAACGTTCAATTATGAAATGAGAATATAAATTTTAGAAGCATGAAAAAGTTTTAGGGAAGATAGTATGATTGATTTAATCACATTATATATATATTTAGTAAATGTTTATAAATCTTATATTTGAATCTAGACTTCTTTCATAGATGCAAGTGGATTTGAATGTGTCTAAAATGATTTCCCATTATTTCATGGCTTGTTATCATGATTCCTTTTCTACTCCTCCCATCTGCCACACCATTAATTTATATATTCATACTATTTTCATTAGGTAAAGGAACCATAGGTAGGGGAGTATGATATACTCTTTTTAATCAATTAATAATGGAATCAGAATCTATGGTGTGGTTGAAATTCATTTCGAATGATGGGAGGATAAATTATATAATTTTTTTCGATGGGACATGAACATGTAAGATAAGAATAAAATTATAACTAAATTATTTTAAAAAAAATATTAGTTTTATTTTTGGAAACATTATATCAATGAATTGTGAAACTAATTATTAATACCCTAAATATATATAAGGTTGTAACTAACACTAGACCAAACACATAATTGGAAATCACAACAACATGACATCTATAATAATTCAGAAACAATGTGCTCCTACCACTCATCTCTAAAAATAATTACATATTCTTTTGATTATACAGATTACTGGAAATCATGGTATTACTAAGAAAATATAGATAAATAGATTATTGAATTTTTTTATGAAATTATTATAATGTTATGAAATTACTTTCTCTGGGATTATATCCTTTTGATGGAATATAATTTCTTCCATAAAATTTAAAACATAGTTTCATTAAACATTGAAGTTATTTTTCTTTAGAAGATGAAAAATAATTGAACAAATTAATTAAATTGTTTTTAAATATATATTTTTAGTTAAATTATACTATATCTACCTTAATTATTTTCCATTTGAATAAATAATTATGATTCTTTTTTTAAGTCACAAACCTCATTACATGACATAGTTGATATTTATATATCATCCTATAAATAAAAATTCATCAAGACATAAACTAAAAATTAAAAATTAATAATTATTTTTAAAATAATGATATTAAGGAATTTGGAATTCACATTAGATATCATGTGTTGTTAGTTTTTCAAAAATTCATTCTTTGGATCTAAAAAATAAACCTTTGGGTTATCCAAATAGATTGTGATGGGAATCTAGTGATTTCTAAAAAAATAGAAACAAATAAGTAATAAAAAAGAAAAATATATTTTATATAAATATATTTTAGAATTTTACTCTTTCATTGTACAAATGAAGATGATATTTTTATTTTTTTTCTTTTCAAATCCCCTCTTAGTCTATATTTTTTAATTTGAATTTATCCAACTTCCCGAAGTAACTTATTTTTTTGAAATTATATAGGGATTAATGAGTTCGAATAAAATATATAAAGGTTTTTACTTTATATAAAAGATATATATATTCCAACAGAAAATATAATTTAATATTAACTATAATGAATCTTTTATAAATTATTTTTTAAAAATGGATTATGAAAATATACCTCATGTATGACGTCCAAACTAAGTGTCCTTGGAATTCAAACATGATACTTTAATTTATTCTATCTGAAATAAACTCATCTATAATACCCCTCTAAATAGTGTTTTTTCATATTCAGTATATGATATAGTGTCATCATTGAATTTTATATTGATATGAACTTATTATTATACAATATGTGGTAATGTAACCAGCTGGGTGAAGGTAATCTTGTAAGGTCCTTTTGATTTATTTATTATTACACTAGATTATTGTGATACAACCTTATGTTTCCACATTGTTTTTTCTGTATATAATACCACACCTCATTTTATAGCATTTTAATAAATTTTTAATGATTTTAATCTGAAACCAATTTTTAAGTGCATACCTCTTGTATCTCTATAATATTAGATGTCCTTACTCTGAGAGTTCCAATAGAATTATCGATGATCATAAAATCATGATCATCAAGAGGAATAGAAAATTTAGTTATCAGACCATGATATACATCAATCACCACTATCACATGATCTTTTGGAGTTTTTGATTTATTAGAATGTATCGAGTAGTATTTTACATGGAACCCCATGAAACCTGATGATGCATCAGTTTTGAAAGATAAAAACAACATACAAATTTCCCCGGAAAATTTTTATAAAAATAATGTTATCTAATTTTTTTTGATTCACACTCAGGAGGAAGAGTTAGGGAAATATTTATTAATTTGGGTGAGGTAAGTGATTGGGGTTAATGAATAAACTCAATGCTAGTGGGGTCATATGGTTCTTCATCTACAGATAATTCTTCCAATATTGGTTCTCTTATTTACATTCACATTTATTGGTCCTCTATACTAGATTAAAGAGTAACACATTTTAGATAATATATTTTTGCATGAATGTATTTCATCATCTCATATGTTACTATTTACAGATTTCTCTTCTTGAAATATATATGAGGTGAAACTCTATAACCAGCACCAATAACATTACCATATTATTATAGCCACATCAAAGCTATTGAGTGTAGTTTTTTAGATGCATTCATTACTAATTATTTTTTCTAAACCATATAAAAAATATATGAAAATAAATACATATATATTTATATAACAAAATTATGACGACCAAAAAATTTCAATTATGTTAGTAATACACAGGATTTACATATTTCTTGTATGTTTTCATCTATTAGTTTTCCCTCATTATTTACATGGTCCTCCTTCCATATCACATATCATGGGATAGAACTGAAATTGGATTTTTATTCTTCAACCTCTAAATAAATAATTGATCATATTTTTTTCATATCCTATGAATTTTTATTCTATATTTAAAATATATACCATTTTTCTCAAGGGAAGCATACCCAATACTTGTTTTATTGTAGTGGTACGTTGGTATCGATATATGTTGCTTATTTTCATAAATTCGTTTCTTTTTCCAAAACTAATAATATTGAACCAATGTGGATAGAATAAATATTTTCAAATAAAATATTATCAATTACGATGAATAGGAAATGATCTTCATCATGAAAACGAATGAAATTTTTCATTGTTCGCTTTTCTATAATGTATTTATATGTAGATGGTGGGAGGGGGATTACATTTCCCTAAGAATCCAAGAGACTATGCTTCACCCAAAGGGTCTATAATACTTTGATAGTTTTTATAGTGACTATTAAGATTAATTTATAATGTTAGTCTTGTAAAATAAATGAATTAATCATGGGATAATGAAATGTAAATAGATATTTAATTATATATTTTTTTGTTAAAAAGAATACTATACGTCATAAAAATAACCTAATATAGTCCCAAATGGTTTTCATTAATACAGGAAAAACATTATTACACATATAAATAATAATTTTGTTGTGAATTAATGTTTTGAACCAAATATAACTAATGTACATTGTCTTTGTGGGATCAATAGTTTGGCCACATTGATTCCATCCAACTTCATATTTTATACCATTTCCCCATGCGTTGATAACATTAGATTACATGGTGATGCTACACATATCTTTTTCTTTAATCTACATGTGTTTTATCTATTAAAAATTCAATATTTTTTGTATCAATAGTTTATTCTTCAATGAGATTGGTCACATTAGAATATGAAGAAGTTAGTCAAAAATCACTATATATTAGCATTTGAAGGAAAAATGGGAGTCATGAGGGAATAATGTGATGGAGTCTGAGATAATCATGAGGAATATTTATCTAAACATTTTGAGGGATAGAGCCAATATAATGGAAAATAGTTATTCTCTCCCTAGGAAAAACCTGATGGCCATTGAATCCACTTTGAAATTCCCTTCTCTTAATGTGTGCTTGAACTTTCCTAGATCTAGTATCATTTTTCACTCCATGATACTATATGAAAGGTTAAAAGGAGTAGAATTATTTTAGAAAAAAAACAAAAAAAAAAGAGTCCAACTCAACCACTAAAATTTTAAAATTATAAATCTCGTAAACTTGGATAACACTATGCATGAACATTGCTCTTACCCTGATGGAGTCCCCTAAACTGTAAAAATAATTGAAACTAAGCAGCACATATCCTTTTTTCACCATAAAAAAGACTAACCCCTCAATAACCCCTTTCTCACATGATCCATCAATATTAAACATATTCCTAAAAAATTGATGAGGCCATATGAACAATATTTATTAAGCAGAACAACGTATACCATTCAATGAACAATGAATTCTTAGACGGAAACCCTATAACAAGATCGATAGCTCTCAAACGATGATAAAAAAACATAGGTCCTCCTCCAAGGATTTAAAATTATTTTTATTACAAAATATGAGGTATTTTACCATCCCTAATATAGTTTCTTGTTTCCCAGATAATCCGCCAAATATCTCTGAGAACCACATAAAATGTTTTTATTTCAACACCTAAAGGTCCAGAACCCTAGAAATAGTATGTTGAAAACTTCTAAAAATAATCCCTTTAAATGGATTTCCCACTCATTGAAATACCTTTATTCATTAATGGTTGAAGTATTTGGATCCTTTATTGAGTTTTCAAGTCCCATCATGATGGTCACCTCTAACGTATAATACACTGTATATATTAAGACCTTTGTGATATGATTGTGATCCCCAAATGAGAGGGTCATCCTCCAATAAATTTTCATCTAACCCTATATTTCTTTTTTTTCACCATATGAATAAACGTTCAATTGTTTGTTTAATCATTTGTGATATTAAATACCAACATGACATTTACTTCAATTATGAATGGGACATACCTATGCGCTTCCATAATAAAATACACCATCAAAAATAGTAGCCCATCATATTTAACTTCACTTTTGTTCTCAAACCATTTACAATGAAACATATGTAGTTGAAATCTTGTATAATCCATCACATAAATTTTTTGAATGAAATCGAAGTATGAAATATTTAGATAAAATTGATTTATACCCGTAAAACCAAATACATGCATCTTTTCCACCACAAGTGTAACTCTATTATTTTACATCATAATGAATTTATCATGTTCCATCTTATATTATGTATAACCATTAATTTAAAAAATGATATAAGATATAACATTTAAATTTGGTCCCTAACTAACCATAGAAGTCATTCTGTGTAATATCCCCGACCCGGAAGCCACTAAACCAGTGCTCCGTTCCAGGTAGTTACATAAACTTAAGCGCGCCTCCCCGTACACCAAAGGCTGCCGACTAACAGCGGGGGTCTATATGGTCAAGTGGGGAGAATATACCCCCTTTCTATTAGAGTAAGACACAACAGAAATAAACCAATAGCGGAAACAATAATCAATAAACAAGGAACCAGTATAAAAACCATTTCCAATAATAAATATGCCATGTCCTACTACAAGTGCAAAAGTGAACAAAATCCCAAAATAAAGATAACAGAAAAATACCCAAAATGGCCCTGAATCCATGTCCGGATCCTCCAATAAGTACTACCCATGTCCACTCAACTATCTAGGAAGGAAAGCTTCCCTTCTCCTGACCTGCAAACATGATGTTTTCTCAGGTACCCAACAACAGCTCGAGCAGGGTGTGAGTACAACTCAATAAGCCACCACCAACAGTGTCTACAAAATATCCAGTATGAACAGGTAGTTCATGCCAATGGAATATGGATGATAAATGTCAAGTAATTATTTAAGGTTCCATTAATCAGTTGAAATCAAAATCAATTGCCACATCCATTACCATTCATTACACACCAAATATCATCACTTACCATTTCATCACATTTCTATTAGTTAATCACATACATTATGTTACATGGGTATAAATCCAACAATCACATGCAAGAGGGTAAACACATCGTTATTGTATCTCACTAGGTCTAACCCCCTCATAGCAACCATATCGTCACCTCGAAGCCTTTGTCTAGGTGGATGCAACTGTTAGGAGAATAGATCCTCAATACCTATTCCTAACCCGTGAATTTAGGGTGGAGTTCAGAGAATCATTCTTTAATCGACCCGTGGGAGTAGATCCTCAAGTCATACCCCACACTACCAAGCCATGTGCACATGATTATATAAGTAACCATCAACCCACCATACCATTGCCCTTTGACAATCACCATTCATAACAAACCACATGGGAATTCACATTATGCCAAAAACCATCAACACATTACCATTTCACACCATTTAACCATTCACCCAATTCCCATGTGTTATGCCTATCTCAATATGAATTCAACACTAAACCCATAATCTGTGTCATTATGGTATTTAATCAATTTACTCATCAACCCATTTAACCCGTTCATCATTTCCATGAATCAACCATTCATCCCATTCCAATTAACCATTAGGTTATTTCCAAGTCTAGGTGAATCACCTAACTTCTATTCCATGTTCAACCAATCATTCAAACATATTCATCAAAGGCTCTACCATTTATTACAACAAGGTTACTTGTTTAATAACAATCCCTAAGACTGGGAAAAGCCGGTACACCCCATGGATGGACCCAATTAGGTCAAGTCATTCTTAACGCATACCATGGGGATCGTGAGGGTTCCCATTTACCATTTTAAGCATCCTTTTTACCAAACACATCCAGTTTGATCAATGCTCATCAAAAGGAATCCATGAGCAAAGACACACATGCCTAAATCGACAATAAAACTATGGGATAAATTTTGTAGACCTCCTACCTTGAAACAACGGTTGAACGCACACTAAATCAAGTCCTTAGACCTTAATCCGACCATAATTTGGAGATTCACCCTAGAAATCACCCAAAAGATAGGGTTTTAGAGATTCAGAACAAGAGGGAGAGAAGATACAAACCCTAAACCAAAAAGATAAGAAAGGATGGTATTAGCCTTACTCAGAGCTTCTATCCACATCCAACGTCACCAAAAAAGCCATATAAATGATGGCAATTGACCTCTTGGAGCTCTTGGGTGATTTGGTTCGTTCCTAGGGTGAAGAGGGAGGAATGGAGAAAAAATACCGAGTGGGTTCTTAAAATCACAGGGTGGAAATTTTGTAATTTTTTCCAACTTTAAGAGGCTGCATGGTTTGGCCGCAAGATTGGAAAAACTGTGCCCAAACCATGTGCATTATAATATCTGGAGGAGGAGGGGTTTCACGGTTTACCTGGCCAGGCCATACGGTTTGCCCTGGCCATGCGTAGGCCGTGCGCCCAGGGTTGTCTTGCTGTTCTTTCCTTCCTTTCGTACCCCAAGCCCCTGAAACATACTGAAGACCTATCATACATTTAGAAGACATCCCTTGAAGCCCCAAATAGTGGATTTGACCAAAACACTACAAAAACATACCCTTCCAAAAACCGGGATCTTACAACCTCACCACCTTATAACAGCTCGTCCTCAAGCCGAGTTCCAAACCTCATTGGTCCACCGAAGAGAGGAGTATGGGCGAATGAGCCCGCATATCTGATTCCCACTCCCGAGTTTCTTACTGAACTTTCCCATTCTACCATAGTACTCGCACTAACGGCACAACCATTCCTCACAAGACCATTTCACTATGATCCACCACATGAACCAGATACTCCTAAAAGGATGCATCAGCTTCAAGCTCTACATCCTCAACATCAACCACGTAAGATGGGTCGGGGGGGATACCATCGAAGACGAGACACATGAAAAATATCATGCATCCCACCATATCACTGTGGAAGAGCCAATCGGCAAGACTTGGCCGCAACAACTCAGATTCACCAGCCTTTAGACAACGTAACAGAGATCTACATGGCCTCCCGTAGAGTGCCTCAAACGGTTCCATCTAAATCATAACCTAAAAACTATTTTTGTAGGAAAACTAAACTAATGGTAGTTCCCTCTCCCAAGAACCACCAAATTCCGAGACACATGCTCTTAAAATGTCTTCCAACACTTGGATCTTACGCTCTGATGGTCTGTTCGTCTGCGGGTGGAAAGCCGTACTCAAAAACACCTGCGTACCGAGAGCCTTCTGCAACCCTTGACAGAAAAGTGATGTGAAATGCAGATCTCATCTGAAACTATGGTCCTCAGAACACCATGAAAATACAATATTTCCAAAACATATAGCTCACCCAACAGGTTGACTGTAAAGGTCTCCTGAATCGGTAAGAAATGAGCCAGTTTTTTTAACTGATCCACAACCACCAAGATTGAATCATTCTTCTAGGAAATCCTCAGAATAACCACGACAAAATCCATTGTGACATCATTCCACCTCCATTCTGGAATAAGAAATGGAAGCAACAAACCACCAGGGCATTGATGATCGGCCTTCACCTGCTAACAAGTAAGGCATTGTGCCACAAAGCCCGCAACATCCTTCTTCATTTCAGGCCACAAAAATTTCCTTCATAGATCACGGTACATCTTGGTCAAACCAAGATGAACTGCCCACCTTGATGCATGGAACTCACACATCAACTCTTCCCGCACACACTTTGGCACAACCACATGACCACGAACACAAAAAACACCTTCCACACTGACGGCCCAACCAGAAGGTTTCTCCCCACCTTTAAGCTTTTCCTTCATGATAAAACACTCAGGATCATCAAGATGACGTTCATTAACAAGACTCAAAAGCGTTCACTCCATTGTTAAGGAAGCAAGAGTGACCAGACCACTCTTCTATTGCACCTCTAGTTGCATCTCTGCAAACAAATCCATCACCTTCCACTCCATGCTGGAATCCTGAACCACATGATTCTGAACCTTATTGTTCAGAGCATCAGCAACACTGTTTCCCTTTCCCGGTGTGTACCCCAACTCAAAGTCAAAATACTGGAGATATTCAACCCATCTTCACTGAAGAAGGTTCAGATCCAATTGTGGGAAGATGTACTTTAAACTCTAATGGTTGGTAAACATAGTAAACTATTCTCCCAACAGATAGTGCCTCCAGCACTTCAAGGTGTACACCGCTGCAGCCAACTCAAGGTCATGAGTGGGATAATTCTGCTCATGGGTTCTCAACTGCCTTGAACCATAAGCCACAACATGCTCATCCTGGAACAACATAGCCCATTTCCGACTCTGAACGCATCAAAAAACACTGTACTTCTTACACAGATAAGGTAAGATCAAGATAGTTGTGGTCATCAACCACTTCTTCAACTCTTGGAAGGCATTCTCATAAGCCTCAGACCACTCGAACATGATTCCTTTCTTATTCAATCCCATGAGTGGTGATGCCAAGCGAGAGAAATCCTGATTGAACCTTCAGTAATACCCGAACAAACCCAGAAAACTCCAAACATCAGAAACACTCTTGGGCTGCTACCAAGATACAACTGCCTGCACCTTCTCTGGATCCACTGTCACACCTGCCTCCAAGATGATGTTTCCTAGGAAATGCATATCACCAATCTAGAATAGACACTTTGATAGCATGGCATATAACTGATTCTATTTTAGCGTACCCAAGACAATGTCATGATGTTGGGAATGGTCATCATGAGTTTTCGAGTACACTAAGATATAGTCAAGAAGGAAAATAAAAAACTGATATAGATAGGGATGAAAGATTCAGTTCATCAAATCCATAAACACTACTGGTGAATTGGTCAATACAAAAGGCATTATCACAAACTCAAACTACCCATACCGACTCCGGAAAGCTGTCCGCGGTACGTCAGAAGACCTCACCCTCATCTGGTGATTACCTAATCTCAGATCAATCTTAGAAAACACTGATGAAACCCTAAACTGATCAAACATGTCATCAATTCTAGGAAGAGGGTACTGATTTTACACTGTCATTTGATTCAAATTTTTATAGTCAACACACTGCCTCAACGACCCATGAGCCTTCTTTGGAAAAAGCATGGGAGATACCCAAGGAGACGTACTAGGATGAATAAACCCTTTACTCTCCAACTCCTCAAGATGAACCATCAATTCCTGGAGTTTTGCCAGTACCATTCGGTATGGCGGATAGAAACTGGCTCCGCTCCCAGCAGCAACTCAATCGTGAGCTCGACATCTCTCTCAGGTGGTAACCTAAAAAAATCATCAGGAAACATATCCTAAAACTGATCCAACATGGGATGAAAATTAGATTTTCCCCCTCCCTAATCATCATCAATAATGAGACATGCAACTTGAGCTATGAGTACACTCATATATTGAGAAAACAGAACCACACGCCATGCTCAAAAATCCCATTCTTCATGGTGGACATAAGTATCACCCTCATGTGACCGGAACGATACTCTTTGATGATAAAAGTCTATGTGCACCCAATACAAAAACAACTAATCCATTCACAAGATTACATCAAACCCTGAAATCTCAAGAATGAAAAAGTCCCATAGAAAATGATACCCACCAACTTCCATGGAACATCCCTTACATTGCTTGATATCCTCAACCCACACCCGCAACGGGGTTTCAATTGACATAACTCCACACACCCTCTCCACTGGTCAGCCCAACACTAACACAAGTTGAGCAGAAAAAAAGAGTGTGTGGCACCTATGTCAAATAATGAAGTAGAAAACATAGAATCTACAAGGGCCGTACCTAGACTGGTTGGCAGTTCGACCTCGCTATCACCACGCACAAACTCAACTGCCTAAAGATGACCTTCCCCTCTACCCCAGGCCCCATCCTGAGCACCCTGCTCCGCACTGACCTGCTGGCATGAGCGATCTTGACCTGGAGTTCCACTTCCACCACCCCTACTAGTACGACCTGTGGAGCTCCATCTACCTGCCTGATATGGGGAAACAGATCCCCTTTTCATATCAGGTACCTGCTTTTCAGCATCCTGCTCACCCGTTAGCCGAGGGTTCCTTCATAACCACTGTACATTCCCTATAATGCTGCCCAAACCACACTCAACTAGAGGTCGAGGACACTAGCCACACATATGCCCCAGCCTACTGCACTGATTGCAGAACACTTGGATTCCACTCTGAGAGGTTGACCCTCTCTTTGGACCACCTAGCTAGAAACATTCCAAATGGAACTTCCGACCTTCAGAATATGCACCACTTGTCTACCTTGCTAGCATGACAAGCCCACCACCTAAAGCTTCTTTCAGGTTCCCTTTAGAGATGAGTGCCTGATCCATCACCTCTACAAACTTCTTCAAGCGGAAGATATTTACTTGATACATGATCTCATGTATCAACCCATCATAGAAATGCTTTGATACTGCTGCCTCATCCCCTACTAGCACTAGGACAAAGCATTGAAAATTAGTGAAGCGACTAGCATAGACCATTTACGATAGCAATCCCTAAGTTAGGCTCATAAACAATACCGCCTGCTCCTGCCTCAAAGAATCTGGGTAGAAATTATCTAGGAACATTTCTTGGAAAACCATCCATTACATCCCTTCAGCCTACTCAGTCTGAGCCTAAATGTCCCACCAATGCCTTGCCTAGCACTGCAATATATAAACGGCTAGCTTTAATCACTTTTCAACAGGGTTCTCCAGATGATCCAGTATCGTCTGGATAGACTCTAACCATAACTCCACTTCCTCTGGCCCACCCTCTCCAGTGAAGGTCAGAGGGTGATGTAGTTGGAACTCCCTCATTAGCTCAAACATACTTGGTGCAACCCTCCCCAAGTCCCTATCCATCATCTGCATAAGGCGAGCCATGTTCTCTTAGAACTGGTCATATCTACCTTTATTGATCACCACATTTTCATTCTCTTCCACCGAGGGAGTATTCTTAACATCATTCTACCATTTCCCAACTAGTAATCGACGTCATGGTGGCATTTCTGTACATTTCCAAGCACGAGATTTTTCACACATACCATAAAATATTCACGACTTCATCAATAGATATTTTCTAGCTAAAACAACCCATTTTCAAATAGTAATTCAACTAAATTAACACCTCAAATTCACTGCCCTGAACATCTATACCATGGTCGTGGTCCACACGGGGTAAAAAACCATGCACTACCACTAAACTCACAAAACATTTTACAAAAAAATATTTTCCACTTCATTTCAAACCCTTACATATTGTTAAACATCATTTTTCCACTTGTTTTATTTCATTCTTCTCATTTTTTTCTTGGTTTAATGAAATGCATGATGCACCCTCGTTTGCTGCCTCACACACCCACCCCATGCATGTGCATAACGTAATGCATGTCACCTATCTCCCAAGGTGCATACAATAATGCATGAATTGAAATTCTCATGTCGTTAAGTCCACGAGCCAAATATCATAAAACAATCACATCAATCCACATGTGCAACACCCAATGGTGAAATATCATCAACTGTAACAACAAAAAACCATGAATAATATTTCCCACCAAGGGTGACTTGGGTTTTTCCCTTGTACATGGGTTATCTACTCCCAAGCATGAGCTCATTTACCAAGGCCTGACACATCCTAACCCATGGAAACATATCCCAAATAAAAAGACCTCAGAGGAGGAGATGAAAGACCTCCTATGATACCACTTTGTAACATCCCCAACCCAGAAGACACTAAACCAGTGCTCCGAGCCGGGTAGTTACATAACCATAAGTGCGCATCCCCATAAGCCAAAGGCTACCGACAAGCAGCGAGGGTCTATATGGTCAAGTGGGGAGACTATACCCCTTTCTATTAGAGTAATAAAAAAATAAAATAAACCAATAGAAGAAACAATAATCAATAAACACAGAACCGGTTTAACAATCTTTTCCAACAATAAATATGCCATATTCTTTTACAAGTGCAAAAGTGAACAAAATCCCAAAATAAAGACAATGACCAAAATCCCCAAAATGGTCCCAACTCCAAGTCTGGATACTCCACCATGTGCTACCCATGTACACTCAACTATCTAGTAAGGACACTTGACCTTCTCCTGACCTGCCAACATGAAGTCCGCTAAGGTACCCAACGGCGGCCCGAGCAGGGTGTGAGTACAACTCAGTAGGCCACCACCAATGGTGTCTACAAAATATCCAGAATGAACAGGTAATGCATGCAAAAGGAATATGGGTGGTAATTGTCAATTAATTATTTAAGTTTCCATTAACCTGTTCAAAGCCAAAGCCATTTCCACTTCCATTACCATTCATTACACACCAAATATCATCACTTACCATTTCATCACATTTCCATGGGTTAATCACATACATTATGTTACATGGGTCTAAGGCCAACAATCACATGCAAGAGGGTAAAATCATCGTTATCCTATCTCACTAGGACTAACCCCATCATAGAAACCATATCCTCACCTCGAAGCCTTAGTCCGGGTGGATGCAACTGTTAGGAGAATAGATCCTCAGTCCCCAATCCTATCATGAGCATTTAGGGTGGAGTTTAGAGCATCAATATTTACTCGACCCGTGGGCATATATCCCCAAGTCATAGCCCACACTACCAAGCCATGTGAACATGCTTATATAAGTAACCATCAACCCACCATTCCATTGCCCTTTTACAAACACCCTTTACAACAAACCACTCAGGAATTCATATTATGCATGAACACATTAACACATTACCATTTCAGATAATTTAACCATTCACGAAATTCCCATGTGTTATGCCTATCTCACTAAGCATTCTACACTAAACCCATAATCTGTCTCATTATGGTCTTTAATCAGTTTACTCATTAACCCATTTAACCCATTCATCATTTCCATGAATAAAACATTCAAACCATTCCAAATAACACTTAGGTTATTTCCATGTCTAGGTGTATCACATAACTTTTATTCCATGTTCAACCAATCATTCCAACATATTCGTCAAAGGCTCTACCATTTATTACAACAAGGTCACTTGTTTAATAACAATCCCTAAGCCCGAGAAAAGCCATCACAACCCATGGATGGCCCTAATTAGGTCAAGTAATTCTCAATGAATCCCATGAAGATCCCGAGGGTTCTCATTTACCATTTCAAGCATCCTTTATACCAAAAAAATCCAGGTTGATCAAATCTCATCAAAAGGAAACAATGAAAAAAGCAACACATGCATAAATCCACCATAAAACTATGGGATAATGTTGGTAGACCACCTACCTCGAAACCGTAGTTGAACTCACAATCAATCGAGTCCTTAGACCTCAATACATCCAGCCTTTGGGGATTCAACCATGTACTCACTGAAAAGATAGGGTTTTAGGGCTTCAGAAAAAAGGGAGAGAAGATACAAACCCCAAACCGAAGAGAGAAGCAAGGATGGGGTTAGCTTTACCCGGATCTTCGATCCACATCCAATGGCACAAAAAACTCCATAGAAACGAGGGTGACCGACCACATGGAGATCATGGGAGATTGGGTTCATTTCTAGTGTAAAGAGGATTGAATGGAGAGGAAATCCCAAGTGGGTTCTTAAAGTCCTAGGGTGGAAATTTTGTAATTTTTCCCAACTTTAAGAGGCCTCACGATTTGGCCGCAAGGTTTTACAAAACGTGTGAAAACCATGCTCATGCTATTGTATGGAGGAGGAGGGGTTTCAATGTTTACCTGGGAAGGCCGCATGGTTTCCCCTGGCCGTGCCCTGGCCGTGTGCCCAGGCTTGCCCGGCCCAGCTTTCCTTCTTTTCCTTCCCTGAGCCCCCGAAACACCACCAAGACCTATCATACTTTCAGAAGACATCCCTTAAAGCCCGAAACAAGGGATCCAACCAAACCATAATGAAAACATACCCTTACAAAAACTAGGATCTTACATTCAGCAATTCAATTCAGATTTGCAGAGAAATCCATATAAATATTATCTTAGAACCATCCTATAAAATACTTATCATGTGTTTTTGATATCCATATTTCATACCTTGAAGCATTCAAATGTCTATGAATTAATTTTAGGGATTCAACATATCGATAAAGAACTAAAATATTATTTAAATTATAAAGGTGAGTTTTCCACCACTCTATAATGGTGATTGTAATGACATCACATCTAGAAGGCCCCTTTCCCATAAGCGTCCCACTGTGACAAGATTTTGGGAGACAAATTCTATCAATATCTGATAGGTAATTGGTATAGAATTCATTTTATTATTTATCAATATTTAATATTTAAATACAAATTTCTAATGAATTTGATTAATGATATACCCTTTCAAAATCATTATATACCTTTCAATGGGGTATGTCCATCTATAATAGATTGGACTACATAGTTGAATATCAATAACTATGTGAACCATCATGTAGACGATTATATCAAAGCATAATTGGGTGATGAATATCTCTAATTCATATAATTTGAGTACAATATCATTAATCAAGATTGGAAACATCATTGTGATCATAAAATTATTTCCCATGGGTTTGAAAACGTATAAATGTTTTGTTAATATATTCTATACATTTTTAGGACGAATGAAACACAATGTGATAGGCCTCAACTATTTAATCAAAACATGTTAGTTGTCTGATTTTAGACCCCATAAGTTCAGATTAATCATTAAAAGGCAATCTTTATATTTTATGAATACCCCCTCTTGAACATTCACACCATTTTAAAAGTTGAAAAATTGTTGTTTTCATTACCAGAATGAGTGTAAACTAATTGTGGAATAAAATTCATTTTTTCATCATTTACTGGTGCTAACTCTCCCCTTATCAATAGGTCATTCATTTCTAACCTAGCATTGATTTAATATTTTGTTTTGTTTGGGACATTTAGTACGTTGAAAATAATATTACCACATATATTTATTCTATTTGAATAACATCAAAAAAATATGACATACTAACAATTCTAGTACGAAAATTAAAATAATATTGATCCCATTCACCAATATGTTACCATGAGGTTTAAAAAAAGGTTTACTAAAAAATTGTGTAAATATCTCTTACATTATTGAAAATTTGATCACTCAAAAATGGAGAAAATGTTGTATATTTTTTGTTATATATATTGAATGAAGTTTCCTAGGATAAATATTTATGATTTCAGGGTAATAAATTTTATGTCCTAAAATATAGTCTTGGGAAATAATTCATCCTAATAGAATATATAAATTCATCACAAATAGGACACCTTAATAATCTTTTGATTCATAGATTGAAAAATTTCCATAAATAGAGATGTCATTTATCATCAAGAAGAACGTGGTTCTAAATGTGAACTCTACATTTCTAAGAGCATCGTGAAATAAAAAACTGTTACCTTACATAAATTTTATTTCATCGAGCAATGGATCCTAATACACATCTATATCATTATTGTGTTGTTTTGGTCAATATATATGTAGAAAAAACATAATGTATTTGCAGTTCATGCATAACCATGATGGCATGTTTTTATATACAAGAATAGCTATTGATTTACTATGTGAAATACATTGTATACCAAAAAGATTTATTCCATATATAGTTAATTAAATATTTAGGTTTTTCAGATTTCTTCTATATTTAGGATACTCATAATCAATTTTATTCCATTGAGGAGAGTTTTTTGGGAGACTTATTTTTTGATCTAGAATTATTGTATCTGTGTGAGATGTGAAATTTATAGTGGATTCATGACATCCATACATTTTTTTAAACATGGTAATGATTGAAATTGATTATAAATTTTTTTAATGACACGATTCAATATTCTTATATTGATCCACACCACATTATGGTATTTTATGAGTGATACATAGTCCTTGAGAAACTGTATTAAATCATTTGGGTAGATATGTATTTTTCAAAAATCATACCCATTGAATGTATCATTCATTTTTTTTCATATGATTGACATGGAATGTGATTTTATTTCTATTTCATATCATTCAGGAGACTATGTAGTTATATAAATCTATTGTCACACCTTGCACTGCCAACTTTCAAATTAGATAACATCTATACAGATGATGAAATTATATATTTGGTAAATCTGGTATTCTAGGGTCTATTTTCATGACTGATTAACTTCCCAAACAACTCTAGAAATGCATGGTCGTCATCTCCAATTTCCATAGACATTTCTTCCATAAAATCCCAATAGTTATTTATAGTTTTATACATATAAAATGATTAATAAATCATTATATCATTATAATCCGTTTTTACATTCATTTTATCTCCATAATTAGTAAAAAACAATTTACTTGCGATATACTATGTGAAAAATAAAATGTTCTTAAAACTATTATAGATGAATTATTATTAAATAAATACAATGGAAACACATAAAAATCATTTGGAAAAGGTCATATGGATGATCTAATGTAATCATGATGAATTATTTAACTTTATCCTCATACTATTTTTTTTTCAAATGATTAGCGTTCAACCATTTTTTTTCATATTAACCCCATTAGTTTCCAAAATATTCATTTATACTAAAAATAAATAAATACACATTTTTTATACATAATGAATGGTGAATTGTATAGATATATCTATGAAGTAATTGAATTATAGAAATTTGAGATATCTAATTTTACAAAGAATATAATTAAATTTTCACTTATTATGAAACAATATGTTCAATAATGTTCATTTATAAAATTAGTAATTGTTATCATTTTGGATGAAACTGTGATAAATAATTTATTTGTTTCAATATTTTTGGAGATCATAATCATTTTTATATGGATAATTAAATTATATTTAATGAATTTTATTGGTAATTATTTGGATATATTTAAAACTCAATAATGTATTCTTAGGTTAAACATGCAGATATTGGTACTGGTTCTTATTTTGATGTTATGTGTGATAAAAGGCATTAATTCAGGGACATTTTTTGTAACTTTTCATGTTTATACATAAAAAATACGGTGGTGTTGGTAATTATTAATTTATTCACATAGTAAATGGTAGAATAATTTTTGTTTTAGTGATAGACAGTTTAGGACAAAAAGTTGGTGATATTTTTTCAGATGATGGAATCATGGATATGTCCTAGTCACCTATTCATGAGGACCAAACATTTGAAAAAATCACTAATTTAAATTTAATGAAGCATAATTATCTACCTAGGGTTCTCAATATATTTGAAAAACTAAAGAACAATATCATTAGGGTTTAATGAATGCTTTTGTTTTGATGTTTTCACATGTTTTGGATGAAGGCTAAAATAAGAGAAATGAAAATTCATCATGTGGTAGGGGAGATCAATTAAATTAAATAAAAGTCAGTGAAAAGACCAAATGGTATTACTAGAAGGAATTACAAAAAACTAATGATTACAGTATAATTAAAAAACCTAGGATCACTAAAAAACAAAACATAGTTTGTTAGACCCAACATGTAGAGTCATCATAGAAAAAATTCAAAGTATAAATTAGGAGAGATATTGAAAAAAGACAGATGAAGATGTGGATATTTTGAATGGTGGTCATGAGTCTAATTTAAGGTATAAAAATATGTATTATTATTTATTTAATTACAGTTCTAAGAGTCCCTATAACAAGGACACAGTTTAAATAAAATAGTTTGTCTATATCAATGAGATGAACCGATAAAGACAACAAAAAAATAAAAATAATGGCTTAATGAAATCCAACAATGGATGAAATGAATTAAAGTGGGATTAAGAGAATGGATGAACTAAATATAAAAACCCACTTTCTAATTTGTAAAGAAGTTGGAATTAATGATGAAGGAGTCCTTAGTTGGTGTAGTAGGGAAAATCATCTACTTTGTTGAAAATTTACTGTGTCAAGCACTCTGAATGGAAAAACATTTAAATTATGTCAACATGAAAAATTTCATTATATTATTTCCTCTAATCTAGTGGTAGAAATAAAATCCAATCCACACCTTAGTGTCCCCTCAAGGGGGAGCATCAACAGGGGTCGACTTCAACTAGAGCTTGAATGGTGTGAAGAAGCGGGTTCTATTTGGTTTGAATTTATAAGATTATGAAGGGTTTCATCAGTATCTCTTAATTGTTGATAAAATATATTTAATATGAAATATAACAATAAAAGAAAAATATATATTATAAATGAAATAATTTTAATATAAAGTTAAAAATAATTAATATTATTAACGATTATATAATCATAAAAGCATCAAAGTAAAAAATTAATGACATTAATAAATTTAAAATCAATATACTTTAAAAATATTTAAAAAATTATTATATTTTATTTGTATTATAAATTGTCAAGAAATATAAAAAATAATATATATTAAAATCAAAATTTTTATATATTAAAAACATTAAATGTTAATGAATTTATATGTATAAATAAATATTAAAAATTAATAGATCACAAAAGAAGTAAAAAATTATTAAAATTATATTTGAATAAATAATATTAAATGAATGAATGTTAAAAAAGAGTAAAATTAAATAATTAAAAAATAAATATATTATAATAAGGTAAAAAAATCAATATGTTATTTCTTATATATATATTTTAGTAATTTAAAATAGAATAGATGTTAAAATGAAAATGAATATATACATATATACATATATATATATATGTAAATTATATAAATGACATGTACCATATAGAATACATTAAATATTATTGAATAAACATACAAAAATAAAAAATAAATATGGATAAAATTAAAAATGTATTAAACATATTAAAATTATAACTTAATAAATTTTACAAATATTAAAAAATTAATATTTTTAATGAATAAATTATATTATAAATGTTTAAATTAAATAATAATAAAGAACAATAATTAGTATATTTTAAATAAAAATATTAAAGAATACAATTTTCCTATTATAAACAAAATAGATTTAATATAACACATACATCACTAGATGGAATTTTAAAATAAATATTAAAAATTTAATAAATGACAGAAAGTATTAGTTGCGTGTGTTTATATAAAAAATTATATGAATTACACATGCATGTGTGTGTGTGCAATTAATATATATATATATGTATATATAACATATGTTTGATATATGTTAAATTAAATAAACCAATAATTATTTTATTAATATTTATTGTCAATTACTCAACCGTAATTAGTAAAAAAATTTAATCAATATTAATTTTTAATCGTCGACCATTTTACTAGGATATGTGAATTATTAACTATAAATTCATATTTTGTATATAAATAAAATTCATAGACACATTATATATTGATATATATATATATATATATATCAACATGAACAAATATCTATTTTAAAAATGTTAAATATATTGACGAATAATTATATATTAAAAATATAAAAATGAATAAATTACCGAAATATTAAATGAATAAATACTAGAAGTAAATATATAATAAAAAAGGTAAAAAAGAACTTAACCTATCAATTTATGAAAAACATTAAATGAATGAATGTAAAAAACTAGTGAAATTTAATTAATATGTGAATAGATTGAAATAATATTCAGAGAATGAATAAGAGTAATTAATTATATAAATATATCCAAATGAAAAATTAAAATGAAAAATGAAAATTAATACATATATTAATTTTGAAAAATTTGGATATATTAAAAATATTAATTATTATTCAATAAATAAGTAGTAATAAATATTACATATGAATAATGTTACAAATATAATAAATAAATTAAAATTAAAAATAAATAATTTAGAAAAACATTAAAAAATTGTTAGTTCTAGTAGTACTAATTATGATGATGAAATTAAAGTCTATATATAAATTAAAAAGCAATAAATAATAATAATATATATTAAATAAAAATGGAATAAAATTTATTAATTTAAATCATATCATATTAAATATTAAATATCAAAAAATAAATATCTAAAATGATTCTATTATTATAATTAATTATTAGTTTATGTTTGTCTCTATGAAATTGAATTAATTTTGTATATATATACTTAAATTATTTCAGGGAATATCATCTCTAAATACATATTTAGTTAATATTTTTAACTAATAGATAAATATTTCCAATTCTATATATGTAAAATTGAAAAAACAAATGATATTTAAATAAATTATTATTTAATGTATATTACTATTAATTAGTTAATATTTTTTAAAAATATTATTTTTTGTTTAACTCATAATCCATTTTTCACATATGATGTGTAGTATTTTTAGAATATATAAATCATTTTAAGTAATTCAAATGAGGGTTTATAATGGAATAATTATTTAATTACTCTCATAGTTGAAACTCAGGTAGCCATTCCGGCAGTACTCAATCATCAGAATCCCCTTCTTAGACTAGTACTACATCCTACAAGCCATGTACAATGTCTCACCCTACATGATTTCTTCCATTTTAGTCTATTTACCTACTAGATGAGACGAAAAAATAACTAAAAATAAATTCAAGAGTAATTAATCTTAAACAATATGGTGGTGGCACCCCATTAAAAGGAGAAAATTTATTTATCCATGATAGTAAAAAATTAAACATACTATTCCAAGAGGGTCACATTAATTTCAAATTATATTATCTATTTTAGGTAGTGTACTGGTGTGTTTGGTCCATTTGAAGCAGGATAAAATGAACTAGAACATTCATTGTACAATGGAATAGTGAAAAGGTGAACAATGAATATTTAGCAGGTTTTTTCCCTTGTTCCAGTTGACGGGACACTCTATTTCACCTTCTGAACTGGAGATGATTCTGGTCAACAATTTTTATGATGGTGAGATGAATCTATATAAATTATAGTCAACTTAGTTTCTTAATCTTCTAGAAAAATTGATTCAAAACTCTGAATGGATTGGAAGTGGAGGACCAACTAGCAACAAGATGTGGTGGTGGGTGATCCAGGGTAGAGTTGAAGCCAATGTAGAAGCATGAACACCATGTAGTGGAGGAAGGGGGAGGTGGGGGAGATTCTTTACAATTCATACAGGGTGAAATCTAATAAGTGATGTTTGGTTGTCAAATATCCTTGGGAGGATAGTCCTAGTTTCAAAACCACAATTCATTGAAATTGATCTAAGATGATAAGGGAGAATTTGAGAGGGGATAGGGCATATAGGGTTTATTAGGATAGATAAATCTTTAGTGGTTTCTCCAAATAACCCACTTCTTCCAAAAAATGTTATCTCTATTCCTCCATTGTTGTGTGTTCTTTATTCACTAGGGGACAAACCCCTGTAGTGGTTGGAGGACGAACTAGGGGTGATTTTTTACAATGAAAGTATGTTTCCATTTTAGAAGGGAAACCTTATTTTCAAACTACCGGATTAAACCCCTCCATTCATTTAAATAAGTGCAATATGATAAAAGAGCACTGGAGTAGGGATGAGTTGTAGGGTGAGAAGCCAGATGCATGAATCATTAATAAACCCCCCTTATATACCTCTATATTAATTACGAAATCTTCATTCCTATAAAATTGAAAATTATACCAAAATGACTGCATTTAAACCCGACCCATGCATAAAATCTCAAGCTTGAAATAAATTGATGAGGACCGAGTTTGTCAACCTGATTCTTTTTATACACATTAACAAAGGGGTTTTTTATTAATGATTGATTTTCTTTTTTATTAAAAGAATTACTTAATAGGGAAGGGTTGTGCTTGAGGCTTGGATTTTCACCATCTCTGATTCCCATGTCAAATTTTTGAAGAACGTATAGACTAACATTCGAATATGGGATTCTTTGTAACATTTAAGTAAATCAGGTGATTTACATAGAGAGATACAAATGTACAATGAGAAAAAATTATCTAACATCTCCACTTCATAGAACTTTCTTCCATGTTGGAAATAAAAGTAGAAACCATAATGGAGGTTGTAGAGAAAGAAGATGAGGGATATGATGGAGGTAGTGGCCATTGGAGGTCCCTTGATGCAATGGAAAATTATAGGTTATGTGATTGTAGGTCACCAAGTTGAAAAACAGATCTTGATATTTAGGATTAATTTTTTTTCCAACAATGATGCTGAGAAGGCAAATACTGAAGGGTTGTTATTTTTTAAAATTTTAATTTTTTTGTTATATTTCATCTGTGTTGATTTAATGTGCAGAGGCAAAATTGTGAGGAAATTATTATTGATGATTTTCATGTACCTATTTTCTTTCAATGATGTAATGATGTAACCGACAATTTTTTGTGTTTTTGTAATAGTGAACATGAAATGGGATTATATTCTAATACAAATGCAATGCCTATACATTTTATTTCAGTTATATAAGTATCATTAGGTTCATTGTACATAAAAAATTGGCGAATAAGATAAACTTGACAAAAAAATCATATATGTTCTGTACACTTCTATCATAGAATAGAAAAAAATATTTATATGTGTGAGGAATTTCTGAAAAATATGTTTTCAGTGACAAAGAAAACTGTTCAGGCTTATATGACTATTATTTTTCTGTCCTCTAGGGAATATTCATGTAATTTATCATTTTTATGCTCAAAATTATCCATTGAATTATCTTGATTCATAATTTTTTTTGGGTCCCATACAATGGTAAATGAATTTCAATCTAAAAAGTTGGATTTACTTGGATTGAATTAGGCCTATTGATTTTTTTTATTGCGCTCAATATGAAGAGTCCATTGACTCTAGTTACTAACCAAGATTCTCCTATTCAAAAAATCATACCATAGATACTTTCTGATACTCATCATCTACATTTTATATAGAAAATCATCAAAAATGGTGTAAAACTCAATGGTAATTGATGAAAGATAGAACATATTTCCATTATTCTTAGAGGATGTGTTTATCTGAGTACCATAATGTGGTTGATTTTAATATGGGGTGGATGACTCTAAAAATAAACTTTGGGGAAAGTAAATCATGTTGTATTGTTAACCTGTTTACTATGAGGAAAAAATGAGAACATTTATTTATGGTGGATTTATTTACATTGGGGATATATACTACATAATTAATTGAATGTTTTAAAAGTTTATTAAATGATTTCCTTTCGTCATAGATTGAGTTTTTTTTATTTTTCATGAAGGTTTAGAATGTTGTTGCAGATTATAGATATAGATTTGGGAACTAATAATTGTAAAGCATGTTAAAACAACCAAAACTTTTGTTACCCTTATATCCACATATATATAAGAAATAGATAAGTACAATCCTATTTTCTTTATTTATTTCAGAATGAATATCAAATGGATAGTGAATGTTTTGTTAAATCTTATCAAGAAATTAAATTCACCTTCTCATAAGGAATCATAATGATGTTCTTTGAAAGGGAGTTTTAGAATTCAATCAAGCTTGAACTATGATGTGTTATCATATAAAATATTAATTGGTTAGAAAATTGTGTAGCCATATTCTAAAATTGTTTGATATCATCGAAGTAATATAAATTCCAGATCATTTAGTTCTGAATAGGTGGACACAAAGTTCATGAAATTTTATTATTGTTCATGGTGATCTAAATGACAAATATTCTAATAAGAATTTTTTATTCATTTTTTTTTCAAACAACTAGCTTGAATGGAAAGGAATGTCACAATAATAGAATATGATATAGATGATGGTATGTGGTTTGTATTTTAAACCAAAAACTATATTCTTGGAAAATGAATATCATCAATAGACATAATCAATTTGATAGTGTGAGTCACAGTAACTGTTCAATTGGGAAAACTGTTAAAGAATAAAAGGAATCCTACTTATAGGGGAGGAGATCATGTTAAGAGCTGTTTGGAAGAGAACAAATAAAAAGGAACCTAAAAGAATATAGATGATGTTGTCGGATTATTGGTTATTAATTTAATATTTATATATAGATATATTATTTATAACAAAACAATTGTTTTCATTCCATTATTTGTATTTTTTTGTCTTTTATTTATTGGGTGTTTTTTGGAAAATACATGTTATGATGGTTTTTTTGGAGATGATATTGGGGATGACATATGTTTCAATTTTTGTTATTTTCATTTAAAAAATAGGGGAATTAACTGTTGAATACATTTAAATCTTCTAAGAATGGATTCTGATAACATTGGGACTATGATGTTGGAGATGTGTATCTGGTGGAATAATTTACTATTCCTTTTTTCAGAGAACTATTTTTTTTATAAAAGATGTATTTTTTTAAAATGATGATTTTTTACTTAAATTTTTATTAAATAATGCAATTTATGGATTCTTTATTTTGTGATAAAATATGGTCTCTATTTAAAGGTTCATTTCATGTGGTTGTATTCAATGAAAAAATAATAATTTTTAAATGATTTTTTAAAATAGTATTTTCTAAACCCATGTTCTTATTATGACTTCAAAAGAATGGTATTATCATCCCCCATATATTTCAATTTACATATCCAAACATATTCTTATTTTGAATTTATTATCTATAAAAATCCATCTTGGATGTTTAATTTTTTTGAAACAATGAGTGCCTTAATAATATATTTTGGTCTTTATTATTGTTGATATGGTCCAAACAAGATTCTATACTATCAGTTTATAAAAAAAAATTATTTGACAGTCTAAAAATGTGGGAGACTTCTGTGTATTTTTATAAACACATTGATCAATTAACAGTTAATATTTAAAGACATTAATTTATGAATTCACAATAAAATTATACTTGTATTATTTTTTTGGGTAATATTTTAAGTCATTAAATTATAATATAATAAATCTGATAACATTCCTAAACTAGAGGATTCTGAAAAAATTAAATCCATGCCACTATGATGGAATCTTATATATATTTATTTATTCCCTTAATTCTAATTTTGGATTCTTTAAATTGAATTAGTAAAATAAATTTTCTCCTACATCCATAAAAAGCAATGTCCAATGTATGTTTTCGTTATTGATTTGAAAGAATAAGAATCAAGTTAATTCCATTTCATATAGAATTAATTTGATTACAAGGATTATTCATATTTATTAAATAAGACCATTTATTATACTCAATAAAAAAACTCACCATTCATAAATTTTTATTCTATCCAACAACATTTAATGTAAATAACATTCATAATTATGACACAATCACATGTAATTAACACTAGTTCCTTTGGAAAAAAATTTACAACACCAACATCCTTACACTATTCCTTAACAAAACCACAATAGGAATCAATAAACTTGTGTGGAGATAATTTTAAAAGAACTTGTTAAAATAATTACATAAAATAGGATGTGTAAGAGTCTCTTTATATTTATTTTCATCCCCTATTCATCAAATCTATAATTCCTTTCATCGATAATAATTTTTTTATAACGGTTGACTATGAAAATTATTTCCTAAACATATCAAAATCTTGGAAAATTGAGTTGAAATAAATTTTTTATTTTAGGTTCTTACATAAAATATTGTATTTAATACTTACAGTCCATGTTAATTTTGAATTATTTTCTAGATCTACAATAGGACTATAGTGTAATGTCCTGGTTTTCCCTTAACTATCACGGAATTATAATATTAGTAGAAATATTTTTAAGAGAATTATTTTTTAGATGTGGTGAGCCTAGAATTTTTCAATTTGTTGGTCAAAGGATGGAGACATATGCTAGGTCCAATTATTTTTTAATTCATTTCTCAGGCTTCATAATCTTAATAATCAAAAATGTTTCCCTTCTATTTAAATTATTAGAGATAAGCATCACTTCATGATCTGGGGTAGCAAATAATAATTTCTAACATTTCTATTTGATTTTGATTCTACTATAATTGGGGAAATTACCCCATGTTTCTCCTCATATTAACATGTCGATACATCATCCATGGTCACTAATTTTTGGTTCATTTCATTTCGATTTATATATATCTTTAGTAGACCAATATTCTTGTGTTGTCATTGTATTTTCACTAATTTTTTAGTAAAACCCTGTTCATATTTTCTTATTCAATATATATCAATTGAACTATATTCCCTTCACCAGTAGTTCATTGTGTCATATCTTCCCCTTTTTTTGGGAAACATCCTCTATCACTTTAGTAGTGGTAATTACGTCTCCATACTATATGTTCAATGAAGAGTTCAATGCGTTGAGGTTCCAATTTATAAATATATATTTTACGTTACTTACAATTTTTAATTATTTATTTGGCCTCAAAAATCAAATATGGAATATTAAATGGGTTTAGAACCTTCAAATGAATAAACAATTTGAAAATGTTTTCATTTGTACACTATCCTTGGAACTTACCAGAAACCAAAAAATGATCTATTTATGCTACTGTGATTTTTATGATGACTGTATATATGTCATAAGATATTAATGAATATATCTCAAACCTTATAATTGTTTGATTCAATGTTGATAGTCTTTAAAATGTATAAAACCACATCCAATATAGTTTCCACTTCAAGGAAGAAACATGGTTTCCCTTGAATAAAGGCATAATAATGATGTTATTTCGTTATGGTAGACATTATACATTTCTTATACAAATTTTTTATTACCTTTCAAAATTTAATTATGTGTAATAATATTTCCATATTTACTAAATACTCACAGAATTAGCTAGGATTTTTTTATATGTAGGTATAAGATACAGTTATTGGGATTGTTCTATCACTAATTCCATATATTCGATGAAAATATTATTTTAGAAATTCAGCATATTTTCTTCAAAGGGTGAATTTTTTATATGGTCATTATACAAGATATATATATCATAGAATATATAGACCACTTACAGTATGAATGTGATACCTAGTCCTTAAAAATCATATTAATTTTGTTTGGAATGTTGTTTCTTTAAATATTTGATTATGATTTTTGGTGAGTAAGGGTTCAATTTCATTTAATATGAATCTAATAGGTGCCATGTTTAACCAATAATTTTTCCACACATTTCGATGATTTTGAGAAACGTATATATTTATAGATGAAATAAAAATTTTGTGCATAATAATAGATCTTTTTGACATATAAATGTTTCAATTTTAACTATATTTTCATGTATTATTAGTGGTTCTACAATATGAAGAAGTGAAACTGGAATGCCACGGTGATGATTTTCAGTTCCAATGCTTCAAATACATTGGAATGGATTTACAACATTATTATCATTTGTAGGATGATAAGAAAATAAACCTTAATAAAAATTATGTAAACCATATTAGGCCTTTCCCTATACCATATTTTGACCCAAATTGACAAGTACAATGTTCCATAAGTGGTTATTGAAAGGGAAGAAACTACACATGAATACAATGTTGGATATTTCAAGTTTCAATAATGAAAATATAATATACGAAATTGTAAATATGATTAACATTGGTAGGATTATATGGCAATAAAAAATAATTAACAAATCTTTACATCATATCAATAATTTTTATATAACCTTTTTATGTTGTTCTTCATAGGGATGCCTTTACAATAGAATTCCTGATGGAGATTTCTAATCCTGATCCTGAAAATATCATGTGGAGGGTTTTATAAATTATTGAATTTTGTAGGATTATGAGGACATAAGCCTCAATAAAAATTAATTACATTATATTATTACTTCACCTATACATATGGTATGTGTTCCGTTAACAAGAACTGGCTACATTGGAATCCTTGGGAAAAGATTTCAAATTCTAATCCTAAATATACGATGTAGGGGAATTTCAACATCATTACATTTCATTGGATATTATCGATGAAAACCATAACATAAAAAATTATATATAATGTTATTTCTTTTATGATATTGGAGTTAAAAGATTATAGATATGTACAGTGCACTATTAGTGGTCTCTCAAAGGTATGTGACTACACTATAAACCCTTCATTTATATTTAATATTTATATCCAAAAATTCTCCTACATGGGGTTTGAAAAACCCCTACCTTTGGATGAATTTAAATGAAATCATCCTTATAAATATAGATTTTTCATTTTAAAACTAGATTTTGAAATACCGAAGATACAACATCATTGATATGTATCTTGCACTATATGTGGTTCTACAAAAAAAAAGATGATGTATTAGAACCCCTAAGTTGATATTTCTAGTTTCAATGACTTTAATATCCTTATATGAATTTGAAACATGATTAAAATTTTGAGGATTACAAGGACATAAAAAATAACAAAAAAATGTGAACATTATATCTGGAATTCACCTATATCATTGGTAAGTTGTTCTTTAGAAGGAAATACCTACACAAGAATCCCCCAGTGGTGGTTTCCCATTATGATGTATCAAATCACATACATGGTATTTTCACAATTAATAACGTGGGAATGATTATAATAAAATCAACCTTAACAAACAAGGTTGTATTTCACAAAAACCGTTTTTGATATACCAATGTTTCAAATTCATAGATAAGTATAACTCACTATATATGGCTCTATAAAGGGAATAATCTACACTATAATCCCCTATTGTAGATTTGATGTTCTGATGGTGAATATATCCATTAGGGGATTTGAATCATGATTACATTTGATAGGATTATAAGAAAAATAACCTTAACAAACCTAAGTTTACATTATACCAATATATTACCTATATAGATAGTAAGTGGTTCTTTAAATGGATATGGGTACCATAAAATCCCTTGGGGAACATTTCTAGTTCTAATTTTTCAAATACCCTACAGGATATTTTCAACATGATTACCTATGGTAGGATTATATGTAAATAAAAATTAATAAAAAAAATATGTACAATACTTTAGGCCTATTCCTATGTGGTTGGTAAGTGGTTATTGAAAGGGAAACTACTACACAAGAATACCCCATTGGATATTTATAGTTCAAATGATCCAATCAATTTTAGGGTATTTGAAACATGATTATATTTGGAAGGAATATAAGGAAATATACCTTAGAAAAAAACTCTATACATCATATCAGGCCTTCCCCTTACAATTTTTCAAACGGTTCTTCAAAGGAAAGTGGCTACACTAAAACCCCCCAGTGGATATTTCTGGCTTTGATTATGACATTATCTTATATGGGGGATTTCAATGCCATTATATTTCATTGGATTTTGGAGACATTAATTTTTACAAACATATGTAAACACTATATCAGGCATTTTAATATACCACTATTAAAAAATTCATAATAAATACTATATAGTATAAGTGGTTCTATAAAGGTATGTGGGTATTATAGAATTCCCCAATAGAGTTTTTTAGCTATATTCTTAAAAATATTTTATATAGGATTTATATAATCATTACCATTGACCTAATTATGTAATGTGAATAATTTACAGTAGAAACTATTGGTTGATATTTTGATGTTTGAATATGAAAATCACTTGTAGGGGATTTACAAGATCATTCTTCTTTTAGGTTTCAATATTTTCAACATTTCTTTATAAAATTATAGGTAAAAGGAGACATTTTTTTAATATTTGTTTTAAAATTATATAAAACATCAATACCATTAGAATGTAACACCAGATTTGTTTATTTATGATTTTTCTATCTTTGGAAAAACCTTCATTAGGTAAGGTTATTTACCTAGAAATATTATTTTTTGAACCATGATATGGTTATGTAGGTTATGGAAGGAAACAACAAAAAAGGAACAAGAGTGTCACTACCTAAGGTCATGAAATGTTAATTCATGACATCATTTAATATTGACCGACCCCATGAAACCCACATAGGTAACGACAGGTCATTGGTAAATCTTGAAGTAGGAACTCATGATGTGAATTTTTTTCTAGGTTTCTATACCAAGGGATGGTTTTCTTAATGTATGTGATAATAAATTTATTCATTAGGTTTATATCCTATTAATGTTAGGAATGTTCCATTACTAGGTTTATATGAAATGCATAATGCTTAATGTTTTTGGTGTTATGTGTCCATTCTACAGGACCACATCCCTACCTTCAACCACCACTAATAGATATATACAAACAGGAATAAGTAAAATAGAAAATCTTAGTATTCCAAACAATGATTTTTATTGAAGTAAGAATGTGATTTCTACATCAAACGTGAGGATTTGTCTTGGTCTACTCCCCTTTCATGTAAGAGGTCTATAACAAATCCTTACATTTCTATTTCAATTGGTATAGTATTTTAATTTTTTTTGATTGTCCAGGAATGTCATTTTCCTGACCTTAAAGACATAACAAATACTAATATAATCATTCAAACCTCCCAAGGATCTCATGAATTCCATTGGTTTTATGTATATGCTTGTGGATACACAATGGTTCTGCATACCTTTAAACTAATAATTATCATCTAGTACTGTTAATGTGGGAATACAATTATAGATTGAATTGTGTTGTCATGATAAATGAGGTATTAGAATAAATATTATTCACATTACTTGAAAAGAGGGTTATAACAATTATCATGATAATTCAGGTTGGATCAATTGAATAAAAGGGAGAATTGTGATAATGAAATGTTTAACTAATGGTGCATGTGTTGAAATATTTGATATAAATAATTTCTTATGTAAAGGGATTACAACCAATAATTTTGAAATTATTATATGAAGGTCTTTATCTCAATGATTTAAAAATATTATATAAATAAAAAGTGCCTAGTAAATCTATAATGAATATATAAATGTATTAAACTTGGTTACACTTAAATGATTATATAACAGGCTTACACCAGAACATTTTAATGGTTCTAGTACATTCTTAGAAGTGTTTTTCATCAAGTAGAAGAAAGTTTTGCTAGCCCTAAGTGGAATCCTAGAACTCGAGGTTCATATGTGTTATTTATTATTTACTATAGATTTATTAAATTTAAACCATATTTATCTTTTTATTCCATGAACTACATTCTCAGACTAGATTTTTTTATACACCATTAGTTGTTTTCTACATAGTTGTACTCACACACTATTCAGGATGCCTTTTGGTACATGTGATGTTTTCATGGAAAAATTCCTTCATGAGTTAATAGGGTTGTGCGTTTGTTATTTTCTTATTGGATGAGTTGGAGAATGGATGCTAGACCGGCATGGGGTTTGGGCTAAGGTTTTGGAGTCATTTATAATGTCTTAATAGGGTTTTCTTTTTTTGACTTTCATTATATCATTTAGTTATATTTAAACTATCATTACATGATTATATGTTTTATCTCGACTATTTATCTTGTTCCATATTCCACTTGAGTTTCTTGTTTTATTTTTTATATTATTTCTAATACTATATCTTTTTGTATTCTATTATTGGGCCTCCATAGTAGATAGGATATAGTATCCTCACTATATTTCTTACACCATCACTGCTAGTTATTATCCTTGGGAAAAAAGGGATGTGCACATGAGTTCTAGAAGACAACTAGATCTATCACATTAACGAGTGTTAGGATGAGTTCATATCAAATTGGAATTAATGGAACATGTTTATTCCCTATTTATCTATTAAATATGAAAATTTTAAAGCAGACTATGCTGTGTCTAGTCTTGGTAATGATATTGTGTAAGGGAGTATCTAACTCATGTATGGGAAAATCTAAGTGCCCATGGATGGGATTTTTTTCGTGTTGGTTTATTGTGAATTTTTTTATGTTATTTAACTTTGCAAAATCATTTATTGTGTAATAATATTATGTATTGAGTTTTTACATGTGTTCTAGTGTATTAGTTGATGATAATTCATGTATAAATATAAGAACATAACGATATATGTCCATATTCATTGTCCATGATGGGGGCATATTTATCAAATATGGATTTTTTTTATCTGAACTAAGAATTTTAAATACTATTATTCCAGTTAATAAAATGAAGGAAACATTTGTTTTAGTCTAAATAACTTATAAGTAAATGTATATAGAGACAATAGACCTGTGGTTCTCTATTTCATTCACCTATTTACATTGTTCTTGATGTATAAACTGTGTTCTTAGGAGTGTGATAACCATGTAATAGAAATTTAATCCTTATTGTATTTAAATAAATAATTAAATGATTTTTAATAAGATATCTCATAATGCAGATGTCTGGTCAGTTCCCCCCGCTCTATAAAATTATATGGAAAATTAGCATCATGATAAATTTATATAGGTTATGAATTTGAGAGAGGGAAATATATCACACTACACCTTCAATGTAAGATTTCATAAGTTAATTATAGATATAAAATAAACTTATATTTACTAGTGAGGGAGGACCTATGTTCCCATGTTTAGGATTGAGTTATTCCAAATGATCATAAAGAAACAAGATATACCTACATACTAGAGGTTATAACTTTTTTTTACAGGTTGTGATGTCCAACAACGTAATGATATGACATTGTGGAGAAAGATGATCATAAAGAAGAGTAACATAGACGAAATTTCATGCAAATTACATGAGAATATTCTATCAGGTGACATTGAGTAATGAGAGGGATTATGTGTTCATCCACAATATGTAGGTGGAATGTTCAGTGATGGACTTTGTTGGGCTCTTCATTCAGTTTCAATGTTTTTTCCCTCCTTAATAGCTGATTTGGTCTCAAAATAAATACATTTCCATAATGGGCATTAATATAAAAATAAAGTCACAGGAGAAATTATTTTTACTGAGTATCATTGCAAAAATGATCAACTAGGCTCTCGTCATTAAAGGGAATATGATATAGGCCTTAATTGTTCTCTAGAAAATTTTAGTAATGTGATGTGAAAGCTCTTCTTCTATTGGCTGCAATTACCACTATGAATGTTACCATAAGGGAAGTAATATGATGAGAAATCAAGGAAGTGTAACTATTCTTAAAAATAATAGAATAGTGCAGTGCTATCAATGTGCAATGGATCTAGACAAGGGCCTTCAATTTCTCACCCCACTAAGTAGTACCATATTTGTTGTAGAATGGTTTTTCTATTGTGGTTATAATTGTTTCCATGATAGAAGATCAATGTTAGGGGATCAAAACATGCTCTAGAATTTTAAAGGGACTTGGATACCCCTCAATAGAAAGGTAGTCAGAGTTCAACCAGGTGTTCATGGTATAGCAATAGACGTTGTAACCCAAAATGGGAATAGAAATTCTTGCAACCACGAATAGAACAAGGGACTCAGAATGGATACCATTAAGGCATAATTAGTCAGCTACAAGTTATACAACATACTCTTATTAGTTTCAATGTATGACCTTTGACCGTCGTTGGTAGGATTCTCATATCATCTACTATTGACTACATTTTTTAAATATAAATCACCAAAATATGTTTATATTTTTTTAAAAATCAAATATTTTTGGTATTTTATGGATTTCATGAACACAATTATTACTATCAACAAATAATTATTAGTGTGGTTCAAGGATAGTAAACACTTCAAGGAATGTTCTATTGAAATCAGTGGATACTATTTCATTTAGGATTGTTTAGGATAGAAATAAAAGGAAATGATTTTATTCTAGTAATGAATAGTATATTTCTATACCATGATCATTTCAAATTATATCAAAATAGAGGTAATATTCTTTCTCTCGAAGGTGGGGGGTATCTTATAAGCAGTGTGAGTCGGATAATCAATCTTTTCATGAAGGAACTACTCAGTGAAGTTAAGATTTTATCATAGCTCATATAGTAAGTATTTTTCTAGATTATTGTATAATATAAGAAGATAAATTTTCTATAGTGGTGGACCATTTAAGGAATTATCTTCACAAAGAGTTCTCTAGATGACTATTAGAGTGGTTCCCTTAAACCAATGTCTGTGTACTTTATATTAAATTTATATTCAAACAATATAATATTAACATAAATATATTTTCACAATTTAATTATTCTTCTACACAATATTGGTGTGATAATGTCCTAGGGTTTATGTTACATTAATATGGTCCAAGTAGTTCCCAACTATGATGAAAATATGGGAGTTCAAAAAAAATATTGTTAAAAATAATTCTATAGTTGGATAACACACTATGATTTGACACATACTATGTTGACTATTAGGTCTATGTACTTGTAATTGGATGAGGCTTATTCTCATGAATTTCATACTAGATAATCTATAGGATGGTAGATTATGATAACAAACCCACCAGTAAGAATTTCTCATGCTATGGTGTCATTAGATATTCATATATGAAAGTGTATGTAATGGTCCTTATACATTAATACAACCATTTATTCATATCTCAACTCTTGAAAATAGTTTTACTAAAAAGACCATGATGCTATATATTCATGGTGAGGTAGGGTATTTTTGTTTCATCAAGATTGACATGTCATTAATGGATAAGTCAATGAAGGATTTATCCCTACATTATTATAAAAGTTTATATATAAGAACATTTATTGGAATATTACTGTCAACAAAAAAATTTAGGGACATGGTGTAATGATATGAGTATTTAAAGAGTCATAGAAATACATATTGATCATATAGGTTGGAGACATAAATGTTTAGTATGCTTGATGAGATATTTTTAAAAATGGACTATAAGAAACAATGCATGTTCGTATGTTGTTGTCGATACCACGAAATTAATATATTTCTCTTCAGTGAATTAAACCATTCCATGATAATAAAAATAGAAATTAGGAACAAAATCATAATTCAATTGTGGATGAATCTTATAGTGTCACAAAGTAAGTTTTTTTATTGAGGTTGATTAAGTTTTATTAAAATTTAATTGTTTGAATAAATGTTATTCTCAAGACCAAAGAATAATTATTTTCATGTTTTATTGATTTATAATATTCACTTGGTGAAAATTAATTATTATTATTTTTAATAAACATCTTACTTTATTACACTAATGTATAATAAATATATAATCAATTGATTGTGAATAATTTTTTTTATATAATATTTTAATGAATATTTATTCACTGGATTTTGAATAAAATATTTACTTCAGGAAAAAATTACTTATTCAGGTATTCAATATATAATGATGAGTTCAAAATAAAAATTCCACAATAGGTGACAATTATTACTTTAAAAATTCGTAAAATATTATTTTTTATTTCATAAGTTAAGAAACACTGTAAAATAATAATAATAAAAATATTATGTCGAATGAGGTTTATTAAATATTATAAAATTTTTTATGGGTCAGAAGGAAGAGAAATAAGATTTTAATCTAATCCATAGATCTTAAAATAGGTTGTTATATCTTTTGTGTTGGTTGTAAAAAAATTGAGAATCATTTCCCACAATGAAATTACACCCCAACACCTCCTTCTCTGTCTCTCTATCATGAACATAAAATACAAGAGATAATCCTTCAAATCCAAGCATTGAGTGATCCAAATGAACAACAAGGAACAATTGATTTACTATGTTGGACCCTAGAAATATATAGGGGTTTCTCAGAGATTAATGGAGAACATGTGGATCACCACTAGAGGGGTTCTATTCTTGGATCCTCATAACTCTGTAAAGGAAACCCAATACTATTTTGGGAAGATAAATATAATCAATGTAGAAAGGATCCTAAGATGAGTTATTTAATTTCATTCAGTCTAAATTAATTAGTATAAATTTAACATGGAAGATCCTTAGTCAGGGTTTTGGGAAACTAAATATTAAAATTGTTTTTCATATAATTCCCACCAAAGGAGCTTCTAATACACCCATAAACATTAAGTGGTATCAAAGGGGTAAACCATTAATTTTATAATTATTTATTTTATTTTTAGTAAATATTTCCAATCCTTGTGCAATTATTCATTAAATATTATTTTTTAATCATATTTGAATTAACATGTTCTCAACATTTTAATTTATTTGTTCAGAATTGAAAATTTCATAAGTCCAAGAAATGAATATGAATAATTAATGATTCAATCGGGAAGTGATTGGTAATTTTGTCAGATAGAATGAGATTATAAGTGTGTATCCAGAGTACACATCCTGTACCCATGGGCACTACAACTATCCATGTCATGGGATACATGATGCACTCAACAACCATTCCATGTAGTGCATTTATTTTACACTTCCAGTTGGCTGATACAACATGAAAGATGAAATTTTGGATTATATGATGTGTAGTTAGAGTACATGTCATGTAGTAAACATTATTTATTAAAGAAATTCATACAGTATATGTTGTCATAATAATGCTCAAAACTGTGTGATATAGATACCCTATAGTAATAATAACATACATGGAATGTAGCTGATGTGTGGTTAATTATTTCCGATTTCATAAATACATTTCAAGTCCTTCAGTGGGTTATATGGAAACAAGAATACAATCATACAGGGTATCTAGTTAGCATGTACACAATGTGTAGTCCAACTGGGATACACATTGATGCTCTATGCAAGGTTCTTGGGTAGAAGACAAGAGAGATACATGCAGTGTATTTTGATAGCACATGCCATATATTCTACCAGTAAATTATAAAATTAATATATATTAAATTTAAAACTGATGCATTAAACAATAATTTTTTTGATTGGAAGATGTGGTGATGGATAATTTAATAAATTTTTTAAGGAATAATTCATTTTAATTAATTTATTGCAATAATATATAACATTTTTTCTTTCGTTATTTTACATTAATGCCAATAATATGGTTATGACCAAATGAATTTGTATATTCATTAAAATGAAAACCAAATAACTAATTAATTAATGAATCCAAATTTATCATAATAATAAAATGAAAAAAAAATTAATGTTATGTCATATAATTTTTCATTTGTGATGGATGTATGAAATCTCATGAGATAGAGCAAGATCGGGTCATGTGTTGACAATTAAGTAATTAAAATTACTACATGGGTTTGAAATATTAATTATTAAATTAATTTCATGGCCTACGTGTCATCACATCACCCATTATTACGTAGTACATACATGTCTATGTTAAATTGTGTATCCCCCCTTTAATAAATCCTTTAGTTCCCCACACTTTTTTGTGAGTTTTAAATACATGTTATTCATGGAATTTACTATAGTGAATGGAGCTAGTTTGTGATGGAACCACAATGATTCCATCCCAACTGTTACACTTTTTGATAAGTGGAATGTTGTAACTTATTCCATGGACACCAAAAAGAGTTATTTCCACTAGGTTATTGGTTGATTTAATATAATATCTTTAAAACAACTTTTATATATGATCTTAAACAAATCAGTTAATTAATTATTATTTCTATTAATACATTATTTTTTTTATGGATGAAAGACCATGATCACATAAATAAATGAATTAATGTGATATGATGTAATTTAAATAAATTGATTATTTTAATTTTTTATCCAACATGGTTAATTAATTAAATAAAATTCCACCTAATATTTAGAATTCATGTAATATATAAAACATGCAAAACATTACAAAATTAAAAACCCATTAAAAATATATTAAGTCATCAAGATTTAAATGTGTAAATTATACTGAATCTATAGTTTAATTGTCTATTTGTCCTCCGTAATGGGTGATTTTAATTATATTTAATAGTTAACAAGGATAGTAGGTTGAGTTAGATGAATCACTATTGGGTATAATGTCCTCCATTTTTCTAATAAACATTGTATGGTATGTTTTGAGGGATTATGAGTTAGGGATTCTTGATTGGGGAGTCCACTCAATAGATCAAGGAGCTACAAGATCATAGTTGGGAAGACCGTATACCTAATCAGTTTATATTTATTTTAATGACCTCTTCCTAGATTATAAGAAATTAAATATCGATCCTTACCACTACAATGTTTGTGAAACTAGAAATTCAAATTTCCATATTCAGGGTTATTGAGACCTGATAGAATAATAGGATAATTAATAAAATTTATTATTATCTTTATCACATAATTCTTTATCATGTACATTAGTAATCATCTATTCTAATTGTTGTAAAAAATGGAAAGAAAATACAAAAAATAGGGTGTTGATTCCTTAACTCAGGTTATGTCCCTACAAGTACGGATTTTCAAATATGGTATAATCATTTATATGATTAGTTATTATAAAAATGTTTGTATTATGTGTTAGAACCACTATTCCTGTTCTACCACCGCAATAATTGAGAGAAGGTGAAAATGATAGCTAATATATATATGTTGTGGATTATTCTTTTGTTTGTTGCATTATCATATCAACTATGTATAGAGAGTAGATGACATGACATAAAATCATGGATTCTTACACCATAATATCTCATCTTCATAGAGAAAGGATTTAAATAAATAATATTTTCAATGAACAATGTCATTGTTAAATGGATGAATGTAATGTAGATACAGGACATTATTTCAATAGTCTTTGGTTTATTGATAAGTTTGAAAAATTATACTTATATGTAGATAAAAAATTATCCATTAATATTATTTTATAATCATTACCACCATGATTATCCTTATTTTTCTAGGACTAGATAAAAAAATGGATATATTTCTAATGTAAATTTAATCTATACTTTACTATGAGTATAAATATTGGTCAAAAAAACTATCTCAAACACTTTTGTTCAAATGTTTGAAAGAAAAGGATGAGCATACCATGGATAATATAATTCAAAATTATCCTTTACATAATCCTTAAAAGAGATGAAATAGTTAAGGGAAGAAGAATGAATTGATGGCTATTTTCTTCTAATGTGGAATGAATGGAAAATTGGAATGAAATTGCAATAAATTTATGGGGGGATATGTTTAAACGACATGAGGTATATTAATCATGTTTTTGTTCTCCACTTTTCTATTGAAAATAATATTCTAATAATATTCATGTATTAAATTATTGGAAATGATTAAGAATATAAACGATGTACTGTAAACTCAAGAGGAGCTATGATAGATTGATTCCTTCATCTCCTAAGGTTTAGAAGTATTTCTCATTTTATAATGGACTCATAAAAATTTATAATAACTATTTCCATTACATATATCTCAGTTTCAGATGTGAAACACCAAGACATTATTTCTTTTTTGGAATAAATTTGGTAATATTAATTTAATACTAATCAAATGATTCAATAAATCTAGAATTAGAAATATCAATTTTAATGAACGATGAATATAAAATATATACTTTTACCTAATTGAGACTTAATAATTGTTTTTAAAATAAAAATGGAATCAGTTTACTTATTTATTCCATTTAAAGTATTTTTTCTCAACTAAGCTAAGACACCTGAAATGAAAACAAACAAAATATCATTTTTTAGATAAATAAAACTGTTAAATAAATCTATTCCACAAAAAATTCAGAGTTAGTAAAAAATGTATATATGAAATATGCTAAAACTAAAGGTAACTTCATAAAAATTATGAGATTTCATTAATTAATTTTATAAAATCTTAGTAAATTAAATGGTTAAATTTGTTAAATACCATATAATCTCAAACCTAACTTGTCTGAGAGAATATTATCTATGTAATCATTGAGAATTTATAGTGTAATGGTTCTCCCAAACATAAACTTATGCAATTCAACTTCATTATTTTATGAAAATTTAGATCAATGATGAATCTTATATACATTGTATATCTTCCATTATACCATGCAATACATTTTTTGAAGATATATTCTTAACAACTAACCACATTGCAACTATAATTTCTAATGCCTATCATATTAATTAAGATTTTATAATAATATATTTGGAAAATATCAAAAGTTTTTTTCGAAAACCATTTGATAAAAGTCATACATAGCTAAAAAACATTATAACACTAAGGAGAAACTATGTTAATGAACCTATATCCACTTTGGATATTAACATCTAGTAAAGATCAATTTTTTTTCTATAAAGGAATACTATTTATTTTATGAGAGTTGGAGTAGACATAACTTCTATATGTTATGTCTCCGGAAAGACATGAGTAGGCATATGAATAGTGGACTCCACTGAGCTTTGTGGGAGGAGTACTTCCAAATACACATGCTGTGTAAGAATATATAACAAAATAGGTTGTTTATATTCATCATGTTGGGTGAAACATATATTATTTTTTGATAATAAATATTCCAAAATAGGAGAAGTAAATGGTAATATGTTGTGGTTGAAATTTATATATATTTTCATGTAATAGACTCTATGTATCAAGACTTAGGGAATGAATATTTTTAATGTTTCTAAGATATAATACTTCAAGAGTATTCAAGAGAAACGATAAATTGATGGTAAATATGGTAATAATATATAATGATAGTGTATTAAAATATTTATTCAATGAAAATAGAGATTAACCAATCATCATATAAAATTATTTTTGATTTTTTATTATCAGATAATATTTTTAGGATTATTATATTAATCTATTGATTTCAAGGAAACCTCACTTGGAGTAATCCTCATGGAATATGTAAATATGACACAGCCAAAAGGTGAACCTATAGTATATGATAGAAATATATGACTATAATGGGTGAGTGAATAAAATAAATTAAATTATTCTATATATATTAAATTAATTAATTTATGACAAAATCATAAATAATAATCATATAATATTAAGATGGAATGAATGATTGTAATGTTCTCAAACTGGTTACTTAGAGCACTATTAGTTTTGATGATAATTATTTTGAAAGCCTATGTAAAAAATGTAATGTGATACCAGTATGTTAAGACTAAGGAAATATATTTCTCTACGCATGATATAAAGCAACAACTATGTTCTAGGGAATGAGATCTAAAACATTAATCCATTGGTTTTTTATATTTATTCATAGAACATATATTAGAAAAGTATTGAGAAATAAAATTTGTAACAACTCAAGTTTATGTTGTTTGTTATATAATCCATACATAAGAACATGCACATGTATATGAAGGGATTATAGATATTGAAATAATTTCACAATATTAAGTGATCAAAATTCATCTCAAATTCCATTACATGATCTAATGATTGAAATTACTAATTCATTTATCATAGTATGACAATATAATTTATATCCAACATAATTTCATAAACATTCAGTTAGAACAATATTAATGTACTTATAAATGTCAGGAATGGATGAGTTCTTTATATCTAGTGAAGTAGGAATAATAGAGATCAAGGGAATTAATCAACTAGATCGATTTGATCTATTAACATAAAAAGGATAATAATATAAAATAAAAAAATATTATTGATAAAGGTTTACATACCTATAATATCCGAGTACATTGAGGATTCTAATGAAACTTAAGAAGCATTTCAATGAAGTATTATTATGATATCAGCTAATTCTAATAGTATTATTTTTTTTAATATTTATAATGATTTGTTTGGATATGTACATAGTGATAATTTCATAATTTTTAGATAGTAAAAAAATTAATAAGGACTTTTATCACTACTTGAATGATTTTTTTCAACTTAGTAATGTTAATGTAATGATATTTTCCACACAGATATGTAGATTTACCAACCTTAACCATAAAAACATTATAGGACTAGCAACTATGTACATTCTTAGAAGAAGAATTTTTAACATTGGGGGACGAAACATTCCCTAACTATTGGATGTAGATTATGTGGGAGTTCATTATAAATTTTACACCATAGATCCAGCTAATTTTTACTTAAGATTAAATTTATATTAAAATATGATAATATTGATATTAATATCATATCATATATTGATTGTTTTTATTCATTACAAGGGTTTGAAAATTTACAAGGGTATTAGTTACATTGATAAGGTCGTTATTGTCCCCTGTATGATTTTAAACATGATGTGATATAAAAAATTCTAAAACATAGTTATATGGTTGGATAATGTACTATTATAGGACACATAGTTTTTTTACTATTATGTGTGAGTACTCATTAGCAAATGAGGATTGTTTTCATGAATTTCTCAATTGGCTGTCTCGTGTATTGGAGATTATGATAATAAACTCACCTATAGGAATTCATCATGTTTTGGTGTCATTAGATATTATTATTTGAGATATTTTGTAATAATCTATTGACATTTATATTGACATTAATAAAATTTATGACTTATGTACTTATATTTTTTGAGGAAAAATCTAAGGCTATATTTTCTCAATGAGGTAGGATATGTTGGGTGAGTCACAATTGACACATAATTGATGGATATGTTAAGGAAGGATTTTTACCTTCTATATAAATGGATTTTGATATCTCAAAACTCTAATTAGAATATATACATCACCTTAAATTTCATGGACTTGGGTAGCAATGTTATTACCTAAGATAGTTAGATAAATATGTATTTAGAATATATATTTCTCATTAAAATGTGATACTTTCATGATTAGATATTGAGATGAAGGAATTATATTACACAAAGAGTGTTCATATGTAGTTTTTTATGTTGGAATATTATGTTCTATCTCTTTGGTTCCTTTACCTATTACGAGAGATTAATCTTGGAAATTAGATGTAAATTCATAATGATAACAAAAAACAATCTTAGAGGGTGACACACTGCTTGATTCTGTTGAACCTGATTAAATTATATTTGAATTTAATTATTGGAATAAATTTTATTTTCATAATTGAGGAATAAATTTCATTTTCATAATTAAGGAACAATTTTATTCATTTGTTATTCATCACTAATATTCAGAAGGTAATAAATAATTATTTGTTTAGTAATAAATAATATATATGATTATTTGAATATATAATAAATCATTATATTTTGGATTTTGAATATAATATTTCCATTATTTAATTAATATTTCAATGAATATTTATTCCTTTTATTGTTTATAAAATAATTATTTATGAATAAAATATTTTTCGACATATTAAACAAATGTGGACGAGTTCAAAGGGGCCATGTCAAAATGCAGGGATATATATGAATTTATAAATAGGTAAAACAATATTTTTTATGAAAGTTAGAGAATTGCATAAAATAATAATAATAAAATAATTATGAGGAATGTGTATTATTAATGATTATAATATTTTCTAATGGCCATCATATATTTAGATAATATTTTGACCTAAACCCTATGACTAGTAATACAGGGTTATGTCTATTTTTTTGGGTTATATGATAATAGGGGCTCATTATGAAAAACAATTATCTCTCGATGGATCATTCTCTCTCCCTCTCATAAATGATAAACAAAAGATATATTCCTTGAAGACTAAATGGTTATAAATAAACATAAATAACAAAAAGAAATCAATTCATATTAGTATCACGTAGTAATAGATTCAAGTTTCACATTCATCAAAAGAGAATGCGTGGATTAACATAAGAGGGATTCTATCCTTGGATACTGATAGTACAATGAAGGTAATTCCAAATGGTTTTCAGAAGATAAATCATGTCAATGAATAATGAATCCTAAGATGAGTTTTTTATTTTCTTCCAATATTACATAAAGGATCATCACTTAGGGATTTGGGAAACTAAATATTTAAATTAATTTTAATATAACACCCACTAATGCCACTTCAAAAAATACATGGAACCTTCTTTAACCACATGAGAAAGAGATTGTGATTATGATCAATTTGGTGTTGGGATATGAGTATGTATCTATTCAACATTATTGGGTGGGAAAAAAATAACTTCGTGAGTGAAAATTCGAGGTGAAAAATCTAGAAACAACGGGTTACATATTACATATAAAATCATTTTGGGGTTTTACCCACGATTCTATCCATTAAGTTGGATAAAACATTCCACTTATCTATGTATTATCCAAGACTGAACTAGGTGATGATCAGAAACAATTATATAATTCCTTAAATTTACTATTTATTTGATTATTTTAGAGGTTCCCATATTTTATATAGGATATATTTTAGTTTAGTTTACCATTAGTAGGGAGTGATACCATCTAAAACTCACTATATTTCTATTAGAAGTAGTATGTCTTGTATGATTTCATGGTGATGTATTTCAGTCTAATGAATTCACTAGTTGTATTAATTCAATTCATGAATAAGATATTATATCTATTTTTTGATTCATTGTTGGTGGGTTTCATTAATGAAATTTCATATTACTCCCATTCATCATATGATCATTTCCAATATATTTATTTCATCTTATGTTCACTAAGAGATCATGATTTATTTTCCAATCAATCTAAATGAAATTTTCTGATTGAAAAACTGAACTACATGGGTCATGTTATCTCAGAGTTTAGAGTATTAGTGGTACATGAAAAGGTTGCATCCATGGTATATTTGGAGCATCCTATGAGTATCTTTGAGATTCATGGGATCCTCAATCTAGGAGGCTATTATCAGCAGGATTATTTGTTTTATTATTGATCTAGATGACTAATACTACATTAGAAGAATTACCATACTAATTATGTTGAGTCCGTTATGGTGGTAGAGACATTGATATTCTAGAAACATCATCTTTTGGGTGAGAGGTTTCTGGTGTGCATGAACCACAAGAGCCTATGGAAAATATCTTCTCATTGAGACTCAATATTTGGTACATGAGGATGGATGAGTATCTGTATTCTTTAAACATTTATATGTCTTAAAAACCAATAAAATGATACATAATTGCATATTCGATGATATTTTTGACAATAATAGAGATATATTTTAACCATACGTAATACTAACATGAATATATATATATTCTAGACCTAGATTTAGAAAGATAGAATAATCTATTCAATACCTCATACGTGAGGGTCAGTCTTGGTCAACTCAACATTTAAGGAAGGATGGCTGAACAACATCCTAAAATTATGTTTCAATTCCCATATTATGTGAAATAATTGTGATCGTGTTGGAATGTCATGTGTGTGTCTTATCTAATTGAATAAATTATGGTTTATGTTAATCTAATCATTTAGACCACCCATGGATACTTTTAGTTTAATTTGTTTTAGGTCGAGGCTTAGGGCTACCCAATGGGTGAAAGTATCTTTAAAATCATACTGATCTAGGATTATTTTTAATATGGGATTTGGCCTTACATTGGAATTGGAATGAAATCGGAAATGGTTAATATACATAAGTATGAATCACATTACTTTAAAATGTGTTTATTAAAATTATGATGGTTACTCATGTTGTATCAGGGGAATAATATGGGGAAATGTGAAAATCAAATGGATACCTCATATGGAATTTTATTACTTGTTCGATATGATTAAAAAAATATATAAAGTGCTTGATCCTGGTTATTCTGAAATTATTACATAAGGTTCTTGCATTTTCAGAAATTGAAATTCTTATATAAAGGGATGGTGAATGAATATGATGATGTATTCCTTATAAAATGAGTTTTCTCTAAAAAATATTGATATTCTTATATAAAGGGGTTGTGCCTAGACATTTTTTATTGATTATAGGTCTCTTCCAGTTTCTTCTGTGATTCTTTGTGGGATAATACATTAAAGGGTTATAGATATGTTTGGAATGGTTCTGAAACATACTCATTGACGACTGATATCATGCCGTAGTAGGATTGGTTAGTGCTGAGTGCCATCTTAGTACTCAATGGAGAAGATGTTTATTTCATATAGAGTATTAATTTATTAATTTAGAACCACCTTTATTGAATTTTTTCATATATGATACAATCAGACTATATTTTTTAGACACCATTGGTGGTAACCTACTTAGTTATACTCCAAACATATTCATGTCATTGTCTGGTACCCATTATATTCATGGATTCCAGTCATAATAAGGTAAAGGGGGCCTATGATTGTTGATTTCATGTGATAAGGGTTGGAGCTTCGAGATGGGACCAACATGGAGTTCATGACTGTGGGTTTGGAGTCTTTTATGATGAATTTTTATTCTATTATTTGAATGTCTGTTAGTACATCATTTAGATACATTAATCCTTTCGTTACAAGATTTTATTTTAATTTGGATTATTCAAATAGTTACTTGTTCATCATTAGTACATCATTAGAAGAATCTATTTTTACAATATTCTATTGTTACATGATTCTGTTTTTACATGATTCAATTTTTACATGATTCTATTTTTATTCGAACTCTATACCAAATGGTATAATCAACACACTATATTTATTATATCCTTGATTCTCATTGTAGCCACTATAATATGGGGAGGTGTTCCTGATATCCAATAGGCATCCAAATCAGTCACTTGAGGGAGTGTTTGGTTGAGGATGTTAGTATCACTTTTCTACATCAGTTCAAAAAATAAAAAAAATTATTATTACTTAAATAGTATCTAGTTTTATATCTAAAACAATTAAAAATATAACTACACCCAAAAAATCATATTGAATCCATAAACATGAAAAATTATCTCCATGAAAGTATATTTCTTGTTATCAATAAAATAAATATAGTTTTGTATTTTTTTATTATAATTTGACCACAATTACATCATCATTGGTGCATGATCTACGACCGGTATCATGTTTTGTTTCTAACAACTTGAAAAAAGAAATTTAAATTTCAATATTTCATAGCTATAAAACAACATTTCTTGATTTTAATTGGTATTTGAAATACCTATTTAATACATATTTTAAATGCTACATCTATCATAGAATGATATAATAACTAAAATAGAACAACTATTTCAAACAGTATATTATAATGATAATTTTTAGTAAATAATGAATTTTTTTTATACAGGATTGGAATTACTCATTTTGTTTAATTTTTAATTGTACACATTTCGAATAAGAATTTTTATTATCAATAGTTTGTTATAATAATTAATATTATGTATTTTTGGAAAATTTACAAACTGTAAAGTATAACTCGAGAATTTTCATGTTGAAAAATTCACCAAATAAAGATTAGTAATAGATCATAGGGGAAGTACCAGTAGAAGTCATTGGTTGTTTATAAATAGAAATTAACTGACCATCTATTCATTTATTATTGGAATATACTAGTAATAATAAAAAAAGGATGATTGAAACCTTACATTTGACTAAATAAACCATCTTTGTGAAGATGATAAACCATGATGGGTTCTCAATTATCCGTTCATGATAAACTATGTTTCATGTTAATGATGAATGATGGTCATTGGGGAATGCACTGAAGCATCGTTTCAATGATGATAGTTTGTTAGTAAGTTAAAAAAACCCAAGTGATATATTGAACCTACCAAATCATGATGTTTTTGGGATAATGGAGTCCTAATTTCAAAGTGTGGTAAACCCCTAATAATAATATTGGGAATATTGAAATTTAAATTAATAGCTGTGATGAAGTGCAACACATGTCACAGTCATTGGCCATAAATTCATCCACAATTTCTGATGGTAAATAGAGACTATACTGATCCCTATATAAAAAACACACCCTACCCACAAAAATATATTTATTTTTTAATATTATATATGTTCTTGAATCATATTACATTAATAACTTATATATATATTTTCAAATTGAAGACATGTTAGTTACATTATGATCCTTGAATTGTGGAGAAAAATTGATGTCAAATATTTAATTGGAAATTCATAACTATTGAATCATCCTTGAGATTCCATGTGATATCATAATGTGGAGCCCATGTGAAAAATGTAGTTTTTATTTGATGATTTATATTTTGATAAATAAATATTTGAATTCTCTCTATTTTGTATAAATTACAATTGAACCCATTTTTAGTAAATTGGATTTTATTTTTGTATTATTTTATGTATATAAATTTATTGGACGACGAAACTAAAGGCACTATATCTTATAAAAAATTCAAATAAATTTATTATGTACTTTACTACAATATTTATGTTATTATTTGTTAGTAATATAATTTGATATTAATTATATTTCATGTTATTAATTATAATAATTATAATTATAATTTATTAATTAAAATAATTCATTAATAATATTGAATAATTAACTAGTAATTATACATATTATATTTTTAAATAAATATATAAATATATAAATAGTTATGGATTAAAAATTCTATTATTTTTTATTTGTTATGTTAATTATATAAAATATTATATTATTCATTAGTTACCTTTCAAATTATAAAAATTTAACATCTGTGTAAATAATAATAATTATTAAGTATATTATAAAATATTAAATATATTATTAGTTATAAATTTTTTTCATTAATTTTTTGTTATTAATTTTTAATTATGTATATAGAATTATTAGTTATTAATTATTATCCAAACTCAAGACTCTAGCCTTATCTAATTATTAATTATTAATTTCAATAATGAGGATATTTGTTAATAATTATATTTTATTATATTAATTTTAATTTTAATTGTTATATTTTTTTTCAATGGAAACCCTATCTTACCAATGTAGAGGATACGATGTTTCCATCATAACCCATTTTTCTACAGGTGTACCCGACCCCTAGTCTAGAAGTCACCCTATGGTAGTTGACCGTGTTAAACATTCCATCAATGTATTTCCATGAACTGTCAAATGAATTAAATCAATGTACATACCATTACATGCCCCGTAATATTTTTTCATTATTTTAGTCCTGATAAAGGGTTCCTTTATCAATAGTAATAAAAAAATACAACTTTTATTGGAAGTTAGAACACATGGTCTTCTTCAGCACAAATATACACTAATTCTAATATTAGAAATTTGAGAATCTAAAATAGTTTATTTAAATACATGAATAAATATAAGTATAAATATTTGCATCTAAATATATAAAAATAAAGTGATATATCATAAAATAGAGAGGAAATGAATCTAGAGTGGTGGTAAGGTATCATGAGCACACAGGTGGAGGACTTTGGTTCAGATCAATTTAGAGGTGTTCGGGGGTGGCTAGGCTTGGGGTGTGGTGAGTTCTTCTAAAGGATATAAATGTGATAGGGTGATAATATTTCAATGTTTCTATTTATGAGTAAGTAGGGGTGGGAGTGGGGGTGAGAGAACTAATAAAGGTGGTGGTTAATAGGAGTATTGAAAAAAGATATTTTTAGAAAGGATAATGGTGTGATTTATCAATACTAATAAAAAAATTAATAAAGAACCTATTTATCTACAATTTTTAATGATGATAAAAGGTACGTTTATAAAATATATTTTGGTCATTAATAATATAGATTGGATTCTAAAGAATCTTATAACATAAATTATGTCTTAGAAACGAAAAAATAATTTTTTTCTATTGAATGTCATTATCTGTTGTAGATATTCTCAAACTAGTATGTGAAAACCCATCTATACGCTCCAAAAAACAGCAAGTGAATACAAAATTAAAATTAAAATTATATGTAACATTGTTTTTAAATGTGTTTCCTTCCACACAATACTTTAATACTTATCTAGTTTTTTGTTAAAATAAACACCATGTTACATTGTAACATGATATCTGATCCATGGTTTAATTTAGTTAAAACCATAAATAATATAAAAAAATCACATTAAAAGATCTTCTGAATCATATGAGATGAGACCAAGCTATAATAACATTATGAGATAAACTACAATAATTTTGGGTTCCCCTTGTAGGATAATTTTAAATCAAACTCAATTTCAAAATATCAGCTTCCCATTAGGTGGTAGTTGATATCCAACATCCCCTTCTTGTACTTCACAATACAGGTGTCCAATCCTTCCTCAATAGTGGTCTATTTTTGTTTCCATAGTGGCTACACCCCTGATGTGACTCACTCACCACAACATCATACATTCACTTCATCCTCACCTTACTATCCTTATCCACCTTCCTGGGTTTTGGATAAGTGCTTCCAAATCATGCTAGGAGAGTTGGACTGAGTCCTACCAGGCACTGAGAAGAATATAATGAGAATTTAGACCTATATCAAGAAGTGGTGGAACATAATTAAAAGGAGAAATGTTGTTCAAACGTGCAAATTAAAACTCTATCTTACAATAATGGTAGGTGAACATTCATTGTCATGGTGGGTTGAAGTTTTTGTACACTAAATTCACATTACATTATGTATTTCATGGATAAATCCATCCCAAACACTAACAGGTTAAAAATCCAAGGACATTGTAACTATATGATGTGGTGGTGGGTGATCCGGGGTGGAGGATCAGCCACTACAATAGCGTGAACACAACACATTTTAGGAAGGGAGAGATGGGGTGACTCTATGCAATGACATTGGGTTTAATTTCAATAAATAAATCGTAGTTATTGATTGCTGACCAGCGAGTTGCCCCAGTTTAAACCCAAGGATTCATTCCATGTTTTCATGATTCCATCCCTTTAATATTTTTAATTATTAACGACATTAATAATTTTATTAGTAATTTATTATATAAATTATTATTTATATTACAAGTTATTAGTTTTAATATATTGTTTGGCCAGAAATCTATCCCAAACAATGTATAGTTTCTGCTCTTCCCAATATATCCAATTCCCATATGGGTGTACTAGTCCTCAGTCTTCAAATTCACCTTGTGAAGTTGACAAAGTAACATAACCTCCCTATGTTTTCCTACACCATTGAGAGTATTAAAACATCCTGCATGTAATTACAATATTGAATCACATCAAGTAGGAATAAACTTATAATCAATATGGAAACTAAAAAACTACCCAAACCACTATGCCACCCTAGTAGGAGATATATTATTAATTATTCATCAAAATATTTATTTTATTACTTATAAATAAAATTGATAACTTGTTATATTTTTAATAACTAATAACAAATTAGGAATTTTATAAATAAATATTGAAAATATTTAGAAATTTTAGTTAAATGATACCAATTATGAAAAACCTATGTAAATAAGGTGTGAATCCGTTGTTTGTAACTTTACCTTTTATGTTATCACAACAATGAATTGTATATAACATCACCTGATGTAATTATAATATAAATGTAATATTATTATAACATTATATAATTTCTACATAACTTTACATAATTTATTATAACACAAATATAATGTATGTAAAATGTTATATAATTTAAATATATTATAAATACTTTGTGAATGTGACATAATTACGAAATTATGAAATATAAATTTAACAGAAAACTAGAATAAATAAAATGTATATATAATGTTATTTAATGTAAATATAATGTTTTATAGAATAAATAAAGTGTAAATATAGTATTTTTATAATGTCCTAAAATGTAAATAAAACATTTTATAATGAATTATGACAAAAACATAATGTTTATATAAAAAATATATAGTAACTATAATCTTAATTTTATTTAATATAAGGTTATATTTATGATATAATACTATATTTACATTATTTATTTTTTATATAATTTTATTTTTTGGTTACATTTAAGTTATAAAAATGTCATATGAATTTTATATACGTTCTATATTACTACAAATCACATGATATTTAGCTGTATTGTATATCAATGCTAAAAAAATACACTGATAAATGGGATACACTTATCAGTGCTAGCTAAAAGAACTGATAAAGGGAAAAGTGAATACTTTTATTTATATATACATACATATACATATATATATATCTTATATAAATATGGTTTATATAAATTATAATAATAAATTAGTATGATTATTATGTTTGTTATTTTATATATAAAGAATTATCAAATAATTATATTAATAAATATGATATATCAATATAATATATAAAATATAATAAATTATATATGTCACATTTATATTAATAAATATGAAATATATATATTAATAAAAATTATAAAATTTTAAATACGCAATGTATATATATATAATATGAATATGATATATCAATATCTTTTGAAATAACCTTATAAATATATAAATTTCTATATATTTTTTAAATATCCGATTAATATTTTAATTTTTATATTTATATATATATATTTGGTAAATTAAAATATAGGTAAATGTAATTGTGTGTATATGTATGGTTTTTTACACTAGTATAAATATATGAGTTTTTTTGGAGGGTAGATTTTGGTAACTATCATTTGGTAGTTGTTATTGATGGTCAGAGTGACCTCCAAATGGAGGTCATTGAGAATTACCCTTCCACACTTTTCCCCACCAACATCATTCTTTTACCTCTCCCACATCACCACCTCTTTACCTCTAGTGTCGAGCCCCCCAACTTGTTTCCATCACCGATTTCCAACATGCCACCCTTTCCCACTATCAAGAATCCACCCACAACCTTTCCCAACATTGTGTTCCCCCACTCACCACTCATATTCCCATTCCCCCCATCGATTTGCACCCACCCTACCCCTCACACCTCCCTTACACACCATCATGTACCACCACCCTACCAATTTCCATCGACCCCCTCCTATAGTGTTGGGTCCTCCCGTTCTATGTATCCCCTATCCCACATCAACCTTACATATCGAGACCCTCCCCAATACCATCATTCCTTACACCACCAAGCCCACGTTCCTTAGCTTTGAGCCCCACTTTCAACCATTTCCCATCACCACAAACCCCCCTCCCTTGGTTTCTATCATTCCTTAGTTGATCCATTAGTTTAACCCCCATTTGGCCTAGCCCCCCCTCACATGCCTTCACCCCCTATGCTACCGAGACCCCTTTCCCAGGCATCACCCCACGATGTCAATGAACACCAATCCCACATCATCAACCCCCCATTTCACCCCCTAAATCCCACAAAAAATGTAATATATTATTATTTTTCAATCTTTATTGGTATATAACACACCAAACAATCACTATTTCATGAATGATATCCCTGAGAAAATTCTCACAATGATCACCTACTTTAGGGTCTAGAGTATATTTATATATTCTTGAATAAAGAATTATTCATTAATTTTGAATCCCCTATTTATTAGGATCTGTTTTTATTCTAAAAAACAAAAAAATATATAATACCCCATTATAAGTTATTGTTATAAAATTATTATTTATCTATTATTGAAATTAATACTAGGGATTACCAACTTCAATTTCTATTCATTTAACATGCCCTTATATTTTTAGTTACAAGTGCATTCATTATTACTTAAATTTTTTAGAACCACTATATTTGGTACTAATAAAAATAGGATTTCATATTATATTCCTTTTAGTTCTATGCACATATAGGTTTATAAAAAAATTATTCCCCATGTTTCATTATAACTTCAGTTCCAGTAAGCTATAACAATTATTCAAAAAATCAAGATGGTTATTGAAATATTTTTTACCTATTTTGATAAATTAGGCTTCTTATTTTACCAAAATTACATAATATAAAACATTATACATAGCATTATGATTTATAAATGTTATATTAATGCATTTTATTCATATTTTGGTATTAATTATATGTATTTCCTAAAATAAATTTAGGTTTCTATCTATTTTTTTATTTCCAATTTTTTTTCATAACATTTATATCTTTTATATAATAACTAGCAAGGTTAATTAAATTGAATATATACCAAAAATTACCAAATATTAGAGAATTTTTTTATGAATTTACAGTTCATCCATCACTAGGTAATACCTACGTTTTTCATTTCATAATTATTTTTTATTTATAATGTTTTGGTATTGTATTCCATATAGTAATTCAAAGAAGTATTTTATCTTTAACAGATCCCTTACATTAAAAAAAACCATCATATAACTTCTCTACATTGAATATAGTGATTAATTCTTTTCCAATAATTGAGCTAAAATCATGGGATATATAAAATAAATTTAAAATGATGATAGAAGTTACAGATGTTATGAATCAATGGAGGAGAAGGTAAACTAATGTTTGATGGAGTGTTTTTTATATTAAATCATTGGAATGAATTCATAAAATTAGTTTCTCATCTACCATGAATTTAATTTGTAATTGAAGTTTTAATGATTAATTTAGTTATTGGAAATAGTTTTTTTATATTATGTTTTAAAGTTATTAGGAATTGGATTCTCCCTTGAGTAATATATCCTTTGGGAGAGGGACTTGGAGTCAAAATACCCACCAACCTAAAGACTTATTCATTATCTTAAAATGTGAAGGGGTTAGCTATCTATATCACTAATCATAATCATATAGATAATAGTATTCTCATAAAACTCTATTAATTTAAATGAATATTCCATTTACTATTAGTTAAAAAATTAGAAAGATACCCAGGGGGGTGAATTAGGGTATGGATATTCTTTTTTAAACTTCTTCCTGCTCCACTGGATCTTGACCTCTTTATTACAAGGTCCGCTTATTATTATTTTAAATGTTAATGATGATCGCGTCCTTTATAATTTTATCTATTTATCATGCACTAAATGTATATAAGTTATGAAATCACAAGGAAAAATATATTTTCACACGGTTCACCCTCACTCGGCTGCATTCATTGGTCATACAACAACAATGTGCTGATTTTACCAATTTCACTATTGGGATGCAATTACCATCTGGATCAAAACTGCTAAATAACTCAATACATGCACATCCTAACCAATTGCATGAACAAAGCACTAATTTTATATAAGTGTTGATCTTATACATAAATATGGGTGGTATTGATATATTTATAGGCATTTTGAATAACCTAAGCGCCAGGAACACAACTTCCCCCAGAGGCATTAGTCCATTCTCCCAAGACTCTATCATGAAACTCACCTTGTGTGCCGATACAATGCATTCACACCCTTATTTACATGGAATTATATTGATTCTTTGATCTTGAAAAATTCATCGCACACATCTTTACAATCAACCCTAGTCTTATCACTTAACTCTCTTTTACAAAAACATATTTATCTAATCTCCAATTTTTGGACCAAAAAATTTGGAAAACACTGGAAAACAATGACACCATGTATAAATTATTTTTTTAACACATCAATATTGTGCATTCCTTCACATTGTATTATTTTCAAAATAGTATTTTTGAAGATATATTTAGAACTCCACAATTGATAATGGAAACCTACTTTATCAAAAAACACAATCAACGCAAAAATGCACCAGTAATTCCTGGAGGTATTTTTGTGCAACACATACATTATGGAAATGATTCATTACAATGTATATAAATATAATATGATTTTTTTGGTTGAGTACCACAAATTATTTACTATTTATGTTATATATTGATGTCATTGGGATACATTTATTTAGTTGTTAGTGTAGTAATTTGAAAAATAAATCATTAAAAACATGTATACTGGAAAAATAATAAAACAAGAGAAGATAATAATTTAATAATATTAAATTGTTATTAATTTATGATTTATATGTTTTATATAAAATTGGTGACACTTAAAATGCAATCACCTTTACTTATATCTATATGATTCTTTCTATACCAGTACTTTTTATGAATATATCATCTAGTGGGATAGGTCATTCTATAGATAAGTACCCTTGCATTATATTGTGCAAGATGAGAATGTAATAAGTGTATTTACTTTATCATGTTGTGAAGGTTATACCATAGTAGGGAGGCCCTTGAATTTATATCATTAGATTATTCCTAGAATTTTTGATGTGTTACAATATCCAAGAGACACTAATAGGTTTAATTTACTAGAGGAATAGAGTTTAGTATTTCTATGTGATATATTTGGATAATGAGATATTCAATAAACTATCAATGAGTTACAACCATTATGATTGAGATTTTTCCTACCATTAATAATAAAATTATGGGAGAAAATCTATAAAAATCTCATTGGTTATTGAAATATGAATCTTATCACACTAAATCTGTATGATGTACATGTTCATCAATATATATGGGATCATGTTCATAAAAATACTTGATGAAATCATAAAAGTCAAGAAATTAATCTAATAAGAAAATGTTGTATACAAATAACATCATCATCTATGAATAATACATTAATATTAATCATTGAATTTAGAATCGTAAATATAATGAAATCATATATTCAATAAATTAAGAAATGATCTTAAGTATAATTCTATGTGTTTAATCAACAAATTATTAAGTAAAAAATTATTTATTTTGTTCATCCATTGAACCGAAAATATTATAAAGAAGAAAAAAGTCACTTTAGGTTACAATGTTATTTCTTTGAAAAATAAAATATGGTATTTTTGAATTTGTTAATTAATATGATTGATTATGACAATGAAATGGACCAGATTTAGGATTCCTTCAGTCTTCTTATAGTTAAATATTTCATCAAATTTAAATTAATAGAAAATTATCAATAATATGAATGAGTTAATGAAAAATTTTACTCGTTATGAATGTTATGTGTATAAATGAACTAGACATATGATTTTAATTTTATGGAATTTTATTGATAGTGAAATTTGGTAAAATATAAAACTAGTTGACAAAAAAATTAATTGTATTATCCAATAGTGTTTCTTCATGTCCCTATTCATGTTAATTGGAACCTATATATGAACTATTGAAGGTTGGTGTAGTGATTCTATATGATGGAATTGTTCAGTATACATGATGGTGTTTCTACAAATCCATGGAATGTCCATGTTAGTTGTTAGTGTTATAGAAGCTTATTATTTATTTTTGAAGGGTACATCATACAAATTTCAAACATTAATTTTTTTAAATATATAGGAGTTCAAAATTAAAAGAAGAATTTATAGTTATTATTTTTACATTCATGTGGTGAACCACAATGTTACCAATGGAATATAAAAGAATTTATAAAATCTTAGTAAATTTATATAAAAACTATTACCTGCAGATTATATCTATTATACGATACGATGTGTTGTTAGATAAAAAAGAGTTCTATAAAAAAATAAGAATATTAATTTTATCTATATGATTTGTGGATGTTATTAATTTATAACATATTTTTAGAATATGTTATAAATAAAAAATATTTATTTCTAGGATAATGTGTTTATAATGATAGTTAAAATACGAGAGAATGTGTTCCCAACCACCCATTGTGAAATATTTTTAGGAATGATATTCCATTCATGAAACATCCATTGAAAATTAGAATACCATATATGGAAAGGAAATAATAGTTTTCTAATTATTATTATTGAAAGGAAATTAGTGAAATTTACAAATAGGGATATTTTCTTGTTGAATCATATAAATAAATTATGAAAATGATATAACATCTATGTTGATGGTGGGATAATTTTTAAACATAAATATGAACATATTTAATGAATATAATATTACAAAATTCTAAATAGAAAATGATCTTCAAAATTTCCTAATATATTACACCGGTTAAATAATAATGTGAATGCCATGTTATATGAAAATTATTTTGGATCTATTGGTTTGTAAAAATACAAATGGATTGGTTGACTTCAAGGAAAAAAAGGAATAATTTTCCATGGATGATGATATTAAACATAGAAAAAGTTCAATGAATTGAACTAAGTTAGGTATCATAACATTTGATATTATTAATAAATGTAGTGTGAATAAATGATCAACATGTTGAACATTAGTAATGTGATTCCTAAGTGTCCCCAATATTCAAACAAGACTACATTATATATTTCACCTACTGAATGAGTTTAGTTGTAGGTTTTATTAGGTGGTAACAAAAATATGTGACAAAATTTACATATAGATGTAATGATTTAATGAAACCATTATAATAAAAACTACATGATTGTCATATAACATATGTAATGTTAATATATGTATTGTTATTTTTTTAATAATTTCAATATCAAAATTTCAATCATTTATTTATGTTTCAATTTAATTTACATGAATGTTCAACTAAGAATATCCCCTCAAAGTGCTTCTTTGTGTAATCCCTAATCTATGATCATCAAAGAGTGTTAGGGGATATGATGATATTTTATGGTTGTACTGTATATATTATTGTAATCATGACAAATGGTTTTATATGATATATAATGAATAGATCATCAAGTGAAAAGTAGAGAATTATTACTTTGACTGAAAAACCAATGTATATATCATATAATTTTGTATGGTTATCGATATTGTTAGGGATTTCATATTATTATAATTACCCATTACCTAATTTTGGTTAGATACATATCATGAGAACTTTAATAATTTTAAACTTACATTTACAAGTATGAAAATAAATTATCTAGTATGGGGTGGTTGGGTATATTGGTTTTCATTCAATCAGTAAGTGGGAAACCAATATGGGATTTTTCTAATTATATAATGAGTTATGAAATTTGACATTTAATTAAATTAGATCAAGGAAATGTATTTCCATGCTTAATTGGAACATATTTGGTTTGTTTAGAAACTCGGATGTGGGGAATGGGATATAATCCTCTATTAGATGGTGTGATGTATTCATTGAACTGATAGGTTTTTTAGAGAATGATGAAAAGATGAGTTGTTCTCCAAAAGATTGATATGTTCCATGTAAAGAGGTCACTTAATGTCATAAGGAAACTTATTATATAGGATTACATATTATTAATATGAGATATGTTATGGTGGGATTGTTTATATATAGATATGATTTACTTTGATTCATATCACACTAGACCCATTTATAGCTTGGGCATCAATGATTCTTTTCTAGAAGCAGATCATTTCATTAAACTAAGAAATATGGATTTGATATTTTTTTCAATTCTACAATGGTCCATAGGGACCCATAGTTAGTCTTGAGAAAAAGTTTTAATTTTTAATAAATTATGTTTTCCAAAACAATGATTGTTCAAGGAATCCACATAAAAATTATTTTGGATGGATTAAAAATGAGATATAACTTTTATACATTAATCCCTTGGAATATAACTGAATACGAGTGATTGTTGTATGTCAACTTAAATTAGGTGAATTAATTAAAAGAATGATCATTTATATTACAATGTTGTTTCATTATCTATAATCCAATATAAATGTATTTAATGGAATCAAATATTAATGGATTAAATGGATTTAATTTATTAATGGAAATAAATGAATAGAACCAATGGAATAATTTATGTAGATGAAATGAATATCGTTGAGATATTTTCATAAAACTAAATTCATCATGAATGAATTTAGGAAGCGATTAGATCCAACATTTTTGATAGGAATGACAGTATATAATCATTTTTATATCTCTCATCATATTAATATTATGTTTTAAAAAATATTAAAGTTACTGAAACCCCCTTTAATGTATCCGGGACAGGTTTTTATGAATGAGGATCCACATGTCGGTGTACTAACCTCAATGGTAGGAAACATATACCTACTACTATAGTAATCTCCACCATACTAACTCAATTGATATAAGGGATAATAAATTTTTTTTACAAGTAATCATCATATTTGTGTTCATTAGTTACCTAAAATTATAAGATCATCGTGGATATATCCTGAATATATATATATATATGGGTTTTCTACCACTATGTAAGATCTTTTCCTTTTCTAGAGCATTATCGGGTGTGATTTTAGGTAGTTTTTATTGTTTATTAAGTAAATTTGAGGAGGGTGTAGGACCCGAGGTGTGTTTCAGTGATGTTTCTAAGGAATTTGAAAGATAGGGGAATGTTCATATATTGAGCACAGTTTGGCCAAACCATGCGCAAGCTAACTGTTAGGAATGTGTAAGTTTGCACAGTTGGGTCTAAAAGTGCGGCCTCCCAGGTAGAACCATGCAAACAGCCCACTTTATTCTGAAAATTGATTTAAAACCACCAAAACCCCTGAAACCTTTCTAATTTAACCAAGGCATGGGAGTTACTATTCCTCAGTGATCCCAAAGCCATCTAGAGAGATTCCAAGAGGATACGAACACTTTTCTTCGATATTGGAATCCTGTATTGAATATCCACTCTCCTCCCATTATGTGATTTTCATTCCAATGATTCTCTTATCCTTTATCTTTTCTTTTATAGATAATTTCATGTAATACCTCCCCGATTTTCGTGGATCTAAACCTATGAGATGAGATCTAGATCATGGATTGGGGATCTAGATCTATATTTTCATGATCATGATACCTTTGATAATAATTTTGGATTTAGGGATTCAGATCCAGAGCTTGATCAACAACATTTTGCTGCTCAAATATTGAGGATTTTTAGTGGGATAACATCCATCAATAAACTGTGGTATGTAGTCTAAATCAAACTTCCATAGTCATGTTTTTGATATGTGTATGATTTTAGGAATTTTTTTTTATTCTCTTGAGGATTGATTTCTTAAATTGGAGTAATTAGGAACATGGAATTGAATTGAGTTTTCCTTGGTGATTAATTGAGAATTGAATCATGGAACAAACTATGGGGGATTCCAAAATTGGTATTTGGGAGTTTTTTTCGGGATTGAGATATGACAATTGAGATATTAGTATGATTGTGATAAGATAGATAATTGGGGGGGGGGGGGGTAATTAATTATTAAATAATGATGTAGGCCATGCAAGATAAATAATTGTGAGAATTAATTATGTTCCATGATATTGACTAAAGAATTTAAATTTTGAGAATTAGTTATGTCTCATAATTTTGACCAAAATAATTAATTTTAATAATTATTTATGACAAGTTTAGATTTTATATGGATAATTAATTGTGAATAATTAATTATGGAATGAGAATTGTGTTGATTTATTAATTAATTATTGAATTATTTAATGGATTATGTTATTCGTTAACTGTTGACTTAACTAATGGCCTATGAATTATTTTACTAATCATTAGATTAGTAATAGAATGATATTGAAAATTCTTGTCAATTAGAGAGTGATTAAATGGTTGAAAATTATTTGGTTATAGACATGATGTTCTAAACTGATTAGATGTTGGGACTTGGACATGGAGTTCCATCCCAATAGTTATCCAAGCTTGAGATTACGGGGTTCTAGTAATGACGACCTACACCAAATGAGAAAATACGTTGAAAGAATAATGAACTTTACTCCACAAGATTATGTTTCTAGGCTAACGACCTACACCGAATGAATGATAATAATGACTGATGATTCAACTGAGATTTGAGGTGATAAGCATGATAAACTACGCCAAATAATTAATGATATTGAATGATTATTAAATTGGGAAAAATGAATTGAATATTATCCTTATGTTATGATTAATAATTAAATGAAAATGTGATAAATGTTTAACTTATGAATTGTATTTTATTGCTTAAAAAATCTTTATGTACTATCTTTTGATTAGACTTGTTTTAGACATCGTTGGTTATGGACTAATGGGTTGTACTAACACCCTATTCGGACCGCCTAATCAGAACCCGAGTAAACTTTGTTGTTGCAATAAAATATAAGGGCAAGGCCCTGGGATAGGATGCATTTTGGGATTGAAGCATGGGAGAGGGAACCAGACATGGTTCGGGACCTGTTTCGGAGTCGTACTATCATTAATTTTTGTTTCCTTGTAGACACATGAAATTTTAATTTACATATAATGTATAACCTTTCAGTTGACTATTGTATTTTCATGTTTTGGTTATTATATGAAATTTATTTGTTCTAGTTATTTATAAGCTTCCAAAATTGGTTATTGTTATTTTCTTCTATTTGAGTCTGATTCTGATAAAAGAGGGTCCAGTCTCCCGATGACATCCATACAAAACCCTCTCTACAAGTCAGAACCCTCTAGAATATAGGGATACGTGCTTGTGGACATGTGGCCAACTAGATCAAGACACTGTTCAATGGCTCTTGGGTCGGGACATCACAAAGTGGTATCAAAGGAGTTTTTTTCATTCATCTTGTTTTGTATTACTATTTTGTGAAAGGTAGATAGAATACTAGGAAGAGTCAAGGAATGGTAATGAGACTGTGCATGGGAATTTCAAACCCATGTACTAGGAAAATTATCAGTACTCATGGTAGGATGGTTGTGATTTTTTCGTTGTTACTCTTGGATATTATTTAACCCTGGGTGACACACTTGTTGTGTGATGTGATATTTGTTTTGAAAATTATTTAATTTTGATTTGTGCCCTAAAGAGTCGTGAAACTAGAGTCTGCACATATCACTCTAGGAACTCAGGGGTCTTGTAACAAGAATTATTCTAGGAACCCATGGTAAAAATGGTTATGGGTGAGTTGTTGAACACGAACTGTTTTTAATATTGTGAGATAGAAATAATGATTCAAAATTATAATAAATGGGTGTCTAATGTGAACCTTGATTGATGAAATGGATATGAATAATTAATTAATTGGTGAATTAAATAATTTGAGACAATGTGATTAATTATTGTTCGAATTAATTAATGGGAAGGTATGTACCCTTGTTAACCATGAACTGCGAGTTATATGGTTAAGGGTAGTAAAAAGGCCTCAGTGTTGATTGTGTGGTGAGAAAACGGGGAAAGGAAATGTTGAAACTTTTTGAGTTATTTTATCATATTATGTAAATGTTATAATGTTGCATTATAGGACCTATGGTGTGTGATTTTATTTTTAGAGATATTCCTCCATAATGCTTGTTGAGGGAGAAAATGTGGATTATGTCCCAGAATAAAGTTTATTACTGGGAGCTTGAGGCCCAATTGCTGAAATATGAGGATGAAGAGAAACAGTTCCAAGAGAAATTTTCCCGATTCGTGTAATTTATAGAGAGAGACCCATGTTTGGTTCTGAAAATCATGTCTGAGTTGACAAGGGAGTTTTAGCTGCAGCACACTCCTACCTTCACTCGAGAGAGTGTACCGAGGGAGATAAATTCAATATTGAATACATATAGACGATAAATAACCATATGGGGAATCTAGCTAAGAGGAGGGTAAAGTTGGCTACTTATATGCTGCGGGTTTCAGTGAAGTGCTAGTGGGACATTTAGGTACTATCTAAACAAAATTATTATATGTTATAGAAGGCCATTCTAGATGGGTTTTTGGAGAACATTGATCAGGAGAAGTGGGGACAGGATAAGGATTAATTGTTTATGAATCTAACTGAAGGATGGATTTATATAATTGAATAATCAAAACATTTCACAGATTTACAGAGTTTCTCTTCATATTTGGCTGCAGATGTGGCTTCTTCAGCAAAATGATTTCAGGAAGGGCTTATGTGTGAAATTATGTCCCAGGTGAATATAATTAGGCTGAAGAAATTCCCAAAAGTGGTCAATTAGGATCTCATTTAGAAGGGGAACCTGAAGGAGGATTCCAGTTCTAGACAGGTTGCTGGATGATCAGGGTGTGGGACATTTGAGAGCAGGAAGCACCATCACAAGAATCTTTGTCAAGATAATGGAAATTAGGGTGTACATTAAGGAGGTAAAGTTGAACTAGATATTTATGATGTGTATTACAACCAGTGTGGTAGGTATGTACACTATCATACCCATTTTCCTTAACCACCAATGGAGTTCCGGTAGAGTTAAAATATGGTTCACTTACAGAAGTTTTGTAGGAAGGAGCAGCAAGCTGGTGGTGAGGACGAATCTATTTAGAGTCTGATTGTGGGAAGGGTGTCTTCAACATAATATATAATGGGAAGCTAGAGTTATACTGGTAGAGGAAATATAGGTGGTGGATGTGTCATTTCATGGTATGATGACCCATATCAACAGAATTTTGATAATCATAGGAGTTAGATGACACCACAGAGAAGAGGGGTAGGATATTTACATGGATTGTAGCCTGCACATGTGGAGAGTAAGGCTGGTCCATTGATAGTGAGAGGTACTATTCTAGTTGCTTCTACTTAATCTACTTCCTTGTTGGATATTGGTTTCTATCATTCCTTTATAAGTACAGATATTGTTAATGGGTTGATCCTAGAGGTGGAATCTGTAAGCAGGGTTATGAATATCGATATGCCATTTGGAATATGGTCTAGAGAAATTAGTTTATGAAAGGTTCGTTCTATAGAGTTAAGAGAGTTTTGTTTCCTTTTTGATATATATGTCTTTGATATAATGTGCTTCAACCTAATTATGAGTATGAATTGACTAGTCTTATACCGAGCCCACATAGATTGTTACCGAAGGATATTGACATTTGTATCTCTTAAGGGTGACTAGAATATTCTTCGTGGAGAATGGGATATCAATGAAGGAATAGCTGGGAAAATTACTTAGCAATTGGGAGATCTCACAACACACATCTCTTGTCTTTTAGAAGATTATGGGAGTGGTAGGAAAGATATCCTTCCACCAGCAGTAGAATAATATCAAGATTTATTTCCTAAAGGCTTTTTTGAGTTTCCACCTGAGATAGATGTAGAATACATTATTGATTTCATGATATGTGATGAGACGATATCTATTCCACCTTTAAAAAATTGCACCGACTGAGCTTCCGGAGCTCAAAACATAGTTGGAGGAGTTGGAGGATATTGGGTTTATCTGTCCAAGTATGTCACCTTGGGCATCCCCTGTTTTGTTTGAAAAGAGGGACAACATGAGTTCAAACTTGTATGTTCATTACTAGATGTTGAATAAAATGACCATGAAGAATCGAAATCCACTTCTATGTATCTATGATCAGTTTGACCAGAAGAAGGTGGATTTTGTGTTTCCAAATATCGATCTACGATCTGGGTGTCATCTGGTGATAGTTCATGCTTATAATATTTGATGAACATCTCTTAAGAGTAGGTATGACCTTTAAGTGTATTTCGTAATGCTGTTTGGGTTGAAAAATTCTCTAGTAGTATTTATGGCCTTGATGAAATGGATTATTCATCCTTACATGGATCAGTTTGTGGTGGTGTTTGTGGACGAAATCATGGTTTACTATAAGACTCATGATGATCATTCCCAACATCTTGACATTATCTTGGGTACACTAAGTGAGAATTATAAATATTCCATGCTATCTAATTGTTAGTTTTGGATTGACAGGGTACACTTTTTTGGGAACATCATTTTAGATGAATGTGTGAAAGTGGACACAGAAAAAGTGTCAAAAAAGTGATTTGTTGGGATCATCCAAATAATGTTTTTGGAATATAAAGTTTTTTGGGATTAATTGGTTATTATAGGAGGTTCATCAAAGAATTTTCCCAATTGGTAGCACCGCTTACTATTTTAAAAATGAAGGAGATAAATTTTGTTAGGACAAAATCATTTGAGAATTCATTACAGGAGTTAAATAAGAGCTTTACATTAGCACCCATTTTGATCTTACCTATGCTTGGTGAGGAGTACATGGTGTATTGTGAAACTTATATGGTCGGACTTGGAGCTATGTGGATGCAGGGGGATATAGTTTTTTCTTATGGGTCTCAGCATTTGAGACCACATAACAGAATTACCCTATGGATAAACTAGATTTGGATGAATCATTTTAAGCTATTAAGTGTCTGCGACACTATATTTTGGGAGAAAATTTAAATTTTTTTACCGATCACAAAACCTGGAAGTATATCTTTTCACAACGCGACTTGAATCTTCGGTAGTGAAGATCTGTAGAGTATATACAGTCCATAGATTTTGAACTGTAATATACAATCGGGATGGGGAATTGTGTGGATGATACCTTGAGAAGGAAAACATAGACTCTGTTGGTACATGAGTTGAGTGTAGACTGGAAGATAATGACTCTGCTGGAAGAAATTCATGTGGTATTTCAAGAGAGTCAGGAGTGTATGACTCTAATTTTTGAGTCAGTGGAGTCTACACTCTCGAGATGGAATAGGGATAGTTAGTACGAGGATTTAGAGTGTTAATCCTTGAGGGAAATACTTGATTGTGGGGAGACACCATAAAACTAGATAATAGATTAGAATGATATCTCCCATGTAATTAATAGGGTAGTTATTCCCTCGAATACGAAAGAAGAACTCATGCATGAGTTTAGTACATTAAGGTGGGCAATACATCCTATGGTGGAAAAAATGTACTGTTACCTATGATGAATTTTTTGGTGGCCAGGCATGAAAAAGGATATAGCATGGTCCATTACAAGACTTTTCACCTATCTACACGAGAAGGCAGAGAATAAACAACATAGATTCTTATCGCATATATTACCTATTTCTGAATGGAAATGGGATGAAATGACTACAAATTTTGTGGTAGGGCGTCCAAAGACTCTTAGGAAGAATTTTCCTATTTTGGTAATTGTGGATCGACTACAGAAGGTAGCACATTTCATGCATATCAGGGAAACTTTTACAGTATAGAAGTGGGTAGAATTATACATTAGAGAGATAGTTCATTTTCATGGGGGTCCCCATTCTATAGATTAATATCATAATTTGGGCTTTACATCATGCTTCTGGTAGGGCTTATAGAAGGGGCTTGGTACACAGGTCCTGTTAATTATGAACTTACACCCACAAAAATATGGGCTATTAGAGAATACCTTACATGTGTTAGAGGATATGCTATGATGATGTGTTCTTGACTTTGGTGGTTCTTCGGAGAAGAAAATTGATTTAGTGGGTTTTTCCTATAACAAAAATAATAAAAACTATATAGATGACACCATATAAGAAACTTATAGATCGTGCAGATCAGTGATATGTTTTTTGGAGGTGGGTGAGTCAGAGTTGTTGGGACCAAGTCTCATTTAGGAGTCATCAGAGCAGGTACAGTTCATTAAAAAATGTATGTCTACTACTCAGAGTAGAAATAAGTCATATGCTGATAGACGGAGATGTCCCATAGAGTTTATATAGGGAGATCATATATTCCTTTTGGTGTCACCTATATTGGGTCACCACAGAATATATGAGAGAGTGTTAGCACCCTGGTTTGTGGGACTGTTTGTGGTGTTGTAGAGAATCGGGCCGGTGGCGTACCAATAAACACTTCCACAGAAATTAAGCACTATAAATGAGTTTTCCATGTTGCACAGCTATGGTGGTATCCCCCAAACCCTTATCATGTGATTTATGTGGAAGATTTTGACCTTTAGATAGATGAAACCAGTGATGATAATCTAATTCGTGTTCTAGGGCATAGTGAGAAACTGTTACGGGGGATGACCATGCCATTAATTCATGTGTTATGGAAACATGGAGGTGTCCATGAAGAAACATGGTAACGAGAAGCAGGCATGAGGGCTCAATGTACCAATAACTTTGGATTGTAGTCTTATAGAATTTTGGGAGTGCATCTCATGGACGAGTTGTTATAAGGTAGATAGATTGTTAGATCCCAATATTTTCCAGAGCAATATTAGGTGTGTTTTTAGTTACATAATGTTGAATATTAAGTACCTTTGCGGATGGTGTATTTCATGGGCTGTCTTTGGGTAAAGTTTCTATGGAATTAGGATGATATGGTCTATGCACGGTTTTCCCATGGTTTGGAAAAATTGTGCACAAGATGACAGTGATGATAATGGATGTCTGTATGGTTGGTGCATAGTTTGGCCTGACCATGTGGCCTCCCAGGTGAAACCCTGCGCGTAGACCATTTTGTTCTAGATATTGGTTTCAAAACCACCCAAACCCCTTAAAGATCTATAATTTGAACTAGGTAGAGGTTTGAAATTTTATAGTTGTTTCCAAAGACTTATATAAGGATTACAAGGTGATCTGAACACCATACTTCGAGATTGAAATCCTGAATTGAAGATCTTCTCTCCTCCCGGTAAGTGGATTTCATCCCAATGCTTCTCCTCTTCCTTCTATAATATTTCATAGATATTTTCATGGAAGTTCGACACAATTTTATTGGATCTAAAACTATGTGTTGAGATATAGATCTAGGATTGTTTATCTAGATCTAGATTTTAATGGTCATGATTACATTGATCTTAATTTTGGATTTAGGGATTCAGTTCCAGATCTTGATCAATGATGACGTGCTACTTGGATTTTGGGGATTTTCCACTGGCTAACATCAATTAATAAATTGAGGTTGGTTGTTTAAATCAAACTTTCATATTCATTATTTTGATATGTGTATGAGTTTAGGATTTTTTAGATTCTCTTGATGATTAAAATTTTAAAATGGAGTAATTTGGAATGTCGATATGAATTGAGTTTTCCTCAGTGATTAATTGTGAAGTTAATCATAGGTCAAACAAAGGTGGGTTACCAAAATAGATATTTTGGAGTTTTTATGGGTTGAGATGTATTAATTTAGATATTGGTTTTATATTTATAATATATTTAATTCGGTGGATTTAATTATGATATAATGATGTAGGCCATGGAAGATAACTAATTCTGGGAATTAAATATATGACATGATGATGACCAATAGATATTAATTGTGGGATTTAATTATGTGTCATAATTTGGATTAATTATAATTAATTTTAAGAATTAATTTTTACTTGTTGAGATTTGATATGGATAATTAATTTGTGAAGAATTAGTTATCGAATGATATTTGTGATCATTGATTAATTAATTGATGAATTAATTAATTAATTATGTTCTAAGTTAATTATTGCGTTAACTAATGGCCGATGAACTGCTTAAGTAATCATTGGATTAGTAATGAAATGATATAGAAAATTCTTGTGAATTAGTGAATTATTAAATGTATGAGATTTTTGTGGTGCTGGAGAGGGTGTTCTAGACAGATTAGAAGTTGGGGATTGGACTTGGCATTCCCCCCCAATAGTTATCCATAATTGAGATTATGGGGAGAAAGGTATGATGATCTACACCAAATGAGAAAAGAAGTGCTAGGAATGACGAATAACACTCAATGAGATTGTGGTTCTAGGCATGATTACCAACACCAAATGAATGATAATAATGAATGATGATAACTCATATTTTGGGTTCTAGGAATGAAGACTGATTCCAAATAATTAATGATATTGAATGATGATTAAATTGAGAAACATGAATTGAAATGGGCCCTAAGGTGATGAATAAAGATTAAAAGACCACATAATAACTATTTAACTAATGCATTTTATTTTATTGCATCATAAATATGTATTCACTGTATTTTTAGTAGACTCATTTTAGACACCATTAATGGTGGCCTACTAAGTCGTACTGACACCCTATTTGGTCCCGTTGATCCGCACCCAAGTATACTATGTTGTTTCATGATAGGATAAGGGATTGTCCATAGGATAGGATGTTGTTTGGTATTAGAGAATGGGAGAGGTAACTGGACATGGTTCAGGACCCGTTTTGGAGTCGTTTTGTCCTTACATTCTACTCCATTATAGACACTTGATATTTGCATTGTCATAACATGTTTTACCCTTCAGTTGAGTATTGTATTTTCATGTTTTGGTTATCGTATGAAATGGATTTTTTCAGGTTATATATATGATTCTGCACTTTGTTATTATTATTTGCTTCCATTGGTGTCTTATTCTAATAAAAGGACGTATAGTCTCACCAAGACTCACCAAGCTGACCCTCGCATCTAGACATCACCCTCTGGTGTTTGGAGAGGTGCTCTTGAGTGATTGTGGCTAGCCAAATCGTAACACCATTCATTGGATCCTAGGTTGGAATGTCACACACATCCAAGGATTATATGATGATCCTCAGAACCGATTAATAGGTTACACCTCATCAATAAAAACATTTCCAAATACAATTCCATTAAAATATTATTGTATGCTTACCTATACATAGATTATTCTTCTACCTAATCCTACACATCATGTAAAGGAAACCCAATGCACTTAGGCGATCATCATAATGAAAATTCTGATATATAATTGACGGAATTTCTTGATTTGACCTCAATTTTAAGCAATTATGAATATCCATATGAACTTGTTCTAATTTTGTAAAACCATGAATATTATCAACTCTTTCTAGTGATAAATTGTACCTAATAACCTGAGAATGATTAATTACATATCCATTACAACATGTAGAACACAATATTTATCATGAAATTAAATTTAGTAAAACATTATATATATGTGTACTACTTCAAAAAATTCCTAAAAATATCTATTTTGATTTTAAAAAATAAATGTGACATAATCCTTATAATTTATATATGGATTGGTTTATCATTATTTGATAAAACACTAAAAAACATTGGGGAGCTTTTTAATGCTCCATTATTTCAGATTTTAGAAGATACTATTCTCACATCATTCATGGGGTAAAAAACCCTCATTGGACAAAAATTCCTCATATGGATCCTACTTTTAAAATATTACCCACAAGAAAGTGTATGGTTATAAGGGTTTGGAATATATAACAATTTACCCTAAAATCCTTGTTATTATATTCTTAGAGTGACAAATGACACTTAGGTAATTAATATATAAAGTAAATTTAAATATTAGAAATTATATAACAATATAAAATATGATTACAATATATAATTACAATAAAAATTGACCGGGCATCTAAACATTACAGTAAATGAGTTAAACTACTATGTTTTTATGGTTAATTTTTATTTTATACATAAAAAAATTTATTTTTATAATATTTTTAAATATAATAAAATATATTACTATAGAAACATGATTAACTATAATGGTAATTTAGTTAAACCTTATATATATACATAGAAAACATCATAAAATTTTTAAATGTTTTAATTTGTTCTTATTAAATAACAACAACATGATCATGATGCTTTTTCAATGTATTATTTAATCATTATTTGAAAATCTAATCTATATATAAGGGTAAACACCTCAATCCTCCATTATCACAAATTTCAACAACAACCATTCCCCTTTCAATATATGTGTTGAATTCTATTATCAATCATAAATTCCTCACATATAACATCCTTTTATTAGAATATAAATCCGATTTATGTGATGGGTTATTTGGATTTAGAATATATTACAATTTACTAGAGGAATGTAGGTACATACATCATTAGAGAGGGATGAAACGTTGGTAATAAATAAAGAATGTAAATATATTTATAAAAAATAACATATCCTATGAAAAAAATGATTTTAATTTAAAATTCCTATCAATTATTCATCATTCATATGAACATCACTCATCAATAAATTCACATACCTAGTTTTTATGGGTAGTTATTATTTTTTAGATATGGTTTGTATTATTGGTAATAAGTCTATAATACTACATGAAAAACCGGGGAATAATATGTGTAATGATTGTAGTTGTTACTGTAACAATTGTATTATTCAACCAATTTGGACTTTCGAGCCTTGTACTTGGCCCTTAAGTCCACTGTTCCTCCAGAACAAAAATGTTACGAAGAAGGGAAGTAAAACAGGAATAAGTGGGTGAAAAAACATGACTAGGATTACTAAATTTCATAAATATATAGAATAATTTCAATGTTGGATGCTCAAAATATTTATTAGTGTTTTAGAACTTATCATTCGGCCCTCCAGATACTCATATCTCTGATATGGGATGAAGGGGAGCCCTCCCGTGGTGCTATATAGGGGAGAAAAATTCCTCAAACTATAGAAAAAATTATTTCCTATTTTGAATTAATTTAGGTGGACAAAAATTCCTTCCAAAATAGTTTTTTAATTGTTTATTATGATAGAATGTATAATCATTACAAATATCGACAAACTAATAACATGGATAATGAAAACTAAATTCTCAATAGAGAAACTATTTAATTATTGACATTAATGATCTTATCATCAAGGCCTCAAAAAATATATGAAGAATATAATTATCATGGCCTTATATAAGAAACATTAATTATATTTACAAATATAGACATATTAATCTACTAATGCAGACACCTTTTTTATCTCATGAGACCTAACAATGCATCATGGTGTGATCTATAATCGATCCCCACTCATTACATTCATTTTATATTCATTCCTCATATATTGAATTATCAATACAATTTATCTCAAATTTATTTATTAATAAACATTATTCTATATTTAATAATGAATATGTAATATTTACATAGTCGATAAAATAAATTTTATAACAATCTTTCTTCAACGGATATGGTATTTATCAATGGAATAAAGTTAATACAACATCAAAGTGGTGTAAATGAGGTCATATAAATCCATGATACATAAAATATACACATGGAGGGGAATATAATGTGAAATGAAGTGAAAGAGTGTGATAGGTAATGTGATCAGTCAAAATACAATAACCAAAAAATCATAAATCTCTAGTGGGTGAAAGAAGCCCATTGAATCATTGAAAAACAATGTTCTTAATTATGAAAATTCTTTTCAAATTTAGAGAAGAAAATGAATGTAATATTTTTAAAATAAATTTCCTTTAATACTTCATAACATTGATATAAAAATAGTTATATATAATTTTCAAACATATATTTTTTATTTTTAAAAATTAATACATTTTTTGATAAAATTTCAAATACAAATTCCTAATACAACAAGAACAATCCTTTCATTAAAAATATCAATTTCATTCGATATGTACATGCAAGAGATCTTATCATTTTCCAATTAATAATAGTGTATGAAGGTAAATGATATATAATATTTATAAAATTATAATTATTTCATAAATATCATATATATATATTCATGAATTCCATCTATATAATCGTCCTAGAATAGAGATTATGAAAAATAAAATACACCAATGCGTGGAAGCATTTGGTTGTAGGTACACATAAGTGATGTTTTGATTTTCAACTGGATAAAAAAAAGTTAAATATCATTTTTACCATCAATATAAAAATATTTAATTTTATAGAGGATAACGATGTTATTATATTATAATTATTATGATATAATTTATGGATATAGAAGAAAAAAGAAAAGAAAATAAATTAGTTTAGAGTTTTACATATTTATCAGATTCCTCCTTTGGATTACACATTAAGTATTTATAGGATGGTATTAGGGAAATATAAAAATATATATTTTATGTGGATGGAATATATATAGGTATTTTTTAGGGATCTGTTAAAATAATTATCTTAGTGTTTTTGAATAATTGTTTAGAGGAGGCTATATTTTAAAAGTGAGGTCAGCAACAAACAAGTAAATACATAAAATAATAAAAAATAATATGTTTCAATGTAATGTAAAATGAAATAATTTTTATATATTTAAATTTAATTATGGTAAAGACTAAATATAATCATAAAATTAATTTCTAAAACGTTTAGGTTTCATAGTAAATCATTTCTGGTGTCTTATCCACCTTGTTTGTTAAATGTTATTACATTTATCAAATTAATTTATAGTATTAAATTGTGCACAAATCCAATTTTAAGAACAAATATTCTAATATTCATTAAAAGGCCGATTTACCACCTTTTAATGATGGACTGTTTTTAAATCTATATTTTTCACTTTTATATGTTCTATTTTACAAAATAATATTCTACATTATAATTGGACATAAATATTTAAATTTGGCCAATTTTTGGTATTTTTCGGATATAATTTATTTTTTAATGAGTAGTGAAAAATAAGGTATTTTAATTCAAATATGGAGTTTAATTTAAATTATTTAAATGGTTAAATTATTTTTTTAATTGGTTAGGAAGTGTAATTATATTATACTTTTACCATTTAATCCAATGTTGGTCATTGGATGTTATTTCACTTTAAAATAGAACATAAACGAGTGTCAATATTTTGATAGTTTTTATTTGAATTAAAACATGGTTTTTGTTTTGACAACAAGAATTGATTTTAAAATAATTAATGAAAAATATATATTTTGAATTTGGTAAAATAGAATTCATTTTTTAATTCTTAATATAAAATCTAGCTTATTATAAATTTTGTGTATTTTTCTAAAAACCATTAATTTTTAAGGAATAGTGAAAATAGTAAGCAGTAGTTTAAAAATTGACTTCATCATTTAAATGAAATTTTACAACTTATGTGAACTGAATTTCTAAAATCCAACACACATGATAGTAATTATTAAGTATAATTTGGTTCAATAAGAAGAAAATATTTTTTGTGAATTGCAATTTTTTACTTTTACTTACCGCGGTTAAAGGTAAATAGGGTAATTAAAGGTAAAAATTATATTATAATATTATAAAACTATCTTAACCAATGTCCTAACCTTATTTTATGAGACATATCCATCATATACTATCATTGGTTGAGATTTTTTTCCTTTTAAAGCTAGTTGGGAAAGATAATTTCATTAAAAACATTTTATTCAAAGTAAAAATAAAAATATCATAAACAAGTGTTGTTTTGGTAAATCATTTTAATTGTGGGGTTCATTAATTTATATATTTGACTAAATAAATTAATTATAAATATAATATTATTTTTTACATTGTAGTATTTAATTTATAATTTTTACGCATCAAATAAATATAATTATTTATGAAACAATAATGATACAGTGTTCGTGTCATTAATGAAAGATTTAAATAAATAAGATCCTAAAAATTAAAATAATATCCAAACCCTGTCCAAATCTTATTGGATGATTTTATATATAACAAGTTCCATCTTATCGTCGTATTTAATATGTTTTGGACAATTAGAAACTGAAAATAATAATATAATAATATAATATTTTCGAACATTCCTATCATGCCCATCCTCCCCCTATTAGAAATCCCTCACCTATACCCCATTACACACACATATGAAGCCCCATGGATCATCCAAATATTGCCAAAATAATCTCTCATGATCCCACTCTTCCACCTAGAAGCCATAACATTGGCAGAAGGAACTTCAAGAAATACAATTGGTACAAATGAATGGGTGTTACCCGATTTAAAGGTAACACATTCTCTTAAGTTCTTTTCTTTTATTTTACTTCTCAAACCCACTAAACTCTTTTTATTACACTATTTGACTACAAAATCTATATCCTCAAAATACTAGGTTGTTTTTATGGGAATTATTTGACCAACACTTACACACACATCTTCCTAATGGATAATCAACATACTGTTTCTGTGGACGGAAAACTATTCCCTCACAAAACAAGGATTTTTCAATATTCTCCTACCACATATTATGGTGTCCATTAAGATCAAAATGTACTTACATATGATATATATTATATTTTTATTGTCTTTATAATTTGGTATTATTCATTTATATCATACCTTTAAGGTTTTTCCTAATGTGTAAATATGATAATTTTATTTGAGGAAGTGCGGAATACCACCCCCTCAAAGTGATATGACTTTTTAATTACATACATGCAACATATAAAGGATGGATTTACCTAAATTATATATTTTATTATAATATAATAATAATATACATATTTATCATTAATTTATCATTCAATTAAATTTAAAATAGAAATGAAAGTAGCATTCATTCATACGTACGGCTTACCATCTCCATAAATGGTTCATTTAATTTCTTACCTCTAAATGTTACGTACTATAATAAATACATATATATATTACATATATTAGATATATATTATATCTAAATAATTAATTTAATTCTGTAGATAATGTAATTTTTACCAAATGAACAACATGTAATTATAAGAAGTTCATTTCTGATTGAAGTACCAAATATAGACAAAACGATGATTATTAAATTAAATTTTTAAATAATGTTTATAAAATGGTAATAAATGATATAAAAGTAATAATAAACATGAAAATTGTTCTTAAGAAATTATAAATTACCTTTATTTTATTATTTACATGATTAAATAATGAGAAAGTCATGTCGGATCCATGGTATGGGACTTCATCTCAATCTACTTTAATATAGGAATATTTTGATTTATACATGACATTATTTCATATAGTGTATAATGCCCATTGAATTTTAATTTCATTGAAAAGGAATTATTTATCTATGAAACATTTTACGAAATGACAAAAAAGTATTTCTCTTTTTAACATATGTGGTGACAGTGACCTTTTCCGCCATCGTCTATATTATATGATCATTAGCTTCATTAACACTCCATAATGTTTTTAAAAGGAAAATAAATACCATATACTATTTTACATATTTTTGTTTTGAAAATGGTTTTGATAATCAATTTTTTATGTAAATATATTTTATTGATATATTGCGACTAAAATGTTGAAATGTTATCTTTCAATTATGTTTGTTTTATGTGTCATGACTATTTTATGATCGTGGGAATTATTTACTTATATCGCCGGTTCCCTGATAATATTAGGGTGGGTGAGCCCATGATAGCCATCCAATTCCATGGGTAACATGACTGATCTCAATGATAATTCTTCTCCTAAGATATTTAGTGAATATTCCTTGGTGGGTATTCCCAATGTAACTCCCTACACAGTTTTGAAAGCTACAATGAATGTATGTTATGTATTCCACAATTTAAATTTATGATTTATGTTTTCTATGTGTTATTTATAAATTTTATTATTTTATGAGATAGGTTAAAAGGCTTTTGATTTAATGGAATAATGTTTTGTTTCTCTATTTTCTAATCATTATTGAGATTTTTATGCTCATCCCATGTTTTGAAATGTTTTTCAATGGATGTATAGTTGAATAGGGTCAGGATGTGATCAAGGAAAAGTCATGCTATCTAAAACATGGGACTATACATTACTTATTTTTTAAGAAGTTTTTATTTAATAAAAAATTTAAACTTAGTAGAAGTGTCTACATTTTAATTTTTCAAATGTAATGTAATAATTATTTCCTAAATATATAATAATCTAAACATGAAATGATCCTAAATGTGAATTATTCATTTAATTCAGGATTATGTATGGTTTTAAGGATGGGACCTTATAGTTGGTATCAATGGTTGGTTTCGACTACCATAGAAATTAGGATATTTTTAAATTAATGTCCATAAATTATTTTTAACATATGGTATGATTGAAATGATATAGAATTCATAGATTACCTTGTTTATTGACCTATGATATTTCTATGATTAGAATGTTTTTCCATATTGGAAACATGGAAGCAATGATTGGACAACATCAAGAGGAAGGGAACCTTCCAAATCACCAACATGAGATGGTCAAAATCAAAACTGATCAGTTTGTTGTAGTGACTGAATAGTTAAATAAATATATAAATGGTGGTGGAATCCATGCATGATATCAGACAGATCAAACACAGAAGAAAATTTATGTATTTTTTCATTTCATGAGGCAGCATCCCCCATCATCTTGAGGATTGTCTAACCTTGGGCTAGCAGAAGGGCGGATTAAAACATAGGAAAAGATTTTTTATGTCATGGGGTGTACATAACATCAAAGGTTTAGTCTTTCTATTTACCGTTTTTAAGTTAAATATTATCATTAGTGGTCGATGGTGAAAATATAATTGATAATGAGGATATTGATTCATATGATTGGGATGAATTAAAATGTATGTTTATTGAGAAATATTTTCATATGGTTGTTAATCGTAGGATGGAAAAACAATTCCTGGAATTGAGGAAGGAGGATGACTCAGTGGCTGCTTAGGATGAAAAATTCACTCGACTAGAAGTGTATTCACCATATTTCATATGAGATATTGATAGAAAAATCAACCATTTTTTCTCTTGATTAAATTCACATTATCGAAGGGATTTATCTTCTGGTGAGGAAAAATTTTATGAATAACATTTTAGATGTGTGGAAAAGGTTGAAATAATGTTTGATGATGCTTAGGGGTTATTTAACAAACAATATAATAAGAGGTAGAGGTAGCAGGAAAAAGGGAAGAACTCTTCAAAAAAAGTCTGATGGTAAGAATCCTAAGATAATAGTTTGTGAAAATTGTGTTAAAAATAATACGAGGTAATGCCTTCTGAATTTTGGTAAGTGCTAATGATGTAGTAAAAAGGGGAATAAGGATTGTAATTGCACTGAAATAGATCCGGATCATAGAAAGAAAAAATATTATTTACAGTAAGTAAATTGTTTTAATTGAAATAAAATGGGTCATTACGAAAATGAGTGTCCAACAAAGAACAAAACTGAGGGAAAGCATCCATACAACAAGAATAATGGGGTGGTGATATCATTTGTAACTACTACAGTAGATGATGGGCCATGAAATGAAGTAGTATCAGGTACATTATAGGTTTATTCAGATAATGCAACTGTGTTGTTTGATTCAGGGTCTACATGTTCATTAATTTCTGAGATGTTTTCTAGTAAATTGGAAATTACATATCAATATAGGAATCCTAAACATATGGAAAAAACACTGGGTGGAAATTTTGAGTCAAAAAGAAATTATAAGAACCATTCTATCCTTATGTGTGGAATGAATCTACCTACAAACCTTATTGTTTTTCCTCTATTAGTGTTTGATGTTATTTTGATTATGGAATGGGTATCTGTTTATCATGAAAAGATTAAGTCGGAGCTAAAGTTTTTTCCTTTAAGAAAGTATTTTAGTTTGTGTACAATAAAAAATCCTTACTTTTGATAACATATCACGAAGATGAAAATGATTAAAAGATGTAAATGAATGTTACATTTCATATATTATTGAAAATAAGTGAACTGTCTAGATTAACGATGTTCCAATTGTAAATGAGTACCTTAATGTTTTTTCTAATGAGTTTCCTAGTATTATACATGATCGGGAAGTTGAATTTACTGTCAACTTAGTCAGTGATTCTAATACAATTTAAAACCACCTTATCGAATGGGTGAAATTGAAAATTTAGTGTTAAATAATTAATTGAAGGAGTTATTAGATAAAGTTTTTATTCGACCTAGCACATCAACATGGGGAACTCATGTATTTATTGTTAAAATAGAATGATTTTTCAATGAATCTTTTCAATGGTTATATAGCATTGAATAACATCACTGTTATGAACAAGTACCCTTTGCCACATATCAATGATTTGTTTGATCAGTTCTAGGTAGCTCAGTATTAATTGATGATTGACTTGAGTATGGAATACCATCAGTTGAATGTAATTGAAGCATACTTTCTGAAGATCATGTTTCATATAAGAAATAGCCATTATTAATTTGTAGTTATGACTTTTGGGTTATCCAATGCACCTGTTGTATTCATGAATCTTTGGAATAGAATTTTCCATGATTTAATGGTTATGTTTGTTTTTTTGTTAATTGATGATATTTTGGTTTATTCCAAAAGAAAATAATATAATGAAATTCATTTATGTGTTGTATTTCAAACATATAAAGAAAAGAAATACTTTGGTAAATTTAGAAAGATTGAGTTTTTTTACAACAAATTTCATTTCTTGGTCACATTGATTAAAAAAATGGAATAATTATTGATCTTTCTAAAACAAAAGTTGTTGAAGAATGGCCAAGACCCAAAAATATTACCGATATACATTTATTTCATCATTTAGCATATTATTACTTATGGTTTGTTGATATTTTTTCACATTTATCTAGTCCAATGTCTATGTTAACTTGAAATTTTGTTAATTTCAACTAGACAAAATAATGTGATGAATATTTTCTGGAATTGTAATGAATATTGTTGAATGCCTTTGTTTTGGAACTGTATTCTAGAAATATTGATTTTGTTATCTAAAATGATTCATCGTTGAAAGGACTAGGTTGTGTCCTTATTATGAATGATTAGGTAACTAATTATTCTTCACTTTGGATTAAACATCATGATTTAAATTACCCTACATTTTATTTTGAATTAACCAATATTTTTTTTCATTAAATTTTTTTTGGGATCCTCAGTATAGAGTATTGTGTTAAATATATACTGATAAAAAAAATTAAGTACATATTAACTAAGAAGAAATTAAACATGATACATAAGATATGGTTGGAAATAATCAAGGATTATAATTTCATTATCAATTAACATCCATTAAAGGAAAATAAAGTGGCTGCTGTTTTGACTCAAAAAATAATGCTTCATTATCCATGTTACTTTTGGAATTAGTTCCATTGATTAAATATTTGACAAAAATTTCCATATAAGTTGCTGGTGTAGGGAATTCCTCTATTTTATTTTAAATGTCATGGAAATCATTTCTATTAGATGGAATTAAGAAAGCATATATTGAAGACATTGAATTGTAGAAAAAGGTAGAGTTGGATCAGAAGGGTACGTTGCTGGATTTTAAAATTGATAATGATTGTGTTTTGAGGTTTGAGAAGATATTATGTGTGCCTTGTGATTCATAGTTAAAGAAAGAGTTATTATGTGAATCTCATAATTCTCTATTTTTACATCATCTTGGATGTACTTAGATGTACAATGTTCATTGGGTGTATTACTGGTGCGATAGAATGAAATTAGATATTTCTGATTTTACTATGAAATGTTTGACTCATCAATAGGATAAAAAAGAGTGGCAGTTACCAAAAGGAATGATTCATCCATTACCAGTGCCATATTGGTAATGGGAAAATATATCCAGAGACTTCATTATGTTATTTCCAAATACATCTCGAGGTAATAATGAAATCTTGTTTATTGCTGATCTATAGACTAAATATTTTCATTTTTTCCTATTCGAGATATATTGTCTCTAGATCTAATTTTTCGGTTATGTGTTAAATAGATAGTCAGGTTTCATGGAGTTCCTCACTCCATTTTATTGGATCATGATCCCAATTTTACTTCTAACATATGGAATGGACTTCAAAAGACTTTGGGTAATGAATTAAATTTTAGTTCATCTTTTGATCCTCAATCAGATCAGCTATCAGAACAAACAATTCATACCTAGAAGGATATGCTATGTTCTTGGTCACTGGATTTCTAGGGAAGTTGTGATCGACATCTTTCATTGGTTGATTTTTTATAATAATATTTTTCATTCCATTATACAGATAGCTCCATTTTAAGAATTATATGGAATGTGGTGTCGAACTCTATCTTTTTGTGATACAGTATGTGAAAGGATTTTGATGAGACCAGAATTGGTAAAAGAGATAGTAGAAAAGGTTTAGTTGATTCAAAAACACATTAGAATAGCTTAGAGTAGGAAGAAAAGTTATGCGAATAACCAGAGGAATGGTCATTCTTTAGAGGTAGGTGATCATGTATTTCTCAATGTTTCTACATGGAAAAGAGTGATGTGTTTTTTTATGAAGGGAAAGTTGAGTATGAGTTTCATTGGACATTATGAAATCATAGAGAATGTTAGATCAGTTGTATAAAAATTGCTTATACATCCATGTTTATCCCACGTAAAAAATGATTTTTAGGATTCATAGTTGAGAAAGTTTATACCAGATCAATCGCATGATTTGAGCCCAAAGATAGTTTTGTTAGAAAAGAATCTCTCTTATAAGGAACAAACAGTCCAAATTCATGATCGAAGAGAGCTAGTGTTGTAGAATAAGGTAATTTATCAGGTAATATTTTTTTGGAAACACCATATGGTTGAAGAGGAAACATGGGAATTTAAAAATGCTATGGGGGACAAATAACCCCTCTTATTTTATTAGTGAATAAAAATTGTGAGGACACATTTTCCAAAAATGGGGAAAGATGTAATATATCAGGAAAATAAATAAAAAGTAATTTTCATATTTAATTTAATATTTTTGATTTAAATATTAATTTAGATTTAAATGGAAATATATGTCTGATGGTGTACCCAATACGCAACAACAGGTTTCTTTGTAATATTATGTTGCACACAACGTTTGGTCATACAAAAAAATTAATTTAATATTATTTTAAATGGTAGTTAATGCCTTGCCATTATATTGTCAGGAATGAATAGAACTAACTAAAATATGATTATACATCTTTGTTAATTTTTACCATTTATCCAATAAATTTTAGAGGCTTCAAATATGAATGAATCGAATTTTAAGCCCAAATAGTCAAATATTAATTAAATGATCGATTTAACGCCTATTGATGGTGAACCCTTTTCAAATATAATTACTGTCACATTTATATGTTAGATTTTAAAAATAAAATTATCTTTTAGGATTAGAACCTAAAAATTAACTTTGTGTAATTTTTTGGTATTTTTTTGATAAAATTTATTTTTTAATGAATAGTGAAAGCAAATGTATTTTAATTCAAAATTGCCTTTTACTCTAATTTATTTATATGGATAGATTATAATTTTAATTCGTTTTGAAGTGTAATTAGATTATAATTTTACCATATAATCCAATGATTGTCATCGGAAATAATTTCAATAAAAAATAGGACATAAATATGTGTCAATCTTTTGAAAGTTATTATTTCTTAAAAAAACACTTTTTTGTTGTGACAATCACAGTTAAATTTAAAATAATTAATGAAATGGATATGTTTTTAATTTGTTAAAATATAAAACAATATTTAATTTCAAATATAAAATATATCTTATGCTGAATTTTTGGTATTTTTATGAAAACCATCAATTTTTTGATGAATAGTGAAAACACTTAGTACTAGTTAAAAAACAGACTTCTTCATTTAAATTAAATTTTACCAATTATATGAATTTAATTTAGAAAATATGACATACATGGTTGTTATTATAATGCCAAATTTGGTTCAATATGATGAAAATAATTTTTGGTGAATAGTATCTTTTGAATTTTATTTACCATGGTTAAAGATAAATATGGAATTTAAAGGTAAAAATAAAATATTAATAACATAAAATTACATTTCAAATTGTCCTAACCTTATTAGATGAGTCATGTCTGAAAAATAAAATCATTGCGTGAGATATTTTTCCAGTGAATTCCTTTTGGGTAAGATAATGACATTAATAACATTTTATTCAAAATAAAAATAATAATACCATATACATGTATTATTTAGCTAAACAAAATTTAATGTGGGATACAATAATTTATATATTTTACTATAAATATTAATTACAAAGATCAAATGATTTCATAGATCATGTAATTTTATTTATAATTTTTAGATATCAAATAAGTGAAATTATTTATGACACAATAATGATGCAGAGTTTATTTTATTAATGACTGTTTCAAATAAATAAGATTATAAAAATTAAAACAATATCCAAAACCTACCAAAATAGTATTGGATGATTTTATTTAGAACAATAGTCACCTTATATTCGACAATACTTTTTTTTGGACTTTTTGAAACCGAAAATCATTATATGATCAAAAAATATTTTCAAACATTCATAAAGAGCCCCTCACAACCTTATAAAAATCCCTCACCTCTAAACCATTACTCACACCTTTTACACCACCCGTCTCATCAAAAAATTACCCAATTAAGCTTTCATGATCCTTCTCTTCCACCTAGAAGCCTTACTTGAGGCATAAGGCACTTCAAGAAATCTTATAGGTTCAAACTAATGGGAGTTACTCGATTTCAAGGTAATGTCTTCTCATAAGTTCTTTTATTATTTTTACATCTCCAACCCCCCAAAATATTATTATTTTTTAATAACAAAAAACTTATACTATATATAATATGTTGTATTTATAATATGTGTTAGAAACTACAAATACACACACCTTCATCCAATTGGTAATGTACATAATGTTTCTGTGGACGGAGAACTATGACCTCAATAAATGATGATTGTTTAATATTATCCAACCAAATCTTATGGTGTCCATTAAGATGGAAATGTATTTACATGTGATGTTTATTATATTTATATTGTCTCTATACTTCTGTATTTTTCATATATATCTTACATTTATGGTTTCCATAATGGGTAAATACGATAATTTCATTTGAGGAAGTGTGGACTACCGCCCCCTCCAAGTGATTTGAATCATTAATTCTTTATTTGGAACATATAAAGGATAGAGTTATAGAATATATATATGATAATATACTGGAACTATTATATACCTTTTTATCATTAAGTTTTCATTCCATTAAATATGAAATAGTAATGAATGTAGCGTTCATGCGTGTGTTCAACTTACCATCTCCATGAACGGTGCATTTCATATCTTTCATCCAAATGTTATGTACTATTATAAATACATAAATATATATATATATATATATATATATAATAGAAATATATTATATATATGATTTCATAATCATGAATATAATTCTGGAGATAATGGAATTTTGACCACATGAACAACTTTTAATTATAAGACGTTCATTTTTGACTGAAGTACCAAATATCGACAAAACCACCATTATTAACATAAATAATGACATAATGTTTATATAATTGTAATAAAAGATATAAAAGGAATAATAAACCTGAAACTTTTTCATTATAAAGTAAAAATTAACATTAGATTATTATTCAAGAGATTAATGAACTAACGTGTCAAGTTGGAAATTTGTTATGGGACATCGTCTCACTCTCCATTCATTGATGCATCCATTCATTTATACACGACATTATTTTATATGGTGTATAAACTCCATTGAATTTTAATTTCTTTTAAAGGGAATCTTTTCTGTACAAATAATTTTACTAAATGACAAAATAGAATTTGTTTTAACATAAAAGGGGAAAAAGACTTTTTCCACCGCAGCAAGTATTATTTGTCCTTCAGCTTCATTAACAAGTAGTAATGTTTTTAAAAGACAATTAATACCATATAATCTTTTTCTTATTTTTTTAAAAATGGTTTTGAAAATGGATTTATTATGCCATTATATTTAAATGATATATTTTGATTGAAATGTGGAAATTTTATCTTTTTTTTATTTTTGTATTATATCTTATGAATGTGTTATGTATCTTGGACATTGTTTACGTATACGGGTGGTTCTGCAATAATCCTAGGGTGGGTGAACCCGAGATAGATCTCCAATTCATTGTGTAACATGAAGAAGGTAAATGATAATGTTTCTATGAAGAGATTTAATGACTAGACTGTCATTGGTATTCTAAATGTATCTCCCTATGTAGCTGTGAAAGCGAAAATATAAATATGTTATGGACACAAAAAGTTACCTTAATTATCTATGTTTTATATGTGTTATTCACAAATCTTATGATTTCATGATGTATGTTAAAAATCATCTGATTTCATGGATTTCTATTTTCTATCACTGTTTTAGAATCCTTTCTATTCTTTTTATGGTCCTATGAAATTATGAAATATTTTTCATAGGACATAGAGATAAATATGGTCATGGATGGGATCAAGGAAAATTGTTTCTTTCTAAACCATGTATCTATTAATGAAACTTTTTTTCACGTGCTTTTATTTTATGATGAAAATGGAAACTATGTAAGAAGTTTCTACATTGTAATTTTTAATATGTAATGTAACACTTATGCCCTAATTCTCTAAAAATCTAATCCTAAAAAGATCCTCAATGTGAATTATCCATTTAATTAAATATTGTGTAATTTATTAAGGTAGGGCCCTTATATAATAATTTTTAGAGATATATATCAATATATGATACTTCTGACATATGTGTTTCATCTATGGATTTGACCGTGGATCCTTTGCGATATCCAAAGATGAAAAGTTATCAATATAGAGTTTGATACGATTTTTTTTTCAATGTACAACATTATAATATTAGATGAATATTTGAATCCATACTACTTCATCTTATTTCACAAAAACAATAATATAATAGGAAAATAGTGTAGAATCCATGATCATAGCATACACTATGCTCTTGAAGCTCACTTCACCTACATTGATAGGGATCATATTTCCCATATTTTATTTCAGATCATCATTATTTGTTTGTAATCGTTACTAAACATTTACTCTAATTAGTAGTTCTTTATCTCCTCCATATAATAAGGATATATCATTAGTATTCCTTGTAACATTATAACTATTTCTATTTCCATATAATAGAGTTTATCTGGTTTAGTTTGATATCTTCTTACCACAATTAATATTGATGTTACATCTAACCTAGTATTTAACATACCATAAACGACTTATCCAATAAAAGATTCAAAATGGAATACATGTAATCCATTGTAATTCCTCATGTGTATATGGATAGCTTTTCCTTGAAATATAGATTCAATGGGATAATAGGAGCATTCAAATCTTGTAATGTTCAATACAATATCTCTATAATATCATGTCAACATATGAACATAGAATTATTACTTGTAGCCTCTAAGATCAGTCACAATATATCATGATCACAAATATATATTCTCGTTCTCTTATTACATTTAGATAGAGTCATGTTTTATATTTGGATTTAGTAGACTATATGTCTGGTATTTCTTTTTCAATAAGTAATATGTCATTAGCTAAAACTATTATGAAAATGACTATAATACCACTAAACCATTAATAGAAACAAAGATCAAATTCGTTCTTTATGAAAACAAATTCAATTATGGATTCATCAAACTGAATGTTCTATGAGATAAATTCTTGATTTAGTCCTCAAAGGTATGTTTTCATCTTATATATTTTTTTGGAATATTTAATCTTACAAACACATGAGGTTGTGCAATATATACTTCTCAATGAAGGTTCCCATTATAGAAGTCTTTATTTTCATGTATTTTTTATATTTCATATTCCTATAAAGCCACAAGTTCAAGGTGAATTATGTTGGATTTTATCATAGAAACTATATAAAAATATTCAAAATTTCAAATAAAATGAATCTATAAAATAAATTATGAAATAATTTTTACCATATAAGTAAAAAAATATTCATTTATATTTTCATTCTTCTTGATAAATAATTTACATTCAACATGCATTATATCCACTATAGGATCTATCAAAATCTAGAATTTATTTTGGTACACGAACTCCATTTAATAATTCGTAGATTCATTCTGCATAGCAACAACTCTTCCACTAACTAATTCCGGGTATCATAGAGCATCATTATTATGAATGAAAAATTTAGTAACTATTCTTAGTAACTAGAAATTTAAAGATGTAAGCTTATCAAACCAATCATTTAATCATACACATCATTTTTTCCTTGTAACCTCTTCATTTTTGGGGCTTGATCGAATTTGAAAAGTTGCCAAAAATTTTATACCTTAATTTTGGACATCACATAGGATTATATGAATAATTCAAACTAACTTAGTGATGTGATCCCTCTCAATGAATTTGGAATGTATTGAAACAATTATGTTTTAATATAAGGGTTTGTATATACAATATCCCCCTGTTTCCTTAGTGTATCCTATAATTTTTATCATTTCCCCTTGAGGTGCAAGTTCATTTCCTAAATAGGATTTAACATATTCTTTACAACCTCACACATGTAGGTGTGAAAATAAAAGGTTATTCCATTACATAATCTGTATGGTATAACATATTCAACTTTATTTTTATCATGGATAGTATTTTATTTCCTTTTTATATGAAACATATCCCCAAAAGGTTAAGATAAAAGTCACATGACTCAAAATTGAAAGAACAATGTCTAACAAGGAACAATTACCCCTCCATGATACACCATTCCACTATGGTGTACAATGATAATAGAGATGGGATATAATCTTAAAACACCGTATATAATATATGAAGTCTTAATTAAGAGATTATCATCCATGGTTTATGTGATGTATCCACATACCCTAACTATTCTATTTAACAACATCATTACTGTATTCCATGAATCAGTCAATGGAATCTGACAAGTTCCTTATAATGTTTATATATCCATATTGATTATAGTGATCAGTAAATGTTATGAATTATAAGTTTACACCCAATTATTCATCATGAAATAGTCCTCACACCTCATTATGAAAAAATTAATGAATCAACTTATCCCATTCACATTATCCACTAAATGGGACATGATCTGTTTTCTTTAAAAAACAAATCTATGATACCACCTTTGTTTTAGATCAAATGAATCGAAATGAGAATTTTAAATAAATGGTAATTTTACCATTATGCGAAAGCTGAGAGATCTTGATTCTAAGGCTCGGAGTGCCCAAAATGAATTTCTCAACTTTTCATCTGGTACGTTTAGTATAAATTTAAGCGGGTTTTTATAACTTCTGAACCAATGAAAAAAATTGAAATTTGAGGGCACCATTGAACTCACAACTCCAATTTTCTCTTAAAGAGACTTTCACCTCGAAGAATGTTAGATGAAGGTTAAAGTTAATTTTTTTGTTTTTAATGGAAATATTAAAATAAAATAAACACATGTTTTCTATTATTTTATCAGTTGTAACCACCCATGTGTGAGTTTTATGTGGGTAACATCAGACCATAACCTCCCATGAGAGGTCATGGTGGTGGGAGCCAACCGAGTTCTCAATAACCTCCCAAAATGAATATTATGGTTGATGACCACCTGACCCATATTAATCATGGGACAAAAAACCACTCAACCGCCTATTTAAGGTGGAATATCCTCTTGGGCTTCTTACACATTAATGGTACCAATGCACAAGAATTTAATTGTGCCAACCCTCATGAAATAATTATACCACCCACCAAAATTAATTAATCTTTTTTAATTCTTCCATCAAAATAATAGATTGCATAATCTAATATTTTTGAACACCTTTCATTTTGGTGGAACTTGGGAGAGGAGGAACATGGGTGAATTCTCCCAACGAAGAACGCTCCACCGACGAAGAATGAGCCACCAACGTGGAATGCCTTCGGCTTTGAAGAACGGCCACGACTTTGACATTCTTCCTCGAATATTCTTACGACGTAGAACATGTTCCTCTACAACGAATCAGCATCCACCTTCTCCCACTAATATCTACCAACAAAGAACAAGGTATGGGTTTAATGCTAATTGTTTATCACTTCCAATGAGAACCCCTTTTATTTCTTTTGAGGGTTGGGAAGAATATTTGAGGTAGGGTATAATGTGCATCGTTCATGTAAACCACCTACTACCGCTCTAATGCGGAGAGTGCGGGCTAAACTAACATAAACCGTCCTCTCTGTAACCCATTTGTTAATTTGAAGATTTCTTCGAAACATACAAAGGAAACGAATTCAATAATGGTGACGAAGGAAAAAATACTCCCACCTTCTGCCTCTGAGACCCACGTCGCCGCCGCTCCACCGCCTATCAAATCATCTTGAGCTGCACCGTTCCTTCGCAACGCTTGCCTCCCAGCTGAGCTATCCTCGGCCATCCTTCCCTCTCGGCTATGAAACCTTGGCCACGAAATTCATTGGTCGAGCCACCCCGACCGCTCGGTCTCCCTGCAAAATTGTCCCTGATTGCGGCACCCGCTGGCCGAACTGGCCCTAGTTGTGCCAACCCAGCCTCCGGGCCAAGCCGCCCCGAGCCACGCCCCTGTGGAATTTTTATCTGAACTACCCATGTGCCCCAGACCAAGATACCCTCACGGGGCCCTCCAGGCCGAGCCACCCATGTGGCCAACTACATGATGAACCACCCTCGCACAGACTCGTGGGTGGTCAGTGCCATTGCTGCCAGTCAGCGCCCTCACAAATCTCAGTAGGCCCTCGCTACCAGCTGGTCAAGGATAAACCCAATGGGCTGCCCGCCCAACGGGATGGTCCGAATTGACATGAACTGGGTCCACCTAATCCAGGTCAGGACAGGTCGGTCCGACCGAGTCAGACCGGACCTCGGCCCACTATACCCATTTACTTTTCCTTTGCCATAACATTGGCACCATAAATCTATTTCACAAACCGTCAGCTGCGCAAGAAATAGGGGGGCATGATAGTCCCTTTGATTATAACCCAATGGTGTTTTGGGTATAATTGAGATAGTATCAGGTTTGATCGAGCACGAATCCCACTAGCCCCCCTGGACTAAAAGCATAATAACTCACATATCGGGTGTCTGATTTATGCGTCGTCTATTTCATTATGACCCATATTGTTTAGAGGACCTTTGAGATACTTCTTCATGTGACATTGTGATTGTTGTAGTATCTAACAGTAGATCATCAAACAGATCATCTTGGAGATGAGAGAGAATAGTGGAGAGACCTAGTATATAGTTGAGACCTAATGACTTTTGACTAATTTGACTCGGAGTGACTCAACTAGCCTAGTGGGGAGCACCTTGGTGTCACGAATGACCCATGGTACTTGACTAGAGGAGTACCTCTGTAGTATACGAGGTGGAGGGCACATGGTGATGTGGATGTCCCACGTGGGGGAGCTCCATTGGGATGCAGAAGACCCACGTTACTTGACACGAGGAGTTCCACAACAGTACTAGGTTAGTGGAAAGAACCTAGGTGTCACGACAGGCCCACTATACATGATAGAGGAGGAGTTCTCCAAAAATCGAGGTTTTGACAATGTGACTGGGTATGTTACATGACACTACCCCTATAATAAAATCCTGGTTAGAGCTCAGTTAGTACTTCTGTGTTTTTCTTCATGACTGGTATGGATTACATGATAACTTAGGTAAATTAATTTTCATATACCTAAGTAGGGTTATATTTTTATTTCGTTCTTCGGGGTTTATCCTTGGTGGAAATTTTGAGACCTTGAGGGTCACGGGGTCCCTACTGATTATAGTTATACTCACCCCTACACGAGATATGCCCGCACCTTATTGTGTTGGATGCAGATGGTGGATAGTGCTCACTGAGGCTGAGAGTACCAGGACTGGACGGTGCCCATAGGTGGACGGTATGACGTGTCGGTATGTGGATGAGACAGACTGACATTGAGTGCTGATGAGGCTATCTGTACCTATCATTCAGGTTGGAACCTCGGAGGACGATCCTGTAGCTAACTTCCCTTTTTATGTTGTAAAAATCAACGGTGTACTTGTACTTTGTAGTTGATCATGTATTCTGGACCCTTTTACTTACTGAACCCACTCTGTTTACAAGTCAATATACTAGTGTTCCTATCTTATTGTGTACTTTTCTGTGTCTTTTTTACAGTTTATAAAGGCAATTCATTCATAGTTTTAGGGAATTTCTCCTTTGGTGGTAGTCTCAAACCCCTAGCCTATGGAAGGTGAGCTTAGGGTTGTCATAGCACTATCCCATGGGGACGGGTCGTCACATTTCGTTATCAATGGAGTCAGTTATACAGCAGAACATAGGACGTTGAACTTTTCTGTGAAGTAATAGTTCTAAGGGTAATGTGTTAGGTTTTCAATTCAGTGAGTCCAGTTTTGGTGCGGTGGGAAACATATCCATACACTCAGACCCTAACATTTGATTTCTGACTCAGTGTACAAAAACACTGATTGTGTGTTCATTTTCAAGAGCTTTGTTTATGATTTCATAAGTTAGCTCACCAGATCAACTCACTGTGTATAAATTATTAATCGTGGAACTCCAGTTTCATTTCATGATTCCTCCACACAGATAGCTAGTTAGTGTTATGAGATTTGTTCATACCGATATCCCACCCAGCAACAAGGCCTCAGTGTAGGGACCTTTTCCAGTAGAGGCACCAGTGGTACCTTTACCCATTGGGCGACCGATGCCCCCAGCCCCAACAGTAGTTGGTTCATTCTAATTGATCTCATTTCGTGAGTTCTACCACGAGTTACCTCCTAGGTTCAGGGGAGAGATGGACCTACATGTGGCTGAGGATTAGATTTAGGCTATAGTGAGAGTCTTTCGACTGGTAGGGACATCGACAAATCTCTTGGTAATAATTTCCACTAAAATTCTATAGGCTTCATTAGGAAGATGGTGGATCATGATGCTCCAAGTTACCGATGGGGTGACGCTTCTCTGGACAGACATTGAGAGCCTGTATCAGGCAGAGTTTGTTCCAGTGACTCTTTGCACAGTGTGCGTACATGAGATGCTTCGTTTGTAGTAGGGCAACATAAATGTGGCACAGTATTTAGTGAGGATCACTAACCTCTCATGGTACTCTATGAATATGATAATTGACCCATTCTTTAGTGCCCGGACCTTCCACCAGGTGCTCAGGCAGGAGAGCAGGGATTTAATGATCTCACCCAGCATCCCTATGTAGGCTAGGGTGTTAGAGAGAGCCCTCTTGGTGGAGAGTTTCATTACTGAATAGTCACTAGTAGTGAGAACCACGACCAGTAAACATGTAGCGGAGTCTTCATGCAGTAGGAAGTATAAAAATGTCACAGAGGTCCAAGAGGATCAAACCTACGGGTAGACGACCAAAGGATTGATTGTTGGTCGTGCGGGGAACCCGAGGAAGTGACAAACTTTCCAGGAGTGGGTAGTGTTTCTCATGCGACGAGCAGGGTCACATTGCTAATGAATATCCAACCCACCATACAGATGATCTGCAGATGGTATAAGGACCGCCTAGGTTGAAAAATATGTTCGATCGAGGCGGTTTGTATGGAGTAGGGAGACATGGAAGAGGAGCTGGTCGTGTAGCTAGAGGTGGGAGACGATTCGATATATTTCTAATACCTCCACTAGGAGGACTGCCCTGACCATAGAGAGTTGGTGGACATAGGCGGGCTCAGCTCCATATAGCTAAGACCAATGACCATTGTGCACCAGAGAGATATGAGGTGCGATATATGTCTTTTACACCATAGTTACAGTACTTATAGACACAGGTTGCAGTCATTATTTTGTTGCCACTACCCTCATTTGGATCTCAAGGATTTTGATCGAGTCTTTGGCTCGATCCATACGACTAGAGGCTCCTAAGTGAGAAGATTATATGGTAACACACAGATTCTGATAGTGAGAGCTTACTCTAGGAGGTGAGAGACCTGGCAGGGATCTCATAGTAGTGGCATCAAGGCCTTATGAAGTCATCTAGCGTATGGACTGGCTATCTAAAGTCCACTCACAAATAGACCGTATTAGGCTCAAAGTGTGGTGTGTCTATGAAGATGGGACTAGGTTTTCATTTATCTGTGAGAAGGGAACCATTGCAGCACATGATGAACTAACCCAGCGGAGGGTACAACCAATCACTCATCATTTGGCTAGCCTTACCCTCGAAGTGGTTGATGTGGAGAGTCCTAGTTATCCTCTAGTGGGGGACCAGTACGTGGAGTTCTTCCTCGATGATGTCATAGGTCAACCTCATCACAGAGAGGTGGAAATTTAAATTGACATGTACCCCAAGACAACACTGATATCTACTCCAGCATATTGGGTGGCTCTCATAGATCTTCGTAAACTGTGGTTATAGTTATAGGACTTATAGGGGAAGGGATTCATACAACCTAGTGTTTCTCCCTGGGAAGCACTGATTCTATTCGCCAAGAAGTCGTATGGGAGCTTGAGAAATATTTTCGACTATCTGTCCTGAACTAGGTGACTGTAAAGAACAGGTACCCACTCTTGAGGATTGACAACATTTTTGATCAGATAATGGCATAACAATGGTTCTCAAAGATAGTCCTCAGATCAGGATATCACCAACTCAGAGTGCGAGATGAGGCTGTGCAGAAGATAATATTCATATGCTGGGATGATCATTACATGTTCTTGGTTATGCCTTCTAGCGTAACCAATACTCCATCAGTGTTCATGGGACTCATGAACATGATCTTTCAGTTGTACATCGATCGCTTTGTCATTGTATTTATCGATCACATTCTAATCTACTCCACTACTGAGGAGAAGCATGCCTATGATTTTTGGGTAGTACTAGAAAAACTCTGAGAGCACCATCATTTTGGAAAGTTCTCAATGTGTCAGTTATGTATCTAAGAGGATCACTTTCTAGGACATGTCATCTCAGATGATGAAGTTATATTAGATCTAGTGAATATGAGGTGGTATATGCTAGGGAGCCACCCATGTTTGTGACAGAGGTATGATGTTTCCTAGGTTTGGATGGATACTACCGGATGCTTGTGCCATATTTTTTGAGAGTGACAACACCACTTATATCATTAACGAAGAAGGTGAAACCATTCATGTGGTCTAAAAATTACTAGCAGAGCTTTCAGAAGCTAAGGTAAAGGCTGACTAGTGCCCCCACTTGAGTGCTCCAGAGGAGGGCATAGGGTACATAGTTTAATGTGACGCATTAGGGACCAAACTCGGATGTGTCCTGATATTGGAGCGAGAAGTGAACACATATGGTTCTCAAAAGTTGAGGCAGTGCAATAAGTTCTATAAACCCCATGATCAAGATTTAGAAGCGCCGGTCTTCGCCTTAAAGATGTGGAAATACATTCTGATTGGTGGACATTTTACAATGTACTCTGGTCACAAGAGTCTCAGGTATATCTTCTCTCAGAATGACCTGATCATGAGATAACGACATTAGAATGAGTTCCTCCAAGGCTATGACATAGAAATAGTATATAATACTGACATGGGGATGGTTTTAGAAGAAGCACTCAACATGATGTTTGGTATACAACTGCTAGGCGAAGTGACAGAGTAGTTAGTGGCCTTACTAATATACTTTGTGAATAGAGATGGAGCTACTTTTCTTCAGTCTGATACAGTCACTCCCCCACTTCATCAGTGAGTCAGGGAGGTGCAGTGTGGGGAAGTTTTCTGTGAGACACAACGTGCTCAGATAACCACAGGACATGCACCTAATCGATTTTCTGAAGGTGGGGAGAACGTCATCTTCTTTAGAGGATGTAAAGTGCTACCTGTGTCACTTCAGGAGGATGTGTTGAGGGAGTTCCACACATCCCCTGTAGAGGTACACCCAAGAGTAAAGAAGATATACCAGGACCTCCAATGATTGTACTGGTGGCTGGGTATGAAGGAAGCAGTGGAATAGTTTATCTCATTATTACTCACTTGTCAGTATGTGAAGGTAGAGCATCATTCACTAGAAGGCTTGGTTCAACCACAAGAGGTACCAGAGTGGGAGTGGGATGGGATATACATGGACAACATGAAATCTCTTCCATGTACATCCTAGGGACATGACTCGATTTGGTTGATCATCGATAGACTCACCATGTCGTCCCACTTCCTACCGATCTGAGAGAAGGGTTCAATAGAGAGCTCAAGACGCCTCTATGTTCAAGAGATTGTGCGGTTACATAGAGTACCCTCGACGATCGTTTCTGATCATGATAAATGATTTACTTCCAAGCTATGGAAGGGGTTGCAAGAGTCATTAGCGACAATTCATTGTTTGAGAAACGTTATCCATCCTCAGACAGATGGTCATACATAGAAGAACATTTAGACACTTGAGGACAGGTTGGGTGCTTGTGTCGTCGACTTTGGTTGCAGTTGGGAGGATAACATCCCTTTGGTATTGTTTTCATTTAATAACAGTTATGACTCCACCACTGGGATGGTTCCTTTTTAGATGTTATACGACTGAACTTTAATATCACCTTTGTGCGCGACTGACATAGGGGAGTCAGAACTAGTGGGGATCGAGATGGTACGGGATACTACAGAGAAGGTACAAATCATCCAGGAGCAGATGAAAACTTCAAAGAGTAGGCAGAAGTCATATGCCGAAAGCAGAAGAGACCTCTGGAGTTCAAGGATGGTGACCACGTCTTTCTATGGGTCTCACCTAGATGTGGTCTATGGAGAATTGGCTAAATGAAATTTTATCTCTATGGTTAATCAGACCATTTCAGGTCCTCAGTATAGTTGGCTTGGTGGCATACCTCTTAGCTCTTCCACCTCAGTTGCACCTGGTTCATGATGTGTTTCATGTATCATAGTTAATGAGATTCATGCATGACACATCTCACATCATTGACCATGGTGATATGGATATTGACGATTGGGAAACTTTTACTGATGTTACAGATGAGATTTATGATCAACCAGAGTTGGTCTTTCTTGGACTATTTATACCTCTAGTGCATGTTTTCTAGCAGCAATGGAACCTCCAAGATATCACATGGGAGAGGGTGGTTTAGATTCGTGCTCAGTACCCACACATGATTACCTAGATTTGAGTTGAGGCTTAGGGGGACATAGAGCCATGAGGTGGGGAGAATGGAAAGACCCGGAATTTACATATAATTTTGTTTTAATATATGGGAATTTTATGAGTTCGTGAATGCTGATGACCCATGATTATGAGGCCCAGATTACCCAGAATGTATTTCGGAACTTTTCCTAGGGTACATTCAGAAAACATACGAGCTGTTTTTTTTACCTTTTGAACGTTTTCACAAAATTGAAATATGAGGGAACGGTTGAAGTCACAGTCACCGTTTTCACTTAAAAAGAATTTCACCTCAACAGTAGTTAGACGATGTTGAAGGTTATTGATAGGGTTTTTCGTGGAAATATTAAAATAAAATTTACACACGTTTTATATTATTTTATCTTTTGAAACCACCCATGTGGGAGTTGGAAGTGGGGACCACTGGACCTTAACCTCCCATGATAGTTTATGGTTGTGGGGGCTGCCACACCATGAACTCCCATGAGAGGTTATGATGTTGGGGACTAGACAAGTTCTCAATATCCTCCAAATTGAATATTAGTTTCAGGGAACAAAAGACCACTATTAATGTGGTAGAGGAAACCAATCAACCCCTTATTTAATTTAGAAGAGCCTCTTTAGATTCCTCCACATTAATGGTGGCAAATGATAAGCATTTAATTGTTCCAACCCTCATACGTTAATTATACCAACCACCATATTTAATGAATCTTTTTTAATTATACCAATAAAATAATAGATTGTGTAATCTAATAATTTACCACACCATTAATTTTGGTGGGAATTGGGAGAGATAGAAGTTGGGATAAATCTACCAATGAAGAATTCTCCACCGAAGAAGGAAACTTCACCGACGAGGAACGCCTTCTACTGCGATGAATGACCTTGACTTCGACTTTCTTAACTAGAAATTCCTCCGACATAGGATGTGTTCTTCTAAAACAAATTGAAAACTGCCTTCTCACGCTAACGTCAACAGACAATGAACAAGTTATGAGTTTAATGCTAATTTTTTATCACTTCCCATGAGAACTGCTTCTATTTCTTTTGATGGTTGGGAAAAATCTTCGTGGGAGGGTTTGATGTGATCCGTTCTTGTGAACCACTTGTACCGCTCTAATACGGAGAGTGCATGACAACAAAACATGGACCGTGCTCTCTATAACCACTGTGTTAATTTGTGGAGTTCTTTAAAATGAAGAAGATTAAGGAGATGAAGGAAATGACACAACAACCGGCATCCTTCGCGACCAGCACTGGCCCCCCAGCGCTCTGACATCCTAGCTGAACTGACCCAACACCACTGTCGGCCAAACCAGCCCCGAACTGCGCCACACCCCAGCCATGCCACTCGACAGCCGAACTGGGCCCCGACTACCCCAACATTCTAGCCGAACCGGCCCCGGCCATCCTGGCCTCCCGGCTGAGCCGCCCTGGCCGCACCATCTATCGGATGAGCCACCCCGACCGCCTAGTCTCCCACCTAAAATGACCCCATTTGACCCCCCTCCCTCCATGATGAAGAGGCCCCGATCGCACCACCCCAGCCTCTGAGGATGAGACGCCACGAGAGGTGCCCTTGTATCCCTCTGATTCGAATCGTCCTTGCACCCTGTGCCGAGCCGCCCTCGCGACACCCTTCAGTCCCAACCACCCAAGCGACGCCCTGATGGCTGAATTTCCCTCACACCGACTCATGGCCGGTCCACACCCTCATGTCTCTCTATGTCCCCCCGCAAATTCATAGGTTGGGTCGACTCGAACCGGGTCGACAAAAGCCAGGTCTGACTAGGTCGATCATACCGGCTTGGACCGGAACTGGACCCACTATGACCCATATAATTTCCCTTGGCCATAACATTGGCACTATATGTCTGTTGAAAAATCGTCAACTCCACTGGAAATCTTGGAGTGTGATGGTCTCTTTAGGTATACCCAACTGGAGTTTTTGGTATAATTGAGATTTAGTCTAGTTGGATCGAGAACAATTCCAACTGGGCCTCCGGGACAAAAAGACTAATAATTCACAGACCACATGTCTGATTGACACGCTGTCTATTGAGTTGAGACCACTATGACATGGAGACCCGTTGAAATAATTTATTTTTGGAATTTGTGAAAATTTGACTATCGGATAGTAGCTCATCGAGAGAATCCTCTCAGAGATGAGCGAGCATACTGCAGAGACCTAGTAGCTGTCTGAGACATGACAACAGACCCATGGTGGGTAGTGACTAGGTGATGCTGTAGACCCACGATACATGTTAGGAGTAGTGCCTCAGAAGTACATGGTTAGTGGGAAGAGCCTTGATGTCACATCATTCCCATTGTACTCGATAGAAGAAGAGTTATGTAGCAGATGAGGGTTCAACAATTTGATTGGGGATGTTACATGATACTACCCCTCGAATAAAATCCTTTTTAGAGCTTAGTTAGTACTTCTGTGTCTTTCTCATGATTTAGATGGATTACATGATAACATAGTTTTATGTATGTTCATATACCTAATTAGGTTTATCTCTTGATTTGTATCATCTTTTTTCCTTGATGGATTTTTTGAGACCTTGTGGGTCTCAGGGTCCCTTATGTGTATCGTTATACTCACCCATGCACGGGATATGCCCGCACCTTATTGTGTTGGATGTAGATGACATACAACACTGACTGAGGATGAGAGTACCAGGACTTGATGGTGCCCGGAGGTGGACCATACGGTGTGTCGGTACGTAGTGGAGACAGATGGATGTTGAGTGATGAGGATGTCATCTATACCTACCCTTCATGTAGGAACTCTGGAGGATTATCCATTAGATGACGTTCCCTTTTTTTAGTTTTATTGTATCACAGTTGTACTTGTACATTCCAGTTGGGCTTGTATTCTGGCTCCTTTTACTTACTGTACTCACTCTATTTACAGTTCAGTTTACTAGTGTTCCTATCATGGTGTGTGTTTGTATGTGTGTGTTTACTGGTTATAAATGCATTTCCTTCCTATTTTTAGGGAATTACACCGTTTGTGCTAGTCGCTGGCCCCTGGCCTATGGAAGGCGTGCTTGGTGTAGTCACAACACGGGCCTCGGGGGACGAGTCATGACCGTAAATTTCATATATTAAAAACTAATACTGTGATATAATTCCATGTCTGTTATGTATGATTTCCTTATAATCATAATAATGTTAAATTTGTTTCAAGTCCCATGTAGGATATTTTCATTGTCAGAACAAGAAATATCTACCATGGGAATCTTGTGTAGATGCTTTCCTTTGATGAATCTCATACCAAATGTATATAGAAAGGATGAATGTAATGTACATAATTTTTTTAGTTTTTATGTTCTTATAATGTTAACAAATTTAATCACACCTCACGTCCCTTGTAATTGATTTGTAGCATCAAAACTATATATTTTCATTGCGGTATTATAATGTAGTCACATCACATTATTCAACCACTTATATTGTAGGATACATATCAATGATTTTATGACTTTTCTATATCATGAAATATTTCTGAAATGTAAATTTTTTTATGAGGATAATATCATTATAATCCAAATTATGGCAATGATTACAAACCACCTATAGTATATTTACTAGATCAGAAAAACCAATCATTATAGGCTTATGATAAAATATTTGATTCCAATTGAAGAACACCTAATACTTTATGGTACATATCTATCTGTTTTGAACTATGGTATTGGAAACCTTCTAAGATCATGTAATGAATTTTTATGATGTTATTTCCATAAAATCCCATGAAATATAATGATCATATAAATCACCCATAAGAATTTTTCATTATCGGAAATTGAAATCACCACTTGAGAATTCTAGTGTAAATGATTTTTTGACAAACCACCAACCAATGCTATAAGGAATTCCCTGATATAATTTATAGATTTTTTATTCCGAATTTCTATATAATCATAACAATTTTAAAAATCAATAAATTACTTACAAGTGTCATGCAATAAAAGAACATGAAATCTCTATGGGGGGATTCAAGAGTAGATGCTTTTCATTGATGAACTAATTACCAATAATATCATGAATGGAATGATATTATGTACGTATTTGTTTAAGAATGATATTATCCTTAAAGTATTATAAATTATAATCATGATTAAAATCCACAATAGTAGATTTGGAGTATTCTATCTTTAAATATTAACCCTTTGATTGTATTGTAGCATCTTCAATTTCGATGACAACTTATAGTTTCTGGTACATTTCGATGATGCACAAATTCAGTTATATGGAAAGGCCTAATATGATGTAAAAACTACTATGTTATGGTTAATATCATTATAATCCAACAAAAGGATCTGATTACATGAATTACATATAGGATAATTACAATAGTAGTTCTAAAAACATCCATGAGTTGATTCTATTGTGAATTCATCCATTTGTTGGACCACATATAATGAACGATAGTTATCATTGAAGCATCTACATTTTTATTTCAAAAATTGATTCTATGATTTTCATGATTTTTAATTATTTATGTAGATATTTGTGTTCAATGAAAATAATGTTAATATATACAATATTATCATTCAAACATGATAAATAACTAATTCTTATTAAAGAAAATTCCACACCACCCCGTCATGAAACATAACCCCTTATTAAAGGAAACTGAATTTTAGAAATTGTTTACACTAACTACTATTGAAAAGCTCTCCCATTTAGACTACATGATACCACGATGTTCATTGATTTATATATTTTGTTGTAAAATGTCTAAGAAACCTTTTCATAGTTGGATGACAGAATTTTCACTTTATTTGAAAATATATTCACTACATATAAAAAATTATTGATAGGAAAATCCCACAAATTTAATCCAAAAAATAAATTAAAAACTCAAATATACCGTAGAGGATTTTTAGCTACTTAAAAATGATGATGACTAATAATTATACTAGGCATGATTATTCACATGTGATTCAAGGAAAGTATTTTGTATACTATGATTAAATGAAATGAATGTTATTCTATTTTATATGTGTGACATTGTTCTACCCTTAGTGTGGTATATATTTCTGATTTTTAATTATACATTTCATAGATAATCAACATGGAATCAAACTGTTATCATATACACAAGGTACAGATGAAAATCTTATTATGTATACATAGTAACCAAAAAACAATAGCTCATGCATGGTTTAGTTGTATTATTTTTGGTACGTTGCAAGGAATTTATAATTTTCATAACATTTTAAAAAATTGTATTCATTTTCATTTTTTGACTCCATTTAAAATGTATTTTTTTTGTGGTCATAGAAGTCATTTAACCATTGGATAATAGCTAGAAATATTTAATTACAAAGTGAAGACATAGGAAATTGACCAAAAACTAAACACATTTTGTGGAAATATAAATGAATAATCTATCATTATATATGAATTTAGAAAAATAATAGATGATGAGACATAAAAAATATTAACTAAGGTAATATATGTAAAGATTTATAGATGGTAGTAATAATGATTACAAAGTTTTTATAGAAACATAAGAAGAAAATTTATAAGAATAACAAAAATATTTCCGATTGGAGTGGATGATAAATAAAAATGAAATGCACCATAAATTGAGAATGCGGAAGATATAACAGTAAGTTAATATGATGATAGATATGGGGCTAGATACCCCATTATAGTGGAATCCCAATCAAATAGGATTGATATAAAAAAATATTTTACTTCACCATTTGAAGTAGTTTTGTTGATCATTTAAATTTATGAAAATGAAAAACATGTTCAATGAATAAGATTTTGATGTCTAATCCATTAAAAAATAAACTACTAGTTCCGAAATAGTTATATATTGTTAGTCCTTGAAATAGTCAATGTCAACCCTCACCTCATCCAACTACTATTTCCCTATAATATACATCTACTGCTTTACCATTCCTTAATGCTTAAGGGAAAACCCAAACATTAAAACATGGCACCATTTCTGTTTTTTCATAATAATTAAAAATGAACAAAACTCATATGTAATTATTTACTCAAGTGTTATAATAACTCGAATAAATTTATATGTTTACTATGTTTACAAGGATTCTGATAAGTACATATTATATGAGTGGTAGTCTATCGACCAAAATCATTTAGTATCAATGAATTACATTTTCTGATTGATGAATATGAGAATAATAACTTGTTCTACAATAGTATTAAACAACATCTCTAGTATATCTATTTAAACGAGTTTTCATAAAAATATTTTAACATAAGGATATTGATTCCAAATATGTTATTATTATGGAAATATATTAGGAATATGGTTCTTTAAATAAATTTACATGGGAAACAATGTTAATTACATGTTCTTTTGTCATATGTATGATACTTGTTGACTTTAAAATATAGTGAATATAATATAAGTTTTTGAAATGTGTGAATCTTATTTTCACTACTATAAAGAATGGTAAATATTAATCAAGGGTATGAAATTGTTTCGACAAATAATTCTAAAATATAGGAAAATTACATCATTCTTATTCTTTCCAATCAATATAACAAACATACATTGGAAATTATTCATTATATATGTTTAATAAAATATATTTTCATACATGAATTCTATGAAACAAAAAAGGACTGATATGATGATATATATATAGTTTAAATTCAACAAATATGGTATGAATTTAATTTTTTAAAATTATCTAGGTGGACAACTATGTCAATTCTATTGTATTACAATTGATACACATAACACTATATTGGTTAAATAATATTTGGAGATGATTATTGGTAATTCAAAACAAAATGTCGAGAAATATGAAATATTATTTGATTTTTGAGTTGAAATTATCCATACCAAACCTCCAAGTTATGACTAATTTTGTTTCTTTTTATTTGATTTATATAATAACACTTAGTTTGGACATAAAAAACCATTCCACAAAACCCAAACATCTTGATATAGATATGTCAATACTTGAAAAACATACTACACATATAAGATAGAAATAAACACATACTAACTTCACTATATGATGTATAGAGAAGTCAACGAACACCTTGAAGGGAATACCGTAATAGTGTTTTGTAATAAATATCTAAAAATGGGATTAATAAATAATGTTTTTTGAAGAATTTTATTTACACATTTTTTATTATTTCAATACAATTACACAGAATAAACATCTTAACTGAAAATAGGTTTGTTTAAAAAATATTGATTTCATAAAATAAATTTTTACATCAAAGTAGAACACATTAATATATTTTTTAAAAAGAAACAAATCATTCATAAAACATAGTTGTATGACCATAGGCATTGTATGAATTTATATCGGAGACATATCTATAAAATCATAGTACTAATGTTACAGGTAGACTTCCATGTATTATGTAAAAAATATACTAACCATTATCCCTACTATTTAAAATGAAAATAAAAAAATTCTAAAATATACATTTTCACCAATATTATCTATTACAAAAAGCAGTAGAACCTATCATATACTCATTAAAACAACCAATGTGAATGACATTATATATATATAATTTATTTCAAAAAATAAATTGTTTATATTGATGATATGTTAAAATATATATCATACCATTATCATGAATGATCCAAAAACATCATATCAATTATTCTTATGGGACATGTGACTCATTCACTATAAATAGTTTTTCAAACATTCTCCTTACATTATCTACTATTCAATTACTAATGCCCAAATAGTCATGTGGAATTAGGATATTGATATTATCAATGTTCTAATAAATTATTTATGAAGATTAAAAGACCACCCACATAGCAGTAAGATGTTTAACATAACCTTGTTACCAATTATATTTCAATTTGAAGTAGTCCTTTGTAATGTTTTACAATCAATAAATTCTTATCGACCCCAATATCAATATGAAACCCTTTTTTAATATCTAAATTTCTCACATATCATCCTCTTAGAAATTAAATTTATTGGAATAGATTTGACCTTATTCCTCTCAAATAATTAAAATATATAGAAAAAAATATTTGAGATGATGAAAATTTTATGAAATATTACATAACAATTACAAAAAGAATATCATATAAATTTTAAAATCCATAATACAGACAACAATATGAATCAAAATAGGAGTAAAATAATATAATTTCAAGATAATAATTATAAATAAAAGCCCCAAAAATTTGATCTTCACTCCCATATATATCAAACTTTTATAGAGTGTATCATTCTCCAACTAACTTATTTAATGAATTTAACGGGAATATATTTCATGGAATTTTTTCCCAACATTATAATTCGTCATTCAGTTACCTATATCAATCCTTGTAAACAAAATTCTAATATTTCATGAGAAAATCACCAACACTCAGTCTCGGATGAATATAATATTTAATGAGATGATTTAAAAGCTCACATTATATTATTGTATTTATAAATAATGTTAATATATATTTCCTAAATAAATGTCCCTATTTACCCATCAAAGTACATACATCATAAAAAATTATTTACCATAAAAATATTAACTTCTAATGTCCAACCATGCACCTAAAAATCATCCACATTACAATACATAGACATGAACTCCCTTTAAGAATGAAGGAATCGTGAAACATCTATCATCATGTTACCTTGGGGTTTTAATAAAATTTTAATTAAAATCCATTTACAAATTCTACGATGGGTATTCATTTATACCATAAATATTGTTTTTGAATACCAACATATTGATATGAAAATAGAGAAAATGTCCCCTTCATATTGTACACCTCAATTTTTTTTGATGTAACCATTAAAATGAATTTGTCTTCATACCATACAATAATGTCCCACAAATAATTACAATTTATCTAATATGATAAAATCCAAAATTATAGCTAGAAGTATGAATTTACTATTTCTACTCAATTTCATCACAAACATAATTACATCTCAAAACAGTTCAAAATAAATCCTCATTTTCAATTCATCATAGAAAATATTTTTTAACGATCACTATATTGTAAAATTGAAAGGTATATTAAAATAAAATATTTTATTGAAATTTTCATACATTATAAACCTACATGAAAATATTTTCCTCCAAAGTCAAATCCCATTAACATTTGGATCAAAAAATAAAATTCATTAGATCATTTTTGGTAGAAACTAAAACATATAAACCACCAACAACTATCACCGCGAAATAGAATGAATCAATAAACCTAATTCCTACAAAATAATGAACTTCAAAATCATTATCTTGTACTAAATATTCCTTTATATGTGGGTTAAAAATGAAATGAATTTGTTGAATTACATGGAAAATTTTGATTATTTACAAATAAATTACATCAATATTCCTTAAAGGAAATTGAAATAATAGGCATACGGGAACAAAGAATTTTCTTTGTATTTGGATAATTTTTATTCCAAAATGCATCAGAAATATCAATATTTTTGAAATTGATACGAGTATAATGATTTGATGTAATTCAGGTTTTATCCTTCATACTCAAATTTATGTTTTCTCAAAGCATAGTAAATCCAATCCACGATGTATAACAGTGATGTGCCTTTTTTTTCTATCTCGTTGGATCATCAATTTTCTAAATTATTTCCTTTTAATTATTAAAATATTATATTTTTTAATAAATAAAATTTGTTTTAATTTTCATATTTTATTATTAAAACAATGTATTTATTTTAAAATTATATTATTGGCTCATTATTTATGTTGGTTTTTGGAAAATTTAAAAAGCAATAATTGATTTTGTTTTTATTCACCATTAATTGTATATTATATATTATAATTTTATTTCATTAGTTTATAATATTTTATTATTTAATTTCATTATTATTTAATAATGAATTTTTAATGTTATATCTTTAATTTATTTTATATCATTATTTTATTTTTTATATTCATTAATTTATTATTCATTAAAATTTTTATTGTTTAAAATATAAATTTTATTTTATTTACATTATTATTTAAAATATTTATATAATTAAATATTATTTCTTCTATTTTATATATTCATAAACAATTCATCACTTCCATTATTTAATTATTAAAAATTTTAAATAAATAAATATTATTATAGTTTTCTAATTTCAAATAATTATGTTTTATATTTTAATTCATAATTTTTTATCTCTTTCATCTAATTAATTAAACAATTAATTTAAGCAACGTTACATTGAAATTTTTATTGTTTTAACAGATTATTTGTTTTGACTTTATCTAATTTTTGATATTTAGAAAAATTGAAATGTGAATAAAAATTTTTGTTGAATAATAATAACATCGATGATCTGATATTTATAATTTTATAAGTGAATTTTTTATTTTAATATTATTTGTTATTTTAATTAGTAGATTATCATTTTTCCCAAATTTGTGTTTTATTCAGGTGCCTCCATCATAAATTTTCAACGTTGACTAAAATGAGTCACTCCCATCTATTCCTCACTGATTTCTAGGCTCACACACCAATAGAAAACTGCTATATGTGAGTCCCAACCTGCCTCCATGCCCTAAACCTAGTAACATAATTACACTGAGATTTCCTCCCATTACAAAAACTAACTCATCTTTGGCCTTCAACCAAACAGTAGTCTCTTACTCACCATTTCTGCACCCCAACGGTGACTCCCATGAGTCACTACTTCCTATAGTAATACGATGGCGACTCCCTAAGTCATAATTGATGTTGTGACACACTTCCATAACTATTCTCCTCCAATAACATCAATCTAGCAGCAAATCCTCGTTAGCATACACAAATAAAATTACCAAAAAATCATAATAATGTAGAAATAATACCAAGAATGTAAAAGAAAAATTCGACGGCTGATGAAGATGATGAAGAAATTATGAAATTTGATTTTATTAAAATATAACACAAAATTTAGTAGATATAGAGATTAGAACCCATCATAGAACAACCCAAGACGCCCTAATCCAAGACAGACTTAGTGCCTTTCACAGGTGTTCCAGATCTGCACTACCACAATGAGTAACTATACTGTAGAAGAAAGAAGAACCTCCCCCAATCTGAGTTGTTATTTCTCAATCATGGTGTTTAGTTGCACACTCACGTTGATGAACCAATCATTCCAATCACTACTTATGTTTCCCCTTCCATCGTTCTCCCATGGATTCTAGAACTGAAGCCCCCTCTCCCTTGCTCATTCGAAGAATGATGCCCCCATCCCCCTTACTCCTCTTCTTTCTCAAACATCCCAATATCCTTTTAATGATATTTATTTATAATATATAATATATAATAATAACATTAAGATATATAATAATATTCATTATAATATTTATATATAAATATATATATAATTTTAGTATTATTTAATTATTTTTGGGAAAATATATTTTTTATTTTAGAGTAATTCTTTTATATAATATGGTATTATGTTAATAATAATATAATTAAATATTATATATTTTTATAGAATTACATATATTTTTATTTATATGTATATCTAATAATATTAGGTAAGCATTTTGGTTATTAAATTTTATAATATCATAATAATAATAATTATGTGTATTTTTATTTTACAAATGTACGTATATAAATTATTTTGTGTGTATATATATTGTATATAGTACATTCTATAAGTCATTATTATTATTATATATATTATTAAATAATTATTATAAAATAATTTTTGTTATTTTAATATTTTAATTTATGATTTTTGGTGGAACCAACAAATTCATTGAGTTCATGCTACATTGAAGAATTGTTGGGGTTCAATATTAATTTGAGAATAGTAGAGAAGGGTAGGACCACATTAGGAAGAGATGGTCTAGAGACACTTGATTACTCCATGTAGGGACATAATTGAGAACCATGAACACCATTATAGAACCAGTAAGGGCTCATTCTATAAGGATTTTTTCACACATCACCACTTACCCTTCCTAGATTAGAATCGTCTCAGATAAAATATTGTAGACTAATCCATTAAATTCATCTCCCAATAACCCACAAACATCTTCAATCAATGATCTAAGATAAAATATTGGGAGGAATTTGAGACAGGAGTGGAATCATAAGTTTATGCTTGAGGATGGAATAGTCACGCAAGGTATTTTTCTTCATTAATTTTATTATCTTTTTCTATTTCGGATTAAAAGTGTAGTTAAACTGCTTATGGAAACCATAATATAAAGAGTGTTTTTCATTATTCTTAAAATAATTACTTTGGTTAGTGAATCATTTAAGTATGATTGTCTTTTTTGTATTATTATAAGCATTAATTAATACTACATAATTACAGACAGGTCACTATTGTGAATTAATTCAACATGGATAATTTAATGGAGTACTGAAATAAAGAAAATGATAATGAATTTCTTCACCATAATAAGGAGATTTATGACAACTCTTAGATAAAAAATACAAATTAACATAATTTTCATCGAAATGTGGAAATCCACTATAGTGGATCCTTCGGGGATCTCGTCAATTTTAAAAGCACTGAATGACATGAATTATTTTAAATTGAATAGGGGACCATCTATTTGACTTTTTAGAACACCATAGGGATAGTAAATCATCTATATATTTTACCTTTAATTTTTATTTTTTATCATTCATTGTATCCTCCCTACACCATTTCACACAACACTTTCACCTCTTCACTACTATTTCACTATTTCACTTTTAGTTTTGATATTGTTTTTTCTTATTTTAAATTTGGTTTTTTCTTTCACAATTTATGTCCTTATATGTGGCTCAACACCCTTCTACCATGGTACTATAGATATTAGGTTACATGAATATTATTCATTAATTAATCCAAGGACCTCCTGGCCAAATTTTTGTGCCATTTCAGGGGAGGTCATGAAAGTCCAAAGAGAAGAAAATAAATATAACAAAAATTAAATATAAAAAAATTAAAAACTAAAAATCTAAAGATATAAAAAAACTAATAAATTATACAAAAAATATAAATTTTATTTTGGATTAAACTAGTTGCACATAATTACATCTATGATAGAACCCTAAACACAAGTTTAAAAAAGACACAAGCAGTGTTCTTTACATACAAAAAATAAAAATAAAAAAGGAAAACCTTAAAAAGGAGATGAAAATATTAATGTCATTATTCCACAACCTATTGATCCTGCCCGTGAGAGACCTTGGGATTTAGGTTTCAAAATTATAAAATTTTATATAAATACTTCATGCATTAACATTCCCACCCAATCTAGAAATTATGAACTTAAGTAGAATTAACATTATAAACATTCATCTGTCAATGGCATTTTAGTTGGGGACTCCATTGAGATTATTATAATTTTTAATGGGTACATAAAACTATTACCATTCAGAGATCTATGTGAGGAGGAGTTAAGGTTGAGATTATTTGAATATTTTCTTATGGGTACATCTAGGACATGATTCCAAAACGTGGATGATGAAATCTTTGAAACCTGGGTTGATGTTTTAAATGTCTTTTTTAAAAACCTTGTTAACTATTTGAGGTATGGATATTGAGTTTGGGTTTATTATGATGAAAATGGATGAAATGGAACGTTTTATAAGTATACTCAATGTACTTATCAGTACACACCATGTACTTATGAGTATACGTCGTGTAACCTAATATCAGGTACATACATATACTAGCCATGTAACAATTGGGTACATGGTTGTGCGGTGACCTAAAGGACCGAAGAATGCAAGGGCAAGTTAAGGGTAATACACAAGATGTACATTTAAAGAACATATTGTGTACAATTATTCTTATTTTATTAATCATATTGGGATCAAAAATCATTATTATAACAACTTTCTTCTAACGTTGGTTAAACAGTAACATTGAGGAATGACCGGCGAACAGCAATCCCCTCCTTATTCTCCATCTGATCTACAATTGAGACACTGCTAGGTGTTTTGGATTCACATCAATATCATCTAATTTCTCCTAAAACATTCATTATTTCTTCCACCTCTCTCATCAATTGTACATGATTGAATGTTTTTCTTGTTTTTGTATATCTACGTTGTTCTAGCTCGATTCAAGGGTCGATGTTCAAGAGTATTAATTATAAGACATAATGGTTGGTGTTCTGATCCTTATTTTGTTCATATTTGGATTATATATGCTAAAATTACCCCATACCCACATTTGGGGTATTTCTTTATTGGTATTTTAGACCAATTATTTACTTTTTATTGTTTAATTGATTGAAATGGGCTTCCAAAATAAGCATAAGGTTAAATGCTTTGTTTATGTGACACCCCATGGTTGTGTTTCCATAGATTGACTATTTATGGTCGTTTGGCATAGGTTTCCTATGAGGTGTACCCTGTTTCCATTCCTTTAATTGTTTATGATGGAGTTTGAATGATTATATGAATATCTTGTATTATGCTTGTGGATGTTATACATGTAGTAGTTATTGATTACATGTGAAACCTTGTTAGGATATGTGTTATATTATTCCCATGGATCATGGGAGCCATAGACTAAGAAAACTATGATGGTTTCCTTGTATATATACTTATTACCATGATATCCTTGGTGTACATATTTAGCCAGGGGTATTGAAAACGAGAGCTACCCAAGAGGTCATTTATGAATTATTGATGTTATGTAGTCTCAAGGGTATTGATCGTGATAGACACCCAGGATGTTATTTATGATTACTCTATCTTATGTTGACCTAGTGTAGAGACCACATGAGCTTCCCAATATTTCATTTTTAATTCATGTTCACTATGTGGGACCATAGGGGTTAAACTGTGATAGCTTCATAGATGGTCATTTGTGAATACTTTAATGATTATGAAGATTCTTCCATGACAATGAATATGATTAGACACGGTCTTACCAGTTTATTTAGATGGTCTTCTGAGAAATAATTATTTTTTTTATCTATAAAAAGGGACATTAATCTTAGGTTAGATCCCAGGATTACATGATTTAGTGGATGGATATTAAATATGAATGAATTTAATTTAAAAATGTTGGATTGATTAATTTTTATTAATTCAATGCTTATTTATTCATTTAAACATATTTAATGGTATTTATATTCACTAATCATTAGGAATAGATATTTTAGATGTTTTTTAGTGGGATTCATCTCACACCCTATTTGGGTCATGCATTTGAACACAAAAAAAAAAATATGGGTGTAAGTATAGATAAGGTAAGGCATCGTTCCTCATCCAGTAAAAGATTTCTATTGGAGATAAAGATCCCAGGACCATGTTGAGGCTTGCGATACTTCTGGAGTTTATTTTTTCTTTTATAAATTGGTTATTGTATTTAATTATACAAATGTGGCATGTTATTCAATTTTATTCATTAAATATACCATGGATAATCTATATTTATTCTTTAGTTGTCTTGTTACTATCAGTCTTTTTCGGTTACTTTTGATGTATGTTACTAATACTTTTAAAATTGTATACTTTATTTTTCTAATGTGTATACTCTGCGAATGTGGTAATAATTTCCCCAATATCACACCTTTACCCTCTCTATTAGATGGAATCCTCTGGCATTTCATGTGATCTACTTTGTTTGGGGAAACGTTGGGAAGAACTCAGATCTAGGACATTACAATGTGGTGATAGAGGGGGGTTTATTTCTTCTTTGTATTATTATTAGGAGACTATAGACTAGATAGGATGGAATAGGTCGTTGGTAATCAAATTTTCCTTACATTAGCTAACTCGTGTGTAGGGATAATCCTTATTACCTCAAATATTTCAATTTTTTTTGAAATTTTTACTATTTATTTGATTTAACCGTTGGGTGACACACTTGTTTTTTGATATTATTATTGATATCATTGTGGATATATTTATGTTTCAACCTGATTAGATGAGGGTATGTTGTCTAATTAATCATATTGTTACTTTCTAGAGATCACATGTCTTGAATTATTGTCATACAATTTATGATTCACTACTAATTTCATACTAGTTTGATATATGATACTCTATATATGTATTCTATTATGAAATATTTCGTGATATAAATAACATCAATTTTGAAAGTTGTATTGTAATATGTAATGTTAAATTTGAATGGATGCCAAAATTTAGTCCCTGAGATTTTATGGTTCATCTTGGATTATAATTTAGTGGACCATGTTTGAACATTAATTGAATTCTATAAAGGCATGGTGTGAATTAGGATTCCAAACTTTGATTCGTGATGAGTATGTGCTGCCATAGATCATAACATGGCATGCCATAGATATAATTTTAAATTTAAAGTGTTCCAGAGAAGGATCAAAGGATTACTGTCTAGAAATCCAAACAACAGGGCATGTGATGTTATGAACACATGCCATGTGTTCTTCTGTTCTGGAAGAAATGACTTTTCGTAGGTATATGACGGCTACAGTATGTACACACCGTGTAGTATTTGACATTATGACTGATTATGTGTGTAGATATATGAGGTTGATAATAATTTAGTAGAACAAACTGTGTATTTGGAGTACACGCCTAGCTGTAACAACCATGAAACTAGTTGTGTGAATCATTACATGGGTGTATGTAACATAAGTAGTAGATGCCATACCTAGGGTCAACATATTCTGTAGTGTTACACTAGGAGAGAAAAATGTTGTTCTAGCATTGTATATTGACATTAGTAGGATGGAATTTTCATGTACATATTGTGTTATAGGAGGAACAAATTGTTTTTAGGGGTGTTACATGACCAATATTGGCAGAGGAACAATCCCACATTTAAGATGTAATGGAACATGTCGTATAGTAGTTTTACATGTCGTGTAACTATATATTGTTAAAATTTAATGCTTTCCTTATCATTTTCAATACTTTAAATTCTATGTTTTTTCATTTATAATCATGAACTAAGTTGTGTGCTTTACCTTTCGGATTCATGTCTCTAAGTCATCCTCTGGTTGTATGTCAGGTAGAGGTAAGTGAACAGACACTAGAAATGGTAGGTCAGGGACTACCATAGGATCCTCTTATCATGACCATTATGGAACCAGCTATTATACCAGATATTTGTTCTGATTCATAGTTCTGTGGTTCCTTTTTTATGATGATTCAGAATTTCCATGGAGCACTACATCATTCCCTAGTAATGGAAGAGTTAAACCAGGTGTTCTAGTTGCAGAATCCTTTTACATTTTCATGGGATGGTGGACCATAGGCTGTAGAGACATTGTTGGTGGCCATGATCAGTGTCATCGAGCATCTCTAGATGCCTACTGAGAGGAGGGTGAATCTCGAGATGTACATCCGACGTGATTCCTCCAAGATATGGTCGGATGTTTCTCAAATGTGGTATTCCATGAGGATATCTATTGAGTAGAGTTTCATAGAACCTTGAATTCTTAAATATACAAAGAGGTGTTGCGGCCTACCAATCCAGAGAGTTCATTCATTTGGAGCTGAACCACATTCATTGATTTATTAGACTTCTCACTTTACAAATCATCTGTACTTCGCACTTATTTTGGAAGGTGACAAGTTGTCTTTGTCTATGCTGTTTAAGGATAGTATTAGGTATGACATCCGATCGCTGGTGAATGTTTTCATGCTAATATTAGTGACTTATGGAGTAAATCAGGCAATGATTACCAAGAAAAATATGAGGGATATGGGTGTTGTGATAAAGGTAGGTTCAACATCCTGGGATAATATACCTTCATTAGATAGTAGGAAGTGCCACAATGAATCCCTCATGTGGTTATTCCAGTAGAAGGGATGTATTTTTAGGAATCTAGGTGAGGTTCTACCTGTGCGGGTAGAATGGGAACATGAGAAATCTGTGCCCAATAAACCATGTTGAGTGCTGATCTTATGAAAATATGGATATTCTTCAGCATTTTTTAGATGTTCTCTCTAGTAGTGAGTTAAAGGGTATCTTTTATGACTCCAACATCATGATAACGACCACCAGTTTCTTCCCAGATAGGGAAATAAAGTATTTAGGTCATTCATGTGGAGGCTGTGGATGTGGTCATGGTAGCCAGACGATATGTTTATAGTGATTATTAGGATGACCAACTGAAGAAAGCCAGACAAGATTTTTGGGACAAAGTATAAGTCAAAATTTTGCAATGGAGAAGACCTAGCAGACGCATGATCCCGATCCATCTAGGGTTAGTGTTATTATTCTCATTGCCTCATTTTTAGCTTCTATATTTTTAATACAATGGATTTCCATTGATTCATATATGTTTTTGTTATTGAGATACTTGGTCTCTATATCAGTACATCTGATGATGTCAGGTTCTAGATAATGTATTGGGTATTAGGACTGTTAGTTTACGGCAATGCAATGAGTTCCATATTTAGATTGATGGGTGTTACTTCTTATGCTTCCTCTATGTCTTAGAAATGACAATATTTGATTTCATTCTATGAATGGACCAGTTAGACAACATTAATGACACTGTTGACTGTAATCACTGCATGGTGAGTTTCAAATCACAAAACGGTGGATTTTTTTTCTACACATGGGATAATATGAATTCTATGAAAGAAGAGATGGACTGATCATAAATGGTTGGGAGGAATTACATCAAAGATTTCTAGTTTATATCTTGATGACTAGGGGAATTCACAGAAGGACATTCCCCTATGGGTGTATCATGTTGTAATTGGATTTATAGAGGAATTTTCATCTTTACCTATTGAGAATGAGGTATAATTCTCTATGGAGCATATTATAAGAGCATAATTGGTTTAGATTTCTACTTATATGATGGCTACACCATGGTTATATGAGCTCATGTAGCAGTTAGTGGAATTATAGGCGATGGGTTTTTTCCAACCCGGTACTTCTCCATGATGTTCATCCATTCTTCTATGATTAAGGTCAAAAATACCCTCAAGAATTATGTGGATTGTAGAAATATAAACTATTTTTTTTGTTAAGAAATGATATACCATGATAATTATTGATTATCTCTTTGATTGGAATTGAGGATCCCAAGTGTTTCTGACGATTGACATGAGATCCGATTATCATCTATTTCAAGTTATACAATCAGATACACCTCTTATAGCCTTTTAGAATAGGGGGACCCACATGATTATTTAATTATACAATTTGGTCTCAAAAATTCCTCGGCTGTTTTCACGGAACTGATGAACCATGTGTTCTATCTTTATATAGATGATTTTGTGGTAGTCTTCGTGGAAGATATCTTGATGTAATCTCACACTCAACACGACCAACCCATACATCATAAGATCATTTTGAGTAAACGGAGAGAGCATCATTTATATGAAATGCTCTCAAAACATACACTATTGGATGGAATTGATTCACTTTTTTGGTCATGACATCTAGATATATGATTATCGATAGACCTAGATAAATTTAGATAAGTAGTTTCCTCAGAGAAAATCAAAAATTTTATTGAGCTAAACAGTTTTCTAGGGCTACTAGGTTACTACAGGTGGATCATTCATTAATTTTGAAACATAGTAGTTCCATTGAAAGGCCTGACTAAGAAGGTTGAGAAGTACTTCATGAATGATTCTGGCGATTAATCCTTTCAGGAGGTGATAAAGAGATTAACTTAACCCCCGATATTTAATTTTTCAGTGTCTAGAAAGAGTTACACTATTTACAGTGAAAGATCATGTATTAGGATGTGAGTAGTTCATATGAAGGAGGATAGAGTGGTTTCGTATGGGTCTTGAAAGTTTAAGACACATGAGAGAAATTATCGGAAACATGATCACGATTTATATATAGTTTTACATGCTTTACGTTGTGGGAGAATTTATTTTCTGTGAGATAATATTGTGTTATACAATGACCAAAAAAGACTCATGTTATATTTACCCATCGTTCTTTGAATTTGAGATAGTTGAGTTTGGTTGAGTAACTTCAATAATTTGACATTGTTTATGCATACACACTGGGGAATGGAAATAGAGTGGCTGATGCATTGAGAAAGAGAACGTAGATACCGGTAGTTCAAGATGTGAGATGTTTGTGACAGCTTACGACTCTATTCTCTGAGATGAATTTGGAGGATCATGCCAGAGAGGATACATTTTTTTGTTATATTTGTTACCTCTACTCTACTAATTAGAGTGTGAATGAAGAAAATATCATATCTCGAAGCCCACGTTCTATGGTAGATTGTGTCATGTGAGGACCCTACTATGGGGTGGATTGTAGGAGAGGATTATATTTTGTGTTTTCATTGAAGTGTATTGGTGTCAGTAGAAATACATGAGGAATTGATGCAATATTTTTATTCCGCATCAAGGAAATTTCATCCTAGTTTTAGCAGGATTTATTGATATATACACCATCAATATTGGTTTCTAGGAATTAAAATGGGATGTTGCTGGTTTTGTTATGAGATGTCCCAAATTTCAGAAGGTGAAGGTGGAGCATTAGTGAACAGAAGGGTTGTAACAATATTTACCATTTCCCGAGTAGAAGTGGAATTATCTCACGATGGATTTAGTGATAGGTTTACCAAGGTCTCCCAGAGGAAATGATGTTGTTTGTGTTTTCGTTGATAGACTCACAAAGGATTCAAATTTCTTACCAATTTAAGAATCCTTCTATTTAGATGAGCTAGGAATATTGTACATTTAGGATATAAAAAGTTTTATAGTGTTCCACACTATATCATTTCATAATGGGACACCATGTTTAGTTCACATGTCTGATAGGGACTACATATGGATTTGGTTACATAGGTACATCTGATTAAAACGTACCATCCCCAGACAGATGGCCACTCCATGTGAACAATTTAGGTTTTGGAGGACATGCTTTGAGAATGTGTCCTTGATTTATACGGCTCTTGGGAGAGAGACATAACCCTAGTGGATTTTTTCACCAATAACTATTTCCAGGAAATGATTTAGATGAAACCTTATAATGATATTTATGATAGGCCATGTTCATCACCCATATATTTGTTATATATAGGAGAGTTCGCTATAATTGAACCTTGACTTTTCTAGGACCCCATGAGGTAGGTGGAGTTTATTTGGAATGGGATTTCTATTACATGGTGTCACCATAAATATTATTTTGATCGACCGAGCACTCCATTGGAGTCTGTGGTAAGAGACTAGTTTTTCCTAAGTGTCACACCAAGGATCTTACACAAGAAGGATTGGGAAATAGGGGATGATTTCGTCGATATAATTCGGACCATTTGAGGATTTGGATGGAGTTTGGTATATTGCATATCAGTTGCAGCAACCTCATAGGTACATGAAATGCATGATGTCATTCATCATTCTCAGCTTAGAAAATACTTTTCAGGCCCGTATCATTTTTTACGACTTGGGGAGGTTTAGTTTGAGGTAGATGCATCCTTCTAGGAGCACCCTATTTGGATTCTGGATCACAACATTAATATTCTATATAGATGGTAAACTCATTTGGTATAGGTGATATAGAAGCACCAGTGAGTACTAGATGAGAATTGGTAGAGGGAGGCCGACGTATGATCCCAATGGCCAGAGTTGGTTGATTTTTCTACATCACCACTTGTAGATGGGAAATTCAGGGAGAAATTTCATTATGGGACGAAGTTTGTAAGAAACAAAATCCAAATTTTTTCTATTCATCTTGATTTTTTGTTCTTTAGAGGAAAAAAATGAAATTAGATTCTTTTCTAAGTACAGTCCATGTACATATGGGTACAAGTTGTGTACATTGATTCCTTGTACAACCATGTACTAGTCATGTAATGTCTGAGCACATGGACATGTGGTGACCTGGAAGACTAACCAAAGTAGGGGTCAGTTGAGGCTAATACATGAAATGTACATTTAATAAAATAGCCCAGTACCTTTCATTTTTTTGATAAATAAGATTGCGGTCACGTATCATCTTTGGAAACATTTTCATCTAACCTTGTTTTGTATAGGAGCATCGCGGAATAGCCGAAAAACATCGAACCCCTCCTAATTCTATTTCTGAGATCCGATCAAGATATTGTTGGGTACGTTAGAAGCCCACCAGTATGTTCTAAGTTCTCTTAGATCTTTTCTTCTTAATCCTATTCTATCAATAGTTTATCAGGTTGATCCCTTTTCACCATTTTGTAGACCAACGTCGTTCATGGCCTATTCAATGGTCAGCGTTCACTAGTATTTGTTGTATGACCTCAAGCTAGGTGGTTTGTTCTATTTTTTGATCATCTCTGGATTATATATTCCAAAAGTTTAGAATACCCACATTTATGTTATTTAATGATTATGGTATTAAAACTATTATTTACCTACAATGGATTAGTTGATTGAAAAGGGGTTTTGGAGTATGTGTATGGTTAGATGCCTCATTTACGGGACACCCCACTAGTGTGTTTCCCTTGTTTGAATGTTTTTGGCCATTTGGCCAAGGATTCCTATGTGGTGTACCTTATTTCCATTCCATGATTTTTTAGGATGTATATTCATTGATTATAATAATTTCATGAGTTATTATTTAGAATGTTATCTATTTGGTTGTTATAGATTACATGTGATGCTTGGTTATGATATGAATGTTGCTTTTCCAGTGGACCGTGAGAGACTTTGACCACTAAACTATGGGGGGTTTCCATGTTTATTTATAGAAAATTGTGATAGCCTTGGTGTAGATATTTTCCAAAGGGTATTGATTATGATAGCCACCCAAGAGGATATTTATGATTTAATGATGATATGTAGACCCAGTGTTATTGACCATGAGAGATACCTTGGAAGTCATTTATGGTTAATCTATACTACATTAACCAGGGGTATGGGTCATGAGAGTAACCTAGGAGGTCATTTTAAATTTATATATACTATGTGGAACCATAGGTGTTATACTGTGAGAGCTTCCCAGAGGTTTATTTGGGAATAATATAATGGGTGTGACGAGTCATCTAAGACAAAGCACAAGCTTGAACTCAAAAGTATTTGTTGGTATAGATGGTATTCTGAGACATCTATTTTGTTATTATTACACCTCGTGACATAGATCATTGGATATATACTGGTATTACATGATTCAATTAAAGAATATCAAATATAAATTAATGTCATTTAATAATGTAGGATTGATTAATTTTTAGTACTTTATAGTTTATTTCTTTATTTTCCATATTACCTACTATAAATTTTTACTGATTGTTAGGCATAGTTCTATTAGTGGTTTCTTATTCGGATACATCTCACAAAATATTTTGGTCATTCTTTTAGAAAAAACATATTATACCCTTTCATGTTTAGATAAGGGAAAGCACCATTCCTCCTCAGGTACTTGATTACTATTGCATCTGGAGAGCATAGAACCGTGATGGGGCTTGGAAAGCAACTGGAGTTTATTTTTTTATTTGGTTTTTATTACATTACATAATTGTGATTTTTTACATATTTTTTCTAAAATATATATTAAATGCGTCATCTATATATATTCTTTATTTCCTTTATTACTATCATACATCAATTGTTTACTTTTGTTGTACAGTATTACTATTTTTGTTAATGTTTTCTATTTTTTTCCAGTGTGTATATTCTATAAATGAGGGAATAATTTCCCCAATATCACACCTTAGGCCACACTTCTATTCCTAAGCCTCTAGTATTTAGGGAAATTCTCAGGAGGTCTTGTGACTAAATGGGTTTGGGGAACATTTGGGTGGGTCCCGAATCCCAGACATTACATCAATGTATCTAATATCTAAAACTAGAACACCACCATTGTGTTTAGGAATGAGATCCTCAGCTTTGAACATGGTGTGTGTGATATTTGTTTTAGAAGTAATGGGATATGTTCATAGGTCATCTTAGGAAAATTCTCAATCACCATTTTCTCCCCATATACTCATGGGATCTTTGTACATTTCCCTCACCCCTTACAACTAAAACCCAGTAGACTAATCATGTTTGAGAAACTTATCTAATTCCACTTCTGGTTGACAATAATTATTGTTTGATAAGCTGGGTGAGATGTCCAAACAATGTGAACTAGTAATATAGTCATCCATATGGACGAATCCAATACCGAATATGCTATTGTTTCTAAATAAGTTATAATGTAGTAGTGTTATAACTTAGGATGCTTGGTCAAAATCCAAAATGATATTTAAAAATTGATCTCCCTACTCAATCTAATGAGACTTTATAGGTTTTGTATTACATGGATATGACTCATGTTTTCCATGATCACACCCCAAATCAATTAATCACATGATACAAAAAAAATCCAAATCTTACATTGAGATAAAAATGGCTCATAAAATAGTCAAATTCCTTAAATTAATAGTCACAAACCAGAACATATAACATAGAACAATATTTGGGTGAATCCTTAAATTATAAAGGAAAAATTGAATTAATGATTAAAAATATTCTTGGTGAAATTAGTTCATAGAAAAAAATCACTTATTCTAGAATTCATAGTCTTGGAATTCAAATGTGTCAAATATACAAATACAATGGATGAAGAGACAAGGGCATGATTCCCAGAACAACTAAGTCAAATCATGGAGAGAAGGATAATGGATTAACAACCTGGTCATTAAATAGCCATCAAAAACATGTTTGGGAACAATTTAGGAATGGGGAAGTTGAATTTCATGCTAAAACAAGAATTGAACAACTGTAAAATCCCAAATCAAGATATATGTAATGCCATTAGGGAAAAAAATATAAACAAGTAACCTGATAAAAAACATTAAAAATTGAAAACTAAAGGGGATTTAGTACTAGAGAGAATGATGAAAGTCTGTTTTGAGAATAAGGGTAATTATAAACATATTTTAAAGAATTACTCCTCCCAAATGATTTCCATAATGGCCGAAAAAATGAGTAAACATAATTTCCTAATGATTACTTATTTGTTTAGAAGCAGTAATGTTATCATTCCCCTTTCTGATGATTTGAATAATATTCCTTCATACATGAAATTTTTTAGAGGTTCATATATAATAATAGGGATTCTGTGTAGTGGTAAAAAATTAGTTTGAATGAGGATTTTCTTTTCTATAGACCAAAAGGATATCCCCTCATAACTAAATGACACCATAATTATTATCATATTTTTTTTGAACATGTCAATTTGAAGAGATTAGGTTCTTTTCTGGTTTTGGTGATATCATAGTGCTTATCTACAACCCATTAGTTTGAAATCATGAGAATTAAAGATATTAACACAACATCAGTGACACTCTAGCATGATAACATGTCCCTATCTTATCCTTATAGGTGCGCAAGTGATTTTTTGGATGATGTATGGGTATTTTACTTTGTAACTAACTTATTGATTATACACATGGATTTTGATAACAATATTAAAATTATTATAGGTAACCTATTCATGGAAATTGTTTTTGATGTCATTAATGTATCAAAGGGTATGATAACCCAACAAGAAAGTGAGGATAAAGAGTTATTTCAAGTGTACAAAGAGTCTATACCTCATGTGAGTGGTGACTTGATTTATGTTTTTGATGAGGTTTTTTGAGTTGATAATAGAAGAGAAATTCATATTTTATTTTATGATTTTATCTTATAAATGATCAATGGACAATTCCAATAGTATTTTATTGAGTCTGAATCCACCCAACTGTCGTAATTTTTTTGGAGAATTGAAAAAATGATCAGGAAACACATTTCTCATAATAAATAAGTGATCCTTCTCAAACCAATCATTATCACTAATAATGTTTCTCAAGTTATTCTAGGATTGAATCCCACCCATGTTCACAATCGAGACGTTGCCTCGTATTATATACAACTTAATGTAATTAATTTATTCGTAGACGTTTTTTTATTAAAAGTTTATGTGAGGGATCTTAATTATGGACATTCGGATTTTTTATGAGTTAGCTAGAGAGGTTTCTGGAATTTCTTCCACAAATGGATATTTTTTCTGCTCATTCATCTTTTCACCAATTGGATTATGAATCATTTTTCAGTGATTTATTTATATACATATTACGACATTATTCTTCTACTCGTGCTTCAATTAAGGGTAATTCCCAATAAAGTCATCCGATTTTTGAGAGTACCACACATAAAGAAACAATTGTTCCACATTTTGAACCTGTTAATGATATATTTTTTGTGTAAATTTCAAGGTATCCCTTTTTGGGTGACTCTATTCATCTTTGATATCCTGGTGAGAAGTTTCTATTTATAACTCGTATTTTGGATGACATTTTGGGTTTTTAAGATACTACTGTATGATTGAGTAGTATCGAGTGATGGAATTTTTTTACAGGCTTTTTCTTACAGCAATGTTCTAGGAGGTTATTTGTGAAAATACTGGACTATCCAAAGGAAACAATTATGTTTCATTTGCTACTGAATTTTACCCATTGGATGATCATGGATTGAAAACAAAAAGGGATAATGTATGGATAGTAACATTAAACATAGAATAGTATTGGAGGAAACCCATGGATTTATGGTTTCACTTTTCAATTTTTATTTTACTTTAATGCTTCTTACTACTTTTTTCTCTCTACATTTTTAAACTTTATTGATTATATTTTCATTAACAAAAATTTTTAATTTATTTATGTATTCTTGTTTAACATTGTTTGTCACCAATTATCTTGAGGTGTAGCTGGTCTGGGGGTATCTGTTAGTTTTGATAATTCCATACTACTAGTGACTGTATTTAGAACATCCATGCTAGAAGGAAGTTGCTGATTGAGGAACATTGGTCAACACATCCCTCAAATTTAACTCACGTCAATTTCAATTCTTCTTTTATTTTCTTATTTCTTATTTTATTTTTTTCATTTTTTATGGACATCGTCTTTCAACCAGTATTATATTTCATTGGATTAGATGAGGATATAATCATATTTTTCAAATATGAAATTATATTTTTCATACATGGAAGGTAACTGGTTTACTTAATTATTAAATATTATGGAGTTTTTGATGGTTTCTTTTTATGAACTGCTTTAAATTTTTATTGATTTTCTTTCATTCCGGGTTTTTTCTCGTACTAATTCTGAAATTTGGTGTTTATTACATAAATTACATTAAAAATGACTCATAAAATATACCAATTCGTGTAATTTTTGGAATATAATATTTATTGAAAATTTCTATGATGGCGGTCAGTGGTTTCTTTCATAAATGGTTTGTGGTTATACAATTCTTTGTGGGTGTGGAAAATCCACCTTATCATTCTTGTAATGAATCCAAAATTAATATTCTTGATCTTCAATTCTAAAATCTTTTTTAAAATTTTAATCTTTCTATCACATTAATCCTAAGCATTGGGGAATGTTCATTGAATTATGTGTCAGGGAGGGATATTCACTATTCTAAAATATTCATCAATTATAACACATCAATAAAATTTATTTTTCTTCCCAAAATTCATCTCTTTCAATTAATATTTTTAAATGGATATATAAAAAATAAAATTACAATAAATATTGAAATATAAAAAAAATTCATTGTATCCCTCTTTGTTGACAAATGTCTTCTATGATGTGAGGTTCAATGCGTCTAATATTGTATGAAATGTAGGATCACTAAATGTTCATTCCCACAATTTTGTTCAATGTCACTTTTGGTATTAGTAAAGGGTGTTTAATGTTAGATTCCATTCAAAAAACGATAAATACAAACATGAAGCTAGGTTACACTCACTTTTTAATAATACACATTAGAGATTCAACCCTAATAATAATCATATAGTTCTTGATAATATAGAGTAATATTGTAATATTTTATCAAATGGAGAGTCTTTGAGATAAGGGTACTAGTAGAGCTTCTATAAATAAATAAAATCCATTTTCATATTTAATAAATGCTATGCACAATGCCTTCTATAAGAATTATGGAAAGGAAAAATAAGTAAGTTACCATGTATACAATTTTCTCATTAATGTGAGGGTAATATTGATTCCAAATTAATAAGGTGACAATAGAATTATTTAAATATTATTGGAGTTGAATCAATGGTGACAAAAAAATCATCATTTTATGGAACCTAGGGGGAGTGAAAATTAATGTTTTCTTCGTCTAGTGTTTTAATTACACTTTTAACTTAAAATTTAGTCCCATAGAAATCAACCGTGTTTTAATAGAAATATGGATGGTGGGAAAATTCACATTGGAGGCACGATTCTTCAAGTTGTAGAGTTATTTTGGATCTCTATTGAATTTTAGTCACTTAGAACATATATAGGTTGGTCCTTTTATTCTTTCAGTATTTTTCAAATATATAAATCACAATGAATTTCCTAAGAGTGAAATTGATTATGTTTGGGGTAATTTTATGTATCCTTTTTTTCTCTCTCTTATCCACCTCAATTCTTTTTATATAATTCTTTTTTTATTATTTAAATATTATATTTTTTTAGTTACGATCATTTGTTTTAATTTTTGTATTAGATTTTTAAAAAATGGTTTTTTTCTAAAATAATTTTCTTCAGTGTTTTCATTTGTTGTTTTTTAACTATTTAAAATGTAATAATTTATATTTTTAATAATCAATTTTTTAATAGTGTGTTTTTTATATTTAATTGTTAATTTTTTTCATTTTAAATTATTCAATTCTTGTATTTTTTTCATTATAAATTTTAAAATTAAAATATTTAATTTATTTAATATCATTATAATATTTTATTTATTCTTTTTTTTATTCATTTATTTTCTCATTCCATAATTTTTATTCTTTAATTGTATTTATTATTTTCAATACATATTTCATTAATTTTACTTTTAGTGGATTTATTTATCGTTAAAATAATTCATCATGTAAATTAGTTCAGAATTTTTAGTTTTTTTAATAAATAAATATAGTTTTATTAATGGTGTTTTAAATAAATAATATTACATTATTATTACATTTATGATTTATTTATGTTATTAAATTAAATATATAATAAATTTAAGCAACTTTACATTGATTTTTTATTTTTTTTACAAAATATGTATTTTTTAATTTATTTGGTTAAAATGATATAAAATTTTAACAATTAGAAATATGAATTAAGTTATGTGTTGAATAATTTTAACATTGATAATTTGATATTTAAGAAATTTTAAATGAATTAAGATATTAATTTTATTTTTATATTTGAATTTATTGATTATATTTTCTATTTTTATCATATTGGTACTTTATTTAGGTCTCATCATCATAAATTGTCAATAGTAACTCAAATGATTCACTACCATCCACTTCTATTCTTCACCCTCCACTGAACCCATCGACTACCACACAAATGAATCTCAGAAATCCACTTCCAGGACTCAGCGACTGCGAAAAAAAAACTATAACATGAGGCATTCCTTTCATCCTTCTTTGGTGATAAATACATTCTATTTTTATGGTTTCATGTAGTATAAAATTGATATAATTTTTTTATTTCTATGTGTTTGTACTTACTTTTATTTTTTAATTTCACTTTTGGATCTAGAAAGGTGATTGTAATGGGAGGGAGCTCTGATGAATTTTGTATTTTAACCTATGAAAACTAGAAATTTTAACTCTAAACATGGTGACACTCACTTTTTAATAAAACACATTAGGGTGTCATCTCAAATTATAATAATGCATGTCCATTAAATTTGGTGTAAAAGAGGAAATTGAGAACCCATTGTATTTCTCGAAAACAATGGTGTTTAGTGATATTTGGAAAATTGATTAAATTCATTTTCAAATTCAATAGGTTGTTATTAATAGTTACCTTTAGAGAATTACTACTAGAAAAAATTAAAAAAGTGCCTTGTAAAAAATGATCTCATTTAGTTTTGGGGAATTTTGATCCCTAATGAAGAAGGGGACAATTGAATTATATCATAATCATTGGTGATGAATCTATGATGAAAAATAAATGATAAAAAATGATCTTTACATTGTTGATATTAGTGGATAGTAAAAATTGACGTGGTATTTGGTTAATGTATTCATTCAACAATTATCTTGTAACACCCCAAGCTTCCATGGTACATTTCCATTTGAATATGAAATATATTGCATTGTACACAACATTGAGATTATAACACATCACTACCAATCAAACCAGCTGTTATGAATAGTAATATACACTTTTTGATATTTTATAAATTTTATCTTTCAAAATGGACTTAATTTTTAGATTCTAAATATTGAAATTAGCCTAGGGTGAATTTTTGGTATTTTTCTGAAAACATTCATTTTTTTATGAATAGTGAAAATCACCAAGTTATTAGTTAAAACCGACTTTTTATTTAAATAATTTTTTATTTTATTTTAATCCAAAAAAGATATATAATACCAAAATTAGTTCAATGTAATTCAATGGAGTAATTTTATAAATGTTTTGATATATTAAATTTTTATTGAACTGTTACCGTCTTTTAGCCACCTCCTAAGAGCATTTGGAAATTTAAATAAAACCAAATTTTAATGCTTCTGTGATTTGATGTTCAAAAACCAAAGCGACATGGTTGACATCAGTATGTAAAAGTTTGTTCAATGAGATAAAAATAATTTTTGTTGAATAGTAACTATTTTCTTTTATTTACCATGGTGAAAAGTAAATATGGTAATTAAAGCCAAAAATGATATTGTTTTTAACCTAAACATGTCCTAATTCTATTGTATAAGTGTATCATGAGCATAAACAACCAGAGGAATAAAATATTTTCATTTAGGTCCTCATTGATTAGATTAGAACATTTATTATTTAATTAAAATAACCGTTAAAAGTGTAAAATTCAAAACATAATAAGTAGACCATTTTTAACATAGGGTTACACATAAGATTAATTCACCTATAAATATTAATTATAAAGGTAAAAATATTTCCCACATAATGGTATTTAATTTATAATTTTTAGACATTAAATAATTTAATTTTTTTACTACACAATGATGATGCAGTAATTACCATAATAATGAAATTTTTAAATAATTGATATTATAAATACTAAAATAATTGAAATTTTAGAATTTTTATAAATTTAAATAATTTTATAGGATAATATGACATTTAGGGTTGAATAAATGAATTATTTTCTATCTAATAATGCTGTTATGAATTTATAAAAAAACAAAATCCCAAATAGTGTAAAAATTGACATTAAAGGGTTTTTAATACAAATATTATATTATTAATTGATTTGATATTCCAAAAAATATATGGTTCTACCAAATGAATTAGATACGGTTATATATATTAATAAATAACCACATGATTTTTCATTGACCTTTTATAGTATGTTTGTTAACCATATAATATAAAAATACAAAGAGACATGGTAAATGTCAAACTATTTAACTAAGATTAAAATATAAATGATAAGGTTAATATAGTGAAAAAAGCCTGTCTAAAACCTATTGGTTGAAAGGATTACAACCCATACCCACCTTAGCCTCGAAATAAATCAATTTGGAGCCATTATAAACTGAATATAAATTTATTATAAAATACTATTTTATGTTCTTACGAAGGTGCCCCTCACCCCTCTTATAAAATCGAACTTCCCCTTCTCTCCAATTCACACCTTCAAATCCATTTTTATCTGTGAAACCCTACCCAAATATCCTCCCAACATCCCTCACTTTACCATAGTGGAATTACATTAGTTAGAAAGATAATATAAGTATCCATTTTATTCAAATCAAATTAAAGTACCTGAAGAAGAGGAAAATATTTAATCACCTCTTTTAATTTATTTTCTTTTTCCACTTCCTCTTTCATTGTTGTTTCCATTCTAAAATAATAAATCCAGTATATTCTATATACTGTGATTTTATTATAAAACTATTACAACCATATTCATTTTTCTAACCATCCTAAAAAGGACAAAGTCACTATACGTGGGTATGTACGGCTTACCGTCTGCACGTCATGGTGATGTTTGTTATTCAAACACATCATCACTTCGATGGGTATAATAATGTATATAAATAATGTAAATAATAAATATAAAATTATATTGATTCTGTATATATGATATAAAATCCAATAATATACAATTTTAATATCAAAATAATGATATCGTCTCTCGTGTGTTCCTATGGAATACCATCTCCACGAACACAATAGATTCGTTTCCCAATCGTATCCATTCGAGAATAATTTTTCTTTGAAGAATACATATAATTTTTTTATACTTGATATAATTATAAATATTAATAAGATACATCCCATCCATAACAATCATGACTCACATAACAAAACATATAAAGAAAAATGAACAACTTAACACCCAAAATGATGATAATACAAGAATATTATTAACAAATCATTTTTACAAGCTAATTTATGATAACATAATTATGTATATGGTTATTTTATAATTTAAAAAAATTGATTTAACTATTATACAGGTGGTTAACGAATACCAAACCAAATAAAAGTACAAGGTAAGGTTTTATTTCACAATCACTTCATTATCCTAGATTATTTTATACACGAGTATCTACTGGGACTTCTTTATAATCAACATCCATGTTTCTATAAAATTTATTTCAAAACAATTTTATTATTTAATAGAAAATGGGTTAATTTAATTTATAACCTTATTTGACCTTATATGTTTTTTGAAAAAATATTTATCTCATTTTACAAACAAGGTACTTTATAACCTTTTAGGCAAAATTTGGGTAAGATTGTTTTTTTATCATATACGGAAAGTGAAGCTATTTTCTGCAGTTAAAACATCATCAAATCATTCCTTAAAAGCTTATAAGATCATTATGAAAATAAATTTTTTCTATGATATTTATATAACGTTTTAATGATTTCAAAATTGAAAGAGGTATTTCTCAAAAATAAAATTTGATTTCATCTATGTCAACATCCTTTGATGGATTTTATCATTAATTTGAATTGATTTATTATGATAAAAAACATCAATATTGTATGAAGGTTTTCTGATATGTTTGAACGTGGATGTGTTATTTTAACACCATTCATGGTTTATGGATAAATTATTGACATTAATTAGGCAAGTTTTAATACGAATGTTTATGTTATGTTTAAGCATTTTCATATAAGGAATGCATTTGACTTAGTAAGTGATGGGTGGAGCCCGCTATAGCTCATCGATGCATCAGTAGGTCTATTGAGACAAACTAGTGTTTTGGAACAAGGCCTTGACAAAATACTATTTTTAGTATTGGCACAAGTCCTTGACTATGTGATTATGAAAGACTTGCATTATGCATTCCATCATTATGAAAGTTGCTATTGATATTGCATGTGATTATTAGACTAGTAGAATATCCATGTGAATAATTAAATATAATTATATGATTTTATATTTTCAATATTATTCTTATGTTCATGTTTTAAGAGATATTATTTTAATGTTATATTATGCCATAAATGCTTATGCTTATTTATGAATGTTTCCGCTATATTGTAATCCTTAATGAGCATTTAAGATCACCCCTTTCTATGTTTTATTTTTCCATGTGGTGAAGAAGTATTTTATGACTGACCCCCAAGGATACTATGAGGGTATATATGTTTGGTCTATGGAGAAAATGTTATTCTATTTATACATTTTATATTGTAATGTAAAACATATGAATGTATCTAGTATTTCCAAGGATACTAAACTAATAGGTCATTCGATACATGATCTTTTGTGATCATGCCAATGTTATGTAATAATTCACCGACTCTTGGTAACTGGGGTTGGGGCATTACAGTTGGTATCAGAGGAAGTTTATTACAAACATTGGAAGCTATATTTAGATATACTCTTATTAGATCAAATTACCCAATGATAGCCTTTGAGGATTTGTATAGTAGAACATCCTAGAATTTTGGTAATGTTAAGATTTTGTCTATTTTCTGAGAAATACATCCCTATCTGGACATGAGCAGTTAAAGGTGGATCCAGCACAGATGTACCTAAGAGTGAAGACTCTGAAAAAGGAGTTTCTGGCTTGACCTAGGGTATCCTGGTAAACGACAACGGGCATTACTACACTATTGTTTACAACACCCCTGGGGGATATGCTTATGATAATTCTCATTTTACGTACATTGCATTATTATTGAAACATATTTATGGTTATGGATTATTCACGTAAACCATTCAATTTATTTTAGGTTTTTTACAAGTTTGAAAATTGTGTATTGCTATTCACAAACTAATGTAGTGTATTCCATTGTTTAGAAATTTCTCTTACTTGATGGAATAGAAACTGTATCAATGCACGTAATCCATGTAGGGATTTCCCTCTTATTCAAGATAATTATAGTGGAGCTGGTGATGCAACTGGCGTGGATCATCTTATCAGCATACTAGGACAACTCACATAGGTTATGAATAATAACCTTACACGTATGGAGCACCCGGATCCACAATGTGAAGGATCAATGTTATACCACTTTATGAGTCAAAACCACCAAAATTAAATGGGATAAAAAATCCATTAGTAGCTGAGCAATGGATAAATTCCTTAGAGAAAATATTTAATTCGTTGATAAGTAGCGAAAGGGAAAAAAATTTCATGGCAGTTTATCGCTTAATGGGAGATGCATATCAATGATGGTCAACGATTCAAAACACAAAGGAGGATGAAAAAGTTTAATGTGCATAATGGAGGGTGTTTAATGGAATTTTCATTGAAAAATACATTCCTCCTGACCATCGACTAGATATAGAAATTCAATTTAAATGTTTGAGGGGAATGAAAGATGAGAATATCCCAATGTATGAAGCTAACATTACAAGGTTAGTGAGGCATGATGCAGATTATATACGTAACCCAAGAAGTATGATTGATCATTTCATTGATGGGTTAAAACCATTTATCCAACAAGCATTTGAATCACAATCCTTTTCATCATACGAAGATATTGTCCAATGTGCTATCAAGACAAAAAAGGCATTCTCTATGTCGTGCAAAATTAATGAAAATCAAGAGAAGAAGAGATCTATTGATCACTCTAGAGATGGATGTAAGGGGATGAATGGAAAATTTGAATATCCATCATGTAATAAATGTGGGACGAAACACCATGGTCATTTCTTGAAGGGATTGGGAGGCTATTACAAGTGTGGTGAAAAAGGCCACCAAGCTCGTGATTGCAAGGGGATGAAAGAAGCTATTGATGTTCAATGCTACAATTAAAGGTATATGGGACATTATGGAAATGAATGTACTACGCATTAGGGAAACATAACTCAGAAAAGTCCAAGAGATCAAGGCCAAGTATATGTTATCACTACTACTGAGGTTTACGCTCATAAAGACGTGGTGGTAGGTAATTTAACGGTCTCCTAATGCTTATCCAATGATTTATTTTATGTTGGATCATCGCATTGTTTCATATCTTCCCAATTTTCTACAAAAATTAGATATTTTAAATTTGATTTATCAATGGAGTTTTCAGTCAAAACTCTTATGGGATGTATCATTGCTACAATGTTTTGTGAATCGGTCCCCATTAGTGTATATAAATATTATTTATCAATTGATCTCATTGATCTACACATGATTTAATTTTATATAATCCTAGGTATGGACTGGCTTTCGGACCATGATGGTAAAATTTATTTTAAGAAGAAGGAAGATACAATTTTTTATGATGATAAGGATAACCTTATCTTTATAGCAGAAACGTGACCATATCATTATTATATAGATCCACCTCTAATAGCTCAACTAAATTAAATTATTGGGGAGGAAGAGAATGAAATAACTGTGGGTGATGAAAGGAATGTTAAAATAGAGGATATTCCTATTGTTCATGAATATGTTGATGTGTTTCTATAGGATTTACCTAGACATCCTTTATAATGAGAAATTGAGTTTTCTGTTGATTTAATTCTTGGTTCAAGGCCCATATCAAAGACCCCTTATAGAAGGACCCGTGTTGATTTAGTGGAACTAAAGAAACAAATGTAGTAATTGAGTAATAAGGGATTTATCCACCCTAGTGCTTCTCCATGGGGACCCCCTGTTATTTTTTAAATAAGTAATATGGATCTATGAGCTTGTACATTTACTTTAGAGAGATCAATGATATAACAATAATGAACATGTATCCTTTACCTCCCATTGATGATTTATTTGACCAAATTCATGGAGATCAAAGTTTTTCAAAGATTGACCTATGATCTGGATATCATATGTTGTTTGTGAATAAGGAAGAAATTCTGAAAATAGAATTCGAACCCGGTACGGGCATTACGAGTTTACAGTAAAGCCTTTTGAATTTACCAATTCACCCTCTGGATTCATGGATCTAAGGAACAGAGTTTTAAAGGGACATCTTGATGACCTTTTTGACATTTTTATTCATAATATCATGTTATACTCCAAAATCTACCAATATCATGAAAATTACATGAGCATTATCTTGATGACTCTTAGAAGACGTGAATTATATGGGATGTTTAGCAAGTGTGAATTTTGGCATCATGCGATTTCTTTTCATGGCTATATTGTCTCTTAGGATGGAATCTTTGATGATCCTTGTAAGACCAAGGAAATCCACGTTTGGCCAACACCGACGGGTATAATTAAGGTACACAATTTTATGGGTTTAGTAGGTTATTATAGAAATTTCATCCATAATGTTTCCTGATTTTCTTACTCATTAACAATGCTCACACAAAATGGGGTTAAATTTGTTCAGAAAAAAGGGTGTGATGAATGTTTTGAAGAAATGAGGAGAGGATTAGTCAATGCTTTAATCTTGACTCTACGGTTGGGGAATGTTGGGTTTGTAATTTATAATGATACATCAAAGAAAGGACAAGGTTGTGTCCTTATGAAGAATGATAGATTTATTATCATTGCATCAATACAGTTGATAATTTATGAAAAAAACTATCCTACTCATGATCTTGAGTTAGCAGTTGTAATATTTTCTTTGATGATTTAGAGACACTATCTCTATGGTGAAAAAATGGGTGATTTATACTGATCACAAGAGTTTGAAGTATATTTTCTCTTCGAAGGAACTCAACATGAGGAAAAGGATATGTCTTGAACAACTAAAGTATTATGATTTCACAATACACTACAACCTGGGGAGGGAAAATAAGGCGGTAGATGCATTGAGTAGAAAGGATCATAGAGCTTTGAACAAGATGATAGTTGAGAAGAATCCTATATACATGGATCTAGTAATGATGGATATGGGAATCACCAATGAATGTGAAATATCAATACTTTTTCAAATGGTTCCCAACCCACCATTACTAGAATGGATAAAGAGTTCTCATACCGGTGATGAAGAGTTTCAAAAGAATATTAAAGCTATGAAAGATGTGGGATTGACTGACATTGTGTATGAAGAAGGAATTTTGAAATTCCGGAAGAGACCTTCTGTTACCGATATAACTGATCTAAAAATGGAGTTTTTTAATGATGCTCATAGTTATTATTCATATATACACCCTGGTAGCAATATGATGTATAGATATTTGTAGGAACATTTTTGGTGGGACAACATGAAGATGGAGATTTATGATTTTGTGTGAAGATGTATGTTTTGTCATCAAGTGAAAGATGGAAGGAAATAGCCTGGAAGAGACATGAATATTCTTCCCATACCTGAGTAGAAATGGGTTGATATCATGATGGACTTTTTCATGGGGCTACCAAAGACTCCTAGAAGGAATGATGCAATATGGGTGATTGTTGGTCACCTTACAAGGTCAGCACATTTTCTTACATTAAAGGAAGGTTTACTAATTGAACGTTTAGAACGAATATATATTAATGAATTTGTAATTCCTAATGGAGTACTACTATATATTGGTTCTGATCATGATCCACATTTTACATCAGGATTCTGGAAATGTCTTCATAGACTCTAGGATACTGAACTTCATTGCAGCACTGCCTACCACCCCCAAACAAAAGAAAAATTAGAATGTACTATTCAAACCTTATAAGGCATGTTGAGATAATGCTAAATTTAATTTCAAGGTATGTGGGATCAATATTTACCTCTAGTAGAATTTTCCTATAACAAAAGCATCCATTCAAGTATTCAGATGGGACCATATGACGCGTTATACGGAGTGAGATGTCGCAATCCATCCTATTGGGATAATGTTGGTGATAAAAAACTTGTTGGCCCCAAACATGTGGAGGAAACGATGGAAAAGGTGAAGGTAATACCGACCACATCAAAGTAGCTCAATGTAGGCAGAAGACATATGCTGATAACCAGTGGAAGGATTTGGATTTTCAGGTCGGAGATCATGTTTTCTTGAATGTATCTCCATGGATGGGTGTTATATGTTTTGGTAATAAGGGAATATTGAGTCCCAGGTAAATCGAACCTTTCGAAATTCTAGATCGAATTGGAGTTGTAGCTTACCATTTGGAAATATGTCGAAGTCTCTCCAAAGTTCATGATGTGTTCCACGTATCACGGTTGAGAAAATACATGCATTTCCCAATGCAGGTACTCACCAATGATGAATTATAAATGGAACCTGATTTGTCTTATTTTGAATATCCTATCAAGGTTCATGATACAAGAGAACAATTGAGCTGAAACTGAAATACTCATCTAGTAAATGATTTATGGAGAATCCATAAGATAGAAGAGGCAACTTAAGAACATGGGGAACTTATGATGAAGATCCACCCAAATATTTTTATGAAGTAATATTCTACAAATTTCGAGGAAGATATTATTTGATGGAGGGGATAATGTAACACCCCAAGCTTCCATAGTAAGTTTCCTTATAAATTATGAAATAGATTTCCTTGTACACAACATTGAGATTCTAACAAATCATGAGTAATCAATCTAGCCATTATGAATAATAATACCCAATTTTTGAAATTTTATAAATTTTATCTTTCAAAATGGACTTCATTTTTGGATTTTTAATATCAAAATTAGCAATGTTTGAAATTTTTGTATTATTCTGAAAACAATTAAATTTTGATGAATAGTGAAAAACACAAAGTTCTTGGTCAAAACCAAATTTTTATTTAAATAAATATTTATTTAATTTAAATTAATTATGAGTCCAAATACATACGTAATACCAATATTATATCAATTTAATTCATTGGAGTCATTTTCTAATAATTTTAGATATATAAAAATTTTATTGAAATTTTATCATGTTTTACCCACCTCCTAGGAGGATTTTCAAATTTAAATAAATCACAATTTAACCATTTCTGTTAGTTTAATTTTAAAATTCAGAGAGATACAGTTGATATTAGTATGTATAATTTTTTTCAATAAGGTGAAAATAATTTTGGGTGAATGGAAACATTTTAATTTTATTTACCACGATTAAAAGTAAATAGGGTAATTAAAGGTAAAAATGATATTATTTATACCCTAACACATGTCCTAATTCTATTGGATAAGATTATATCAACCAAAAAAAACATTAGGAATAAAATATGATCAATTATTTCCACTTTTATTAGATTAGGACGGTTATTATTATTAATTCATAGAAATTTTAAAGTGTTAAATTCCATGTTTAATAAATAAACCATTTTTAATATATGGTTAAACATAATATAAGCTCTACTATAAATTATAATTATAAATGTAAATGTATTTCCTACATAATGGTATTTTATTTATAATTTTTAGACATTAAATAATTTAATTCATTGATGACACAATGAGGATGCAGTAATTACCTTAATAATGAAATATTAATATAATGAAAATTATAAATACCCAAAAATATGTAATTTGTAACTTTTTATGAATTCCAATAATTTTATATTTTAATATGGCATTTTTTGGTTGATTGAATGAATTTTTTTCGAAGTAATAATGTTGTTATGAATTTAGAAACAATTTTAAATAGTGACAAATTTGACATAAAAGAGTTTTTAAAACAAATATTATATTATTAATTGAAATGATATTACAAAAGATATATGGATTGGAAAAATGACTTAGATAAGGATATATATATTAATAATTAACCACATGGGGTTCACTTGTCTTGTTATAGTATGTTTATTGACCACATAATATAAATATTTAAAGAGACATCGTAAATGTCAAAAAATTTAACTAATAGTTACATATAAATGATAAGGTCAATATAGTGGACCAAACTTGTATAAAACCTATTTGATAAGATGATTTAGACCCATTCCCATCTTAGCATCGTAATAAATCAATTTGGAGCCAATATAAATTGAATATGAATATTTTATAAAATAATATTTCAAGTTTTTCCTAAGGTTCCTCACACCCTTCTTATAAAAGGGCACTTCCCATTCTCTCAAATTCACACCTTCAAAGCCATTTTTCCTAAACAACACCTTACCACGTATCCTATAAACATACCTCAAAAAATTATAAAAGCCTTTCTTTAGTCAGAAATGCATCCTAAGGATCCCTTTTGATCAAATCATAAGGAAGAACCCGAAGAAGAGGTAAATATTTCATCACCTCTTTCTTGTTCTTTCCTTTTTCCACTACCTCTTTCATTTTTTTCCATTATAAAATTACAAATCCAGTATATTCTACATAATATTATTTTATTATAAAAATTTTACAACCATATTCATTTTTCTATCCATCCAATAAATTACATAGTCACCATATGTGCGTATGTGCGGCTTACTATCTACACGTCGTGGTGATGTTTTTGTTATTCAAACACTTCTTCGTTTGATGGGTATAATAAATATTATAAAAGATGTAAATAATAAATATAAAATTAAAATTATTCTTTATATGTGATAAACAATCCTATTATATACTATGTTAATAATAAAATAATGATATTGTCACTCGTGAGTATGTACGGAATACCGTCTCACCGTCTCCACGAACGCAATACGATTCTATTCCCCATAGTATCCATTCAAGTCTACTTTTTATTTAAGGATTAAAATTAATTATTATTGACTTTTTATCATTCAGAATATGAATAATAGGCATCCCATACATAATAAACATGAATCGCATAACGAAGCATATAAAGAAAAACGAATCAATTAACACCCAAAACGATGATAATACTAAAATATTATTAACATATCATTATTAAAAGATCATATATGATAACATAATTATGTAAATGGTTATTGTATAATTTAATATCAATGATTTAACTGTCATGAAAGTGTTTTATGTACCCTCGACTATGGAAAAGTACAAGAGAGTGTTTATTTCACAATCTTGTCGTTATCCGAGATTGTTTTATATGTGAGTATCTACTAGGACCTCTTTATCATCCACATCCATGATTCATAAAAATTTATTTCAAATTATTTTTTCTAGCTAATAGAAATTGGGTTAAATTCATTTATACCCATATTTTACCTTATATGTTTTTTAAAGGAATCGTTCCATCGTTTTCCAAACATGTTAATTTATTTCCTTTTTGAAAACATTAAGGTATGAAGGTTTTTTTAATTTATGCGGAGGGTGTGGATATTTTCAGTCATTATAACATCATAAAATCATCCAATAAAATATTATAATAATATTTTCAAAATAAATGATTTCTATTCTATTTATATGAATTTTAAATTATTTAAAAATATAAATAGTAATTTATCTAAAAAGGGTTTTGATTTCATCTATTTCAACTTCCTTTGATAGATTTTAACATAAATTGATGTTGATTTATTAGGATACAAAAATTCAATATTTTATTGAAGGTTTTGTGATATGATTGATAGTGGATGTGTTAATTTCACACCATTCATGGTTTATGGATAAAGTATTGGTATTTCGTATTCTATTTTTAATACGAATGTTTATTATTTGTTAAAATATTTTCATTTGAGGAATGAATTTGACTTAGTAAGTGATGGGTAGAGCCCGATATACCTCCTCAATGCATCAGTAGTTCTCATGAGACAAACTAGTGTCTAGGCACATGGCCTTGAATTAATCTTCTTCGTATTCTTGGTACAAGTCCTTGACTATGTGTTTATGAATGTCAGGAATTATGCATTCCTTCATTATGAAATTGGATGATGATATTGCATGTGATTATTCTACTAGTATAATAGCCATGTGAATATATAAATTTCCTCATTTGATTTTATATTTTCGTTATTTTTCTCATGTTCATGTTTACAAGGCTATTGTTTTAGTCTTATACATTTCCTTAAATGTTTATGCTTATTTATGAATGATTCTTCTATATTGTTATCCTAACTGAGCATCTGATCTCACCCCTTTATGTGTTTTATTTTTCCTAGGATGTGAATAATTATTATATGACTGAACTGGAGGGATAGTCTGAGGGCATATGAGTGTGGTATATAGAGACAACGTTGTTGTAGTTTTTCATTTTATAATGTAATGTAAAACATATGAATGTATCTAATTTTTCAAAGGATGAGAATAGAATTGACCATTCAGACATAATCTTTTGTAATCCTTCCAATGTTATGTAATAATGCATGAAATATGGGTAACAGGGGTCGGGGTGTCACATATCAAACCAGTTATGCCCCTGGAATTGGAATCCATTTAGAATAAGAATATGGAATTTGTTAAAATTCAAATAGGAGGAATGTTTTTCAATAATTATAGTGATTTTTGATCTCCATTAACATGGATTCACGTAGAACATTAGAAATATGGTCCCCTCCTTTTATTTTTTTGAAATTGAATAAAAAAATGGAATTTCCTATGAGTTCATTTGATTTTGTGTTGTGGTGTTTTATGTTTCATTTTTCTCCCTCTCTTTTCGATATTTATTTGGTTAAATGAATTTATTTTTATTATTAAAATATTATATATCATTTTAATAATAAAAAATTTCTTTTTTTTATTTTAATGTAAAAAAATGGGTTTCTGTTAATATTATGTTCTTGAGTTTTATTGTTGTCTTCTTTTAAAAATATAATGTTTAATAATTTATTTTTTTAGTCATAATTTTTTGTATTATATTGTTTAATTTTAATTATATATAGTTTTCATTTATATTAATTAATTATTTTATTATTTAATTATTCAATTTAAAATATTGTGTTTCATTTAATTAATTTAATTTTATATTTTTTCATTATTTTATTATTCATTTTATTTTATTTATTTACTTATATTTTAATTTTTACTCATTATATTATTTTCAATAATTTTATAACTAAATTTAATTTCTTATTTTTTATTAATTAACAATTTAAAACACAATTCAATTATTTCATCATTTCATGTAGTTAATAAATAATTTTTTATTTATAATAATTTTGTTTGATTTATTAAATATTTTATTATTATTTTTCTTGAAATTAATTTTAGTGAATTAATTTAAAACAATTTACATTAAATCTTTTATAATTTTATAAAATTATCATTCATTATTTATTTAGTAAATGTTAAAATATGTTATGAAATTGAAATGTGGATTAATTTATTTTTTATATATTTATAACATATATAAATTAATATTTATCAATTTTGAATGTGAATTTTGATTTTTATTATATTATTTATTTCAATTGGTTCATTAATTATTTATAATTTATAATTTATGTTTTATCCCTGTGCTTCCATAATAAATTGTCAATGGTTACTAAAATGATTCACCGCTAACCACTTCCTTGACACACCCTCTAACAGACTCACACATTATTGAAAAGATTCCAATGGTGAGTCCCAATATATCGTAAGGTCTGGTACCTACAACAAACATTTCACCTCATCTTCCTCCCATTGAAAAAAAAAATCACAATCAGCATTATTCTTCAACCCGGAATTAGGTTGTAAATTAGAATTTCCACACCCTATTGGTGACTCCTATGGGTCACTTCCAACCTATATCAATGAAATAGTGGCACCATGAGTCATCTTTGCAAATCTAACCCACTATCACCACTCCTCTCCTCCACCCTAAAAAAAGCACTAACTCAATAGTATAATACACAAATAATGGCATAAAAAATTTAATATTAGTGAATAAAAAATAAAAATATAGTAGAAGAAAACTTGAACCCCCACTGAAGATGAAGAAGAAAATTAGAAATTCCATTTCAGTCAAATCTAACACAAAATTTCTCAGATCTAGAAATCACAAATGATCGGAGCACAAGCCAAGACCCCCTAATATGAGGCTGACATAGGACCAACATGCACAATTGTAGATTCTCACTATTGTGACATGTAGTTTTACTGGAGAAGAAGGATCCCCAAACCCAATCTGAGCCACCACATCTCGAACATGTTGTCATGCTACACTTTCTTAATGACAACCCATCCATGCCTCCATTTCTGACGCCGCCAATTTTTTAATTCTCCCACATAAACTAGAACTAAATCCCTCTCCCCTTGATCCTCCACACATTGATCCCCTTATCTAATCTTCTCACTCGAACCCCCTAATATTCTATTAATTTTATAAATATATAATATAAAAATATAAAATAATGTATAGTAATAATATATATATATAATTATTATAATTATAATATATATAATTACTGTAAAATTATTATTTTATTTGTAAATAATTTTTAAAATATTTTATCATAATAAGAATATAAAAAACAATAATATATTTAATTTTAATAGAATTACATTTAAATTTTGTAAATATTTATTTAATAATTGTTATTAATCATTTTTTAAATTTATTGTATAATAACATTGAAATTATAATTTTCTGTATTTTTATATAACCAATGTACATTTATAAACAAGTGCATAAAGATATTTTTATAACTAGTATTTTTATTATTAATATATATATATATATTTAAATACATGTGATAAATTATTTTTTAGTATTAAAATATTATATTTTATGATTTTGAATATGATCCATTTTGTTTTTTGAGGATGTGCTATATGGAATAAGTGAAGGGGGTGGGAAATTAGTTATGAATGGCCGAGAAGTGGAGGACCACATTAGGTAGAAGGAGCCTCGAGACAAACTATTACTATTGGTAAGGAGTAATTCGAGAATAATCTGTACTATTCCAAAACTAGCATATAGGTAATTCGAAGAGAATCCATCTACCCACCATAACATGCCAATCATAGATATGATTCTTCTTCAATCATCCATTCCTGACCAATCGATTCCATTCATATCCTGACGGACCACCCCCATCTACGTTCAGCAAACATAGAACAAATTAAGTAGGTAATTGAGAAGGAAGTATAATCTAGAGCTAATGTTGGGGAATGTAATGTATCATGATAGAAGTTTCCTCATTCATATATTTTCGTTTCTATTTCTTCTTTAATATGATGATAAAATATTTAGGGGAATTGAGCTTCAATCAACTGATTTTATTTTTATCATGTTCTTCTTCTAGTAATTCATATACTATGTGTATATTTCTAATATGATGTTCTTTTGTAAAAATATATTGGAATTATTTAAAACTTTTTAAAAATAAGCATTAAAATTTAGTGAATTAATTACCTATGGATCATTGAATGAATTATTGAAAACTGGGAATGGATAATGAAACTATTTTCTAAAATGAATTAATTAATTTTTAAGATTTTCTTGACATATCAAAATTGAAGAATGTTTGTCGGGCTATGGTAATTCACGAAAGTGGAAGCTCAATGAATCGAAACCATTGTGAAGCCTTAAATGATTTAATTATATTATGTAAAGATAGAGACAATCATTTCATTAGTTCATAACATCCATAGGACCCCAATCCATCCATTGATTGTCCCTCTCGTTGAATTCTATTTATTAATCATTATATCCTCCTTGCAATATATCACACATCACATTCACCACTAACTCCATTTTCATGGTTATACTTTTAGTTTGGTTTTTATATTGATTTAGTTTTTGTTTTTATTTTCTCAATTTAACTCCTTCCAAATTGTTCAAAACCGATATAATCATACTACACATATTAATTAGGTTATATAAGTATTAAATTTGTGTGACTCAATTACCTCATGATCAAACCACCATAAAAAACCTTTTCATTATGAAGGTCATTGAAAATTATCCCTATGTAAGGTATCCTCTAATGAAAACATAAAACCCTATCCAATGCATCATAATATCTTATGCACAATGTGTGTACCTAAATATTAATTTCACAAGGACATTCCCCATTGTTCCACTATAAAACCAATCAACATAGTCAAAATATCATGAAAATTTACAATAGAAAAAATAATTTCACTTCATTATTAATATGAAAAACATCATCATTAGATAACATAATATATATTCTTAAAAACATTGATCTATTTCTCACATTTTGACCTATGATAGAAAAAGATGTAATATTTTACTACATCATGTTACCTCCATCACCCACATACTTCAATCATCTCTATTAGATTATTTCATATCTTCCACCACCATTTTTTGATCTGTTGTTCTGGAATAATAGAAATAATTATCAACTGAAGGATGAAAAATTTAATTTTCTATCTTACATGTATTACACGAATTAATTTTTAATATTATATAAAATATTTAAAATCCCTAAATCAAGCATTAAAATTTATCCCTAGGTCCCTTTTAGAGGGAATATATTTGGTTAGATTTTCCGTTTTAAATCAATGCTAATTACCACATATATATATGGGTTCATATGGTGGAATTCAATGCATAGTAAGAAATTTAGCATATCCACCTGTGGATTTTAGACCATGTCCTTATATTCAATTTCACTACTAATGTAGAAAAGATAGAAATCAGTATGTGAACTATTTTTTAGCAATAGAGGATGTTATTACCTCATTCTGAAAGGAAAAAATATGAACTATGTGGGTGTTTGATGGCCATCCTCATTAACCACCCAATGTGAGAGGAGTTGAACATGGATAATTTCCTAGAAGAAAGAGTATTTTCTCCTATGGTTTAATCTTTAGATTCATCAATAATATAAACTCGCATTTGAGAATGTGAGATTTAATGAGGTTTATCTTCCCACTTTATCAAGGGAGGTGTTTTTCATGTTTTATTCTTATAATAATAATGGAGTTTACATCCCCTCATTTGCACATAGTGAGATCCTTATATTAATCTATAGTTTTTGACACCTTTAATTTTTTTTGTTTCATGTTATATATGTTTTCATTTATTTCCACATTTTTTCACTTATTTTTATGTTATAATTTCTGATAAACTAGTGGTCCAATCTTTTTTTCCTAATTAGTTATATGAAAATATGGTTTTGGATAATTGGTATTCAATTTAAAGGGTATTAATAATTCCTATAAATTTTAGTATTCTTTGTGAGACACACTATGATTTATCATTCACATATTATTTTTCTGAATATTATTATATACAACATAATAAATCATTATAGTTTATCATGTACTATCATTTCTAGAATAATGTCAAATTTGAAATAAATGTAAATCAATGTGAGTTTTTAAATTTTATTGAATTTAATATTCAAGAATTACTATGGATGGAGAATTACCTGCTAACATATAAATAAATTCTAGAGTTAGTAATGGCTGTGAAATGGAAGGAAATGTATTTGATGGTTATTTCCAAATTATATTTTTCATTATATGACTTTTTCTAATCATGTAATATTGTGAAAAAAGAAAGAGGATTTATGTGATACTCTAATGATGCTATATGTGGACAAGCCACTACAAGAAAAATTTATTAACTTGATTATTATGCACTCATTGAATTGAGAAATCATAGTTGGTGACTGACCAAATTCACACCCCTGATATCAGGCTCGCTCATATTTTTGAATGGGGTAAAAAAATTATATATACTGAAAATGTTATGATTCTACACCTTCTTATTCTAGATTTTTATTATCAACTCAAATTCATCCTTGCTAACTATTCCATGTATAATATGTCTATCTTCATTGATGTTACTACAATACTTCTTAATGAATATGGACTAAAAAATAACAATAAGGAAAAAAACATCACCATAACTTGATGCTCTGTCAAGGTGTGGAGGATGGATGATGGACCATAGTTCAAGTGGGAGCCAAAATCATCGAATGTATACATCAATGATAATGAATAGGAATGTAAAATGATAAAATTGCATCCATAAGGGTCATATAAATAGAATTTATAGAATAATAATAGTAGTGAATTATATCTCAAGGAATTTTGGGAAGTAATTAATTGAATAGATATATAATTTACATTGAATTGGTGAAGAACACTATAAATAGGATTCATTTAAATTAATCATGCATTATCAACTATGGTGTAAAAGGGAAGTTGATATTTTTTGTTAATAGTTTGATCTATATGAGATATATTTGTAAGGACATTTGAAATATATTTATCAATATTTGAATGTCATTTAATTATATACAATCAAATTAAATAGGCAGGATGGTATAGTGTGAAAAATCCTAGTAGTATTCCATATTTAGGGACTAAAAATGAACATATTGACCTTAGGAAAATTTAATAAAAATAAATGTAATACTGACATGAACAATGATTTGATGCGAATTTTGAAGAGTGAACTTGTAGTGGTGATGAAAGAAAATATCACAATTAACATGTTCATTATTATGGGTAAAATTATAAGGATATAGAGATATTATTGACATCAAATACCTCAACTTATGTGTTGAAAGTTTCATGAAAAAAAAGAGCTTGGACGTATTTCTAATGAGGATTTAATATTATTAATGACTGAGTGTTACATATTAGGATTGAAAATATATTCATTACAGATTGTGAGAATAAATTATTTTGATGGAAAACAATGTTAATGTTTTCTAAGTTAATATATAGAGGCTAATATATCATATATTTGATCCATTTCAACATTTTTTACAAATAGTTGTATCCTTTAGTGGATAAAGGTACATTGAATTAATCATTATTGATTATTCCAAGATATTTTTTGAGTTCCCAATAAAGTGGAAGGTGAATGTGTTTTATTACATAAAAAATGTAAATCTTAAAAGGATATTATATATAGATATAATATCTTTTGTTTAGTGAATTAAAGTATGTGATAATATGCTAGAAGTTTTTGATACATTTTTTCAATGGGAATGCATCAAGAGACAGTTTTTAATGGAATATACTCCACAAAATTATATAGTGGAAGAGTGGATGTTATAATCCTAATTGTTTACTAAAAGGGTGATGTTGAAGAATACAGTTACTACGAAAACATTTTGGATACAAAAGTGAATATTGCTTCATATTTAGTCAACAAATCACCTTCAATAATGATTATTCTAAAGGCACTGATGAATATGTGGAATGGTAAACCCAGTAACTAACCTCAGTAACATATTATTGGATATCATATGAATGTATTTATTAATGACCAGGAATGATAAATCTTGTATTAAAAGTAATATAAATGTTTTATCTTTATAATGTTTTGATGGTGTAATCAAATATCATTTATGGGATCGAATTTCCAAAAAACATATCATCATAATATCATTTTTATTCAAAATACACACTAAAATATAAAATTGACAAATACATGTAAAAATAGAATATATGAACTACAACGCTTGATGTTGAGAAAAATAAAAGGTTGAAACTATTTCCATGGTAGCATTAGCTTGGAATGATGATCAAGTACAAGCTGAGTCTTTTCTATAATAGTCATATTGGGAGAAAAGAGAACCTTAACTGCACTTCGTCTTTGTCACCTATAGAAATATGACATACAACATATTGACATAGAATGTATATGCTTATTATTTTGTGGATGTTTCCACGATTATCGATATATTCACATGGATGGTGGTGATACTAGAAGAACCATATTCACTAAATAATAAAAAACATTCAAAATGATTCCATTAATTCATAGAAGGAAGGATCTCAACAACCAATGGGTCTTTTCGATCTAGTGGGTTGGAATTGGAAATTTGTAATGATATCATTTTAGAATTTTGATCAAAGAATATAAATAGAATAAACATATTGATTTAAATGAAATATTTTATCACTATGTTTGACTAATGACTGTTTAGATTTTTTTGGAGATGTATGCTATATAAATTTTATATCTTGAGTAGCTTGATGAGAATAAATCTTTTCTCCATGGTGATGTTGATGAAGAAATAAATATGTTCTAACCGAAATTATTTTATGAATAATGAAAATTCTAATTTTTTTTCTAGTTGAAAAAATTCAATTTAATATCATAAGATGGTTCGATCGTGTTGTTATAAGGGAACTGATTCATATATCATGGGGCATGGAAATAATAGACTTCATTTAGATATTTATGTATATTTTAGGGATTGATATGGTATCTAGTATATCATTCTTCTATTATATGTGGATGATATGATGGTTGTATTCCCAAACAATGAATAGTCCTAGGAGAAGAATGCACAATTGTTATGAGAGTATTATATGATGGAATTGGTATCAGTAAATTGGATTCATGATTTTTATATTTACTAATATTGAAATAATTGGATGATTTTGATGTCATAGTATAACTATATGTGAAATGACTTTATATTTTTCAATAAGAATCAATATAATCCAATATATACCCAATTTCCCATTAACATCATGTTATCCACTATTATGAGTCATAACAGTGAATCGTGGTGGATGGAGATGTCTTAAGAACAATATGAATATACATTGGTGATGCAATATGTGGTTCTCTATGTTTTTTTACTGAACATGTAATTTCACATGTATTGGGGGCAGTTAGTAAGTACATGTAAAATCATGGAAGATATAATTGGAATTCCATGAGGCTCAAATATATCATGGAGTCCACAGATAATGTATTGTATGATGGTGCGTTAAATTTTACTATCATAGGATATGATGATTCATATATAGAATGTGATTCTAATTCATGGAAATGCACTACTGGTTGTATGATTACTATTTTAGATGGAAGTGTGAGTAGGATTTCAATTTAAAAATCATTTGTTTTTGTATCCATCATGGAGGTAGAATACATTGTTTATATATAGGAATTCAAAGAGGCAATTTCAATGATATAATTATTAAGGATGATCACACATTGAAATGAGAGTATTCTCATCTGTTTGGAATATCGTAGTTTCTTTCAAATCATTATAAATAAATAAACTCATTATAGGATGAAGAACATTAGGAAACAATATCACTATTTCCATGAATTTGTAGAGGATGAAAAAATGGATATGCCTAAATTTCCTACTAAATAAAATATGATATGTTTCTGGGCAAAGGAGGTTGACATTGATATTTCAACATGGTGCACATTTTCCATTGGCAATGAAAAGACATGAGTGTCATGGTTTGGTAGACAAAGAAGTTATGGGGAGATATGAGTAGTTCTCAAAAAATATTCATGTGGGAGATTATTTATATGTTTTTATTCACATATACCCCCATCTTTTTCAAATATGTGTGGGGTTGATGAATGCCTGTTTTGGATGGTGAGCCTCACCAAAAACTATATACGAGATGATCTACGTCGGCAGGATTTCATATAAAAGGTATTTTACCCAATGGGTTCGACACCATCATTAGGAAAAATCTCAGATCCCAATTGAGTGTTCTTTATTTTGGGGTGTTTATTTAACACTTCTTCAATTGATAGGTTTTGAGTTTTTTTCCTTAAAATAATAACAGATTTTTTCTGCCAACATTTACCCAGAGTGTGATCCTACTTTTAACTCTTGGGGTTTTCCCTTTTTAGTTATGATTTTTTTTAATTTTATAATTACATTAATTCATTTCCATATTTTTATATATTATCTTCTCTCATAATTAACAGTACACTAGCCTACCAAAAAAATCATCCCAACACACTGAAATTGAACAAATGGATTTGGGGGAGACAGTACACACTACATGTAGGGTGCAGTCCAATAAGGGGATGTTAGTAATTGAGTTCTACTCGAATGATACACCGAGTATCAACTATCACATTTATTAAATAATTATTCAATTATAAACCATCATTTGATCTTTTAAAAATTCCCATCACACTTTATTGTCATAGTCTAACTATCACTATTCTCTCAGGGATTGAATATTTAATATTTCTATATATCTCCCAGAATTCAATAACATTATCTCTTTATATCAATATTATGTCAATATTTATTGATATTAATGATATATTTATTTATATGTATATTATTACATTGTTGCGGTGACATCTCAGAATGATCGGGTTGACTTGTCCAAATGCTTTGAAAATTGGAACAAATTACGGTAACTATTGTGGGATTCACTAATATGGAAACCATAAATAATAAATCTACCCTTTATCATCTCTAGATAAAACAACTAATAATGGAAACCCCTTTATCAATGATTTTATCCCTGATTATGGGAACCCCATTCAGAGTGTCTATTTTACGTTGATAAAAGGACTCCTTTTTCAAAACTAAAATACATTAATAAAAACTAAATTCAATATAAAAATATATATCATTATAAATAATTTATTTGTCTGTAAAAAAATTTCACAATAAGGATAATATATTTTTATAAATATGATAGATAAATGTATAAATATTTATTAATACTTGAGATTAAATAAATATAGTGACAAAGTTGATATAAAATAATTAGAAAAAAATATTATTTTATCAAAAATATTATTTAATAAAAATATATCTTTTTTTGATATATATATATATATGATTTTGTTAAATATGATTCTTATATAGTAAAAAATGGTTACATTTAAATTTTGAAAATTGGATTTATGATAATTTATAATTTATATTTAATAAAAATACTGACTAAATATTATGAATAGAAATCTATTAACATATTATATAAAATACATTCTTTCTAATTTGACGGATATATATATATATTATCGTAAATATTTAATTATTATGTAAAAATAATGACTATATATGTATTTATACATGATATTTTAAACAAACAAATTCACCATATATATATATATGAAATTAGATAAATTCCCTTGAGAAAAACATACACTAACAAAAAACTTCTTTAATATTATAGATTTAGATTTGTATTCATTAATATTTAATATTTAATATATTATGTTTTTAATAATTAAAATATATTTTTTTCCATATTTTTAGGTTATATATATATTTAATTTATTAATTTTAAATATATAAATATAAATTTAATTTTATAATTTTATTGTTATTTATTCATTACGATATTTTTAATATTTCTAACTTTTTTAAATTATAGAAATTTTTATTTAATAATTTTTTTATTCATTTTTTATATTTACTTATAATAAATTTTTGTTTCCATTTATTATTGTTAATAAAATTATATTTTTTATTATCATTATATGTATCAAATTTTCATTTTAATTATGCCTTTTTTATTTTTAAAATATGTATACATTTAATAATTCTTATCCATACATTTAATATTATTTAAATCTATCAATTTTTAAATAAAGTTTACTCATCATTAATATTTATTCATTTAATATTATAAATCCGTTAATGATGTTTAATTCTGTTAACTACTTTAATGATTTATTCCTTAATAATACTAAATAAGGTAATATTTTTGTCATTTATTCATATTTTATAGTTTCATGAACAAATTATTCCTTAATATAGTTAATAATTTTCATATAGAAATATATTAATATATTCATATTAATATATTTTTATATAATGATTCACAAAATATGATTTATATGCAAAATATTTTTTTACATTTCAAATTTAATATATTTAGTGAAAAATTGTTTATAATTAAAAATTATGATTAATTACACTTTTTGAATATTAATATCAACTAAAATATGTTACATGTTATAATATATTATTATTAGTGTATTAAATGGAATACGTGAGCCCGTAAGAGGCCACGTGATGATAGGTTTTCCCTGTTTTGACATCGTCTCCTTTGGCACGGATCGACTTCAGATCTCCTCAACACTTCTACTTACTGTGTTCGTAGCTTTATCCTCTTCTAGTTCTGGCATTGTGTGAGTCTGTTACAGTTTGAAATCCTCATCATTTTATGCCTCTCTCCCCTATCATTTGATCTGTTTAGGGCTTCTTGGAGGCACAATGATGGTTCAATGTTCGAGCATTAGATTTCATGGCCTAGGGGTTGTCATCGTGTTTCAGGTAGGTAGTGGGTGTGTTGGGATATCTGGACTTAGTGTTCTGGTTTGAAGGCAGTGGCAGGATTTTTAGCTCTGTCTTTCGGTGAGTTCATCTTCTTCTGGTGAGATTTGGGAGGCCCTAAATCCGGTGTTGGTTTTTGATTCTTGTAACTCATATTTATTTTTTTGTTTTTATTTTTCAATGGTTAGACGTGGATTTATTCTATGATGGATCTATTGGGTTTGATTTCTTGTTGTGGATGATGGTTTCTTAATTTTTTCCTAAATGGTGTTGATGAGTGTGAGTCTCTATAGGAGGAGCAGCAGAATGGACTAGTCTGTGAAGGTTTTTATGATTTTTCAAATGGTTCCTGGTTGCGTTTTGGGTATGTTGTGATTACTATGATTCTATGAAGTGTCGATGTTTGGCATGTGGTCTCATTTCATGTATAAATGAATATAGATTATCTTCAATGTTCCCCATATGAGGATTATAGTTGGAAGTCATCACCAGATTTATGTGATTCAGTTTTGAATGATTGAGAGGGTATGCCCTTGGCCATCGGTATCATCCTGTCTTTGGACGAGAATGATTGACGTGTAGCGTTGGCATGGAGGAAACTGGTCTAAATTTCTTTTATGTAGTGAGGGGCTTTCTTTGTTGTTTGATATGGTTTCTTTATCCTCTAAACAAGACCATGGTTTGAATTCTTTAGTTTATGAAGTCATGTTTGGTTCCCCCTTTGCCATTAAAAGGGGGATGATGATAATAAAAATAATAAATTTTATTCTGTATTCAATATAACATATATCAAACTTGTGTTACATATATACACAGTAAATTCACACACACATATATGTAAGTAATTCAGTTTTACATTGAAATACACACACACAGACACAATAATTATGTTATGAATTAAATTTTTTATATTAATTCTGTAATTTCATTTTGTAACACATATAATATATTTAATATTAATTTTTTAGTCAGTAGTTTTTAGTAAATTATAATTTTTATTTAATATATACAATTTATTAGTTTTTATTCTTTTTTTATATTTTTAATTTTTCATAATATTAACTGAACAATAGTATTATTTTTTTAATATTTTTGTTATTTACTAATTATTGACAATTATATTTTTATATTTTTGTAAAATTATTTGTTTTAATATTTGTTTAGTAAAGTTTTTTCATTACCATGATCTATTCATAATATGGTACATGAAGTTTATGTAATAAATAACTATTCATTTTCAATATCATTTTTATTTATTTGTGAATTTTCTTTAATAATCTACATAATAAGAAAAATAATATTTTTTATTCTTTTTTTTCAATATGTTGATATTTTCGATATAAATATTAAACATATTTAACATTCGTTAATTTAATATTTCTTATTTACTTATAGTGTTAATTGTATAATACTTATTTAATAATATATTTTAAATTTAGGTTAAGATAATTATTCATTAATGATAAATGATTTTAATATGAATTAATTTTCAATATACAATATTTTAATTTTTTGACAATTTATATACATAATAAATCATAATAAAATTATATTTTTATGTTCAAATCCATTTGGATAGAAAATTATTTTTTCATTCTGATTTAGCAGATATGAAATAAATATACATGGCTCCCTAAACCAATGGTGGATTTTAGAATTAAATACCAAGGGAATTGTTCCTGAATATGAGTTTACATTCACTTGGTTTGGACCCTAGGTTTTTATAAATTATCAAATTTTCTCTAGACCTCCCTCTGGTCGATAACACATTACCTTCATTATTCCCTTCACTCCAGATATAACATAAATATTTTTTTTCTAATAGAGATAATTTGATTATTACTTGAAATTATAATCCATCTCAAAAGGTAACCCCCCTTTCTCCTAGATAATGTTGACCAATATACTATATTAAAATTCTACATTCTTAATTTGTTGGATGAAAAACATAAATAAATAGAGACCAGTCATTAAGAATCTAACATCAGTATTAATGGAATTACATGGACCAAAAAACAGGTAAGTATCATGATCGTTGAACCCCTCCTATCCCTAAACAAAAATACCCCTCTCATCTCTTTGTACAAACAAGATCTTTTGATGATCAATTTTAACCCTAGACTAGGTGGTTTCCAATTTACTAAACATCATGTGTTATCACATATGATTTCCTTGTTCCTGAATTTACATGGAATAAACATCTCAAGAGAGAGAGAGAGATTCTAGAACACAAATAATCAAGGCCCTTAACTCCACCACTAGAAACATTTCATGATCCTATAAAAAATGATAAATTTCCTTCAATATTTTATGGACTTATTTCTAACATTCCAAAGAATCCATAAACATCCAAAAATCTCATACCATGAACCTTCACCAATTGTTCCATACTAACTAGAACTTTAAAACTAGGTCACAATCATTTCCTTCAGAGAGTCTTCAAGAGATTCTATGTTATTCCCCTCATTCATAAGTTCTTATACCACCTTCTCCAACTCTCCTTAAAAAATAGATTCCAGGCGGACTCATGTTGAGTTCGTATACAACATTGGCATTTGTGGTACAATATCACACCTCTTTTATAAATATACTCATCAGTGAGAATTAATTTATTTATCAACATACAATCTAAAAAAAATAATTTTACATAGAATATCATTTCACAACCACATCAAATATAATTAATATATTCTATTTTGAGTGTTACTTATTTTTATGAAATCCCAACCATAATACCTTTAAGAGTCATAGACCATAAAAAAATAACTCAGTTTATCATATAAAATAATTATCTCATAACAAACCTTATGATCATGATTCAGGATGGATTCATGTAAGGTTAGATATAGGATAGCATCCCTGAATGAGATGGTCTGATCAGGGAATCCTAGAAAATTCATTTTTTCTCCTAATCGGTTCGTCTCTCATAGGATGATTTCTGCATGCCCCATATCCCTATAAACATCCCCTACGTCTCCTATATCCAATAAACCATGATCCATTCTAATCATTAAATCCTCTAATTTCTAATAGAATAAACCTTCCAGTTATCCCCATACCTATATCTATTTAACTTTTCCTATAGAAATTTCAATTAAAAAATTCGCCACGCAAACCTCTCTTGCTTTGATTGCACGGTTTCCTCTATGATTTTTAATCTGATTCCACATTCATCAACATGATTTTCTTTTTGATTCCATGAAGGCTAGTGATCTTCCAGATTTTCATTCATCCTATAAAATGTCATCAATTCCATTTTACATCATTTTAATTTCCATGAAAATTTACAATATTGTAGTTATCCCCACCGGTAGCTTAATAATGGATAACACATGCATTGGAATAGATTTAAGTGTAATATTTTGGAGTTTAAACCTTCCATTAAATGAGATAATCTTATTATTCGAATTATAAATTCTACCCTGAACCTAGTTGATGATATATTTAAACAATAAATGTATTGTCATTCAATAGAAAATTGAGCACTATGATACACCGTTGTATGTTTTTATCTTTTCATTAATATCATATTTAGTATTGCATTTTTTTTGTCTCCAATGAAATTTATTAGAGATGAAAGGACTACTCTTTCATTGATTGATTCTTCCACCACTCATGTTTCTATATGTATAAATGAATTTAATAAATCCATAAATCAATCATAGACTTAAATTAATAAAAATTTGAAACTATCAACAATCATTATATGAGACTTAAAGATATTCCTTACCCTGTTAGTATATGTCACAATCCTCACATCAAATGGGCTGTGTTTCATATCCCTTATAAGAAACTTATGATCCATGGTTAAGAGAGTTTGAAACAAGGGGTATTCTCACTAAGACGCCAGCTGATTTAAAAAAACCCCCTTTAACGTTAGAGAGATGGAGATACATGAAGAAACATAACACGTGAAACCCAAGTTTCAAAACAATTCATGAAATCATTAAATCCGTCTAAAACATAAAATGAATATCCATTCTATTTTTTCATTGTTCATTTCTTTATCATCCTATATAATTATATCAGATAAAACTATATACTTATTTATGTCCTCAACCATTTCTTTGGAAATACCTATTTCTACCTAAATACCACTCCCTTTAATAAACAAATGGTTATCTTCTGAGAATAGTCTTGGAATAATTATTCTAATCCTCCAATTAATGTGGAAAGATTAAATCTTATATGACATGTTTCAAAAACATATAGGTAAATATTTATTTATAGTAATGGGGTATTTGAGTTTAATGATGAGAAACTCTTTATAAGTGTATGTGGCCATATAAAATGATATAACAATGAATACGTATTTCTATTCCTATTTCACTTACCCAATACAATTTAATAGGTTTCAAAATTGAATGCTCATGGAAATCCATTATGACTATGGAACTCTCTTTATTTTTACTCAACACTCTTTTCATAATTTATTCTTCATCATTTATAGCCTATAAGAATCCATTTTCCATATGGTGGTGATTTTAGATGAACATGATTCACTTAATAAGAAAAAAACTTTTTATATAATTTCATTAATTTATAGATGGAAGGATATCAACAACCAATGGGTCTATACAATCTAGAGGGTTGGAATGGGACATGTTTAATGAAATCATTGCCGACATGTGATAAAAGAATACGAATAGAAGAAACATATTGATTTAAATGAAATGTTTTATCACTATGTTAGACTAATGACTATTTGGATAATTTTTGAGACGTATGCTACATAAAATTTACGCATTGAGTAGCTAGATGAGAAGATATCATTTCTCCCTGGTGTTGTTGATGAAGAAATCAATTGGTGCTAACAGAAATTATTTTAATATGAATGGAATGGGAAATTGGTTTTCTAGTTGACCAAGACTATGTACGATCTTGATATTGTTCTACAATGTTGTTATAAGGGAACGGATTCCTATATCATGGGCCTCAGATATATTAGATTTCATTCAAATGTTTATGTATATTTAAGTGGATGATATGGTATCTAGTAAATATTTCATCTATTATATATGGATGAAATGATGGTTATATTCCCCAACAATGATCAATCCTTGGAGATGAATGTATAGTTGTTATAAGAGTATTATATGAAGTACGTGGGACTAGTAAATTTAATTTGTGTGTTGTCTATTTACTAATATTGAAATAATTGGATGATTTTGATGTCATAGTATAATTACTTTCGAAATGTCTTAAAATTTTTCAATATGAATCAATATAATCCAATATATACCCATATTCCCATTAACGTCATCTTATCCAATATGATGAGTTATAATAGTGAATCATCGAGGATATAGATGTCTTATGAACATTATGAATAAACATTGGTGATGAAGTATATGGTTCTCTATGTTTTTTACTAGACATGAAATTATACATGTATTGGGGGTAGTTAGTCAGTACATGTAAAATCATAGAAGATATTATTGGAACTCCACGGGGCTCAAATATATCATGGATTCCTTATAGAAATTATTTTATGATATTGGTTTTTATTTTACTATCATAGGATATAATGATTCATATTTAGAATGTTATTCTAATACATTGAAATTCACTACTGGTTAGCTGTTTACTATTGTAGGCGGATGTGTGAGTAGGATTTCTATGTAAAAATCAGTTGTGTTTGTATCCATGATTAAGGTAAAATACATTGATTAAATATATGAATTAAAAAAGTCAATTTCAATGATAAAATTATTAGGGGTGAACAAATATTGAAAAGAGAATATTCTCATATGTTTGGAATGTCTCATTTCCTTTCATGTCATTTTAAATAAGTCTGTTCATTCAAGGATGAAGAACATTAGGGAAAAATATCACTTTTCCCATGATTTGGTTGAGGATGAAACTGTGGATATGCCTAAAGTTCCTACTAAATAAAAAATGATAGATCACTGGATGAAGGAGGTTGACACTAATATTTTCACATGGTGAACATTTTTCTTTGGCCTTGCAGAGACATGAGAATCCTGGTTTGATAGATAAAAAACACATAGGGAGATATGATTAGTTCTCAATAAATATTCATGTGGTAGATTATTCGGATGTTTTAATCCACATATACCCCCATCATTGTCAAGGAATTGGGGGGGGGGGGGGTTGAGGTATGAGTCTTTTGGGTGGTGGTCCTCACCAACCACTATATACGAGATGAACTTGGTAGGATGGATTAAATAGATAAGGTATTTTCCCAATGGATTCAACACCATCTTTAGGAAACATCTCTCATCCCATTTGAGTGTGTTTTATTTCTGGTTGTTTATTTACCCCTTATTAAATTGATAGGTTTTGAGTGTTATTTCATTATAATAATAAGAGAGATTTTTTCCAAAATTCACCCAGAGCGTGATCCAACTTTTCCCTCGTTGGTGTTTCTGCTTTTGATAATGGGTTTTTTTCGATGTTATAATTTCTTTCATCATTTCCATATTTTTATTTATTATTTTCACTCATAACAAACAGTAATATATTTTTAAAAAACAAATCATACCAGCAAACATAAATTGAACAAATATATTTGTGGGAGACAATATGCACTACTTGTAGGGTGTAGTCAAATAAGGGGATGTTTGAAATTGAGTTCTACTAAGATGATTTACAGAGTTTCAACTATCACATTTATTATATAATTAATCAATTATAAACCAGTATTTTATCATATAAAATTTCACTTCTCAATTTATCTTCATAGTCTAACTATCATTTTTCTATCCATGATCGAATATTAAATATTTCTATATATCTCCCCAAATTGAATGACATTATCTCCTTATATCCATAGTATGTCTATATTTTTTGATATTCATGATATATGAATATATATGTATAATATTTAATTATTGTGGTGACATCTCACAATCATTGGGTTGGAATTATGAAAATGGTTTGAAAATTGGAATAAACTACAGAAACTATAGTGGGATTCACTAATATGCATCCAATAACAAACAATGCCTCCCTTCATCATCTCTAGATAAAATAACTGATATGGTAAACCCATTTATCAAATATTTTTTCCCTAATTACGGGAACCCCTTTCAGAGTTTTATTTTACATTGATAAAGGGTGACCTTTATCAGCAATAAAAAACAATAATAAAATGTACAATCAATATAAACATATATATCATTATAAATAATTTTGTAGACTATTAAAATATATTTTTACTCTAAGGATTATATATTTTAATAAATATGGAATATATATCTCTAAATATTAATTAATACTTGAAATAAAAAATAATTAGTTATAAAATTCTTATAAAATAATTAGAAAAAATCTTATTTTATCAAAAATAATAATGAATAAAAATATATTATATATATATATATATATTTTATAATTCTAATATACTAAAAATGGTGAACTATAAATTTTGAAAATTTGTTTCATGATTATTTAAAATTTATATTTAATAAAAATATAGACTAAAGATTAGTAATAGACATTTAATAACATAATATATAAATGATATTTTTTCTAATTTTACATATATATATTATCATAAATATATAATTATTATGTAAAAATAATAAATATATATGTATTTATAAATGATATTTTATAAAAACATTCACCAAATATATATATATATGAAATTAATTCAATTCCCTTGAGACAAACATACAATAATAAGAACTTGTTTTAATATTATAGTTTTAGTTTTATATTCATTAATATATAATATTTAATATCTCTTGTTTTTATAAATTAAATTATATTATTTTTCATATGTTTATGTAATATATACATATTATTTATCAATTTTATATAAATAATTATATTATTTTATTTTATAATTTTATTGTTATTTATTCATTATGATATTTCTTAACATTTATAATATTTTTTAATTTTTAATAATTTTTATTTAATATTTTTTTATTCAGTTTTTATAATTATTTATACATATTTTTTGGTACCATTTACTATTTTTAATCAAATTAGATTCTTTATATTCATTATATGTATTAATTTTTCATTTTAGTTTTCCCTTTTTAATTTTTGAAATATATATATTATTAATAAATCTTATCCATTCATTTAATATTATTTCAATCTATCCATTTTTATTAAAATTTTACTTGTCTTTAACATTTATTAATTTATTATTATAAATTCGTTAATGATGTTTAATTCCTTTATCTGTTTTAATTATTTATTCATTTTTAATATTTAATAAGTTTATATTTTTACTATTTATTCATTTTTTATAGTTTCTTGACCAAATTATTCATTTATATTTTTAATATTTTACATATTGAAATGTATTATTATATAAATTTTTTTATATTTTTATATAATGATTAAAAAAATATTATTTTTAAGAAAAATACTTTTTTTACATTTAAAATATATTATATGTAGTAAAAATGATTTGTAATTAAAAATAATTATTAATTAAACTTTTTTGGATATTAATATCCACTAAAATATATTACATAATATACAATTTCCTTATCAGTGTATTCAGGGAAATACATGAGCCTGTAAGGGGCCACATGACGATAGGGTTTCCCTGTGCCGCCTTCCTATCCTCCACCACAGATCGACTGGAGATCTCCTCGGCACTTTTGGTTGGCATGTTCGTGCCTGAATTTACATGGAATAAAATTCATAATATAGAAAAATTGTGGAACACCATTAATCAGGCCCATAACTCCACCACAAGAATATTTTCATGAACCTGAAAAAAATGAAAAAAATCCATGTATAATTTATGGCCTTATTTCTTGCATTCCAAAGAATCCAACATACATCCAAAAATACCATACCATGAACCTTCACCAATGGTTCTTTAGAAACTAGAGCCTCATAACTAGGTCACGATCATTTCCATCAGAGAGTCTGTAAGGGATTTTAAGTTAATAACCTCATTCATTAGTTCCTGGACCACATTCTCCCAATCTCCCTGAAAAAATATATTCCACACTGACTCATGTTGATTTCATCTACAACATTGGCTTCAGTGGAACATAGACACACCTCTTTTATAAATATACTCATTATTGAGAAATAATTTATTTGTCAACATAGAATCTAGTAAAATATTTTAACCTAGAATATCATTTCACAAAAACATCTAATCCTATTCATATATTCTATTTTGACTGTGAATTATATTTAAGAAATCCAAACCAAATTAAATGTAAGAGTCATAGACCATAAAAAATCAATAACTTGGTTTATCATATAATCTAATTACTTCACAACTACCCTTATGACCATGATTCTGAATGGCTTATAGGAAGGCTAGTTATATGATAGCCTCCCTGAATGAGATGGTTTGATCAGGGTATCCTAGTGAATTCATGGATTCTCCTAATTAGTTCATCTTCCATATGATGATTTGCACATGCCCCACATCCCTATGAACTTCTCCTTTGTCTCCTATATCCAATCAACAATGAGCCATTGTAATATTGACATCCTATAATTTCTAATAGATGTGACCTTCCAATTATCCCTATATCATTCTTTATTTGACATTTACTATAGGGATTTTAATTTAAAAATCCCCCACCCCATCCTATCTTGCATAGATTGCATGGTTTCCTCTATATTTTTAATCTGATGCCACATTCATCAACATATTTTTTTTCGATTCCATGAATCCTAGTGATATTTTTCATTTACTTTAATCCCATAAAAAGCCTTCCATGACAGTTTACATCATTTTAATTTCCATGAAAATTTACAATATTTTAATAATCCCCATTGGTTTCTTAATAATGTATAACACATGCATTTTAATAGATTTATGTGCAATGTCTACAAGTTCTAACCTTCCATCGAATGAGATAATATAATTATTTGAATTATAAATTCTACCCCTGTCCCGGTAGATGATATATTCAAACAATACATATTTTATCCTTCTAATAGAAAATTGAGCAGTATGATACACCATTTTCTGTTTTCATATTTTCATTCATCACTTATTTGGAATTTCATTTTTGTGTCTCCAATAACATTTATTAGAGATTAAAGGACTACACTTTCATTGATTGATACTTCCACCACTCATGTTTTTATATGTATAATTGAATATAGTAAATCTAGAAATATATCATAGAATTCCATTTATAGAAAATAGAATCTGTCAAAAATAATTAGATGAGACGTAAAGATATTCCGTAATCTGTGATTATAGGTCACGATATTCCCATCATCTAGGATTTCTTTCATATTGCTTATAAGAACCTCCTCATCCATGGTAAAGATAGTTTGAAACATGAGGTATTCTTACTAACACCACAATCTAATTTAAAAAATTCATAACCCTTAGAGAGATGGAGATCCATAGAGAAACATAACAAGTGAAACCCATGATTCAAAACTATTCATGAAATCCATATATCCTTTTGAAACATAAATTTAATATCCATTCTGTTTTATCATTGGAAATTTCCATATCATCTTTGATAATTATATCAGATCAAGCATTCTACTAATTTATGTCCACAAACATTTCATTGGAAATACCTATTTCCACCTAAATACAACTCCCTTTTCAGATACCAATGGTTCTCTTCTGAGATTAGTCTTGGTATAATTCATCAAAGCATGTAATATTTCTATCTAGAATGAATCTTATATGAGATGTTTCACAAAAATATTGGTCAATATTTTTTTATAGTAATGGGTTATTTGTGTTTTGTGATGAGAAAATCATTGTAAGATCCAGTGGACATATTAAATGATCCAATAATGAAATCGTATTTCTATTGTTATTTCACTAAATACTCAATAATTTCATAGGTTTCAAAATGTAATGCTCTTGGGAATCCATCTGTATTAGGGGAATTCTCTTTAATTCTACTCAACATTATTTCCATAATATATTCTTTATCTTTTATATCACTTAAGATTCCATTTTCCCTATCTTACACCATTATGAGTAAATAGTTAATGAAATCCTCCTTGTCATCTTAAATAATTTTACTCCCTCCATTAATGTTATTCGGTCTATCTAGGAGGATTAAAAATATTTAAATATGATCATTATAGAAACATACACATAAAAAATGAAGGACCCTTACCTAAATTCTAAATTGGCCCTCCTTATCACCCTCTTATAATTCATGGTCACTTATGAATATGTGTTTTTTTCAAACTCCTTAAGCTGCATGCATATGAACCCTCTTCTACACACCCTTTCATCTTCCAATAATTTACCAGATGGTAAATTTATCTTGTCAACTATGGTGGAAATTTTTTTTCATCCCATTCATATCAGATATTGTCTTCTGAATTATATATTTCGTATTTATTTCATCCATTATAGATTTGGAATTATATTTGATATAGATATGCTACAATATTTTCCTCTTCAAACAATAAATTATATTTGTGAGTCCAGAAAAAGAAGGACCACTCTTTGGTCATGCTCATAATTCAATAACCAACTTCAAAATTCCTTCCATCGAATTCCCTATAGATGAATCTAATAATTAGTACATCTCAAATACCCCTTCTAGTGAGTAACTAGTATTGGGGAGTGATAAGACAGTAATCTAGTAAGATGGGTGACTGAAGCAGTTTTAATGGAGTCCACTCCATTGTGTTTAGAATGTCACTAGTCTACCTTACTCAAAATCCTACTAAAACCATTTAGGATATAACACTATGGGAATTTTCCCTCAAGGAAACCCTTTTCTGAAGGCCCATATAGGTCATGAACTCCATGAAATATATAATTTCTTGTAAATAATAACCAATACCTCCTCTCTTATTAGAATCATCCCCCACTTCTATAAATTAACATCTCAATACCCATTGTAGGTTTTCTTGATGAAATGAATGATTTTTATACCATAAAAAGCTTCTATCAGAATATGAATAGCTTGTATTAATAATGTAAAATAAATAATTTTTCCCACTAAATTAATCATAGTTGCAATAGTCCACAATGAAGACTCTATGAAAATCCCTAAAATACCATGTTTAGAAAATATTTAGATTGAATTCACTACCATTAATTCTATCAAAAAATACAATTCTCTTGGAAAATAAAGAAACATTATCAATGCATTATTTTTATTATAAAATAATTATAGTAGATACAATATGACACTTAGACTATAAGGAAATTCTAATCACACTATAAATGATCCCCCGACACCAATAATTCAATATGATAAAAAGAATAATTAAAATAAAAAGGGAAATTTGTTGTTATAGGATGTAAATATCCACCATGATGAACATGAAGAAAAAATATCCCTCAACATAGTTATAGTAACATTCACATTTTCAATTATGAAATAACTTTAAGCCACACATACCTCATGGATCACACTAGAGGAAGCTCTCTCAGTCATTGGGGAATCTGCTTTCCACGCATAGAGAATATGTATGTGAAGTGGTCCCATAGTTAACGAGATAAAGAATGTACCACCTCAGTATTAAAAATATAATCAGAATATTCTCAGGGGTGCTCCAAGAAGTGAAAATATCCTCTATAACTCCCTCTAGTGTAATAATATTTCTAGTGGACCCGAAACACCTCAAAAAATATTTTACTGATAAAATCCATAATATAAACATCATGGAATGGTGGACAATGAAGGTTATCCTAATGGAATGTGACATGTTAATATTGGATGGGAAATTTTAAAAGAATTAATGTTTTTCCATAATGAATAGAAGAAGATATTGGAGCACTAACTTTTGAAATGGGAGAAACATAAGATTGTGTGTTGGGTGTGTGTATCACAACACCCAAACATAAACAATTCTTAGTGGGAAAGCGTACACAACCATCTAGCTATGAAACGATGGAGCTCGGTGGCATCAGATATTGAACCATTATTATTTTTTCTCATAAGCCCACAACCATATAACCAAAAGGGTGTCTCAAAAAATTTGACATATAATAAATAACAACATTATTATTCACCATGATTCTTATACAACACTGCATGCACCCCTCCATAGAATTTCATTGAATGAAACACTGGATATAGAACCAAAAAATAACCAGATTAAATAAGTGATGCCACCAAAAGAAAACTTCACCATCCTAGATCACAACATTTTATGGGAGTCCCATTGCCATGTCCTCTCATCACAGATTCTTGGACATTGAACAAATTTGAGATAATGAGTGCCCTCATCTATGCATATGAATCTCATCAAATTATTTTTTTCCAAACAAAATATAGATAGGTAATTGAGAGGGATAGTGAGAAAAGGTATCTAAATCCAAACCACCTCTCTAATTAACACATTCCTTAAATGATTATCCCCTGACCAAGAGGAATGTATGAAATGACAAGAACCACAATATTATTCCTCTTTATACAACGTCTTGATGAATTCCTCTCTATTTGACTATATCAGATCATCATATTTGGATAGACCCATAGTTATATTTAAACCCCTATCCCAGCTTTGAAGAATCCAATAACTCTATTTAATTCTATACTCCTACATATATTCATACCATAAATAAGAATCATGATAATTAATCACATTTTATATATTTTATTAGGTATTTTTTTAAAATCAATCCATATTTCAATAGTGGAACTTCCCCTCAGTTTCTTCTCGTTAATGATTCTACTAAAGATTTTATTTTTTCTAATGTGATCCTAGGTTATTAGTGTTAAAATTAAATAATTTGTATTAGACAAGGAATTCCTTAGATCCCACTATAACAGTTGTCCAATTGTTGGGAAAATTCGTCAAGGTTGCATTTCTTCATTTTTTATTTTGTTAGTTAATAAAGAAGGATTCCATGATCTGTTATGGAGTATGGTGAGATTATTGGCACATATTTATGAAAATAATCCATGATGAATGATTGGATTCCCTTGAAGTGGCATAAAAAATTTCATAGACATTGTGATGTTTTATCCAACTATTTTCCAACTTTTTGGGGTCTAACATTTGGAGTTTATATAGAATCATGAAAATGATTATTTTTATGAAGGACATATAAAAATGTATAAAAGGAAAGAGTATCATGATGATGGGATTTGTGAAGGGGGTTTCACAATGGATCAAATAAATATGGTAGTGATTTACGTGATAATGACGAGCAGTGTGAATGATGATGTTGAGGATAATTGGGAGAGGAGAATCATGGGGATTTAGAGGTTTTGGTAGAATATATCCATGATTATTAAATGCATCGTGAATGGGAAATTTAAAAAGGATATTTATGAAAAATGGAGAATCATCGAGGAAATAATAGAGTATCACAAAATGGTGATGATGTGTTATGGAATATTTTGGAATTGGTGGAAATTCCTACTAATAGTTTTATACACCATTACAGGATTGATTGAGAGTTAAAAAAAATTATATGTATCGGAGTTCGTGAAGTTGGTTAGAGAAGGTTGTTATGGAGGGAATATTTTTTAATGATTTAACAAAAAATGTAATGTTTTTAAGCATCACGAAAGAAACAAAATCATGAAGGCTATGAAAAGTCAACCTTATCTTGTTAGCTTCATGAAGGATAATTAAAATTGAAAAACAAGAAATTTTCATGAATGAATGAGCTTTATGAAGGCTATTTAAACATTGTGAAAAAAGGATCTTCATGATGTTAGTGATCATTGAGAATGTGTTTTTAATGAGATTTCACAGTTATATTTGGTAAAGTGATATTCATCAGTTAGATGAATGTGGAAATTAATCATTCACTAAATGAGGTGTAAAAAACATTTATTCAAGAGATATAAGGAGTATCGTTGGAAGAATAAGTTGGCTCACATCTATTGAGAGAGTAGTCAACATTAATATTTTGATTTTCTTTTAGTCATTGAGGGACAGCGAGTCTGCTCCAAACTATATAAACAACTATTTACATGTAGTGGATTTGTTACATCAACACACTTTCATTATATTATCCATGTAGGTATCCTAGTATAGATGAACTATCTAATATTTTTGTGTCTCGTACATGCTTAAATTTATGATCATACTTTTTTTGTGGGAAATGGAGATAAGATCATTTTGTTTAATAATGAAATAAAATCATAAGGGATAGTCATTTAATATATCATCCCGCAATTCACCCCACATGTCAGTGTATTTGATATAGTGTTCATGAAAATTTGTCTCAAATCCAAAGGATAATTTTTGTACTTGTCTCAATCTAGCATTTCAATGCATGTTTTAAATCACAATTGATTTTTGATCTTTGGTGGGAATAATATTTAGTTATGGATCAATTAGAAAAAATAGTACTTCTGATCCTTAAGAATGATTGTCTTCCCAGCATATATTCAAGGAATTTCAGCTAGTATTGATAGTGGTGCTTTTATAGAAGATGAAAAAGGGAATTGGATGCTAATTCCAATGGAATTAATTCATTAGGATGAGCCCTATAAATTTCAATATATAAGAAAGTGGTTTCATGTAAAACAACACATGATTTTTGGTAAAAGTTGTTTAATATCATGTAATTTCATTCAAGGTTCATAGTGGCAAATATACTACTTTTGTGGAAAATGTATACAGATCTGAGAATGGATCCAAATGAATCTATTGATGCATTCTTATTTAAGGTGAATTTTTATTTGGATGACATGCATGTTATTGGAGATAATATTGAATATGTAAACATAATCATGAACATCCAAATTAGACTTCCACCTCATTTAAATCTGAAATTTTACTATGATTGAGGATAATGATCCAAATGTGCTGACATTGTTTATATTGTATAGTACTATTGTCACATGTGAGATGAGAAAAGAGGACATTGAATCAGTTGAAAAAATAAATTACAATGAAACTGAAATCAAGGCCATGAAGAAACTCACCAATGAATATTATTATGAAGAAGATGAGAATGATGATTGGATTTTTTTCATTTCGTCAAATCTATACTGAGTAAAAGATATTTTTAAGTGGAAACATCCACAAGAAATCATTCTTTGCAAAATGGATGGTCACCTTGCAGCATGGTCCCTCCAGAAATTTAAAGAAGATATTGATGATGATTTTTAAAATCCCATGATGATGTCATCATCCTATGTGAAAGGTAATAAGAATTTTATGATAAATTTATTCAAGAATAAGAATCTTCTTTTAGAATAATGTGATAGCTCTTATGAATATGAGGTTGATCTGATGGATAACTTCAATTTTCATGGATAAAATGCTATGGTGGAAGATTGTGGGATGTTCCCAAATAAATAAATAATCTATCATTTATGAAGAATAAATTAACTGAAAAATAAGTTTCTTATCTATAGTATAAGTTTCTATTGAATATATAGTTATTTGAATTTTTATAACGAAGAAATCCAGAAGAGTGGTTCGTGACACCAAACTCTACAAGCAACAACAGAATGAAGAGAAGTCTTTGTTAATGGTAGAAATTGAGAAGGACATGACTTCATTTCCAGAGGACATAGAAACAATTAGTAAGAATTAAATCATTGTTGAAGAACAAATATGGGTGACTTATATTTTCAATGACTTGGTGAATGAACATATCAGATGCATTGAAAAACAATAAGAGTAATTCGTTGGTCTATGATGGATATTTATGGATCATGAAAACCTAATGATTCCTAATATGTTATTATGAAATAATATCAAGAAGGAGATAGAAAATAAATAAGTAGATCTTATAGGTCCAACAATAAATATGAAAGAGATGTGTACAAATATTATGGATGATTTGGAGTTTGACAGAAAACATGTTGTAAAAATTGATGTTAGACCTTAACCACAAAATCCAAGATTGTAGATTTATATGTGTATGAGGTAGAACATGAATACTTAGAGATCCAAAGAGATAACCATTAGTGTATAATTGACATGCAGGAATAGACCATACATCTTGTGTTATTGATGTAGAATGATGGAACACTCATAATATGTTTCCTCCAAATCCAAGTGATACTAAAGGGCACATGAACAAAATTGGATACCAAATATTGGTCAATAAAATGTAATACATCTCATGGAACATTGTTTTTTGGAGTATAGGATTTTGTAATACGGTAAGATATTGAACATAAAATATGAAAAGGAATGTGTCAAAGTATAACCAAAATGGTCATAAGAAGATAATAAATGAATCAATATGTCTGTTGAAAATAAAAAATATATTTTCAAGTTTATATGATGATAGTGATCCATAGAACTCAGAGGAATATCATGATACTCATTCTACAATGAGTATGAATTAAATAAGATGGATCAGAAAGAAAAGAGATGAGAAGGAAGTGGTTGAGGAAATTTCTCTTAATGAATTTTATCATTTTGATGTATGGATCGCTGAATGTTCTTCCAAATCCTATATGAAATTAAATAAGAATTATTTTACAAGAATAAAATATGACATAGAATGTGTCATCATATTTTGAAATATTGATGACCTAAAAATAACTTGAGCATGAGAGGCCATGTTTGGGGGAAAAGAAATGAGATGTGCTAATATATTTTTAGTATACGGTCTCCATTAGATCTTTCATAGTGTCACTCAACTATGTGACTCAAGGAATGCTACATGATTTACTATGAATAAGTATACTATGAAATTAAGAGATGTTGTAGTTGTTATATGGGGAAAAGAACAATTTTGAATCTCTATCTTGTAAGTAGAAAATAATATATGTATGTTTTATCAAAAGATGATGAAACAAATCTGGCACAAATAACATGGTCATTTCTGACAAAAATACCTACAATCTATAGTAAATTTTGATGCCTCTAGAGACCTCTCTTTGATAATCAAGTGACTATACTCATATGTGTGATCCTTGTAAACTAAGGAAGATCATCAAATATACATAAAAGGAAAAGGATAAAAATTCAACCTTAGTTCTTGAATTGGTGGATGGGGATTTATGTTGACCTATTTCACAAAGATCCTTTGAAATAAAGTGGTACTATGTTCTTTTTATTTATAATTTCAGTACGATGGAATGGGTATTTTTTTCATTTCTCGTAACAACTATGTGTTTAGTTGAATAAACCGGTATCAAAGGGAATCTAAAAATATGCATAGACCAGGAATTATGATGTTTCATATTCATAATGATACAGAGTTTTCAAAAAAGTAAAGTTGAATATGACCAAGAAAAATTGGGACAAGGCATCATGTTTTAGCTGTAAGAACGCCTCAAAAATTCAAGTGGTTGAGAGGAAAAATCTGATCATAAGAAACAAAAAATGGATGGTGATTATTGAAAAATACCTATAAGAAAAATTCTATAATGAATTTTCCTTTACATTTGTATAAATTCTTAATAGTGATTTCTTGTGTCTGATGGAATGAAAGGCTTTATATGAGATTTTGTACAAAATGAATACAACATTGAAAAACATTCAAATTCGTGGAATTAAGTGCATTATTATGAATTATAATAATAGTAAATTTGTGTTTGTAGAAGATGAGAGGAAAATTCTTGGATACTAGGGAAATATAAAATCATTTAATGATTCAATTGGAGGATGTAGAAATTAGTTGAATGTAATGATATCACAATAGTGGAAGATTAACCGAATATACAATAACTCTATGAATGAATTCATCAAAAAATTGATGAGGAGGAAAGAAATATAGTGGGTACAAAAGTAGAAAATAATAATATATAATAATGTGTAGGATTAAGAAAATTATGTATCTACAAATAAGCAAAATAATTGAGATTAAATTGAAAGGAAAAAATATCATTGTTGATCAGACAGTGCTAGTTTAAACAAAAAGAATGAAATCATTACATCATGTATATTTCCAATCTCAGAAATAACATAGATGTTTTATGAAGATGATGAATATGAAAATTGGGATCTAGTAATGAATGAAGAGCTTAACCAAATTGACATGGACAAGACATGTGAGATTGTATTTAGGGAAACTGATATGTATTTCATCAGCACTAAATTGTTCTTTCACAACATGATGAATGATTATGGTGAAAATATTTGAAAAAAAATGGTTAGTGTGAAAGGGTACTCCCATATAGATGGTATCAATGATTTTGCGTCCTTTTTACATGTTACAGGGAAAAAAACAATTAGATTATTCATAGGCATGCAAAAGAAGTTCAATCTTTTCCCGATGGGAATCAACTCATCATTTATGAAGGGGATTCTTGAAGAATAAGTCTATATCAAGCATCCAGATATATTTCTCTATCATTATTATGAGAAAGAAAATCACGGTAAAAATATAAAAATGTTTTGAAGGAAGAAACATGAACATGGCATTTGAGAATCGATCAATATTTGAAGAAGCTTGGTTTCTAGAATGGTAGAGTTGATCACAATATCTAGTTCAACAATGAAATTAATCAATGGATTATGGTGTTGGTGTAATCCTATTCCATAGTATATGTGGATAACATAATGATCAATGAATACAGTTTATTCATTCATGAAAAGTGTGTTCAAAATTTAAAATATTAGTGAGATGATGTTTTTCCATGGTTTACATGTGAAATAAAGAAATAATGGAACATTCATTTCTCAATAAAAAGATTCCAAGGGGGTTCTTAGAAGATATATATTGTATATTAACTAGGATTTGAATACAATAGAAGCTACTCTAATGAAATTACCAGGATATGATGAAGGAAACACAATCTACATCATATAATAGATGATAATAATGAGTATTCTATTGAATGTATCATCAACAGGGCCCGATATTGTTTTTCCACATTCCAAGAAGCGATATATCAATGAAATATAATGGAAATACATTTTATTTTAGTGAAAATAATACTTAGATATATCAAGGGAACATTGGATTTGGTTTTCCCGGATAATGAAAAATCTTAGTAAGAGATATTGGGTTAAAAATATATTTATTTGGTCAATTTATGAGGTGATAGAAAACCAATATCTACTTGTGGATTTTATCAAGGTTGATTGTGTATTTCTTGTATAAGATAAAATAAATGTTTAATTTTATTCAACACCATAGAATCTGAATATATTTTGGATACTCATGCATGCACCTAGTTATTATGGTTGAAGCAACAACTTGAGGATATTGGTGTTGAAGTGAAGTCTCCTATTATAATCCATTGCGGTAATTCATGTGTTATAAATCATAGAAAAAATATATTCCAACACTAATGGAAAATGAACATTGAAATAATATATCAATTTATCAAGGAGAAGGTAGAGTATTGTATTGTGATGTTGATGTATGTGGTTATAGAATAATAGGTTATGGACATTCTATCAAAGGCCTTATTAAAGTATGAATTAGAGATACATCAACCATCTCTTGGAGTTAAGTCAAATCATAGAACATGAAAAATCATGGATTTCAGACCCCCTCTCCCCTATGTATGGTGTATTTTTCACTAATGTGTTGTTCCTAATTAATTAACATGTTGAAGACAACAACAATGTAACCATTGGATATTTGATAAAGGGAGTGAAATTGAGAATTCCAAAAGGGAGAAATGTTTTAACTATGATAAGGGAGATGTGGGTAGGGAGAGAAACAAGATAGAGGGATTTTTAAATCATCTGATTGTTAAAATGATTAATAAAATGATATATATCAAACTAGATGAGGTTCATGATCAATGAAGATGAGTGGTTTTGGAATGTTGTGATTCATTAATGAACTTTTCATATTACTCTTGTTTTCAACATTTGTCTTGTCAAATGCGTTCCCAGAGTATGTGTTTAATAAACCCTTGATTTTAATCATAACATAAATAAGTGAGTGTCCCTAGAAGATGAAATAAGCTTAACTAAGGTATGAAAATGTGAGGAGTTTTTAATAATCCCAATGCCGAATATGTTTGGTATAAAATCCCGCAAAGTAGCATTGCATCATTTTTTGTTAGATTGTGTCTATTGACAATGCCAGATTCCATTTTATGTTATGGTTTATAGGGATAGTTTTGATAGAGATTAGTGAAAAAGACCCAATATGAGAGATTGGATATGATGTAAGTGGTATTGAAATTTTCATTCATAATGTGACATAGTTTCCCATAATTTTTAAATTTTTTGGTGTCCATTTTTTTTGGTTTTTCTAGCATTGTGAAAAATAGATATTCATGTATTCCTTATAAAAATATTGAAATGACATGTTTTTCATTATAATGGGCTTCATGAAGGGTAAAATAATGATAATGATATTTTACATGACAGTGAAGAGAATCACGAATGATGAACTTTTGGATCATTGAGAATGGAGGATCGTTGAAGTGAGAACAATTTGATGGAAATGATCAGCATGAATGATAAGCATCATGAATGGTAAATTTCGAATGAGCTCCTGGAAATTGGAAGCATCCTGGTTTAAATAAAAGATCATTATTAAATTGTGATGAAATTGTAGGTATGCTTTTGGAATTGGTTGAAATGTATATAAATAGGCATTTTCTCCCATTATAAGACCGATAGAGACTTAATGAAAAAATTATTTCTCTGGGTTCAGGATGGTTGATCTATGAGGAAACATCACAAAGGCTATAATAGAAAAACTATCTCTTTGAGCATCACAAAATCAATGAATTCACAAAGGTAATAATGAAAAAACTAAATTTGTTTATCTTCACGAAGGCTAGTTGAGCTTTGTGAAAAAAGTGAGCTTCACCATAAAAGATGCTCTGTGATGGCATTGAGCATCCTAAAGGTGTTTTTAAAATGATTTCCATGTGATATTGGTAACGTTATATTCAAAATTAAGATGAATGTGGAATATTACAATATACTAAATGAGGTGTAAAACAAATTATTCCAAGTTATTAAATGAATATCCTCAAAGAATTAGTGAGTTTACATAACTTGAGAGAGAAGTGAGATTTTATATTGTGATTGGTTGAAAACCAAGAGGGAATGATTGAAATATACAAACATTATAAACTGAAGTGTGAATTTATAGGATTCAGAACATTGGAAAATTATTGTAGTATTGTCCTTGGATATAGCTTAGTGAGGACGAACAATGTAAAATATTTGTATCTCTTGCATTCATCAAATTGTTTTCATACATTATTGCAGGAAATAGGGAAATGGGTGTTTTATTAATAATGAAACAAGATTAACAGGGGAAATGTTTTTAATCTATCATACCCTGATCCATCCCATTAGTTTATTTGACCATGTGGTCATATCATAAACATTTATTTATGTTAGAATATTTATTTTTTCCAAAAGTATAATTTTTATTGAGATTGATTAAGCCTTCATCCCATCCATGTGAATTGTTTAAATTTATTACACTCATTACACACTAATTAGATCAAACATCTATTTTTTCTAAATCATCAGAACCCCATCCGGAGACTTTTGGTTCATTTAATTTAAATTTACATTCATAATTAAATGTTCAGTTCCTAGGACCATGTGATCGGGCGCTATGAATTTTTTCCTCATCTAAAAAAATATAATCAACAATGGATCCTATGTAACTTTTCAATGAAACAACACTAGGAAAACCAAATTGAAATTTAATACATAATTATAAATAAATTCCTCTATCTTATTTCACCTCCTTCAGGAAAATTTATAGAAACCATCCTTGAATTACATCCATTTTATCACAAAACATCTAATATTTAACTTTTACAAAAATCCAAATGTTTACCCTTGGAACATGTTATTGAGTTTTCAATATCGCTAATAAATTATCACTTTAATGAATTATGTATAATGAAATTACCCATCTAAAAATAATGATATTCTCCATGTATTTTGGGAACCAATAAATTTTCATTCTGTATTTCATCCAAACTGATAATCATTAACAATTTTATGGTGTGACATTATAGTTCTCATTATTATTTAGAAAATTCACATTTTATTAAATTCATCATAAAAATATAAATGTCACAGATTCTCTTCCATGAATTTTTACTTAATAGTATGTATATCATTCTAACGTGATTATGAATACCTTATGTTTAGTTATTTATTTTTTACAAAATGAATCAATTTGAACCTAATTTTTTGTATATGAATAAAAAATTAAATGATAATAATAATTTGAAAAAAGTGAATGAGGAAGGGGTTAAAGGGATTATGATGTTTGTAATAAATCATGCATATGATACTTCTTAAATATTTTATCGATGATTACAATATTTATTTGAAGAAACATTCATCTAGTTGATAATTATGAAAATTTTATTTTTCATAGAGTATATTAAGGATATAAATTATGGATTGAACATGAAGAAAAAATAATGTTCAAAAAAATGGGTATTATATTATGATTTAATGATCAATGTATAAAAATAATAGTTTAAATAATGATGGAGATAATATGAAAGAAATGAAATTGTATATTGATTTCTACCATCCTAATTTCCCTATTTTGTGCTGTTAAATAATAATTAAAAGGTACCATTGTAAATTGATTGTAGTAAATATAAAACATCTTCATCTATATTGAATTTATATAATTTGAATGTTGGAAGGAGGTGAAGAGACAATATAATTATAAATCTATGTCATCAACATAATGATATTCTACTATTATAAAATGATCTTCCTTAACAATCATATTACACTGGATTAATGAATCATTCAATGGGTATGATCTCTAAAAAAAGGTGTGTTGGTCCAAATGATAGTGTATTATTTCACTTGGACCATGAATTACTCATAAAATTCACTTAGTATTGTGTACATCAATACAAGAACAATGAATAATGTACATAATTTTTTTGTTAATTTATTATTAGAACATGTTTTAGATAACTATATGGATATAATAAATATACTATAATATTACATAACACATAGATATAAGAATTGGTGATGGGAACTACATCTCTTTATAAGCTATCATTAGTAGAAAAAAATTTGATTATGAGTATATTTAATTTGGGAATGATATCAGAAACCTCTATCTTTAATAATATACATTCGGAATAAATAATTTTTGTATAATAACGAGTACTCGCAAAACAAGAAAAATTATGTTGGAAATTTTATCATGACACCAATGTTATGTTTGAATTATGAATACATTATTTGATATTTACATATATTTTTACCAAAAATCCCACGTAATGATATTGATGTATATTTAGATCCATTTATGAATTATATATAATTGATACTGGATATAGGTCATACATTTTATATTTCCTATAGTAGCAAAGGGCTCACATAGAGAACCATGTTTTAAGGGACAATAAATGACTTTGTTATTTACATATAATTTTAAGACATTGATTTAAAATAATTTTGGGTTGTACCATTTGTGAATAATATACACTCTCAGTTAGGTATAAAAATTTCTCAAATACAATGATTTTAGGATATTTTAATATTTTACCATGATAATATAAATACAGATCATGGATTACACTATTCAATTGAAATAGATAATAACATAAAAAACCTTCACCAAAATGGCTGATCAACTATAAAATAATTTAATTTTATATTGACAATTTTTTTACTAATAATCATTTGAAAAAACAAACAAAATATTTTGGACAATAGATAACAATATTATTTCAATTAATGTAGATGAATTTTTGATAAATCATAAAATTTTATTGTTTCATGATTGTAGGAAAAAAATTTATGTGATAATGTTATTGGAAAATTTTAAAATGAACCATGCAAAGTAGAAGATGGAAGATAGGTTAGGTTAGGATTGATTGAGTTGTGGATATAGGAATATTTAGTACTGGTTAATGATGAAAGAATAAATTTATTAATCCGGAAGAATTAAATCTATCTAGAAAAGAAAAATTTTAAATTAGATTATTATTAAATGATTTAAAAGTTCCAATCTGATAGTCATCAAATATTAATAATGTAGTGTTAATGAATAATTCGATGTTAAATGGTCTAAAATTAGATGACCATCATGTTTTGATGCAATATTTTTTTATTTCACATTACATTACTATCTGAAGAAATATTTATGACATATATTAGCCCAAAATGACTTCTTCCATAAATATATATATTCTAATTTTACATACATTGTAAAATTTACAATCATGAATAAGTAGATCATAGTCATACTATGTGAATTGAATATATTCTTCCCACAATAAATTTTTTATATAGAGGTTCACATGATGGTTAACATTGTTAGAAAGATTCAACGCTCTGGTCTTCACCATTGTTGTTTTTTGTACACCAGTTGATTTGTGATTTAGGATTTTGTGAGGCTATATAAAAAATAAAAGTCATCCTGGTGTTTCTATATATGAGATAAATATTGTTGATGAATTGGTTGATTTCATTACTGATTAAATATCAGATATTTATAGAATTAGTATCTTTGATTCATTTCACAGAAGATTCATTATTTTATAATGGATTTATGGAAGTATTGTTTTTAAATTTACTATTATACAGTGGTAAATTGGTCATCTATAAATTTTACATAATTGTACAGAATATTATTCATACATTGAATCCCGCAAATTATTTATTATAAATTTTATTCCATAATGGGATGAATTATGGGTATCGAATATACAAAACCAATAGTTTACACTGTCGTTCAAAAGATCATATTTATAAAGAGTGTTCATAAAATAGGATTTCAATTACTAAATGAATTTGATAGATAATTAGTGGATAAAATAAAAAATTTATCTATTACACTAGTTTTTAAATTTATGACTATATATATTATATGAAGGAAAAAGATGGACATTGTATGATAAAAAGAGATTGGGTGACACATTTTGAAAAATTGATACTTGTAGTTAGATCAAAGGATAGATACACTTTTATACGAATATACCATACGTAGATTTCATTGAAACATATACATGTTGGATAATGATACATTTCAGAATCACTATTAGTCATTATAAATTTATTTTAACAAAAAAGAGATGTTTAATTTAATAAATTGGGGTTGATGAAGATTAATTTCATTATGTAAGGGTATGTGGAATAACTATATATAACAGAATCAAAATGTGTGAAATTATTTTATAACCTAGATCAAGAAACCATGAATTGGTCAATTATTCTTCTAGTGACATAAAAAACTATGAGATCAAATGAATAATTCAATTTATAATGGTTGTTTTCATTGAGATATCTATTTCATTTCATATTTTTGATAAGGTATATAATGTATTTTAGTTTAGAGGGTCCATGAGGAGTGGATTTTTATATTTGACAGTGGAACGAAATCCATTTAGAAAATAAAGGGTTTAATGAAATTTTAAAATTTCTAATTATACTCTTCCTTTTTAATAAAACTATGTGACCCTATACCATTTTTTTAATCTAAAATATTATTTTGACTAATCATAATGAAAAAAACTACATCACAAACATTCGTTACCAATATCGAGGAATAAAAGACTATCATTGCTCTAATTGTAGTATTATTATTGGATAAAATACATTTAGGTAAAAACAAGTGTATCATATAAATTCTCTATTAACTAATGTAATCAGGCCAAATAGAAATCATTTTATTTTCTGGTTGGATGGAGTCAATGTGACAAACAGTTAATCCATAACATGTAAATGATCATTAGTTTTATTATGTTAAATACTTGAATTTATGTGACACTAGATATAGATTGGTGGAAGCATTTCATGACAACATGGATGATAACAATTTTCGAATATATTATGGTAATTTTATAAAGTACTTAGATAATTATACTGAGATATTTTATAATGATATATTTAATTACATTTCATTAGACCTTATCGAGGTCGTTTATTTTAGATGACATGTGTATTACATTTTTGGTAGAGGTTGCTGGAAATGTTCAAAGCTCCTTCCAGATACATTTAAAGAAACATCACATTTGGGATTTTTAGAGGAAATTAAACCGCACCACAAACCAATATATGTACACATTATAATACAAGAATCATCGAATCATTTTTTTCTCATTGATTACGAATCATTTCAGGTGGATTGTAATAAAAAAATATTTTATTTGAAAATAAGTATTTTATCAACATTTTATAAAAAAATAACCTATTAATCAATAAATGAGTGATAAAAATGATAATAATTTATGAAAACCTATGTACTCTTACTGTAATGATTTAAAGGGGTTGTCACGACCCATCCCCCAGGGCCCGTGTCGTGACTACCCCAAGCCTGAATTCTATAGGCCAGGGGCTAGCGACTAGAACCGCAGGTGTATTCCCTTAAATTATGACGACATTTCCCTTATAACATCTATACACACACGAATAGGCAGATAGAAAGATTCACAATCAAGATAACTATATAGTGAATAGTGAGAGTACAATAAGAAAAATGGTCTAGAATAAATGCCCAACTGTAATGTACAATAAAAACTAGAAATTAAAGATAGCTGATAGGTGAAAAGAAGCTTATGGATCGTCCTCCAAGAATCCTACATGAAGGGTATGTACAACTCAGAAACAACTATCTCTGCAGTTCTCCCCGTATTATGTCCACCTTCGAGCTAACTCTAGTCCTGGTAGCTCGTCCTTAGACGGCATTGTTCGTCTTCTGCACCAAAAACAACAAGGTGCAGAAATAGCCCATGCAGGGGTGAGTATAATGAAACTCAGTATGGACCCTGAGACCCTAAAGGGATCACAAATTCTACAAAGGATAAAATATAAATCATTTAAACTATTATCATTCCTAATTAGGTATATTCCCATTCATAAACTTATGTTATCAAGTACACCCATATCAATCATGAAGAAAAAATAAGGTCCAAACAAAAAGTCTAATGCATAGTTGTTACAAAAATGAAGGAATACCATGAATGTATGTACCACATAAGTACACCACACTGTATAATACCACTATGGTTTTACCATGAAGGAATTTACCCCATAGGTACAAACTCAGCTTACACCAGGTATATTTTGTGTACAATAGTAGAGATGATTATTTTTAACTACTAAATAATCTTAATCTGTTAAGAGGAAGACCTAAAAAGGATACTTATTCATCATCATACCCACACATGATCTCTAGGTGAAGAGCCTCACAGGATCGCTCGGTGCATACCAATATAGGATCGCTCGGTGCTGACCTCCAAACAATCTCTCTTTTCTGACTGACATAGGATTGCTATGTGATGACCCATACAAGATCGCTCAGTGCGGACCCACACATGATCGCTATTCATTATTCATATCACTGCCAGCTACAAGTTTTCCACCCTAAGCTTCGTTGTCTCAGAGAGTTTCTGCTACAAAAGCCACTAGTCGATACTACAACTTCCACGAAGTCCAAAGAAGAAGTATCTCAAAGGATGGACACATCTCAGTGGTATCAACGTAATACATGATGCGTCAATTGGATGCCCAGTCTATTAGTTATTATCCTTTTAATACTGAGGGCCTGATAAAATTAGTTCTCAATCCAACAAAATCATACTAAAACTTTACCTCAAACTCTATTGGGATTATACCAATGGGACCGTTTCACTTCATGTTTTACGGCGCCATTGAAGGTTTTTCAATCGGACGCCTAGTGCCAATGTTATGGTTGATAGAGCGAAAAGCCCGATGTTGTCTTCGTTCTGGTCTAACACGACTGCCCTGACAAGGCATAGTATGACCTAACCCAATTCAGGTCGACCTAGCCTACTAGCCCATCCTGCAAGGCCGTGAGGGCTTCGTGGGGCCATGAGGGAGGCGTGAGGCCACGGGGAGCAGCGAGGATGACATGAGGTCGCATGGCTGTTGGGGGGACTACGTGAGACCATGGGTGGTGAGGGGCCATGGAGGTTGCAGGTGCTATTGGGATTCGAGGCTGTGGGGAGGCACATCCATGGGGTGGCACAATGCAGCGGGGACCGCGACTCTGAGTGGCAGCGTGGAGGGTCATGGGGTGACGAGGCAATGAGGCGGTGCGAGACTGCGAGGGCTGCGAGGCAGCAGGGTGGCGCAGTGGGCCACAGGGTGGCGAGGTTATGGGACGGTGAGGTTACAGCATGACGGAGCACAGCGGGGTGTAGAGGCGGTGAGCCTGTGTGCCTTTACTGCCAGCTGGCTTGACCGGCTGCCCTTCGTTCATCGACTTTTTCGCGGCCGGCCGTGGGGCCGACCGCAGTTCTCGAGTTCCACTGGTGCCAACTGCCAATACCGGTCGATGTCACCATCATGAAGATCACACAAAACAACCATAATATTTACAGAGGGGTTGGGCAATGTTTGTTTGGCCCCTACCCTCCATTTTACGGTTGTAGCATAAGGCTCGAGAATGATGATTCAATTTGGGAGGGAAATTAACATTGATCAACTTTAAACACACCGCTACAACGTTCGTTTGTTGATGTCGATGAGGAGCAATGGACGGGCATCTATTGAAGACGTCCCACATTGGAGGATGTCCCAAGGATGAAGTTAAAGTCGTGCATCAGCTTTCTTTATTGGTGGATCTTTCTTTGTGGAAGAAGGTATTTATTACATATGTGTAATCCTCTGAAAATCTCTCCCCTTCTCCTTTTCCAAACAACATCCCCAAATTCTTCTCCAAAATAAATATCCAACATAATAGAATATGTTCTCTATTTATTTTGAAGGATTAATTATAAATTTGACTAATTAATTTATTGATTTGGTATAATTAATCAGAGGGGGGTGTCACCATTATGTTGCGGGAAGTAAATAGGCTTCCCCACATTTAAGAGGGGGTTCAAGGGGGTTTTAGTCTCAGGTGGTCCCCACAACATATCCTATGAGAGGTTTTAGTTCCGGTTCTCCCCACCTCTTAACACTCATATGGGAGGTATATTTATGGTGGTCTCCACCTCTTAACATCCACATGGTTGTTTCAAAATAAAATACAATGTTACACAGTTTTATTTTATTTTATCAATTCATATATAAGTGAAAAACTAAATTCTATCCTCGACCTAATACGGTCAAGTTAAATATCTCCTTTGGTGAATATCAGCGCTATGAGTTCAACAGTGCCCTCAGATTTCAATTCCGACCACTGGTTCAAAAATTAGAAAAACCCACTCGCACGTTTACTGAACGTACCCGAAATAATGTTCAGAAATTCATTTCGGGCCCACCGGGCCTCAGAATCATGTGCCGTAAATTTTCATGAATTTGTAAAATAGCCATTATTTTTTAAAATACATTCCATTGAATGTTCGGGTCTTTACAGTGTTATAATTCACATGAGAATAAAATGGTTTTTATTTTAAACATAATGTGAAATTTATATGTGATGTAAAACAAAATATGCTCCTTTGTTTATATATAAATTAATGAATCTAAATCCAATTCCACTTCCATCATATTCCATGTGCTATTAAAGGTGGATAATAAAATTATAGAGGGAAAACTAATTGAAGAATACACAAAAATAGTATGGGAATATTGTGTACATATGATGTAATAGTAATTTTTATTTTTTATAATTGTATTACATGTAAATATGTATTTATGTTTGTATGTTTTTTATATATTTTTTACCCATTAATTTTCATCATCTATACTTGAAAGAAAACTACTTTCTATAGCTTTAGATTTCCCAGAACAATATAGTCACATTTTGGGTTCATGTTTTTAAGAGTAACCTCAAATATTTTTCATGATCAAAAAGTTGCAAGGGAAGACATTTGTTATGATGAAATAAATATAGGCATTAATAGATTCCAATAACGGTACTATTTTTTGTATGGTTTCATGGAAAAATATATGTTAAATAATCAAAGAAAACCAATAGTAGAACAATGATCAATAAATGATGATCCACATAACACCAATTTTGTTGAAACTATCCATTACACACCACATTCCATAACTGAGGTAATAAATAATTCCATAGATATCCCACCTAATGGACAAAAAATTCATTCCATAATTATATAGTACTAAAATTATATATGGGGAAATTTTAGGTGATATATATATATATATATATATATATATATATATCAAATCATAAAAATGTCTTGTGAGTGGTATGATTTATAAAATTCTAGGATATTTTCTACACAACAAAAAACTCCCATAATATCACATGACAGTAGGAATTCATGTTTATCATAAACATAGAACTGAGTATCGTATTTCACATGATGATATGGGTGTTACAATAATAGATTATTCTATTGTAACATTCATACAATGGTTATGTAATCTTATAAAGACATATGATTATTTTCCATATTATATTTAGTCAAATGAAAAACATTTAACAATTTAGAATAAAAATGATCTATGGAATTATGGACATACAAAACCATATAGAAATGTAATTTCGGATCAAGACAATCAAGTAGATAAATCATGAAATAAAAATGACATTTCAAGAGTACCATCACCCAAATAGTTCTTCAACAACATATATTAATAGTAAAATTTAATAATGATTCAACATACAATGATGTAAATAAGCTCAATAATTAATATCATGAATAAATATTTGGAGTTATCATTGAAATTTGAATTGATATGGAGAGTATAAATTTAATTATCATGATTGAATGCATGGGATTTATATTTTTCAATACACACACGCCGCATTAAAATAGTAGATGAAATTAACCTATTAATTCCTAAAATGTATGTTTAAAACACTAAAACTTAATCATATAAAATTTATATATTTTGAAATAAATATTTCTTTTGTTATTAGTAAGTAGTATATAATTATCACAAACAATTTGGATAACCCAAATGATTATTTTACTGGACAAAAATAATGGATTTCAATCAAAAAGACCACACATGATGTGTATTAAATAAACTATTCACTACATAAATCATTTTTCTAATAAACATTGAAATACATATTTTGGTTAGTGTATTAATTATAATTTAAATATTATATAACTATAGATAAATATGAGTTAATTAATGATATGAGTTCAGTGATAAAATTTAATAATCCTATGTATTTATTAATATGAAATTATTTTATTGTATATATAGAAGTATTTATCTATCAAAACATCTTTTTAAACGATTTACTTATTGTGGTAAATGATTATGTAGTGACACAATAAAAATAATGAAATTTAATATGAAAATTATGTTTTAATGTTATTGAATGATACCACATACCATCAATATAATTTCATCCCCTAAAATAAAATTTATAAATGTAATTAAAATTTCATAAATTTTTTTAATCATTTCTCTGTCTATATTTTCCCAATACTAAAACAATTTCAAAAAATTATATACTAAAAAGAATTATTGAATCTATTAATGATGATTGGCCATTTAACATAATGTAAGAATGATTTCCAACATCAATTTTAGGTTATAACCAATTATTTTTGTGATCTAGTACTGGTTTTGACATTAAATATACCTTTAAGATGTGAAGAATTAATAACATAATGTTTATAGAATATTTTTCATAAAATAAAATTCATTTAGAATTATAAACCCCTTAGTTATATTTTATACTAATGTTTTATTTTTTATTTTATTATATTTCTTTTATATTAGATCCTCCCATCATTAAAGAGGATGTTGAACCTCACCATGAATATTTTACACCAATTGATTTTTTTTATATTTGAGTACCCTCCCAACTTGTGGTACATTTACCTAAGGAAAAAATGTATGAGATTATAGAGTAATGGTGTTGAATTAAGGATAAGTAGAAAATAAATCTTCATAACATGTTCCAAATTGTTGGGTCGGGTCAGACCTGACATAGGACAACTTAAATATTTTCGCTCTAAAGGCCATAACATTGGAATCAGCCGTCCGATTTAAAAACCATCAATGAAACTATAAACCATGGAGATAGATGGTCCCTTTGGTATACCCCCACTAAATTTTTGGGTAAAGTTGGGGTATGGTTAGGTTGGATCGAACACGAATCCAACCGGGCCGTCGGGACTACATGGCTAATAACACGTAGACCATGTGTCTGATTGATGCACCGTCTATTGGGTTGAGACCCTTATTACATGTTGATCCATTGAGATACTTCTTTGTGGGACTTCGTGGATGTTGGTGTATCATCCAGTGGATTGTGGAGAGGACCCTCCCGGAGACAAGTAGTATAGTGTCGGAATCCAGTAGATGGCTATGACATAAAGAATGAATTGAGATCATGTGTGGGTTAGCATTGATTGATCATGTGTGGTTAAGCACCTTGAGATCATGTGTGGGTCAGTACTGGGTGATCCTGTGTGGGTTAGCACTGAGCAATATAGTGTGGGTCAGCACCTAGAGATCATGTGTGGGTCTAATGATGAATTGGGATCCTAGGTGGGTATTACTCTTAATAGAATTATATGATTCAAAAGTTATAAATAATCATCTCTACTGCTGTAGCTATGTTATTCCTGGTGTGGGATGAGTCTATAACTATGTTGTACATTCCATCGTGGTAATACATTGGTGGTATTGTTTAGTGTGGCATACCTATGTGGTATTTACCTTCGTGGTATTCCTTCCTATGTCGAACAACAATGCATTAGTATTTTGTGTTGGATTATTTGTTTCTTCGGGATTGAGATAGGTACACATGAAAACATAGGTATATGTATAGGAATAACCTAATTAGGTTGTATAGTTTTTTACTTGTTGTGTCTTTCATCCTTTTTGTAATTTGTGAGACCTTTAGGGTCTTGAGGTCCCTACTGAATATTGTTATACTCACCCATGCATAGGCTATGCCCGGACCTTATTGTGTTTGGTGAAGACGATAGAAAATGCTGAGTGAGGATAAGGGTACAAGGACTGGAGGTATCTCGAAGGTTGATGTCAGACAAAGAGAACCGCCGAGACGGTCGTTCGTGAGTTGTACTTACCATTCAGGTAGGATTCGTGGTGTATGATCCAGGAGCTACTTTTCACCAATCAGTTGTCTGGTACATTCATGATTTTCATGTACTTTCCAGTTGGGCTTGTATTCTAGCTCATTTTTCATACTGTACTCGCACTATTCATTATACAATTTGCTTGAGTTTGTAACTTTCTATGTGATTGGTCATGTGTTTATAAAGTTTATAAAAAAATGCTTATACATTTTTAGGAAATGTGCCTTCGGTGCTAGTCGTCAGGCCTTGGATCATAGAAGGCGGGTTTGGGGTTGTCACAACATTGGCCCTTAGGGACGGGTCGTGAAAAATTGGTATCATAGGAGTCGGTTATACCATAGAACATTGGACTCTAATATTTGTATCAAAAATAGTTTTAAGTGTTGTGAGTGTGGTTTTTAGATTATGGAATCTAGTGTTGGGGTGTTAGCCAATGTATCCATACACCAGGACCCTAACTTCTGATATCTGACTCATTGCATGAAAACACTTATTGCATCTATGTGTTTTCAAGAGTTTTATTTGTGATAACTTAAGTCAGTTCACTATGTATAACTTATTTACTATGGTGAACCTATTTATTTACAGGATTCCTCTACACAAACATCCTTCTTGGGTTTTAAGAGTAGTACATACAGATATCCCACTGAGCGATGAGGCCTCACTACATGTCCCACTTCTTGTAGAGGCACCAGCGGTACCATTACCCATTGGGCCATTAATGCTACCATCCCCAGTAGCAGAGGGTTCACCCAACATGAGCAGGTTGCATGAGTTCCATCCCTAGAGGCCACCTAGGTTCATGGGAGAGACGGACCCACAGGTGGTTGAGGATTGGATGGAGGCCATGGTGAGAGATTTCCAACTAGTAGGGACACCAGCCGTTCTCATGGCGATCTATTCCTTCAACCTTCTACAGGAAGCATCAGGAAGATGGTGGAGCATGATGCTCAATGTTAACTATTATGTGACACTTATATAGGTAGACTTAAATAGTCTATTTCGAGAAGATTTAGTCCCATAAAATCTTCGCGCAATGTGAATTTAGGAGCTTCTTCATCTGGTGTAGGGCAGCATGACTGTAGCTCAGTACTCAATGAGGTTCACTGACCTCTCACGCTACTGCACTGATATGGTGCAGGACCCATTCTTCAGGCCCTGAGCCTTTGAGCAGGGACTCAGGTTGTAGATCAGGGCTTCGATGATCTCACTCAACATCCCTACACAGGTAGGGGTGTTAGAGCGAGCCATATTATTGGGGAGTTTTCTTGCTGAGCAGTCACCAGAAGTGATACCCACCACTGGACGTCGTGTAGAGGATTCATCTATAGATGGCAGTAGAAAGATGTCATAGAGGTCCCATAGGATCAGACCTATAGGTGAATGACCGCATGATTCTGGTTCAGTTGTGTGGGGCAACTGAGGTAGAGCTAGTCATGCTAGGAGCAGACAGTGTTACACATGCGGTGGGTAGAGTCACATGGCTTGTGAATGTCCGACCCACCATACGTATGATTAGTAGATAGTCAAATGACCTCCCAAGTAGATACATAGGTTTGATCGATGTGGTCTGTAGGGAGTAACATACATTTCATATTAGCAGGCCATGTATATTGTGGTGGGCGACGATTCGAGATGTTAACGCCACCACCACCAGGTGGTCCACATCGACCATAGGTAGCAGGTGGATATGGACAGCCTCAGTTCCAGGCTGTTGAGGCCTATGATCATTGTGCTGCAGAGATTATATGGGGTATGATATGTGTCTATTCCTCCTTAGCTGCAGTAATAATGGACACATGATTCAGTCATTCATTTATTTCCACTTCCCGCGATGGGTTCTCAGAGATTCTGACGGAGCCGTTTGCTCAATCCTTAGATAGAGACTCCTACAGAAGCAGAATTGTCAATTACGCACTCGGGATGGTAGTGTGAGCTTACTCTAAGAGGCGAGAGCTTTGGCTAGGATCTTTTAGTAGCAGCACCAATGCATTACGACATCATATTGTGTATTTATTGGTTATCTACAGTCCATGCTCAGATTTATTTAATTAGGTTCAATGTGTGGTGTGTCCGCAAAGATGGGACCAGGTTTACCTTTACCAGTGATAAGAGAGCCTTTGTAACATAGGATGAACTTACCCAGAGGAGGGTGCATCTGATCGCTCATTAGTTAGCTAGCCTTACCCTCGGAGCGGATGATGTGGAGAGTCTGATTTATCCGGAAGTGGTGGACCAATACGTGGATTTCATCCCTATTGATGTTCTGGTTCTACCACCTCACATTGAGGTGGACTATTACATTGAATTGTACGTTGGGAAGACATCGATATCTACACCAGAATATCAGAAGTCTCGCACAGAGCTTCATGAGAAGAGGGTACATATAGAGAACATGTATGGAAAGGGATTCATCTAGCATAGTCTTTTACATTTGGCAGCAATGATTTTGTTCTCCTTGAAGAAGGATGAGAGATTGAGACTTTTTGTTGATTATCGATGACTGAATCTGGTGACCATGAAGAACAAGTACCGACTCTCAAGGATTGACAACCCCTTTGATCAGCTGAAGGGAGCATGGTGGTCCTCGAAGATAGAACTCAAATCAGGTTTTCACCAGCTTAGAGTACGAGACGAGGATGTATAGAAGACGACTTTCATATTTCGGTGTAGCCAGTATGAGTTGTTGGTTATGCCATTCGGCCTGACCAATTCTCCAACTGTGTTCATGGGACACATGAAGAGGATATTCTAGCCATTCATTGATTGCTTTGTAGTAGTCTTCATCGACGACATTCTGATCTACTCGGCTACTAAGGAGGATCATGCTTACCATTTGTGGGTAGTACTAGACACACTATGAGATTACCATCTTTATGGTAATCTCTCTAAGTTCTAATTTTGGATCAAAGAGGTTCACTTTCTAGGAAATTTCATATCAGGGGTTAGAGTTGCAGTAGATCCACCAATGAATGAGGTGGTACTTTCTTGGGATCCACCTATGTGTGTGACAAAGGTACTACGTTTATTGGGATTTTCCGGGTACTATCGAAGATTTTTTCCATATTTCTCCAAAGATGTAGCACCACTATAAGTGTTGACGAACAAAGGGGAACACCTCTTCTGGTCAGAGAGATGCCAGCTGAGTTTTCAGGAGCTAAGGTAGAGGCTGACTACTTCCCCCCATCTTGAGGCTTTCAGAGTAGGGCATCGAGTGCATTGTCTACTACAACGCATCAGGTACCGGGCTCAGACATGTCTTAATGCATGAGATATCAGTGATTGCATATGGTTCATGATAGTTAAGAAATCTATGATGTATTAAGTTCCTCTAGGACTATGACATCAAGATAGTCTATACTCATGCGGATTGGAATGTTGTAGTAGATTCACATAACTAGAGGTTTGGTATACAGCTTCTAGGAGAGGAAAAAGAGCAGCTGGTCGCTCTGTAGATATCCTTTGTGGGCTGGGATGGAGTCGTTTTCCTATAGTCTCCTAAATTCATTCCCCCACATCTATAGTGAGTCAGGGATGCGAATCATGGGTACATTGACTGCGAGGCTCGACATGCTCAGTTATCCACAAGACATTCCCTGATGGATTTTATGAAGGTGTAGAGCATGTCATCCTCCTTAGATGAAGTATCATGGTACTAGTGTCACTTTAGGAGGATTCGATGTGGTAGTTCCACACATCCCCTCTATCGGTACATCCAGGAGTGGAAAAGATGTACCAGGACCTCTGGCGACAACTGTGGTGGATGTAAATGAAGAAAGAGTAGAAGAGTTTGTCTCTTGGTGCCTCACTTTTAATCATGTGAAGATGGAGCATCAGGTACTAACAAGCTTCATTCATCCTTTAGAAATACCAGAGATGATGTGGGATGGGATATTTTTGGACTTTGTGATGGGTCTTCAACGTACATCCAGGTGACATGACTCGATTTGGTTTATAGTCGACCGACTCATCAAGTCGGCCCACATCCTACCAATCGAAGAGTAGGGTTCTGTAGATAGCTTGGGACGCCTCTATGTATAGTAGATTGTGTGGATACATGGAGTACCCTTGATGATTGTCTCTGATCGTGATGCACAGTTTTTTCCAAGATATGGAAGGGGTTGCATGAGGCTTTCAGGATGCATCTTCATTTGAGCACAGGCTTCCATCCTCAGACGGATGGCTAGACTGAGCGAATCATTCAGACCATCGAGGACATGTTTCATGCTTGTGTCATCGTCTTCGGTCGCAAATAGGAGGATCACTTGGCTTTGGTGGAGTTTTCATAAAACAACCGTTATCACTTCCCTATAGGGATGGAACCTTTTGAGGTGTTGTACGAGTAATTTTTAGATCACCTTTTTGATGGACTGAGCTAGGGACGACCTTTCCGATCACCTATGACATGGTCAAAAAAATGATTTATTATTCTATATAATTTAATCATTTCCTACAATGGTCTCACGGGAAGTAAATATCTCATTAATGATATTTGTAGTCCAATTGGATGTATCTGTTGAAATATATAAAATCACACCAACTTTTATGTGATGTTAGAACATTATTTGAGTGTCTAGGATTAAAATTATAACAATTTTTCTTGATATACATTTTAATCTATTAATTTGAAAGAAGAACAAGTTTCTCTTGTTAATTAAAGAATGTTATATTTTTTAAAAAATAAATTAGTTTTCATAATAAAATTTCTAGATAAATATTAAAAGATACACATTGGATACATATGTGTTTGTATATTTTGTTTTGAAAATGTTGATTAATTGTTTCTAGTGATACTATTATGTTCCTATATTTCCTGAATATCAATTCATCCATGAACTCTTCAATTATATTTTTTCTGGAAGGCTATTATATACAAATAAAAATATCACTTTTTTGTCGGGTTATACTCCAACTATGAGGGTCAATGAGCTTCCCCCTATGTTTTTATTCGTTTATCATATAATTATAAAAACTATTTGGAAAAAGCATCATGATCTTTCCATAGTTATTAAAAAAGAACCAAATAAAAAATGTTAATAATTTTAAGATGATGTATAATTATATATTATATTAACTAATTTTTTTTGGGTAATCATGTATGAATATTAATATATATTCTTTTATTAAAAAAGTAATATTTAGTTTCTATATATAGAAAATAATCACTATCCATAAAATAATTGTAAGTGAACTAATTGGTGACTATACTTTGGTATTTCAAAACCATATTTGATTGGATGTGTATGGTGTAATAATTTCTTTTCGATATATACTTTATAATAATTAAAGTTTCATTCAATTATGATGACCCGTGTTCCATCCCACACCCTATGAATAAAATAAACATCTTGTCATGGAATGGTGTTATGTATTAAAAACAACATATAACCCTTCACATTAATTTGAGTAATATATTAACAAAAGGTTGTCCCACAAGGGGAATTGATGTTCAATGATGGATTTTTACAACATGAATTAAATTGGGATTTTCATTTCTAAAAAATTAAACAATGGAGGCTCAAAAAATTCCCCCTATGTTTTGGATTTCATTTCAATTAATGATAACCCATCAATAGTTAATATTTCAAGATCATGTCATTATTATTTATTTATATAGAACTTTAAAATGTTCTGATTTTTATTTTTTTGAAAAATTATATATGACATTTTAGAAAATTTATTTTGCAGGTGAATAGGTTTTCATTTATATTTTGAAATTGATAAGTAATTTATTATGATCCAAATATTAACTATGATTTATTAGTGAAAAGGTTCTATAATCTTCACAATTTTTTGATATTGGAGCATGTTAATATGATGATTGATAGTCAATAAAAAAAAAGGTCCAATAAAGTAATTACATCAATATTATATCATAATCTACAATATTCTTATTGCATATGGATCATTGGGTATCCTCTACATGATTATAATATTTTTTGGTAATCATCATGTATATTAATGTAACAGTGTTGAAATTAATTAATGGAAATTTTTTAGTAAATTTCTATTATTGAGGAGGTGTAACCTACTAATGGATTTTGTGGTCATCATGTGATCATCAATAGTATATAAAATCCAACCTATATAAATATTTATATTTATGTTCTAGATTTATACATGAATTTAACATAATGTTACATTACTGATGAACATAAATATGATGAGTACCTATATATCAAATGTAGTATCAAAAATATTAATCGAGTAATCTTAATGAATATCACTATATGAGGAGTCATACTCCACTTTATTCTCTCATTGGTACTCAAGGATGTGGATATGTTTTTAATAATGTGAGGATCATAATATATAGAAAGGGTTCTTACACCGCCATTGATGAGGAAAACTGGTATAATAATAATAATAGAGATGTAGAAATGAATGTTTATAGTTGATCATATCCAGAAGGGGGATCTAGTCGTTTCATATATTCATCTTTTATGAATTCTATTTAATGAAAACATGTAATCTATTGTCAACATATTGACATAAATTTATTTTGGAAATATTGATTGAATTAAATTAATGATTTTAATCCATTTAATCAACTCATAAAAAATTCCATTTTTCTACTCATAATAAATTATAGTTGTTGAATGTTCATGGTATTAATCATGCACAATGATTATATTCCCTCACATAATTTAAGTGAGAATCTGAAAATTTCCCACATTTAATTAAATCACTTTGGACATACTGTAATATTTACATCTCATTGAAAATAAATTAAACACATTTTGATACAGCATTATAGAATTATCTCATTTTTTTAATAGATATTTATATTGAATTTAATTAATATCTTGAGGATAAAATATGTGATATAATAGGAATAATTATCATTAATAATATTTTTTAAATACCTATTTCATTACTGTTAGTAAATAGTGGATTCTAGCAAAGGATCAATGATACTCGAGCTATATAAGGGTCTTGTCTGGTCTCCATCAATTGTACCTATATAGATCAATTAAAATTGCCTCTATATGATGTATCATATATATAATATATAAAATATATAATCCCATTGTACATCAAAATCAACGAACAATAGACAATAAACACATCAATATTTTAGGCACCAACTCATCAATTCATTATTTACCATAAAATACAGACAATGACGATAAATAAATCACATATTTTAATAGATTACTACATCACCATACCCTATATATGTAGAAGATCACACAAAAAGTGTTTCAATTAATAATGAACATACATTTCTGGAATCTAGTAAAATGAAGATTGTTCTTTCAGAATTCATGATACATGTGGGAAAATACGATCTTCATTTCACTAAAATTAAGGACATTAACAACAATATAACAAACCAATACAACATTAGCTAATTTGTTTTCATACCTACATAATTAAGGTATATAATTATAAATGTTTTATGTGTGGTATCTCACCACTTCTAGATGATAGTGAATTATAATAAGCATACATCCTTAAGTATATAGATCACAATACAACAACCCCTTATATATACATTAGTGAGACAGTCCTTTTTATAAGACTCTAATTGTCACCTCATGATTCAATTTATCATATCTCTTTAACAACCCTTTATAATGATTATAATAAAATATTCAATCTAGCCAAAAAAATATCATAATTATCCATAATACCCCTTGTAGAGAATGGGTTAGGGATAACTCAAAGTTTTTCTTTGAGGGGATATTATTATTTAAAACTTTATATAAATTAAATTAAAATAAATATAAACTAATGATAAATGACGATATAATTTTTTATATAGATATATATAAATCCATTTATACAATTACATGGACCTAGTGTTGTTGATGTGATAATTATTACATTACATCCTTAGATATACATGTAATATTCATCACATCATTATGTGACCACCTATTAAGACCCTCCCAATAAATACTAAGCGAGAAAATCATTAAATTATTCTTGTTTGAATAATTGTGATATTTAGGAATCAAATTCCTAATATTTACCTCCATGATAATTGATTCCATCTTCATTACTCCACATCATCAAATTTTAAAATGTTTACTTATATTATTTTCTATTAATTATTTCTTTTATTTATATAATTGAAAATAAAAATTTATTCCGACAAAATATTCCATTTAACAAATGTGACCATGTATATTTAAACTATCCATAATATCATAAACCCATTCCAAATAATTCTACGCACACCCTTTCATTTATTTGGAATAATAATTTGAGAATTTTCTTAATCACATTACCTTTAGATAGATGTAATATTTTATTTACTATATTTGATATTTTATAAGTTTAATAATACTCCCACTATCATCATAGATATTATTTCCTTCTCATAATAACTTTATAAGACTCAACACAAAGTAATATGTGTAATGAAATTTCACTTATTTTAATTTAGTATAAATATTTATCCAAAAATCATTATTTTATATTATATATTGTATTTTATTTGTTTAAAGAATTTTCTTCAAAGTTATATTATTCACTCAATGAGGCCACTATTGGGATGTGGGACCACATTTCCTTATGTTTTATGAAACCGGAGAAATGTTTTTTTTGAGATGTAAACATTTTTTGTCCTCAATATCTTCTACAAACATTTTATATTATCTTATGAATAAAAAATCTCAAGTATAAAATTCTTCATAATTTTTTACATAAACAATCATTATCATCTAACATAATCATTTATAATATAGGATATATACATTGATGATACAAGTTATTTACATTACATCATCAAAGATTTTATGAATGTGGTTGCATTCATAATGTAACTATATGCATGATCACATGAATGTTGAAATCGACTCAATGAATTCATATATTTATTTTGGAACCTATTTCTTTTAAACCTCTTTTATATTATGAATTTCTTATTATATACACATCAATATCAAATAATAAATTTTTATTAGAAACAATTACTACAAATCCATATGTTAATTTTCATATAATTCATTTCATTATTCAAGTGACTCTTTTTATGAATCAAAAAATGGATTCAGTACTTATTGAAAATCTTAAATAATTGGTTACAAAGAATGTTTTTTATTTGACCTATATAATTTTCCAAAATAACAATAGAAACCCAACATTGGTGTTACTTATATTTATGGTCCTTTATTAATGTAATAATATGAATGTTTATCTCACGGATGATGATGATACTTATATACAAAAATTTTCATTAAATGAATAAAATTTATTATATAATAAAAATAATGAATTTTAATAAATATTCTCTTATAAAAAAGTATGATCCTATACATCAAATACATTTAATGATCAATGATTTTTTTTCACTATAAAATGATTTCAGGTTTTAGCTTCTCTCAAAATATTTTTATTTAGTATAGTAAAAATCTAAATCATGATTTTTGGGACTCATGGATTGTTAAGAGAATAACTCATTGTCCAAATCCATTGTATGGAAATACTTAACTCAATTCTTCTAGTGACATAATTGTATTGAGTCCTCCTATCTATTTTAACACATATAAACTTCCAATAATATGCTGATAAATGAAAATGAAGGAGTTCATTATAATGTAATAACTAACCAAATCATATAATATAATGTTACGTATTACATTCATGTCCCACAGTAGAAAATCTAGGGGGAAACTATCTGTTTAATGACAGACTTAATTAGATTATAGAGTTTGTGGCATGTGATGGTTCGGTACGAATTTGGAAATAGTATTATAATGGATTTCTTATAATGAATCAATAATTTAATATACATAATATGCATATTATATTCATAATTATTTCATCTCATGAAATATTTAACTATTCATGTTTTTCTAATGTACATGTATAGATGTTATTAATATCTTAGATTTGAAATTTCTATTCAAACCATTAAATTAATGGGTTCACCAAATATTGATACATAACCATTCACACAAATTATAATTTTAGTTACTCACTTAATAAGAAAACAGGTTATATTTATATATATTCAAATTAATCTTATAGATAATCTAAATAAAACATTCATGGATAGTATAATTTGATATTGATAATATCCATATGAGTAAGATTAGAGTTATATATAACTAACCCCATAACAATTATAGAAAAGGAATAAACCTTCAAAATGGTGGGTATTATGACCCCACATCCCTTCCTCTATGTAGAAATTATTCAAGATAATATCCAATTCACAAAAACATTGAAACATAAAAAAACTATTCCCAATAACTAAATTCATGCTAATAACATCAATTATAAAATTTTGTCAATGTAGATGAAATCTAAACTTTACAAAGTCATATTGATCATCTAACTGAACAATACACACCTATAGAAATAATTTTTTCGACTCCACTTTTTATTCGTTACACATGTTAAGTATCTCAGTGTTTATAATTTCCTTAACAAATCTCATGATTACAACTAAATTATGTGAATATGAAGCCATATATTGTCCACTTTGTGTCAAATATGGATGTAGGTATGATTTCTCTACATGCAGTATTTAATAGATAATAATCAGATATGAATTATTATATAACATAAATAATGCCTTCCTAATTAAATAGATGAATATGAAATAATAAACAGATGCACGACATAGAGATTGATGAAAAATATGTACATAAATGTATGCACTAGTATTTGCATATTTATGGGAATATATTCATTTTTATAAACCTTCCAGGTATGAAGAAAACAATAATGGATGTTACACAATGAATTAGGAAATAAATAAATATAAAAACATAAACTTATGTTATGAAATTCATGGATTTCATGCATATGTACTAACAATATATACACATAAATAATGTAAAAATCACATCTTTATTTATAATTTTTTCTATTATCTAAATATATAAATGAGATGAATGGTATATCACAATTTGTAGATTTTTTACATAACCATCATGAAGATACATATAAATGATTCTTCTAATGAGAATTGGAGTTATAATATTACTCAATAAAGTATTGTTTTATACAATTAGATGCACATAGATCTATTATGAACAACATTTTTTAATACAATAGACATTGTTTTTCAAATAATTGATCTTGATATTATTATACATGTAACTATTAAAGTGAATACATGGAACATGGGTAGAAATAAATGTTAATAATTACTATCTTGAATTTAAATTACAATTATAGAAATAGATATAAAAAAATAAAGGGAGACAATATATAGTTTTTGGTTAACATGAAACATATAATAGCCTAATAAAATTGGGATTTAAATTAAAAGATGAAAAATTAATTCAAAACTAATATATGGTGTGGATAGTGAATCATGTTGTTGGATAAAGTGGGGATATACATTCCATGTTGCTTCACTAAATAGTATGTGCTAACCTTTTGATACACCAATTAATATTTAAAATAATTGGATCTTACATGATGTGGGTTGGACAGGGGAACATGGGGGGTCTAGATAGTGCCATGGGAGATCAATGGTGTTGGATGGTGGTTCATCGATGTATGGGGGATGATAAGCTGTGGGGAATTGTGGGATAATGGAAAAAGTCTGGGGTGGGGGACTGACAATAAATTTGACAATAAGGGGTCAAATAAAGGAGCTGTATGTATGGAGATATGGGCATGGTTTGGTGCTATAATGGGGATAAATAATTTTTTGAAGGCCAAGGAATGCAATTTGGTGTATATGAGGGTGGTGAGGTAGCTGGACCATCCTATAGGGGATTGTCCAGATAGAGGATTGAATGATCGAGAGGGATTGATTTTTTGTGATGGGTATTGGTGGATGGGAGTGGTTGGGGGTTCTAGAGGGTGGTTAGGGTTTTGAAATAGGTTGGGGAAGTGCTCGATGGTGGGAAAGGGTGGTGCTATGGTTATAGAGGTTTGAGTGATCTTGACGGTTATAATTATTTCAGTCGGGGATGGGGGTTCTTAGTGGGGTGAATGATTAGAGTGGATGTGGGAGGGTGGAAAACTCGATGATGGGAATCAGTTAATGTGCTATACTGTAGGAAAATACATCACAGGTGGGAGAGGGGTCGATGATAGAGGGGAGACAGTGTGGATGTAGTATGAGTGTATTATGGGATGTTGGAGGGGAAACGTATGGTAGGGGATGATTTTTAGCTACCCCAACTTTTAATTCTCTCATACCATCAACAGAGAACACCAAATATAGTTGTGGTGGTATACGAGTTGATAACACACCCCATAATCTTTCATGACACCGCGAAAAAGATATATTAGTTGGGGAATTTTTGAAATTATATTAGTAGTACTATATTGGTAGCATTGTATCAAAACTATTCCCCCAATTTTGGCATTTAGTACACTAATTTGGACATATGGTCTATTGGTACATTGGGAAATCCATGTCCATCAAGACCCAATACCTTTAGGATAGGGAGGGGCCTTTAAATTAATAATAATGGGTAGAACATGGATGTCGATAGACTTGGATAACGGCTCAAACTAATGGAATGGAAATGTGGGGTGACATTTTTGGGTTGTTGGACACACAAAGGGGGATATGCCTACTAACACTTATCATCCATACAACCATCACATCAGAACTAATATTTGATGGAGGGGTATCAGTTAACATGACCATTTACATGTTGGACTAGTCTTAGGGAGTACAGATATATGTAGGGAAATCAAGATAGCGCCACTGAAACATCACCAGTTTGGGGCTCGAATGAGTGATACGTGTGATGACACATATCATACATACATCCCGACACATTGTTGATGGAGGAGTTCTGTAGAAGTTAATAGAAACGTATATATTGTGAATTTTAGAACGAGATCAAACTGCAAGAATTACTGGCATTATGGGGAAGCAAATCCAATAACATTTGGAAATTAATGATTTAGAGTTCTTACTCAGGTCCTTGTTAGGGCGATGCCATATACTTCATGATTCTTAGACATAGGGTTATAAAAGCGTTACCTCTGAACCGATTTTAAAAGGGACATTTTTTGCAATAAAAATTGGGGGTCAACTACTACTAGTTTAAAAATTATGATCACCTTGTAGTAGTTGCCTGAATCATCCCTCCAGGAATACTTAGATTTCTACTATTGTACCCAATAATATAAATACATTTAACTACATTTACAAATATTTTAAATTACATAATATGAATATAGAAAAATAAATTCAACTATGAATTAAATATTTAAAGAATTATGTTCTATTATATATATATATATATCAATATATAACTGTAATTATTTCAATAAAATATTCATATATCATATTAATATTAATAATTTATAACATTTTTAATTAACGTATATAAATATAATATTAAAATATTATTGATTGCAAAAAATTTTAAATTTTATTATATTTAAAATAATGAAAATAAAATGGATTTTAATTTTTTATAATTTTTTATTTTAGTAAAATAAATTAATATACATATATATAAATTATAATATTTTGTGTTCCATTCATAAACACATTTATCCTACATTGATAAAAGTTACCCCTTTAACATTTATTTTAATTAAAATTTATAATAGATAGTGATGAATATTTCATTACCTTTAGTTGTGTATAATGTAAATTTGATTAATATAAAAAATATATAGCATAAATATAACATAAAATTATTGTTTTTTTGAAAATAATATGGTATATTCCACTTTATTTAGATTAAATGAAACATAGTAAGGAGGATGGTGTATTATAGAGAATTTTCTCAAATAATTTATAGACAATGAATTTTTTTTAATAATTTTATTTTGATCATCATGTAATAATTTGTTTTGAGTCCTCCAAGTAATTCGACCACATCCACACCCTCAACTTATTATAGGTCAACTTATCCTCCAATTATTTTCATGTTCCCAATATGCATTATGATATTTTTAGAACTATAATTCCCTCTATAAAACATCATCCTGAGAGGCATACTCACTAAATCTAGCCTTTCTCAAAAGTAAATTATTTTCAAGGAGATCAAATTAGTCAGGTTTATCATTAAATAGTTATTTTCGTTCATGAGGATTGTATAACACTCTAATATAATTAGAATAATATATTTTTTGCATTTTATATATTTTCAATCGTGGATACCTATTTACATGGTGTGAACATTATGTCCTGATCGTCTATCACAACATCCATTGATTGAGAGTTCTCCTTTATCGAAGTCGTAGAGGACAAAATGAGAACCACAAAACTAGTTGAGGAATGTTTTATTTAGAGATCATTCTTTCCAAAGTATAGTTCACCAAGATGACATCCTAAGTCAGGTTCCTTTAAAATACAAATCCCTTTACTTCATGTATATTAGAAAATAAAAAACAATTTAGAGGTTCCTCCTTTGATGTCTATGAGGTAGTAGAAAATCCAACTACATTGGACATGTTACATGTCCTAGTAGCACCTAGTTCTAGTTTCCATGGACCCTTAGAACTTTAGAGATCAATAACCTATCAAATGTGTACCTTGTGATTCTATCCAGAATAAGTGGAGCCGAGGGTCGTAATTGATGTATTTTAAGTAATTACCATCCCATGTTTATGTACATTAGGATGTTTTCTATTAACATTTCTGGTCATGGAGATTTTTCCCCTTTGATCAATAGTTCTAATTACCTAAGGGTATATATTTATAGAAACTCCATATGTCTACCACTTTCAATTTTAGAGACATGCGAATGTTGTTGAATTTCCATATGCTGAATATTATCATGATCCATGTCTCATGTTTAATCCTTATTATAATTTTTTATATTAATGGAAAGATAAAATATTTTGATTATTCATTTGTCACCCATTGTAACCAGCTTCTTATATTTCCATAATTTACATCAAAAATGGGTTTAAACATCAATTTCACCCACATGTAGACTATATTTTAAATATACATGCCAATTATCTACTTATCCATGATCCAAAACATTTCAAAAGTGGTGGAGGATCCCTCTCTTCCTCAGATACATCACCACATGTCTTTTTAAATAAAATTAATTTTGTGATTCCTTTCATTCCATTCCCCTAATATACTTGAGGCTCATTAAAAATGGAAATACTATAATCCTCTATTTCAGTGGCATTATGATTTCCGAATCCATGGTCAAGAATATTTTATATAGCCCTCTAGTACGATATTCAATGGAAGCATCTAGGTAACCCTATATCAAGCCCTGTAACTATAGATATAACATTATATATTATACAGTGAACTATATGGTGGTGAGGCTTTACCTAGTATACTTCAAAAGTTGAATTTAAAACCTTATGCCTATAAATTGTTAAGGAAATGTGCGCCCAAAAATATTTTAATTTATTTTGTGACACTAATTTTTGTTTTCTATCATTTTATTTTATTTACATGATTCATAATATAATTTTATTATAATATTATATGTTATGAATATAATTCTGTTATAATGAATGTATTATCATTAACGGAATGAAATTATTATATATCATTATTTTACTCCATTTAAAACAATAGTCAATTTTCAAGTAACATTGTATGTTTGATTTATATTTTTTAACGAACTCGAGACATGTTAATGAAGCATGTGGATATATTAAAATTATATTTCCATGATAAATCTCATCATAATTTTAATTTTTCAATTGCATTAAATTATTTTGGTTCAAAATAACATGTTCCCATAGATTAGATGAAACCACTAATTAATATCATTCCATTATATGTACAAAAGAAACATTATCTGTCGTAAAAAAGCATTGATGGTGTATGAACCTTTAACAAATGGTCTCTTTATCAAAAAAATTTACATAACGTTGATAAATGATGCCTCTAACTATGGTATAAATATTTTTTCAACACTCTCACTGATCACAACCCTTACCAGAACTAGAACCCCCTCACTCCTACTTACTTGTGATGACCAATAAGGATTTATATGCACCCACATTCCTTCCCAACATTTATCACCACCCACCGAACCCCCTCCCCAACCACCAGTGCACAAATCTCCCAATATTAAAACTCAAACCCACACCATTTCATGATTTTTCTCTTACAATTGGCCCATGTTGATTTGTTCAATATGTTCTATTATTTATCATTATTTATGTATATTTATATAGATCTTTCAATTAGTATATTTATCAATTTATTTTTAAAAAAAATATATATTCCCACATTATAAAAATACTGTTCAAATCTATAAAAATTAATAAAAATATGATGTTATATGTGTCGATTAATGAAGTATGGTTTTATGAGTACTAAAAAGACATGATTAAAGTTACATTTATCACCACTAATGAAAGAACAAATAAAATAATCTTATCCTAGTAAATACATTACTCATGACATAATACCTTCTATATTGTGTAGAGGCATGTGGAGGGGAGTTTTTTTCCCATCAATTTTGTTGGGTACATTCTAGACCGGTAGAGTAGTGCACTCGTAGATGAATGGTTTATGTTGTGAAGATCATGACATGCACATTGGAAAACATAGGTTTCTTATAAATAATAGAAGACAAATAATAATTAAAAATGTAATTAATAACTAGTAATATAATTTTTAATCAATAAAATATTTAATTTAATTAATAATTATTAACTAGAAAAGGTTGGATCCATGATTTTTGAGACTATAAAATAATTTATATTACCATTGACATAATGTTTAATAAATAATCAAAATATGAGAAATAAAAAAGTAATTAACTTAATTAATAACAAATAATATTATTTATATTTAATAATGTAATTTATAATTTATAATATAGCTATCAATTTAATTACGTTTTAATAATTATTAATGTATCTAATGGAAAATAATATAATTAATAAAACTAATTTAATGAATATTTAAAATTTTAATTAATAATAAATAAATAAATTTGTAATCAAGTTATAATTTAAAAATATAAAAAACTACATAAAATTGATTATTTTATATAAATATTTTGTTAGTATAACTAATAAATAAAAATATAATGGTCATATTTAATAATTTGTAATATAATTTAAAACCTATAAAACAACTGGTAACTAATGACATAATTTGAATAATCACATTAACAATAATTAAATTGATATTGTTTTACGATTCCCTACCATTAGATTAGACATCCAATATATTAAATATATGATAAAAATTATTACACAGACACTAATTTTCATGAAATTAGTATATTAGTTATATATATGAAAAATATATATATCAACGAATTATTTATTAAAATAGGAAACCTCAGTGAAAACATAATTTTTTTATTATCGGTTCCACAACACGGAATGCCATCAAATAATGGGGCCCATGAAGTAGTTTTGAGTTACCTATTGCATATTGAACGTAAAATATTCAACCCCATGCTAGGTAATCAATTAATTATAAAGATAGTAAATTTTTAACTAAAGATAAAACTTATTAACAGAATATAAATAATGAACCAAAAAAATTAATATATATATATATTAAGATGGGTTGGAGATTTTATTTTTCTATGAATCAAAATAATCTCCCCTTCCCATATAAAAGTGGTAATGATTTTATAGACTAGGATTGTGAAATGTGTCTCACTTCATCACAACTGTTAATATAAATGATAGTATTTCCAAAATTATTTTTTGGATTTTACTTACATTGTTAATGAGGGCCCATTATCTTGAGAATTACTTATTTGGAAGGTCCCAACTCTCCAGGAATATTTTATATGACGTAATAAAACATTACCAACACTGTAGATAAATATCAACTTATTCCCCATTCACTGTCATTCACCATAGAAACCATACATAATAGTTTATGAACAAATGATTTAGCACCTAATGTGGATCATCTACTTCCCAAATTTGTGTTTTTATGATTTATTTTTTTTAGTCTTCTTAAATCTCAAATATGATTGATATATTCCCATATTCAATGAAACATGTGTTATAAGCATACTATTCTAGAATAAACAATATCATCCATCGTTATTTCCCATATAATCTGTCATTGATCTCAATTTATTGATGTTTTTAAAAAATAATGTATCTGGTTATACATTACTATTTATTCAATTTCAACAAATTTTTATGGTCACGGTTTTTACAATGTTTTAGAAAATTATGTTTCTACTGAAAATGTGTAATACTAAAAATTAAACACTATGAGTGCAGTAATTACTCTTTAAATACCAAATTGATTTGTTTTTAGAATTATCTTTAGAATATAATTTTTTAGAGATTTATACCACTATCTTGATTAGATAATTCCCTATGAAAATATTAATGGAAAGAAGTAATCCAAAAATATAATAAATACTATGAATATTATAGATGTATTATATTTCAGATGCAAAGATAATACATGTAAATTCATCGTATGGATAGATAGACCCCATGAAACAGTAAGTTGGGAATACACCAGTATGACATAATTACAGTGTAATGATAGTGACAAATGGAACACCAAATGAATAAGTATATTCTAGTCATAGATGATGTTCCTAGTTGGGTAAAAACCCATAATAGATTCTATTAAATCTATTGATTATTCACATTTTTTACATTGGCATGAACATGATGAAAAATGAGATATTTTGAATAATATATTTATGTATGGATGCTTAGAACCTAATGTGGATAATTTTAAATTACATTTATAAATAATTTAATGTAAATATAATTAAGGTTACATACTAATAAGAAGTATATTCATTGACGTTTTTAATTTTATAAAACCCTTTATTAGATTACATTCATTGCATAGGGAGAATCAGCATTTAGAATTTCTCTATTTTTGATCCAACCTCTGTCCATCAAACACTAAACAACAATTATGGAACATCAAGTCCATGTGTATTATATGGATCATATTATTTCGATCTTCATTATTTATTATCATTTATTCTTTAATGATTTCCTCTAATTATTGACAAGAATGGGGGATAAGGATTGAATATTTAAATATTTTGTTCACAATGATTCAAAATTCATGATTACAATAAACAATAAAAAAAATTATATATATATAGTGTTAGGGAAAGGATATAATATTACATAATTACACAATAACCATTAAATAATCATTAAACCATATTAGACCTAGTTAATAAAAATAATAGTAATAGTGATAATAAAATTTTATTTCTTGTGATAATTATAAAAGTGATAAATGTTATATTACCAACATAAAAAAATAATATTTATCAGCAGACATGATATTGATCCGCTTAGCATATTCCCAATATTTTGAATATATGAGTAAATTTCTATTTAGATATTCAATTTATATAAAATGATTTTATTCCAAATCCAATAAAATAATATTTTTTATATTATCAAAAATCATTTGATAATCAATATATCGTAAATATAAATATTCCTCATTTTTTCAAGTACTATATATTGCATTACGTAAATTCCTAAATAAAATATTCAAAATTTATGGAAACACTTATTTTTTGACCCTCTAGGAATTTTTATTTTTGGAATTAGGTTGTATTACCTAATGTTCAAGAGTACAATCTAGTTATGGTTAAATACTCCAATGATTGAGAAGTTAATTTTTCAACTTCATTATCTATATATATGTGTAGTTAATGTGTAATGTAATCCCTTTATCATAATAACTAATGATGATGGTTGCAAATATATTTCCTCAAACTATATGATAAATATGTGTTTAATTGACTATTAGAAATAAATATGTCAATACAAAATGGTCATTGAATTTAATGTGATGGTTCTATTTAAAAAAGGGATGTAATACACCTTCCATAACAATGTAAGGGAAAATTCCATCCTTTAATTACCCATTTAAAAATGTATTTCATGATGAACCCAACCCATCCTACATCTCATTATCATATGGGATCTGTATTTTGGCCAGATAATATATATTCTTGAGCCAGGGTATGATATAATAATATTAATAACCTTTAAGGACCATTATACATGATCTCATAATGCAATATATAGTAACATAAAAAATTTAAAAATTCCAACTGGTGGGCCTATTCTAATTTTCTCCCATATGAGATATTATAAATTGTTAATATTAGTTAGATGAAGTATCATCCACATTCATGTACTCAGAAACAGTAAACTTATTGTTCTCCACATCATATAATGATATTCAAAAATTGAATTATATTAGAGAATAACATCACTGAATTTCAAAGTTCTAATTATGGGATGAGATTCCATGACCATATAAACTGATATATACTCAAGGATGTTATCACATTAACTTCATGAAATGTAAAAAAATTATTTTTCTTTTTTTTAATATTTTAATATTATAACTTTTAGGTAATCCCATGTACAAAAAGACGGTTCTAGAACACCTAATCTAATAAACTCCCACCCAGACTAGATCAAATTTAAAATGAATTTTGTATCGCTATAACTCACATGATTATCATGTATTTAATGAGTTATGGATTTATTAAATTGATCTTCAATTTTTTCATCAATGGAAATTCTACATTATGTATCTTCAAATCAATGAGAAATATCTCCCATGAGATGATACTTCTGAATGTGTGCTTCATCCACTGATATGATCTGGGATCCATTATAATATCCAGCAAAGAATTATATTAATAATATTGTATGATATTTTAATTTTATCTAGGTATAACATTAATTCCATAGATGAATTTTTTAATCAATACAACTTCAATAGATTCTTCAGAATGTAAACTTTTCTTAGAATCTACTATAGAATATATGACCATATATTTCATTCAACTCATCTATCACCCTTCCCCTCATTTAATAGGAAATATGTATCCTATATATTATTTCATATAATCTTGATTTATTTTGATACTGCTGTCTTCATATCCATTGATAATTAGATCCTTATCTCATTCATAGACCAAGGATATATTCTTTTTTTTCCTCTGAGACATACTGATTATTTTGAATTCCATCCAAAACATATCAACTAGGTTATCATAATATCTTACTAAAAAATATATTGCATAGGAGAAATCTACCCTATTGTGTATCATATCATGCATTATTTATCCAATAATTTATTAATATATATTTTATGAAATCCATTATCATTAATCATGTGTCAATGGAAACATTTTCCATGAATGATAAATTCCATTTGAAATGGGAAACAATCCCCTATTGCAATGTTTTATAATGAATATCAATAAATATTATTGCAATTTATGTATGTGAACTTATTCCCTTCCTCCTATGGTATCTATCACTATGTTTATTTTTCACAAGAATATATACTGCTTCATATATTTCTTTTATAGAGAAAAATACATTCTATATTGATTTAATAGACTATAAGAATGGTATTTCATTTCAAATAATTAATATGTTATTAATATAAACTATTAAGTAATTGATTAAAATACCACTAATACTCTAATATAAAAAAGGATCACATCGATTATTTTTTAATCCAAACTCTTTGGTGGATTCGTCAAAGTATTAGATCTATGTACATGAGTCTTTCTTTAGTCCATAAATGGATCTATACATTTCACATAATGTTTTTTATATATTTTTTTACAATCTCTTGGGGTTGTGGAAAATAAACATTATCATAAATGTTCCTATTAAGGAATTATATTTTTTAATATATTATCCAAAAATCATAATAATAGTGTTACATAGTTTATAGAAGAATTATGATGACTTTTAACATATAAATGGGGAATAATACTCAACATTTACAGTTCGTGGAAACAATTTGAATCATTATACAACTAGTTATTACATATAAGTACAAACGTGTTCATCCATGTAATGGTTATGTAACAATGAAAATGTATAGCCAATACGATTGACATATTCTAGAGGATCTACAAAAATCTAGGTTTTCTTAGGGTACATGGTATGCATTAGAGAATTCATTGATTCTTTCCACTTGTAAAAATAAATTCCACATAAATTTAACTCATTGTTTATAGGATCGTAATTGATAACATATAATTAATCACAATCTTAATTAAGTATAAAACCATATATGTAAGGTCCTAAATCCAATATTTTATTCAAAAAAACAATATTTTTTTTGTAACCTCTTCTTCCATGGTTATTGGTTGATCTTTTTTGAGTTCTTACATTTCTCCATCTTCATACCAGACTTCCTGAATGTATATCATACTCCAATAATAAATTTTTGATATTTTTCCATCTCATTGAAAATTTCATCACTTTCCACTATTAAATTGTTTTTCAGGGTTCGAATATGTAATATATGTTTTCTTCCTTGGGGTATCCTATAAAGGTAATCATTGAGTCTTGAGGTAAATGATTATTTCCTAAATAGGATTTAAACCTTTCTTTATAACCCCGAACATGTATGTATGACCACACATTGTTTAATGCTTTTATGAATTGGTAAGGTATACCATATTCCACTTTATTATCATCTTGGTTTACTATTTTTTCTTCTGTCATAACAGGTTTCCCCAAATAGATAATAGAAGAATCACATGACACGTTATAGAACACAACATGTCCAAAAAGGTATAGATCTCCCTCCAAGTTACCCCTTTCCAATGTGGCATATAAGAAGGAACGAGTTGGGTTATAATCCCAAACTCCAATAAATAACCAAGGTATATATACTTAATACATAGTCTAACATGATTCAAAATGAGTTTCCAAATTTTTACCAAGCTATTTCTCAACATCAATCAATTATTCCTGGAATATTTCAATGGAATATGTCTTATAACCTATGAATATGATATATATATATATATATTAAAATAATCATCAAATGATATGATGTATGAGTGAAACCCATGATTCAATAGGAAATAACTCACACACATTAGTATGATCTAATTCAAGAAGAACCTTATAACATTCACCATTCCTCTAAATTGTGATTAATCAATTTTACTTGTAAAAATTCAAGATATACATAATATGGTTTAGTTATATGGAATAAAAATATAAATTATGATTTAATTTATGAAATTAATTTTTTATTTACAAGACTTATATATTGATTCCAATGTTTTGTGTTGTATGAGTTAGTTGAAATATTTTTGTTATCAAATTCCATTACATTGTTTTCATTATCAAACACATAGAGATAGTTATTTATATGTTTTGTACCATAATAATTCCTTCTCTAAACAATATTAAATTATATATTCCAAAACTGAAAACTAAATCCATCATTATCATGTTTGTCAATAAAAATAATGTTTTTATAAGAGATGGTATAAAAAATAATCCAAAACCATGATCATTCTAGTTGGAAAAGTGATGTGGTAGTCCCATATAGCCACAATAGTATGTTTAGATCTATTATATTAATGTATATATACATACTATTGTTCAATCATTATGAATCTATATGGTTCAGGTTTTTGAATACATAGGTTAGTACCATAAGTTATATCTAATATGAAATTTCTAGTACTATATAAATTACACTAGATAATAAGACCACTTAATTCTCCCCATTTATTTTCATCAATGATGAAATTTTATTCCAGTGTACTTTCCTTTTCCATGGAATCCAGATATAATCTTACCCCCATACCTTTCCATTTAATAATTCTATATATTTAAGATAATTTTGAGGAATCTATATGATTATTGATATTTTCATGGAATTATATTTTTTCATACTATGGGAAGAATGATATTCATGATTTTTCTCCTTATCAACATAAAAAATATAAGTGAGTAAATTTGGGAGTATCTTTTCAATTGTTTATGAATTGAAATTGATAACAAGAATTGGTATGATCCAAGGGAGACATTCAAGAATAATTTCTATGTGCATTTCTTAGAGGAATTTGAAACATGAATCCTCCTTTTGGATAATTTATCCAATGAGTTTGAATATGTGAGTACTAAGGTGGACTAAATACTGAGGCTTATAAAGGATGTGATCCTTGGATGATTCATTTTGTTCATGAATTGTTTCTCATGATATAAACCATTATAATATTTGAGCATGCTATACGAATCCATGTCTTCCTAGTAAATCATGACTTCACTAGATTTGGATGATATAAATAAAAAATTAATTTTTTTCATTTCATTATAGTTTTTACCTTAGAAAAAAACATCATGACTCACCTATTATGTAGGATGATCAATCAATGAGTATTTCAGAGTGTAAGATTTCAGTTTCGAGAACATGACCACATGTATGAATTTGAACAATTCATGGGAGTTACAACTTGTTATGAGATGATCATTATCCAATATAGATGAATGGAATAATGTGGATGATGAAATGTTCAATAAAATATTATTATAAGTTATTACATTATTAGTAATTTAATTGATTACAATTTATTAGAGATATAATGAAATTATTTTTCTTAAGACTACAACTATTTTTTCAAGTCCCAACTACCATCACAATTGAACACAAAACTCCCAGCTTCATAGACATTAAAGTTGAAAATATCCATATTACCTTTACTATAAACCAATCATGGACTGTTCAATCATAATGAAATTTTTTTTGTATGAATTTATTTCCAACAATAGGCATGGAGAATCTTAATCCATTGAGTGGAAACTCCATAAAAAAATTTGTCTTGGATTTTCATTAAACATCCCTCCATGTAACATCATGTCCCTCAAGGATTTTTTCTAAATAAGACTGATTTTTATGTAAACCAATGACTATCATAATAAATCATGAAATATATAAGTGTCCAAACAAGCAGTGGTCAAACAGTTAGTTTTCTGCATTTCGTTCATAAGAAATAAATCGAAATCTATGTACAAATTTATATATATATATATATATATATGAGGTATTTTTTTATTATGAATAAACCAAATCATATATTACCCATTACGTGTCTGGTAAATAATATGACCATGTTACAAAAGTGATTATCTTTGTTCAACATATCATTTACACATAATCTATTTAGTTGAATTCCATATTTTCATTTTAATCCAAAATTATTGTTATCAGAGTCATGCATCCAAAAAATTAATAGTAAATAAATCATAAATATTTAACTATTTTAATTACCTAATAATTAGCTTATCTAATATTAGATTTATTGAAAGTATATTAAATCAACCTATGACCCAGTTGAAATATCAATGTCTAATTTTTGGGATGAGTTTAATCATTCTACATATCCACTTTTGCATCACATGGATTTCAATCATCTCTATTCAATCTTGAATATCCTCCATACATAGTGGTATTCATCTATAATTACATTTTCAAATTACTCACATTTATTTGAGGAGGAACAAATGATTTTTTATTGTCAGTAAATAAATATGCATGGATATTATGGTCCTACAAAATATAGGAAGATGGTTGTCATGGATGCTATCATATTAACAACATATTATGAAAAAACCAGGAAATACATAAAATTAAATTAAAAAATATATACAACAATAATTCCCAATCTCAAGAATGAAAATAATCAAGAATTGAATATGTTTTAATATAAATGTTGACATTTATTTCTATTATTCATTATAATGAAGAAAAATTAACATGAATTAATTGATGTATTGAATAATTAATTATTTCAATTTTATCATAATGGACATCCAAATTTTTATGGTGATACTCATCATAATTATATCTTTCAAAACTATATAAAATATAATTTTGAATAATTATATTTAATTAAGTTACAATTGGATAATACATTAAAACATTTATTAAAATTTTCAATCATATTGGGTGACAATCAATATAATAAGTCATAAATTCTGAAATTAATCATTTTACTATAATTATATTCTATCCATTGTTGGAAGACTACATGATAATTACTTTTATTCTACATGATGTGTCCCTCACATTTCATGTTAATCGGATAAACACCTAGGGAATCAGCTTGTATCATTGCTCGACTATACATTGTGTACTAACTAGATACATGTCGTGCATTATAATTCCAATATATCTATACAACATGCCATATGACTAGACAATATATTTTTATTCTTGAAATAATGATTTACACACTGTTTATTCTTACTATATTTCATTTAATTCATTAATGTTCATGGATGATAGTTACATATAATATTGAAAATTAATTTGCACATGGTTAAACCATAACTCGATGATACTATGTAGATTACAAAACATGTTTTCTAGTTACACACCGTGTAATGTGAAACCCATGTGCCCGATTGTCACAGTCAACACAGTTTCTACAATAAATCCATGAAATATTATTATTTATGGGAAGAAATGTATCCTATGACACATCTAAATAAAGTGAAAGTGGGTATATATTTTGTACTTCATCATCCTGTCTTGTAATCCATGATATCCACTATGAATCATTATCACTTCCAAATAGAATCTCCTTTCACTCTTTGTCTATCGATAGACATTAAGAACAAATGAAATCTATAATTATAAAAATTACTGAATTGAAATATTGTTTATAAATTCCTATTTAAGAGTTAATGACTACATAAAAAAATATCAACATTATTTCACATTTTGATCAAGAATCAATAAAATATTTTTAAATTAAAAAATTATCCACATTAATACTACATGATGATTTAAGGATAATAAAAGCACCAAGATTCTCTCAAACAATAATTTCTTTTCAAATTGATGGAAAATTAAAATGTAGTACATGATTTTAATTCCATGACCTATGATTTTTTTGGTTCTGATATTATCATAATAAATTCCATGACCCAGATAGGATATTTTCTTGCTAAATTTATAAATAAATTTAATGTAAAAAGATGAAGGTGACTTAATCATATGTTAATTATATTTTGATATTATTGATCATATAAAAACCTCTATCTTATTAAAATTGATATGAAGGGAGGTTATAATTATAAAATCACTATAGTGATGATCCTCAACTTCCCTTTTGATCTCATAAAACCCCCAATGGATTGTTGAGTGCAAACATGGAAAATATATCATCTTCAATTATTCGTATTGATATATTGGACTTCAGAGTTTGTGTATTTGTTCTTGTTATTTATAATTCATTATGGGGAAGAGTGAAGAGATAAATTTATTGTTTTCAATGATTCAAATTTATAAATTACCCAACACAATTGACATAACTATCTATTTATATATCTAGGGTTTATGTTAGTATAATATTTAGTTATTTAATGACACTTAAATAATATAATAAACCATGTTATATAAAATTATAAAATATAATAATAATAATTTTATTAATTTATTCCATTTCATAACCGGAACAATGAAAAATATTTTCTTATTAGATTGTAAATTTGTATTTATTACCGAAAACAATATTTGTCTACTTGATGCATTTAGAATTTATTGAACAACGTGTCAAATTTTTAATTAAATCATTAATTAATTATTAAATATTTTATTCAAAATCTAGTGAATAAATATTTAATTAATATTCAATAAATTTTTTATGATCAATAAAACAATAATAAAATTATACCTCAGTATTTAGAATAATAAATTTTCTTTTAATTATATTCTAATATGATTCAATCATGATTAATTGAAAAACATAGCATGTGATCCTATTGTATTTTTTCAATATCATTAGGATGGATTTACTTACTGATTTGTGTAATATATTTATATATAAGACAATATCCTATGATATCAAATATAACATCAAAACATTCATGGATATATAAAAATATTTACAACGTTATCTAATCCATTTATCGCAATATCGTATCATGAAAGTTGTTCATATGTGTCCTCAACCTATATACCTAATATGTATTTCTTTTACCATATGAAATAAAAATATCATTAAACCATGACCATGTAATTTAATGAAACACATTAATTTCAAACAATGGGCAGAGAAATCATCTTCTATAATTATTGAGTAGGAAAATAATTTTTGTCATATCTAGTAATAAAATTTCACTATGGAAGTACCCAACATACCTTACATACTATGAACATAAGGTATATTGGAATTATTTTTAGTAAATATATGTTTTTGATTCAGGACATGAAATAATAATAATCTCAATTACTATTGACCATTTAGAGTAACACCCATAGATTTTGTGAATTTTTTTATCAAGTAAATTAAATATTTTAAATATTCTACATTTCATGAAACATTGAATATATCTTGTGTTATAGGAAATCAAAAGGTTATTATATTTTTGTTTGTATCAGTGTGTTTATATTTCACAACATTACAAAAATATACTACCTTATGATACATGAAAAGTAAGGTTTGACTAGTGTTATATTCACTGTCGAGTTCCTTCAATAAGTTGCTTGATATGAAAGACCATGTTTTACCAAATTAAAATTTGAAATTTATATTATTATTAACATATTATTATAGCTAAATCCTATCTATTGGAATGGTTGTTATGAATAAGGTAAAATAAATTATGTAAAATTAATTACATGTATATATAAAATGAAACAAGTAGTTATTAATTATTAACAAATGAATTTTAAAACTTTTTTAAAATTAGAGAATTAATTTTATATGTAAAATATATTCTATATACAATGATAATTTTATCTCAATATATTATTAAAAAAATCTTTTGATTAATTTTGTAATGAAATTTATATTTCATATATTAAATTAAATTTTTGACACATTATAGTCCTAATTTTATTAGAAAATATCAATTTTTACATCCCTTATATCGACTATATCCCCTATAGGTTATATTTTTAGGAGTAAGTGGGATAATATTCTTGGAATGTGACATTTATTATAAGTTATGTAATGTAGAAGACAAAAAATGAACATTCCAAAACATTAACATTCATAAAACCCTGAGATATTGAATAAACCACATTAAATTGGTTATACATATATTTGTGACAGGTAAGGTGTTTTTTTGTATAGTATGTTGATATTTATTTATTTTGTGATGAATTATTTAGGATAAATACTTATGGAATACCAACTGTGTTAATTATTTCATTAATATATAATACAAAAATATTAAAAATGAACTAAATTGATTAAATTATTTTCAATAATTTTTTATTAATATGTTATGTTAAATAAGTGTGAAATTAATATATTGAAACTTATAATATTTCATGATATTTTTTTAATTTTTATTAATTAAATAATTTCAATATTTACATTAATGTTATTTTATGAAAAATTATATTTTATAAAAAGATAATAAATTGAATAAAATACCTTTATTATTCAAAATTATTATTACATTTCGATAAATATAAAATATTATCTCTTCATTAGAAAAAATAATCTCTTATAATGAGCATATATTCCTTTAACTAGTATAAAATATTTAGAACGGTTCAGGTAAAAGGATTATTTTTCCGGGTTACATGAGCTTGTTTTAAATGTTATTTCCAACACAGATGGGCTTTAATTTTTTTTATTTCATCTTAATATTAATTAATAAGTTGGTGTATATTTTCTAATAAATCTCATGTTAATTAATCCATAGTTTTTGAATTACATTTTATTGAAAACTAGCAACCGTTATAAAAATGAAAATAATAAATATTTTAAAACATAATATTTAAGGGGAAAAACTATAAAAATGAACTAATTTTTTATGTTAGAAGTTTATATCGACAAAAAATTACGTTTATTCATTTGTTTTTTTATTTATGAATATAATGAGGTAATGGATAGCTCCTAGTAGTGAATATAATTTTTATTTATATGTATTTAACTCATCCCATATAAAAAGGCATTCAATATTCTCCTTCCTCACAAATCTCAAGACTCTTTAGATCATCTAAAACATTTCATAACAATCCTCTCTCAGCTTCCCCTTCATTATATAGGCCTCACTATGTGCAGAAATCCAATCAATGATATATCTACCCTTCTTTTCATAAATGATAATTACATCATTTTATAGATAAAAAACATAAAATCCTTAAAAACGATAATCCAATGGTTTAATATCTTGGGAAAATTTGGATAATGCATCACAAATTAATGATAAAAATTAATTAAATTCTTCTTATTTGTCTTTTTTAATCTCACGTTCTCATTAGTAAATATTTTCATATGAGGATATACATCAGACTAAGTGGTGAGCTCAAAGCCCAATAAGATGATAGAAAAGGCCATGAATTGATATAACAAGGGTGAGAATAACAATTATCATCATAATATAATAAGTGTATCACAATAATAATCATGATAAGAAGTATTTATAAATAATTTAAATGTTAAAATGCATAAAAATGAAACATAATTTCTCAGTGGTCAAAAAACTCACTTTGTTTTGAATAATGATATCATCATTTTCACACCAAACATATGTCCATTATTATAAAATCATAATTATGAAAAAATTTAAATAAATGTTTATGAATATTTCAACTTATCTCAGTAGATACATGACATTTCCTAATTCATTGAAATTTTATATTATTCTAGGTGCACCCATCACATCATAACATTTACATAATCTGTTATGTGAGATAAAACGTATAACAATATTGGAAATAAAATATCCCAAGTAATGTCATGGGATTAATTTCAAAATGATTAAATTCTTAAACAAATATTTAGGTTTAAATATTAATGAGGGAAAAAATAATTTTCATAAACAAATTCCTTCTTGAGGGAGAATGAAATAATTCAAGAGTAGTCAAAATGTGTTTTGGAAGGAAGAGTTCTTTTATTTAAATAATTGTATTTTTTATAAAAGAATGTTATGAAAAATTTTATCTCTGAAAATAAAATTATACTACAATTAAGTTAAAATATAAAAATATTAAAAGATTAACCACACATATATTTTAAATGAAAGAGAAATAACCCAATGAAAATGAGTTTGGTTAGAGAATCAGCTTACATTACGTCAGAAATATTTTTAATTTTAACATCCTAGAAAATTAACTATAGATAATAGATTAATAAATCCAAGAAATCTAATAACGTTATTTTATTCATTACAGTTTTATTATATTCGTTTAATCTAATTTTTAAAAGTTATAGATATTAATGTCATCATTCAGAAGTGTTCCTTTTCTTGGTGTTCATGGTCAGTTCACTTATATTTATGTGTGGAAGATCATGTAAAATTAAAATAATTATGAAAAAATGAAATTATATGTTATTATAGAACTTATACAAGTTTAAATGTTTATATATATATATATATATTATATATGGTTTATTAATAATTTAAAATGTCAATTATAATCCTTTTGATGAATTTGGTGGTTTCAAGATCATCATGACAATGTTTTGTTTCAGTATTAAATGTTATTTAAATATATTACTTCCATGACATAAAAATGATATAGGATAAATTTGAAACTTCTTAATCCATTTTAATGGTCTGATGACCATCTTTGAAGGTGTTATATGATAATTAAAACATTTTATCCTCAAAGGCAGAAAATCAATAATGCATCGATGTTGTTTTGATATTTAGAATAAAAGGGATTTGATAATAGGATTGATGATGAATTATTCGATTAATATAATCAAATTAAAGTATATATATGATACTGGAGTCATCATTCCACATTTATATGGGTATCGAAGGGGTGAATAATATTTAAAAAAAATTGAAAAAAAATTAGAAGAAAATCAATGATGATTTTACCACCTTGAATTTCTTCTCCTTAAGAACCTCCTTATTAAACATGTGTTTTGTATTTTTTAGAGGAAAAACTCTATTGGAAGGCTAGTCGAAGGAAGATTAATTGGGATAATTTTCTAATTATTCATGGCATTTGAGGTGTGGGGAAAAGTGGAGGTGATCAGTCATATTAATATGGTGGGATATGGGTGTTTATTATTATTATATTCATTATTTTATTTTTTGAAACAAGAAAATGAATAGTTTTTGTTCCCATGATTACCTAAATTAAATATATTGGAATAGTTTTATATTATGGGATTACGTCAAACATACGTAATTCATGACTCAGTAATTCATTTATTTGTTAAGTATCATAAATTTCTATATTTCACTATTCACAAAATACTCAACTATTTTAGAAAAAAACCAAAATAGTTAACGTAATTATTTTATGAAGGGTTTAATAAAAAAATAGAACCCTATATTTAAAATAATTGCCTAAATAATATTTTTTTCAAAATTTAATATCCACTTACTTAAAAAATAATAATTTTAATGGTATACTCTATTTTATGACACTATACTAAATTATTTTAGGAGTCATAAAATTATATAATATTCATTAGAAATTAATAAAATCATTTATGAATATAATTATTGAAAATATATTTCCTTTATAATCAATTTTTTAATTATAACATTTAAATATAAAATTATTTTTTTAAAAAATTACCACAATAATTTTATTGTTTATGAAATATTTATTTACTTATACTATGATATAATTATATCATATTATAATTTATAAGATGAATAAATTATAGTTATATTTTGACAAGAGAGGATATTATTTTATTGGATATATTACCATTCCTAATGGTCATCTTAATATTCCATGGTTCAGGTTACTATTCCATTATTAAAATGATCCTTATATTTTTCATTCATTATTTATTACAATAATGTTTTTATTTTTATCATTATGCATTATTTTAAATTGTAATATTTCAATTTATAAAATATATTTTGGTCACATTACACCCGCTTTTAAAAAATTTCCATCATAAATTCATTTTAAAAACTAAGGTGGAAAAGTGTTATGGTAATTATATTTAATTGCTTCTTTGAGATCCTATAATGGCTCTTCATATTTATGATTCTTCTATAGTACTTTGACTATTTGAGTAGTCTTGTTCAATAGAACATTATATCTATGGTAAAATATCATCACAATCTTCCCCTTGTAAAGAAATCATTTTAAACTATACCACCTATGAATTTATTACAATTAAGGAATCTGATATGTAATCTCTCACTAGGCATACATAGAATACATAGTGTTCTTGAGACATTGTGGTGGAATTTCTCAGCAATTTTCAATAGCTCTTACATGGTTAAGAATCATAAATGGGATGATGTACCTAGGACATAACATTCATATTTCCCCTAAATATCATGATCCTCTTCTATGGATATTGGTGGAGCAATACAATGTCTCCAACATTGAACTCTATGTATCATCGATAATTTACTACGTAGCTCTTATGTTAATTTCAGGTAGCCCATATGTTCTGCTAAATGGTATTCACTTTTTCTACCATTTCTTCAAACATTTAATATCCTACAAGTTTACATTCACTTAAATCAACCTATCATGGAGGTGTTCTACATATTTTCATATAAAGGGATAAATATGGGGATATTTGGATGCTATAGTGTAAATTTTTGTTTTAAGAGAACTCAAAGAAATGTATATGTTATTCTTATCCCTATATGAAGTCAATATAAAATTCTCACATCATGTCTTCCGATGTTTAATCATTTCAACGAGATTAGCCATTAGTTTGAGGATGATATGTGGTATAGAAATTCAACATATTGTTTATAAAATTTTGGATACATTTCCATAACATGAAGGTGAATCTTGTATCTCGATTAGATAACATGTATTGTTGTAATAATTACTGCCTTAACACTTATCTATTGTGAATCTGTTCATATTAATCTTGTCAGATGTCCTCTTGAATTTAGATAAAGTGGGTTTTCATTGTACGAAGATCAAAAAAATAAATATAACACTGTTTTTTCTTGATTTATTCTGATGTCTAATGTCCAGTTCAATGGTGATTTTTCCAATTACATATTAGTATTCATAATTCATGAATAATAAAATTAGACATTTTTCTTTTAGCCTTGACATTATAACTTATCATGAACTTGGATTTATAATCTGCACTCTATTTATTCATATTTCCAACCAATAGAGATCTTATAGATATCTATACATCTTTGTACTCCATGGTTGATTAGATAATAGTTAGGTATGTGAGTCATTAATAAGCCCTTTATTTTTAAATTGATAGAATATTACACATAGTGAAGACCCAATTCATTTGACCCATCTTAACCAGTTTTTTACCAAAATAATTTCTCTATTCTGAAATCATCCACCTTCTTCTAAATCTGCAAATCATTATAATTAGCATCCATTATATTCTCCATGAAGAATGGTTGAACAATTATTTTGCAAAGGATTGATGATATTTTGTCAGCAATGTTTCCAATTTACATCGTTTTGAAATATATTAATATTTGATCCATCTCAATCCTCATCACTGATAAGTTTACAGGATCCTATCTATATAGAGAATCTTCTAGTTTATTAGCACTATCTGGATGTTAGTGTAATGAGTACTCCAAATCCATGATGATATAAAACTACATTTATAACTAAAATTAAGCTCCTTGTTTGTGAATATATATTTTCGGATCATATTTTCAGTATATATATATATGATACTTCTAACCATATATGTAATGTCGCTGTATTTTGAACACAAATATCACATACTTTGACTCTTGATCATATTTGTGATAGTTTTTATCATTAATTTTCAATTTCGTTGAGTTTCATGCTATCAATTTTTAATTTTACATTCGCACACACCTAATCCATTCATAAAAGCATAACTATATACTATAATTTGTCCCCCACTTTTATGATGTGTGGGTATCAGTTCATTGATAATCTTCTTTTTCAACTCTATAAAAAAATTTCACATTCACTAGTCCCAAAAAAAATACTCCAATTTGAGTTCTCTTGGATATATAGTTTTAAAATAATTGTAAATTCTTAAAAAAATTTGAAAATTCCATATTATTACATGCAAACTTTGTAAATCCATTATTAATGTTCGTTAGGGCCACTATTCGATTGAATTTTTCATGGAATTTTCCATGGATATTCTCTTGTTGGTGATGACATGTGACAATAATGACATATACTCCATCAATAACTCCTATTTTATAATCCTTTTATATAGCTTCTCTATTCAAAAAATATTTACCACATAACTCAAATTCTCCTCTCATTCCACTGTTTTATTGGAGTATATAAAAATATCATCAATAATGGATACCAAAACATTTTCCATGTATTCTCTAAATACACTATTAATTAATTTCATGAATAATGATTGATAATTAATGAGTCTGAAAGGAATCACTATGAAATCAAGGATTCCATACATTATTTGAATGTTAGTATTAATAATATCTTATTTTTTCACCATTAATTTGTGATATCCATATTGAAGGGCCCCCATATAAAAATAATATTCCCCTCATAGATGATCGAACATGTAATCTATGTTTGGAATGTGATATTTTTTCTTTATTGGAATTTTTTCTCCAGATAATTAATGCAAATGTGCATTTATTCATATCCACTTTCAAGTAACTTTGAACAACATATTCATAACACCCAATGTCTCTAAAATAATGATTCTTTTGAAGGTGTGTCTTCAAAACACTAATGAATCTATCGATTTTTAAATTTTTATAGATAACCAATTATTATGACTAAATTGAAATACTTGTGAAATTTTCTTAAGAATCATGGATAGGTTCACCATAATTTCGTATCTTCTATACAAATTCACTCTCTATATTTTTCCAAAGAGTATGACTGAAAACATTATGGTAAATTATGTTATTATTTTATTCCCACTCCATCAATTCAATTTAATCATTTTTCTTGGTGTTTTTAAACAAAAACCACTACTGATCATCCCTTCCATCAAAATAATAAATATCTAGAGCCATCTTCTCCATATCATAACAACAAAGAACATAGAATATATTTTACAATTTAGTTGACCAATTGTTTTGAATATATATTATTCTAAGATCCATAAAAAACTGGTGGTCTTTGATACAAAAAATTATATATATCTAGTTGCTCCCACTTATATGAAGGATGGTGATCCACGCTATTGTGGTTACTATACATAGCCTAAGACACCTGGTCAAGAATTGCCATGGAATTTAAAACTCCACCTTCCAAGGAATTGGGGATGTCATTGGGCTAATTGATTCATTTTCCATCACATGGATTATTTTCATGTTCTCTCTATGTTCCCACTATTTAAAAAAAATAGAACAAAACATAATCCAATAAATAATTTATTAAAATGTTAATGTAAAGACCTGTAAAATTCAATGGAAATTTTTTCTTAATTTTTCTTTGGGATTTTACAAGAGCGCGGTTTCTGACGGCACCTGATTCCGAGGCCCGGTGTGCCCGAAATCATTTTCCGGAGTTTGGCTCGGGTACGTTCAGTGAACGAACGAGCGGGTTTTTCTAACTTTTGAACTGGTTCCCGGAATCGAATTCTGAGGGCACCGATGAACTCGTAGCGCCGATATTCGCTTAAGGATACCTTTTCTGAGGTTGCGTTTTATGCGGGTTGGGAGTTAGTTTTGGGGGAAATTAAATGAAGTTAAATAAATTGTGGAAAAACAATTTATTTTTATCCATGTTGGTTATTTCCTCCCAAAGGGAGTTAGAGGTCGGACCCACACCCACATAACCTCCCTTGAGAGGATTAACTGTGGTGGGGCCCACACGAACCCTAACTCATCAACTCCCCTTAAACTCCCCAATAACTCCACTCTATTTAATTTTGACAACATGTGTTATTAATTAAGATGATTGAATTAATTTCAAACTTTTTAAATTCAAAGTGGTTTAGTTCTGTAAATAAAATAAGCCTTAGACTTTTTTTTGGTTAGTTTTTCACTTGAAACCTTGATAGGATTTGGGAAGAATTCTTCATCTTCTTCAACCTTGACGAAGAACGCGAGGAACTCTTAGGATCCGACGAAGAACTCTGTCACCATAAGAAGAGAAAGACGTGTCGTCTCTTCTCTTCTTCGTAGCCGGTGTGTTTCCAAAGATTGATGATGCCACTTCTTTCGATCTTCTTCCCATGTCAACGAAAGGAGACGCTGCTTCCTCTTCGGGCTTTCTCCGTCAGCTTACGAAGCTTCTCCAGCGACGATACCTCTTCGGACTCCCCTCGACGTCAACGGAATCGACATTCGATTTCCACGACGCTCGACCTACGTGACGCTTGTCTTCCGCGGGTCGTTGACGAACATCGTTCCTGAACAAAGGTAGGGGAATATTGTTATTTTATTAAATTAATTTCATTCTTGATTCTAGATTGTTGAACTTCGTGGTTAATCAACTAAATGTTATTGGTTATCGAGAGGGGGATGGACCGCACAAACACGGCTTAACCCCCTCCTATGTTCATGTTTTTTTCCTTGCGGATGGAATGGGTTGGCATGGTGTTGTCGTACGACGAGTGAATCACACGACAAGTATTGCGCAGCACCGTCGTGCCGCGCCGTTGAATGAAATTCAAGAACGCGACGCCATCATGCCGCGTCGAAGGAAGTTGAAGGCGCTGCGGCCGGAGTGGGGCTGCGGCGGAGGAGCACAGTGTCGTCGCACCTCGCCGGACGACAAGGGCCGCGGCCGGTTCCGGGCCACGGTGGAGCATGGTGACAGGCGGCCAGCCGGGCCGTCGGTGTCAGAGCCGGAAAGGGACCGGCCACTGCCGGTCCCATTGAGGAGGAGCTGGCCGGCCAGGTCGGCCCGGCCGGAAGGGAGAAAACTGGGGGAAATAAATTCCCCCGGCCAGCTCAATGGCCCCCCATTATTGAGGGGGGTCGCGGTTACAAAGGGGGGTAGGCGCCCCCTGTTTTTTAATTAGCTCGGCCGAAGCCGCACTGGCAGCACGCCCAGCGCACTGCGCTGAGCCGGCCCGGCGCCTGGCCTGTCTGCCAGGCCGGGCCGGGCGGAGCCGACCCTATCTGGGGCGGGTCGAACCGGTTCGGACCAGCCAGGGCGGGGGTCTCGGGCCGGGTCGGCCCGAGCCCGAAACCCCCGATACCGATCTATTTATGTTCAAATGCCCATAACTTGGGCTAGGGACCTCCAAACGACGCGCCGTCAATGGCGATGCGATCCTTGGATCAAGACGGTCGTATCTGTATATTTCACTCAAGGTTTCGGTATACTTTGAGTTCGGCCGGGTTGGTCCGTACACGAAACCAACCGGGCCCTCGGAGCGGAAACGCCCATATCTGGAGCTACGGACGCCCGATTGACGTTCCGTCAGCTTTATTGAGTTCCTCTTAGTGAGATGGATCTTTTGGCATACTCTGCATGAGTTTTGGATGCAGGTGGAATATGTTCGAGTTGGTTTTGCCTTAAAAACCAACGGGGCCCCTGGGACGAAAAAGCCAATAACTCTCAGACCGGGCATCCGATTGACACGCCGTCTGCGACGTTGAGTTCCTGTTGACAATACGAAACTTTTGGATACATAAACTACCGACTAAGTGTCAGTTTATGTATCATACTCTCAGCTCGTGGAGCGGATCCTCCCGAACGAGCTTGCTGTGTGCGGGAACCCTAGTGCTGGCTGCGATTGCTACTGTGACGATGACGACTGTACAGAGATCCTCAGTGGATACGAATAGAGACAACTACAACACTCAGCGATCCTATGTGGATCAGTGATACCGATCCTTTGTGGGTCTGATCCTGTGTGGGTCCACGCTCAGCGGTTCTGTGTGAGCCAGCGCCTACAGGACCTGTGTGGGCCCGATCCTGTGTGGGTCTTTGCGGGGGTTAGTACATATCGATCCATTGTGGGTCCGACGACTTAGATGGATCAGTGGTCATCTCTATCATCATCCGAAGATGTATACATGTGTGAGCTGAATCCTGTTTTCATTCCTGTGTGGATTGTGTTTTGCTATCTTGTATGGATTACGTTTTGCTTTCCTGTGTGAAATACATATACTTTCCTGTGTGGACTGAGTTGTACTTGGGCTCGGAGGTTGGAGGGTATTGAAATTGATGACTTAGGTATATGTATGGGCATATACCTAAGCAGTTTCGGTTGTTACTTCTTGATTTTATATTTTCTTTTTGGTTTATCCTTTGTGGATTTTGGGAGACCTTCGAGGGTCTCGGGGTCCCTACTGAGTAGCTTATACTCACCCTACATGGGTTATGCATGCACTTCGTTGTGTTGGTTGCAGACAACGGACATCACTGATCGTGGTTGAGGCTTACGGAGCAGGTCGGTACCCGGAGGTGGAGCACTAGGCGGACGTACTCGGAGTAGACGGCAGGACCCGAGGAGTAGTGGAGCTATTTGTACCTACCCTTCAGGAGGGATTTCCAATGGACAGCTCGGCGTAACGGCTTTACTTTTCAGTTTCTGTTTTCCCTTTCGAGTTTTACTTTACTGTTGGGCTTGTATTTCCGACCCCTTTTACTTTCCGCACTAACTATTGTACTCAGTTTTTAGTTTCTGTTTACTTCTTCCGCTTGTACTCTGTGTGATTGTTTACCTTTACAAAGGAAATTCCTTCCCCTTTTACCGGGATTTACACCTTGGTGCTAGTCGCCAGTTCCTGTCCTTTGGAAGGCAAGCTTGGGGTAGTCACGGCACGGGCCCCGAGGATGGGTCGTGACAAATTGGTATCATAGGAATTCGGTTCTACCGCAGACTCTGATCTTTTTTATGTGAAGCAATAGTTTTTAGTGTATTGTGTGTGGTTATCAGTCCAGGGAGTCCAGTGTTGGTGCGGCGGCTGACATATTCGTACACCAGGACCCTGACTTCTGATTTCCGACTTGATGCACGAAAACATTGATTGCGTGTGTGTTTCATGTTTTCTTTGTGTTTACTTTGTATCAGCTCACCCGGTATACTGTTCTATCCATGGCGGACCTATTTCCTTTCAGGATGGCCCCACGACAACAGCCAGCTAGGGTTCCGAGAGTCGAGCGTGACGACAGCCCACCGAGCGACGAGGCCTCGGTGCAGGGCCCTTTGTCAGCAGTGGCACCGCCAGTAGCTCTACCCGCCGAGCCACCGATGCTTCCAGTACCAGCTGCTGACGATGCACGTCGCCTTAGTGCACTTCATGAGTTTCAGTGCCAGCGACCTCCCAGATTCCATGGGGAGACAGACCCCCATGCATCCGAGGACTGGCTGGAGATAGTCGTACGAGTTTTCAGGCTAGTGAGGACACCATCAGACCTCATGGTGATCCTCGCTGTGAGCCTACTGTACGCAGAAGCGGGCCGATGGTGGAGCTTGATTCTCCAGGTGCATGATGAGGAATCCCTACTTTGGACAGACTTTATGAGCCTCTTCCACTCGGAGTTCTTCCCAGCCACCCTTCGTGCGGTGTGCATTCAGGAGCTTCTTTAGCTGCGGCAGGGCAACATGACAGTTGCTCAGTACTCGGCGAGATTTACCGATCTCTCGCGCTACTCGACCGACATGGTACGGGACCCATACTTCTAGGCTCGGACCTTCGAGCAGGGGTTGAGAGACGAGATCAGGGAATCACTGATCTCCCTCAGCATACCGACTCAGACAGGAGTACCGGAGCGGGCCCTTTTGATTGAGAGCTTTCTTGCTGAGTCTACACCAGCACCGAGACCCACCGCAGGGCAGCACGTAGCAGAGTCTTCTGTAGTAGGCAGTTGACAGATGACTCTGGGGTCTTGGCAGACCAGACCCTCAGGTAGACAACCTTAGGACACTGGCTCCGTAGTGCGGGGCACACAGCGCGGAGCCGGTCTTCCGAGAGGCAGGAAGTGCTACTCATGCGGCGAGCAGGGCCACATGGCTCGTGACTGCCCAAATCGTCATGCCGAGGAGCCGCAGACAGTTGAGGGACCACCGAGGCAGAGGCAGAGGGTTGACCGTGGCTGTCTGCAGGGAGGAGGCGGACGAGGCAGAGGAGCTGGCCGAGCGGCAGGTGGTGGTCGACGCTTTGAGGATTTACCACCACCACCACCAGGAGGTCCACCCCGACCACAGGGAGCTAGCGGGCAGAGACAGGCACAGCTCCTGGCAGCAGATTCCTACGACCACGGCGCGCCTGAGATGATTCGAGGTACTATCTTTGTCTATTCCACACTTGCTGCAGTACTTGTAGACACAGGAGTGAGTCACTCTTTCAAAGCCGCTGCCCTTGTTCGGAGCTCGGAGATTCCGACAGAGCCGTTTGCTCGATCCTTACGGCTAGAGACTCCTACGGGAGCAGACTCGACGATTATGCATTGGTTCCGGTAGTGTTAGCTTACTCTAGGAGGTGAGATCTTTGGCTGGTATCTTCTTGTAGTGGTGTTGAGGCTTTACGATGTCATCTGGGACATGGATTGGTTATCTACGGTTCATTTTCAGATCGACTGTATTAGGCGCAAGGTGCGATGTGTTTGCACCGACAGGAGCAGGTTCACCTTCACCGGCGAGAAGGGAGCCATATAAGCACAGGATGGACTCACGCAGCGGAGAGGACAACCCATCACACATCAGTTGGCTAGCCTTATCCTATGAGTAGTTGACGTGCAGAGTCCTAGTTTTCCTGCAGTGGTGGATCAGTTTGTGGACGTTTTTCCCGACGAAATTCCAGGGCTACCTCCTCGTAGAGAGGTAGACTTTTATATTGACTTGTACCCCGAGACAGCCCCTATATCGACCCCAGCATATCAGATGGCCCCCGCTGAGCTTCGAGAGCTACGAGTACAGTTGGAGGACTTGCAGGGCAAGGGGTTCATCCGACCTCGTGTTTCACCATGGGCTTCCCCGATTTTGTTCTCCAAGAAGGCGTACGGGAGCTTGCGACTGTGTGTTGACTATCGTCGCCTGAACCAAGTGACAGTGAGGAAGAAGTATCAGTTACAGAGGATTGATTACCACTTTGATCAGATCAAGGGAGCATGGTGGTTCTATAAGATAGACCTCAGGTCAGGCTATCATTAGCTCAGAGTTCGAGACGAGGACGTGCAGAAGACGGCCTTCAGATGTCGGTATGGCCACTATGAGTTCTTGGTTATGACTTTCGGTGTAACCAATGCTCCAGCAGTGTTTATGGCCCTCATGAACATGATCATTCAGCCTTACCTCGATCGATTTGTCGTGGTCTTCATCGATGACATTTTGATTTACTTGACGATGGAGGAGGAGCATGCCAACCACTTGCGGGTTGTACTAGACACACTCCATGAGCACTAGCTTTATGGTAAACTCTCGAAGTGCCAGTTCTTGATACGCGAGGTCCGCTTATTGGGACACGTCAGTTATAAGGCGGGAGTTGCAGTGGATCCTGCAAAGATTGAGGCATTGTTAGCTTGGGAGCCACTAGGAGCGTGATAGAGGTGCGGAGTTTCTTGGGTCTAGCTGGATACGACTGAAGATTCGTGATAGACATTTCTAGAGTTGCGGAACCACTCTCAGCTTTGACGAACACGGGGAAACCCTTCGTGTAGTTAGACAGATGTCAGCAGAGCTTCGAGGAGGTGAGACAGAGGTTGACCAGTGCACCTATCTTGAGGTTGCCTGAGGAGGGAGTAGGGTACATAGTCTACGGAGATGCATCAGGGACCAGACTCGGTTGCTTCCTGATGCAGGAGTGGGAAGTGATCGCCTATGGATCACGACAGTTGAGGCCGCATGAGCAGAACTACGATACCCATGACCTGGAGTTAGCAGTAGTGGTTTTCTCTCTGAAGACATGGCGACACTACCTGATGGGCAAGCGCTTTACAATCTTTTCTGACCATCAGAGTCTCAGGTACATCTTCTCAAAGATGGACCTGAACCTGAGACAGCGGCGATGGATCGAGTTCCTCCAGGACTATGACTTTGAGATAGTCTATACTCCTGGGAAGGGGAATGTAGTAGCTGATGCCCTCAGCAGGAGGACGGGCATTCAGCTAATTGAGGAGGCGACAGAGCATCTTTCCTCTTTGCCGATATCCTTTGTGGATAGAGATGGAGCAACCTTCCTTCAGTCTCTCACAGTAACTCCTCCAATTCTGCTGCAGGTCAGAGAGGCAGAGCATGGGGACGCTGACTGTGAGACGCGGCGTGCACAGATATCCTCAGGACAGGCACCTGATGGTTTCTCCATTGGATAAGAGCACGACATCATTTACAGAGGACGTAAAATGGTTCCAGTCACTTTACGAGAGGAGGTACTGAGAGAGTTTCACACTTCTCTTTGGCGGTACATCCTGGAGTGGTGAAGATGTACCAGGGTCTCAGATGACAGCACTGGTGGCCGGGCATGAAGAAGGATGTGGCGGAGTTTGTTTCACGGTGCCTCACCTGTCAGCTGGTGAAGGCAGAGCATCAGGTACCAGCATGCTTGGTACAGCCCTTGGAGGTCCCGGAGTGTAAGTGGGATGGGATATCTATGGATTTCGTGACTTGACGTCCACGTACTTCCAGAGGTCACGACTCTATCTGGGTGATTGTCGACCGACTGACCAAGTCGGCTCACTTTGTACCAATTAGAGAGCAGGGCTCAGTGGAGAGATTGGGACGTCTTTACGTTTAGGATATTGTGCGGCATCACTGTGTGTCGTCATCTATCTTCTCCGATCGAGATGCTCACATTACTTCCCGGCATTGGAAGGGGTTGCAGGAGGCATTCGGGACGCAGCTACGTCTGAGCACAACCATTCACCCTCAGACAGATGGTCAGACAGAGAAGACCATTCTGACTCTTGAGGACATGCTCCGCACAAGTTTCCTTGACTTTGGTCGTATCTGAGAGGACCACTTACCCTTGGTGGAGTTTGCGTATAACAACAGCTACCACTCCACCATCGGAATGGCACCATACGAGGCGTTGTATGGCCGACCTTGTAGATCTCCTTTGTGCTGGACAGACCCTGGGGAGTCAGCACTTGTGGGACTAGAGATGGTCCAGGCCACGACAGAGAAGGTCCAGGTCATCCAGGAGCGGATGAGGACAGCTCAGAGCCGGCAGAATACATATGCTGACAGGAGGCAGAGGTCACTAGAGTTTGAGGATGGCGACCACGTCTTCTTGGGTGTCTCACCTCGACGTGGATTACAGAGATTTGGCTGAGGCGTCAAGTTGTCTCCACGATTCATCGGACCATTCCAGGTCCTCAGTAGGATTGGCGAGGTGGCTTATCGCCTGGCTCTACCACCACAGTTGCACCGGGTGCACGACGTTTTCCACGTATCTCAGCTGAGGAGATACGTGCACGACCCGATGCACATCATTGACCATGGGGATCTTAATGTTGATGATGGGGAGACTTTTACGGAGGTTCCGGTAGAGATCGAGGATCGAAATGAGCGGGTCCTACATGGACGGTCTATTTTTCTAGTGTGCATCAGATGGTAGCACAGAAACCTCCAGGAGAGCACTTGGGAGCGGGAGGCTCAGATGCGTGCTCAGTACCCTCATTTTTTTTCCATAGCATTGATGTATCTTTAAGGGGACGTAAAGCCCTGAGGTGGGAGTAATGTAAAGACCCATAAAATTCAAGGGAAATTTTTTCTTAATTTTTGTTTGGTATTTTACAAGAGCGAAGTTTCTGACGGTACCTGATTCCGAGGCCCGGTGTGCCCGGAATCATTTTCCGAAGTTTGGATCAGGTACGTTCAGTAAACGAATGAGCGGGTTTTTCTAAATTTTGAACCTTTTCCCGGAATCGAATTCTGAGGGCACCGATTAACTCGCAGCGCTGATATTCGCTTAAGGAGACCTTTTCCGAGGTTACGTTTTATGCGGGTTGAGGGTTAGTTTTGGGGGAAATTAAATGAAGATAAATAAATTGTGGAAACACAATTTATTTTTATCCATGTTGGTTATTTCCTCCCAAAGGGAGTTAGAGGTGGGACCCACACCCACATAACCTCCCTTGAGAGGATTATGTGTGGTGCGTCCCACATGAGCCCTAACTCATCAACTCCCCTTAAACTCCCCAATAACTCCAATCTATTTAATTTTTACAACTTGTGTTATTAATCAAGATGAGTGACTTAATTTCAAACATTTGAAATTCAAAGTGTTTTAGTTGTGTTAATAAAAAAAGCCTTAGACTTATTTTATTTTGGTTAGTTTTTCTCTTTCCACCTTGAGAGGATTGGGGAAGCATTCATTATCTTCTTCAACCTTGATGAAGAATGTGAAGAACTCGTAGTCTCTGACGAAGAGCGCTGTCACCATAAGAAGAGAAAAATGTGTCGTCTCATCTCTTCTTCGCAGTCAGTGTGTTTCCGAAGATCGACGACGCCACTTATTTCGATCTTCTTCCCGTGTCAAAGAAAGGAGACGCCGCTTCCTCATCGGGCTTTCTCCGTCATCTTACTAAGCTTCTCCAGCGACGTTACCTCTTCGGATGCACCTCGACGTCAACAGAATCAACGTTAGATTTCCACGACGCCCGACCTCTGTGACGCTTGTCTTCCGCGGGTCGTTGTCGAACATCGTTCCTGAACCAAGGTAAGGGATTATTGTTATTTTATTAAATTAATTCCGTTATTGATTCTAGCTAGTCAAACTTCGTGGTTAATCAACTAAATGTTATCGGTTAACGAGAGGGGGCCGGACCGCACAAACACGGCTTAACCCCCTCCTATGTTCATGTTGGATTCCTTGCGGATGGAATGGGTTGGCGTGGTGCCGTCGCACCACGCGGGAATCACACGGAAAGTATTGTGCGGCGCCGTCGTGCCGCGCCGTGGAAAGAAATTCAAGAATGCGACGCCGTCGTGCCGCGTCGAAGGAAGCTGAAGGTGCTGCGACCGGAGCAGGGCCGCAGCGGAGGGGCGCGGTGCCGTCGCACCGCGCCGGACAACATGGGCCGCGGCCGGTTCCGGGCCGCGGCGGAGCATGGTGACCGGCGGCCAGCTGGGCCGCCTGTGTCGGAGCTGGAAAGGGACCGGCCACTGCCGGTCCCGTTGAGGAGAAGCCGGCCGGCCAGGTCGGGCCGACCGGAAGGGAGAAAACTGGGGTAAATAAATTCCCCCGTCCAGCTCAACGGCCCCCATTATTGAGGGGGGGGGGGGTTACAAAGGGGGGCAGGCGCCCCCCATTTTTTTCAATCAGCTCGGCCGAAGCTGAGCTGGCAGCGCGCCCAGCGCACTACGCTGGCCGGACCGGCGCCTGGCCGGTCTGCGAGGCCGGGCCGAGCCCAGCCGGGCCGCGCCGGGCCGGGCCGCGCCCAGCCGGGCCAGGCCAGGCCGACCCTGTCTGGGGAGGGTCGACCCGGTTCGGGCCAGCCGGGGGGGGGGGGGGGGGGGGGGGTCTCGGGCCGGGTCGGCCCGGGCCCAAAACCCTCGATACTTATCTATTTAGGTTCAAATGCCCATAACTCGGGCTACGGACCTCCAAACGATGCGCCGTCAACGACGATGTGATCCTTGGATCGAGACGGTCGTTTAGGTATATTGCACTCAAGGTTTCGAAATTCTTTGAGTTTGGCCAGGTTGGTTCATACATGAAACCAACCGGGCCCTCGGAGCGGAAACGCCCATATCGTGAGTTACGGACGCCCGATTGACGTGCCGTCAGCTTTTTTGAGTTCCTCTTAGTGAGACGGATCTTTTGTCATACTCCGCCTGAGGTTTGGACGTAGGTGGAGTATGGTAGGGTTGGTTTTGTCTTAAAAACCAACCGGGCCCCTAAGACGAAAAAGCCAATAACTCTCAGACCGGGCGTCCGATTGACGCGTCGTCTGCGACGTTGAGTTCCTATTGACGATACGGAACATTTGGATACATAAACTACGGACTACGTGTCAGTTGATGTATCAGCCTCTCGGCTCGTGGAGCGGACCCTCCCGAACAATCTTGTATTGTGCGGGAACCCTAGTGCTGGTTGTGACTGCTACTGTGATGACGACGACTGTGCAAAGATCCTCAGTGCATACGACGGTGACGACTACTGCACTCAGCGATCCTATGTGGATCAGTGCTACCGATCCTATGTGGGTCTGATCCTGTGTGGGTCAGCGCTCAGCGGTTCTGTGTGACCCAGCGCCTACAGGTCCTGTGTGGGCCCAATCTTGTGTGAGGCCTTGCAGGGGTTAGAACCTATTGATTTTTTGTGGGTACGACAACTTAGATGGATCAGTGATCATCTCTATCATCATCCGAAGATGTATACCTATGTGAGCTGAATCATGTTTGCTTTCCGGTGTGGATTGTGTTGTGTTATCCTGTGTGGATTACGTTTTTCTTTCATGTGTGGAATGCGTATACTTTCCTGTGTGGACTGAGTTGTACTTGGGCCCGGAGGTTGGAGTGTATTGGAATTGATGACTTAGGTATATGAATGGGAATATACCTAAGCAGTGTCGGTTGTTACTTTGTGATTATATATTTCCTTTGTGGTTTATCCTTTATGGATTTTGGGATACCTTCTAGGGTCTCGGGGTCCCTATTGAGTAGCTTATACTCTCCCCTGCACGGGTTATGCCTGCACTTCATTGTGTTGGTAGCAGACGACGGACAATGCTGATCGCGGTTGAGGCTTACGAAGCAGGTCGGTACCTGGAGGTGGACCACTGGGCGGACATTATCATAGTAGACGGCAGGACCCGAGGAGCAGTGGAGATATCTGTAACTACACTTCAGGTGGGATTTCCAGTGGAAAGCTCGGCGTAGCGGCTTTACATTTCAGTTGTTGTTTTCCCTTTCGAGTTGTACTTTACAGTTGGGCTTGTATTTCCGGCCCCTTTTACTTTCCGCACTTACTGTTGTAATCAGTTTTTACTTAGTGTTTACTTCATCCGCTTGTACTCTGTGTGATTGTTTACCTTTACAAAGGCAATGCCTTCCGTTTTTACCAGGATTTACGCCTTCGTGCTAGTCGCCAGTCCCTGGCCTATGGAAGGCGGGCTTAGGGTAGACACAGCACGGGCCCCGAGGATGGGTCGTGACAGTCAAATTATCTATAATGTCATATCTCGTAGAATTCCAATTATTATAATTTTTATCAAACAAATAATTTGTAGTTCATACATATAATTGTTCTCAAACAAATGGATTTCACTAATGTTATCTAATAATAATGAAAAAATTAATTAAATTGTGCTCTGATACCAAATATAGGGGCCCAAGTTTTCTTACATGATTATTACATCATATTAAAGATAAAAACATATATGCATTTTAGAACCAGGATCCATGGTATTAGCATGTTAAAAAAAATTTGAACATACATAAATTATCCACTAAAATGCTAAAAAATTAGTTAATATCTTTTTCATTTTCCTATTAAATCTCTTGATCACTTTATTACATGTAGTCGCTTGAAGATATAGAACAATGAAATGGGTGACATAAAATCCCATTCATAGGATATATAATTATAATAATCAATATAACATGGGTGAGAATAATAATTTTTATAATAATATAATAATAGTGTATCCATAATAATCTTTAGATGGTGTATTAGATAAATCCAACATATGTGGAAATGCATAAAAATGAAAGATCTTATCTTAGTGGTCAAAAACAAAACATTGTTGTTAACAAATCATGCATTGTGTTCACAAATAATATATGTGATTAATCATTACCAAGTCATTGTTATAATTAATAGGACCATTAACATTCATCTTTCTCATTTTCTAATTACATACATCACATAATCCAATGAATTATAGTGTTGTATAATTCTTTTTACACCTGTCACATCACAAGATTTACATAATCTTGCAAGACACATAGTACATATATCAATCATATTCATAGAATAACCCATGAATATCATTGGGTTTAATTTAAAAAATTATGCATTCATTAATAAACATTTGGGGCCCAAAATTAATGAGTTATGACATACATTTCATAAACATCATTAATATTTAGTGTGAAAGAATCAATTCCAATGGAGTAATAATATGTTTTTGAAAGAAGAGTTATTTTGAAAAAATCCTGGTATTTTAAAAAAATATAATTATAAAAATTTATATACTAAAAATTAAAAGTATAGAACAATTAAATTATGTTTTTGGAATATTAAAATTACAACATCGTCATAATTTGGACTGGAATTGGAATAACCAAATGAAAATGAGTTTTGTTCAAGATTCCCCTTAAATTATGTCTGAAACATTTTTTCTAATTTATATAAATCATCATAAAATAATATACATTAATTACTAAATCCATAACCACTTATAAATTTATCTGATTCATTTTAATTTTATTAATTTCGTTTATGTCCATTTTGAAGAGTTATATGGTTCAATTTCATCATTTAAGAGTGTTCTTTTTCTGGTTTTTTATAATCATTTGACTTGTATACAAGTCTGGAAGATCATGAAAAACATTAATAATTATCAATAATTTAAATTATATGTTCTTAGTGTACTTACATATGTTTAAACAATGTAATAGTGTTTTCATATATGTTGATGATTCATCAGATAAATTTCAATGATAATCATATAGATTTATTTGGCTGTTTTTCGATCATGACGAACTTGTATTGTTTTATTATTTACTATTTTTTATATATGTTATATCAAGAACATAAAAATTTTATAAAATATATTTTAAAATATTTTTCAACCATTATAATGGTTTTATGTCAAGCCTTGATGGTGGTATTGTAAAATAAATACATGTCCTCCTCAAAGGTGATAAATCAACACCACATAGACGGTGTTTTAATTTTTATAATAATTGGGAGTGGATATGATGTTAGATGATGGATTGATAAATTAACATAAAAACACTCCAATATATATATATATGAAACATTAGCTACTATTCAACTTGGATAATGGGGTTTTTTGATTGAATAATAAATTAATTGAAATTAAATGAAAATAAAAGAGAGTAAAAGAGGATTCCACCATTTGAATTTATTCTACATGAGATCCTCCTAATGGAACATGGGTTTGGTCTTTTATTGATATAATAGGATTATTTAATAGGGTTAATAAATTGATAAGAATATTGAGTGAATTTTGACCGGCTTCATGGATTTGGATATGTGAGGAGAAGAGGTGTTGAGTGGTTGTATTTATAGAGGATGAGGGAGGTGTTGATTTATTATTATATTTTTTATTTTCTAAATTTATGTACGTGAAATTAAAATTTTCTATTCCCAGGACTAAATAAATAATTATATGAGTATATTTAATTAGTATAGGCTTATATAACCCATACATCAATAATGAATCAATAATTTATGTACTTGTTAGATACAGTTAATTTTTGTATTTCCCTATTCACCAAAACATTGCCTATTTTTTCATGAATTCCCAAAAATTTATCAGTAATAATTTTTCAATAGGTTTTATTATAACATTAAATCCAAATTTTAAATAATTTTTTAAATATGTATAATATAATTTTAAAATAACATAATCATTTACACTAAAATACAGATTTTAATATTATAGCAGATTATATGACACATTCAAAAATTAATTAATGTCTCAAAAACTTATACAATAATAATAGGAAAATAATATATAAATTTTGGAATCAATTTAATGAAATCTAAATTTATATAAAATAATTATTTTAATTATAAAATGATAAATAATTATTTCTGATTTAGAAAAATACCATTATATAATTTATTATTTCTAAATCATTTTTTACATATAATATGATACATTAGTATCCTATTTTTATTTATATTTTTAATAAATATTCTATATATTTTAATGCAAGATAATATTATATTGTCTAGATTACTATTTTTAATGGTCATTTCATTATTCCAAGGGTCAAGTTACTATTACATCAGTATATGTTCACTAATTCATTTTCATCCAATATTTATGAGAATGCTGTTTTTATTCTATTCAATATGAATAATCATAAAAATGAATATTTGTTTGATTATTTTATGTATAATTATAGTAGAATACCTTTTGTGGAAACCGTAATGAGTTACCTAAAAAATAGGTAACATTCTTTAATATGAATTTCTATTATATTTCAATCTCCAGTAATATAGTTCTTCATATTCCATGTTAATATAATAACCATGGAATCATAAATATACTGATATTTTTTTGTTCTATGTGTTATACCTATACCTACATACACAACCTTTTAATGGGTAATGAACCTACCATTCGTGTGTATAGTACAGTACTGTCTCACGAAATCATGTCGGTCATTTTTCATTAACCATCGTTCATTATTGGTAATTGTGATGGAAATTCAATTTTTATATGATTTAAATGATATTTATTATTTATTTATGCTTCTATATTTCTTATAAAACACATAACATCATTTTATTAATTTTTTGGAAATTTGATAACTTAATTTTTGGATGTGTGGACTACTTCATCATCATAACAATGTGATTTATTCAGATATTACATAGAAAGTATAATGATTGGTTTTTATAAATGAATATTATGTATATAGAATAAAAAATAAATATTAATGATAATATAAACATATATATATAAATATATTACATTTATATTCTTTCATTCAATATGATAAGAAAATAGAAAAAAATTCGATTCATTTTTATGAACTATCATCTCTATAAATGTTGTATTATGTTGCATATCAATATTTTTTATAGTGTATTATACATATTTATATACTAAATATATATATTATTTATTTTATGTTTTAAATTATTTATATAAAAAATCATGATCTAATTAATAGTATCGTTAATAATAACTCAATAAATATATGAAAACCAAACAGATATAACCTAAAATGTAACCTTAACATGGAATGCTTAATAAAAGGTTCATATAAGGTCATAATAAAACAATATATTGAATGAGAAATAATAATATGGTCATTTTGAATATTTTTAATACAATTTTATTTTTTGTACAAGCGGTTTGAACATGTACTATGAAATTCAAGACATATGATAAGGGCTTTCTCATCTCACCCTCATTTCAATGAGATAGGTGTGATATTCAATTCTTATTCTAGTTGTGTGGTGTGTATATTATACTATGAAATTTCATATAATTAATATCTTTTATATCATGATATTCAATTACTCAATAGATTTTATTCTTTTAAGTATCTCAAAATAAAAAAATACACTCATGTAATAGGGGGATTTTCTAGTCTCACTTTTATCCCTATGAGATTTATTTCTTCCTCACCACTAGTCACATTTATGTCATGTATATACTACCCATAAAAATATTATATGATTATTCTAAATAAATTTATAGATATTAATATATCTATTCTAATATATCTCTTCCATGGGTTTCTATTTCAAATTATAAATAATCAATAATGTAATTTTGTCTCAATTTACCATCATTGAGACTCATTCTTTTTTATGCACCTATATTCTTCACCATGGTGTATAAAATTATATTTGAGATGTTATATCCTGAATATATTAATTTTCTTGATATTTTATTCTTCATTAAATTTTATCCTTTATGGGTATAATGATTCAATGTTACCAAAGTGGGAAAATATTTTTTCTACAATCAAACCTTTTTTATGGAATGGTTACAATTGTGCTACCCTTAATGAAATCATATGATCAACATCTCCAGATTTATAGTGACGTTTATTAAACTCTGTATATTAATTATATATTCATATAATGGTTCACATATTCAGATATTTTTCACTTTTAATGATTCCAATTTTTTTTAATGTCTATAGTTATTTCTCTCTTTAGTCAAAATAACGTTTTCTCCAAAAACAAATTAAAAAATAATAATTTTAAAATTTATTTTAAATAAAATTTTAATATTATATTAATGAAATAAATGATTATAATTAATTTAAAATATTCCACTATATTATTTCTTATATATTTTTCATGAATAGTTTTTCAAAATGTATTTTTTGTTTTGAATATATGTTTTAAGGTTATTTACAAATTAAATTGTTTTCATAATGTTTTAATGTTTATTTATATGTTTTAAACGTGTATTAAAAGAAATTGTTTTTTGAAAAACTAAAACGTCATTTTATATTTGTTCAATGTTATTTTAATGAGAAATGTTTCCAAATGTTTTCAAGAATTTTTTATATCTTATAAAATCAATGAAAAAACATTTCTTAAAATGATTAAATTTTTTCAGAAGGTGGATTTCAAATCCAAATTGTTATATTCATCAAGAATTTTTTAAATTTAATTTTCCAAAAAAAATAAATATGAAAAGGTTTTTCGAAAAAAATTTATGAATGACTTACTGAAAGAGAGGATATTTTCATTTAGTCATTTTCCATGTGATATTTAAAAATCCTTCTCCAGGTAAGATGACATCATTTGATATAGTTCATTCTTTTTTAGAGAAATTTTCAAAGTGAAAAATCATATTCTTTCCTTGAGTGGTTTATGTTTATAATGACATTGGTTTTGTGAAACACATTTTTATTCCATGTGGTATTTTCTATTGAAACATTCTCAATTTCATGGGTTAGGTTGTGAAAATTGATTATATATCTAGCTACTATTACATAGGTTCTAATATGAAGAAATGTTTAGGACACCAATTTCATTTCATGGGTTATGATATTATTTTTATGTAACCCATATCATTTTATGGGTCATGATAAGATGAATGTTTTATTATTTTTTGGAACATGATAATATGATTTCATTATGAGATGGTTGGGACATACATCTCCTTACAATGAATTAAGAATAGATTTATATATCATGAGATAGAGAAGGCTGTAATGGGGTGTGAATGTAGATTAATAACCGAAATTGTCCACTAAGGTGGTCTTTAGAGTGAACCCTAGATAATAATTTTTTATTGGGTGTGAATAATTACGACTAATATGGTCTTGGGAGTGAAACAATAAAAAAATCATTATGGAGAGAACCCATTCCCCTACAAGGAATGGGTTGTGACTGGGGATGTTGGTGTGTCTCTCCCATCATGTGTAGACCCCAAAATGTTTTATAATGGGTTTTTAAAATAATACATGACTTATAGGAAATAATTTTATATGCTTATGTGAATTCCACAAACCCAATTTCTTATTAATATGTTTTTCTCACATGGATTCTACTCTTTATTACCATATGATACATGTCTTATGATGTGATAATCATTATTCCACGACTCATGTATAAGATCATTGATATGTGGGTTATGACTAAATATGTTATTCTAATGTTCTCATTCCCATATGATCATGTTATGTGTATGTAAATCCATTATATTACCATTAATGGTTTTATAGAATCACCCTTTTGTATGTTTCGTTTCACCAGTTTCTAATGAATGTTATTAATTATATGTACTAAAGGGTATGATCATTATAAGAATTTTTATTGCTCTTTCATCATGTTAGAATATTTTCTTCCATGTTTTGAAAGACACTAAACTATTTCGGCCCTCAATCATGAACATTTGTAATGTGATGAATATTCTAAAAACTTTATTCGGTATATATGTATGTTAATCATGAGTCAGTATAGATGTCATCAAATGAAAGGTTTAGTAATCATTTGGAAATTAGGATGAGAAAACAGTAATGATATTCCTAGGTATATATCTAAGGATGTGTCTTGGGATTTCTATAATGATAATCCTATGGTGACATTGTTTTAAAAAATGAGTCATTATTTAGTTCTCTTATAGGTAATTTTTCAAGATAATGTGGTTTTATTCTATGATAAGTGTTAATCACGCATGGATTTCTAGACATAGTTAATAGCAGGAACAAGAAAGAACTAGGTAATCATTGAATGTTTTGTATGTCGAATGAATTGGAATTATAATAATAAATGACCAAAGTTGATGTTTCTTGATGATATTTAAGATGGTTGTATGAGAATTGGTAATATTGTTGATTATAAGGAGACTAAAAATGATATGACAAATTTATGGGATGTTATAAGATAATTATTTACATTTAACAAAATAACCATGTTTAGATTAAGGTCTACAAACCATATGACATGATTCATATTTCAAATTCTAGAAAATGGGTATTAAATATTCAGATGATGAATCTGGAATAATTATTAAAGAATAATGTTAGATAATTGGAGTCAATATGCTTTGGAATTCAAATAATATGTTATTAAAATTAGGAAATATGAAATTATTTTCATTATACATTTTCAAAAGTGACTGAAAGGGATATATTTAATGTTGTTGAAGGGATTTAAATATGATTTAATGAAAATGTGATATTTAGATCAAGGTAAGATAACCAATAATTTCTTCTTAAGGATTATAAAATGATATTTAGATTATATAAAGAGATGATGATATGGATAGTGTAAATGGATAGAATTTATGACCTCATAACTGATAATGGATTTTTTTAAAACTTATTTTTTGATGTCATTGATGGAGATTATGACATTTATGGAATATATCCAATGATAATTGGATTAATAAATAATTAATGTTTTGAATAGTTTTGTATGGCAATTCATGTTATTACAATGATTCATGACAATATATTATAAAGATGTTCTCATGATTAGAATCTGACAACAAAGAGATACTTTATTATATATGTGGGGTAAATTTTATGATTGTAATGAGACATTTAGTGACTTTCTTTATAATTTTTAGTTCTTTCATAATTCATATGGTTTACAGGTTTGAAGATTTATGTATTTTAATTATTATAAATAATAATTGAAGTTTTACTGATTAATTTATTATCTTGGCACATGAGTATTTATGAATGTTAGATTACTTTTTTTAATAATTTTATTTTCATAAATGATGAAGGAATTGCCTATCATTTTATTTATGGATCACATGATCTATTAATGATTCAAGAATGAAAAATTAACATTAATTTCATGGAATAATATATTATGTTTAAATTGGTAGAAGCACAATAAATGTTGGGGTTGTCCTGAAATAATGTAAGTATTTCATCTCATAAAAAAAATTTAACATTAGAAAAAATTATATTCTAATATAATGTTGTCTCAATATAATATTTTTAATGATATTAACCACATTTTTCATGAAACGTTGGGTTATAAGTTTTCTATAATTAACCCTATCATAACCATGTTCTCTGTCACTCTCCATAAAAACATGATAGAATTATTTCTCTTCCAGGTCCTTGTTTTCACATTCTACCTACATTATCCTCTGTGGAAACCTAGTTAAGAGATACATTTCATAACCAAAATGTAATGACCTGCCAATTCTCATTGGCTTGAGAGGACACTGAGTCATTACTAGGAATTTAGCTACATCCCCAAGGTTCCAAAGGGTGGAAATAAATGCCTAAGGGTTTTAAAACAAGTGGGGGATGATTTCACATTTTTTTAACATCCATAGAACCAACAACCATAACCAAACCAACAAATAAATGATGCATGATAAAATCAAAGACAACTCAAACATTTATTTTATCCTAAACCAACCAAGAGTACCAAAGAAAAATCCAATACAAAAACATCAAAGTAAACAATGGAAAGACAAACTCAAAGACCACAAGACAACAACCCAACTCCATGCTCCACAAGCTGCATGTTCCAAAATCAAGAATCAGGCCAAGTATCACAAAGCAGTGCTCTAAACATGTGACACTTTGCCTTTTCCAACATCCCGGTACATGAAATCTGAAAAAGCACCAATGTGCCAATGAACGGGGTGAGTAATGAAACTAAGTAGGTTTTCCCCAGTGACTTCCCAACCCATACCTCTAGGATAAAACATGTTAGCACATTTATATAAACCAATTTATATAAAACTATTCCAAACAGTTCACAATATCACAAGTTCCATGTTGAAACCATTTTCTATCAAAACCCATCATTATTATGAAAAGAAACCAAGAAATGATTCCAATCAAAATCACATTTCCACTTAGCACATTCATTTCATTCCCCACATCCACACAACCAACCATTCATGCATCCTGGACCTCCCTATAGTCGCGAGTGGTGAGTTATCATTCTATTTAGCCGTCACATAGTGGACAACCATGACGGGGGTACTTCACGACCTTATCAATCCCAAACATCTGATGGGATTACTTTTCGACCTTATACATCCCAAAATTTGGATGGGGGTTCTTCTAGCCCTTATCCATCACAATTCAGATGAACAAAGACACCACAACCAATGAAAATCCATGAGAAAAACCAAGTGTGTTCAAAACCATTCAATAAAGCATAACCCTTTTATTGAAAACAATTTATTTCAAGCAACAAAACAATATACAATTTATAATCACCACTTTAAATTCACTTCAACAAACACTTTCCAAAAACACACAATTTCTATCACCCATTACTAAAAAGGAGTTTCAACCATTCATTCACAACAGTTAAGAAAACAATTTCACTCAAGGAAAACAATTTGAAACTAATCCTTCATTTTCTCAGAATGTTGAATCAGGAGTGAAGCCAAATTCTTCAAAAAATTAGGTGAAACCAACGAATGGACGAAGAACACCAACAAAAATGATTCAACAATTTCTAGAAACCTCCTTAGATTATGTTCCCTAGTACCAAAAAACCATAACAAGACTTAAATGTCATCCAATACCTTAGATCTACCCACCTTGGGCGTAGATCTAAGGATCCATCAAGTGGGAGGAAGGATATCAAAGAAAACTAAAATAAAGGAGACTTATCTCGATCAACTAGCCTCTAAACGCCAAGGCAAACCTCTGAATCACTTCCAAAACACATGGTAAGTGTTCTCCCACCTTCACCATAGAGAAATCTCGAGTTAGCACCTTCTAAGAGCCGAGACGAGTGGGTTTTAAGATATACCAGATAAGATCATTAAATATTGGATCTAAGTTGACCATGTGCATGGTTAATCCGCACTGTTAGGAAAATCGTGCGCTAACTCTTTGGTAGTCACTGCATGGAAGGGGCACTCCGCATGGTCTCCTCTCATGGTCTTCCCAAACCATGCGCACACCGTGTGGTCTCCACTGTCCAAGGGACCATCACCCGCATGGCTTCTGCACAGTTTTTTCATCTCATTTAAAGCCCATGCATCACACCTTTTTCACTTTTTACACTTAAAAAGTCTCCAAACATTCTCCAACCATAGCTTATATGCTTCACATGCATAAAACTAATAAATTAAGTGTTACTTTCCAGAAACTGGGGGTACTTCATTCTCCCCACCATTGTCCTTTACTTCCCCAGATAGTAGAAAACCATTGCTTGCCTCAAAGAGTTATATCCACTGCACTTTCATTTCCTTTTCATATTTCCACATCTCTTCCAGAATTCCACCATTTTCTACAAAACCTGAACCAGACCAATGCATTTTCTATGAAAGAAATTATCCTGCCTATAAATAATCTGCACCAGAATATTTACCAATAAAGTATCAAGTCCTAGGTCAATGTGATCCCATCTAATCACATGGTCAGGATCAGGCTGATACTTCTTCAACTGAGATACATGGAACACATTATGCACTGCACTGAACCATGGTGGTAATTCCAACTGATAATCCACCTCGCCAACTCGTTCTAGTATCTCAAAATGGAATGTATATCTATGAGGTAATTTTCCCTGCATCCCAAAACGACGATGTCCGAGCCATGGAGAGATCCTCAAAAAGACCTGATCACTCACCTCAAATGACAATGGTCTTCGGTGATGATCTGAAAAATATTTTTGACGACTATGTTTTGCCTACGTCCCCTTTTTTATCAACTAATTCTTCTCCGTTGTTTGATGGACATGTCTTGTCCCAACTAGTGATGTCTCACCTGCTTCCACCAAACAATGTGGAGAACAAAAAGTATGCCCATACAATGCCCCAAACAGAGCCATGTGTATCATGTCTTGATATTTTTGATTGTATGAGAACTCCAATAAGGGTATATTCCTCTCCAATGAGCCGAAAATATCCATTACACAAGCCCGCGGCATATCTTCCAATGTTTGTATCATCTGCTCAGATTTCCCATCTGTCTAAGGATGATACTCCGTGATCATAGTAAACTGTTCCCCAAGGGATTGCATTAATGATTTCTAGAAATTAAATGTGAACCAAGAATCTCTATCTAAGACTATGGATACTGGTACACCATGCTTCTTTACCACTTCTTGGATATATATTTTTGAATGATCTACCACCCTATGAGTTTCAAAAATTGGGATGAAATGGTAGCACATGGATAGACGATCTACTATCACCAAAATGGAATCGTGTTTCCAGACAGTTCTTGGAAGACCTATAACAAAATATTTTGGAATCTGATCCCATTTCTACACTGTGATAGGTAAATATTGTAACATACCAGTTGGTCTCTGAGGCTCTTCTTTAACCTGCTGGCAATTTAAGCACCGTGAGATGAACTTGGCCACCTTAATTTTCCAGCCGCTCCACCAAAACTGCGCTTCCAATGCCTTATATATCTCTTGTGTACCCAGTTGTACCACCCATATTGAATGGTTGTATGCATTAAATAGTTGTACTAGACAATCTATAGGTATAACCATCCGATCTCTGAAACACAAAACAGAACCCACTTCCAGTTTCTTGCAATCAATAGTCCCTCCAGCATTGAGTTTTGAACTCATTATGAGACATTATGAATCAAATGTTTGTACCTCTTTGACCATTTTTATAAAATCAAGAACAAGCGTAGCTATATTGAAAACCGTGACATCACCTTGGTTTTCTCATTCCATAAGCATGTCGGCTAAGACCGACATCAAATTCCATTCATCTGAAGCTTATTTCGCCAACTGAGCATATGAATTTCTACTCAATGCATCTGCCACCGAATTTCCCTTACCTGGGGTATACATTATTTCAAAGTTGAACATTTGATGATACTCCATTAATATACTTTTCCACAGATTCAAATTTCGCAGTGAGAAAATGTGTTTCATGCTTTTGTGATCCATAAACACAGTAAATTTCTCATCAAAGAAACAGTGTCTCCTAGTTTTCAAAGCTTAGACGACTACAACTAACTCCAAATCATATGTTGGGTAATTCTTCTCATGAACCCTCAACTACCATGATTCATAAGAAACCATATCATCTCTTTGCATTAGAACACAACCCAACCCTGACCCTGAAGCATAATAATACACCACATACCCCTATCCTAATAACGGAAATATCAAGATGGGTGTTGATGTAAGGCGATCCTTCAACTCATGAAATGATATCTAACATTCCTCATTCCCTTGAAATGCACTTTTATTATTTGTCAATGTTGTCATAGTTGAATCTAGTTATGATAAGTCATGCAAAAAGCGTCAGTAATAACCTGCTAAACTATGAAAACATCGTATTTCAAAGACATTCTTCAGTAATTTCCATGAAATAATGGATTTGATCTTTTATGGTTCAACAGAAACTCCATTCTCATAAATTACATGGCCAAAGAAATATACTTCATATACCCAAAATTCTCACTTTGATAATTTGGCATACAACTGTTATTCATTCAACATTTCCAACACTATTGTCATTCGTTGATCATGCTTAGTCCTTGTTCATGAATACACCAACATGTCGTCCACAAACACTGCAACAAAAGAATACAGATATCACTGAAATATCTGATTCATCAATGCTATAAAGACTGCTTGTTCATTCATAAGTCCCAATAGCATGACTACATATTCGTAGTGGCCATATCTACTTCGGAAGGGTATCTTGGGAATATCATCTTTTTAGACTCGCAATTGGTGATATCCTGATCCCAAGTCAATCTTGGAGAGCCATTGTGCTCCCCTTAATTGATCGAACATATCATCAATGCATGGATGTGTACATATATTCTTTATCATAACTTGTTTAAGCTTACGATAATCAACACACATCCATAGAGTTCCATTTTCATTCTTCACAAACAACACTAATGCTGCCCATGGAGAAGTGCTCAGTCGAATGAAACCCTTGATTTATAGCTCCTATAACTGCACTTTTAATTATCCTAAATTTTTTGGTGCCATCCGATAAGAAGGAAGAGAAATAGGATTGGTCCCTGTAAGGAGCTCAATAGTAAACTCCACATCCCTTAGAGGTGGTAAACATGAAAATTTATTGGGGAAGTTATCTGAAAATTGATCCACAACAGCTGTAAAACTATTTTCCTCAACCACTTACATTGACTCCAAAGTGAACTCTGCCAATTGGAAAGATATTGTTCCCACCATTGGTGCCAACAAGCTCATTTCACATTTCTTTTCCATCCTCTCTCCTCTGAAGTGATGCTAAATGTCATCCTAATTTGTGATACTAATTGTTCTCCCATAATAGTTGATGTGATCCTTAAGCCATTTCAACCAATCCATTCCTAGGATTTCATCATAGACATCAATATCCAACCTGGAGAAGCCCCATTTGAGCCCATCTCCACCACCATTTATAGCACATGCTCAACACATGAAGGCATTACATTCTATTTCACCAAGATGAGTTTGTAGTTTCAAGATAGAAGTAAAGATTTCGAGTTTTAAACATAGTCTATCAACAACACGACAAGCAGTAAAGGAATGTGATGCTCTAGTATCAAACAATATTTTCACAAGGGTAGAATTCAAAAGAATTATAGCTCTCACCATAGATGGTCCAACCTGATCATCGACCATCATCTGCTCAGCTCTATAGAATGGCTTCATCGCTGCGCAGTTATCCTTGTTGCCTTGTTGAGATTTCCCTGGTTAAGGAGTCATGGTATTTCGATAATCACCACGGCTAGCTCTATTATGCTGACGAGACTGATTCTGATATCCACATCCTGTCAAAGCATACGATGCTTGCGATGCCTATGAAGTGTCATGTGTTCCCAACCTCAGAGTATTCCTACAATAAAACTGTAGATTCCCCATATGATTGTAATTTTAATATTCACTATGTTGTGGCATACACACTCGCTTTATGTTGTCTGCCAAACCACATTAAAAGCAACCTCCTCTACTTTGGGGTCATGGAGGAAGGTTCATTGATCCAACTTTTAGGTTCTGATTCGTACTCCCACCTAAGATGTAGGTGTCCCTCTTCTGCTTATTCCCAACATTAGAGTTACCACCTGTTCCAGCGGGTATCATCATACTTACTCCTCCCATAACTTCCGAGATTCCACTATCAGCTACTGTTTCTCTATTTACCATCTTCATATAATCTTTAATACAGAGCACAACTATCTTCATGAAAATCTCCAATCGCAACCCTTATTCAACGATTTTGCCTTCAATGACACACTTGCAGCAAATTTCCGTGAAAAGCACAATAAATTCATGAATTTAGATGCATACTTCGTGATTGAGAGATTCTACTTCATCATGCTAAAACTTCCATCATCCTCAAGATCTTGGACATGTGAGGATAGAATTGTTTATTGAACAATTCCTCATTTTCCTCCCAGCCCAGGCCTTGATACATCTTAGCCTGAACCACTAGATCCCTCCACTATCATGCAATGTCCTCTAGCATATACATCGCTAACATGACTTTCAGTTCTTTTGGTGTGTCAATGAAATCTAAAATGCGATCCATCCTACTCAACCACACCTCCGCCCTTTCTGGTTCTGAATCACCCCTAGTGATGGGTGGATTCTACTTCTGGAACTTGACGGAATGGTTTAAATGCCTTGAATCATCCCTCTGATTCCCCATGTCTACATCCTAGAATGCTTGAAGTATACATTGGACCAGCTATTGGTTCACCTGTGGCTCAGGTGTTCCCACAAACATTTCCCAAGTTCAACCATGTCTGAAAACATCCCACATGATGTCTAAAAATTCACATGTTTTCAAAATACAACAAATATAAATTTTCAAAATCATTCATTTGAAAATAAATTTTGCATTTTTCAAAAATTTACATCTTTGTACAATATTATAACTCATTCCTCACCATGAGATATGCAATCCTAGTGGGAAGTCATTCCTCTATAATTCATGTTATCCTCATCACATTGGCGAAACCCTTGACAATGAGATTTCCTATATTCTAGAAGTGTATCCAAAACAATTGTGTATCCAACTCCCTAGACACATGAATTTCAGCGTAAACAGTTCATCTATGCCCTTTTATTCTATACCTTTCATGTTCTGAAAATCATTATCTTATATAAGATTTCAACCGAAGAAATAGACACGAATGTATTTCAACTCCAAGACCAAGAACATCAATGACTAGTTCTTAGGCATGGACTGAAGAAGCTGATATCATTTGTAATGACCCAGCAATTCTCAATAGCTTGATAGGACAACGCGTCATTACTAGGCGTTAAGCAACATACCCAAGGCGCCAAAGACTGGAAATAAATGCCGAAGGGTTTCCAAACAAGTTCGGGACGATTTACCCTTTTTGAAAATCCATAGAACCAACAACCATAACAAAACCAACAACTAAATGATGCATGATAAAAGATAAGACAACTCAACCATTTATTTTATCATAAACCAAAAAAGAGTAGCACATCAAAAACCAACACTAAAACATCAGATTAATCAGTAGAAAGACAAACTCAAATACCACAAGACAATAAATCAACTCTAAAACATCAGAGTAATCAGCAGAAAGAAAAACTCAAAGACCAGAAGAAAATAACTCAACTCCATGCTCCACAAGCTCCAAGCTCCGACATCATGAACTAGCCCAAGTGTCATGAAGTAGTGCTCTAAACATTTGACACAGTACCTTTAACAACATCTAGTACAAGAAATCTGTAAAAGCACCAAGGTGCCAAAGAAGGGGATGAGTAATGAAATTCAGTAGGTTTTCCCCAATGAATTCACAAATCATGCCTCTAGGATAAAACATGTTAGAACATTTATATAAAACATTTTATAAAAAACAATTCCATATAGTTCACAGTATCACATTTTCCAAGTCATAACCATTTTCCAACAAAACCCATCATTCTCAAGAATAGAAACCAAGGAAATCTTACAATCAATATCACATTTCCAATTGTCACATTCATTCAATTTCACACATGCACACAAACAACCATTCCAATAACCTGGACCTCCCTTTACTTGTGAGTGGTGAGTCATACTTCCACGAAGTCGTCACTTAGTGGACTACCTTGACGGGGGTACATCACAACCTTATCTCTCCCAACCATTTGATGGGGGTACTTCTCAAACTTATTCATCGCAACCTTTTGATGGGGGTTCATTTCTCTCTTAGCCATCCCAATTCACATGAACACACTCACCACAACACATGTAAATCTATTCCCAAAACCAAGTGTGTTCCAATCCATTCAATAAAGCATCACCCTTTTATTAAAAAAAATTTCATTCAAGCAGGAAAACAATAGACAATTTAAAATCACCATTATAAATTCACTTCAAAAAAAACATTCCCGAATATCCCAACACTCTTTGGACATGCTTTGATGGCCTATGGTCTATTATTGCCCACTATTCATCCGGTATGGTAGTTTTGGTGGTTGGCCCAGCTGTCTGCGGGTAGGTTGTTTCCCAATAATATTTGGGATGAGTCCCAGGTGTCTTTGGGCATGGTAGTGGTTTTGGCCCAATTTTATGTGGGTGGGATGTGTGGCTGTGGCCCAGGTGTTTTCAGTTGGGATGCGTGGTGGTGGCCTAGGTGTGTGCGAGAAGGGTGTCTCAGTTGGACTGCAGTGAGTTTGACAGGATTGGTTCAATGCATAGGATGTCTTAAATAACCAGTTGTAAAGTGGCATGGGGTACCCAAATGTCGATGTGCTATTAGTATACATTACTTGACTTGTGTTATTTGGGGATTTTGACTTCGTGAGGCTCGGGTGGATATTTTTCGTTGCTAGGGGCTTTGATTGTCTCTTTTCTAACAGGGCAATAGAATTCCTCCAAACTTGTGCATGAGAGTCTTTGGTTTCACCTATTGAGTATTATTTTATGCTCACCCTAAGTATATAAAACATCTTTCAAGTTTCAAGGTGGACTTCAGGGATCATGCGGGGCCGTTCTAGCTCAGACGATGGGGAATTGCAGTTGCTGTTTTTATTTTACTTGGTACTTTACCTTGGTAGTCTCCATTTACATTGTGGTATTTAATTTTGTATCATGCAAATGGGAATAGTTTTATTTGGCTTCACTTTTACCCCCGGTTTCTTTGTTGTTGGGTTTCACTATCTTATCTCCTGATCCTACTAAAGAAAATAAAGGTAATGCCTTCCATCTTGTGTGTGATTCTATACACATGCTTCTAGTCTCCACTCTGATTCCTATTGAAGGTAGGTCTCGAGGGTCATAATCTCACATTCTACTTGAAGAGGGAAGGGTCTGGCAATCTGATTTCACATCCCTCATCTTGATGAAGGCGGGTGGGGATAGAATGGTATCATAGTTGATGGTTGAGAGAATGGATAGAGTCTAGAGTTAGGCACAGTGAGGATTGCATGTAATGGTAGAGAAATAGTGTAAGGTGATCTTGGTGCGTGAAATAGGCTATGGAGGACCAAATAAGACACAAGATATTATGGCCCCCTTAGATCTGATGCAAGGAATCTAAGCTTACCAAATAAACAAGTGAGGTTGCAATGATAGCTGGGTAGAAACCATAGCAAAGTTTCATGCATGATAATGAATTGTGTTCTTGTGTTTTATGGTTATTATGGGGATTTAAAATGTATGAGAAATATAAAAAAATTATGAACAATATTATACACTACTCGGGCATAGAAATTCCTTGATTACCTAGCAGTTATGGCGCATGAGAGATGGCCACGAGTTGTGGGGGTGATTGAGGCCTAGGAGGATGGCTTGGATGATTGAAAGAGTGCTGACCGAGAAGAGGGTGTTGATCAGTTCAAGAGGATGCTTAGTGCCTTTCAGCAGTAGACCCTCTGGAAGTACGAGGGTAGCATCTCTGACATAGAGAGAGAGAGATATATATATATATATATAGCTAGAGGAGCTGGTGATAGCTTTCAGGTTGATCCGGGCTCCAACGGAGTACTAGGTTCCTCTGACTATAATCCAGATGCGTGGAGGGGCATGTCAGTGTTGGAAGCTTTATCTTGGGGAGATGAGGGAGACTACGATTATTTGGGATGACTTCGAGATGGAGTTTCGGGAAAAAATCCTCTCATTCACAATGAAGGCTGAGAAGAGGTAGAAGGTACTCTCCCTCTAGCAAAGGAGCAAGTCAGTCATAGAATTTGGGTTCATGTTCAAGAATATCCTCTTCTATTCTCTGATCCTCTTTCCAGATGAGTAGTCTCGGTCGAGACCTTTGGAGGAGGAACTTCGACCTTCTCTTCAGTATGTTGTTACTCCCTTATCACTACTGATGTACATAGAGGTCCATAATAAAGATGAAGTGGTGGAGAGGATGCACATACTGGGAGGTGTATCGTGAGATAGAATCCAGTTGGGATCGTTGAATGGTAAATCCATCAACAACATGCCTACAGTGTTAGGGCCCTCTAGGTTTCGACTAGCAGGGAGCAGGCCTCAGCAGTTCCAGTTCCGATCACATGGCCCCCGCCCTTTCTTCTCAGGACCAGGGCCAAGATGCTTCATCTATGGAAGCCAAGGGAACCTTCGGTATCATTTCCCAGACTGAGTACAATAAAGAGAAGGTGGGAAAGCTCAGTGCCCACCTCAGCAGTAGCAGTTTCCAGCTAAGCTCTTTCATCAGTAGCAGTAGGGGAATAAAGCACCCACTTCTCCAAGGGCAGGCATTGTAGGAGGAGGCTGACCTCAGGACGCCCCTCAGGGGCCTCGATCAGGGCGTGGTCGGGGTGGTGGCCGACAACTAAGATTTAGGAGAGGTTGGCATGGACAGTTTCACACCGTAGAGGCAGCAGCTTAAGGAGGTCCAGAAGTCATTCGATGTATGATCATCTTGTTTAGTACTCTTGCATATTCCTTGTTCGATACAAGGGCTTCTCAATCCTTCGTTGCACCCAGTCTGGCTTGTGCCCTAGATTTAGACGCTAAGAGGCATCCAGTGCCCTTGGTGCTGAGTACACCAATCGGAGGTCAGACTGACATGTCTTATGTTTTCCAAAGGTGAAAACTGATGATTGGGCCCCATCAGTCTATTTGTGATCTTTTACTATTGTAGATACATACATACGATGTCATTATAGGAATTGACTGGCTATTCTCTATATATTCTGTCATTGAATGATTCCTAGTAAGGGTCATGTTTTAAGATTTTGGCATCCAACATGTAACATTCATCGGCAAGTGGGGTTGCCAGAAAAGTAGCAGGCGATAGGAGCCCCTCCTTTCCTTGTTAGATGAACTATTAGTGGAGTCAGTGGATGCAATGATGGTGGATGTCCGAGTGATTGTCAGTGAGATTATGCTCATCTTCCATGAGGATGTTTTGACTCTACCACCTCGACGTGATGTTGGCTTCGGGATAGACTTGCAACCTGGTGCCCATATGATTTTGATTGCTCCCTACCGGATGGCACCTTTGGAGTTGTGGGAGTTGTAGGTTCAGATTGACGATCTGAAAAAAGATGTGTTTTGTATGACCAAGTGGGTCGCCCGGGGGTGCTCCAGTCTTATTCAAAATGAAGTAAGATGATGGTCTTATGATGTGTATAGACTACCGAAGCCTGAATCAGGTAACGGTCAAGAACCATTACCCTCTCCCAGGGATAGATGACCTTTTAGACCAGTTAAAAGGGGAAGGGTGGTTCTTAAAAATTGACATGCGGTTGAGATATCACCAGCTGAGGGTGAAGGAGAGTAACATATCGAAGACTGCCTTTAGGTGAATATAGGGGAACTTTGTGTTTGTGTTCATGAAATTCGGCATTACAAATTCTCCAGCTGTTTTCATGGGTCTCATGTACCCCATCTTCCAGGAAAACCTGGATCGGTTCGTAGTCTTGTTTATTGAAGAAATCCTGTTCTACTCAAGATTAGAGGAGGATCATACTGAGCACCTATGAACGGTTTTAGAAAACCTCCTACATCAAAAACTCTATGAGAAGTTGTCAAAGTGTGAGTTCTAGACACATGAAGTGCACTTCCTTGGGCAAGTGGTGTTCAAGAAGGGAATAGCGGTGGACCCATCGAAGGTCGAGGCGGTCGTTTCATTGGAATCACCCAAGAATGTGGAATAGGTTTGTAGTTTCCTTGTACTTGTAGGTTACTATCAGAGGTTCATGCCCAACTACTCCCAACTTTGACAAAAATGGATTAGGCTTTTTGTGTGGAATAGGCAGTGCCAGGCAACCATTCGCTATCCGAAGGAGAAGTTGGAACGTGCCCTAGTGCTGAGGTAGCCAAAAGAAGGGGCGACGTATGAGGAATTATGTGATTCTTTAGGACAAGGGATTAGGTGTGTGGTGATGCAACGACAAGGTGTGATCTCTTATGGGTCCAGGAATTTATGTCCTCATGAGTGTAATTATGCCCCCACAAACTGGATCATACAGCGGTTCTGTTCGCACTAAAGTTGTGGGATCACTACATCATTGGGGAGCGCTTTGTGGTCTTCAAGGATCACAAAAGCTTGATGTGTATCTTCTCCCAGTGGGACCTGAACTCACAGTAGTGAAGGTTAATGGAGTTCCTTCTAGACTACAACTTCAAGATTTCCTACACCTTAAGGAAAGGGAATGTGTTGGTTGATGCCTTGAGTAGGAAGTGTTAGAAGGATGCAGTTTAAGAGTTGGAAGATTCATGGAAGGCGATGAGGGAGTTGGATTCCCTATAAATAGATTCACGGGAGGATGGTGGTTGAGGTTGTCTATTTCAGATGACTGTGAAATCCTCTCTACTGTGGTAGGTGGAGGAGTCTCAATGGGGAGACATAGAGAGTGAAGTTATTTGTGGCCGGGTTAACCAAGGTGATGCTCCAGAAGGGTTGATGGAGGATGGTCAGAATCAGAATCCATTCCAAGGAAATATGTTTTTCATAGAGGTGATGTGTGAAAGGTTTCTTGGTGAGTTCCACAACTCACCCCTGGAAGTGCACCCAAGAGTTTCCAAAATTTATCGGTACTTAAGGGGTCAATTCTGGTGGCCCGGGGTACTGCGGGTAGGGGAAGAGTTCATGTCCTGGTGCCTAGTGTGTCTGCAGATGAAGGATGAACACCATGTACCAGGAATCTTTTTGCAGCCTTTAGATGTCCCCGAGTGGAAGTGGGATGACATCTCGATGGATTTCATCATAGGGCTACCCAAGGTTCAAGGATTCTACGGCGTTATATGGGTAATGGTGGACCGGTAGATGAAATCGGCTCACTTTCTAGCGATCAAGGATTCAGGAATAGTGGATGCCAAAGCATAGAGGTATGTGGAAGAGGTGTTGTGGTTGCATGTTGTTCTGAGGCCTATATTCTCGGATATTGATTCATGCTTTACCTCAGAAATCTGGAGAGGATTGCAGGATTATTTTGGCACCCAGCTACATCGTAGCACTACTTTCCATCCCAAGACAGATGGATAGATAGAGTGCACCATCCAAACATTTGAGTATATGCAATGAGCTTGTATTCTTTATTTTGGGGGATTGTGTGTGTGACACTTTCCTCTGGTAGTGTTTGACAAAAATAATTTCTATCACTCTACCATTGGCATGGATCCGTTCTAAGCCCTGTATAGAAGGCCATGTCACTCACCCATGCACTGGACAGATGTTGAGCAAAGAGGTCTTCTTGGCCCAGAGGTGGTGTAGATCATGATGGAGAAGATTCATATTATTAGTGAGAGGATGAAGGCAGCTCAGGACTGGAAGAATTTTATTCTAAAATTAGGAGGAGACCCTTAGAGTTTGAGGTCGGGGACCATGTATTCTTGAAGGTCTCCCCTCGACGTGGACAACTGTGGTTTGATAGAGGGAGTAATCTTTCTCCATGGTTCATCGGACCCTTTGATGTGTAGCGGCAGGTTGGAGACGTGGATTATTATCTAGTTTTACCACCTCCGCTACTGAGAATACATGACATATTCAATGTGTCAAAAATCTGATGGTATCTACACGATGATTCACACTTCTTCAACTGGGGAAAGATGGGCATCGAGGCCGATGTGACTTTTGTGGAAATGCCAGTGAGGATTGTGGTACATGAGAAGAAGGTTCTCCATGTAAGGACCATTCCCTTGTTTCGAGTGTTGTAGGGCCATGGTGGGATCAAGGAATGTACATGAGAATGAGAGACATATATGTGTTCTCATTACCCAGAGCTATTTTGATTTTCATCCCATTTTTTTGTACTTGTTTGTGATGGAATTAATTACATGTTAACTATGGAAAGTGTGGTTTTCCTTGTTCTGTGGATGTGTGTTAATATTAATGACAATGGGGAGGGGAGGACCCAATCCCTAATCAACACTCATTTTGGTGGATGAGATTAAACCCATGCGGGAGAGTCCTTGCCACCAAAAGAGGATAATATCTTGACATGGACGAAGAAACTCCCAAACACATATGACTGGACAGTTTGACCTTCTAATGTTTTCTAGTTACTCGAGGGGGAGGTGTTTCTAGATGCCGATGAGGTTCACTCTTGAGAGGTATCTTTATAGGTGGTCGTTCAGAGACCCTCTTTTATTCGGGTCTAGTTTTGATTCTCGAGGGAGAAAATATTTAGAGAGGTATTCGATGTAATGACTCGAACCCACCTACTCCATTACTTTTCCCAAACAAGGCTCCATCGAAACGATCTCACACTGGTCAGGGTGGCACTGGTCACAGTGGCACCGTGATGGTTGCACCTTGAGGATGACATCTTGATGGTGGCCCCATGTCCCCACCAAGTCTTTCTCCCTTTTTCCATTTTTTGACTTTTTTCATTCCCACAATGTATCTTTTAACGTAATGATAATTTAATGCCCCTTTAAAATCAATTTGAAGCCCATATTTAATATCTAAAATCTGTAAAAGATGGGCAAACCCTAAACTCGCCAAACTGTGTGGTTTTTCCCCTGTGTCTATCCCTTTCCTCGTACCATCCATTTCTTCTCTCGTTGTGTGTTTGTCCTCTATTTAAAAGAAGCGATTTAAAGCACAAACTTTATGCCACCATCCCGATGGTAATAATTAATTAAGAATTAATACCATCATAAGTAACCTCCAAAATGCAAAGGAAACCATGATCCAACTATAATGTTGTTCAAAATTTATTATCCCACTACAATAGAATCCCATCTTTATATCATGCAAGAGTTTCTTCTTTCACCTTCATGGCCAGGTTTCTTCCTCCACCCTAGTGGGATTAGGATCCCCTCCATTCCGGGGCATGTGGTGCACCTTTTTTGGAGTATTTTATCCATCCATGGAGTCCCCAGAGTTCCTCGCCTACAAGTCATGCATCCCCAGTTCTTTGCTCGTGGAGAAGAACTTCGATCCTTGATCATCCAAGTAGGGTTTTCCTTCATCTCTCCTTATTATGTATCATGATGGGAGAGTATCCTATTGATTCTGTGGGGTGGATGAAACCAAAAGTTAATGAATATAACAAATGGACTTTTAAACAATGAAGGGGGGAGTGTGATCGATGTTTATGCTGCTTTTTCTTATCCTTGATTATTTATTGTTGCGAACTGTATGGGCTTTTTCTCGCTGAAAATCTTGGTCATTGGTGGCCTTTCCTTGTGAACTAATGAACCCTTGTATTCTGTGATAATTGAATAACTCCAACATGGGAATTTGTTTAATTATGTAGACTCAGTTGATTAAATGAATATCCAGTTAACAAAAATCCTTGTGTGATCACCCAGGTTAACAAAATAGAAAGAAGAAAACTTAGTGAATGATGTACTTGAGTCTTGAAACATCCTTGCTCTGTCTTGGTGGCATGTATATTTATTATGCGTGATGCTTATGGGGTGAAGTTGTTCAGGATAAGATCCTCTATTTTTGCATGGCTTTTGGATGTGAACATGGAGCTATGTGGGGCGATACATTGAATCGTGGTTTGGTTCCTTTACATTGATGGATCTCACTGATCCCTTTGTTGTTGTGACTTTACAAGAGAACCCGGTGTGAATGCATAAATTGATGTTTGGGTGTTTCTGTTTCTATGGCTTGTGGTTATTCTTGTTAGTTGTCCAATAGTGTATAATTAACCTATAATAGGATCACATGACCATGAAAAATGGTATAAATTAGTAATTGGTTTTGGTAATGAGATGGGAATTGTCTGTGAGTGTTGTGCCTTTATTTTATAAATTAATAATAAATAGGGTGTTTGTGCTTAGGTTTTGGAACCCCTAGGTTGGGATGAGTGCATGTTACCTTTACATATATCTATAGTTTTTATGTTTCTTATTCACACCCCACCGAAGTTGATCACATTGTGCCGAACACCCCTATTTAATGGGGGTTGGTGTTTTCCTGACACTCTATGAGTTGCTGGTTATGAGCTCGTTTTTTTCTCCCTTTCCTGACTAAGCCAATACTCTTCAGGTAGGCTGTGACAGCCTGAGGTCCATTATAGACCATGATTCCTCAGGCATGGTAGTTTTGGTGGTTGTCCCAGGTGTGTGCAGGCAGGTTGTTTCCCAAGAATCATATGGAAGAGGACAAGGTGTCATCATTCGTGGTATTGGTTGTGGCCCAGGTGTTTGCAGGTGGGATGTTTGGTTGTGGCCCAGGTGTTTGCTGGTGGGAAGCATGGTTGTGGCGCAGGTGTGTGCGGGTGGGGTGTGGTAGTGGGACTATGGTGAGAATGTTACGATTGGTTCGATGTGTATGATGTCTTCAATAACCAGTGGGAAAGTGGATCGGCGTACCCAAATGTTGATGTCCGATAACTATACATTACATGACTTGTGTTATTTGAAGAGTGTGACTTCGTTAGGCTCAAGGGGATAGTTTTTCTTGCTAGGTGATTTGGTTGTCTCTTTTCTCAGATTCATTAGAATGTCTCTTCAGTTGTGCATGAGAGTCTTTGTATTTCCCTAATGAGTATACTTGTATGCTCAACCTACGTATATAAAACTGCTTTCAGGTTTCTAGGAGGTCTTCAGGGATAATGCGGGGCCATTCTAGCTCAAACACTAGGATAGTTGCAATTTCTGTTTTTCTTTTCCTTGGTACATTACCTTTTTTGTCTCCTGGTACATTTTGGTATTTACTTTTTTAACATGTATATGGGAAAGTTTTTCTTTGGCATTACTTTTATGATAAACAATCTTCCATTCCAACATTAATATATGTATAATAAAATAAAAGGAAATAATGATGTGAGTTCCCAAAAAGATAATTAAATCATTCGAACAACACATATCCACAAGGGGATTCTTGTACCTATGAATCCCTTTAAATAACTAATTATAATACAAGATAATTATCATTGAGATTTCATCTTTTTTTATTTAAAATACTTATTATATGATTTTAAATGATTGAATTAATTCTACATAGATATAAATGTTCAAAACTATATATTTGGTGTACAAAATATTATAATTTTTACATGGATTGTTTTCAATTTTTATTGATGGAAATTCAACACCACCTCACAAAATAACATTATCCATTATTGATGGAAAAAGCATGGAACCTGTTAAATCAAATTTTTAAAAAAAATGTATCCCAGCCACACTGTAATTGGTCTAATAGTTCTATGATACATGATTTTTCTTTTATAAGATTGAATCAATCCTAGAAATTATTCACAGAAAATATGTAGAATTTCATGGATAATATACTCATTTAAAATATATAATCTGTGATAGAAAAATTCTAATATGTAAATCCTATTTTAAAAAACAAAATAAATCAATGATAATGAAGGGGAAATTTAGTAACAATGTAATGAAGAGGAAATAAATCGTTATTAGGGATGTTTCTACAGATGTGGTACAACAAAAGTATATTAGAGTCTATGATGACATGAAATTGTTATTATTTCTTAACGCATTAGGGGAATTGTATTTTCCTCAGAGTGGTAACTATTTTGGATTTAGTTTTATACATTTCATAGATAATAAATATTTAATCATACTGTTATTATGTTCATGAGTTATTAATCAATATCATTTGATATATTTGTAGTCATAATGAAAATAATAGAATCATATATGGATCAGTTGTATCATTGTTGGTTTGCTTCAAGGATAGTATAAAAGTCAAAAAATTCTCAAAAAAGTATATTCCATTTCATGTTATAAGGCCATTTAGTATACATGATTTGTTATGTGAAGTAACTAAAATCATATAACCAATGGGTAGTAGTAAGAAATCATTTATTACATTGTAGACCATCAGTGCGTTAAACTCATCACTAAACACATTGTATTTATATATAAATAAAACATCATTCTTGATAGAGAAAATTTCACTAATAAAATAAGATATGAAACAACAAAATATTAAATAAGGGTATATATTTCATTACCTATGGTACTTGTATTGATATTTTCTGAATTATTATAGTAATATCAGAGGAAAATATATAATAATAACAAGAATATTTTCCGGATGATTATATTTGTTAATAAAAATGAAATACACTAAAAAAGAACACTACAGAAATAATTGTTAGTTAATAGAAATCAAAATATTTATTTAGTTCCCCAATCAGAGTATAATTAAAATAATATAATAAACATATAAGAAATTATTCTAATTCTATAAATCATTCAATGATGTTACCCATTGAGAATTCAATTAAAATAAAAATGTGTTTGATGTTTAGGATTATTAATTCAAGGCCACGAAAAAATATCCTATTGGAACTAGAATATGTATATATTTTATGAAAATTTAAAAGAAAATTACTATTTCTATTAAATCAAACAACTAATTCTATTCAAAATTCATCTACTTCATTTACCAGTCGATAATGGTTAAGGGAAAAACTAAACCATCCAATAGAGTACCATTGTATTATTATCATAGTAATTAAAAGAGAACATGAATAAAATGTAATGGTTACATTATTTTTTATATGTACCTGAATAAAATATTTCTATCATAAATTCTTACATGGAATCTAAAAAGTACATGTTATATTTTTGGATTAAACATATAAAAAAACAAGTATCAATGACTGACATTTTAAATTTGAAAAATAATGAGTTACAATCCAACTCATAGATAATATTAATAAAATATATATTATATAATTAAAAACATTATATTTCATAAAAAAATATTCACACATGGTTAATTATTCATAATGGGATTTTGTTATTGAAATTTGTAAGAAAACAAATGTAGTAAATTCTTTTACATTAGAAGTACGGTTCATTTCACGTTATTATGTCATACATATGAATTTTTTCACATTTTTAGTTGATGAATAGAATAAAATTTTAGAAATATGAAAATTTTATTTTATAGAGTATAACATATGGATAAAATTTATAAATGTAGAGAATAAATGATGATAAAAATTTTATAATAGCTACAAAATGTATTTAATTATTATTCTTCCATATAAATACAGAAAAAATTCATTGGGAATTAATAATTATAGATATTGAATAAAATATATTTTCTATAAATAATTCAATAAAAACAAAGATCCTACTAGGATAAAGATATATATATATATAATTCAATTATAGTGGTATATATTTTTGATTTATAGTTTCCTATAGGTGAAAAGTTATATCAGATCTATTATAATATATATCATATAATTAAATATATTTTAGAGAAACTATACATGGAACTAATTATTTGTAATAAAGAATATAATGTAATGAAATATAAACAAATAAATGATCTTTTAGTTCATGAAACTCCCCAGTTGGCCCCCACAAGTTTAGATTTTGGAATTTTTGTTAGTTATTTGATCAATTGAATAAAATCTATTTTTTATATATAAATATAGTATGGACATCCAAATATAGATGAGTTAATGTTCTCAAAGTTGTAATATTCTCACACATGTCCAAGATAGAGTAAGATAAGGAAAAACATCCCAAAAATAATAAGTCATCAAATTACAACAAACACCCATAAGTGATGATAATATGAGTGTTTTGTATTCAGAATATGGAATTTTGTTTAATAAATATTGTTTTATAAAATTAATATATTTAACCATTTTCTTAATAATCTTTATACCACATCACTGAATGGATATATTTATATAAACCATAAATTTTTGGAAAATAATAAATTTACAAAATGATTTTTTGATCAATCTTGATATCATAAATCAATATTTTAAAAAAGAACCCCTTATTCATAAATCATTGTTGTCTGAGAAATGGAGCTATCTGAATTTACAATGGATACACACCTAAAAAATCAAGTAGTCATTTTATCATAATATTTTAATATAATATTTAAAAAAATCATTATAAACCTTCCATTACCTTTTTGATGAAAAAAATATGAAATAAACATTTTCATAAAAAAATTCAATAATATATGAAACATTTATTTTCATTTGATCTATAAAACTAATAAAATTTTCCACATAAACAATATATATATATAATTTATTGAAATAATATATTTCATTATGGTGAATATGACTAAAAATATATATCACACAATCATTAATGATGATTCAACAAAAGTATTTTCATTTTTTATGAAGCGTGTGATTCGTTCTCTCCAAAAATATTTTCACAGCTTCACCTCCACATAGAGTTGTCTTTATTTTAATCTTAATAGATTTACCAAAAATTCAATGAATAATTACAACATTATAACCTGGAATTAGGGAATTGATTTTATCTATTCCCCATGAAATTGTTTTGAGGATTGAAAAACCAACCACATATCTTCCATCTATCTCGCATTCTATTATTACAAATTTCATATCCAATTGAGAATCTACATCATAATGTTTTACTATTGGTAAATTCTTATTGAACCCATTATGAATATGATTACCTCTACATATTGTAATTTTTCATTGAATTCCATTTCATCAAATTTACATGTTTTGAAATATATTTAATATCAAGCATCTGAAAAATATAATACACAAAAACAAATTATTTTCAATTATAAAAATTTAATATAATTAATCATTACAATTAAAATAATTCATTATATAAAATTCAAAAATCTATTACATACCCTATTTATAAATTAACATATTAGAATGTGTACTTAATTTTTTATCATGAATTAATAAAAACAACTCTCAACCATATGTTATTCATAATGTAATAGATCAACATTTTATGTCGTGTACCATTCTATGACTTTTCTAAACAATTGATAGATGGTTATCAAAATTTGGGAAACTTATTTACAATTTTATAATAAATAGTTCACTTCTATATATCAATACTTTTCAAAAAAAATTCTCAAATGTTTTGAAAAAAACACCAACACTGAATCTATGATGATAAACATATTTTAAGAGACCATTAAAAAACATAATAATTTCATGGAATATATCCAATATGATAATATATCTATCATAATGAAATGGTGATAATTTTTTATTTTATTATATAGAATATCAATACAATATGATTTTACTTAAAAAATTTGAATTTGAAGAGTCCGACGATCCACATAATAATCTAACACATTCCGGTACACTAAGATGATATTTCTCGAAGAACAAATGAAATTGAACAATAATTAATCATGTTACCTATTATTTTTAATCCATTTTGCATTAAATTCCACTTAAAAATGCAAAGATGAGTATCCGAATATAACTCAGATAATGAATTTGTAAAATATGCATGTTTATTTTTATATATAGTTGACAACCTATTCAAATTGATCACCTCAATTGTTTTTTAAAGGACCATGAAAAATAACATCTTGACTCATCATCCAATATTGTTTCACTGAAAATTTTAAATTTTCTAATATCATTAAATATAAAAAGAATAAAAATTGTCCTAAATTAATTGTTATCACTAAATTTTATATTTATCATAATGATATATTAAAATATTTTAAAACAAATCCTCATTTAATTTTATCATGAAAATATTTGTATTCATGTTGTTAATTAAAAATTTAATGGCATTGTGAAATAACATATTTCACTAAAATAATTATTACACATACTCCAAAATGAAAACATTTTCCCCGAATGTATAATCCCTTTAACTTTTTGGTTGATGAAAATACACTTGATCAACTCAGGTAAATCCTAGAATGTCATAACAACCAAAAATAGTTTCCAGAAAAGATAAAGAACCAATCGTCCTAATTACTGTAAAATAATTGACTTCATACCCTATAGCCCTGACATCATTTTCCTTAATTAAGTACCTAAAAACATGAAAATAATCACCAGATTTAAATATATAATTGTGAGAATGTGTAAATAAATTATATGAATAATCCCATGAGGAAACATAAATAATATTTATATACGAACAGTAATTTTTCATTGAATATGGAAAAATAATTTCAAATAAATCACAATTATCAATATTCTTCTTCAATTTTTAAAAGTATAAAAATATAATTTTTTTTCATACTCATATTTACATATTATTAATGCATAGTAAAACCAATCCTATATGAATAAAAAAAATAAAAATCATAAGCATTTTGGGGATATCTGAAAATCATCCCTCAATATGGTTCTATCAATTAAAATTACAAAAAACTATCCACTATATCCTGAGATCATTAACATATTGATGGTTTCTAAAAAATTGATAAATATCAATTAATAATTATGCCATTTTACATCAAACATACACATAATGAATAAAATGAAAATTATACAATAGAAAAAAAACCACTTCAGTATTTGTCTTCTCAACATCATCAGTGGAGTAATTACTATTTGAATCCTAAAAAATAAAGAACTATTTCCCTCTATTCTATCGTATGATCCCACAAACATTAATAGTACTCAACATATAGCGACCACCATCTCCTACTAACCTCCATCACCTCCCTTATCTTCTTTCCTAGCTTCCACCATCATAGTTTCACCTGTTATTATGACTTTAAAAACTACATTTAATTGAATGCTGGTAATATTTCTAGATCATGTTCTATGTAGTACAGTCAAGAGATTTCATTATTATATGAAACATTTAGAATCCTATAAATGCATTTTAATTTGTAAGTGGATCTATTTTAGAGGGATTCAATTTTATTTAATTTCATTTTTTATGGGTGTCATATTTGGTGAAATTTTTGTGGGTACTAATGGTGGTTGTTCAATGTAGTTTTAAGAATATGATAATAACATTTGAATTTTAGATCTTGTCTCTAGAACCACATTCTCTATCATTGTGAACAACATAGGGAAGACTGTGTAAAACAATATATGTGGATAGTTCCTCTACTTCAATGTATAAGGGGGTAATACGGGGTAGGTGTGTGTTTTATGGATGTACTCATCATGAACCTCGTAGGATAGGAGTTGAGCATGCCTAATTTCATATAATTATGTATTTTCCCCAATTGGTTTTATCATCAACATGATTAATAATATGAAATCCTTTTTAATTATATGGTATTTTATGTTATTTTGTTCAACACTTATTCACGGTTGGTGGTTTGATTTTTTTTGTTGTAGTATTAGGACAGTGTTTATCACCACATTTTACTATTTTTCTACCATTATATTTTCCAATGTATTTTACTCGATTAATTTTTGATATTATTACATTTTAAATACGGTTTTATTTATTTCTACATTTTCTCAAATTATTTATTCTCATAATTGTACATGTACTAGTTAGAAAATAATGTTTAGACCCAATAGGTGGTATAAGAAATAGGTTATGGCCTGGTTCTCATCAATTTTATGGGTATTAATAATTCCCATATTATTCAGTCTAACATGTTATTTAGACCACAATTAATCTTTCACATCATAAAAATTTATTGAACTTTTTAGATACGCCATTATGAAATATTTTTGGTTCTGTACTAATGTTGTGTCTAGTTATATGTGATATTTGATATCCTGAAATTCAATGGGATGAATTTCTTATTATAGAAGATGATGATGCATTAATTTTTGTGGAAGGATAATTTCTAACTATCATGTGGATAAATTCAGGTTTGAGTGATAGATTAGAATTGGAATGACATGGATGTGAAATATATTACAAAAATTTATTTAGCTTTAGATGGATTGTTATATTCAATATGTATTGGGAAAAATGAAAAAGCATATATGTTCCACTATGATGAAACTATAGAAGGATATCTCACTAAAAAATAAAATTTTCATATATAAAAAATTATAAACTCTTTAAATAAATGATCATTAATCAGTCATCGGGCACTTCAACACCCTCAATATTATGTTCGTTCATCTAATGGAATTTTCTTATGAAATTGAATATGTATAAAATTTTATGATTCTATTGATATGTCTTCACGATTCATACAGTCAAATAATTTTCAACCTCCCCAACAATATCATTAAAAATATATGTATATTCAATTATGTTTCATGCATAGTTATTGGAGAAGAATGATAGAAGAAGAAAATTATTTAATGATTGAAAACATCAGACCATGTAGGTGATCTGTCAATTGAAATTCGAAAAATTAAAGAGTGTAGTTCTTGTGGGATCCAAAATAATGGAAGATCCAAATCAATGTGTACGAATAAAAATGCTAAATGTTAATATTAAAAAATGAAGGGTCATGTTAAGAAGAAGTTTTCTAATAGTAATATTATTGTAATTATATCTCAAAAAAATATTGCAAGTACTTATAGGAATATAGATATAATTTTTACTAATGTGGTGAAGAACGATGGAGGTAGAAAACACCATAAGGTAGAAAAAATCTAAATTACACATGGATAATCAAATAAGGAGTGACATTCAATAATATTTTTTTTATTTTAATGTGTTGATATGTATGAATCTATATTGGATGAAATTTGTTTCATGGGGGGTCATCACACCATGAAAATAAATGTATTCCATACCATCAAACTAATGATGAAAGATGGTTTAATCTAACCCATCCATTGTCTATTCCATGTCGTGGTCCTCAAGAAAATAATAACTTTCCGGAATTTTGATGGGATCAAATTAATGAGCCTACACAAGAATGACTTTATGATTATTTTGAAGGTAGTGCTTATGGTGTCATAGGTATAAATGAACATAATGAATTTATTCGTTCTTATGGGTGAAAAATACAAGTATGTGGATATAGTTGTCACATAAAATACCTTAAAAGAAGTGTTTAAAATATCATGGAACATTACGATCATTCATATTTATGAAAGGGGACTAATGATTCTAGCTGAATAGAAATTAATTCCTATATTTGAAATGGAATCCTTACTATTTTGTGAGAATTTATTTTGGAGAATGAAACATAATTACGATTCATGATTTTAAAAGATATAATTAATGACATAGTAGAGTTGACCCATTCCAATAGTTGGTTTTCTTTAATTATATACCTTGAGGGATCAAGGTACATATTATCATTATTTATTGATTATTTTATGAGATGTTTGTTGTACCCAATAATGTGAATGGATAATATTACAAAGTTAAAAATCCCAGAAGGAAATGAAATATGGATAAAATATAAAGTGTTTGAGGATTGAAAATGGTGGAGAACATACTATAATGGTTTTTGATAAATTTTCTCATTAGGAAGGGATAAAAAGTCAATTCATGGTTTTGTACAATAGCTTCAATAATTGTATAGAATTGCGTATGGATATGAACATATTGGATAGAATAAGGGTGATGATGAATACTATATAAATTACAAATTTTTTTGGTAGAATAATTAAATATCACTTATTATTTCGTCAACTGGTCTCCTTCAATTATTATTTATATAAAGACATCGATGGATTTTTGGGATGGTAAACCCCTTGAATATACTAAATTACATACTTTTTATGTATTTTTTTTAAATTTATTTATGATGAAGAATTAATGTGGTTGAAATCATTATCAAGTAATTGTATCTTCTGGGAATATGCTGATTGTGTAAAGGGGGTCTTTTATGGCACTATAATCTCCAAAATCATTTCATAAAAAGATATAAAAAAAATTATAAAATGAAAATTTATAATGAAATATATATATATATATATATTATGGAATCTAATACACATGGTGTAGAGGAAAAATCCATTGAGGAACTTTTTTTCACCATGGTATTAGCAGGGTCGGAAGATCAAGTATTGGTTGCGTCTTGACTATGATAATCACGTCAGGATAAATGAAAACCAGTATGGTACTCCAACTAAGCCACATAAAAAAATATTATTTACATTATATTTAATGGGGATGGAGTTTTTTTATTGGGTGACCTATAATCTGAATATATCATCATGTGTAGTGATGTTACAGGAGGAAAAGGATGCATTGCACTATTGAAAAACCTTTGACATGAATCAATTACTTCATGAAATTATTGATAAAATGAAATGAGCCTTTACAATCAAGTGGGATAGAAAATCCATGTGGAATTATATTCCTCAAGACTATGGTTAATTGATATTCTCATTAGAATTATATTAATTTAAATGAAACAATTTTTCATATTTTTAGATTGATGAATATTTGCATAGTTTTGGTGATGTGTTCTATATAAAATTCATATATTAATTAGCTAGATGTGAAGATTTTTTTTCACTATGTTGATCCTGAAGAAGAAATCAATATGCATCAACTAGATGACATTTCTGAATAAGGAAATTCGAACTTTTTTATAGTTTGAAAAATAACTATATGAACACAGGTAGGTTCCATGGAATATTTATTAGGGAGATTATTCATATATAATGGGCCTGGGATATAATATATTTAATTATGATATTTGAGTTTATTTTATGGGTTGTAATTGAAATTATTTAATCATTATTCTATTATATATGGATGGCATGTTGGTTTTAAGTCACAATAGTTTTATTTAGAGATTGACATGAAGGATTTTTTCCTTGTAAACATGATTCTTGGTGTGCATATTTTCTTAGATAGAAATAATTGGTTGATTTATAATTCAAATAAAAATTTCTTTTATATTTTTTTATAACTCAGCATAATTGAATATTGAAAGGAGATCTATACCCCTCAACCCATTAATCTATTTTTATACCCTATGATGAGTCCTGATATTGAATCATAGTGTATGAAGATTTCTCAAGAATGATATGCATATACAGTTTGTAGTATAGTGTTTTCGATGATTAGTAGTAGAAAATACAATTAACATGTAGGGGATGTAGGTGGTTAGTACATAAAAAATCAAGGATAAGGAAATCAGAACATTGTGAGGCTGGGATACATTATAGATACCCTTGATTATTTATTATGTAATGGGGGGTAAAATATCGATATTAGAGACTATTTTGAATCAAATAATATAGGTGATTCTAGTAGGAGTAAATCCAACACTCTTTAATCTTGTAAGCGGAGGTATGAGTATGATTTTAATGTAACAAATAGTTGTTTAATTACCCATGATGGAGGAAGCTTACATGAAAGCTATAGAGGAATTCCAACAAGATATTTGGATGAATGATTTGTGGGATGATCTCAGAAAATAAAATGAGAATATTCATTTTTTTGGAACTATCAAGGTTCCCTACACATTTTATGGAATCCATCTTTTCATTCAAAGATGAAGCACAATAGTATAAAAAATTGCATTTTTTCTATTTTTTAAAAGATGAAGGTGAGTATATAAAAAAATCATATGAACAAAATATGATAGATTTCATGATGGTTGATATTGACAATGACATGATTAAATGTTTCATATCTTTTAGTAGCCTTGTGGAGATGAAAAAATCATTTTTCTGGAGATTGAAATGATATTATAAAATATTATTGATTCTTAATCACTATCCATGGGGGTAATTTTTTTATTATTTTCTTTTTCAGTTCCTCCCCACCCATCATTATCAATATAAAAGGATTTTTGTAGGTCTCTGTTTGTTCTATATCATCCCCCACTATACAGGGAAATGTCATGGTATTAGGAATTTCAAATAAAAGGGATTTTTTCTTTTGGTATAAGTATAATCGTTAAAAATAATCTAAAAACCCACTTGTGTATGTTGTCTTTTTTTAGGTTTATTTATCAGTGTATAAAAAATATTTGTTTTGGGGATTAAATCCTCTAAAAAATAAGATTTTTTATATTCCCAACCTTACCTTTTCATGTACCAACCTGGGACAACCCTTAACCAATTACTTGAGCTGAACAATGGCATGTCCTGAAGGGAGTTCCGGATCCCCACTAGCTGGTAGGGAGTTCTGGACATCAACATAATACAAATAGAAAAAATTTCCCAATAAATAAAAAAATAACCATATAGTGGAAATAGAATAAATGTCCCAATATATGATTTTTTAACAAATCTTCATTTATAAAATAATCTAAACAAACTAAAAAACACAGCTATTCCAACTAAACATGATGACTATACTATCTCAATGTGACCCCATAGGTCACTCTCAAATAGAAGATAAACTATCTCCAAGGCAACCAAACTCAATCTAAATCCATCACAAGGGATTAAAACTGAAAAGGAACTATAGTCCTAAGTATTAAAACATAGTATGATATCCTTGTACTCCATTCCCAATGAACATCATTTAATATAAAAGAAACATAAATTACAAGTTTGAAATATAATATATAAAAGTATAGTTGTTGACAAATTTTACTTTAAAAAAATTTAAAAATAATGCCCCTTATTCATTTCCAAAACATGGTTCATTCCATTAGTGCTATATTGGTATTTTCTAATGGAAAGTGATGTCTAAATTATTAATTATGTACAAAGGTGATAAACAAATTTATTTGAAAACTATTATAATAAGCCTTATAAATTAACATATCACATTCAAAGTAACACATTAAAAATGAATAAACTCTAGTAATCAGTCAACAAGGTAAATGAAAATAATCATATATGTATCATATTACACACTATAGGAAACTAAGAACCAATAGAAATAGGTGAACCAAATAGAATAAGAATAAACCTGAAGATTCTAATTCGCGAGGCCCCATACCTGCCATCATAACAAACATGTTGAAATAAAAAATTCTCAATATGCCCATAGACTATATCTCATGACAGGATGAGGTAAAATTCGATTTCAATATAGTCTAATAAATCTACGTTCTATTGGCCACAATTCAGTATGTCAACTCCCCATGTAGCAATCAATCTAATAAAATTATCTCAATATGCTAGGTTCCCATGCATCGTGATTATAAAAATGTGGCGAGCTAGCTGATGGCAGCCAACCATCCAATCACAATTATATATAATAATCAATAACATGCATAACCCGGATCCCCTCCAATGATTGATCTCATGCCAGAGAATAAAAGGAACATAATGAGTCAAAACAAGTGAACTCTAATAACGGATGTCAAGGATTCCATAGTGAGGAAACCCATCCATTATATACATACAAGGAATATGAATCATCGAAACAAGTTTTTTAAAATAAAACATTCATCATTTTCAAAAAACCATCCAAATGGGACATTATGCATTACAAAAAACCAAAACTTATCAACAATACAAACACAAAATTTTATAAATAGGTGTAATCAAACGATTTTTTACATTAATACATTTATAAATACAATTTAAAATGTTCATATTACACATTATATGAAAAAACATTTTATTTTATAAAAATACTAAATGATCCATTCACTAGAAACACATGCTATATTACATTAAAACCCCAAAAATCATTTATTTATAAAAACAAATACAATATGGAAACCAAATATAGAACCCCAAAAACAATTTTTCATGATTCCAACACATTTATAAATAAAAAAGAATGATTTATATTACAATTAACCCATGAACAAAAAACAGGATATTAATTAATCATTTGGCATCCAATATTTAACAAAACAATTTAATTAATCACCAAAAGGTATAAAACACCAATATTAATTCCATAAATTCATTTATTTTATTAAACAAAAGTTAAATATCAAAAAACACATGTGAAAGATAATATCACATTTTATATAATACTTGATTTGAACTCTTTAACCAAAAAACAATAATTTCAAAAAATACAGTGCACAAAATTCCGCTTTTCACACCAAAAAATTAATCCGAAGCTCAAATATCAATATTTGAAATATAATAATGATGATGAAATAATCAAATCAATTATTTTTAAATTATCACAATATGTTAATGGGATACCTACTTTAAAACCATGGATGAATGAAAACACCAACACAACATCACTCAATGAGATTTCCAAAACCTTAATTTATGAGTAATAACCATAAATAACCAAAAACCCGATCAAAATCCTAGAAACAATTGAACCATAGGTTGGTAATGACAAGGGGAAAAGATAAAAACATGAATTATTTAAAGGATATAGATATAGGAGGAGTAATGGTAAGCAATTAACTTAAAAAAATATCCCCTACCAGAAGAACCCTAATATTTACACCAAAGGAGGTAGACGAATGGATTGGGAGGAAGGTGAGGGGGATCCCTAGGTCTAGAAAAAATAGGTTGGAAAATTTTCATGGATTTCGGTCTTATAATACTAATGGAGAAAACATGGAAAACCAATTTTTTTTAATACTAGGAAGTTTCAAACGATGAAGTCGCACAATTTATTTAATCATTTGGAATCAATATGTATGCCATAGGGACTGACAGCATGGTCACCCCTAATTAGCCACATATCCATGCACCAACCATGTAGTAGGTTTTATACCTTCAACATGGTTACCTGGGTTTGGCGGCATGGTTTATCAAACCATGAGCCAAGCTGTGTACATGGTCTTTTCAAGCCAAATATCTATGTTTTCTCTAAAAAACACAACGAACCAGATATCAACTATACGGGATTGTGTAGACAAAGAAAACTGTTCAAAAATAAACACTCTTCCTACTTGAAAACTATGAAAATAATTTTTTCCCAGAAAAACTAAAACTGAAACCAAAATATGAAAAACTGGGTGTCACATACCTATAGTAAGATCCTACTATTCCAACTTGTTTTTCTCTCTCTTTAATTTGGGGAGATTTTTGGACATTAAATTTACTACCACTAATTTCTTAAATTTTTCAACTGCTTGTGAATTAATGGTTACTAGTGTCTTAATAGTTTTAGGAACAACGAAATATTAATAGACAATGGGGAGTTGAGGTTTCATGGTGCAATGATTTCATGGTCCGGTCCAAGAATGGTAAGATTCTTATTAAGTATGATAACTCATGTTTTAACTATGGGAGTTCATAAATAATTATTCCTTTATAAATTATAATTTTATTTTCTTAAAACAATGATACAATTGTATCTTTATGGTCGAGCTACAATTATTCTATCCATGATCTAATATTCAAAATTTTATTTATCTCCCAATATAATAAAACATCGTCTATTTTTCTTTTGAGTGTTTTAGTTTAACTAAAAATTCATGATATAAATATATATATAATTTTACTATGATGTGGTAACATCTCACAATGGTCTCTTGCACTAATCCAAATTATTGAAAAATTAACATAAAATATTGTAACTATAGTGGGTTTCACTACTATAGAACCCAAGATAAACAACACTACACTTTACCAATTCTATCTAAAAGTAATGATAATGAAAATGGAATTATTCACGATTTTTTAGCTCTCATAAAGGAAATATTTGTCATATATGTTAATTAGCGCTAATAAAGTGTTACCATTATAAGTCCTAAAAACATTTATAAATTGTATATTTCATAAAATAGAAGAATATCATTAATAATCATACATTAATATATAAATATATTAATATTGACATTATTATAGTATATTTTGTTAATTATGATTGATTTATGTCTATATATATCTCTACACATTATATATAAGTAATTTTGTGACTAATTTCATATATAATATTTCTAATAAACAATAATTTATCTAAAATCATATTTAATAATAAATGTATTTATATATATATATATTAAATATTTTTCATATATACGAAATATGTTACGCATCATATATTGAAAAATATGTCAAACGTAAATTAAATATAAAATTTTGTGAAAAATATTTACTAATTAGGTAGTAGACATTTAATGACATATTATATCAATGTCATTTCTTCTTAAAATTTGATATATATATTATATAGATGTTATATAATTATTAAGTAAATATATTTACTAAATATGTATTTATTCATGATATTTCATAAAACAATATCACCATATATATACTAAATTAATTCAATATCATTGAAACAAACATAAAATAATTATAAATTCTTATAATAATATAATTTAATATTATAATTTTCTAGTATTTAAAAATTAATATATTATTTTTTATTTATTCAATTTCATTACATATTTATATAAATAGATAATAAATATATATTTTATTTAATAATTTTTGACAAACATATATACATATATATTAAATGTAACTATTTTATTTATTTATTTCATTTTAATTTTTTTTAATAAATTTGTAAATTTGAAATTTTATTTTTTATTTATTTAATATTCTTTAAATATTATTAATTTGTTATACTTATTTATACATATTTATTATTTAAAATTTATTTTTTTTAATGCAATTTTTATTTTTATTATTAATGTATGTGTTCATTTTTATTTTCATTATGAATTTTTTAATTTTTAGAATTAATATTATTAATAGTCTATATTCATTTAACTAATATTATTTTGATTTATTAATTTTTTAGGAGAAAAATAAATATTCAACATTCAATCATTTAATATTATTCATTCATCAATAATTATTACATCATTTTAACTATTTTTAAATTTATTCATGTTTAATAGATATCAATTCAATATTTTTATAATATATTCATTTTTAAATTTGTTGTGCATTATTATTCATAAAATTTGTTAATATTTTTAGTATAGAAATTTATTCATATATATATAAATGTCAATTTATAATTTTTCCACAAATATGATTTATATACAATATATTTACTTAGATTTAATAATACATCTATGTAGCAAAAAATGATTTATAATTAAAAATAACTATTAAATAAAAATATTAGCTAATTTGTATCATGTAATAGACATTACATATTATATAATTTCATTATTATTTAATTAAATATAAAAATATCATACTTCTATAACATAAATATACACAATAATTTTTCACCAGTATATGTGTAATTAATTCAATTTTATATAGAAACCCTAAAATGGCCCAGACCTCTCAGGTCCATTCCATTGATGAAATATGGTGTTTGATGTGTTCCGAGAGGTCAAAGTGACATATACCCAACACATTACTAAATTTCTAGTTATATGAATACTGTTTCTAGAATAGTGAGGTTCCATTATTGTTGTTTCAACAGTTAGATTCATGAACATTGTTTCCAGAACGGTAACCTTCCAACACTGAGGTATCAACAGAGGGGTTCATGGATAGTGCTTCCAAAATGGTGATCTTCCAAAGGTGAGGTTATAACGATCCATACTTTACATACATTTTTAATACTTCAAAATTGAAGCACACTTATTACAATATATGACAAACCCACAAAGGACCGTATAGGTATATTGTCTTTAGAAACTGGGAAACATAATCAACTGGTTCATAAATCTTCTACAGTGTCACCCATTTATTTCATCATATCCAGGGTCCCTTTTAGCAAATTCTACATAATATCCATCTTCCTGACATGGGGAAAAGAAAACATAAAAGGGTAAGCTCAAATGCTCAGCAAGGGAAAATAAAGAAATATAAATCATATCATATCTCTTTGAAAATCATAACCTGAAAAAGAGATCATAATATCTTAACATGGAATAAATCATAGAAGTGAAAATGAGATCCCAATAAACATAAAACTTGAACCCTTGTGGCATGCACATATAATCCTGGAAAATCATTTCTTGTTAGTCATGACTCATTGCCAGGACTATCTTAGCGGACAAAGTCCATTTCTGAACCGAGTTCACTCCTCGTTTCAGTCATATATCACTGAACCGAAATAACCTTCCGTCCCAGCCATGTATATCTCATGAGATATAAATATTTACCCAATGCATTGGAGGGAGATATAGGTCCCACCCATCTTATAATGAATCCTTTCTTATGTGTGCCACATAATCATAAATCATACATCATCGCATAACACATGTAACAAAAATTGGATTCTTGAAACATCATGACATCATAAAACAAATCATATAAGGTAAATGACTTCATCAAATCAATGTAATAATGGGGAAAAAATGAACCCTTTATTATCTTAGATGGAAAATAATTTTGATAAAACACTTGAACTCCATTCTTGAGGAAAATATCCTTTCTTCTTCAAAAACACTTTTCTTTTCTTAACATGTCATACAATTATAAACTATAAGAAGTTGATTAAAAATAAACTTGAAAACTTTTAATGGAAGCTTCTTGGAAAAAATGTTTTTAAAAATCCATTCATGTCGTATAAGTTAAAAAAACATTCTTCGTACTTTTGTCGGAGAAGTCAAAAAGTACCTCGTACGAAAAAGCGACAAAAGATTCCTTTCATATTATTTACTAAAAACTCACCGAAGGGTAAAATTGGATTTAAAATATTTTCAAGTGGATGGAAACAATATTACATATTGATAGAACATGGATGTGGATGATAAAATACACCCCAGTAAATACCAAAGTAGAAACAATCTTGGATAAAAATGAGATTGTGATATTTCCCCTTACCTTAGGTCCGATTTGCTTTGTACGTGTCCGAAGATCTTGTATAATGGTTTAAATAATGTTATTGACTTATTCCAGAATCATTCATATTGATATGATATCATATATGGTCATATTCTTAGCTTCTTTGTTGTAATATTTCATTGTTTCTTGTTACTCGGGTCTTTATTTCCTTTTGTTCGTATGCTTGTTTTGCTGAATAAATTCTTATTCTTCTTTTAAGTTTATAGATACCTTATATCCAGAATGGTATTAGTGTAACATATATCATATTTATTTATTCAATTCATTTATATAATTACTATGTAATGATGATCATGTAGAACGAGTCGCATCACATCGTGGAGACGGTATTCCGTACGTACGCAAGAGTGATGATATCGTTCCTATGATCGTGGAATTGTATTGGAGTATATATATATTATTTCAGTATCAATATTAATTTATAATAATCATAAATATTTACTCATTACACCATTATACCCATCCTTGTAAGGTGATTGTGGAAAATAGATTACACCACGGCGTGGAGACGGTATTCCATGCGTACGCACGCGCGATGATTTCATTTTTCTGTAGGATGGGTAGAAGGTGAATTAGGGTTGTTTCATATTTATAATAACATATCAGTATGTATGTAATACTGATGATATTACTTTATCATGAAACAACTAAATAAGAAGATGTTGAAGAAGAAATAAATTGAAAATATCGGTAATGGATATTACATCTTCTTTGGAACGCCTCTTTGAATCCTCTACATAGGGAACTATGATTGGTCTTTGAAGATATCCATGACCTCTTGTATTATTCTAGCGAAGTGGAGAAGGGATTTTTTCAGGGGTTGGCCGAGCTTGAGAGCTCAAATTGGTGTGAAGAGGAGGGGGAGGAGGTGCCCTTTTATAAGGGAGGAGAGTGGCACCTTAGGAATATCTCAAAATATTATTTTATATTAAAGTCAAAATCGGTTTATAATGGTTCCAAAGGGTATTATTTCGAAGCTAAAGTGGCGATGGGTCGAAATCCTATCAATCAATAGGATTTAGGCAAGTTAGGTTATTATTTTAACCTTATCAATTAGATTTATCTCTAAGTTAAATAATTTAACTTTTACCGTGTCTTTTTGTTTTCTTAAACTATATGGTTAATACACATACTATAACATGCCAAACGAACCCCAAATTGTTTATTATTAATATATATATCTTTATATAAGTCATTTGTCTGAGCCATAGATTTTTAGGAATAAAATGACAAATAATTAATATAATATTTAATTTAAAAACTATTTTGTGTCAATTTTGACACTATTTGATATATGATTTTTGTGAAATTCATAACAGAATTATATGTTCAAACCAAGATGATTAAATCAACACTAATATATCATAGTAACCTATAAAATTAGTTTAATTCATAAAAAGTCTCATATTACATTTATTTTGGTTTTTATAACATAAATTATGTCAATATTTCATTAATAAGATAATTACTGCATCATCATTGTGTCATAAATAAATTAAATTATTTAATGTCTAAAAATTATAAATAAAATACCATTATGTAAGAAATCTTTTTATCTTTCTAATGAATATTTATAGTCTAATTTATCTTATGTATAACCCCATATTAAAAATGATTTACTTATTAAACTTTGATTTTAACTATTTTAACCCTTCTTTAAATAAATTAATAATAAATGTCCTAATCTAATCCAAGTGGGCCTAAATGGCCATATTTTATTACTAAGTTTGTTTTGGTCGAATTAAACTTATCCAATAGAATTAGGACATGTGTTATGGTAATAGTAATATTATATTTACCCTTAGTTACCCTATTTACTATTAACCGCGGTAAAAAAAGTAAAAAGTTACTATTCACCAAAAAATTATTTGTATCTCATTGAATCACATTTTACTTACTGATTTCAATCGTGTTTGTCAGATTTTCGAAATTCCATTCACAGAAGCGGTAAAATTATGTTTTATGCAAAATTCAGTTTTTTAACCTACCACTTAGTGGTTTCACTATTCATCAAAAATTGAAAGTTTTCAGAAAAATACCAAAATTTCACCTTAGGCTAATATCGGTATTCTGAATCCAAAAATGAAGTCCATTTTGAAAAATAAAATTTGTAAAATTTCAAAAAGTGCTTATTAATATTCATAACGGCTAGTTTTATTAATAGCATATCTTTGTTTAGTGAAACTCAGTATTGCGTACGACGCAAGCTATTGAGGAAGGTCGCGATTGCCTGTAAAGTAAGCCAAGCTAGTATGTAGTGAAAGATTCCTTTGATGGTATATAAAAACAAAATATTACTCATAAAAATATCGGGTGTTACATTCTACCCCCCTTAAAAACAATTTCTCCCTCGAAATTCGTCACTTTGTAACAAACAGATGAGGATACTCCTCCCTCATCATATCCTCAAGCTCCCATGTAGCTTCTTCAAGTTGGTGGTTCCTACATAAAACTTTCACCAATTGAGTGGTCTTGTTTCGTAGGACTTTTTCGCTACGATCCAAAATCTTTATCATTTGTTCTTCATAAGAAAGATCTTGCTCCAGCGGTACAACTTCTGAGCTGAGTACATGTGAAGGATCAGGTATGTACTTTCTCAGGAGAGATACATGGAACACATCCTGAACTTGAGAGAGATTCAGTAGAAGCGCCATTCGGTAAGCTACCTTTCCAACACGATCCAGTATTTCAAAAGGACGGATATACCTAGGTCTCAACTTCCCCTTCTTTCTAAATCTCATAACCTTCTTCCAGGGAGATATTCGTAAGAACACATTATCACCCACTTCAAACTCTAGGTCTTTTCTTCAGTTGTCGGCATAACTTTTCTGTCGACTCTGAGCTTCTCTTATGTGTTGTTGAATAGATCTGACCTTTTCTGCCATTTCATCAACGAGATCAGGTCCTAATAGCTTTCTTTCCCCAACTTCATCCCAGCAAGTAGGAGTCCTGCATTTCTTTCCATAGAGAGCTTCATAAGGATCCATCTGAATACTGGAGTGAAAGCTATTATTATAAGAAAATTACACCAAAGGTAGGTGTTGATCCCAACCTCCTTTGAAATCCATAGAGCAAGCTCTCAACATATCTTCTAGGGTTTGAATTGTTCTCTCAGACTGACCGTCTGTCTGGGGATGATAAGTAGTGCTGAAACTCAACTCTGTATCCAGAGTATGCTGAAGACTTCTCCAGAACATCGAGGTAAATCTCGGGTCCCGATCAGATATAATAAAAATTGGTACTCCATGCAATCTTACCACTTCCTTTACATATATCCTGGCAAGCTGATCTAGAGAGAAATCCTCTCTAATAGCAATGAAGTGTGCAGACTTTGTAAGACGATCAACTATGACCCAGATAGCATTATTGCCTTTGGATGTTTTAGGAAGTCCTATGACAAAGTCCATAGTGATGTTTTCCCATTTCCATTCGGGTATGGGTAATGGTTGTAAAATCCCCTTAGACTTCTGTCTCTCAGCTTTAACTTGTTGACAAACCAAGCATCGAGAAGAACTTCGATCCTAGAAATTATTAATAGAAAATTTGTAGAATTTCATGGATAATATACTCATTTAAAATATAGAATCTGTGATAGAAAAATCCTAATATGTAAATCCTATTTTAAAAAACAAAATAAATCAATGATAATGAAGGGTAAATTTAGTAACAATGTAATGAAGAGGAAATAAAATGTTATTAGGGATGTTTCTACACATGTGGTACAACAAAAGTATATTAGAGTCTATGATGACATGAAATTGTTATTATTTCTTAACGCATTAGGGGAATTGTATTTTCCTCAGAGTGGTAACTATTTTTGATTTAGTTTTATACATATCATAGATAATAAATATTTAATAATACTGTTATCATGTTCATGAGTTATTAATCAATATCATTTGATATATTTTTAGTCATAAATAAAATAATAGAATTATATATGGCTCAGTTGTATCATTGTTGGTTTGCTTCAAGGATAGTATAAAAGTCAAAAAATTCTCAAAAAAGTATATTCCATTTCATGTTATAAGGCTATTTAGTATACATGATTTGTTATGTGAAGTAACTAAAATCATATAACCAATGGGTAGTAGTAAGAAATCATTTTTTACATTGTAGACCATCAGTGCGTTAAACTCATCACTAAACATATTGTATTTATATATAAATAAAGCATCATTCTTGATAGAGAAAATTTCACTAATAACATAAGATATGAAACAACAAAATATTAAATAAGGGTATATATTTCATTACCTATGGTACTTGTATTGATATTGTCTGAATTATTATAGTAATATCCGAGGAAAATATATAATAATAACAAGAAGATTTTCCGGATGATTATATTTATTAATAAAAATGAAATACACTGAAACAGAACACTACAGAAATAATAGTTAGTTAATAGAAATAAAAATATTTATTTAGTTCCCCAATCAGAGTATAATTAAAATAATATAATAAATATATAAGAAATTATTCTAATTCTATAAATCATTCAGTGATGTTACCCATTGAGAAATCAATTAAAATAAAAATGTGTTTGATGTTTAGGATTGTTAATTCAAGGCCACGAAAAAATATCCTATTGGAACTAGAATATGTATATATTTTATGAAAATATAAAAGAAAATTACTATTTCTATTAAATCCAACAACTAATTCTATTCAAAATTCATCTACTTCATTTACCAGTCGATAATGGTTAAGGGAAAAACCAAACCATCCAATAGAGTACCATTGTAGTATTATCATAGTAATTAAAAGAGAACATGAATAAAATTTAATGGTTACATTATTTTTTATATGTACCTGGATAAAATATTTCTATCATAAATTCTTACGTGGAATCTAAAAAGTACATGTTATATTTTTGGATTAAACATATAGAAAAAAAAAGTATCAATGAATGACATTTTAAATTTGAAAAATAATGAGTTAAAATCCAACTCTTAGATAATATTAATAAAATATATATTATATAATTAAAGAAATTATATTTCATAAAAAAATCTTCACACATGGTTAATTATTCATAATGGGATTTTGTTATTGAAATTTGTAAGAAAACAAATGTAGTAAAATCTTTTACATTAGAAGTACTGTTCATTTCACGTTATTATGTCATACATATGAATTTTTTCACATTTGTAGTTGATGAATAGAATAAAATTTTAGAAATATGAAAATTTTATTTTATAGAGTATAACATATGGATAAAATTTATCAATGTAGAGAATAAATGATGATAAAATTTTTATAATAGCTACAAAATGTATTTAATTATTATTCATCCATATCAATACAGAAAAAATTCATTGGGAATTAATCATTATAGATATTGAATAAAATATATTTTCTATAAAGAATTCAATAAAAACAAAGATCCTACTAGGATGAAGATATATATATATATAATTCAATTATAGTGGTATGTATTTTTGATTTATAGATTCCTATAGGAGCAAATTTATATCAGATCTATAATAATATATATCATATAATTAAAAGTATTTTAGAGAAACTATACATGGAACTAATTATTTGTAATAAAGAATACAATGTCATGAAATATAAACAAATAAATGATCTTTTAGTTCACGAAACTCCCCAGTTGGCCCCCACAAGTTTAGATTTTGGAATTTTTGTTAGTTATTTGATCAATTGAATAAAATCTATTTTTTATATATAAATATAGTATGGACATCCAAATATAGATGAGGTAATGTTATCAAAGTTGTAATATTCTCACACATGTTCAAGATAGAGTTGGATAAGGAAAAAAATCCCAAAAATAATAAGTCATCAAATTACAACAAACACCCATAAGTGATGATAATATGAGTGTTTTGTTTTTAGAATATGGCATTATGTTTAATAAATATTGTTTTATAAAATTAATATATTTACCCATTTTCTTAATAATCTTTATACCACATCACTGAATGGATATATTTATATAAACCACAAATTTTTGGAAAATAATAAATTTACAAAATGATTTTTTGATCAATCTTGTTATCATAAATCAATATTTTAAAAAAGAACCCCTTATTCATAAATCATTGTTGTCTGAGAAATGGATCTATCTGAATTTACAATGGATACACACCTAAAAAATCAAGTAGTCATTTTATCAGAATTTTTTAATATAATATTTAAAAAATTCATTATAAACATTCCATTACTTTTTTGATGAAAAAAATATGAAATAAACATTTTAAAAAAAATCAATATTATATGAAACATTTATTTTCATTTGATCTATAAAACTAATAAAATTAACCACATAAACAATATATATATAATGTATTGAAAAAATATATTTCATTATGGTGAATATAACTAAAAATATATATCACACAATCATTAATGATGATTCAACAAAAGTATTTTCATTTTTTATGAAGCGTCTGATTCGTTCTCTCCAAAAATATTTTCAAAGCTTCACCACCGCATAGAGTTGTCTTTATTTTAATCTTAATAGATTTACCAAAAATTCAATGAATAATTACAACATTATAACCTGGAATTAGGGAATTGATTTTATCTATTCCCCATGAAATTTTTTTGAGCATTGAAAAACCAACCACATATCTTCCATCTATCTCACATTCAATTATTACAAATTTCATATCCAATTGAGAATTTACTTCATAATGTTTTACTATTGGTAAATTCTTATTGAACCCATTATGAATATGATTACCTCTACATATTGTAATTTTTCATTGAATTCCATTTCATCAAATATACATGTTTTTAAATATATTTAATATCAAGCATCTGAAAAATATAATACACAAAAACAAATTATTTTCAATTATAAAAATTTAATAAAATTAATCATTACAATTAAAATAATTCATTATATAAAATTCAAAACTCTATTACATACCCTATTTATAAATTAACATATTAGAATGTGTACTTAATTTTTTATCATGAATTAATAAAAACAACTCTCAACCATATGTTATTCATAATGTAATAGATCAACATTTTATGTCGTGTACCATTCAATGACTTTTCTAAAAAATTGATGGAAGGTGATCAAAATTTTTGAAACTTATTAACAATTTTATAATAATTAGTTCACTTCTATATATCAATACTTTTCAAAAAAAAATTCTCAAATGTTTTGAAAAAAACACCAACACTGAATCTATGATGATAAACATATTTTAAGAGACCATTAAAACACATAATAATTTCATGGAATATATCCAATATGATAATATATCTATCATAATGAAATGGTGATAATTTTTTATTTTATTATATAGAACATCAATACAATATGATTTTACTTAAAAAATTTGAATTTGAAGAGTCCCACGATCCACATAATAATCTAACACATTCTGGTACACAATGATGATATTTCTCGAAGAACAAATGAAATTGAACAATAATTAATCATGTTACCTATTATTTTTAATCCATTTTGCATTAAATTCCACTTAAAAATGCAATGATGAGTATCCGAATATAACTCAGATAATGAATTTGTAAAATACGCATGTTTATTTTTATATATATTTGACAACCTATTCAAATTGATCACCTCAATTGTTTTTAAAATGACCATGCAAAATAACATCTTGACTCATCATCCAACATTGTTTCACTGAAAATTTTGAATTTTCTAATATTATTAAATCTAAAAAGAATAAAAATTGTCCCAAATTAATTATTATCACTAAATTTTATATTCATCATAATGATATATTAAAATATTTTCAAAAAATCCTCATTTAATTTTATCATGAAAATATTTGTATTCAGGTTGTTAATTAAAAATTTAATGGCATTGTGAAATAACATAATTCACTAAACTAATTATTACACATACTCCAAAATGAAAACATTTTCCCCGAATATATAATCCCTTTAACTTTTTGGTTGATGAAAATCCACTTGATCAACTCAGGTAAATCCTAGAATGTCATAACAACCAAATATAGTTTCTAGAAAAGATAAAGAACCAATCATCTTAATTACTGTAAAATAATTCACTTCATACCCTATAGCCCTGACATCATTTTCCTTAATTAAGTACCTAAAAATTAAAATAATCACCAGATTTAAATATATAATTGTGAGAATGAGTAAATAAATTATATGAATAATCCCATGAGGAAACATAAATAATATTTATATAAGAACTCTAATTTTTCATTGAATATGGAAAAATAATTTCAAATAAATCACAATTATCAATATTCTTCTTCAATTTTTAAAAGTATAAAAATATAATTTTTTTTCATACTCATATTTACATATTATTAATGCATAGCAAAACCAATCCTATATGAATAAAAAAAATAAAAAGCATAAGCATTATGGGGATCTCTGAAAATCATCCCTCAATATGGTTCTATCAATTAAAATTACAAAAAACTATCCACTATATCCTGAGATCATTAACATATTGATGGTTTCTAAAAATAATGATAAATATCAATTAATAACCATGCCATTTTACATCAAACATACACATAATGAATAAAATGAAAATTATACAATAGAAAAAAAACCTCTTCAGTATTTGTCTTCTCAACATCATCAGTGGAGTAATTACTATTTGAATCCTAAAAAATAAAGAACTATTTCCCTCTATTCTATCGTATGATCCCACAAACATTAATATTACTCAACATATAGCGACCACCATCTCCTACTAACCTCCATAACCTCCCTTATCTTCTTTCCTAGCTTCCACCATCATAGTTTCACCTGTTATTATGACTTTAAAAACTACATTTAATTGAATGCTGGTAATATTTCTAGATCCTGTTCTATGTAGTACAGTCAGGATATTTCATTATAATATGACACATTTAGAATCCTATAAATGCATTTTAATTTGTATGTGGATCTATTTTAGAGGAATTCAATTTTATTTAATTTCATTTTTTATGGGTGTCATATTTGGTGAAATATTTGTGGGTACGAATGGTGGTTGTTCAATGTAGTTTTAAGAATATGATAATAACATTTAAATTTTAGATCTTGTCTCTAGAACCACATTCTCTATCATTGTGAACAACATAGGGAAGACTGTAAAACAATATATGTGGATAGTTCCTCTACTTCAATGTATAAGGGGGTAATACGGGGTAGGTGTGTGTTTTATGGATGTACTCATCATGAACCTCGTAGGATAAGAGTTGAGCATGCCTAATTTCATATAATTATGTATTTTCCCCAATTGGTTTTATCATCAACATGATTAATAATATGAAATCCTTGTTAAGTATATGGTATTTTATGTTATTTTGTTCAACACTTATTCACGGTTGGAGGTTTGATTTTTTTTTTGTAGTATTAGGACAGTGTTTATCACCACATTTTACTATTTTTCTACCATTATATTTTCCAATGTATTTTATTCAATTGATTTTTGATATTATTACATGTTAAATACGGTTTCATTTATTTCTACATTTTCTCAAATTATTTATTCTCGTAATTGTACATGTACTAGTTGGAAAATAATGTTTAGACCCAATAAGTGGTATAAGAAATAGGTTATGGCCTGGTTCTCATCAATTTTATGGGTATTAATAATTCCCATATTATTCAGTTTAACATGTTATTTAGACCACAATTAATCTTTCACATCATAAAAATTTTATTGAAATTTTTAGATACGCCATTATGAAATATTTTTGGTTCTGTACCGATGTTGTGTCTAGTTATATGTGATATTTGATATCCTGAAATTCAATGGGATGAATTTCTTATTATGGAAGATGATGATGCATTAATTTTTGTGGAAGGATAATTTCTGACTATCATGTGGATAAATTCAGGTTGGAGTGATAGATTAGAATTGGAATGACATGGATGTGAAATTTATTACAAAAATTTATTTAGCTTTAGATGGATTGTTATATTCAATATGTATTGGGAAAAATGAAAAAGCATATATTTTCCACTATGATGAAACTATAGAAGGATATCTCACTAAAAAATAAAATTTTCATATATAAAAAATTATACACTCTTTAAATAAATGAACATTAATCAGTCATCGGGCACTTCAACACCCTCAATATTATGTTCGTTCATCTAATGGAATTTTCTTATGAAATTGAACATGTATAAAATTTTATGATTCTATTGATATGTCTTCACGATTCATACAGTCAACTAATTTTCAACCCCCCCAACAATATCATTAACAATATTTGTATATTCAATTATGTTTCATGCATAGTTCTGGGAGAAGAATGATAGAAGAAGAAAATTATTTAATGATTGAAAACATCAGACCATGTAGGTGATCTGTCAATTGAAATTCGAAAATTTAAAGAGTGTAGTTCTTGTGGGATCCAAAATAATGGAAGATCCAAATCAATGTGTATGAATAAAAATGCTAAATGTTAAAATTAAAAAATGAAGGGTCATGTTAAGAAGAATTTTTTTAATAGTAATATTATTGTAATTATATCTCAAAAAATATTGCAAGTACTTATAGGAATATAGATATAACTTTTACTAATGTGGTGAAGAACGATGGAGGTAGAAAACACCATAAGGTAGAAAAAATCTAAATTACACATGGATAAACAAATAAAGAGTGAGATTCAATAATATTTTTTTTATTTTAATGGGTTGATATGTATGAATCTATCTTGGATGAAATTTGTTTCATGGGGGGTCATCACACCATGAAAATCAATGTAGTCTATACCATCAAACTAATGATGAAAGATGGTTTAATCTAACCCATCCATTGTCTATTCCATGTGGTGGTCCTCAGGAAAATAATATCTTTCCGTAATTTTTATGGGATCAAATTAATGAACCTACACAAGAATTACTTTATGATTATTTTGAAGGTAGTGCTTATGGTGTCATAGGTATAAATGAAAATAATGAATTTATATGTTCTTATGGGTGAAAAATACAAGGATGTGGATATAGTTGTCACATCAAATACCTTAAAAGAAGTGTTTAAAATATCATGGAACCTTACGATCATTCATATTTATGAAAGGGGACTAATGATTCTAGCTGAATAGAAATTAATTTCTATATTTGAAATTGAATCCTTACCATTTTGTGAGAATTTATTTTGGATAATGAAACATAAGTTACGATTCATGATTTTAAAAGCTATAATCAATGAAATAGTAGAGTTGACCCATTCCAATAGTTGGTTTTCTTTAATTATATACCTTGAGGGATCAAGGTACATATTATCATTATTTATTGATTATTCTATGAGATGTTGGTTGTACCCAATAATGTGAATGGATAATATTACAAAATTAAAAATCCCCGAAGGAAATGAAATATGGATAAAATATAAAGTGTTTGAGTATTGAAAATGGTGGAGAACATACTATAATGGTTTTTGATAAATTTTCTCATTAGGAAGGGATAAAAAGTCAATTCATGGTTTTGTACAATAGCTTCAATAATTGTATGGAATTGTGTATGGATATGAACATATTGGATAGAATAAGGGTGATGATGAATACTATATAAATTAGAAATTTTTTTTGGTAGAATAATTAAATATCACTTGTTATTTCGTCAACTGGTCTCCTTCAATTATTATTTATATAAAGACATCGATGGATTTTTGGGATGGTAAACCCCTTGAATATACTCAATTAAATACTTTTTATGTATTTTTTTAAATTTATTTATGATGAAGAATTAATGTGGTTGAAATCATTATCAAGTAATTGTATCTTTTGGGAATATGCTGATTGTGTAAAGGGGGGTCTTTTATGGCACTATAATCCCCAAAATAATTTCATAACAAGATATAAAAAAAATTATAAAATGAAAATTTATAATGAAATATATATATATATATATATATATAGATTATGGAATCTAATACACATGGTGTGGAGGAAAAATCCATTGAGGAACTTTTTTTCACCAAGGTATTAGAAGGGTCGGAAGATCATGTATTGGTTGCATCTTGACTATGATGATCACGTCAGGATAAATGAAAACCAGTATGGTAATCCAACTAAGCCACATAAAAAAACATTATTTACATTATATTTAATGGGGATGGAGTTTTTTTTCATGGGTGACCTATAATCTGAATATATCATCATGTGTAGTGATGTTACAGGAGGAAAAGGATGCATTGCACGACTGAAAAACCTTTGACATGAATCAATTACTTCATGAAATTATTGATAAAATGAAATGAGCCTTTACAATCAAGTGGGATAGAAAATCCACGTGGAATTATATTCCTCAAGACTATGGTTAACTGATATTCTCATTAGAATTATATTAATTTAAATGAAACAATTTTTCTTATTTTTAGATTGATGAATATTTGCATAGTTTTGGTGATGTGTGCTATATAAAATTCACATATTAATTAGCTAGATGTGAAGATTTTTTTTCACTACGTTGATCCTGATGAAGAAATCAATATGCATCAACTAGATGACATTTCCGAATAAGGAAATTTGAACTTTTTTTATAGTTTGAAAAATAACTATATGAACACAGGTAGGTTCCATGGAATATTTATTAGGGGGATTATTCATATATAATGGGCCTGGGATATAATATATTTAATTATGATATTTGAGTTTATTTTATGGGTTGTAATTCAAATTATTTAATCATTATTCTATTATATATGGATGACATGTTGGTTGCAAGTCACAATAGTTATATTTAGAGATTGACATGAAGGATTTTTTCCTTGTAAACATGATTCGTGGTGTGCATATTTTCTTAGATAGAAATAATTGGTTGATTTGGAAGTCAAATAAAAATTTCTTTTATATTTTATTATAACTCAGCGTAATTGAATATTGTAAGGAGATCTATACCCCTCAACCCATTAATCTATTTTTATACCCTATGATGAGTCCTGATATTGAATCATAGTGTATGAAGATTTCTCAAGAATGATATGCATATATAGTTGGTAGTATAGTGTTTTCGATGATTAGTAGTAGAAAATACAATTAACATGTAGGGGATGTAGGTGGTTAGTACATACAAAATCAAGGATAAGGGAATCAGAACATTGTGAGGTTGAGATACATTATAGATACCCTTGATTATTTATTATGTAATGGGGGGTAAAATATCGATATTAGAGACTATTTTGAATCAAATAATATTGGTGATTCTAGTAGGAGTAAATCCAATACTCTTTAATCTTGTATGCGGAGGTATGAGTATGATTTTAATGTAACAAATTGTTGTTTAATTACCCATGATGGAGGAAGCGTACATGAAAGCTATAGAGGAATTCCAAGAAGATATTTGGATGAATGATTTGTGGGATGATCTCAGAAAATGAAATGAGAATATTTCTTTTTTTGAAACTATCAAGGTTCCCTGCGCATTTTATGGAATCCATCTTTTCATTCAAATATGAAGCACAATAGTATAAAAAATTGCATTTTTTTCTATTTTTTAAAAGATGAAGGTGAGTATATAAAAAAATCATATGAACAAAATATGATAGATTTCATGATGGTTGATATTGACAATGACATGATTAAATGTTTCATATCTTTTAGTAGCCTTGTGGAGATGAAAAAATCATTTTTGTGGAGATTGAAAGGATATTATAAAATATTATTGATTCTTAATCACTATCCATGGGGGTATTTTTTTTTATTTTTTTTCATTTTCAGTTCCTCCCCACCCCTCTTTATCAATATAAAAGGATTTTTGTATGTCTCTGTTTGTTCCATATCCTCCCCCACTATACAGGGAAATGTCATGGTATTAGGAATTTCAAATAAAAGGGATTTTTTTGGTATAAGTATAATCGTTAAAAATAATCTAAAAACCCACTTGTGTATGTTGTATTTTTTTTAGGTTTATTTAACAGTGTATAAAAAATATTTGTTTTGGGGATTAAATCCTCTAAAAAATAATCTTTTTTATATTCCCAACCTTACCTTTTCATGTACCAACCTGGGACAACCCTTAACCAATTACTCGAGCTGAACAATGGCATGGCCTGAAGGGAGTTCCGGATCCCCACTAGCTGGTAGGGAGTTCTGGACATCAACATAATACAAATAGAAAAAATTTCCCAATAAATAAATAAATAACCATATAGTGGAAATAGAATAAATATCCCAATATATGATTTTTTAACAAATCTTCATTTATACAATAATCTAAACAAACTAAAAAACACAGCTATTCCAACTAAACATGATGACTATACTATCTCAATGTGACCCCATAGGTCACTCTCAAATAGAAGATAAACTATCTCCAAGGCAACCAAACTCAATCTAAATCCATCACAAGGGATTAAAACTGAAAAGGAACTATAGTCCTGAGTATTAAAACATAGTATGATATCCTTGTACTTCATTCCCAATGAACATCATTTAATATAAAAGAAACATAAATTACAAGTTTGAAATATAATATATAAAAGTATAGTTGTTGACAAATTTTACTTTAAATTTTTTTAAAAATAATGCCCCTTATTCATTTTCAAAACATGGTTCATTCCATTAGTGCTATATTGGTATTTTCAAATGGAATGTGATGTCTAAATTATTAATTATGTACAAAGGTGATAAACAAATTTATTTGAAAACTATTATAATAAGCCTTATAAAATTAACATATCACATTCAAAGTAACACATTAAAAAATAATAAACTCTATTAATCATTCAACAAGGTAAATGAAAATAATCATATATGTATCATATTCCTCACTATAGGAAACTAAGAACCAATAGAAATAGGTGAACCAGATAGAATAAGAATAAACCTGAATATTCTAATACGCGAGGCCCCATACTTGCCATCATAACAAACATGTTGAAATAAAAAATTCTCAATATGCCCATAGACCACATCTCATGACATAATGAGGTAAAATTCGATTTCAATATAGTCCAATAAATCTACCTTCTATTGGCCACAGGTCAGTATGTCAACTACCCATGTAGCAATCAATCTAATAAAATTATCTCAATATGCTAGGTTCCCATGCATCGTGATTATAAAAATGTGGCGAGCTAGCTGATGGCCGCCAACCATCCAATCACAATTTTATATAATAATCAATAACATGCATAACCCTGATCCCCTCCAATGATCGATCTCATGCCAGAGAATAAATCGAACATAATGTGTCAAAACAAGTGAACTCTAATAAAGGATGTCAAGGATTCCATAGTGAGGAAACCCATCCATTATAGACATACAAGGAATATGAATTATCGAAACAAGTTTTTTAAAATAAAACATTCATCATTTTCAAAAAACGATCCAAATGGGACTTTATGCAGTACAAAAAACCAAAACTTATCAACAATACAAACACAAAATTTTATAAATAGGTGTAATCAAATGATTTTTTACATTAATACATTTATAAAGACAATTTAAAATGTTCATATTACACATTATATGAAAAAACATTTTATTTTATAAAAATACTAAATGATCCATTCACTAGAAACACATGAAATATTACATTAATACCCCAAAACTCATTTATTTATAAAAACAAATACAATATGTAAACCCAAAAACAATTTTTCATGATTCCAACACATTTATAAATAAAAAAGAATGATTTCTATTACAATTAACCCATGAACAAAAAACATGATATTAATTAATCATTTGGCATCCAATATTTAACAAAACAATTTAATTAATCACAAAAAAGGTATAAAACACCAATATTAATTCCATAAATTCATTTATTTTATTAAACAAAAGTTAAATATAAAAAAACACATGTGAAAGATAATATCAAATTTTATATAATACTTTATTTGAACTCTTTAACCAAAAAACAATAATTTAAAAAAAACAGTGCACAAAATTCCGCTTTTCACACCAAAAAATTAATCCGAAGCTCAAATATCAATATTTGAAATATAAAAATGATGATGAAATAATCAAATCACGGATTTTAAAATTATCACAATATGTTAATGGGATACCTACTTTAAAACCATGGATGAATGAAAACACCAACACAACATCACTCAATGAGATTTCCAAAAGCTTAATTTATGAGTAATAACCATAAATAACCAAAAACCCAATCAAAAGCCTAGAAACAATTGAACCATAGGTTGGTAATGACCAGGGGAAAAGATAAAACCATGAAATATTTAAAGGAAATGGATATAGGAGGAGTAATGGTAAGCAATTAACTTAAAAAAATATCCCCTACATGAAGAACCCTTATATTTACACCAAAGGAGGTAGACGAATGGATTGGGAGGAAGGTGAGGGGGATCCCTAGGTCTAGAAAAAATAGGTTGGAAAATTTTCATGGATTTCGGTCCTATAATACTACTGGAGAAAACATGGAAAACCAATTTTTTTTAATACTAGGAAGTTTCAAACGATGAATTCACATAGTTTATTTAATCATTTGGAATCAATATGTATGCCATAGGGACTGACAGAATGGTCACCCCAAATTATACACATATCCATGCACCGACCATGTAGTGGGTTTTATACCTTCAACATGGTTACCTGGGTTTGGCGGCATGGTTTATCAAACCATGAGCCAAGCTGTGTACATGGTCTTTTCAAGCCAAATATCTATGTTTTCTCTAAAAAACACAACAAACTAGATATCAACTATACGGGATTGTGTAGACAAAGAAAACTGTTCAAAAATAAACACCCTTCATACTTGAAAACTATGAAAATAATTTTTTCCCAGAAAAACTAAAACTGAAACCAATATATGAAAAACTGGGTGTCACATACCTATAGTAAGATCCTACTATTCCAACTTTTTTCTCTCTCTCTTTAATTTGGGGAGATTTTTGGACATTAAATTTACTACCACGAATTTCTTAAATTTTTCAACTTCTTGTGAATTAATGGTTACTAGTGGCTTAATAGTTTTAGTAACAACGAAATATTAATAGACAATGGGGAGTTTAGGTATCACAGTGCAATGATTTCATGGTCCGGTCCAAGAATGGTAAGCTTCTTATTGAGTATGATAACTCATGTTTTAACTAGGGGAGTTCATAAATAATTATTCCTTTATAAATTAGAATTTTATTTTCTTAAAACAATGATACAATTGTATCTTTATGGTCGAACTACCTTTATTCTATCCATGATCTAATATTAAAAATTTTATTTATCTCCCAATATAATAAAACATCGCCTATTTTTCTTTTGAGTGTTTTAGTTTAACTAAAAATTCATGATATAAATATATATATAATTTTACTATGATGTGGTAACATCTCACAATGGTCTCTTGCACTCATCCAAATTATTGAAAAATTAACATAAAATATTGTAACTATAGTGGGTTTCACTACTATAGAACCCAAGATAAACAACACTACACTTTACCAATTCTATCTAAAAGTAATGATAATGAAAATGGCATTATTCACGATTTTTTAGCTCTCATAAAGGAAATATTTGTCATATATGTTAATTAGCGCTAATAAAGTGTTACCATTATAAGTCCTAAAAACATTTATAAATTGTATATTTCATAAAATAGAAGAATATCATTAATAATCATACATTAATATATAAATATATTAATATTGACATTATTATAGTATATTTTGTTAATTATGATTGATTTATGTCTATATATATCTCTACACATTATATATAAGTAATTTTGTGACTAATTTCATATATAATATTTCTAATAAACAATAATTTATCTAAAATCGTATTTAATAATAAAAGTATTTATATATATATAATGTAACACCCCAGGATTTCAGAGTGTGTTATTTCTTAAAAATAATTCAATAACTTGCACTACACGCAACACCGAGTTCAATCACACCATTAAAAGAGGTCATGAATAGTATTAACTACATTTTGAACTTTATATAATCCTTATAATTTTAGAATCCCTATTATGAGTTTCTTAGTCATAATGCAAGAACAGATTCATTTTCAGTATTTCACTTTAATCAACTTTTAATAGTTAAACCTTTTTAAATACAATATTTTAAACTTTTTGACTAAATGGGGACATCAAAAATTTAAAATGAAACACCCCAAGATTCCACGGTACGTTTCCCTTTGAATAATGTGATAGCGTGTGTTGTACGCAACACCGAGTTCTAACACACCATAACCAATCAAACTAGCCGTTATAAATAGTAATACCTACTTTTTGAAAATATATATATATTATATTTCAAAATGGACTTCATTTTTGGATTCGGAATATCGAATTTAGCCTAAGGTAAAATTTTGGTACTTTTCGGATAACTTTCATATTTTGATGAATAGTGAAAATTACTAAATTTTAATTAAAAACAACTTTTTTAATCAAAATAATTAATAGTGATAAATTATGAATTTGAGTGGTTTTAAAGTATATTTAGAATATATTTTTATAATTTAATATAATATTGGTCATTAGACATAATTTTACAATTAAACCGAACATAAACAAGTGTCAATCTTTTGATAGTTATTACCTCTTAAAAACACGCTTTTTGTTTTGACAGCGGGAATTAATTTTAAATTAATTTCTGCCACTTATGTGTTTTGAATTTAGAAAAATGGATTCCATATTTGGAATCAGGATGTCCAAATTATGTAAATAGGTAACTTTTATTTTTACACATTTTGAATAATTACTGCGGTAAATATTTTATTTACCATGGTTAAAGGGTAAATCCGGTAAATAAGGGTTAAAAATAATATTATAATAATACAAAATTACCCTAAAACGTGTCCTAACCTTATTGGTGGACACATACCCGACCATGAGCATCCTTGGGTCAATTTGGGGACCCCTTGGAGCCACTTGTATGTGGTAGGGACACTTTATATTAATAAAGTTAAAATAAAAATAAAAATGGCATAAGCTTACATATTTTAGAAGAACAATTTTTACATAGGGTTATACATGTTGGATTTTCGATTATAAATATTCATTAGAAAGATAAAACGATTTTCTACATAATGATATTTTATTTATAATTTTTAGACATCAAATAAGTTAAATTATTAATGACACAATAATGATGCAATGTTTACCTCATTAATAAATCATTTAAATAAATAAGATTATAATGATTAAAATATTATCTAAAACCTGTCCAATTCTTATTGGTTGATGTTATTTAGAATATTAGTCATCTTATCTTCGACCTCAATGATTTGTGGACCATTATAAACCGAATATAATTATATTATAAAGTAATACATTCACTCTTTCCTAAAGAGCCCCTCTTCTCCCTTATAAAAGGAGACCACTTATACTCATTCATCACACCTCTCAAGCCACTTTGCTCGTCCAAACTCTGCCCAACTAATCTCCCCACATCCCTCTCCTCCTCCTTGAAGCTTCCACTTAGGCAGAAATCATTTCAAGAAGTCCATTGGTTCCAACCAAAGTGAGTTACCTAAATTAAAGGTAACGATTTCTCTTAAATTATTTTCCTTTATTTTGCTTCTCCAACCCCCAAAATCTTTTGATTTCCTTTATTTTGTAACAACAACAGTATCCTCAATATACTAGGATGTTGTTATAAGAAGTATTCAAACTACACATACACACAACTCCATCTAATGGATGATGAACATAATGTTTCTGTGGATGGCAAACTAACGCCTCACGAAACGATGATTGTTCAAATACATCTTACCGCCTCTCATGGTGGCCATTATGATGGCACTGTAATTAAATATGATATTAATGATATATATTTTATATATAAGCTTCTGTAATTCCATTTTATTTCATACCATTATTCGTTTCATGTTGTATATGCATACGATAATTTCATTTGAGGAAGTGCGGACTACCGCCCCCTTAAAATGATATGACTCGTTCATACCACACATGGAACGTATAAAGGATGGTGTTAATGAACTTAATTAACATATATAAAATATTATATTATACTGGAATAGTAATATACCTATGTATCATTTGGATTCAATTCTTTTAAAATAAAAATTAAATGGAAGTAGCGTTCGTGCGTACGTACGGACTACCGTCTCCACGAACGCGGTGAGATCCATCCTCCATCGTATCCATTCAAGTCTTATTCTCATTTTAGGGTTAAAAATAATGTTAATATCATTCTGATTATGAATAAGATTTAATCTATCCATTACAAACATGTCTTACGTAACCAAACATTTAAGAAGAACGAATCGATTATCACCTGAAACGACGATAATACTAAGATATTATTAATAAAGCAATATTAAAAGATCATATATGATATCATATTAATGTATATGATTATTGTATAATTTAATAAAAATTATTTCACCATTATACGGGAGGTTAACCGACCCCAACAAAGGAAAATTACAAGGTAAGGGGTTTTCATCTCACTCCTTATTCCCGTGAGATTCATGCCATATTGCCACCATCACCTTTTGTGTGGTGTATATACTGCTCATAATTATATTCTTTGTGTAATACACTCTAATTTATGTGTATTTACATATTCATTGTATGATACCTATTTTATGGGTTGTATGTTTCATAAGTTACCAAATTGGTAAGGGTTATTTCACAATCTCTTCATTATCCGAGGTTGTTTATACATAATAATCTACTGGGATCTCTTTATCATCCACATCCATGTTTCTTAAAAATGCATTTCAAAACATTTTTACTATTTACTAGAATATGAGTTAAAGTCATTTATACCCTTTTTGACTTTTATAAGTGGTTTATAAAGGAATCTTTCGGTCGTTTTCAAAACAAGGTCCTTTTTAACCTTTTCGACAGAATTAAGGTAAGAATGTTTTTTTAACTTATACGGCGGGTGCGGCTATTTTCCGCCATTATAAAATCGTCAAAGCTTCCCTTACAAGCTTATAAGAATATTTTCAAAGAAAATGTTTTATTTTATATGGACCTTAAATTATTTCAAAATAAAAGGAGATATTTCTTTAAAAAGAATTTTGATTTCATCTATGTCAACATCCTTTGATGGATTTTAAGATTATTTGAAGTTGATTTATTATGATACAAAACTTCTATATTGTATTGAAGGTTTTGTGATATGTTTGACTATGGATGTGCTATTTTTATACCATTCATAGTTTATGGTGAACGTATTGACATTTCATATGCTAGTTTTAATATGAATGTTTATGTTATGTTTAAACCTTTTCATATGGGAATGCATTGGACTTAATATGTGACGGGTGGAGCCCGCTATAGCTCCTTGATGCATCGGTAGGTCTCATGAGACAAACTAGTGTCTTGGCACAAGGCCTTCACAAAATCTTATTTGTAGTCTTGGCATGAGGCCTTGGCTATGTGGTTATGATAGTCTGGCATTATGCATTCCAACATTATGAAAGTGGTTATTGATTTTTGCATGTGATTATTCGATTAGTAGAATATCCATTTGAATAAGTAAATGGCATTATTTCATTTTATTTATGCCATACCATGTTGAAAGTTCATATTTAAAAGGCTTTTGTTTTAGTTATACATTGCCTTAAATGTTTATTCTTATTTATGAAAGTTTCCGCTATATTGTTATCCTTACTGGGCATTTGAGCTCACCCCTTTTCTATGTTTTATTTTTCCCAGGATGTGAAGAAGTACGTTATGAATGACCTGTAGGGATTTTTATGAGTGGTTAATAGTGTGGATTGTGGAAACATTATGTTGTTGTAGTAGTTTTTCATTTTATGATGTAATGTAAAACTTATGAATATATCTAGTGTTTCCAAGGCTACTAAACCAATCGGTCTTTCGAGATTTGATCTTTCTTGTGATCATGCCAATGTTACGAAGTAATGCACCGACTCTGGGTAGCTGGGGTCGGGGCGTTACAGTTGGTATCAGAGGAAGTTTAGTACAAACCTTGGAAGCTAGATTTAGATAAACTCTGATTAGAGCACGTAGACCTAAGATGAACTTTGAGGATTAGTATAGAATAACTTCCTAGAATTTTGGTATTATAGAGATTTTGTGAGTTTTCCGAGCAATACATCCCTGTCTGGATACGAGCAGGTAGAGGCGGCTCTGACACAGATGTACCTAGGGGTAAAACCCGAAAACACCGCTTTGAGCTAGACTCGAACGGGAACTAGTGCACGACAACGGGCCTTGCTGCACTCTTGGTTACGACACTCCCGGGGGATATGCTTAGGATAACACTCATTTTCTTTACAAATCATTTTGAAGGGATTATGAGTATATACTTCCTCAAAGAAAACATTCTTATGATTATGGATTATATCCATAAATAGTTCAATTTATGTTAAGTGTTTTATAAGTATGGGATTATGTATTTTGATTCATAAACTGATCTAGTTTATGTCATTGTTTAGAAATGGCGCCCAGTAGAAGGAATGAGAACTCCAGAAATGCACATGATCCAAAGAGAAGGAAGGATCATATCTTTCATGGTCTTAAGCTAGAATTGATAAGAGAAATAGTCTCCCATTTATTATCATCATATGAAGAAATAATATCATGTGTTGATAAGATAAGTAAAGAGTTTACTGAGTCCTATGGCTTTGAAGGGAAGCAAGAGAAGCAAAGTATAGAAGAGAGAAAGATGGATAAAGGGAAGAGGGAAAAGAAGAATTTTCCCATATGTGGTAACTGTGGAAAGAAACACCCTGGAACTTGCCTGAAAGGAATGTGAGTTTGTTATAAGTGTGGAGGAAAAGGGCACAAAGTACGTGACTGCAAGGGTAAGAAAATGGTTTCAAATGTACAATGCTTCATTTGCAAGGAGTTTTGACACTACGCGAACCTATGTCCCAGTCAACAGACTATGCTGCAAATGATGTTATTGGATAATAATCATGTTATGATACTACCACAGATGAAGAGGAATGATTAGAGTTATTATGTTGATTATGTCAATTGAGTGTTGTATCAACAATGTACTTGTTACAATAATCATGGAGTATATAAGGATTGTACTGCAGTACTATTTCATTAAGGACTTGAGATTGTGTGGAACAAAGAAAAGTGACTCAATAGCAGGATAAATATTTGGAAAATATATGCTTGAGAGAATGATAAATCATAATATAGTTCTGATACTGAGGTAGTGATTTTGGAATAATATGTGATTGTTTTGGATAAATTATATTGGATATTCTTGACTATCTTGGAACTAATTAATGATTTGTATATTCCATCATTGTTGGGGTTTAAAACATTTTTGGATTAATGAAGTATATCCAGCATTCTATATGGAATAAGGGAGCATGAATGTAATCAATAAGGAATATGGTAATACATGATGAAGGTATTCATATGCTATTACGGGGTAAAAAGGATCTATATTATGTTTACCATCCTTATGAATGTTGGACTGTGAGTTTGGACAGAAGTATTTTGGATAGTTCTAGTTTGGATTATTTTGGATTTCCATAAAAGGACAACCCGGAGGTCGGACGACAACCCGTCGCGTCCGGAAAGGCTGCGAGACTTGAACCCGCAACAGAAGGGCGACAAGGGTGTATCACCTACCACTGTCCCACGAGATGTCCTGAATTAAATAATGTAGTTTTTATTAAAAGATCTGGTAGATGAATTATAATTCATTTATTTTGGAACCCTGTACGAATAGTATAAATAGAAAAAAAAATTTACGTTCTATTATCTTTTAGAATGAAAGATGAGTTTGTGGTAGAAATTTATTAATGGGTAAAATTCTAATTATAAAGTAAGTATATCTCTTTATTATCTTATCCAATCTCATAAATAAATTCCTCAACATTAATAATAGAAACTTAGAACAAAAATGTTGTCCTAGATGGTACCTTAAATCATCACAAATTTATGGCTTTGGGATTGTTGGCCTTTTCATAGCCATGTTCTCTACCACTCTCCATCAGATAATTGATGGTTAGATTTCTCTTCCATATCCATATTTTCCTACATGGAACCCTATTATGTGTTATTTTCGGTAATCTTCATACTTTCCACTCTTTATTTTAAATAGAGGCCTCATTAATTCATTTTTCGATGTGAGATTTCAACTAAGATATTTTGAAATGTCAAAAATATGTTGTCCCAATACCATATATTTTGTTGAACCGATGGTACTTCAAATCATCATGGATTGATGAGTTTAAGGACCTCAATTTTATACTTGTTTGTGATTGATGACCTCAATCACTACCTATAAATATTTACGTTTTTTCCTCCAATTATATGTCTCTAATTGCCACCAATGTTCTCCTAATCGAGATCATAATTTGGTGGTGACCCTTTAATTTCTCTTTTCCTCGTATTAAGACTAAATTTTAGTAACCCAATTTCCAATGTGGGTTTTCCCACAAATATATTTTCTACTTTCAACCTTTTATTTTCGAAGAACAATTTCAAATTGCGAGGACGCAATTTATTGAAGGAGGGGAGAATGTAACACCCCAGGATTTCAGAGTGTGTTATTTCTTAAAAATAATTCAATAACTTGCACTACACGCAACACCGAGTTCAATCACACCATTAAAAGAGGTCATGAATAGTATTAACTACATTTTGAACTTTATATAATCCTTATAATTTTAGAATCCCTATTATGAGTTTCTTAGTCATAATGCAAGAACAGATTCATTTTCAGTATTTCACTTTTATCAACTTCTAATAGTGAAACCTTTTTAAATACAATATTTTAAACTTTTTGACTAAATGGGGACATCAAAAATTTAAAATGAAACACCCCAAGATTCCACGGTACGTTTCCATTTGAATAATGTGATAGCGTGTGTTGTATGCAACACCGAGTTCTAACACACCATAACCAATCAAACTAGCCGTTATAAATAGTAATACCTACTTTTTGAAAATATATATATTTTATATTTCAAAATGGACTTCATTTTTGGATTTGGAATATCTAATTTAGCATAAGGTGAAATTTTGATACATTTCGGATAACTTTCATATTTTGATGAATAGTGAAAATTACTAAATTTTAATTAAAAACAACTTTTTTAATCAAAATAATTAATAGTAATAAATTATGAATTTGAGTGGTTTTAAAGTATATTTAGAATATATTTTTACAATTTAATATAATGTTGGTCATTAGACATAATTTTACAATTAAACCGAACATAAACAAGTGTCAATCTTTTGATAGTTATTACCTCTTAAAAACACGCTTTTTGTTTTGACAGCCGGAATTAATTTTAAATTAATTTCTGCCACTTCTGTGTTTTGAATTTAGAAAAATTGATTCCATATTTGGAATCAGGATGTCCAAATTATGTAAATAGGTAACTTTTATTTTTACACATTTTGAATAATTTCTGCGGTAAATATTTTATTTACCATGGTTAAAAGGTAAATCCGGTAAATAAGGGTTAAAAAATAATATTATAATAATACAAAATTACCCTAAAACGTGTCCTAACCTTATTGGTGGACACATACCCGACCATGAGCATCCTTGGGTCAATTTGGGGACCCCTTGGAGCCACTTGTATGTGGTAGGGACACTTTATATTAATAAAGTTAAAATAAAAATAAAAATGGCATAAGCTTACATCTTTTAGAAGACGAATTTTTACATAAGGTTATACATGTTGTATTTTAGATTATAAATATTCATTAGAAAGATAAAAAGATTTCCTACATAATGATATTTTATTTATAATTTTTAGACATCAAATAATTTAAATTATTAATGACACAATAATGACGCAATGTTTACCTCATTAATAAATCATTTAAATAAATAAGATTATAATGATTAAAATATTATCTAAAACCTGTCCAATTCTTATTGGTTGATGTTATTTAGAATATTAGTCATCTTATCTTCGACCTCAATGATTTTTGGACCATTATAAACCGAATATAATTATATTATAAAGTAATACTTTCACTCTTTCCTAAAGAGCCCCTCTTCTCCCTTATAAAAGGAGACCACTTCTACTCATTCCTCACACCTCTCAAGCCACTTGGCTCGTCCAAACTCTGCCCAACTAAGCTCCCCACATCCCTCTACTCCTCTTTGAAGCTTCCCCTTAGGCAGAAATCATTTCAAGAAGTCCTTTGTTTCCAACCAAAGTGAGTTACCTAAATTAAAGGTAACGATTTCTCTTAAATTATTTTCCTTTATTTTGCTTCTCCAACCCCCAAACTCTTTTTATTTCCTTTATTTTGTAACAACACCAGTATCCTCAATATACTAGGATGTTGTTATAAGATGTATTCAAACTACACATACACACAACTCCATCTAATGGATGATGAACATAATGTTTCTGTGGATGGCAAACTAACGCCTCACGAAACGATGATTGTTCAAATACATCTTACCGCCTCTCATGGTGGCCATTATGATGGCACTGTAATTAAATATGATATTAATGATATATATTTTATATATAAGCTTCTGTAATTCCATTTTATTTCATACCATTATTTGTTTCATGTTGTATATGCATACGATAATTTCATTTGAGGAAGTGCGGACTACCGCCCCCTTAAAATGATATGACTCGTTCATACCACACATGGAACGTATAAAGGATGGTGTTAATGAACTTAATTAACATATATAAAATATTATATTATACTGGAATAGTAATATACCTATGTATCATTTGGATTCAATTCTTTTAAAATAAAAATTAAATGGAAGTAGCGTTCGTGCGTATGTACGGACTACCGTCTCCACGAACGCGGTGAGATCCATCCTCCATCGTATCCATTCAAGTCTTATTCTCATTTTAGGGTTAAAAATAATGTTAATATCATTCTGATTATGAATAAGATTTAATCTATCCATTACAAACATGTCTTATGTAACCAAACATTTAAGAAGAACGAATCGATTATCACCTGAAACGACGATAATACTAAGATATTATTAATAAAGCAATGTTAAAAGATCATATATGATATCATATTAATTTATATGATTCTTGTATAATTTAATAACAATTATTTCACCATTATACAGGAGGTTAACCGACCCCAACAAAGGAAAAGTACAAGGTAAGGGGTTTTAATCTCACTCCTTATTCCCGTGAGATTCATGCCATATTGCCACCATCACCTTTTGTGTGGTGTATATACTGCTCATAATTATATTCTTTGTGTAATACACTCTAATTTATGTGTATTTACATATTCATTGTATGATACCTATTTTATGGGTTGTATGTTCCATAAGTTACCAAATTGGTAAGGGTTATTTCACAATCTGTTCATTATCTGAGGTTGTTTATACATAATAATCTACTGGGATCTCTTTATCATCCACATCCATGTTTCTTAAAAATGCATTTCAAAACATTTTTACTATTTACTAGAATATGAGTTAAAGTCATGTATACCCTTTTTGACTTTTATAAGTGGTTTATAAAGGAATCTTTCAGTCGTTTTCAAAACAAGGTCCTTTTTAACCTTTTTGACAGAATTAAGGTAAGAATGTTTTTTTAACTTATACGGCGGGTGCGGCTATTTTCCGCCGTTATAAAATCTTCAAAGCTTCCCTTACAAGCTTATAAGAATATTTTCAAAGAAAATGTTTTATTTTATATGGACCTTAAATTATTTCAAAATAAAAGGAGATATTTCTTTAAAAAGAATTTTGATTTCATCTATGTCAACATCCTTTGATGGATTTTACGATTATTTGAAGTTGATTTATTATGATACAAAACTTCTATTTTGTATTGAAGGTTTTGTGATATGTTTGACTATGGATGTGCTATTTTTATACCATTCATAGTTTATGGTGAAAGTATTGACATTTCATATGCTAGTTTTAATATGAATGTTTATGTTATGTTTAAACCTTTTCATATGGGAATGCATTGGACTTAATATGTGACGGGTGGAGCCCGCTATAGCTCCTCGATGCATCGGTAGGTCTCATGAGACAAACTAGTGTCTTGGCACAAGGCCTTGACAAAATCTTATTTGTAGTCTTGGCACGAGGCCTTGGCTATGTGGTTATGATAGTCTGGCATTATGCATTCCAACATTATGAAAGTGGTTATTGATTTTTGCATGTGATTATTCGATTAGTAGAATATCCATGTGAATAAGTAAAAGGCATTATTTCATTTTATTTATGCCATACCATGTTGAATGTTCATATTTAAAAGGATTTTGTTTTAGTTATACATTGCCTTAAATGTTTATTCTTATTTATGAAAGTTTCCGCTATATTGTTATCCTTACTGGGCATTTGAGCTCACCCCTTTTCTATGTTTTATTTTTCCCAGGATGTGAAGAAGTAAGTTATGAATGACCTGCAGGGATTTTTATGAGGGGTTAATAGTGTGGATTGTGGAAACATTATGTTGTTGTAGTAGTTTTTCATTTAATGATGTAATGTAAAACTTATGAATATATCTAGTGTTTCTAAGGCTACTAAACCAATCAGTCTTTCGAGATTTGATCTTTCTTGTGATCATGCCAATGTTACGAAGTAATGCACTGACTCTGGGTAGCTGGGGTCGGGGCGTTACATATATTAAATATTTTTCATATATACGAAATATGTTACGCATCATATATTGAAAAATATGTCAAACGTAAATTAAATATAAAATTTTTTGAAAAATATTTACTAATTAGGTAGTAGACATTTAATGACATATTATATCAATGTCATTTCTTCTTAAAATTTGATATATATATTATATAGATGTTATATAATTATTAAGTAAATATATTTACTAAATATGTATTTATTCATGATATTTCATAAAACAATATCACCATATATATACTAAATTAATTCAATATCATTGAAACAAACATAAAATAATTATAAATTCTTATAATAATATAATTTTATATTATAATTTTCTAGTATTTAATAATTAATATATTATTTTTTTATTTATTCAATTTCATTACATATTTATATAAATAGATAATAAATATATATTTTATTTAATAATTTTTGACAAACATATATATATATATATATTAAATGTAACTATTTTTTTTATTTATTTCATTTTAATTTTTTTTAATAAATTTGTAAATTTGAAATTTTATTTTTTATTTTTTTAATATTTTTTAAATATTTTTAATTTGTTATACTTATTTATACATATTTATTATTTAAAATTTAATTTTTTAATGAAATTTTTATTTTTATAATTAATGTATGTGTTCATTTTCATTTTCATTATGAATTTTTTAATTTTTAGAATTAATATTATTAATAGTCTATATTCATTTAATTAATATTATTTTGATCTATTAATTTTTTAGGAGAAAAATAATTTTTCAACATTCAATCATTTAATATTATTCATTCATCAATAATTCTTACATCATTTTAACTATTTTTAAATTTATTCATGTTTAATAGATATCAATTCAATATTTTTATAATATATTCATTTTTAAATTTGTTGTGCATTATTATTCATCAAATTTGTTAATATTTTTAGTATAGAAATGTATTCATATATATATAAATGTCAATTTAAAATTTTTCCACAAATATGATTTATATACAATATATTTACTTACATTTAATAATACATCTATGTAGCGAAAAATGATTTATAATTAAAAATAACTATTAAATAAAAATATTAACTAATTTGTATTATGTAATAGAAATTACATATTATATAATTTCATTATTATTTAATTAAATATAAAAATATCATACTTCTATAACATAAATATACACAATAATTTTCCACCAGTATATGTGTAATTAATTCAATTTTATATAGAATCCCTAAAATGGCCCAGACCTCTCAGGTCCATTCCATTGATGAAATATGGTGTTTGATGTGTTCTGAGAGGTCAAAGTGACATATACCCAACACATTACGAATTTTCTAGTTATATGAATAATGTTTCTAGAATAGTGAGGTTCCATTATTGTTGTTTCAACAGTTAGATTCATGAACATTTTTTCCAGAACGGTAACCTTCCAACACTGAGGTATCAACAGAGGGGTGCATGGATAGTGCTTCCAAAATGGTGATCTTACAAAGGTGAGGTTATAATGACCCATACTTTACAGACATTGTTAATACTTCAAAATTGAAGCACACTTATTACAACATATGACAAAACCACAAAGGACCGTATAGGTATAGTGTCTTTAGAAACTGGGAAACATAAACAACTGGTTCATAAATCTTCTACAGTGTCACCCATTTATTTCATCATATCTAGGGTCCCTTTTAGCATATTCTACTTAATATCCATCTTCCTGACTTGGGGTAAAGAAAACATAAAAGGGTGAGCTCAAATGCTCAGCAAGGGCAAATAAAGGAAACATAAATCATATCATATCTTTTTGAAAATCATAACCTTCAAAATAGATCATAATATCTTAACATGGAATAAATCATAGAAATGAAAATGAGATCCCCATAATATTAAAACTTTAACCCTTGTGGCATGCACACATAATCATGGAAAATCATTTCTTGTTCGTCATGACTCATTTCCAGGACTATCTTAGTGGACAAAGTCCATTTCTGAACCGAGTTCACTCCTCGTTTCAGTCCTATATCACTGAACCGAAATAACCTTCCGTCCCAGCCATTTCTATCTCATGAGTTATAAATCTTTACCCAATGCATTGGAGGGAGATATAGGTCCCACCCATCTTATAATGAATCCTTTCTTATGTGTGCCACATAATCATAAATCATACATCTTCGCATAACACATGCAACAAAAATTGGATTCTTGAAACATCATGACATCATAAAACAAATCATATAAGGACAATGACTTCATCAAATCAATGTAATAATAGCGATAAAAACATAACCCTTTATTGTCTTAGATGGAAAATAATTTTGATAAAACACTTGAACTCCATTCTTGAGGAAAATATCCTTTCTTCTTCGAAAACACTTTTCTTTTCTTAACATGTCATACAATTATAAACTAAAAGAAGTTGATTAAAAATAAACTTGAAAACTTGTAAAGGAAGCTTCTTGGAAATAATGTTTTTAAAAATCCATTCATGTCGTATAAGTTAAAAAAACAGTCTTCGTACTTTTGTCGGAGAAGTCAAAATGTACCTCGTACGAAAAAGCGACAAAAGATTCCTTTCATATTCTTTACTAAAAACTCACCGAAGGGTAAAATTGGATTTAAACTATTTGTAAGTGGATGGAAACAATATTACATATTGAGGGAACATGGATGTGGATGATAAAATACACCCCAGTAAATACCAAAGTATAAACAATCTCGGATAAAAATGAGATTGTGATATTTCCCCTTACCTTAGGTCCGATTTGCTTTGTACGTGTCCGAAGCTCTTGTATAATGGTTTAAATAATGTTATTGACTTATTCCAGAATCATACATATTGATATGATATCATATATGGTCATATTCTTAGCTTCTTGTTTGTAATATTTCATTGTTACTTGTTATTCGGGTCTTTATTGCCTTTTGTTCTTATGATTGTTTTGCTGAAAAAATTCTTATTCTTCTTTTAAGTTTATAGATACCTTATATCCTGAATTGTATTATTGTAACATATATCATATTTATTCATTCAATTAATTTATATAATTACTATGTAATGATGATCATGTAGAACGAGTCGCATCACATCGTGGAGACGGTATTCCGTACGTACGCAAGAGTGATGATATCGTTCCTATGATCGTGGAATTGTATTAGAGTATATATATATTATTTCAGTATCAATATTACTTTATAATAATCATAAATATTTACTCATTACACCATTATACCCATCCTTGTAAGGTTATTGTGGAAAATAGATTACACCACGGTGTGGAGACGGTATTCCATACGTACGCACGCGCGATGATTTCATTTTTCTGTAGGATGGGTAGAAGGTGAATTAGGGTTGTTTCATATTTATAATAACATATCAGTATGTAAGTAATACTGATGTTATTACTTTATCATGAAACAACTAAAGAAGAAGAAGTTGAAGAAGAAAGAAATTGAAAAGATCGGTAATGGATATTACCTCTTCTTTGGAACGCCTCTTTGAATCCTCCACTTAGGGAACTATGATTGGTCTTTGATGATAACCAGGACCTCTAGGATTATTATAGGGAAGTGCAGAAGGGATTTTGGCAGGGGTTGGCCGAGCTTGAGTGCTCAAATTGGTGTGAGGAGGAGGGGGAGGAGGTGCCCTTTTATAAGGGAGGAGAGGGGCACCTTAGGAATATCTCAAAATATTATTTTATATTAAAGTCAAAATTGGTTTATAATGGTTCCAAAGGGTCTTATTTCGAAGCTAAAGTGGCGATGGGTTGAAATCCTATCAACCAATATGATTTAGACAAGTTTAGGTTATTATTTTAACCTTATCAATTAGATTTAACTCTAAGTTAAATAATTTAACTTTTACCGTGTCTTTTTGTTTTCTTAAACTATATGGTTAATACACTTACTATAACATGCCAAACGAACCCAAAATTGTTTATTATTAATATATATATCTTTATCTAAGACATTTGTCTGATCCATAGATTTTTAGGAATAAAATAACAATTAATAATATAATATTTGATTTAAAAACTATTTTGTGTCAATTTTGACACTATTTGATATATGATTTTTGTGAAAGTCATAACAGAATTATATGTTGTAACCAAGTTTATTAAATCAACACTAATATATCATAGTAACCAATAAAATTAGTTTAATTCATAAAAGGTGTCAAATTACATTTATTTTGGTGTTTATAACATCAATTATGTCAATATTTCATTAATAAGATAATTACTGCATCATCATTGTGTCATAAATAAATTAAATTATTTAATGTCTAAAAATTATAAATAAAATACCATTATGTAGGAAATCTTTTTAGCTTTCTAATGAATATTTATAGTCGAATTTATCTTATGTATAACCCCATATTAAAAATGGGTTACTTATTAAACGTTGATTTTTACTATTTTCACCCTTCTTTAAATAAATTAATAATTAATGTCCTAATCTAATCCAAGTGGGCCTAAATGGCCATATTTTATTCCTAAGTTTGTTTTTGGTCGAATTAAACTTATCCAATAGAATTAGAACATGTGTTATGGTAATAGTAATATTATATTTACCCTTAGTTACCCTATTTACTATTAACCGCGGTAAAAAAAGTAAAAAGTTACTATTCACCAAAAAATTATTATTATCTCATTGAACCACATTTTACTTACTGATATCAACCGTGTCTGTCAGATTTTTGAAATTCCATTCACAGAAGCGGTAAAATTATGTTTTATGAAAAATTTAGTTTTTTAACCTACCACTTAGTGGTTTCACTAGTCATAAAAAATTGAAAGTTTTCAGAAAAATACCAAAATTTCACCCTAGGCTAATTTCGGTATTCCGAATCCAAAAAGGAAGTCCATTTTGAAAAATAAAATTTATAAAATTTCAAAAAGTGGTTATTACTATTCATAACGGTTAGTTTTTTTAATAGCATATCGTTGTTTAGTGAAACTCAGTATTGCGTAAGACGCATGCTATCGAGGAAGGTCGCGATTGCGTGTAAAGTAAGCCAAGCTAGTATGTAGTGAAATAATCCTTTGATGGTATATAAAAACAAAATATTACTCATAAAAATCTCGGGTGTTACATTCTACCCCCCTTAAAAAGAATTTCGCCCTCGAAATTCGTCACTTTGTAACAAACAGATGAGGATACTTCTCCCTCATCATATCCTCAAGCTCCCATGTAGCTTTTTCAAGTTGGTGGTTCCTCCATAAAACTTTCACCAATCGAGTGGTCTTGTTTCGTAGGACTTTTTCGCTACGATCCAGAATCTTTATCGGTTGTTCTTCATAAGAAAGATCTTGCTCCAGCGGTACAACTTCTGAGCTGAGTACATGTGAAGGATCAGGTATGTACTTTCTCAGGAGAGATACATGGAACACATCGTGAACTTGAGAGAGATTCGGTGGAAGCGCCAATCGGTAAGCTACCTTTCCAACACGATCCAATATTTCGAAAGGACGGATATACCTAGGTCTCAACTTCGCCTTCTTTCCAAATCTCATAACCTTCTTCCAGGGAGATATTCATAAGAACACATTATCACCCACTTCAAACTCTAGGTTTTTTCTTCGGTTGTCGGCATAACTTTACTGTCGACTCTGAGCTGCTCTTATGTGTTGTTGAATAGATCTGACCTTTTCTGCCATTTCATCAACGAGATCAGGTCCTAATAGCTTTCTTTCCCCAACTTCATCCCAGCAAGTAGGAGTCCTGCATTTCTTTCCATAGAGAGCTTCATAAGGAGCCATATGAATACTGGAGTGAAAGCTATTATTATAAGAAAATTCCACCAAAGGTAGGTGTTGATCCCAACCTCCTTTGAAATCCATAGAGCAAGCTCTCAACATATCTTCTAGGGTTTGAATTGTTCTCTCAGACTGACCGTCTGTCTGGGGATGATAAGCAGTGCTGAAACTCAACTCTGTATCCAGAGTATGCTGAAGACTTCTCCAGAACTTCGAGGTAAATCTCGGGTCCCGATCAGATATAATAAAAAGTGGTACTCCATGCAATCTTACCACTTCCTTTACATATATCCTGGAAAGCTGATCTAGAGAGAAATCCTCTCTAATAGCAATGAAGTGTGCAGACTTTGTAAGTCGATCAACTATGACCCAGATAGCATTATTTCCTTTGGATGTTTTAGGAAGTCCTGTGACAAAGTCCATAGTGATGTTTTCCCATTTCCATTCGGGTATGGGTAATGGTTGTAACCTCCCCTTAGACTTCTGTCTCTCAGCTTTAACTTGTTGACAAACCAAGCATCGAGAGACATATTCAGCAACATCTTTTTCATGACATCCCACCAAAAGTACTCTTTCAGGTCCCTATACATCTTTGTGCTTCCAGGATGAATAGAGAATGAAGAACTATGAGCCTCATCCAGCAGCTCCTTTAATTCGGGGATGGGAGGAACACAAACCCGATTCCTGAACTTTATTAACCCATCACAATCAAGGTTTAATTCAGGAACATTTCTCACCTTCTTTTATAACTTGACATCTTCTTTCTGTGCCTCTTTAATCTTCACATGTATAGATGGTTGAACATTCATTTGAGAAAGATAAGATTTTTCCCCTTCCATTATAATTCCAAGATCCATCCTTTGTAAATCCATAAATATTGGATCTTTTGTGATCCACATCATGGATAAACTAGCATGGTCTTGTCGACTTAATGCATCTTCCACCATGTTTTCTTTCCCAGGGTGGTAATGGATTGAGCAGTCATAATCCTTAATCATCTCCAACCATCTTTTTTGCGCATATTCAGCTCCTTTTGTGTGAAAATATACTTTAAACATTTATGATCAATATAAATATCACACCTTTCACCATAAAGGTAATGCCTCCAAATCTTTAATGCAAAGATTACCGCAGCCAACTCCAAATCATGTGTTGGGTAATTTTGCTCATGGATTTTCAACTGTCGTGAGGCATAAGCTGTCACCATATCATTTTGCATAAGAACACACCCCAATCCCTTCTTGGATGCATCACTGTAGATCACAAACCTTTCTCCACTACAAGGCAGTGTGAGCACTGGTTCACTGGATAACCTTCTTTTCAACTCCATGAAATTCTCTTCACATTCCTCTGTCCAAACAAACTTAACTCCTTTCCGAGTCAACTTGGTGAGTGGATTAGATAATCTTGAAAAATCTTTTACAAAACATCGATAATATCCAGCCAAACCAAAAAAACTTCGGATCTCAGTTACTGTTGTTGGTCTCAACCATCTTTCGATAACCACTGTTTTTGCTGGATCCACAGATATCCCCTCTTTTGAGATTATGTGACCCAAAAATGCAACTTTTTTAAGCCAAAATTCACACTTGGTAAATTTGGCATAAAGCTTCTCCTTTATCAGGGTCTTCAATATAATTCTCAAGTGATCTTCATGATCTTCCTTGCTCTTTGAATAGACTAGAATATCTTCTATAAAGACTACCACAAATTGATCAAGATAGTCTCTAAAGACTCAATTCATTAGATCCATGAAGATAGCAGGGGCATTAGTAAGACCAAATGGCATCACTATAAATTCATAGTGTCCATACCTTGTACGGAAAGCCGTCATTGGTATATCCTCCCTTTTGACCCTTAATTGATGATACCCTAAACAAAGATCAATCTTGGAAAAGTATTGAGCTCCGTGTAGTTGGTCAAATAAGTCATCGATGCGTGGGGGAGGATATTTGTTCTTGATAGTGATCTTGTTAAGTTCTCGATAATCAATGCAGAGTATCATTGATCCATCTTTCTTCTTAACAAATAGAACAGGTGCTCCCCAAGGTGACACACTAGGGCGTATGAATCCCTTATCAAGATTATCTTGGAGTTGCTTCTTCAATTCTTGTAACTCAATTGGGGACATTCTATAAGGTGTCTTTGAAATAGGCAAAGCACCTGGTACGAGCTCTATTGAAAACTCAACATCACGATTTGGTGGATGACCCGGTAATTCCTCCGGAAAGGCATCATCGAAATCCCATACGATGGGAATATTCTTAATCGTGAGTTTCTCACCAACCATTTGAGATAAATAACCTTCATTTAGTGGAATTAAGACCCATAAGATGGAAGGAATTTCCACTGGAAGGTTATATTCGCCTTTGCATCGATAGACGATCATAGATTGATCTGGAATATGAAATGTGACTTCCCTTCTTTGGAAATTGATATGAGCTCCATGTATAAAAAGCCAATCCATGCCAATAATCACATCAAATTCCACTATAGGAAGGATCACAAGATTTTCAGGAAGCACTTTCCAACAAACTTCAATCAGAGAAGAATTATAAACTTTTGATGCGACTGTTGTGCCATTAGGTGTTGTCACAGCTAACTCAACATCTAATTGTTGAGGTAATACGGTGATACCCTTAGAAAATTCTTTATAAATAAAAGAGTGGGTGGATCCAGAATCAAATGAAACATTTGCTACTTTAGAGTGGATGGTAAGTGTACCTTTCACCACTTCGTTATCGTACTCCACATCGCTGATAGAAATTGCATGTGACTTTCCTTTGTATTTAGCCTTAAGATTTTGTTGACGTCGACCATCATCATCAACCCTTGGATTTGGGCAGTGATTGGCATAATGCCCCATCTCCTTGAACTTGAAACATTGAAGTGTAGTAGGTTCATTCTGTGTATCCCTTCCTTTGTTTGCATCATTAGACATCTTCTTCCCATTATCGCGGCATTCAAATGCCCGATGACCTTCCTTTCAACATTTGAAACATTTACTTGTACCTTTAAGACAACTCCCTCCATGTTTCTTTCCACACATTGAGCATAAGGGAAAGCTCATATTCCTTTCAGTGTGCTCTTTAAATTTTCCTTTGAATTCCATCTTCCTCTTCTTATCAAACCCATTTGACTGATGGGTTACTCCAATCTCCATCTCGACTTTGAGAGCACATCGAATGATTTCCTCGTAGCTATTGAAGTCCCTTATGGCTAACGCCCATCGAAGACTTGGTTTTAATCCACTAAAGAATTGATCAATCTTACTCTCAGGTTGGATAATAATACCAGAAGCGTACCTTGCATGTCTTGTAAAATTTGATTCATAGGTACCAATAGATTCATCATCCCTTTGCTTCAGTTCAAGAAACTCTTTCTCCATCTTTGTTCAGAGAATACGAGGGAAGTACTTATTGAAAAATAAGTTCTTGAACTCGTCCCATTCCATGGACTCAATTTCATCCCTTTGCCTTGTAATCTTAATAAGATTCCACCATTGATCAGCATCTCCTTCCAAACGATACACTGCTAGGATGACTTTATCATGTTCAGAACATTGAAGAACTGAAAATATCTTTTCATTAGAACTAATCTATTGTTCATCAATTAATGGATCAGTAGACCCGCTGAAAGAAGGTGGACGCTGCCTCATGAAGGATTCAACAGAATGTTGCTCCTTCCTTTTCTAGTTTGGATGTCCTGCATGATTCATAGCTTGAGAAATTTGTGTGAGCATTGCTACATGATTTTTCATTCCATCTCCCATATCGTTTGGTTTCTCAGGGGACAATCATTGCATTGCCTATCACATTCCGCATCAACACGGTTCCTTCGGGTTCCAGCCATTGACTAAAACCAAGAAGAATAGTTTGAGCAACACTAATTATAATAGGAAAACCACATAATTCAAGAATAAAATTTTCATGCTTAAGGTCTTATCCTAGGTTATTCATGGCCATTTCTAAAACACTAAGATTGTGTTCTATGCTTAGACTTATCCTTAGTGTTCTTACTAAGGCTTTCATATCCTAGTTTCCAAAGGGTGACTATACCTTTCCTCTGATACCAACTATAACGACCCATACTTTACATACATTGTTAATACTTCAAAATTGAAGCACACTTATTACAACATATGACAAAACCACAAAGGACCGTATAGGTATAGTGTCTTTAGAAACTGGGAAACATAAACAACTGGTTCATAAATCTTCTACAGTTTCTCCCATTTATTTCATCATATCTAGGGTCCCTTTTAGCATATTCTACTTAATATCCATCTTCCTGACCTGGGGAAAAGAAAACATAAAAGGGTGAGATCAAATTCTCAGCAAGGGCAAATAAAGGAAATAAAAATCATATCATATCTTTTTGAAAATCATAACCTGCAAATGAGATCATAATATCTTAACATGGAATAAATCATAGAAGTGAAAATGATATCCCCATAATCATAAAACTTGAACCCTTGTGGCATGCACACATAATCATGGAAAATCATTTCTTATTAGTCATGACTCATTGCCAAGACTATCTTAGCGGAAAAAGTCCATTTCTGAACCGAGTTCACTCCTCGTTTCAGTCCTATATCACTGAACCGAAATAACCTTCCGTTCCAGCCATGTCTATCTCATGAGATATAAATCTTTACCCAATGCATTGCAGGGAGATATAGGTCCCACCCATCTTATAATGAATCTTTTCTTATGTGTGCCACATAATCATAAATCATACATCATCGCATAACACATGTAACAAAAATGAGATTCTTGAAACATCATGACATCATAAAACAAATCATATAAGTTAAATGACTTCATCAAATCAATGTAATAATTGGGATAAAAACAGAACCCTTTATTATCTTAGATGGAAAATAATTTTGATAAAACACTTGAACTCCATTCTTGAGGAAAATATCCTTTCTTCTTCAAAAACAATTTTCTTTTCATAACATGTCATTCAATTATAAACTAAATTAAGTTGATTAAAAATAAACTTGAAAACTTGTAAAGGAAGCTTCTTGGAAATAATGTTTTTAAAAATCCATTCATGTCGTATAAGTTAAAAAAACATTCTTCGTACTTTTGTCGGAAAAGTCAAAAAGTACCTCGTACGAAAAAGTGACAAAAGATTCCTTTCATATTCATTACTAAAAACTCAATGAAGGGTAAAATTGGATTTAAACTATTTGTAAGTGTATGGAAACAATATTACATATTTAGGGAACATGGATGTGGATGATAAAATACACCCCAGTAAATACCAAAGTATAAACAATCTCGGATAAAAATGATATTGTGATATTTCCCATTACCTTAAGTCCGATTAGCTTTGTACGTGTCCGAAGCTCCTATATAATGGTTTAAATAATGTTATTGACTTATTACAGAATCATACATATTTATATGATATCATATATGGTCATATTCTTAGCTTCTTGTTTGTAATATTTCATTGTTACTTGTTACTCGGGTCTTTATTGCCTTTTGTTCTTATGCGTGTTTTGCCGAATAAATTCTTATTCTTATTTTAAGGTTATAGATACCTTATATCCAGAATGGTATTAGTGTAACCTATATCATATTTATTCATTCAATTCATTTATATAATTACTATGTAATGATGATCATGTAGAACGGGTCGCATCACATCGTGGAGACGGTATTCCGTACGTACGCACGAGTGATGATATCGATCCTATGATCATGGAATTGTATTGGAGTATATATATATATTTTAAGTATCAATATTAATTTATAATAATCATCAATATTTACTCATTACACCATTATACCCATCCTTGTAAGGTGATGGTGGAAAATAGATTACACCACGGCGTGGAGACGGTATTCCGTACGTACGGACGCGCGGTGATTTCATTTTTCTGTAGGATGGGTAGAAGGTGAATTAGGGTTGTTTAATATTTATAATAACATATCAGTATGTATGTAATACTTATGTTATTACTTTATCATGAAACAACTAAATAATAAGAAGTTGAAGAAGAAAGAAATTGAAAAGATCGGTAATGGATATTACCTATTCTTTGGAACGCCTCTTTGAATACTCCACTTAGGAAACTAACATTGGTCTTTGAAGAAGACCAGGACCTGTAGGATTATTCTAGGGAAGTGGAGAAGAGATTTTGGTAGGGGTTGGCCGAGCTTGAGTGCTTAAATTGGTGTGAGGAGGACGGGGAGGAGGTGCCCTTTTATAAGGGAAGAGAGGGGCACCTTAGGAATATCTCAAAATATTATTTTATATTAAAGTCAAAATTGGTTTATAATGGTTCCAAAGGGTCTTATTTAGAAGCTAAAGTGGGGATGGGTCGAAATCCTATCAACCAACAGGATTTAGACAAGTTTAGGTTATTATTTTAACCTTATCAATTAGATTTAACTCTAAGTTAAATAATTTAACTTTTACCATGTCTTTTTGTTTTCAAAAATTATATGGTTAATACTCATACCATAACATGCCAAACGAACCCCAAATTGTTTATTATTAACATATATATATCTTTATATAAGTCATTTGGCAGAACCTTAGATTTTTAGGAATAAAATAACAATTAATAATATAATATTTGATTTAAAAACTATTTTGTGTCAATTTTTACACTATTTGATATATGATTTTTGTGAAAGTCATAACAGAATTAAATTTTAGACCCAAGTTGATTAAATCAACACTAATATATCATAGTAACCTAGAAAATTAGTGGAATTCATAAAAAGTCTCAAATTACATTTATTTTGGTGTTTATAACATCAATTATGTCAATATTTCATTAATAAGATAATTACTGCATCATCATTGTGTCATAAATAAATTAAATTATTTAATGTCTAAAAATTATTAATAAAATACCATTAAGTAGGAAATCGTTTTAGCTTTCTAATGAATATTTATAGTCTAATTTATCTTATGTATAACCCCATATTAAAAATGATTTACTTATTAAACTTTGATTTTAACTATTTTAACCCTTCTTTAAATAAATTAATAATAAATGTCCTAATCTAATCCAAGTGGGCCTAAATGGACATATTTTATTCCTAAGTTTGTTTTTGTTCTTATTAAACTTATCCAATAGAATTAAGACATGTGTTAGGGTAATTGTAATATCATATTTACCCTTAGTTACCCTATTTACTATTAACCGTGGTAAAAAAAGTAAAAAGTTACTATTCACCAAAAAATTATTTTTATCTCATTGAACCACATTTTACTTACTGATATCAACCGTGTCTGTCGGATTTTTGAAATTTCATTCACAGAAGCGGTAAAATTACGTTTTATGCAAAATTCAGTCTTTTAACCTACCACTTAGTGGTTTCACTATTCATCAAAAATTGAAAATTTTCAGCAAAATACCAAAATTTCACCCTAGGATAATTTCGGTATTCCGAATCCAAAAAAGAAGTCCATTTTGAAAAATAAAATTTATAAAATTTCAAAAAGTGGTTTTTACTATTCATAACAGCTAGTTTTTTTAATAGCATATCGTTGTTTAGTGAAACTCAGTATTGCGTACGACGCAAGCTATCGAGGAAGGTCGCGATTGCGTGTAAAGTAAGCCAAGCTAGTATGTAGTGAAAGATTCCTTTGATGGTATATAAAAACATAATATTACTCATAAAAATCTCGGGTGTTACAGAAGTTCTAACGGTGATGTTCATGAATAGTGTTTCCAATGTAGTGAGGTTCCAATGTTGTGGTTTCAACGGTGGGATTCATGAGCAATGTTTTTCCTTTTCCAAATTGTTTGTTCGTGAAATGTATTTCCAACATCCTACAGTTTATCCCCTTTAACGTTTACATTGATGTAAAATGCATTTAAATTCTCATTTTCATGACACTATGGACTATTTAAAGGACATAACTCCAATATTAATTTCCCTATGGAACAGGATGCTTTTATTTGGTCAACATGTGTTGTTCAATGTGATCCCCTTTTAATGTAAAATATAGTGTATCATAAACCAGTACTCTATAAATCATCTAAAGGGATGATATATCTTACTCCCTAGTTCTTCATACTCGTTATTGGTTGTGAGATGATCAAACCATTCATTCCATCCCTTAATAGTGGAACAATCAAAATTTCCTATGTGCATTGGTTCCACACTAAATTGATGCAACAAAACAGTATCGATCAATATTTAATATATGTTAAAATCTATCATCATTCTTTTGGGTTCATATCCTTATATTTAACCTTTTCCTATTTTGGGAATTCTATCTCTGTGTTCCTAATGGGTTTTCCTTTCATCATAACTAGTGTGGTGGTGTCTCTACATCCTTAAGTTGATATAGTATTCACAGGGGAGAAGATAGTAACCCGTTGTGTGGATCATTCTTGTATAAGTATTGTCAACATCCATTTGAGGTATGAGATTAATTGCATCTCTTTTCTTTTGTGTGCATCTGTATAGTTAGCATGTTTTATCCCACATGATCACAATGAAACTGGCAGAATAATTATTTAAAAAGGATAAATATATTGATATCGATCGTATGTTATCACCTATTGTTTATCTAGATATTGTAATATCTATTCTTGGTTTGTTTAGATTTTCATTCTTGATGGAAATTGGTAATGAACATAAACCTGAATTAATTTATAATTGTTAGGATAAAGATAAATAGGCATGTAAATGAATCTAGTTATTGTTATTTTAATTTAAAGTTATTAAAAATGCTACAAAAAGCATGTTTATTTATATCTGATACATTATTGTTTTGGTTTCTAGATGTTGGAAGCTACAAATAATAAATCTGTCAATCTAGGATGGATAAATGAATTTGTTGTTTGAAAAAAGATAATTCCATTGTGGGTTTTGAGTTACCCTCTTTCTTATTCAATTTCCACGAGGCTAATTGATGTGATGGTTTTTTTCCTACTATTTTTGTTTTAATGTGATCATGGAAGGCTATTGTGATATGTAGGCGAAAAGATACCTATTGGTTATGGTATCAATTAACTCTTAGAGTGGTGAAATGAGTTGGTTGATGCATGTGGGTGTCAAGAAGGACACATGGGATGATGAAACGAGTTGGATGTGAATTTTTGGATGCTTGAATATTCTTGTTGGTTTTTTACTTTCCTTACATTTTCCGCACCTCAAGGGAGATGGTTTTTCATACCCTCCATCCAAAATGGGTGAAAACGCATGAGGTATGCCATGTGAATTCCGTGTTTAGTTCTTAAGGGAGGATCGGTCTATGTACTTTCTATAAACAGCAAAGACTCGATGGGTAGTTCATTTACTCACCGTGTTGAGACCCATTGTGTTTAGTTGCATAGAATGTATTTCTATAATGAATGGGAATATTGGAATGTAATACTGTAAATTAATAAATGAATAAATGATGTTAACCCATGGGGTTTGAGCTTGTTGGGACACAATGCTGAAGTTTCAATTTCAAGGAACAGTGAGCATTGGGTGTGATGCTATTGAAATATAATGAGTAAATTTTTAATAGTGAATTAATGTTAAAATAATTAATTAACATAATGAGAAACTAATAAAAGGGGAAATATATAATGTAGTTAATATATCTAAATGGTTGTATGCTTATATAATACATCATCTTAGAAGTGGCTACTGGAATTCCGAGAGACATTAGTTGCAGTTGTGTCTAAGACTAGGTTATTTAAATATTGTGGTAGTGAGCTGTAGTATATTTTATACTTTTTTAGTTTCTATACTCTTCTCCCCCTTATCAGTTAATGAAACTAGCACCCCTTGGATTCTGATCCCTGTGGGCATTTTCCCCAACATTCCTGTGAGATGATGGATGGCAGACTAACCCCTTTGTCCCTACACTCTTATCTTGGTAGTTACTTGTGATGGTAGTCACAACTGTTACTTTTCCCCTTATATGTTTGTAGAGGGTCGTAATGTCTTGTGGTTTTTCACACACATATATTATAAATATAGTTTCATATGGATTACTATAGGAGTAACATGTATAGGATATGATGTCTTGAAGATCCTTAGTCAGTGTTTGGGCTATAATGGCATGAGGTTTAAAAAGTAACGTATGATACATGTTATGCGAGATGTGGTGGCTCCCAGAAACAACAGTGTCACATTCCTTAGTTAGACGTGGTGGTTTTTTTGAATGAGGTTCATGTTTTGGTGATTGGACTAGGTGTCTGCAGGCCTGCCTTTTTGGAGAGAGATACTTAGGACGTGTGACGTTGGGGAATAGTTGAAAACCACAAGGGAATTAGTTCCGGGGTACCCATGATATTGATTATTATATAATATAATCATGTATGTGATACTTGGTGAGAGATTCCATGGTGTGGCTTGGAACGTAGTATACCTGTTTGGGAGAAGAGTTATTGTCACTTGTTGTTCACTGTGCTTTAGCATGCATTCATTACTTTTTCACAAGAGGCTTTAGGGAGGATCTTACTAAGTTTACTGTTATAATCACCACATGTATACAACCTTTTCAGGTCACTTGGGGATGGTTTAAGATCTGAATGGTATCTACTAGCTTGGCGTTTGCAGGAGTTTTTTGGGATTCGTGGTTGCTGTTGTTTTATGATTCTTTTGTGTATTTTCAGTTTTTCCCCTTTCAATTGCAATAGTTTTGCATGATATTATATATGTATACATGGTATTTAATATTTTTATTGTTGTCTCAGTTAGTGTAGGTTGGTTTCAATCTTATCTATCTCTTTCTCATGTTTTCTCTTAGAGGTTAGTTCCCTCTATTTGTGTGTTTACTATACCATTGGTGCTAGTCGCCAACCTGGGGTCTACTAGAGGCGGGACTCCGGTGGTCATTATCTCCATTCTAACATTTTTATCATAGGAGGGGTACACCTTGTTGGGGGGAGGGGTCATGAAAGAGTGTTATCATAGGTATGGTTGAGGTATAGGATGGATTTTGGTGTTAAGAACATTCGAGGTTTCATGGGTTGGAAAGGAAACGATGTCAATCATGTTTAGAAAGTGATGTAAACACTAAAGACCTGGTGAGAGATAGGCATTTAGTATCCCCTTTAAACTGATTTACGAACCTTTTTATATTCAAAGGAAACTAATATAGGTGATACTAGTTGTAGTTTAGTGACGTAGGAAAGGATCATACATAATTATTATTTGCGCATGTGATTGATTTGGTAGATGTTGGTATAGAATAACGTAATATGAATAAAAGAAAACAATTAATAAATTAATGTCAATTCTACCATATTAAAGGTTTATGATATCTAACTATTTTTTATTTATATGTATGTCTACAGGTCGATGTCCTCTTCAAGATCGCATAGAAGATGCCTAGAAGGATATGCCAATAGATTGTCGTCAGGTAGATGTTGATGACAACGACACATGGGGGAGGACACTCCGAGAGATTCAGTGCCAATGTCTTCGGAAGTATGAGGGCTATGTTTCATATTCATTCATAGAAGACTAGTTGGAGGAGGTCAACATAGGATTTAGTTCAATCTATTCATGGAAGGAGTACTTTATGTCTTTGTTTGTGAAGATGTTGTTTGGAGTAATGAGGAATTGGTGGTTCTTGTTCCTCAGGGATCATGAGGAGTCCGCGATCTCATGGTAGGAGTTCAGAGACATGTTTAGAGTCATGATTTTTTCTTCGGCTGAGAAGGAGTCCAATCACAAGGATCTTCTTACCTTTTGAAAGGGGATCCCAAGTGTGCGAGAGTTTGTAATCCATTTCAAATACCTTTAACGATATGTTTTGGACTAGTTTCCAGATGAGGAGGCTAGGTAGAGGCATTTCAAGGAGGCTTTATATCCAAAGATCCTACACAAGGTCACCCCATTTATGCTGAAGAAATATCTTGAGGTGTGGGTGAGGTAAGAGGGTGTCGAGAGGACATTGGCCAGAACTAGATCATCATGAGATAGTGTAAACATGGTTCCTTATGAAGCATGTCTATAGTCCTAGGTTCCAGGTTTTTTGGGTAGAAGTTTTTCAATTCGGCCGGGGGTAGGTCCCAACCCTCAGCATCTCATTTCTCTAGGTGAAGCACCTCTCTGGACTATACCAAGGGATCAAGCACTTGTTTTTCTTGTTGTGGGTGAGGTGATCAGCAGCGAGAGTGTCTAACCATTTAGATCAGTCCCCGTGCACCAGGTCCCCCACTCTAAGTTCCTCCACTAATGTAGTTCCAGCTGAGGTAGTAGAAGAAGATTGCACCAACTTTTGATCAGTATAGGGTTGATGGGTGCAGGAAGAGGAAACCCTAGTGACGGTACTCGTGTGGGGGGGGGGGGGGGGGGTCATTATCTACATTCTCTCATTTCTATCCCATGAGAGGTATACCTTTTGGGGAGTGGAACTAGATATAGTCATATCGAATGTCTGTTTGAGAAGTAAAATGTATTTTAGTGTTAGTAACAGGTGAGGATTCATGGGTTGGTTTGGTAATGATGTCATCCATGCTAATCAAGTGATGTAAACACTAATGACTTGCTGAGACATAGGCATTATTACCCCTATGAATAGATTTACGAACCATTATTTATACAATGGAAACAAAATGAGGTGATACTAGTTGTAGGGTAGAGACCTAGGAAAGGATCATGCATCATTCTTTTTTGTGCCTGTTCTTGAATGGGTAGACGTTGTGATAGGTTATCCTAAAAAAGAATAAAAGAAAAAAATTAATAAAATAATGTCGACTCTGTCATATTCAAGGGTTATGAGCTCTAACTATTTGTTATTTTGTAGGTATGCCTCCTGGTTGATGTCCTCATCTGGATCACAATAAATTTGTCCTTCAGGTTGTACCAGCAGATCATTGTTTGTTAGAAGAGGACAACGACGACACATGGAGGAGGACACTCTTAGTGTGTCAGTTCCAGAGTCTGAAGATGTATGAGGGATCCATTTTTGATGTAGTCCTAATATACTTTTTAGAGGAGGTCGAGATAGGATCCAGTTCAATATGTTCGCGCCCGGAGCATTGGGTGCCCATTGTTGTGACAATGTTGTGTGGAGCAGTGAGGAAATGGTGGTTCTTGTTCCTCAGTGGTCGTGAGGAATTAGTGATCACTTTTGAGGTGTTCTGTGACACGTTTAGAATCGTTCTTGTTTCATCGAATACAAAGGCGTCTAGTCGATAGGATCTTCTTACCATTCGATTGGGGAGCTCCAATGTACGAGAGTTTGGAATCTGTTTCATGAACCTTTTATGATATATTTTGTACTTGTTTCTAGATGAGGAGGCCAGGGCTAGGAATTTCGAGGAGGCCTGGTGTCCACTAATCGAACTCCAGGTCACAACATTTATGATGAAGATATCTCTTGTGGTGATGATGAGGGAAGGAGTCATAGAGAGGACATTGGACAGAACCATATCATCCTGAGAGGGTAGTCGTCATGATTCTTCATGAAGCAGAGATGTGGTCCTGGGTTCCCAGTTTTCATGGCAGAAGAGTTTCTCTTCGGCCAAGTGTAGGACCCAGCCCTCATCACCTCGTTTCTCCAAGGGCAAGAACTCTAAGTCCTATACTAAGGGATCTAGTGATGGTTATTCTTATGGTGGTCGACGTCATCATCAGTGAGAGTGTCCGACATTTCAGAGCAGTCATCGTGCCCCATGTTCCTAGCTCCAGGTTACTCTATTTAGGTAGTTCCAGCCAATGTAGTAGCAGCAGTTTGCACGAACATTGTATCAGCGTAGGGTGTATGGGGAAGGAAGAGGAAATCCTCATGACCATCCCCATCCTCAAAGAGAATAGTGTGTCCATGGTGGTGGTCGTCCTTAGTGTTAGAGAGGCTAGTGAGGAGGTTTTGGTCAGCATTATGCTTTAGCGTTGCCAGCTCCAGGTGAGCCATACATTGTTCGAAGTAACCATTTCTTGTTTTCTTCTTTGGAATACACTTTATTGATTCAGAAGTGATGCACTCCTTCTTATCACCTGCTGTTGTCCATACTATGGATGTTGAGGTATAGAGGCTTCCAGTTCCCTTGGCTTTGACTACGCTAGTTGGTGGCCAAGATGACTTGTTTGAAGTATGTAGAGATTGTGAACAAGTGTTGGGGCAGCATCGCTTTTGGTGATATTTCATATGTATACTAATAATACCATATGATTTCATACATTGTATGGATTGGTTTTATTCTGTTTAGGATATCGTGGATTTCTTCAGGAGGTGTGTTTTATTCTTCGATGCAGATGGAGAGCCAATGGTTATCGTTAGTGAGGGAGTCCCTCAGATGGGTCTGAGATGCATTACTTAATTTTCATCCATGATGGATGAGATAATTTTATGTTCTTCCGTGTTTCAGCTGTTGGTGTTTCATGGGTTCGTAGAGCTGTACCCATATGTCTTTCCAGAAGAGGTTGTAGCCTTACTCCCATCGACAAGAGATAATGTTTGGCATCATGATAAAACCAGGATCATCTCTTATCTCTATGTATTTATATCGGAAGACCCCTTCTGAGTTACAATAGCTATGTATACATCTTGATGTTTAGTTACACTACGGTTTTGTTCGACTGAGAGTGTCACAGTGGGGTGAAATAGTTTTTATTATGAAGAAAAATGATGGTAGTTTACTATTGTTGGTTGATTATCATAACTCAAACAGAGTGAAAATGAATAATATATATCCTCTTCCATGAATAGATTATTGATTCAATCAACAGATGGTTTAATTTTGGTTCTCAAATATTGACTTGCGTTTTGTATATCATTAGATGCATGTGAAGGATGAGGATATCATGAAGACTACATTTCGTTGTCATCATGGGAATTATGAGTTCGTTGAAACATCGTTCGGTGTGATGAATGCTCTAGTTTTATTGATGGTATTGATTAACATTTTGTTATGTGAGTTCATGGAGAAGTTCGTGGTGGGTTTCATTGACAATATTTTGGTGAACTACATTACTAAGTAGGATCAGGTAGAGCATCTAAAAACTGTTTTGGGAGTTCTTCATCAACATCAACTATTTGGGAATTTGTATAAGTGTGTGTTTTAGGTTTGATAAGTATACTTATTGGGGAATGTTATCACCCATTAGGGTGTAGTTATGGATACATCGAATATAGATGAAAATTTGTCTTGGGTAGCCCCCAAGACAGTGTCAGAGGTGAAAAGATTCATTGGACATACAGGCTACTGCAGGAGGTTCATAGTTGATTTCTCTTGAGTTTTGACACCAATGGAAGCATTGAATAGGAAGGATGGGTAATTCATGTGGATTGATCAATGTTAGTAAGCTGTCAAGGATCTAAAAGAGAAGTTAGTATGTGATCCAATTATTTGTCTTCCAACTGGGGGAGTTGTGTTTGAGGTTTTTTGTGATGCTTCGCATCTGGGATTAGACAATTTTATGTTGCGGCTAAGATCAATTGTTTCTTATGGGTCTCGGGAGTTATCTCCCAATGAACGTAACTATTCCGCCCATGAACATTATTTGGCATTCATGGTGTGTTCATTGACATTGTGGAGACATTACAACATTGGTGTGCACAGTTGTCACAGATCATAAGAGCATATAATATGTTCTCTCCCAGTGTGACAAAAACATGTGACAACATTAGTGGATGAAGTTCATAGAGGAATACAACTTTGAAATATTGTATACACCTGGAAAGTGTAATGTTGTAGCTGATGCACAGAATAAGAATTCATTTGGTGATACAGTTCGTGAATATGGTGATTCATGGAGAGTAATGTAATAACATTCATATTTATATCTCGATATGTGGGAAGTTGGTGGTAGTGGTTGTTTGTTTTGGTTTTTAGTGCAGTCATCTCTACTGTAGATGGAGGATGAGTCCCAGTTGGGGGTTCTTGAGGTAATTTTCTACATAGACTATGTTGTTTGTGGTGACGCCCATGATGGTTGGTCTGAGGATGAACAACATTGAGTGTTGTATCATGTAAGTATTTTTGTTCTATTGAAAATGTGAGAGATGGATCTCATAGAGTTCTATATTATTATATTAGTTGGGAATTCTGGCATGAAAATGATGTACCAAGCCTTGAGGAGCCAGTTTTGGTATCTAGGGTTGATGTGCACAGTTGTAGAGTTTGTGTCTTGATGTTTTGTCTTTTAGAAGGTGAAGGTCGAACATTGTGTTCATGGTTGTATACTCCAGCCATTAGATGCTCCACATTTGAAGTGGGAGGACATCTCACTGTAAACTTTTACTCATTTACCTCGATCTTTGGGAGGACATGATGATACTTGGGTGGTAGTGGGGTATTTTTCAATATCATCTCATGTTATATAAATCAATGAGTCGAGCTTATTGAATGTTTTTTCGAGGATGTATCTAGAGGAGGTAGTGAGAGCTCAAGGAATCCCAAGGGCGGCCATTTCTAATCGAGATCCTCTTTTCACCTCTAGGGTGTGGAGATGTCTCAAGATTGCTTTTGGTTCTCAACTATTCCTTCGCAATTCTGTTCATCCTCAAACAGAAGGTTATATAGTGCAGACCATCCAGACTCAGGAAGACATGTTACACTCTTGTGTCATGGATTTTGGAGGTTTTTGGATGAGGAAATTACCATTGGTGGAGTTCTATTAAAACAATAGTTTTCACACAACCTTCGATATGGAGCCATTTGAAGGATTATATGGCTGACCATGTCGTTCTCTCTTTTTCTAGAATGGGTTCAGAGAGTTAGTAATTCTAGGACATGAACTATTGAAAAATACAACATATATAGTTCAGGTGATTCATAAGAGGATGAAGGTAGTGTATGATCATCAGGAATCATATTCCAATCAAATGAGAAGACCTATAGAGTTTGATGTTTGGGATCACGTGTTTCTGAAGGTGACACCCAACATGGGCAGTGAAGGTTTTGGCATGGGAGTAATCTTTCTACCCTATTTTGGGCCTTTCGACGTGTTATCTCATGTTTGATTTCTGGCGTATCGAGTATCACTTCCCCCAAAGATGATTCAGATACATGATGATTTCCATGTATCACATATTCGTCATTATCATCATGATGACTCACATGTCATCGATTGGAGTGAGATCGATGTTGAAGAATATTTGACCATTGAGGAGCGACCTGTCGAGATCCATGATCACAAATAGATGTTTTTCTTTGGGTGTTCTATTCCCTTGGATCGTGTCTTGTGGTGACACAGTTGCATGGAGAATAGTACCTGGGAACCTGGGTCACATATACATGCTCAGTACCCAATGTTGTTTTATATTTAACTCATTTCATGTAACAATGTTCCCTTTGTCGTTATAGACCATTAGTAGTTTTGAGATGACTTTATTAGGTTGCTTCTTGTGGCTTGCTCTCTTTTGAGAGGTATCTCGAAAGATGGTTTTTCAGACTTCTTTTCAGTTTTATTTTAGGTTGGTTTTGAATTCATGAAAATGAGAATGTTTTCATAGATATATAATGAAATTGAATGGACCACTCAGGTCCATTTCATTGTTGAAATCTAGTGCTTGAGCTGTTATTGGAGGTCAAGGTGACATATCCCCAACATTTTACCATATATCTGGTTTTGTGAATAGTGATTCCAGAACGGTGAGGTTCCAACGTTGAGGTTTCAACAGTGTGGTTCATGAACATTGTTTCCAGAATGGTGAGGTTCCAACAGTGAGGTTTCAATGGTGAGGATCATGAACACCATTTCCAGAATTGTGATGTTTCAATGGTGGGGTTCATGAACAGTTCTTACAAAACCTTTAGTTTCCAATGGTGAGGCTCCAACGGTGAGGTTCATGAATAGTGTTTTCCCATTAACAAATTTTGAGTTCATGAAAAGTGTTTCCAACATCCTATAGTTTCACCTCTTTAATATTTCCTTTGACATAAAATGACTTTTAATCATAGTTTTAAGGGCAATAATGGTGATTCAATGTCCATAACTCCTATATTAATTTCACTAAGGCTCATGATGCTTTTACTTGGTCAAACCGCAAGGTTCAATGCGATCCTCTTTGAATGGAAAATCTAGCATATCTTAAACCACTACTCTGTTAAATCTTCTAACAGGATAATATATCTTCCTCCCATGTTCTTTGTACTTGTTCTCGACAGTGAGATGCTTGATCCTTTCATTCCATACCATTGGAGTTGCATAATCAAAATTTCCTACTTGGATTGGATTCACTCTAATTTGATGACACCAAGAAATATCGAACCATAATTGAAATATGGTATGATCTATCATCATTATTTATGTTTCATCGCCTTCTGTTTCTCCTTTCCATATTTATGGAATTCTATCTCCATGTTCCTTATCGATTTTTGATTCATTTTGACCGGTGTCATGGTGTCTCTGCATCTTTGGGTGCATACAGCTGTCACGGGGGGAGGAGATCGTAACCCGTTGTGTTGCTTGTTATGGTATAAAGAATGTCAAAAACTTTTTAACATAGGGGATACATTGATTTTATTTTATTTTACATGCAACTGTATAGTTATCATGGTTTATCCCACTAGATCACAATGGAAATGATATAATAAATATTTAAACCGGATAATTAAATTGATATCGCTCATATGTTATTGCCTCTTGTTTTTCTACATAGTTTGATATCTATTCTTTATTTTTTAGCATTTAGTTCATGATGGAAATTGGTAACGATTGTAAACTGGAATTAATTGATAATTGCTTGGCTAATGATAAAGAGGCATTTAAATAAATCTTATTCTTCTTGTTGCAATTTCAGTTAATCAAATTGGTTCGGTAATCATGTTTAATTATTTGTTATTGATTACTATTTAGGTTTCCCAAATTTGGAACCTATGAATATTTATATTTTTTAATCCGGGATGGATTAAAGAATTTGTTGTTTGATTAATTGTAGTTCCTTGTAGTGTTTTGTGTTACCCACTTTCTTGTTTAATGCCAAGATCGGAATACATTAGATGGTGGGTTTAATGATTCTTGTGTTGTGATGTGAGCCCAGAATGATGTTGTGATATGTGGGGGTAGGGATCCATATTGGTTGTTGAAATAGTTGACACCGAGAGTGGTGAGATATATTTGTTTAATCATGTTGGTATCGGGAAGGACATTAGTGATGATGAAACACATTGGATGTGATTGTTTGGATGCATGATTTTTCATGTGGTTGTTTATCTTCTTTACATTACATACTACTTGAAGTAGTTATTTTTCGTACCCTACATCCAAATAAGGTGATGATGTGTAGGGTATTACATGTGATTTTTGTGTTTAGTTCCTGAGGAAGTATGTGTCTATGCACTTGCTATAGGCAACAAAGACTAGACGGGTAGTTCAACTACTCACCGTGTTGTTCCCCCACGAGTTTAGTACCATATACTATTTTTCTACAATTCCTGTGAATATGGGAATGTATTTCTATAAATAAATAATTGAATAAATGATGTTAACCAATAGGTTTGGAGATTATTGGGATCCAATGCTGAAGTAGAAATTTGAAGGATCAATGAACAGTTTGTGTGATAAAAAAAATATAATGTGTAAATTGTAAACAATTAACTTATGTTTAATGAATTAATTATTGTAAAGTGAATCTAATAAAATGGGAATGAATTTATGTAATTAAGATCTCTAAATGGTTGTTTGCTTATAGGATACCTAGTCATAGATGTGGCAGTCGGGAGTCCAAGAGAAGTTAGCATCAGTTTTGTCCAAGACTAGGTAATGCCCATCGTGTGGTTGCGAGATATAGTATATTCTATTATTTTTTTTGTTTCTATATGCTACTCTGCCCTGTTAGTTATAGAAACTAACAACCAGGGGTTACTGATCCCAGGGGATTGTTTTCCCCATAATTCTGGTGGGAGGATGGATGGATAAATACCCCCTTTGGCACTGCTCTCTTATCTTGGTAGTTACTTTTTCAAGTAAGAACAATGATTAGTTTCCCCAATATATATGTATAGAAAGCAATAACGGATTGTGCTTATTCACATACATGTATTCTGGATATAGTTTCTTATGGACTTTAATAGTTGTAACGTGTATTTTCTATGATGGATTGTTGATCCTTACTCGGTGTATGGGCTATAATGGCTTGAGGTTTAATATCTGGCATATGATACATGTCATGCAAGCAGTGGTGGCTCCCAAAAAAAAACTTTTTTACACTACTTATTTGATTGTGGTTGTTTTTTTTTTGAATGAGGTGCATTTTATGGTGCTTCACACAGGTTTCTACGGGAATGCCTTTTTGGAGAGAGATGCTTAGGTCGTGCGACATTGGGGGAAAGCGGCAAACCGATGGGGAAGTAGTAGCATGGTACAAATGATTTTCATTGTTATATTATATACACTTATATGCCTTACTTGGTGAGAGTATCCCTGGTGAGGTTGGGAATATAGTATACCTATTTAGGGTAAGTGTTATTGTTACTTTTTGTTCACTATTATTTAGCATTATTTTGATACATTTTCACTAGAGTCTTTGGGGAGGATCGTACTGAGTATATTGTTATATTAAAAAAATGTATATATTCTATTTTTTAGGAAAATTCGAGTTGGTTGGAGATCAGGTTGGATAATACTAACAACGGTTGCAGGAGCTATTTGGTCTTCGTGGTTGCGGATGTTTTAACATTGTTTTTAAAATATTTAGTTTTTCCCCTTTTAGATGTAGTAGTTTCCCATGAAATTACATATTAATACATGGTATTTCATTTATATTATTGTCTGAGTTGGATTTTGTGGGTGTCTATCTTATCTAATTCATTCACATGTGTTCTATTATAGGGTAATTCCTTCCATTTGTGTGTTCATTATACCCTTAGTGCTAGTCACCAACCCGAGGCCTACTAGAGGCAGGACTCTGGGGTCATTATCTCCATTATAACATTTTCATCCTAGGAGGGGTACACCGTGTGGGGAGGGGGTTGTGGAAGAGTACAATAAGAGTTCTAGATGAGGGATAAATTTTAGTTTTATGTTGGGAACATCTATGTTTGCATGGGTTGGTTTGGAAATGATTTCAGTCATGTTTTACAAGTGATGTAAACAATGAAGACCGGTTGAGACATAGGAGTTTATCCCCCCCTATGAACTGATTTATTAACCTTTATGTTTTGAATGGAAACTAAACAAGGTGATAGTAGTTACAGGGTAGAGACCTATGCATGGGATCATGCATCACTCTTCATTGTGACTGTGCTTGAATGGGTAGACGTTGGGTTAGGTTAACCTAAAATAAATAAATGAAAACTATTAAGAAATACATGTCGAGTCTCCCATATTCAAGGTTTAGGTGCTCTAACTATTTTTTAAATTTGTAGGTATGGCTCTAGGTCGACATCCTCGTCAGGATCACATAGAAGTTGTCCAGAAAGTTGTGCAATCAGATCGTTGTTGGGTAGAAGTTGACGATGACGACACATGTTGGAGGACACTCCAAGAGTCGTAGTGCCATAGTCTACTGAAGTAAGAGGGCTTTGTTTTAGAAGCAATCATATAAGACTGGTTGGAGGAGGTCTAGATAGTCTTCCGTTTGATGTATTATAGAAAGGATCACTGGGTGTCCTTGGTTGAGATGACGTTATGTAGAGTAGAGGGGATGTGGTGGTTCATGTTCCTCAGGGATCGTGAGGAATCAGCAGTCACATGGGTGGGGTTCATAGACATGTATAGAGTCATGTTTCTTTCATTGAGTATGAGGGTGTACAGTCTTCATGAGCTTCATACACTTTGACATGGGATCTCCAGTGTACGAGTGTTTGGTTACAATTTCAGAATCCCTTTTTGATATGTTTTATACCTGTTTCTAGATGAGGAGGCCAGGGTGAGGCATTATGAAGAGGTTGTGTGTCCAGCGATCCAATGCCACGTCACCCCATTTATAATGATTAAATATCATGTGGTTATAACGAGAGAATTTGTCTTCAATAAGACAATGTCCATAACTAGATCATCATTAGAGGGGAGACATCATGATTCTTTATGATGCAGAGTTGTGGTCATGGGTTCCTTTTTTATAGGGAGGAAGAGTCGCCATTCGGCTGGGGGTAGGTCCCAGCCCCCAACATCTCATTTCTCCTAGGGTAGAACCTCTCATTCTTATGACACGAGATTAGAAGCTTGTTTTTCTTGTGGTGGTTAAGGTCATGAGCATTGAGAGTGTCCAACCTTTCAGAGCAGTCTTCGTGCACTAGGGGCCCACTCCAGGTTCCTCTATTGAGGAAGTTCCTGTCAAGGTAGTAGCAGGAGGTTGCATTATCTTCGGATCAATAGAGGGTATATAGGGAAGGAAGATGAATGCCCCAAGAATCTCCCCACCCTTAGAGAGAAGAGTGCGACTGTGGTGGTGGTCATCACAAGGGTCAGAGAGCCTGTAGAGGAAGTCGTGGTCAGCTTTATGCTTTAGCGTTGCCAGCTCCAGGCGAGCCTGCTGTCATTCGAGGTACCCATTTCTTGTTTTCTACATTGTTTTATTCCTTGTTTTATTCTGCAGCGACACACTCCTTCATATCACATTCTATTGTTCATACTTTTGGACATCAGGTTGAGAGGCTTGTAGTGCCCTTGGTGTTGACTATGCCCGTTGGATGTCAAGTTGAAATTTTTTAAGTATGTTGTGACTGTGAGAATGTGTTTGGGCCACAACACTCTTGGGGATATTTCATATGTTTATGAATAAAACCATATGATTTCATACTTTTAATGGATTGGGTTTATTAAGTGTAGGCTATCGTGGACTTCTTTAGGAGTTATGATGTCTTCTTCGATGCGGATGGATAGCCCGTGGTGTTTTTTGGTGAGAGAAACCCTCCGATGGGTCAGAGACATGTTCTTTCCTTATCATACATGATGGCTAAGATGATTCTATTTTCATCAGAGGATTAGATGACTGTGTTTCCTAGGGTCATAGATGTATACCCAGATGTCATTCCAGAAGAGGATGTAGAATTAACCCCATGATGAGAGATATTTTTTTGGATCAAACAACAACCGGGAGAATCACCTATATCTATATATCAATATATGATGGAAACTTCTAAGTTACAAGAGCTACATATACAGATTGATGGTCTGTCACAGTGCGGTTTTGTTCGGCCGAGTGTGTCACCGTTGGGTGCATCGGTTTTTTTTGTGAAAAAGGTAGATGGTAGTTTGTAGATGTGTGTCGATTATCATTTCTTAAACAATGTGATAGTGAATAATCGCTATCCACTTCCATTTATGGAATATTTATTCATTCAACATAAGGTTGAAATTTGGTTCTCAAATATTGACATGCGGTTAGGATATCATCAGATGCATGTGAAGGATGAGGATATCCTGAAGACTGCTTTCCGTTTTTTTCATGGGAATTATGAGTTTTTTGTAATGTCATTTCGGGTGATGAATGCTCTAGCATTATTGATGTGATTGATTAGCACTGTGTTCTATGAGTTCCTAGGTAGCATGGTGGTGTTATTCTTCGATGATATCTTTGGGCACTCTACATCTAGGGAGGAGCATGCAGAGCATATACATGTTGTTTTGGGAGTTCATCATCAACATCCGCAATTTGGAAGGTTGTCAAAGTGTGTGTTTTGGGCTCTATAAGTATGTTTCATGGGGCATGCTATTTCTATCCATCGAAGATATATGTAGTTCTGTCTTGTACAGTCCCAAATATAGTGTTAGAGGTGTGAATTTTCCATCGTCTTGTAGGTTACTACAGGTGGTTCGTAGTCAATATCTCTTATGTTACCACTCCAATGATTGTATTTAACATGAATTATGAGGCATTCATATGGACTGATTAGGGTCATGCATCATTCGATTATCTAAAGTAGAAGTTAGTAAGTGATCCAATTCAATGTATTCCAGCTGAGGTAGTTCTGTTTGATGTTTTCTGGGATGATACATATCTAGGGTTAGGTTGTGTTCTGATGAATCAAATATTAGTTGTTTCTTATGGCTCATGGTAGTTATTTACCCATGAAAATAACTATGCCACTAAAATATAGGAATAAGGCTTCGAAATATAATATACACCTGGAAAGGGGACTGTTGTAGCTGATGCGCTGAGAAGGAAGTCATGTGGTGATGCAGTGCATGAATCTGGTGATTCATGGATGGTAATTTAAGAAAATTTAGCATTATAACCTGATATGTTGTTTGTTGTGGGTAGAGGTTGTATTTTTTAGATGACAATGAAGTCATCTTCGGTGCAGCAGGTGGAAGAGTCCATGTTGTGGGATCTTGAGGTGGTGGTCTGGAGGGACCTATTTGTTTATGGTGAGGGCCATGATGGTTGGTCTGAGGATGAACAACACTGAGTGTTTTATCAGAGAAGTCTTTTTGTTCCTTTGAATATGCCCGAGATGGTTCTCAAATATTTCCATAGATCTCATTTAGTGGTACATCCTGGAGTAACAAGGATGCACTGAGCCATGAGGAGCTAGTTTTGGAATCCTGGGTTAAAGCATACGGTTGTAGAATTTTTGTCTCTTGGTTGTGTCTTCCAGAAGGTGAAGGCTGAACACTATCATCATGGTGGTATGCTCTAGCCATTAGATGTTCAACAATGGATATGGGAGGACATCTCAATGGACATTGCTACTGGCTTTCCTCAAGCTCTGGGAGGAAATGATGCTCTTTCTTTGGTAATGGAAAATTTACTGAAATCAAACCACTTTATAGAAATCATGTAGTCGAGCTTAGTGGATGTTTTGTCAAGGTAGTATCTGGATAAGGTAGTATGACGTCATGGAATCCCAAGGGTGATAATTTCTAATCGAGATCCTTGATTCACCTCCAGGGTGTGGAGAGGCCTCCAACACGATTTTGGTTCTCAAATTTTCCATTATACTGTGTTATATCCTCAGAGAGATTGTCAGATAGAGATGGCCATCAAACTCTTCAAGACAAGTTACACTCTTGTGCCTAAGATTTTGGAGGTTTGTGAATGAGGCACTTACCCTTGGTGGAGTTCACTTATAACAATTGCTTTCACTCCACCATTGGTATGGCCCCACATGATGCCTTTTATGGCTGACCATTCTGTTCTCTATTGTGAAAGACCGGGTTCAGAGACATAGAAATGCTTGGAATAGAACTAAAGGAGAATACAATAGAGAAGGTTTAGGTGATTTGTGATAGGATGAATACAGTTCGGGATCATTAGAAATCATATGATGATCAAATGAAGAGACTGTTAGAGTTTTATGTTCAGGATCATGTGTTTCTGAAGGTGACTCCCCATCATAGGAAGCAGTGGTTTGGTCATGGGAGTAAGATTTCTCCCAGGATTGTGTTGAATTTTGAGGTGTTAGCTCATGTTATAGATGAGTGGAATTGAGTAGAACTCCCCCCTTAATTGATTCAGATACATGATTTTTTCCATGTATCAGAAAATTTTATTTATCTTCATGATGACTCACATGTCATCGATTGGAGAGAGATCAATGTTGATGATGATGTGACCGTTTTGGAGCGACCTATGCAGATCCATATCCAAAAATAAGAGGTACAGTTAGGGCATTCTATACCCTTGGTATGTGTCTTGTTGAACCACATTTTCATGGAGGAGAGTACCTGGAAACATGAGTCACACATACATGATATGTACCAAGAGTTTTATGATTTTAACTCATTTCATGTAAAGATGTCCCCTTTGTAGTTAAATATAATTCATGTTTATGTGATGGATTTCATTGGTGGATTCTTCTGTCTTGCTCTCTTTTGAGAGTTATCTTGATGGGTGGTTGTTCAGGCTTCTTTTCTATTTCTTTTTATGTTGGTTCTGAACATCATGACGATGAGAATGTTTTCATAGGTATCTAATGAAATTGCTCAAACCTCTCAGGTCTATTCCATTGCTGAAATCTGGTGTTTGAGGTGTTTCGGGAGGTCCAGTTGACACATCGGCAACACTTTTCCAACTTTCTAGTTCTGTGAACAGTGATTCCAAGACGAAGAGGGACCAACGGTCAGGTTCATGAATAGTGAATACAGAATAGTGTGGTTCTACTTGTGAGGATTCAAGAGTGTGGTTCATGAACAATGTTACCAGAATGGTGAGGTTCCAATAGTGAGGTTTCAATAGTGAGGTTCATGAACTGTGTTTACAAAATAGTGAGGATCCAACTGTGAGGATCATTAATAGTGTTTTCCTTTCCAAAATTTCAAGTTTGTGAACAGTGTTCCAGCTTCCTATAGTTTCACCCCAATAACATTTCAATTGACGTAAAATGCATTTAAATACTCATTTTAAGGGCACTATGGTAGATTAAAATTCCATAAGTCCGATATTAATTTTATTAAGGCTCAAGATGGTTTTACTAGGTCAAAATGCTTGGTTCAATGCAGTCCACTTTTAATTGAAAATCATGCATATCATAATCCACTTCTGTGATAAATCTTATAACAAGATTATATATATTCTTCCCTAGTTCATACTACTTGTTCTTGCTATGGAGATACATGAACTGTTAATTCCATCCTATAGTAGTATCACAATCAGACATTCCTACTTGGATTGGTTCCACTCTCTTTTGATGCTGCCAAGTAGTATGGATCATTCTTTGATATAAGGTATGATCTATCATCAGTATTTTGTGTTTGTCACATTCTTTTTCTCCTTTCCCTCTTTATAGAATGATATATCTATGTTCCTAATGGGGTTTTCTTGCATGTTGACTGGTGTCATGGTGTCTCAACATCTTCAGGTGGAAATAGATTTCACGACCGAATGAGATCATAACCCATTGAGTGGCTTGTTCACATATAAAGTACATCATGATCCTTTTGACATAGGTTATTCGTTACTATTCATTTCATTTTTGTAAAACTGTATAGTTAGCAAGTTTTATACCATTGGATAACAATTGAATTGACATAATAAATACTTGAACTGGATAAATAAATTGATATTGTTCGTATGTTTTTGCCACCTATTTTCCAATATACATTTATATCTATTGTTTCTTTGTTTATATTTTGGTTCTTTATGGAAATTGGTAAATTACGTAAAACATAATTAATTGATAATTGTTTGGCTAATGATAATGTGGGTTGTAATCGAATCTGGTTCTTCATGATATAATTTGATGTTAATAAAATTGGTGTAGTAATCTTGTATAATTATTTTTGATAGATTACTATTTAGGTTTCCTGAGATGGAACCTACGAATATTAAAATAGGTAAAACCATGATGGATTAATGAACTAGATGATTGATAAAAGATAATTCCTTGTATGGTTTTGAGTTACCCACTTGCTTGTTTAAGGGCCAACAGCACAATTGATATGATGGTTTTTTCCTACTTTTTGTGTTTTGATTTGAGCCCAGAAAGCTACTGTGATATGTGGAGGAAGGGAGTCATATTGGATGTGGAAGCAGTTGATGCCTAGAGTGGAGAGATGCATCCGTTTAAGCATGTGGGTGTTGGGAAGGACATTGGTAATGATGACATGGGTTGTATGTTATTGTTTGGATTTTTAATTATTCTTGTTGGTTTTTATCTTATATACATTCCTCAATGGTCAATAGGTGCTGGTATTGCTTACCCTCCTTCCAGAAGGGGTGAAGATGTGCTGGGTATTCAACGTTCCTTCTGTGTTTAGTTCCTGAGGGAGGATGGTTCTATGCTCTTGTTATTGGAAGCAAAGACTCAACGCGTAGTACATCTAGTCACTGTGATGACCCCCCATGTGTTTAGTAACATATAATGTTTTTCTATAATCCTAGGAAATGTTTGAATTTAATAATATAAATAAATGATTCAATAAATGATGTTATCCCATGGGGTTAGAGCTTGCTGGGACGCTATGATGAGTTTTCAATTTGAAGGAAACATGAATGCTAGGTGGGATTCTAATGAAATATAATGTGTAAATTGTTAATAATTAATTTATGTTTATTCAATTATTAATTTAAAAGTGAAACTGATAAAAAGGGAATGAAGTAATGTAAATAGGAATACTAAATTGTTGTGTGCTTATGGAATACATAGTAATAGAAGTGGAAGCCAAGAGTCCGAGAGACGTTTTCTGTAGTTATGTCTAACAAAACGTTATGCCCAAAGTGTAGTTGTGAGATATAGTATATTATGTACTTTTTGTGTTTTTATACGATACTCCACCCTATCAGTTAGTGAAACTGACACACCGAGGATTCGGAGCACTAGGGATGTTTTCCCCAACATTGTGGTTAGAGGATGGATGGATGACTACCCCCTTTGGCCCAATATCTTCTCTTGGTATTTACTTGTGCTGGTAGGAACAACAGTGTGTTTTCCCCATATATGTGTGAAGAGGTCTATAATGGATTGTTGTTATTCACACACATTATTCTGTATATAGTTTCCTATGGACAAATATAGGTGTATCGGGTATAGGCTATGATGGCTTGAGGATACCAACTCGGTGTATGGGCTATAATGGCTTCAGGTATAATACACAATATATGATTCCTGTTATGTGAGCTCTGGTGGCTTCCAGAAACTACCTGGTTTCTTTGTTTATGTGGATGTGTTGGTTTTGTTGCATGAGGTGGATGTTGTGGTTCTTCGCCCAGGTGTCTGTGGGAAATCCTTTTTGGTGGGAGTTGCTTAGGACGTGCGACGTTTGGGTAAAGCAGAAAACTGGTCGGGAAAGAGTAGTGGGGCAACCTTTATATTCATTATTATATTATATACTCATATATGTGTTACATGGTGAGAGTAGCCACGGTGAGGTTGGGAAATAATTATACAGGTTTAGGTGATGAGTTAGTTTCACTTGTTGTTCACTGTTATTTAGCATGATTTATATACATTTGCATGAGAGGCTTCAAGGAGGATCCTACTAAGTATACTGTTATACTCACTCTATGTATATAAATTTTTTTAAAGTCACATAGAGTAGGTTATAGATGATGATTGTTTCTACTATCTTAGGGTTGTAGGAGCTGTTTGGGATTCGTGGTGGTGGTTGTTTTTACTTTGTTTTATGTATTTGTTGTTTTTTCTCTTTTAGTTGTAGTAGTTTTTCATGACATTACATATGTATACATACGAATTCTTATATATGGCTGTCTGAGTTGGATTTGGTTGGTTTCTATACTATTTCTCTCTTTCTCATGTGTTCTCTTAGAGGTTAATGACTTCCATTTGTGTGTTTAATATACCTTCAGTGCTAGTTTCCATCCCAGGGCCTGTTGGAGGTAGGACTATGAGGTTATTATCTACATTCTCACATTGTTGGCCAATGAGGGGTACTCCTTTTGGGGAGGGACCTAAAATACAAAAACACTCACACACACACAATATGTACGCAATTTATTAAATCTTTAATACTCATTTTAGAATTTCATTTTGTATCACATATAATATTATTAATAAAAAATTTTTCTAGTCTATAAATTAAATCAACTTTTATATTTTTGTTCAGTATATATTATTGATTTATTTTTAATAATTTTTATTTTTTTTTAATTTTCTATAATTTTTATTCAACATTTGTATCATTAATTTTTCAAATTTTTTTAATCTCTTCATTTATAAATATTATATTTTTATGTTCTTTTAAATTTATACATTTTAATATTAATTTATACATGTCTATTCATTGAAATATAATGTTTTTAAAATGGTATGTGTAATATATATATATATATATATAATTTTCATTTTCCTATTTATTTAAGATTTAATTTTATTTATAATCAATATAATCAACAACATACATGGTTGCTCTAGGGGTTGGGTACAAAGGAAAGAAAGTTGTAGAAGTGGAGGCTCGAAACCACAACCTCTTCAACTCACCACCATAGGTACAACATTAATGTAACAATTGAATTGTTCCCCAAGGGCCCCATATAATGAAAAACCTAATCATCTTTTGAAAAAAATGATCTATTTAATTTTTAATTATTACATTTTAAATTGTTTTAACATTCCTTCATTTAATAATCATTAATTACATATATAGTAAATTTGTATTTAATTTTTTGTAATTTATTCATTATTTTTATTTATTTATACATATTTATAAATTAAAATATAATGTTTTTAATTAGTATTTATTCACATCATAAATTGTATTAATTTATTAATAATTTATATAATTAATAAAGCTCAACAATTTTAAATATTTTTAAATGTTTTCCTTTTTAATTATTCAATTTCACTAATTCTGAACGTTCATAAGTCTATGAATATTTATTCATTAATAATCATAATAAGTTTTTACATTTATTGTGAAATTTATCCATTTTTAAGATGTACAAATTTGAAATTCGGTGATTTTATATTATATTGTTTTAATGCTTAAAAACATGCACAAAAACCATTACTATTAATATAAATTAAACACTAATAAATCCCACTTATTTATACTGTTTATTATCTAAAATAGTTCATCCTCTATAGATGGTACCCCTCAAACCTCTCTAAATGTATGGTATGTAAATATTAATACATTTTTAGTAAATATGACATTTATTAACGACTTTTTAGATATTATCGGACGGATTGACCATGTCAATTTATTCTGTAAGTGTTCATACCATTTATTATCATTTATACTTATGTAGAAATAAATCATGAGTATGACATCATAAATAATTTTTGGTTCTTCTGAAATGAATGTGTCCAAAAATTATTGATTTTTAGTAAGCTTACCAGTTCTATTATTACCATATCCTAAACCCTTTTTCCTCTTATTAGGGGGCCTATATTTCTATTATGTATCATTATATAACTACCTAGACTACTTGAATCATTTTCATGACCCTTTCTAAAATTTAATTATGTTTGGTATCCCATGATATAGGTGGGATAGATTAGAAATCATCCACTAGTATTTGGGGAAAATGTTGAATGAAAATTTTCATGCTCACTCAATTCATCCATTTGTTCACTGATAGTACTCTACTAATAAAAATATTCACTCATAATTTTTTCTTCCACCTACTGATCACATTGTTGATTCCTTTCACTTTCATTCCAATCATGTTTCAACCACCATTCTATATTTTTAGTCAATAATTTTGAACTATTATTCCATTTTACTATATTGTTTCATCGCATTGATACATAACCACAATTTTATTTAAATTCTATTCTTAACTATAGGTACTCCTAGAACTCTCTTAAATGGTTCACATAGATATCATTTCACACCATAAATTGGAGTCATGAGAATTAAAAAACACATCCAACAATAATTTAGACTTATATAAACATCAAACGGTGTTTCCAAATAAAAATTTATCTGAATTTGATTCTATATGTTGGTTCCTCTAACAAATTTTTTTATTTTCAGGTTGTCCTTCGTAGTTGGGATTATACATGTAATGTATAGGTTATGGAAGCCACCCAAAGGTGCCCCATACCCGGTTAGTCACATGTCCTCATGCGCATTTCCCCAAATGCGAGAGGCTGCCGACTAGCAGTGAGGGTCTTGGATGTGATAGTGGGGAAACTATGCCCTCATTGGTAATGTACACAGCAGAAGTAAACAAAACATGCAATAGAAGAAGTTGTAAATATACAACAACAATAAATAGAGGAAGACTAAAACAATAAAAAATAGGAGCACACATGTATTTATTAAATGCATGCATGAGACATATGTCTAGGAATGTGGAGAAACAAGTCAAAATGCTAAATACAATACTAAACCAAAGTATGAAAGAAAACATAAAATCAACTCCTCAGCATTGCGAGCCTCAACATGGTCACGTGCTCTACTTATCCACAACAATCAAGTACCAGAAGTCTACGGGTGCTTTCCCTTGTCTATAACTGCAAAAACGTAGTCAGTTTGGGCCCAAAAACGTGACCCAAATAGGGTGAGAGGCTAAATCCTAGTAGGGAACCACCCGAAGATATATGCCTCACAGTCAGTGAGCATATGGTAGGTAATAGTACAGTAAGCAGCTAACAGTAATAGTAAACATCAGACAGTAAACAAGAAATAGCGACAGGATGATATACAATAGTAATCAGTCCACAGAACAATAAGCTGCAGTGAATCAAACAGGTACCCACAATTGGAACCCCTCTGGGAAGTACTCACAGTCAACCTCTCTGGTCCAATCCATGAAGTACCAACAACCCTCTGGGTTGTACACTCAACTTAACCCCTCTAGTTGGGTCATACAAAATTATAATACTCTCAGGGGAAGCTCGCTCTGTCAATTCACCAAATAGTATAGGGTATTCAGGGACTCTCTGAGGAAGATCACAAGGTCTAACCCTCTTATAGCCACAAGGTCTAGAAACTCTTTGGGGAGCTTACTCAGTCAATCCTCTTATAGTACTTGGTCTATCACAGACTCTCTATGAATGCTCACTTGGTCAATTCCTCCTGTAGTCTAGAATGGTTTAAGGAAATTCAAACAAGTAAAGACTCTTTAAGGAATCTCACTCGGTATACCCTCCTGTAGTCTATAAAATCCAAGACTCTCTGGAAATCTCACATGGTATAACCCTTGTAGTCTATAATGTCCAAGTATCTCTAAGGAACCTCACTCGTTCTATCCTCGTATAGTCTATAATATCCAATACTCTCTGGGAAGCTCACACGATCTATTCCTTATAGTCTATAGCACTAGGTTCTCACAGTATCGTGCCAGTTAGTGTATAAAAATAGTTTAAGGCCAAATTACACCAACATAGCAACATGTCCAACCAGTCTACAGAGGCAAGAATATCAAGAATATCATTCCATCCTACAGTAACAAGGCATTGAAAAGAGGTATAATGGACAAAGGCTAACAGACCCAAAGGTCGTAATAAGAAATAGGCATGGGAAAAACAGCCAAGCACTAGAATTGTCCACAAACAAGATCAAATTACCTCTACACAAATATATAAGCAAGGAATGATAAACAACAGGGGTAAAAAGTTAAACACTCAATACCGAGTTCATGGGTATTGGTAGAAATTTCACATAACACTCAAAGACATCGAATGTTAAGGCCCAAACCACCTACCTAGATTCTAGGAGATAAATATACTTGAACCATGATGATTCATTCTCTATATAACAATGTTGTTCTACAAAAATACACAAAACGTTCAACTTAAGATATGTTGAGAAAAAGGAGGAATCAGAAATCAATTCACTATGAGAAGGAAGAGCATAAAACTATGGTTCCAATGCAACAGACGACTGTCAATTCAGAGAACGGACGGAGGCATGGGGGCTTGGAGAAGTTCAACGGCCGTATGAGTTCACTCAGATGAAGAAGACCTAGAAGAAACGAGTTCTGTCCGTTAGGTGTGACCCCAGTCCGTTTATTGAAAAAAAAGTACATGACGTGTACTTATGGTGTACAGGGCGTGTACTAGACCTTTCTGTACTCCGCTTTAAGCGGCCGCTACATCCCCACTACACACCTTGTGTGTGGCTCGGACACAGCCAGCACACGGCCTTGTACTTCATCAAAGTACAAAGCGTGTACTTAAAAAGTGAACGACGTGTAATTTGATAATTTCCAGATTTTCCTCTTTTTCTCAAAAATGACTAAAAAAAGAAAAAAGTGCCTGAAACGATGATCAGGGTTCTTAAAAATTTATCCCCTTAAGGAAATTTGTCCCTGAATTTCCCTAGCATGTCATAGAAGAAGAATCCCCGAACAGCTCAGGCCACTGCGATCGTACATCGGCCTCCCTCTCCCAAGTTTCATCGTATACTCGTCCGTGCTACAATAACACCGATGCTATAGGAACAAACCAACCCTGAAGAACAATCATACTGCGATCGAAAATCATGATAGTATTCTTCTGAAACGATGCATCCACATCGAGCTCAACCTCCTTGTGTTGAAAGACATGAGATGAGTCTGAAAAGTAACGTTGTAGTTGAGAAATGTAGAAGACGTCGTGCATAGCCCGATACCTCTGATGTAACTGAAACTGATAGGAAACTAGACCAACTCTCTCTAACACCTCAAATGGACCGACGTACCATGGTGAATTCAAACCCAATCTTTGAATCCTCTTGTGTCTCAACCTCGGTGCGACATGCCAGAAAACCTGATCCCTGACCTTAAACTCTAGAGGTCATCTCCGCTGATCAATATATAACTTTTATCGAGACTATGTTGTAGCCATTCTCTTCTAAATCAACTCTATATGCTTTGAGGTCTTATAAACAAGACAAGGTCCTAGAAAAGTTGCCTCTCTTGCCTATAATAATCACAATGTTGATCGGCATGTCCTATAGTAAAACGGCTCATAAGGTGTCATCTGAATAGTCGCCTGAAAATTGTTGTTTTACGCAAAATATACAAGAGGTATAAGCTTCTCCCCAGATCCTCCGATTTCTAGAATGTACACTCAGATCACATCCTCAAGCACCTGGATCGTACACTCGGACTGGCCATCTTTCTGGGGATGGTATATTGTACTAAAAAGTACTTGTGTACCCAAATCCTTTTGAATCACCTACCAGAACCAAGAAGTTAAACGTGCATCCTTTTCTGAAATAATGGAGTGTGGAACTCTATGCAGACATAAAATATCTGAGATGTACATCCTCCCCAGTTCATCAACACTGAATGTATCCTTGATTGGCAAGAAGTGAGCAACCTTCGTAAGCATGTCGATGAAAAGCCAAACAACATCACTCCCTCAAGGTGTCCTCAGTAACCCTGTCATGAATTCCATCACGACATCATTCCACTTCCACTTGGGAATGCCTAACTGCTGTAAAAGCCCTGCTGGTCGCTGATGCTGCACTTTCACCTCTTGATCATTATAACATCTCCTGAAGAACCCAGCAATATCTCTCTTCATACCTTGCAACCAATACTGGAGGTGTAAATCACGATACATCATGGGTACGTAAGGATGAACTACCAAAAATGAATAATGAAAATCCCGAAACAGTTCCTCACATATGTCTACTAGAACCCATACATGTCCTTAGAAATGTAAGATCTCGTCTTCGCCCATGGTCCATCCAGGAAGAGGGTCCTATCCTGACAATCTCTTCTGTCGGACTAGTCCTTCTGAGTCTGACAGCTGCCTCATCTGCACCCGATCAGGAAGGGTATAGGTAACAGCTAAAAAAATGAAATGTCTTCCCATATTGGTTGTGCACCTCCAGATTCATCTCATAGAATATATCCATAAGCTTTCACTCATTGTTGGCCTCTTGATCCACCTAAATATGAGTTCTCCTGCTCAACGCATCTTCCATTGCATTGCTCTTTCCTAGCTTAATGGTATGATAAAATTCGAAGGACTAATGATACTCGACCCACATGTACTATCTCAGATTCAGATCACATTGAGTGAAGATGTAGTTGAGACTCTTCTGGTCAGTGAAAACCACAAGTACCCTCCCAAAAGGTAATGCCTCCGACAGCATAAGGCATGAACAATAGCTGCAGACTCCAGATCGTTTATCGTGTAGTTCCTATCATGTGGCCTCAACTGCCAAGACCCGTACAGAATGACTCCATCTCCTTACATAAGAACAGGTCCCAAACTGACACCTGAAGCATCACTATAGACTGTATAGATCATTCCTGACTCTGGAAAGACTATTATCGATGCTGACATCAACATTCCTTTCATCTCTTAAAAGGCTGACTCACATGAATCTCACCATAAGAAATTCTCCCCCTTCTTGGTCAGACCTATCAGCGGTACTACTAGGAATGAAAATTCTTGTATGAAATGCATGTAGTATCCAAACATCCATATAAAACTCTTCACCTCGAAGACATTCTTCAGCTTCTCCCAGGAATCTACAGCTCTCAATTTCGTTGGGTCTACTGATACTCCTTTCTCTATGATAATGTGAACCAAGAAGTGAATCTGATCCAAAAAAAAGTGTCATTTCATGAGCTTAGCGTATAAATGATTCTATCTCAGTTTACTCAAAATGATCTCAAGATGCATAGCATGGTCTTATCGAATGTGAGAGTACAGAAAAATTTCGTCCATGAAAACCACCAAGAAGGAATCCATGTATGGAAGGAACACTCGGTTCATCAGTGCCATAAAAACTGTTTCCACATTCGTGAGACCAAATGGTATGATCGTATACTCTTATAGACCATACCTGATCATGATGGTTTTAAGAGGTATATATGATGATATAACGTGCAACTGATGATAACTGGACCTCAAATCAATCGTTGAGAATAACCGAGATCCTCGAAGCTCGTCAATGAGGTCATCAATCCATAGCAAGGGATATCTGTTCTTGACCATCGACTGGTTTAGCTTCTGATAATCCATGCAATGCCTAAGGTTTCTATCATCCTTTTTCAAAAACAAGACAGGTGAACTCCATGGGGAAGTACTAGGTCAGATGAAACCCTTTGTCTGCAACTCCTCCAACTACTTCTTGCGCTCCTGCAACTCAGGTGTAGCCATCCTATTAGGTGGAATGGACATTGGCGCCACTCCTGGCATGAGATCAATAGATAAGTCTACCTAACACTCTGAAGAAAAACTAGAAAACTCCATTGGAATAAAATACATGAAACCATCCACCACTGGAAGAATTTCTAACTAAGAAGTCCCTTGGTCATCTAGATAAAGACTGGAAATATGGGCTGTAACTCCACCTAGACCATGATGCTTTGGTCTGGCTCTACCCACCTGTACATCCCACATGCCTCTATGAAGAAAAATTCTTCCCTTTGGTGATACAAAAATCACCCAGTGGCGATAGAAATCAATGACTTCTTGGAAGGGAACTAACCATTCCATACTGAGAATGACATCATAGCCTGTCATCTCTAGGACATAGAGGTCTCATAAGAAGTGACACCCTGTAACCTCTAGAGGTAACTCTCTTCACTGACATATGCCAGACATCCTCGTTCTCAATGGTGTATCAAGAGTCAACCTATCAACAGAAAAAACGATAGAGAGCCCATGTCTCTCCATAACATCAAAAAGAGATAAAAATATGTGAAGCACCAGTATCGAAAAGGGCTGAAGATAAAACTAAGGATACCAAGATCATACCATAAACATTAGAAGGGTTGGGATCCTACTCTTGATTGGTTTGCTCCATGGTGAATGTATGGCCTGTATCGCGGCCCTGCTCCCCAGGCTGATCACTCTGAGCTGACCAACTCTGTTGTCGCTGGTGTCCTAGTGACTGACCATCATGGCCTCAACCTCCAACTCAGCCTGAACGTTTGGAATAACTCCATTTCCCAGACTAGTGATGAACTGGTTATGCATCTCTTGTACATGGGGTCATAGAAGAAACCCTACCACCACTGTAAGTGAGAAGATCTGACAAAAACTCTGAAGATGGCCCATCTAGCCTCATGATCGGCACTCCATCGGGTCTCTCTGGCACTAAGGCCTATTATACCCACTCCTATCTCACTAGTAACATACCACCCGGTTTCCTAGAGATTCATTCTGGATAACATGATCTCTATGAGTAGACTCGCTACGGCATTTCATGCAATCAGTAGGAGGACACTAACTCTGGATGTCGAACCTCCCTGGCCCACTACTCCAAACTCTCTCAGATTGCACTCTCTAATCAGCTCCTAGTTTACTATAGAGGATAATGAAGTCATCCTGAAGATATTCACCTAGAAGTGGATCTCTTGCATGCCCTAAAACATCATATCAAGGAACAAATCATCACCTGCTAGAATTGGCGTGAAGTGCTGCAACTCGGTAAAGTGAGATGAGTACTCCATAACAGAAAGAGTACCCTGCTTGAGACTCCTAAACTCCCAGGCTCAGTCAGCCCTCATGGTCTCCAGATAAAATAAATCATAGAAGATTCACTGAAACTCCTCCCAAGTCATACTCTAATGGCACCCTGACTATGATATCACCTCTCGACAGTGTCTCTGAGCATATATGTAGACATCTTTACCCTTTTCTCTAGAGGTATCTCTAGATGATTGAAGATCGTCAATGTGGCCTATAACCATGACACTGTAACCAGGGGTCCTCCATAACCTGAGAATGCAGGAGGATGCTACTACTAGAAAACCCAAAACAAGTCAGCCATCGACAGAGGAGGAGGTTGCGTTCCATGAAAGGTTTGCATCATCCTAAGGATTCCCTCCCTGAACTGCGCATTAGAGCCAGCAATGGGTACAAATACTGGTGCCAATGCTGTCACAACAGGAGGATCTATAGGAGGTCCTTGGTCGGCCATATTCGGTGTCTCTTCACCTTCTAGTAGCTTACGTACAACCGAATGATGTCTTAGAGTCATATCTTGGAAAGATCAAAAGCACACCTTAGATCAGGATTATCAAGACAGTGAACAAAAGAGTAAAAAATGGGAACAAGAGAATGAAACACACAAGTTCAACAAAACACGACTACACGGCGTGTATAATGACTAAATGGCATGTCCTCTTAAGCCAGACACATGGGCGTGTGATTCTGCCACCTCTTGTCATGTAACACTTTAGACTACACATCATGTTGTTCCCACACACTGTGTGTACTATAACTATATTCCCCTACCCGAGTCTTTTTACACGGCTAAGCCACATGGTCCTATTAACCCTAGACTACATGGAGTGTTCCATACGGATACAACATGTACGAGACAATGTTTCGGTGACCCGTGTTGTTAGTTACAAGGCCGACTACATGGCTAACCCATACATGGTATGTTCCAAACAAACATGTCGTGTATAGAAGAATATAACACCGACTGTGTTTTTCATGACACGGCCAGGTACCGAGAACATGGCTACATGGCGTGTTCATACCAAAAACGGGATGTACGACACGAACTCCCCCGGCCCATGTTGTAAGTTACACGACTGGGTACACGGCTCACTGCAACACGATGTGTAATGACCGTACACGGCGTGTTCCGGAAAACATTCTCACCACCCCTTGTTTCTTCTCACATAGTCAATGACATAGATTACAACTACACAGTGTGTAGTCAAGTACACACCATGTATTCTGGGATTTTTTGTGCAGTAGCTCAGAAACTACACCGAAGTCCAGAACACACAGAAAATCAATCTTGGAGGTGCCAAATTCTAATCTGTGAGGGCCCATACTTCCTGTGAATCAAATCATGAAATCTCATAAAATCATATACAGTGGAAAAAGTCAACGATTAGCCATGTTTCGATTCATGAGGGCCTATAACACCTCACGAACCAAAATTTGGTGTTCATTTAAGAAAGTTACGATACAAACAATTTCTCTATTAAACAAAAATTTTTGTCAAAGCTTATATCACAACAACATGCATAATCTACACAACGTCTATCACAATAACATGTGATCACTAATGCCCCCTAGATAGTATGGAAATAATGCAGGACAGGTGATTGATAACAAATTCCTATATGGTGCATGAGATGATATACCCTCATCTAATCGGGTTGTGAAAGAAATAAAACCTCAATAGCTACAACAATAACAACACAGGGCATGTGAATCACTCTAGGTGAAATCATATCAACAGTAAAACCTGAGAACCAGAAAACTACAATAAACGAGGTAGATCGGATTTTCCCTATACACATGATAGCTACTCCTGAGAATATCTTATTACCATGTACCGAATCCTTCCGATCTCTGGCTAAAGGCTCCAAAAAATAAATCAAGGGAAAGGAATTCCTCTAATAAATCATTGTAACGTCATGATTTTGGAAGCCACCATGTGGTGCCCCCTACCTAGTTGGTCACATGACCTCAATTGCATTTCCCCTAATGCCAGATGCTGCCAACTAGTAGTGAGGGACTTGGGTGTTATAGTGGGGAAGCTATGCCCTCATTGGAAGAGTACACATCAGAAGTAATCAATACTTTAAATAACGGAAGAAGTAAATATCCAGCAACAATAAACAGTGGAATACTAAAGTAATAAACAACTGGAGCACACATGTATATATGAAATGATGCACAATATATATGTCTAGGAAAGCAGAAAAACAAGTCACAATGTTGAATACAATAATAAACCAAAGTTCAAAATAGAAACAGATAAGAAACTCCCCAGCATCGTAAACCTCGTCATTATCTCATACTCTCCTTCTCCAAAAGTATTAAGTACCAGAAGTTGAAGTGAGATTTCTCTTGTTTATACCTGAAACAACATAGTTTGTTTTGGCCAAAAAGCATGACCCAAACAGGGTGTGAGACTAAATCGCTATAGGAAACCACCCAAAGATCTATGCCACACAGTCAGTGAGCATATGGAAGGTAATAGTACAGTAAGCAGCAAATAGTAACTTTAAAGAGAAGGCAGTAAACATGAAACAATTACAGGATGATATAAAATAGTAATCAGTACACAGAACTACAAGCAGTAGTGAAGAAAATAGGCAACCACAACAGGAACCCCTCTGGGAAGTACTCACAACCAACCCCTATGGTCCAGATAAAGAAGTACAAAAAACCATCTAGGCAGTGCACTCAGCTTAGCCCCTATGGGTAGGTCATATTAAATTATAAGACTCTCTGGGGAATCTCGCTCAGTCAATTCCCCTTATAGTCTTGGGTAGTCAGGGACTCTTTAAAGAAAATCATGCAGTCTAACCCTCTTATAGCCCCATGGTATAGAATATCTCTGAGGAGCTCACTCGGTCAATCCTCCTGTAGTACCAGGCCTATCACAAACTCTCTGAGGAAGCTCACTCTATCAATTCCGATTCTATCCTGGAATGGTTTAAGGAAATTCAAACAAGTAAAGACTCTCTGAGGAAGCTCACTCATTCTACCCTGCTGTAGTCTATAAAATCTAAGACACTCTGTGAAGCTCACTCGGTCTACGCCCGGTATTCTATAATGTCCCAGACTCTCTGAAAATCCTCACTCTATCTATCCCCGTACAGTCTATAATATCCATGAATCTTTGGGAAGCTCACTCAGTCTATCCCTTATAGTCTATAGCAAATGGTTCTCACTTCATCATGCCAGTCAGTGCATAATAATTCTATAAGGCCAAAGTACACCTATAGAGCTACTTGGCTAACCAGTATACAGAGACAAGCATATCAAGAATATCATTACATCCTACAGTCACAAGGCATGGAAAACTGGTATAATAGCCAATTCCTAACAATACCGAAAGGTCGTAACAAGAGAAAGTCAGGGGAAAATCATCCAAACCTAGTAATTATCCACAAACATGATCAACATACCTTTACACAGGCATACAATCAAGGCTTTGAAAAATAATAGGGGAAAAAGGTAAACATGCAATACAAAATTAATGGGTATTGAAGAAAATTTCACATAATACTCAAAGACTTCGAAAGGTAAGGCACAAACCACATACATTGATGCTAGGTGATCAATATTCATGAACCACGAGGCTTCATTCTCCTTAGAATGACATAGATATATAGAACTGAACAAAACTTTCAACATATGATATCTTGAGAAAAAGGAGGAATTGGAAAACAAAGCTAAGGGGAGAAGGAAGAGCATACCACTATGGTTCCAACGCAATCAACGATAGTCGCTTCGGATAATTGATGGAGGTAGGGGTGATCAGATATGTTCGATGGTTATAAGGGTTCTCTCTGATGAAAACGACCAAGAAGAAGCAAGTTTTGTCCATCAGGCATGCCCCCGGTTCGTTTTAATGTGAAAAAGAAATTATGCGACATGAACTAGGCATTTCCGTACTCCTCTTTGAGTGGTATCCACATCACCTGTACACAACGTGTGGGGGGCCCAAACATAGCCAGCACACAGCCTTGCACTACATCAATGTAGACAACGTGTACATTGAAAATTTCCACATTTTCCCCTTTTTCTCAAAAAAGACTAGAAAAAAAATCATACCTAAAACAAAGATCTGGGTTCTTACAATATTGTTGAAAATATTTTTATATGAGGAATACATCTGATCCCACTATGTATCGTGTTCAAAATATATTTATTTTGATTATTCTATTTTTACAAGAGTATGATTTTTATTTCTAATATTTTAATCTCATATCATCCATTTGGAGTGTTTAAATCCAATGCATTCTTTAAACCATATTAATATTGTTCTTTGGTTTTTCTTGAATCTTTAATACCCCAAATGGATCCTAATTGTTCATTGAATTTATGTTTAAGAGTTACATCAATATATGGGTTCTAAACACCATGTGATTAGGATTTATGAACATTTTCATCATTTGAAAATTTTTTATCATCATCAATTTCTATGAACCATTTCATTAAAACACCTCCTTGACCACCATATACCAATTGATGAAATGAATAAAAATCAAATCATTCATCTTATTACAACCAGACCTAGAAAATTAATTAAAACAATACATGATTTGAGTCATTTTTATCATAAAAAACATTAATTCTTGAACATCTTCCAATAGCCACATGTTTTCCCAATGAAAACATTATTGATTTTTCAATAGCTCAAAATAACATTCACTTACCTGAAATACGTATAATGAAATGACTCTTATAAACATGATTATTTTCTCTACCAATTTTTTCATAAATAAATAATCAATCAAAATTTAACAAGAACTAATAACCATTAACAATATGGTGACTGAAATTTTCTATCCTTGTGTTTTCCAATAAATTAAAATTTAATTAGATTATTCATAATATAATAGATGTCATGCATTCCTTTCCTTATATGGTTTATTTAAAGTATCTATAAATTTCATCTATTATTATGAATACAATATGTGTATTTATTTATTTTTAAACATATTATTATGGTTATGAAACAAAAATAGATGGATGCAAATAATTTTACAAAAGAGTATTCAAATGGAAATAAATAAAAGAACATGTCTATAATAGAACCTCAATATGATCCTACTAAAATCATTTTTTTATGTTTAAATTGCTGATGTTGTTGCAAAATTATTCATGAATTTATGTTATAAAATTTGAATCTCTATAAATTATATTTAGGCTATAAATTTTTGATAAAGCATGTGGAAAATAAATTTTACATACTATTTTGTGATGATAATATAACTTAAAAATAATTTGATATGAATATTAATGTAAATAATGATGATCATCTCATGGAATAAAAGAAAATGGACAATAAATAGGACCATCCCGATTGTAAAATATTGTTAGAAATGTTAAATAGTTATTAATGGATACCATGGAAGACAAGTTTTATTAAATATAAATGATCGTCAACTATATTGAATTTATATAATATTAATGTTGGTAGGATGTTAAAATATAGTAGTTTATAGAAATAATTATTCCCCTCAATGATATGCTACTAGAATACAATGTGAATCCTTTTAATGAATATGGCACTAGAAGAATTATTCATTTAATGGTGGTGATCTCTAAAAATTACATGCATTTCCTTATGTCTGTGTATTGTTTTACATTGTCTTTCACTAACTCATGAAAATTCCATATGTGTGGTTTGAATTTATAAAAGAAATATTAATCAAGTATATAAAATGTTGTACCATAATTTTGTATCATTCCAATGCTTACATGACTAATAGATGTAATGAAACTACTAGATAAAAATTACAAATAACACATATACTATAATTGATTATGGAAAACTAAATATTCTATTTTACTCTCCTTAGTGGAATAAACTTGATTATAAGTGTCCTGAAATTTTAAACGAACTAAGAAACATCTACATTACATTGTCTACATATAGAATAAATAATATTATGTTAAAATTTAGTACACATAGAACATATAGAATTATGTTGGTAAATAATGGCATCCCACTAAGGTATGCATGAATAGAAAATACAATTAGTATAGATATGGATAAAAATCACATGAATTGTTATTGATTGAAATTTAGAACTACTTATTGATGATTTAAAATTGAGATGTGATATATTTGTTACATTGTATGATGCCCATATATGTGATAACTTCATATTGAGATCTATGTTGTACTAGATTATAAATGATTTCCATTTTTATATAAATTCATTTAGGTAATAATTAAATGAATGTTGGGATGTACAGTTGGTGAATAATGTACACACTTAGTTATGTTGAAACATTCTTTAATGAATATTATTTAAGATATGACAAATTTTTCCTGAAAAAATATAAATATGGGTCATGGATGAAATTATACAATCACTCTAAAAAACAATGTACAAAACCATCACCACTAATTGTTGACCAACTATTCATGAATGTAACATTATATTGATAATATATTTATTTAACATTTTTCAAAAATCTATATAAAATATTCTACTTTGAAGATATCAACATTATTTTAATTAACATACATTAATTTTATATACATCATACATTTTCATGATGTCATGCATGTGGACTTAAATATACTAATATTATTTTTAGAACATTATTAACTAACCATATAGAACAAATTATGACATAATGTTTTGGTTGTAATAGATTAACATATGGATAGGGGAAGATTTTTCACCTGTGAAGGATGAAAGATTTTTTTTATTCATGAATCATACAATCTATCAAGATAAGAATATTTTTAATAATGAATCATTATTAATGGTGTAAATTTTCTCTGGGGTAGTCAGTAAATAACATTAATGTCATGTTAATGACTAGTTTGATGTTACATGGTTTGAATTATCACGATTATCATTTCTTCATTCTTGATATGATACCTTTTTATTTATTTTTCATTCATCCAATAAATTTATGACACATATATATACCAACCATTTATTATTTTTCAAATCCATATGTATTAATATTATAGACTCACTGAAGTTACCTATCAGGAAAAAAGATACTGATATTATATTATGTAAATTGATGATATTCTTTCCAACCTAATTTATTGATATAATGGTCCACTTGATGGTTCACTTGGTAAGACAGATTCAATTATGTTTCTATTTTTATTTCTAATTTGTGTCTCCAATTAAATGGCCTATTTTTATCTATAATGGGTGAAGCAAGAATCGAATTTGGTCAGAAGGTTGTATATCTGATGGAATTATTTTCAGATAATATGTTGAATTATATAATATTTAATTATCAAATATTGATATATTCAGTCTTTCAAAACTGATTCACAAAATTTTATTTATGGTAAAAGGGATTTCTATAGGTGATGTTGTTGTGGTTATAATTATAGAGTGGGAGCATGATCAACATTATATTTTACATAATAGTATTTAAGAATATCCATATGATGAATCCAATTAAGTAATTCTTAGACGCATTATTCATAAAAGGAATATAATATTGTTATAAAATGAACATAATAAATAGTTTATAGTATATTTCCAATATCATATTACAAATGAGTAATCAAAAATTTGTATTTCAATTAAAAAATTACTTTGAGAGACATCCTAGTGAAAAAATGAAAATGTTTTCTCTTACAAGTATTAAAGTATGTGATGTTAATACATTTTATAAGAAGAAATAATATGAATGTAGTCAGATGAAAAAATATATTGTTTTTCGTAGGTGAATTAATGCATGTATCTAGTTGAAATTATTGAAACCCAATTTATATGAATAAATCAGACTGTGATGTAAGTGAAAAATATTCGGGTAGGATAATACAAAAATTAAATTACTTATTACTCAATTTAATTTGGTTGATAACAAAATTGAAGTTAATTTCAATAAATTGGGCTTTTTGAAGGTGAATTTTAGTATAGATGGTTCTAAGTACGATCCATTGATAATGGAATCAATCAATATGAATTCATTTTATGTCCTCGATGCAGCAACTATGAGTTTTATAATTTTTCTTTTTTCGAATTTAATAACTAATATATTAGATTAATTTTCAATTATGAAATGACTTTTTATTGAGTGATCACAATAATTTCGCACTTTAATTAATATAGATAGTGTCTTTTTGGTTGTAGGATCAATGATGTGGGGATTTGGATATAAAATAAAGGATCCAAATCCATTCAACATTTTAAGAAATAAATAGTGGTCAATGAAATGTTACTGTGATTTTAAATAAACTATTATTTTATATATAAAATTATGTGTTCCCTACAGGATTTATGTGTATTCTAAATTATGTTTTTAAATAAACATGCATACAAGTACTTCATCATGCACTAATGTTACTGATATCAAGGATTAATAGATTGTCAATGATGGAATTATTGAATTAGTTGAGTATGAATAACATGTATGTAAACAAAAATTGTATCATAGAATTTCAATGTTAAATTTTTTTATTAATGATAGGAAGAATGATATAAAATTTGAGGTTGATTGGAATCAATACGACAAGATGTTTAACCACATCAAGTCAATGTACATGAGTAGTATTACGGTCACAACTCAAATTTATTAGACAATAGATATGGATAGGTTATACAATATCATGTATATAGTGAAGAAACTTATTTTGGAAGATATTATGGTAATGTTATAATATACATTCATTCTTTTACTATAAATTTATATAATGGATTTTTTATTTACATTTCATTATACCTTCCCAATTCCATTTATTTTTGATGAAATATTTGATACATTTATTTTAATAGTCACTTGAAATGTTCAAAGAGGATTCTAAACACTTTTGATAAAACATCATCATAGGAATGATGTGATGAAATTAAATACACACTAACAACCTATGTATGCACAAACTATAATCTAGGTGACATGGTAATATTTCATTAGTCACTATGATGACGAATCATTTTTGGAGCACTGTAATCTATAATAAATTATCTAAAAATAAAAAATTTATCCACATTTATTCATGAAAATTAATTTATGAATAATGGAATGAGTGATAAAAATAAAAAAAATTCTTAATACACTATTTAAACCTATAGTAAATCTTTTACGTGGTATAATTAATTTGACAAGAAAATGGTATATATTTTAAATCAAAAGTAAAATTAATATGTGATATGAAAAAATGGTTCATTGTTTATATCTGAATTTATGAATTATAATTCATATAAACATCCATCCCATTTCTGGCATATGTATGGAGGCTCATTAAAATGAAGAAGGAAACCAGTACAAGAGAACAAAATTGATGTATATGAATCATGTGTAAGTATAACATAATTTTAACTTTTTATTGTGTATAATAATGTTACATGAAAATATTTATTTATAATCATTTGTTTTTTATGCTTTTAACACTAGAATTTAAATCTAATGTACGTGAATAGAAACTATATTCAGTAGCAATAATGCAGTGAGAACAATATAGTCATATTATCGGTGTATGTTTCGGTGTGTCACATCAAATGTTTTTTTTAGGAGATAATACTATCAGGAGAAACATATAATATGATGGGGGAATGGGTGAAAAAATAGATTCCATAAGATTTATAATTTTATAATCTATATTTAGATATCAGTATAAGAGAAAGTATCAAAGCGAACCAATAGTGGAAAAATTATTAATACATAACGATCCACATGAACAAATTATCCTTGAGGCTATTCATTCCCCTTAATAAACTACCATTATTGTGGTAAAAAATTATTTTATAAATATTTCTCCTACATGTTAATAAAAAACCATTTATAACATTATATTTTAAAAAATCTATAGGGTGAAATTTTATGTTATATATATCTATCATCTCACACATTTGAATTTTTGTGTGGATTATGATGTATATTTTTCAAGGATATATGATGCATAATAATTGACTCCTGTAAGATCATGTTAGAGTGGGGAATGAATGTAAATCATGATCTGAGTGCGGAGAATCCATATTTTCATGGTGATATAGATTTTTCCTGATTTTGATAATGCATTTATAAAATTATACCTTGGTCATAAAAACTTATAACATTACATGGTGTGTGTCCTTAATAATTGTTTTAAAATGAAAATCATTCAATAATTCATTAGAATGATTTCTCTTAGTTTCAAAATTATAGACAGGGGAATCCAAGGGTGAATGGAAGGTTGGATCAAGTTAATAAATTAGATCAATCAAGAAATCAAAAGGGCCTTTTGAGAGTACCATCATCTAACTTGCTATAATGAAATTTATTTTAACTATTCTATTTCATGAAGATACCACAATAAAAAAGATAATATGTCCTATATTAAATTTGATGAAGAAAATTTTTTAGTTTCTATTAATGGAAGGGATTTTCAATAAATTGTAAATGAAAGTGTCAGGTTTGATTGTATTGGAGTATTAGTTGTGAACATATAAAAGTGGTATGAAATTTAATTGATATAATAACCCACCTAATTCCTACAATTTATGAAATAATTTACTAAATAGACAAAAACCCATGAATTTATTTAAATTGCTATAAATTAATGTATATATAGTAATATTTAACTATCAAAACATATTTAAAAACATTTTTCTTATTTTCACCAATATTTCTGTAGTTACTAAGTCAATATAGACAAATTTATATAGGATATTATGTTTTAAATTTATTTAAATAAGTCTTCTACCATTATGATAATAACATCACCAAAAATAAAATTTCTAAAGATAATTACAATATCATTAAAAATATTTCATAATAAATTTTTTCATATATTTACCCATTACTAGAAAGATTTGAAATAGTCTAAATAATAAAATAAAGAATTTAATTTGTAAGATATGAGGGGGAAGAGAAGAAGATGAATGATTTATGAAATCAAGTTTTGGTGATTACCTATTGTTTTGTGATCTCATATATTCTATTAACATTGAATAAATTTGTGATGTGAATAATTGATATCTTAATGTTTGAAAATTATATTTCAAAAAAAATGTACTGTTTGAAATTTTGTATTCATATGATTATTCTAATATTGAATTTTCAATTTCCAACTTATTTTTCTATAAATGAAAATCACGTAATTTTATGGAATTTGAACCCATCATATATATTCTACACCTCTATATATAGGATATACAGCTGATGTTCTTCCGAAATGAATGTGTGCAAAAATTATCAAGTTTCAGTATGCATTCCAATATCATAACCTAATCCCTTTTATCTCATATTAGGGTCCTATTTTTCTAGTCTAAAATATTATATAATTTACCAGGACTACCTGAATAATTTTCATAACCCTTTTTGAAAATGAATTATGTTTTGTTTCACTGTTGAGAAGTGGAATAGATTAGATTTCTTCCACTATTATTTTTGAAAAAATGGTAGAATAATTATTTTCATGCTCACTCGATTAATTAGTTTGTTCAATTATAGTACTCTAAATATATAAATGGTCACTAATATTTATATCATCCACCTATTAACCACATTGATGTTTCCATACACCTTCATTCCAAACAAGGTTATAAGTTTTTTCTTCATTCATTTTTCAGTGTTTTCTTTCCCTTGGGCCCAAATTCAATCATTCCAACCAACATTGGATTTTATTGATCCATTTTTATGAATGTTTAATATGTTTGATTATATTAGTTCATAAAATGTTGATATAAACACAATTTTATTTAAAGCCTGATCCTTACTACAGGTACTCCTAGAACTCTTTTTATTGCTTCACATAGATATCTTGTGAGACCATAAATTTGAATCATGTGAATAAATAAATACATCCAAAACTAATTTTTTCTTATTTCAACATAAATACAAGTTTATAAAATGAAATTTATTATATTTTTAGTCTCTGTGTTGGTTCCACAAATGTTGAATTTTTTTTCAGGTGAACATTGGTAGTTGTGCTTGTACTGCTATCAATATTTTGATACGAGGAATTCATCTAATCCCACTATGTATATTGTACAAAATATATTGATGTGGATTGTTCCAATTATCCAAGAGAATATAATTTATTACTATTATTTTAACCATAATTATATCTATCTGAATTTATTAAATCTAATTCATTCTTTAAAACATATTTATATTGTTCATTGGTTTTTCTAGACACTTTAAGACACCAATAAGAGACTTCTTGTTCATTGGATCTAAATATCATAATTTACTTAAAATATTGGGTTATAAATACCATGTGATTAGGTTTATGAACTATTTCATGATTTGAAAAAAGATCATCATCTTCGGCTCCTATGCAACATTTCATTGAAACACCACATGGCCCACAACATTTCAATTAATGAAATGAATAAAAATAAAATCCTCCATCTTGTTACACCCCACCCAGAAAATTTATTAAAACCTTATTTGAATTAACAAATTTTGGTCCAACAAAAAATTAATTCTAGAACTTCTTCAAGTAGACAATGGTTTTTCACTATTATCATTATTGATTCATCAATAACTCAAAATAACACTCACTTACCTAAAAATTGTATAATTAAATGAATCATACAAAAAAGATTATTTTCTCCCCCAATTGTTTTAGAAATAAATTATCTATCACATTTTCACCCTAATTGATAACAATTAATAATATGGTGAGTGAACAATTACAATATAAATTTTTTAATATACATTAATTCATAATTATATTATTTATAATATTTTAGATGACATGCATTCCCTTCCTAAAATGTTTTATTACAATTATCTAAAAATTTATTCTATTTTTATGAAAACCATCTGTGTATTTTTTGTTTTATCCAATTAGATTCGTTATGAATTGAAAATTCAAGAATTCTATTATTATTACAAATTAGTATTCAAATGGAGTTAAAGAGTTGAACACGTCCACAATATAGAATGCATAAGAAACCTGTAAATTCATTTTTATATGTTGACACTGTTGTTGTTGAGGATAAATTCATCTTGAATAGATTTTATAAAATTTGAATTTTCATAAAATATATTTAAGTTATAAATTCTTTATTAAAATTGTGGAATATATATTAGTAGACTATTTATAATAATACAATGATTTAATAAAAATTTGATATGAAAAAATACTGTATAAAATGATGAAAACCATGAGGAATAAATGAAAATTCACATAAAATATGACCATCCTGATTGTACAATGTTGTTTAGGATGTTAAATAGTTTTTAAAGGATACCATATAATACTGGTTTTAGTATATATAAAACATATTCAACTATTTTGATGTTATATAATATTAATTTTTAGAAGGATGTAGATATACACTAACTTTATAGAACTAGTTATTCTCTTTAATTATATGATGCAAGAATACAATGAGCTTCCTTTTCATGCATATGACAATAGAAGAATTATTCCAATAATTGTGTTGATCTCTAAAGATTATATGAATGTACTTCTGTTAGTATATTGTTTCACACTGACCAAGAATAACTCATAAAATTCTTTAAGTGTTGTGTGAGTCGATAAAATAAATATTAATCAAGTACATAGAATTCTTTTTCATAATTTTATATCATTTCAAGTATTAAATGACTATATGGATGTACAAAAACTACTATATAATAATTATATATCACACACATACCGGAATTGATGATGAAAAATACATATTCAAATATAATCTACTTAGTGGAATAAAATTTATCATAAGTATTATAAAATTGTCAACTACTAATGAAAACTCTATATTAAATTTTCTACATATAAAATAAACAAAATTTTGTTATAATGTAGTACTCATATAAAATACTCAATTATGTTGGTATGTTATGGCATTCCCACTAACATATGCATGAATAGAAAATAAAATATGTAGTATTTTCAAATATTTCGTCCATAAACTCTAGGAAATGATATTGATTTCTATTTGGCACTACTTATTGAATATCTAAAATTGATGTGGGATATATGTGTTACATTTTATGATGCTCATAGAAGTAAAGAATTCATATTTAGATCCATGTTTTATAGGATGACAAATTAATTCCATAATAATAAATAAAATTTGCGGTATGAATTAAATAAATGTTGGGAAGTGGCATTAGTGAATAATCTACACACTTAGTTAGGTTGAAGCATTCTGTAATGACTATTTTTTTACAAAATGATAAATTTTTACACAAAAAACATAAATATGGATCCTATATGACATTATTAAATAACACTAAAAAACTATTTACAAAACCTACACCATTAATAGTTTATCAAATATTTGATAATGTAACATTATATTGATAAGGTCATTGTTAATAGCTTTTCAAAAACATATAAAAATAAGTTGTGAAGAAGAGATCAATATTATTTTAAGTTATATAATTTAATTTTTTATTCATCATACTTTTTCTTGATTTCATTCATGTAGACATAAATATACATATAGTATTTTTATAACATTAATAACTAACCATAAAGAACAAAATATGATATAAGGTTTTGGTCGGACACGATTGACTTGTGGATAAGTTAAGAGTTCCCACCAATGAATTATGGATGATTTCTTTCATCTAGAATCATACACTCTATCAAGATATGAAAATTATAAAATAGAAACATCCTGGATGGTGTAAATTTTCTAAAGGGTAGTCGTCAAATGTCATAAATGTCATGTTAATGACATGTTCGATGTTACAGGGTCTGAATTCACATAACTATCATGTCTGGATGCATGATATGATATATATATGTTTATGTTTAATTATTCCAAGAAATGTATAAGATATATATACCAATAATTTCTTATTTTTCAAGTCCATATATATTAATATTATAAACATAGTGATATATAGAATAATGAATAAAGAGAATGAGTTTATATTATATAAATTGAATATATTCTTCCTACTATCATTCAATGATATAATGTTCCACTTTATGTTCTTGTGTAATGGTGGATTATACTATGATTTCATTTATATTTATAATGGGTTTATCCATTTGAATATTATATTATGATTTTTCAAGGGTGCATTGAGAATCAAATTTGGTCAGAAGGTTTTAATTGCTGATGGAAATATTATTAAAGAGTCTATTGAATTATGTACCAATTAGTTATCAAATATTGATATAATCAGTCTTCCGAAACCCTTATACAAAATTCAATTTTTGGGAAAACGTATTTGTAGTGATGATGTTGTTAGAGTTATAATTATATATTGGGAGCTTGATCAACATGATATTTAACATAATAATATATAGGATTATCTATATGTTGAATCTCATTAAGTATTTATTAGACACTACACTCAAAAAAGGGATGAAATATTGATATCAAATTCACAAAACAAACATATTATATTACAATTCCAATATAATAATGAAAATAAATAATCTAAAAATTCAATTTTAATTAAACAATTACTTTGAGGGACATGCTAGGGAACAAATGAAAATATTTTACCTTACAATTTTTTTAAGTGATGTTAATGCATTATATACGATGAAATAATATAGATTATATATTATGAAAAAATAGATATACTTTTGTAGATTATGTGATGAATGTATCTTGTTAAAATTATAGAAACACAATTAATACAAATATATCATACTTTGGTGTTAGTGAAAAATATTTGAGCCGGATAATACAAAATTTAATGTTTTTATTACTAAATGTAAATGGATTGTTAATAAAACTGATGTTAATTTTAATAAATTGGTCTTTGTAAAGGTGTGTTTCAGTATATATGGTTCCTTGGATGATCCATTCACATTGGAATCAAAAGTTATGAATTTATATTATGTCCAAGATTCAGAAAGTATGAATTTGCTAATTTTTCTATTTTAGAATAAGATAACTATGATATCACATTAATATTCAATTACGAAATGACATTTTAATTATAGATCAATAACATTTCCTGGTTTTACTAATGTAAATTATGTCTTATTGGTTATAGTGTATATGAAGAGGGTATTTGGATATACACTAGAGAATCAAAATACATTCTACATTTGAAGAAATTAATCATGTCCAATGAAATGTTAAATTGATTCAAAATAAAATATTACTTTCCACATAATATTATGTGTTACCTACATGATTTATGTATAATATGAATAAATGTTTAACAACTCATACATAAAAGAACTTATCATAAAATAATTCTGAATATATAATGATTTAATAAACTGTCAATAATGAAATTAATTAATTAATAATGGTTGAATAACATGTATGTAACAACCAATAGTAGCCTATCATATACTTGTTAACATATGTAATCAAAAAAGGAGAAATTATATTAAATTTGAGGTATGTTGGAATCAATTTGGCATGCCAGTTAACCACATCAAGTCAGTGTTCATTAGTTGTATTATGATTACAACTCAAATTTATGTGACAATAGAAATAGATAGATGGAAAAATATAATTTATATAATGAAGATAATGATTTGGAATGATATTATGGTAATGTTATAATATACATTTTTCATTTTACTAAAAATTTATCTATTGAAATTTTGATTTAAAATTCATTATCAAATGACTATACCATTTATTTTCGATGATGTATTTAATTAAATTTGTTTAATAGTCACTTGAAATGTTCATAAAGGATTATTCACAATTTTGATAAAACATCATATAATGAATTATATGATGAAATTATATCCAAACTAACCACCTATGTATGCACACACTGTAATCTTGGAGAGAAGGTAATATTTTATTAGCGACTATGATGAGGAATAATTTTAGGAGCAATGTAATCTATAATACATTATATAAAAATATAATGTTTATCCAATTTAATTCAAAAAAAAATTTATTTATTAAGTAGAATATGAGTGATAAAAATAAAAAAAACTTTTATAATATCAAATGTAGACTTCTAGTAAAGAAAAAAAGGGGTAGGATTCATATGAAAAGAAATTGGTATGTATTTTAAATAAAAATAAAAATCATTATGTGATATGAATAAAAAATTTCTTTATTTATATGGAAATTTTTGTATTATAATCCACGTCCATCTCATGTCATGTTCTATGTAAGGAGGATCATGTAAAAAAAGGAAACTAGTAGATGAAAACACACAATATGTATGTGAATCATGTTTAGGTGTAACATAATTGTATGTTTTATTATTTATAATAGTGTTACATGAAAATATTTATTTATGTTCGAGTGTTTTTTATGTTCGTAACAATATAATTTTAATCGAATGTACTATAATTGAAAATATATTCATTAGAAATAATAAAGCGAGTACAATATAGTTATATTATTGGTGCATGTTTTTGAGTGTAATGTCAATCATGTTTATAGAAGAAAATATTTCAAGGATAAACATATATTATGATGATAGAAATATTGAAAAATAGATTCCTTAATATTTATTATTTTATAATCTATATTTAGATATCATTGTATCTGAAATGATCAAATAGAATCAATAGAGGAACATTTATTAGTAAATGAAGATCCACATAAACCCATTGGCTTTGTGGCTATTCATTCCCATCGATCACCTATAATACGTGAGGTAATCATTTATTTCATAAATATTTCTTTTAAAAGTGAATTAAAACCCATTTATAACATTATATTACAAAAAAACTATTTTGTGAAATTTTATGTTATATATATCTATCATCTCACACACATTTACGTTTTGTGAGGTTTATGATGTAAAATTTCCCAGGATAGATGCTACATAACAATTGACTCCTAAAAGATCATGTGAGGGTGGGTAATGATGTAAATAATGATACGTGTAAACAATTTTCTAATTTGAATGATGTTATAGATGTTTCCACATTTGATAATGCTATTATGACTACACTACCTTCATCATATAATCTTAAAATGATACATGGGTTGTTTCCATAATTTTTTTTAAATATAAATACTTTACCAATTCATGAGAATGATTTCCATCATGTTTGAATTTATAGACTACAAAAAACCAACGTTAAATGGAAGGATCAATCAGGTTAATCCATTAGATCAATCGAGAAATCAAAAGTACTATACGAGAGTATAGCATCCCTCCTTTATATAACAAAACTTTTCATTACATTTTACAAAACCAAGGATCTTTAAGGTTTAGTGTCTTGGAAACCAGAAACATAAAACATGAAAACACAAAACAATCGTTTTAAACTCTTGAAAGGCATCTCCTTATGTTAATCCTAGGTTCATTACTGCATCTCTTAACCTGGGGACATACATCAAAAGAGAGGGTGAGTAGAAGGCCCAGCAATGGAAATAAGGGGAAACATTTAACATGTGAACTTGTGATACATCAACAATGTCATGAAAAAAACATTAAGGCATGATAAAAAAATCATGAAGCATATCATAATAAAAATAAAATATTTAATAAGTTGAATATGTGGCTAAAACATTTAATATTGACAATAATTTCTGTTTCACCAAGGTCCATCCCCATGGTGTCATTAAAAATTACCCAGGTTATTCACCAAGGCATTGTTAAAAATAGCCATCTATAGAGATTAAGTCTTTACCTAATGCATTAGAGCGCTATCGGGGCACACCCTTGAGATATCTTTATTATCATGTGAGCGATATATATCATCATCAATCATTTTAATAAACAACCCATATAACATAAAATAAATGGGTTTCATTTCATTATCATAACGTTTTAAAACTGCTTTAAAGACCTGATCATTATGTCACTTTAAACCCACAAAAAGGAAAAGTGGGTTTCTTGTATGTAAATCCCAGAATATAAAATAGAACATTTTGATATATATGTGAATACCCCTATATAAGAAAGAAATTTGACTATTAAATTAATAAAATCAAATAATTTTAGAAAAACAGGGAGGTATTTTTGAGACCAAAATTCGGCAGCATAACAGCTATGTTACATGGTTTTAGAAAACATTGAAAAGAGATGGGACATGGTTCACCCACTCATAAATGATACATAAAACAGTAGGGTAAAAAATATAAAATATTTATGAACATGATAATGAAATTTGATTGATATACCATATCAAATGAAGAACTTGAAAGGAAGACAAAAATAAGATTTCTCTTATGAAAATTCGGCATCGTAACAGCGTCTCTTAAACTTCAAAAAAAAAAATGAATTGACGAGATCAAAAAGTGTCTCTCATCATATAAACATAAAATATCAGTATGAAATATATATTGATCATACACAAATATAATAAAAATGGAACATGAAATACTAGAAATGAATGTAGATCTTTGAAAAATGAGAAAGGTGAACGAATCCCTTAAAAATTCGGCAGCCTAACGGCGTCACAAAACATCAAAAAAATGAATTGCCGAGATCAAATTTGGTATCTCATCAAATGAACATAAAATATCAGATTTATAGATATATATATCATAACCCAGTATAATAAAAATGAACTTGAAATACTTGACATGAAAGTAGATCTTTGAAAAATGAGAAAGGGTAACGAAACCCTTAAAATTCGGCAGCCTAACGACGCCACTTAAACATTCTTAAAACGAATTGATGAGTGAAATAAGGGATATCTCATCATACGAACATGAAAAGGGCATTAAGATAAATATAAAAAATCATTATCCAACATAATAACATGGAGAATAATATAAATTACATAAAAGAGATTACATGAAAAGAAAGAGAGAGGTCGGATCGCTTACCTTAAACGTAACACTTAAAACTCAGAGGTTGGGACCTTGAGAGGATTGAGGGAACCTTGGGAGGACTCCTTGGGTTGTAAGGAGATCCGAAAATGATTGAAGATGATTTTGGAGTCGAATGGATGAGTGTATGGCTTGGTATTTATAAGGAAAGTGAGGGGACAAGGCATTAATGGCCAAGGGACACTTCATTGGTGGTTTTGGCAAAACCATGGGCTTTCCCATGGTATTTGCCCATGGTATTGGACACATGGGACGCCTCATACCTTATAATACTATTCATAAGTTGACTATATTGGTTACATACTTAATAAATCATTTAATGATGTCATTAAACACCAGTAACTTAAAAACTGTATTTTCACTATTCATCGAAAATTCAACTTTCTCAGAAAAATCCCAAAATTTGACCTTAACCAAATATAAATGCTCTGACTTCAAAAATGAACTCCATTTTATAAAAATAATTTTCTATATATTTTTAATTTAATTTTTAAATAAATACACTATTCACCAAAAATTAATTTTATTCAGAAAAAACCCCAAAAATTACCTTAACATAATATCGATGCTCCGAGTTCAAAAATTAAATCCATTTTATAAAAATAATTTTCTAAATATCTGTAATTTAATTTTTAATTAAAAAACAGTATTCACCCAAAAAACTAATACTTTACTAATAATTTATGAAACTATTATATTACCATTTTATTGAATAACATTACTTAATCAAGGTGCCTAAATTATATTAATAATTTTCTCTAAGTGAGATTACTAATCCATTTGGTCACATTACTAATCCTAAGCATAAAAAACTATTCATTATTTAATATTCATCAAAAATTATGTTGATCTTATTAGAATCTAAATTTCGTACTGAACATAATTGTAGGAGACCATTTTTTGAAAATCATTACACATTTTCTATTATTTATCTTTTACATACACATTTTTCAAAATATACTTTCTCTAAAAATCACCAAAAAAATGCATACTATATTTATCCGGACATTTGAAAATTCATAAACATCTTCATAAGAATAAATCAAAATTTTTATTTAAATAAAGGATTACACAAGGCTATTACGGTCTCCAAGCATAGCCCCTTATCACACCACCGTAGGACCTAAGTGTAAGGTGTGCTAAAGTGATAGAATCCAAGGGAGGATCGGCTAACATCACACGAGTATTAATTTATATTAGTTTGAACTTCTCGCAATTTCGATTCTATTCTATCTTCACATGATGAAGTTAGGCTTGGGTTTGGTCCAGAGCAAAGCCTAGGTGCTACCTCCTTCAAAAGTTTTGTTAGATGGGCTTCGATTGCTCCAAGACTACTGGGTGAGGCCATCAAATCTTCTTTCGATACTAATTAACCAAGATCACTTGTATTTAGAGACAATAATCAAAATGTTTAGTTTCCAGTGGTCATAATGACCAATGGTCATATAATAGTCAAAACACAGTTGTCTCATTTTAATTATACTCATGTTATCAAATGAAACAGTTTTGTTGAGTATAAAAAAAATAAAATAACACACCAAATTAGGAAACAAGATTTATTCAAAATTTCGGGTTCTTACAATCTTCCCCTTTTAAGAAATTTCATCCTTGCAATTTTTAAAATTAGGTTTTGAAATTTCATTGAATGTCCCACATCGAAAAAGGAGTCAGTAAAACTATTACTTTAAAATAAAGAAAGGGAAGTAAAAAGGTCACCTGAGTTAACTCGTATTTGGATTCCTTGTCAAAAAACATGGATATGGATGTAAAAACAAAGGGTCATGTTTCAAGGGAGGGTGATAGAAAACATGATTAGGAGAAAGTTAACAACAATAAAATTAAAAATGTATGATGCGTTAAATAGAATTTGATTTCCCAGTAGGAAACATTAATAGACAATGTTTTTGTTTTATGTTCCTTTTCATAGTTTTGAGGAATTCATTTACTACATAGAATAAAAACACAGGGAAATATACCTACCTTCAAGTAGAGTTTCATCCTTTAATAAGTTTCTACCAAAACTAATATTTTCTCCAAACAATGATCATTTAAAAACACTTGGTCTCATTAAAACACAAGAGTCATCTTCTAGAGAATCACATAATCCACCAAAGATGAACTATCTATTTCTTCTATTCCCAAAAATAGAAAGGGTAAGATAAAACAACTCTTCAAAAAGAAAGAATCCCATATGAAGGTAAACTTCTTTAAATCTTCTAAATTCCATGGTACTACCCAAAGTACATCATAGGCCATTCCATAAATACTATCCTTAAAATTTCTCAAAATAAACCAAACTAATATTGAAACCCAAATACAAGAAGGATTTGATAACATAGACTTCCAAAATAAACTTCATCGTTCATCTCCAAACAACATCAACCACTCCTAACATCTTATAACAAAAGTAGCTAACCTAAACATATTTTCCCCATGATAGGTTAATCATTTCCATAAGTAACCTAAATTACCACAATTTTGGATTAAATTCATTTATTCTTAAAAATATAAGTCAACCTTTACTCCTCAAAGAAAATACCATAGTAATCTATTTACCTCAATCAAATAGGGTTCCCAAAATAGTGAACACCTTCCAAAATAATAATCATCTTTTAATCACCTAATCAATTTTTTTTTAATAAGAACATCTTCAATACATTAACATGTGGTACATAACAATCGATGTTTTTCTTAATGATATAAAATTATCTTAGGTAGTGACTCGATGATCATAGTAAACATAAAAGTTATGCTCATAGAGCATGAACTAAAATACAACATGACATGGACAATTATTGCAAAGAAGTCACATGTAACTTAGAAATAAAGATCCATATCAGCATAGGACTCGAATTTTTCCCTTTTCCTCGAAGATTGTTGATGCTCATCATGCTTCTCATCCTTTCCAAGAGATCATTGCCTTGGTTAATGTCTAACTTCTCCACATTAACAACATTGAAAAGTATAAGGTACATTAGATCGAACCTTATCTCCATTCATCACATCATCCATTTTTAAAAGGAATTGGCTACTTTATACCCAATCTAAACAAACATAAAACATCTCCCGGATCCATTGGGACATTCTCGTTGGTGCCTCTTCCCACACTTTTTGAAAAAAAGAAACCGGGACTTCTTTCCCTTATCAAGTTTATCAGATGAACTTCCTTGAGACTTTTTCTTCTTCTTCCATGATGAATTTGGGCATTCAACGAGGTTCCAATTATTAATTGTGATTTTTGATAGCTGGTTTGGCATAATCACAATATGGCTAACATGATCTCTCATCATCTCTATCACATTAATAGGGCAATCGTCACTTTTCCTATGACATTGGTTGTTGGGAAAAGATCTTCCATTTCCCGCCATTAACTGAGAATAGAATGTATAATTAGGGGGCTTAAAAACATAGCCAACAATCATTAAAATAAACATTAAGCATAGAAGGATAAAATTGTAGAAGGAATGTATACCCTAACTTGTTATCTCCTAGGTCCCAATCTAGGTTATCCATGATCATGTAATCTTATGTGAATCATTATTTTATTTTATCTTTGTTCCTTTAATAATGGTTCATACTATGCTTATGAATTTACCAAATCATATACCTTGGGAGTGTCGTAACCAAGAGTGCAGCAAGGCCCATTTTCATGTTCCAGTTCTTGTTCAAGTATAGCTAAAAATGGTGTTTTCGGTTTTTACCCCTATGTACATCTGTGAAAGAGCCACCTCTACCAGCTTGTATCCACACATGGATGTATTTGATTGGCAACCCCTTACTCAATACTCACCAAAATACCAGGAAGATTTTCTATATTTAAAAATTTCTATAGGGTTCATCCCAAATTTTTCATATCCTAATTTACACAAATAACTAAACCATCCTTTGATACCAAATATAGCATCTCGCCTTTTTTTTATATAACATTTCATTACATTTTACAAAACTGAGGATCATTAAGGTTTAGTGTCTTGGAAACTAGGAACATAAAACATGAAAAAATAAAACATTAATCTTAAACACTTGAAAGGATTCTCCTTATGTTCATCCTAGGTTCATTACATCTTCTCATAACCTAGGTACATACATCAAAAGAAAGGGTGAGCATAAGGCCCAGTAAGGAAAACAAGGGGAAACATTTAACATGTGAACTTGACATACATCAACAATGTCATGAAAAATAAGTTTAAGGAATGAGAAAGAAATCATGAGGCATATCATAATAAAAATAATGTATTTAATAAAATGATGATGTGGCTACAACATTTAATATTGACAATCATTTCTGTTTCACCAAGGTTCATCCCCAAGGTGTCATTAAAAATTACCAAGGTTATTCACCAAGGCGTCATTAAAAATGGTCATCTCTAGAGATTAAGTTTTCACCCAATGCATTGGAGCTCTATCAGGGCGCACCTTTGAAATGTATTGATTATCATGTGATCCCAATATATCATCATAAATCATTTCATAAAAAACCCATATAACATAAAATAAATGGGTTTCATTTCCTAATCATAACGTTTTGAAAACTGCTTTAAATACATGATCTTTATGTCACTTTAATCAGACGAAAAGGAAAGAAGGTTTCATGTATGTAAATCACAGAATTTAAAATAGAAAATTTTGATATATCTGTGAATACCCCTGTATATGAATGAGCTTTGATTGTTTACTTAATAAAATAAAATAATTTTAAAAAAATAGCGATGTATTTTTGACACAAAAATTCTGCAGCATAACAGCTATGTTACTGGGTTTTTGAAAACATTGAAAGGATAGGGGACATGCGTCACCCACTCATAAATGATACATAAAATAGTAGGGGAACAGAATATAATGGATTTAAGAACATGGTAATGAAATTTTTTATGATATACCATATGAAACGAAGAACAAGAAAGGATGACAAAAATAAGATTTCTCTTATGAATATTCGGCAGCCTAACAACGTCACATAAACATAAAAAAATGAATTGACGAGATCAAATAGGATATCTCATCACATGAACATAAAAGATCAGTATGATAGATATATAGATCATACCCCAAAATAATAAAATAGTAACTTGAAATACTTTACATGAAAGTAGATCATTGAAAAATGAGAAAGCTGAATGAATCCCTTAAAAATTCGCCAGCCTAACGGCATCACTTTACTTAAAAAAATGAATTTACGAGATCAAATAGGGTACCTCCTTATATGAACATAAAATATCAGTATAATAGATATAGAGATCATACCCCAATATGATAAAAAGGAACTTGAAATACTTTACATGAAAGTAGATCTTTGAAAAATGAGAAAAGTGAACGAATCCCTTAAAAATTCACAGCCTAACGGCGCCACTTAATCATTCTTAAAACGAATTGATTAGAGAAAGAGGGAGTCTCTCATCATATAGTCATAAAAAATGCAGTAAGATGAATATAAAATAACATCCTCTATCATAATAACATGGAGCACAAAATAAATGACATAAAAGAGATTACTTGAAAAGAAAGAGAGAGGTCGGATCCCTTACCTTAAATGTAACTCTTAAAACACAAAGGTTGGGACCCTGAGTGGCTTGAGGGAACCTTGGGAGGACTCCCTAGGAAGTAAGGAGACCAGAACATCGTTGAGGATGATTTTAGAGTCGAATGGATGAGAAGATGGCTTGGTATTTATAGGGAAAGTGGGGGGACAAGGCATTAATGGCCATGGGACACCTCATTGGTGGTTTTGGCAAAACCATGGGCTTTCCCATGGTATATGCCCATGGTATTGGACACTTTGGACACCTCATACCTTATATTACTATTCATAAGTCGAACATATTGATTACATAAATAATACATCATTTAATGATGTCATTAAACACCAGTAACTTAAAAACTGTATTTTCCCAATTCATCGAAAATTCAACTTTCTCAAAAAAATCCCAAAATTTCACCATAACCAAATATGAATGCTCTAATTTCAGAAATTAAATCTATTTTATAAAAATAATTTTCTAATTCTTTTTAATTTTTTTTAATACATACACTATTCACTGAAAATTCATTTTTTTCAGAAAAAACCCCAAAAATTACCATAACATAATATCGATGCTCTGAGTTCAAAAATGTAATACATTTTATAAAAAAAATTCTAAATATTTTTAATTAAAAAACACTATTCACATGAAAATCTAATACTTGACTAATAATTTATGAAACTATTATTTAACCATTTTATTGAATCACATTACTTAATCAAGGAGCCTAGATTATATTAATACCTTCTTTAAGTGAGATTACTAATCCATTTAGTCACATTAATAATCCAAAGCCTAAAATCACTATTCATAATTTACTATTCATTAAAAAATATGTTGATCTTATTAGAATCTAAATTTAGTACTCAACATAATTGTAGAAGACAATTTTTTGAAAATCATTACACATTTTTAATTATTTGAGGGTTTACATAAACATTTTTTAAAATATCATTTCTCTAAAATTCACCAAAAATATGCATACTATATTTATTCATACAATTAAAAATTCATAAACATCATCATAAGAATAAATTAAAATTTTTATTTAAAAAAAAGGATTACACATGGCTGTTACAGTCTCCTTACATGGCCCCTTATCACACCAGCATAAGATCTAAGTGTAAGGTGTGATAAGGATAGAGAATCTGAGGGAGGCTCCACCAACATTGCAAAAGTAGTAATTTCTATTAGTTTGAACATCTCACGAAGGTGATTCCATTCTAGCTTCACACAATGACATTCGGCTTGGGTTTGGACCACAGCAAAGCCCAGTGGTCCTACCTCCTTCCCAAGATCTGTTAGATCGACCTTGATCGGTCCAAGTCTACTGGGTGAGGCCATCAAATCTTTTTTCTATATTAATTAACCAAGATCAATTGTATTTACAGACAATAATCGAAACATATAGTTTCTAGAGGTCATATTGACCAACTGCCATATAACAGTCAAAACCCAATGGTCTCATTTTAATTATACTCATGTTATCAAATGAAACAGTTTTGTTGCGTATAAAAAAATAAAATAACACAAATAATTATGAAACAAGATTTATTAAAAATTTCAGGTCGTTACAGAGATTACCATTATCTAACCACTTATACATCTATATATATTAACTATTTGATTTCATTAAGATGCCATAAATAAAAAAAGTAACCCTACATTAAATATAATGAAGAAAAATTTTGTGTTCACATTAATGGATTGGGTTTTCTGTAGAGTGTAAATGAATGTGTCTTGTTTGAATTTATTGGAGTATTATATTTGAACACATAGAAGAGGTATAGAATTTAATAGAAACAAATTTACTCCTGATTCCAACAATGAATGTGTAAATAGATAAAATATATTCTTATAAAATATTTTTTAATTTATTTAGTAACTTTTTGGTTTCCATTTATAATAATCATTAGATTCTTACAGTAATAAATTGGGATTCCAGAAATGGTTATATTTATTTGATCTGAGGGTTGGATTTCCAACAGAATAATGTTCCATGATTTATATTGTAAATTTTTAATGCACTAAATAATAATTAAATTGATAAAAATCAAAATATTTGTTTTTTCCTATTCTGAAGAGAATTTTCTAATGATATAATGATTTGTAACTATGGCATAAATCATTGAATGTCTTCGTTTACTAAGAAAAACCCATGGATACATTTCAATTTCTATATATTAATATATATAGATAGTAATATGTTTCTATCAAAATATATTTCAAAAAAAATTTCTTATTTGTCCAATACTTCTAAAGTGATTGAGTCAATATAATAAAATTTATTGGGGTTATTGTGTTTTAGATTTATCTAAGAAATCATATACCTTTCGATAATAACATCAGCATAAATAAAATTTCTACAAGTAAATACAATTTCATTCATAATATTTCCTAATAAATTTATTTCTTATATTTACCTTGTTCTAAAAAAATGAAATAGTCTACACAAACAAAGGTAGAATTAAATTTGATTCATATGAGTGGAAAGAGAACATGGATAACGACTTATGACAGATGTTTTTGGTGATTACAGGTTTTTTTGTGATCTAATATAGTCTATGAACAGAGAGATAAATTTGGGATTTGAAGAATTCATATCTTAATGTTGAAAAATTATAATTCAGAACAAAATTCATGTAGTATGATAAATTTTTTATTTATTTAATTATTATAACATATAATATTCAATTTCAAACGAATTTTATTTTATTATTGATCCTCCAAACATTATAAAGGAATTTTATCCCCATCATATATAATCTACACCTCTATATTTAGTTAATACTATTGTGGTTATTCCCCCACCCATTGACAACCAATATGAATATTTTGATTAAGGTTTTTTTCGTATCAGAGTAGCTACAAAATATTCTAAATAAGAAGCCACAAATTGGTGGGAAATGATTTTGGATATGTTAAAATATTTATTAATTGATTATTAATTGAAAGGATTATTCCATCCTTTATTTTAAATTTAATATATTTAAATATCATGTGAGTACCTCAATTATAATAATTTTATTATATTTTATTAATATGAAGAAGATTATATTCTTATTCTCAAATTGATTTTGCATTTCTTATTAAATTTTAAATAATTACATTTCACTACGTGTTAAAAAGAATTTCTAGAAACTAAATTTATTTCTGGTGAGGAACATAAAATTAACAAATTATTTTATTTGTTTCTCAGGGAGAAGTGTCATGGAGGGTTAAACTATAGGGATTCGGGAAGTTATATTATTATTTATGAACCTACTCATGATAATGAGAGATTGTACATCGAGGATGAATCATAGAAAATGGTATGATGGAAAATGGTTCAATGACCCTACTAGCCACTGATATGAAAACATATTACTAACTTCTATGGAAGTTACTTCAACGCCATTATCATCATTATTTTTATTTTATGCCTTGTAATCTTTTGAGGATTTTCTAATAATGGTATTTGTACTATTACAACAATTTACACATCCATGATAGAGATTAAATATGGATTCCATTACATTCAATTTTTATTAAACCATTGACATGAAAATGAAGGATAATGTAAATACTTATTGATAGTCCTAATACATGTCCATATCCATTTCTAAAATTAGAATCAATGAATCAAAAATGAATGATGTTCAACCATTATTGGAATATGAAAATAGTGAGAGGTGTGTTGATCTTTTGAAGTAAAATTTAATGATCTACTTGAACATATGTGTTGGGGAAGTTATCTTATGGTGTGATAAAACTTTATGTGAAACATTTGGTGGACAATTAAATGTTGAAGAGATTATTCTTCTTCTAAAAAATTATTTCTATTGAATATTGTTTCTAGTCTAGAGAATTCCTGATAAGATAATATTTCACTTTCTAGAGCTCTCAGTGGAGAATGATTGTTGTTATTTTTATGATTTAAAAAATATAATATTATTGAAATTTTTTCTTTTAAAATAACAAATGAAATGAATATTATATTAATTTTAAAAATGAAGGATCTTATTTTCTAATAAGTTCAGTGAGGAGGAAACCATACATGAGTGAAAACAAGAATTCTTCCATTTCTCTTCATAAAGTACCAAGACCTACTAATTCATCCTAAGAATTTATAAAATATATAAGCTTTCAAACAAAAGACATAAAACATACCATAAAATTCCCCATGAAAATGTATTTCATGGACACACATTTTGTGGAGATGTATGAATTTTTTAAGCCTATGTTGACTCTTTCATGAGATTTGATGAGAAACCCCTTACTGAAAATTAATTTTTATGAGATGAGTGAAAATACGTGTGAGGTCGGTGTCATGAGAACATGGGTTTAAAATGAAGTGGATATATATTAAATCCTCTAAATAGAAAACATGAAATATTGTTTTTGATGAGGCATGATATATTTTTGATTCATGGTGTGGATTTTGTCGATCTCATGGTCATGTGTTTTTAATTTTCTTTAATAATTGATGTATAATATTTCATGATTCCATTTGATATGTGTTAGGAAATTGATTGTGAAAATATTTTCATTTAATTTTATTTAATATAAATGTTTTAAATCAAACCATAGTATTATTTTAACATTCATCTCCAGATTTTATGATTTTAGTGTTATTTTGAGCTTAATAGTCAAAATCGAATATATTGGATTTTTATTTGTTTTTAATTATTTATGTTTTTGGATCATAACATATTATATATTATATAAAAATCATAAAATTATTTCTTTTTAGGATTCAACAAAACATGGTATTCCATTCATATTAATATACCAAATGCTTAATCGACCGTACAGAATCCCAAAACAAGATCACAATTTATGCAAGAAAACTGTTTACAGGTCAATCAATTTTTTGTGTTGGGTCCCTAATAGTTTCATGCATGAACAATTACTCTTAAATTCTTTGGGTGGATGTTCCGGACATTATGAACATCTTTATGATGGTTCTAATGCATGCATCATCTGTATTTATGTTCATTATGACATGCTAATCTGAAGGTCTAAAATTTAGTGATTCTAAAAGGATAGAATAAATTCTCTTAGTAAAATGGGAATAACTAATGTAATTCATGTCCAAATATGCTGAAATTTGGTGGAAAATGGACATGATATATAAGAACAACATTTAAAAAAATGGTGAAATCTATGATCAATATGTTTATTGGGGCTAAAACACATCAAACATTCAAGGAGATTATGCATATTAATGGAGTGGATCTACTCCCACTCAATACATATCAATATATTCCAGTCATCTCATTCCATTTGAGGAGCCAGGGATGATATATCAGCCATGGAGTCACACATGACCATATAATTATCCCATAATTTAATATTCGTAGTATTTTAATGACTTTTCTACCCAATTATATTTGATTAGACTTATTATGGCGGTTTAAATATTTTATGTCATCGGGGAAGGGGGGTTTTCCTCTTATAATGATAGAGTCCTGTTATATATTATAAAACTCTCATTTTATATTGAATGATATCTATTTTTAGCATTGTGAAATTATATTAATGCAATTTTTTTAGTGGATTTTCTTTTATTAATATTTTATATCTTTGGTCGAATAGCATTAAACTCCCTCTACCTTGTGGATTTTGTCTTGACTAAGGATATTGGGGTAGGTGGTGATTGTCTGGAGATCGTTGGATCATGTGTGAAATTGGTGACTTCATTCTATATTTATATGTAGAAACAATTGTTAATTAGGCATTTTCTTAATTGTTTGGGAATGGTTTATGTACGTTCATGCACAAAAAATGGTTTCCATTACTTCCTTAAACTATGGGTGACTGAAAACTCGATCGAGGAATCGTTAGTTATTCATTGAACATGAATAGAAAAGAACTAATTTGTATGGACATTAATAAATTGAAAATGGGAATACTACCCTAAAACCATCACAATCTCCATCAATTGTGTTCAAAATTTGTTTCATTTTTTCATAATAAACTCAATCAATTTCCAAATGAACATCAACTTCATTCAAAAATTTATGTGACTGACTATTATTTATGCACTTCTCTTCTAGAGACTACCTTCGGTTATCAACTAGCCAATACTTAGGTAATATTAAATATTTTCATTCCACACCCCATGAAATAAATGAATAAACATCACATATTTATCCACTAATTATTATGATCATTCTTTTTTGTGTCACTACCATGCAAATATCTTGTGCCACATTGGAGGGATAATTGATGTTGAACACTCTACTATGAATGAATAAATAATTTTTGTCAGAATAAAAGTGGAAATTGATCAATGTAATAAATATACATGGTAATATATTTTCTTTTTATAAACATATATATAATAATGACGTACATATTAATAAGATGTTACTGATATGCGATACATGATGAATTTTGAGGAATATTGTATTATCAATCATATTTAATATTTTTTATGACACTATGATTTATTGAATATAATTTTATTATAGTATCCAATTTCTATGTTATAAGGTATAGGTTGAGTCTGCCCCAATACTTCAACAGGACACTGAGACACAATTTCGTTTCATACCAACTCATTTAATAAAATATACTACCTTCCAATGTAATTTAATATATTCATTTTTGATCAGTCAATTTCATAGAATTTTTAATAATGTGTTAAATATTTATTGGCCAAAAAGAATTAAATATACAGGGACCAAGTGAAACTCAACTAAGCTGGCCAGAAGTAGTGATGTCTAAGGGGTCATCACAAATGAGGTCAGTGTATCGTTGTGGGAGGGACACAAGAATAGATATGTTGACAAAAACATTATCCATGATTCCCATATCTACCGAAAAATCTACAATTTATTCTCATACATCCATGAATGGTGAAGGTTAAGGTATGTAGTAACATTTATCTTACATATATGCATATTGTAGGAGATGGACTTGGTAATTGAGGAGTTTCGATTCATAGATTATTTTAAGAACATTGAGTTCAATTCAGTGAAATAAATACATATATTAATAGAATGAAAGACCTCAAAAAATTCAATAATGTTTGGGATTCTTCCATGAACAATCATCCTTGACCAATGAAACTTCTAAAATCTATTACAACTATGTCTATGTGGTCTCGGACTAAAAACACTCCTCTCATAGGACCAATAATGCTAGATACATCAGTTTGGAGTATGATTACTTCAGTATGAGGATTCCAAAAAACCTCACTTCCAGGATTGTTCAATACTGGGTTAAAAGGAAAATACATATAACAAACCATGATGTTTCTAAGGTCTATGTTTTAATCCCAATATTTAATAAGTGATAATAACTCCACCTCATGATTTCATGAATAAATCTACATCCCCAATAGTGATATAGGCGTCCCATAAATCCATGATTTGTATCTAGAGGATCTAATTTTCAATCATATTGCATCCAACCGATTTAACCATGTTGTCTGATCCTTTTTAATAGAAAAACTACCACATAACTAGTAATGTAGAAAAATAGTAAAATAATTTCATTATAGATTTATACTTTTGAAACACACTAAATCCCTCTCAATATATGTTACATAGTAACCCCTGAAAAAGTGAGGATCAGTGGATTCCTCATTTATACTTCATGAGTACATACATCATGAAGCTATGTTGATCCCATTATGTTTGATCACAAACCCTAAAAATAACATGATTACTAAATATTCCAATAGAGATGTTAAATTTTGTAGGGCTTTATTTTCACCATATAATAGAGACCCATTTAGAGATAACATCATTTCCCATGTTAGCATTCCATTATTCCTTAGAAGAAAAAATTCCCACGAGAGACATAATGATGTTGTGGAGATCACAGTTTGAGGAAAGATCAAAACTGTATAAATACTCCCTTATCGACAATTTAGAGTGGTGTAGATTAGAATAGGATGGGTGCTTTCCTAATAATAAGTGACCGTGGATAATGGTACCTAGGGAATTCAAGAGTGTCACCATCTCATCTATGGAACCTAAATATATTCATAACATATACCAAAACCCACCAAGAATATAGATTATAAACCACTATGTTGGTGGTAAAAGACTACCAAAGAGGTGATACCATCCCCCTTGAACATTGATGATCCATTCCATACATAACCATTATAAACATTCCCCACATCTAATTACCTTCTATTTCCTCCTATACGATCTTTTAATGAAGATAGTGCATAGATCCTTATATAGAGTGATTGTTTCTCCCAACATTAAACATTGGTATGGACATGAATTTTCATGAGTCCTAGTGGAACCATTTCTCACCATTAGAGTCCCATATGAATATAGTCAATACCCTTTCAATGTTCCTCAATATCATTCAAGTAACCATAGGAGTTGATTACACATACCTCGTGAAGGATGGAAGGAGATTTTTAATATGGGTGATCTTACAACAAATGGATATGAAAAGATTTCACACATTATTAATATGGATTATTATCAAGAATATAATCCCATAAAAGTAAAAAATCTAACGTCTTACAGGGGAAAGGGTGCTCCAATTTAATCCACAAGGAATTTGTTTTTCTAAATTCTCAACGTACATTCTATCCTCTTCCCATGATAATTAATGAATAGTCTAGAAATAAATATGTTGCATTATTCAAGGGTAACCCAATGGAATATACATTTCATATAATCCTACAATATATTTTTGAAGACTATGTGGGAGTTGTTAACCCCATTTACTATGAATAAAGATTCCTCCATAAAAATAAGGTGGAAAAGACAACAAAAGTTCCTTCAAATATTGAATGGTCATGTGATTCCACTAATAATTTGATTAGTGAGGAGTCTAATGAATGATTACTATATCCTAATGAATTTTCTAGTGAAAATAAAATATCCTTATTAGAGGTCCTGATTGGACATGAAGGACCCATCTGTTGTTCTTATAATTGATATGGTATTCCATGGGGAGAAGATGCATCCAAAAATAAGGTTGTGAACCATCTATGGGAATCCAATGAAATCCATAACTCTGGTAATGAAAAAATATTCAATTATATAGTATTCATTTTACATATCATCATGGAACACCAAATTGGAACCATGAGTATTAATTTTCTATCTCATAGACCAACTCTTGTGTTATTCCACTAGCCTCCTATAAAGTATTGACTTTAATGAAACAAATTTTCTCTTTTGAGATAAAGGAATGTATGTTATTTTATAACTAACTATTGATAATAGTATAAAGGAATTTGTATTTCAGGTTTCAAATGTTGATTTTTTTAATTTTTTGAAATATTGATGGATCCACAACATTCGCGTTGATGATGAGACAAACTATAAACCACTCAGAGAATAAGAACCCCCAGAAATAATAATGTATTGACAAAACACTATCCCTTATTACATGGTCCTAGAAGGAAAATATTAATGATCAAGGGATACTATTTTTGCTTTAGGGAACTATCATAAATATGATATTAGTCCCCCCACATCAATTTTATTAGGAATCATTCTGATCAAAAGCTTATTAGTGGTTGAAATAACATTGGGAATGAATTTAAAGAGGCAAGAGGGCCCCTTGGATACCCTCCCTACATGAGTGGATTATACTCCATGAGTAAATATATAAGGTGGGTCTCAAACATACCACTAATTACCATATGGACTTTTATAAAATAATCATTATCCCTGTGTATCTTTTTAATTGACATCCATGATTATTTTCAGTAATGCATGCATGTATCAAGGATAAATTTCTACCCCATTAATTATGAAAATATACTCTAGGAATCTCATAATAATTTCTATCTTTTTTAGGTGACAATAAATATGGTGTATTCTCTATTGAACGAGGGTATTAATGAGGCTTTAATTCCTTTCAACCTCAAGACCAGACTCAATTCCTAAAATATAACTTTGGATAGAAAGATGTTCATATAGAGGATTCTGTTTTCAGGAACACCATTTCACAATGTCGCCCCTAAGTGGCCTTAACGTGTTGTATAATGTACTCCAAGAATGACCACTTAAAGGCTTCATCTAGAAATCATGAACCATCAAATGGTAATCAGGCTCACATATCATTTTAGATTACATGGCCTCCACCCTTCGGTATATTAGACCAAATTCTTGTATAAAATAATGACAGTATTGAGGAGTTCAGGGTTGGTGTTACACTAATAAATTTTAATATTGTTGAGTCGAACCAATAAATTATAGTCATGTATGACATATGAATTATTCAATTTATTCCTTTAGAACCCAAACATTCAGTAACACTTCATTACCTGATGATGACAAGGAGTCAAAATATAAATAGGGGATGCTGAAATGAACAATATATCTAAATATAGGATAAACATGTATTGTTCCATAACAATAGAATTCTTTTGATGTAATTTCATATTTGATAGTAGATAATGTATTTTACCTAATATTAAATAATGGATATATTTTTTCCTACACCAAAAAATAGATGGAAGCATGATCTCATAATTTACCAATTTTATATTAGTATGTTTTTCACACATATTATTATTTAACATGAGTCTTTTTAAAACATTACTGACTTGAGAATAACATCCTCATGTTTGATCCATGGGGTTGAGGTATTTTTGTAAGAAGATACAATTTTTATCATGGTAAATTATGCCATCTTATTTGTTTATAAATGATAATATGTTTGACTGACCATCTATGGTAGACGATCCTCCTACTCCTGGAGAGGAAGCTCATGCCAAGGAACATCTTCCAATATCTATTTTTGTTGACAAGTCATGCAGATGAACCTCTATACCAAACTAGTCTAAATTTTAGGTCTCTACTATTCTAAGTGGAGACACAGACCAATCAAAAACATGACATAGATGATTTTTTATGTATACCAATAGCGATTGGATCCTCTTCTACTTTCATCATATAGACATTTTTCCTCAGGTATAGCATAAATGAGCTCATACGATGAATTATTTCCAACGGAATCATATTTAATGACTGATCCTTAACATTCCTTATAAATACCTCATCTATTGGATTTTATATCCGGTTATTTTTTGGGAGAATGATAAGTTGCACATCTAGGCATCATAATGGCACCTCCAGTCAATGATTCATAGAAATATCATAAGACAGTTGAGGATCCTCCAATATAGGGGGATCCCCCTCATGTTCATTAGAATTATCCTCATCATAGTGGTTATTGATATCAATAATGGAATCACATACATTATTTTAATAATGGGATCATACTTCATCTGATACATTGATGAAAAATAATTTCCCTAATTAATTGATATTATTTCTAATAATTTAAATTATTTGTGATTTCATCCATTACATTATCAAAATGATAACGTTAATATTTATATAAAAACATTAAATTTTTTAATTGAAATGTATATATTTTCCTCATGACTATAAAATATTAACCAACCCATTGATTCATAAAAAAATGATGTGATATGACTAAGATTGATTTTTTATAATAACTGTAATTATTTTGAAATTATTTTTTAAATAATATCTATACTTCACAGTTATAAAATAATAAATGTTATGAATAATTAATAATAAGTTAAATAAAAATAATTTTAATAAGTTTTTACTTATAATATGTAATCATTAAAAGCTTATTTACAATAATATCAACAATGATATTTTTATGTATTTTTAATAATTATTAATGAATTATAAAAATTTATAAAAAATTAATATTGTTTTTAAATATATAATATAATATATTAGTAAATATATATTATCTATGTAATAATTAATATATAAATTGTTAATTATTTATCAATTGACCGTTATTATCAGTTAACATAAAAAATTTCTACTTAATTATTTATAACTAATGACAATATGCTACAAATAATTAGTTTCTAATAATTAATATTAAATAAAATAATTTTCAATATATATAACTTTTCAAATATAGTAATTATTACTATGAAAATATAAAAATTTATTAACATTTTTTTAATAAATTAATATTTTTATATTTTTTCTACATTATTTATCATCATATATATATATATAATTCAAATAATTATTCAATATTATTTATTTATTTTTAATTAATATGTGTTAATACTTTGTTAAATTCATATTGAAATCATTCTATTAAATGCATGATATTTTTAGTTATCATTTTTTTCCACAACATTATTCCAAGACTCAATTTTCATGGAACTATATAACTCAAGGTGTCCTTTTACAAATAACCCGAGAAGTACAAAAGTCCCCAGTATATGTGGAAAAATTATAGAAAAAATGTAACAACTCATCATAATGTTTTTTTTAGTTTTCATGTTATTTTATTGGTCTAAAAAAATGTGGTATCACAGACAATTTTTATAACCACTACTATAGATTACAGATTTTACAATTCCATAAAACTACAATCACCATAGATAAAAAAGTGGTGATATTGAAAGAAAAATTATAATACACTCGCTTTTATCATCATTGATAAAAAAAAATTTCATAAAGTAACCTTTTATTAAGGTTAACAAATCAATGATAGCAGGTGATGTTATTAGTATACATTTTAATGCTGATAATTGTTCCTTTCTTATTACTTTGTTAGAACCGATAAACATACCCATTGTCAATGGTAAAAAATATCACGGATTAACCAGGGAATATTAGAATGGAATAAATATTTTTCAATTCTCCCAACTACAAAAACTTTTTTCAGTGTTCGCACACCCCTTGCCCCTACTCACTCGCGATCACAAAATAGCAATATAATCAGTCAACAACATGATCATAAACTCACAATATTGTTATCAATACTCACCCATCCCACTTCCCATACATGTGAGTACACATATTTCCTTACCAAATATCCATATTTATTTCTTCTATTTCTTATGATATATCTATTTACAAATATATATATTTAGATACATATATTTTATCCATATATTTATTTATATTTATATAATTATTTTCAGATAAATTTATAAAATATTATTGTCTGTATATATATATATACCCACATATGTTGGTATGTCAATATAGTTACAAACAGACATCATATATATTAGTTTTTATTTATATTTTATTATAATACATAAATTAATGTATATATATGATTTCATTAATAATAATATTTTCATAAATACATTATATGTACATTTGTATAATTAAATACATATTCATAAATTTTAATTTTATATAAAATGGATTATAATTATTTCCATATGGTTTATATATATATAAATATATTATATATATGTATAAATATTTATATTTAAATTAAATTTCTATTTGTTAATTTATAGAAATATATATATATTAGGATGTTTTTTTAATATAATCTATAGTTGGGGATTGAGGTCTAATAAAATTTATTACTAAAAGAAAATAGTACAATGGAGAAAGGCAGAAAAATAGAGTTAGATATGTAAAAAAGCATCTATCATTAAAGAATTATAATCCCAAAATTTCAATGTTCAACAATATGAAAACAAACCATACAGTGATATTAATAGTTTCCACCATGACCATGATGTGTACTTCTACAACATAGATGTCTTTTAGCCATAAATTTTATTCTCTCATATACGTGTCTCGTTATTCATCTAACGATAATGTAGTAGTCCCACCTTTCGATGATTGGTCCTTATATGTGATCTATTGTTCCATTTTCCATCAATTTAGACAAATATCCATCTTAGGATTGGATTAAATTGCATGTTTTATATTGAGGGAATAATCATTAGTAGAGAAATAGAATCAATTAGAAAAATTGATCCTTCTTCATATTTGGTGAATATAAATATGGAAATTGTCTTATAATAACCTTACATAGTCTCACTAAGCCCTTTTAGAAGGGTTTATTTGTTATGAACCTATGTGGGGATTTCATCATTATTTATTTAAACACCATTTACTCCTTAGATTCATCAATTTAAGACATCCTAAAATTTTTATGAGAATATTTAATTAGATCAGAAAAATAAAAGGTGTAGAGTACCTAAACCCTTTAATCTAAATATATTCCATCTATTGGTAATTATAAATTGTTGGGATCTAGTTCTACCTTTTTTTTAGAGTGATACTCCCAAACATTAGAAGAGACATCAATGGAATCTGAAATAACTAATCATGACTCAAATATTTGAACATGTGTACCAAGAATAATATTCAACATCAGTTTACCTACTACTACATAATCTGTCGTGAACAAGTATGATGATGGCGTTTTGAGGATGTGGTACATTTTGGAATAATGTTTATCTAAAATATATTTTCTCTGGTGAAGATTTTTGAAACAATGTTTCTAAATAGATAATCACTCAGAATTATTGATAATACAATCTAGAGAATCTTTTTTGACCTAAGTTCCTAAACTGATGTCTTATGAAAATATCTTATTACTAGCTTCATTAAAATGGTTATGATAGGGTCGGATTAAAAAATTTAATGAATTTACATATGTTGAATGGGGTAGAAAATATTTATATGAGAAATTCTATATTAAAACATGTTTTAGAAGCTATCAAGGTCCATTGTTTTTTGAAGAGATAAAAATTATGATATATTTATATATGCTCAATGGGGGAATAATTTCATTACTATATATAATATTTATAATATGATGTTATAATGAAGAAATAATATGTATTTTATATGATGTGTGTTAAATTTATCAATCAACGAAAAGATTCTATGGGATGATGTCTTGTAGAGTCCCATCATCCAACATCCAACTTATTAGATTTCATTTGTTACATGAAGATGTTAGATAATAATTTATATTTCAAGATAATATATATTAGTTTTATGATATGAGGAATCATATAATAAAAATTATTCAAGTGAAAAATTATAAAATTACACAAATAGTTTTTACCAGAACATCATACATATTCCCACCAGAAAAGAAAATTTTAAAGAATTACCAGACTTATATATTCCAAAAAATGTTATATGAAAAATTAATATATAGATATTATTTATTAAAATTTCACCAATATATTAAAAGTAATGATAGTAAGATAGTCTTTTAACATTACAAAAACATGGAAAAAACTTTTATACGGTCAAATATTAAATGAATGATGAAAAATTTTAATTCAATATATCTTTTCATAAAAAATCAAATATATTATAGATCTATTGAATTGTTTATAGTGATTTTTGTGAGTGTTCAGTAATAATATTGTTTTTTGTTGAGTGGGAAAATAAATTTATTTTCCCACCTATTTTTCATTCAATGTTTTTATATAAATTGTTCAGGCATGAGTATAATTCTAGAATATTATTATCACATCAAAAATTTTAATGTATTGTGGTATTAGTTTCAATAATAGATACCAGATGAACTTATAAATTCTAGAGTTTGAATACATAAGTTTCCAATAAAGGATACACTTGGTTTAAGAATAAGAATACTTTTTTATAATAGATGTTACAATTAATGGAAAAAGATGAAAATGGTTTCACTAGGAAATAATTTAAAACAGGTGGAATCAAATAGAGATTGAATAATGTAGAGTGTAGGAGAAGTTAGTGGGATATATGGTATTACCCTACATGGAGACATCATAATGAGATTTACATATAAACCAATTAGATGAACTTTCCTGGAATACCCATATGATGGAGGTTGTATACTAATGTCAAGGAAGATTTTTTTGACCTACTATATGGAGTGGAAGTGGAGAAAAAGACATAGTGTGAACTGAAAAAGTTACGAAGTATGAGAAGCTTAGTGATAACACAATAGTCTTACTGGTAATGATTTGTATCATTTCATAAAAAATTCACTATTACATCATTTTTTATACTAGTTACATTCATTTTTGTATTGATCTTAATGATTTTCAAGGGTATCGACATTCTTTCCATGTTATATCAGCATAAAAAATATTATGTTTTTATATATTCTATTAAATTGGATAATTCCAAACCAATATATGTACTACATATCATTATTGTGTAGCGAACCTTGAAAATTATTGTGTTACCTATGGATGTTCTTGCATGCTTCTTTTCAAAAAATTCATATCTCTATAAAAGGTGGTGAATGTTGTTTCATTAGGAAGAAGAAATGTTAAAAGAATTTGATAATTAATTCACCAAATCCCCATCTCAGTGAATAATTCTTTAATCAAACATTTTAGGAAGTAGTTTCCCTTAATTTATTATTAACTGATATTTATTAGGAAAGAGATGATTCATTGGACGTTCTAAATTTGTTAAAAGGTAAAAGGATTTCTATTTTTTAGAATTAACTATCATATTTGGAATTATACATTTTCAATTATCTTATATTAATTTTCAATGATTTTATTGAAGCTTTTATTGATGTTTTTCCATTTAGTGATTAATATGTTCACCTTATATCTGTTGATACGATATAGTTAGAGAAATAAGGGTTATCTAGAAACATGGTAGTTTCTTTAGTATCTGAAAGTGGGTTTCTAACAGATTAAGGATATGAACTTCTTAAAAAAATGGAATATGATGAATAATATATTTTAATAAAATATGAATGTTAAGGTAACCAAGTTAAAAATATGGATGATAAAGAAAAAATATCAAAAAATTGATGAATTTGAATTTTTTAGTGACCTCATAACAATTATAAAATATTTTCAATGAAACATATGATATTATGGCCAGAAGCTGTAGGATTCAACCCTTATTCAAAAATGAACTTATGAATTATTCTAGATAAATTTAATTCCAAAGATTCATCATTGGAAAATTGAGATCCTAAAAAAATATCATTGTATGATCTATGAAGTACTCTCATCACATATAAAGATATAAGATAGAATGTTATGATGATTAAAGAAAATGATAATCAAGACATTACCATAAATTATTCCAAGAAATAAATTCCAAGATACATTAAGATGATCATTCAGTTATGGATTCTAACACATAAGATATAGTTTATGAAACTTTTGATGTGGTTTTTTCTATTTTTTCTTAAATATATAATTTTACCTTAAGAATTCAAAAAATATAGTATTCTGCAGAAATTTTTAGATATAAGAATTTTGGGTTTTCTGTTTCAAATTACCCTCTATGTAATAAAAATTAATAATGTTATGGAGATCCTTTAATTTAAATAAATTACACTATGAATAATTTATAAAATAGAATATACTAATCCATGGGAAATTTTAAATGATCCTTTAAATCCAAAAGAATATAATTTTTGTATAATGAAGATAAAGAGTTATATTGGGATGTCTAATATTAATATTCTGTAATGATTCTGCTGAGAAATAAAATTTCTAATGTGGATAATAGAAATTTTACTAGGGATAAAATGAGTAGTTCTGAATAAAAATGGACTCGGTTCTATTTTATGTTGGTCTAAGTGTTTAAATAATGCCATAAAACAATTGTAATACTATAAAGGAACATCAATAACACAACTAATTAATGTCCCCCAAAAAATTTGAAGAAATACATTATTGAAGAAAATTAAATGTTGCTAAAAACCTAAATAATATGGAGAGGAATTCTATTAAGGATATGAATCTCAATATTAATCTAGAAGTAAAGATCGAAGTAAAGGAGGAATAATTAGTTTTTGTTAAACAAAACCATTCAAAAAATGATCATGGAGTTACAATTTACACTTAATCAGTTACTAAATATGTTGAATATTTTAAAATGTTTCAATAGGAATTGAATCATGAAAAAATATTATTGAAGGAATCTAATAATGTTGATGTTGTTGAGAATAAATAGTAATTTTAAAATACTATATATCTATCCATAAAAATAAAAGTTCTAAAATAAAATGACTTTAAAATATCAAGGTTGAACTAAAAACATCTACTACTAGTTATTCTATTGATTCAAAGAAGGAATAAATGTTGTGGAATAAATAATTTTAATATAAAGAAACCAATGAGATAGAAAAATGTTCTAATATGGAAAATAAAAATGTTAATGGAAATAAAATTCACAACCCAAGACTGTATGGAGGTTTCTAAGGTAAATATTCATTCACTGTTCTTTTCTAGAATTTTTTTGGAATTTTAAATATTGGAAATACATGTTTGTTTAACTGATAACATTACATTAATTTTGAAATAAATTATTGGTAGAGTTTGTAAGGGAGTCAAAACAGTCAAATCAATAAATATGAGAATTTGGGAGTTATTATTTAAAGATATATAAATAAAATAGAATCATTTTTTAGAGATATGAAAATTTTGGAATCCCGAAAAATAAGTATTTTTTACCATTGCAACAATGTTTTTAAACATATCTCAAAAGTTTGATCTGATGAAATAAAAAGGCATGTAAAATGATCTCGTTGTTGAAACTTCTCTCAAATATACAAATGGAGAATCACCATGGATATTGGATAATGTTTAATTTTCACATATAATAGGATAATTGAATATATTTAATAATATTAATGATTTCATAAAAGATACAATGTCTTTTGAAAATGATGAGTCACTTAGAATCTATGGTTTAGGTTCTATCATTCTTCTAAAAAAAAGTTGAAATCCAAAATATCCTTATTTTATGATGAACTATACCACAAATATTTAGTTTTTCATAACATTATAATAAATTTAATAATGTTTTTGTTAAAAATTATGGTTTTTTTAAACCATAGAAGATGTTAAATATTTTTTTTATTGGACAATGAACCAAGGTTAACTTATTTCAATTCGGAAATGTAGAATGATCATGTTATTGGAGTGAGATGGAATAAATTTATATTGGGTGTAATATATTAGGATACATGTGTCAATGGAATATTATAATGATAAAAAATAGATTTAGTAATGATGATATTGCGGACATGATATGAATGATAAAATAGTGTTGTTCTATTTTTTAGAATGAGAATATTTAAAACATAGTTAGTAAAAATGTTGAGATATATTTAACCCATCCCTTTGTGTTCATTCAAACTAATAATTTGTTGAATTTTTTAAAATAATATAAAATTTTATGATAATTAATTTTCTTCATTGAATAAATTAGTCAAATTGTGTGATTTATGTATTTGAATCATATATTAGTTCCTACGAAAATGATTATGAATTTTTAGAGAGGATAATAAAAGGAATATGCATATGATGTGAAAAAAGATACGAATTGATAATGGTGTAAAATAATTAAATGAAAATGTTAGGGATTATTCATAAAATAATTAGTTACTCATGAACATAGTGAACAATAAAAATATTAGCAAAATTATGTTGCAAAAAATGATGTTTTGTTGAGATTCAGTAAACAATATTGATCAAACATGATGCTTCTCATCATTTTCATACACATGATATTGGTGTAGTATATTATTTCATAATAGATGTTACTATAGACTAAACTATCATATGACTTCCTTTTAAATATTTTACAATGAAACTCTATGTTTAAAACTCGTAAATATTTTTGGAATTCCCCAAAATATAAATATTAAGGGTTTAAATTGTGGAATTATTGATCGAAGATGATTTTCTAAATCATTTCATATAATTATATGAAATGTCGTGGAAAAAATATATAATACTGAAAAAAAATCAAAACATATTATACATATTTTATACCTCATAAACAATTTTATAAGAATTATTTACATAATGAAAAATATGTGGAATAAAGGTACAATGGGATTTTTACAGTTGAGAACTATGAAAATGTTCTTATTCACAGTAAAGATACTAATGTTAAATGAGGTGAGATTTCTGAATATGCTTTATCATGTTATGAGAATTTCATTGATTTACCTCATCCTAGGATGGTTATTCAAGTGGCAGATTGAAACTTCATTGATGTTAAAAAATTAGTTAAAACATAAAGAATGATAATGTTAATTTCAAAAAATCAGTTTTATTCAACAGTTAATCCAAAATATTTTGTTTAATCTTTTACAATCAATATTGGATTGGTTATATGAATGAATCATTGGCTAAAATTTTGAATAATGATACTTGGGAACTAATACCAAACCCAAATAATAAAAATATTATTTTTAAAATGTGGGTTCTCCAAAACCAGTTCAATGTACATGCTGATGTGATAATATTCAAAGAATAATTGGATTATAAAGGATACTCAATAATTGACTGCATTGATTTAAATGATTCATTTATTTATTTTAAGGACTAGAAACTATCAAAATATTTCATGAGATCACTAAAAAAATGGAGGTATAAATTATTATAGATTAATTTAACGTGATATTTTTTTAATGAACATTTTTATGGAGATTTTTATATTGATTTTATATTATTATTCTTGGTTGTGAATTATTAATGTTATGTGCATAAGTTTGAGAAACAATTCAATGGTTTGAATAATGCATTGATATCATTGAATCCATTATTGTATGCTTTTTTATAGAAGATAAAATGTAAAAATGGGAGAGTGAATAATAATGTATAAAGAAAATAAAAAAATCTCTTTCCCTCAAAATCATTATTTATATTGATGATATTATATTTATAGTGAATGGTATTTAAACATGTTAAATGTTTTTAATGTGGATTAATAACTTATTTTAAAATATAATTCATAGATAAATAATATATATTATTGTATTGTAAATAATAAAAAAGTATAAATATATTTTACAATATCAAATATGAATTCCAATGTACATTCCGAGAATATTTGAATAAAATATTTGAAGATAGTTTCCACACTAATTTTAGGGGGAACTATATTATCTAAATATGATTATGGAATGTAATTGAATCCTTTAATGTTTAGGATGTTGGTTGGGAATTCATAATGTCTAACATCTTCAAGGATTGATATTTTGTTGGATTCTACATTTTGTGCATGGTTTAATGTTTTACAAAATAATCTCATCTCATGATAGTATATATTATTATCAAATATATAAAATGAAAAAAATGATTTTTCAATAAAATATGTAATCTCAGGAAATAATAATTCTTTTGGTTATATAATTTTTTATTTGATAGTACGTATTGATGATAGATGATCCACATTTGGTGGTAATTTCTTTCAATGGGAATCTTGTGTGATGTAGAAAAGAAGGAAAAACAATTTATTGAGTCTCACAATGGATGAAAAAGAATATGTGGAAACCACTAAGTATGTATGAAATTTAATGTTTATGATGATATAGTTGGGAAAGGTGTAAATAAAAGTGGAGTTACCAATACTCTTGGTTTTTAAAATAAAATTTCAATTATTCTCACTAAAATAATAGTACATCATTATCATTTAACGAAAATTGATATCAAATATAGCATTATCAAAAGAATGTGGAGATGAATTAGGTAATTCTCTTGATTGTTCCAAAAATATAAAATGTTGAAAATATATTCACAAAACCATTTCAGAAGTAATCTATTTATAAGATGATGATCAAAATCAGGGAGATTCTCCCTCACATTTATTCTAATGTATATCATCCCATACCCACTCTCATCATTACATTGGATAGTGTTTTCATTGGATACAAATATTATGATATATATATATATACCTGTTGGTATGTTCCTTAACATTTTTTAAATGCATGTATTATGGGAGAGTTATTAGAATTTGAGGGGTGTGATTTCCTCACGTTTGAAATATTTTAACATTTTTAAACTAGATATAGAAATAATTTTTCATTTATGAAAAATTCAAATTGTGATGAAATTTCTATTGTTAATACATACTTTTTTAATTCACTACTTATAGAAAAAAAGGATTTTTATTCATTGCTTGATGCTTTATAAATATATTTTCTCTCACATAGGCTTATAATTTATCTATAATAAATCAATAGTATGAGTTAGAAAGATTTTTTTATTTATGTTAAGGGTTTTAAAATAATCAAAAGGGGTAATAATTGGTTCCATGTTGGATGATGGTGTTTTTGAGGATGCATGACGTTTTTATGAAGGTGATTTATTTAGATTTTTATGATAAAAATGTTTCATATCCCATTTTATTCAATCCAATAAATTTCCATTACGTTTATAAATTTATTTCTAGGAAAAATAGATTCATTTTCCCAATGGAGATTAAAGTAAAATGGGATAATAACTACGTGTATTGGGTGTGCCAAATTTCACATGGATGTTTTCGAAGAATGATTATCATATGAACATTTAATATGGTACAATGTTGTGAAATAATGATCGATAAATTTTTGATGTAAATAATTTCTGATAAAAACATGGATATTATTTTTTTATCCTATATTGATACATTTTTTATTTCATGAATTCTCATGTTACTAACTTGTGTAAAATTATCAGAATTTGTTTTGAGATAAAATTATAACGAAGTTCCCAATGTAGAATGAGGAAAAATTTGTATAAAAAATCAATTTATAATATGTTTTCTTGATTTTTTAGAGGTGGGATGCTTTTTAGTTAGATAAAATGAATGATATTTTTATATAATTCCATTTAGGGAGAAATTGGTTTTTACATAACTGGTTTATACTTAGAAGGTCTACGGAATAAATTGAATGAATTTTGATCGAATTTTATATTTTATGATTATTGATGAATAGATTCTATGAGATAATGCTTTATGAAATCCTGTCTGAAGAAGTCCATAAAAATAGATTTTTTTTATTACATTAGCATGACATAATATTATTATTTTATGAATATCAGAAAAAGAATTTTTATATTGATAAGAATAGTATAGATAATGTATCTTGGGGAAAACATACAAAATATTTGTATGATATATTATTGGAACATAATATGGATTTAATGGATAAGAATCTATATAAAGTTACCAAACAAACAATTTCTGAATAAAATAATGACATATAACATTCTAATGCATTATGATTTATTTATTTTTGAATAAATTCAATTTCTAAGATATATTATAACACACACAACACCGTTTTTTTAATGAAGAACGATACTCTATAAAATATATTTATTTAAATAATTCAATTAAAATTTAGCAATAAAATTCGTCCTTATGAATATTAGAAACTAAATTATTTTAAAGAACACATTTATCTTTTGGAAAATAAATATGAATAATTTGAAAGTAAAAGAATGTGTTTGTTAAAAACAGAAATATTTTAATAGTGGATTAGTCATGATTTATAAGATTAATTTATAATTAATTTTATTATTTTTTTGAAACTAATTGAAAGTATAAAAATAATTTATAAAATATAAATCTTCAAAAATTTTAATTTTGAAGATTTGTATTTTTATAGAAACGGTTATTTTATGATAAACAGTGAATAATACATGATTTTAATTGTAAAATGACATTTTTTAAATATAATTTAGGATGTATAATTATATGTTCAATTGGTATTAGTATAATATTAGATAAATTATAAATATTCATTATTCCAATTTATGTCACTATATTAATTTTCATTTGAATTATTTATGTACGACATTGTAAACATGTGCTCATTTTTTCATTCAAGACCCAATTCCTTGTGGGTTCTGCCTGACTAATTTAAAGTACATTTTTTCGAATACAATGACATGAATTTTGATAACATAATTTCATATTTGGAATAATTATAATTTATATTAATTAATATTTTCTTGAGTTTTTTACCAAAATTAATATTCAAAAATGTTATCCGTAATTACAATGATTATTGTAAAAATTGGTTATTATTGGATTAATAAAAAATGGTAAGTGTTAAGATAACAAAAAAACTATTCTAGAATATATTTCAAGGAAATATATCGAAAATATATTTTCTATGGATCACTATTATACCAATTCACCAATTATTAAATTTTGAAAATGTCGGTACAACATTTTCTTTTAAAAAATTACTTGTGTGACACTGGCCTAGTTATAAAAGGAATCCCATCTCATCTCATCTTCTAACAATAAATCCATTTTGGTTCATCCATTACATACCCAAACAATGTCTAAAATTCCATAACCTCAACCTATAAGAATTATTCTAGGGAGAAATCCATCCAAATAATTACTTCTGGTGCAATCATGAAGAGGTTACTTGAAGAAGATGCAATGTTATTCATTGAGCGTTTCTATATTATTTCTTCCACCTCCTCCTAAAATTATAATTTTTAAATTATTGTATAATAACAATATTGGATTATAGAAACTGATATGTTTTCTTGTTATGATAATGAACTAAAACCATCCACCCTTCCATCCAATGGGTTATGAAAAATCATTCATGATTATAGTGGACTACAACCTTATGAATAGATGCATTCATTTTTCAATTATAAAATCTCTTGGTTTAGTATATATAAAATATATATAAATTATTTTTATAAATTAATAATACCTCTCTAGTAATTATATTGTATATAATGTTTTCATTCTTTTTATCTATTTGGGGATATGATTGGGACACACATATATATGGGGGACTATTACCTCACGACGTAATGTGAATTTTCATTCACAAATGATTTACACAGATGTTGATAAGGATACAATTAATGAATATATTTCATATAAAAAATAAAATTTTTATATAAATAATATATTTTTCATTGTGAAAATATAATATCTCATATTATTTTCTTCATTTTCACTCACTAAATAATGATAGTGTCATTCACGTCTGTGTGGACTACCGCCATAAAAATTGATGGGAGTATATTTTGATTACCACAACATATGGATGGTATAATTTATTATATTTAAATAAAAAATTATTTATGAAATTATATTAAATTTTTGAATAAAAAATATTAGATACTCTATTTTCTTAAAGATCCTTAAAAAAATGAAATGTTACTCATGTGTACATGTGAGCTACCATATCCATGATTTTACTGTAGCTCATTTTTCATAAAAATATTTCATGATTGGTTTTAAAAATATTATTGAAATATAAATTTTATAAATATATTAGTACTATTGTTCTTTATATATTAAAATAATGATCTCATTAAACATATTCAAAATTTCAATGTCATTTTTGACACCTACGAAAAATATAATCGAAACATCTAACATAAACCTAGTTCATTATTTAATCATATAAGAAATTGTAATATGGTAATTTAAATGAATTATAAACATGAAAATGGTTCTTAATAAATTGAATAAATAATATAAGATTATTATTTAACATTATAATGAATGTCCATGATGGGTCAGACTCAAGCTAAGGGGTTCTCATCTCGCATTTACTTCAGTGAGAAATACACAATATCCATCACTATTTCATTTGTGTTGTGTATATATACCATTTTCTAAATTTTATCATGAAATATAATTTCCTGATGAGTTTTAATGTTTCATTGGATGTCATTTCATTAATGTTTATTGTGATACTATTGTTACCAAAGTGGTAATTGTGTATTTCACAATCTCATCATTATTCAGGATTGATTTTTATTAAGTCTCCCACAGAGGAATTATTTTATATTTAGCTGTAAAAATAAATCTATATTCTTACCCTTTAGTTATTTTTGTTTTTTTGTAATAATACCATTATTCTTCAATTTTTTAATTAAAATTTATGGGAAGTTTTTTAGAGAATAATACATTATTTATCTCATCGGTCATAAATCATTTAACCTAAATAGCCATTTCTTCTAAAAATGCATTGAAAATTATTTCATACATTCTATAAATTATATATTAGTGATATTTTTACAATTTTTTATATATAAATTTTTTCCTAAAAGAATATTTGTTTCATTTTACAAACAATACTTGTTTTGTTTTTATCAAAAATATAAATGAAATATTCATATTAATGTGTATGGTAAGAAATGAAATTTCCTATAGACATGAAAAAAAATTGATATAAAGTATATTTTAGATATTTTCTAAATTTATTTACAAATATAAGGGTATTAAAATTTTAAAATATTTTGGTTTATACAATGTTTCAATGTGAAAAGCTATACCTTTTCTAAAATATTTTTTATGATATTTTTATGGTATATCTAATCATCAAATGAATCAATGCTTTATTAATCAAATGATCCATTATAAATTTTTTATTGATATTATGATTCTTATTTTTAATGATTTTGTTATAATTTTTTCTATGTATCTATATTTATATGGAAATTCAACATATTAATCTGGAGAGTTTATGTTTATGTTTATTGGGTGGGAAATAATTAATGTTTTATATGACAGTTTCATAATAATAATTGTTTCTTATTATCTTCCAACCCTTTCATATTAGGTATTAAATACAATTTTTAAATTTTGGGAAGCATGATAACCCATATGGTATCATTAAATCAAATATAGATATATAAATTTAATAATAAACATATGTAATGGCCCAGACCCCCTAGCCATTTAAAGCCCATAATTAATTCCTAAAAATACCGAAAAAAATCCCCGATGGGGGGTATTAAATAACACCTTAATATCATCGTGTGAAACTACACACCCTGTAGGATACCACGATTTGAATTTCCAGGCGTTCAAAATTACATATACCGTAACAGTAGGATCTTTTATTTATATCTCTCGCAAGAGTTTCTTCTTTTTTTATTCGCGGCTGGATTTCATACTCCTTCCTGGTGCACCTGGAGTTCCTCTCTTCTCTAGGAATATGGTGTGCCTATGTTGGAGCTTTCTGCATCTCTTAGAGTCCACGAAATTCCACCCATGCAAGCCGTGCATCCCCTGTTCTTGGTGTGTGGAGAAAAACATCGATCCTTGATCAATTAGGTAGGGATTTTCTTTCGTCGCTCCATTCTATGTATCTTATGGGGTGGGTAAGCTGTTATTTCTGTTAGAGTGGCTGAAACCAAACCTTAATGAAGATAACAAAAAGACATTAAATAATGAAGGGATGGGGTTTGAACATGTGTTTTTACTATGTTTTTCTTCTCTTCCTTGATGCTTATGTAGTGAACTATTGGGCTATACTCACTGAAAATCAATATCGTTGGTGGAATTTACTTGCACACTAATTATCCCTTTCCTCATGTGATGATTAAATGATTGTAACATGGAAATTGGTTAATCACGTAAACTCAGTGGATTAAATGGATACCCAGAAATCGTAAAGCCATGTGCGGTCACCCTGGATAACCAACATAAAGATGAAAATAATGAATAATGTGATTGAACCTGGAAGTTTCCCTACTCTGTTTTGGTATTAGGTGTGTTTTTATGTTTGATTTCCTATGGGGTGATGTGGGTTACAATGGGATCCTCTTGGTTGTGAGTCTAAAAATGTGTTGTTTCTCTGTTGGTGATATGAATTACGGTGGAATCCTCTACTATTGGTATATCATTGGTTCATGGTTTTGGAGATGTGCGGATATATCTTGAATCTTGCTTTGGTTCCAATACTTGGATGGATCTCACATAGAATTATTTTATAGTGTGGGGATATATCACGATGTTTGGTTTGGTTCCAGTACTTTGAGGGATCTCACTTATCCCTATGTTGTTGTGACTTCACAAGAGAACCGGGTGTGAATGCTGAAATTGTTGTTCTGCAGTTTCTCATTTTTTGGTTTGCGGTTATGCATGTTAGTTGCCCAGTAGTGCATGACTTTACTTAAATGGGATCACTTGAACATGAAGACAAGAATGGGATAAATGTGGAATTAGTTTTGGGAATGAGTTGTGACATGGCCGTGAGTGATGTATTGTTCTTTTACGACGGAATAGTAATGACGGTGTTTGTAATTAGGTTTTGGAAACCCTAGGTTGGGATGAGAGCTTTTTACCTATAAATATATTTGTTGTTTTTATGGTTCTTGTTCGCGCCCCACCCAAGTTGAGTACATATTGCCGAACACCCCCATTTCATGGGGGAGGGTGTTTTTTCCAACACTCTTATGAGTGGATGGTTATTAGCTCTTTTTCTACTCCCTTTCTCGAATATCCCAAGACTTTTCCGGCAGGCTGTGCTGGCCTGAAGTCCATTATTTTCCCATTAATCATCAGGCAGGGTAGTAGTCATGGTTGGCCCAGGTATTTGTGGGTGGTTTGTTTCCCAAGTGTCCTCGGGATGAGGCCCAAGTGTCTTTGGGAATTGTGGTAGTTGTTCTGAACCAGGTGTTTGTAGGTGTGATTATGCATAGTGGTTGTGGCCCTGGTGTCTATGGGCAGGATCTGTGGTTGTGGCCTAGGTTTTTGCAGGCGTGGTGTGGTAGTGGGACTGCGTTGAGAATGGTAGAATTGGTGTTATGTGTTGGATGTCTTCAATAACCTGTGGGAAAGTGGCACGGGGTACACAAATATCCGTGTGCTATTACTATACATTACCTGAATTGCGTTATTTGGGGAGTGTGCCTTGGTGAAGAACAGGTGGATATTTTTCCTTGTTAGGGGCTTTGGTTCTCTCCTCTTTCTTGAGGCATTAGGATGCCTCCTCACTTGTGCACAAGAGTCATTGGTTTTCTCTACTGAGTATACTTATATGCTCACCCTACGTATATAAACATTTTTTAGGTTTCCAGGAAGATTTCAGAGATCGTGCGGGGCCATACTTGCTCAGGCATTGGGACATTGCAGTTATGGGTTTTTTCTATTCTTTTGGTAACATTAACTTTGTAGTTTCCATGTACTTTCTGGCTTTTACTTTTGTAACATGCATATGGGAATTGTTTTCTTTTGTTTTACTTTTACACCTAGTTTTGGTGTTGTGGGGTTTTACTATCTTATCTCCCGATCCTATAAATGAAAAAGTGGAATTCCTTCCATCTTGTTTGTGATTCTCTACCCTTGGTGCTTGTCGGCACTCCAGGACATGTTGAATGATTGTCTCGGGGGTCATTATCACTCCTTGAACTTGAAGAAGGAAGGTTCTAGAAATCTGATGTCCCTTCCCTTATCTTTGTTAAGGCGGGTCACGATAGAATGGTATTAGAGGTGGGCAGGTTGAGAGATAGGAAGGATTTTGGGATTAGGCATAGTGAGGATTGCATGATATTGTAGGGAACCAGTGTTGGGTGATCCTGGTTCGTGAAATTGGCCAGGGAAGACTAGCTAGGACAAGGGATTTTAAGGCCCCCTGTGATCCGATGCTAGGACTCTGGACCTACCGAACGACCAAGTGAGGATAAAATGATTGTAGGGTAGAGACCCTAGGAATGGAACATGCATCATAATGACTTGTGTTCCGGTGTTTCATGGGTGTTTTTGGGATTTATATTGAATAATATGTCTACGTAAATTTAAGAACAATATTCTATACTACTCGGGCATAGACATTCCTTGATTACCTTAAAGCTATGGCGCCTGGGAGATGACCATAAGTGGTTCAGGCGATTGGGGCCCAGGTGGATGACATGGATGATCGAAAGATGGATGAACGAGAGGAGGAGGACGATCAGTGGCAGAGGACACTTCGTGTCATTCAGCGCCAGACCCTCAGGAAGTACGAGGGTAGCATCTCAGACATGGAGATATAGAGCTAGATAGAGGAGCTGGTGATAGCTTTTAGCTTGATCCATACATTGATGGAGTACTAGGTTTCCTTGGATGTAATCCATATGCGGAGCAGCGCGCCAGTGGTGGAAGCTTTACCTTGGGGAGATGATGTAGGCTACGGTTAGGTGGACTGATTTTGAGAAGGAGTTCCTGGAGAAATTCCTCTCTTCCACGATAAAGGCTGAGAAGAGGCATGATCTACTCTCCCTCCAGCAGGGGAGCATGTCAGTAAGAGAGTAGGGGTTCATGTTCAATGATCTCCTCCTCTTTGCTCCGGACCTCTTTACGGATGAGGAGTCTCTGGCGAGACATTTGGAGGAGGCCCTTAGACCTTCTCTCATGTATGTTGTTTCTCTCTTTACCCTACCGATGTACATGGAGGTCCAGAACAAAGCTGAAGTGGTGGAGAGGATTCACACGCTGGGAGGTGTATCGTGAGTAGGAATTCAGTTTGGCTCATCAAAGGGGAAGGTCGTCAACAGCAGGCATCCAGCATCAGGACCCTCTAGGTTTCGACCAGTAGGAAGCATGCCTCAGTAGTTCCAGTTTCGATCTCCTAGCCCTCGTGATTTCCTTTCGAGCCCAGGACTGAGATGCATCATCTGTGGAATCCCTAGGCACCTTCAGAATCAGTTCCGGGATATAGTGCAGTGTGGTGGTGGTGGGTAGGCTCAACACCCACCTCAGCAACAGCAGGGTCACCAAGCTCACAATCCTCCGAGGGAAGGCGTTGCAGGAGGAGGCCAACCTCAGGGTGCTCCTCAGGGACCTCAACACAGAAATGGTTAGGGAGGTGGATGACAGCCGAGAGGTAGAGGAGCTGGGTGTGGGAATTTCCATACTATAAAGGAAGCAATTCTAGTAGGACTAGAGGTCATTCGAGGAACAATCCATTTTTTTAGTTCCCCTGCTTAAACCTTGTTCGATACAGGAGAGTCACACTCCTTTGTTGCACCCAGTCTAGACCGTGCAATGGGTTTAGATCCTGAGAGACTTCAAGTTCCCCTAGTGATGATCACACCAGTTGGAGGTCAGACCGACTTGTTTTATGATTTCCAGGGGTGTAGACTGATTATAGGGCCACCACAGTCAGTCAGGGATCTTCTACTGTTGCAGATACATCCATACGATTTCATCATAGGCATTGACTGTCTATTCTATGTATTTGTCCACGTTGACTGCTTTCGAGGAAGGGTTGTGTTTTCAAATAGGGGTGTTCGACGTGTTACATTTATCGATGAGTGGGGTTTCCAAAAGAGTTGTAGGCAAGAGGAACCCCTTCATTCTTTGTTAGTTGAGCTGTTAGAGGAGTTGGTGGATGAAGAGATGGTGGAAGTCCCAGGGATCATTATTGAGTTTATGGATGTCTTTCCTGATGAGGTGACGACTCTACCCCCATGACATGATATTGAGTTTTGGATAGACATGCAACCTAGTGACAATCTGATTTCGATGGCCCCTATCAGAGGGCACCTTCGGAGCTATGGGAGCTACGGATCCAGATTGATTATCTGATGAAGAAGAGTTTTGTTTGGCCCAGTGCATCACTGTGAGGTGCTCTTGTTTTGTTCTCAAAGAAGGCAGATGGTGGTCTCAGGATATTCATAAACTACTCAAGACTGAATCTGGTAACGGTCAAGAACTGTTACCCTCTCATGAGGATAGGTGACCTCTTCGACCAGTTAAAAGGGGCAGGGTCGGTCACCAAGATTGACATGTGGTCAGGATATCACCAACTGTGGGTGATGGAGGGCAATATCACAAAGACTTCCTTCAGGTGTAGATATGGGCACTTCATGTTTGTGGTCATTTTGTTTGGTGTTAAAAATGCCCTAGATGTATTCACGGGGTTCATGAACTCTGTCTTCCGGGAAACCGTGGATCCGTTTGAAGTCGTGTTTATTTACAACATCCTAATCTACTCAAGATGAGAGGAGGATCACGCTGAGCACCTGAGGGATGTTTTACAAGTCCTCTGACAGTACCATTCTATGTTAATTTGTCCAAGTGCATGTTCGGGATGTGAGCAGTGCACTTCCTTGGGAACATGGTGTCCGAGTAGTGGTTTGCAGTGGACCCATCAATGGTCTAGGAAGTTTTTTCTTGGAAAGCACTCAAGAAAGTTGTTGTGGTTCATAGTTTCCTCGGTCTGGAAGGTTACTACTAGAGGTTCGTACCAAACATTTTTGGAGTTTCACCAGCTTTTAAGACTCTTACTAAGAAGGACAAGGGTTTTGTCTGGAACGAGAAGTGCGAGGCAGCCTTCAGCTATCTGAAGGAGGATTTGGTTAGTGCCCCAATGCTGAGATTTCCAAAAGAAGGGAAGGAATATAAGGTGTTTTTTGATTCTTCATTATAATTCCACGGGTGTGTTATGATGCAACGATAAGAGGTGAAATATTACAGGTCTAGGCAGTTACATCCCCATCAGTGTAATTATGTCACCCATGATCTGGAGCTTGCGGTGGTCCCTTTCACGCTAATGTTGTGGCGACACTAACTCGTCGGGGAGTTCTGTGTGGTCTTCACAGATCACAAAAGGGTGAATAATATCTTCTCCCAGTGGGACCTGAACATACGGGTGTGAAGGTGTATAGATTTCCTTCAATACTATGACATTGAAGTTACCAACACCTCACGAAAATGGAATGTGGTGGCTGATGCCTTGAGAAGGAAGTTGTAGAAGGATGTGGTTTGAGAGTCGGAAGATGCTTGGAAGGTGATGGAGGAGTTGGCTGCCCTACACTTGGATGCGAGGATAATTTGTGGTAGTGGTTTCTTGTATCATATGATAGTGAAATCCTTTATTCTGTGGCTGTCAGAGGAGTCCTATTGGGGAGACTCATAAAATGATGTGATGCGTGACTGTGTTTCCCAAGGCAATTCCCCGGAGGGGTTTCCAGAGGATGGTCATAATCGGATGCTTTTCTGAGGGAAGATGTATGTTCTAGAGATGATGTGTGGGAGGGTTCTTGGTGAGTTCCAAAACTCACCCCTAGAGGTGCACTCGAGAGTTTCAAAGATGTACCTGGGTCTGAGGAGACAGTTATGGTGGCCCAGGGTAAAGCAGGCGGTGGTAGAGTTTGTGGCCAAATGCCTAGTGTGTTAGAAGGTGAAGGTTGAACATCGTGTTCCAGGCGTTTTGTGGAAACCTTTATATGTCCCCGTGTGGGTGTGGGATGACATCTTGATGGATTTCATGCAAGGGCTACCCAAGGATCATGGAGGTTGTGATGCAATCTGGGTAGTGGTGGAGCAGTTGACCAAATCATCTCACTTTCTAGCGATCAAGGAGTCAGGTTTAGTGGATGCCTTAGCAATGAGGTATGTGGATGTGGTGCTACAATTACATGGAGTTACAAGGTCCATTGTCTTGGATTGAGATGCATGGTTCATCTCACAAGTCTGGTGAGGATTTCAGCATGATTTTAGCACCGAGCTATGTCTTAACACTGCATTCCACCCCCAGACAGATGGTCAGATGGAGCGCACCATCAAGAAAATGGAAGATATGAAATTGGAATGTATCATGGACTTCGGAGGATCGTGAGTGCAATAATTTCCTCTGTTGGAGTTTGGTTATAATAATAGCTATCACTCTACCATTGGTATGGATCCATTCGATGCCTCGTACGAGAGTCCATGTCCCTCACCTGGGTTCCAGACAGAATTTGGGGAAGTAGGTGTTCTTGGAACATAGGTGGTGTAGAGCACAATGGAGTAGCTTTAGCTTATTCGAGAGAGGATGAAGGTAGCCCAGGACCGGCAGAAGTCATATGCTGATAATAGGAGGAGGCCCTTGGAGTTCGGGGTTGGGGACCATGTTTTCTTGAAGGTATCCCCTTATCGTGGACAATGAATGTTCTGTTGGGGGAGTAAGCTTTCTCCCAGGTTCTTAGGATTATTCTAAGTGTTGCGGTGGGTCGGTGAGGTGGCTTATAAGATGACATTGCCACCACACCTAAAAAGGGTGAACACTGTCTTCCTTGTGTCACAACTCCATCCGTATCTGCATGATGATTCACATATCCATTACTGGGTAGATCAACATATCGGAAACGATGCAACTTTCATGGAGAAACCGGGGATGTTTGAAGGTCGTGAAGAGAATGTGATTTGTGGATTAACCATTCCTTTGGTTCGTGTGATGTGCCGACACGGTGGGATTGAGGAAAGTACACATGAACGAGAGACGCAGATGCGCTCCTAGTACCCAGAGCTATTTTGAGTTTTGTTCTATTCTATTTATACTTGGTTGATGGAACCGTTTACCTTGTTAAATATGGAATGTGCGGTTTTCTATTGCTGTGAATGCGTGTGAAGTGTCCTAAAATGTGGGGAGGGGAGGACCTAATCCTTAGTTAAGACGAATTAGAGTGGATGCACCTAAACCCATGAAGCCGAGTCAGTGCCACCCAAAGCATATTGTATATTAACATAGAGGACAGGAAACCCCTCACCACATGACCAGACGGTTTAATCTTTTGTTTTTCATCTTTGCATGAGGTAGAGGAGAGATATGATTGTAATTGTTCTGGAGATAGATGAGGGAGGGGATGTTCCTTGGTAACAAGGAGGTGTACTCCTGAGAGGTATATTTCGACGTGGTTGTTCAGACCCCTCTCATTTTCTTCTGGTCTGGTTTTAATTCTCGAGGGCGATAATAGTTTGAGAGGTATCTGATGTAATATCCCAGACCCCCGTGGCCATTACGTTGTGAAAATATGGCTCCACCAAAACAATGGCACCGTGACTTTTGCACCGATCATGGTGGAACCATGACATTGACACCGTGACAGTGGCACCATGTCCTCACCCTGCCCTCCGTTTTATTTTTCCAGTCCCGCTCCCGCAACGAAATATTTTTTGAGGGGAATTAATTCTATTACCCTTTTCAAAGCCATTTAAAGCCCATAATTAATTGTGAAAAATCCTGAGAAACCACCCTGATGGGTGGTATTAAATAACTTTTTAATATCATCGTGTGTAACTACCCACCCTCATAGGAAATAGTGATCCAACATTCTAGGCATTAAAAATTCCACATCCCATAATATTAGGATCTCCTCTTACTTTCCCCGCTAGAGCTTCTTCTTTTTTTCTTCTCGGGTGGATTTTTTCATTCTTCCTAGTGAGCCACAAGTTCCTCTATTCTTGAGTCTTGTAGTGCACCTCTTATTGTGCTTTCAATACCTCTTGTAGTCCATAGATGTCCTCCAATGCAAGCCATGCATATACTATTCTTGGAGCATGGAGAAAAATGGTGATCCTTGATAAATCATGCAGGGATTCTCCTTAGTACTTCATTTTTGTGCATCATGTGGGGTGGGTATGATTTTTTTCCTGTTGGAGTGGGTGAAACCAATCCATAATGAAGATAACAAACAAACTATAAAGAATGAAGGGAAGGGGTGTGATTATGTGTTGATGTTCTATTTTTCTTCTTTTTTTATGCTTATGTTGTGAATTATTGGGCTATGCTCACTGAAAATCATGGATGCTAGTGGTCTTTCCATGTACACTAATGAACCCTTTCCTTCTGTGTTGATTAAATGACTTTAACATGGAAATTGGTTATTCACGTAAACTAGGTGGATTAAATGGATACCCAGTAAACATAAAGTCATGTGTGGTTAGCCCGACTATCAAATAGAAAGAAGAAAATAATGAATGATGTGCTTGACCCTGGAAGTTTCCCTACTCTATTTTGGTAGTATGTATTTTGTTCAATTTGATTTCATATGGGGTGATGTGGCTGAGGATGAGATCCTCTTGGTTGTGAGTCTGAAACTGTGTGGCTGCTCTGCTTGTGATACGAATTGGGGTGGAATCCTCTACTATTGTCATATGGTTGGTTCATTGTTTTGGAGATGTGGGACTTCATCTGGAATCCAACTTTGGTTCCAATACTTGGAGGGATCTCACATTGACTTCATTTATGGTGTGGGGCTATATCTCGATGTTTGGTTTGGTTCTAGTACGTTGATGGATCTCACTTATCCCTTTGTTGTTGTGACTTCAAAAGATAACCAGGTGTGAGTGCATAAATTGTTGCTTGGAAGTTTCTCTTTTCCGGGTTTGTGGTTTTTCTTGTTATTAGCTTAGTAGTGCACGATATTAATTAAATGGGATCACCTGAACATGAAAACAAGAATGGGTTTAATAGGGAATTGTTTTTGGGAATGAGTTGTGGCTTGGTTGTGAGTACTGTGCTATTCTTTTAAGAATGAATAGTAATGAGGGTGTTTGTGCTTAGGTTTTAGAACCCCTATGTTGGGATGAGTTCTTGTTACATATACATATATCTATATTTTTTATATTTCTTATTCTCACCCCATCCATGTTGAGTACTTAGTGTCAAACACACCCATTTCATGGGGGAGGGTGTTTTTTCTAACAATCCTATGAGTGGCTGGTTATTATATCATTTTCTTCTCCCTTTACTGAATAGCCCAAGGCTTTTCATACAGGTTGTGATGGACTAAAGTCCATTATTATCCCATGAATCTTCAGGAAGGGTAGTTGTGTTGGTTGGCCCAGGTGTTTGGAGGCAGGTTGTTGCCCAAGTGCCTTCAGGATGAGTCCCATGTGTCTTCGGGCATGGATGTAGTTATATTGACCCAGGTGTTTGCATGTGTTATTATGAGTGGTGGTTGAGTCCTAGGTGTCTATGGGAGGGATGTGTGTTTTTGGACCATGTTTGTACGAATGGGATGTGGCTGTGGGACTACAATGAGAATGGCGTGGTTGGTTCGATGTGTAGGATTTCTTTAATAGTTATTATAGAAGTGGCGCGGGGTACCCAAATATCGATGTGATATTACTACATTTTACATGTCTTGAGTTATTTGGGGAGTGTTCCTTGGTGAGGCTTGGGTGGATAGATTTAGTTGTTAGGTTCTTTGTTTCTCTCATCTTTCATAGTGCATTAGGATGCCTCCTTACTTGTTCATGAGAGTCCTTTGTTTTCCCTACTGAGTATACTTATATGCTCACCCTACATATATAAACTGTTTTCAGGTTTCCAGGATGATATTAGGTATCATGCAGGGCCGTAATAGCTCGGGCATTGGGATATTGCAGTTGCAGATTTTCTTTTCTTCCCTTTTGGGTACTTTATCTTTGTAGTATCCTTGTACTTTCTGGCTTTTACTTTGGTAACATGCATATGGGAATGGTTTTATTTGGTTTTACTTTTACCCCCAGTTTTGGTGTTTTTGGGTTTTACTATCCAATCTCTTGAACCTATAAACGAAAAAGGGTAATTCCTTCCATATTGTGAGTTATTCTATACCCTCGGTGCCAATCACCACTCCGGGACCTATTGATGGTGGTTCTCGGGGGTCATTATCACTCCTTCAACATGAAGAAAGAAGGGTCTGGCAGTCTGTTGTCCCTTCCCTCATCCTGGTAAAGGCAAGTCGTGACAATATAACTCCTAAAAACTATCTACAAAAGTGTGGTAGTTGGAATGTTTATGTGTCTAACCCATATGGATTGTTCAAATATTATAAAATATTTAATTAAAGAAAAATTGAAAATGTATGATTGTTTGATGAAAGGTAATGATTGTGTATTAAATACTATGATTGATATTTAGAGACAATACATTCATTGTTTAGTGATTTGAATTCCCCTATTGTAGGGATCCAATTAATTTTGGGGTCATTCATATATTGTGTTGGAATTGTGTAAAAAAGGATCCTTGGTCTCAGTTCCCAACATTAATCAAGTTATTTCATCATAGAAATTATAATCTACTAGCTTCAATCATAAAACAATGTAGCCCAATAGCCTATATAAATATACATAAACTAAATTTCATAATGTCATACAAAAAATTTGGGAATGTAATTATAACATAAATAACATTCATCAAATAAATGAAATGGTCATGAAATTGGAAACTGAATAATAATTTTGTAGATAATTGAAGTTACAAGTATCCAAAATATGAATAATAAATATAAATAATTCATGTTCGGAACACCCCCTACAATAAAATTACACAACATATAGACAATAATACTACATAATGGTAGGAATGATGAGAATGAGAAGAATAGTTTCCCAATGAATAATAGTAGTGAAGAATGGTGGCGTAAATGTTCTTCATGGAGGTGCACATTAGTTGGACGTAGCCTATTGAGGCTCATCAGCTTACAGACACCTCTTAGGAAGTAGTTCCAGTGCAAATAAATAGGAATCAATGTCAAACCCTCATTACTACATATATTTATTTTTTCATTTTCGATACACAATCAAGTCATCTAATTTTACAGGACGTGTAATCGACATAAATTGAGAATTATTCACCTTTTCCCCTATACAAAATATCTCATGACGTGTGTTGTATAAATGATGTGTAATGTAATTCAATAATGTGTATTCTTTCACAACATTTCTTGAGTGGTGGTGGATTCCTGATAATCTATAATCATCTAATGAAATACATGACATGTAAATGATTATTCCATTTCATCATCTCTATCTGTATTCATGTGTATTTTATTTCAACCTCAAAAATCTAGTGCCACACTATGAGAATTGATCTCATTGTGGCATGTATTTAAAATTATGTAGTCTCTCTTTTTTCCAATAATAGGTTGTATCCTTCCAAATAAAACAAAACAAGTAAAACTATCCAACATATTTAAGGAATAATTACATAAATGTTGAAATTAATACATTATAATACCATAAAAATGCCTGAAATACACTTAATAAGGGGCCCACTATATTCTCTTAATTTATCAGTATGTCTCTTGAGTGAAACTGGATTGGGGTTTGGCTGAGGCAATCTGAATTTATTTAATTGTCTTCATACAAGGACACATAAATATTAGATATTACAGGTCAAGGCATATAAGGAGTTTTGTATATTTATATTATTATACACTAAATCTATTTAAATAATTATTTTTTATGTTCAATGTTATTATTTAATTATTTATAATATCCATGGTTATGTTTTAAAGATTATGTGATTATTTATATGCAATTATTTTATCATCCTCTATTCCTTCAATATTATGCTTATGTTATTTATTAAATTGAATAGATTTTATTTTTTTACCCATTGCATATTAATTAATCAATTTTTTCATATATTCAATTTTAATATTCCAATTCAATATAATATGATCTCTACCTTTTAATTTTTTTATACCTTGTTATGAGGAAGAGTTTCTTGATTGATCTAAAAGTACAAACTATGAGGAATAATTGAAGCATAGATAAAAAATTTTGGTGTATTTTATGATTTATGATGTCTGTTTAATTTAATTTTATATCCAGTTTACCATGAATAATAAACTATATGGTCCTTTGAGAGGAAATTACTTGTATCGTGTGCCAATATAACAATGAAAGCTTTATATATGGACTACTCGGGTGAAGTCACTATTGTTGGTATCACCAAACCATAAGGATGATGTATATGACTATATATAATGAAAAAATTAGGTATTTATGGTATTATTTTCAGTCTTTAATGATAATATATAACTTAAATTCATTGCATAATAATCATTGAAATATGGAAATGTTACTCATGCGTATGTACAACCTACTATCTCCCTAATTGTAACTTACATCATCTTTCATAACCATATTTCATTATTTATATTAGAATTATCATTTATGTATAAATACGATCATTATTTTAGGAATTTTGGTAATGGTGTTTTATAAATAATTTCCACTTTGACTATAGTCAAACTACAAAAGTGATTCTTTCAACAGATGAAAAATATAATCGAAACATCTGATGAAATACTTATTGAATATGTAATAAAATATAAAATGTAAATGATGTAAATAAAGTTGATTGTAATACTTTAAAACATTATTGATAATGAAAATAATTAACATATGTTTATTATTCAATAGGATAAAGAATGTATGTGATGATTTATACACAAGGAAATGTTTTCACGTCTCAGTTTTTCGTCCAAGAGATATAAATTATTCAGAACATATTTATTTTTTAGTTTTTTATATACGTTTATTATTCTTTATAATGAATTAATTTAATAATAGGGTTTATAAAGATTCATTATTTTTCCATTCATTCTATGGGATAATGATGCTAAGGATAACAATGTTGTTAGTGTTTATTTCATAATCTCATCATTACCCGTAATTATTTTTTTATGTCTCTCATAATGAAATTATTTGATATTTATGTCTAAAAAATCTATATTCATCCTATATGGTTATTCATGAATAATTTGAGCCATTAATACCATTTTTCTTCTCGTTGGTACATAAATGTTTATTAATTTTTATAAGATAATCCAACATTATTTATCTATTCGGACCAAAATCCTAATACATCAAATTCCAGGTTTCCTAATAATTGTTTAAAAAATATTTTTTCATCTAAAATTAATTAATTAAAGTTAATTATAACCATTTTTTATTTAAAAATTTCTTTTTAAAGTAATAGTAATTTATTTTGAAAAAAACATGTTTTCTTTTAATTAACAAGTTAATGAAATATTATTTTAAATTACAACATGATTCAAATAATATACCATCATAAATAATTAATTATTTAAATATTATATTATAAGAATTCAATTGTTATTATAAAATAAAATTGAATTCAAAATAATTTTCTTCCCATTAGTTTTAAAATTATTTACTAATTCAAAAGGTTATTTTTCTCAAAAACAATTTAATGATATTTTCATGGTATATCCACTCTTCAATGAAATTACACCTTTATGAAAATAACTGTCCAATATTATATGATTTATTGATATCATCCTAGTTATATCTATGGATGGTTTATGATAGGTTTGGCTGAGGATTATAAATTTTATTACCATTCATCATATTAATCTTCATGGTTTATGAAAAAGCTTTTTGATTTGGAAAACTATTAACAATTCATATGCTATTTTTTCAATAAAATTTTTATATTGACTATGATTCACCCAATTAATTCATGTAGTTAATTGATCTATATTTTTAATTGTATGTTCTTTCTAATGCCTCACAATTCATAAATAGGTATAATTAGACAAACTAGATTCGTTTTTCGAGGATTCCTTACCCATTAATCAATATATATTATAACAAGACCTCTACCATATTAGATGTCTTGGCACAAATCCAATAAAGAAAATGTTAAACTTCTATAATTATACATCAACCATTATTTATATAGTTATTAATATTCTATATGATTATTAAATTATTTAGAATATACATGGTTAAGTATTCATGATCATGTGGTTATTTATATTGAATTTTTTGTACATCATTTATTCTATCCACAAAAAAAAATTATTAATTAAGTGGTATTTATTACATATTTTTTACTTTACCAATTGCTGGGTATTATTTATTCACAGATTTTGTTATAAACTTACCCATACTGAGCATCTAAATTCAAAAATTTATTATGGTTTATTTTCCCTAGGATATGTGTATGTGTATTATGTTTTATATCGTGGGATATGATAAGGGGACTAATATAATCATTTATAAAAAAACATTTTCAATTTAGGTTATAAAATAATTTAAGTTCATATAAGTATCACTTTAACCAAGGAAACATAACAATTCAGACCCTTAGGATGTTATTCCTTATAAATTATTATAATGTAATAAGGTGGACACTCACTCCCAGCTACTGGGGATGGTGTCTCAATGTATTGTATCATAAGATGTTTAGTAGAAACATTGGGAAAATAAATTAGGAAACCAATTATTTGAGAACCTAAACCTATGATGGAATCTGGGGATATGTATATAAGAATTTTTCAAATTTTTGATTTAGGAGATGATAATGTTGTTTTCATAAAAAATTAATCCATGTAATGATAATATAGTTGGATTTATATTTGGAACATATAGATAATTAGGATTTTCTTTATAATAAATTAATTTGTATTTGAAAATAATTATATACCCAATGAATCCATGTGTATGATTATGTTATTATATATGTAAAATTTTTTCAAATTTTTGTATTGTATTTCACTAGTTCAGTTATTAAAAATTATAATTCATAATTATATGTTATAACAATGTGTATTTTATCATTGAGTAGTGGTTTCCTTCAAATGGAATTGGAACCACATCTGTGCACAATATTTGAATAATAAGAATGGCCATTTCACTGATAAGATTAGGCCAATCACTTAAAGTTAACTAGTCTACAAACAAAATATCATTACATGAGAATATATTAAATTATTGTAAAAAAATAATGAATTATATAATTAATATGTATTATATTGAAATCTTCTGAAAAATATTTTATTTTAGAAACGAAATTGATAAATGGTAGAAAGAAATGAAGGATTTCTCTACATGTGATCACTGTTGAATAAAAAACTGATAATTGTTTAAAGGGGGTGGGAGTATTTTATAATTGTAGACATAAATTCCACTATGGTCATGATTTAATGTTCAAGGAAATGGTTTCCAATATTTTTTGTATATAATGTTATGATATGGAAAACAATGAATGTTAATTCCCCAAGATTCTATAAAAATAACAGAAAATAATCTATGTGGTCATTGTCAACTATATTTTAGAGGAAATAAATTAGGGGAATGATTATTTTTCATGTTATAAGGACCCTAACATAAACATTACATAATCATGAATTTTGTGAATAATTCGCATTGATGATATTTTTAGGTCTAGAGCTTTAGAGATTTATAACATAACTATTAAATCTCAATAAATTACAAGTAGACAATTCTTCTCAGTTTCAATTTATTCCATTTTAAAAAACTCTTAAAAAAATAAACTTCTCTAGTTCAGATAGCATGAATTTTCCTTGATCCCATCCTTGACCATATTAATCATTATGTCCTTTCAAAAACATTTTAAACTTTGGGATGAGCTTATAAATCTCATTAAGGTTTATAAATTAAGGAAATAAAAATTTATCCCATTAATAAATACAAAACAATGGAACAATTCATTTTAATCTTAACATACCATAAGAAATCATAAGAATTATTAATAACACATAGAAATCATAAATAATAAATGTAACTGGTGGAATACATTACATACTTACATTGTATTTATCACAACTACATAGAGAGATAATTTGGAATATCCACAATAGTATATTACCTAAATCTCACTGAAAAACATTGACGTTTACCTCCTTCACATTACCCATTGAATTGGAGTGGTCTCTAGGGCTCACCCGCCCACGATATATCACAGAACCACCCATATATGTAAACAATGCCCAAGAACCACAACATAATTATAACACAGAAAACAAGACTAAAAGAAAGATATAATTTCCACATTGCAGCCGCAATATATCATTTCATGATATTCACATAATAAATTATTTATCAAACCAATTTCAAAACCATTTAAATCATGTACCTTAATGAGAAATTTGTATAATAATGAGTCATTAAATCAATTAAAACGATGTTTTAGTTAAAAAATCTGTTACCACTTGAGAAACTCATGAATAAAAATATTTACTGAAAAACAATAAAAATTTATTATAATATAATGATAATAAAGATAATAATTCTATATTTTGTCAAAGAGATGAGTATAAACCATATAAATGTGAATTAGTGTGTAATAACTAATAAGTATCAATTGAATATAAATTGCGACAATTTTCCTTACAAAGATAATATACTTTGATTAAGGATAAATTAAGGACAAAATATTGTGTGAAAAATAAAAATATTCCAAATATAATATTATATTCTGTGTAAAAAAATCAGTGTTCATTCACACAAATTAATTGCATGACATAATCAAGAAGTATATGTTTAATCAAAAAATGGAAATTGGGTTAAGAAGTTATCTTATGAAAATTCATCATCATAACGGCATCACTAAAAATTTCATAAAATCAATTTATGAGAGTTAAAAGTTTATATAATCACTTGGGAATATAAAGTACATAATTAAGGATATAAAAAACATATCCCAATATAATAATATTTAAACTTTAAGACATAACAAAATTATGTTTTTTAAAAAGAGGAGGGTGAATGGTTCCTCTTACCGATTTGGTAACAGTCAAAACATACACCACATGAAAGAACGGTCATACAATGAAGATATGAATACAAATAAAATAATTTATATTACAAAAATAGTAAAATCATTGGCAGCACATAAAACACACAATATAAATAGTGAAATTTATAGCAAGATTCACATAGAAGAAAAAATGAGACAAAAACCCCTTACATCGGGTCCAACATGGCCCATTCTTTAATTAATATCCTGAATAATAAACTAATGTTAATTTATACATTCTTAAGAAATTTTTTCAGGTTTATTATTCATTTTATATCACTTATTAGCATTTTATAAACATTATGAAATCATTTATGTTAATAATGGTAGATTTTTTGATATTTGGTACATGAGTCAGAAATGAACATCTTATAATTACAATTTGTTCGTGTGGTAAAAATTCCATTATATCCATAATTATATTCATGATTTAGATAACATATATATCATACATATCAATTATATATATTCATTTCTAATAGTACATTACATTTGGATGTAAGAAATGAAATGCACCGTTTATGGAGAGAGTAAGACGTACCTACATATGAACGTTACATTCATTTCTATGTCATATTTAATAAAATGAAAACATAATGATACATAGTTATATTATAATTAATTTATAATTTCCTTTATAATTTCATTAATTCCATCTTTAATATGTTCCACCTATGGATTGAATGAGTAATATCATTTTGAGGGGGCTGTAGTCCGCACTTCCTCAAGTAAAATTATCGTATTTACCAATTATGATAAACATAAAGGTATGATATAAATGAAAAATAAAAAAGTATACAGTCAACATAAATGTAATATATATTATAGTTAAATATAGTTACATCATAATGGCCACCATAATATGTGGTAAAAGAAGATTGGACAATCATCATTTCGTGAGGCAGTATGTTTGCCATCCGTATAAACTGTATGTTCTTTTCCCATTAGATGTAGGTGTGGGTATCATTAGTTTGAATACATCACATATAAACAAACTAGTATATTGAAGATACTTGTGGTTTTATAATATAAATGAATAAAATGAGTTTAGGTGGTTGGAGAAGTTAAATTAATGAAAAGAACATAAGAGATGATATTACCTTTAATTGGGGTAACTACATTTGGTTTGAACAAAAAGGATTTCTTGAAATGGCTTCTACCTAAGGTCAGGATTCTAGGTGGATTAGAGGGATCCTTAGAGCTTATTTTGGTAAATTTTGGATGATACAAGGGGCTTGAGATGATTGAGGAATTGGTTCAGGGTGATGATATTTTTATATGGGGAGGAGGGGCCCCTTTGGAACGTTGGAAGATATTATTTTATTATATAATTATTTTTCTGTTTCTAAAGGTCCCAAACTTAGTAAAATTTAAGATAAGATAACTCTTTATAGAAATAAAATCACCCAATAAGAATTGGATAGTTTTTGGATATTTTTAAAAGTTTTATAATCTTATTTATATAATGTATTCTTTAATGATGTACACACTACATCATTATTTTTCAAAAAATAATTTTATTCATATGATGTCTAAAAATTATAAAATAAAAACCATGATGTAGGTAATATTTTTAGATTTCAAATGAATATTTATAGTCAAAGCGATAAATTATATAACCCCATTTAAAAAATTGATTTACTAAAAGATATATGTTTATGTAATTTTTGACTTTAGTTTAAATTAATTAATATAAAGTGTCATCATAACTCTTATGTAACTCCATGGGGTCAATAAATTGACCCAAGGATTCCCATGGTTGGACATGTATCAGCCAATATCATTATGACACATTTTAGTTTAATTTATTATTATTATAATATTATATTTAACGCGAATTACCAAATTTACCTTTAACCGCAGTAAATAAAAGTCAAAGATACAATTTTCCAAAAATAATATTAATATTGTTGAAAAAAAAAATTCTTACTAATGATAACCATTTACGTCATATTTTAATGTTTTCAATCATAGTAGTGTTAAATTTTTTTAAAATGAAAATTCGGTTTTTTAACTACAATGTAGTGTTTTCACTATTCATCAAAAATTGATGTTTTTTAGAAAAATACTGAAAAATAAGCCTAAAATATATTAGATATTATAAATTCAAATATGATTTCAATTTTAAAAAATTCAAAATGTATCATTTCATTAATTAATTTAAAATTAATTCTCGTAGTCAATACAAAAAACGTGTTTTTATGAAATAATAACTATCAAATAATTGACACTTGTTTATATCTAATTTCAATGTGAAATTACTTCCAATGACCAACATTGGATTAAATGGTAAAAATATTATTTAATTGCACTTTAAAACAAATTAAAAATATAATCTACCAATATAAATAAATTATATTAAAATGTATTTTTGAATTAAAATAGAGTAGTTTTCATTATTCAATTAAATTTGAATTTTATCAGAAAGCTACAACAAATTTCCCCAAAATAAATTTAGATGACCCAAGTATAAAGAAGAATATTATTTTGTCCAATAGAACATATAAAAGTTTCCAAAACTATTTTTAATGAGGTTTCTAGATCAAATGGTGGTAAATCGACCTTTTAATGTAAATTAGAGGTTTTATGGTTAAAATTGGATCATTCACATTTTAAGCCTTTAATTTTATTTGGATAAATTTAAAAACATATAACAAACATGTATAATAATATTGTATTTAGTTGTATTTATTCGAACCAATAAAATTTATAGGTGTTAACTACGATTTAAGATAATATTATATTGTTATTTTTTAGTATGACCCAATGTTGTGTGCATCCAAAAATTTCAAACAAACTCATTACTATGTATCATGTACAATATCAAACATATCATCTGATTTCAATAAAAAATAATATATAAATCATTAATATTATTAAATATGAAAATTTCATATTCTTTATTTTCCGGTGATGTAACATGCTTCCCCTCTTTTGAAAATTACATCCTTATAATTTTTAAATTGGGCATGGAAACTTCATTAAAAGTCCATCATCGGAAAAAGAGTCAATAAAAATATCATATTACTAGAATGGAAGAGACATATGATGGTCACCTGAGATAACCCATACTAGATTCCTTGTAATAAAACATTAATATAGATGAGAAACTAACTCTCATAGATTAAATAATAGTAATATACAATTTGATCAAGGAACGTCAACCACCACAATACCATAAATTCGTGTGTGGGTAAAAGTATAATGATAAAAGATTTCTTAAAAATTTATTTATTGAAGATAATATTCATATAGTTGAAAATTTGTTTTAATAACTAGACTCAGATCATAAGGAAATATACATATTTTTCATGTAGAGTGTCATGCTTTAATAAAATTATACCACAACCCAATATTTTCTCCCAATAGTATGTTTTCAAGATTACTTGGTCACATCGTAAGTGATAGAATCAACATCTAGAGTATCAAATAATATACAAAAGATTAAATTTATATTTCCCCTATCATTAGACATCAATAGAAACCAAAATTTGTTAGTACAAGATTGTATAATCCCAAAAAGGATAATATTTTATAAAATGGAATAAAACTTTTAATCTACAAAATTCAATAGAAAGTTCCCAAAGTTCTACAAAGCCCCTTAAATATAAAATTGTCTTTAAAATTATTCAAACAATAAAAACTATGATTTATTCCCAAAAATAAGAAGGATATAATCAAATAGTATTTTATAATAAATCTTAACATTTATCTCCAAAAACATCAACTACTCTTAATGTCTAATAGTGATGTTTAATTTACATAATCACATATTATCTGTGATAGGTTAATAATTTACATAAATAACCCAAATCACATTATGTCCACAATAAAAACATAGATTCTTACAAAATAATATTTCAACTACTAATCCACAAATAAAATCCCATTGTATTCTATTTCTCTTAAACATATAGTGTTCCCAAAAGAGCTAACATCTTCTAAAATAACATTTATCACTTCATCACCAAATCATTTGTATATACAAAGGATATCTACTTAATAAAACATAATGTACCAAATAAACTTATTCATGTTTAATAAAATAATTTAACTAAAAATAATTAGTTATGTAGATCATGTAGTCCAGTGGTAGGTGATAAATCCCAATCACCCTTTGGTTGTGGGTTCGATTCCCACATCTTTTTCCGACGTGACGGGTTGTCACAAGAACTACATGTTGTCCTTTTTCAAAAACTATATAATTTTATCAAATTCCTAGAAATGATATAATTCTTTTAAAAATAACTCTAACAAATTTAAAAAAAAATTATCTCATACCTCGCATTTTCATCCCATAATGTAGTAACATGTAATTGCCTCAAAAACAAAAGATCATATAAACCACTCATCTTATCCATTAAGTCCACACAAGAAAGGATAACTATTTATTGAATAAAATTTCCAAATATCAAAATTATGGTTACACATAGTTGAAAAATTATTCCAATGTAATCCCATCATAAATAGATCCTTAATACTTTTAGGCATTTCGTCATCCTAAAATGTACCATAGATCTTGAATTTCTTATATGTAGACTTTTTTCACATTAAACATTCATCATGATCTATTATCTATTATTTTTCAACATATTCCATAATACATCATTCCTAAAAAGTACTTCATTAATCATATACTAAGACTCAATAATGTCAAAGCATCTGTTAAGATATAAATCATATGATTCTTTATTCACTGTCAGTTTCATAATCTTTAACTGGAATGGAAATAGGAATAGGAATCATATATTTATACGATCATATAGATCCCATTACCGAACCTTCTACATATGACATCTATATTAATAATTACCATGAGCACCACATGTAAAAAATTAAATTGATCCTTCAGAAAGAATTTGTTTCCCATTCCTGGAGACAACTAGACCATTCCGTTATCTATGTTCTTACTTTGTGACTTTCATTACCACATCTATACCATCATCTCGTCCCGTTGAATAATTTTCATAAGTGTTTCTTTACACATCCTTGACACATAGGTTTTTGAGTAAACATACCATTAGGATTATTACCTGAACATCTGTAGGGATTTTTTCCTTGCATATACGATGCCTTATAAAAATCTACAAGGTTCAGGTGGTCGATCATGACTCCAGATTGTTGGTTTAGAATAACCACAAGTGTTCTCATTAAAGCTCCCATTTCATTCATTTTCCTATTCAGAAAATCAATATAGTTTTCATCATATCCATTGTTACTTTATGGCCTACTAGATATAACCATTGACTAAAACCAAAAATATTAGTGTGAGAATATTAAAAAAATAATCATAATCTATCTTATGAGGGGGTAAACACTAAACATACTTTTTCATGTTATCTTAAACTCATTTGATTTATCAAAAAATTATTATGACTCATTCTATAATGCTAACCATTATATTGATGTCACTTATGATTAAATGACCGCGAAACCTATAAATTTTTCTAAACCGATATCTGATACCTACTATAACAACACAAAAATAAACATTACATTATCATGAATTAAGTGAATAATTCATAATGAGGCTCCTTTCTGGTTTAATAAATTAGATAATTAGGACATAAATATTAAATCTCAAAAAATTACAATGTAGACACTTCTGCTCAATTTCCATTTTTATCAAAAAAATAATTCATAAAAAAAGAAATTGGTCAATTCCTTGTTTTAGACAACAAGTTTTTTCTCAGATCAAATCCTTGACTCTATTAATCAATAAGACTTGGGAGAAAACATTTTAAAACATATGATGAGCATAAAATGCTCAGTAATGATTATAATATAAGTAATGAAAACATTTTCACACCAATAAGTAAAAATCAATGAAATCAATCTTTTTAATCATAAGATAACTTATTAAATCATAAGATTTACTAATAACACACATAAATCATAAATCATAAAGGTAACTGGTGGCATAGATAACATAAATACATTGTATCTATCATAGCTACATAGTTAGTTACATTGGAATACCCATCAAAATATATTCCACGAATGGCATAATAGAATCATTAATGTTTACCTCTATCATGTTTCCCAATGCATTAGAAACCAATCTCGGTCTCACCCACTCTTGGTATATCACCGAACCACCCATATATGTAAACAATTCCCAAAAACCATAAAATAATCATAACCCAGAAAACAAGATTAAAGGAAGATAATATTTATACATTTTAGTCACAATATATCATTTCAAGATATTGACATAATCAATTATTGGTCAAACCATTTTCAAAAAAATAATGAGATTTTTGAATACAAGTGTCTCATACCACTTTTATGAATTTAATGGAATTACTATTTTAAAACATTAATGTCCATATAAATAAATCCTTAATACCATTTGGAAAACATGGAAATAAATGAGATATATTTAGAGGAATAAATCATTAAAATGTTTAAAATGGTGTTTTGGTTAAAGAAGCATTTACCACTGGAGAAACTCATCAATAAATATATTTATAGAATAACATTAATAAATGATTATAATATCATGATATTAAGGAGATTCATGATATAATATGTCAAAAGGAATAATATAAACCATATAAAATTGAGCTGCTGTATAACAACAAAATAGTCTCAATAGAATGAAAATTGAGACAAAGTCCCTTACAGAGATCGTATCCTTAGATTATAGATAAATCAATGACATAAATATGTGTGGATAATAAAAAGACACCCAATATAAGTAGATATTAATTGTAAAACAATTAGAGTTCATCCACACATATTCATAGGGTGGCATAATCATGAAGTATATGTTTAACCCCATGAATTGAAATCCGGTTAAGAAGTTATCTTATAAAAATTCAGCAGCCTAATGGCATCACATAACGTTTCCAAAAAAGTGTTGATGTGAGTGAATATGGTATCTAATCACATGGAAATAAAATTTACAGAAATCAGGATATAAAAGAACATATCCCATCATAAGAATATTTAAATTAAAAGACATAACAAAACTAAGCCTTTTAAAAAGAGGTGGTTGAAAGGTTCCCTTAAAGATTTGGTACCTTACGAAACATACACTACATAAAAGACAGATCATACAATGAAGATCTAAATTCCCATAAATGAATTTATATAAGAAAAATAGTTTAATCTTGGGCAGGATATACACCACACAATGGAAATATTGACAAATATATCAAGAATCTCACAGAAATAAAATTGGACATAAAAACCCCATAGCTTGTGTCCGACTTACCCGTTCGTTCTTTAATCTCCTAAATAATAAGTTAACGAAAATTTATAATTACATAAGAACATTTTTGAATTTTATTTTTTATTTTATATCACTTATTATGATGTTATAAACATTATGTGATAATATATGTTAATAAATGTCATTTTTTTGATATTTGGTACTTGAGTAAAAAAATAACATCTTATAATTACAAGTTAGACATGCTGTCAAAATAATATTATCTATACAGTGATATTAATGATTTAGATATCATTTATATCATATATATCCAGATTATATATGTATTTATAACATTACATAAAATTTGGAGGTAAGAAATGAAATGTACTGTTTATGCAGACGGTAAGATGTACGTACGCATGAACACTAATTTTTTTTTCTAATTCATACTTAATAGAATTGAAACATAAAAATAAATAGGTATATTATTATTCCAGTATAATATAATATATAATTTAATTAACTCCATCCTTTATATGTTCCATGTATTGCATGAAAGATCCATATCGCTTTTAGGGAGCGATAGTCTGCACGTCCTCAACAGAAATTATCATATCTACCCATTATGAAACCCATAAAGGAATGATATAAATGAAAAATAAAGAATAATAGAGGAAATATAAATATAATATATATTACATTTAAAAATAGTTCCATATTAATTTCCACTATAAAAGGTGGTAGGATAATATTGATCAATCATCATTTCGTGAGGCACACATTTTTCATTCACAGAAACTATACTTCCTTTACCCATTAAACAGATTTATGTGTATGTGTAGTTAGAATAAATATCATACAAACAACCTATTATATTTAGGATACTGGTTTTGTTATAAAATATTTGAGTAAAAATAGTATATGGGGTTGGAGAAGGAAAATAAAATAAATGAACATAAGAGAAGATGTTACCTTTACATCAGCTAACTCTCCTTTTTTTGAACAAAAAAGATTTCTGGAAGTTTTTACTACCTATGGTAAGTCTTTTAGTTGAAATAGAAGGATCGTGAGAGCTTATTTGTTCAGATTTTGGACTATCCCAGAAGATTGAGATGTGTGAGGAAAGTGTTATAGGTGGGTTTTTTATAAGGGGAGGAGGGCCTCTTAAAGAATGTTTGAAACAATTATTTTGTTATATAAAGATATTTTGGTTTATAAAGGTTCAAAACATATTAAATTAAAAGATAATATGACACTTGTTTGAAATAAAATCATCCATTAATAATTGGATAGTTTTTGGGAGTTTTTTTAATTTTTATATTCTTATTTATTTACATAACTCATTAATAAGGTAAACACTACATCATTATTGTGTCATAAATAATTTTATTTATATGATGTATAAAATTATCAAAAAAATACCAAGATGTGGGAAATATTTTTATATTACAAATTAGTATTTATATTCGAAGAGATATCTTATATAACCCCATGATTTACTAAAAGATATATGTTTATTTCATTTTTGTCTTTACATTAAATTAATTAATATAATTTGTCATTATTAATCTTATGTGGCTCCATGGGGTATCAAAATTGACACAAGGATTCCCATGGTCAGAAATGTATCAACTAATAATTTTATGATACATGTTTCTGTAAATTAATTTTATTATAATATTATTTTTACCTTGAGTTTCCCTATTTACCTTTAACCGCGGTAAATAAAAGAGAAAAGTTACTATTCTCAAAAATTATTTTATTCTCATTGAAACATATATTACTTACTGATAACAAACATGTATATCAGATTTTTCAAATTCAAATCACAGAAGTAATAAAATTAAATTTAAATTTAAAAGTCAGTTGTTATGTATTATTTAGTGTTTTCAATATTCATCAAAAAAAATAATGTTTTTTAGAAAAATAAAAAAATTTCAGACTAAGATATATATTATATTTTTAGTTAAAAAATTATTTCTAATTTAAAAAATTCAAAACATAGTATTTTCATTAATTAATTTAAACTTAATTCATGTTTTCAAAACAGAAGCGTGTTTTTATGAAATAATAACTATCAAAATATTGAAACTTGTGTATGTCATATTTCAATGTGAGATGACTATCAATAGCCAAAATTAAATTAAACGGTTAAAATATAATCTAATTACCCTTTAAAACATATTTAAAATATAATCTTACCACACAAATAAATTATATTAAAAGACAGTTGAAAATTCAAATAGTATATTTTTCACTATTAATTAAAAAATTGAATTTTATCATAAAAGTAAAAAAAAATTTACCCAATGTAAATTTTTATGTCCCAATTATAATGAATATTTTTATATTGTCAAATAGAACATAAAAAATTGACCAAAACATGATATAATGTGGGTTCGCCATCAAAAGGTGGTAAATTGGCATTTTAATGTAAATTATAGTATTTGTGCTTAAAATTAGATTCATTCACAATTTAAGCAAGAACTATTATTGGAAAAATGTAAAATCATTTAAAAATATTGTATAATCATATTGTATTTAGTTCTGCTCCTTCCCATCAATACAATTTCTATGTGTTAACTAGAATTTAATATAATATAATATTATTGTTTTTTAGTGTGACCCAAGGTTGTGTGCAACGTAAGATTTCAAAGAAACCTGTTGTTGCGTATGAGTTACACCATATAATATAGAATCCCCTTAAAATTAAAATTAATATTTAAATCAGAAATATGAAATATGAATATATCATATTCATAATTTTATTGGGATGGTAAACTCGTTATTGGATTCAATAAATTTTTCATTTTATAAATTTATAAATGACTTCATAATTATAAAAGTTATGATATTTAAAAGGATTTTATTATAGTAATTTTCACTAAGGATTTAAACATGAAAGATGAATGGTCGTGATTACTATGAAAAATGAATTATTGGAATGTTTATCTTCTAGAAAAACACACTATTAATGAAATGATAACCCTTAATATGTTATTCATTTTTTATTTTGATGCATAGAAAATGTTATGATTAGTATGGAAAATGAAAATTTCCTATTTATTACTACATATAAGGATAGTAATGATATTTTGAAAAATTATTATATTTTATCATTGATGGAGTTATCAATGTTTTTCGATTTAAGGAATATATCCAATAAAATTTATTTTAGTTAAATAATAAGGATTAATTTTTGATTTCAATAACGCTTTATGGTAATAAAATTTATTTACATGTTTTATGATAATATTAGATTAAGTTATTCACTTGTTTGGTATGTGATAATTAAGAGATACTTCAGGTTTTTTTGAGAATAATTATAAGTAAATATTCTAAATTTAGTTATATTGTTTATAATTTTTTAATCTTGATCTATTTGAACGGTTTATAAGGTAAACCGATTGTGAAAAGTTCTTTTTCATTAGAAATTTTTTTAGAGATTAATGTATAAATTACCCATGGTAATATTTATGCTTATTTCATCACCAATAATGACTATTTTGTTAAAATAATAACTATCGATCAAAGTAAATAATTTTCATTCTATAATGGATCTTATTATATTTTCATGAATATTTTTATTTCTTTCGACATAAAATTAATTTTGCATCTTAATATCTTTGAGTAAGTGATGGATTGTAAATATATTTAGAACATCCAATGTATGAAACTGTACAAACAAAATAGAAACATATCAATCAATTATATTTCAATTTATTCTTATATACAAAAGTAATTCCTAAACTCAAGGAAAAGGATATTGAAACAATGTGTTATCCAAATAAAGTAATTTTGGATGAACCAATGGTGGATTAAATCATCGAAAATTTTATTTTTCTAAGTTACTTCTCTTTAAATTGATAACTATTTTCATTGTGATAAATGAACACTATCAATATGAAAAATTATTTTTTCTTTTTTTTCAATGACTATATCTTTACATACAACCCTTTTTCTCTTACTTATAAACCAATAATTCTATTATTCCATTTAAAAATAATATTTATCTTATTTAGAATAAATAGATGTTTTTTTAACACATCTAATTATGTGGGATTTATATAAGGTTGTTTTAAAAAGGAAAATTCCCTATTACCAAAGAATAATATTATATTATGAGGAAAATTTTCATTTAAAGTTGTATATTATAATACAACATGATTTTAAAATATGAAAATCACAGTCAATGGAATCATTGTCAGAAAAAAATCATATAATTTAAAAGAATATATATTTAATATATTATATGTTTATTTTTAAATTAATTAAATTTCGTTGATAGTTTCTCATTCAACCTATAATGGGTTTGAAGGAAACTTAATAATCTAGAGAAATATAATTATTTTAAAATTACAATAATAATCTAGATGTTATATTTGATGGTATGAATAATAATAACTAAATTATGAAAACTATATGGTTTAATATTTTTTAAAATTAAAAAAGTGGATATATATTTATTACAAATAAAATTAGAACTCTTCATTGAGAATGAAATGAATTCTGAAAAATAGCATTTTTCTAAATGGTGGTTTAGTCGCATATTGTGCACAAAATATATAATTATTTTTTTATGTAATTTATAAAAAATATTGTAAAAAATAAAATTCGTATTTTAAATATATAGTTTAAAATAATCCTAAGGTGATTTTTCAAGATATTTCTAAAAATTTCATTTTTTGATAATTCGAAGAAATATTTTATTTTAATTGAAACATTCTATTTTGATTAAATTATTGAAAAATATAAATAAAATTTTTAATTAGTGTCCTTATAAAATTAGTTCAATTGTATATCTACTAATCCTATTTATTAAATTTTAGTCATTTTCATTAACATGTTGATATAATAACATTGTAAACATTTTGTCATTTTCTCTTTGAATACATGTTTGGTCATCAATTATGTATTATTAATTTGAAATTCATATTTTTCACTTCTCTGAATTAAATTTAGAGAAATAAATTCAATATTTGGAATCATTATTATTTATATTAACTTTTTAGTTCGATTATATTTTGACTAAACTGATTATTGAAAATATTAAAAATTAATTAATATAGTTATGGTAAAAATTGGTTTAATGGGGGTTAAAATAAACAGATAAGGATTAAAATTACCAAAAAACATATCTAAAATATATTTAATGTCCATATTCAAAAATTATAATTTCTAACTCTCGATAATACTCGATTTTAGACAATATTTTAATGTGAATATCAAGTTTACACCATTTACTTTTAAAAACATTCCTGTATATCACTCACATAACAATTAAAAACACACTCACTCGCCTCCCTTATTGACACCATCAAACAAATTTAGATCCACTAATAACTACCAAAATAAATTCAATACATTCGTAACCACATCATACAAGCCTTATAATTGGCTTAAATACAACCAATGATGAATTTCTTTGCATTCCTAAATAAGATACTCAATGAATATGTAATGCTCATCAACAAGATTTTTTATTCTATTTTATCATCTACCTCCATTAATTATTATTTGACCATAATTAAATTCAATCCATATTATATTCACTATAATGATATATTTTTATGTCATTGTAATGAACTAAACTCACCCCCCCCCTTTATCAAATTGTTTTCAAAATCACCATTCGTTTGTATAGTAGATGACCGTCTCGTAAACTGATGTCATTAATTTTTTCCATTACCTCTTATCACAGTTAGATATAATGATCGATAAATTGTATATATATGTTATCTAGAAAATATTTTTTCCTCATAAGAAATTATATAAAATATAACTATTTACATTTCATTCTGTAGGTTACACAGTAATATTTCTAGTGTGTACATAGGACTACCACCTTGCAATGCAATGTGATTTTCTATTCACATACATGTTACATAAAAGATGTTCTGTATATATTTAAAGATTAAATGTGATTTAAAGGACATAGTAATTATATTCATGACATATTTATAATTATAAAAATATAATATGATATGTTATTTCTTAACTTTACACTCACAGAATGATGATAATGTAATTCATGTTTCAGTTGACTAGAACCCTTGTGAAGTAATCTATCTCACATTCCATAATAAGAACACCTGGTTGATATATATAATCATATTTGAAGAAATAATACAGTATTTGTGATATGATTTTATTTCATTTGATATGATATATTATGTACCTTTTCCATAATTATCATGGAAGAATTTTAATTTTATTCATTCATATTTATGACATATCATCTCCACGATGGTATCATATTTCACTATTCAAAACCAAATTATGTTATATGTTTGAAAAGTTTAATTTATGAATAAATGTATTTAAAATTAAATTATTTTTATTTGATATATGTTTAAATAATGTTCCCTTTTACCATAGATACCTTACTAAATTCATTTTTGAAATATATTAAAAACATTATCGAATCATAAGATGCCATATTAATTGATAAATTAACTATATGTCTGTAACATCCCAGGTAAATAAAGAATAAGACATATTCATATTTATTAATATTTTTTTTAATTAAATATTAATTTTATTTTGAAGGGGTTGCTATGTTCGATAGCGTGCCCGATACGCAACAATGAGTTTCTTTGAAATCTTACGTTACACGCTAATAATATAATTTCAAATGGTAGTTAACACGTAGCCATTGTACAGGCAGGAATGAATAGAAATAACTAAAATACGAATATATATGTTTGTACATTTATCAAATAAAACATAAAGGCTTAAAATAAGAAAGGAAATCAATTTTATACATAAATACATTAATATTCACTAAAAAGTTCATTTATCTCCATTTGATGGCGAAACCACTTTAAATATAGTTTTGGTCACTCTTATACATTATTTTGGACCAAATAAAATCCTTCTTTATAATTGGGACATCAAAATTTACTTTGTGTATGTTTTTGTTATTTTTCGGATAAAGTACATTTTTTATGAATAAGTGAAAAATGTTGTATTTTAATTCAAAACCTCTTTTAATCTAATTTATTTATATGATTAGATTATCTTTTGAATTGTTTTTAAAGTGAAACCATAAAATATTTTTACCATTTTATTCAATGGTGGACTTTGGAATTAAGTTCACTTTGAAATTCGATATAAACAAATATCAATCTTTTGATATATATTGTTTCTTAAAAACACGCTATTTGTTTTGACAGCAGGAGTTAATTATTAAATTAATTAATTCTACTTATATTCTTTGAATTAGGTAATAGAAACATCATTTTTTAATTTGGAATATCGAATATATCTTAGAGGGAATTTTTGGTAATTTTCTGAAGAACTCCAATTTTTTATGAATAGTGAAACCACTAAGTGGTAATCAAGCAAACTGATTTTTCAGTTAAATGAAAGTTTACCACTAATGTGTACTGAATTTTGAAAATCCGACATACATGTTTTTCATTATTATGTAAAATTTGGTTCAATGGGATGAAAATAATTTTTTGATGAATCGTAACTTTTTTTCATAAATCGCGATTAGAGGTAATTAGTGTAATTCAAGGTGAAAATGATATTATAAAAATATGAAAACACCATGAAACTTGTCCTACCCCTATTGTATGAGTCATTTCCGACCAGGAAAACCCATGGGTAAATTTAGGGGACCCTATGGAGCCTCTTGGGTGAGATAATGACTTTAATGCCTTTTTTTAAATAAAGGTGAAAATGACAGTAACATAAATTGTTTTACAAAAACAAATTTTAGAAGGGGTTATACTAATCATATTTTTGTCTATAAATACTAATTGGAAAGATAAAAAGATTTCCTACATCAGGATATTTTTGTTATAATTTTTAGACATTAAATAAAGTAATTTAATTATGACATCATGTTGATGCAACGATGACCTCATTAATAAATAGTTTAAATAAAATGAAACGATAATATAAAATATAAGACCTAAAATTGTCCAAAAACAATTAAATGGGAATATTTAGAAGCCTTATCATCTTATATTCTAAATAAATCAATGTGGGACCTTAGAAATTCGAAACACTTTTGAGAATAATATTATAGTTTCATGATTTCCAAAAGTGCCCATCCTTTTCTCTTATAAAAGGCCCCCACCTCTACCTCATTTCACACACTCCTCAAGCCTTTGGCTCGGCCATCCCCTACCCATTTACCCTCTCCACATCCCTCTCTTAATCCTAGAGGATTCCCTTTTTACAGAATCCTTTCAATGGAAGCCTTTAGGCTCAAATCAAAAGGAGTTAAACTTTTATAGGTAATTCATTCTCTCATGTTCATTTGTTTTATTTTGCTTCTCCAACCCCCTAAACTCTTTTAATTTACATCTTTTGTAACAACACCAGTATCTTAAATATACTAGGATGTTGTTATAAGATTTATTCTAGCTACACTCTCACAAAACTACATCAAATGGTTAAAGAACATACGGTTTCCGTGGATGGCGAAATTCTGCCTCTCGAAACGATGATTGTTCAATACTCATCTAAAACCTTCAAAGGTGGCCATTATGATGTCACTATTTTTATATATGATATATAATATGTTTATTATTTTCTTATTCTTCTGTATTTTTTATTTATGACATACCATTATTGTTTCCATTATGGGTAAACATGATATCTTCATTTTAGGAAATGCGGACTACCGCCCCCTGAAAGTGATTTGATTCGTTAATACCATATGTGGGATGTGTAAAGGATAAAGTTAATGATATTATATATGTTATTATACTGGAATTATAATATACTCTTATATCATTATGATTCCATTCCATAAAATAAGAAATAGAAATGGAAGTAGCGTTAATGCGTACATATGGCTTACCGACTCCATGAACGGTGCATTTCATTTCTTACGTCTAAATGTGATGTAATATTATAAATACACATATATGATGAATATATATGATATATATTTTATCCAAATCATTAATATCATTCTGGATATAACGAACCTTTGACCAAATTAACAACATGTAAGTGTAAGAAGTCTATTTTTGACTTAAGAATCAAATACTGACAAAATGAACATTATTAACTTAAATGATTACATGATATAAAAGGAATAATGAACTTGAAAAAGGTTCATAAGAAAGTAGTGATAAACTCAAGTTTATTATTCTGGAGATTAAAGAACGGTCGGGTCATGTCGGATACGAGGTATGGGACTTCGTCCCAATCTCCTTTCATTGAGGCATATTTTAATTTATACACAACCTTCATTTATACGGTGTATAAACCCCTTTGCCTTTTACTCTTATTCAAAAGGAATATTTTTTATATGAAGAGTTTTACTAAAAGACAAAAGGGAATGTTTTTCTTGTCGTACGTATGCGGCGACAATGACTTCTCCGCCGCTGTGACCATTATTTGAGTTTCGACTTCCTCTACAAGCCATACCAAATTTTTAAAAGAAAATTAAATACTATGTTTTACTTTTCTTTTAAATTGGTATTGCAAATGGTTTTCATAATGTTTTTATTATATCAATGTGTTGTATTGATATCTCATGATTGAAATGTGGAAATGTTATGTTTCCTTTATGCTTGTTTTATGTGATACGATTATGTTATGGTTCTTGGGAATTATTATGAAGACGGGTGGTTCCGTGATAAACTAAGGGCGGGTGAGCCTGTTATAGCTCTCCAATGCATTGGGTAACGCGAAGGACTGAAACGTTAAGGTTTCTCTGAAGAGATTTAGGGAATATACTGCGATGGGTATTCCAAACGTAACCAAGACGGTTACTCCCTACGTAAGAATGTTATGAATGCCTCAAGTTACCTTTATGTCTTATGATTTCTATGATTTATTCATGATTTTATGAGGTATGTTAAAGTTCCTATGTTTTATGGGTAAAGTATGATTTAATTCTTATGTATATATGAACTCATGTTTCCTTTCTATGTTTCTTTTTATAACCCATAATGATTTTTTATGCTCATCCCATGTTTTTGAAATGTTTTTCACAGGTCAAGGTAATGGTACATGATAAGATGATAGAGTCAAGAATGTGTCAAGAATGAATCCATGTTTTACTTTCAAAATGTTTCCGTTGATGGGAAAAAGAATTCTATCTTTTATTGTAACCACTTTGTTTAAATGTGGGATGTAATGCAAGCTTTATGATCTAATTCTCTAAAACTCTAAACCTGAAAAGCTCCTCAATATGTAATCTTGTGATAACTCAAGATTATGTAAGGTTTAAGGATGGGGCCTTATAGTTGGTATCAGATGGAGTTTTAGATAAAATTAGGAGTTAGAATTCCATGAAATGATTATCCAAAAGTTTTTTTATGGTCAAATTGAAATGATATAGAATTTACAGATTACCATGTTGCTTTATCTAAGACATGTTTTTTCAGAATGGTTTTCTGCAGAGGAAATAGGGAAGCAGTGCTAGGAAGGCATACAGAAGGAAATAACCTTCCAAACCAGCATCCTGAGATGGTCAGAATTGGAACTGAACAATTTGTTGCAGTAATGGCACAGTTGACTCAAGCGATAAATGGTGGTGGTATCCACGCATGAGATCAGCCATATCAACCGCAATGGAACATGTCAGTGGTGGAACATTTCATGAGGCAACATCCCCCATCATTCAGAGGATCATCTGACACTGTGTAATCTGAAGGGTGGATTAAAGCACTAGAGAAGATTTTCGATGTCATGAGGTGTTCCGAAAATCAAAAGATTAGGCTTGTTATTTACCGTTTGGAGGGTGAAGCATATCAGTGGTGGTCGATGGTTAAAAACATCAGTGATGCTGATGAGATTGATTCTCTCGACTGGGATAAATTCAAAGTTATTTTTCTTGAGAAGTATTTTCCTAAGGCTATTCAACTTAGGATGGAAAATGAATTCTTGGAATTGTGGCAAGAGGAAGACTCAGTGGCTGCCTATGAAGAAAGGTTCACTCGATTGGCAAGGTATGCTCCAAATTTTATTTGAGACCTTGATAGTAAAATCAATCGTGTTTACTCAGGATTAAAGCCAAAATATCGAAGGTCTTTAGCTTCACATGAGTTCAAAAGTTATGAAAAGCTTGTTAGATGTACTGAGAAGGTAGAAATGAAGTTTGCCGATGATCTGGTGTTCTATAACAACCAGCAAAGAAGAGACCGAGGTGGCAGGAGAAAGGAAAGAATTAATCAAAAAAGTCTGATGGTAAGAAAACTATGTTTCCAGTTTGTGATAATTGTGGTAAGAGGCATGTTGGGGAATGTCTTCTGAATTCTGGAAAGTGCTACCTCTGTGGTAAGATGGGACATAAGGCTCGTGATTTCACTGGAAAAGATCAGGGTGATGGTAAGACCAAATTTGATTTACAGTTAGTGAAATGTTTTAAGTGCAATAAGATGGGTCACTATGAAAATGAGTGTCCAACAAAGAGCTTGAGTGATGGGAAGCAGTTATACTACAAGCAGAAAGGGGTGGTGAAATCCTTTGCAACTACTTCAGCAGATGGCGGGCCATCAAATGAAGTTGTATCAGGTACTTTGTTTGTTTTTTCAGATTATGACAGTGTGTTGTTTGATTCGGGGTCTACGTATTCATTCATCTCTGAATACTTTTCTAGTAAAATGGGAATACCATCTCAAGAAATGACTCCTGAACATGTGGTAAAAACACCTGGAGGAAATGTTGAGGCAAAAAGGATTTATAAGAATCATCCTATCCTTATCTATGGAAAGAACCTACTTGAAAACATTATTGTTTTAACTCTAGTAGAGTTTGATGTTATCCTAGGTATGGATTGACTCTCAATTTACCATGCTAAGATTCACTATAGAGCTAAAGAAATTTCTTTTCAGAAAGACATTCAGTTTGTGTACAAGAATGAACCCTTACTTTTGATAACATATCATGAGGCCGAGAATCTTGTAAAAGATGAAAATGAATTTTACCTTGCACACATCGTTGAAAATAAAGGAACTGTTCAGATTAGTGATGTGCCAGTGGTAAATGAGTATCCTGATGTTTTTCCTAATGAGTTTCCTGGAATAATACCGGATAAGGAAGTTGAATTTACTGTTGACTTAGTTCCTGATGTTAACCCAATTTCAAAACCCCCTTATCGAATGGCACAAATTGAACTTTTAGAGTTAAAGGAGCAATTGCAAGATTTATTAGATAAAGGTTTTATCCGACGTAGAACATCACCATGGGGTGCTCCTGTTTTATTTGTTAAAAAGAAAGATGGTTATATGAGACATTGCATTGATTATAGAGCCATGAATAACATCACTGTTAAGAACAAATTTCCTTTTCCTCATATCGATGATTTGTTTGATCAGCTCCAGGGAGCTCAGTATTTTTCGAAGATTGACTTGAGGTCGGGGTACCATCAGTTGAAAGTAAATGAAGGAGATGTTCTGAAGACTACTTTTCGTACAAGATATGGCAATTATGAATTTGTAGTAATGCCTTTTGGGCTAACCAATTCACCTGCTATATTCATGGACATAATGAATAGAATTTTCCATGAGTTCTTGGATAAGTTTGTGGTGTTTTTCATTGATGATATTTTGGTGTTTTCTAAAAGTAAAGAGGAGCATGAAAGTCATTTAAGGGTTGTATTGCAAACCTTAAAAGAAAAAAAATTGTATGGGAAATTCAGCAAGTGTGAGTTTTGGTTGCAAAAAATTTCATTCCTTTGTCACATTGTTTCTAAAGATGGTATAACCGTTGATCCTGCAAAAACAAAGGTTTTAAACAATGGCCAAGACCCACAAATGTAACAGAGATTCGTAGTTTTCTTGGTTTGGCCGGCTATTGCCGAAGGTTTGTTAGAATTTTTTCACAGTTATCTGGTCCAATGTCTAAGCTAACTCGGAAGGGTGTTAAGTTTATCTGGACAAAAGAATGTGATGATTGTTTTCAGGAACTGAAAATAAGATTTGTGAATGCTCCAATTTTGGCACTACCTTCCAGAAATGGTGAGTTTGTCATCTACAACGATGCTTCATTGAAAGGACTTGGTTGCGTCCTAATGCAGAATGATCAGGTAATTTCTTATGCTTCACTACAATTGAAAACACATGAGGTAAATTACCCTACACATGATTTGGAATTTGCTGCTGTTGCTTTTGCTTTGAAAATTTGGAGTCATCATTTGTATGGAGTAAAGTGTGAAATATATACCGATCACAAAATTTTAAAGTATATATTCAATCAGAAAGAGTTAAACATGAGACAAATGAGATGGCTAGAATTAATCAAGGATTGTGATTGTACAATTCATTACCATATGGGAAAAGAAAATAAAGTGGCTGATGCTTTGAGTCGAAAAAGTAATGCTTCATTAACAATGTTGCGTTTGGAACGTGATCCTTTGGTTAAAGATTTGATGAACTTTGGCATAGATGTTGTTGGTGCAGGAAGTTCTTCTGTTTTGTTTCAGGTATCAGTGAGATCTTCTCTATCAGACAAAATCAAGCAAGCACAGAAGCAAGACAGTGAGTTGCTGAAAAATGTAGAGCTGGTTCAGAAAGGTATGTTGCCTTAATTCAACATTCATAATGATTGTGTTTTGAGATTTGGGAAGATATTGTGTGTGCCTTGTGATTCACAGTTGAAGAGAGAGTTGTTATGCGAATCTCATAGTTCTCCGTTTTCAGTTCATCCTAGCAGTACTAAGATGTACAGAGATCTGCAGGAGTATTACTGGTGGGATGGAATGAAAAGAGATATTGCTGATTTTACTGTGAAGTGTTTGACTTGTCAGCAGGTTAAAGCAGAGCGGCAGTTACCGAAAGGGATGCTTCAAACTTTACCAGTACCAGAGTGGAAATGGGAAAATATATCCATGTACTTTGTTGTGGGATTACTAAATACATCTCGAGGTAATAATGCAATCTGGGTTATTGTTGATCGCATGACTAAATCTGCTCATTTCCTTGCTATACGAGATACTTTTTCCCTAGATCAACATTCCCGATTGTATCTTAAAGAGATAGTCAGGTTTCATGGAGTTCCCCTCTCCATTGTCTCTGATCGTGATCCCAGGTTCACTTCTAACTTTTGGAAAGGCCTTCAGAAGTCTTTGGGTACTGAATTAAATTTTAGTACAACATTTCATCCTCAATCAGATGGGCAGTCAGAATGAACAATTCAGACCTTGGGGGATATGCTACGTGCTTGTTCTATGGATTATCAGGGAAGTTGGGACCAACATCTTTCTTTGGTTGAGTTTTCATATAATAACAGTGTTCATTCTAGTATACAGATGGCACCATTTGAGGCGTCATATGGGAAGTGTTGTCGAACTCCAGCTTTCTAGGATGAAGTGGGTGAAAGGAAGTTGATGGGACCAGAATTGGTAGAAGAGATGGCAGAAAAAGTTCATCTGATTCAGAAACACATGAGAATAGCTCAGAGCAGGCAGAAGAGTTATGCAGACAACAGGAGGAAGGATCTCTCTTTTGAGGTAGGTGATGATGTTTTTCTCAAAGTTTCACCATAGAAAAGTGTTATGTGATTTGGTAAAAAGGAAAGCTAAGTCCAAGGTTCATTGGACCATAAAAAATTCTGGAGAGAGTTGGATCAGTTGCATACCGAGTGGCTTTACCTCCGATTTTATCTCAGGTACACAATGTTTTTCATGATTCAATGTTAAGGAAGTACATGCCAGATCCATCTCATGTTTTGTGTCCAGAGGTAGTTCAGCTGGAAGAGAATCTATCTTACGAGAAACAACCGGTTCAGATTCTACCCCACAGGGAGCAAGTGTTACGGAATAAAGTAATTCATCAGGTAAAGGTTTTGTGAAAAAACCACATGATGGAAGAGGAAACATGGGAATCTGAAAATTCTATGAGGGATAAAAACCCCCACTTATTCAATAAGAAAATAAAATTGCGAGGACGCAATTCCCAAAAGGGGGGAAGGATATAACATTCTAGGTAAATAAAGAATAAGACATATTCATATCTATTAATATTTTTTTAAATTAAATATTAATTTTATTTTGAAGGGTTTTCTATGTTCAATAGTGTGCCCGATACGCAACAATGAGTTTCTTTGAAATCGTACGTTACATGCTAATAATATAATTTCAAATGGTAGTTAACACGTAGTCGTTGTACTGGGAGGAATGAATAGAAATAAATAAAATACAAATATATATGTTTGTACATTTATCCAATAAAAGATAAAGGCTTAAAATAAGAAAGGAATTCAATTTTATACATAAATACATTAATATTCACTAAAAGGTTCATTTATCTCCTTTTGATTGAGAACCCTATTTAAATATAGTTTTGGTCACTCTTATACATTATTTTGGACCAAATAATATCCTTCTTTATAATTGGGACATCAAAATTTACTTTGTGTATGTTTTTGTTATTTTTCCGATAAAGGTCATTTTTTATGAATAAGTGAAAAATGTTGTATTTTAATTCAAAACCTCTTTTAATATAATTTATTTATATTATTAGATTATATTTTGAATTGTTTTGAAAGTGAAACCATAAAATATTTTTACCATTTAATTCAATTGTGGACTTTGGAATTAATTTCAGTTTGAAATTCGACATAAACAAATATCAATCTTTTGATATATATTGTTTCTTAAAAACACGCTATTTGTTTTGACTGTGGGACTTAATTATTAAATTAATTAATTCTACTTATATTATCTGAATTATGTAATATAAACATCATTTTTTAATTCAGAATATCGAATATAGCTTAGAGTGAAGTTTTGGTAATTTTCTGAAAAACTCCAATTTTTGATGAATATTGAAACCACTAAGTGATAAAAAAGCAAACTGATTTTTCCGTTAAATGAAAGTTTACCACTAATGTGTACTGAATTTCGAAAATCCGACATACATGGTGGTCATTACTATGTAAAATGTGGTTCAATGGGAAGAAAATAATTTTTTGGTGAATAGTAACTTATTTTCATTAATCGCGATTAGAGGTAATTAGTGTAATTTAAGGTAAAAATGATATTATAAAAATATGAAAATACCATGAAACTTGTCCTACCCCTATTGGATGAGTCATGGCCGACCAAGACAACCCATGGGTCGATTTAGGGGACCCTATGGTGTCTCTTGGGTGAGATAATGACTTTAATGCCTTTTTTTAAATAAAGGTGAAAATGACACTAACATAAATTGTTTTACTAAAACAAATTTTAGAAGGGGTTATACTAATAATATTTTTGCCTCTAAATACTCTTTGTAAATATAAAAAGATTTCCTACATCATGATATTTTTGTTATAATTTTTAGATATTAAATAAATTAATTTAATTATGACATCATGATGATGCAACAATGACCTCATTAATAAACAGTTTAAATAAAATGAAACGATAATATAAAATCTAAGACCTAAACTTGTCCAAAAACTATTGGATGGGAATATTTAGAAGCCTTATCATCTTATCTTAGAAATATATCAATTTGGGACCTTATAAATTCGAGACACTTTTGAAAATAAAATAATAGTTTCATGATTTCCAAAAGTGCCCCTCCTCTCCTCTTATAAAAGGCCCCCAACTCTACCTCATTTCACACACTCCTCAAGCCTTTGGCGCGGCCATCCCCTACCCATTTACTCTCTCCACATCCCTCTCCTCATCCTAGAGGATTCCGTTTGGGAAGAATCCTTTCAAAGGAAGCCTTTAGGCTCAAATCAAAAGGAGTTACACTTTTAAAGGTAATTCATTCTCTCATGTTCATTTGTTTTATTTTTCTTCTTCAACCCCCTAAACTCTTTTTATTTACATTTTTTGTAACAAAAACAGTATCTTCAATATACTAGGATGTTGTTATAAGATTTATTCGAGCTACACTCTCACACAACTACATCTAATGGTTAAAGAACATAAGGTTTCCGTGGATGGAGAAATTCTGCCTCCCGAAACGATGATTGTTCAATACTCATCTAACACCTTCAAAGGTGGCCATTATGATGTCACTATTTTTATATATGATATATAATATGTTTATTCTTTTCTTAAGCTTCTGTATTTTTCATTTATGGCATTCCATTATTGTTTCCATTATGGGTAAACACGATATCTTCATTTTAGGAAGTGCGGACTACCACCCCCTGAAAGTGATTTGATTCGTTAATACCATATATGGGATGTGTAAAGGATAAAGTTAATGATATTATATATGTTATTATACTGGAATTATAATATACTCTTATATCATTATGATTCCATTCCAGAAAATACGAAATATAAATGGAAGTAGCGTTCATGTGTATGTACGACTTACCGTCTCCATGAACGGTGCATTTCATTTCTTACCTCTCAATGTGATATAATATTATAAATACATGTATATGATGAATATATATGATATATATGTTTTTCAAATCATTAATATCATTCTGGATATAATGATCCTTTGACCAAATTAGCAACATGTAAGTGTAAGAACTCTATTTTTGACTTAAGAATCAAATACCGACAAAATGAACATTATTAACATAAATGATTACATGATATAAAAGAAATATTGAACTTGAAAAAGGTATTTAAACAAGTAGAGATTAACTCAAGTTTATTATTCAGGAGATTAGAGAACGGTCGGGTCATGTCGGTTACGAAGTATTGGACTTCGTCTCAATCTCCTTTCATTGAGGCATATTTTAATTTATAGACAACCTTATTTTATACGGTGTATAAACCCATTTGACTTTTACGCTTATTCAAAAGGAATCTTTTTTATATGAAGCGTTTTACTAAAAGACAAAAGGGAATGTTTTTCTTGTTGTACGTATGCGGCGACAACAACTTCTCTGCCGCCGTGACCATTATTTGAGTTTCGGCTTCCTCTACAAGCCATACATTATTTTTAAAAGAAAAATAAATACCATGTTTTACTTTTCTTTTACATTGGTATTGAAAATGGTTTTCATAATTTTTTTATTATATCAATGTGTTGTATTGATATCTCATGATTGAAATGTGTAAATGTTATGTTTCCTTTATACATGTTTTATGTGATACGATTATGTTATGGTTCGTGGGAATTATTACGAAGACGGTTGGTTCCGTGATAAACTTAGGGCGGGTGAGCCCGTTATAGCTCTCCAATGCATTGGGTAACGTGAAGGAGTGAAACGTTAAGGTTTCTCTGAAGAGATTTAGGGAATATACTGTAATTGATATTCCAAATGTAACCAAGATGGTTACTCCCTACGTAAGAATGTTTTGAATGCCTCAAGTTACCTTTATGTCTTATGATTTCTATGATTTATTCATGATTTTATGAGGTATGTTAAAGTGCCTATGTTTTATGGGTAAAGAATGATTTAATTCTTATGTATATATGAACTCATGTTTCCTTTCCATGTTTCTTTTTATAACCCATACTGAGTTTTTATGCTCATCCCATGTTTTTGAAATGTTTTTCACAGGTCAAGGGAAAGGTACATGATAATATTATAGAGTCAAGGATGTGTCATGAAAGAATCCATGTTTTACTTTCAATATGTTTCCATTGATCGGAAAAAGAATACTATCTTTTATTGTAACCACTTTGTTTAAATGTGGGATGTAATGCAAGCTTTATGATCTAATTCTCTAAAACTCTAAACCTGAAAAAATCCTCAACGTGTAATCTTGTGATAACTAAAGATTATGTAAGGTTTAAGGGTGGGGCCTTATAATGTGAAATGGTAATAATTTAAATAAATGTAATAATAAACATGAAAATGTTTCTCAAGAAAAAGAATAATTAAAATATGTTTATTATTCAAAATTACATTGAATCTACATAATGAGTTGGACACTAGGTAAGGGCTTCTTGTATAACATTGACTTCCATGAGAAACACACAATATTTAGAACCTATATCATTTTTATGGAGTATATATGTCAAATATTAATGATATGTCATGAATTAATTTATCCTGATGGTTTTTTTGTGCTAATTTGTTGTAATTTCTCTCATTGGTAGTATGATACAAATTTTATCAATGTAGTATGGGTTTATTTCACAATCTCATCATTATTTCATAATTTTTTGTTTAACAATTACTTAGGTAAATTATTTTATATTTATATATTAAAATAAATATATTTTCCAATCCTATATTTATTCTTGACCAATTTAAATTAATAGATCCATTTTCCATCTTTTATCATATAATGATAACAAATATGTTCTTAAAAAAATTCTCTTTATTTCACCCTTTGGTCAGAAATCCTTTTTATCAGAGAACACACTTTAAAAAAGTTTCATTAAATTATATTTTACCCTTATAAAATTGATTTATGAATGAATTTTTTACCCATTTTTTCTTTTTAAATTTTTTTAATGGAATCTATATCCAATTTTTAAAACATTTCTCATATGTATTTTACTAAATATTTGAAATAAATCAATGTTATAATGTGAATACAATGAATGGAAGTCTCTAACCTCATGAAAAATAAATTTTTAAATATTTTTATAAAATTTTTTGTAGGTAATTTTAAAATTATGTTTTTAAAAATATTTTGTGACTTTTTTGTTTTTATAATATTTTGAATGTGAAAGTTTTATTTTCATCAAAAATGATTTTAAATTTTTTATTTATTTTTAATCATTAATAAAAACACCCATTTATTGGTATATTGTTTAGTAATAAAAATAAGTTAAATTTTTATACAATTTATTATGTTAATATATATGGATTGTGATAATATTTTTGATTTATTAAATTACTAAAATAATGTTTTCTACAATTAAAATATGATAATTATTATGAAATTGTCTCACCCATCTCATATGAGGAATGAATTGGACATTATATGTGATTGTAAGGGACTTTTATGGCTCATTAATGATTAATAATATCTCATATGACAAAACAAATTACATTTTAAAGGTTTCATTTCCTATTTATATTGATATTTTGGTAGAGGGTCAAAATGGTGTTAGATGACTCGGTATATTCCATTAACGGAATTTTTTAGATGTCAATAATTAGGAATTAAATCATTATGAATTAATATATTTAAATTTAATTTATCATTATATTAGTTATAAAAAACATGGTTATATTCTTGTGGTTCTGGGATACTTTCTATAGAAATCGTTGATAATCATTAATTCTGGTCATATTATGATAATGTTATTGATTAAATTTATTTTGTTTCAATTATGTTAAATTTAATATTGATTATAAATTAATTATTTACAACATAAATTGTATTTTTACCCTTTTTTATCAATAGGGGTCACCTGTTCTATTACTTTATTCTCCCCATGATGTGAGGAAGAGTTCTGTGATTGATATATAAAGATACAATATGGGTAATAATTGAACATTAATGGAAAACTATATTTATATTTCCTATTATAAAATGTTATGTAAATTTAAAATATGTATTTACCTTCCCAATACTACATAACTATTTTGTAACAGCCCGAGATTTTATGAAAACTAATCTTTTTAATTTTATTAATGTCTTGTGTTGTACGCTACACCAAAAGGAGCTTGCACAACATGCATCCTTTACTTGCCTTGCATTACACGCAATTGCAACCTTCCACGATAGCGTGTGTAGTACGCAATACTGAGTTTAACGAAGCAATGATATGCTATTAAAATATTATTAAAACTAGCCGTTATGAATAGTAATAACCACTTTTTAAATTTTAGAAACTTTAGCTCTCAAAATGGACTTCATTTTTGGATTCGGAGTATCGAATTTAGCTTAAGGTGAAATTTTGGTACTTTTTGGATAACTTTCATATTCTGATGAATTGTGAAAATTACTAAATTATAATTAAAAACAACTTATTTTAATCGAAATAATTAATAGTGATAAATAATTAATTTGAGTGGTTTTAAAGTATATTTAGAATATATTTTTACAATTTAATACAATGTTGGTCATTAGATGTAATTTCACATTTAAACCAGACATAATCAAGTGTCAATCTTTTGATAGATATTGTTTCTTAAAAACACGCTATTTGTTTTAACAGCGGGATTTAATTATAAAATTAATTAATGAAAATTATATGTTATGAAAATGTTAAAATAGACTTCATTTTTGAATTTGGAATATGAAATATGGATTAGGATGAAATTTTGGCATTGTTCTGAAAAACATCAATTTTTGATGAATAATGAAACTACTAAGTGGTAGTTAAAAAACTGAATTTTTCATAAAACTTAATTTTACCACTTCTGTGAATGGAATTTCAAAAATCCGAGAGACACGGTTGATGTCAGTAAGTAAAATGTGGTTCAATGAGATGAAAATAATTTTTGGTGAATAGTAACTTTTTACTTTTATTTACCACGGTTAAAAGTAAATAGGGTAATTAAGGGTAAGAATGATAATAATATTACCCTAACACATGTCCTAATTCTATTGGACAAGTATATCTCGACCAAAAACAACCTTAAGTGTAAAATATTATCATTTAGGCCCAATTGGATTAGATTAGGACATTTATTATTATTTAATTCAAAGAAGAGTTAAAAGAGTTAAAATCAAAGTTTATTTACTAAAACATTTTTAATATAGGGTTATACATAAGATAAATTAGACTTTAAATATTAATTAGAAATCTAAAAATATTTATTACATAATGGTATTTTATTTGTAATTTTTAGACATCAAATAATTTAATTTATTTATGACACAAAGATGATGCAGTAATTATCTTATTAATGAAATATTGACATAATTGATATTATAAATACCAAAATAAATGTAATTTAAGACTTTTTATGAATTCCACTAATTTTATAGGTTACTATGATATATTAGTGTTTATTTAATCAACTTTGTTAGAACATATAATTCTGTTATGACTTTCACAAAAAATCATATATCAAATAGTGTCAAAATTGACACAAAATTGTTTTTAAATCAAATATTATATTATTAATTGTTATTTTGTTCCTAAAAAAATAAGGTTCGGCCAAATGACTTCGATAATGATATATATATTAATAATAAACAATTTGGGGTTCGTTTGGCAAGTTATAGTAAGTGTATTAATCATATAGTGTAAGAAAACAAAAAGACACGGTAAAAGTTAAATTATTTAACTTAGAGTTAAATCTAATTGATAAGGTTAAAATAATAACCTAAACTTGTCTAAATCCTATTGGTTGATATTATTTTGACCCATACCCACTTTAGCTTCTAAATAAGACCCTTTCGAACCATTATAAATCGATTTTAACTTTAATATAAAATAATATTTTGAGATATTCCTAAGGTGCCCCTCTCCTCCCTTATAAAAGGGCACCTCCTCCCTCTCTTCCTCACACAACTATGAGCTTTCAAGCTCGGCCAACCCGTGAAAAAATATCTTATCTACTTCTCTAGTATCATCCTAGAGGTCCTGGTCTTCTTCAAAGACCATCCTTAGTTCGTTAAGTGGAGGCTAAGAAAAGGCGCGTCAAAAAGAGGTAATATCCATTACCGATCTTTTTCAATTTCATTCTTCTTCAACTTCTTCTTCTTTAGTTGTTTCATGATAAAGTAAAAACATAAGTATTTCTTATATACTGATATTTTATTATAAATATTAAACAACTCTAATTATCCTTCTATCCATCCTACGGAAAAAGGAAATCACTGCCCGTGCGTACGTACGGAATACCGTCTCCACGCCGTGGTGTAATCTATTTTCCACCACCACATTAATTGGATGGGTATAATGGTGTAATGAGTAACTATATATTATTATTATAATGTTATATTGATACTTAAATAGTATACATACACTTCAACACAATTCCACGACCATGGGAACGATATCATCGCTCGTGCGTACGTACGAACTATCGTCTCCACGACGCGATGAAATTCATTCTCCATGTTAACCATTTAAGATTGATTAAAAAGTATATATAAGAAATAATAATTATATATATGACATTATAAAGCTACTGGATTTATGTGTATATATATATATATATGTATTTCATCTACTTACTTCCATTCAAGACAATAAGGAAAGGAAAACAGCGTTCATGCGTATGTACGGACTACCGTCTCCATGAACGGTGTTTTTCATTTCATTTATCTATCTATTATATATATATACTGAATATATATGATATATAAATCATATTTTATATTCAGGAAGTAATTAAATCATGATATAAGTAATAATAATGTCAAGAACAACAAGTCAAAACACCTACGATAAATAAAACGATTTTACCCAAAACGCTTTTTTAACATGGAATTTACAAAAGAACGGGTAATATAAAGTCATAAGTGAACCATATATGATATAATAGAAATGAATATGATTCTGTAATAAGTCAATGACATTATTTAAATCATTATACAGGAGGTTCGGACACATACGAAGCCAATCGGACCTAAGGTAAGGGAAATATCACAATCTCATTTTTATCCGAGATTGTTTATACTTTGGCATTTACTGGGGTGTATTTTATCATCCAAATCCATGTTTCCTCAATATTAAATTTTATTTAAATCCACATACAATTTTTTAAATCCAATTTTACCCTTTGGTGAGTTTTTAGTAAAAGATATGAAAGGAATCTTTTGTCGTTTTTTGTATGAGGTATTTTTGACTTTTCCGACAAAAGTACGAAGAATGTTTTTTTAACTTATACGACATGAATGGATTTTTAAAAAAAATTATTTCCAAGAAGCTTACTTTAAAATTTTTCAAGTTTATTTTTAATCAACTTCTTTTAGATTAACATTTTATGACATTTTAAGAAAGGAAAAATGCTTTTGAAGTAGAAAGGATATTTTCCTCATGAATGGAGTTCAAGTGTTTTATCAAAATTATTTTCCATCTAAGGTAATAAAGGGTTATGTTTATATCCCTATTATTACATGGTTTTGATTATGTTGTGATGGAAATATTTTTATGAATTCCTTTATCTTATATGAATTGTTTTATGATGTCATGTTGTTTAAGAATCCCATTTTTATTACATGGGTTATGCAATGATGTATGATTTAAGATTTTGTGGCACACATAAGAATGGTTTCATTATGAGATGGGTGGGACCTATATCTCCCTCCAATGCATTGGGTAAAGATTTCATATCTCATGAGATAGACATGGCAGGAATGGTAGGTTATACCGGTTTAGTGAAACAAGACTGAAACGAGGGTGACTCGGTTCAGAAAGGGACTTTGTCCACTAAGATAGTCTTGGCAATGATTCTTGACTAACAAGAAATGATTCTCTATGATTATGTATGTATGCCACAAAGTTTCATGTTTTAAGTTATGATTATTGGGATTTCATTTCACTACTATGATTTATCCCATGTTATGAAATTATGCTCTCTTTTGCATGTTAAGATTTCCAAAAGTTATGTTCTTATGAATATGATGTGATTGATTTCTCTTTTGTTTACCCTTACTAAGAATTTGAGCTCACCCTTTTATGTTTTCTTTTCGCAGGATATAAAGAAAAGTTTTAGGTAAAAAAGAGAGAAGATCTTTATGGGAGATATTGAAGATCTTTCACCACGATTAGAAGATTACGTTCCGAGTTTCCAAAGACACTAAACTATTACGATCCTTGTGTGTGTGTTTTTGTTATGTACTAAGTATTCCGCAAATGTAATGTAATGTCCATGTACGTCATGCTTCGGGTCTCAACAGTTGGTATCAGAGGAAAGGTTTAGTCAACCTTTGTAAACTAGGATGCGAGAACTTTAGTGATATCCCTAGAGATATTTCTAAGGTATGTCTAGGGATTTCCCTAAGGTTAAGTATACGTATAGGTTATAGTACTAGAATTATGCTAACGATCATAGAATTAAACCTAATATGTTAGATATTTAAGGTACTCCCCCTTTATTATGTTGTTATCCCTAGCATGATTTTTGCCTCTCACACTATTATTTTTGGGTTTTAGACGATGGCTGGAACCTGAAGGAACCGTGTTGATCAATGCAGTGGACAATGAAATGATTTCCCTCCTGAACAAAAAAATGTTATGGGAGATGGAGTGAAAAATATTATTGCTATACTTACACAAGCTATGAATCATTCGGGACCTCAAAATGAGCAGAGAAGGGAACAATATTCTATTGAGTCCTTCATGAGGCAACGTCCACCTTCTATCAGTGGGTCTTCTGATCCACTTGTTGCTGAAAAATGGATCAGTACCACTGAAAAGATATTTTCAGTTCTTCAATGTTCTGAGCATGATAAAGTCATCTTATTAGTATATCGTTTGGAAGGTGAAGCTGATCAATGGTGGAATCTTATCAAGAATACGAGGCAAAGAGATGAAATTGTGTCCATGGAATGGGACGAGTTCAGGAACTTGTTTTTCAGTAAGTACTTCCCTCGTATTCTTCGAACAAAGATGGAAATGGAGTTTCTTGAGCTGAAGCAGAAGGACGATGAATCTGTTGGTATATACGAAGCAAATTTTACAAGACTTGCAAGGTATGCATCTGGCATTATCATCCAACCTGAAAGTAAAGTTGATCGATTTTTCAGTGGCTTAAAACCAAGTCTTCGAAGGGAATTAGCTATAAGAGACTTTAGTAGCTATGAAGAAATTGTGCGTTGTGCTATCAAGGTAGAAATGGAAGTTGGTGTTACATATCTATCTCATGGTTTTGACAAGAAACTAAAGATGGAGTTCAAGGAGAAATCTCAGAATAATGGTGAAAAGAATATGAATGTTTCTTTATGCACAAAGTGTGGAAAGAAGCATGGTGGAGATTGTCTTAAATGTACTAGAAAATGTTTTAAGTGTGGAAAATAAGGTCATCGATCAGCTGAGTGTCGAAGTAATGGAAAAAGGGATTCTAATGATGTGAATAAAGAAAACACTGCAGAGAATGCACCACCAACACTTCAATGCTTCAAGTGCAAGGAAATGGGGCATTATGCTAATAAATGCCCTGATCCAAGGGTTAGTGATGATCGAAATGAGAAACCGCTTAAGGAAAAGGACAAAGGAAAGTCACATGTGATCGCCAATGGCGATGTTGAATACGATAATGATGTGGTGGAATGATTAAGTGTGTATGTAATGGGATTCCAAAATAATGTTGTATCATAAAGTATTGGAATATTTATGTATTGGTCTAATGTGGTATTCAAAGTGATTGAGATATTTTTGGAAATAAGATGATATGTGCATAATGAAGGGAAAATGAGAAAACGAAATGTTTAACAGTATTCATGAGCTCATGATTGATATAAGGACTAAGTGATATCATGGTTTCAGAATAAATAATTTTGAGGATTTTGGTGTGTGGAAAGTGTTAACTTTTAACTGCATTCATGTTTTCACTAAGGATCAATGGGTATTCAAGAGAATACATGATTAAGGACTTTGAATGTTTGGAATGTGACCAACAAAACATATCTTATGATATATGGGGTTCAACGATTGTATTAAATCTCTGGTAATCGTTTTCACTATGTTATGAGAGTAGACTGCAGTATTATGGATAAGCCTAAAGATTGGAATGGATTATGTTGAACATAAGTTAGTATTGTTTAAGGATAGAAGTGTTTTTTGATATTATTGATGGGATGTTATAGTAATATAGTTTTAGAAAAAAGACAACCTGCAGAACGGGCGACAGCCCATCGCGTCGGACAAGGCTGTGGGAATCGAACCCACAAACGAAGTGCAACCGGCCTTTATCGCATACCACTGGCCTACAGGAAGGCCCTGGTTAGTAGAAACTAGTTTTATTTTATTAAGAGGTATGATATATGAAGTATAAGTTCATATTTGGAACCATATACGATTAATCTCACTATAAGATGGACTTATAACTTTTGCTAACCTTTTGTTTGAAATAGATGGAATAACCCATCATATCACATGATCTGATAATGCTTCACGAATAAAAAATTCAACTTCATTTCTTTATGATATGAAGTGGAAATTGTTCAATTCACGAACAACAGTGAGATTGTACCAAAATCATGTAAGTATTTCGTTTAATTCATCAACTTTAGGGAAGTGATCTTGAAAACCAAAAATGTTGTCCTAGGGATCTTATATCTGATGAATCAGATGGTACCTTAGATCGTCACAAATTTATGGCTTTGTGATTATTGGATTTTCTATAGCCATGTTCTATACCACTCTCTATCAGAACATGATGGTTAGATTTCTCTTCCATATCCATATTTTCACCAATGTGGTAACCCAGTGATTAGTTTATTTGGGTAACCGTTACATTTCATACTTTTGTTTTTAAAGATTGGTTTTGGTATTCCTTTTTACGATGTGGGTTTCTATTAAAGAAACTTTTGAATAGTAAACTATTTATAACCCCGACGAATTTCGAGGGCGAAATTCATTTTAAGGGGGGTAGAATGTAACAGCCCGAGATTTTATGAAAACTATTCTTTTTAATTTTATTAATGTCTTGTGTTGTACGCTACACCAAAAGGATCTTGCACAACATGCATCCTTGACTTGCCTTTCATTACACGCAATTGCAACCTTCCTCGATAGTGTGTGTAGTACGCAATACTGAGTTTCACGAAACAAAGATATGCTATTAAAATATTATTAAAACTAGCTGTTATGAATAGTAATAACCACTTTATAAATTTTAGAAACTTTTTCTCTCAAAATGGACTTCATTTTTGGATTCGGAGTACCGAATTTAGCCTAAGGTGAAATTTTGGTACTTTTCGGATAACTTTCATATTCTGATGAATAGTGAAAATTACAAAATTATAATTAAAAACAACTTTTTTAATAGAAATAATTAATAGTGATAAATTATTAATTTGAGTGGTTTTAAAATATATTTAGAATATATTTTTACAATTTAATACAATGTTGGTCATTGGATGTAATTTCACATTTAAACCAGACATAATCAAGTGTCAATATTTTGATAGATATTGTTTCTTAAAAAAAACTATTTGTTTTAACAGCGGGATTTAATTATAAAATTAATTAATGCAACTTCTATGTTATGAATTTGGTAAAATAGACTTCATTTTTGAATTCGGAATATGAAATATGGCTTAGGATGAAATTTTGGCATTGTTATGAAAAACATCAATTTTTGATGAATAGTGAAACTACTAAGTGGTAGTTAAAAAACTGAATTTTTCATAAAACATAATTTTACCACTTCCATGAATGGAATTTCAAAAATCCGAGAGACACGGTTGATGTCAGTAAGTAAAATGTGGTTCAATGAGATGAAAATAATTTTTGGTGAATAGTAACTTTTTACTTTTATTTACCACGATTAAAAGTAAATAGGGTAATTAAGGGTAATAATGATATTAATATTACACTAACACATGTCCTAATTCTATTGAACAAGTGTATCTCGACCAAAAACAACCTTAAGTGTAAAATATTATCATTTAGGCCCACTTGTATTAGATTAGGACATTTATTATTATTTAATTCAAAGAAGAGTTAAAAGAGTTAAAATCAAAGTTTATTTACTAAACCATTTTTAATATAGGGTTATACGTAAGATAAATTCGACTATAAATATTCATTATAAATCTAAAAAGATTTCCTACATAACGGTATTTTATTTGTAATTTTTAGACATCAAATAATTTAATTTATTTATGAAACAAATATGATGCAGTAATTATCTTATTAATGAAATATTGACATAATTGATATTAGAAATACCAAAATAAATGTAATTTAATACTTTTTATGAATTCCACTAATTTTATAGGTTACAATGATATATTATTGTTGATTTATTCAACTTGGTTTGAACATATAATTCTGTTATGACTTTCACAAAAAATCATATATCAAATAGTGTCAAAATTGACACAAAATAGTTTTTCAATCAAATATTATATTATTAATTGTTATTTTATTCCTAAAAATCTACGGTTCGGACAAATGACTTAGATAATTATGTATATATTAATAATAAACAATTTGGGGTTCGTTTGGCATGTTATAGTAAGTGTATTAATCATATAGTGTAAGAAAACAAAAAGACACAGTAAAAGTTAAATTATTTAACTTAGAGTTACATCTAATTGATAAGGTTAATATAATAACATAAACCTGTCTATATCCTATTGGTTGATAGGATTTCGAACCATCCCCACTTTAGCTTCGAAATAAGAACCTTTGGAACCATTATAAATTGATTTTGACTTTAATATAAAATAATATTTTGAGATATTCCTAAGGTGCCCCTCTCCTCCCTTATAAAAGGGCACCTCCTCCCTCTCTTCCTCACACAACTTTGAGCCTTCAAGCTCGTCCAACCCCTTCCAAAATCTCTTCTCCACTTCTCTAGTATCATCCTAGAGGTCCTGGTCTTCTTCAAAGACCATCCTTAGTTCTTTATGTGGAGGCTAAGAAAAGGCGCGTCAAAAAGAGGTAATATCCATTACCGATCTTTTTCAATTTCTTTCGTCTTCAACTCCTTCTTCTTTAGTTGGTTCATGATAAAGTAATAACATCAGTATTTATTATATACATATATGTTATTATAAATATGAAACAACTCTAATTAACCATCTATCCATCCTATGGAAAAAGGAAATCACCGCGCGTGCGTACGTACGGAATACTATCTCCACGCCGTGGTGTAATCTATTTTCCACCACCACATTAATTGGATGGGTATAATGGTGTAATGAGTAACTATATATGATTATTATAAAGTTATATTGATACTGAAATAGTATACATACACTTCAACACAATTCCACGACCATGGGAACGATATCATCGCTCGTGCGTACGTACGGACTACCGTCTCCACAACACAATGAGATTCATTCTCCATGTTGACCATTTAAGAATGATTACAAAGTATATATAAGAAATAATAATGAAATATATGACAATATAAAGCTACTGGATTTGTGTATATATATATATGTATGTCATCTACTTACTTCCATTCAAGACAATAAGGAAAGGAAAACAGCGTTCATGTGTACGTACGGACTACCGTCTCCATGAACAGTGTTTTTCATTTCATTTATCTATCTATTATATATATATATATAGTGAATATATATGATATATAAATCATATTTTATATTCTGGAAGTAAGTAAATCATGATATAATTAATAATAATGTCAAGAACAACAAGTCAAAACACCTACGATAAATGAAAAGATTTTACCCAAAACGCTTCTTTAACATGGAATTTACAAAAGAACGGGTAATATAAAGTCATAATTGAACCATATATGATATAATAGAAATGAATATGATACTTAAATAAGTCAATGACATTATTTAAATCATTATACAGGAGGTTCGGACACATACGAAGCAAATCGGACCTAAGGTAAGGGAAATATCACAATCTCATTTTTATCGGAGATTGTTTATACTTTGGCATTTAATGGGGTGTATTTTATCATCCAAATCCATGTTTCCTCAATAAGAATTGTTATTTACATCCACCTACAATTTTGTAAATCCAATTTTACCCTTTGGTGAATTTTTAGTAAAAGATATGAAAGGAATCTTTTGTCGTTTTTTGTACGAGGTATTTTTGACTTTTCCGACAAAAGTACGAAGAATGTTTTTTTTAACTTATACGACATGAATGGATTTTTAAAAACATTATTTCCAAGAAGATTACTTTAAAATTTTTCAAGTTTATTTTTAATAAACTTCTTTCAGTTTAAAATTTTATGACATTTTAAGAAAGGAAAAATGTTTTTGAAGTAGAAATGATATTTTGCTCATGAATGGAGTTCAAGTGTTTTATCAAAATTATTTTCCATCTAAGGTAATAAAGGGTTCTGTTTCTATCCATATTATTACATGGTTTTTATTATGTTGTGATGGAAATATTTTTATGAATTCCTTTATCTTATATGAATTGTTTTATGATGTCATGTTGTTTAAGAATCCCATTTTTATTACATGGTTTATGCAATGATGTATGATTTAAGATTTTGTGGCACACATAAGAATGGTTTCATTATGAGATGGGTAGGACCTATATCTCCCTCCAATGCATTGGGTAAAGATTTTATATTTCATGAGATAGACATGGCTGGAATGGTAGGTTATACCGGTTCAGGGAAACAGGACTGAAACGAGGGTGACTCGGTTTAGAAAGGGACTTTGTCCACTAAGATAGTCTTGGAAATGAGTCTTGACTAACAAGAAATGATTCTCTATGATTATGTGTGTATGCCACAAAGTTTCATGTTTTATTTTATGATTATTGGGATTTCATTTCACTACTATGATTTATCCCATGTTATGAAATTATGCTCTCTTTTGAAGGTTAAGATTTCCAAAAGTTATGTTCTTATGAATATGATGTGATTGATTTCTCTTTTGTTTACCCTTACTGAGCATTTGAGCTCACCCTTTTATTTTTTCTTTTCCCCAGGATAAAAAGAACGGTTTTATGTAAAAAAAGGGAAGATCTTTATGGGATATATTGAATATCTTTCACCACGATTAGAAGATTACGTTCCGAGTTTCCAAAGACACTAAACTATTACGATCCTTGTGAATGTGTTTTTGTTATGTACTAAGTTTTCCGCAAATGTAATGTAATGTCCATGTACGTCAAGCTTCGGGTCTCTACATATTTACTACTTTGGGATGTGATTCCCTATATCTTATTCCAATGTAACAATGTAGCAATCGAGTTTAACCTACTAGGTTCAGCTCATTACTGTTGGAAAAACAGCACCAAATGGATGATGTGTAAAATTATATTTAAATAACTAATAGGGAATTTATTATATTATTTTCATTATATAATTATAAAATATTAAATGAATTCTTTATATACTGATCATCTAAAAATGAAATCGTTACTCATGCGTATGTACGGCATACCATATGCATGATTGTAATGTAGTACATTTTTCATAACCAGCATTCAATATTTAATTAAAAACAATAATTTATAATTAAATATACAAACTATTTCAGGGTTATTATTTTTCGATATCTTCAAAATATGGCATCATTAACCATATTCCACCTATCAATGTCATTTTTTTAAACATAAGCAAAATTTCATCAAAATAACTATGGCAATCTTAATTTATTATGTAATCATATATAACATGGTAATAAATTAAATCAAATGAATAAAAAATATGAAAATGGTTCTTAAGAATGTAGATAATTAATATGATTTTACTATTTAGTAATATAATGCCCCTATGTGACGAGTTGGACTCAAAATATAGGTTTCTCATCTCACTTTTACTTCTATGAGACATAGTCCATATTCACCATTTTTTCTACTTTTTGGTGTATATATATCTATTTTTAAAATTAATATTTTGAATTAATTTAACATAATTGTACTAAATTTCTTATTTGGATCCCTTTCATTCTTGGGGATTATTGTACAATAGTTTCCAATGTGGTAAAGTATTATTTAAATATTTAGTCGTTATTTGTAATTATATTGGTTTAAGAAACCATTAGAGAAAATATTTGAAATTTTTATCATAAAATAAATCTAAATTATTATAAAAAAGTAATTTGTTGAAATTTTTGATGCAATAGTTTTATCATTCCTCTCATTTATACATAAAATTGTTAATAATTTTTTAAAGAAAATACAACTTTATTTGTATTTTTGGCCTGAAATCATTATTCCAAAAAACCCATGTTTTCTAAAATTAATTCATAAAATGTGATTTACATTCTCAAAATGATAAAATAATAAAATTTCTAAGAATTTTTATTTTAATTTTTTTAATGGAATCTTCATGTCATCTCAGAAACAATTGTTGTTTTTATTTTACTAAAAATGTGAATAGAATCTTTGTTTAAAAGCACAAGGGATGAACGATGTTATTCACATTCAAGACTGATAGATTCATTAATAACTATTTTACTATATTTCAGAGGTTATTTATAAATAATAGGGTTTTCAAAATTATTTTTGAAATTTTAGTATATAAAATAATTTCGACGTGAAAATTATATTTTCCTTATAATTGTTATTAAATAAATTTTTATTCATATTCAACTCATAAACAACATAATAAATTTATATTACTTTTGAAGCTATTGATATTTTTTACTGATATAATACATACTATTTCATTGTATGGTTTATGAAATTTTGACTGAGGAAGTACATATTTATTAAAACTCACAATATATCATTGGATAGTTTATGATATTGTTTATTGATTGATGATACAATTAAAAATTAATATTATATTTTTTAGCGTTATTGTTTATGTTTATTTACCATCAACCCTTTTGTATGAGGAATGAATTATTTTTTGTATGTTATGTGTATGGACCTCTACAACACCTCGATTCTTTAGTTTCTCTCAGGAAATTGACTAGAATCAATATTGACTCAGGCCTTTCCCATTTATATATATGTCATCGGAAATACCTAAATGGTATTAGATTTATATTAACAAGAAATGTATGGAATATTTTAGTCATTAAGAATTATGTATTGAATTATTATGAATTTAGTTATTGTTATTCCATGATATCATTCAATTTTTTATAATATTCATTATTATTTTTTCAACAATATGAGATTATTATTATGATATTATTAGATCATAATTTATTTTTGAATGATTATGATCTAACAATATATTAAATGCAATGTGTATTTGAAACTTATCTTTTAATATTGATTTTCCCTTGTTTATTCATATATTTCTTTTTATGCTACCCCTTAGTAAAAATTCGAGCTAACCACATTCCTATGTTTTATTTTCAATAGTATATGAAAATGTGTTCTATGATTGGTTTGTAGGGGTAAAAAAAGAGGGATATTGGAATTCACATTCAAAATTCATTATATATATTATGTTTTAAAATGTAATATAAATTTCATGTATATATATTCTTTAGAAAGACTAATAAAATAATTTTTCCTTTAGGATGTGATTATTTATATCATTTGTAAATATTATAAAGTGGACATCAGCTCCAAGATACTTGGGTTAGATTCCCAACTTTCCTTCTATTCCCATAGAAATTTTCTAATCACATGTAGTGTTACACACCGGGATCATTGATATATGTTTATTCAATAGAGATTTATAAGTAGTTTCCAAATAGAAAAAGATTCCATTATTAGTATTATTTCTCAAAATGTGGTTCAGTTTTAAATTTAGTTCATTGAAGAGGCATCGAAAAATATAAATTTTACATTTCCATTAGTATTGTATATTTCTTTCTCCTTCCATAATTCCAAATATACATTATTTATAATGAAATAATACTTTTTTGATTATTCATTAGATGATTCATCCAGTAATTCCTAACTTTCTTTAGTAAGTGGACCACTAACAGTTATCCTTTTGTGGGTTGACTACCCATATACCCCTTCATTATTAGTCACATTATCCCATTTCAAGATCATTTTTAACCCACAAATATAGGTACATATGTCCCTTGAGATTTAATTGAAGTACCCGACTCATGGATAGACTTCCTATGAGGTTTTCCATTAGGATAACAAATTAGGTAAGAATATAGAATTACCTCTTTAACTATATCGATACCATAAGAATATCACTATATAATACCATCATTTCCCTTATAGTGAAACCCTTGATTTTTTTCATCACCTCCAAATTTACTATTAACATGTCAATATCTCGATTTATCATTCCCGTTTTTATAAAAATAGAATATGCGACATCCTTGTTTAATTTTTTTTACCTAATTACATGTAATTACTAATAAAATAAAGGTAATTTTTCTAATAGTACATGGTGATTAATATCATCCTCCATAGTTTAGAGTAAAAACCTATTGATTATATTTTAACTAAAAAAAATTCATACAAATATATGTTAAAGATTCACTATTTTCACTCCCACATTGGTCAAAAAAAATTTATATGAATCACAACAATATATATCTCATTGAATAAAATTATGTGTTCCCATAATATATAGTTAATTCTAGGTATCAGAATCCAAGAATGAACATGTTTATTTTTAATGGAGGAAGGGTCGAAATGAATATCTCATTTTTGAAAATAATGATACTAGTATTTATCAATATAGGGCCTTGTCACCATGATCTTCCAATTAATTACATATGGGGGGGAATTAGAATAATCCATTTCCAATAAGAATTATATTATAATCACAGAATCCATAAGAAACTGAAACATATCCCCTCAAATCATAAATGTACCCATAATAGCATCATAATTATCAATAACATGATCTGTCAAATGATTTTAGATTATAAATTATGGAGTATCAGCCTTTTGTATTTTTAAATGTATTTAATGACATTATCCCTTGAAGGAGTCCTTAATGAGGTTGTTCCTCCATCAAATATTGTTGAGGTCAAGTTTCCACCCATGATAGATCACTCAATATGAACATGAACCATATATGGTATGTAGTATGCACAAAAACCTTGGATAATTATTCACCTACATTGTTTATAAGAATAATATCTCAAGATTCCATTATATAAATGAATATATTTAATTATAATAAAAACATTATATTTATAAATTATAAATTTAAAAAATAATTATATCCATATGAAGGAAATATATGTGAATAAATTCATTCTTCACTAAAAAATACTAGTATACCCTCATAAAAATGATAATTTTTATTCAAATGTGATAAATTTATTGTACCCCTAATTAAAACTCATTTTTACAGGTCATTTGGGCTACCATTGACTTTAAAAAACACACTGGGGTCCCATAGGTCCAAATGTTTTATTTCTCCTCAAAGGGTTCCATTTAATACCTTCCAGATCCCAAATATACTCTAAAAAGTTATGATCATTTCATTTTAATTTTTTATTTTCATATTAACTTAACAGATTAATTGGGATATAAATATTTACTATCATTAAATTTCTTTTGAAATAATGTTACAGATAAATGTTAGTATATTATTTTTTTATATTATTTTTTTATATATTTGATTTAATTTTTTAGAAAAATATTTTTTATTTTAATTATAAAAACATATTTAATATTATATTAATCATATTTATGAATATATATTATATTTGGATCATTAAGAATATATATGTTATTATTTATAATACATAAATTTTTTAATAGGTCACCTTTTATCATCACTAAAAGTCATTGATATAGGGGGCCTCTATCATCCTTATGAAATAAATAGTAATTTTTTTCTTTATATACATGAAAAAATTATGATAAAAGCATTTTTATTATTTATTTTTTATCACTAACAATGGTAACAATTATTAATATATTTAAATAGAATGTATAAAAAACCCATGTTACAATCACTATTTTTTTATAATGATAACTTGTATCTCTAAATAAGGGAGATTTTGGAATAATGAATGAACATAGGAGTCCCAATTCTTGGTCTACAAATCATGATCAAAAAAATTGAAAATATATTAAAAAATAAATTTACAAAAACTCAATAAATTAAAAAACACATAAAAAATAAGGCATATGGAGATTTTAATCAATTATGGTACAATTTATTATAGTACCTCATTACTATAGAAGTCATAATTATTAATTCCATTAGTATCATTCTAGTGAGGTTTTATGAAATCATATCTAATATACCACATTATCTCAAGATAATAATTTCTAGTTGATCAATCAGGATAGTCGAAATTGTAATATAGATTACTATTTTAGTTATTCAACTCTTTATTGCCACGAATATGACCATTACATACAAATCATCATGGTCATTATATCTTTAAATTATAATAAATCATTGAAAAAATCCATGTATAAAACAATTATTTTTAGTCATTTAATCATGTTATGGAGAATCTTCAAAAGGAAGACCCGTAATATTTTTAGGATTTATATAATCTCATCCTTATAATATTAGTTACAAATAAGTTCACTATATCAAAATTTGTGTTAACTATGATGGTCGTAAAATTCAATAATAGGAAATTATCTACCAACATGTCAATAATTAGTGTTGAATGGGAAACAATCAATAAAAAATGTGCTATAAAAATGAGAAATTATATGATAAAAATATACTCCATATTTTATAAAAAAAACCCACCTATGATCCCATGGTAAATTTGGAAATGATATAATCAAGGAAAATTGCAATGAAGAATTCAAATACGATGTGGACACATTTCAACCAATATTAAAATCATTCTATAAATTAAATAAACACATGATTATCTTCCAAATATTCTTTATGGGATTGATTTTGTGAATTGATGGTTGATGATATGTTAGAAGAACTGTAAATGTTGACTCCCTTACCCAAGAGAAAATAATCACCAATTGTATCAGTCAAAAACTCCTCACTAGATATAAATCCAGAATAGATAATTTAAAGATAATGTGTTGAATAAATCTTTCCATATGAAGGATGATGATGATATCTCTATTCAAAAAAATATCACACATAAATAAATTTGTAATAAAAATAGAAGGAAATAAGAAAATGAAAATAATATCAAGGACTTCATCAATAGAGGGTGAAATAATTAAAATTCATATCAATATATGAAATAATCTATCACCACAATGGTAATCTTAAACACACCATCTAATTGTTTTGAAAATAATGATAGAGAAAAGGGACCCTGATGATAAACCTTTAAAAAATGATGCTTCAATTATCAATAATGATATAATTATTAATCATATTCTGTTAATATTTTTACCATAGATTTTATATGGTTGATCTATTCATCTACCTATAAAAATATCATTGTCTGTTGATATTATAATAATATATAACATGATTAATCATACCAAAAATTCCATCTATTTTGGGAAATATTCATGAAATGGATAATATGACACAACAATTTATTATTTATCGATTAGTTTTTATATACTATTGATTTGATATCTGTTAATATATCTCACTAAATGAAGAGTTAAATATATCCAAAATAAAATGAAACCCTTATCATTGATACCCATAACATGAGTATGTGATGATCATTACAAATGGAGAATAAAATAAATAATATTATTTAATATGATGTAATTTAAAAATAGATTAAATAAAATATGTTCATAATTAATTTAAATCTATATTTAAGAACCCATATTTCAAATTAGGAAAGCTACCTTGTGGAATAAATGTTATCATTTAATATTGGACAAAAAATATCATATGTGAATATCATATATTGGAATATCTTCTAAAAATAGATTTATTATGAATGTTTTTAGAAGGAATTAAGGTATTGAATTTGATAAAAAATATTTTATTTTTAAAATTAAATTTTTTGAGATTTCCATATCAAATAAACTACCCATAACATAGTCATACAACGACATGGTATAAAAAATTGGTTTCCATATGGTGATATAGATGTAAAGTTATACTTTGAATTACCTAAATATTTCAAATATAAAATTAAATAAATTAATGTTTTTAAACATAAGAAAATATTTACATGTTATTAATTAGGTACCTAGGAAATGTTAGAAGAAGTTCAACTCTTTCATGTAAAAATATTTTCCTGTTAGTGGTTATTGATAATTGTGCTTTCATCAAAAGTTTTCATAGACATGACTTTGTTAATATATTTTATTTTTTGGAATTCATATTGATTATATGATATGATATTTCAAGTATTAATATGTTAAATATTCTTTGAAATATTTATTTTTATATTTTTTTGTCTTTAACAAAATATTTTTTAATATTTTTTAAATGATATCACAAATATGGTAATCATAATTTTATATTTATTACTGTTGATAATGACTTCTCTATTAATGGTGTTAAAATTGTTCCAATGATATGTGTAATGAATCTTATATATATTTAATATTTATCCCTACATGGTATTATATGAAAACAACATATCAAAGGTAATTTAAATAACACCCTATGTAAGTGGTTTTTCCCGATATGGGTATTCCAAATATTGTTTTTGTGATCTATATTTTTTTCTCAAATTTTCATTACTATTCTTTGAAAAAGCTATATAAAAAATTTCCATCGTAGAAATTGGTTCATCAAAATAGATCTGAACAAATTTGATCCATAACAATTTTTAAGATCTGATAGACATTCATTATCTTATTTCCCTTTTGGACATCTGGAACCATTATGTTTGATATTATTATTTTTTGTTTGAAGAATTATATTCATGAAATAGAGGGTTAATATGTGATGTAATATCACAAATAAACATCAAAATGATCCATTATAGGATCCAATTTGATTACTAACTCATTTACCACAATGTATAGACAATGCACGGATAATTAGATACTCTTAAAAATCCATATATAATTGTAAAATAAGATTTTAACAGATATTTTTAAGAGAGAGAAACTATTTTTCCTTCATTTTTGAAAATGGACTCCATTTGTATTACTATGATGAACATTCTTACTTTTAATTTATATCTATGTAAAAAATATATATTTTGTCACATTTTATATGGTATATTTTTTGAAAATCATTTTATGGGTCTTACACAAATAGATTTTGATGTTGAAATTGTTATGGATAAATATACTGAATAAGATTTTGGGTGAATATTTTTACATCCAATTACTCCATTAAATGTGTCCCTTAGAGATATAATACTCTATAATCATGATAATATTACTCTTAATTTAGTTTTGGATGCTTTATTCCGAATGTTTCTAAAAATGTAGCTTCATGTTGGTTTAGAATAATAGGTAAAAGGGTTGGTTATTAGAGGAAGTAAAACATAAATAGAATTTTTTAATTCTGAAAAGAGAAGGTAAAAATTTCAAAAAATTGATAAAACCTATAATTAGTATAAAAATATAATGAATTTTGAATATAAATATTATAATATGAAAAACAAGAATGAGAATAATATACATGTTATTCATAAAAGAATGAAACATAAAATAAATTTAAAAGTTATTGTACAAAAAATAATAGAAATAATGGGTAAAATTATTTTGTTTCTAAAATTGATTATTAATTGGGTGATAAAGTTATTCTTGATTTAGAATAAACTATTCTTATGTACTTCAATCAGGACTAGTATTAAAAATAAAACATTATGAAAAAAAATTGTGTTGAAATGAAATAATTCCTCTTGCATGATTTGTGGAATTGGAACCATGAGAATTAAAATATTTTATTGTGTTCTGTGAACAATTATAAATATGAAACATTCACTAATGAAAAAGGATATTAAATTTTCTTATTTAGTCTTTATATAAATGAGTAAATGAATACTAATGAATGTGTATTTATTAATTATAATAATTTATATCTAGATATGATGAATGATAATAATTGGATGGATTTAAATTCTTTTAGTATTGACTATATTTGAAAATATAGATATTATCTAGCCCTTCATCATCTGATGATGATATTTAGAGGTTATTCGATATGAGAAATGTTTTTATAAGAAAAAATTGAATTCATTGGTTAATTTGGAGATGGCTTCTTGATAGATAGCGTATCATAGAGTTGGAATTCTGATAACTCTAAATATTTAAGAATCATAAATTATATTTCATATTGAAAAGATCTTATAATTCAAAGGGGGGACATTAAAATATTAATTCCAGTTATTAGGGTGCAACTAGGGTTCCTTATCAAGGATTTTTGACAAACATATTTCTTATTATTGATGAATTTACTTGTTAAATATTGGTGTTATTCATTAATATTGAAAATTAAACCTTTCAAACATTAATTATTGGATGATTATGATTGAATAGGAAACATAGGGAAAATTGAGTATTATTTACCCTTATAATGTCATTTAATTATATTCCGATAAATTTAATTAATTATTGAAATAAAAAATAATTTTTCCCTTTCAGAAATTTCTTATTACTCTAAATCAACATTGTGGTATAACACATGCACAAGTCACTCATGTAAATAGTACGATGTATGGTATATAAAACAGATTTACCAATTTTTTAGTTAAATGCTTTTGAACTTCATGTCTACTAATTAATTGTTCTCCATTATCTTCTATTGTAATGGATTCTTCAATAGTGTTACATCTATGTGGTCATGTATCCTACTATAATTTGATATCATTTAATTTAATGTTCATTGGCATGTATATAATGGAAAATTAGAACCCAGATCAAAAATTGATTTTTTTTTTATAAATTGGGGGACTACGAATATAATATATAGTTTCTAGAACAAATTAAATATATTAGTAGTTGGAATGTAATATTTTATGATAATTCAATGTGATGCACATAACCTTCTAAAGATTTTAGATGACATAAATCAAGAAACCATGTCAAAGACGAGATTCAATCAGATTTGACCCTAAATTCCACATCTCATGAGGAATTTAAGATGTCATGTTATTTCTATCCTCTTCCTCTTTAATGAAAATATTAAATTTCAAAATAAATTACCAAAATGAATATTAAACCATTATAGAGTTGTACTTATGCTGACATGGTTTCTTATTCAATAACTATGGTCAGTTGTTTTGATTAAAATAATGAACACATGAATTTATAATAAGTCGATAGAAATAATTTTTTAGGTAAATGGGTTCCATATTTACAATAAGATATTGAGTCCAATTAGAAAAATTCAAGTTAGGACATGATTATATTACATATGGTTAAGAAATATGAGAGATGAAAATAGTTTTTACTTAATAAAAAATACATTATTGGATTTTTAGGTGTATAATATAGTAAAAATATTTTTTTAAATTCTATTTTTATGTTCTATGTATTGACTTCACAGTTTAATTATATCCAATTTTATTTCAAAGTACTATTTGTGTTCTATTGGGTTTTTTGATTTAGAGAATCTTGAGATTAGGTTGTTAGATGTGAAGAGTAATTTCCTTAATAAATATATTGAGGGGGATATAAATTTATAGTATAAATACTGTGTTGTATTTTTATGTATGTACTAATTGGTATATACCTTATATAAATCACTTTATGTATTAAAATTATCACACAAGTAGTGGTATGTATGGACTGACTCTATTATGGCCTCACATAGTATTTAATGGTGATGTTATTATCATTTCATTAATCATTAATAAATTTGTGATGGTTATTTTTTATTTATTTACCTATGTTGGTTATACTTTAATTATATATATGGATAATAAATAAAATATATTGGTTATTTATATGTTTAATTTATATTATGAAATAAAATATTTTGGAGCAGAAATGAAAATTAATTTCATTTACATAGAGAGGGGTAGATTTTTTTTCTTCATGTATTTGATTTAAAAATTATACATTTATAAATTTATAAATTTATTTTAATATGAATAAATCATATCTTGTACATTCTCCACAATCTTATCATTTTTTTCCTTAGACTCATTTATTTACCTATTCATATGATGAGGTTCAATATATATCTCAATTTTCATATTCTACTAGAGTGGGTGCTCTGATGCCTTCAAGGCTTTCTACCATTCTATATTTAGTTAATTAATTTAATGAAATTAATATAAATATATATGGATAATCCTATTAAAAATTTCTCGATGGATGTCTAGCTTATTTGTAGATATATATATATCGGACTACTATAGGCTTCCTTCATTTTAGGAGACACGAGGCAATTTGATTGGTTATGTTGACTCTGATTTTTTAGGATATCTTGTTGGGTAATGATCTTTGATAGGGCATTCATTTACCATTTTTGGGTGTTCTATTATTTATAAAACAACATTATATAATAATATTTCTCTATCTAACACTATGTCTATGTACATCACTATTACAGTTATTATTAATGTATCTAATTCTATAAGGGTAATGACTCTTGAAATTATTAAAAAATTAAATATTTTTTCACATTTTTGTGATAGTCAACTTGTTATATTAATCACAATGATTTTTTTATTATTGAGCATCCAAATAACATTAATGTGAGATATCATTTTTGTGCTATTTTATTTCTTTTAGTGACATTTATGTTATAATGGTTAGTAATCATGATAATCATATACATATGATGACCAAGGATCTTCATTTTATCACCTTTAATCATCTCATGAACACGGTTGGTCTCTAATATTTACTTATTTCAAATTTTATTCAATTAGAATGATAATTTCTATTAATATTGATATTAATGGTTTCATTTTCTTGAATAGGAAATAGATCTAGGTTTATATTATTGTGGTAAATAATATAATCATTTACTAACAACTCTGAAATTAAATAATAGATTTTTTCAATGACTCTTTATTATGTCCAATATTATTGAAAATAACTTCCCTATTAATGATAGAAAAACATTTAAATTAATGACATGAAGTTGTCATTTTATATATATCCGTTTATTATCCCAATAATGTATTCTGTAAAAACTTCATCTCAAAGTGATTTTCTTTCACACCCTCTTCCCACAGTCTCTTCTTATTTTAGTTTTCCATATAAAATTATAGTGGTGCCCTATTGGATTCTTCTTTTTTCAGGTTTTTTATTATATAGTTTTTTCAATATATATAATCATCATATATTTGTCCAAAACATATAGTATATTATAGAAACCAATACCTAATGAATAATACTGTCATGACATCTTAATAATGAATTATTGATAATGTTACTTAATAATTCGAAATTAGGAAATATTACACAAATATATATCTATTGTTAAATCCTATTAACTAATGTGTATAAATAATATATTGGAAATTTCATTATATGTAAGGGGTTATTAATTTCATGTATGGTATGGTGTATAATAGACATGGTATTTACCAAACTATTTGTGTGGTGTTCTAGTTCATATAGATTTAACAAAATAAACACTAAAAATAATAAAATGGATATCAAGGTATTTTAATTGTAATTTGACATAGTTTTCTTTTTTTTAAATGATAAATTTTTTTAAGGATATAAAGATTATATTACTTGAAATGAGTATACATATGTTGTATTATGTCATCATTATAGGTGATAATTTGGTATATCATAAGTCAGGAAATGAATTAATTATTTGATGACACTATCATGTAGTGTTGTATAATTATTAAATATAATTTGGAGAATAATAAGAATAATAATAATAATAATGTACAATATACAGTTGATACCTATGATAATCATAGATGCATTAAAATAGTTATTATTTTGGAATCATCCATTATTGGCTATCATTAAATGATGTTTTTTCATAAGATGAAATGTGTTGGAGAGTTGGCATATATGGTGGATAACAACCATCATATGCATTAACCAAATAATATGAAATTATAATATTTTTACTTGAGGAGAATCCTCATGGGATTTAGAGAGGTGAATTCACCATGAGATAGTGATTTTGAAATATTACAAAATAATTTTCCAAATATATCACACTCATAGATCTATTATCCAACCCTCTTTACACTAAGAGGCGTTAGCATCACATTAAGGATGGAAGAATCTAGCTCATATGATGAGTAACTCAATAGAAACTAGGTATATAAGTGGAGAAAGGATGTCATTTTTTCCACTCATGTAGTCTTCATCATGTAAATGGGATGGAGAAAATTTCAGTGACTATTTTTAGTGAAAATTATATTGTATTATTGTTATACATTATAAGTAGTTTTGGTTTTTTCATGGAAAATATCACATTTCGGTTTCATTATAGCATAAGATATATTTAATGAATTTATTTCGATCCTTTCAAACCCATCAGTGGTATCGTTTCCTCACCATGATTTCAAATTCATCAAATCATGCTGAATATAATGTTATTTATGTCATAATGGTTGTAATGGTCTATATGGTTAAATATTTTTGATTAATTTATTTTTCCCAATTTATTCCAACCTTATGATTGCAGATATCATATCCAATCACTAATTATAAGTCATTTATCATTGTGTTAATAAAATCTTATGACATCGGGATATCATATTTATTAATATCACTAAGTCATATATTCAAAATTCAGTGTTGTATATCCATAGAGATGTTGATGAGAATCATAAAATATGATTTCTACATAAGGTTTTTCTTTAATTTGAATTGTTCATTTATATAATATATACAATTATTTACATTACCATGGATTAAAAAAGAAATACCCATGCTACTAAAATAGTTTAAGCATCGCAAGACTATATATCTTCTAATATACTTCTTCCAAGATCATTAAATATTATTTGAGGATGAAATATGTTTTTCTAAAAGTTAAATTATGAACTGAATTATTAAAATTATATATTGATTATAAATTATAATAGAAGTGTTTTTTAGTATTTATCAATTTATTAAATATTTTATATATTAATTAATTATAAAGTGTATATAATGAATTAATAATTTTGTTGAAACATTTATTAATAAAAATTACATAATATTAATTGGTAATATCAAAATACATTATAAATTATCAAGAAATACTTATATTTTAGATATTACATTTTTATATTAAAATTATATTTATAATTTTTTAAATATAATAAATTTAAAATACAAGAATAATATAATGTGTTTATATTTAGATTATGAATTATTCAAAATTATTTATTTGAATTTTTAAAATTAATTACTCATTTTATGAAAATTTTAAATCTACATTAAAAGTCATTTTATGATTTATTTTATTATGTTATAAATAATATTAAAATATAAGAAATTTAGATTATGTAGTGAAACTACATAATCGAAATTGAAATATAAATAAGTTATTTTCCACAAAAACCCATAAAATCAATTTAAATGACATATTATGAAAAAATTGAAATTGATTATATTATATAAAACTACATTAAATTTTTTATATTAAAAAACTATGGAATTTCCATAGGGTAAGCAAAAAATGTAAAGTTTTAATAAATTTCCTTATTTGTGAATTAATTATATCAGTTCATATAAGAAAAAATATAATAAAAATTTTCCAATAATTAAGAAATATTTACCTCATGTTTGAAAATTTAAATTGTTTTGTATTCACAACATATTCTAGTTAACCAAAAAATTAGAATAATTTCCCTCTCAGCCATCAATAATGTATTTACATTTTTTGTGCATCTTATTTTATGGTACATGTAACCGGTTCAAAATTAACCAAATTAAAATATTCTTTCATTCTACTTATAAATGGTCCTAACCCATAATTGTTTTATTAAATTTTTATATTATAAATGTGTGTATTATTTGTTTAAAATTTTATGATGCTTTTAATAGTTATCATGCATTCCTAAAAGTGATAAATTATATGAATGTTAATGGATTTAGTTTTACACTATGATTACATTGTAATATGTTAATATATGTTCGTGAATAATATAATCTATTATAATAGTTTCTTTTTAGATTTTAGAATTATGATGGATTTGATGTCTCTATTGAGTGAAGAATAACTAGGTAGTTGAAATTGGATATGGACTTCCAGCTAGCCTTGAGGCTTATGCCTTAATCTAGAATAGCGTGGGTTGTATAAATATGGCCTGAGGCTTACAAATGTGGATATTATTGATTTTATATAATTCTAAAATTGTACATCAATGATTTTCAATTACCTTACGTATTAGATTCATTTATATCTATATTATTATAGATAAATATTAATTTTGTCTAGTAACATATGTTATCTTTTTTATGGAGTTAGAGATCAATAGTGTTTTAACATATTGATTTAGTTGAAGAAACATAATTCTAAACTAATTTAATATAATAATTAATATATAAATTGAATAAAATGATATAATATGAATAAATTAAACCTCCTACAAAATTTTATGTCTAATATTCCATTGAATTTTATTTATTTTGTAATGAATCTTTCCATTGCATGGGAGTGAAATTAATGGGAATTTAAATTTCTTTTATTTTTTTATCCCATTGAGGGTAATGACTATGGAATTTTGACTTAGATTAGAAATCATAGTTCTATAATATCATTGGGTTATATTTTTAGATATTTTTGTAGAATTGGGAGGTTCCTTGGGTTCTCATGAAAATGTAAGAGGATTTAAATATTTTTTGAATTTTGGATGATTATGAAATTTATCCACTGAGTGTATCACCATACATATTATTCAGAGAATGAATAATTTCCTAATGTGTAAAAATTATCTTAATCAAGGAATTATATTATATTACATAAGAAAATAATACATTAAGTATTGAAATACAATGTAATATCTTAAAAATAACTAAATATGTTACATAATTCTTTTCATCTATGTGAAAAAGGTTAATGTAAGATTATAAAATACCACATTGTGATGTAACATATTATTTGTGGAAATATGGATTTTTGTTGAGAAAATAATATCTTATGTGTTAGAGGTGATTATGAAATGCATATTATATAAGTTTATGAGCCCATGTAATGAAGAAATATGTATGTAAACAAATTATGCATAGTAAGAAAATTTTTGATACATATTATTTTTTATGCTGGAAAATATATTATGAAAATATATTACATATCAGATATTACAAAAATAAATATGTTATACTTAATGATTTCACCAGGTAATATATATAAGGTATTATTAATTATATTATTCATTGATAATAATATATAATATATTATAATTTCTTGATGAATATTTCAAATTTGAGAAACATATATTACGTATGAAGTAAAAATTCAACATATTGGGTTTCTGGATATGGGAAAACACTGATCATAGTAAAAGTATATTACATAGGGTAGTTTTATCATAAATATTTATCTAATGTATTAAAATTATATAATTTATTTATTATTCTATGCTACATAAAGTATGTTTTAAAAAAATATCTTACACATGGGTGTTTAGAAAAATAAAAAAACTCACATTTTATAAATACATTATGTCTAAATGAATCATGTTATGTTCTTGTATTTACAAAAATAGAAAAACCGTATATATTAAAAATTTGTTATGCATGTATTTTTGTAGTTGAAATTAATTAATTAAGGGGTCAACAAAATAAAAATGAATAATTTCATTAGTTATGAATTAGAAATATTATTTATGATGATATATATAAATATCTACGAAAAAACAGGGATATGTTGTATCTTATTTATCATATAAAAGAGATCTCAAGGGGTGTTACATATTATTGTTTTAGTAGGGTCTAGAAATGTACAATTTTAAAAAATGTATATTTTTTCTACGATTTCAAAAATATTAAATAATGATTAAAAACATTACAAATGGGTTGTATTTTATTTAAATGACCTCTACACTAGAGTGAAGACATTAATTATTTTTTCATATATATATTCTTCCAAAATGTGACTTTCCACACTTTATTATTAATTTAGTTTTCTTATTTAGGATATTTATTGATGTATATAAAACATTTCACATTAATTTATTATCATTTCATTATCCCCTTTGTCGTTTCTAAATTGTATGATATAGATTAGGGCCTTGATGAAGAATATACTGGTATATGGGGCATTATTTTTGATATAAAATGGATTTTCGATGTCCTGGATAATGTGGATAGTAAAGAGATTATTATACTTGATTTTGTGAGGAAATATTATTGAATTAACTACAAAAATATTTGAGGGTTTTCAATATTTTTTGGCACAATTAATTGATGGGAAGATAAATTTTTTATTTTTAATATTATATTTTTAGATGGAGGTTGGGGGTTGTATGAACCTTCATTTTATTGGATTGGAACATGTGAAATCATACACATAGATATTTATTGAATATTACTAAGATATAAATTATGAAATTTTTAGTGCAGTTATTTTTTTTTTGTAATAACAATAAGAATGAGAACCAAAAATGATACAACAACAGATTTCCTAAAAACCTCTAATCACCATTAAATTCATAACTCAACTATTCACATCCACTTTATTATAAACATCATTCATAGAGTTATTCAATCATAGAAACAACCTTTTTCCAATGATCAAAAAATTTTAACACTGATAAGCAATCCGAACATGATTTTTTTGAAATATATACCCATCAAAAGTACCTCCCAATTAACATATTGTTTATTGAATTTGGTTTCTAGTTCCACCTTTCATTGAACTATGTATGAATTATTTATGAGGATTCACATTACTAATATTTTGGAAATGTTTTTAAATAGAATTTTGAATTTTTAAATTCATTTCGATTAAATTAGAGACACAAGAAAATACTGGGTGGCCAGTTTGACTTGGATGAGATTCAATGAGGATGACCTAGTTTTTTTATAATGTGTTATCATTTTTGGATAAATTAATTTCTCACACATTATAAGAATATAATAATGTAGCGGTGGTTATCAGAACACCTGTAAAATGAATATATTTATTTTTTAGTGATACTAGTAAAACATATATATATAGTTCTTAATGTTTAATTAAAAACCACCGTTATATAGAATTTATTATTAAGGGATAGTTAAAAATTGAAAAAATTTAATTTTAATTTTTAGAATATTTTATTTCAATTTAATGATGATTATAACAAACCCATCACAAAAATGGTATCAATTAGTCATTAATAAGTAATAATAATAATATGTTGCAATATTAATTTGTAGTTATTTATTAATGTTAAATTAATTAATAATTAATATTTATTTCATTAATATTTTTTTATTATTTATTATATAAATTTTTATTATATATTATTTATTATTTAAAAATAATAATTTGTATCTAATTATTAATTAAAATTTATTTAAAACTAAATTAATTATTATTAATTATTAAGTATTAATTAGTATTTAGTAATTAGTTTTTAGTTACTTGAAACAATTATTATCCCTTGCTCGAGTGATTTTGAATGTTAATTTATTAGATATTATTATTTTTAACTATATTGTGATAGAACATTTATATTGCATGGATTCTAATATTACAGTGCCTAAAATCCTTATTGAATTCATACATCACTTTTTCGTTAGCTTTACTAAACATAAGACACTTCTTCAAATCACCTCTTAGATGTCTATTCCCAACGTACTACCTGATGATGTGGTTGGATTGTCCTTGACCAATTTATAATTGTGATTTTCCTAAACCAAGTATCATGCCCAACATTACTATCTCATTCTTTTTCTGACTAGCTCCACCTGGTGACTATTAACTCTCAAGATCCATCTTCCTAATGCTTCTACAGGATTGTCGGACCATCGTAAATTATTGTCCTGGAGACCCATTCGTCGGGACTCTGGAACCCTGTCCCAAAAAAAAATTTGACTAACTAGTAATTCTACTATAGAACGCCTTTACATTACATGCTTCATTAACAACAAATATATAACACTACTATATTACAATAAATATGTACCACTTCCATGTTTAAAACTTCGATATCAAATGATATTATAGGGAATTATTACCATTTTGGTGAGTCCCAAACTCTTATTAATTAATAAATTTAAATTATTAATTATTAATTATTAATTTATAAAAGCTTTTATTTATTTATTATTTGTTATAAAATATTTTAATTCCTTTTTTAATTACAATTATTATTATTTTATTTAATTTTAATGAAATTTTATTGATAATCACTATTTATTAATAATTATTTTATTTATTATTAATTATTAAATATTAATATTGAAAATTTAATTACAACAATTCAGTGAGATGGGGTTATACGAGTACAATATTGGGGGAGATCTTGGTATTTTAGGGTATATTTTAAAAAATATATTAAAGCATGTTGAAAAAATACCATTTATTGGTATATTTAATAATTTATAATTAGTAAATATTAATATAATTATGGGATCCCTTTTAAAAATTTATTGTGATTTGTCACCACATGTTGTAATGAAAAATGAGTTTCCTTTAGCAGTTGTGGTTTCAGTTTTTTTTGGATTTTATTTTGGGTTTTTTTATGGTTATAGAATAATTATGGTATATTTTCACATTATTCTTATATTGGGGTGAATTTAATAGAGAAAGAAAATTACATGGGTGGCTCCTAAGGTCATGAAAATAATATGGATCCCATTCCCGAGGTGTATGTAATTTTATAGAGAATTAAAATTAATTGAGAGATGGTTAACCAATCCACGTGGATAACTGATATAGATATCTACATCCTTTTGCATTTTTTTATACCTCTACTATATCATTAATTGGTTTTGATGGTTCCCTTCCTTCATTTCAGAAGAGTCAATAATAGTTTTTTGCATTTTTCAGATCAGGATGTAATTTATAAGATGGTTCTGTTAGTTTTTACTTATTTATAAGATGGTTCTGTTAGTTTTTACTTATTTCTTTTCATTTATTAGAAACCCATATTTTTTTGATTTAATATAATATTTATATGGTTTAATAAAGAAATAAAAACGAGAATGGTTCATTATTAAATTGGGAATATTTTTATATTATATGTTTTCGTTTAATTTTTTAAATGAGATAATCCATTTATGAAGAGTTTACTTTTTCACCATATGCATCAATTTTAAGTTGATTTTTATATGTCATTATCTTGGATGAGGTATTTTTCATAATTTTTATACTATTATAGTGTCATTATATAGTTTAATTTTTGAATCGTGAACTTATTTAGTCATTGTTTTATACAATATATATGATGCCTACTATAACATCTTTGAAAAAAAATTCAGACATCTCACTAGATAGAAGAACAGGTTGTTTCCTCTCATAGTTGAGGAGTGGTTTCCGCACATATAAAAATTACCCAGACTCTGAATCATATGGTGTATATGAAATCATTATTGAATTTGGTGTTCATCCAGATATATCTAAATCATTGATCGACTTCCATCCATAGAGAAAAGATCATTTTTATGTAATGGAGTTGATAGAAGATATTGATGGAATCCAAAATTTATTAGAACTCCAATATATTCAACTTTAAATGATGTTTTATGATTATTTTAATGACCTATATGTATATAATTGGAGACCATAGATCTTTTTTACCACCCTTATGATAGGATTTGAGAATTTTCTAAGTTGGATATTTTTTAATGTCATTATCTTGAGGATATTAATGGGATAAATCCCAATGAGTTTATGAGAAGTCATCCAAGTATATATTAGGGGAGGGAATATTTTAATTTTTACCTATGTTTTTAGAATTTTCTCAAAATATATTTAATAATGATATAATAAAGGATAATTTCATTGAAAGATACCTTCATCAAGAACTTGTATTTCTTCTATATTAGAATATCATGAAGTATTATGTAGAATTCATTATGTGGGACATTTTAGTGAAATAAGATCAATAAGGATGCATTGGTGAGTGTCTACATGGTTTCAATTGATTCATATTAGGATTTTTTGACAAGATCATAATAGTGGTTGGTAGACATAATGTTTCAAGATAAGTCTCTTGTTGGATGATCTCCATAAAAAATAACCATATGCCTACAATGTTCTTCTATTTTGTAACTCATAATAATTAATATTAGGTTATCTTATTAAAATTTATTTATGTGAAGTATTCTGAATTTTGGGGGGAGAGATTCATAAATGATTGATTCATTAAGGAGAAAATTGTTAAGAATCATTTGGGAAACTAGATAGATAAATTACAATAGTATCAGCGTATGTCTAGATTGATTAATGTGGAAAAATCAAAGGAATAATCTGAATGGATGGAGTTTAGTAGATATGTAATAGATGAATTTTAGTATAATACAATTACCAATGGAATTCATGTTTAGAAGAATAATTATTTAAAGAAGTACTATAGTGAAATCAGTATGATGTAGTCAAAGTAACAAAATGAGAAATTTGTGGATGACATATATGGTAGTTGGTCATGTTACATATGAATGTTGTAAGGATAGCAGAGTGGGAAACATCAAAATGATGAATGAAACACCTATAGAATTTTGATGAGTTATTGTGGATAAGGAACTCTAACAAAAAGTCGCTAAATTGCATATACGTGAAGTACTCATTACATATTTTCAAAAGAATATACTGTGAATAATCATCAATTGGAAATTTAGAATGTGACATGTACTATTTATTAGGTGTTATTGGTTGGGTAGGTGATTTATACATTCAATCATATCTATATCATGTCAATGGTCATATTCTAGTATGTTTTAAAGGGATTGTTTCACTAAAATACCCCTCAGGTCCCTCTCCAATAAGGCAACTAGACCTCCTATGTTTATTATTACTAGAAAGTTGTGACAGGGAGTAATATTTTTTTATGTGGATCCAATTCTAGGGAATCCATCCAGGGGAACCCCTCTTCCAATGGAAGAATAAAAAATGTAGGATATCGTCAATGAGAATGGATAACGATCAGAATGAGATATATTGATGATGAAATATATGCAGTCATTGGTGATTCCTCTAATTTTATTTTGTGTATGGTGATCAGAAGGTGTGAGTATCCTTATAAACCATACTCCTCTTTGAATGAAAATATGTACCCCTATTAACCTGTGGATATATACACAAATTACTAAACCATTTTAATATCTATTTTTCATTTTTCAAGTGTATTTTCATTTATGTTAGTGGGGTTTTCATGTTTTTTTCAATGGTCCAAAAGCGATATTGATGTAGATGGGAAGAAGATTTTGAGATGACTCAATATATTAGATGTTCTTCTTTGTCATCCAAGTTCTAAAATCCAATATTGTTTTGAAACACAATAAAAGTATGCTCTGTATTTTTGTTTCATGTAAAAGTTTTTCTATTTCTAACAATTTGACTAGAAATATGAACATCATTTTCCAAATAATTTTTTTCAAACAGAATGGATCTGGTGCTTTGTTGAAAAGAACATAAACAAAATTTTCATGTGTTATGTTCATCAATGTCATAGATTGAAGTCACTAAAATGTCATGGAACCACCATAGGGTTATAAATATTAAAAATATTCTTGACTAAATTTTTTTGAGCTGTGTTTAGTCATGGTTATGACAATCAAATCCAATTATAGTAAATATTTCATTTAAAATAAAGATTAGACAGTACACCTATATTTATTCAATAAAGTTATTGAACCAAAAAATCTGAAATTTATATATTTTTTGATTTTATTAAATAATTATCATATGTTAAATACATATATCATAAATTGCATGGGGTGACATTATGGAATTTTATTAGAAAGAATTGATTTTTCATTTACTAGTTAAAAAAACGATTATTAAAAACATCCATTTCATTTCATTAATTCAAGTAAATTATATGTACATTATTTTTTTATTTGGTATTATTGTGACATTTTATCCATTTTATTTATAATATTATTATTTGAATCACTAAAATTCATTAATTTTATATACGTTATTTTGAATGATTCTAAATGAATTTTTCTAAAAAACCAGTTTGCATTGTGCTATACATATTTATATTAAAATTAATTTCATACACATGTACACATTGATTACTGAAAATAGGTTACCAAATTTTGAATCATGAGGTTAAAATTTGGTAAATAATTTCCTTTTATTTTTAGTCCTAAAGCTGTAGTCAGTATTTTCCTCCCCGGTAAGGGTAAATTACGTTAATATGGATTAAAATAATTTCATTATGCCTAAAACACTCCCTAAAACATATATTCATATTATGTGATAAATTTTCTCAACAGTTTCTATTAAATATTAAACAAACGTGGTAATTTATTCACATATTCCTTTTTTCTAAATCATTTATATTATTTTAAGTAGCTATTATGTCAAAAATGTAACTCTATTAATTTAAATACATATAACATTTTGGAATGGATTAAAAATGTGTTTCATTATAAATTTATATTTTAGAGATAAATTATTTTTTAATCATGGTATTTTATTTGAAATTTTAGTGATTAAATATTTACATTAAATTCTTACACAATAATGACATGGTATTTATTCAATTAATATAAATATAATATAAAATATTTTAACAACTCCAAATGTAATATAATTTGATGATTTATAATGACCCAAGATGTAAATAGATGTAAATTAAATTTTAAATATTTTAAATAATTGTATAATATAACTAATGTTTTTCATCATTCCATTATTCTAAAATCAAATGATGAGTGTCAAAATGGAATTATTTAAACATTAATAAAAAAATTTAAATTATTTAAAAAACCTGAATATCATGATTTAGGGAACGTAAGATCATAAATGGTGAAAAAAATTCTTACATTTTAATTTTTTTATTGAATTCATAACTTAATAATAATATTATATTCCTTCATTATTGAATAAGCTGTTAGTGAGGTTATGGTTAAAACTATTTTACAAAGGGGTCAAACCAGAAAATAGGGTTTAAAATAACACATAAACAATTCTCAATATTACTATTTTATGTTATTCCGACCATATCCTTTGTTGTATTTGAATTCTTTTCCACATTATGTCACATACTCATGTAAATGAATTTATCATATTTAAATATATTTTTTAATTGCATGTGTGTACTTTCATTCACTATAAAATGCACCGCCTCACATCTCCTATATACATCTACTAGATCCTCTTATCAAGATAATAAACCTAAAAAATATATTTTAAAAATATTTATCCATGTTTTGGTGGAATTTTTTATTCCAATGTTATACTGATAGTCCTTATTAAGATATCTAAAGGAGGTTTCTCTAAGATAAGTTAATCATTATAATGATTCTATTTCCCTTTTCATTCATTATTATCAAATTAAATAATTTCCCATAAATTAAAACACAAAAAACATAACCCATGTAAATATATGTGTTTATTTTTATGGAACAATATTTATCGGTCTCTATCACCATTAAAATGTATACCAACACATCAATTGTGTGTACGGTGGACTACTACCACGAGAACCGATGTAATCGGTATTCCACTACCGACTATCATGGATCGTCACAATGACGGAACCAATTATTATATATGAATATTATTACATTATATTGATTCTCTAAATATTATATATCATCAACATGTTTACCCTTTCACCCATTTAAAAGTTTATTATTTTCCATGCATGTGTATGAATTACAGCTCCAAGAAGCGATGTGAATTATTTTTCATATGAACATTTGTGAAAATTATAGAATACTATCCCACGAATAAATATGATATTTAAAAAATTAGTATAATTATTTAGATTTTAAAATTATTACCTATTTATGATGACTAGATCATATGTGACATGACATGCATTACAAAATGAAATAGTTAATAAAAATAATAGTGTGAATAATAAAATATTTTTAACGAATGAGTGATTTGATATTATAAAAGGATCATATATGATATTATCAATATGAAAATATTTCTTTTATTAATAAATAAAATCTATCAAACCATTATATATGATCTTAAATCACATTCTAGTAAAGTAAACTATGATTTAATGCATCTCAAATCAATTTTCACACTATTAATAAATATTTTCAATTATGAACCTATTTTCTTTTAGGTGGTGTATATAATACTTATATTGAATATTTAACATGAATATATATTTATGAATTATTATTTATTCAACTATTTTATACTATATAAATGTATAAATTAAAATTTGGCATTATTTCTCTTTTATTCAATATTACTTTTCAACAAAATATATATTTTTAAACATAGTTTTATAAAAAGAATTTCTATTTACTCAAATTTGTAATTAAGTAAATTTGTTTTATGATTGGGATTTAAAAATGATATAATGTATTATTTCAAATATTTTCTAAAATTTTTATTTTCAACTATTATTACAAAAGTCTAAAGAAATTAATTTTTATGTATACAGTGTAAAAATATTTTCACACCATTATAAGTATTTTATGAAAATTATATTCCTCTAAAAAATTTCAATACTTCTTAAATGAATACCATTTATGGAATTACTATTTTAATATCACATATATATCATCCATAAGAATAATTTTACTATAAAAACAATACAACTTAGAAAATTTAATAATTTATTTCATTTACTTTTTGGTCTTTAACTAACCATTGAAACATTAATTTTCATGTGATATATTTTCATTGAAATTTAAATTTCACATTAACAGAAAAACACTATATATTATGTATATTATTATTCTATAAATCATATAGAATTTTAACATATGATGTATCAAATTTAATTTAATTTTACTAACTAGGGAAATATTGATATTCCATATTCTTAATTCAATATGAATATATAAATTTATGGAATTAATTATAAGAAATAAAGTAATCATTCAATATATAAGGAATTAATTGGACATGTAGTCATGGGTGGGGCCCAGTTATAGATGTCCCATCAATTCAATGATATATCTCAAGTGAGATATTATATAGCCAATTTAAATGGATTCGGTTTTACTCCATCCCATATATTAAACTATACGTTCATAATGATTCGACGGTAAATAGTTCTTTATATATAAAATTGTGATAAGTAATATATAGAATTTCATTCATTGATAATTAAATAATTATAATCCATGATATTACTGTATTGATATTATCAATAGCTGTATATTGTGCTAATGTTATTGATTGATGACATTTGTTTTCAGCTATTTAATTTCCCATACTGGTTAAGAAATAATTTCTCATGATACATTCCAATATACAAAACCCTTAATGGGATTTTGATCTTAACCATAATTTTTCTCTTTCACCATGATATGAAGAAGAAATCCTTGAATGTGTTCCAAGGATATAGAACATTTTATCTTTCTATATTTTAGGATTTTTTTTATTGTAAATATGGGATCCTATTAGTATCTAGATATTTAATAATTTTAAATTAATGGTTCATCGGGGTGATATACAATATAAATAATACTAATATAATTAAATAAATATTGAATCATGGTCTCTATAGTTGGGGTTATTACAGTTTGTATTAGATAATGTTTTGTGAAAACTGTTGATCTAGATTAAGTAAAACCATCATGATTGAAAATAACCCTATAAAAATAATAATGAAATGTTTAATTATAGTATAATATTATAATTTTTTTGTAATATTTAAATTATGTTTTTTTCCATGAAATATATATATTTCTAGATAATAATAGTTGATGTTCTTTCTGCAGAATCATCTAAAGGTAATAACATTTAATATTATTGGTTGAGTATACCATAACCATCATCAAATTTCATAGAACAGGGTCCATTACTTTGAAAATTGATTGAAAATCAAGGGTAATATAAATTGTATAGTTGACATTTTCTTTATATACAATTAAAAATGATTTGAAATTTTTTTATGATGTGAAGATATTTTCAATGTAACCATGATTACTACATTGAGATTAGTAGTTCATAAATTTCCATTTAATGTCAAGAGATATAACATATTTTTCATCATATAATAGGAATTAAATTTTGTTATTATGAGCTAATTCTTTAGATTCCCTTATTTGAAGTATTCCATGCATAACAAGTCATATTAATACCAATGGAAAATTTAGTGATATCACTGCTGAGATATCCAATACAGTTGGTATTAGAGATTAGAATATCAATCACATAATAGGGTAGATAATCAAGGTTATGAAAAATTATAGTACACATATTTAGAAACATGGCATTCCCTCACATGATAAAACTATGTTGGATCATTAAATGCTAAATAAAACTATTTATTTCAGTGGGAGTACAAATCTCGTGGTAGCTAAAAATGGACGAATCCCTATGTAATATTATTTATGGCAATATGATGTTATAGAATGAATAAATTTTAACAATCTATATATTTTATTAAATAACATGCTGATATGTGGTGGTCGTTGATACATAATTCCTCGGAGGAAGAAGAAATAGAAAAAAATTGATGGGTATATTTTAATATAATATTAATTGAAACATATTTTCCTCATTTAAAAAGAATTAAACTAAAGAGAAAATTCATTATATAAAATTAAAATGAAGGATATAGTGTTCTAGAGTATGCTGACACCATTAATAGAATATAAAGGTATGCTACATGTTACCCTGGTAATTAAGAAAGAATTTTCATCATTAAATTAATGGGATTATTCCATCAATTTAAATAGAATTGTGTTCACTAACATTTTGATCATATAATGAAATATAATTATGTGCTATCAAAATATACAATGAATTTTCTTGATTCGATAATCTTAATGGAAATCATTAATATAAGAGGATGGATAAACAACATGATAAAGGGATCAATTCAAAAATGAATAAGGAAAAAAATTTACATCTTGTAAGAAATGTTGAAAATAACACGCAATAAAATTCTCAAAGGGAAAGGGCGTATGATAAAAGTGTTGAGATAATGGAAATCAGGAAAATAAACAAAATAAGAAGAAATTTTCCAATACCATACCATGCATCATCTAAAATAAAATTAATAAATATAGAAACCATTGTTACAATCATCAAAGGAACATATCACCTATAAATATAATGAAAGGAGGAATAAGTTATGTGATTACTACTGAAAAAATTAGTGATCCTTATAATTAGTTTTTTATGTTCCTTAATCATGGATCAGAATTTATCTAATTCATTGTTTGATTCATAATTGTGTCTCTCTATTATATCTTCCATTATTTCTCCAAAAATAGAAATTTATCATTCACCATAATAAGGGAGTTGCCATAAAATAATCCTAGTGTAAATATCACCTTTAAAAGGATGTGTTGGCATATTCATATTATGACACATAGATATAACCTATTTATTTAATTTATTATTTAACACATTGATGAATATGATATAATCCTTTGTATGTAGTGGATCTCAAAATTTAATGAAACAATTTATTTCAATGGGTGGGAAATTTAAATCATTGTACATCATGTGAAACTTCTTATCTTGAGAGGAGAGACTTCATCATATGATATACATCTAGATCCACCACTAGCTGGTCACCAAAATGTGATTCTTAGGGATCAATAGTAAACACATTATATGGATGAAAAATGGTATCCTTAATTTGAGTTTGTACCTACTGAACAAAAATTTATTGATGTATTTCCTAGTGTAATACATATTCATCCACTACAATATGAAGTTTACTTTTCTATAAAATTAATCTATAATAAAAGACATCTATATAAATGACTCCATGTAGATTAACCACAATGGAATTTAAGAAATTAATACATTATTTGTTTGAAAAAATTATTTATATTCCTTATTGATTAACCTTGTGGAGAACATAATCTTATTTAAGAGGAAATATAGTTCTCTGTGGATCAACATTTATAATATGGAAATCAGTGTTATTATGATAAAGAATATTTATCCACAATCATATATTGGTTACTTATTTGTTCAACTAAACAAAGGTAACAAATTTAACAAAATTGGGATTCATTCTAGGTATCATCAATTGTGAGTAAAGGATGATGATATTCTAAAAGAGAAAATTTTATTAGTTGTATGGACCGTATGACTTTATAATAATTACTTTTGGATTTAGTAATATTCCCTTTAATTTTTATTGATATAATTAATATATTACTCATGTAATTATTTGATAAATATTGTGGTATATATTGATATATCTTAGTGTACTATGAAACCAATAAGTAAAATGATAAAAACTTGTTGAACATTCTGGAGACTCTTTGAGGAAAACCATTATAAGATATATTTAGAATGTGAGAATTTTTGATTTAGAATGTTTTTATTATTTAATATTTTGTCCAAAAGAAATGAAACTCAGTTGTTATTGTGAACAAAAAGCCATACAAATAAATTCATACACAAATTACCATAGTTGATGTATGTAGATTCATTGGTTTGGAATATTTTAATGGAAATTTGTTAAATAAGATACTAGATTGGATAATCCATTATCAAATATTACATGTAAAGAGGTTATGTTCTGTATGGACAAATGAATCTGAAGAATGTCTTGAATAATTGAGCAAAAAATTATTCAATGAACAAATTTTGACAATACATTCATGAAATGTTGGTTTTTTGTAAAAAATGACTCATCAATGAAGGGATTTGGTTTTGTACTTATTCACAATGAAATTTTTATTTCATATTTATCAAGGTAGTTAATGATTCATGAAAATAATTATCCAAATTAAGATCTTGAATTTGTAGTTTTAGACTCTTCCTTAAATAAATATATATATATATATATATATATATATTCATTATGGAAAAATATGTGATATTTACATAGATCATAAGAGGTTAAGATAATCATTTCATTCAAAGATCTCAATAAGATGAAATGTAGATGGATGAACTTAATCAAGGATTCTAATTTCTCATTACACTGCATCCCATGGAAGGAAAAAAGCGTAGTTGATTAATTGAGCATGAATTATCATGGATTTCTGGCCAAAATGTGTATTGAAATGGACGCACTATTTAGGGAACTAGTGATGTTGGATATAAAAATTACTAACGAAGGGTAAAATACATCATTTTTCAATTTACCTCTAGGCAATATTTAAACAGAAACATAAATTGTTATCATTTTGAGGATAAGAACATTGAAACACAAAATTTAATCCATGAAAAATGTTAAATTGGATGAATTTTATATAATTATGGTATTCAGAAATTTGTATAATGGCTATGTGTTCTATCTAAACCGGAGCTACAAATTGAATATTTGATAATTATCATTGACCAAATTTCTTAATTGACACTATTATGATTTTGATTTATATATACTTGTCAGGACTGTATTTACTAGGATAATATGATTTCGAAAATTTCTAATTTTGTATCAAGATGCATGTTTGTCAAAAAGATGATTCTTAGAGATAGAATCCTAGAAGATTTAAGCCGCCAATACCAGTTCATTTCTGGGAAAGAGATAACATTGCTAATTTATTTTTCAGTATAAGAAAAAATACTCCATGAAAGAATGATGAAATATGGGATATTATTTTTAAACTATAAAAATTTAAAAATTTCGTTACTATAATGGTTCATTTTACTCTTAAAAACACTGAATTAATAAATATTAATAAAGCCATAAAATTTGATGATAAGCCACATTAAATTATGTGTTATTGTGATCCCTAATATAAATAACGATTTTGGAAATTTATGTAGAATTTTGTTGTTACATAGATTCATTTGAGAGCCTATTATCATAATCAACCTGAAGGATTTTCTGAGAGACTATTCAAACAATAGTGGACATATTAATATTTCCCTCACATGACCTTCATGGTATGTGTGATAAATATTTATCATCTGAAATGCTCTAATATAACAATAGAATATATTAAATTATTCATATGGGACCTTATGAAGAATTATATATAAAGATATAAGTCATTCCATCTTTATGGGATGGGCCTTGTGAAAGGAATCTTATAGGCCTATAACAAGTTGGGGGATCAATAAAAAAATTAAAAAGACTATTTTGACTCATATAAGACATTGTTTAGTAATGAAAAATAGTTTTGTAGATACCCAATGAAATGATTTGTAGTTTGAACAATAATGTCATGTTTTTTGGAAATTTATCACCATAAGGGTGTTTTATTGTTTGGTAAAAAGGGAAATTGAACCACACATAAATTTGACCCCTAGAAATTCTTGAACGAACTAGAACTAAGGAAAAATATTTCAAAATTCCATCGAGTCTCTTTAATGTACATGATTATATATATATATATAATTTTTTTTAATGTATATATTATACTTAGACCATTTTATTTCCTATAAATAAATCTATTTTGAACCTTAACTATCCTATTATGATGTTCTAATTTTATTTCATCACACTACAGAGAAATTTTTCCAATAATTAAAAAAATGACACGTAAATGTACATTGTAGTAATAATAAAATAGAGGATGAATTCTTGGAACCTAAGGTTATTATGCAGAATAACTAGCCTCATTTTCCATTAATTAAAATTTCGTGATAAATTTTAGTCTGATATTTTTTTTTGAAACAATGTAACACCTAGCCTCTAATTATAGTAATATTTTCTATTCAACGAAGTGATAGCCACATTCCCCTAGTTTTATTAATGAATGATAATAAAAATATTTAAATATAAGTATTTAATTTGATTGAAAATTTTTCATTTATTAAATTATAATATAAAATTATCTTTGTGTTATATTTTAGGATTTATCAGAAATAATTATTTTTTTAGTGACCAGTAAAAAAGTATTGATTCACTAAGTAAAATCATTTATTTTCATAAAATAAATTCAACTAAAATATCCATTATATTTTGTATTTTTTATAATTTAAAAAATGATCATTTTTATTTATAAAATTATTATTTTAATATTCAATTTTTATAAATATTTATAATATATTTTATAATTGATGTTGAATTTTTCAAATAGACAAACGTTTTGTAGCATTTACACATTTATATGAAAACATTTTTCCCACTTCCAGAAATTAAGTCTTGAAATATGGATAATATATTTGGAACAAAGAGTTTCATATTAGAAAATTCATCTCCATTCATTTTTATACATTATGAATAGTTACCATACTAAATATTTTTCAACTAGATAAGAGTAAATCGACAATTTCATGTCAAAAATTTTGTGGTATGGCCTTAATCACTTCCTAAAACATGTATATTTCATTTTGGACAAATGTGTTGCTACATTTACTATTATATATTCTCATTTTTTTAATTTCTTTCCTATATTAATTTATTATATCATTTATATTGTTTTATGTTATTATAAAGCTAAAAATGTAACTCTTTTACTTTGAATAAATATAAATATTTTTTGAAAAGGATAAATAGAGACACTTTTGGTTGAAAATACTTAATTTAAAGATAAATGAATTTTTAAAATGTAAAATTGTATTTAATTATTAGTGATGAAATATTTACCTTAAATGATAATTTTACTCCAAGACAAAATATATTCAATTAATAGAAAAAATATATATATTGTTTCAAAAATAAAAACAATACACATTATTGGTGGAGTTGAAGTGAAAAATGAATTTCATTTATAGATATTTCTTATTTCATGGGACTTATTACACTAGGATTATACTAATAATTTCTTCTTGATGACATTAATGTTATAAAAAATGAATACTGTTAAAATTGAAATTATTTATATTTTATGAAAAATAATATTTAAATAAATTATATATAAATCATAAAAAATATAAAAGGATAAGTAGGATAATAAATGGTTGATAATTTCATCTCATTTAAATTAATGATAAACTCATACATAATAGGTAAAATAATAAGCCCTTAATATTGAATATGTAGTTAGTACGTTTTAGGTAAAAATTTAATAACGTAGGGGTTAGACCAAAAGATATTGTGTAAAATACCATAGAAACGTGTAAAAATATAATTTTTTGATGTTATTTCTACCATATATGTTCTTATATTAAAAATAATGTCCAAACTGATCTAATTCCCCTTGTAAATAAATTAATTAGTTTTAAATATTTTTATTAATTTCAGGTATGTCCTTTCATTCACTATAAAAAGGAACCACATGTCCTCTTCTCTATACACAAATTAAAGACTCTTTTGTTGACCAAACCCTCCAAAAACATCTTATAATCATACATAACCAAGTAATAGATGTTTTTTATTCCCAAAAGACAAACCCTATAGTCCTTATGAAGTGATCAAAATAAGTTTTCTCTATGTGAATGTAATTATTTTAACGAATCTATTTCTTTTTTAATTATTATTTTACAACATTTATTTATTTCATAAAAAATGTAATATAATTACACTATTATAACGCATATTAATAATTTTTTTATTTTTTTGAATAAATATTTATCCATATCATTCACTATCAAATATAAATGAAAATCATCGCTCGTGTGTACAGAGGACTAATACCTCACAAAGTGATATATATTTTTCATCTCCATCACATGTGGATATATAATGATGGAAAAATGAATATTAATTATTATTGTGGAAAAAAATATTTTGGAAAATTAATATTTCATCTACTTATTATCCCTTTAAATAATTCAAAAATGACATTGTCACTCATGCCTATGTACGACTTGCCATCTACACAATGAGATTCAATATGTTTTCATTGTCCTCCTTAAAGGAATGATAATTAAAATAAATATAATAAATAAATATTATATCTACAAAATTATTATTATTATTATTATGTTACTATATCCTAGGAAAAAAAAACAAGAAAATTCACGATAATACATTCATGATAAAATGAAGTAGTTAACAGCTAAAATAATGGAAATAAATAATTATTATCAAGGAATAGAAAAAAGGTTATTTTTATAAGATCATATATGATATTATAAATATTAAATTTTTTCTAATATAAAATTATGAATTTTTTAAACCATTATACTTGAGGTTAAATCACATTAAACTATGCTGAAGTGTGAGGTAAGCAATTTCATCTCAATTTCCACTCCAATGAGACATATTCCGAATTAAAAACCAATTTACTTTTATATGGTGTATATAATTCCCCGTATAGGTATCTATCATGAATATATATATATATATATTCATTGTGAATAGTCCATGTTATTCCTAGGGAGGAATGATTAAGAGATAAGTTAGACGTTTATGTTTTTTGGAGAGTACATTTTTCATCCATATCAATATTTCATAAAATAGTTTTAAAAAAGGACAATTTATTAAATATAATGATTTATTATAAGAATTGTATATTATAACTAAAATTTTATATTGTTTTTAATGTATTAATATTTATGGTTTTTAAAAATATAGTTTCATCTATATTTATAAATATCAAATGGAACATTTTTTAACATACACAACGTTATGAAATTTTCACCTATTTATAACTATTCTATGATATTTCTCTTCTTATGATATATTTAAATAGTTTTTCCAAGAATAATATTTACTAAAATATTATTTTAAACATTCACATCCATTTTATAAAATACTTGATTTTACTATGAATAATATATTTTTTATTATTTAAATGTTACATCGATTAATTTCATTGTTATTAAAATAAAATGATAACTATCAATTTTGATTCGAACCTACATTACTATTAAATATTAATATTATTTTATCATGGTTAATATTATTTCTGAAATTGAATATAATTTCTACATTAATTGTTTTGCTTTGAATGTTATCTTATTGTCCAGGGAAAATTTTATATTATCTATTATTTACCCAATATAGATATTTGTTGACAAGGAATATCATTTATGAATTAAATTTATCATTAATATATAAGGATTTAATTATAATGTAGTGATGGGTGGGGAATAGTTATATATATCCAAATGATGTATTGAATGGTCTCAAGAGATAAATCTGGAAAAATAAAAAGTATTTTTGTGTATACCTACGGATCATATAAGTTGTTTTTATAAATGTATTTTACCATTAATGTATCATTGTATTTGAAATCATGATGTAATATATTAATATTTTTCTTAATTGAATATCTGGTTTATTATATCCATGATATTTCCGCATTGATATTATATATGAACGGATTAATGATTTCCTAGTTCTTGAAATGATGTTGTCTGTTATGTGTTCGAAAGAAGTTCATTAATTGAAGGTTGTAGTACTAGGGTGATAAGGATATTGTAAAAAATTATTCCATTGTTTTTATAAATCATTCTCTATTAGATGATTCAAATTATTAAAGCTAGTGAAAGACTACTGATGATCTGATGGATGTTATTGACAATCCAATAGTAAAGGATTCTGGTCATCAAAAATGATTGATATGATACTCCTATTGGATTTTCATGTTCTATTAATTGAAAAATGGATTAGAATAATGAATAAAAATTAGAAGAAATGAATATATAACAATGGTTATTTCAAAACAATTAATCGTAAGTTGGATCATATTCATGAATGTAGGTGTCAGTTAAAGCTACTAGTTATTAGTCAATGTAAATATTGGTTGTTTCCCCTCATTCTACATATGGTGTAGATGGAGAATTTTTATTTTATTAGTATTAATAAATGTTATTCAATATTTTCTTGGATGAATCATTCTAGATGTTTGATCATTAATATCCTATAGGAGGTGAAAACAAAACTTCTTTGAGTCCAATTGAGCCCATCTTGGGGGAATTTTTGGTGCGACATGGTTCCCTTGATAAATTAGACGAAAATTTGTTGGAGTATGAGTAATTTCAGAGGGATTGGATTCATATTTTAGGGATTAATAGTGGTGGAAATTTTTATAAAAGGAATCTATATCTTGAAGAGTATGTTCATATGAAGTATTTGAAATATAATGATTAGAAAATAGGTAGATTAAATCTAAGGCATGATTGTTATGAGCACATTAATGTTGGTTCTATGAAATGATGAGAAATATATATCATGTGATTTTTTTTATAACATAGTGTAATACATTTAAATCCTAGGTGGTTTCAATTTATGTTCAATGTTCTTATATTTTCTCTCATGGAAATCGATATAAATAAAATTTACTGTCAAATTTGAAGAAGAATGATGATGAGGACTAGTATTTGTGATGTAATATGAATTTTTATAGAACATGGAATTATAGAAGTTATAAAATTATTGTTTATATAATTTTTAATTTCATTATATGTAGTTGAACATGACAATGATAATACCAAATGAAGGAATTCATCATACATGGGGTACAATTTTCCTTATACATTGGATATGAAAACATTGGAAGCTTTCATCTCTACAGAAATGTTCTTTGGATAATTTTCTATGAGATGTAATAACTATTGGAATATAATTAAATCCATAAAAGTTTTGATACCTGGTCATATAAGTGAGATAAACGGTCTGTGGAAGTTCTTGGTTTCACTAAACGATTTCTCAAGGGGATTTCCTCAGGAAAATTACATCCTACATGCTGGATGGTGGAGTGTTGTGTAATGGTTATTTCAAATATTCCACCAAATATTATAATAATTGAAAACACTTCTATTTTATGGGATTAGAAAAATTGAAATGGAGAATGATATGTAGAACCATCCATACACTATAATTGAAGAAGGACCATAATATTTCCATCCAATGACAAATTGGGGTTGAGTGTGATAATGGTATTCATGTGTGCAGTTTCAAGACACAACCTATATGAAAATTATCATGTTGAATGTTTTTTTGGTGTTATCAATATTTTTGGGAATAGTTCCTGGAATATCAAAAGGATATATTCCCAATGAAAAAAATATTGAAATATAGAATTTGGATGAAAAATGGGAAACTAGATGAAGACATTCCACCATCGTCATGGAATGTTTGAGATAAGGATAATAGAATAACCTTCATCAGGTGATTTTTGAAGGGTATAATTTAGTGGATACAACATGTTTGGACTACTGTTCTCTAGGAAGGTACTTTAAATTTTTGATTACTAGATGTAGGCTGGGTGGATGTATTCAATCAGAATGTGTATAAATGAATATTATTACTGAATTGTATTACTATTATATGTGCTTGGTTGTAGTTGATAACTATCCAGTGGAATGCAGTAATGTAGAAGGTAGGAGAAACATTCAGTTTCTGAATTAAAATTCAATTGGATTTGAATGATTTTTTAGAAGTAACTATTATGATATTACAATGATATTGAATCATTCAAATCACTCCTTCAAATTTTTTGGAAATATATATTGTAGAGATTAATTTTTGGAGGGTTTGTAAGTTGATTCACACTTCACAGCATGTTATGGATATTAGGGAGTTCCAAACTACAATTAATCAAAGGTCACTAATGACGTGGGTTCCTATATGGTTTGTATGGATGTTTTGGCTGGGATACTAGTTGGAGACCTCTATAAGAATACCACTGGACCACTTGTGCTAAGTATGTCTACCAACCAGTAATAGAGACTAAAAGGGATTTGTTTGATCCCATTCAAGGTATTATCACTTTGGAACACACATGTTCCTATTGCATTAAAGTAAAGGAAGAGGTAAATGGTCAATAATCTTGGATATATTAATGATATTATTATAGAAATCAATGGGTTCATTAGATAGTGATACTTATTCTATTATTTTTATTTGTATGAATAATGTGTGTTTATTTCCAAATGAATCTAACCTCTCCTTGAATAAATGATTTGTTTTCAATCTCCATTAGATGTGGGATAAAATTTCTAAACAATGAAAATCGTTATTTTACATTCTTCATGTGTATATACATGTATTATTTTCTGTGTTTCATTTCATTGTTCATTTCATAAATGGAGAACCATATATGGACTAGGAAAAAATGGTGATATGATTCAGTACAACAACTTTGATTCCAAAACATTATAATTATAGAAAAAAAAATTATTTAAAAATTCTCTAGAATCGTGTTCTATTGTTGGGATTTTGGTGGTTCCATGGATTCTTTTAAAAGAATGATCAGTAGTATGTGCCCTAGTATTCCAAAATTTATGTGTTTTATTTTGTGGAATTTCTATATTAATGTATTTGGTGTGGAACTTGGTTCTTCTTCATAGATTTTTTAAGTCGATATATTGTAAATTTAAAAATTCATAGTTCTATTTGGGATTTATATGATTTTTTTCCTTGGGTATTATGTTTAATGGTTGTGGAATGGGATGAGACAGCATGATTTATAAGGTATTTGTTGGTAATTTTTTGGATTCTAAATTTATTTATAGTTTTAATATAATTATTTTTTATATCTCATTTTGAATTTATGTTATTTTATAAAATGTTTTTATTATTTTTAGTTATATTAATGGTGGATTCTTAATAGAGGGGAATGGGAAAAACCATACATACCCATTGAGTTGACCATGTGGGTTTATTACCTAGATTAGATTACATCATCCCTGGTGTTTTACAAATTTGTTGATAGATTCACCATGGGATGGTGTTGTAGATTTAAGGTCCTAGTTTACTATATTTTTTGTGACCAAATTTTGTAACCCATGTCAATAATTTAATGAATGGTTTTGTATTTTTCATGTCTTATAATTTTTTATTTAGAGTGTTGGTGGATCATAAGATTACATTTTTTTAATTTTGTTTTCTATATAGGAATATTTTTACTTTAGGTTGTGGAATATAATATCCAAAAGGCATAGTCATTATTTGTAGATATATATTAGTTCATGAGTTTTTTTATAAATATGATTCTTCTTGTAATATTTTATTTCTGGTGTACCTCACTTCTGTATCACCAATTTATATGGATTCCAAATAGTGGGGGAAATTATCTGCCACCATCACATCTGGGTCTATATATATTTGATATTTTTTAGTTTGTAATTATATATAATCATGAATTTAATAGATTTTTTTTTTTCAATGGACTATTTTTATTATGTGGAACTCCTTCTTTAGTATCCTCTCTAGATGGTTTTTTATCCACTCGCCTCTTAACATGTGGTCTCATGGTGTCCGTCCATCTCTATTAGTATATTTTACCATAGAAATTTTGGGTTAAAAAGATATGTGTTTTGGATAGTTGTAACACAGAATGTATTAGTATAGTGGTTAATTATTTATTTTTTGTCTTATTTTAATTTTTTCAGTATTTTAGTCATTTTTGGTGTTTTTATTCATTCTAGTAGATTTGTAGGCATGTGTACAATAGGACACACCATGATAATGGGAGTTCATGTGTTAGACTCTCCATGTCATTGAAATTTTTTTACTAGTGGCTGTTAATCATAATTTAGTGTGTGAGGCTATTTAATGGTGTTTTTCGGAAGCTAATCCACACCATGACACATGGGTTTTGACATGGAGAGGTTCTAATTTGATTAATATCTTTTATGGATGTGGAATTCACCTTGTGTCATAGGGAAGAAGGATATACTATGATGGTTCAACTCATGGTACTAGTCTCTATCTGATCAATGGGAACACCTCTACGAGTTATGAAAGTTGTTTCATGGTGGTGTGTGTATGAATGGATATAAATTACAACCACCAGGATCACTATATGAAGTTGATATGTCATTTTTTTTCAATGGTAAATTTTTTTTCCTATAACAAATTGTTTTAAACTCATTTTACCTCCTTCTCCAATTATTAATTTTTACAATTAGGGATGAATTACATAGGGTGTTATTCCTCCATTATTTTTAGATTTTGACCCATAAAACCTTTTATTTCCTGTAATATCACATGGTAAAAGAGTGTATTTACTTATTTTTTGTTTTCCCCTTACTCCTTATATATTCCTTCTAATTTTTATGTTATTCCGCAAATATTTTGTTTTTGTATGATAAATTTAGGGGTTGGATGTATTGAACTAATGTTATTTTGATGAATTGGTCTCAAAGAGGGATACTACTAGATTAGTTTAGTGTTGTCCATTAAAGTTGATGTGTTGAAATTAATTTAAATGGACTTGTGATTGATTTGTGATTGGTATTTTACAAAACATAATATATTATACATTTAATTGGATTTTAATGGTTTTATAATATGGTTATCATTATATTATATTAATATGAGATAGTTTTTACGGATTTATAAATATTTTAATATGATATGTCTCATAGATTAGTGGATTAAAAATTGTATTTATTTTTCTAAAGATATTTTTCGAGAGAAAATTGTATCTGAAAAATGGTTTCTCTAAAAAAAATTGAACATGAATGGTATTTGACACCATTTGGTTTATGATATAGAAAACAAATATGGTTATAAGGGGATTATTATTCAAGGAAATGGTTGGGTTTCCCATGTTGTATACAATGAAAATGGGTTGTGTTTTTAAGATATCAAAAGTGGGTTCAACTTATGGGTTTCATTTAATCTCTTTAAATAGGATTTTAAGTGACATAAAATTTATTTAAAACTAGATTCATAATATGAAATTGTCCAATTAGTACATTTATAAATAAAATTCATAAAAATGTGAAACCCTATAATATTACCATAGTTATTCATTATTCTTTATATGATTTTCCTCTTATTAAAGGTTGGATTAATATGATGTGAAAATTGGTATGTTTTAATGATGTTTTTATTTTTGAGGTAAGGGGTTAATTTTGTATTTTTATTATTGATCAAGGAAATCATATTACTATTCTCTATTACTCATGAATTTTCAAATGTATTCATAGTAAACCTATTTAAAGAGAGAGAGGTATATAATTATTATCCACTAGTTCACAACACACACTATATATTTCCACAAATGGTGAATAGCTCCAGTCTAGGGTTATATCCCCAATAAAGATGGATTAAGTAGAATTAAATGGATTTTGTTTGTTATTAATTAAATAGGGTGTCTATTAATATTATTTTTTTTTCAATATATTATTAGACCATCTCACCATATGACATACCGTGTCACACATGATATTAAATGATTCCCATTGGGACCTCCTATTTTTTATGGTCTTTAGTTCGATTAGAATCTATAGTTTAATGACTTGGTATTTCATCTTACATATGTTAAAATACATAGTGATTAAAATAATGGTGTTTTATATTCTCATCCATTCATTTTTCCATGGTTATCTATTTTTTTTTCAAAATGATACTTCAAGGTGTTTTATAATGTTAGTTTTTGTATAGGGATTGATGAATATAAAATGACATATTCACATAGAAGAAATTATAAAATTATATTTAATGTGGTATTTAGTTTTATGTAATTCCAAAAGAAAAATAAATTATATATTTATTTAAAATTAGAAGAGATTATATTGATTTTTAGAAGACATACAAGAAAAAGGTGTTGTTATCCCACTGGGCTTTCTGTTTCTCACATCTTCTGTACACATTTAATTTTATATAGCTCTCACATTTTCCTTTCTGGACACCACCAGGGATCAATTCATTATTTTTTGTCCAAATTGGTATAGTAGTTGGTTTTTAGGGATGTGGAGTGACCATGGGGTCACGGGGTGAGGTTGTCCATTTTTTGGGATTTTTTTATTTTTATTTTGGGTTATGCATTAGCATTATGATCGTAGTTACTCACTTTTGGTTTATATATACAAGATATTTCATTTATTATTATCATTCAGTTTATAAAATTTCATTATTTATATATGTTGGGTAGTCTATTTCATTATCCTTTTTGTTATAATGTTTCTTATTTTATATTGGTGTTTCCTTATGAATTGGTCATTCTAGATTTTATGGTGCAAAATTTTATGTAATTATTTCCTATTGAGGGTTATATTAGTCCCAAAAATTGATGATTTTATACCATGGAACATCTCACCAACATTGAGATATTAAGAAAACACCTAAATCATTTCAATAGTATTGTTTCTGTGCACAATTAATGTCTGAATAAGGTTGGTAAGTTATAAATTAGGTCTTTACTAAGGAAACATGACCATCCTAAATATAATTTTTTCTTGTAATGTAGTGATTGGAGGATAATTTATGATATTCATACTCTGTTTAGACCACAATTTCAATCATGAATTGTGTTATGTTTTTATTAAATTCAATGAATTCCTGAATCAGTGAAAAACACATTTTAAATAATTATATTAATAATTTGGAAACCTTGATGAAAAAGTTTCTTATTCTAAACACAAGACTACATTATTAAAATAAAAGAAAAATAGTAAAATAGGAGATTGCATGTTGAAACATTGACAATAAACTTCCAGAAAATTCTACGAAAACAATTATCCAAAAAATAAACGATAAAAACAAATCCCCAAATTTTAGTAGACAAATATAGATTGTTTTTTTTTCTTCCCCTAGTTAGAACCCCCCCCCCCCCAATTATTAGGGTTTCAGACCCACCTCCATTATTTATGAGGTTTCCAGGTAAAAATATAATCATCCAAATGACAAACACACCATAGGTATTGTTGGACCCGACCTCACCCCTCCTTTTAATTGATACCATACTCCCAAACATCAGAAGAACTTTTAATGTTTCATGATATCCCACCCCCAATGGGTTTTTACATTTTTTCGTGTTGTTTTTCTTCTATAATGATTTTTGACACCTACTTATAGCATTAACTTATTCTCCTTTCATGTAGAAACCAATAAATGTTGTCTGATGATATTTTTAAATATGGGTTTTAGGGATGAAAATTGAAAATTGTGGTTGGGTAGTTTTTATTGCGAAAATCTGATTGGTTAAGTGTGAACCACGTTCATAATTCCAGTGAAGTCTATTCATAAGAAACATGTACATGATTCACTTACCCGAGCGACCAAATTCTACTATAGGATTCACCTAACATTTTTCTCATTCCTCCCCTCTTATTTTCTAGTGATGCTTCGAAAATAGGTTTCTTCATCTGAACAAATTATTTAAATTCTTCCTAAACGTAAAATATATTTTTTACATTTTTATATTTCCCGATGCATTATTTATTATGTTTGTATTTTTATCTATTTCAATTGTTTGTCTTAATGAATTTATTATTTAAGTGACATGTTCTATGTATAACTATTATTATTTGAATGGTTTAGAAAATTTAATTTTTGTTTTTGGATAATTTAAAAGGAATTTAATCATAATAAATTATTTAAAATAATAATGTTATTTATATTTATAAAATATCATTAATTTTAGTAATTTATTTACTAAATTATATTTAAAAAAATTAATAACTATATTTGAATATATATCTATAGATATAACATTATACATTATATTTAAATTAAAAATAATAAAACATATTTTCCGATTTATATATATATGAAATAATAATATATAAATAATTTCCGAAAAAAATTATTTTTTTCCAATAATCCCTCAGACCCATAATAAAAAATAATATTGTTTAAAAAATATTCTTAACTATATTAAAATTTTAATATATATATATATATAATTTATTTTATATTAATTTAATTAAATATATAATATATTACTTGTTATATATTTAAATAATTTCATTTTTTCATAATGAATATAAAGAAATATTTCTTAAAAATTATAGAAAATAATTTTATGAGTAAATATTTATATTATTAAAAAAATAGTTAATTACATAAATTATATATTTATATATATAAGGAGATTATAAAATAATAACAACTACTTTTGACGATAATAATTTTTATATATAATAATAATTGTCAAATTTAATATAAAATAAATTATTAATATATTAATTATTATATTAAAAATTCATAATTTTTAAACTAAATTAAACTTGATGTAAATTATTTTCATTACTAAAAATAGAAAATTTCATACTAATAATATTTTTTATGTAGTATTAATTATATGCATATAATATTATAAGTAATTATGTATAAAATAATATTAAATAAATATATTTATTTTAAACAATATTAATAATTATAATTGAATGTAAATAAATATATATCTATTATATTAATTTTTATATTTATATTTAAAAAAGTTAATAATTTATTATTTTATATATATATAAGTAATAATTTTTTCATCAATTATTTTAAAGTTATTGCGTATTTAAATTGTCACGACCCGTCCTCGGGGCCCGTGCCATGACAACCCCAGGCCCGTCTTCCATAGGCCAGGGGCTGGCGACTAGCACCAAGGCATAAATCCCAGCAAAAAGGGAAGGCATTGCCTTTGAAAAGTAAACAAGCACCACAGAGTAAGCAAGCGGAAAAGTAAACACTAAGTAAAAACTGTACAAGCTGTGCTGAAAGTAAAAGGGGCCGGAAATACAAGCTCAACTGTAAAGTACAACTGAAAGGAAAAACTGCAGCGTCGAGCCGTCCTCTGGAAGTCCCACCTGAAGGGTGGGTACAGATAGCTCCAATGATCCTCGGGTCCCGCCGTCCGCTCCGAGAACGTCTCGCCCAGTGGTCCACCTCCAGGTACTGACTCGTCATGTAGTCCACCTCCGGGTACTGACTCGTCGTGTAGTCCACCTCCGGGTACCGTCCAGTCCTCGAACACTCGGCCTCCATCAGCACTGCCTGTCGTCTGCAACCAACACAACGAGGTGCGGGCATAGCCCATGCAGGGGTGAGTATAACGATACTCAGTAGGGACCCCAAGACCCTCAAGGTCTCTCTAAAACCAACAAGGATAACCACAAAGAAGATCTCAACAAATAACCTCTACTTAGATATATGCCCATACATATACCTATGTAATCAAGTAACCCATCTCAATCATGAGGCAAAAAAAAGAGTCTCAGCTCAAACCAGGATTTTCATCATTGAAACCATAACTGCTGAAGAGCTCCGTCTCTGGAGTGTACAGTGGTCCTGTCACAACTCCGAGGTACTGCCCACTAACATAAGACTGATGTAGTACTCCACCTATCGAGTAATGTGGTCCAGCCGCAAAAACCAAGCGCTCCCATGTGCCGCTACAACCAAGGGCACCTCTGTCATGGGTCTGCCGCTACAACCAAGCGCTCCCAGGTGCCGCTACAACCAAGCGCACCTCTGTCGTGGGTCTGCCGCTACACCCAAGCGCTCCCATGTGCCGTTACAACCAAGCGCACCTCTCTCGTGGGTCTGCCGCTACAACCAAGTGCTCCCATGTGCCGCTACAACCAAACGCACCACTGTCGTGGGTCTGCCGCTACAACCAAGCGCTCCCATGTGCCGCTACAACCAAACGCACCTCTGTCGTGGGTCTGCCGCTACAACCAAGCGCTCCCATGTGCCGCTACAACCAAGCGCACAACTGTCGTGGGTCTGCCGCTACAACCAAGCGCTCCCATGTGCCGCTACAACCACGCCCACCACTATCGTGGGTCTGCCGCTACAACCAAGCGCTCCCATGTGCCGCTACAACCAAGCGCACCTCTGTCGTGGGTCTGCCGCTACAACCAAGCGCTCCCATGTGCCGCTACAACCAAGCTCACAACTGTGGTGGGTCTTCCGCTACAACCAAGTGCTCCCATGTGCCACTACAACCAAGCGCACCACTGTCGTGGGTCTGCCTCTACAACCAAGCGCTCCCTTGTGCCGCTACAACCAAGCGCACCTCTGTCATGCACCGAGTTGTTCGATCAGCAGTCGTCGGGTCTCAGTCAGCTACACGGTCTCCGTGCTCCGCCGGCTCGTCTCCGGGAGGGTCCGCTCCACGAGCTACTGGTCGATACTCCAAGTATCACAAAGTCCCGCAAGGAAGTATCTCGAAGGACCACCTCGTCATAGGGGTCTCAACGCAACAGACGGCGCGTCAATCGGACACCCGGTCTGTGAGTTATTAGCCTTTTCGTCCCAGGGGCCCGATTGGTTTCGTGAGCGAACCAATCCGGTCGTAACTCAACTATACCCCGAACACTCACAGGGTATAATCATAGGGACCGTTTTTCAACGTGATCACCAATGCCGCTGACGGTTCGTCAAACGGACATCTGGTCTGAAAGATATCAGCTTTTCCGTTCTAGGGGCCCTGTTGGATTTCAGTGCGATCCAACCCGGCCACTTTCCATCTGCATCCAAAACTCTGGCGGAGGATGCCAAAAGTTCCGTCTCATCAAGAGGAACTCAACGCAACAGACGGCGCGTCAATCGGACGCCCGGTCTGAGAGTTATTGGCTTTTTCGTCGTAGGGGCCCGGTTGGTTTTTAAGGCAAAACCAACCCGACCGTACTCCACCTACGTCCAAACCTCGGGCGGAGTATGACAAAAGATCCGTCTCACTTAGAGGAATTCAACGAAACAGACGGCGCGTCAATCGGACGCCCAGTCTGTTAGTTATTGGCCTTTCCGTCTCACACCCACCCTGGGAAACTTCCCAGGAGGTCACCCATCCTGATCACTGCTCTAGGCCAAGCACGCTTAACTACGGAGTTTTAACTACGTAGGCTCCCGAAAAGGAAGGTGCACCTTGAGTATAGTATACCGAAACGACCGTCTCGATCCAAGGATCGCGTTGCCACTGACGGCGTGTCGTTCGGAGGCCCATAGCTCAAGTTACGGGCGTTTGAACGAAAATCGTCCGAAGACGGGGGTCCGGGCCCGGGCCGACCCGGCCCGACCCCCCCTGGGTCGGTCGAACCGGGTCCGACCCGGTTGACCCGGCCCGGCCCGGCCAGCCCGGCTCGGCCGAGGGGTGCGGGTGGAAGCCGCGGGCTGCCGGAGTCGCTCCGGTGGCCCGTTTTCCTTCCCGTCTGCGCCGATGTTCCTCCCGGGTTCCGTTCTTCACTGCGGGATCACCCAACATCCATTGCAGCACGTTCCGTCGTCGCCCGTCAATTCCGCACAAAAAGAAGAACGGCGGAGGGTCGTCGGGCCGTGTTCGTTGGCCCGCACCCTCCGCGTTAGAGATAAACAACGGGAGAAATTGTTCAACACATGAACCGACAATTTTAATAAAATAAAATTGATCATTTGAAACCGGCTCTTTAATTATTAAAGAACTTTCACGGGAATATAAAGAGGGGTATTCCAAAATTATAAAATCCCTACCTCGTCGATCGTCGCGCGCGGGCGTTCTTCGCGGAAAAGCTCGTCGCGAAAGAGAGGGATCGTCGTGTCGACGCGGGGAGGCGTCGCGTTGTCGCGGAATCCGGTGTTGAGTCGGCGAACTCAACGCACCATGAAACAGCAGATTTAATTTACTTAATTAAATCTGTGTTTTTAGTTAAGAACCACGAAGGAGATAAAAAGGAAGGTCCGAGATTCTTACCTCAAGAAGCCGATCGAAGATCCGTCACGGAGGAAGAGACGTCGCAGAAGAACGTTTTCGGCGATGCGGATCAAGGCGTCGCGTCGTTGATTTCCGGGTTCGGCGTTCTTCGCGTTCTTCGCGAGGGAGAAGAAGAAACAAGGATCCTCTCAAATCTTCTCAAAAGATTTTGGGTTGGTCTTATTTTATTAATATGCCAACACACGAAAACAGGTTAAGAAACGATTGAATTAATTCATTTAATTAATTCAACGAAAGAAACAGGCCATTTAATTCACGAAAGAAAAATCCCATTTAATTCACGAAAGAAACAGCCCATTTAATTCACGAAATAAACCGCCCAATTAAATGGTCTGTTAAGAATTTAGAAAACGCGTCTGTTGACTTTCATTAAGACGGGTTTTCACGGGTGCGTTTCTTAGCGGAAATAAACGGCGGGGCTCGTGCGGGCCCCACCTCACAAATATCCTACCAAAGGGGTAGGATATTTATGGATAGCATCCTATCCAGTTCAACTCAGTTCAAGCCGCCTTTAAGTGGCTTCAAGTGGCTTTCAAGCGGCTTAAGTGAAATAAAATAAAGTTGTCGCAAAATTATTTTATTTCTTAACCTTAAGCCCGAAAATTAAAAACCACACCCGAGCAAACGAAACTCCGGAAGAGGCGTTTCTAAGCGAATACCGGCGCTGCGATTTCATCGGTGCCCTCAGAATTCGATTCCGGGACCGGTTCAAAAGTTAGAAAAACCCGCTCGTCCGTTCACTGAACGTACCCGAGCCAAACTTTGGAAAATGATTCCGGGCACACCGGGCCTCGGAATCAAGCGCCGTCAGAAACTGCGTTCTTGTAAAATTCCAAAGAAAATTAAGAAAAAAAATTTCCTTGAAATTTACGGGTCTTTACATACATAATTGTTGGATTTTATTAAAAAATATATATATTTATATATATATCGTTACAAATTTATTAGTTATTATTTTTTAAAAAATATTAATATTTATATTCACCATAGACTCCATAAATACATAGCTAGGACATTTCAATTTTTTATGTTGGAAAGCCTGTAATTTAATGTCCCACTGGCCCCTTCTTCTAAATCCAAATTCCCCTTTCATGCACCAAAGACGCCATCACTGCCTTCTGTTAGTGTGTTCTTGTGTCTACACCAATACCTAAATACCAACCCACATTATCAAACATAAATGAAAAAAATCCACCACCCCATAATGGCGTCCATGATTTGACCCATGGTCATATGTAGATTTCTGCGGTGACATTACCACTCAAGAGAACCTCCAACTACACTTAATTTGGTTAACGATGTATTGGTGGGTGTGTCACCGTGCCATTCCAAGGCCAAACCTCACTAATGTGCACCTTTCATTGTAAGACTAATAATATTACATTATTATAGGTAGAGGATATGAAAACCCACAAACACACACACCCATGAACCCCATTGGGTCATGCCTCATCCCATCCCACATGAAATTACAAACACCCACTGGGCATATTCTGTTAAAAATAATATAATTAAAGTTAAATACTTTTACTGCCTATAGGGCCAAAAAATATATCATAGATTCCATTGAGAAAGATGGATTGAGGCCCTGATGGGAAGTTAAGAAATACTTCAAGACAAAATTCACTATTGTATGATTCCTCTCTTTCCATTATCATCACGTAGTGTTTCAACATTATAAAAATGGAAGGTTTTCCCATCATTCCACAACCAAAATCCATGTGGGTTGGGTATGAGGATAGTTACTAGCATTCTCAACACTCTTTCGAGAATCACACTCAAATATGGAAGTAGGTCTATATGTTTTTCTCAATATCTATAATTCCACATTGTCAACCTAGTCAATCCGTCAGTAGTGTCACATACCATCTTGCCACATCACTCACTAACATAAACCACAGATGTAATTTTTGTTTTTTATGGTATATTTTTTATTTAATTCCAACGAAAAAGTTATTTATGAAGGTAATCCATCAAAAATATTTCTTTGTGGAAAACCAAATAAGAAAAGGTATTATTTAATATGGATTCATTATACATAGTTTAAAATATAAATTGAGATGGATTATTTTATCAATGAATAATATTTCAATAAAAATATTTATAATATGAAATGAAAAATCCATTGAAAATTATGACGGATTTTCTCCTCCCTAAAAAGATCAATAATTAAGAAAACTAAAATGAAATTTATAAATAAATAATTCATTAAAAAATTAAATAATGTCAATTATAAAATAAATATATATAGAAATTGAAAAAAAAGTATAAAAATTGCTATGGAGTTGGGGATGATATATATATGGTGGAAGAAAATCCATCACCAAACCTCGTGTAATTCATTACATATACTCCATAATATCCTCAACCATATAGTCCAAATATCATCATTACTCATTCTCATGTTGTTTTTGTTATTCTTTCTCTATAGTCAATTTCAATATTAGCTTATAACGAGAACATGGCCTATCTTCCAAAACTACTATAAATATGATGTTAATGATCATCCTATACATTCTCCCTTCATTCCATATCATTCAAATCCATTAGTGTAATTTTAACTATATGAGGGAGATGATGAAAACATATTGATAACTTGTCCTTTCTAAAGACCACTTTTCATCAAATAAATCTAAGACAGTTAATCAAAATGTGACTCACATAAGACATGATCATCACCACATGCTCTATCAGACTGACCCCCATTCAATTCACAATGCTCTACCTCATATGTCTCCTATAAACATATACATATCATGTAAATTGAAATAAAAAATATTATTTTAATATAAAAAAATAATAAAATACTAACCATGATCGGTTACTTCCTCTCACCAATAATCTGTTCAATTATAACATCCCAAACTCTAGATACCTAGATTCATCCTTTATATTACATTATTGGTATAATTTATAACCCTTCTTGAAGTATCAAATTTATTAGTAGAATTAGAAGAATAGATACATTTGTAGAATACACATGATAAATATTTTATACATGATGTTTTTAATACATGACTCACCAATCTATAATATCCATGTAAATTACTTATATTACTCCCCTAGGACTTATATTTAGTTGAAAAAATAAGGTTAATCTTAAATTCTCAATAAGGTGTATCATACTATGAAAGCATACATAACATAATCATAGATTAAGTGGAATAACAAGAATAAATAAACAACATGAAGCCATAATATATAAAAACTGATTCCATGCTATATTCATGTCATTAAATGAAATCATATATAAAAATAACCATTGATATCATGCTAATGAAATATATAATTTCTGGAATCTTGAACAACATTTAAAGTACTCATTCCTCGAAACATTACTTTTTATCATGATAGTTGTTAAAACAGTATCATATTATGAGAAGGTGCATTAAAAAACCCGTCATTTTTTGTCGCATGAGACTTCTTGATGCATCATGGGGTTATATAATGTTAGTACCCACCCACCACATGATTAAGTCTAGTGATGTAACTATAAGAGTCTTCATGAACTTTTATATTAGTCAATGATGTACACCTAACTAATCAAAACATTTCTATTACTATAATTAGAAACATTTATATAAAATGCATCCCTATTCAATATAATTATGTTGATATCATGGATAACATACCATAATAAAAATACTATATATTAGCTATGATCAATGTTACATGATTTATAGTTATAAAAAAAATATATTGGAGAGGGTACATAATAGGTGAAAGGTTATACATGGAAAATATTAATTGGATTTAATATATTTTATTTGTATGTGGACAATGTAATTATTGGAAAAATTGGTCATCACGGATTATTAAGAGAATGTGAGTATTCAAAAAACATATCCAGATTAGTGTATCTCTATGTGTAATGTCTGATGCCCACTCTCTATGTAGTAGTTCGATGATTTAACCATGACTAAACCAACATTTTTATGGTGATTACCCATAGACTCATTTGTTCTACTACCACCTCCACTTTCCTGCATCTAGATAGGTATATATTTTATAGGAAATGAAACACATATTACATTAACAAAACATTGGATGAGTTTCCACCTAGGGAAAAGTAACTCTTGAATTAAAATAATATCATATTGGGAAATCTTATAGAATATTAAAAACTTAAATTAAACGAGTAAAATGGAAAAATTATTCCATTGAACTGTATACACCACAAAATAGAAAATAGGTACTCATAACTACATGAGTGCTAATGAATGAAATTGAGATGAAAACTGCCGCAAATGAATTGGATATAAAATTAAAAACAACCTCATAAAAATTATTTATTATGTGTGATATTGATATACCATTAGTAAAATATGTTCTTGATATAGCATCTAAAATATGTAGTATATACATCACATAATGGAAATGAGGTGCATATTACAAACCATGTCTCTTGGAGTGGAATTTGACATTGAAAACCAATTATAAGTTATCTTAAATTTATTGAATGTATATTAGAATACTATATTATAAACATATATTTATTTAAAAAATAATTATTTACATTAAAAAATCAATTTTCTTTTATACATTTCAATAATATCTATTCCCAATATGAATTCATATGATTTTCAACATTTGTGTTTATTATTTTCTATATAGTTAATGTTTCATTTTAGTGCTGTTCTTATTCAACCATCATAAAAATTGTCTTATGAATAGATCATTAAATACAATTTTAAAAATTAATTATAATAATTTATGATTTTTTTAATTCTTCTCGTGAGTATTTATTAACTTATAATTTATGAAAAATATTATAATAATCAATTATATGAGAGGTTTTACGAACGTATGATGTTATTTTAATTAATGAAATAAATATCTATATAATACATCTATAACAAAAAATAATTATTATTTATACATTAATATGACAATATAATAATAAATGATCTATCATATAACACCATGAAATATATGTAGAGCATTATTCAGGTATGTGGTCAAATCAACCCAAATAGGAACCTACGATGATTTGCGGATTATTATGAGATGTTTTAGTAGTAATATAATTATAATATGAATAAATTTATATTATTTATTCATTATTATTATTTTATATAAAAATTTAAATTAAATAATTTTATAATTAATAGATATGAAATAATTGTGAAACTATAAATAATCATTATTATCTTATTAGACATATTTAACATGAATAAAATATTAATGATTGATTGTTGTACCAATAATTAATAGGTTATTAAATTTGACACACCATTATAATAATGATATCATAAACATAATATTTATACTTTTATACTATCCTTATATACATCATGTTTTTATGGGAAAGGAAAATGAAACACTTTATGTCATGGAGGTGGTAATTTTCACATTGCATGAAAAATAGTTCTATTTAATAATGGATGGGGTATACAAATAAATAATATCAATAACATTAATAAATAAATTGAAAATTATATAAATTATAATAATATACCACTATTAGTTTTCATATAATAAATTTTAAATAATATAATCAATAAGAAAACTACGCAGTTCATAATACTCAAGTTGATGACATGATTTTACCTTGGAAGTATCCTTGAATATAACAGGATTTTGAAAAGAAGGTGTGACATGGTGATTATATTATTTTGGATCCATTATAAAGGGATATAACTATAGATATTAATGTAGAAATATGAATTTAATGTGTGTATTTAGGTGATGAATATATTCCGCTTTTATAAGTAAAGGGTAGGGTTATTTTGTGAATAACCTTAAATTTTTTATAATTCCATGGAAATATTCAAATGTTAATTTATCAAAAAATGAAAAAGGTATAGTTGAAACATTTATTGATATATAATAATATCAAACAATCATTTATATTCTGTTTTCTTATTTTTTTAGGGATTTTACACTTTGTTAATCCTTATTCACCTAAAAACTATTTTCCTTGGTAATTATTTTATAATAATATTAATGATTTTTTTTTTAGAAATATTATGATTAAACATTTTAGATAATTTTATACTTATAATTTTATATTTCAAAATTATTTTATCATATAAAATTTACAATGTACTGAATATTTAATTCAATATAAATACAGTTAGTCGCCTAAAAATCATTTTTAATGAAATTACAATGTTTGCTTTAAATTTACATATAATTGAAAACTACATTGTTTATATATTTTAGAGACATAAATTGATAAATGAGGGGGAACCTACCCAACCGTAGATAAAATCCCTCAACCATGAACTTGGGTAAATGGTCGTCACCACTACACATCCCCCTTGTAACACCCCAAGCTTCCACGATACGTTTTTCTTTGAATAATACAGTAGTGTGTGTTGTACGCAACTTCGAGTTCTAACACACACCACTACCTATCAAACTATAAATTATGAATAGTAATACCTACTTTTGGAAATTTTATAAATTCTATCTTTCAAAATGGAATTCATTTTTGGATTCTTATTATCTATATTTTCCTAGGGTTAATTTTTGTTATTTTTCTGAAAACATTCAATTTTTTATGAATAGTGAAAAAAACTGATTTATTGGTTAAAACCAAATTTTTATTTAAATAATTATTTATATTATTTAAATTTAATTTACGTCAAAATAGACACATAATGCACATATATGTTCAATATAATTCATTAGAGTCAATATATAATAATTTTTTATATATAAATTGTTTTAGAAATTATCACCCTCTTTTAACGACCTCCAAGGAGAATTTTTAAATTCACATAATACATAATTTTACCGCTTCTGTGTGTGTAATTTAAAAAATCCAAGAAACACTGTTGATATCAGTAAGTAAAATTTGGTTCAATGATATGAAAATAATTTTTTATGAATAGTAACGTTTACTTTTATTTACCACGGTTAAAAGTAAATTGGGTAATTAAGGGTAAAAATGATATTAATATTACCCTAACACATGTCCTAATACTATTGGACAAGTGTATCTCGACCAAAAACTTCCTTATGAATAAAATATTATCATTTAGGTCCACATGGATTATATTAGGACATTTATTATTATTTAATTCAAAGAAGAGTTAAAAGAGTGAAAATTAATATTTTTTTATTAAAACATTTTTAATATAGGGTTATGCATAAGATAAATTCTATTGTAAATATTCATTAGAAAGATAAAAATATTTCATATATAAAGGTATTTTATTTATAATTTTTATACGTTATATAATTTAATTTTTTTATGACACAATGGTGATGTTATAATTACCTAATTAATGAAATATTAAAATAATTGATATTATAATTACCCAAAAATTGTAATTTGAAACATTTTATGAATTACACTAATTTTATGGGTTAATATGACATATTAGGATTGATTATATGAATTTTTTTTGAAATAAGAATGTTGTTATGAATATATCAAAAACAAATACCCAATAGGGTTAAAATTGAAAAAAAAGTGTTTTTAAAACAAATATTATATTATTAATTCATATTATATTCTTAATAATCTAACGTTCAGCCAAAGGACTGTATCATGGTATTTTTATCATTAAAGGAAAACATGGGGGTCGATTGGATGTATATAGTATGTTTATTATCTATAAAATATGAAAATACTAAGTGACATGGTAAATGTCAAACTAATTAACTAAGAGTTAAAACTAATAGATAAGGTTAATATAAGGACCCAAACCTGTCTAAAATCAATTGGATTAAAGGATTTCAACCCATATACACCTTATACTTTTAATAATCTACTTTGGAACCATTAGAAACAGAATATGAATTTATTATAAATTAATACTTTAAATTTTTCCTAAATAGCCCCTCCTCCCCCATATAAAAGGACACCATTTCTAACCAATTCATCACACCTTCAAATCCATTTGGATCAGCCATACTCTGCCCAAATATCCTCCCAAATTCTCTCACTTCGACCTATAGGCATTATTCTGATCATAAATCCACCCTAAAAATCCCTTTTGATCAAATCAAAAGGAAGAACGCAAAGGAGAGGTAATGTCTTCACCACCCTCTTTAAAGTTCCTTTCTTCTTCATCTTCTTATTTCCACGTTATTTCTATTATAAAATAATAATTCTAGTATCTAAAATATACAGTTATGTTATTATATATATGTAACAAAAAACTTCATTATTAAATCTATCCCTTGAATGACATGTCACCATACGTGCATACGTACGGCCTACCGTCTCCACGTTGTGGTGTAATTGTAATTCAATATATTATTATTTATATGGCTATTAAAATGATGTATAATTCATGTAAATAATAAATTTAACATGATAATTATTATGTCTATATGATATACCATCAAATTATATATTATTTTAATATCAAAAGCATGATATTGTCGCTCGTGCATACGTATGGACTGTTGTCTCCATGTACACAATGAGATTCATTCCCCATCATATCCATTTATGTATAATTATAATTTAATGATTAAAAATAATTTTTATGGAATTTATATCATTATGGATATGAATAAGATACAACCTATCCATAACAAACAATGCTTACATAACAAAACAGACAAAGGAAAATGAATCCATTAACACCCGAAACGACGATAATACTAAGATATTATTAACAAATCAATGTTAAAAGATCATTTATGATATCATATTAATGTAAATGACTCTTTTATAATTTAATATCAATTATTTAACCATTATACATGAGATTAACCAACCCTTGACCATGGAAAGTTTCAAGGTTAGGGTTTATTTCACAATCTCTTCATTATCTGAGGTTGTTTATACGCAATTATCTACTGAGACCCCTTTATCATCCACATCCATGCATCTTAAAAATTTATTTCAAATAATGATTCCTATTTTATAGACTATGTTTTAAAGTCATTTATACCCTTTTTGACTTTTTATATGATGTTTATAAAGAAATCTTTCCGTCGTTTTCCAAACAAGGTCCTTTTTAACCTTTTCGACAGAATTAAGGTAAGAATGTTTTTTTAACTTATTCGGTGGGTGTGGTTATTATCCACAGTTTTTACACCATTTAATATTCCCATACATTATTATATGAATATTTTTAAAATAATTGTTTTCTTTATAATTATGTGGCTTTTAAATGATTTCAAAAAAAAGAGATATTTCTCTCAAATATTTTTTATTTCATCTATGTCAACATCCTTTGATGGATTTTAAGCTTATTTGATGTTGATTTATTATAAAAAAACATACATTTAAGGTTTTGGGAATTTTTTACTCTTTATGTGTAATTTCTATACCATTCATGGTTTATAGGGAATGTATTTACATTTCGTATGCTAGTTTTAATACGAATGATTATGTTATGTTTAAACCTGTTCATAGGAGGAATGCATTGGACTTAATAAGTGACAGGTGGAGCCCGCTATAGCTTTTTGATGAATCGGTAGGTATTATGATACAAACTATTGTCTTTCCATGATGACTTAACAAATTCATAGTGGTAGTCTTGGCACGCGGCCTTGGCAACATGGTTATCATAATCTAGCATTATGCATTCTATCATTATGAAAGTGGTTATTCATATTGCATTTTGTTATTTGATTAGTATAATATCAATGTGAATATGTAAATGGATTTATTTTACATTATCTTTTCCATATTATAATTAACTTCATGTTTAAAAGGATTTTGTTTTAGTTATGCATTGCATAAAATGTTTATGCTTATTTATGAAAGTTTCCACTATATTGTTATCCTTATTAGGCATCTGAGCTCACCTCGTTCTATGTTTTATTTTTGCTAGTACGTCATGAATAATTTTATGAATGACCTATAGGGATAGTATGAGGGGATATGACTGTGGACTATGGAGACTATTTTGTTGTACATTTCATTTTTATGATGTAATGTAAGACTTATGAATATATCTACTGTTTCCAAGGCTACTAAATTAATTGGTTTTTCGAGATTTGATCTTTCTTGTGATCATGCCAATGTTATGTAATAATGCTCCGACTCAGGGTAACTGGGGTTGGGGCGTTACAGTTGGTATCAGAAGAAGTTTACTACAAACCATTGAATCTAGATTTAGATAAAATCTAATTAGAGCACATAGACCTAATTTGGACATTGAGGATTAGTGTAGAAGAAATTCCTTGAATTTTGGTATTGTAGAGATTTTGTGATTTTTCTAAGAAATAAATAAATGTTTGGATATGAGCAAGTAGAGATGGTTCTAGCACATATGTACCTAGGTGTGAAAACTCTAACAAGGAGTTTTGGCCTTGACCTGGAGAATCCTGGTACACAACAATGGGCCTTGCTGCACTCTTGGTTACGACACTCTTGGGGGATATTCGTAGGATAATTCACATTTCTTTATAAACCATTATTAATGGTTATTAGTATATACTTCCTCAAAGAAATTTTTTTTATGATTATGGATTATATCCATAAACTGTTGAATTTATGTTAAGTGTTTTAAAAGCTTGGTATTATATATTTCGATTCATAAATTATTCTAGATTATGCCACTGTTTAGAAATTTTTCCTAGTGGAAGGAATGGAAACTGTATCAATGCATGCATCCATGTAAGGATTACCCTCCTACTCAAGATAATTATAGTGGAGCTAGTGATGCAACTAGTGCTGAACAGCTAATAACCATACTGGGACAACTCACTCAGGTTATGAATAATTGTCTTACCCGTATAAAGCACCTTGATCCGCAGCATGGAGGATTAATGTTATATCACTTCATGTGGCAACAACAACCAAAATTCAATGGGTGTGCAAATCCCTTAGTAGTTGAGAAATGGATAAATTCCTTAGTGAAAATATTCCATTAATTGGGGAGCGGTGAATGGGAAAAAGTTATCATGGCAGTTTACCACCTCACTGGAGATGCTGATCAATGGTGTTCATTGATTCAAAACATGAAGGAAGATGATGAAGCATCAAATATGGAATAGTGAGAGTTCAATGAGTTTATCATAGAAAAATACTTTCCTCGTGACCATCGAGCAGATATGGAAAGTCAATTTCTGAGTCTAAGGCAAAAGGGGGATGATAATGTCACAAAGTATGAGGCTAAATTTACAAAGATAGCAAGGTATTCTATAGATTATATACATAACCAAATAAGTAAGATTGATCATTTCTTTGATGGGTTAAACCATTTTTCCATCAAGCATTAGTCTCATAATCCTTTTCATCCTATGATGATATTGTCACATGTGTTTCCAAGACAAAAAAGGAATTTTTGAAGTTGTATGACTTTAAAGCAAAGCAAGAGAAGAAGAGATCTTCTGATCAATCTGGAAATTGAAATAAGGGGATGAAGGGAAAATTTTAATATCATTCTTGTATTAAATTATGGAAGAAACACCCCGATACTTGCTTGAAGGGAATGGTAGTTTTTTATAAGTGTGGTGAAAAAGTCCATTAAGCACATGACTACTAGGGAATGATAGTTGTTGTCTATGTGGAATGCTATAATTATAGAGTGAGGGGACATTATGAAAGTGAATGACCTAAGCGTCAAGGGAACATACCTCAGAAAATTCTTAGGGATCAAGGCCAAGATTATACTATCACTACTGCTGAATTAGAAGCTCTGAAAGACGTGGTGGTAGTTAATTTAATGGTTTCCTCAAGTTTAGAAAATGCTTAATTTCATTTTGGATCATCAAATTGTTTCATATCTTCCCAGTTTTCTATGGTAATAATATATATCCAATTTTATTTAACATTGTTGTTTTCATTTACAACTCTTTAGGGAAGTATCGTTGCTATAATTTTTTATCAATCAGTCCCCATTAAAGCATATAAATGTTGTTTACCTTCTTATCTCATCTTCATAGCCATGATTGAATTTGATATAATCCCCGGTATGGATTTGGTTTTGGACCACGATGTGAAGATTTATTGTAAGAAGAAGGAGGTTGTGATTTTTGATGATGATGATGATGATAAGGAACACCTTATCTTTAGAGTAGAATCGTCACCACCTAATTCTTATCTAGATCCACCCCCAGTAGATCAACTAAATTCAATTATCGGGGAGAAAAAGAATGAAATAACAATGAGAGAGGAAAGGAATGTTCAAATAGAGGATGTACCAATTTTGAAATAATATGTAGATGGGTTTCTATAAGATTTAACTAGAGATCCTCCAAAATAAGAAGTTGAGATTTACATTGATTTAATTCATGGATCAAGTCCTATATCGAACACCACTTATCGAATGGACACTATGGAATTAGATGAACTAAATAAACAACTAAAAGAATTAAGTAATAAGGGATTTATTCACTCGAGTGTTTCTCCATGGGGATCCAATTTCCTTTTTGTTAAGAAGAAAGATGGTTCTATGTGGTTATGTGTTGAATATAAGGAAATAAATGTTATAACAATAAAGAACAACTATCCCCTACCTAACATTGATGATTTATTTGACCAATTGCATGGATCTCAATACTTTTCCAAGATTGACCTTCGATCTGGATACCATCACTTGTGTGTGTAGAAGGAATACATTCTGAAGGCAACATTTCGAACCAGTTACTGGCATTATGAGTTTATAGTAATGCCTATTTGATTGACTAATTCACCCTCTATATTCATGGATCTAATTAGTAGAGTTTTCAAGGAATAACTCGGTGATTTCGTGATGGTATTTATTGATGATATCTTGAGATACTTAAAAAGCTATGAAGATCATGAAAATCACGTGTGCAATATTCTAAAGACTCTTAAAGGGCATTAATTATATGGGATGTTTAGAAAGTGTGAATTCTGTCTTAAGGAGATTTCTTTTCTTGGCAATATTGTCTCAAAAGATGGAATCTTTGTTGATCTTTCTATGACCAAGGCAATCCATGAATGGCCAACACTGACGAGTATAACATTGGTAAGAAGATTTATTGGTTTAGCATGTTATTATTAACGTTTCATCCAGAATTTTGCTCAGTTGTCAAGCCCATTAACAAATCTCACACATAAAGGGGTTAAATTTTATTGGACAAAAGAGTGTGAAGAATGTTTTGAATAATTGAAGATAAGATTATTCAATGCTCTTATATTGACTCTGCCATTGGGGAATGATGGGTTATTTATTTATAGTGATGCACCGATGAAAGGACTCGGTTGTGCCCTTATGCAGAATGATGGGTTCTTGTCTATGAATCATGAAAGCTAAAAATTCATGAGAAAAACAATCCTATTCATGATCTCGATTTAGCAATTGTGATCTTTTCTTTGAAGATATGGAGACATTATCTCTATGGTGAAAAATGTGAGATATATACCGATCACAATAGTTTGATGTATATTTTCTCACAAAAAGAACTCAACATGAGGCAAAGGTGATGGATTGAACTACTCAAGGATTATGATTGCACGATACACTACCACCAGGGGATGGAAAATAAGGTGGTATATGGTTTGAGTAGATAGGATCATGGAGTTTTGAACAATATGAGTGTTGAAAAGGATCTAATATACATGGATCTGTTAAAGATGGATATGGGAATCACGAGGGAAAGTGAAACATCAGTAAATTTTCAAATGGTTTCCAAACCATCTTTACTATAAAGGATAAAGAGTTCTTAGACTGATGATGAAGAGTTCAAAAAGAATATTAATGTAGTGAATGATGGGATATTGAGTGACATTGAGTATCAAGATGGAATTATGATGTTTGGGAAGATACTTTGTGTTCCCAATATACCTAATCTAAAAAGAGAATTTTAGGATAATGCTCATTGTTCAAATTTCTCTATACACCCTAGGATCACCAAAATGTATAGATATTTAAAGGAACAATTTTTGTGGGACACCATGAAGAGGGAGATTGCTGATTTTGTGTCAAGATGTATGGTTTTTCAACAAGTGAAAGCTAGAAGGCAACAGCCTGGAGAAGTCATGCATCTGCTTCCCATACCTGAGTGGAGATGGGATAATATAACGATGGACTTTTTCATGGGACTACCATAGACTCATAGAAGGAATGATGCAAGATGGGTCATTGTTGATTGTTTTACCAAGTCAGCTCATTTTCTTGCTATAAGAGAGGATATACCACTTGAACGTATAGCAAGACTATCTATTAATGATGTTTTGAGACTTCATGGAGTACCCCTATCGATTGTTTCAGATCTTGATCCCCATTTTACATCATGATTCTGGAAATGTTTTTAGAAGGCCTTGGATACTGAACTTCGTTTGAGCACTACCTACAACCCCCAAATGGAAGGACTATCAGAAAGAACTATTCAAACTATAGAAGACATGTTGAGATCATGCTCACATGACTTTCAGGGTATGTGGGTTCAATATTTACCTCTGGTAGAATTTTCCTATAACAATAGTTTCCATTAAATTGTTTGGATGGCACCATATGAAGCATTATACAGAATGAGATGTCGCACACCAACCTCATGGGATGACGTCGGTGAATGAAAACATGTAGGCCTAGAACTGGTAGAGGAAACGATGGAAAAGGTGAAGGTAATACAAAATTACATTAAATCAGCTCAATGTAGGCAGTAGGGCCATGTAGATAACCAAATGAAGGATTTGGAATTTCAGGTGGGAGATAATGTTTTTTTGAAGGTATCTCTATGGAAGGGTGTTATACATTTTAGTAAGAAAGGTAAATTGAGTCCTGGGTAATTAGGACCTTTCGAAATTCGAGAACGAATTGGGGTTGTAGCTTACCATTTGGAAATGCCACCATGTCCCTCAAAGTTCACGATGTGTTCCACATACCCCTGTTGAGGAAATATATGTCTGAACCAACACATGTACTCAGTTATGAGAAATTAGAACTGGAACCCAATCTGTCTTATTGTGAAGATCCCGTTAGGAATCTTGATATAAGAGAACAAGTTCTGAGAAAACAGACAACTCATCTGTTAAAATTTCAATGGATAAACCATAAAATTGAAGAGGCAACGTGGGAATCCGAGGAACTTATGTTGAAGAATCACCTAAGTCTTTTCATGTGGTAGATTTCTAGAAATTTTTAGGATGAAATTATTTGAATGAGGGGGGAATTAAACACCCCTAGCTTCCACGGTATATTTCTCTTTGAATAATATAGTAGCGTGTGTTGTACGCAACTTCGAGTTCTAACACACACCACAACCAATCAAACTAGTCGTTTTGAATAGTAATACATACTTTTTGAATTTTTATTAAATTCTATATTTCAAATTCGACATCATTTTTTGATTTGGAATATCGAAATTAGCCAGGGTGAATTTTTTGTATTTTTCTGAAAACGTTCATTTTTTGATGAATAGTGAAAAACACTGCTTATCAGTTAAAACTAAATTTTTATTAAAATAATTATTTATATTATATAAATTTATTTTAGGTCAAAATAGAAACATAATTCCTATATATTTTTAATATAATTCATTGGAGTAAATTTATAATAATTTTGGATATATATATATATTTTGTAGAAATTTTCACTATCTTTTAACCACCTCCTAGGAGAATTTGCAAATTCACAAAAAACATAATTTTACTGCTTCTGTGAGTGGAATTTAAAAAATCCAAGAGACGTGGTTTATATTATAGAGTAAAATGTGGTTTAATGAGATGAACATAATTTTTGGTGAATAGTAACTTTTTACTTTTATTTACCACGGTTAAATGTAAATAGGGTATTTAAGGGAAAAAATGACATTAATATTAACCTAACCCATGTCCTAATTTTATTGGACAAGTTTATATTGACAAAAAACAACCTTATGAATAAAATATTATCATTTAGGTCCACTTGGATTAGATTAGGACATTTATTATTATTTAATTCAAAGAAGAGTTAAAAGAGTTAAAATCAAAGTTTAATTACTAAAACATTTTTAATATAGGGTTTTACATAAGATAAATTTGATTTTAAATATTCATTAGAAAGATAATAGGATTTAATAAATAATTTTATATTATTTTTAATTTTTAGAAATTAAATAATTTAATTTATTTATCAGACAATGGTGATGCAGTAATTACCTAATTAATGAAATATTAAAACTATTGATATTATAAATACCCAAATAAATGTAATTTGAGACTTTTTATAAATTACACTAATTTTTTAGGTTAATATGACATATTAGGATTGATTATATGATTTATTTTTCTAATTAAGAATTATGTAATGCAATTATCTAAAATAAATACCCAATAGGGTCAAAATTTACATAAAAGAGTTTTTTAGACCAATATTATATTATTAATTCATATTCTCTTGGATGTATATAGTATGTTTATTAACTATATAATATTAAAATAGAAAGTGACATGGTAAATGTCAAACTAATTAACTAAAAGTTAAGAATAAAAGATAGGGTTAATATAATGACTCAAAACTGTCTAAAATTTTTTGGATGAAAGGATTGAGACACATAACCACCATATACTTTGAATAATCCACATTGGAACAATTATAAACTGAATATGAATTTGTTATAAATTAATACTTTATGTTTTTCCTAAAGATCCCACCTCCCCCTTATAAAGGGAAAACTCTTCTATACAATTCTTAACACCTTCAAAGCATTTTGGTTCGGAAAAAATCTGCCCAACTATCCTCCCAGAATCTCTCACTTCGACCTAGAGGCCTTATTTTGATAATAAAGCCATCCTAAAGAGCCCTTTTTATCAAATCAAAAGGAAGAACCCGAAGAAGAGGTAATGTCTTCACCACCCTCATTAAATTTCCTTTCTTCTTCAAATTCATCATTCCATGTTATATACATTCTAAAATAATAACTCCAGTATCTTATATATACTATGACTTTATTATAAATATGTAACCAAAAAATTCATTGTTCTATCCATCCCTTAAATGACATGTCGCTATACGTGCGTATGAACAGCCTACCATCTTCACATTGTGGTGTAATTATTATTCAATATATTATTATTTAGATGGGTTTAATAATGATGTATAATTAATGTAAATAATAATTATAACATGATAATTATTCTACCTATATGATATACCATCCAATTATATTTTATTTTAATATCAAAAGAATGATATTGTTGCTCGTGCGTACGTACGGACTACCGTCTCCATGAACGTGATGAGATTCATTCCCCATCATATCCATTTGAGTATAATTCACATTTAATGATTAAAAATAATGTGTAAGGACTTGATATAAGTCTGGATATGAATAAGATACAACCTATCCATAACAAATATGGCTTACTAAACAAAATAGACAAAGGAAAACGAATTGATTAACACCCGAAACGACGATAATACTAAGATATTATTAACAAATCAATGTTAAAAAATCATATATAGTATCATATTAATGTATATGACTCTTTTAGAATTTAATAACAATTATTTCACCATTATATAGGAGGTTAACCAACCCTCGACCAAGGAAAAGTACAAGCTAAGGTTTTATTTCACACACTCTTCATTATCTGATGTTGTTTATACGCTATTATCTAATGGGAACTACTTATCATCCTCATCCATATTTCATAAAAATGTATTTAAAATCATTCTTACTATTTTATAGACTATGGGTTAAAGTAATTTATACCCATGTTTTCTTTTTATGAGATGTTTATAAAATAATATTTATGTCATTTTCCAAAGAAGTCCCTTTTTAACCTTTTCAACAGAATTAAGGATAGAATGATTTTTTAACTTATACGGAGGGTGCAGTTATTCTCTTCCATTTTTACACCATTGATGATTCTGTTAGAATATTATAATAATATTTTCAAAATAATGGTTTTCATTATAATTATATGAATTTTAAATTATTTCAAAAAAAAAATAAGTATTTCTCCTAAATAGTTTTGATTTTATCTATTTCAACTTTCATTGATGTATTTTTATTTGATGTTGATTTATTATAAAAAACATAAATTTAAGGTTTATTGATTTTTTTGACTGTGGATGTGTTATTTTTATACCATTCATAGATTATGGAGAATGTATTTACATTTTGTTTGCTAGTTTTAATACGAATGTTTATGTTATGATTAAACATGTTCATATGAGGAATGCATTGGACTTCATAAGTAATGGGTGGATCCTTCTCTAGCTCCTCGATGCATTAGTAGGTCTCATTAGACAAACTAGGGTCTTGGCATGAGGCCTTGACAAAATCATATTTGTAGTCTTGGCATGAGGCTTTGGCTACGTGGTTATGATAGTCTGGCATTATGCATTCCATCATTATGAATGTGGTTATTGGTATTTCAAGTGATTATTTGATTATTAGAATATCCATGAGAATAAGTAAATAGAATTATTTCACATTATCTTTTTCATATTATGCTGAATATAAAGTTTAAAAGGCTTTTGTTATTGTTATACATTGCCTTAAATGTTTATGCTTATTTATGAATGTTTCCGCTATATTGTTATCCATACTGGGCATCTGAGCTCACCCCTTTCAATGTTATATTTTTCTATGATGTGAAGAAGTAATTTATGAATGAACTGCAGGGATAGTATGATGGGATTTGATTGTAGACTATGGAGACTATGTTGTTGTTGTTTTCATTTTTATGATGTAATTGAAAACATATGAATATATCTAGTGTTTCCAAGGCTACTAAACTAATCAGTCTTTCGTGATTTGATATTTTTGTGATCATTTTAATGTTATGTAATAATACCATGACTCTGTGTAACTGGGGTTGGGGTGTTACACCCCTTTTTCAAGGGAGGTGAACCACTCAACTACAATCGAGATCCCTCATCCATTTATCCCATTCTACAATTCAGAAAGCATCCCTCTATTCCCAAAAATATCAATTTCCCAATGGTCTTGGATCTTCATCACAAATCACCTAAACTAGATCATTATATCTCCAAAATTAACATTGGATTCGTTCACCATTACCAAACCTTGGTAACTCGTTGCAGCTTGTGATGACCACTTATTGACATCTTATATTGTTTGTTTTTTCATCCATGAGACTTTATGAATGGGAGTCAATGGGTCCCATTGATAAGTGACAAATCATGACTGATTTATCATCATCCAAAAACATGATCTAAGCATTGTACGTGGAACCTTAATCTTGTGATGGTTTTCACTTTAATCTATTATAGTGGTCTGTGGATTTTTTATGAAGCAAGATGCTCAGACAACGACTCTATCGGTAAGATTAGTTGTTCTTCCTTTGCACTTTGAGAACTCCTCTATTATCCATATTCATGGGAACATGTTTTGTCGATATCTCTGTTTGGATGTGAAAACTAGTTTTTTTTTTCACCAAATCTCTCCCTATGTATTCAATGATGTCACCATCTCTGATCCTCTAGTTGAATGCACTTGGATATATGTTAAAGAGGTGTTTTTTTGGAAGCATCATTTTTGGTTCGAGTCATGTGCACACTTCTGTTTGTAATGATTTCACATTTGACATAATTATTATTCTTATGGTGAGGAAATCATACAATAAAAGGGGATATGTCAAATTATACTTGTCATAGTTTATCTTTGGATGTATAATTCTCTATAGTTGTTGAAGGTTGATGGTTTAATCTGGTTTCTTTTGGGTCCAGACTCCCTGAAGTTGGGAAGTCTACCTGGAAAGCTTCAAATGATACCCAACCAAACCTAAAAGTCTCTAAAATTTTCAATATTATTAAAAATTATTTTGACATTCCCTTCTCATCTAGTGTGTTTCCTAAAGGGAGGGCTGGGTCTGAAAGAATACAGGTGTGGTTCAAGAAGTGGTTGGACAAGAGGAGAGGGACATGTCCTTGGATGTTGGTATCATTATGTAGTTTACTTCACCCAATGATGTTATTATTAATGAGGAAGTTGATGTGGATCTATAACTAGGTGAGGATTTCCATAGAATGGTCTTTGAAGACACCTATATGCATTTTAAAAACACGAGTTGTGGCTTTGTACATCCAACTTAGTCAAACATATCATTGAAGGCCTTGTAAGACAAACCTTTTTATGTTGAGGAGGTTAAATCTGGAAGAAGTTTTTATAATTCCAAACATTGGTTTAAAAAGAAGGGATAAGGTAAGGGCCATAGTATTGGGGAATGTATTGATATTTAGTCCATACATGGTGAGTATACCTCTATAAGAGTTTAGGATATTAAATTGGATAAAGACACAGCTTCAGACTCCAATACAAATTCCAAGGAAGTGGAAATTATGGAGAACTATTTTATATCCTCTTCAGGGAAGGTAAAAAACACCATTATGGATTTTTAAGGCATTATCAAGCATACCCAAAGGAAATTACCAAAGAAAGTCAACTCCAACTAAAATATTCCTCAAATAACTAGGTACATGAGTAATGGTAAACTGCCTTTGAAGGTGAGAAATAGAACTAGAAATCTTGAGAGGGATGCCACATCTATGGAGTCTGAATCTCATGTAGGGGTTGGTTAGGTGACTTTTGAGGCTTCTAATTCCCCCCACCCAGTAGTTGATGATGAAACATATCAATGGGACAATAAAGATATGAATAAAGACTATCAAGGGTAGAGGCTTCTTCGTTATAAGGATGTGTGATAGGAGTAAGTTGCACATCCTCGTGGGCACCTGTTTCAGGTGTGCTGCCTTTTTTTTCTCTCAGTGTTAGATATCTTAATTTCTGAAACAAATGGATCTTATTATGCACTTAGATGAAGTAATGGTGCATAATTTCTTTGAAATTAAGTTTCCAAAGGAATTGATCAACCAAATTATGGGACGATTGATTAGAGTGAAACCTATAAATGGTAAAGTTGAATGGATCGATATGTAGACTGCATCTTGATTAGATGATTCATCATAGGGAAGACTAACATGGAGTAATACATATAGCCTTTGTAAAACAAGGAAACAAGTATGAATACTTCTTGAAGGCTGATCCTAGAACTCAGTTATATTCAAATCCATGGATATGTTTTATGTACATTGTTTCCAATCGGCACAAAAGTTTCTTCAACAAATATAAATTATGTTTTGGTTTATAAACTATCTTATTTAGAGGGTTCTTGCTTCCCCCTTAAATGTGTTTGAAAATAAAAAATGTTATATTGGTGTTAAATAAATTGATTAATTACCAAACAATTAAATGTTAATAGTATTGAAGGTAGTTTTGAATCTAAATCTTCGTTGAAAATAAATTATTCATCCAATAGAGAGAAAATTTATTTTATACTAATTTAACATTCTAATTAGTTTTGAAAATGATTTCCACAAGTTTTCTATGTACAAATAATATGTTAAAAGACATAAAATTAATCCATAAATTTCTATTTGTTATAATAAGGTTTTATAATATACAATTGATCCTTACAATTATATTATAATAAAAACTTCATGTTTTGTTAAAACAATGATTTATAAGTAAAATCAATCCTTTTCAGAAAATGCTCCAAAACTCATACTAAGTTAATTTTGATACAATGATTTCAAAAATGGAAATATTTTGGTTGCTTTATATTTATATCATTTAACATTTATTTAATAGATTTAATAATGTATTTTTATGTGAATATCTATTTAATAGTTCATGATATTTTATTCACCTATAATAGTATAGTCTCAGGTGTCACATCAATACAGTATGTTCACATCTTCTTGTAATCATATAACATTACAATGGATAGATAGACAACAAAAAAATTAATATATCACATAAATTACATTATATATATTTATATAATTTATTAAATAATATCACTTACCAAGTTTAAAGGATATATACTAAAAGTATAACACATAGATTTATGTGTGGTGTCTTTCCTTTCAGGATAATATCTACTAGAATCAAGTATCCTATGAAATGTATCCCTTATCTATTATGTGTATAATCCCTCGATCCTATATGGGGACGAAATTTTTTAAATGAGTCCTATAATACTCATTAAATAAATTCATTGTTTACTTCAACATAACTGTCCTATTATGGATGTATAGAAACTAACTAAAATGTTGATGTATAGAGGCCTCTCATTCCTTGTTAATAAAGGCTATTATATTCTCATAAAATGGAGAGAATAAACCCAACTAATTTTCAATAATAAATATTATTCAAAATTATATATATTTAATATATACTTCATTACTTATTTATATGTACTATTTAGTGATCTTAAATTTTATAACCTAACTCAATAAGAACATGATCCCATGTCCTCCATGGAGGAAAAAAATAATTCCAAAAAATTGAACATGCCTAACTTACAATATTATGTTTAAAAAAATTAAAATATGTATACATAAGGGAATTATATTGTAGAGACTCGAAGCTTGACGTACATGGATATTACATTACTTTTGCGGAATACTTAGTACATAACAAAACACACACACAAGGACCGTAATAGTTTACTGTCTTTGGAAACTCGGAGTATAATCTTCTAATCGTGGTGAAAGTTCTTCAATATTTTCCATAAAGATCTTATTTTTTTTTCTACTGAAAACCTTTCTTTATATCCTGGGGAAAAGAAAACATAAAATGGTGAGCTCAAATTCTCAGTAAGGGTAATCAAAAGAAATACCAATCACATAATTTTCATAAGAACATAACATTTTTGGAAATCTTTACCTGCAAAAGAGAGAATAATTTCATAACATGTGATAAATCATAGTAGTGAAATGAAATCCCAATAATCATAACTTAAAACATTAATCTTTGTGGCATACACACATAATCATAGAGAATTATTTCTTGTTAGTCAAGACTCATCGCCAAGACTATCTTAGTGGACAAAGTCCCTTTCTGAACCGAGTCACCCTCGTTTCAGTTCTTTTTCACTGAACCGGTATAACCTACCATTCCATCCATGTCTATCTCATGAGATATAAACTCTTTACCCAATGCATTGGAGGGAGATATAGGTCCCACCCATCTCATAATGAATCCTTTCTTATGTGTGCCACATAATCATAAACCATACATCATAGCATAAAAATGACATCATAAAACAATTCATATAAGATAAAGGAATTCATAAAAATATTTCCATCACAACATAATCAAACCAATCTAATAATAGGGATAAAAACAGAACCCTTTATTATCTTAGATGGAAAATAATTTTGATAAAACACTTGAACTCCATTCTTGAGGAAAATATCCTTTCTTCTTTAAAAACACTTTTCTTTTCTTAACATGTCATACAATTATAAACTAAAAAAAGTTAATCAAAAATAAACTTGAAATATTGTAAAGTAAGATTCTTGGAAATAATGTTTTAAAAATCCATTCATGTCGTATAAGTTAAAAAAACATTCTTCGTACTTTTTTCGGGATAGTCAAAAAAAATACCTCGTACAAAAAACGACAAAAGATTCATTTCATATCTTTTACTAAAAACTCACCGAAGGTTAAAAATGGATTTAAACAATTGTAGGTGGATGGAAATAATATTTCATATTGATGAAACATTGATGTGGATGATAAAATACACCCCAGTAAATATCAAAGTATAAACAATCTCGGATAAAAATGAGATTGTGATATTTCCCTTACCTTAGGTCCGACTTGCTTTGTACGTGTCCGAACCTCCTGTATAATGATTTAAATAATGTTATTGACTTATTACAGAATCATATTAATTGTTATGATATCATATATGGTTCTCTTATGGCTTTATATTACCCGGTCTTTTGTAAATTCATGTTAAAGTTGCATTTTGGGTAAAATCGTCTCATTTGTCGTTCGTGTTTTTAACTTGTAATTATTAATATGATTACTTGGATCATGATTACTTATATCCAGAATGTAAAACATGATTTATATATAATATATATTCAGAATATACATATATATATAATATATTGATAATGGAATGAAATACACCATTCATGGAGATGGTAGTCCGTACGTACGCATGAACGCTGTTTTCGTTTCCTTATTGAATTGAATGGAATTAAGTAGATGACATACATATAAATATACATAAATCCAGTATCATTATTATGTCATATATTTCATTAGTACAAATTATATATGCTTTATAATCATTCATTAATGGTTAATGTGGAGAATGAATCTCATCCCGTCGGGGAGACGGTAGTCCGTACGTACGCACGAGCGATGATATCGTTCCCATGGTCGTGGAATTGTGTTAAAGTGTATGAATATTATTTCAGTATCAATATCACTTTATAATAATCATATATAGTTACTCATTACACCATTATACCCATCCTATTAAGGTGGTGGCGGAAAATAGATTACACCACGGCGTGGAGACGGTATTCCGTACGTACGCACACGCGGTGATTTCATTTTTCCGTAGGATGGATAGAATGTGAATTAGGGTTGTTTCATATTTATAATAACATATCAGTATGTAAGTAATACTGATGTTATTACATTGTCATGAAACAACTAAAGAAGAAGAATTTGAAGAAGAAAGAAATTGAAAAGATCGGTAATGGTTATTACCTCTTCTTTGAAACGCCTCTTTGAATCCTCCACTTAGGGAACTAAGATTGGTCTTTGAAAAAGACCAGGACCTCTAGGATTATTCTAGGGAAGTGGAGAAGGTATTTTGTCAGGGGTTGGCCGAGCATGAGTGCTCAAATTGGTGTGAGGAGGAGGGGGAGGAGGTGTCCTTTTATAAGGGAGGAGAGGGGCACCTTAGGAATATCTCAAAATATTATTTTATATTAAAGTAAAAATCGGTTTATAATGGTTCCAAAGGGTCTTATTTAGAAGCTAAAGTGGGGATGGGTCTAAATCCTATAAACCAATAGGATTTAGACAAGTTTAGGTTATTATTTTAACCTTATCAATTTGATTTAACTCTATGTTAAATAATTTAACTTTTACCGTGTCTTTTTGTTTTCTTACACTATATGGTTAATAAACTTAAAATAACATGCCAAACGAACCCCATATTGTTTATTATTAATATATATATCCTTATCTAAGTCATTTGGACGAACCTTAGATTTTTAGGAATAAAATAACAATTAATAATATTTTATTTTATTTAAAAACTATTTTGTGTCAATTTTGACACTATTTGATATATGATTTTTGTGAAAGACATAAAAGCATTATATGTTCGAACCAAGTTAATTAAATCAACACTAATATATGATAGTAACCTATAAATTTAGTGTAATTCATAAAAAGTCTTAAATTACATTTATTTTGGTATTTATAATATCAATTATGTCAATATTTCATTAATAAGATAATTACTGCATCATCTTTGTGTAATAAATAAATTAAATTATTTGATGTATAAAAATTAAAAATAAAATACCATTATGTATTAAATCTTTTTATCTTTCTAATGAATATTTACAATCGAATTTATCTTATGTATAACCCTATATTAAAAAATGTTTTATTAAATAAACATTGATTTTAACTCTTTTAACTCTTTTTTGAATTAAATAATAATAAATGTCCTAATCTAATCCAAGTGGGCCTAAATGATAATATTTTACACTTAAAGTTGTTTTTGGTCGAGATACACTTGTCCAATAGAATTCGGACATGTGTTAGGGTAATAATAATATCACTTTTACCCTTAATCACCCTATTTACTTTTAAACGTGGTAAATAAATGTAAAAAGTTACTATTCACCAAAAATTATTTTCATCTCATTGAACCACATTTTACTTACTGACATCAACCGTGTCTCTCGGATTTTTGAAATTCCATTCACAGAAGCGGTAAAATTAAGTTTTATGAAAAATTCAGTTTTTTTAACTACCACTTAGTAGTTTCACTATTCATCAAAAATTGATGTTTTTCAGAACAAGGCCAAAATTTCATCCTAAGCTATATTTCATATTATGAATTCAAAAATGAAGTTTATTTTACCAAATTCATAACATAGAAGTTGCATTAATTAATTTTATAATTAAATCCCGCTGTTAAAACAAATAGCGTGTTTTTTAAGAAACAATATCTATCAAAAGATTGACACTTGATTATGTCTGGTTTAAATGTGAAATTTCATCCAATGACCAACATTGTATTAAATTGTAAGAATATATTCTAAATATACTATAAAACCACTCAAATTAATAATTTATCACTATTAATTATTTCGATTAAAAAGTTGTTTTTAATTATAATTTAGTAATTTTCACTATTCATCAGAATATGAAAGTTATCCGAAATGTACCAAAATTTCACCTTAGGCTAAATTCGATACTCCGAATCCAAAAATGAAGTCCATTTTGAGAGCTAAAATTTCAAAAATGTTAAAAAGTGGTTATTACTATTCATAACGGCTAGTTTTAATAATATTTTAATAGCATATCGTTGTTTCGTGAAACTCAGTATTGCGTACTACACACGCTATCGAGGAAGGTTGTGATTGCGTGTAATGAAAGGCAAGTCAAGGATGAATGTTGTGCAAGCTCCTTTTTGTGTAGCGTACAACACAAGACATTAATAAAATTAAAAAAAATAGTTTTCATAAAATCTCGGGTTGTTACATTCTACCCCCCTTAAAATGAATTTCGCCCTCAAAATTCGTCGGGGTTATAAATAGTTTACTATTCGAAAGTTTCTTTAATAGAAACCCACATCGTAAAAAGGAATACCAAAACCAATCTTTAAAAACAAAAGTATGAAACGTAATGGTTACCTGGATAAACTAATCACTGGGTTTCCACATAGGTGAAAATATGGATATGGAAGAAAAATCTAACCATCATGTTCTAATGGAGAGTGGTAGAGAACATTTCTATGGAAAAGCCAACAATCACAAATCCATAAATTTGTGATGATATAAGGTACCATCTGATTAATCAGATATAAGAGCACTAGGACAACATTTTTGGTTTTTCAAGATCGTTTCCCTAAAGTTGAAGAATTTGAATTAGAATAAATACTTACTTTATTTTGGTACAATCTCACTGTTGTTCGTGCTTTAAACAATTTCCACATCATCTCTTAAATAAATGAAGTTGAATTTGTTATTCGTGAAGTGTTAGCTGATCATGTGATAGAATGACGGGTCATTCCATCTCTTTCAAACAAAAAGTTATAAGTTCATCTTATGGTTAATCGTATTTGGTTCCAAAAATGAACTTATACTTCATATATCAGACCGCTTAATAAAATAAAACAAGTTTCTACTAACCAGGGACTTCCTGTAGGCCAGTGGTAGGCGATTAAGGCCAGTCGCACTTCGGTTGTGGGTTCTATTCCCATAGCCTTGTCCGACGCGATGGGCTGTCGCCCGTCCTACAGGTTGTCCTTTTTCTAAAACTAGATTACTATAACATCCCATCAATAATATCGAAAAAATAACTTCTATCCTTAAACAATACTATTTTATGTCCAACATAATCCATTCTAGTCTTTAGGCTTATCCATAATACTGCAGTCCACTTTCATCACATAGTGAAAATGATTACTAGAGATTTAATACCATTGTTAAACCCCATATATCATAAGATATGTTTTGTTGGTCACATTCGAAACTTTCAAAGTCCTTAATCATGTATTCTCTTGAATACCCATTGAACCTTAGGGAAAACTTGAATGCTGTTAAAAGTTAACACTTTTCACATACCAAAATCCTCAAAATTCTATATACTCAAACCATGATATCACTTAGTCCTTATATCAATCATGAGCTCATGAATACTGTTAAACATTTCATTTTCACGTTTTCCCTTCATTATGCGCATATCATCTTATTTCCAAAAAAAATATCTCAATCACTTTGAATACCACATTAGACCAATACATAAATATTCCAATACTCCATGATACAATATTATTTTGGAATCCCATTACATAAACACTTAATCATTCCACCACATCGTTGTCATATTCAACATCGCCAATAGTGATCGCATGTGACTTCCCTTTGTACTTTGCCTTCAGTGGTCGTTTATGTTGATCATCACTAACCCTTGGATTAGGGAATTTATTAGCATAATGCCCCATTTCCTTTCACTTCAAGCATCGAAGTGTTGGTGGTGCATTCTATGCAGTGTTTTCTTTATTCACATCATTAGAAACCCATTTTCCATTACTTCGACACTCAGCTACTCGATGACCTTCTTTTCCACACTTAAAACATTTTCTAGTCCCTTTAAGACAATCTCCACCATGCTTCTTTCCACACTTTGTGCATAAGGAAACATTCATCTTCTTTTTACCATTATTCTGAGATTTCTCCTTGAACTCCATCTTTCGTTTCTTGTCAAAACCATGAGATTGATATGTAACACCAACTTCCATTTCTACCTTGATAGCACAACACACAATTTCTTCATAGATACTGATGTCTCTTATAGCTAATTCCCTTCGAAGACTTGGTTTTAAGCCACTGAAAAATCGATCAACTTTACTTTCAGGTTGGATGATAATACCAGAAGCGTACCTTTCAAGTCTTGTAAAATTTGCTTCATAGGTACCAACAGATTCATCATCCCTTTGCTTCAGTTCAAGAAACTCTTTCTCCATCTTTGTTCGATGAATACGAGGGAAGTACTTACTGAAAAACAAGTTCTTGAACTCTTCCCATTCCATGGACTCAATTTCATCTCTTGGCCTCGTATTCTTGATAATATTCCTCCATTGATCAGCTTCACCTTCCAATCGATATACTGCTAAGATGACTTTATCATGTTCAGAACATTGAAGAACTGAAAATATCTTTTCAGTAGTACTGATCCATTGTTCAGCCACAAGTGGATCATAAGACCCACTGAAAGAAGGTGGACGTTGCCTCATGAAGGACTCAATAGAATATTGTTCCCTTCTCTGCTCATTTGGAAGTCCAGAATGATTCATAGCTTGTGTAAGTATAGAAATAATATTTTGCACTCCATCTCCCATAACATTAGTTTGTTCAGGAGGACAATCATTGCATTGTCCATTGCATTGATCAACACGGTTCTTTCGGGTTCCAGCCATTGTCTAAAACCCAAAAAGAATAGTGTGAGAGGAAAAAATCATGCTAGGGAAAACAACATAATAAAGGGGGAGTACCTTCAATATCTAACATCTTAGGTTTAATTCTAAGATAGTTAGCTCAATTATAGGACTATAACCTATACATATACTTAACCTTAGAGACATGACTAGACATACCTTAGAAATATCTCTAGGGATCTCACTAAAGTTCTCGCATCCTAGTTTCCAAAGGTTGACTAAACCATTCCTCTGATACCAAATGTAGATACTCGAAGCTTGACGTACATGGATGTTACATTACTTTTGCGGAATACTTAGTACATAACAAAACACACACACAAGGACCGTAATAGTTTAGTATCTTTGGAAACTCGGAGTATAATCTTCTAATCGTGGTGAAAGATCTTCAATATCTCCCATAAATATCTTCTTCTTTTTCCTACCTAAAACCTTTCTTTATATCCAGGGGAAAAGAAAACATAAAAGGGTGAGCTCAAATGCTCAGTAAGGGTAAATAAAAGAAATATCAATCACATAATTTTCATAAGAACATAACATTTTTGGAAATCTTAACCTGCAAAAGAGAGCACAATTTCATAACATGGGATAAATCATAGTAGTGAAATAAAATCCCAATAATCATAACTTAAAACATTAATATTGGTGGCATACACACATAATCATAGAGAATCATTTCTTGTTAGTCAAGACTCATCGCCAAGACTATCTTAGTGGACAAAGTCCCTTTCTGAACCGAGTCACCCTCGTTTCAGTTCTGTTTCACTGAACCGGTATAACCTACCATTCCAGCCATGTCTATCTCATGAGATATAAAATCTTTACCCAATGCATTGGAGGGATATATAGGTCCCACCCATCTCATATTGAATCCTTTATTATGTGTGCCACATAATCATAAACCATACATCATAGCGTAAAAATGACATCATAAAACAATTCATATAAGATAAAGGAATTCATAAAAATATTTCCATCACAACATAATCAAACAATGTAATAATAGGTATAAAAACAGAACCCTTTATTATCTAAGATGGAAAATAATTTTGATAAAACACTTGAACTCCATTCTTGAAAAAATATCCTTTCTTCTTTAAAAACACTTTTCTTTTCTTAACATGTCATACAATTATAAACTAAAATAATTTGATCAAAAATAAACTTGAAATATTGTAAAGTAATCTTCTTGGAAATAATTTTTTAAAAATCCATTCATGTCGTATAAGTTAAAAAAACATTCTTCGTACTTTTTTCGGGAAAGTCAAAAAAATACCTCGTACGAAAAACGACAACAGATTCATTTCATATCTTTTACTAAAACCTCACTGAAGGTTAAAAATGGATTTAAAAAATTGTAGGTGGATTGAAATAATATTACATATTGATGAAACATGGATGTGGATGATAAAATACACCCCAGTAAATACCAAAGTATAAACAATCTCGGATAAAAATGAGATTGTGATATTTCCCTTACCCTAGGTCCGACTTGCTTTGTACGTGTCCGAACCTCCTGTATAATGATTTAAATAATGTTATTGACTTATTACAGAATCATATTCATTGTTATGATATCATATATGGTTCTCTTATGGCTTTATATTACCCGGTCTTTTGTAAATTCATGTTAAAGTAGCGTTTTGGGTAAAATCGTCTCATTTGTCGTTCGTGTTTTTAACTTGTAATTATTAATATGATTACTTGGATCATGATTACTTATATACAGAATGTAAAAAATGATTTATATATAATATATATTCAGAATATACATATATATATATATAATATATTGATAATGGAATGAAATACACCGTTCATGGAGACGGTAGTCCGTACGTACGCATTAACGCTGTTTTCGTTTCCTTATTGAATTGAATGGAATTAAGTAGATGACATACATATAAATATACATAAATCCAGTATCATTATTATGCCATATATTTCATTATTACTTATTATATATTCTTTATAATCATTCATGAATGGTTAATGTCGAGAATGAATCTCATCACGTCGTGGAGACGGTAGTCCGTACGTACGCACGAGCGATGATATCGTTCCCATGGTCGTGGAATTGTGTTAAAGTGTATGAATATTATTTCAGTATCAATATCACTTTATAATAATCATATATAGTTACTCATTACACAATTATACCCATCCTATTAAGTTGGTGGCGGAAAATAGATTACACCACGGCGTGGAGACGGTATTTCGTATGTACGCACGCGCGGTGATTTCATTTTTCCGTAGGATGGATAGAAGGTGAATTAGGGTTGCTTCATATTTATAATAACATATCCGTATGTAAGTAATACTGATGTTATTACTTTTTCATGAAACAACTAAAGAAGAAGAAGTTGAAGAAGAAAGAAATTGAAAAGATCGGTAATGGTTATTACCTCTTCTTTGAAACGCCTCTTTGTATCCTCCACTTAGGGAACTAATATTGGTCTTTGAAGAAGACAAGGACCACTAGGATTATTCTAGGGAAGTGGAGAAGGGATTTTCGCAGGGGTTGGGAGATCTTGAGTGCACAAATTGGTGTGAGGAGGAGGGGGAGGAGGTGTCCTTTTATAAGGGAAGAGAGGGGCACCTTAGGAATATCTCAAAATATTATTTTATATTAAAGTAAAAATCGGTTTATAATGGTTCCAAAGGGTATTATTTCGAAGCTAATGTGGGGATGGGTCGAAATCCTATAAACCAATAGGATTTAGACAAGTTTAGGTTATTATTTTAACCTTATCAATTAGATTTAACTCTAAGTTAAATAATTTAACTTTTACCGTGTCTTTTTGTTTTCTTACACTATATGGTTAATAAACATACAATAAAATGCCAAAAGAACCCCAAATTGTTTATTATTAATATATATATCCTTATCTAAGTCATTTGGCCGAACCTTATATTTTTTGGAATAAAATAACAATTAATAATATAATATTTGATTTAAAAACTATTTTGTGTTAATTTTGAAACTATTTGATATATGATTTTTGTGAAAGCCATAAAAGAATTATATGTTCAAACCATGTTAATTAAATCAACACTAATATATCATAGTAACCTATAAAATTAGTGGAATTCATAAAAAGTCTTAAATTACACTTATTTTGGTATTTATAATATCAATTATGTCAATATTTCATTAATAAGATAATTATTCCATCATCTTTGTGTCATCAATAAATTAATTTATTTGATGTCTAAAAATTACAAATAAATTACCATTATGTAGGAAATATTTTTAGCTTTCTAATGAATATTTACAATCGAATTTATCTTTTGTATAACCCTATATTAAAAATGTTTTATTAAATAAACTTTGATTTTAACTCTTTTAAATGTTCTTTGAATTAAATAATAATAAATGTCCTAATCTAATCCAAGTGGGCCTAAATGATACTATTTTACACTTAAGGTTGTTTTTGGTCGAGATACACTTGTCCAATAGAATTAGGACATGTGTTAGGGTAATAATAATATCATTTTTACCCTTAATTACCCTATTTACTTTTAACCGTGGTAAATAAAAGTAAAAAAGTTACTATTCACCAAAAATTATTTTCATCTCATTGAACCACATTTTACTTAAATACATCAACCGTGTCTCTCGGATTTTTGAAATTACATTCACAGAAGTGGTAAAATTAGGTTTTATGAAAAATTCAGTTTTTTTAACTACCACTTAGTAGTTTCACTATTCATCAAAAATTGATGTTTTTCAGAACAATGCCAAAATTTCATCCTAAGCTATATTTCATATTCCGAATTAAAAAATGAAGTCTATTTTACCAAATTCATAACATAGATGTTTCATTAATTAATTTTATAATTAAATCCCGCTGTTAAAACAAATAGCGTGTTTTTAGAAACAATATCTATCAAAAGATTGACACTTGATTATGTCTCGTTTAAATGTGAAATTACATCCGATGACCAACATTGTATTAAATTGTAAAAATATATTCTAAATATACTTTAAAACCACTCAAATTAATAAATTATCACTATTAATTATTTTGATTAAAAAAGTTGTTTTTAATTATAATTTAGTAATTTTCACTATTCATCAGAATATGAAAGTTATCCGAAATGTACCAAAATTTCACCTTAGGTTAAATCCGATACTTCGAATCCAAAAATGAAGTCCATTTTGAGATCTAAAATTTCTAAAATTTTAAAAAGTGGTTATTACTATTCATAACGGCTAGTTTTAATAATATTTTAATAGCATATCATTGTTTCGTGAAACTCAGTATTGCGTACTACACACGCTATCGAGGAAGGTTGCGATTGCGTGTAATGCAAGGCAAGTCAATGATGCGTGTTGTGCAAGCTCCTTTTGGTGTAGCGTACAACACAAGACATTAATAAAATTAAAAAGAATAGTTTTTATAAAATCTCGTGTTGTTACATTCTACCCCCCTTAAAATGAATTTCGCCCTCGAAATTCGTCGGGGTTATAAATAGTTTACTATTCGAAAGTTTCCTTAATATAAACCCACATCGTAAAAAGGAATACCAAAACCAATATTTAAAAACAAAAGTATGAAACGTAATGGTTACCCAAATAAACTAATCACTGGGTTTCCACATAGGTGAAAATATGGATATGGAAGAAAAATCAAACCATCATGTTCTGATGGAGAGTGGTAGAGAACATTTCTATGGAAAATTCAACAATCACAAATCCATAAATTTGTGATGATCTAAGGTACCATCTGTTTAATCAGATATAAGAGCATTAGGATAACATTTTTGGTTTTCAAGATCGTTTCCCTAAAGTTGAAGAATTTGAATTAGAATAAATACTTACTTCATTTTGGTACAATCTCACTTTTGTTCGTGCTTTAAACAATTTCCACTTCATCTCTTAAATAAATGAAGTTGAATTTGTTATTCGTGAAGTGTTAGTAGATCATGTGATAGAATGACGGGTCATTCCATCTCTTTCAAACAAAAAGTTATAAGTTCATCTTACGGTTAATCGTATATGGTTCCAAAAATGAACTTATACTTCATATATCATACCGATTAATAAAATAAAACTTGTTTCTACTAACAAGGGACTTCCTGTAGGCCAGTGGTAGGCGATAAAGGCCCGTCGCACTTCGGTTGTGGGTTCGATTCCCATAGCCTTGTCCGACGCGATGGGTTGTCGCCCGTCCTGCAGGTTTTCCTTTTTCTAAAACTACATTACTATAACATCCCATCAATAATATCGAAAAAAGAACTTCTATCCTTAAACAATACTATTTTAAGTCCAACATAATCCATTCTAGTCTTTAGGCTTATCCATAATACTGCAGTCCACTTTCATAACATAGTGAAAATGATTACCAGAGATTTAATACCATTGTTGAACCCCATATATCATAAGATATGTTTTGTTGGTCACATTCCAAACATTCAAAGTCCTTAATCATGTATTCTCTTGAATACCCATTGAACCTTAGTGAAAACATTAATGTGGTTAAAAGTTAACACTTTTCACATACCAAAATCCTCAAAATTCTATATACTCAAACCATGATATCACTTAGTCCTTATATCAATCATGAGCTCATGAATACTGTTAAACATTTCATTTTCTCGTTTTCCCTTCATTATGCGCATATCATCTTATTTCCAAAAAAATATCTCAATCACTTTGAATACCACATTAGACCAATACATAAATATTCCAATACTCCATGATACAATATTATTTTGGAATCCCATTACATAAACACTTAATCATTCCACCACATCGTTGTCATATTCAACATCGCCAATAGTGATCGCATGTGACTTCCCTTTGTCCTTTGCCTTCAGTGGTCGTTCATGTTGATCATCACTAACCCTTGGATAAGGGAATTTATTAGCATAATGCCTCATTTCCTTGCACTTGAAGAATTGAAGTGTTGGTGGTGCGTTCTCTGCAGTGTTTGCTTTATTCACATCATTAGAAACCCTTTTTCTATTACTTCAACACTCAGCTACTCGATGACCTTCTTTTCCACACGTAAAACATTTTCTAGTCCCTTTAAGACAATCTCCACCATGCTTCTTTCCACACATTGTGCATATGGAAACATTCATCTTTTTTTCACCATTATTTTGAGATTTCTCCTTGAACTCTATCTTTAGTTTCTCGTCAAAACCATGAGATTGATATGTAACACCAACTTCCATTTCTACCTTGATAGCACAACAAACAATTTCTTCATAGCTACTGAAGTCTCTTATAGCTAATGCCCTTCGAAGACTTGGTTTTAAGAGACTGAAAAATCGATCAACTTTACTTTCAGGTTGGATGATAATACCAGAAGCATACCTTGTAAGTCTTGTAAAATTTGCTTCATAGGTACCAACAGATTCATCATCCCTTTGCTTCAGTTCAAGAAACTCTTTCTCCATCTTTGTTCGAAGAATACGAGGGAAGTACTTACTGAAAAACAAGTTCTTAAACTCGTCCCATTCCATGGACTCAATTTCATCTATTGGCCTCGTATTCTTGATAAGATTCCACCATTGATCATCTTCACCTTCCAAATGATATAATGCTAAGATGACTTTATCATGTTCAGAACATTGAAGAACTGAAAATATCTTTTCAGTAGTACTGATCCATTGTTCAGCCACAAGTGGATCAGAAGACCCACTGAAAGAAGGTGGACGTTGCCTCATGAAGGACTCAATAGAATATTGTTCCCTTCTCTGCTCATTTGGAAGTCTAGAATGATTCATAGCTTGTGTAAGTATAGCAATAAGATTTTTCAATCCATCTCCCATAACATTTGTTTGTTCAGGAGGACAATCATTGCATTGTCCATTACATTGATCAACACGGTTCTTTCGGGTTCCAGCCATTGTCTAAAACCCAAAAAGAATAGTGTGAGAGGCAAAAATCATTCTAGGGAAAACAACATAATAAAGGGGGAGTACCTTCAATATCTAACATCTTAGGTTTAATTCTAAGATCGTTAGCGCCATTATAGGACTATAACCTATACATATACTTATCCTTAGAGACATCCCTAGACACACCTTAGAAATATCTCTAGGGATCTCACTAAAGTTCTCACATCCTAGTTTCCAAAGGTTGACTAAACCTTTCCTCTGAAACCAAATGTAGAGACTCAAAGCTTGACGTACATGGATATTACATTACTTTTGCGGAATAATTAGTACATAACAAAACACACACACAAGGACTGTAATAGTTTAGTGTCTTTGGAAACTCGGAGTATAATCTTCTAATCGTGGTGAAAGATCTTCAATATCTCCCATAAAGATCTTCTTTTTTTTCTACCTAAAACCTTTGTTTATATCCTGGGGAAAAGAAAACATAAAAGGGTGAGCTAAAATGCTCAGTAAGGGTAAACAAAAGAAATATCAATCACATAATTTTCATAAGAAGATAACATTTTTTGAAATCTTAACCTGAAAAAGAGAGCATAATTTCATAACATGGGATAAATCATAATAGTGAAATGAAATCTCAATAATCATAACATAAAACATTAATCTTCGTGGCATACACACATAATCATAGAGAATCATTTCTTGTTAGTCAAGACTCATCGCCAAGACTATCTTAGTGGACAAAGTCCCTTTCTGAACTGAGTCACCCTCGTTTCAGTTCTGTTTCACTGAACCGGTATAACCTACCATTCCAGCCATGTCTATCTCATGAGATATAAAATCTTTACCCAATGCATTCGAGGTAGATATAGGTCCCACCCATCTCATAATGAATCCTTTCTTATGTGTGCCAAATAATCATAAACCATACATCATAGCGTAAAAATGACATCATAAAACAATTCATATTAGATAAAGGAATTCATAAAAATATTTCCATCACAACATAATCAATCCAATGAAATAATCGGGATAAAAACAGAACCCTTTATTATCTTAGATGGAAAATAATTTTGATAAAACACTTGAACTCCATTCTTGAGGAAAATATCCTTTCTTCTTTAAAAACACTTTTCTTTTCATAACATGTCATAAAATTATAAACTAAAAGAAGTTGATCAAAAATAAACTTGAAATATTGTAAAGGAATCTTCTTGGAAATAATGTTTTAAAAATCCATTCATGTCATATAAGTTAAAAAAACATTCTTCGTACATTTTTCGGGAAAGTCAAAAAAATACCTCGTACGAAAAACGACAAAAGATTCCTTTCATATCATTTACTAAAAACTCACCGAAGGTTAAAAACGGATTTAAACAATTGTAGGTGGATGGATATAATATTACATATTGATGAAACATGGATGTGGACGATAAAATACACCCCAGTAAATAACAAAGTATAAAAAATCTCGGATAAAAATGAGATTGTGATATTTCCCTTACCTTAGGTCCGACATGCTTGGTACGTGTCCGAACCTCCTGTATAATGATTTAAATAATTTTATTGACTTATTACAGAATCATATTCATTGTTATGATATCATATATTGTTCTCTTATGGATTTATATTACCCGGTCTTTTGTAAATTCATGTTAAAGTAGCGTTTTGGGTAAAATCGTCTCATTTCTCTTTCGTGTTTTTAACTTGTAATTATTAATATGATTACTTGGATCATGATTAATTATATCCAGAATGTAAAACATGATTTATATATAATATATATTCATAATATACATATATATATAATATATTGATAATGGAATGAAATACACCGTTCATGGAGACGGTAGTCCGTACGTACGCATGAACGTTGTTTTCGTTTCCTTATTGAATTGAATGGAATTAAGTAGATGACATGCATATAAATATACATAAATCCAGTATCATTATTATGTAATATATTTCATTAGTACTTATTATATATGCTTTATAATCATTCATGAATGGTTAATGTGGAGAATGAATCTCATCGCGTCGTGGAGACGGTAGTCCGTACGTACGCACGAGCGATGATATCGTTCCCATGGTCGTGGAATTGTGTTAAAGTGTATGAATATTATTTCAGTATCAATATCACATTATAATAATCATATATAGTTACTCATTACACCATTATACCCATCCTATTAAGGTGGTGGCGGAAAATAGATTACACCACGGCGTGGAGACGGTATTCCGTACGTACGCACGAGCGGTGATTTCATTTTTCCGTAGAATGGATAGAATGTGAATTAGGGTTGTTTAAAATTTATAATAACATATTAGTATGTAAGTAATACTGATGTTATTACTTTTTCATGAAAAAACTAAAGAAGAAGAATTTGAAGAAGAAGGAAATTGAAAAGATCGGTAATGGTTATTACCTCTTCTTTGAAACGCCTCTTTAAATCCTCCACTTAGGGAACTAAGATTGGTCTTTGAAGAAGACCAGGACCTCTAGGATTATTCTAGGGAAGTGTAGAAGGGATTTTGGCAGGGGTTGGCCGAGCTTGAGTGCTCAAATTGGTGTGAGGATGAGGGCGAGGAGGTGTCCTTTTATAAGGGAGGAGAGGGGCACCTTAGAAATATCTCAAAATATTATTTTATATTAAAGTAAAAATCGGTTTATAATGGTTCAAAAGGGTATTATTTCGAAGATAAAGTGGGGATGGGTCGAAATCCTATTAACCAATAGGATTTAGACAAGTTTAGGTTATTATTTTAACCTTATCAATTAGATTTAACTCTAAGTTAAATAATTTAACTTTTACCGTGTCTTTTTGTTTTCTTACAATATATGGTTAATAAACTTACTATAACATGCCAAACGAACCCCAAATTGTTTATTATTAATATATATATCCTTATCTAAGTTATGTGGCCGAACCTTAGATTTTTAGGAATAAAATAACAATTAATATATAATATTTTATTTAAAAACTATTTTGTGTCAATTTTGACACTATTTGATATATGATTTTTGTGAAAGCCATAACAGAATTATATGTTCGAACCAAGTTAATTAAATCAACACTAATATATCATAGTATCCTATAAAATTAGTTTAATTCATAAAAAGTCTTAAATTACATTTATTTTGGTATTTATAATATCAATTATGTCAATATTTCATTAATAAGATAATTACTGCATCATCTTTGTGTCATAAATAAATTATACTATTTGATGTCTAAAAATTAAAATAAAATACCATTATGTAGAAAATATTTTGATATTTCTAATTAATATTTACAATCGAATTTATCTTATGTATAACCTTATATTAAAAATGTTTTATTAAATAAACATTGATTTTAACTCTTTTAACTCTTCTTTGAATTAAATAATAATAAATGTCCTAATCTAATCCAAGTGAGCCTAAATGATAATATTTTACACTTAAGGTTGTTTTTGGTCGAGATAAACTTGTCCAATAGAATTAGGATATGTGTTAGGGTAATAATAATATCATTTTTACCCTTAATTACCCTATTTACTTTTAACCGTGGTAAATAAAAGTAAAAAAGTTACTATTCACCAAAAATTATTTTCATCTCATTGAACCACATTTTACTTAAATACATCAACCGTGTCTCTCGGATTTTTGAAATTACATTCAAAGAAGTGGTAAAATTAAGTTTTATGAAAAATTCAGTTTTTTTAACTACCACTTAGTAGTTTCACTATTCATCAAAAATTGATGTTTTTCAGAACAATGCCAAAATTTCATCCTAAGCTGTATTTCATATTCCGAATTCAAAAATGAAGTCTATTTTACCAAATTCATAACATATAAGTTGCATTAATTGATTTTATAATTAAATCCCGCTGTTAAAACAAATAGCGTGTTTTTTAAGAAAAAAATATCTATCAAAAGATTGACACTTGATTATGTCTGGTTTAAATGTGAAATTACATCCAATGACCAACATTGTATTAAATTGTAAAAATATATTCTAAATATACTTTAAAACCACTCAAATTAATAATTTATCACTATTAATTATTTCGATTAAAAAAGTTGTTTTTAATTATAATTTAGTAATTTTCACTATTCATCAGAATTTGAAAGTTATCCTAAATGTACCAAAATTTCACCTTAGGCTAAATTTGATACTCCAAATCCAAAAATGAAGTCCATTTTGAGAGCTAAAATTTTTAACATTTTAAAAAGTGGTTATTACTATTCATAACGTCTAGTTTTAATAATATTTAAATAGCATATCGTTGTTTCGCGAAACTCAGTATTGCGTACTACACAAGCTATCGAGGAAGGTTGCAATTGCGTGTAATGCAAGGAAAGTAAAGGATGCATGTTGTGCAAGATCCTTTTGGTGTAGCGTACAACACAAGACATTAATAAAATTAAAAAGAATAGTTTTCATAAAATCTCAGGTTGTTACAAATATTAAATTAAATTTCAATAAAATAAAAATAAATTTTAATTCACATTTAAATATAATTAATATGATGAGGATTAATGTTATGAGATTCATGTCACTATGGGACAAGATCTAAAATCCTTTTTCATACATGGCCTTAAGCTCTCCTAGTTGTTTGTGTCACATAAAAAACCTTCTCTAAAAAATCCATTAGGTCACCACTAATTTGTGGAATTTTGATGACGATATGGTAATTAAATTGATCCATATAAAAATTATAATTAATTTTATAATCAAATTGGTATTTTATAAAAATATATTAATAATTTAAAAATTAAAAAAATATTTTTGAAAGAAGTTGTGTTAAAATAATGTTATCTTAAAATAATTTTCAATACATATATTAAAAAAATTATAATAATAAATATTTATTGAAAAATAATAATTAATAATTCATCATAATAATGTTTATATTCAAAGTAATATTTATCTTCATCAGTTTATATGTCGTTATGTTCCTCCTCAGTTGTATCAATTTCAATAGGAGCTTCAATTTTATCTTCCATTCTATTTTCAATGTTGTTTGTTAAATAATTGACATTATCAACACCATCATCCCCTAACATTGGGGTTATATAATCAATATATATATATATCTTAATTTAAGATATATATTAGTCATTTTTTATGAAAATTTTCGATTTAATGCACTTCAACATGAGCATGTTAATTTTTCATCAAATAATGGACATGAGATATCATTTTTGTTACACTCCTATCATTTAATTTTCAAAAATAATAAATTTTTTTTAATAATGATCATTATTTCATAAATATTAAATAATTGGTTTATTAATTTCTATATTTTATTTATATTTAATATCAATGAAATCATTTCATATAAGAACACAAGACACATAATCAATAATACACAACTATAATTTAATAATTTTATTATAATTGTTTTCCAAATAACAAAACTAAGGTTTTCCATCCAACTATCCATAAAATTTTACCTCAAATTCATTGTGATTATATACTTTTTAAAAAACATCATTATTGATTTATTTTTTTCATTCTACATATGTGTGTGTATGAGATCTAAATCCACATACTACGTGCACATTATACGATTTGATCAAATTTTTGAAGTGGAATACCCAATTTAAATAGTCAATTTTATATTTTATTTATTAACCTTGAGAACTTTATAACAAATTAAACGATGTATAACCTATATAATAACAAATGATCTCATATTTTCTTCTAGAAAAAAATTTATTTTACCAATATTGGCAATGGAAGAAAAAATGACAGTCAATAAAAAATTCAAGAGTAATTGAGATGATTATTTAATTCCTTCTTAACATGATATTAATATAATAAAAAAACCAATGAAAATTAAATTTTTAAAATTATTTTTATTTATATTATAATTTAATCCATACTCTAAATATCATGCCATTTATTCATAGTTTATTATAACTTATATATGATACCTTTTTTGTTTTTCTTCTAAAAGTCACCATTCATGATGAAAACCAAAACCGTGTAAAGGATTATGGAATAATGGTTATCTATTGTGTGTGACTGCATCAACATATCTTTCATTGAGAGTAATTTCATTATGTATTGATGTATACTTATGTTGAAAATAATAATATCATAAATTTTTAAATTCCCCCTATAATTACACTTCAGTATTTTCCCAATCAAATGATACCTCATTTTAAAACATCATCTTAAATAAATTCATTCATCTCTTTCATTGGTATATGTCTCATAATTTTACTAAACATTAACATATATAATCATATGTAAAATCAAATATTATTTTTTCTATAGTGTCAATGAGTTTTTATCTAAAATGATATAACAATTTATAACAATTTATAATAATATTATTTATAGAATACTTAGGGGATTAAAGTATAGGGCTTCTATAAAAAAATCATGTAAAAATCATGATATTTTATTAAAAACATCCTATATAATAAAATTTCATAACACACTACTTCCAATATGTATAAATATCTACATTATAAACTAAAATTTATTATATTTTAAAATAGTAACATTTACATTTTGGATTTAGTGAGATATATTAGAAGCATAACAATATATTAACTTCAATTTTCTAGTCCACACATAGAATAATAAATGACTTTATTTATAAGATCATTAAATTCATTTTGATTCAATATATTTTGTGAACAATCATTTATTAAATAAATCAAGTTCAAAATGCCTATAAATATCTGAAATATCTTACTATTATTTGACAATATATTTCATATAAAAATTTGATTCAAATTTAGTATTAAATATCTTATCAAAATATTTATTTTTAATATTCATCACATTTAATATATCAATAATCATCAAATCAAAACAATATGAACACATAAAAAATTAAATTTCCTTATCTAGATGTGATCTCTACCAGACCACCTATTTTTTATTTTTTAATAGTTTTTCAAATATTAAAATTAGTTAATGAAGAAACAATAGATTTTACTTGAGTAGATAATTTCTCTACTTGTGATTATTGTATTTCAGTCCTAACTTTGGTAAAATTGATTCTATTCAATAAAAATTACTAATATATGTTAAGAAATCCCAAATAAATTTCCATAATAGGCCTTTGTTACATTAACAAGAATATACACTTATGTGTCACACAAGTTGTATAGAATAGATTTTAGACTAGGTTACTCCATTCAAATATCAAATCATAAAATATAAAGTCATTTTTTATCCATATTAATATATGTATATTTATAAAAATAAAATTTGAAGCAACATCAAATATAGGTACCCCATCATTCCACAATAATATTAACTCCTAAATCAGTGGATTCATATAAAATTAAATATTATTCTTTGACTGTCCTGTAATTAATAATGCTAAATATATATATTTTTCATTTATCCAGAATCATGGAGGTCATTTTTTTAGAGTTATGAAAATAAGAATATAGGAATTTTAACTTCCACAATCAATAAATTTAAAGAAACAATCAGTACAAATACCAAATATTATGTGGGTATGATAAAAATAAAAACATAGATACTCAAGATCAAACTATTTCAAAGAATTAACAGCCTAAGGATGATTTTTGTTTTTATCCATAAACATATTGGACTTTAGATAATTATTCAATGTCGTTATGTTGTGGGATATAAATAGATTTTGTAGTATATATTTAATCAGAAAATGAATTAATAGTTTAAGAGAAATAAATATATAATATCCTTATTTTACATTCATATACCTTGATTTTTCACAAATTTTATAATTAACTGATGACTCATATTCCCCATAATATAAGATGAAATGATTTTAACATGTACACATCTTCTGATATCTAAGATTTAAATTTTGAAATAACTTCTTTATGTATAAATAAAGATTCATGAAATATGTTCCCCTTAGGCAAAAATGATTTGAATAATTAAATAGTTGATAAAAAACTATTTTAAATTCCAAAAGCAGATTTAAGGTCAGTAAAATTAACAGTAGTTTGAAATTTTTTTATCCTGCATATGATATATTACTCAAAATCAATAGATATACATAAAGTAAATAAAATATATGTTGTTCAAATTTTGTATTCAAATAGTCATTCTATGTTTATGATTCATAGAATGTTTGGTCAACAACATCATGTACTAAATTTTGTAAATGTGATGGTTATGGAATCATATATATATATATATATAGATTTTATTCAATATTCTTATACAAAAATATCTAATAACAATGAAAAAAATTTACCTCAACATTATTAAATGTTTCATATTTTTTGTGATCAAATATGAAATACTAGAACTAAAATATTTCACATGGATAAAATTATGATTTTTATAATGAAAATGATTAATATTATTAAACCATGATATTTTATTTTAAATTTTATTTTAAATTTAAATAATTTTTCATAGCACAGACCACACAAAACACTGTACATAAATGAATCATGAAATTATATTTAAATATAACTACTAAAATTAGTCTTTAGGTTGGTAGGTATGAATAAAAATAAAAATATTTTTAAAATATATATTAGATAATTTTTAATTAAAATAACAAAATAATCCAATCAAAAAATTTAACGTTATTCAAAAAAATAAATGTGGTAAATATGAAGATTAAATTAATTTTATGCTTTGAAAATACATTTTGTATTAATTGGAAGTTAAAGAATTTTATGCATAGAAAATTTAATATAATTTATAAATTTTTGAATTTTTTTTTAAAAAAAATTAAATTCATTTCATAAATTATAATTTCAAAATTACCTTTTGGGAAATGATACAATTTTTTATGAAAATGTTATTTTTTTAGGTAAGTAATAAAAAAATACTAATTATGTAGAAAATTTTCATTTCATTCCATTAAATCCTATTAATTAAAAATCAATTTATTTTTATGTTCTATTTAATAGAATATAATATACCTCTTATTAATATTATCTAATTATTTCTAAATGAATCAACATTTTATTTTATCTTAAAAAATATTAATTTTTATTCTTAAAAACACATTTTACTAGAATTAATTTTTGATGTGTTTTTTACCAAAATACTGAAATGAATTTCATAAAATAGTAGGAATTTAATAATTAAATATTAGTATCATATTTATAATAAGTAGTTTAAAATTTTAGATACATTCCAATTTTATTTTCTGTCATAATGAATAGTGACCATGCTAAAAGTTTATCACCTTGGTAATCGTTCAAACTATTTAGATAAAGTTAAAACTATTAGATTACATCAAAAATCAAAAAATTACATTATATTCCCTCATTTAATGAGAATAATTCAACCATAACCATCCAAATATATAAATTTTTGTAATGTTTTTCCTACCTTCCATATATAAAGACTCTTCATTTAATTTATGTTAAAGGAAATTTAGGAATGTTATTCTCTTTATTTTAATACATATTATTTTTATTAGTATGGATTAAAAGAATATATATATTGTTTTAAATTGATATTATGAATATGAATAATTTATTTTAATAATTTATTTTAATATTTAATTGTTAGTCATTGAAATGTTTTCTTTAATATTTAAGAAATGATGACAAAACATTAGTACATGTATTAGATAATTCATAAATTGAATTTAGAAAAATTTATATAAATTTATTTTATGTTAATTATTCTTATCCATGAATAAAATGAAAAATTTTATAGTTTAATCTAATTTTTAATAGTTTATATATTAATATCAATATTATCTTAACTCTATTAAGGTTAGAATATGTAAATAGTTCAAAAAATGACCTTTAATTATAATTATTTTATATAATATCTTTTGAAATATTTAAAAATATATAAATATCCAATATCAAATGATTTTAATGTGGTATTTTTAATAATTTCATTAATTTTTCATGTATGTTCAACTAGATGATTTTTAAATTGCATTCATGACTCTCATTGAGTGAAAATATATTTACAACGGTTATGGTTAATAGGGTTAAAACGGGGGAATCACATTGATAAGGGTTAAAATAAAACATATTATTATCTAATGATTGAATTACTTTTATATTTATAATTTATAATATATGTTTTAAAATATAAATAAATTATGATACATTTTAAAGGTGATTTAATAATATTATATTTTAATATTCGATGTATTTACTGGTTTTCAAACCTCCTCACATATAAATGGGTACATCTCACCAATATTATTCAAAAACCTTGATCATTTTATATAAACCAATCCTAAAAAATTATATATTTATTCCTTATATATTATAGCTTCTTCTATTTCCCTATGTCCATATTGTAAATTCTTTTTGTGAAATCCAGAAAAGGATTCCAATGAAGAGGTACAACTCATAACTAAGTCATTTCATTTTATTCCTACTTCTATATACATAAATTCTATCATAACCTTGTTGATATGATTAAAAATTTATACAATATTTATTTAAATTTTAATATTTCTATGCTACAATAGTTATTCATTTCTTTATTGTTCTATATAAAATAAAAATATTGATTTTTCATATATACGAAACATTATTTCTAAAAGGTGGTGTAATTAATTTTTCACCATCAAATTACATGTATATTTAAATAGATGGAATTTATGAATAAACTATTATATTTATGAATTTATTATCATTCTATAAATAGACTATATTATCTATCTTCTTATCCTTCCATCCATTTAAAATGTATAAATCCATTCACACGTATGTGTCTACCGTAATCTCACTAAAGAAATGTAATATTTATATCAATTAAAATCAGGATTGGATGACTATAAAATAATAAATATATTTTAAAAATTATATTAATGAAATTATTAATAAATATAGGATGATAAAACAATTTAGTTTATCCATTAACAAAAAAACTATATAATGATGTTATTTTTCAGAAGTCGGTTGAAAAACCTTATACAGTCTACATATAAAGCAACAATTTAATGTCTGAATTAAAAATGACTACAAAAGGGCATAAAAATTATTATATATTTAAAAACATTATAATAAGGTATTTAGTAAATTTAAATTCAATATAAGTTAGGATTAAACACATAGGACTATTAAAAGACCAAAGGTAATGGATTTTATTTACAATATCATTTTACTTTAGGATTTTTTAAGTTCATATTTTCATTAGGTAAATTATATGATCTTAATATCTCAATCCCTACCTATTCTCTTATATTATGGATATTTTTGGGATTTACATTATTATTTTCCATTCTATATCTTATCGGATCATGAACCAGTAATTATGTTACAAATAGAAGAAATAAAACACATTTCCTTTTTATATTAAGGAATTAGTAATTTATTATCCATTTTTTTCAAATTATTCTATATATGATTGACCATATACAAGAAATTTTTTCTAAGTTCATTTTCTGTCCCATATATTTTCTTTTAAAAAATTAAAATAAATCATAACATCATTTTTCGGAGACGTAGTCTCCTTATCCTTTTACACAATGTTGAAGACTGTTCCCTTTTATATATATTACCATAATGAATTTTATAACCATCAAAATAATTAATTAAATTAAATATTCCATTAAATGATTACAATTATATTTTTAAATAAAATAATTTTCAATATTTTTTCTAATTTTTATATAAAATTTTATCAAATGAAAAGGGTATTATTTTATAAACAAAATAAAAATATTTTAAAAAATAAATAATTAATTTTTTTGACTTCATAATTACATAAGATTTATTGAAATTTCATTTTAAAATTTTAATTATATTTTCCTCTCTAATTATAAAACAAATTCCATTAGTCAAAAACATTATTTTATAATAAATTGATGATCTTCATTTATCCCCTACCAATTTATGGTATTTTGGTCATTAACATTCACATGATCACATTCCCTATCACACTCTATCATTTCATTGGACATTATTTTATACTTAAAGTTCACATCTTATGTATTATGGATTAATACAATTCCATTTACACTAACTTGTCATTTTGTTGAGCATATACCCTTTCTATATATAATATCAATTGAATGGTTTTTATTATTAATGTAATTTCGTTTACAGATGAAATATTCTATATTATTTATTCAATAAAGATAAATGTTTATTTAAATAGAATTTATATATGAAATTAATTAATCATTCAATATATGAGGAATTTATAGGATGTGCAATTGATGTTTGTGGCCCAATTATATATAGCTCCTTAATAAATCGGCAGGAATCATAAGATAAATTTGTAGCAATATTATATGGGTAATTGTGTTATAGAACCCCTTATAATGAAATATTATTAATCAATTACTTGATAATTATATTCATTATATATTAGATGAGGACATGATGGTAAGATCATAAATGTCTATAATTACTCATTTCTTTTATTTAGAATTCTAATTATATTATCAATGATAATTGTATGTTGACATTATCCATGAATATACTTTGAACTCATGTTATTCATTTAATGAAATGTTTTTTTATTGTCAACTCTACCAAATTATTTATAACATATTTACTCATCATAGCTTCTACTGTACAAAACCCTTACTAATCATCTATGAACTCTCATACTTTATTTTCATTTCCTCATGATATAAATAAGGAACCATTTAATAATCATAATGTTTCAAATAACATTCAATATGTTTTATTTTATTTTATTTACATTGAAATATGGAAAGGATGTATGTATCTTGTCTCTTGTGACTACTAAAATATTTGATCCTTTATAGTTTGATCCCTTGCATCTTGAACAATGTAATAAATTTGATACTCATTAGGGGTTACAAGTTTTAGGACTGGTATAAAATTCCAATGATACCCATGATATAGATAGGATTTAACCGAAACCCATTTGGATTTATCAAATCATGAACTTAGAATAAAAACCACTATTTATTTCTATGTTTCATAATTTCCCAAGTAATTAATCAGTAATTAAGTTATTATATAAATTATTCAAAAATCTGATGCAAGGTATTTTAAATTTAAAATAATAAATATTAATTTAAAATAATTTAAGTACATTTAAAATAATATAGATCCATTTATAACAATAAATATCAATTTTGAAAAAAATAGCAATTAGTGCTTAATTATATCAATTTATACTTATTTACGTCAATTTATTATAATATATATATATATATACATTTATAATAATAATATAATATAATTTGTTATTAACATATACTAATTTATAATAATTTATATTCATTAATAATAATTTATAGATTTTAAAAATTATTAATGTTTATAATATTGTAAATATATTATTGTTTTTACATTTATTAATAGTAGATTGATAATAATTTATAACAATTTATACTAATGTACAATGTTTTGGTATTTCTATAATAATTATTAATAATTTTTATTAATTTCTAATTGTTATTTTTTCATTTACAATATTTAATAAGGAATTAACACTAATTTATTAGAGTTTATATTAATTAAATATAATTTATATTTTTTTAACTACTTTTTTTTGTAATATTTAACAATTTAAATTAATTTATAATACATTTTATAAACCAATAACAAATTCTAAAAAATTAAATCAATTAATAATAAATTATATAAATATACTATAAAATATAAAAATTAATTCAAATTTATATTAACCTATTTCCATATAATGGAATTTATTTGAATTAGTGGTAAAATATATAATTTTTTTTATTTTATTATTGTTAATTATTTATACTTATTGGAAACAAATTTATAATAATCTATAATAATTTATGCCAATTGATACTAATTTAAATTAATGTTTTAAAATTTATAATAATTTATACACATTTTTATTAACTTATAATAATTTATATTGATTTTAATTAATTATCAATTAATTTATACACATACATGGTAATTATTATTTTTTTAATAATTTATATTAATATAAAAGATTTTCTAGGATTTAATAATGAGTTATATTTACTCATAAATATTTCATTAACATATAATAGTTTAAAAAAAGTAATAAATGATTATTACATTTATGTATCTTATACTAATTTACGCAAATTAGTTGTATTTTATAGAAATTTATATAAATTTATTAAATTTAATATCAATTTATTATATATAATAATATTTTAAACATTTTTATTAAATTATATTTATTGGTGATAGAATTATAATAATTTATATGAATTTATATTATATAGAATGTTTTTAGTTATTTTATTATAATTTATATATTATTTTATTTTATAATATTTTTTATTAATTATTAAATTTTTATAATATTTGTATTCTAATAAATTATATTAATTTAGAATTATCATTGATTATTTTAAACTAATTTTTATTAAATTATATGTATTGGTATTGAATTTATATTAATTTATAATAAAAATCATTAATTACTATTACTTTTCTGTACTTTATACTAAATTATTTCATTTTATAATTAATTATATAAGTATTAATTTACTTTATAAATTCATACAAATATAAGATATATTATATTAAATTTTATTAATATAAAAATGTTTTTATAACAAGTATACAATTTTTTAATAATTTATAATATTTTAACTGAATGTATACAAAATTTTATCTATTATATTTTAATTTATTCCAATTTCTGATAAATTATTACTACATTATTAAAATTTATTTCTTTTTATAATAGATAATATAAATTTATAACCATTTAAAACAATTTATATATATATTTTTTTAAAAAATACTAATTAAAAAATATATTTTTTAATATATAATACATTAATACTAAATTAAAATAATACATATTTGTTTATTATAATGCAATATAAATTTGAATTATATCGAAAAATCATATAAAATACAATGAAAATTTAGTAATTTAAACTAATTAACAATTATAAAAATAAAAAAACTGTATATAAATATTTGATAATTTAAAAATTAAAAAATATCTCAAAATTTGTACTTTTTAAATGATTTATAGTTCTGATCATGAATCATTTTAGCTGAATATTTAATCTAATGTAATATAGGGATTTAAATAGAAAAACAACTTTTGAAGAATTAATAGGATGGGGATAGAGTGGCTAATTATAATTTTTGTGATATACTATTTGCGATAGATTTTCCCTTCGAAAAAATATCTATTTTCATCTGATTTTTGTCCCATTTTAATTATCTGTGATAGATAACATATCGGTCGGAAAAACACTACAAAAAAATTCTACACAAATCTAAAGAGTACTTTCAATGGAATATTTTATTGTAAATATCCCCATCGAAAGATTATAGCAATGAAACCATCATGAAAAATTATATTTTTGATAGATCCATCAATAATAGTCATTCTAATTATTGGTCATTTGTGAATGACTTAAATTTTCATTTTTAAAAATAATTATATGAAAACTATTTATGTTGGAAAAAACAGTCCATCCCAAATAACCAATTACTCACTATTTTGGGAAAAATTGTGCCAAATAAATTTCCGATTGAAGAAGATTTGTGTCATTAATAATGGTGGTGAAAAACATTATTTGCCAAGAAAATATGGTCTCTTCATTAAATTTTTTTCTTGAAATATTTTTTATTCAGTTTTAAATAAACCATGATGGAAAATTAATTATCCTAATGTGTGATACATTATTCTCCCCTATATCGTACTATTAGTGGAGACCACATCCTCTCATATTGGAGGTCTGATTTGGTGGAGGGTCTGAAGATATGTACAAACACATTCATATATCATTTTAACCCCAAACATGGAAATTCCTCAGTATTGTTATGTCTTTCTGTTTGTGTACTCAAGTCATGCCATCCGCCTTGTGTTGTAATACCTCCTGGGTTCTAAACTCTGGTGGCCAAAAAGACCAGTGTCCCAAAGGGACACATATATTTCCTAAATTCCCATATTGGGTGGATTATACTATCACAAAATTGATAACATAAATCTTTACTTGGATTTGATCCTACATCTTTTATGTGTTTTTATAGGGTGCTTATTATTAAACCAAACCTGTAGTGGAAATTTAGATTTATTCATAATGACATTGTAAGTTAACTGATTGATGATAGATCATGAGATGAACAAGAATCATTTGATTATAATTTTATGTTAATACCATTTTTTATTTGGTTATGTAATTTTTATTGTAATATATAATTTTCTTATTTGTGACCTATGAGTAATCCCTCTCTTTAGTAATGTTAGGAATGTTTTTTCCTTGTAAATTATTCTGAATATCGAACCTATATAATACCTCACCTCCATGTGATTAATATTATAAATTAATGTTTTTTATAGGTTTTGGGCATAGTTGAAGTTTGTGGTGGTGAGGTATATATTATAATACATTTTAATATTGAGTTTCATAAGACCCTAAGAGTGGATCTTTCACATCAAATTTATAATTATTTAATTTAATAATAAGACAAATGAATAAACTATATAATAATTCATTCTTCGATGTAGATATTGTTCAAAAAAAGACCCTTTCAGATTTCCATTATTTCACTAGGAGAATCGAAGGGTATAATCCCTCTATAGGTGAACCACATGTGATCAGTTTTTCTCTTAGAAACATCATTTGATGTTTGTGTGCATGCAGGGAGAGTCAATTTTCAAGCATTATTCATGTCTTTGATCATGAAGTGATATCTATGTTGTTTCTCATTCTTGAGTGGAAGAGTGAAAGGGGAAGTGGAGAGAGAATCTTGTTGTGTGCATATATTCTCATATTTTTATTATTTATCTAATACACAAGAGATATAAAAACCAATTTATATATCCTGGATTTGTGTTAAATATAATTTAATTTCATTTTGGCCCTTAATATATTTTATAGGAACAAATAAACCCTATCCAACATAATAATATTATTTTCATTTTCATTTTTATATTCCAACTTTCAAAATAGAAAATATTTTGTTTAACAGGACAAATTATTAATATTTATCAATGAACTCAGTTTCATTCCATTTGAATTCACCAAAAATTTATTGAAATCCTAAATAAATATTTACTTAAAAATTTCATTTATCAACAATTGTTTGTGATTGATTAAACATGAGTAAATTTATCCACTAGTGTTTATATTTATTTTAATTCAATTTATTAAATTGAAATAGAATTTAATCGAGATCATCTAAAACAATTACTGTGTAAACCTCTAGGATTCATCATTTTTGCATTATACTAGCCAACCATATGTCCAAGATCCCTATATTGAAATGATTCATGTTACCCAAGAGAAATAAATTAATGGCCCAATGAATACAACCAAAAACACTTACTCACTATCTAATATAATTCATTTGTCACAACATGACATCAAACGGGTTTTATATCTATGCCAACATCCTTTTTTACTGTTACATCATTCGTTGGAAAATAGGAATAAATATATCACTCCATCATTCCTATATAATTTAATTTTACACTTCTATACAAACAAATTGAAATAGATATCAACTTTAAAAAAGATATCAGTTACATATAGTTCATTGAATTATCCATCAATGACAAGTCAATGATGACACTCCCAACATGCCCCACCTCACGATGAATATTTGGCAACACAATTATTATCATACATTATTTTTGTGTTAGTCCTAGAAAGAATTAATTATAATAATTAATATTAAGGGAAATTAAGCTTGAAGATATGAATATCTAATGGCACCAAGACATTTCTAATTCCTTTTGGTGTGTCCATTATCATAGTCATCCATCATAGAGATTACTATGCGTCATCTTTTTTTGAAGAAGCTTCATCCAATTATGATTAATCACAGTTGATAGTAAATTTACTATGTTACACATAATTATATATTGTCTATTTTTATAAGACGACATTTGAATATTTTCATGTCACTTAATAGTTCTCATCATATAGAGTGACTACTATGAATTTATAAATGTGATGTATACTATAGGACATTATTACATCCGAGTCATTGTAAACAATGATAAATATGTAATATGTGACTTTATTAATTTACAAATTATCAAATATACATGTAATCAATGTGAAAACATTTGGTCATAGGATACCTTCTCAAAAAAGGACATCTTTTACAAGACCCATCTGTCAAACACTCTCAGCCCTCTAGATCTCATATAATAATCATGATTCTACTAAGGTAATAGGTCTTCCACATTTTCATCCATGTAAATAATTATCTTTGTAACATCACCACTCTGTAAAAAAATCTATCAACAGATGATACTAATAAAATGATTGATTCATCTGCTAATGTTACCTCAATTATTGGGTGTGTGTGAACACTACATTATTGTCACTATATAGTTACATAGGATCCCAAAATCTCAATAGTACATCATACTCTTGGATGATGTTTCACATCCATAATTCATATTTAGCTACCATTAAAGCCCCAATATTCACAGGAACTACTATAAAATATATGGTTATAGAATTCATAGACCTCTACATCTCACAACACCTCAATTCAATGTGAATATGTTTTCCCTTTTGTATATCATATCACCATGATGGATTTAAAAACAAGATTCTACATATTATGTGATGACCTGTTTCTTATCTCCCATAAAACCTAGGAACATATCATTAAAATGCCTCAAATTATTAAGGATATTCTAGATATCCATCCAACTGTGGTCAATTAGGAAAATTTAAAATATTCCTAATTCACATTATTTATATGTTACATATATCAACAAAGAAAGAATAATATAAATTAATAACCCAATAACTGAAAGATATATAATCCTTACTTTTCTATTTCATTCCTCATGTGTCATGAAGATACAATTTCTATGAATAGGAATTCCTTGTGACATTGTAAACAATCCCTTCTTGTATTTTTCTATATTTTTACAATTAAACAACATGACCACTAATATACATTGTCATTTGTAGAGGAATCACTTATATATATATCAATATGGTCCTCAACCATATTAATATATATTGCTTCACCTAATTGATTCATGGAAAAGTATTTAATATACCAGGACGCAAGAGACTATAAAACTAGAATCTTCATTACAATATGTAATATTTAATCAATATATAGTTTTAATAAAATGAGAAAACATCCACTAAACATATTTTATGCACAAGGTTTATATTCATTAATTACAAACCCAAATTCAATTATGGATACATTAAAACTATTTATCCATGTTACGGATTCTAACATTAACCCTTAAATGTATTTTTGAAACTTCCATATAAAATTATAATCCTTTGGAGTCTCAATCCCTTTGGGTTGTGTAATGTTTACATCTTATGGAATGTTCCTCTGATGGAACACTATTTTTGACATCCAATTTCCAAATCTCGTAGTCATGGGAGGCCATAATTTCATATACTATTTTAATGGTGTTCATCATTATAAATTAGGAAATGGTTTCATCATATTCAATTCCTTGACATAATTTAATCCCATTTATAACTATTCATTCCTTATAGGTACTTAATATTCCTTCCATATCTGGTTTCTTATTGAAAACCCATTTATATCCAATGGGAATTACATGCACTAGAGGTTCTAAAATAATACAAACATAGTTTTTTTAAAATGATATCCATTTCTGAATTTACAGATTCTGGCCACCTAAAATCATTTTATCCACTTACTACATTATTCTATGATACAGGATCATTATTATCAACTAATTACAAGTCACCATCCTCAATGAATATAAAATCATATAATTCAAGTTATCAAACATATTCTATTCTTTTTCAAAATACTTTTCTCACTATAATTGTTTCTTCTTTCGTAAGGATTCTTGTAATATATTCTAATTCCAAATTGTTTACACCTTGATCCTCATATTCGACAAACTATATCACACTCCATGTATCCATTTTTTGATAATTTCTCCCTCCTAAAGAATATAGTCTGTCTTTCCACTATTAAATTTTTCGTTGAGTGGTCATATCTATAATATATCGTCCTTCCATTGGCTGTATCATATGATGTTATAAATTTTTACATAGGGTGTATTTTGTTACCTGAAGATGCCATAACAAATGATTCACGACCCATCCATTGTATTTATGGTTGAGAAAGTATTATTTTTAACAATACATAATTTAAAAGTTGGAAATTATTGAGTACAATACTCTATCACTTTTTGATGATTTTGATGCTCACAAATATCCTTTTTTGTAATTCTAATAATTATTATTGAATTATTTTTCAGGAATTTAATATTTTTTATATTATTATATTTGGATGAAATATTTATGTATTTGATCAATGATAATTAAATGCTAAACTATTTGGAATTATTTTGGAGTGTGTTCTAGAAACATTGTTCATACCCTATGTTTGGATGCATAGCGTAAGGATGGAATGTGGTGTTTACTCTATGAGATATCAGAAAAGTATGTTTAGAAATCCATAAATTATCGGCAATGTTTGGAATAAGGAACCTTAAATTTGAAAGGAACATTATGTTTGTAAATTACCTTATCTTTGGAAGGAACTATCCGTTTGGGAAATCTGAAAAGAATGGATGAAGATCATTACTTAAGTATGGAATGATAAGTTTGTTGCTGAAAGGTATAGTTCATCAACCTTATATTTGTAAACAACCATAAATTTGAATGTTAAAGATAAAATTATGGTTCATCAATCATACTTTTATGAACAACTGTACATTTGATTGAAATGTATGGATCATATACCATACGTTTGATAGAAGAAGAGAAACGTTTGAGAGAACCCTTAAATTTGAGATCAACCTTACGTTGTGAACCTTACGTTCAGAACATGTACGATGTGAAATTCATCCCTACGATTGATGTTGAATGTTTAAATTATTTCTTTATTAAAGCAACGTTATTTAAGTGGATTGTCGGACTGATTTCATGTAAGATTAAAATCCCAAATTTAAAGCGAGTCTTTGAATGAATCAAATCCATTTATTAGTGATTCAAAGGATTGATTTGAGAGGAGTTCTTCATGTCGAATTGTTAGGGGAGTTAAGACTGCTCTACTATTAAAACTTTAGAATATCGTGATATTGAAGGTAAATTTTGGGGATTTAGATTTAAATTAGAGAATTCTCATCTTTCTTCAATATATACCTGTATTATTTTGTATGACAAAAAAATAGAGGTGAATCATAGAAAAGTAGATTATATATGTCATGAACTTGAAGTATATCACTACTAAAATTTATAGAGACTATGGAGACTTAGAGATCTGTTTTTACAAAGAGAGGAAAAGATCCGTTTTCTGAAGAATAAGAAACATGATTAATAATTCACCAAATCTTCAACAAATATCTTTTTTTGAATCAACTATGGATAAATTTGCGAACAAAATTTCAAGATCTACTACAACCAGATCAGCTTAGAACTACATTTACCCAAATATCATCATTTCATAAGATGACGATCCATCTACATAAATTGCATTCTGTTGCAATTGTGAATAACAACTGGGAAATTATTATCAATGAAAAAAAAATTCTTTTATAATTAGTGATCAGCATCTCATACTAAGATTTGTTTTTGAACCAGAAGGCTATGTTAATCCTTAAGATTGTAAAGGTGTCAACTGCCTTTACTCAGTTATGGAATTATTTTTCGATAAGAGGACCAGATAGTGAAAATCACCAAGCTCATGGATTATAGCATTGGTGGATAAGACTTGGGGCCTTCAGTTCCCTGAACAACTATACATCATGTTTCATGTGCTATTTATTTTCCACTGCTAAACCATTGATATTAAAATAAAAGGACGGATCACGATTATGTGAATAAATTCAAAAAGACACAATTCACCCCACTCTTTTGTATATTTGGTTTTACCTGAACCACCAATTTGTATCAGAGGATGATATTTTTTTCAAAGATATAACATACTGAAAGTATTTGGATTATACTGAGTACAATGAATGATACACAAGAGGGTATGTAAATGGATCGATCTCCCTACATCAATGGTGGAAATTATGGATGCTAGAATTCAATAATGATAATCTATTTGAAAAACTATGGATACAGAGTCTACTCAAGGAAATTGACTCCTTACAAAATACTAGAGAAACCTAAAACATTGAGTTCATAAATAGAAATTGAGTATGACATGAATTCGAAGGTTATGAATTCAATCATATGTGTCCTAGGACCAGATTCTTTTATCATAGTATCTTAGTTTCCAACATCATATGAAATTCTGGAGACAATTGTGGTTGCTTATGAAAAAACTGACAATGTCAGATAGATGAGGTATGCTACTGCTAAACATAAATTCGATACATTCAGGATTTTGAAGGAGAAAGACTCAACCCAATTAATGAAATATTGAAAGATATTTCAAATAATATAAATAGTTTGGGAGATCCAATCAAACAAGGTGACCAAGCCTTGAATGTACTAAGAGTACTACCAACTCAATGGAATGGAATTTCTGCTGCTATCAGACAATCAACACCTATCAAATATTTAACAATGAGAGAATTAAATGTAACTCTCAAAATGTATGTAGATGAGATTCACGATGAAGAAAATGAGAATAATATTTTGATCAAGAGAGAAGACATTGCCTTAAAGGTGTAATCTCAAGGTAAAATTAGAAAGTTGATGAAAAAGGAAGCCAGAGTGAAATCAAAAGGTTCTGATTCATCTAATTCAGATGAGGAACATTCTCATATAGCTAGAAAAATCAGTATGTTTTATAGAAATAATAAAGGTTTCATAAATTCTTTTAAAAATGATTAAAAGGAAGTTAGATTCTATGAGTGCAAGAAACTTGTTCTTATCAGACTGAAATGTACACATTTAAAGGAAGACAAGAAGAAGAAATTCATTAAGAGAAATGATTATGAGCAGAAAGAGAAGAAGGAAATGAATGCTACATGGAGTGTAACTGAAGACTCCAACAACTCTTCAATGTCTGATTCCAAAAATGAGGAATCAAATCTGAAAGCTAATATGTGGTTTATGGCAGAAACTGGTGAGTTGCAATCCAATTATTCTTCATACACTAATTTTGAATCAAGATATACAAATGATAAACTTGCAGTTTACTACAATATGCTGTAATAGAAATATGATTCTTTATTTGAGAAACAAAAAATAATTAGATAATATTTATAATATTGTTTTAGGAGAAAGATATACTATGATAAAACAACATCTTAATTTACTGGAAAAAAATAAGTCAATAACTAAAACTATACAGATCATGAAGCTAAAATAAAACCAATTCAATCTTAATATAAACATATAAAAGTGTAGATTTTATTTTTTAAAAATGAGAAAATACACTAAAATAAATCTATGTATATAATGTGATTAAAATGTAAAGATATGGAATATGTAGTAAATGTGGAAATCCTAAAATGTAAAAGAATTACATGGTGCCAAGTACTAGAAAAGTGAGGTATAACTATTGTGGAGAAAAAAGACATCTATCTACGAATTATTACTTAAGGAAATACTAGATAAGTTGAATAAAGAAATCATTTGTCTCAAATAGTTTATATGATTCAGTAGATTTTAGAAAAACAAATAATGTCTGGATTCCAAGAACATTGATGGCTACCACAACTAGACCAAATAAAATATGGGTACCAAAACAATCTATTTAAATTTCATTGCCGGAAGAAGGTTACATGAGAAAAAAAAACCAAATGGTATATGGACTGTTGCTGCTCCATGAATATGAGTGGAAATTCATCTAATTTCAAAACAGTAACTCAAAAATATGGTGGAATAGTCACATTTGGTGACAATGCCTAAGGCATGATAATTGGGTTTGGAACAGTTGGAGATCTAGAGGCTGTCTTAATCAATAATATACTCTATGTACAAGGATTGAAACACAACCTGATAAGTATCTCTCAACTCTATGAAGATGGTTATGCTATTTATTTATCTATATTTTTTTTGGTTTTCAAAAATAAACTTCTTAAATTTAGATAACCCATAACTGATAATGCTTATACCTTGGGCTTAAATTCCATGTGTAAACAAAAATTAAACTACTTATCTACTAAGATAAATGAATCTTGGATCTGGAATAAAAGACTTTTACATTGAAATATATAGGTTTTAAATAAGTTATCTATGAAATATTTAGTTTCTTATTTTCCTTGTATCAAATTGGAAAGTGACAGATTTTATGATGCATGTCAACTTGGAAAGAAACACAAATCATCCTTCAAATCTGTTAACAAAATTGATACAACTAATCCTTTGGAACATATCCATATTTATATGCTTGGACCTTCAAGGGTAGCAAGCATGGATGGTAAATTATAAGTATATGTTTTAGTTGATGAATATTCTATATTTACTCTGATTTTCATTCTAAAATACAATAATAAACCTGTTACAATATTTGAATGTTTTTTAAAATCTGTTCAAAATGATTAAGGTTTTAAAATATTTTTGTTATGAACTGATCAGGGGGGAGAATTTGAGAATCTGGAACTAAAATACTTTTGCGCAAATATGGGTATTATGCACACCTTCTCTGAACCAAGAACACCTCAACAAAATGGAATTGTTGAAAGAAGATATGAGACTATTCAAGAAATGCATATGACTGTCCTAAATGAATAAAGTATTCCAACCTATTTTTTTGTAGAAGATGTAAGTCCAACTACCTATATAATTAATAGAGTTTTAATTAGACCAATTTTCAAAAAGACACCCCATGAACTTTGGAATTAGGGAAAACCTACAATAAATTACTTTAATGTTTTTGGATGAAAGGATTACACCTTGAACACCAAGGACAATAATGGTATGTTTCATCCAAAATATAATGAAGGCATTTTCTTAGGATATTATTCTAATTCAAAATCTTAATGAGTTTTTAATAAAAAGTCAAGGATTAATGAAGAATCATTTCATTTGATAATTGATGAATCTAATCCCTTTGAGAAAATGAAAGGCCAACTTGATGAATCCAACTCTAATTATAACATAAGACTTTGGAACATGAAAATTGATTTTGAAGAAGATTTAAATGAAATTCAGTCCAGTCCAGTCCAGAAGATCATAACGCTGAATAACCTATATGTGTACTACCTAGACCATCAATAACCCTAAAGAATCACCGTTTAGAAACTGTAATAGGAGACATAGACACAAGAATAAAAACATGAAGGAACATAATAAATCTAGTTGTGTTTTCTTCATTTATATCACAATTAGAACCCAAGACTTTTGAAAAGCCTTAGTTGATGAATGTTGGATGATATAAAAGCAAGATGAAGTAATCAAATTCAAAAGAAATGATGTTTGGAATTTAGTTGAAAGACCTCAGAACTACCCAGTAATAGGAGTTAAATGAGTCATTAGAAATAATCATGACGACAAAAAATTAATAAATAGAAATAAAACAAGACCAGTTGCTAAATGATATAATCAGGATTAAGGTCAATATTATGATGATACCTTTGCACCTATAGAAAGATTAGAATCCATTATAATCCTTCTATCTAATGCATCTCATATAAACATTAAATTATTTTAGATGAATGTTTAGACTATATTTTTAAATGGTTATTTAATGGAGGATGTTTACGTTGAGTATCCTCATAGTTTTGAAAAGTCACAAAAAAAAATTATGTTTTTAAACATACTAATGCTATTTATTTCCTTAAACAAGCATTTAGAGCTTGCTATGAAATATTTTGTTCTTTTTTACTAAAAATGATTTTTCTATTGGAATGGCATATCCAACACTATTTAGGAAAACTATAAACTCTAATATTTTATTGGTTCAAATTTATGTTGATGATTTAATTTTTTGATCAACTAATAAAACTCTTTGTCATGAGTTATCACGTTTAATGCAAAACAAATTTAAAACGAGTGTGATACGATAATTAAATTTCATTTTTTGACGTCGAAATCATCAAAAATATTATGAAAATGTATTAAATCAAAGAAAATACATTATTGATTAATTAATGATATTTTAACTTGAAAATAGAAATACGTATACGACTCCTATGTGTACAAATATAAAACATGATTTGGATGAATTTGTGAAATCAGTTGACAACAAGTTATATAGATGTATGATTGGTAGTTTATTATATCTGGTTGTTAGCATGCCAGATATAATGTACTCATTTTGTATTTGTACAAGATTTCAATCAAATCCTAAATAATCACATTAAACTAATGTGAAATGAATTTTAAATATTTAAAAGGAACTATTTTTTGAATATCATCACTATACAAAAACATTTTATTTTAATTTAATTCATATTCTGATGCAAACTTTGGGAGTTGTAAATTAGATATAAAATGCACCTAAGGAATTTGTCACATTTTAAGAAAATCCTTAGTATCATGTTCTAGTAAGAAACAACACCTAGTTTCATGGTCAACAGCTGAGGCATCATATGTATAAGCTGGTAGTTTCTATACACAAGTTTTACGGATGAATCACAATCTTATGGATTTTGGACTAAATTTTAATAATACACCTATTTTATGTGATAATACAAGTGCTATCAAAATTTTAAAAATCCAATTAATCAATCTATGATTAATCATATTGATATCTGGCATCATGTTCTAAGAGACCATGTTCTTAAAAAGGATATATTTTTAGAATTTGTAATTTTTGAAATTCCATTACCTGATATTTTTACTAAAATGATTCCCACTACAATATATTATTTTATTAAGTGGTAGCTAGGGTTATTTATATTTAAATGATGTTTTTGGGCGTATTAATTATTTGTTTTTTAAAAAAAATAAAATTTTGTTGGTGCTACTTTAATTTTTTATTCATTTCCCTCGTATGTTTTGTTTTTTTTTGTTTATTCTAAATTTAAAAAACGTAATTATTAATTTCTGTATAATGGAAAGGGAATCATGGATTTCAGAACCAATTTCTAATTTCAAACCCATTCATTTTATGAAAACCCTTAGAAATATCAAAAACATTTACCGCACATCTCTCCCGCACCTAAACATTTGAAACCCAAGTACATTTCAAACCTTCATAGATTTCCAACAGAAATGGCCAAGACCAAGAGAACCTATGAGCCAGAGACTAGCACGGAGAAGAGGCAGTGCTCGACTAGATGAAGGATTTTGCACGACAAATTCATAGATCAATAATGACTCTATCAGACGAAACTGCTGCTAAATAAAGCCCTAGATTTTCATAACATAAAACAGACGTTTAATGTAGATTATACGGAGTTTATATATCAGGTATGACTCCATTATTACATTAATTCGGTACAACTTAGTCTAGGAACTGATGAGGATTTGATAATTTCTATGATTGGGGATCGAGATTTTTCATTCCCATCTATGGAAATTATTTGAATTCTTAATTGTCATCATGAGAGATTTTTTCATTTTGATTTGAAAAATATTGGTGATATTGTACATAAATATGAATATATATTGTTGTTTCAATTTTTATCAACTTATATAAGGACGATTCTTGTAGGGTAATTAGAACTGGACAAGAATATGTTGTTTATGTTTTTTCAAAATACTATTGCACCTAGGATCTCTGAAATAGAAAAAATTCTTTATGTAGATATATATTTAATATTCTTTCTAATAAGTCATATCTAATTGATCTTTCCGAGATACATGGTGAGGTATCTCAATTAATGTTTCCAACCAGAGGAAATAATTAATTTTTATCTTTTTGGAAGGGTCTTCTCAAAGATTATGTTTAAGAAATATATGATTAGACTGGTGGATGCTCAGGTTCGATGCCAGAATAGTAATATATTAAATGATGGACCATTTCAAAATATTGGATATTTTTGAAGCACTATCAATGTCAAGCTACTACATGTTGGAGCTGAATAGGGTGATGAATGTGCTCAGCCCCAACCAGCAAAATCAAAGGATGGCCAAGCTGAATCAAGAGTCAGTCCTATGTCAAGAGGAACCAGGTTAGTGGTTGTGGATGGACCTAAAGAAAGAAGTCCAGAAGGAATTCAATTCAAAAGGACCAGATATGCTATTCCTATTGAAGAGACTACTTTAACTTATAATTTTTTAATATCTATTGATCTCTTACACTATATGTTTGTGAGAGAATCTACAGTTCAAGAGATTTTACAGGGTGCAGTTTCTCAGGATAAGGTGACTCCTCCTGTGGAGAAAATGATTTTGGCTCCAGAAGTGAAAGAAACAAACTCTCAAACATAAAATATTATAGAGACAATATAATAGTTTGAAAAATAACATATAATAAAAAATAAAGCTGGGACGATGCCTAGTGATGGAAAATCAGTGGCCCTAAATCAAATTGATCAAGTAGATGTTGATCAAGATGAAATTATTTTGGAGAATCCAGTAAATGAGGAAGAACACAAAGATGATACTCATGTAGAGAAACCTCTATCACCTAAAAAACCAGAACAAACAAATATTGAGATTCATACTGAAGTATTGAATGGTAATTTTTCTATGGATGAGTCTGGGAAAGGCCATGAAGAAAAATCTATGGAGAAACCAGTATAGGGAAAAGATGAAAAGAATTCAGATGTTGAATCTTTTAACTTTGTACTGTTATATTAAAATGAAGTTGAAACAATGAATCAAGCACATGGTTCCTCTAATTCTCATAATAATCATGTGGAAGAATTGATAATAAAGTTTAATATAGTTCAAGCAGAAAATAAATCTTTGTGATGTGCTTTAGAAAGGGAGAGAAAAAAGTATCAGAACATGAAATTCAGTTCATTTTTGAAACATGAATTTGATAGATTTAAGAAGGATATGTTAAATGCAGTTTCAATTTTGAAATCATAGATGGAAATCAAGGTAGATTTAATGGAATTTTTAACTTTCATGGAGAAATTGTTTTCGGCTTACAAATCCAATGAACCATGTACTTTATGTACTTTATCTGATCTAATCAGATGATTTTAGGACATTACAGTAGTAGTGACCATTATGAATGACCGATTGTAGGACATTAAAATCAATAGTACTCCATTGTTAGTGATTTTAGATAATAAAACTTTTTTTGTTTAATAGATTACTTCGCATGAACCAAGAATTAGAAATGTGCTAAATCAGTTCACTGAAAATTTAATTCTTTTTATGGAGAAGGAAGAAAAACTTCAGGAGTTTTTCATAGTGAATCTGATTGAATATATTCATATGACCAAGGTAGCCCAAGAACAAATTTTCCATTTAGGTGATGTATTGACGAAAAGGTTGAGACTACAGTTGTCTGAAATCAAGGATCTCTTTCAGCGGCGCTAAAACCTGTTTCCCAATTCCTTTTAGACCGACATTGATTTTTTTTCTTTTTACTATACTTGTAATTATGTTTTAAATAAAATATATTTTCATCTCATGTGATTCTATTATTAATTAGTTTTACTATCCAGTATCTTCTAGAATGCTAGTTATTCGGTTCTAGATATTGATAAACACTTTTTAATAGCATTTACTAAAGTTCAACTCTACATTAAAATGTTTTATATTTCTTAATCTATCATACTTTTTTATATCAAAAAGGGGGATAAATAAAGAAAAAAACAAAATTTTATTTTATGATTTTGAATCTTTTGTTGGGAGAGAAATTTAGATAAACCCAATATTTTAATATAAGGGAATGATAAAATTTTCTTTTAGGTTTTTTACTCAGGGAGAGATTTTTTTAACATTATAAAGGTGGAGAAAATTTTAAATTTTTGAATGTTTTTTTATGACTTTGGATAACACAATGTTAATTTTGGATAAAACATTTTTTTTAAATTATTTTTTTTATATTTGAAAAATTATAAACTATATGTAATTTATTATTTAGGTTAATTTCATTGGTTATTTAATGGATGTTTTATCATAAAAAAGTTTGATATTATTGAAAAAGTGTATTTTTCAACAATACATAATTTTTAAATGGGGAAATTGTTTAGAACAATATTTATAACCTTATGATGATTTTGATGCTAAAAAATGTCCTTATTTCTTATTCTAATGATATTACTTGATGTGTATTTCTGGAATTTAATATTCGTTATATTCTTATTTTTGGATGAAATATTTATGTATTTGAACAATGGGAATTAATAGCTAAATTATTCATAATTCTTTTTGAGCGTGTTTTTCAATCACATTTCATACCCTATGTTTAGAAGCGTATTGTAAGGACGAAATGTGGTCTTTAATCTATGAGATATCATAAGAGTATGGTTAAACAACAATACATTATCGGTAATGTTGGGATGAAGGAACATTTTGTTTGGAAGGAACCTTATGTTTGGAAAGAACCCAAAGTATTGAAGGAACCGTACATTTGGAAAATCAGCAATGTATGGAAGAAGATCATTACGTAAGTGTGGAATGATATGTTTGCTTCTTAAATGTATGGTTAATCAAAATTACATTTGTAAACAAACATTCATTTGAAAGTTGAAGAAAAAATTATTGTTTATCAATCTTATATTTATGAAAAACTATACATTTTATTGAATAATATGGATTATATACCATACATTTGAAAGTTGAAGAGAAAAGTTTGAGATCAACCTTACATTTGATATCAACCTTACAATTAGTATCAACCATACATTTGAGATCAACCTTATGTTATGGACATTATGTTTTGAAAATGTATGTTGTGTAGTTCAACCATATGTTTGACGTCAGATTTTTAAATTACAGCTTTATTAAAGAAACAGTATTTATGTGGATTATCAGGCTGATTTCACGCCAGATTAAAAGAACGAATTTAAAGAGAGTCATTAACTGATTCAAAGCTAATTTTTTTCATAGGAACGATTTATTAGGATCATTTCATGCCGAATTATCATGTGAGTTATGACTTCTCTACTATTCAAACTTTTGAATATCGTGATTATAATGGCGACTTTTGCAGATCTAGATTTAAAAAGGAGTACACTCATAATTATTCTATATATAATTGTATTATTTTTTATGAAATAAAATAGAGGAAAATCATCGAAAATAATATTATATGTGCCAATATCTTGATGTCTTTCACTACTAAAATTTATAGAGACAATCGAGACTTACTTATCTTATGTTACGAAGAGTGACAAAGCTCTATTTTCTAATGAAGAAGAAACACGATTAAAGATTCACCGAATCTACATCGAATATCATTTCATGAATCAATTATTGTTAATGTTGCGAACGAAATTTCACGATCTACTGCAACTATTTTAGCTCAGAACTATGTTTTCCCAAATATCATCATTTCTGAATACGAAGATCCATCCACTGCCAATTTCATTATTTTGAAATTGTGAATAAGAACTAGGAATTAATTTTTAACAAACAAAATACTATTTTATCTAGAGTGATCTGCTTATCGACTAAGTTGTGTATTTAAACCAGAAGGCTCTGTTTAGCATAAAGATTTTAATGGTTTCATCTGCCTGTACTCAGTTTTGTAACGGTCTGTTGATAAGAGGACCAGATAGTGAAAATCTCCAAGCATGTGGTGTAGAGCATTGGTGGATTGGACTAGGGGCCTTCTATTCCTCGATCCATTGTATGTAATGTGTCCTCAACTATTTATTTTATGCTACTAATAATTTTATATAAATATTAATGGACAAATAACGTTTATAAGAATAAATTATAAAAGTCATAATTCACCCCTCCCCCCCCCCTTATATGTATATTTGGTATAACCCTATCCTACATTTATAAAAAAACAAATTTCTTTCCATTCCATAAAAGGTTTATTATTATGAAATCCACATTAATTGAATCATTATATAGTATTTGGGATTTAGTGTAACGCCCCAACCCCAGTTACCTAGAGTCAGTGCATTATTACATAAAATTGGCATGATCACAAGAAAGATCAAATCTCGAAAGACTGATTGGTTTAGTATCCTTGGAAACACTAGATATATTCATAAGTTTTACATTACATCATCAAAATGAAAATTACAATAACATGGTATCCTTATTCTGCACTCACATCCCCACTGACTATTCATATAAATCAGTCATAATACACTTCTTCACATCCTGGGAAAAAATAAAACATTGAAATGGGTGAGCTCAAATGCTCCGTAAAGCTAACAATATAGTCTTGCTAGACGTTCTAGTGGTAGATCTTCTCTTATAGCATGAAAATGTGCTAACTTGGTAAGACGATCAACAATAACCCATATTGCATTGTTCTTTCTAGGAGTCTTTGGTATTCCCATGACAAAGTCCATCGTAATATTGTCCCATTTCCACTCCGGTATGGGAAGAGGTTGCAATACTCCACCAAGCTGTTGCCTTCCAGATTTCACTTGTTGACAAACCATACATCTTGTCACAAAATCAGCAATCTCCCTCTTCATATTGTCCCACCAAAAATGTTAATTCAAATATCTATACATTTTGGTGCTCCCAGGGTGTATAGATAAATTGGAACTATGAGAATCATCCAGAAATTCCATTTTTAGGTCAGGTATATCGGTAACACAAAGTCTTTTCCCGAATTTTAAAATTCCATCTTCATACACAAAGTCTCTCAGTCTCCCATCATTCACATCTTTAATCTTCTTTTAAATTTCTTTATCATCGGTCTGCGAACTCTTAATCCTTTCTAGTAAAGATGGCTTGGAAACCATTTGAAAAAGCATTCATGTTTCACCTTCCCTAGTTATTCCCATGTCCATCTTCTCTAGATCCATGAAAATAGGATCCCTTTCAATTCTCATCACATTCAAAACTCCATGGTCTTTTCTTCTCAAAACATATGCCACCTTGTTTTCTTTCCCCGGGTGGTAGTGTATCGTACAATCACAATCCTTGAGTAATTCAAGCCATCCCCTTTGCCTCATGTTGAGTTCTTTTTGTGAGAAAATATAATTCAAACTCTTGTGATCAGTATAAAACTCACATTTTTCACCATAGAGGTAGTGCCTCCATATCTTCAAAGCAAAGATTACAGCTGCTAACTCGAGATCATGAGTAGGATAGTGTTGTTCATGAATTTTAAACTGTCGTGATGCATAGGCAATAACCCTATCATTATGCATAAGGACACAACCAAGTCCTTTCTTCAATGCATCACTATAAATAACGAACCCCTCATTCCCTGACGTTAGAGTCAATGTAGGAGCATTGACTAATCTTCTCTTCAGTTCATCAAAACATTCTTCACACTCTTTTTTCTATACAGATTTAACCCCTTTACGTGTGAGCTTCGTTAATGGGTTAGCCAATCGGGCCAACTTCTGGACGAAACGTCGATAATAACCTGCAAAACCAATAAAACTACGTACCTCAGTTATACTCATAGGTTCTGGCCATTCTTGAATATCATTGGTCTTAGAAGGACCAACAGAGATTCCATCTTTAGAGACAATATGGCCAAGAAAAGAAATCTCTTGAAGCCAGAATTCACACTTGCTAAACTTTCCATATAATTTATGTCTTCTCAGAGTCTTCAGGATAATACACAAGTGATTTTCATGATCTTCGTAGCATTTAGAGTATACCAAGATATCATCAATAAATACCACCAAAAATTCATCAAGATATTCCTTGAAAACTCTATTCATCAGATCCATAAATACAGAAGGTGCATTAGTCAATCCAAAAGGCATTACTGTAAACATGTAATGCCCGTACCTGGTTCGAAATGCTGTCTCTGGAATGTCTTCCTTCTTCACACACAACTTAGGGTATCCAGATCGAAGGTCAATCTTTGAAAAGTATTGAGCTCCATGCAGTTGGTCAAATAAGTCATCAATGCGAGGTAGGGGATGCTTTTTCTTTATTATTATAGCATTGATCTCCCTGTAGTCGATACATAACCTCATAGATCCATCTTTCTTTTTAACAAAAAGAACAGGGGATCCCCATAGAGAAACACTAGGGCGAATAAATCCCTTATTACTCAATTCCTCTAGTTTTTTCTTTAGTTCGACTAATTCCACAGTGGCCATTCTATAAGGGGTCATCGATATAGGCCTTGATCTAGGAATTAAATCAATGGAAAACTCAACTTATCGTTCTGGAGGATGTCTAGGTAAATCTTCTGGAAATACATCTACATATTCTTTCACAATAGGTACATCCTCTATTCGAACATTCCTTTCCTCACCCACAGTTATTTCATTCTCTTCCTCCAAAATAATTGAATTTAGTTGAGCTACTGGGGGTGGATCTAGTTTAGAATTAGGTGGTGACGATTCTGCTCTAAAGATAAGGTGTTCCTTATCATCATCATCAAGAATCGTAACCTCTTCCTTCTTACAATATATCTTCGCATCATAGACCGAAATCCAGTCCATACCAAGGATTATGTCAAACTCAATCATAGGTATGACGATGAGATCAGCAAATAAAGAACATTTATGTGCTTTAATGGGGACTAATTCACAAAACTTTGTTGCAATGATACTTCCCTGAGGAGTTTTAACTGACAACTCCCATGTTAAATCAAATTGGAAATATATAATTTTCTTAGCAAACAAAGAAGATATGAAACAATGAGATGATCCAGAATCAAATAATGCATTTTCTAAACTAGAGGAAACCATTAAATTACCTACCACCACGTCTTTCGAAGCTTCTACCTCAGCAGTAGTGATAGCATAAACTTGGCCTTGGTCCCTTGGCATTGTCTAAGGTAAGTTCCCCTGACGCTTCGGACATTCATTTGAATAATGTCTCTTCTCTCTACAATTATAGCATTCCACGTTGACAGCAGCTTTCTTTCCCTTGCATTCATGATCTTGGTGGCCTTTTTCAGCACATTTGTAACAGACTCCTTTTCCTTTTATACAGGCACCAGGGTGCTTCCTACCACAATTATCACAGGGTGGAAATTCATTTCTACCCTTCTTCCATGTTTCCTTATTTCCTTTCCCAGATTTTTCAGCGGATCTCTTCTTATCATGCTTTGATTTAACGTCATAAGTCTTAGAGAATTCCTTTTCCGTCTTGATAGCGCACGGGACAATACCTTCGTATGAAGAGAAGGTTTGTGATTCTAAAGCTCGAAGGAGAAATGGTTTTAACCCATCAAAAAAACGATCAGTCTTACTTCTTGGGTTACGTATATAATCTCCAGCATACCTTTCTTACCTTGTAAAGTTAGCCTCATACTTTGCAACATTCTCATCCTCCTTTTGTCTCAGACTCAGAAATTGCCTTTCCATATCTGCATGATAGTCGCGAGGAAAGTATTTTTCTAAAAATAGATATTTGAACTCCCTCTATTCCATATTTGATACTTCATCATCTTTCTTTGTATTTTGAATCAATGACCACCATTGATCAGCATCTCCAGTGAGGCGGTAAACTGCCATGATAACTTTTTCCCTTTCACTACTCCTCAGAGCCTGAAATATTTTTTCTAGGGAATTTATCCATTTCATGGCTACTATGGGATTTGTACTCCCATTGAACGTTGGTGGTTGTTACCTCAGGAATCGATCTAACATTGATCCTCCATGTTGTGGATCAGGGTGCTCCATACGAGTAAGGTTATTATTCATAACCCGAGTGAGTTGTCCCAGTATAGTGATTAGTTGATCGACACTAGTTGCATCACCAGCTCCACTATAATTATCTTGAGAAGGAGGGAAATCCCTACATGGAGTGTGTGCGTTGATACGGTTTACATTTCTTCCACACGGTGCCATTTCTAAACAATGTCATAAACTAGATCAGTTTATGAATCAAAATACATAATCCCATACTTATAAATAACTTAACATAAATTAAACTATTTATAGATATAATCCATAATCATAAGATTGTTTTCTTTGAGGATGTATATACTCATAAACCATTCATAATAATTTGTATAGAAAATGAGAGTTATCCTAAGCATATTCCCTGGGAGTGTCGTAACCAAGAGTGCATCAAGGCCCGTTTTCGTGCACCAGTTCCCATTCGATTCTAGCTCAAAGCGGTGTTTTCGAGTTTTACCCCCAGGTACAACTGTGCCAGAGCCGCCTCTACATGCTCGTATCCATACAGGGATGTATTGCTCCGAAAACTCACAAAATCACTACAATACCAAAATTCTGGGAAGTTCTTCTATACTAATCCTCAAAGATCATCTTAGGTCTACGTGCTCTAATCAGAGTTTGTATAAATCTTGCTTCCAAGGTTTGTACTAAACTTCCTCTGATACCAACTGTAACGCCTTGAACCCAGTTACCTAGAGTCGGTGCATTATTACATAACATTGGCATGATCACAAGAAAGATCAAATCTCGAAATACCGATAGGTTTAGTAGCCTTGGAAACACTAGATATATTCATAAGTTTTACATTACATCATCAAAATGAAAACTACAATAACATGGTCTCCTTAGTCCACACTCATATCCCCACTAACTATTCCTGCAAATCAGTCATAATACACTTCTTCACATCCTGGGAAAAAATAAAACATTGAAAGGGGTGAGGTCAAATGCTCCGTAAGGATAACAATATAGCGGAAACTTTCATAAGAAAACATAAGCATTTAAGGAAATGAATAACTAAAACAAAAGCCTTATTAAACATGAACTTCAGCATAATATGGAAGAAGTAAAATCAAATAATTCCATTTACTTACTCACATGGATATTCTACTACATGAATAATCACATGAAATATCAATAACCAATTTCATAATGAGGGAATGTATAATGTTGGACATTCTGAAACATTTTGTCAAGGCCTCGGCCAAGACGTCTAAAATGATTAAGGCCTCGGCTAAAACCATAAATCAAATTAGGAAAGGGCCTCAGCCAATTCCACATCTAGTTGTCTCATGAGACATACTGATGCATCTAAGAGCTATATCGGGCTCCACCTGTCACTTATTAAGTCCAATACATTCCTCATATGAATAGGTTTAAACATAACATAAATGTTCGTATTAAAACTAGCATACGAAATGTCAAAAATTTCTCCATAAACTATGGATGGTATAAAAATAGCACATCCACAATCAAACATATCACAAAACCTTAAATACAATATAGAAGTTTTGTATCATAATAAATCAACTTCACATAAGCGTAAAGTCCATCAAAGGATTTTGACATAGATGAAATCAAAACACTTTTTAGAGAAATATCTGTTTTTATTTTGAAATCATTTAAGAGTCATATATTTAAAATAAAACATTTTCTTTGAAAATATTCATAAAATCTTTTAAGGGAAACTTCAAAGATTTTATAACAGTGGAAAATAGTCATACCCACCATATAAGGTAAAAAAAACATTCTTACCTTAATTCCATTGAAAATGTTAAAAAGCACCTTGTTTGGAAAACGACGGAAAGATTCCTTTATAGACCTCTTATAAAAAGTAAAACAAGGGTATAAATGTATTTAAGCCATATTATTGTAAATATTAAAAAAAATTTGAAATACATTTTTAAGAAACATGGACGTGGATGATAAAGAGATGCCAGTAGATAATTACGTATAAACAACCTCGGATAATGAAGGGATTGTGAAATAACCCTTACCTTGTACTTTTCCTTGGTTGAGGGTAGGTTAACCTCCTTTATAATGGTGAAATAATTGTTATTAAATTATACAAGAATAATATACATTCATATGATATCATATATGATCTTTTAATATTTCTTTGTTAATAATATCTTAGAATTATCGTTGTTTCGGGTGTTAAATTACTCGTTTTCTTTTATATGTTTTGTTACGTATGCCATGTTTTTCATTGATAGGTTGTATTTTATTTATATCCATAATTATATCAAGTCCTTAAAAATTATTTTTAAATCATCAAATGATAATTATACATGAATAGATACGATCGAGAATGAATCTCATTGCGTTCGTGGAGACGGTAGTCCGTACATACGCACGAGCGACAATATCATTCTTATGATATTAAAATAATTTATAATTGGATATTATATCATATATACAGAATAATTATCATGTTATATTTATTATTTACATGAGTTACACATCATTATTATACCCATCCAAATGATAATATATTGAATAACAATTACACCACGACGTGGAAACGGTAAGCCGTACGTACGCACGTATGGTGACATATTATTCAATGTATGGATAGAATACTGAATATGGTTTTACCATATTTATAATAAAATCATAGTATATATATGATACTGGAGTTATTATTTTAGAATGGTAACAACAAAGGAAGAAGAAGTGGAAGAAGAAAGGAACTTGAAAAGGGGTGGTGAAAATTTACCTCCTCTTTGGGTTCTTCCTTTTGATTTGATCAAAAGGGCTCCTTAGGTTGGCTTTCTAATCAAACTAAGGCCTCTAGGTTGTAGATAAGAAAGTTGAGAGATTATTTGGGCAGGGTTTGGCCAAATCAAAAGGCTTTGATGGTGTGAAAAAAGAGGAGGAGTGCCCTTTTATAAGAGGGGTGAGGGGCACCTTTGGAAAAGCTAAAAATATTAATTTATAATAAATTCATATTCGGTTTCTAATGGTCAAAAATCATTATAGTCGAAGTTAAGATGATTCATGGTCGAAATAAAATCATCCAATCAGAATTGAACATGTTTCGGAAAATATTTTAATCATTATAATCTTATTTATTTTAATCATTTATTAATGAGGTAAATACTGCATCATTATTGTGTCATAAATAATTTAATTTATTTGATGTCTAAAATTTATAATAAAAATACTATCAGGTAGGAAATCTTTTTAGATTTACAATGAATCTTTATAGTCAAAAATATTCCTTATATAACACCATATAAAAATTAATTACTAAATGATATTTGTTTATGTCTATTTTGCCATTACATTAAATTAATTTGTCTAAATTGTCATTATAACTCCCAAGTGGATCGATGGGGTCCCAAAATCGACCCACAGATACCCATGGTCGTGAATAACTCAGCCAATAAGTTTTGGACATGTGTTAAGGTACTATTGAATTATTATAATATTCTTTTTTACCTTTAATTACCCTATTTACCTTTAACTGTGGTAAATAAAAGTCAAATGTTACTCTTCCCCAAAAATTATTTTCATCCCATTGAACCACATTTTACATAATAATGAAAATCATATAAATTTGATTTTCGAAATTCAAATCACAGAAGTGGTAAAATCCCATTTAAAAGAAAAATCAATTTTTGTAACCACCACTTTGTGGTTTCACTATTCATCAAAAATTGAAGTTTTTCAGAAAAATACCAAAATTTCACCCTAAGCTATATTTGATATTCTGAAATCAAAAATGAAGTCTATTTTACCACATTCATAATACAGAAGTTGCATTAATTAATTTTATAATTAAATCCCGCTGTTAAAACAATTAGCTTGTTTTTAAGAAACAATGTCTATTAAAAGATTGACAATTGTTTATGTCTGGTTTAATTGTGAAATTATGTCCAATGACAAACAATGAATTAAATGGTAAAAATATATTCTAAATATACTTTAAAACCACTAAAATTCATAATTTATAAATATTAATTATTTTGATTAAAAAAGTTATTTTTAATTAAAATTTAGTAATTTTCACTATTCATCAAAATATGAAAGTTATCCGAAATGTACCAAAATTTTACCCTAGGCTAATTTCGATATTCAGAATTCTAAAATGAAGTCCATTTTGAAATATAAAATATATATGATTTCAAAAAGTAGGTATTACTATTCATAACGGCTAGTTTGATTGGTTATGGTGTGTTAGAACTCGGTGTTGCGTACAACACGCGCTATCACATTATTCAAACAGAAGCGTACCGTAGAAGCATGAGGTGTTACATTTAGGTTCTAATGTGTTTCCCTAAATGGATATAAAATACTCACTTGAAGAATCATTCATCTCATCATGTCTACCTAGGATCATTTCTTCCTTTAACTTATGCCATTCATCTTAGTTCAATAAAGAGGACTGAGTTTACATAGGATCCCAAACCCCCATATGTAATCAATGACATCTTGATTATGATATTATCAACCAATGTAAATGTGTTGATTATTAATCATATTACCATGATGTTTCTCAAAATAATTATAATATTCATTGAGTTTATAAAAATAATATTTCTTATACCTCAATATGTAGTCATATTCATATATATGAAATAATCAGTGTATGTTATGGTGTAGGAGTTCCCACTCGATTCCTTAATAAGAGATGGTCCATACATATCCATGTGTGTTAAATCAAGAAGCACTTTGGACCTTTGAATTTTTACACTAAATGGGGAAGTTATAATTTTAAATTATAAACAACCATGAAATATAATATGTGTCTTCAGTTCAAAAGATTCAAAAGATCCATCTTGGTATAATTTTGTTAAAAAAATTGGATTACAGGTCCATGTTAGTGGAAGCATAGTTGGTGTGGAATGAGTCACATGAAGTTGTTATGTTATATATTTCCATTACATTTTTCATGTAATTCAACACATAAACAGCAATATTTAAATTTTATTTACCATAATAAATGTTATCATTATAAAAAAAATATTTCAGACGGTGAAAAAAACCCATTAGTATCAGGTATATAAATAGAAATAATGTTTTTGGAAACTAATGTCAAAATATATCAACAATTTAAAACCTTCTTCATTAATGTCCGAAACATTAACTTATAGAAAATGATATGTGATAAAAGAACTTGTAGCACCACTAGATGATTGTAGACCTACCTCACCTCATTATATCTTTTTGAATCAACTTAGTTCTTATATTTGAATACATATTTGATCAACAATATTTGTACATAATAGACTATTTTTATAATTAGGTATAATATTATAAACTGAAAATGAAGTTGAATATTTCCCATGATTCTTTGGATGGTTGTAGTTTTCCTTCCAATGCCCCTCCTTGGAATACATGAAAAACGAATCATCATTTTTTCCATCATTCCCCTTTAACATCCTCTTTTTGGAACAGTTTGAAGAAGATATGGGATTTTATATCTTCTCTTTATCTTTAATTTTTTTCACCATAATTTTAGATAGCCATTTATGTTTTGTTTCGTAATCTAACTTGTAAAGAAGCATGAGATGATCTTTATGGGGATTGTCAAAGTTGTTCGTATTGTTATTTACAAAAATGACAGATTTGATCTGAGGTAATGATGATGTAATTAATCATGTTCCCATTTATTCAAGGAGTTTAAACCTCTAACATATATGTGATGGACATATCCAATGATAAAAACTATGTGAGTCCCATATCAAGAACCCCCCCCAAACATTATCTAAAAGATAAACATATCAAATGATAATAACTACGTGAGTCCCATATCAAGAACCCCTCCCCCCACCGCCAAACATTCTATGAAAGATCACCATGGGAATCTCTATCCATTCATATCTAGCTCTCTCATGATAAAGACCATATAGGTTCCCAAGAATTATATATGAATCCATGTTTTCATGAAACATCAAGACATTAGTTGATATATATGAGATAATTGGGAATTTAATGATGAGGACATCACATAAATGTTTTTCATAGATGATGAGCTCATCAGCAAATTCCTCGTTTGAAGGTGGTTCAATAAGTAATGATTCTAGCACGTAATATTTTTATTTAAGGGGAAAACATCAGTATGTCCACTAAACCACTCTAGGAAGTAATACCAGTGAAAATATTTATTTTATCTAATTAACAATGAATGAATAGTGTAGATTATTGTGAGTAGATTTTATTCTAAAGTTAAAGTAGAATATTTTTACACTTTTTTTATTATAAATTTTGTGAAAATAATTAATTGATTTTTGTTTAACATCATACTATTTTATCAAATCTCCACAAACTTCACAATTGAACTCAAAGTGGCTTGTTTCGCTGATATTCGTTTGACATGTATCCATATTCCCCTTCAAATTTCTTCTATGTGGTTTGGTTAACATACATAATTGTAATTAGGTAAGTACAAATTTGTTAAATATATTATTTCAACACCCTGATCTTTTTAGTTAAGTGACCTATCTAGAAATCCTAACATGGATTTCAATAACAGATTCTTCCAAGATACATCAAGTCTAGAGAGTGAAAATTCGCTTGATGTAAAATTGTTATGTAAACCATTCAGTTCAAATGATTTTATTCTTAACCGAGTGATTAAAGGATATGTCTAATGTCATATATATATTAGTTGTTTTAATATTTCATTCATAAATTTTTTTGTTTTATTATTTACATGTCTTGTTAATATTAAGTGTATGTAAAATAATTATTTAAAAATGTTGGATATAACATTTACCCAAAAAAAAATCACCTATATTCCATCATTTAATATTAATTTATTCATTTATGTGATAATGGTTTTGAATCCATAAAATATAATATTACATAGACAAAATTAAGTAAACAGTTAAATGAATTCATCATTTTCATTTTCAAATGGATGATTTAATTAGTTGACAATAAATCATCCTATGACCTAGGATAAATAAATCTTTATGATATACTTGGAAGATGCTAAAAAATTCCACCTATCCACTTTTGTGTCACCTAAGACGGAATCATAATGGTTATATCTAGAATAGCCTCCATGTTACTTGTGATACTTCGCTAATTACATGTATTTTAAATTCATAAGAAAGTGAGGGGAACCATTTTATTTGTTAAGGGGAATTAAATATATTATCATGGCCATGAATGAATTACATTATAATGGAGGGATGGATGACTTTTAGGAATTCATTTTTAATTTAATAATATATAAATTTTACCCATGAAATTAAAAAAAATTAGAAAAAACACAATCAAAAGTCTTCTTCAAGGTGTTGAAAGATCAAACATGAAACATATATCAAAATTTAAATTGCTAATCAATCATTTTATTATTCGTATTATTAAAATAAACATGATTTATTTAATTAATTAATTATTAACAAATTGATTAACTTCCATTCATCTTAATGAATATCTGAAATAATTTTGGAGATACCCATCATGAATGGAATTCATGGAAAATAAATGGAAAACAAAATAGTTGCAGATTTATTACCGAAAAATAACCAAGTAGTAAAAATTTATAAAAAGCCTTATTAAATTTCCCAACACATAAAGTTACAATCAAATAAATAAGGTTTTAGTGATTTAATTTCCTTCTCAATTTAATTTAATTATACCAGATATTGGGAGAATACATGGAGTGTACTCTCCAAATTCATGTATTTTACCTCTATTCCCATTTATTCAATTTATATGTATATGGATTTATCATATTTATATGGATAGACTATGTGGTGTGTACAATCCAGATATATGCTTCATTATCTACCAGTCGCATTACTAAGATACTAGCCTAGGTCTTCTTGATGTATCTCATCAGGATCACATGGAATATACAAGCCATCATTTATACATAATATATGTTTTTTATATCATAAATAATCTACAATTTATGACTCATTATGATTCACTATTTTTAATGACTATAAAAATTTCGTGATTTACACCGCTAAGCCAAACAGAATACATTAATTTTACGCTATCTACACACCGTTTATCTGACATCATGTGTGCGAGGTTGGATTGGTCTACACATGATGAACATTATCTGAACAATGTGTATATAACATTTGGGTGAAAATAGGTGCAGTTCACATAGTAACACAATGTGTAATCAAGCTATGCATGGTTTATCTTTGTTTTACCTCTAAATAACATGGCAATTCCCAATAGAATCCACAGTAATTTTTCATCATTTCTTATAACTGTATTAAAAAGTGGAACTGAATAGAAATGATTAATATGTTAATAAATTTTTATTTCAAATCATACATTAAATGAAAAATGTGAATGACACTTTCTACAAAGTTTTTTTATAGATCGGCAATAAAACAAATGTTTATAAATTTAAACATTTATTTCTCTTTCACCAATTATTGGTATCGAGAATATTAAAAAAATATTGTTCATGGTGATATATTAAAAATTCTTATAATATTGGGTTTCTTAAATCTTTATGCAATGAACATGATAATAAAATTCATAATTAATATATTAAATATTACACAAAATGAATACCTAATATGAGAGTTATTTTATCAATCTAGTTTTCAATATTTCCAAATGTCCCTATATAATTTCATTCATTATTTTTTTTGGATACAATGAATGAATATATACATTGATGATCCACATGTTCTCTATTGACCCCAGAACAACACGAATAGATCTCTAGGTTCTATCATTGGGAGTCTATTATCATTCGTTACTCATGTCGATTGCTCATCCTTCAGTATTGAAAGATCTTATTATTCATTTCTAATTCTTGAGAGGAAGTTATAATGGTGGAGTTGATAGAGTATTTATTTTTGGGAAAGGATTCTCATTGTTTTATTTTTAATGAAATACATAATTGATAAATCCATCTGTTTATTTATATGGTGTTTAAGTTATAATATTATTTAATTTCTTTTCATACCATCAATAATATAATAACCCATTAATAAACCCCATTCGACATAATAATATTAATAATAATTTTATTATCATTTTGTGTTGTGTTCTAACATACATCAAAACAAATTTGTAATCAACTTTTCAATTATTATTTGTTAGTAAAATAATCTATGGTCAAGCCCATCATTAAAACCCATATAATAGGGACCCACAACACTTGATACTAAATAAAATGTAAAATCACAAGGATAGTGTTACTGTTATGTCATTTATGGGTAGAAACCATTAAGAAACACATATATATTTCCCCCATGAACTATATCAACAACATATGAAAATCCCTATACTATAAACCCATTGTCATAAGAGACACAACCATTTTTTTATCATCAAGAATAATATCATCATTGCCACCTTGATTACTCTATAACATTCAACGAATCACCCTCTCATTCCCTTTTTTTTAAAGGACCATACCTCACCTCTTTGGAATGTTTCATTACAATCCCTAATTATATAAATTCCCATATTAAAAAGGAGGTATTATTACTATATACTATATATACTAATATCATCCTCAATATTCGACATAAAATCATTATTGATCAGAGTTTAAATGTGTGGAATTTCAATAAATACTATTGAATGTATCCCAAATTTTTCCCCATTTATGGATCTGTTATTTTTTATCAAATTGCAAACCAAATTTCCACGTTCTTTAGAATCCATGGATGAAATAATATCTATATGAATATGTGGGTGTGAATCGAAGATTTAAATCATATATTTTTAATATATTTAGAGTCAAAACTAAAATAAATTCATGAAATGTGATTATACATGGCTTTAGGGAGAAAGATCCATTTTAATATGAAATTATCTTTAATAACATAATTGGAAAATGATGAATCCCATTCAAATTGGAATTCAATATCAGTCAATGTATCCCCATGATTAAGAGAGATGTTACCTAAACTCTTTGATTTTAAATATTATCCCAAGTGTAGTAATAACCATATGATCAAGAAATAAAAAAAATAAATCATAAATATACCCTCAATAGATTCTTAATTATCTCTATTGTGAGTCATTAGACCATTTTGGATAATTCCTTCTAGAAAAGTATCCTCCAATAGTAAATTCCTTTCCTATCATCATTCTTTATTGACAAAGTCCCCAAAGAAATTTTTATTCCATACTATCTTTTTTATGAAGAGTTTATTTATTAAATAGATCAACCAATGAAAAACTGGACCCCAAAATGTGCAGAATTCCACAAACATGAAAGAATTCTTATCCCCTCCACTATTATAGTGGAGAATCTCCAAATATCCCATTATATATATTTTTCATTTTTATATATATACCTCTACAATAGGTAATAGTTACAAAATTTTAAAAAAATAGTATCTATATGAAAGTATTATCTAAGGATTATTTCATTCTCCAATGGAACAAAACAAAAAGTACCCCTTAAAAAAGGTAAAATTTCATCCAATAAAAAGATATATTTCCCAACTAAAAACCCACGTTTTTAATATGTCCATGCATTTTTTGACTAATAAAAAATACGAATGGGGGTTCCTCATGTCTAGATATTGTTGATCTATTCATATGCTTCCATTTATCATCTCTTGGAGACCAAACAAGCAACCAGAAGTTATGTCTATTTGATATTCATGTCATATTTTGATGTTATCTTAAGAGATAAATTGTATCGTTAATTTTTTTACATCCTAATTTTTTTTTAAATTTCTATTAATCGATACTATTTATCAATTAATTAGTCAATATTAATTATTAATTAATTTAGAAATTATTTTTTTACAAAAATAGTATATTCAGTATATTTATATGTTCAGTATTATATTAATAATATTTAATATAATATAATATTTTCAGTTAAATATATATATACATATATACTAAATTATTATTATTTGTAATATTTTAATAACTGTATATAAGAAACATTTTATCAAATTCTAAATTATAGCTAATGAAGGTGGTCTTTCCCTATGTTAACAGAATAATTTGGCCTCTATCATCACTAAAAAGGAGGTTATAAAGGACACCCATTTTATGAACATTTTTAGCAATGATAAATGATTGATTTTTATGTAATTTTACCATGTTTTGATAAAATATTCCATGTTATCTACACATTTTCTAAAACTAATAACATGTAGCACCTAATAAGTGAGATTTTTTATTAGTATAGGAATATAGGATACAAAAGTCATGGGTAAGATACAGATATCCAGTTATTTGAAAATTTATTAAGAAAAGTCCTAATACACAAATGATATAAAAAATATGATAAAAAATCATGTGGATTTTTTCTTTATTTAATGTTATCTTTTTTATACTACCTCATTTCTAGAGAACGCTATGTTATTAATGCCATTGATAACATTCCAGTGAGGTTTTTCTAGAAACATCTATTATATAATTCAATTTATCTAGAGAAAAATTTCAAATTGATATATCTTCATATTCAAAATTTTTATTTACAGTCCAATTTGAGGCATTAAGTTTTTTATTCTCACTAAATTTATCATTCAAGATACATATACCTTATTAGTATTTTATGATATATAATTCATTGATAGAAGAAATGATTACTAAGATTAATCAATTTGTTTCCATTAAAAATGTTATATAGATTTTAAATGACATAAATATCTGATATATTAAATATAAACATAATCTCTGCATGAAAACATTTTATACTGTATGAAACTACACAATTATAAATGAAATTCACTTTTTTAATAAAGGAATGTATTGTTAGGTAATATATTTAAAGAGAAAATATAAATTAATTTGGTTATTTTGTACCATTTTTGCTTTTCATATTCGAAATACCAATAATAATCATATCCATCCTTAAAAGAGTCATTGTATAGTGACTATTAGAATTATTATATATTTAGGGTTAGGATAAAATCTTGTTGACATAGACCAAAGTATTGATTTCTTCAAAAAGTATGATCATACACTATTAATCAAATTTATCAAAGATTCCAGGGGACATGTAATCATTTGGAATTTACCTTTGACCAAGTACATGATTAGATTCCATAGTTTATGAATGAAAAAATCTATTTTTAGTAGAAGTTTAATATTATCTAAATCACAACCCAAACAAAGTTCATCGAACCATCCTAAGAATGTATCACCATAGAACACCTTACCTCTAGGGTAATACATTAGTGTAACAAGGTTTTATAGAAATAAATATGAGATATATTCATTTTTATATCCACTTTTAAAAAAATTATTATTATTTTTATCCCATTAAATTAATAAAAAATTTTACGACTTTATAAAAATAAATTGATACGATTAAAACAAAATTCTATTTTTAGAATATATATAAATTTAATTAAATTTCCTTTTTTAGATGTTCATTAATTTTTAGATAAATTTTAATTCCATTTAGTAATTTCATTTAATAATATTTATATATTTTAAAATTACAATATAATATAAATAATCCCATTTTAATATTTATATCGGTATAAAAAGGTTGATGTCACAAAAACAAGATTTATTCAATAAATAGGGATTTCAATTTAAAATATTAAAATATTATATTTAGATAATCCGGTTTAAATAATACATATTATTTTTAAAATCATTCCATATAAAAAATCCAGCCATGAAGTTTAATATAAATTTCATAGAGAGTGGAATTTTTTTTAAAAAAAATTAAATTCTGTATAAAGATATATATTATATTATGACATAATATTATCCCATAAATGATTTAATAAATAATATTAGGTGTATCCATAACCAAATATCATGATTCACCATTAAAATAATGTGTTTTTATGTAATTTAATTAATTTTATAATCCTTTATTTAATCCTTGAAATCATACATTATGTTTTATTGATTTAAAATATATGCCTTAAAAACATGAATCACTTATAAATCACCATGTGAGTTATTTTGAGAGGTTATGTTCTTTGAAAGATAAAATATTTAAAACAAACCCTCTTTGGGAGAAACCATCAAAACACCTTTGGGATATTTTTTATTTTTTATTTTTTATTTTTTATTTTTTATTTTTTATTATTTTATATTACAATGTCTAAAACCTATGATTAGAATCTATTATTGATTTCCCCATACTTTCCTATAAATACCCCCATACACCAACTTCATTTCACTTAAAATAATCTAATCATGAACTTACTCTACCTTTACCTCTCTAGATGCCTATTATTGTGTCCCTAATCTCTTATAATACACTTCTCAATCATTTTGAGGTACCCTCTTAAGGTATAGGATTATATTGTACTCTTTATTTGAGATAATTCATTTTTATATTCATTATGAAATCTAATATATCATACTATAATATGTTTTTAAACATCCATATTAAATTACATATATTTTACTAGTAATAATATATCCCATTTAATTATAATTAAATCCATCCATGAAACATTATGTCCACAATTCAGTTTCCTAAAATTATCCTATGATTTTTCAATACAATACATGATTATAGTGGATGTCCTTTCACATTTTCAATCAATGGTATTCTCCAATATAAACTTTTACTTCATTAATTATGAACATCTGTTTTTTAACCCATACTCATTAATCATTATAAAAAATTTCTCTAAATACATTAATATATTATATGATCTATGTGGAACATGTATGAATGTAAATGATATGTATGTGATGGGTGTGCCTAGAACTATATAGACCACAAATGAATCAGTTAATTTTTTTAATAACATGAGATTCTATATATGGTTCATTGTATTTTATCATATATACTATAATATGATTCCTCCCTTGTTATACTTGAATTCTGTATATGATTTCATTTTTTATGTTATTCCCACTATCTCATGTTATCTTGATGTCATCATGTTTTATAATTATATAATGTTCATGATTATGTATATAATATTTCAATTTCATCATGTTATGCATCTTGACTCCCAGATAATTCACATCCATATGTTATTTTTTGATTATCCCTTTAATGGGGTTAATATCTCACCACATTCTAATGCGCCTCCCAATATCATCTCAGCTAGTTTTAGAATTGAAATGGATTTATAAGGTAACGTTATAGAGTTTTAAATTAATTACTTTGTATATTTGTATCAAATTGTTCCTCAAGGTATCTAATTTACTAAATTCAATATATTCATGATATTTTGGGATTTTATTAAGACTTTTTTTATGTAATAAATCATCAATTAATGTGTATATAACATATGGTTTATCATAGATTATTTCATAGGAATGTATATTAATGTTTGGGAATCAATATTTGAAAAACATACTAAAATCCCTGGAGATATGATTAAACATATGAAAACATCCAATCATTTGGGTAACTATAGATTAACTTTCTTTCATGTGATAAGATCCTTGGATTTATACTATAAGTCGATGCAACTCTAGAATAGTTGTACCATGGGGTAATAACCATGAAAAGGGAGTATTCATATTTGGCTCAATAGTCACACATTAGATAAAAAAATGTTGACTTTGTACACACCATTGTTGACACGATAGGGGATATGATTTAGAGAATTCATAATATCTTTATGAACCAATATGAAGTGAACACAAATGACAATAAAAGTTTTTTTATGAAAATAGAACATGAAAACATAGAACGAAAACTAGGAACTCATAAGTTAATTAGAATATATAATTTATGATTTATACATTAAATGATCATAAATGCATGTTTATGAGTTTACTATTTTAAAAAAATATATCCCAAATTTTCCCTTTATTTGGTGTCAACGGATGGTAATAAGAGAAACTCATCCAAAAACCATTATGTTGGGAAATGGGATGGATTCCCAAATGAAATTCCCCCACCAGATTGCATAAGACTATTTGAACATTATTACAATAATTTATAAATTAATTCATTTTTTTAAACAAAACATTAATCTATAGGAACAATAAAATCCCCCTAATATGGTGACAGTTGTAGTGGGGACCTTTATGAAAAAAATGCTGCAAAATTTTACAGGATCCCATAATACCTTGGTCATGGAATAATTGATTGACTCTGTTAATATTAAAATTTTAATAAATCAATTATATATGAAACATATGGTTGTTACGGTTATTAATAATATGGATATAAAAGCGGATTAAATTATGAATCTGATCAAAATATGAAGCCTTAAGAGGATACTAATGTGTTGGAGTAGAAATAATTTTAGATAATGTTTTTCAATAAATATTTTCCATACACTCCCCATCATTAAATGCCAAGTTTCTTCTTATTCCTCTAGAAAAAGAAAGACTAATCCATTAGGGTGTTTGAGGAATAAATACCATGAATTACATTATATTCATTTGGATTTCTCATTGGAATCAAAATTATTGTTTATTTCTACTCTATTGGGCTAAATGAAGACCTATTAAAAGCCTAAGAATATCAAGACTATGACAGAAATGAGGAAATTGTATATTATAACAAAAAATTTAATATAGAGATCGGTGAATCCAAATGTTCTCATGGTGAAAAACACTTGAATTATAAAATGGATTTTAATTCTATAGGTATGATATAGAAATATCATGGTGGAATTAATGTCTAATATCCTAGTTTTCTAATTTATGTAGTGAATAACCACAGAAATTTAATAAAGGGGATAGGGAAATGTGTTTTGTGAGGGGTGAAATGAAGAATCAATAACGAATGTTGGTGGCCGAAACCCACATTTGATATTGAATTAAATAATGATCTAATCAATCCCCAACCGTATATCTAATATTTAACTAAATGAAATAACGACACTATGAAAATCAATTCCCTAATCCATGTTTTGTCATTGATAGCTAGTGAGAACAACCTCTATTCCCTATAGAGAAAAGGTGAGCATATTATATTATATCATCTATGGAGAATCCTAAAAATAAAGTGGAAATATGTATGATAGTTATTAATTATACAATAGATAATATTCTATTTGAATCATGTTCCACACGTGTTTTATAACATTTATTTTTTTTGGAAACATTCAAAAACCATGTCAGAATAATGAAGTGGAGTTATGAGTAAATACAAAATGGGGAAATTATTGCATCCCTATTACATAACTCCTCTCCTTTACATATTTGGGAGTTGAAATTTTAATATAATAGTATGATACACCCTTTAGTGGAATTAACTTCTATCTCGGATATAAATTTGAATTCCTTATATAAATCCATCTTAGATTATCATGAGAATAAAATCACACACTAATTTAATACATGTGTAAGGATGAGTATGAATTTCATTTGGTATAATCTTCATATTCATGGTCATTAATGAACTATGATCAATAATATCTTGATCAAATTATTGATACTGAGGAGACACTAGTGTAGTAATCGTTTTTTACGTCACCATTTTTTAAGTCGGTTATATATAACCGACGTAACAATGCGGCGAGTAGATTTTTCACGTCGGTTATTTTAATAACCGACGATACAAATCGCGCCTGTTGGGTTTTTACGTCGGTTATTTGATAACCGAACTAACAAATCAATGCTTGGGGGTTTTTGACGTCAGTTATTTTGTAACCGACGTAAAAAAACCGCGGTTTTTAGGTCGGTTATCATATAACCGATGTAAAAAACCAAAGAACCCTGGGTTTTATAACGTCAGTTAGAAGATAACCGACGTAAAAAATATTAATAATAGTTTATAACGTAGGTTATATAATAACCGACGTTATAAAGCATTTAAAAAAATTAAAACCCGCGTTCTGTCATTTACGATTTTTTCGATTGACAGTCACCGGCTCGTCTCTCTCTCGTGCGGTAAACTCTAATCGGCTCGTCGATCGCCTGCATTACACTCATTTTGGCTTCATTGTTTATCTTCTTCACTACTCTCGGATCTATCATCTCAACTCGCGACATTCATGTAAGCCTTCCACGAATTTATTTCGTTCGTTTTTGTTTTGATTCTTGATGTGCTTTTCGTTCATTTTTGAATCTCGTGGAATTTTTTTATTGCAAATGGTTATTATGTTCATTCAACTCGCAACATTCAACTTGCAAATGATTATTAAAACATTGTGGATTAGCTTCATCAAAATCTGAAAAATAATGGGTGGTACTGTAACGTTCCATTCTTCCAGCAACATTATTATTTTCATTTGCTAAGTTATAAAAATAAGTATTATGTAGGATGATTCAAAAATTTATTCTGTGAGATGAGTTTATTTTTGTGTGAAACCCAGGCCAAACACATATGTATTTTTTTATTGGTATTACATATATATAGTTGGACATATACTTTTTTTACATTACTATGATATTAACATTACTTTTTCTAAAGAAATATTAATGTCCTTAGATTATATATCGGATCAAAAGGATATAATAATTCTAATATATAATCAGAATGATCAGATAATATGACAATATTATTAAACATAAAACAAATGGTCTATATTTATATTTTTAACATGACACTTACGATGTATAGCTATTTGGTGTTGGGTACTTATGAAAACTACTACTACTTTCAAGATTTGTTTTATATTTTAAATTGTTTTACATTCAAATTATGATTTTTTTCATATAAACATGTTTTTTCTTATCTTAAAAATATATATTTTTTGTTGATATTTGTTATAGGTAATAATGAGTCGAAGTTGGATTACGGCACATCGAATGAGCAATGAATTTGAGGAAGGTGTTGATGCCTTTTTGGAATTTGCAAAACGAAATGTTCCAAGTAGTGACATTTTTTTCTGTCCAAGCCTGAAATGTTTGAATATGAAGAAGTTGAAAAGTAGAGAGATAAAAGATCATCTGATATGTCATGGTTTTAATCCGAGTTACAGCCCTTGGATTTGGCATGGTGAAACTGGACGGAATGTCACTGATGATGATGATTCGCAAGATGGTAACTCCGATGGAATTGAAGAAATGATTCGCGATATTGTAGCAGAACAAATTGAGATAGAACCGACAGTTTCACATCTATATGGTGATGCTGAAAAACCATTATATCCCGGTTTTACAGATTGTACGGTTCTGTCGGCGGTGTTAAGATTGATTAACCTAAAGGCGAAGCATGGATGGAGTGACAGAAGTTTTACAGAGCTGCTACAATTGATGAAAGACATTCTTCCAAAAGATAACGATCTTCCAAATTCACATTACAAATCCAAGAAAATATTATGCCCGATGGGATTGGGATACAAGAAAATACATGCCTGTCCGAATGACTGCATTATATATAGGAAGGAATATGAATTTATGTCAGAGTGTCCAAAATGTGGGACATCACGGTATAAGGTGAAAGAAAAATCACAGGGTGATGTAGATATTACAAATCTCCCTTCAAAGGTATTTTGGTATCTTCCTATAATTAATCGTTTCAAACGTTTATTTGCTAATTCACATGATGCAAAAAGGATAAGATGGCATGCTGAAGAGCGGGTATGTGATGGAAAAATACATCATCCAGCTGATTGTCCACAATGGAAGAAAATTGATGCGCAGTATTGTACATTTGGAAATGAAATAAGAAATCTCAGACTAGGGTTGTGCACAGATGGAATGAATCCATACCGAACACTCAGTAGCACACATAGTTCATGGCCTGTTTTATTTGTAATTTACAACCTCTCTCTTGAAGTTTGTATGAAGCGCAAATATGTCATTTTGAGTACAATGATCTCTGGTCCAAAGCAACCCGGTAATGATATTGATGTTTACTTGTCACCGTTGATTGATGATTTGAAACTGTTATGGGCTGATGGTATTAGGGTGTATGATTCTTATAAAATGGAATATTTTCAACTGCATGCAGTGCTTCTGTTCACTATAAATGACTTCCCAGCATATGGAAATTTGTCTGGATACAGTGTTAAAGGGAATAAAGCATGTCCAATTTGCGAACAACAGACGTCCTATTGTCAATTGCATCATGGGAGGAAAACAGTGTACATGGGTCATCGAAAGTTTTTGCCTATGGAACACCCTTATAGAAGACTAAAAAAGGCATTTAATGGCTCACAAGAATTTGATACTGCTCCAAAACCTTTATCCCATGATCAGTATTTTGAGAGGGTGAAAAACCTTGACGTGACATTGGGAAAGACACAGAAATCTGGTAATGATAGACATATTTGGAAGAAAAGGTCAATATTTTTTGAGCTACCATATTAGAGGTATCATGAAGTTAAACATAATATTGATGTCATGCACGTGGAGAAGAATATCTGTGATTCTTTGATTGGAACATTGTTAGATATTAAAGGAAAGACTAAAGATGGGTTGAATGCAAGATTAGACTTACTATCAATGGGAATACGTTTGGAGTTAGCTCCCACTCCTAAAGGAACACGAACATTTCTTCCCCCGGCTTGTCATACATTATCGAAGAGGGAGAAAATTAGCTTCTGTCAGTGTCTTCATGATACCAAAGTGCCTCAAGGTTATTCTTATAATGTAAAAAATTTTGTCTCCATGAAGGACTTGAAGTTGATAGGTATGAAATCACATGATTGTCACGTCATGATGCAACAAATTCTACCAGTTGCATTGCGTGGAATATTTCCCATTCGTGTCAGAACGACTATAATGAAGTTGTGTTATTTTTTCAATTCAATTTGTAACAAGGCGATTGATGTGAATGCTTTGAACATTTTGGAAAAGGATGAAATTTTAATACTTTGTCAATTGGAAATGTATTTTGCTCCAACTTTTTTTGATATAATGGTGCATTTAATGATTCATCGGGTTCGAGAAATAAAGCTTTGTGGACCTGTATATCTTCGTTGGATGTATCCTTTTGAAAGGTATATGAAAATATTAAAGGGGTATGTTAAAAATCTATATCGACCTGAAGCCTCCATTATTGAAAAGTATATTTCTGAGGAGGTAGCAGAGTTTTGTACGAGCTACTTGGCTGCGGTGCAACACATAGGTTTGCCTCCATCTCGCCATGAACGAGTTAATAATGAGGGAAAGGGGATTCGTGGCTTGAAAGTCAAATCATTGTCAGCTGAACAGATGAATAAGTTAGAATCATACATCTTGAAGAACATAGCTGATGCTCAACCATATATCACATTGCACATTAATGAGTTGAAACAATGTCATCCAAAGAAGAAAGAAATGTGGATTTTGAATGATCACAACAAAACTTTTTTGTCATGGATTAAAAAGACTTTGCTTGGTAGATCAGATGTATCAGAGACATTAAAATGGATAGTGGGTGGTCCATGTTTAAATGTGATAATGTGGTCTGGTTATGACATTAATGGTTATACATTTCATACAAAAGCTCAGGACAACAGAAGTGCGGTTCAGAATAGTGGTGTATTGGTGTTTGCAGAAGAAATGCATTTTTCGAGTGCTAAGGAAAAAACCCAATTTCTGCATCAAATGCATATTATGGAGTGATTGAAGACATATGGGAGGTTGATTACTTTAAAATTAAAGTTCCCGTTTTTAACTATAAATGGTTTAACGGTAACAACAGTGTCAGACACGATGAATTTGGAATGACACTTGTTAATCTGAATAGATTGGAAGACACACCTGATTCTTTTATAATGGCAACACATGCAAAACAAATTTTTTATGAAGTAGATCAATCAGATATGCAATGGGCTGTTGTTTTACAAGGAAAAAAACAATATGTTGGTGAGGATGAACTTGATAAATATGTTGATTTATGTGAGATCCCTACTTCAATGGAAATACTAACAGAACATAATGATGATCATGTTGAAGACATAGTTTGTGCCATAAGGAATGATCACGACGAAGGAATTTGGGAAAACAATCCATCTGTACATTCCTAAAATTACAGGTAACATATGTTTATTTCTTGTTTACATTTATTTTTTCCATAAATGTTAGATATTGTAAGTTTTTTATTTATTAAAACATGTTTTAAAATAAAATAAGTATATATGACTCTCTGAGTCTACCGGCCAACCGGTGGCCTCCCACCGGCCAGCCGGTGGTCTCTAGCAGAAGCATTGCTTTCTGCCAGAGCCACCGGTCAGCCGGTGTTAGCGCACCGGCCAGCCGGTATGGGCACCGGCCAACCGGTTCTTGCCCACCGGCCAGCCGGAGGGCAAGGCAGTATGCTTGCCCACTGCCTGGTGACACCGGCCAACTGGTGGATGACCATCGGCCAGCCGGTGGTCTCTGGAAGAAGCATTGCTTTCTGTCGGAGCCACCGGTCAGCCGGTGTTAGCGCACCGGCTAGCCGGTATGGGCACCGGCCAACCGGTTCTTGCCCACCGGCCAGCCGGAGGACCGAGGCCGTAGGCTTGCCTACTGCCTGGTGACACCGGCCAACTGGTGGATGACCACCGGTCAGCCGGTGGAACCCTGGCAGAAGGAAATTCTCTACGACCCAACAGTTTATAACCATTATATGATTTTTAAAATGCTTATTTTTGTTCAATGAAAATTACTTTACCATGTTTACAATGTTTACCAGGTTTACCATTTTTTCCATTTTTTACCATCTTGACCATTTTGACCATCTTGACCATCTTTTCCATCTTTACCATTGTTTAACAAGCTTACCATTTTACCAATGTTTACTATTATGTAACCCAGTACACTTTTCTATTTTCTGATTATAGTAGTATTAAAATATTTAAATTTGTATATTTGTGAACTGATGTTTGTTTTTTTTATTTGAAGGATAATGACAGATCATTCAGATGATCAACCACATGATTCTGGGGAGGAGCATATTGTTGGTCATACCTCTGGGGATGAACATTCACATGCTCCTATTACGACAAAGAGTTCAAAGGTTGGTAAACGTGGTTGCACACGTTTACCAAAATTATCACTTGCCCGTACACAGGATCAGAGGATAGTAGTTGAGTTTGATGATGATGATATTCCTAAAGGTCCGAATGCCAAAGATTTTAAGAGTTTTGTTGCAACTCAGGCTAAGACCAAAGTAAGCATTCTGTATGATGATTGGAGAGGTGTGGATAAAGCGGTTATCTCTCAGTTGTGGGAGACGATTTTGGTAAGATCTTTTGTCATTGTTTGACCATTCTTTTAATGTTTCTGGTATATATAATATGTTTAACCTCTTCTTTATCAGATGACATTTGATATTCCTGACACTGGAGGAGTCAGGAAGAAATGCTTATCGTTGGCTGCCAGGAGATGGAGAGATTTCAAATCAACCCTCACATCTGATTTCATTTACGGTCATAGGAGTCATGACAATCCATGTCATATATATCCTTTTATAGATGAAGACACATGGAGACAGTTTTTTGAAAGTAGAAAAAAAGAGTCATTTCTGGTAAGGGCAATGTAAACTTTTATATACATTCTTATATAAATGATTTTATTAATGTTTTTTTAATGATTTCTTATTCTTAAATTATAGAAAACAAGGAAAGCTCATCAGGAGATCCAATCTAAAAATGTATACCCTCATAGTTTATCTCGGGGAGGGTATACATTATTGGAAGAAAAAATGATAGCGGAAAAATTTCAACAACTAAGAGCTGAGTCTTCAAGCTCTGGAGAGGTGGCTCCTCCATCCCCTCCATCTAGACATGAAAAATGGAAGAGAGCTCGGAAGGGAAAAAAAGGGCAATATCTTTCGGAAGAATCGAGAATCGTAGCTGAGAGGATTCTGAGATATCTATTTAATTTATTTAAGTTAACTTTTTTCTTCATATAAGTTTCAATCATTACAGAAATGTTCAATTAATTAATACAGGACTCTCTTGAGGAGCAAAGTTCAGAGGGGACATTTACAGCTACTGGGAGGGAAGATATTTTATTTGCAGCATTGGGAAGGCCCGAACATCCTGGTCGTGTAAGAGGATATCTGACAGGTGTATTGGTAAGAAAAGTGTTTCCACGTTCTTCAACTTCTAACATTGAGGTGGTTTATAAAAAAAATAGAATCCTTGGAGGCTGAAGTTCAAAATATTAATGCGACGATGGAAGACAAAATTAGAGATTCGGTGCAATCTATGTTTGCAGAAATGCAAAGACAATTTCAGACTACAGCTCCCACTCCTCAACCTTCCCCTGCAGACCCCATTATTTATGCTCCACCTCCGCCAATAGCTCCCACTCCCCCACCTCAGCCTGCGGACCCCATTTTTTATCCTACGCCTCCGTCGTAGCTTCCTACATATTGCGAGTTGTATGTTGATGATTCCCAACATCATATAGTAGCATACGGGTTGGTATATTGTATAGGAGATACAGTTCATCATCAACAATTAGAGGTAGAGAATCAGAGGGTCACTGTACAGGATATTGTAGATAGATCAGCTAGGGTACCAATACCTACAGATGAGGTGGCGACAGTTGGACAGAGTATCAGCCATTTTTTAGTTTGGCCATCCAGACTTCTTCGAATCATTACCATAGAGGTATGAATGTTATATCTTTTATTTTATTTTTTTTATTAAAGTTGTTTTATCATTTGAAAACTACTATAATTCTCAATTTTTATTTCACAGGAATACTTCAAAGGTAAAGAAATACTGTATAGACAACAACAAAGACAACATGCTATGACATCAGATACAGATTCCAGTGGTCTTGACAGATTGTCAAGATATTCACATTTTTTGTTGGGTTTTTATGAGTTTCCAATGGAATCTCATGTTTTTGGATGTGAAATAACTGTGGGGATTACAAAATCTGATATCGTGGAGCTTGTTACTGGAGATAAGTTGGGCATCAACGTGGTGCAAATTTTTTCCATGTAAGTCTTAACACCTTTTCCCTGCATTATATTTATTAAAAATGTATACTTATATATGTTTTGTATTAGGTATCTTTATAAAATTTGTGAGATTAATTAACTGACAGAAGTATATTGATTCATGGACCCGCAATTGATTTCCCCTGAAGCATGTGCATTGACTGAGGAACAAAGAATGGTTTATATTGCTGAATGATTTGAAAAGAATATAATCCAACAATGTTGGATGATGCCTTTTTGTGAGAGGTATGAAACACATTTATCTCGAATAGTTAATTATCTTTTAACCTAAAAAACCACTAACATTAAATTTCCTTTTATCAGTAATCATTGGATGATAGGGATTTTTTTCCCAAGGGAGAAAGCTCTTTATTGGATATGCTCTGTTCATGGTGATGTACGGGCAAGTTTTAAGAATATATTGGAAAAGTAAGTTTCAATTTCTCAATAGTTTTATATATTATAATAAATTTTAAATTTACCCCATTCGTATTATTTTTCTAACAGTGCATGGGCCTACATTCGAAAAAACACAAAGAAAAGAAATTCAAAGATCAAATATGTAAAGGCGAAGGTAAATTTCCATTTATAATTTGTACTTTTTGATTTATTACATAAAAATAATATATTGAATTTACACTCATTCAAAACAGAATTGTCATGAACAACAAGGCCTCATCGAATGCGGAAATTATATGTTAAGATTTATGTATGAAATAATAACAACTGGGATAGTTGTGAATTTTGACCTGGTACGATTTCCTCTTAAACTTTGCCATCATATTTCAATTTGATTTATTCATTATACAAGTAAACTATCTTCTTTTTCATTTGTATCTTTTTGATGACCCTCAACCCTATACTGCTGAAGATATCAAACACGTACAAGTGGAGTGGTCAAATTATTTTACAGGTTTGATTGAATTTTAGTTGTTTGTAATGTAAAATGTAATTTTGAATATTGTCATTTTAATTGTATATTTGGTAGTTGTTTAGGTTTGATTTAGTTTTTTTGAAGTTGACAGTGTAAGTTTTCAATGTTATATAAGTGAATGTTTAATTTTTCTCTACTTCTTGTTTTGGTCTACTTTTGATGGTTCTTCTGGTATGGATTTGGGTCTGTGGGGGAGGGGTGGCAGGGATGTCCAGGGGTGTGGGAAGCCGGTCCAGGTGTGTGGGAGTGTTGTCCAGGGGTGGGGGGTTGTCCAGGGGTGTGGTGGGGGCTGTGAAGTGGGGTGAGGGGGTGAGGAGGTGCTGTTCAGGCGGGTGGGGGGTTGTCGAGGGGTGTTTGGGGGTGTCCGGGGGTCGGGGGGGCAGTCCAGGATTGTGGTGGGGGCTCCAATGGGGTGGGGGAGGGTTGTCCAAGGGGTATACATGAGGGTGGGAGCTCCAATGGGTGGGGGAGGGCTGTCCTGGGGGTATACATGAGGGTGATGGCTCCAACGGGGTGGGGGAGGGCTGTCCAGGGGGTATACATGAGGGTGAGGGCTCCAACGGGGTGGGGGAGGGCTGTCCAGTGGGTATACATGAGGGTGAGGGCTCCAACGGGGTGGGGGAGGGATGTCCATGGGGTATAAATGAGGGTGGATTCTGTCTAGTGGGTATGATTTATATGTTATCTATTTACATGCTTATTTTTGATGTACTTCTATTTTTGTGGTATGATTTCATGATTTATTTTCTGGTTGATTCTGGTGGAGAGAAGATCACTGCATTCTGTTTTAAAAAAAATTGGGTTTATCACGTCGGTTATTTAATAACCGACGTGATATAATGCCTGGAAAATAGTTTATCACGTCGGTTATTTCATAACCGACGTTATAAAAGGCATGTAAACTAGTTTATCACGTCGGTTATTTAGTAACTGACGTGATAAAAGGCCTGGAGAATGGTTTATCACGTCGGTTATTTAATAACCGACGTGATAAAGGGCCTAGAGAATGGTTTAGCACATCGGTTATTGAATAACGGACGTGCTAAACGGCCTTTATCACGTCGGTTATTGACTAACCGACGTGATAAACCCCCTCCCACCGGTTTATCACGTCGTTTAGTCAATAATCGACGTGATAAACCCCCCTCCCCAAGTTTTTCACGTCGGTTTTATATGAACCTACGTGATAAACCACGCTCAGCCCGGTTTATCACGTCGGTTCTTATAGAACGGACGTGATAAAACACCCTAACAACAGTTTATAATGTCGGTTCTTCGATAACCGACGTGATAAACATCGCGATTTTTTGTGTTTTGACGTCGGTTTTTAAATAACCGACGTCAAAAACCTTATTTATAACGTCCCACGTATTAACATCGGCTAGAAACCGATGTAAAAAATTAAAAATAACCGACGTAAAAAACGTTTTCTGCACTAGTGAGACGATCATCCCTGATAACATTACCCAATGAGGGAATATATAAATTTCTTTCCAAAAAAAATTCATATTCATCCACCAATACATGTTTGTTAGATTTAAATGGATATTATATAAAGATTATTTCCATTTTATTGAACCACGTAAATAATATATGTTGTTGAAAATGAATATTTGAAGAAGAAATTGTAAGAAAATGTTGAAAGATGTTTTGTATTCTCAAGTTCATCCCCATGGTATGCATCAGTCCTCTTTGTGAAGAAGAAGGTTTTGTCTGTGCAACATTGCATTTATTATCATAATATTTCTAAGATATTGATAAATAACACATGTCATTTTCCGTATATTGGTGACATTTTGGATTAGTAACATGGAACCCAGTACTTATCTATGGTGGATCATTGGTTCGGTTATTATAATTTAATGGTGAATATGGTGGAATTCCCTACGATTAGCTTTCATATATCTTATTGGTAGTATGAGTTAACAGTGATCCTATTTGGGATAAAAAATTCCCATTAAATATCATGGACTATATTATTGATTACTCCCATAAAATTCATGGTATTCATTATAGACAATTTTATATTCAAATATAAAAGAAAGGGAGAACATGAGGATAATATAAATAAACTATTTAAGACCATAAAAAAGGAAAATTTATATGAAATTTATTTTTAATATTTGTTTTTGTTGGGGAATGTAACATTCTCATGGCTTGATAAACACAAAAAATGGATATTTGTTGATCCTACAAAAATAGAGGCTATTAAATGATGTCATAGACCATAAATTATGATGAAAATATATAGTTTCCTCAGATTATATTGTTACAATGATCGAATTGTATGAAAAGTTTCATATTTTTAAACCACATTAACCCAAAGAACTTGAAAGGATGTGATGTTATTCAGGACTGATGAATATTATGATGGATTTAAATTTTTTAAGAATAGGTCAATCACCTCACATGTGATCACATTACCCACTACTAGTTAAGGATTTGTTATCATAAGTGATGCGTAAAAAGTGACTTGGTTGTGTACACATGATATATGAAAATGTGATTTTCTATTTCTCCCATTAATATTATATCAATTTGAGTAACTACCCAAAACAATATCTAGAAATGGATACATTGATCTCCACATTTAATATTTGGTGACATTTACTATGTGGGGAGATGTGTAAAATTTAACAAGACCATAAAAGAATTGTGTGTACATGAACACAAAAGGAGATCAATATTAAACAATGAGGTTCTTAGAAATGATAATGGATTATGATTCTGCAATCCCTTACCATTATGGGACGGCGAACAATATGGCAGATTCTCTACGTATAAAGGATCTCGAACCCCTATCCTTGATGGGTAATTAAATTAAATCAAATTTTTTTAAAATAATATGTTTAGACATGGTAATAATAAATGGATCTTTATCCTCATAGGCTTGTCTAACTAATCATCTATCAATTATTGAGAGGATCACTGAGTACCCCAAAAATAAATAGGTGCAAATGAAAATGTTAATAAATCTTATTGGTATCAACATTCCTAAACAGGGAGTTATTTTCATTTGTACATTGATATATTTCCCATAAATGTAGAGGAAAAAACTAGATGATGAAAAAATATCTTGCTTCTCTATCCAACAATATAAAACTAATCCTTGTACGTATTTGAAGAAAAATTTTTGTTGGGATAGCATGGAAAGTGTTATTTCTGGATATATATCCTGATGATTGGTATACAAACAAGTCAAGAAAAAAAACAGATGTATGAGGGTATTATGTGACCAGTAAACATATTAGTATTGAAATTTGAATCTATAATAATTAATTTTTTCATATGTTCCCTAAATAGATCTAAAATATATAACACTATTGGGTGGTAGTCAATTTCATTATTATGTAATAACTATTTAGAGTTATAAAGGAAAATATCACTCTAATAAAACTTTTCTATATATATACATAAGAAAAATGTTAAAAATTGATGTATATCCCCTATATATTTGTTCTAATCAAAATCTGGTGGTTATCTTAATTTTTTAAATAGTCATTCAACAAGAGTTGGATGTAAAGATGTGTTTAATACTATTTATCACCCTTATAAGGGAAGCCAATACGAAAGATAAAATCAAACTCTAGAGGATCTAATATGATCATGATCAATGTATTTCCTAGGTTGTTGGGATTAAAACAATACCTTATTTGAGTTCTATTATAACTATGATTTCCATTTTCTCAGTAAAATGTCTCCTTATGAGGCTCTGAATGTAAACTGGGTTGGCCTCTGATATTTTGGGATGAAGTTATAGAGAGGATGATGATGGGACCTCATCTCGAATAATATACGACATAAGGGGTTCTAACTATTCAATATCATATGATTTAGGTTCAAATTCAGTATAAAATCAATGATGATAATTTTTGGTGTTCTATAGAGGTTGTAGTTTGAAATAAATCATTCCTTCATATACCATCATGGAAGAAATTTATTGGGTTTGAAAATAAAGGAATTCATAACCAAAAATAAATATTCTCCTTTATAATCAAAGATCATGTTACAACTATGTAATATCAACTAGAACAACCACCAAAACTATCATGAGTACATGATGTGTTCCATGTATCTGACTTGAGAGAGTACATATAAAACCCCTAACATATATGTAATTCTTAGGTTCTAACATTAGAAAACGATCTTACATACTATTACCAACCATTTATGATCCTATATCACTTAGAAAATGTTTTTAAAAAATTACAACTAACTTGGACAATTGATTTTAGTAAAATGACATGATTAATGAAAAATCATGGGAACCCTAAGAGGTGATGATACAAAAGTAACCTATTTTTTAGTGGATGAAATAAAAATATTGATGGTAAAATATCAATATGGGGAAATATAATCATCCAATCATTTATAAGTGAAATTATCATATTCAATTAATGAATTTATTATAATGTACTGTAGTTATAGAAATCACAAGAACTGAATAGATTATTTTGGATCTTAATATCCTCTAATATTTTCACCACTATTAGGAATCATAAATATTGATAATAATGAAATTTTAGAGAGATTATTTTGATTAGTATATATATGGTTTGTCATAAAATCCAATTGATATAGATAAAAGAAGCAATGGCCTCAACCACTATGATCATACTCTATGAATCCCATTTACCAGATCATCTGAGGAAGATGACATCATTATGATTTTTACTTTTTCATGACCAAGATTAGATCCAACAAATAAAGATGTATGAAATTTTTCATGGGGGATGTTTCAGATTTTTGAGATAATAAACAAAACTATGTTCTTTTAACCACCCCCAGAAAGTGTCAGCAACACGCGCCTTACCATTAGGGAGTATGGGAGTGTAATAAGAGGTTATTTATGAATACCCTGGTATTATGAATGCTTATATATTATTTTGAATAAAATAATTATTATTTAAATATTTTTTTCATTACTACACTATAATACTTGTTTATAAAATTAAGAATTTGATACTAAGAAACCAATATTGTAATATTATATCCTATAATGTTTTAATTAAAACAAATATTTTGATAAATTAATGAATTTTTATGTAAAATCGTTTTATATATAATATTTTTATTAAACCTTTTTTAACTATGTTCAAATGACAATAGAATTTTATAAATTCCATTGTAATATTTTAAAGGGTTAGGAAATTATTATCATAGGAAAAAATATTTTTAACAATAAATTTTAATTTTTATTTAAAATTATAATTTTTTATATATAGAGATTTTTTTTTAAAAAAAAATTAAATAAAAATAATTAAATTATATAGTGGTTAATTTTGTGTAATTTCCAGTGCCAATGTAATATGTGGGTTAAATTTAAGTACTGTATAAATATTTGTTAGGTAATATAACATCTTAACCATTCAAAAGTGTTGTTTTAAATAATTTTAGGAGTTTAATGATCCAAAATATTGTTTCTTATTGATAATAATTTGTTTGAAATATTATTTACATATTTTTTTATAAAATTAAATAATCCTAAAAAAATATTTGTTATTTCATTATTTCAAAATAAATTCTGTTTATTCATGTCTCACTTCCACATTCATAAGTGTATTATTTTATTGATTTTTTTATTTATAGATTTTCATTTCAACCCCATTATTTCTTCTCTGAAACCAAGGGAATAATATAGAATGGATTTTGGTTATGAATATGTAATTTTATAGATTCTAAACCCTATGACTAAAAATTCATAATGAATTCCGTACTCTTTTTTTACGAATATTCACCCATCCTCCCAATCATATTTACTAAATGTCTATGTAGCACAATTTTACCGTGTACTCCCCTCTATTGAGTGATACCATTTTGTCCTTAAGCTCTTGTGAAGCTCCTACTAGTATTTCATAAGATCCCTCTCACATGTAAGGATTCTCTCATCTGCTTCACCATTCATGCTCATTATATATATTATAACTTTCAAACTCCAATATCTTATAGTGGAATATTTTTTGGACATTTCTTTTATTTTTACATTCATTTCAATATAGTGAGAGATTAAATATCACTATCCATAAATAATTCCATGAAACATTATTTGAACATTTAATTTTTTAGATATAATTTGGTAGATTTTCCATTTCAATAATTTTTTTATTTAATATCTATCTAAATTTATACTAAATGGTATTAACCTAGATATACATATAATAAAATTATTGGTTAATTTTATTAATTTTATAACCCCTCATAAAATCATGAGATTACATTTCATTAAAATATTTTATATGATGTATGATCATTATTACACAATTATTTATAGACATGACATGAATGTGACAACTGGGCCTAGAATTATATATCCATCCAATGCGTTAAATTAAATTTTTATCAGATAAAATACCATTTATTTTGCATGATATATTATCCAAAAACACTATTTTGAGATATCTCCGTTGTTGGAATTTCCTTAATCTTAATATATCATGTTATAGGTTGTTATCATATTTAATTACTTCCTATATTTTATCATATTATACCGTTTTATGATTTTCCTGATTGTTATTCTCACCTTTCTATGTCATCATTAAATGTCCTTTAACTCACATATAATGACATAATTTCATTTATTCCATAACTTTTCACATACTGTGATTTATAACTCTCCCCTCTCCATTATACATCCACAGGTTATACTATTCACTTTTAGTGATGAAATATAATTACAATAGAATTTAATGGAGTTTTAAAATAAATATAATTTTTTTCATTTATTGTCGTTTTTTATGTATATTTATCTAATTTATATAATTAAAATGTCCTAACTATATTATTGGGTTTTATTCAGTGTTATTTTATATAATATTTAACTAATTAATGTGTATTAACAATATGTCCATTCATAGATATAAATAATTTCACTACAATATAATATGAGAAAAATATAATGTGTACGATTTTATGATAGAATATGATATACCAGAATGTCAACGTTGTTCATGTAGTGTGTAATATTATACATAATGTGTGATACATAAATCCGAAAATATATCCACAAAATATTAATTCAATCTTTTTCAAACAAACATTTTACATATGTTTCCTATAAAATATTGGACAAGATATATGCATCGAAACAAATTGGAAGGAGTGAAATATGATGTGGGGATTGGTCAATATATTGAAAAATGATGTGAGAGATGCATTAGAACACATGAGTATGATCCAAGGAATATATTATCAGCTTATTTTTTTAAATAAGGTTGATGATGATTTAGAAGAACAATTGATTTTGATTTCCTTAACCAAGAGAAAATTCACGTCAAAAAGGTTATTCAACAACACCTCTCCTCATGAAAAGTTCATATTAAAAGGAGAAGATAAAAAATGAAATGAAAAATCATTTATGATGGATGAGGTAAAATCCCTTGAATCAAAATCTCTTAACACATAATTAAATATGTAATTGATATAGTGGTGTTTATGAAAATTAAAATAATATAAATATGTCCTCAATAATTGGTGAAATAATAAAAAACCATATAATGGTATGTCATAATTTGTAACCATTGTTGTAATCATAAACATTTTATATGATTTTTCATACAAATAAACATGAAAAAAATGAACCAATAAGATATAACTTGAATGAACTATTAATTACATATAAATGAATAATAAATTTTAAATCATGTTCTGTTAATGTTCCATGATAGGATTTAATATGGGTGATTTTTTCAAGTACCTATATAACCACCATGAGTTTTTTCAATGACATTTCCATTCATGTAATAGTTTTATTTATTATAAATCTTATCAATCACAAACAGAACCTAATAAAAAAATTATTCTCATAAATTAATAATGAAAGAACTGTTTTTTGAAGAAAATGAGGAAGCCATACTGATGTAAAAGTAACATAATTATTAAAACAGAAATATGTCCATTAGAAATAGTAATCCATCCAATTGAGTAGTAACCTCTCCTATGAAAGTATAAATAAAATTTGGGAATATGTTAAATGAAAATATGATATAATTATGTTATAGTATATTAAATTAAATGTTAAATAAATGTTAAATTACATGTTGATATTGTTGTAAAAATTATATGTTTAATTAGAATTTAACAATTAGAATAATCATTTAATAAAAATATATTTTCATAAAATAGATATATGAATTAATATTATGTTGTATCATAATTATAAGATAAATTTATGTGATAATAATTAAAATATCAAAGGGTATTATAATTAGTTATAATATAAAAATTGGTATTTTTTAATACATGATGATTTTAGTAAAATAAATAAATTAATCTTGTTTTGAAAATTATTTAAAAAAAAATTAATTACATTTTTGAAATCAAAACATTGAAAAATGGATAGGGTGAATTTTTTTTGGATTTTTCATAACTATTTGAACATTTGGTGAATTGTGAAATATGGTAATTTATGGTATTAAATATTTTAAGCCAAATACATTAATTGTTTAGTCATAGATGATGTAAGTTCATTTATATCAAAATTTAATTCATTATTTAATGTATTTAGTGATAGTGGTAAATATTATTGATAGTTTTGACCAAAAATAATAAAAATGAATTGAATAATCATTAGAAGCACTCCACTCCCCTTATAAATACCACACATTACCACCTCTTCTACTCAGACCTTATAATATTTTCTTCTAGATAATATTATTCCCAATTTCTATCCCAATAATCAAATAAATTTCTAGGTAGTTTTGCTTCTATAAATCACCAATTTTATGATCCTTATGGAGGTTCTCAAGGAGAAAACACTCAAGAGGTAAAGTCCTCCTTTCTCTCTAAATTTAATTTATTTTCCCTTCCTTATCTCACCAACCCTATTCAAAAACTATATCCCTATTATTAATTATGTTGAACCCTCTCTGAAATGTTTATTTTAATAATGACAAATCATTATTACATCTACTTTTAAGTAAAATTAATCAATAAATTGTATAACCCTCTGTGAAATGGTTATTTTAATAATCAGAAATCATTGTAATTTATGCTTTTAAGTAAATTTATTCAACTATTAATTGTCCACTAAATGTGTTTATATATGATTAATCATGTCTATATATGTTTATCTATGATTATTTATTGTTTTCTACTATCCTGAAAGTGTTTTGGATAGAACATACACTTAGTGTGTAGTTTATGATTTTGACTCACTGTTAGTTATCTTCTTGAGTCACTGATGGGGAACGGTCGCACCAATGACAACAGTCACACTGATGTAGAACAATCTCACTGATGAAGAATGTTTGCATAGATGAAGAATGGTTGCACCGATGAAGAACGGTCGCACCGATGAAGAACGATCGCATCGATTAAGAATGGTCGAACCAATAATGACCTACCAAAACCGATGCTGATCAAATGACCTTCTGAAATAGATGCTGATCAAATGACCTACTGAAACCGATGCTGATCAAATTACCTACCGAAACCGATTATGATCAAATGACCTACCGAAATTGATGCTGATCAAATGACATATTAAAACCTATGTTGATCAAATGACCTACCAAAACCGATGCAATTTCAAAATGACTTACCGATATCATGACTCCCCGATAGTCATGAAAACTATTTGAACATCCAACTAACCCTTTTAATTACAACGGTTATATTTTCATAGTAGAATTCACCTAATATTAATTAATGATGGTTGTTAGATATCAGTAATTCGTACCACATACCTATAAAAAGGTAGTCATTCTTTTTTCCAGATCTCAAGGAATAAAAAGGATGATTTGCAGTGAAAAGGAAAAATGGAAGAACGAAATTTAAAACCTATACACGAAATAAGGTGCATGTGTCTGAAGGCCTAGGGAACAAAAGGAAAACATGAAGAGATTTTGTGAAAACCATAGAGCATGAAGAAGATCATTCATCTGAAACAAACACAAAGAATAGTAGTTGTGCCTCATTGAAAATCATATGCAGATGTCTAAATAGCCACAGCTGAGAAGAAAAATGATACCCTGTTTTGAGTCATCCTCACTAGAAAGGACTTGACATCCATCTGAAACATCAAAACGAGTCTAGACCATATCAGCAATTACACAGAGCATTCAAAACACTACTATTTCCTCTTTTGTATCCCTTTTCTTAACATTCTATGCAGTGTGTGTGTACATCTGACTACACTAGATACACATTGTCTCCTGATCTAAACTGGAGGATATTAAATCCACACGCCAAACATTCTACACCTTCTTGTATCCCACTGTGAGTTGTGGAAGAGGTCAAGTGTGACCGGAATTGCCTGAGAGCTGTTGCTATTGTTTTTCCCATGTAGAATTATGGTAGAGGTCTTTGGACCTGAACATTCTCTGTACTGTTGTTTTCCTCAATCCAAAGAGTGGATCAAATTTATATAAAATGGTTGAGAGGACTAAGTCTCGGCATGAGATTGAACCTCTTGGTTTTATCATCTGTGCATCTTAGATTATGTTTAAAGTAAATTATATATATATATTGAATTATGTGTGCTATTTACTTTGAAATACAAATCTATTTTTAAGTTTCTTTGATATTTAAGTTTTAAAGAGTTTGTGACTATTGTAAATCAGTAGATTAGTTTCAAAATCTAATTTAATCTTTTAATTAAATTAGCTGAGACCTAATCAATGTTTTCAGAATCCGATTGAAACATTAGAGTTTTACAAATTCACTATAGTTTAACTTGTATTTTAATTGATGGGAATATTAAGATACATATTTTAGTTGAGATTTTAATTTGAACTCAATTCACCCCCTCTTGAATATCCACTCTGACCAAAATTTGGTATCAAAGGTTTGTTTATTAGTAAAGGGTTTCGAAACACTCTATTTGTCAAATGTGATTTTAGTTGTATCTCAAGGATCGTACATTTATGTTAGTTCTAAATTTTATCTTTTTAAATATATTCACTAAAATTTTATTATGGATTATAGACTTGATGGTGATGCCACCAAAATGCCACACTTCTTTAATGGAGTTAATTATGCTCAGTGCAAGATTAAAATGAACATTCATATAGAGAGTATGGGATTTGATATATGGACTGCTATAGAAACTCAATATAAGATTCTAGAAACTGAAAGGACTACTTGGGATGAACCTAATAAAAAAATTTATAAAAATAATTGTAATGCACTAAATGTCGTGTATTGTACTTTAGGAGATGATGAATTTAATCGCATATCTGCTTATAAAACTGATTATGAAATTCAGGATACCTTGGGTGCTTCTCATGAAGGAACAACAAATGTTAAGGAAAATGAGATTGAATATCTCTACTATTAAGTATGATAATTTTAAAATAGAGCCTGTTGAACCTATGTAGGACATGTATCTCAGGATCAATGAGATTTTGTACACTATGAGCTCACATGGAAAAGTTGTTCCTACAAAAGAACAGATCGTGAGAATATTATGATGTCTTCCAGATAGATGGAGTGGCACATCAGTTTCAATTAAAGAATCATGTGATATTGGAAAGTTTCCTCTTAAGGAGTTAATTGGTAAGCTTATGATGTATGAACTATAACTGAAGGTAAACAAGGAAGAGGATGATGAACCAAAAAAGGAAGATAGTGGCATTTAGGTCTACTTCTTAAAAGAGAATGAACAAGGAAAAAGTTCACATACCTTCTGAATTCTCAACAAGTGAAAGTTCAGATTCTGACAGTGATGCAGAGATGGCTCAAATAGCTAGGAGATTTATGAAGTTCTATAAGAAGAAGAAATGCATCATAAAATCAAACTAAAAAGGTAAATAGGACAACATAGTTCAATGGAAGAAATATTTGAAGATGTCTGAAAAGAGTGATGGGATTATCTATTATGATTGAAAAAGTAAAGGACACATTAAGGCTAACAGTCCAAAGATAATGTTCAAAAAGAAATATGACTACAAGTAAAATAAGTACCAGAACGAAATAAAATCAACTTAGTGGGCATCAAAAGGTAGTTCAAGTGATACTGATTTTACTAAGGATGAAGACACTCAAAAGGATAACATGTGTTTTATGAAAAAAACATTTGAGGTAACACTGGACACTCCTTATTTAAATTTATATTATTAGGGAGTTTATTCTGATTCTGAATCTAAAAACATGTCTAGTGAGGAACTATTTGAATATTGTAATATGATAGATGAAACCTTCAATAAGATTAAGGACAAGTATAAAACCTTAAAGAAACAACATTCCTTAGCCAGTTCTGTTAAATCTTCCCTTGATATAGAAAAAGAATATAATGCTCAATTACTTAAGGAAAATAATGAACAGAAATTGTCTAATGAGCAATAAAGGAAGGACTATGAGAAATTCACAGATGAAAAGGATAATCTTACAAAAATATTAGGAAAACATGTGGCACCAAAATATACCACTGTAATAGACTATCATCCTAGACAGAGACAGATCACTAAAACTTGATTTATTTCTAAATCTGGAAAAAATGCTGCTAGTTCTAGTTTTGAAAGTTCATATGAATAAACTATTTATTCATATGGTTATAGATCAAATAATGTTTATAATTAAAAATATATTTATTCTTTAGATTATATGAGATCCATGAGACAAATTTGGGTACTTAAAGCTTTGCTTGCTAACTTGTCTGGACCCAAGAAAATCTGGGTACCGAAAACATTTTCTCTTTAAACCTATTTTGTAGGATACTTTCATGAAGAGTTATCATAATGAGGTATGGGACATGGACAGTGGATTTTAAAGACACATTACTGGAGATTACTAATGCTTTAAAAACTTAATCAATGTTTATGGAGGCCACGTCACCTTTTGTGATAACTCTAAAGGAAAGATCATCGGCCTAGGCCAGATTGGTAAAACTAGTTCAGTTCTAATTTCCAATGTTTTATTTTTTGATGGACTTAAATATAACCTATTAAGTATTTATCAACTATGTGATTAATTTTCGATGTTAAATTTGAAAATGACTCAAGTAATATTTTTAGTTCCTAATTTTTTTTAGTATTTTTTTCTTTGATAAATGAAAATGTTTATTCAGTTCATTTGATTTCTTTAGATAAACGAAATATTACATGTTTAAATGCTTTTCATAAAGAATCTTGGCTTTGGAACAGAATATTAGGGCACTACAACACTCATTCACTTAGAAAACTGACTAGGAAGAACTTAGTTAGAGACCAACCTAAGCTTGAATTCACAACTGATAAAATTTGTAATCCCTTTCAAAAGGGAAAGAAACATAATGTTTCTTTTAAATAAAAGAAAGAAGTTTCAACTTCCCAACCTATCATGTTGGTTCACATGGATTGGTTTGGAACTTCTAGAGTTTCTAGTTTAAATGGGAAGCACTATGTCTATGTTTTAGTAGATGACTTTTCTAGATATACATGTGCATACATCTTAGCTCTCAAAAGTGAAGCTTGTTCCTATTTTGTAAAATGCTCCATGTCTGTAGAAAACCTTAGTGTACATAAGATGTATACCCTGAAAATTGATCATGGTTGTGAGTTTCAAAACCATGAGTTTCAATCTTACTGCTCACACAATGGCTATAATAACAACTTTTCCGCTCCTAGGACACCTAAGCAGAATGCTTTAGTAGAAATAAGAAATATAACCCTTCAAGAAATTTCATGAACTATGCTAAATGAATATGATCTGCCTATTTATTTTTTGGATGAAGCAGTAAATACAGCTTGTTGCATTATTAATATTGTCTTGATCAGACCTGTTCATAAGAAGACCCCTTATGAACTGTGGAATAATAGGAAACCTAAGGTTAATTACTTCATAGTCTTTGGGTGCAAAGTCTTTACTCTAAATACTAAGGATAATCTTGACAAGTATGTTTATAAACGAGATGAAGTAATATTTTTAGGATATTCAATTAATATAAAAGTCTAGAGAGTCTTTAATAAAAGAACCAAGTGCGTGGAATAATCTGTTCACATCAAATTTTATGAAACTTATCCACATAAACCATAAAGATCTCTTGAAAATCTAGAAGATGATTTGTCTGTTCTAAAACTTAATGAAAAAAATAGTTACCCTTTTGTAAAGACAACCACCTCTAGAAATATTCCAAATACTACTTATAATTAATCCGAACCTAGAGAAGAAACTGAAATTTCTAGACCCACGTTCACTAGATCAACTAGGATTCTAAATAATAATCTTTTAGATGTTGTTGTTGGTAATATTTATAGAGGAGCACTGATTAGAGCTTCTCTATGAAATTAGGTAGAACATCAAGACTTTCATTTATATCTAGGACTTTATAATATCAATGATGCAATCAATAAATAATTTTGGGTAATGGATATGGAAGAAGAGTTAATTTAATTTGAATGAAAAAAAGTCTGCGAATTGGTAGAATGACCTAAAGACACCTTGGCCATAGGAACTAAATGGGTTTTTAGAAATAAATATGAAGAATCAGGAAATATAGTAAGAAAAAAATCAAGGATAGTTACAAAAGGGTATAACCAAGAGGAAGGTATAGACTATGAAGAAACCTTTGCACCTATAGCTAGATTAGAAGCTATTAGGATCTTACTTTCCTATGATTCTCATCTGATTTCAAGTTATATCAAATGGTTGTCAAAAGTTCTTTTCTAAATGGTATTATAATTGAAGATGTTTTTCTTGAACAACCACCAGCATTTACTAATCCTCATTTTCAAAATCTTGTTTTTAATCTTTCTAAATAATTTTAAGGCTTAAAATAGGCTCCAAAATCTTGGTATGATAGAATTATAAATTTTTTTATTTCTAAAGGTTTTACTAAAGGAATTGCAGATCCCACTCTTTTTATTAAAATAATTTCTAAAGGTAGTTTGATTGTACAATTCTATGTTGATGATATTATCTTTGGATCTTCAAAAAAATATTTATGTACTGACTTTTCAAAAATTATGCAAAATGAATTTGAAAAGAGTTTAATGGGAGAACTCAAGTATTTTCTTGGATTTCAAATTTTTCAAAAGAAAGATCGTATTGTTTTAAATGAATCTAAATATTCAAAGGATATTTTAAAACTTTTTGGATAGATAGTAATAAGGGAAGTGATACACATATGAGTACCACCTTTAGGTTGGATGATGAAACTGGGAAATCAATTAATCAAACCAATTTTAGAGGTATGATTGGGAGTCTACATTTCCTTATTGTTATTCGAACAGATATCATGTTCAGTGTATGCATGTGTGGAAGATTTCAAGATTATCCTAAAGAATCTCATTTACATGTTGTTAAAAGGATTTTCAAATATCTTAATCATACTACAAATTTAGGTTTGTTTTATCCAAAAGGAAAATCCTTTGACTTAATGAGTTATTCAGATGCTGACTTTTCTGGTTTCATGTTGGATAGAAAAAGAACATCTAGAACATGTCATTTATTACAGTAAGAAAGAGAATTATTTTGCTTTGTCATTTGTTGGAGTAGAATACATTGCTACTGGTAATTGTTTTGCATAGATTATGTGGATGAAACACACCCAGTTGGACTATGGATATCAATTAAGCATGTGTCAATAAATTGTAATAACACTAGTGAAATTAGAGTCTCTAAGAATCATGTGTCTCACTCTAGGACCAAACACAATGATGACAGACATCATTTCTAGAGATCATTATCAAAAATGTGATATTTATCTGGAATATATTGACTTTGAATATCAATAAGCTGATATCTTCATCAAAACCCTGATCTCAGAAAGGTGGGATTTTTTTAAGAAAATGTTAGGTATGATCGATCAGTGAAACAGATCATGGAAACCAGTCAGTGAAACCGATCATTGAAATCGATCATTGAAACTGATCAGTAAAACATATCTATGAAACCGATCAGTGAAACTGGTCCATGAAATCGATCAGTGAAACAAATTAGTGAAACCAATCAGTGAAACCAATCAGTGAAACTGATCGGTGAAATCGATATTTTGTTACCATTTGTATCGTATAGTGTTTAACACTTAGTGTTTGTTAAAACGACATTTCTTTACTTAATCGATATTGTATTTTATATTGCCACCCTAAATGATAAATTTAATGACCTGCGACTATTTCTGTTCCTAGGAACTGTGACATTCCATCTCCAATAGAGCCTTACCTTTTCAGAAACCTGAACCACTTGAACCTCTCGAACATTTTTAAATCCATAAAACATTTCAAGCCTCTCAAAACTCTGAATGGAAAGGAGACAAAGCAAGGAATCTGGAGGTTCCTCTCCTGTAAAATTCCAATGAGGAGAATCGAGCAGTACGACTCAAAGGTCAGTGAACCCGGAGTTGGAAACTCGGGTTGTCACAGCTGAAAAAGAAAGTATGTTCTGAATGGGTTTTAACCAGTTAGTCTGCTCTTTTAAAAGTTTTAAAGATGTAAGGATGTAAAAACTGGTTTTGTGATAACAACCGAGACTACTACCCAAACTTGTCCAATAGTTTTATCTGAACATAACTATTTTATTGGATGGAGTAGAAGCTGCAAGATTATCTTTTGTAGTCAATGGTAAAAGATATCTTTTTCATCAAAGTAATGGGCTGAGTGTTTGGGAGTACTTCATTAAGGTGGATATGAAGATTATTATGGTAATATTCCTCCTACCACTGATATGTTTTTTAAGAACTTGCTCTTGAGATGCTGACTAGAAATTATAAATCCAAAAGAATAATAGGTGTTGAGTTAGATGTTGAAAGTAGATTTTTTTTTATGTTTATTTACCACCAAATCTGTCCCAGAAAGGGTTATTTTGCAGCTCTAAATTATCAAGATGATTTCCTTCTATTTTTATTGCTAAATTATTAGAATATAAACTTGTGTAGATATATTATTGTCCATATTGCTGAGATTTTGAATCCATCCAAGAAAGCTACAACCTTGTTCAACTCTTAGAAAATCATTGCTATGTTAATGTTTTTGGGCTGTGTTGATGATGGAGATGAGTTTATCTCATCAATTAGTAGTTTTTGTATTAACAAGGATATCTGAAAAAAGAATGAAAATCAACTAGAATCCATGGAAGAAGGAATGGGTTGCTAATAATGATAAGTTGTATGACTCCTTTAATCCTTATGTCCATTCAAAGTTACCAAAGGGGATAAGAGATCATGGTTTAAAACCAGATGATGATGTTGTTTTTTCATGATGAGGAAGAGGAGATAGAAGCTCTAAAAGAAAATGGACATCAATTAAGAAAGGAACAAGTGAAGTTGAGGCTGATGATAATGCGGATACTAAAAAAAACCTGAATCACCTCTTAATGACAGGAGTGATCCTGTAACATCCCAAGGTTTTCTAAAAATAAATTGAAAATGCTTGAAATTTTGTTTAAGGTATATATTTATAAGTATCCTTTAAACATAATTTTATTTCTTCTATGATTTGAATTTCAAGAAACGGTCATCTACAATTCGGTTCAGTATGTTATTTAGAGTCTGATGAAACAAACTTGTTTTTTTGGTGAATAGTAACATGCCCTTATGAATAGTAATATGAATAGTAATATGAATAGTAATATGACCTCATGAATAGTAAATAATATTATTATTTTATTTTCCCACGACAATAGGATAATGGGATCATAATTAATTTTCCAATGTCAAATGAAACTAGTTGCACTTAAATATTGTTATTTTTCGAATTCACTGTGACCTTATTTAAAAATTAAGTTAATAACATTTAGAAAATTATTTTTGAAAAATGGAGTTCATTTTTGAATTCTACACATTGAAAAATGGTTGGGGTAATTTTTTGGTATTTTTCTGAAACTGTTGAATTTTCGGTGAATAGTGAAATACGATAAAATACCGTATAATCAATTTATCTGTAAATATGCACTATTTATGACATCATAAGTGATTAAAGGCCACTTGCCTCAAACTCACTTGATATTTTCACTAATTAAGGCCACATGATTTGAGATTATTCAAAGTCTTGATAAAAATATTATAATAATAATTAAAATAATCTAAAATACCTCCCCTCCTCCACTATAAATATCACCCTCACTTCCCTCTTCCTCCCACACCTCTCAAGCCTTGAGAATTGTCTAATTTATTCCAAATTCCCTCCCCAATCTTCTTCCCCACGTCCTAGAGCTATTGGTCTCACCAAAAGACCAAAATCAAAGCCCTTAAGAAAGATCTCAAGGAGAAGAGATCAAGAGGTAAACATCCTCTTTCATTTTCATTCTTTCCATCCATTTTATGTGATTCTCTTCCTTTCCCTTTGTCTTTTGTTGGGATATTTAATTAAATATTTCCCCTTACTGTCCAAATTTTGTATGAATGATGAGATATTCCATTCCTCTCATCAATCTTGTTTTTATGAAATTTTAAGAGACGTTGTTAGGCTGCTGAATTTCCGTAAGAAATTTCTTATGTTTTCTTTATTTCATGATTCCTTTTCTTCTTCCTTCAACCCCTCTTATCCAAGAGGCATGAAATCTCCGGAATCATGTATATTCTGGATGTTTTCATGTTTATGGAAAATTACAAATCATTATTCCTCTCCTGTTTCACTTATTTAAGGAATAAGAACGTTGTCCGTGATGTGTCGAATTACCGACATCGTGGACGATGTAATTTCACTTTCCATTAATTCTTTCAAGTCTGGTCATGAAACCGTTTATATGGTTGAACCAGGTTATAATATATGTTTTACAACTCATATATGGTTCTGCAATTCTTTTGTACCCATGGTTCAAATTTATAAGACTAAATGAGGTTGTAATTATCAAGGAACCACTTAAATTATCTAAACAAACATAATTAATGTTTTAACTTATAAATCATCATCATATAAAGCATCAAAGTGATAAATGGTATAATTTATGGTACTGGAAATATGTAAATACTACTCAATTCCAATTCTAGAGTTTCACTTCCAATCAACAAGAACGATTCATCATGAACCGATTGTGAAAATCACAAAAGAACTCACCCAAAATAATGCAAGGAACAAAATACTAACAAATAAGGGGTGAAATGAGGTTATGAAATGACCATATAAGATGTCATAAACATTAACATGTTTCTGTAAAATACTAATAACACTCTTTTAACCATTATACAAGAGGTTTAAACAATTTTGAAGTAAGACAATCCCAAGTTAAGGGAATTCTTAACCCGATTTCCATTCTTTGGGTTAACCTTCTACTTTATAATTTATGTGCTATTTAAATTGTTTGTGTGATGGGTTCTGTTTATATTATGTTTAATTATGTGTATTAACAGAGTATATACATATTAAATCCACTCAATTAAGTCTCACTTCATGTATATGATGTTTATAAGGGACTTTTCTTCTAAAATCCTCTTTTAAAATTTTGTTTTATAAGATTCAAAGGCAATTTTTTTATGCTATTGTTTATTTTGTATGATTATGTTTTGGTTATTGGGCATTGGTTATGATGAAGGGTGGGACCTATATTTCCCTCCAATGCATTGGGTATGAGTATGTTGGAGGTCGGTCGTATGGTTACTCCAAGTGTAATTGTGATGGTTATACAAAGTAAGGTAGTCGTGAGGGTTACAAATTTTAAGGTAGCCATGATGGTTACAAGATTATGTAAGTAATGCCCCAATATACCTCTATGATTATAATTATGTTTTTGTGGATCTTGTGTAAATCTCATGTTACATAAAGTTAGATTTTATGGGTGGAAAGCATGTCTTTTGAAAATGTTTTCATACGTCATGCGTATTCATGGACTAATGTGATTTTTCCTTCTTTTTCATACATTACTGAGCTTTTGTGCTCATCCCAAGAATATAAATGATTTTTCACAGGTTAATGGATGAGTAATACATGGAAGGAAGACATGTTAAAAGTTGAATAATTGTCAAGGATTCTTGTTTTATGTTTTAATGTTTTATATTCTGAGGAAAATGGAAACTGATTTTATGGTATCCACTATGTAAAAATGTGTAATGTTATGAATGTTTTGTCTTAATTCTCTAAAGCTCTAAACTTGAAAAGATCCTCAATGTATAATGAAGTGTTTTCTTGAATAAATTCAATATTATGTATGAAATAAGTGCGGGTCCTTATAGTTGGTATCAGAGGATGGTTTAGATAACTTTAGGGGTTAAGGTGTTGCTAATAGAATACCATAAATAATTTTCACTCAATGTTTAATTTGTTATAGCATTTAAAGATTACCATGTTTCTTCATCTAAGAAATGTTTGTTTAGAATGGTTGTCTGCAGAAGGAACATGGATGCTGAAGAGGATAGGCACCGACAGAATGAAATCCTTCCTCATCTACAGCCCGGAATGGTAGGGATTAGAACCGAGCAGTGTGTGACAGTAATGGCTTAGCTAACGCAGGAAATAAAAGGTAGTGGAATCCATGAAAGAGGACAAATAGAGGTACCCCAACAGAACCTGACAGTGGTGGAACATTTTATGAGACAACATCCTCCTGCATTCAATGGATCTTCTGACCCAGTGGCAGCAGAAGGATGGATTAAAGCCCTTGAAAAGATATTTGATGTTATGGGATGTTCGGACAATCAAAAGGTAAGTCTTTCCATTTATCGTTTTGAAGGGGAAGCTGATCAGTGGTGGTCAATGGTAAGGAATATCAGGGGTAGAGAAGATTTTTATGCCTTAGTGTGGGATGAATTTAAAAGTCATTTTCTTGAAAAATATTTTCCTAAGGTGGTGCGACTTAGAATGGAGAAGAAATTCCTTGAACTGAAACAAAAGGAGGAAGATTCACTGGCTATGTATGAGGCGAACTTCACGCGACTGGCGATGTATGCTCCAAATCATATTCTGGATCTCGATAGCAAAATCAACCACTTTTACTCATGATTGAAGCCAAGGTATCGAAGGGCGTTGGCCTCCTGTGAATTCAAAAGTTACGAGAAACGTTTCCGATGTGCTGAGAGGGTAGAGATGGAGTTTGCTGACGATCACATGCAATTTGGAAATAGAGAGAAGAAGAGGTCCAATTGGAAAGCAATGGGTAAGAATCAACCAATGAAATCTGATGGTATGAAAATCTAGTTTCCAGTTTGTGAAAAGTGTGGCAAAAAGCACCCTGGGGAATGTCTTATCAAAACTGGGAAGTGTTTTAAATGTGGTAAGTTTGGACATATGGCCCGAGATTGCAATGAAAATGATCCAAAGAATAATCCTGATAAGCAAACTGTAAAGTGTTTTAAATGTGGTGAGATGGGTCACTATGAAAATGCATGTCCAATGAGGGATCCAAATTATGCAAAGAAGCCAGTCTATAAGCAGAAAGGTGTAGTGAGATCTTTTGTGACTATGTCAGTAGATGTTGGTCCATCCAATGAAGTTGTATCAGGTACTTTGTTTGTTCACTCAGATTTTGCTAATGTTTTGTTTGATACAGGTTCTACACATTCCTTCATCTCTGAGAAAGTTTCTAGTAAATTGGAAATATCACCTCAACAAATGATACCTGAACTTGTTGTTAAGACACCAGGGGGAAATGTTATAACAAAGAGGAATTATAAGAATATTTCTATTGTGGTATGTGGGAAGACTTTATCTGAAAAACTTGTTGTTTTACCCATAGTCGAGTTTGATGTTATTCTGGGGATGGACTGGATTTCTGATTATCATGCTAAGATTGACTATAGAGATAAAGAAGTTGTTTTTCAGAAAGTGTTTCAGTTTATATACAAGAATGAACCCATGCAATTGATAACATATCAATAAGTTGAGAAACTACTGGAAGATGGAAATGAAAGTTACATGGATCATATTGTTGAAAACAAGGGAACTATTCAAATTAAGTATGTGCCAGTGGTAAATGAATACCTTGATGTTTTTCCCGAGGAGTTACCCAGTGTCATACCTGAACGAGAAGTCGAATTCTCAATTGACTTAGTTCCTGATGCTAAGCCAATATCAAAACCCCCATATCGTATGGCTCCAATAGAACTTCTTGAATTGAAAAATCAGTTGCAGGATTTTCTTGACAAAAGCTTCATTCGTCCCAGTACTTCACCATGGGGAGCCCCTATTTTGTTTGTTAAAAAGAAAGATGGTTCCATGAGACTTTGCATTGATTAAATATCTTTTAATAGCATCACTATCAAAAACAAGTATCCTTTGCCTCATATTGATGACTTGTTTGATCAGCTCCAGGGAGCTCAGTACATTTCCAAGATTGACTTGAGATCCAGATACCATCAGCTGAAGGTGAAGGAGGATGACATCCCAAAAACAGCCTTTCATACTAGATATGGGCATTATGAATTTGTTGTTATGCCATTTGGGTTAACTAATGGACCTGTTGTATTCATGAATCTTATGAATAGAGTATTCCATGAGTTCTTGGATAAGTTTGTGGTTGTATTTATTGATGACATTCTAGATTTTTCTAAAAATAAAGAGGAGCATGAAAAACATCTAAGGGATGTTTTACAAACTTTAAAAGAAAAGAAACTATATGGAAAATTTATCAAGTGTTATTTTTGGTTGCAAAAGATTTCTTTTCTTGGGCACATTGTAAATAAGGATGGAATAACTGTTTATCCTGACAACACAAAAGTAGTTGATGAATGGCCAAGACCCACAAATGTTACAGAGATTCGCAGTTTTTTGGGCTTAGCAAGTTATTACCGACGGTTTGTTATGAACTTTGCACGGTTATCTAGCCCAATAACTAAGTTAACACGGAAAGGGGTTAAATTTGTTTGGACAGAGGAATGTGATGTTTGTTTTCAGGAACTAAAGAAGAGATTGGTGAATGCTCTAGTTTTGGCCTTACCTTCCCGGAATGGTGATTTTGTCATCTATAGTGATGCTCCTTTGAAGGGACTTGGTTGTGTTTTGATGCAGAATGATCAGGTAATTGCCTATGCTTTGAGACAACTTAAACCACATGAGCTGAATTATCCCACACATGATTTGGAATTGGCATCTGTGGTTTTTGCCTTGAAAATATGGAGGCATCATCTATACGGAACCAAATGCTAAATATATACTGACCATAAAAGTCTTGAGTATATATTCACTCAGAAGGAATGAAACATGAGGCAGAGAAGATGGCTAGAACTGATAAAAGATTATGACTGCACGATCAATTACCATCCTGGAAAAGCAAACAAAGTAGCGGATGCCTTAAGTCGGAAAAATCATGCAACATTAACCATGCTACGTTTGGAATGTGATCCCTTGATTAATGATTTGATGAATTTTGGCTTAGAAGTTGTTGGTGCAGGGAATATATCTGTTTTGTTTCAGGTTTCAGTGTAGTCTTCGTTGTCAGACAAAATTATGAAAGCGCAGAGGGAAGACCGTGAGCTACAGAAAAAGGTAGAATTGGTTAAAATGGGTAAGTTTCCAGAATTTATTCTTGATAAAGATTGTGTTTTAAGGTTTGGAAAAAGGTTTTGTGTGCCTTGTGATTCCCAGCTGATGAAAGAATTGTTGTGTGAAGCTCATAGTTCTCCATTTTATGTTCATCCTGGAAGTACTAAGATGCACAGAGACCTTCGAGAGTATTCTTGGTGGAATGGGATGAAAAGAGATATTGCTGATTTTAAAATAAAATGTTTGACATGTCAGTAGGTTAAAGTAGAGCGGTAGTTACCGAAGGGGATGATTCAGCCTTTGCCAGTGCCAGAATGGAAATGGGAGAATATATCCATGGATTTTGTGGTGGGACTACCAAAGACTTCTCGAGGTAAAAATGCGATATGGGTTATTGTTGATCGGCTAACAAAGTCTGCTCATTTTCTTTCTATTCGAGATACAATGAAATTAGATCAGCTTTCTCGATTGTACCTCAATGAGATTGGCAGGTTACATGGAGTTCCTCTTTCCATTGTGTCTGACCGAGATCCCAGGTTCACTTCTAAATTTTGGAAGGGACTTCAGAAGTCTTTGGGCCCAGAGTTGAATTTCAGTACAGATTTTCATCCTCAATCAGATGGGCAGTCAGAACGAACAATTCAAACTTTGGAGGATATGCTTCGAGCTTGTTCAATGGACTATCATGGAAGTTGGGATCAACATCTTGCATTAGTCGAATTTTCTTATAATAACAGTTTCCATTCCAGTATCCCGATGGCACCTTTTGAGGCCTTGTATGGAAAGTGGTGACGAACTCCTGCATTTTGGGATGAAGTTGGTGAAAGAAAGTTGATGGGGCTAGAATTAGTAGATGAAGTGGTAGAGAAAGTGAGGATGATCCAGCAACACATGAGGAAAGCTCAGACCAGGCAGAAAAGTTACGCAGATGATAGAAGGAAAGACTTCTCATTTGAGGTAGGTGACCATGTTTTCCTTAAAATATCTCCTTGGAAATGTGTGATGTGTTTCGGTAAGAAAGGGAAACTAAGTCCACGGTTCATCAGTCCTTTTGAAATCTTCGATAAAGTTGGAACAGTTGCATACCACGTAGCATTGCCTCCGTACTTATTTCAGGTACACAATGTTTTTCATGTTTCGATGTTGATAAAGTATGTTCCCGATTCATCACATGTCTTGAGGCCGGAAGAAGTTTAGCTAACAGAGAACCTTTCTTATGAAGAAAAACCGGTTCAGATTCTTGATCGAAGAGAACAGGTATTGCGAAATAAGGTAATCCACCAGGTAAAGGTTTTTTGGAGAAACCACATGGTTGAAGAAGCAACATGGGAGTCTGAAAATGCTATGAGGGAAAAACACCCTCAGTTGTTTAATAAGTAAATAAAATTGCGAGGACGCAATTTCAAGAAGGTGGGGATAATGTAACATCCCAAGGTTTTCTAAAAATAAATTGAAAATGCTTGAAATTTTGTTTAAGGTATATATTTATAAGTATCCTTTAAACATAATTTTATTTCTTCTATGATTTGAATTTCAAGAAACTGTCATCTACAATTGGGTTCAGTATGTTATTTAGAGTCTGATGAAAGAAACTTGTTTATTTGGTGAATAGTTACATGCCCTTATGAATAGTAATATGAATAGTAATATGAATAGTAATATGACCACATGAATAGTAAATAATATTATTATTTTATTTTCCCATGGAAATAGGATAATGGGATCATAATTAATTTTCCAATGTCACATGAAACTAGTTGCACTTTAATATTGTTATTTTTTGAATTCACTGTGACCTTATTTAAAAATTAAATTAATAATATTCAGAAAATTATTTTTTCAAAATGGAGTTCATTTTTGAATTCTACACATCAAAAAATGGTTGGGGTAAATTTTTTGTATTTTTCTGAAACTCTTGAATTTTCGGTGAATAGTGAAATACGATAAAATACCGTATAATCAATTTATCGGTAAATATGCAATATTTATGACATCATAAGTGATGAAAGGACACTTTCCTCGAACTCACTTGATATTTTCACTAATTAAGGAAACTTGATTTGAGATTATTCATAGTCTTGATAAGAATATTATAATAATAATTAAAATAATCTAAAATACCTCCCCTCCTCCACTATAAATATCACCCTCACTTCCCTCTTCCTCCCACACCTCTCAAGCCTTGATCATTGTCTAATTTCTGCCAAATTCCCTCCCCAATCTTCTTCCCCACGTCCTAGAGCTTCTGGTCTCACCAAAAGACCAATATCAAAGCCCTTAAGAAGGATTTCAAGGAGAAGAGATCAAGAGGTAAACATCCTCTTTCATTTTCATTCTTTCCTTCCATTTTATGTTATTCTCTTCCTTTCCCTTTGTCTTTTGTTGGGATATTTAATTAAATATTTCCCCTTACTGTCCAAATTTTGTATTAATGATGAGATATTCCATTCCTCTCATTAATCTTGTTTTTATGAAATTTTCAGAGACGTCGTTAGGCTGCCGTATTTCCATAAGAAATTTCTTATGTTTTCTTTATTTAATGATTCCTTTTCTTCTTCCTTCACCCCCTCTTATCCAAGAGGCATGAAATCTCTAGAATCATGTATATTCTGGATGTTTTCATGTTTATGGAAAATTAAAAATCATTTTTCCTCTCCTCTTTCACTTTTTTAAGGAATAAGAAAGTTGTCCGTGATGTGTTGAATTACCGACATCGTGGACTATGTAATTTCACTTTCCATTAATTCTTCCAAGTCTGGTAATGAAACCATTCATATGGTTGGACCAGGTTATAATATATGTTTTACAACTCATATATGGTTCTTCAATTCTTTTGTACCCATGTATCAAAATTATAAGACTAAATAAGGTTGTAATTATCAAAGAACCACCTAAATTATCTAAACAAACGTAATTAATGTTTTAAATTATAAATCATCATCATATAAAGAATCAAAGTGATAATTGGTATAATTTATGGTACTGGAAATATGTAAATACTACTCCATTCTAATTTTGGAGTTTCACTTCCAATCAACAAGAACGATTCATCATGAAACGATTGTGAAAATCACAAAAGAACTCGCCCAAAATAATGCAAGGAACAAAATACTAACAAATAAGGGGTGAAATGAGGATATTAAATGACCATATAAGATGTTATAAACATGAACATGTTTCTGTAAAATACTAATAACACTCTTTTAACCATTATAAAGGAGGATTAAACAATTTTGAAGTAAGACAAGCCCAAGGTAAGGGAATTCTTAACCCGATTTCCATTCTTTGGGTTAACCTTCTACTTTATTATTTATGTGCTATTTAAATTGTTTGTGTGATGGGTTCTGTTTATATTATGTTTAATTATGTGTATTTACAGAGTATATACATATTCCATCAACTCAATTAAGTCTCACTTCAAGTATATGATGTTTATAAGGGACTTTTCTTCTAAAATCCTCTTTTAAAATTCTGTTTTTTAAGATTCAAAGGCAATGTTTTTATGCTATTGTTTATGTTGTATGATTATGTTTTGGTTATTGGGCATTGGTTATGATGAAGGGTGGGACCTATATTTCCCTCCAATGAATTGGGTATGAGTAAGTTGGAGGTCGGCCGTATGGTTACTCCAAGTTTAACTGTGATGGTTACACAAAGTAAGGTAGCCGTGAGGGTTACAAATTTTAAGGTAGCCATGATGGTTACAAGATTATGTAAGTAATTCCCCAATATAACTCTATGATTATAATTATGTTTGGGTGGATCTTGTGTAAATCTCATGTTACATAAAGTAAGATTTTATGGGTGGAAAGCATGTCTTTTGAAAATGTTTTCATACGTCATGCGTATTCATGGCCTAATGTGATTTTTCCTTGTTTTTCATACCTTACTGAGCTTTTGTGCTCATCCCAAGTTTTTAAATGATTTTTCACAGGTTAATGGATGAGTAATACAAGGAAGGAAGACATGTTAAATGTTGAATAATTGTCAAGGAGTCTTGTTTTATGTTTTAATATTTTATATTCTGAGGAAAATGGAAACTGATTTTATGGTATCCACTATGTAACAATATGTAATGTAATAAATGTTTTGTCTTAATTATCTAAAGCTCTAAACTTGAAAATATTCTCAATGTATAATGACGTGTTTTATTGAATAAATTCAAGATTATGTATGAAATAGGTGTGGGTCCTTATAGATCCTGATACAATAAATCCAAAGAAAAAAATAATAGAATTTAGACCAAATAGTCCACCTCTTAAGTGACCAGAGTCAGAACCTCTTCTAGGTAGTGAAGAAGCTGAAACTGGGGAGTCAAATTTTGATGAGTATGAATCCAGTAGTAATGATAGTACAGATGACACTTCAATAAATAATAATGGAAATTAAAATGGTGATGATGATGTTGCTGATGATGATGATGATGATGATGGAAATAATGATTGTGGTGGTGGTTATGATGCTTCTATTCGACTAGTAGATGGTCAAAATGTGATCCAAGATGATCCACAACCACAAAATGTTGAAGAAGAAGGTGTTCCTGAGGCTGAAAGAACAATACAGATAGAGATTAATGTAGGTGAGGAAATCACACTTGAAAATTCTTGAAAAGATGATTTTGTAAAACACCAGTATACCTCCTGTAATGCTGCCTGGGAAGAACACCCTGGTTTTTCAATTCATGGTATGGATTATTCAGAAGAAGAAGAAAAAGAAGGGGTGCACAAAGCAAGGGAATATTTTTTAGTTAAGGCTAGACTAGTTGCTGAGAATGTCCAAGTGACAGCTGAATGATCTGGTCCTTCAGTCTCTCGATGGGAATTAGACAGATTTAAAAAGGAGTTGCTCCATGTAGTGACAGAAACAATGAAAGAGGAATTATCTCATTCTCCTGCTCCTGCTTCTGTGAATTTATTAGAGGCTTTTATGGATTCTATAAAACAAATAGTGGTAATTATTATCAATCCAGACATGTGAAATACTATTGAATTGATTGGCAGGAACATCACCTCCCTAAATCAAGCTCTTAAGGATTTAGGCACTGCATTAGTTTCTCTGTCAGGAGAATTTAGATCAACCAAATCTGGTAAGATGGAAGTTCTAAGAAACATTATAGAACATCTGAAGAATTCATATTTGAGATAGATGATGGATGAGATAACTCATGTTGTTGCTCAAGCTAGCTCCTCCAAAGTCACCAAGATTATTGGTCATGATATCAATGCCTTATAGGATGTTATAAAAGAAGAGTTAGCTGCACTTGGATATATTTTGTATTTGGACTCATTGAAAAGGATGAAATAAAATAGTGATCATATTCACAGGATGGTGAAGCTTTATTCACCAGATGCTACGAAGGCTCAGAAAGTGATCAAGGAAAAAGTGGGTCACTACTTCTCTAAAATCTATACCAAGCATGAGTTGAACCATTGGTTTAAAGTTCAAGCTGACAATTTGAAGCTTCCTCCAGTCACTCAAGACTTTATGGCTAATGTATAGTAGTTGAATGATTTTACTCTTACTCTATAGAGTTTCATGCAGAACAAAGACGATTTTGAGAAGGCCATGAAATACGGTGTTGAAGTCATTCAAGATTTTATCAATCTTCTCAAACCCTATCTTCATGTGCAAGATAAGTCAATTTTTTTTCCTACTGCTAAGCCTCACAGTCCATCCACTATTTCTCGAGGTTAGTTATTAGTTTCTCAAGCCCTCTCTAATATTCGATCGGTCTTTCAGCAACCTCCTTCAACTAGATCTTCTACTCAACCACAAGTGACTCTACACCCTCTCTGATTTCAGCAAGAGCTGTCCTACAACCTCTTCCCATCCGGCCAGATCAACCTTCCACCAAGCCACCTTCTAGGAACTCCATTCCTCCATCTGCTAAAGGAAAAACTCCTCTGCATCACAAGAAGTAGCAGTGTCTGTCAATATTGATAGGGTCTCTTTTATTTTTTTTCCTTTTCCTGTTCCTTTTTTTGTGGTTATTTCAATGGACCTTTATTCTAGTTTCTCTCTCTACTATCTCTTTCTTTTAGGATAATCCCAAAGGTGTAGAATAGGCATACAGTCAGACTCTATGATGAAAGGGGTAGAACTGATGACTGCATAAATTCACAATTTCATTATGATATGGTGCATTCTCTAATGATCTATTTATCTTTGGCTATATATATTTTTAAATATGTGGATCATAATGAATGTTACATTCTATCCTCTCTTCTCATTTATGCCATAGATTTGTGATTATAAAAAATGGTCAGATTTTTGAACTCTCTGTGAAATTTTTATTTTAATAATCACAAATCATTATTATTTCTAATTTTATGTCAATTTAGTCAAGAGATTGTCGAACCCTTTGTGAAATGGTTATTTTAATAATCACAAATCATTATTATTTCTAATTTTAAGTAAATGTAGTCAACTATTAATTGTGCACTAAATGTGTTTATATATTATTAATCTTGTCAACATATGTTTATCTATTATTATTTATGGTTTTCTACTGACCTGAATGTGCTCTGGATTGAACAGAATCTTGGTGCATAGTTCATGTTTTTGAGTCACCGTTAGTTATCTTCCTGAGTCACCGATGGGGAATGGGCGCACCAATGACCACAGTCTCACCGATGTAGAACGGTCACACCGATGATGAATGGTCGCATCGATGAAGAACGGTCGCACCGATGAAGCATGGTCACACCGATGAAAATTTTCACACCGATGAAGAATGGTCGCACCGATGAAGAACAGTCGCACTGATGAAGAACAGTCTCACCAATAATGTCCTAAAAAACCAATGTTGATCAAATTTCCTATGTGTTGGATCATGAATATATAGATTATACACAAGAGGGAGGTGAATTGTGTCTATCGGATTTTTCGTTAAATCTTCGATTGAACGAGTTATGTCTTTTATGCTTTATCATATTTGATCGTGGAGCAGAATATGTAAAAGCCGGGACACATAGATGTATAGTGGTTCGGGGAACATAATTCCACTATTCCACTCCACCAATGCTCAACTCCACGTGCTTGGTAATTTTCACTATCTGGTCCTCTTTTCCACAAACCTTCCAACAACTGAAAAACAAGTACTTAACACCTTTACAATTTTCATGCTGACAAAGCCTTCTAGTTCAAACACAAACCTACTCATCTTAGTATGAGTAGCTGGTTACTCAAGATAAAAATAAATTTAGAAAGAACTTTTCTAGTTGATCTTCACAATTTCAATAGAATACAATTGATAGTAGATGGATCTTCATCTCTAAAAATATTGATTTTCATGTCAAAGTAGTTTTGAATCGATCGGATTGTAGTAGATATAGAGATCTAATTCACAACTTTAGAAGTAGTATATCCATAGTAGTTATTTGATGTAGAACAAGTTAATCTTCTATCAAGTTCCTTCTTCTTAAATAAAAAGTGCTTTGAAGCTCCTTTTGAATCAGCAGAACTATGTTCTTTAAGTAGTCATTGTTTACCACCTTTTTGAATAATAGATTGATAACCACACACCTGTGCCTGGTGATTCAGAGAAAAAATATATATTAAAGCCGATCATTTCCCCTACACATTTAGATCCATAAAAGTCTCCTTTTGATTTGTGATATTCAAAATTTTGAATTTATAGAGTAGTCGTAACTTCCTAGAAGACTCGGTATAAAAATCTCCTTTTAATTCGATCTTTAATCCATTAATAAAATGGATTTGAATCAGTCAATGTCTTATTTTAAAATAAACTTTAAATCAATCTTGAAATCAACCTAACAATCATCTTGCTGACCCTTGCATAAAAAATCTCTTCTTTCAAACTTTCTGATGCCAAATGTAAGGTTTATTACATGGCCTCCAAACGTAGGGTTGAAAACGTAAGGATGAGCATAAATGTAGGGTTCATGTTACTTTCTTCAAATGTATGGTTGATCATAAATGTATGGTTGATGATCCATACTTTTTCTTCAACTCTCAGATGAACGATAAAAGATCCATTCAAAGAACATATGAAATTTTACAAAAGTATGGTTGATGAACTACACATTTGAGAAACAAACGTAACGTTTAGTACTTACATACGGTTCTCCTTCTATACTTTGTTAATATCCGAAACTTAAGGTTCCTTCCTAATATAAGTTTATTCTTCCATACATTTCTGATAAGGTATGGTTGATTAACCATACTTATCTCTTTTCTAAAAAAGTGTACATGCTTTTCATCCCTACGCTATGTTTGTCCACGTAGGGTATGAACATTGATTTTAGGACACACTAGAGCAGATCCCGAACAAGTAAGGTATGAACAATGTTTCCATAATGCGCTAAAACAGTTCCCGAATAAGTAATAAATTACCATTATTTCATGAGTAAAATAAATTAATAAATTCCTTCAAAATACAAAATGAAATCATTAGAAAATAATTAAGGGTATTTGTGAGCATCAAAATTATCATAAAGAGATAGATTATTATTTTCAATAATCTCCCCCTTTAAATAACATTATTATGTATTGTTGAGAACAATACTTTTCTAAAAAATCTCCCCCTTTTTGATGATCACAAAACACATAAAATAATTAATGAAATCTACATACAAAACTAATTACATATAGTTTTTATATTTTGAAAAGATAAATACAATATTAAGTTTTTCTTAAATTTATCCATTTTTAATTTCTCCCCCAAAAAAATGTAGTGTTTATCCAAAGTTCTCCACCTTTTTGTGATATCAAAGAAGATTGATAAAATATAGAATAAAACACAAATTGATGTAGTACTGATCATTAGTAAATGATATAATTAATTGTTTAATATTAAGGTAATCTGATATACTGGCATATGTTAATGTAAAAAAGTAATAAAAAAATAGAGAAAGAAACAAATAAAGAATGGAGGAAATTTTCATTCAAAAATAGAAGTATGTACATGACAATGATATACACAGGAATGATGTTATGGGCAAGGTAGTCAATAGATTCTATCTCCAATGGATTGTAGACATTATTTTCTGTAAATTGTTCCCTGAGTCTCTTCATTATCCAATCTCCAGGTTTGATAATGAGCTCTCTGTTCTCTTAAGTCATATGAATATCCTCGATTAAATTGACCCTAAAAAACTCTTGCATAATTTCCACAATTTATATAAACATCAACTGCTTCTCTGACATCTGATTTAACAGTTTTCTGATTAGTGGATCACTAGATGTCAGTCAATCCACTAAAAAGTTATGATTGTCCAGTAACACTGATAATGGAGCTCTGTTACATTTCAGATCTTGCAACCTATCATTCATGTTTCTCATCGCGGCATTGATAGCTTGAAATCTTCTGATTAAATCAGAGGAATTACATGATCCACTAACAGCACTATTGGTAACTGATGCAAATTGGTTCTCTATAAACAATTTTAGATATGATAAATCTGGAATCATAACCATTTTAGATTTCAACTTGACAACTGCATTCAACATATCCTCTTTAAACATTTCGACATCTTTCCTTGAGACTGTACTCTCCTTCAGCTTTTGAAATATAAATTGTTCTAAGTCTAAGGAATTTCTCAGAGTTTCATTCTCAGATTCCAACTGAGACACCTTTTTGTACTGTTCTTAACTTATTTCTTCCTTGAATCAGAGGCACCCTATGCTTTATCCGCATTCTCAGGCTCTGGATAATGCAACAGTAGAAAAGGTAATGAGTCAGCATCAGATTGTTCTTTCTCTTTGTCTTGAGTGGGTTGGTGCACATATTTTTCCATAGAGTCCTCAGACTCCTACACAGAAAAATCCTCTTGATGTTCCTCTGTGGGAGAATAAGGGATATGTTCATCACAAACATCATCATCATTGTCTTCTACTGGAATTTCATGAACAATATTTTCAAGAGTTTCCTGAGGTTCAGTCAATTCCTCACCAGGCTCTACCTCCTTATCTTGTTCCTGTTGAAGTGTAACTTCAACATCAGCTAAAATTTGTTCCTGAGTCTCCCTTTGAGCATCTTATTGTACTCATAATCCCTCTACTGGTGTTGTCCTTTCACTAACATATTCCACGGACTTATCAATAGCATCTTCTCTGAAAAAATTATATGAAAATAAAGCTTCTGTTGTTTCCAATGCAGGGGAAGTAATTTCCTCATTAAGCGGTCTAGTTCTTCAAGATTGAATTACCTCTAGACTTCTTTCTTCCTCAGCATCTTCCACTTAAAATTGAATCCTTCTTGCTACATTTCTGACTCTTGATTCAGCTTGTCCCTCCTTGGACATAGCATGTTGATCTGGAGCACTCTCTGAGCCATCCTAATCTATTACTGGAAATTTGTTTCCTTTAATGGTGCTCCAAAAATAGCCAATTTTTCATAGAGTTCGAGCATTGAATACATTGTTGTGATGACAATGAACTATGGCATCCACCAGTCTCACCATAACCTTCTTGAACAACAATTTAGAAATAAATTGACCAAAAGGGTAAAAGATCATATAAGCATCACTTTGACAATAGTAATTGAGGTACCTTACCATGTACCTTGGGAAATTTAATTTGATATCACTTAACATATGATACATTATGTACATAACAAGGTATAAAATCATTTCCATTTCTTCCATTATGGGAGATATTCCAGTATGATCAAATTTAACTGATATCTTCTGATCCTGTTCTAAATCTTTCACCATCATTTTCCTAATAGTATATGTTCCAAACAAAAAGAAAATAATGTCCCCAGGTTTATTCACAGCATCTCCTATTTTTTTAAATCAAAATTGTATACTCCTTCATGTGGGAAATTTAGGATTTTTCCTATTTCAATAGAAGAGATTGATAAATCAAAGTCCTCAACATTTGTAATCATAGTGTCTTCATCCTCTCCTAGACTAAACTGAACTGATCTGAAGAAATTATGCATTTATGCCTCATACATAAACTCAGACCTTTCACTATTAAATGTATGATCAAGGTTTTGAAAAGATAAAGCCTGTTTTAACATCAGATTTGTCTCGAACATCCATTCTTGGTCTATAACTTTACCTTGAAATTTTTTTCGTCCTACTGTCTTTTTCTTCTTCGTATCACTGCTCTCAGGTTCATCTGCTCACATGGTCTTTTCCATTTCTGAGTATATTTCTGAAGGATTGAAGATTTTACGGTTTGAAGATTCGGAGATCAGAGGTGTGCAAGAGTAAGCGGTTTTCGGGTTCGAAAGGGTTTTGTTGGGGAAAATAAATGGTTTCGAATTCGAAAGGGCTCTAACTGCTTGGATTCCCATGTAATCAGTAGTCAGTACATTTATTTTAAAAACAATAAAAATTGGAATACGGGGAATTAAATCATAAAAAAGATCATAAACAGTGTTCAAAAACAAAATAAAATTTTCAAAAAAAAAATTAAAAAAATAAAATTTTAAAAAATTATTTAAAATTATATAAACCCATCCCCCCATTAATAAAATCAAACTTTGCAGTGGGAGTTGGTTTTGTAAAGATATCTGCTAATTGTATTTCAATATTTATAAATTCTAAAAATATATCCTTTTTAATAACATGATCTCTTAAAAAGTGATGCCTTATATCAATGTGATTAGTTCTAGAATGACTAATAGGATTTTTTGAAATATTAATTGCACTTGTATTATCACATAAAATAGGAGTATTATTAAAATTCAATCGAAGTACATAAGTGTATTTTTCATCCACAAAACCTGTGCACAGAAACTGCCAGTAGAAACATATTATGCCTCGGCTGTTGACAGGGCAACTGAATGTTGTTTATTACGAGCCCATGACACAAAATACATTCCTAAAAAGTGACATGCTCCTGATGTACGTTTTCAATATAATCTACAACTTCTAAAGTTAGCATCTGAATATGAAATCAAATTAAATTCAAGATGTTTTAGGATAATGTAGAGATTGAAAAATAATTCCTTTTAAATATCTAAATCATTATTTTGATAGTAGTTAAATGAGATTCTTTGGGATTTCATTGAAATCTAGCACAAAGATATATTGAATATATTATATCTGGCCTACTAGAAATAAGATATTACAAACTACCCATCATACCTTTATATAATGTGTTGTAAACTGATTTCCCTGTTTCATTCAAATCATGTTTTATATTAGTACACATAGTAGTTGTAAATGGGGTTACTGTTTTTAATTCCAAATTTCTTAAGAAAATCAGCAATTTATTTTATTTGATTTAAAACATTTCCAAAATATTTTTAAAATATTTGAAGACACAAAAAGAAATTTAATTATCCCATCATACTCATTTCAAATTCTTCTTGCATTAGTTTTGAAAAATTCATGAAAATGAGTTTTATTAGTTGATCCAAAAATTGCATCATCAACATAAATTTGAACCAATACAACATTATTTTTCACATTTTTCCTAAAGAGTGTTGGATCTTACAATCCAACAGTAAAGTCAGTTTTAAAAATAAAATAACTTAATATTTCATACCAAGCTCTAGGTGCTCATTTAAGGCCATAAAAAGCTTTAGTAAGTTAAAAAATAGAATCAGGTTTTTGAGAGTTTTCAAAACCAGGAGGTTCCTCCCCATTAAACTTCCTCCATTAAATAACCATTTAAAAAGGTTAATTAAACATCCATCTAAAATAATTTAAAATTCATATAAGATGCATTGGCTAAAATGATTCTAATGGCTTCTAACCTAGCTTCAGGTGGAAATGTCTCATCATAATCTATTCCTTCTTCTTGATTATATCCTTTAGCTACTAATCTTGACTTATTTCTTGTTATTGTGCATTGGTTATCCTGTTTATTTCTAAAGAACCATTTGGTTCCTATTACTGGATAATTTTTAGGTCTTTTCACTAATTCTAAAACATCATTTCTTTTAAACTGGTTTAATTCATCTTGCATTGCTATTACACAGATTTCATCATCTAAAGCTTCTTCAATAGTCTTGGGTTCTTGTTGGGATAGGAAGGAAGAGAATTCCACTATGTTTCCTAAGTTTATTCTAGTTTTAATACCAGTCTCTAAGTCACCTATCATGGTTTCTAAAGGGTTATTCTATAGGGTTATAGACTGTCTAGGAAATACATTTAAAGGTTCTTCAGTATCATGTTTCTCTGAACTGAACTGAATTTATTTTATATCATTTTCAAAATCATTCTTTAAGTTCTCAAGTCTCATGTTGTCACTAGATTCAGGTTCATCACATTGATCTGTCCTTTTCTCAAAGGGATCAGATTCATCAAATTACACATGAACTGATTCTTCAACAATCATTGACTTTTTATTGTAAACTCTATAAGATTAGGAGGTACCAGAATATCCAAAGAAAATTCCTTCATCATATTTTGGATCAAACTTACCAATATTATCTTTGGTGTTCAAGATGTAGACGATGCAATCAAAAAACATTAAAGTAATTTACTTTAGGTTTTATGTTATTACATAGTTCATAGGGTGTATTTTTCAAAATAGGTCTAATTAAAACTCTATTGATTCTATAGAATGTTGTATTTACAACTTCAGACCAAAAAATATATAGGTAGGCTATATTAATTTAACATAGTTCTATCCATTTATTTAATTTTTCTATTTCTTCTTTCTACAATCCCATTCTGTTGAGGTGTTCTTGGTGAAGATAAAGAATGTTTAATACCCATGTTTGAGACAAATGAATTAAATTCATGATTCTAAAATTCTCCACCATGATCACTTCTCAATGAGATTATATTAAAACCTTTTTCATTTTCAACATATTTACAGAAACATTAAAATAAAGTAAAATCATCATTTATAAATTTCAAAAATAAAATCCAAGTAAATCTAAAATAATAAAAAACTAATAGATAAATATATAAATTACCTTCTAAGCATGCTACTCTGGAAGGTCCAGAAAATCCACATTGATAAGTTCTAGAGGTTTAGTTGTAGCAACATTATTAACATATTTGAATGATGATTTGTTTTTCTTGCCAAGTTGGCATGCATCACATAATCTGTCACTTACATATACGAGACTAGTAAAATCAAAAACTAGATATTTCTTAGATAATTTATGTACAACAAATTCATTGCAATGTCCATGTCTCCTATGCCAGATCCAAGATTCACTTACTTTAGAAATCATACAGTTTACTTGTTTTTTACATAAGGAATTTAAATCCAAAGTATAGACATTATAAGTTCTTGGTGACTTATATTTAAACAGTTTATCTTTAAAAATAGTACAACAATTGTAAGTAAAATAAACATTATATCCATCATCACAAAGTGGAGAGATACTTATCAGGTTGTGTTTTAATCCTTGTACTTAAATTGCTTTGTTGATTGAGACTGTTTTTGGATCCCCAATAGTTCCAATGCCAATGATTTTTCCTTTGGAATTGTAACCAAATGTGAAAATTCCTCCTTCCTTTTGAGTGAGTGAAAAAAATTCAATGTGTTTCCATTCATATGTTTTGATCAGCCACTGTCCATAAACCATATATCTTTTCAACTCTGGTGGTCTGCTACCTACAAAGACATTCAAACAAATTGATTTGCTACCCATATTCTGTTGGGTCTAGGAGTGTTAGCTAGTAATGATTTGGGTATCCAGAATTGCTTTTTTCTTTTAAAATTAGCTGAATCATATAAGTATTTTTAATCATAGGCTTTCTTAATACCACAAATTTGAGGTGGTCTTAAGAAACTGATTTTAACTACATGTCCTTTTTTCCAACAAAAGTTACAATTAACCCTTTTAAAGCTAGAAACAAAATAATTTTTATATAGAGTAGGTTTTTCTCCATTACTTCCAATTCCAAATATCTACTTTTTAATGACAGTTTTTTCAAGGATTTCATTTAATGAATTCTCTTATTTTGTTAAAACCATTGCATCCTGTTTGTTAGATTCTACTTCATCCTGCATTGTTTTTATTCATTATTCAAAATTAATATAGTTAGTGTTAATAGAATTTTACTTATCAGTTATTTCCTTATGTTGATTTAGAATTGTATCTCTTTCATCTGAAACAGCATTATGTATGTTATTTAGTGACTTGTGTTTCTTAAATAGTGAGTCATATCTTTATTCAAGCATATTTGAGTAGGCTGCATGTTTTTCATTTGTGTAGCTCGATTCATAATTTTATTCATTATATGATTTTGAGGAGTAATATGTGTGTACCTCACCGTTTTCATCCATGAAACACATGTTTTCATTTATATTGACTTCCTATTTCTCTGAGATTGATTTAGGAGAGCTACTGGAGTCTTCGGACACACACCAAGTGGATTTCTTAGATTTCTTGTCTTTCTGTTCATAGTCATTTCTCTTAAAAAATTTCTTCTTCTTTGCATCTTTCAATAGTGGGAAATTTGGTCTGATATGACCCATCTTCTTGCATTCATAGAATCATACTTCTTTATCATATCTCTTAATGGTTTTTTTTATGTCTCTTTTCATGCTTTAGAATTTTTTAAATTTTTTGGCTAGCTGAGCCAAATCTTCATCTGAGTTTGATGAGTCAGAGCTCTCTGATTTAGCTTTGACTTCCCTGATCTTAATATTTCTATTCATCTGTGGTGATGTCACCTTCAAGGAAGTATCATCTTTTTTGATGTAGACTTTATGTGCATTTTCCCAATCTTGCATTTCAGCGGCATACATCATCAGTGTACCAATCAGCTCTCTCATGGTTAGATTTTTGACTGGTGTTGATTGTCTGATTGCATCCGAGATACCATTCCATCGAGTAGGAAGTACCCTTGGTAGTATTAATGCTTGATCATCCAAAATGATAGGTTCTCCTAGAGCTGTTATATTGTTGACAATTTCTATCAATCTCTCATTTGTTTGGGTAATGCTTTCACCTTCAAACATTCTGAAAGTATAAAATTTCCATTTGGAAGTTCCAAATCTCATTTTCCTCACATTGTCTGTTCCTTCATAAGCCACAGCTATTGTTTTCCAAATTTCATATGATGTCGGGAACTGAGATACTCTGTTAAATTCATTTGATCCTAGACCGTAGATGATTGCATTCATAGCCTTTGAATTCATATCTTACTCTACCTCTGCAGCAACACTCCATGTCTCAGGCTCTTCAATAATTTCATAAGGAGTCCGAATATATTAATATACTTTATATCCAAGGTTTTTTAACATCGAAATGATGATGTAAATGCTCAATATACAAGAGGGGGTGAATTGTATACTATAAAAATTCATTGGAACCTTTAGAGTTAGTTATGAATAACTATAGTTTCCTTAAGAAAAGGAAAGGGCTAAGTTTAACGAGGTTAAACTTAAGAAAATTCACAACACCTCTAATATCAAATGAAAACAAGAGATTCTGAAAGTAGGTTCTGGAAATATGGTTCCGGAAAGTAAAACTTAACTAAAGTTTACAAGATATGATTCTACCTTAAAGCGTATAGAATCAAAATGAATCAGAGTACAAGTAAGTAAGTATAAGAAGACTATACTTTCCTTATAATACAATATACAGAGGAAAATAAACAATTAGTAGTACTACAAGTAACAAGTTATAAGTCTTTTAACCCAAAGAGAAGGGTATCTAACAACCTTGGATAAAGGTCCCTTGATTTATACTTTCAAGAATGTCTGTCATACCCACACCAGGGTAAGCCCTCGATACGAAGATCGGAGTCTCTGTCTTGCTATCCAAGCAAGCCCTCAACAACAAGGTAGTTGGAAACCTTTGTCTTCCTCAGCAAGAAAGCCCTCAACTTCAAGGTGTTGGAAACCTCTGTCTTCCTATCCCCGGAAGCCCTCAAATGTAGTCACCAACATTCAGAGTCGCACGAAGCTTTGAGAGTTAATAAGAGTATCTCTCACTAGAAATCACTTTCAACAGCATGTATGCAAAACAAAGTTCATTTGTTTCGGCAACCAGAGATCTTTCAAATGAGCTCCTATTTATAGGTGAGGTCGGCCTCCTTCCCAACGGTCATATTTTCCATAAAAATCGGAGGGACCTGTACACGTGTAACTTAGCCAACAGTTAGTTTAAAAGAGAATGGACGACATCGTTTTATATAAAAACAAGTGTAATAGTAAGTACAACACCGTTTAAAATCTAACTCATATGTTCGGATTGAATATTCGGAGTGAAAATTCAATATGTAAAAATTATATTATAGAGTACACAAAATAAAACAACTAAGAAAGATGAATGTTGGAAGTCTACCAAAACTAATTTTCGGAGTCTGAATAAATTTCGGAGTGAATAAAATAAAGGTGATCAGATTCTGTTTAATAGGTGAATTCATAATGAGAACTCGGAATGAGAATTCCTCATTAGAATTCGTACTGTGAATTCATTATCAAACATCATAAGAATTTGTAATCTGAATCTGGATCGAATTTAATCATAGTTCGTATCCAGAATTAGGAATAAAACTTTATTACAATTTTCAACTAGAATTCGGAGCCTAAAACAGAATTCTTCATATCAAAGTTTCAACGATTCTGATCTGAGAATATATAAATGAATCTGAATCACATACATAAGAAAAATCTAGATAAAAATATGATAAGGATAGTTATTCTTATAAAATCAATTTTTCTTATATGAGCAATTTTTCTTAAGAAAGCAATTTTCTTAAAGATAAGGTGTTTCTGATTTTCAAAACAATAAGGAATGGAAAAGTCTTAAGGAAAGCCTTATTGACTCAACAATCTCCCAATTTTTGGAAAGCAAAAACATCCTTAAGAAAAAGAAATTCTAAGAAGAAAGAAAAACATTAAGGCTTATCTCCCTTTTCTTTAAGGATATTGATGAATACGACTAACTCCCCATTAGGCTTTGAAACTCTAAGGATCGTATTCTAGATTTCTGGAGTGACACTTCATTATGAAAGTCTTCATTAATGAAAAACTCCCCCTTAAATAAACTCTTATTAGAGTTCTTTTTCCTTAAAGATCTTTTCCTTCTCCCCATTTGATAAACTCTTATAAGAGTTCTTCTTTTTCTTAAGGATCCTTTCCTTCTCCCCCTTTGTGATTTTCAAAAAGAATTCTAGGGAATGGAAAAAAACAAAGTACCTGAAAAATTAGTAATAACAACAATAGAAACGAGATGCACAATTTTCATTAGATTTGAAATGTCGGCAACAAAGAAAACTAGATACAACAAAAAGATCGGATCTGTCTATTTGGGATCTTTCTCCTTCGCCATGAGACTTTTAAGAATAGTCTTTATTTTCTTTAGGTCTTTATGATATTCTTCAGCTTGCTTCTCTAAGACAACTAATCTTGCAGATTGAGCTTCAATCTTTTCTTCCTGGGCTTTCAGCTTTTCTTCCTGAGCTTTGATATTTTCTTCCTGAGCCTTCATCTTCTGTTCAAACTCAATCCGATGATCTCTTTCAAACTTCCAGTTTTGAGAAACGGAATTCAACTTCCCATTTAGATCTCTGACTTCTTGAATTCGGAAGTTATTTTCATCAGTCAGCTTCTCTTCAGAGGATAATGTCAGGTCATTTATCTTCCTTTCCTCGGTCTCAAAAGCATCTTTAACATTTTCTTGAAATTCATCAAATAACCTCATCTCCTCCACAGTCTTCCTCGACCAACTCATCATTCTTTTGCAAGATTTTTTGTGTGCTTCATATCCAACAAGAAAATATTTGAACTCAGCTTCAAACTCAACACACTTATCCATAACTAAGGATACAGAATCTGATTTCTGATTCAGAGCATGTTGGAGCATTTGGAATCTTGAGTCTATAGTATAAATGGTCGGAATGGAACCAACTAACTTCCTCAAAGATTGAACAACAAAGTCATGTCCCAAGGAGGATGACTATGAATCTGAAATTTTGCTTGGATAATTTTCTTTCTCAATAATCTGCAACTTCTTTTTAGACGAATCCACAAATTCTATTTTCTTGTTTTCCACTGATTTTGGAGTCTCAACAAGGAGCTTCTTTCCCTTGTCTTTTTTCGGAATAGATTCTTGATCAGGAGTTTTATGCTCGCTAGTAGATACTTGAATAACATCATCAAAAACATTTTGGACAACATCTTCCTCAATCTTTTCCTTCTCTGGAGTTACTACCTTAGAGGATTCAGCCTCTAAAGTTCGTAGCGACAGATGTTCTGAAGGCGACCCCTTATAATCATCTACTTCTTTCAATAGATCTCCTGTTTCAGCACTTTCTTCAGGAACTACTTCTTCATCTCTCACTTGAAGAATCTGTTCAGGTTGCTCAACATGCTCAGCTCCAATCTCTTCTAGAAAATAATGGTTTCTTCATTGAGTCATAGGTAGAGATTCCAAGGAGAAAGATCTCGGAACTGGAATGCTTCTGTATACCATCTCATTGAATTTTAACAAAGCATGGACTTCCTCGACTTCTGTCATCTTCTTCATGAGCTTCTTTTCCTTTACTTGTTTTTCAAGCTCATCAGCAGTTCTCTCCTTCAGGGCCTTAGCCTCCACAGGGTCCAACCCAAACTGCGGATCCCCTTCTTTCCTTTTCTCTTTATCTACTCTCCACTTTGCAACAACTTCATCGGGATAGGCTTTCTTCTTCTTTGGTTTGGGAGGAGCGGTTTGAGATTCCTTAGATTTAGGACCCTCAACTTCAACTGCAACTTCTTTCAACTTTCTTTTCTTTACTGGCTTAGATGATTCTGGTTCAGTAGCCTTCGTAGCCGCTTCTTCTTGATTAGGCAGATCAAAGAACTCACCAGTCTCCTTTTTGAAAGCTACATCCATCCTCTTAAGAGTATCATCATTGACCAACAAAATTTTGCAAACCCTTGTCTTAGATCTGCAGGCTTCCTTAAAAGACTCAAGGCACCGAACTATAAACTTTGACAAAATTTCTGGGTACATTACGATCTGGGCTCTGAGATTTCCTTTCTTAATATTCTCAATGGTTATAAGAATGTGCCTCATGAAGTTAAACATCCATAGATTTATCAGGAAATCTAAGAAATAGATCTCACTCTTCTTCAAACGGTCTTTATCACCTTTCCTCGGTACGATATGACCTTGTACCCACAACTCTAGAATCTGGAAATTTGTAGGAAAAGTAGCAATCTTTGGAGCTTTGTCATCTGAGAGTCTGAGAGTTTTCAAGGATTTTTCTTTGTCAAAGCTACCCTTAGAATCCGGAAACACATGAGAAATAAACTCAGCTTCACCTTAATTTTTCAGCCCTACCAAGTTGGCTGCTTTGACATATGAAAGCTTATAAGTCTTAATATAAGACTTAAAAGACAATTTCTCCTTTCCATCTTCATTAATAAAAGAAACTGTTTCATAGAATTCAACAAGTTAGTTCGAAAAGACAGCGTCTTGATTTCCTGGTTTGGACACAACAATATCTTCCCATCCAATCAACTTAATGTTCTTTGAAATATGTGAATCATAGTTATTGATGAAATCTGGATGGACTAGCCTTTCTCTGTAAACTAACCATTGTGAAATAGGCTTGGAGGAAGACATTTCTTGAGAGGATAACTCCGCAGACATTCGGATCTGAAGTCCTCTGAGAAGTTCGGAACGGCTTTAAATCAGAGAGGCAGAGATTCAGGATGCGAGAGCTTGAAAATCGATGTGGGACAAATATTTGGGTTCCCTTTATATAGGAAATGAGATGACGGTTCAACTTCCTCATATGATCGAATGGTTGTGATATTCTGAGATCAGATCTGACGGTTGAAATCCAATTCTCAAGAAAACATGAATCTGATCTTTTTGAGGTTTTTAATCAAAACAAAAAATTAAGAAAGATATAATCCGAAGATATAATATAAGAAAATTCCAGCAGGTAAAGTATGACTACGAAAACTTGAGTAAGGAAATCATACCTTTCAGATTGGTTTAGGAGGATTATTCGTAATGGAGAATATATAAAAATTGACTACGGAAAAAAAATTGTTATGAAAAGACATAGTATTCAAAAGTCATTCCGATAAACAAACTCAGTACGGAAAACTTAGTATGAAAAATTTTATTTCGAAAAATTTGAAAAACAAAAAAATATATTTTTAAAAAAATTCGGTACGAAAATCTTGTTATGAAAATACCAGTACGAAATTTTCATTCCGGAAGTTTTCAATACGAAAATATCCATTTTGGAAAACTTTGGTTCCGGAAATGTCATTCCAAAATTTCAGTTCCGAAAAGTTTGAAAACAAATTTTGAAAAACATTGTTAATCTAACAATCATATGTTCTCCCCCTATGAAAAGGAGTTTATTACTGTAGAATTAATGAACAATAAGTTACTAAAGAATGATTACCTTATGGTTATCATTCCTAGCTTTTGTTTAATATATTCAAATCTATAATAAGGAAAAGATTTTGTGAAAATATCAGCAAGTTGATCTTGTGTTCTGATAAATTGGAGAATGATATCTCCTTTTTGTGTGTTATCCCTAAGAAAGTGATCCCTAATATCTATCCATTTTTCACTAGAGTGATGTGCAGGGTTTTTACTAAGGGCAATGGCACTTTTGTTATCACACAAAATTTGAGTTTTAGTAAAACTCAAGCCATAATCTGTGAGTGTGTGTTTCATCCACAACACTTGAGCACAACAACATCCAGCTGCTACATATTCACCTTTAGCAGTGAAAAGTGCTACTGAATGTTGCTTCTTGCAAGACCAACAAACTAACGAATCTCCTAAGAAATGAAAAGTTCCTGATGTACTTTTTCTATCCATTCTACATCCACCAAAATCAACATTAGAAAAGATTTTTAGAACAAAATCATTTCCAGAAGTATAAAATAATCCTAGATCCTTGGTTCCCTTAAGGTAGCGAAAAATTCTTTTTACTTCCTTTAAGTGAGATTCCTTATGATTGGATTAATATCTTGCACATAAGCATTCTGAGAACATTAAGTCTGGTCGAATAGTTGTTAAGTAATGTAGGCAACCTATCATACCTCTAAAAGATGTTTGATCAACTATTTTTCCAGCTTCATCAAGATCTAATGTGTTTGAGGTACCTATAGGAGTACTTATACTCTTAGTGTTGTCATAACCATAATTTTTAAGAAGATCTTTAATATACTTATGTTCAGATATATAGGTTCCTTCTGGTTTTTGAGAAATTTGAAAACAAAGGAAAAAAGTTAACTCACCCATCGTACTCATTTCAAACTCAGATTTCATTAGACTTGCAAAACAGTCGGTCAAAGATTGCTGAGTTAAACTAAATATGATATCATCAACATAAATTTGAACAATCAAAACATTTTCTTTATCTTTCTTTATAAAAAGGGTTGGATCTGAATTTCCCTTAACATAGTTATTTTGAATCAAAAATCCAGTGAGTCTGTCATACCAAGCACGTGGGGCTTGTTTAAGACCATACAAATCGTTGGTAAGCCTAAAAATATGATTATGATGTTTTGTATCTTCAAATCCAGGAGGTTGTTCAACAAAAACATCCTCTTGAACATAACCGTTAAGAAAAGCACATTTTATATCCATTTGAAAAAGTTTGAAATTAAAGAATGCTGCGAAGGAATGTAGAATATGGATAGATTCAAGTCTAGCTACTGGAGCATAGGTTTCTTCATAGTCTATTCCCTCTTGCTGATTATAGCCTTTAGCAACAAGTATAGCTTTATTTCTTACTATGACTCCATTTTCACCACATTTATTTCTGAAAACCCATTTAACTCCAATAACAGAAGTTTCCTTAGGTCTTTCAACCAAGGTCCATACTTTGTTCCTTTCATATTCATTTAGTTCATCTTGCATTGCTTTGATCCAATCATCATCACCTAGAGCTTCATCAGTGATTTTCGGTTCTAATTGGGATAGAAATTCTAGATGTTCTACTTCATTTCTTAAGGAACATCTAGTCCATACATGTTAATTTACATCACCAATGATACTATCACTGGGATGATTCTTATGAAACACCTGTTTTGAGTATTGTAAAAACTGTTCATCAACATAAGGTAGAATGTCTTCAAGGGTAAATGTTTCAGAAGTATCTTCTCGAACAATTTCCTTATCAGAAGATTCTTTTATCAAAGGTTGATAACCAGTTTTTGAAAACACATCTGAGGATGTAGGTTGAGGTGGTTTAAAAACAAAAGGATCCGACTCATCAAATTTAAATGTACTATTTCTTCAACAGTACAAGTATTTTTATTAAAAACTCTATAAGCTTTAGAAGTTTTGGAATAACCTAAGAAAATTCCTTCATCAGATTTTGGTGTGAATTTATGTAAGTTATCTTTAGTATTCAGAATGATTACTTTGCAACTAAAAACTTTGAAGTAGGATAGTCTTGGTTTTTTACCATTCCATAACTCATACGGGGTTCTATTAAGAAAAGGTCTAATTAAAACTCGATTTATAGTATAACAGGCAGTACTTATGGCTTCAGCCCAGAAATGTCTAGCTATAGAATATTCACTCAACATGGTTCTAGTTATCTCTTGAAGAATTCTATTTCTTCTTTCAACTACACCATTTTGTTGAGGAGTTCATGGTGCTGAAAAATTGTGAGTAATACCTTTTCTACTACAAAAAGTTTCAAAATCAGAATTTTGAAATTCTCCTCCATGATCACTATGAATAGTTTTCAATGAATGGTTTTTCTCATTTTTAACTTGAGATCTAAAACTTTTGAAATAAGAAAAAGCTTCAAATTTCTTTGCTATAAAGTAGACCCAAGTAAATCTAGTGTAATCATCAACTAGAACAAACACATAATATTTTCCTCCAATACTTCTAGTTTGTGTTGGACCAAAAAGATCCATGTGCACTAACTGTAATGCATCGGTTGTCGAGATTTCACTAATTGATTTAAAACTATATTTATGTTTCTTTCCATATTGACAAGGATCACAAACTTTATAAGAATCAAATCTAAGCTCCGGTAGATCCTTAACTAGTTTCTTCTTAGAAAGTTTACATTGGTTTCTATGATTACAGTGTCCTAGTCTTCTATGCCATAACCAGGAATGATCTTCCATTGCACTTAAACAAGGTAAATCTTGGCTTCTAAGGTCTTTTAGGTTCAAAGTGTAAAAATTCTCTTGCCTATTGGCTGAGAGAATAAATATTTCCTTGTAATTGTGAACTAAGAACTTATCATTCCTAAAATTCAGAAGGTATCCTTCATCACATAATTGACTTATGCTAATGAGGTTGTGCTTAAGACCCTTAACAAAAAGAACATTTGAAATTAAGGTTTTACCCAGGAAAACAATATTACCAATACCAACAATCTCTCCCTTAGCATTATCTTTGAAAGTTACCTTTCCTACTTTCGTTTTGATAATCTTTTCAAAATAGCTTTTGTTACCAGTCATGTGCCGGGAACAACCACTACCCATGTACCATTTTGTGTTGCTGGTATTCTCTTTATTTTCTTGAAATTAAGTAGAAAAGTTAGATTTTCGGAATCCAAGCTTGTTTGGATCCGAGATTTCCAGATAACAAAATTTTAGGTACCCACATTTTCTTAGAAAAGTAAGCTTTATGAAATCCTAAGGATTGGGTTTTGTTTAGAGAATAATTCTTTGCCCAGTGACCACCACATTGACACTTGGTACAAAATGGGGCACTTTGAGGAACAAAATAATTGTTACTAAAAACTGGTTTTGCATGGATATAACCAAATCCAGATTTACTTCTTAAAGGACGTATTTGGGAATTCATTTTATCAAAATTTTCTTTTCCATGGGTAAATTTTGATAAACACTTCCATAAGGAAAAAAACCGGACTTCAGTTTTATAACCAAGTTTTTATCAAAATCATTTTATTTAGAACTAGAGCTAGGCTTGCAAACATTTTTCTTAGAAATTACTTTTTCTAGCTCTTTAGAAATTTTATTCTTCTCAGAACTCACTTCCTCAATATTTTTTGAAATACTTACAAAATTAGCATTTTTCTCTTCAAGATCATTAGAAATATCTCAAATCTCTTTTATAAGAATATTGTTCCTAGAGTTTTCTTTGTCAAGTTTTTTACTAAGTTTGGAATTCTTAATTCAATGAAGATCAGCAAACCTAGAAACCTCTTAATAGTTAGGTATAGTATTTTATTCATCGGAAGATGATTATTCATCAGAAGAATTATAATACTTACTATCATTAGAGTTCAAAGAAACATTGGTTAAGTTTTCAGCACTTCGTACCTTAGCCATAAAACAATGATTTTCAATAGGTAGCCTGGCTATAAGACCAATATTCTTTTGTCCTGAAGATTCATACTTAGAGGATTCATCTGAAGAGTCACCACCACTTGCACTCCAGGTATCATTAGCTTTCAGAACATTCATAGCTTTGTCTTTGTAATACTTCTTTCTGTTTCTTTCTGAATTCCTTTCCTTTCTTTCTTTCTTTTTAATCAAAGGACAGTCTGGTCTAATGTGCCCAGCTCTCTTGCATTCATAGCAAGTAACTTCTCCATCTTTTTTGTCTTTCCATTCCTTTTTCTTATACTTGGATTGAAAATTTATCTGTCCAGCTATCTTGTTCATCCTTCGAGAAAGATTTGCTAATTCATTTTCAGAGACTTCACTCTCACTAGATTCGGATTAGAAAATAACTTTCTTAGATTTGGATCTGGTTACTCTCTCAGGAGTCTGAGCTTTCATTTGATTTGAAGTAGTTGTAAAAGCAACTGAACCATTTCCATTTTTCTTTTTGATTTTTTCCAGTATCTCCCTTCATTCTTGTTTCATGTTGTAGAAGAGTTCCAAATAGCTCATCAAGAGTAATTTGAGTAACCTTCCTGTTCTCATCAATAGCTGTTCTCTTAAAGTCCCACTCATTGGGCATGATATCAATTATTTTGTCTACAAGAGCTTCATCATCTAATCCTTTTTCTCCCATAGATTGTAATCTGTTGACGATGGTCATAAATCTTTGTAGGACTTTGCAGATTGGTTCACCATAAGGAAAATTGTATCCATGGTACTCGTCTCTATGCATAGCTCTTCTTGTTTCAATTACATTAGAAGTTACAAAATGTGTAACCTCTAATTTCTTCCAGATACAATTATCTGCTTCACAAGAAAAAATTTGGCTATATATATTTCTAGTCATTGAACATAATAAAGTATTGTGTACCATATAATTGAGTTGATATTCCTGCTTTTCTTGGATAGTGAAGGTTCTCACTTCCTTGTTAGGAATTTTATAATCTCCAGTAAGCATAAAAAAGTTTTCCACTCCAGTATTGATAATAAAAGTCTTCATACGATCTCTCCAGTATTCATAATCATTGCCATCAAAGATCGGTGGTCTTGTAGGATTCAGATTATCAATTGAGCCTACATTTATTCCTGTCATACTTGAAATAATTCTTGAAACACAAACTCGTTAGTAATGAAAAGTTCGGATTCACAAAGTTCGGAATGAACAATGTTCGGAATGAACAATGTTCGGAATGGGAAAATGAGCAAGAAAAACTTATTCGTGAGTATATGTATTTCAGAGACCTCCTCTGATACAAATTGTAGGATCGAAATGATGATGTAAATGCTCAATATACCAGAGGGGGTGAATTGTATACTTTAAAAATTATTTGGAACCTTTAAAGTTAGTTATGAAAAACTATATTTTCCTTAAGAAAATGAAAGGGCTAAGTTTAACAAGGTTAAACTTAATCAAATTCACAATACCTCTAATATCAAATGAAAACAAGAGATTCCGAAAGTAGGTTCCGGAAATATGGTTCCAGAAAGTAAAACTTAACTAATGTTTACAAGATATGATTCTACCTTAAAGCGTATAGAATCAAAATGAATCAGAGTACAAGTACGTAAGTATAAGAAGATTATACTTTCCTTACAATACAATATACAGAGGAAAATAAACAAGTATTAGTACTACAAGTAACAAGATATAAGTCTTTTAACACAAAGAGAAGTGTATCGACAACCATGGATATAGGTCCCTTTATTTATACTTTCATGCAAGTCTGTCTAACCCACACCAGGGTAAGCCCTCGATACGAAGATCGGAGTCTCTGTCTTGCTATCCCCGCAAGCCCTCAACTTCAAGGTAGTTGGCAACCTCTGTCTTCCTCAGCAAGAAAGCCCTCAACGTCAAGGTGTTGGAAACCTCTGTCTTCCTATCCCCAGAATACCTCGAATGTAGTCACCAACATTCGGAGTCGCACGAAGCTTTGAGAGTTAATAAGAGTCTCTCTCTCTAAAAATCACTTTCAACAGCATGTATGCAAAAAAAAGTTCATTCGTTTCGGCAACCAGAGCTCTTTCAAATGAGCTCCTATTTATAGGTGAGGTCGGACTCCTTCCCAACGGTCATATTTTCCTTAAAAATCGGAGGGTCTTGTACACGTGTAACTTAGCCAACGGTTAGTTTAAAACAGAATGGACGACTTCTTTTTATAACAAAACAAGTGTAACAGTAAGTACGACACCATTTAAAATCTAACTCAAAAGTTCGGAGTGAAAATTTGGTATGTAAAAATTATATTATAGAGTAGACAAAATATAACAACTAAGAAAGAATAAAGTTGGAAGTATACCAAAACTAATTTTTGGAGTCTGAATAAATTTCGGAGTGAATAAAACAAAGGTGATCAGATTCTGTTTAATAGGTGAATTCGGAATGAGAATTTGGAATGAGAATTCCTCATTAGAATTCGTAATGTGAATTCATTATCGAACTTCATAAGAATTTGTATTCCGAATCTGGATAGAATTTAATCAGAGTTTGTATCCAGAATTCAGAATGAATCTTTATTACAGTTTTCATCTAGAATTTGGAGCCTAAAACAGAATTCTTCATATCAAAGTTTCAACGATTCTGATCCGAGAATATAGAAATGAATCCGAATCTCATACTTAAGAAAAATCTAGATGAAAATATGATAAGGATAGTTTTTCTTATAAAAGCAATTTTCCTTATATAAGAAATTTTTCTTAAGAAAGCAATTTTCGTAATGATATGGTGTTTGTGATTTTCAAAACAAGAAGGAATGGAAAAGTCATAAGGAAAACCTTATTGACTCAACAGGTTTTTTATATATATTATCATGCGTGATTTCCCGAATCCACTGTTGTCTCCATTAAAATATGGTTCTCTGACCATTGACAGCCCTTCCCTTGTATCAATCATGATTCTCTGTTGTATAATCATTAAATTCTTATAGCTTGCTAAGGCTCTATCAGAAGCTCCACCTCTGAAACCAATTGTTGGATCTTGAATATACTGATTATACACAAGAGGGTGGTGAATTGTGTCTTTTATATTTTTAGTTAACTCTTCGATTGAATGAGTTCTAGCCTCTATGATGTATCATATTTTATCATGCAGCAGAATAAGTAAAAGTAGGGACACATAGATGTATAGTGGTTTGGGGAAAAAATAACTATAGTCCACCCCACCAATGCTCAACTCCATGATCTTGGTGATTTTCACTATCTGTTCCTTTTTTCCACAGACCTTCCAACAACTGAAAAACAGGCAGTTGACACCTTTATAATTTGCAGGCTAACACAGCCTTCTAGTTCAAACACGAACCTACTCATCTTAGTACGAGAAGTTTGTTACTCAAGATAAAAAGAACTTTTGAAAGAACTTTTCCTGTTGATCTTCACAATTGCAACAGAATGCAATTGATAGCAGATGGATCATCATCTCTAGAAATATTGATTTTCAAGTCAAAGCAGTTCTGAGCCGATCCAGTTGTAGTAGATTTAGAGATATAATTCATAACTTCAGTAGTAGTATATACACAGTAGATATTTGATGTAGAATAAGTGAATCTTCAATCAAGTTCTTTCTTCTTAAATAAATAGAGCTTTGACGCTACTTTTGAATCAGCAGAACTGAGTGCTTTATGCAGTCTCTGTTTTCCACCTTTTTTAATAATATATTGATCACCACACACATGATCCTGGTGTTTCAAAGAAAACATATATAATAAATTCAATCATATCCTCTGCACATTTAGATCCATAAAAGTTTCCTTGTGATTCATGATATTCAAAAATTTGAATTTACAGAGTGGTCATAACATCCCTGAAGAGTCGGCATAAAAGGGACCTTTTAATTCGATCATTAATCTATTGATAAAATAGCTTTGAATCGGTCAAAGTCATATTTTAAAATCGACTTTAAATCCTGCTTGAAATATGCCTAATGATCAGCATGCTGACCATTGCATAAAAAATATCATCTCTAAAACTTCTAGATGGCAAACGTATTGTTGATGACGTGGCCTCCAAATTTGGGGTTGAAACGTAAGGATGAACATAAACGTAGGTTTCATGTTACTTTCTTCAAATGTAAGGTTGATCAAAAACATAGTGTTGATTATCCATACATTTTCTTCCACACTCAGATGAAAGATAAAGATCCATTCAATGAACGTAGGATTTTTTACAAAAGTAAGGTTGTTGAACAATACTTTTGAGAAAAAAATGTAACGTTTAGTACATACATACAGTTCTCCTTCCATACTTTGTTGATAACACAAATGTAAGGTTCTTTCCTAACGTAAGGTTCTTATTCCTTACATTGTTGATCACAGATGGTTGATTAACAACACTTTTCTCTAATCTCAAAAAGTGTACACGCTTTTCATCCTTACGCAACGTTTATCCACATATGGTATGAACAATGATTCTAGGACACACTATGGATGATCCTGAATATGTATGGTATGAACAGTGTTTCCAGAATGTTCTAAAACAGTTCATGAATAAGTAATAAATTCTAGTTATTTCAAGAGTAAAATAAATTAATAAATTCATGAAAAATACTAAATGAAATCATTAGAAAATTATTAAGGGTATTTGTGAGAATAAAAATTATCATAAAGAGATAGAGTATTATTTTTAGAAATATCCCCCTTTAAATAACATTATTTTTTTTTTTTGAAAACAATAATTTGCTTAACACTACGGAAACTGATGCTGACCAAATGACCTACCCAAACCAATGCTGATTAAATGACCTACTGAAACTGATGCTGATCAAATGACCTACCGAAATTGATGCTGAACAAATGACCTACTAAAATCAATTCTGATCAAATGACCTACTAAAACAGATGCTGATCAAATGACCTACCGAAACCAATGTTGATAAAATGACCTATCGAAACCGATGTAATTTCAAAATGAATTATTGATCTCATGACTCACCGATAGTCATGAAAACTTATTGAACTTTCTACTAACACTTTTAATTCCAACGGTCATATTTTCTTAGTAAAATACACCTAATATTAATTAATATTGGTTTTGGGATGTCAGGAAATCATAAATCATACCTGTAAAAAGGTAATCATTCTTTTTTCTAGATCTCATGGAATAAAAAATAAATATGTAGTAAAAGGGAAAAAGGGATGAACGAAATGAAAAACATTTACACGAAAGAAGGTTCATGTGTGTGAAGTCCCAGGGAACACAAGAAAAACATGAAGAAGACCTGTGAAAACCAGAGACCCTGAAGCAGATCTTTCAGCTGAATGAAACACAAAGACTAGTAGTAGTTCCTCATTGAAAATCACATGCAAAAGTTTAAATAGCTATAGCTGAGAAGAACAACGATACTCTGTTTTGAGTCATCCACACCAGAAAGGACTTGACTTCCATCTGCAATAACAAAATCAGTCCAGAGCATATCTGTAATAACATAGAGCATTATAAACCCTACTATTTCCTTTTTCATATCCCTTTGCTTAATATTCTGAGGAGTGTGTGTGTACATCTGTCTACCCAAGATACACATTGTCTCCTAAGATGAACTGGAGGATATTAAATCCTAACACGAAACATTCTACACCTTCTCGTATCCCACTGTGAGTTGTGGAAGAGGTCAAGTGTGACCTGAAAATATTGAGACTTATTACTATTGTCTTCCCCACATAGAATTGTGGTAGAGGACTTAAGACCTGTACAGTCTCTGTAATGTTGTTTTCCCTAATCTAAGGTGTGGGTCAAATTAATATAAATTGGTTGAGAGGAATATGTCTCGGTTTGACACCGAACCTCTTGATTTTATATTCTATGCATTTTAGATTATGTTTAATGTATATTATATATATATATAGATTTTATTCCACTGTTATTTACATTGAAATAAAAATCTATTATAAATTTACTATGATAGATAAATTAGCAAGTGTTTGTAACTATTGTAAACCAGTAGATTAGTTTCAAAAGATAATTTAATCCTTTAATTAAGTTAACTATGACCTAATAAATTTTTTGAGAATCTAATTGAAACATTACAGTTTTAAAAATTCAATACAATTTAACTAGTTTTTAAATTTCGGGATCATAAGAGAAATATTTTAATATAAATTTTTACTGGAACTCAATTCACCCTCCTCTTGAGTATCGACTCCGACCAATAAATTATACAGGGTAATGATATTTTTTAATATAACATCCACCATCACAAATCTTTTCTTCCACAATTATCTTATAAATAAGCACATCGTATGTGTTATGTCAATACAATTCCATTGTGGATGTTGATTTTTTGTTTTCCATTATGGCCTACATTGCTGGTTGTAAATCCGATTTAATTGTTTGAAGAGATTTTGAAAATTTTTATTATATATTTTTTTGAACTACTATATAGGCATAATAATAAATAACAATAAAAACTAGTTTGTAACATTCCAAAAACTCTGAAAATAATCTAAATGTTTATCACTAACATTTTATAAAATAAATCGTCAACATATTAGAAAAATGACATATAGAAAAATTTAGAAATTCATATATTAATTATTACCATTTAATCACACCTCATCATTTTTTATTCCATTTTAAAATAACTCCCATAATTTAACTCAGGGGAACTGACAAGAAACCATGAAACAAACAGCCCTAGAACAAAAAAAAATTAAACATTATAACTCATTGTAATCGATAGAAATTAACAAACTAAAATTTTAATAATTCAAATATATGTTGATTAGTTTTTTATTTAAATTATTATTAAATATAATTTCATTATCCAATACATTATGTGCATTTTGATAAAAATTTCGAACATAAGGTAAGGGATTCGCTCATAACCTGTATTTTTTCCTTCAAATTACTCATACTCCCTCTTTAACCTAAAGTAATTATTAATTCTTCTTATCAACTCATCCTAAATAATCTGTGTTTATTTTAAATATATATACCATGCATTGTTTTTCTTTATTTTATGTGTAAATACATATTTTATACGGTTCTTTTCTCAATTCCTTCTGATAAGGAATCCCGATTAAATGGAACTTTTCATTTTCGTTCCTATTATCAAGTACAATCTATAATATATTTTATGCCACCATTATTATTAAATATCATAATTAAAATATATCATAGTTCATTTCTTGTTTCATAAAAAAATATGCATTTTCTGCATTAAATTTTCTGCAATATTCTCCCTTAAAACGTAAAGAAGCGGTTCATTTGTAATGTTTTTTAAACAGAATATTTACATGTTTTAAATTTATTTAGGAATTATTTATCATGATAAATTCTTATATTCCATTATTAATGTTAATCTATTAATAAAATACATTCTATATTGTAAACCATTATTATATGCCTCTTTATTATGTTTTATGACATGATTAAAATACCAATTTATTTACATGGGTAACCCTTATGTTTATCCATTATTATTTACTTTTCATGTGCAAAGGATATGCATGAACATGTTATAATGGGTGCACCTAGATTGTGCTCCAATGAATTGGGAAATTCATTGTTCTATGAGATGTCATGTATGGCATTAGGGAGTAATCCTAATCTATTATGGGACTTTCTCCACTATATGATAGAGTCATGGTTGTTATCCTTGACTTCTTTTTATTTCATGTTGAATATTTTTGTCAACATTAATATGTTTCCATGATCAAATGATTACATGTTATATATTTTATTCTTTAATTTTTTTATTCATATTCTATTACTTGTTATTACAACATATTTTACCTTTGAACACATGTTATATACATTATTCCTATGTTTATTCCCTTACTATGATTATTATCTCATCCCTTTTGTCTATGTATTCCACTGGAAATACAATGTAGATGTAAAACATCAATGGATTATAAGATAACTTTATGAAATATTAATATAATGATTCTTTTTCTTATTAAATGTTATTTTTTTTATTCACCTAATCATCCAAAGCCACTATAATTTATGATCCTTGGTTTTTATTTGGTAGATATTTATAATTAAAAAATAGGAAAAATATGTCTAAAAGGATATGGTCACATTAGATGTTTTCAGGATATTGTCTTTTTATTATTGTGTATTATGACTAAAAACAATATAAATAAACCTATAGATTGTTTTATAACCATATTTAACCTATATTAAAAATCCGGGAATCACATGCTAGAATTTACATTTTATATAAAAGATTATACCTTTATGTTCAATGTCTCTATTTTATATTCTCATTACATATGTTTTCAAGCCCAAATAATTTAATTTAATTTTTATATGTTAATGGTAGTAAATAGTCAAAACCCTACCGACAATTAATGTGATAGGAAATGAGAAAATTTTCTTAACTAATTCCTAATCTGATGGGAATGAGAGATCAAATCATAATGATATTACTAGAAAACTTTGACAAATTTATGAATAATAACATGATTCATCTGGTATTGTCTCCTTCTTCAAATAAATAGTATGTTGTGGTTGAAAACATTATGAACCAATGGCCTCCAATATTTAGTGGATCTTATAATACTGTCATCAGAAAATAACAAACAAACTCTATTGAGAATATATACAATTCCCTTCAAATCATTGAATAATATAACTTTGAGATGGTGTATTATCATTTTAATAGAGAAGATAATCATTAACGGAAACAAATTAAAAATGATAAGTCTAAAGAAGAAATGGATTCCATTGAATAGAAATCACATATGAAAAATTTTCAAATAATTATTTTTCCTGAATAATCCATCTTAATATGGAGATGGAGTTCCTTAGACTGATGTAAAAGGAATATGGATATATCAGGGATCATATGGAAAACATGGGAACGATTGAAAGATATACCTCTACCATTTTCATGAACACTAAAAACAAGTTATATCACTTCTTTATATGAATAAATTGTATTCAATGAAAATCATTTGTAGTTCAGTTCATTGATAGTTATGAGGAGGATTTTCGATAGTCCCTTATAGTTGAGTAGGAGATTGGTTACTCTTAGTGGAATCGTGGTCACAGATATAAAAATTAAAAAAATGGATATTAACATAGAAGGATCAATTGCTAAATCCCATGAAGAAATGAGAACCCAACATCCCAGATGTTGAAATTGTGGGAAGAAGCATCCCATAAACGATATATCTTGGACTAGAAGATGCTTCAAATGTATAAGAGAGGGTTATACAGATAGTTATTTCCAAACTGATATGAAGAAGTCCAAAAATTCATAAGTTGAATTGATGGTTTTGATTAATAAATTACTTGTATAGTAAGGTTTCAACTAGATACATTGTCATTATTTAATACAATTCCCTATGAAACGTATTGTTGGAGTAAATCAACAAAAACAACATCTAAAGAAATGACGAATTGCATATTAAACCACTAATTTTTGGTGGATCCCAACAATGATGTGGTGGTAGATATTGTCGTCATTAATTTATAAATAGATAATGTAGTATTTTATTGTAGTTATATTCCTTCTTTTTTTCTTGAATTTATATTATAACTATTCAAACACAACCACTGAATATGATGGTAATGTTATCTATGTGGACAATAAATGCTAAAATTATTTTATCTAATATAAATAACTCTAACTCGAGTAATGTTTCTATGCTGAAAACCCACTCAAAAATGGTATTACTTCCTTTTGTGAATTTTTATGCTATGTTGTGCTTGAATTGACTATATTTATTAGAATACAACACCAAAGGTCAATAAAGTTATATCACCCTTAATATTCTACGGAATCCTTCAATTTTATAGAAATGCAATGTGAAGGATGAATATCGTTCATAATCACCATAACAATTGTTGATATTATTTTTTTTGATCAAGAATATATATATCTAATAATTTATATAAAGGTTAGGGTCATTATTGAATACATTCCCATGATGAGGGACTACACTGACGTGTTCCATAATGAATTTCATGTTCTACCTCTGGACAGACAGGTTGATTTCTCAACTGATATTATACATGTATTGATCCCCATAGCAATGAATCCATATAGAATGGAAACCATTGAGTTATGGAAAATGATGATGAAGTTACTAGAGAATATGGATAGGTGTTTTATGTTCTTCTGTGCATCACCTTGTGGCGCCCAAGTCCAATTAATCAAAAAATATGTATAGAGCAATGAAAATATTCATTATGTATCACCAGTTCAACAAAATCATGATAATGTATATGTATCATCCACCATAGATAGATTACTTATTTGATAAAATATGTGGGGCCATGTATTTCTCTAAGGTGGACCTTTTTCAATGATAAAACCAATTAATGTTTATGGATGATGAAATTCACAAGGCATCATTTTGAAAAAGGTATGGATATTATGAGTTCATAATAATCCCATTCATTGTCACTAATGATCCAACAATTTTTGATGTCATAATTGCAATATATTCATATATTACCATTCCAAAATTATTTTTGACTTTATAGATGATATTCTAATATACTCCAATAGAATGAAGGACTTGTATGAGAAATTTAATATTGCAATACTGGCATTGTTTTAGATAATGTATACGCCATGTACAAAAAAATGTGAGTTCTATATAGAGGTTGTATCATTATTTGGAATGTTATATCCAAAAAAAGAATATCTATGGACCCTTATAATAAAATGGTAAATGAAGAGTGTCTAAGGACAACATCTATAATTGAGATCGATATATTTCATTTTTTCAATGTACAACCTATATTTATGGATGAATTGATCATTCTTGTTTAGCCTACTAACAAGGTTAACACAAAAGGGGGAAAGTATGTCTTGATGGAAGGATGTGAGGAATGATTTAAGGATATCAATAAGAGGGATTTCACTACACCTGTACTCAAAATAAAAACATGTAGATAAGCGTTTATGACAAATATAATGATTCTTTGAAGAAATTCATGGGTTTTGTACTCATGAAGAATGTTAAATTGTTTTCAATTGCGTCAGGAAAGTTGATTATCCCTGATAAGAACTACCAAAAGCATGATTTGTACCTATTACCTGTAATTTATGCCTTTAAAATATTATGAAACTGCCTATATGGTGATAATTATGACATATATGTTGATCACAATACGCTAAAATATATATTCACACAAAAGGATCTCATGATTTATCAAATGATATTCTAATAAAAAATAAAGGACAAAATATTCTCTATTCACTATCAACATGTGAAGGTAAAAAATGGATCTAATTCTTATAGTCAAAACGAATATACTAATCTATCCATGATGGAGATTCAAAAGGTCCCTATCTTCATTGAAATGAAAAGGATATATGAGGAAATGATAATTTCAAGTAGTAAATCCTATTATTTCCAAATGATTACTCACTATATATCTAAGACAAGATATAAGTGGCATGATGGGGTGATCAAGAGCTAAAACATATGGTAAAATTGGTATTGGAAGGGGTGCTACATGACATCCATGTCGATGATGATTATCTTATTTGGTTCATAACTTGGCATTTTCTTCCTTCATCACCATATTTAAAGATGTATTTATTTGATAATTCACATAACTCGTCTTCCTCTTTCAATCAAAAAAGCACCATGATATACCGTTATATTTGAGAACATTTATTGTGGGATAATATGTAGAATAATATTGAAGTGTATATTTTAACATGTCTTTTATGAGTGGAAGTTAAAACATAGTTACATAAGTCCATAGTTTTGATTCAACAACTTTCAATACACAATGGGAAATGGAATAATGTATATATGGACTTTGAAATTGGTCTCTCGAAAAAACCCATTGGAAACAATGTGATATGGTTTTGGTGGAACAAGTCACCATGAAATCCCACATCATTACTATTTAGGAAGATTTATCACATTAACAACATTTCATGTTACATGTGAAGGAAGTGGCGATACAACCAGATCAAATTCTAAATTAAGAACATTGTATTTGATAGTGTGTATGTCACAAAACACCAAGCACATAATCAAAAAAAATATATTGGGAATTTTCAACAAAATTATTATTTATAATAAATTAAATCTATAATATATCCTTAAATTCATACAATGCTGAGTTATCTTGCATTAGATGCAACACAAAATTTCATTTCCCATACATGTTACACGCTATACCGAGTTTTACTGAGCAATAATATATTATTAAAATATTAGTGTTTATTATAAATAGATGTAATCTCACCAATAAATTAGTAGTTATTAATAGTAATAAAAAAATCTGAAAATATATGTTTCATTAAAATCAATGATAAATTCATTGGATTCTAAATCATTAGAAACGAGTATATAAACCAATTGAATATACAAGATATTTTTATTGTTTTGATCCTAATGGAATTTGATTTTAATAAATCAAATTATTTAAAATTATTGAAATACATAAATTATAAATTAAATAAAATATTTTTAGTATTCTATTAATATATTTGATATGAATAAGATAACAAAACCCCCAATTTCATTCATAACACATATATATTTTTAAAGATAGTTTCAACACCTTTAAATGGAGAACCTAATTTAAATCCAATATTCATTACACTTATTAATTTTATATGTAGAAATAAACATCTTTTTTGAAATAAGGATGTCAAAATTAGCTTAGGGTGAATTTTCTATATTTTTCTATTAGATTTCATTTTTTTATTAATAGTGAAAAAACAGAACATTAATTCAAAAATGCTTCTTCATATAATTTATTTATTATGTTAAATTATATGTGAGATATGATTAAATGTGAAGTTAGATAATTGTTATATCAATTAATAAAATTTAGGTTATTCTTTTAATATCTCATATAATTTGGATATAAAATAATATAAAACTTTTGAACATTTTTATTTTAAAACCCCGCTTTGTCCCCATATATATGGTATTAAAATTAAATTAATTTCTATCACTTGTATTATTTTAATTAGGAAAGTATTATTAAATATTTTTAATGATAATAATATAAAATTTATAATATGTTTCACTTATCTTATGACCAACAATATTAGTTAAGGTAATTAAAATTAATAACAATGATTAAGTGGAATATTAGCTTAATAAGTGACTAAATCATAAACTGAGGAGCCATAACTACTAATAAAAATGGAAAAAACCCATTGTATGTTCTTATATATATATCCTATACCTCTTTTTATCAAATTTTTTAAGATTATTTTAATCAATTTATATGGAAAAAATGGGGAAGGAATTCCTTTTTAGAAAATTTTCAAGAATGTCACTCCTCAGCCACTATAAAAAACAACACACACATCCCATTTACTCACTCCATTTAATCCTAACTTATAGAAAAAATATGATAAAATTATCTCCCAAAACAACTCAAATTACACTATAATTCTTTCATTGGGAATAAATCCAACCATGTATGTATTTCAGAATACACCAAAAGGAGTTACCCAAAAACTAGATAACATTCTTAAATGATCACTTTCATTTTATTTTGTTATAAAAATGCCTCAAATATTCATATTAAATGAATAATAATTACCTAAAGTTCCTATATATATATATGTTATCATTATAAGTGTTCTACCAACAATTAAACACCCTTCCATATAATGGGTATAAATATTACTCTTCGTGTCGATGGTGGACTGCTGCCTCACGAAATGATGATTATTCATTCATTCATTACCACCTATCATGGTTATAATTATAATAGAAAAACTATTATTATTTGTTAAATATCATATTTATAATTTTTTTATAATTATATAATTTATATATAACACATTCCTTTATTATTTCTATTTTATATGAATATTAAAATATCATTTGGGGAAGTGTGGACAACTTCCTCCTCAAACCGATATGATTTGTTCACTCTATACATTGAATTATAAAATATGGTTTTGATTAAATATATAAATCATATATGAAATATATATTATAATATGTTGATAATATACATATATATATTTACTATTCATTATTTATAAATGGAAAAGAATTGAAATTAGTGTTCATGCATACATATGGCATACCTTCTCAATGAATGTTGAATTTCAATACTAATCATCAAATTTTATTGATTACTAAAAATACACATATAATTAACATATATATGGATTTTAAATATTCTTTTAGTTTCTTTAATTTATTAATCCATTATCAATTTAATAGGAACAACTAAGAACATGTCAGTACATCCTTGATAAACTAGTAGATTAACAATAGAAATAATGAAAATGAAGAAAGATTATTAAAAATGGGAAATAAGATCATAAAGATTAACATGTATGATATTATATATATGATTGTGGTTTTTAATAAGTTATCGAAATGAAAAAAACTCTTATAAAGGGTGTTAATGTATTTTCACAAAAAAAAATGCACGGTATGGGATTTTCATCTCAGTTATTACATATGTGAGAAGTGTTTTATTTACCACATAGATATTTTGTGTGGATTATCTAAATTAAATTTTGATATAATATATCATTATTTATTTTATCTTAATGGGGTTCTGAGTTTCAATTTTAGTTATTTATTTTATGGGTATTTGTGTTAAAAGTATCTATGTGGTAAAGAATTTCACAATCTGATTCCTTTTAATAGGGTTATATTACTTCCATGAAATCGATAATATTATATGATTATGTTTTTAAATTTTTTCTATATATAGTTTTATTTGGAATTTTTTATGTGGGTATTCATTTTACATGCATAATATATTCATATATTTATTTTAATATCAACATTAGGTCCTCTTTTAGGGTTTACATTACATTCCCATATTCTTATCCTCTGGTTAACCATGTCATTTTCTAATTAATATAAATTTTTTTCCTCATTGGTTCTAAAAGTGTTTTAGAAAATGTTTTTATGAAAACCCAGCATCATTCCTATATTTTCTTGGAAAATATTTTTTGTTCATGAAACCAAGTTCTCTAAATAGAATTTATAAAAAATTATCCATTAAAAATTGTTTTATTAAAAAATTTCTCTATTTTTCTTCTAAATTTTTTTGGAAGGAATATTTTTGTCACTTTACAAACAAGGAACTTTTCTAACATTTTAACATATATATGTAATGTACATTTTACCTTTTATAGAATGTATGGAATTACCCGTCTTCATTTCTTTGAAGCTTATATTTTACTTTTCTATTTTAATATTTAATGAATTGTTTCGAAATTTTGATTTTTAATGCAATTTATTTTATAAAAATTCAAAATGAAAATGATATTTTCCTCGTGTGAGATTCATAAATGAAATTTGTATAATATTTCTATTCATTAATGACAGAAATACTTTATTTCACTCAACTTGGGTTATGTTGTATTGATGTAGTCCTTAATCTTCTACTTGATGGTTTATGAATTCATTGGCCAAGAATAGTATTGACATTCAATACCATAATGTCATTGTTACTCTTTGTGAAATATTAAATTTCTTATTGGCGTTGAAAATTTAATCTCCCCCAAAAATCTATATCATTTATCACAGATATGATTATTTACTAAACATTATACCATTTTTTACATTTGTTGTATACATATAATGTCATTTTATATAAGTGTAAATATTAATGAATATGCATCTTTTACACAATTATTATTTTTTATAATGAACATTACTCATTATTTAAATCAATTATTCGTTATGTGAGGAAAATTGTGTATAGGTATGACATGGGTAAGGTGTTATTATAGATATTCCCTTGATGCATGGATAGTTTGATGGTGAGAATTATATTTATGTCTTGTTCTACTAGGATTTTACCCAGTATATTATAAAATCCCTTATGAAAGGCCTTGTTGGTAAATTTAGCATCTAATTATGAATCATGAAATCCAATAATTAAGAAGTGCCTTTATTTTGATTCAGTTATTGTCAATGATATTCTCATTATGAAAAAATATATGGATGTATCTAATTCATAGTTTATTGATTAAATTGAATGGGTTTCAATTATTTACCTTTCAATTTACATTATGACTTATCCATTTATTTTAAATTCCACTTGTACTCATTTTTTACCATTCAATACTATTTATGCTCTCTTAATTAGTTTATTGATTATATGGAATTTGATTCCATTTATTTATCTATCCATAATGATAATTCTCATTGATTCATTATTAAATCCTCTTGACATAACCCTTACCCTTAATTTGAGCTAACACTTATTTTATTCCATTCCCAAGGAATCCATAATGTATACTAAGAAAGATGTGATAGGATATAATAGATGGAATAATTTTATCCTCAATCAAAATTATGTGGTAATTAGTTAATTAATTAATACTAGAACAGACATATATTTATTTGGTTTACTATGAATACTAGACTCTTCAGTCCACTGGGACATGATTTACTTGTATCTTATAATAATGTAATGGTAGAATTACACTGAAAAAGGTCTTTCTGGGATCAGGTAGTTATTGTTGGTATTAGAGAAGGTTTCTTAGAAACCTTGACAAGTAGAATTAGGAAAATAGATTATAAAACATATCCCAAAGGTATATTTTTTGGATAATAATATAAGATCATCCACATGTTTGGGTTAGATATAGATTATATGTAACTTCCTATAAATAAATCTATGTATTGATACTATAAGTGGATGTTGTTCTAGAAAATATGTACCTATAGTTAAAAAATATTAAAATATGTATCTGTCCTTAATCGAGCATTATAGGTTACCCAACAATGGGCCTTACAATGCACCTAGTTTGCCACACATAGAGGATATTCTTAGGATTATCTATATTTTCAATACAAACCATCCTGAAATATTTTAATAGATAATGATAATGAATGACCAAGGTTAAACATATGATTTTTAGATTGAAAATAAGGTTCCATAATTAATATATTATACGAACAATCATATTATTTTCTCACTATGGTAATTTCTACTCACATTGTTATTTATGGTTTTAAAAAATGATAGAACCTGAAATATTAATTTCAACATTACCCATGAAGGAAAATTCCATAAAAATGTGTAAATTAATATGTCGGTAATATGAGTGAAGAATATATAGTTATTTCCTATTAATTTTTCCAAAAATAATATTAACAATATATAATTTTACCCACTCTCAAACTCACCAAAGTAGATAAGGAATGTGTTTTCTAAGAGTCTCGTTAGTATATATCATAGAGAAAAAAAGATCCACTTCCATAATGCATGTCATGTGGATGGATAAACCTGCGAATCTAACTCAATGTAATGGATATATTATTTATGTGTGGAAAAGAAAGAATGAATGTATAGGCTTACTAAGGATAATCGAGGATATAATGTATGGAAATAAATATCATATTAAGGATCCACATCTGGTTCATTGCCTTAAATGTTGGGAACCTAGAAATTTCCCAAATCAATCCCCTATTATAAAGGATAAAATCAAGGAAAAGGAAGTATATATATGAGGAAATATATGGATGATGTAGTTATAAATTGGGGGTGCGTTAAAAAGAATATTTCAAAGGATAATTAATGATTAAATTTCAATGATGTCCATCATATTTATTTTGGAAATTATAATAATATGGGTATAAAAAATGATAACCTATATGTCAGGTGAAAATTCCTCAAAAATGGAAAGGATGCGGGACATAAACTCATGACCAAAGGATGATAAGGGTTTTGTTCCAACCATTAGCATACGTTATTTCTTAGTTAATGTAAAATTTCTTTCAGTTAAAATATTTGATGAATGAATACTAATATTGAATCAGTAGTGTTATTATTTAATCATATTGATTAATTTAATTTCAATATAAGATTTTTATAATAGTTAGATACAAATATAATGACTTATTTTAGGTGTATTATGATCTGTTAAAATAGAATTTTAGTTCTTCAAAAAAGGGGTTCATCTTATGAAATCTATGTTATAGAGTAAGGGATTAATTCGATTTTGATAGAAGTACAACCAAATGATGGATTTTTTCTTATATAATTGAAACGTATAATGTAATTATATTTCCTTATATTAATATGTAGAAAAATAATAAATCAACATTAATAAAATTATAAAAAAATTATGTTTTCTGAATACCTTAATTTTTTTTGAATCGATGTTCTTTTAAATCATCAATTATTTATAGATATAAAAATCTCAACATTCCATTGATCATTCACTCATTTTTTTCTATTAAAAAATTCTCTCCCAATAAATATTTATTATTTTTCACTAAGTCCATATCTCCTCATTAAACTAATTTTATCCTACTAAGATACAAATTTATATGTTAGTCTATGTTGTCTTTGAACTTCCCATTCTATGTTTCTTTAGGAATTTTTTCTAAACCATCATATAATGTGTAATTTCAACATAATAATTATCAATCAATTTAGTACAATGTTCATGTTAACATTATTAGCATACAATTTACTTATTGTGGGAAGAATATAACACCATTAAAATCTAAAATATGAATAATGTATTTGATAGTATGTGTGACATGCAAGACTAAGTGTGTAAGGGAATATAATATCCCATGAAATTATAATATAATTACATTTTTTATTAACTAAATATGTGGTATATCATTCAAAAAATTAAATACCTGGTTATCTTTAGTTACATGCAATAAATAAATTGAAATCATGTGTTACACGCAAGACCATGTTTTACCGAGTAATAATACATTACAAAAATATTACTAGTTAATATAATTAGATATAACCTAGTTGGTAAATTAACATTTATGATTAGGATTAAAAACATTTTAAAATATATGTTTTATAAAATTATATGATAAATACATTGTTTCCAATAAAATATTTTTTTATATTCATCAAATAGTTTTGATAGGAATAAGAAAATAAGATACCCAATTTATTGCATACAGACCTATATGATTCTAAAGATAGTTTTTCCACCATTTAATGGGGAACCTATTTTATATCAAATTTTCAAAAAATTTATAAATTTTATATTTCATATTATGCTTATGTTTTGAAATACTAATATGAAAATAAGATTAGTGTGAATTTTTGGTATTTTTCTATGCGGTTTAATTTATTGATGAGTAGTGAAAATACTAAATATTAGTTAAACCCTTATTTTTAATCAAATTAATTTATAATAAGAAATTATATTTTTGATTGGTAATAAAATTTAGTTAGATAAATTTTCAATAAATTAATCCAATTATGGTCATTGGAATAAATCACTCATTGAAATTTGGTATAAAAACCTCTCAGACTTTGAAACATTTTTACTTTAAAAACTCACTTAGTCATTCCTATGTCTAGGTTTGCTTCCAGGAAATCTTTGGTGTTCTATAAACCTATTTGGATTTCCTTTTTCCCATTCTATGACATCAGATGGTTCTTTTTATACTTTTATTTCTCATCCATTTCATTCTTCACTATCATCGACATCCCCACTTTGGTCAAGTTCGACGAATCCCATAGTGCTTTGAATTGTATTGGTGTCCTCAATGATAGATGTTCTATTATTGTATTATTGAATGGTGATGTTGTTAGTTATTCAAGATCTGTCTATTAATCTTTCTCTACCATTCATTCTCCATTGAGGTATTTGGGTACTCTGATGGTGTTTTCTATGTTATTGGGAATGGTGGTGTTTTGGATCAGTTGGGTTTTGGTCTTGTTTATATTCTAATATAATGTTGTTTTCAATGTATGTGGTGAATGTTGTGTTCCAATTATCATCTCCTTCACCTGGTTCCAATAATCCAGTGTGGTTTTGGCTATAGACATTCGTATTGATGTCTGGTTGGATATGGGATGGGTGGTGCAGGTGCGTGCAGGGTGGCAACGAGATTGGTGCTTGAGACTAGATATAATCCCACAGTTAGTTTGTCGAGGGTCCAGTCATAGAATGGGAACCATATCCTAACCTATGTTTTTTTATGTTTTTGCCTACTTTTTGGGCTCTTACTGAACCATTAATTGATTTATTGAAAAATACCAAAAAACAATATGTTGATCATCATGTCTGTGTGATTAAATTTAAATCAATATCAAGCACTTATGTGACCATAAATTTGAAAAATTGGAATCTTATTTTAAATAAAAATACTATATAATCTACAATAAACTCAACTGATTATTTTATTAAAAATATTAGTGAATATAATTGATATCAATTATAGTCATTAAGAGGACAATTAAATTAATAATTTACTAAATGATAAACTTAATACTCTAACTGACATAGAAACATGTCCAAAAGACATCTTATGTTCATATTTATACCCTATAAAACCATAGATCAAATTTGGACCATTATTGGATCCAATTTACAAGGTAAAAGTTAGGAGACATTCTATTTTCAAAAGTTTCAGAGAATGACACTCTTTTACTATAAAAATTTACTCACCTCTCCCAATTATCCACACCTATCATGCACATTGGATCACAAAAACACTGTTAAAATAATCTCCCAAAATCCTTCCCCTAATCCTTGAATCCTATATAGGGGTATAAATTTTACCAAGGATTACATTTTAAATAAACCAAAAGGAGTTACCCAAAAATGAAGTAACATTATTCAACAATCACTTTAATGATATTTCCTTCTCCACCCCTCAACTATTTTTATTCAATATCAATATTAAAAACAAATTATCCTAATTATACTTTGATTTATTTTTTCTATGGTGTCTACATATGGTTATACACACATCTATTAAATGAGTAATGAACATAACATTTGAGTGTTCTTCGAATTTACTCCTCACAAAGTGATGATTTTTGGTTCTTCCATTACCACCTCACATGGAGGGAAATGTGATGGAAAGATATTTTTGTATTTTAGATATTATATTTGTAATTTATTTTTTTTAAATGAATTTTTATAGAAAACTTTCTTCATGAATTTCATATTCTGTAAATATGAGAACATGGTTTGTGAAGTGTGGAATACCCCTTCCTCAATGTGATGTAATTAGTTCAAGCTATACATGGAATGTATGAAATATGATTTTAATAAAAATATGTGACATATATGACACATATTTGATATTATAATTATTATTTAAATATATATCATTTTATTTTCATTTTTTATTATGAAGAAACAAATAAATTTTGTGTTCATGTGTATGTATGGCCTACCGTTCCCATTCATAGTGCACTTCCTTTCCTATCTCCACATTTTATGTATTATTATAAATAAATACATTATGAATACAAATGATATTTAAATATTGGTTTAATGTTTTTATATGATTAATCTGTGATGTAATTAATAATAAAAATAGGTAACAAACGAAACATGCTCGAACACCTAGTCAATTAATATCCTAAATAGTGAAAATAATGAATGGTTGTTAACAATGAAGTTATAAGATATTAAAAAATGATATTATATGATATTATTATTATGGATATGGTTATGGTATAAGTTATTGACATTTTTTAAACAAAAATATAGGAGGTTAGTAGCTATTCACCCAAAATGTAAATGCAAGATTAGGGATTTTCATCTAACATTTTTACATCTGTTAGATATATTCTATATTCACCACTATCTTCTTTTTTCTAGTGAATCTATTTCTCCTTTTGATATATTATACCATGAATTATTTTATCTTCATGGAATTTTCATTTTCATTTTTAATTATTTTTTCTAAGGGTATTTATGTGAAAATTTACCAAATGGTAATCAATTTCAAAACCTGATTCCTTTTCATTTGAAAATAATTATTTTTTGTTTTCATTAATATTCAGGGATTATTTGTGTAATAAATTTATAATATATATTGATTTATTTACACTTTTTTTGGGTGAATTTAAACTTATCACACATAATCTATTAATTTATTGATTCTTATGTCAATGTTATGGTCTTTTTGATGGTTTAATTCACAATCTCATTTTATTCAGGATTGTTTACTATTGAATATCCATTAAAAGAAATTATCAGATAATATTTTAAAAAATTATTAAATTTCATTCTACCATGGTTATTCTTGAACATTCCAATAAAATATTTCCATTTTCCACACTCTGGTACTCAAATGGTTTAGAAAACGTTTTTAAGAAGACCCAAATACATTCCTCTCTTCAATCAGAGAACATGTTTTCTTATAAAATCTTGGTTTTCTAAAAAAAATTCAAATTATTTTAACCATTAGAAAATAATTTATTAAACAATTTTTTATCCAATCATATTTTAATTTTTTTTAAAAGAAATATTCTTGCCACATTCTAAAAAAGGATAATTTCTATCTATTTAAATAATAAAATAAGTATTATTATTTCCCTGTATGAGAAGTATGAAATTACACTTTGTCATTTTATTGAATATTACATTTCATTTTTAAAAGTACTATTAAGAAAATTGTTTCAAAACATTATTTTTTGAGAAATTTGTTTTCAAAAAAATATAAATTAAAAGGATATTTTCCTCAAGAATGTTATTTAACGGACTTTTCTATAGAACATTTTTTCATCAATGAAAAATCCAATTTATTTTAATCCACTTAGGATACTTTGTTATTGATATGATCCTTATTATTCTTCTGGATGGTTGATAATTACATATAAAAGGGATAATATTGTAATTTTCTACAAATATTTATATACTAGATTCCTTGAAATATTCAATTTATTTTGATCATTGAACCTTTAATTTCCCCATATATTCAAATCATTTTAAATGGATCAGAATTTTTCATAAAGCGTATATCATTTTTACATATGGTTTATACATTGAATGTTATTTAATATCTAGGAAAATATTGATAAATCATCATCATTTACTCGATTTGGATTTCTTATAAAGAACATTGTTCATGATATAAAACAATTTTCCGAAATATATAGAATGCAAGGATAGGTATGACATGGGTGGGGACCTATTAAAGATATACACTCAATGCAACATAAGCCTCTTGTGATGAATCATTTATCTGGCCTATTCTAATTTTTTTTCACCAAATATTTTATAAACCTTCTTTTGAATGGTTTTGATAGTATGGGTCACATGTTCCCTGGAATGATGGAATCAAATATATAATATTTACTTTTTTTATATTCTTATTATACATGATATTTTCACTATATCAAAATCTATAGATGAATTTTATTATAATTAAATTTATTAAAAGGTCTTGATTTCAGTTATTTACCCTATAATATTAATTTTTCTTTATCCAATTATTTTAAATGGAATTTTTATTCATTTATTTATCATTCTATATTGTTTATACACTCCCTATTATTTAATTGATTACATGGAATTCATGTACATTTTTTTTCCTTTCAACATTAATTATTATCATTGATTCGTTATTTCTTCTACTAGATAAACCCTTGATTATAATTTGAGATGACACTTATTTTATTTCATTTCCCAATGACTTCGTGACTGTGCGCTGTGAAAGATAAATAATGATGTGTTATATGGAATAAAATTAAAATCAAAAAAAATATTTGTTAATTAGTGTATTGATTATAAAAACAATTATCATGTGTTTCTCTGGTTTTCAAATACTACCATACTCGTAAATCCTTCAAGATGTGGTTTTGTTGTATCTTATACAAATGTAATGGTGGAACGACACTGGATCTAGGCTTTATAAGGTGGGGTCAATATATATTATGTTTAATGGGGTTTCCCTTTATATTGTATCAAATTGATGTCCATTGTTCACATTAAAATTCTATATAAGGATTCAACACTCATTGAGTATGGAATTGAATTTTAGCATGGCCTATCACCCCAAAATAGATGGCCAATATGAGAAGGATATTTAGAAGCATGATGATATGTTCATAGCATTCTCAATGGAATTACATGGTATATGGAATCACTATCTCCCTTTGGAGAGTTCAAAAACAACAACAGTTTTTACTCATGTATTCAAATGGATCAATATAATGATCTATATAGAAAATGATGTATAACTCCTACATATTGAGATGAATTTACTGGAAGAATTCATATTAGACCTGATCATGTAAATGTGATTACAGAGAAGGTTCAATCCATCCAACAACACATAAAAGATGTTAAAACTCAGAAAACGTTCTATGAGAACAACTACAGAATGGATTTGGAGTTTAATGTTGGAGAAAAGCACATACATGGAATATCACTATGGAAGGGAGTTCTGTTTTTTAGAATTATACTGATGCTTAGTAAAAGGTATATTCACTTCTCTGAAATCCTTGATTGAATAGGAGTAGTATTCTATTATCATTCACTTCCACTAGATATGGATCAATTTCTTGACGTTTTCCATTTATCCCTCCTAAGAATGTACATAACTGACCCCTCACATGTACTAAATCAGGAGGTGGAACAAATGGATAATGGTGTAACATCCTATGTAAATAAAGAATATTACATTTTAATATTTATAAATATCTTCTCATTAAATATTAAATTTTAAAGGGGATTGGATATTCAATGTAGTACCTGACATGTAACAACGGGTTTCTTTGAAACCATATGTTGCACACTAATAATATAATATTATTATTTTAAATGGTAGTTAACGACTTGTTGTTGTAATTGAGGGAATGAACTAAACTAACTGAAAAATGATTATATCTGATTGTTAAATATTTTTACATATATCTAATAAATTTTAGATGCCTAAAATGGGAATGAATCCAATTTTAATTATAAATATTCTAATATTTTTTAAAAGGTCGGTTAACTGCCTTTTGATTAAGAATACTTTTTAAATCTAATTTTTTATAATTTTATAGGTTATATATGAAAAAAATAAAATTCTTCTTTATAATCAAGACATCAAAATTTACTTTTTGTTAATTTTTGTTATTTTTCAAATAAAGTTAATTTTTAATGAATAGTTAAAAATGATTCATTCTAATTCAAAACCACATTTTAATCTAATTTATTTCATTGGATATATTGTATTTTTAATTGTTTTTAAAGTGTAATTAATTTATATTTTAACCATTTAATTAAAAGGTGGTCATTGGAATAATTTCACTTTGAAATTGGACATAAATAACTCTCAAACTATTGATAGATATTGTTTCTTAAAACTCGCTATTTGTTTTGACAAAGGGAATTATATTTAAATTAATTACTACAATTTATGTGATTGGAATATGGTAAAATGGATTCAATTTTTGTAATCAGAATGTCCAAACTAGTTAATTAAGACTATTTTTTAACATTATGAATAGTAACGATGATAATTACCTTTAATTATCGTGATTAATTAGTAATCGGGTAGTCAAGGGTAATAAAATAATATCATAATAATATAAAATGACCCCAAAATGTGTCCAAGTCCTCTTTTTTGAGTCATGTCCGACCATGGGAATCGTTTTACCAAGCATGAGGTCACGTGGAGTCACATGGGTGTGATAGTATCATTTATGACATTATTGTTTAAAAGAAGAGAAATATAACAATGGTTTGTATATCCTAAGTAAAAAAATTAAATTTTGTTTACTTAAATGGTATCTTAGACTATAAATAGTCATTTTAAAGCTAAAAATATAACCTACATCATGGTATTTTTTTATAGTTTTTAGACATTAAATAAATAAATTTATTTATGACACCATGATGATGAAGTGATTACCTCATTAATGAATGATTTAAATAAAATAAAAAGATATGGTAAAATATAAGACATACACTTGTCTAAAACATATTAGATAGATGTATTTATAACCCTTATCACCTTAGCCACAAAATATATCATTATGGAACCTTTAAAACGGAAAATAATTTTATAATAAAGTAACATTTCATGACTTTCCAAAAGTGACCATCCTCCCTCCTATAAAAAGCACCCACCTCTACCCCCTTACCAACACCCCTCAGGCCCTTGGATTTTCCAAACTCTACTCATATTATCTCTTGACATCCCTGTCTTACTCCTACAAGCCTCACATTGTGCTTAAGTCTTCCGAGGAATCCTTTGGCTCAAATCAAAAAACGTTACCCGATTTAGAGGTATTGTCTTCTCTCGAGTTTTTTTCTTTTATTTTCCTTCTTCACTCACCACTACCTTCTTATTATTTGATTCCCTAATAAAACCAATTGATCAATATAATAGGATGTTTTTATAATATTTATTATACCTACACTTACTCACACTTCCGTCTAATGGTTAAAGAACATATTGTTTCTGTGGATGGCGAATTACTACCTCACGAAACGATGATTGTTCAATCTTCTCCTACCACCTCTCACGGTGGTCATTCAGATGTCAATATATTTATATAATATATATATGATGTTTATTTTTTCTTTATTCTTCTGTATTTTTCATTTATTTCATACCTTTATGGTTTCCATAATGGGTAAACACAATAATTTCTTTTTAGGATGTGCGGACTACTGCCCCCTCCACGTGATATTAGTCATTCATGCCAAACATGGAACGTATAAAGGATAGAAATTATGAACTTATGTAACATATATAACAAATATATTATAATGTAATTATAATATTCCTATGTATAATTATGTTTTCATTCTATTAATGTATGAAATAGAAAGGAAATTAGCATTCATTCGTACGTACGGATTACAGTCTCCAGGAAGAGTTTATTTCATTTCATTTCACTAAATGTTATGTAATATTATAAGTACTTATATATAATGGATATATATGATATATAATATGTATAAATGATGAATATCATTCTGGATTTAATGAAATTTGGACCACATGAACATCATGTAATTATAAGAAGTCCATTTTCTGACTCAAGTTCCCAACATCAACAAAATGACCATTATGAACTCAAACAATTAAATAATTGTTATAGAAATATAAAAAGTGATATAAAGGGAATAATAAAAGTCAAAAATATTCTTAATCAAGTTGAAATTAGATTATGTTTATTGTTCAGGAAGAACATGGAATATACAAGCGAGTCAAGTCGGACACTTGGTAATGGATTACTTATCTCACTTTTAATTCTGTGAGATTTCCATTATTTGCCTATGATTTATTTCAAGTGGTATATTTTGTACTACCATTTGATATATATTATCTTGATTCTATTTATATTCATGGTGTTTTGTGATTCATTTGGTGTTTATTATCTATTGTTCATACGACTCGATTAATTACAATGAGGTAAGGGGTTTTTTTCTCACTTTTTATTCCCATGAGATTCATGATATATCTGTCACTATGACTTTTGAGTGGTGTATGTACTGCCCATTATTCTACTCATTGTGTAATATAATTTCATTTATGTGTATTTACATCAACATTGTATGGTTCTTCTTTCATGGGGTGTATGTTTCAAAAGTTACCCAAATCTGTAAGGGAACCTTTCTTTCTCATCTTTTTAAAAGACTTATTTTTTCATGTCTTTATATTTACATATTCTTATGTTGGGATATGTTCTTATATATCCTTATTTCTGTAAATTTTATGTATATGTGATGAGATACCCTTTTTAACTTCTATCAAATCATTTTCTGAAATTTAAAGTGACGTTGTTAGCCTGTCAAATTTCTGCAAGGGAATATCTTTACCAAATTTCAATTCTTTGGGTTAAACCTATACTTCATGATTATGTCGTGCTATGAATATGTCTGAATGTCCTATGTTTTTTTACACATAATATTCACTTATATTGGATGTATTTATATTTTCCACATATAATTATGTCATTAATTAAAACTTAATCAAAGGATAACATCTTTCTAAGGGACTTCATCACAATCTCCTTTTATTGAGGAGTCCTTTGATTTATCCACGAATTTATTTTATACGATGAATAAAACCCTTTTGACTTTTCATTTCATTCAAAATGGAATCTTTTCTCTATGAAGTGTTTTACTAAATGACAAAAATGAATGGTTCTTTTTTTTACGTAAGTGGTGGAAACAACCATTTTCACCGATGCGTGTATTATTTGATCTTTGGATTCTTTAAAAATCCATAATTTTTTTAAAAGGAAAATAAATACCATATACACTTTTTATATATATTGGTAGTGAAAATGGTTTTTAGAATTAATTCATTATTTCAATATCTTAAAATGATATATTTTTATTGAAATGTGGGAATGTTATATTTATTGTATGCTTAAGTTATGTGTTATGATTATGTTATGGTTCTTGGACATCTTTACATATACAGGTGGTTCCATGATAAACCTTGGGTGGGTGAACTCGAGATAGCTCTCCAATGCATTGGGTAACATGAAGGAGGTAAACGTGAATGTTTCATTGAAGATATTTAAGTAATATAATGTGATGGGTATTCCAAATGTGACTCTCTATATAGCTGTGATAGCTTCAATATAAGTATGTTTTGTATGCCTTATGTTACCAATATGAATTGTTATTACTATCTATTATTCATAAATATATTGATTTCAGATGGTATGTTATGATTAAAAATTATGGTTTCATTGATTTTTCTTTTTTATGGGTTAATGTTTCCTTTCATTATGTTATAAACATTACTCAGCTTTTTATGCTCATCCAATGTTTTTGAAAAGTTTTTCACAGGTTATAAGAAAGGGTAAGAGAAACGAATTGTTAAAGATGATTTATATCTTGAAAATAACTCTTGTTTTTTTATGGATTTGAAAAATAAGTTATTGTAGAAGTGTCTACCTTGTAATATTCAAGTTGATATGTAATATTTATGCCCTAATTCTCAAAAACTCTAAACCTGAATGGATCCTCAATGTAAATTTTTCATTTAAATCAAGATTATGTAATGTTTTAAGGTTGGGTCCTTATAGTTAGTAACAAAGGTTCGTTTAGATAACTTTAGAGGTTAGGGTATTCATTAAGTATAAGTGACATTACCATAATGGTTAGGATTTCAGAAAGAGTCATAGTTTTTAGATAAAGTTAATGAGTTTAAGATAACATGAATAATTCTATCTTAGTATATACCCTCCTCATAAAATATTATATGATGATTTTACTAATATATTCACACTGAACTTTTTGGTTTTAGTAAATGTCTGGATCTAGTAGGCACCAAAGTTACAGTGGATGTGAAGAAAATTGTTGTGTTTTTCTGAACAAGCAACTGAATGATATTGGAGCTGCATTGAGAACTCATGAGGTTATTCTCAACAAACTATCTATAGTTATGATTGACCACCTGAATTTTAGTGATTCTTATATGGAACCATATATGTGAGAGAAAAAATACCTAGAGAATTTCAGGTAATAATCATAAAGGTAAGAATGTTCAAGAACCTATGTGACTAACATGTGGAAAGAAACACCTAGAAAAATGTTTCAAAGGGGCAGAAAGATTCTATAGATGTGGAAATGATGTTCATAGAGCAAGAAATAGCAATGGAAAAATGATGCACCTTGTTGACTCTGGTAAATGGAAAGAAGTTTGTTCATAGGGATCAATTGAATATTTTAAATGTGGTGTGAAATGTCATTATACAAACAGATGTCCTATGAAGATGTATCAAGAATGGGATCACCATGATTGTACAAATATTATTCTACAAATACTTATTTCCATTCTGATTGAGGATGATGAAACTGACAATGACAATTGAATGGTATGGATTATTTTTTAACATAATTTTTCCTATTATTGATTCTTATGATAGAATTCCTGATTTTCTTTGTACAAATGAAGTATTTCAGAATATGTTGTTATAGAATGGTTAATGGAACATGAATAATGTTGAATGAATAAGAATTCAACATATAAGGTATTCAAGAGTTCTGGTAGATTTTAGGATGGTAAAATTCTTAAAATTATTAAGGATCTTTTGATGATGTGATTAAATTAGAAGACTTTTTATAGTATGTGTAACCCTGATGTCTGATTGATGAAAATTTTATTAAAGGAATAATTATCATATATTTTGTGGATATAGTTATAAGGACCATTTTGGTTTATATAATCCTTGAATTTGAGGCAATTATAGGTGAATACATTTTGGGTTTCAAAACGAATGTTTTCAGATAACCTTTGTGGTTAAATTATGTTATGGTTATTTTTGATGAATTTATCACTTGTTGGGAATGTTATAAAATCATATAAATTTTGAAAAAGGACAACACACAGACCGTGTGACAACCCGTCATGTTGGACAAAGCTATGGGAATTAAACACACAACCAATGTGAAACTTGTATTTGTCACCTACCACTAGACTACGTGATGTCCCTAGTCAGTTTGACTAATTCATTTTTGTTAGACGATTTAATGAATCAATAAGAAATTGATTTTGGGTTACCTATTGAAATGATTAACCTATCATGGAGGATATGTGATTATGAATATTATTCAGTACGAGACTTAAAGAGAAACTGATGTTATTTGGAGATAAATGTTATGATTTATCAAGGAAGACTTTGTGATTAAATCCTTTAGATATTTGGGTTTCAATCTTAGTTTGGTTTATTTTGAAGAATTTTATGGGAAATTTTGTATTGAATGGTATTTGTTGAACTTTGGGTATTGTTTGACAAATTTTGGAGATTAGGAGTACTTTTTATGTTTAAAAGATTATCCTTATTGGTTATTATCTGATCTTGTACTAACCATTTTTTTTATTAAGGACTAAATACATGGGAAATATGTAGTTCATATTTTGTGGATTATGTGATTCTCTCGAAGTTTATTTTAGTGCTCTTATTGGGAACAAGTAATCCAAAATACTCATCTTTTGGAAAAAATATGATTTTGTGTTAGAAATCTAGTAAAAGATGAATGTCTATGTGATAAGAAAGTATGTTTCATTGTGTTTTGGTTAAGCCCATAAATAAATTACTTAATGAAATGTAACTTAAAACAAAAAGGTTGTCTGTTAACTTTTTCCATTGGGGAATCATATACTGTTTAACCCATCACAAGTTTGTGATTTTATGGTGGTTAACATTCTCCTAAACATGTTTTCTATCACTCTCCATTAAAACAAGATAGTTTTTTTTCTCTTCCATATCCATGTTTTCCTAGAATCATAGTATATGTTGTCTCGATGACCTTTGTAATTAACTTTATTTCTTTTAAAGTGATAGTTCTATTGGATACTTTTCTGATGTGTGGCTTTCAATGAAGATTCTGAGTCCAATTTTAAAATTGTGAGGACTAAATTCCCATAATGGGGGAATGATGTAAAATCCCAGGTAATTAAAGAATATTACATGTTCATATTTATTAATATCTTTTAATTAAAAATTAAATTTAAAAGTGGATTCAATATTCAATGGAGTACATGACACGTGACAACAGGTTTCTTTGAAACCTCACGTTGCACACTAATAATATAATATTATTATTTTAAACAGTAGTTAATGCCAGGACATTGAAATGGCAAGAATGAACTAATCTAACTACAATAATGTAACATTTCAAGACTTTGCAAATGTGACCCTCCTCCCTCTTATAAAAGGCCTCCACCCATACCCCCTTACCCACACCTCTCAACCATTGTCTTATCCAACCTATGCATATATTATCATTTCACATCCCTATATTTCTCCTTGAATCCTCACATTGGGCAGAATTATTTCCATGGAATCCATTGGCTCAAATCAAAAAGAGTTACCTGATTTAGAGGTAATGCCTTCTCTCGAGTTTCTTTCTTTTATTTTCCTTCTTCACACACAACTATCTTCTTATTATATGATCCCATAATAACACCATTATCCTCAATATACTAATCTGAAATTATGATAAGTATTATACCAACACTTACACACACCTCCGACTAATGGTTAAAGAACATACTGCTTCCGTGGATGGCGAATTACTACCTCACGAAATGATGATTGTTCAATCTTCTCCTACCACCTCTCATAATGGCCATTAAGATGTCACTATATTTATATATGATATATATGAATTTTAGGTTTTCCTTATGCTTATTTATTTTTCATTTCTGTCATACCTTTATGGTTTCCATAATCTGTAAAAGAGATAATTTCATTTTAGGAAGTGCGGACTACCGCCCCCTCAAAGTGATATTATTCATTCATTCCATATGTGGAATGTAAAATGGATAGAATTTATGAAAATATTTAACATATATAACATATATATTATAATTAAATTATAATATACTTATGTACGATTATGGTTTCATTCCATTGAAGTATCAAATAGAAATGAAATTAGCATTCATGTGTATGTACGGCTTACCGTCTCCATGAACGGTGCATTTCATTTCTTATCTCCAAATGTTTTCTACTATTATAATTACATATATATAATAGATATATATGATTTATATTACATCTAAATGATTAATAACATTCATGATTTAATGAAATTTGGACCACATGAACATCATGTAATTATAAGAAGTCCATTTTTTGACTCAAGTTCTGAACATCGACAAAAGGTCCATTATGAACTCAAACAATTAAATAATTCTTCTAGAAAGGTAATAAGTGAAATAAAAGTAACAGTAAACTTGAAAATTATTCTTAATCAAGTATAAATTAAATTTTGTTTATTATTTAGGATGAACAACAAACATACGAGCGAGTCAAGTCGGACACGTTGTAATGTATTTGTTATCTCACTTTTAATTCTGTGAGATTTCCATTTTTTCCCACATATTTATTGCATGTGGTGTATTATGTACTTTGATTTGATATATATTATCATTATTCTATTTATATTCATGTTGTTAGGTGATTCATTCGGTGTTTATTATCTTTTGGTCATATGAATCAATTTATTACAATGAGGTAAGGGGTTTTTATCTCACTTTTGAATCACATGAGATTCAAGATATATTTGTCAATATACCATTGGAGTGGTGTATGTACTTCCCATTATTCTACTATTTGTGTAATATACATTCATTTATGGGTAATTACATCAATGTTGTATGGTCCTTCTTTCATGGGGTGTATGTTTCAAATGTTACCCAAATCGGTAAGGGAACCTGTCACCCTCCTCTTTTTAAAAGTCTTCTTTTTGATATGTCTTTTAATTTTCATCTTCTTATGTATTGATATGTTCTTCTATATCCTTCTTTCTGTAAATTCTATTTCCAAGTGATGAGATACCCTTTTTATCGATCATCAACTCATTTTCTTTACTTTTTAAAGTGATGTTGTTAGGTTGTCAAATTTCTATAAGGGAACATCTTTACCCAATTTCAATTCATTGGGATAAACCTCTAATTATTGATTATGTCATGCTATGAATATGTGTGAATGGACTATGTTTGTTTTACACATAATATTCACTTTTTTTGGGTGTATTTATTTTTTTCACACATAATTATGGCATTGATTTATCCTTAATCAAATTATACCATCTTTCTATGGGACATCGTATCAATCTCCCTTTATTGAGGCATCCTTTGATTTATACATGACCTTCTTTTATATGGTATATAAAACAGTGTTGACATTAAATTTCATTCAAAAGATAATCTTTTCTCTATGAATCTTTTTAGTAAATGAAAAAAAGGAATGTTTCTTATTTTTATGTAAGCAGTGACAATGACCTTTTCTGCTGCCGCAAGTATTATTTGATCTTTGGATTCTTTAACAAGTCTTAATGTTTTTAAAAGGAAATTAAATACCATATACTCTTTTAACATATTTTGGTATTGAAAATGGTTTTTATAATAGATTCAATATTTCAATAACTTATAATGTTATATTGTTATTGCAATGTGGGAATGTTATCTTTCCTTTATGGTAACGTTAGGTTTTATTATTATGTTATAGTTCATGGACATTATTACGTATATGGGTGGTTTCGTGATAAACCTATGGCGGGTGAGACCAAGATAACTCTCCAATTCATTGGGTAACATGAAGGAGGTAAACTTGATTGTTTCTCTAAAGAGATATGGGGAATATACTGTGATGGAAATTCAAAATTTGATTCCCTATGTAGCTGTGATAGCTACAATGTAATTATGTTTTGTATTCCTTAAATTACCTTTATTAATTGTTATTAATATGTGTTATTAATAAATATTATGATATCAGAAGGTATGGTATGATTGAAAAATATTGTTTCATTGATTTGTGTTTTTGATGGGTTAATGTTTCCTTTCATTGTGTTATAAACCATACTGAACTTTTTATCCTCATCCCATGTTTTTGAAATGTTTTTCACACATTATAAGGAAGGGTTAGAGAAATTAATTATTCAAGAAGATTTATATCAAGAAAAGAACTCTTGTTTTATTTAAATATTTGAAAAATAAATTATAGTTGAAGTGTCTACTTTGTACTATTCAAGTTGATATGTAATAATTATTTCCTAATTCTCTAATACTCTAAACATGAAAAGATCCTCGATGTGGATTGTTAATTTACTTGAAGATTATGTAATTTTTTAAGGATGGGTCCTTATAAATGGCATCTCATATGAAGGGATGCTAGGGAAGATGATTGATTATTGAGAAAAAGTCCTACTAAAAAAGATGACTATTAATTTAAAATATTTTCAGGGGAATCATAATTTTGAACATGTGACATGGGAACCAGAGGGAGAAATGAAAGAGAAATACTCACACCATCTATACCTTTGTATATAAAACTAAATTTTAAATATGTTCAATGAAAAAATTTTAAAGGGGTTGAATAATGTTACAACCCTAAATTTTATCAATGAAATTTCACATCTTAATGTTTTGTAATGTATTACAAAGCACAATCATAACATATAGAACCTAATAAAAATATTATTATAATAAACCAATATTGAAATATGTTGTACTTATAGAAACTATGTAACCCATACCAATGTAATATTAACCTAACCGTTTTAATAGTAATATGACCATTATAAATAATAATCTAGCCAATATAATAGTATTCTCACCTATGAATATATAATTAATTTTTTTGAATCTTATAGACTAATATATGATATAGCGATTTCATAATATAAGCAGATAAATGTTTTTAAAATTATGTATTACGTATTGATATTTTTGTAAAAATTGAATGTTTAATTACAATTTTATAATAAATATAATGATTTAAAATAAATTTTCTTTTCATAAAAGAGTTTCATAAATTAATATTATGATTTATCATAATTATGTGATAATTTTATGATATCATGATTAATTTTTCAAAGGGTTATAATATCGACTATAAAATTATAATTTGTATATTTTGAATAAATGATATTTTTATTTAAAAATTAAATTTACCTTACTCAGAAGACTATTTTAATAGAAGGTATTTAATTTTAGAAATATTAACAATGAAAAATGGTAATTGTAAATTTTAGTGATTTTTAAAAAGTTGGTGCTTTTGGGTGAATCGTGAAATAATGTAATTCACGTTACGTAACATTTTAAGGAAAATAAATGGATTTTTTAATCATGAATTATGTAAGAAAAATTATCTATAACATTCCTTCATTATTAAATTTATTTATTGATATTTATCATATCTATTGATAGTCTTGGACCAAAATAATAAATAAATGAATAATATAATAAAAACACCCATCTCTCCCAAAAAATACAACCCCTCTTCCCCTCTTCACCTCAAACTTTTATGATTTGTAGATTTTTATTAATCTACCTCATTACTCTCTAAACCCTATTCTCTATTCCCTGGTATTTTTACTCTCACCAAAATGTTATTTCCATGTTTTTTAAGGAGGATCTTTAGGAGGAAACACTTAGAGTGTAAAATCATCCTTTCTCTTTTATATTAATTTATTTTATTACCCTCATCTCACCTTCCCTGTCCAAAACAGAATGACAACTCTATTGTTATATATATATATACTATATTTTATTTTTCTCAATGTTTTACCCCCTTAAAAACCCCCTCATTCACTTTATCTTAAAAAAATGGTTTCTTTGTTATGTTGATCTATCGCCTTCTTAAAGGATTTTTTCATTACAACCTTCGTAGCATGTCATAAACCCATTTTAATGGTTCAAACAGATTCTAAATGTATATAAACACTTTTTTATGTTCTTTAACTAATTTGTATTCATTATATTATATAATAAAACAAAACTAATTCATAATGATCAAAAAACCATAAATGTAAACTAAATGATTATCATTAAAATTTTATCAAATGAATCATACTATTATCTATATATATATATGTAACCATTTAACTTTTGAATGTTCATTAGTATAATATACCACTGCTTTTATGTTTTTTCATTCATTTGAAAAGAACATTGTTAATCATACTCAAGGGAACCGACCAGAAAACCTTGAATCCAATGCTCCTAGAACATCAAAACAAAACATTTTAACTACCTGAAATGGACATAAGGAACTTAATAAAATTGTAATATGTAAATTATATCATTTATAAGTTCTTATTTTTTTAATTAATTAATCTAATTTGAATATCCAATAGATAAGGTTCACCTGTATAACACTATTGGACATATAGTAAAACATTCTCACCGACCCTCAATTTTTTCTTCAAGTTACACTTGCACTCTATTTTCCCTAATTTTTTTATTCATTAATATTATATAATTATCGAAATATATTTTTTATGTTACAATAATATTTACCTATAATAATCATTCAGTCTTTGATTAGGTAATAAACAAATTTTATAAGGATCCCTTTTTAATTCATCTTGATATGAAAGCCAAATTGAAGGGAAAATTTCCACTTCTTACCCTTTTTAAATTGCACTAAATAATATATATTAATCCATAACTATTCTTCTACAATAATTCATTTTAATAATGAAATATATTTTATTTCATTTCATATTATATAAAAATAATTGTGCATGTTATTGGTTTACTATTTTTTGTATATTTTTACATAAACCAAAATAAAGTCCCCCATTAAATATTTTTTAGTAAACATTTGTTTCAAATTTTCACATATATGGACTTTATTTTTAATTAAATACATTTATATTCCTTTATTAATTCATATAATTTTTTAAATCAATTTATTCTGGTACACCATTGTTAGAATTCAACCTTTTTACTCTTTATGACATGATTTTGATACTCATTTATTTCCATGGGTAACCCTTATGTTTATACCAAATGATTGACTCTTTGTGTGGAAAACATATGTATGAACATGTCATGTTGGGTTCCCCAATTAGAACTCCAAAAAATTTGGTAATGTTTAGTCTCATTAGATTACATATATAGGATTAGGGAGTAAACATAATTTATAATGGGATGTTGTCCACAATGTGATATAATCATGGTTTTTAGACATGACTCATGTTTATTTCATGTTGTATTTCGTTCACATTACAATACTTCTATAATCATATGCTTTTATGTTTTATTTTTTATGATTTAATTATGATTATTAATGTTCTATTCCTTTTTATGATTTCATATTATACATTTTACCCAATGATAAATACTTAATCCAATGTTTATTCCCTTACTATGATTTTTAGATCATCGATTTTGTATATGTATTCATGAGGTTATCATATTAAGATATAGGATCTGAATTTATTTTAGGTTCTCTTTATTGATTCATAGTATAAAGGTGTCTATTCTAGTTCTAGGTTTTTAGTTTTATGTACCTATTCTTCCAAAGAAACTACACTTTATCATCCATTTTTTTATCTTCCAGATAATTCTACATAAAATATTATAATATTATGTGTATAACGATAAAATCACTATAACCTCCCATGTAATTTCACGAACCTCTATAGTCTATTTTGTTGTGAAAATTAGGCTTTTATGGTGTTCTGTAATGTCAAGGTGACTTATTTCTATCAATTTTCAAAATTTCATGTTCTTTAAATAGTGTTTCCAAGACGGTATATCATATATCAGTTGTTTAAATAGTGTTTCTAAGATGTTATGTCATATATTGGTAGGTTGATAATTATTTCTAGGATATTAGGTCATCTATCGATAGGTTAAATAGTGTTTCTATGACTGGTAGGTCATCTATCGGTACGTATAACAGTGTTTCCTTGATGGTTGGTCATCTATCGGTAGGTTAAATAGTGTTTCGTGGATTGGTAGATCATCTATGGGTAGGTTGAATATTGTTTCTAGGATAGTTAGGTCATCAATAGGTTGGTTGAAATGTGTTTCCAAGATCGTTATGTCATCTCTCTGTTTGTTGAATATTGTTTCTAGGACCTACATGTAATTCATTGGTAGGTTAAACAATGTCTCCAAGATGGTTGGTCATCATTCGATAGGTTCAATAGTGTTTCTAGGATGGGTAGGTCATCTATCAGTAAGTTTAAATGTTTTTCTAGGATGATAGGTCATCTATTGGTATATCGAACTTTGTTTCTAGGACCAGTAGGTCATTTATAGATAGATTGAATAGTTATTCCAAGACAATAAGTCATCTATCAATTGGTTGAACTTTAACAACCACGTAATTTGTTTTATAATTTTAAATAAATTATGTTATAAAAAAATATAATTTAAAATTAAGTGTTTTAACTAATAATAATTAATATAAATAATTAAATTTTATAGCTCTCAAATTAGTTAATTAATGTTCTAGAAAAATTCTATTTTGTAGTGTTATTTTGTATAAATGAATATTTTAAAACATATTTGATTCGTTTTTTATCAATAGTTTATTTAATTAAATATTTTCATAATAATATATATTGACTATTATTATTATCTTGATCAATAATAGATTATGATAGGTATATATTAATTATTAATATGACACCCCATGAATTTATGGTATATTTTATTCCAAAATAATTTAAATTCATTAGATATATTATATGGAGAAAAAATTATGTCTCTATAAAATGAAAAAATATATAAGCATAACCTACATGTTAAACAAAATTTTACTACTTTTTTCGTTGAACATAAGAATTGAGACATACACTATTATGATGGATTAGTATTTTAGGGTCTAATAGGATCAACATAATCTTTGGTGAATATTAACATGGCCCTTGTGTATAGTAATGTACCCTTATGAATAGTAATGTTGACCTTATGAATATTAATGTTCAATTATGACTAGAAAACTAACCCATTTCATTATAAATAAAATTTTGGCACCATATAAATGAGTGTGGATATTTTAAAAATTAATAATTAAGAGAGGGTTATACATATAGTTATTTCCAAAGTGATGTGAAGAAGCTCAAAAATTTAGAAGGTGAACTGATGGTTCAGATTAACAATCTTCCTATAAAGTAATGTTTCAACAACAATTATAATCTTCATTATTAAATACAATTCCCAAAGCCAGGTTTGGTTGTAGGAAATCAATAACAACAACATCTAAAGAAACAACGAATGACATTTTAAACCACTGCATTTATGGTGGTACCCAACACTGATGTGATGATAGAAATGGCAGTCTTTAATTTAGAAATAAATAATGTACATTTTGATTGCAGTTCAATGCATTCATCTATATATTAGAATTTTTAGTATAACAATTCAAACACCACCATGGAATATGATGTTAATGTTATCTATGTGAACAATGAATTCAGAAATTATTAACCTAATATAAATAACTCATCCCCAAGTAATGTTTCGAGGCAGAACACCCACTCAAAAATAGTTTTACTTCCATTCTAAAATTTTCATGTTATGTTGTGCTTGAATTGATAATATTTATATAAATCCAAAATCAAATGTCAATTAAGTTATATCACCATTCACATTCTATGGAATCCCCTAATTCTATAAAAATGCAATGTGAAGGATGAATATATTTTAGAATCTCCATACCAATTGTTGATATTATTTTTTTATAAACAATGTATTTCTCTAATAATTTAGATATAGGAGAGGGTCATTATTGAATACATTCCCATTCTGAGGGACAAAACTGATGTGTTCCCTAATGAATTTCATGCCCTACCTCCGAACTGAGAGGTTGATTTCTCAATTGATATTATACATGGATCGATAACCCTATCAATGACTCCGTATAGAATGGAAACCATTGAGTCGTCGAAATTGATGATGATGTACCCAAGAATCTGGACAAGGGTTTCATGTTCATGAATGTGTCACCATGTAGCACAAGATTCCTATTCATAAAAAATATGGATGGATAAATCAAATTATTCATTAATTATCATGAGTTCAACAAAATCATGATAATGTAACTGTATCATCCACCATATATAGAGTACTTATTTGATAAACTATGTTGGGCCACGTATTTCTCTAAGGTGGACCTTTATCCATGATAAATCCAATAAATGTTTAGGGATGACGATATTCCCAAGGTATCACATCAAATAATGGTATGGATATTATGAGTTCATATTAATTCCATTCATACTAACTAATGACCCAAAAATTTTCCTATACATAATTAAGATATTATTCATAGATTACCTATAAAATTTACTTTTTTCATTATAGATGATATCCTAATATACTCCTATAGAAAGAAGGATTTTGAGGAGAATTTGAATATTGAAAAACAGACTTTGTTCTAGGATAAAATATACACCATGTTCAAAAATTGCATGTTCTATATAGAGGATGAATCATTCATGGGAATGTGATATCTATAAATGGAATATTTATTGACCCTTATAAAACAATGGTAATTTAAGAGTGTCATAGGACAACATCTATATTTAAGATCCACATATTTCATTATTTTTCATGGTACAACAAATATTTATAGATGAATTCATCATAGTTGTTTAACCGGCTAACAAGGATAACACAAAAGGGGTAATGTATGTCTGGATGGAAGGATGTGACGAATGATTTAAGGATCTCAAGTAGAGGGTTTTCAATACACCTGTAATCAAAATAAAAACTTGTAGAGAATATTATGTGATATATATAATGATTCTTTGAATAAATTCATGGGTTTTGTACTCATGAAGAATGATTAATTTTCCTCAATTGCCTCATGACAGTTGAATATCCCTGACATGAACTACTAGAAACAAGATTTGTACCTAGAAGCTATAATTTTATACTTTAAAATATTATGGAACTGCCTCTATAGTGATAATTGGGACTTATATGTTCATCACAATAAGCTAATGTATATTTTAAGAAAAAAGGATCTCAAGATTTACCAAATTATATTCTAATAGAAAATAATGGACTAAATATTCTCTATTCAAAATTAACATGTGAAGGTAAACAAGGTAGCAGATGCTCATAGTCAAAAAGAATATGATACTCTATCCATGATGGAGATTCAAAATGTTCCTATCATCATGGAAATGAAAATGATATATCAAAAAATCATAATTTCAAGTAATGCATCCTATCATCCCCAAATTATTAATCACTTTATATCTAATAGAAGCTAAAAGTGGAATGAAGGGGTGATAATGATATAAAAAATATGGTAAAATTGGTAATCTGGGGGATGCTACTAGAGTTACACATCGATGAATATGGTTTCATTTGGTTCTTAACATGGATTTTTCTTCCTTAATCACCTCATATAAATAAGCATGTATTTGATAATTCACATAACTCGTCTTCTTTTATCCATCAATGAACTTCCAAGATGCACTGTTATATTTGAGAACATTTATTGTGGGAAAATATGAAGAAGGAGATTGAAGAGTATATATGAACGTGTCTTTTGTGAGTGAATGTTAATACATAACGACAAAAGTCCATATTGATGATTCAACCACTACCAATACCCATAGGGAAATGCAAGAATGTATCCATGGACTTTGAAATTGGTTTCTCAAAAATAACTAATGGAAATAATGTGATATGGTTATGATGAATCAACTCACCATGAAATCACACTTCATTACTAATCAGGAATATTTTTCACTTGAACATCATGAAATACTGATTCATCTTGCTTTACATGCAACACAAAATTTCATTGACAACATACATTACAGGCTAGACTGAGTTTTACTTTACAATAATATATTATTAAAATATTAATATTTATAATAATATGTAATGTAGACATTAAATTAGTAGTTATTAACAGTATTAAAAACATATGAAAATATATTTTTTCATAAAAATCTATGGTAAAATCATTGGACATCAAATAATTTGAAATGATTATAAAAACCAATTGAATATATAATACATTTTTTTATGATCCTAAAATAATTCTGTCAAAAGAAATTATATTATTTGAAATTATTGAAATATGTAAATGAATTATATACATTAAATATGAAATAAAATATATTTGATAGGAATAATATAAGAAAACCCCATTTTTATTCATAAAAATGTATATTTTTTTAAAGATTGTTTTAACACATTTAAATGGAGAACCTAATTTAAATCTAATATTTCATGCACTTTTAAATTTTATATATAAAAATATACATCATTTTTTAAATAATTACGTAAAAATTATCTTAGGGTGAATTTTTGGTATTTTTCTAATAGATTTCATGTTTTGATGAATAGGGAAATATACTGAATTTTTATTCTAAACATATTTTTCATCAAATTTATTTATAATTTTAAATTATATTTGGGATTTGTATTAATGTCTAGTTAGATAAATTTTATATCAATTAATAAATTTTCAGTTGTTTTATTTGATTTATCATATAAATTAGATATAAACGCATCTAAAACGTTTGAACATTTTTACTTTAAAACACCGCTTTGTGCCCACATATATGGGATTAAAATTAATTTAATTTCTATCACATATATTCTTGTAATTTAGAAAATATTATAACATATTTTTAATCATAATAACATAAAATTTATAATATTTTCAGCTAATTATATGTCCAAAAATATTATTAAATGTAATAAAAATTAATTTCAATGATTAAGGAGAAGATTATCTTAACAGGGGACTAAATCAAAAATTAAGGAGCCATAACTACAAATAAACTTATCCAACACCCATTTTATGTTCATATATATCCTATACTTCCTTTTATCATTTTTTTAAAATTATTTTTGAAACACACCAAGAATTTATGAGATTTATTATTATTATTATTATTATTAATAATTTCATTGATGTATTCCATGGTACGCTACACCAAGATTATCTTGCGCAATACGCAACAGGGTATTAGCTTGCAGTATACGCAACACTAATCTTGGATCATGTTACACACAATTTCCTGTTTGTTTGAAAGTAGTTATTCTACGAAACATTGAGTGTTTATATATATATATATTCAATGTAAAAATGAAAAATAGTTGTATTTTATTATACAAAACAACAAAAGAGTCTTACACTACATGCAACCCTGACTTTTCTTGCATTCCACACAATTGTGACCTTCCTCGATAGCGTGTGTAGTACGCAATACCAGGTTTCACTAAACAATGATATACGGTTATAATATTATTATGAACTAGCCTTAATGAATCGTTTTAACTAAATTTTGAATTTTATAACATTATTATTCATCTTAAACATTTTATAAAACATGGAATGTGAAAAAAATAAATTTTTCGGGTAAAATAAGTATTTTTTTTTAAAATGCAGTTTTGCCGCCTTTTGATGGCACATCGATTTTTAATATTATTTTTGAAAATTTTATAAGATCAATTTGAAAAAATAAAATTCTTCTTTGGAATAAGGATATGAAAATTAACTCTTGATAAATTTTTCATATTTTTCTGATAACTTTCATATTTTAATGAATAGTGAAAGCATGCTATATTTTAATTAAAAAAACTTTTTTCATCGCAATAATTTATATGGTTAGATTATATTATTTGTTGGTTTTAATGTATAAATAGTATATATTTTTACAATTTAATATAATTTATTTCATTATCATTGATTTTACATTGAGTTCATAGGTAAAATCATTTCAATCATTTGTAACATTTTATCTTTTAAAACCTGTTTTCTTAACAACGGGATTAATTTTTAATTAGTTTCATCAACTTATATGATTTTAATTTGGAAAAATGGATTCCATATTTGGAATCAGTAGGTCCAAATTATGTAAATTATCTACTTTTTTAGGCATTATGAATATTAACTATGGTAAATTGTATTTACCATAGTTAAAGGTAAATCAGGTAATTAAGGGTAACTATATTATAATAAAATTACCCTAAGTCTTGTATTTATATAACTGGATGATTATATTTTGCCCTAAATCATACATGGATAAAAATTGAATATAATGGGTCCCACTTGTATTTGATTAAGACCTTTAAATTATTTTATTTAAAAGAAATTGAAATATGTCTCAATCAAAATGTAATAATTAATGTATTTTTAATATAATGTTATGTAGAATATAAATTAGCTTATAAATACTCATTTGAAAGATATGATTTTTTTTATTTTTTATGGTAATTTATTTACAATTTTTAAGAGGTAATTAATTACCTTAATATCTTATACATTAATGATGCATAAATTTTTTATTTAGTGAAAAATAAGTAATATAGTTTTTATTGAAATAATTATACCCATTAAAAGGCCCAAAAACCAAACCAAAACATATTGGTAGTGTATATATACACCATAATCATAAAATTACCGAATATATGAATGTTTGGAGTCTTCTAAAAGTGATTATGAAACTTATATTATTTTATTTTGAATGATGTCAAATTTGTCTCTTTCATAATTTAATAAATATAAAATTTTAATAGTTGGGTGTTTTAGAAGATAAATCAGACTAAAAGTATTATTATTAAATATATAATATTTATATTCTTAATATTATTTTATTTTTAATTTTTATGCAACAAATAAGTATATTTAATAATTATACAAATATGTTGTAGTAATTATTTTATTAAGATAAATATCAAATAATTGGTTTTACAAATATTAAAATAAATATTATAGGAACTATTTAATGTGCTCCACTATTTTTATAGATGAATATGACCTGTTAGTAACCTATTAAATATTTTAGTTCTAATATATCCTCTGTGCGTATTTTATTTAAATTCAAATAAATGAATTGTGTCAAAATTGACACTATTGTTATTTTATAAAAATATCATAGTATTAAATTGTTTAAAAATCACAAAAATATTTAAAAATTATAAATTAAAATTTATATAGTCTAAAATGTCATTAATTATCCAATTATGGAATATTCAAAACACATAAGTGATTATTTATAACCATTTAAAATTTATATTCTTATTACCACAAATAAAATTAAATAGATTAAATAAGGATAAATCAAAATGATAAGGTTTAAAATAAACTCAAAACATGTCTAAATTTGATGTTTTGAGGAGATTACAACCCTATCTCATCTCATCTTCAAATTGAGTCATTTTTAGAGGTTTTAATGTTCGGTTTGAATTTATATTAAACTAATATTTTTAAGGATTCCAAAGGTGCCCCTCTCCTCCTTTATAAATTGGAACCTCCTCCCTCTCCTCTTTACACAACATTGGGCCTTCATGTTCAACCAACCCCTAACCATTTCCCTTCTTAGCTTCCATAAAAACATTCTAGAGGTCTTGGTATTCTTCAAAGATCAATTTTAGTGCCCTAAGAGTAGGTTTCAAAGAGGCGTGTCGAAGAAGATGAGGTTCAGATACGTACGAAGAATATCGGACCTAAAAGAAGGGAAAATCTGGAGATCTCCCTTTTAACCAAGATTGTTAATTCATAAGTATTTATAGGGGTAATATTTAACATCCATGTCCACATTTTATAAAAAAATTTCATGTATGTTTAAAGTCTTTTTACCCTTTTTATACTTTTACCACATGGTATGTAGGAAGTATTTCATTTGTTTACCATACGATGTACTTTTTGACTTTTCTGATAAAAGTACGAGGAGAATGTTTTTTTAACTTATACAGAGTGAATGGATTTTTATGGTTTCATAATGCCTTATTTTCACAAAGCATCCTCTACAAGATTTCATGAATTTTTTCAACTCAATCCTTTTCATTTAAAATTTCATGGAATTTTCTGAAAAGAAAATGTTTTCGTAGACGAAAGTATATTATCCTCAAGAATTCATTTCATGTGTTTTATCAAAATTATTTTCTATCTATGAAAATATAGGGTTCTATTTCTATACCTATTATTACATTTATTTGAGTATGTCATGATGGAATTATTTTTATGGATTCCTTTTATGGATTATGTTATGATGGCATCTTTATTACATGGGTTATGCTATGATGTATGATTTATGATTTTGTGGCACACATAGGAATGATTTCAATATAAAATGGGTGTGGCCTATATCTCCCTCCAAAGCATTAGGTAAAGATTTATATCTCATGAGATAGACATGGATGTAATGGTAAGTTAATCTGGTTCAGTGTTACAGGACTAGAATGAGGAGTGAACTCGATTCAGAAAGGGACTTTGTCCACTTAGATGGCCTTGGCATCAATGCCTTGGCAACTATAGAAGTCATATCATGTGCTTAATGGTTTTTCACAATTAAATATTTTATTCCAATGAAATTATATCATGATTGATTTTCCATTATGATATATTCCTTTTGTACTGCCATGATTTATGTCATTTATCAAGATTTTAATGCTTGAACATTATGTTAATGTTTTTAAGTTCAAATGTATATGGTTTGTTTTATTTTCTCCACGATTACACTTACTGATCATTTGAGCTCACCCTTTATATGTTTTCTTTTCCCCTAGATATAAAGAAAGGTTTTAGGTATGAAAACAATAGGTTAAGATTTTTATAGTAGATGTTGATGATCTTTCACAATGATTAGAAGATTATATTCTGAGTTTCCAAAGACATTAATCTATTATGATCCTTGAGTTTTAGTTTTTGTTATGTGTTAAGTATTCTGCAAAAGTAATGTATTGTCCATGTACGTCAAGCTTTGGGTCTCTAAAGTTGGTATTAGAGGAAAGGTTTAGTTAACCTTTGGAAACTAGGATGCGAAAACATTAGTGAGATCCCTAGAGATATTTCTATGGTATGTCTAGGGATCTCCCTACAGATAAGTATAAGTATAGGTTATAGTCCTAGAATTATGGTAACGATCCTAGAATGAAACCTAAGATGTTATTTATTATAGGTAATATCCCATTATTATGTTGTTTTCCTAACATGATTTTTCCCTCTCACACTATTCTTTCTGGGTTTTAGAGGATGGCTGGAACACGAAGGAACCATGATGATCAATGTAATGTACAATGCAATGATTTTCCTCCTGAATAAACCAATGTAGTGGGAGATGGAGTGAAAATTATTATTGCTATACTTACATAAGAAATGAATCATTATGGACTTCTGAATGAGCAGAGAAGGGAACAATATTCTATTGAGTCCTTCATGAGGAAAAATCCACCTTCTTTCAGTGGGTCTTCTGATCCACTTTTTGCTGAACAATGGTTCAGTACCGTTGATATGATATTTTCCGTATTTTGATGTTCAGAACATGAAAAAGCCATTCTGGTTGTTTACCGTTTAGAAGGTGAAACAGACAAGTGGTGGACTCTAATTAAAAATACAAGGCCCCAAGGTGAAAAAGAATCCATGGAATGGGATGAGTTAAAGAACATATATTTCAATAATTACATCCATCGTATTCTTCAAACAAAGATGGAAAAGGAATTATTTGAGCTTAAAAAAAGGATGATGAATATATTTGTATATACAAGGTGAATTTTACAATTCTTAAAAGGTATTCATCTGGATATATCATCTAACTTGAAAGTAAAGTTGATCAATTCTTTAGTGTCTTAAAACCAAGTCTTTGAAGGTCATTAGCTATAAGAGACAACAGTAGCTATGAAGAAATTGTGAATTGTGCTATCAAGGTAGAACTGTAAGTTGGTGTTATATATCCATCTCATGGTTTTGTCAAGAAATGAAATATGGAGTTTAATGATAAATCTCAGAACAATGGTGAAACGAATATGAATGTTTCTTTATGTTCAAAGTGTGGAAGCAAGAAGAGTGGAGATTTTCTAAAAGGTACTATAAAATGTTTTATGTGTGTAAAAGAAGGTTATCGAGATGTTGATTGTCGATGTAATGGGAAAAAGGAAGCTATTGATGTGAATAGAGAAGAGACTACAGAGAACCCTCCACTAACACTTCAATGCATCAAGTGCAAGGAAATAGGGAATTATGCTAATCAATGCCCTAATCCAAGGGTTATTGATGATCGAAATGAGAATCCTCTTAAGGCAATGGATAAAGGGAAGTCACATGCGATCAATATTTCTGATGTTGATTATGAAAATGATGTTGTGGAATGATTAAGTGTTTATGTAATGGGATTTCAAAATATTATAATGGAATATAATTTATAATAATGTTGAATATTGGAATACCCATGTATTGGATTATTCTGGTTTTCAATAATTATATTGAAATACTTTTTAAAAAAAGAATATATGCGTATAATGAATGGATAAGGAGAAAATAATATGCTTAATAGTATTCATGAGCACATGACTGATATAAGGACAAATTGATATCATCGTCTGAGTATATCGGAATTTTGGGATTTTGGTATGTGGAAAGAGTTAACTTTTGACATCATTCATGTTTTCACTAAGGTTCAATGGGTATTCAGTTTTCAAGAGAATACATTATTAAGGTATTCACATGTTTAGAATGTGATCAACAAGATATATCTGGGATAAATGATGATATTCACGTGCTTGTTATGTGACCTTTCCAGTAATCATTTTCTATATACTATAAGATTGGAAAAATGTATTTTGGATAAGTCATAAGGTAGTACTGGATTATATTGGGAATAAGATAGTATTGTTTAAGTCTAGAACTTTATTTGATATTATTTGTGTAATGTTATAATAGTGTAGTTTTAGAAAAAAGGACAACGTGCAGGACGGGCGTCAACCCGTCGCGTCAGACAAGGATGCGGGAATCGAACCCACAACTGAATTGTGACCGGCCTTTATCACGTACCACTAGCCTGAAACATGTCCCTAGTTAGTAGCAACTAGTTTTATTTTATTAACTGTTATGATATATGAATTATAAGTCCATTTTTGGAACCATATACGATTAATATCACAATAATATGGACTTATGTATATAATTTTTTCTAAAATTTGGTTTGAGACATATGGAATGACTTATAATTCTATCGCATGATCTGCTAACACTTCACGAATGTAAAATTCATCATCATTTCTATTTGTGATGAAGTGGAAATAGATCAAGTCAATAACAATGGGGAGATTGTACCAAAATCAAGTAAGTATTTCTTTTAATTAATCAACTTTAGGGAAATGGTCTTGAAAACATAAATTGTTGTCCTAGTAATCTCATATCTGATGAATCAGATGGTACCTTAGATCATCAGAAATTTAAGGCTTTGTGATTTACGTCTTTTTCATAGCCATGTCCCCTACCACTCTTAATCAGAACATGATGGTTAGATTTTTATTCCATATCTATATCTTCACCTATGTTCACCTATGTTGAAATCCAGTAATGAGTTACTTTTGTTAATCGTTACATTTCTTACATTAGTTTCTAAAATTATGTTTCAGTATTCCTTTTTATGTTGTGGGTTTCTATGAATAGTAAATGATTTATAACCCTGATGAATTTCGAGGGAGAAATTCAATTTATGGTGGGTATAATGTTACACCCCAATATTTTATGAGATTTATTATTATTATTATTATTATTAATTTAATTGATGTCATCTATTGTACTCTACACTATTATTATCTTTCACTATAGACAACACCGTATTAGCTTGCAGTATATGCAACACTAATCTTGGATCCTGTTACACACAATTTCATGTTTATTTGAGAGTATTTATTCTATGCAACATTGAATGTGTGTGTATATATATATATTCAATGTATAAAAGAAATATGGTTGGATTTTATTATAAACAACAACAATGGAGTCTTGCACTAAATGTAACCCTGACTTTGCTTGCATTACACGCAATCGCGACCTTCCTCGATAGCATGTGTAGTACGCAATACCGGGTTTCATTAAACCATGATATATGGTTAAAATATTATTATGAACTAGCCTTTAAGAATATTTCTAAACATATTTTAAATTTTATAACATTATTATTCATCTTACACATTTTATAAAACATGGTATGTGAAAAAAAAAAATTGGTGTAAAATAAGTATTTTTAAAAAAATACAGTTTTGCCGCCTTTTGATGGCGCACCATTTATAAATATAATTTTTCGAAATTTTATAATATTAAATTGAAAAAATAAAATTCTTATTTGGAATCAGGATATGAAAATTTATTCTGGATAAATATTTCATATTATTCTGATAACTTTCATATTTTAATGAATTGTAAAAACAAGCTATATTTTAATTAAAAACAACATTTTTATTCTCAATAATTTCTATGGTTAAATTATATTATTGAATGGTTTTAAAATATAAATAGAATATATTTTTACCATTTAATATAATTTATGTCATTAGGATTGATTTTACATTGAATTCATTGGTAAAATTCTTTCAATCTTTTGCAATGTTTTAACTTTTAATACTCGTTTCTTAACAACAGGATTAATTTTAAATTAATTTCTGCAAATTCTGTGATTTGAATTTGGAAAAATGGATTCCATATTTGGAATCAGTAGGACAAAATTATGTTAATAATCTACTTTTTTTTAGGCATTATGAATAGTAACTACGGTATATTTTATTTACCGTAGTTAAAGGTAAATCAGGTAATTAAGGGTAAATATAATATTTTAAAATTACCCTAACACATGTATTAATATAATTGAATGATTATATTTTCCATAAATCATACTTGGGTAGAAAATGAATCTAATGGAACCGAATTTTATTTTATTAAGACGTTTAATTTATTTTATTTTAATGAAAGCGAAATATGTATCACTCAAACTTTAATAATTTAAGTATTTTTAATATAAGGTTATGAAGAATATAAATTCGATTATAAATACTCATTTGAAACCTAAAATTTATTTATTTTTTTTGGTAATTTATATTAATTTTTAAGAGTTATTTAATTACCTTAATAGATTATACATTAATGATGCAGAAATTATTTATTTAGTGAAAAATAAGTAACATAGTTTTTATTGAAATAATTATACACATTAAAAGGCCCACAAACCTGAACAAAACTTATTGGTAGTGTATATCTCCAAACAATAAAATCACTTTTTCACTCTAACATATACTAGGGGGTTTTACTTTGAAAATAAAATGTTCCATACAAATGGATTTGGGTCTATCACCATGGGTTCCAATGCACTAGATCTTATAGCACTTACCAATGAGGCTCTAGTAATTCGTATTACACAGAATAAATCAATTATAGACTGTAATACAATGAGATCTGCTCATCATAGATAAACTTACATAAGAATCCAAGGACAAAATATATAACCGTTTGGAGTCTTATAATAGTGTTTATGACACTAATATTATTTTATTTTAAATGATGTCAATGTTTTCACCTTCATAATTTAATAAATATAACATTTTAAAAGTTGGGTGTTTTAGAATATTAATCCTAATAATAGTATTCTGATTAAATCTATAAGATTTATCTTCATCATAGTATTTTATTTTTAATTTTTATGCAACAAATATGTATATTTAATAATTATACAAAAATGCTGTAGTAATTATTTTATTAAGAGAGATATCAAATAAATGGTTTTACAAATAGTAAAATAAACATTATATGAAATATTTAATGTGATCCACTAATTTTATAGATTAATATGACATGTTAGGAACATATTAAATATTTTAGTTCTAATATATCCTCTCTGTGGAGTTTATTTAAATTCATATAAATTAATAGTGTCAAAACTGACACTATGGTTATTTTATAAAAATGACATATTATTAAATTGTTTAAAAATCACAAAAATATTTAAAAATTATAAATTGAAAATTTTATAGTCGAAAATGTCCTAATGTATCCAATTATGAAATATTCACAACACAGAATTCATTATTTATCACCATTTAAAATTTAGAATTTTATTACCACAAATAAAATTAAATAGAATAAATAAGGATAAATCGAAATGATATGTTTTAAAATAAACTCAAAACATGTCTAAATTTGATTGGTTGATGAGATTACAACCCTATCTCATCTCATATTCGAATTGAGTCATTTTTGGTGGTTTTTATCTGGGTTTTGAATATATATTAATCTAATATTTTTAGGATTCAATAGGTTCCCCTCTCCTCCCTTATAAAAGGGCACCTCCTCCCTCTCCTCTTAACACTACTTTGTTCCTTAAATCTCGGTCAAACCCTACCCATTTCCCTTCTCAACTTCCCTAGAAACATTCTATAGGTTTTTTACTTATTCATTGACCGATTTTAGTGCCCTAAGAGGAGGATTTAAAGAGGTGTGTCTAAGAAGAGGAGGTTCGGATACGTATGAAGCATATTGGACCTAAGGTAATGGAAAATCTTGCAATCTCCTTTTTAACTGAGATTGTTCATTCGTAAGTATTTACTGGGGGTTATATTTAACATCCATGTCCATGTTTTATATAAATTTTTTCATGTATGTTTAAATTCTTTTTTACCCATTGTTGACTTTTACCACATGGTATGTAAGAAATCTTTCATTTGTTTACCATACGACGTATGTTTTGACTTTTCCAACAAAATTACGAGGAGAATGTTCTTTATAATATACAGCATGAATGGATTTTTATGGTTTCATAATGCCTTATTTTCATGAAGCATACTCTACAAGATTTCATGAATTTTTTCGTCTGAACCCTTTTCTTTTAAAATTGCATGGAATTTTGTGAAAAGAAAATATTTTCAAAGATGAAACGATATTTTCCTCAGGAATTCATTTCATGAGTTTTATCAAAATTATATTCTATATAAGATAATATAGGGTTCTATTTCTATCCCTATTATTACATTGATTTGATTATGTTATGATGAAATTATTTTTATGAATTCCTATTATGGATTATGTTATGACAGCATCTTTATTAGATGGGTTATGCTATGATGTATGACTTATGATTTTGTGGAACTCGTAAGAATTATTTCAATATGAGATGGGTGGGACCTATATATCCCTCCAATGAATTAGGTAAAGATTTATATCTCATGAGATAGAAATGGATGGAACGCTAGGATAATTCGGTTCAGTGTTACAGGACTAGAACGGGGAGTGAACTCGATTCTGAAAGGGACATTGTCCACTAAAATGGTCTTGGCAGCAATTCCATGACAACTATGGAAATCATATCATGTTTTTAATGGTTTTCCACAATTACATGATTTATTTCCATGCTATATTATCATGATTGATGTTTTATTATGATCTATTCATTATGTACTGACATTCTTTATGTCATTGCTCACGATTTTGATGTTTAAACATTATGTTAATGTTTTTAAGTTCAAATGTATATGGTTTGTTTTATTTTCTCTATGCTTAACCTTACTGAGGATTTGTGCTCACCCTTTATATGTTTTCTTTTCCCCAGTATATAATTAATGGTTTTAGGTAAGAAAACAAATGTGGAAGATCTTTATGGGAGATGTTGAAGATATTTCACCATGATTAGAAGATTATGTTCCGAGTTTCCAAAGACACTAAACTATTACAATCCTTGAGTTTTGGTTTTTTTCATGTATTAAGTATTCCGAAAAAGTAATGTATTTTCCATGTACATCATGATTTGGGTCTCTACAATTATAATCAATTTATATGGGAAAAACGTGGATGCGATTCCATTTTAATAAATTTTCAAAAATGTTACTCATCCTCCACTATAAAAAAGAACACATCCATCCCATTTAATTAGTCCATTTAAGACTTATATATAGAAAAAATTATAATAAATTAATATACCAAAACACTTCACTTTATAGTATAATCCTCTCGTTTGGAATAAATCCAACCATGTATCTATTTCGGTATGAACCAAAAGGAGTTACTTGAAAACTAGGTAACATTCATCAACGATCACTTTAATTTTATTTCATTCTCAAAAACCTTAAACTATTAATAATAAATGATTAAATACTAACCTAAATATTAATAATATATAGATATGTAGTTATTATAATTTTTCTACCAACATGTAAACACCCTTCTATCTAGTGGGTAACAAACTAACAGTTTGTGTTGACGATGGACAACGGCCTCGTGAAACGATGACTATTCATTCTTACATTACCACTTATCATAGTAATAGTTATTATGGAAAAACTATTTTAATATTTTATATATAATATTTTTTTTATACTTATACAATTTTTATATAATACATTCCTTCATTCATTCATTTTTATCTGAATATAATAATATTGATTGTGGAGGTGTGGATAACCACCTCTTCAAAGCATTGTGATTCGTTCACTCTATACATGGAATTTTTTAAGGAAAATTTTAATAAATACATATATCATATATGAAATATATATGATACTATGTTGATAATATACAAATTTATACTTACTTTTCATTTTTAATAGATGGAAAATAAATGAAAGCAGTGTTCATTCATACGTACGACCTACCTTCTCACTGAATGTTACATTTCATTACTCGTCATCAAATTTTATTGATTAATATAAATACATATATAATGAATATATATATATATATATATTATTTTTAAATCATGTTTTAGATTCTTGATTTGTTGAATCAATAATCAATTTAATAAGAATAACTAGAAACATGTCAACCCATCCTCAAAAAAACTAGTAAATTAACTACAATAAAAGTAAAAACGATAAAAGATTATTAAAAATGGGTAATAAAATCATATAAGAAGAATATATATATGATATTATATATAAGAGTATGGTTTTCAATAAGTTATTGACAAGATAAATACCATTATATAGGATTTTAATGGATGTTCACCAAAAAAAGAAATTAATTGTATGGTATTTTCATCACAGATATTACATATGTGAGATATGTGTCATATTCACCACATAGTTATTTTGTGTGGTTTATCTACATTAAATTTTGATATAATATATATTTAATTATTTTATCTTAATGGGGTTTTGAGTTTCAATTTTATTTTTTTCTTCTATGGGTATTTGTGTTAAAAGTCTCAAAGGGGTAATGAATTTCATAATACAATTCCTTTTCATTAGGTAATATTACTTCCTTGATGTCGTTAATATTATATGATTATGTCTATAATAAATTTATAATATATATTTTTTTATTTTGAGTTTTTTATGTGTATTTTCATTTTATATGAATAATATATTCATATATTTATTCTAAAATCAACATTAGGTCCTCTTTCAGGGATTACTTCACATTCCCATTTTATTCAAGATTGTATGAACATGAACTTACACTAGATGAACTTGTTAGATAATTGACTAATAAATACAGTAATTTTCTTATCCTCTAGTTATCCATGACATTTTCTAATTTATATATCAATTCTTTCCAACATTGGTTCTAAAATTGTTTTAATAAAAGTATTTATGAAAACCCCACATCATACTTCTTTTAATTTGAAAAAATTATTTTCTTCTATAAACCATGTTCTCTAAAAAGGAATTATAAAAAATTAACCATTAATAATTTTTTATAAAAAAATTCGCAAATTTTATTCTGATTTTTTTGAAAGGAATATGTTTGTCTCCTTCCAAACAAGGAACTTTTCAACACTTCTCCATTTTAAAAGGAATATAATTTTTCCCTTGTATGGAATGTACAGAATTACCCATCATCGTTTCATTAAGGAATATATTTTATTATTAAAATATATATATTTAATGAAATTGTTTTCAAAAATTTATATTTAATGAGATATTTTTTTAAAAAATTCAAAATTAAAATGATATTTTCCTTTTGTAAGATTTATAAATGAAATTTTTATAATATTTCTATTCATTAATGATAGAAATACTTTATTTTACTCTACACTGGATATGTTGTATTTATATAATCTTTAATATTCAACCAGATGGTTTATGAATTATTTGACCAAAAATATTATTGACATTCCCAATTATAATTTATTTGTCAGTCCGAGTGAAATATTCGATTTTCTATTATCATTGAACATTTAATCTCCCCAAATATCAATATAATTTATCAAATATATGAATATTTTCTAAATAGTATACTATTTTTTACATATGGTGTTATCATTGAATGTTATTTTATTTCAAGGGATAGATTTATGAATCTGCATCTTTTACTCAATTCATATTTTTTATAATGCACATTATTTATGAATTAAATTTATTATTCGTTATATGAGGAATTATGTGTATATTTATGACATTGGCGGGGTCTTATTATAGATATCCCCTTGATTCATCAATTCTCTAATGGTGAGAATTATATTTCAATGCTTTTCAAATGTGTTTTCACCCATTATATTATAACATATCATATGAAACCCTTGATGGTAAATGTAGAATCTAACTATGAATCATGGAATCCTATAATTAAGAAGTTCCTTCATTTAGATTTAGTTATTGTTATCATTTATATTCTCACAATGAAAAAATACATGGATGTATTTAATTCTCATTTTATTGATTAAATGGAATGGTTTTCAATTATTAACCTTTCCATATTATTTATGCCTTATCCATTTATTCTAAATTTCATGTGTATTCATTTATTTAACATTCCATATTGATTATGCTCTCTCTACCAGTTTATTGATTACATGGAATATGTGTGCAGTTATTTAACTATCCATACGGATTATTCTCATTGATTCATTATTACATCTACTTGACTTAACCCTTACTCAGAATTTGAGATCACCCTTATTTTTTTACATTACCAAGGATTCAATGAAGTGTAATCGTAAAGATATGATAATATATAATCGATGGAATAATTTTATCCTCAAAAAAATTATGTGGTAATTTTTTTATTAATTAATAAGAAAAGTCACATATATTTATTTGGTCTACCAAGAATACTAAACTCTTCAGTCCATTGGGATATAATTTACATGTATCTTAAAATAATGTAATAGTAGAATGACACCAACACATTACATTATGGGATTAGGTAGCTATAGTTGGTATTATAGAAGTCTTTGTATAAACCTTGGGATATATATTTCGGAACACATAGATTAGAGAACAAAACTAAATGGTGTATTTTTGGGATAATAATATATTAACATCCAAAAGATTTGGTTAGATATAGATTATATGGGTCTTCCTATAAATACATCCATGTTTTGATATTATATGTGGATGTTGTTCAAGAACAGATATACCTATGGGTAAAAACTCTAAAAACATATATAGGGCCTTAGTCATGCATAATAGTTTACCAAATAGTGGGCTTTACAATGTACCTAGTTTGACACTCATGGGGGATATTCATAGGGTAATTAATATTTTCATTACAAACCATCCTGAAGGATTTGAATAGATAATGATAATGAATGATAAAAGTTAAACATATGGTTTTTTGATTAAAAATGAGGTTTCATGATTTTAATATTATACAAATATTCATATTCTTTTATCACTATGGTTATTTTTCCTCACACTATTTTTTATTGTTTTGGAAAATTTACGAAACCCGAAATATTAATTTTAACATTACATAGGAAGGAAAATGTAGTAAAAATGAGTGAATTAATAGATTCGTAAAATGAGTGAAGGATATATAGTTATTTACTAATAATTGTTTCCCAAATAATATTAACAATATATAATTTTACCCACTCTCAAACTCACCATAGAAGAGAAGGAAGGAGGTTTCATAGAGGTCCATTGGTATATATAAAAGAGAAAAGAAGGATCCATTTTGATCACGCATGAAATGAGGATGGAGAAACCTAGGAATGTAACACAATGTAATGGATAAACTATTTATGTGTGGAGGAGAAAGACTGAATTCATAGACATGTTGAGTAAAAATGGAGGCTACCATGGATGGAAATAAATATCATCCTAAGGATCCACATCTGCTTTATTGGCTTAAATGTTGGGAACCTAGGATTCACTGATGTCAATTTCCTCTTATAAAGGATAAAACGAATGCCAAGTAAGGATATATATGTGGAAATATATGGATGAAGGAGTTATGTATTGGTGTTGTGTTCAAAAACATAGTTCAATGGATAATTAATGATTAATATTCTAGGATTCCTGTCATATTAATTTTTTGAAATTATAATAATATGGTTTAAAAAAAAAGAAAACCAGCATGTTAGATGAAAAATCATCAAGCACGGAAAGGAATTCGAACATAAACCCATGACCAAAGGATGATAAGGGTCTCGCCCTTACCACTGGCTTGTGTGATTCTATATTTAATGTGAAATTATTTTCAGTGAATCAATCTGATGAATGAGTAATAATAATGAACCACTAGTGTAACTATTTATGTTTATAGATTAATTTAATCTCTATATATGATTTTGGTAATAGATATATAAAAATATAATGATTTTTATATGGGTATTATGATCTGTTAAAATAAAATTTTAGTTCTTAAAAAAATGTTTTAATCCTATGAAATCCATTTCATAGAGTAAGGGATTAATGAGATTTTGATATAAGTGAACCCAAAAATGTACTTTTCTTATATAGTTGAAATTTATAAAGTATGTGTATTTCCAAATATTATTATGTAGTAAAATAATAAATCAACATTAATAAAATCATTAAAAAATAATTTAATCCTAATACCTACATTTTTATTGAATCGATGTTCTTTTAAATCATCAATGATTTATGGATTTGATAACCTCAACATTCCATTGATAGTTCACTTGATTTTGATCCATGAAAATAATCAATCCTTATAAACTAGATGACATTTTTTGAAACCATCAAATAATTTGGGATTTCAACATAAGAAATATCAGAAAATTTATTACAATTATCAATTTTACATTATGAGGACACAATTTATTTAATGTGGGTAGAATATAACACAATGAAAATCTAAAATATGAATAATGTATTCGAAATCATGTGTGACATGCAACACGAAATGTGTAACAAAATATAATATCCCATGAAATTACAATATAATTACTTTTTTTATCATCTAAATATGTGACATATAATTCTCTATATGAAATACAAATTTATCTTGTGTTATACTGTGACACCCCAAGCTTCCATGGGACGTTTCCCAGTAAATAATGATATAGCTTTCGTTGTACGCAACTTTAACACTCTAACACATCGTGACCAATCAAACAAGCCGTTATGAATAGTAATACCCACTTTTTGAAATTTTATAAAATCTATTTTTCAAAATGGACTTCATTTTTTTATTCGGAATATCGAAATTACCATAGGGTGAATTTTTTGCTATTTTTTCTGAATACATTCAATTTTTTGAAGAATAGTAAAAACCACATAGTTAATGGTTAAAACATACTTCTTATTTAAATAATTATTAACTTTATTTAAATTTATTTTAGGCCAAAATAGATACATAATACCTATATAAGTTCAATTTATTTCTTTGGTGTCATTTTAATTTAATTTTATATATATATAAATTTTATTGAACTTTTTCCCGTCTTTTACCCACCTCCTATGAGCATTTGAAAATTGGAATAAAACATAATTTTACTGTTTCTGTGAATTATATTTCATAGATCTGAGAGGCATGGTTGATATCATTAAGGAAAATTTGGTTCAATGAGATGAAAATGGGTTTTGTTGAATAGTTGGTTATTACTTTTATTTACCACGGTTAAAAGTAAATTGGGTAATAGTGGGGAGACTATACCCTCATAATAGAGTAACGCATCGGTATTATTTGAGTACATAATATTCAATTGCTGAAGCAGTAAATAATTTAAAGAATATAGTAAAAGAAAGGTAATATCCAATTAATAAAAGGTGGAAAATTCCAGTTTATAATGCATGCATGTACAGGTGAGGTTACATATATGAAAGCAGGAAACATTACAGAATGCTTAAAAAACAATTCAAAAAGAAAAGACAGAAAAGCCCCACAGTGATCCACTAAGCATCCCAAGCTCTCGCTTGGTCACTTGCTCCTAACTCCCCAGGTACAAACATCAAAGCACACAACCTAGGTCCTGCAAGCAAGAAGGTTTACTCGGGTACCCCAGTGCAATGGTGGCCTGAGTATGGTGTGAGATATAAATATCAGCAGGCTGACACCACTGGTGTAAAACCCAATCCAGACAGTGTATGATAATTAAACAATGATAAGGTATGGAGAAATAAGTAAACTGAATTACATAACTATTTAACACCTGTTATGGTTCCCATGGGACACCTGACGGTTATACCTACTTAGGCTCGTTGCTGGTAGAGTAACCTGATCCAGCCACTGTATATATATATATATATATAAGCATTTAGATCATAGATGGTGTGGGGTAAAAATGCCTCCCACCCATTAATCATGATTAGCAGGCATGAGGTAATAATTCCTCTCATCCCTATGATTAAACTGTAAAGGGGTAAGAAAGCCTCCCTTCCATAAATCGATATTTGCAAGCACGAGTTAAGAATGCCTCTTGTCCCTATGAGACTGCTGGAAAGGGGTAAAAATGCCTTCCTTCCATAAATCAAGATTATCGGGAATGACGTAATAATGCCTCTCATCCCTATGAGTCAACTTGAAAGTGGTGAGAATTCCTCCCTTCCATAAGTCAAGATTAGCGGGCATGATGTAAAATGCCTCTTGTCCCTATGAGTCAACTTGTACGGGGTAAGAATTACTCCCTTCCAGTAATCGTGATTAGCGGGCATGAGGTTAGAATGCCTCTCATCCCTATGAGTCAACTCGAAAGGGGTAATAATTTCTCCCTTCCATAAATCGAGATTAGCGGGAACGAGGTAAGAATGCCTCTTGTCACTATGATTCAACTAGAATGGGGTAAGAATGCCTCCCTTCCATACATGTACAGTCACACTGGCATGGGGTATAACTGCCTCCCATCCAACCACGTTTCTGTCACACTCATCACTCTAGCACGGGGTATAACTGCCTCCCATCCATCCACGTATCTATCACACTCATCATTCTGGCATGGGGTATAACTGCCTCCCATCTAGACACCCAATCATCACCAGGTGGCATCAGCATGTGCGCACTCACATCAAAACCATGTTTATATAATATTACTTATGGAATTACCTCATAAGCATTGAAAAGTCATATTACATACATATTCATTATCGTCATTATAATACAATGCATAATTCAGTGCCTCTTATTCATTTCAAGTAAACATTCCACATTCACAGTCAATCATATATCTCATTTCTATATAAGTGCTCACACACATGTTCATCACAAGTATACTTCATGAAACTCCTCTCAAGTATTTATACCAATTAATTAACAAATTTAGTTTACTACCATAATTTGTTCCCATTACGTTATCCCCAGGCGTGGTCATACCACCCTAATACATTCATTTCTAGTTTAACCATTTCTTCATGGAGGATATGTTTATCTTTATTTAACCCTTTGACACCTTCTAGTGAAAACATGTCACATACTCTTAAGTCATCACACTATGGCCACCATCTTACTCAATTTTCCAAACATGTAAAATTGATCCAAAAATAAGTATCATCGCAATATCATTCTATTTACCTCAACATGGAATGTTTACAAACATAGAATCAAAGAGGCCCACAAAAATCCAGCATGAAATCATAAAAAGTCAATCACTACTTTTTATCTTGAATATAGAAAACCTCAAATCGTGGGTTTTTTTATTAAATCATTATTTTAGTGATCAAGAAACCTCTTTTATCTCATTCTTTCAATTCACACTATTTTCACAAAAGCGTTCAATTGAAACTAAACTTTCATAATTAAAATGTTAAGGTCGTGCAATATTAAACTTATGATTACATTACTTGAATTAAAGGCCAAGGAGAGGGACCCTACCCCAAGGTGGATCCATCTATCCCCTCCAGCTCTTGGTGCTTTCTAACTATGATTCTCAGGTGAGTTTCCTACTCTTTGGCGACTTGAAACCACGCCAAACCCTCGAACTCACTATAAGTGACGTGCTAGGAACTCATAAACATCAAAAGCCCAAAATTCAAAAATTACGAAACAAGGAAAGGTGTGAAAACCTTACCCGAAACAAATCCAATGATCTGAAACTACCGGGACTACATCGCCTTCAGCGGTAGTTGCCAGAACGCACCCCAAGGAGTCCCAACGGACATTCCACATGACCTAGAGTCAAGAGAAAATTGAAATTATGATCACCCTAAACACTATGGTGTTCAGCTGATTCTCACCGGGCGATGAATAGGCAGATAGAAATGCAGAAATAGAGAGGAGGATGAGGAGAGGTGTTTACCATAGAGGATCGGAGAAGAAAACGTCAGAAAACGAAGGGAGGAGCATGATCGAGAAGAGGCCGAGAAAGTGGTGTCATGCGCGGCTCACCGGGGAGAGCCCTTGACTTTGTGTGGGTCTGGTGAGAGAGGAATTGATGGAGTGTGTATAGTTTAGGTTTTATTTATTTTATTTTTCATTTATTTTAAAATTAATCAAAAACCCAAAATACACCAAAGAGCATGGTTTGACCCGCATGGTTTACCAAACCATGCGCAAAACGAGTGGAGTCTTCTGCCTCCAAGATATATCTCGTACAGGCTAGGCACACAGTTTGGGAAACCGTGAGCAGCATGTGTGCCTGCCATTGTCTCATAAATTAAGGATGCACAGTTCAGGCTTCATGGCTAGCCAAACCGTGCGACAACTGTGCACCTTCTACAGCCCTTTATAAACATGGGTCTGGCGATTCCAAAACCTCTCGGGCCACCCGAGAAACTTAATGGGCCTTCTCCCACGCCCAAAAATATTAAAAGGATGGGTTACAAACTTCGGAACATTGTTCCGAATCCCAGTCTTCAAAACAATAGGTTTAATAAACGGAAAAGTTCAAAATCCTTTGGATTTTAGTCTAGTTCAAAATGCGGGTCATTACAACCTTCCCACCTTAGAACTTCTTATCCCTGAGAAGCCTTCAAGAACAATGTACACATCATCAAACCTACATGGGTTTTGATGATTCGTTAAAATGATCACGTTGCATTTACAAATGTCAAACACACCCTTAATAATCCATTAAATCGTACGACGCTTAAGCTACCAAAACTTGAGCTAACGCTCTTTCCCATAGGAAACACCAAGATGGCTCTTCCCGAGCCCATCGACCCAGAGACAGGAACCCGTCCTTGACTCGCAAAGAATCCATCTACAAGTACTTCCCACCTTATATTTTTAACATTAAGCATCCAACTCCAAACTAATGTCTTTAACTCCATACTACGGTTTCTACCACCGTTGGAAATATCTTTCAAAGCACGCCATAAGCGTTCCCATGATGCTCCTAGCGTGATTTGAAACAGATCAAACGGTCAACTGCCCATCGACCACAAGGCCCATGTCGAACCAGTTTTTCATATAAGTAACTGTTCGATGCAAACCGCACTCACCTCTACCTGACAACGTTCTAGAGAATGGTATGCCACTGACCACAACCATTAAACAAGAACCCCATGTCAAGCCATCACTGGATGAATATTTACAAGAACGCTCGACCTAAACGGCCGACGTATTTCAAACAGAACCACAATGCCTTTCTCTAAGGCACCGTGAATTTAGCACAAACACATTCACCAATGCCTATACCCGACTTCCGATGACATTTCCTAGATAAAACCATAAAATAATTCCATGCATCCCACGTGCAACACCGAAATAGAACCATCTGATTAAGCCCAACGTATTTAAAGCATTAGAGCAGACAAGGTAACACTCTCTTAGTGCATCTTGGATGAAGAAATGATGGGGGAGATGTTCGTCGCTAAATAGAATACACTAAGAGTATTCAACGGATTACAGTTAATCATAACAGACTATTGGAAGGAGGAACTGTTGAACCTCAACTGGTCAGCTTCATGGAAGGAACTCGGCTTCACCTTCAAACACATCCACACGATTTCAACTCGCATGCCTCAAGGCATTCAAACAAGACAAAACATTCCTATAAGGAATTATAGTTTCTGTATCATCTAGATGGAAATACACTGTTACTAGATTCTATGCAATGCACGCCCAACCTTAGGAGTCTCCTAGTCGTCGAAGGGAAAGAAGACAAACTAGCAGAGCACAAACGCGCTAGAACACAAACACCGAAAACAATAGTGTGATGCTCCTCCACTACAATCACATCACCAAACAAATGATGAAGATCCAATACAGGGAAATCGGTGTGTCAGAACACATGAGTCATTCGAATTCCATCCCGAACATTTGGACAAAACAATTCCTTAACACTAGACCACTCTACCGAGGAGATGACCCATGGTCGCAACCAAAGTCAAAACCCAATGACCACCCATTCAAACAGGGGTTTCATTAGAAAAACAAGAGTCCCACAAGGGAATGAGGCACCATAACGGCACCTCACATCAGAAAACTCACGGTACAGGAAAGGAATTAAAAGGCTTAGGGTGCTACCAAACAAGGGCTTGCTCCTTACAAAAATCAAACGTCGACCCTAATGATGGGTCACGCCAAAAAAAAGTCACTAGGATCAAAAGAAAAACATCAAGCCACCGATAAAGAAAACAACACCCACAGAAAATACCTATGGTCTCGTTCCACGAAAAATAAATGAGAAATTCAAAACTACCCCTTACACTCGGGCCTCAACACACCACCATTATTTCCATTACCAAGCCCTTAACATTGTACCCCATTTAAACTCTAACCATTTAAAATCATCAATAAAACATCAATCAAACAAGCATGTTTCACAAAAACTTCTTTTAAAGAACATAAAACATTCACAAACATCCTGTCTTTATCAACCAAATGGGAAAAACAAGACCATTTAAACAAAAGGGCGACCTATGAAGTTCACATTTTATCCATCCTGGGTTCTTCACAAAGCAACACCAAAGCAATTATGTAATTCCTTTAAAAAAACAAACTCCTTAACCAAGTTATCTCATAAAACACATTCCAACTGTACAACTGGGTCCTAGTTGCACATTTAACAGTTAGCCAAAACCATTCAATTTAAAAATCACACAACATTTTAAAAATCAAAAAACATTTTCCATTTCATCATTTCACAATAAAACAAGCCATTACATTTAATACAGTTTTCCATTTCCCAATTCATGAAGCACCCATACCAATCATGGATTGAAAATTGACTCCCTTTTTTTATAAAAACCAGATTCCAACCAAGAATTTAACATGCTCAGATTCAATGGCCCAAGTATATGGGTGGCCATCTACCAACCTATAAAGTTCCCATACACTTTTTGAATTGGCATTTGGATCCCCTTTTTAATCAAAATCAACGTACTTTATCATTGAAAACCTAGAATCCTTTTTCAGTTGTTCAAAAACATGAGTTACCTTTTCCGAATTATAAGGCGCCCATACACCTTACAACTAAAAACTAGCTCCCGTCACATTCGCAACAAACAGATTCAACTCATGCCAATAATAACATATATAAAACAGATCATGTCACTAAAAGAATCTAACACCGACCCATGTTATAACACATAAGCATGACATACAATAACTTAAGCATATTATACAGGTAAGCTAAGATGCAACTACATGGCATGGAACATGCATGACATGTTAATTCTTATGTGCCTAATATGATGCAAGGAATGCAGCATTCATTCCATATCAGGCCAAGGGTAAAATTCAAGGAATTTAATAAACCATAAGTAGATGAAAATACAACAGTCACTCATGGTGAAATCATATCAACATTAATAGAGAACAACATTGAAAACAATTCCTAGCCCTAACAACTTGGTCATTTCCCGTACGTGGGGTGATCAGTCCCAAGCACAGATATTTTCCAAGTGCCAACATTATCCTAATCTCTTGTTTACCAACCCAAAACTATAAGAAAAAAAAGAAACCCCTTTGACACCACTTTGTAACGTCCCATCCCATCTCACCATAGAACCAAGGGCCGAACCTGTTGGTCACATGGCCTCATGCGCATCTCCCCATAGGCCAGAGGCTGCCGACTAGCAGCGAGAGTCTCAAGAGGTGATAGTGGGTAGACTATACCCTTTATCAGGGTAATGAAACGGTATTATCTGAGTAAATAATATTCAATGGAGGAAGAAGTAAAAAATTAAGATATACGAGTTAAAGATAGGAAATATCCATTTATTAAAAGGGGAAAACGTCATTTTACAATGCATGCATTTACAGATGTGGTTACATTTATGAAAGTATGAAACATTACACCATGTGTTACAAACAATTCAAAAAGAAAAGAAAGAAAACCAGGACAGAAATTCCATGAGCATCATAAGCTCTCACTTTGTACTTTTCTCCTAACTCCTCGTGTACAAATAGCACAACACACACCCTAGGTACTGCAAGCAAGAAGGTATACTCAGGTACCCCAGTGTAATGGCAGTCGGAGTAGGTTGTGAGATATAAATCTCAGTAGGCCATCACCACCAGTGTCAAACCCAATCCAAATAGTGTACAATAATTAAATACTGATCAGGTATGGAGATATAAGTAAACTGAATTATGTAAGTAATTGACACCCGTCCAGGTTCCCAAGGGCACCTGACGGTTATACCTTCTTCAGCTCGTTGCTGGTAGAGTAAACTGATCATGACACCATATATAAGTATAAGAATTTAGATCATAGATGGCCTGGGGTAAGAATTCCTCCCACCCATTAATTATGATTAGAGAGCACAAGATAAGAATGCCTCTCTTCCCAATGAGTAAACTGGCAAGGGGTATGAATTCATCCCTTCCATAAATCAAGATTTGCAGGCACAAGGTAAGAATGCCTCTCATCCCTATGAGTCAACTGGAAAGGGGTAAGAATTCTTTCTTTCCCTAAATCGAGATTAGTGGGCATGAGGTAACAATGCCTCCCGCCCCTATGAGTCAAATGGCAAGGGGTAAGAATGCCTCCCTTCCAAAAATAAAGATTAGTGGGATCAACATAAGAATGCATCTCGTCCCTATGAGTCAACTGGAAAGGGGTAGGAATGCCTCCCTTCCATAAATCGAGATTAGTGGGCATGAGGTAAGAATGCGTCCCGTCCCTGTGAGTCAACTGGTAAGGGGTATGAATGCCTCCCTTCAATAAATCGAGATTCGCGGGCATGGGGTAACAATGCCTCTCACATCTACAAGTAAACTGGAAAGGGGTAAGAATGCGTCCCTTCCAGACATGTACTTTCACACTGGCATGGGATATAACTGCCTCCCATCTAGATCTATCACACTCATCACTCTGGAATGGGGTATAACTGCCTCCCATCCAACCACGTATCTGTCACACTCATCACTCTAGCATGGGGTATAATTTCTTTCCATCCAGACACGGAATCATCACCAGGTGGCATCAGCATGTGTGCACTCATATCACAACCATGTTTATATTATACTACATATGGCACTACCTCATAAGCATTCAAAATTCATATCACATACACATTGATTATCAGCATTATAATAAAATGCCTAAGGCAGTACCTCTTATGAATTTCAAGTAAACATTACTCATTCTCAATCAATCATATATCTCGTTTCTATATAAGTTCTCATACACATATTCATCACAAGTATACTTAAAGAATCTCCTCTCAAGTATTTATACAAAGTAATTATCCAATTCAGTTTACTTCCATAAGTTGTGACCATTACGTTATCCCCAGGTGTGGTCGTACCACCCTAATCTGTTCATTTCTAGTTTAACCATTTCATCTTATAGGATATTTTTATATTTATTTAGCCCATTGAAACCATCTAGAGAAAACATGTCACATAGTCTTAAGTCATCCCACTATGGTCACCATCTTATTCAATTTTCCCAACATTGTAAATTGATCGAAAAACAAGTATCATCGCTATATCATTCTATTTACCTCCATAAGGCATGTTCACTAACAAAGCATCAAAAAGGCCCACAAAAATTCAGCAGGAAATCATAAAAAGTCTATCACTACTTCCTATTTGAAGACAACATACCGTTGATCGAGGGGTTTTATTATTAAATCGTTAGTATAGTGACCAAGAAACATCTTTTATCTCATTCCTGTAATTCACAAGATTTCCACAGAAGACTTCAATCGGAACTAAACTTGAATAATTAAAATGTTAAGGTAGTAAAAAATTAAACTCACTATCACTTTACATGAATTAAAGGGAAAGGAGAGGGACCATACCTCAAGGTGGATCCATCTGTCCACTCCGGCTCTTGTTGAATTCTAACTAAGAGTTGCAGGCCGGTCGCCTTGTCTTTGGCGACTTGAAACCATGCCAAAACCTCAAACGCACTATAAACAACATGCTAGGAACTCATAGACATCAAAATCCTCAAATTCAACAAGTGACAATCAAGGTAAGAGGTGAATAACTTACCCCGAAACCAATCCGATGATCCGAAACCACCCTAACCGCTTCACCTTCGGCGGCGGTTGCCGGAATGCGCACCAAAGAGTCCCAAACTGTGCGCCAACCATGCACACTCTACAGATCTTTATAAAACTGGGTTTGGCAATTCTGTATCCTCTTAGGCCAACCTAGAAACATAATGGGCCTTTTCCCATGCCCAAAATCATTAAAAGGAAGGGTTCCAACCTTTGGAACCTCGTTCTGAAGCCTGGTCTTCAAAAAGACCGGTTCAGTAAATGAAAAACTTCAAAATCCTTCAGATTTTAGTCCAGTTATAAATGTTGGTCATTAAATTTATTTAGTTAGAAATCAAACCAAATGAGCCCTTTGATCAAATCAAAATGAAGAACTCAAAGAATAGGTAAATATTTTATCACCTCTTTCAAGTTCTTTTCTTTTTCAACTTCAATATTCTTTGTTGTATTCATTCTAAAATAATAACTCCAGTATCATCTATATACTATGATGTTATTATAAAAATGGTACAACTATATTCATTTTTCTATCCATCCTATAATTGACATAGTCATCATACGTGCGTACGTACGGCTTACCATCTCCACATCACGGTGATGTTTGTTATTCAAACACTTAATCATTTGGATGGGTATAATAATGAGTATAAATGATGTAAATAAAAAATATAACATTATAATGATTCTTTATATATGATATACAATCTAATTATATATGATTTTAATTTCAAAATAATGATATTGTCACTCGTGAGTACGTACAGAATATTGTCTCCATGAACAAAATAAGATTCCTTTCTCCATCTTATCCATACAAGACTAATTTTTATTTGAGGATTAAAAATATTCTATAATGAATTGATATAACTCTTAATATGAATAACATACATCCCATCCATAAAAAACATGACTCCTGTAATGAAGCATAAAAATAAAAATGAATCAGTTAACACCCAAAACGAAGATAATACTAAAATATTATTAACAAATCATTACTAAAAGATTATATACGATGTCATAATTATGTATATATTTCTTGTATAATTTAATAACAATGAATTATCTATTATATAGGAAGTTAATTTACCCTCGACCAAGAAAAATTACAAGGTAATGGTTTATTTCACAATCTCTTCATTATCTGAGATTGGTTTATACATGGGTATCTACTAGGACATCTTTATCATCCACATCCATGTTTCATAAAAATTTATTTCAAATCATTTTTACTATTTAATAGAAAATGAGTTAATGATATTGATACCCTTATATGACCGTATATGTTTTTGAAAGGAATCTTTCCGTCGTTTTCCAAATAAGGTACATTATGACATTTTTTACAAAATTCATGTGAGAATGTTTTTTAACTTATACGGTGGGGGCAGTTATTCTTCACCATTATAACATCGACCAAGCATCCCTTACATGATTATAAGAATATTTTTAAAATAAATTTTTTCATTATAATTATGTAACTCTTAAATGATTTCAAAATAGAAAGATATATTTCTCTCAAATAGTTTTTATTTCATCTATGTCAGCATCTTTTGACAGATTTTAAGCTTAATTGAAGATGATTTATTATGATCCAAACCATCAATATTGTATTGAAGTTTTTTTATATTTTTGACTATGGATGTGTTATTTTTATACCATTCATTGTTTATGGATAATATATTGACACTTCGTAAGCTAGTTTTAATACGAATTATTATGATATGTGTAAACATTTTAATATGTGGAATGCATAGGACATAGTAAGTGACGGGTGGAGCCTTCTATAGCTCCTCGATTCAACAATATGTCTCATTAGAAAAACTAGTGTCTTGGAATAAGGCCTTGAAAAAATATTATTTGTAGTCTTGTTACAAGGCCTTGACTATGTGGTTATGAATGTTTGGCATTATGCATTCCATCTTTATGAATGTGGCTCTTGGATATTTCATGTGGTTATTAGAGTTGTAGAATATCCATGTGAAAAAGTAAATGGGATTATTGGATTTTATCTTTTCCTTATTATGCTGAAGTTCATGTTTAAAAGGCTTTCGTTTTAGTGTTATTCATTGCCTTAAATGTTTATGCTTATTTATGAAAGTTATTTCTATATTTTTATCCTTAATGAGCATCTGATCTCACCCCTTTCTATTATTTATTTTTCCAAATATTTGAAGAGGTATTTTATGACTATCCTATACAGATAGTCTGAGGGGAAATGAGTGTGGTCTATGGAGACAATTTTGTTGTAGTTTTTTATTTAAAATTTAATGTAAAACATATGAATGTACCTAGTATTTCCAAGGCTATTAAAGTGTTCGGTCTTTCAGGACATGTTATCCTTGAATCATGCCAATGTTTTTTAATAATGCACCAAATCTAGGTAAATGAGGTCGGGGCATTACAGTTGGTATCTAAGGAATATTAGTAAAACCATGGAAGATAGATTTAGATAAACTCTGATTAGAGCACATTACCATAAGATAAACTATGAGGATTAGTATAGAAGAACTTCCTAGAATTTTATTAATGTATAGATTTTGTGATTTTTCAGAACAATACATCCCTAACTGGATACGATCAGGTAGAGGCAGCTCTAGGACAGATGTACCTAGTGGTAAAACCCGAAAACACCACTTTGATCTAGACTCAAAAGGGAACTAGTGGCCGAAAATGGGCCTTGCTGCACTCTTGGTTATGACACTCACGGGGGATATCCTTAGGATAATTCACATTTTCATTACAAAACATTTTGAAGGATTTTTTAGTATATACTTTCTCAAAGAAAACATATTTATGATTATGGATTATACCCATAAATTGTTCAATTTATGTTAAGTGTTTTACAAGTATGGAATTGTGTATTGAGATTCATAAACTAATGTAGTGTATGCCATTTTTTAGAATTGGAAACCAATTGAAGGAATGGAAACCGTATCAATGCACGTAATCCATTTAGGGATTTCCCTCCTACTCAAGATAATTATGGTGGAGTTGTTGATGCCGCTGGTGTGGATCATCATATCCCCATAATGGGACTACTCGCTCCGGTTATGAATAATAACCTTACCCGTATGGGGAACACTGTTCCACAATGTTGAGGATCAATTTTAGAATGCTTTATGAGGCAACAACCACCAAAATTCAATGGGAGTACAAATAAATTAGTACCTGAGCAATGGATAAATTTCTTAGAGAAAATATTTTACACCTTGGGATGTAGAAAAAGAGAAAAAGTTGCCATGGAAATTTATCGCCTCAAGGGAGATGCAGATCAATGGTGGTCATTGATTCGAAGAACAAAAGAGGATGATGAACTATAAAGTATTTAATGGAGGGAGTTTGAAAAACTTTTCTTAGAAAAATACATTCCTCAAGGCCATCGAGCGGATATGGAAAGTCAATTTTTTAGTCTAGGGAAAAAAGAGGATGATAATGTCCCAATGTATGAAGTTAACTTTACAAGGTCAGCCAGGAATCATGTAGATTATATACGTAACCCAAAGAGTAAGATTGATCGTTTCTTTGATGGGTTAAAACCATCTCTCTATCAGGAATAAATATCACAATCCTTTTCATTATACGAGGATATTGTCTCATGTGCTATCAAGACAGAAAATAAATTCTTTATGTCATATGAATTTAAATAAAAGAATGAAAATAAGATATCTGCTAATTACTCTGGAAATTGAAATAAAGGGAATAAGGGAAAAGTAGAATATCCATCCTATACTAAATGTGGGAAGAAACACCCAAGTACTTGCATGAAGGTAATGGGAGTCTATTTCATGTTTGGTGAAAAAGGCCACCAAACTCGTGATTGTAAGGGGAAGATAGAAGCTACCGATGTTCAATGTTTCAATTTTAGAGAGATGGGACATTATGAAAATGAATGTTCTAAGAGTCAGGTAAACTTACCTCAGAAAAGGAAAAGGGGTCAATTCCAAGATTATACTATCTCTAATGCTATGGTTTAACCTCCTAAAGATGTAGTGGTAGGTAAATTAATGGTTTCTTTATGTTTATCAGATGCTTTATTTGATTCTACATCATCACATTGTTTCATATCTTCCCATTTTTTTAAGAAACATTGATATTTCCAATTTCATTTATCAGGGGAGTTGTTAGTCAAAACTCCTAAGGGATGTATCATTGCAACAAGGTTTTTTGAATTAGTCGCCATTAGAGTATATAAATGTTCTTAATCTTTTGATCCCATCGATATACCCATGAATAAATTTGATATAATCCTCAGTATGTATTGGCTTAAGGACCATGATGCAAAAATATATTATAAGAAGAAGGTGGTTACAATTTTTGATGATGATAAAGAGTACATTATCATTAGGGAAGAAACATCGCCATCTGATTCTTTTCTAGATCCTCCCCCAATAGCTCATTTAAATTCAATTATTGGAGATGAAGATAATGAAATAACTATGGGTGAGGAAGGGAATGTTAAAATAAAAGATGTGCCTATTGTTCAAGAATATGTGGATGTGTTTCTAGAGGATTTACCTGGACATCCTCCAGAATGAGAAATTGTGTTTTCCATTGATATAATTCTTGGTTCAAGGCCCCTTATCGAAGATAGCTTATAGAATGGCCACTATGGAATTAGTGGAACTAAAGAAAAAACTAGAGTAATTGAATAATAAAGGATTTATTTTCCCTTTTGTTTTTCTATGGGGAGCCCCTATTCTTTTTGTTAAGAAGAAAGATTGATCTATGCGGTTGTGCATTGACTATAGAGAGATGAATGATATAAAAATAAAGAACAAGTATCCCCTACTTCATATTGATGATTTATTCGACCAACTTCATGGATCACTATATTTTTCAAAGATATACCTACGATCTGGATATCATACGTTTTTTGTGAAGAAGGAAGAAATTCCAAAAATGGCATTTCAAACAAGGTACGTGAATTACGATTTTACAATAATTCTTTTTGGATTGACTAATTAACCCTTTGCCTTTATGGATGTAATGAATTGAGTTTTCAAGGAAAATAATGATAACATTATAATGGTATTTATAGATGATATCTTGGTATACTCCAAAAGCTACGAAGATCATGAAAATCACTTGCATATTATTCTAATGACTCTTAGCATACATATATTATTTGGGAAGTTTAGCAATTGTGAAATCCGGATTTAGGAGATTTATTTTCTTGGACATATTATCTATAAGGATGGAATCTCTATTGATCCTTTTACGAAAAAGGAAATCCATGAATGGATATCACTAATGATTATAATTGAGGTATGTAGTTATATTGTTTTAGTATGTTCTTATTGACATTTTTTCCAGAATTATTCTCATTTGGCTAACCCATTAACAAACCTCACACGAAATGGGGTTAAATTTGATTGGAAAAAAGTGTTTGAAGAATGTTTTGAAGAACTGAAGAGAATATTAGTCAATTCTACAATCATGACTCTACTATCTAGGAATGATTTTTTTGTTATTTATAGTGATGCCTCAAATAAGGAACTTGGATGTGTCATTCTGCATAATGATAGGGATATTTCATATGCATCAAGATAGCTAAAAATTCATGAACAAAACTATCCTAATCATGATCTTGAGAATCATTTGTAATCAATTCTTTTAAGATTTGGAGACACTATCTCTATAGTAAAAAATGTGACATATATACTAATCACAGTAGCTTGAAGTATATTTTCTCAGAGAATGAACTCAACATGAGGCAAAGGTGATGGATTGAACTACTCAAGGATTATGATTTCACTATTCACTACCACATGGGGAAGGAAAATAAGGTGGAAGATTCATTGAGTAGAATGTATCATGGAGTTTTGAACGAGATGAGAGTTGAAAGGGATCCTATTTGCATGGACCTAGTGAAAATGGATATGGTAATAATCCTGGAAGATGAAACATCAATACTTTTTCAAATGGTTTCCAAACCATATTCACTAGAAAATATAAAAATTTCTCAGGCTAATGATGGGAAGTTTCAAAAGAAGATTAAAGATTTAAATGACAAGAGATTGAGAGACTTCGTATATGAATATGGAATTTTAAAATTTGGGAAATGACTTTGTGTTACTGACGTACCAGATCTAAAAAGAGAATTGTTCGATGATTCCCACAACTCCAATTTTTAAATAAACTCTGTTAGCACTATGATGTATTGTGATTTGAAGGAACATTTTCTGTGGGACTACATGAAGAGGGAGATTGAGAATTTTGTTTCAAGATGTATGGTTTTTCAACATGTGAAAGTTGGAAGACAACATCCTAGAAGAGTCATGCAACCTCTTCCCATACCGAAGTGGAAATGGGATGACATCACGATGGAAATTGTCATCGGGATACCAAAGACTCCTAGAAGGAATGATGAAATATGGGTCATTGATGATCATCTTACCATGTCAGCACATTTTCTTTCTATAAGAGAAGATTTACCACTTAACGTTTATCCAGACAATATATTAATGAAGTTGTAAGACTTCATGGAGTACCACTATCAATAGTTTCTGATTGCGATCTTCATTTTACATCATGGTTCTGGAAAAGTCTTCAGAAAGCCCTGGATACTAATCTTCGTTTGAGCACTGCCTACCACCCGCAAATTGATGTACAATCATAACGGACTATTCAAACCATAATGGACTTGTTGAGAACATTCTCACATGACATTCAAGGTATGTCGGATCAATATTTACTGCTGGTAGAATTTTCCTATAATAATAACATCCATTCAAGTATTCAGATGGAACAATATGAAGCGTTATAATGAAAGATATGCCACACACCATCCTGTTGGGATGATGTTTGCGAAAGAAAACTCATAGGACAAGAACTTGTGGAGAAAATAATGGAAATGGTTGAGGTCATCCAAAAACCACATCAAAGCATCTCAAAGAAGGCCTAAGAGCTATGCTAATAACTAATAGAAGGATTTGGAATTTCAGGTAGGAGATCATGGTTTCTTAAAGGTATATCCATGGAAGGATGTTATACATTTCTGTAAGAAGGGAAAATTGAGCCCCAAGTACGTTGGACCTTTATGAATTCTAGAACTAATTGGGGATGTAGCTTACCATTTGGAAATACTTACATGTCTCTCCAATGTTCACGATGTAGTCCATGTATCACTGTTGAGAAAGTACATGCATGACCCAATGCATGTACTCACCTATGATAAATTAGAACTGGAACCCAATATATATTATTGCGAAGAGCTTGTCATGATTCTTGATATAAGAGAACAACTGTTGTGAAACTGGATGACTCATCTGGTAAAAGTTCAATGGAGGAGCCATAAGATTGAAGAGGCAACGTGGGATCATGAGGAACATATGATGAAGAAATATATGAATCATTTTAGGTGGTATACTTTTAGAAATATCTACGATGAAATTATTTTATGTATTGGAGAATTTTACACCCCATGCTTCGACGGTATGTTTCCCTTTGAATACTGAAATATCTTGTTTTGTACTCAACATTGACATTCTAACACATCGTGAGCATTCAAACTACTTGTTAAGAATAGTAATACCCACTTTTATAAAGTTTATAAAATTTATTCTTCAAAATTATATTCATTTTTGAATTTGGAATATCAAAATTATCCTTCGGTGAATTTTTGGTATTTTTCTAAAAACAGTTATTGTTTTGATGAATAGTAAAAACATTTAGGTATTGGTTAAAACATAATTTTTATTTAAATTTTTATTTATTTTATTTATATTTATTTTAGGTAAAATTAGATATATAATACCTATATATGTTCAATATAATTCATTGGATTCATTTTATATTAATTTGATATATATATATATATTTTTTATTGAACATTTTTCCATCTTTTACCCACCTCCTAGGAGCATTTTCAAATTGGAATAAAACAGAATTTTACTACTTCTGTGAATTTATTTTCCATAATCTGAGACACAAGGTTGATATTAGTAATGAAAATGTGTTTGCTGAGATGAAAATAATTTTTGGTGAATAGTAACTTTTTACTTTTATTTACCATGGTTAAAAATAAATAGGTTAATTAAAGGTAAAACTAATATTATTTTTATCCTAACACATGTCTATATTCTTTTAGATAAGTGTATCTCGACCTATAATAACCTTAGGAATAAAAAATGATCATTTAGATCCACTTGGATTAGATTAGGACATTTATTATTATTTAATTCAAAGGAGAGTCAAAAGTGTTAAATTCAAATTTTTATAACTAAAACATTTTTAATAAAGGGTTACACATATGATAAATTTGAATATAAATATTAATTATAATTATAAAACTATTTCCTATATAATGGTATTTTATTTATAATTTTTAGACATTAAATAATTTAATTTATTTATGACACAATGATGACGGAGTAATTACCTTAATAATGAAATATTAAAATATCTGATATTATAAATACCAAAATAAATGTAATTTGAGAATTTTTATGAATTACACTAATATTATAGGTTAATATGTCATGTTAGGGTTAATTAAATGAATTTTATTTGAAGTAATAATGCTGTTGTGAATTTAGAAAAAACAAAATACCAAATAGTGTCAAAATTGACATTAAATAGTTTTTAAAACAAATATTATATTATTATTTGAATTAATATTCTTAAAAATCTATGGTGTGTCAAAATGACTGATATGAGGTTATATATGTTAATAATGAACCATTTATGGTTTTCTTGCCTTGTTGTAATAAGTTTATTAACCTTGTATTATAAATATAAAAAGAGACATGATAAATGTCAAACTATTTAACTAAAAGTTAAATATAGATAATAAGGTTAATATAGTGACCCAAACCAGTATAAAACCAATTTTTTTAGATTATTTCGACCCATACACAGCTTATCCTTGAAATAAATAAATTTCGAGCCATTATAAACAAAATATAAATTTATTATAAATTAATATTTTAAGTTTTTCCTATGGTGCCCCTCACCCCTCTTATAAAAGGGAACTTCCCCATCTCTCAAATTGACTCATTAAAAGCGATTTGTCTCGGCCAAATAAAGTCCAAATATCATATCAAGGTCCCTCACATCATCCGAGAGCCCTAAATTTAGTTAGAAAGCCCACCTAGGAATCCAGTTTGATCAAATCAAAAGGAATAACCCGATGAAGAGTTAAATATTTCATCACCTCATTCAAGTTCTTTTCATTTTCCATATCATCTTTCTTTATTTTTTCCATTATAAAATAATAACTTCATTATATTATATATACTGTGATTTTATTATAAAACTTTTACAACCATATTTATTTCTCTATCTATCCTATAAAGGACAATGTCACCATACATGCGTACGCTCGGCTTACTATCTCCACGTCATGGTGATGTTTGTTATTCATACACTTCATCATTTGGATTGGTATAATAATGAGTATAAATGATTTAAATAATAAATAAAACATTATAATGATTCTGTATATATGATATTCCATCCAATTATATAATATTTTAATATCAAAATAATGATATTGTCACTTCTGCGTACGTACGGAATACTGTCTCCACAAATGCAATAAGATTTGTTTCCCCATCGTATCCAGTCAAGACTAATCCTTATTTTAGGATTAAAAATAATTTTCAAAAACATGATATCATTCTGAATATGAAAAATATACATCACATCTATAAAAAACTAGACTCACTTAATGAATCATATAAAGAAAAATGAATCAGTTAACGCCCAAAACCATGATAATACTAAAATATTATTAACAAAGCATTATTGAAAGATCATATATGATATTATAATAATGTATATAGTTCTTGTATAATTTAATAATAATTATTTAACAATTTTATAGGATGATAACATACCCTCAACCACGGAAAAGAACAATGTAAGGGTTTATTTCACAATCACTTCATTATCTAAGATTGTTTTATACTTCAGTATCTATTGGGTCCTCCTTATCATCAACATCAATGTTTCATAAAAAATTTATTTCAAATAATTTTTACTATTTAATAGACAGTGGGTTAGAGTCATTTATACAGTTATTTTACCTTATATTTTTTTGAAAAGGTATCTTTCTGTCGTTTTCCAACCAAGGTACTTTAGGACCTTTTCGTCAAAATTAAGGTAAAAATGTTTTTTAACTTATACGACAGGTGCGGTCATTCTTCAATGTTATAACATCGATGGATATTCCATTAGAATATTATAAGAATATTTTCAAAATAATATTTTTCTTTTTTATTATTTTACTCTTAAATGATTTCAAAATAGAAAGATATATTTCCCTCAAATAGTTTGGATTTCATCTATGTCAACATCCTTTGATGGATTATATGCTTATTTGAAGTTGATTTTTTATGATACAAAACTTCTATATTATATTGATGGTTTTGTGATATATTTTATTTTGAATGTGTTATATTTATACCATTATTGTTTTAATGGGTAATGTGTTGAAATTTCATATGCTAGTTTTAATACGAATTTTTGTGTTATATTTAAACCTTTACAAATGTGGAATGAATTGGACTTAGTAAGTGACTTTTGGAGACAACTATAGCTCCTCGATTCATCAATAGGACTCATGAGACAATCTGGTGTCTTCTCACAAAGCCTTGAGAAAATTTTGTTTGTAGTCTTGGCAGAAGGCCTTGATTATGTCGTTATGAAAGTCTGGTATTATGCATTCCATAATTATAAAAGTTGTTGTTTGATATTTCATGTGATTATTCAACTAGTGGAATATCCATTTGAACAAGTAAATAGAATTATTTTATTTTATCATTTCCATATTATGAAGAAGTTATAGTTTAAAAGGATTTTGTTTAATTCTTATACATTTCCTTAAATGATTACGCTTATTTATGAAAGGTTTCGCTATTTTTTATCCTTAATGAGCATATGTGCTCACCCATTTCAATGTTTCATTTTTCCCAGAATTTGAAGAAGTATTTTATGACTTACCTGCAGGGATAGTCTGAGGGGATATGATTGTGGTTTATGGAGGCAATTTTTTTGTTGTTTTTCATTTTATAATGTAATGTAAAACATATGAATGTATCTAGTATTTCCAAGGCTACTAAATTGTTCAGTCTTTCTGGACATGATTTCCTTGCATCATTCCAATGTTATGTAATAATGGACCGACGCTGGATATCTATGGATAGGGAATTACATATATGCAATAAATACGTTGACATCTTGTGTTGTGCGCAAGACTAATTTTTACTAAGTAATAATATATTACAAAAATATTACTATTTAATGTAATAAGATATAACCTAGCTTGTAAAATAGCATTTATGATTATTTTCAAAAACATGTGAAAATATATTATTTAAAAAATTATAAGGTAAATCCATTTTTTGAATAAAATATTTTTTTTTTATATTCATTAAATAGATTTGATAGGAATTAGAAAATAACATACCCAATTTATTACAGAAAGACTTAGATGTTTCTAAAGATAGTATTTCCAGAATTTAATGTGGAACCAATCTTAAATCAAATTTTTAGAACATTTATAAATTTTAAATTTCATATTAAGATAATTTTTTCAAATCCTAAAATAAAAAAAATCTTAGTGTGAATTTTTGGTATTTTTCAGTGAGGTTTTATTTTTTGAGGAGTAGTGAAAATACTAAATATTAATTCAAAAATCAGTTTTCATCTATTTTATTTATAATAAAAAATTATATAATTTTTTGTTAATAATGTATAGTTAGATAAATTTTCATTAAATTAATCCAATTTTGGTCTTTGGAATAATTTACTCATTGAAATTGGATATCAAAACCTCTCAAACATTGAAATATTTTTACTTTAAAACTTCTCTTAGTCATTCCTCTGTCTAGGATTGCTTGCAGGACTACTCTGGTGTGTTTTAGACTTTTTTCATTTCCTTTTATCATTTCAATGACATTAAATGGTTCTTCTAATTTTTTTTATTTCTCATCCATTTCGTTCTTCAATGTATTCGGCAAGGCCACTTTGGTCAGGTTCGATGAATCCCATGGTGCATTGAATTGTGTTGGTGTCCTCAATGATGGATGTTCTATTATGGTATTATGTAATTGTGGTGGTGTTATTTATTCTATATATGTCTATTAATCCTTCTACATCATTCATTCTCCATTGAGGGTTCTGGGTGCTCGGATGGTGTTTTCTAAATTATTGGCAATGGTGGTGTTTTGGCTCAGTTAGGTTTTAGTCTTGTTTGGATTCTAATCTGGTGTTGTTTTCAATGAACATTCTGAATGTTGTTTTACCAAATCTTCTCCTTCACTTGGATCCAAGAATCCAGTGTGGTGGTGGTTATAGACATAGTTATGGATGTCTGAGTGGTGATGTGATGGGTGGTGAGGGTGCGTGCAGGGCAGCAATGTGATGGGTGCTTGAGACCTGATGTGATCACTTGGTTCATTAATGGAGGGTCTAGTCATGGTTTGGGAGACATTTCCTACCCAGCATTTATTTTTTTTAATATTTTTTTCCCTACTTGTTTTGTTCTAATTGAACCATTAATTGATTTATTTGAAAAGTACCAAAAACAATTTGTTGATCATCCTGTCTATGGGAATAAATTAAAAATAATTTTGACCACATATGTGTTCGGAAATTTGAAAAATGGAAACCATTTTGTTGAATCAAAATAATATATATTATGCAATAAACTCAACTAATATTTTTTTTTAAAATATTACTTAATATTATAATAAAAAATTCTAGTGATTAAGAGGACAACTAGATTAATAATTTATTAAAAGTTAAACATAATACCCTAATTAACTTAGAAACATGTCCGAAAGACATTTTATGTCAAATTTAAACTCTATAAGATCATGGATCAAATTTGGACCATTATTGGATCCAATTTACATTGTAAAATATAGGAAAAATTTTATTTTTCAAAATTACTGAGAATGACTCTTCTCCTTTACTAAAAAAATGTACTCACCTCTCCCGCTTATCCACACCGATCATGAACTCTGGATCACCAAAACACTGATAAAATAATCTCCCAATATACTTCCCCTAATCAATGAATCCAATCTTTGTGAAGATATCATACCAAGGATTAATTTTGAAATAAAACAAACGGAGTAGCCAAAAATTGAAGTAACATTCTTCAACAATCACACTAATGTTATTTTATTCTCCACCCCCTCAACTATTCTTATTCCATGATTGTATTAAAAAAAATTATTCATATTATAATATGAATTATTTGTTCTATGGTTTCTACCTATGCTTACACACACATCCATTTAATGGGTAATGAACTTAACATTCATGTGTATAGTGAACTACTGCCTCACAATGTGATGATTTTTTGTTGTTCCATTACCACCTTGCATGGTGGGATTTATGATGAAAAACATATTTTTTATTTTAGATATTATATTTATAATTTATTTATTCTACAATAATTTTTATATAAAACATATCTTCATGTATTTCATATTATGTGAATATGAGATCATCGTTTGTGGGAGTGTGGAATAACCCCTACTCCATGTGATGTAATATGGTCATGCTATAAATTGAATGTATAAAATATGATATCAAAAAACATATGTGATATATATGACACAACTTTGATAAAATTATTATAATTTAAATATATATCATATAATTTTCATTTTTGATAATGAAAAGGAAATAAATATAGCATTCATGTGTATGTGTTGGCTACCGTCCCCATGAATTGTGCACTTCATTTCCTATCTCCAAATTTTATGGATTATTATTAATAAAAATATAATGAATATATATGATATTTAAATAAATGTTTAAATTTTTTGTATGATGAAACCATGATGTAATTAATACGAATAAAAAGTAACAAGTAAAACATGCTCAGACATCTAGTCAATTAAAATCCTATATAGTGAAAATAAACAATGATTATTAACAAAGGAGTAATAATATATTATGAAATGATAATATATGATATAATAAATTTTGATATTGTTCTAGTATATATTACATACATGTTTAAAACTATAATACATTAGGATAGTGGATGTTCACCTGAAATGGAAATACAATATAAGATATTTTCATCCAACTTTTTTACATCTCAAAGAGAGATTCTATATTAACCACTTTATTCATTATTATGGTGAATATATTTCTCATATTGATATATTATATCACGAATTATTTTATCTTCATTATATTTTGATTTTCAATTTTAATTATTTTTCTTGAGGGTATTTGTGTGAAAATTTACTAATCGCTAATCAATTTCATAACCTCATTCCTTTTCATTTGGTAATATTTATTCATTGAATTCATTAATATTCAGTTATTATGTTCATAATAAATTAATAATAATTATTTATTTATTTACACTTTCTTTAGGTGGATTTATACTTCGCACACTTAATCTATTCATTTATTGATTCTGACAACATTTTTATAGTATTTTCGATGGTTTAGTTCACAATCTCATTTTTCTCGGGATTGTATACATTTGAATATACATTAGAAGAAATTATCACATTGCTTTTTATAAATTCTTAAATTTTAATCTCCTATGGTTATTCATGGACTTTTCCATGAAATATTTCCATTTTCCACACTCTGGTACTCAAATACTTTAAAAAATGTTTTTAAGAAGAACCGACTGCATTTGTCTATTTAATCAATGAAGAAGTTTTCTTATAAAAACCATGTTTTCAAAAAAGATATTAAATTTTGTATAACCATTGAAAAATGATTTATTAAATAATTATTTTTGCAATTTGATTTTAAATTTTTTAAAGGAATCTTCATATCACATTCCAAAAAGGATCATTTCTAAGAATTTACCTAGAAAATGAAGTAATTTTTTTACCTTGTATGAGATGTATAAAATTACTATCTATCATTTCATTGAATAATAAATTACATTTTTAAAAGGATTATTGAGAAAATATTTACAAAATATTTTTTTAAAGAAAATTATTTTCAAAAAAATAAAAATGAAAAGGATTTTTTACACTAGAATATTATTTAAAGAACTTTTTATAAGACATTTTTGCATCAATAAAAAACCCCTTTATTTTACTCCACATAGGATATTTTTTTATTGATATCATCCTTATTATTCCTCTGGATGGTTGATAATTCCTTTGATAAAGGATAGTTTTTAAATTCACTACAATGATGTATATTTTATATTCCTTGAAATATTCAATTTCATTTGATCATTGAACATTTAATTTCCCCAAATATCCATATCATTTTCCATGGATATGATTATTTCATAAACCGTATATTATTTTAACAAATCGTTTATCCATTGAATGTTATTTGATATCACAGAAAATATTGACAAATCATCATCATTTGCTCAATGTGTATTTTTGATAAAGAACATTCTTCATGAATTAAAACAATTTTCTTATATATGATTTATGATTTGGAGAGGTCTGACATGGGTGGGGACCTATTAAAGATACATCCTCAATGCAACAGAAGCTGCTTGTGATGAATCATCTATCAAGCCTATACTCAATTTTTTTGTCCCAATATTTTTTAGACCTTATTGTGAATGGTTTTGATAGTAAGGGTAACATGTTCGTTGGAATGATGGCATCATATAAATAATATTTTTTAAAAAAATGTAGTTATTATTATCGGTGTTATTTTCACTTTATAAAAATCTATAGATTCATTTCATTATAATAATATTGATTTGAAGGTCTTTTTTTTAGTTATTTTCCTTGTAATATAGATTATTCTTTATCCAGTTATTTTAAATGGTGTGTTTATTCATTTATTTACCATTCCATATTATTTATGAACTCCTTCTTAGTTTATTGATTATTGGGAATGCATGTTCATTTATTTACATTTCCAAATTATTTATTATGATTTATTTATTATTTCTTCTACTACATAAACCCTTCATTATAATTTACGATGGAAATTATTTTCTTTCATTTCCCAAGGATTCTATATTTAATGCTATGAAATATATACAATTATATATTGTATCTAATAAAATATAACTCAAAAACTTTATATTTAAATTATTATATTAATTTGAAAAACAATTCCTATGTATATATATGGTTTACAAAGACTACCATACTCTTCATTCCTTCGAGATGTTTCTTAGTAATATCTTATACAAATGTAATGGTGGCCTGACACTGGATCTAGGATTTTTGAGGTGGGTTCGCTATAAATGAAGGTGCATAGAGTTACCCTTTATATTGTATCTAATTGAGATCTATGGTTCACATTAAAATTAGAGATAAGAATTCAATAGTCATTGAGTATGGAATTGATTTTTTGATGGCCTATCACCCCGAAACTGATGGTGAATACATGAGGGGTGTTTATAATCATGATGATGCGGTGAGAGCATTCTCACTAGAATTCCATGGTATATGGAATCACCATATCCCATAGGTTTAGTTAAAAAACATAAATAGTTTCCAGACATGTATTCAAATAGATCCATATGAAGCTATATATGGGAAATGATGTCGAACACCAACTTATTGGGATGGATATAATGGAATATTTCATAGTAGAACCGATCTTGTAAAGGAGATTATAGAGAAGGTTCACTCCATCCAACAATACATAAATGAAGTTCAAATACATAAAATGTGATATGATAACATCTATCAAAAGGATTCGAAGTTCAAAGTTAGAGAAAAATGATTCCTTGTAATATAACTATGGAAGGTAGTTATGTTGTTTAGAAAGAAAGGAAATATAATTAAAAGGTATATTGGCTTCTCTGAGATCCTTAATAGAATAGGAGTAGTAGCCTATTATCATTCACTTATACTAAATACGGCTAAATTTTATGATGTTTTCCATGTATCTCTCCTAGGAAAGTACATAACTGGCCTCTCACATATACTGAATCAGGAGGTGGAACAAATAGAGAATGGCCTCTCATGTGATGGGAAGCAAGGGAACATATTGGATATAAAGACAAAGTCTTACTAAAAAATATGACTATTCTTTTAAAATAGTAATGTGGGAATCATTATTATGAATATGTGACATGGTTAATAGAGGTATAAATGAAAGAGAAATAACCACACCTTTTATACCATAGTATAGAAAAAAAATTCAATGATGTTCAAATATGAAATTATATAAGGGGTGGTGATTGTTGCAACCCTGAATTTTATCAATGAAATTTCCAATCTAATAATTATGTCATGTATTACAAAGGACATTCATAACATATAGAACCTTATAAAAATATTAATATAATAAATGAAAAATCAAATATGTTGTACTTATAGAAACTAAGTAACCCATACCAATGTAATTTGAACCTAACCGTTTTAAAAGTAATATGACCATTATAAATAATAATATTGAAAATATAATAGTATTCTCACAAATTAATATATAATTAAAATTTATGAATCTTATAAATTAATATATTATATAACGATATAATAGTATAATTAGATATGTTTTTTTAAAATTATAAATTACGTATTGATATTTTTGAAAAAAGTGAATGTTTAACTATGATTTTGTAATTAATATAATCATTTAAAATAAATTTTATTTCTATAAAATATATTCATAAATTAATATTATTTTTTATCATAATTATAAGATAATTTTATGAGACCTTGACTAATTTTTAAAGGGTTATAAAATCACTTGTAATATTATAATCGGTATATTTTGAATAAATGATATTACAATTTAAAATTTATATTTACCTTATTCAATAAATAATTTTCACAAAATTTATTAAATTTTAGATATTAGAACAATGAAAAATTGTTATGGTGAATTTTTTTCATTTTTATCAAATACTTTCTTTTTTTGTGAATCGTGAAATAATGTAATTTAAGTTATTTGACATTTTATTGTAAATACATGGATTTTTTAATCATGAATGATGAAATAAAAATTATCTATAACTTGCCTTATTTTTTAAATGCATTTATTGATATTTATCAACTCTATTTATAGTCTTGGACCAAAATAATAAACAAATGAATAACATAATAAAAAACATCCATCTCCCCTATAGATACAACCCATCATCACCTCTTCACCTCACTCTTTTAATATTTGTAGATTTCTATTAATTTACCTAATTACTCTATAAACACTATTAATTATTCCATAGTCTTTTTAATCTCACCAAAAAAAGAATTAATGGTTCTTTGAGGAGGTTCTCAATGAGGAATCACTCAAGATGTAAAATTCCCCTTTCTCTTTTAGTTTGTTATGTTTTATTATCCCCATCTCACCACCCCTATCCTAACAGAATTATAACAATAGTGTTATATATATACTATATTTTATTTTTATAAATGTTATACCCCCATAAAAACTCTTTCTTTGAATTTATCTTAAAAAATAAAATGGTGTTGGTGTAGTGTAGATACATCACCTTCATGAAAAAAAATTGTTTTCCATTACAACCTTCCCGGCATGTCATGAAACCATTTTGACAGTTCAAGCAGATTTTAAATGTATATCAACTCTAGATTTATGTTCTCTAACTAATTTTTATACATTATAATAAATAATAAAACATAACTAGTTCATAATGATCCGAAAACAATAAAAGTAAACTAAATTTTTATCATTAAAATTTTATCAAACGAATCATACTATTATCTATATATATATATATATATATATTACAATTTAATTTTTGTATTTTCATTAGTATCATATAAATCAGCTTCTAGGGTTTTTCTTCCATTTGAAAAGAACACTGATAATCACACTCAAGGGAACCGACCAGAATACAAGGAATCGAATGCTCCTGGAATAAAAAAACAATTAACTCATTGAAATGGACATAAGGAACGTAATTAAATTATAATAAGTAAAATATATCTTTTAATGGATAATATTAAATAAATTAATTAATACAATTTTAATATCCATGAGATAAGGTGGAATAGTATAACAATTTTGGACATACAGCAAGGGATACTCTCCGAACCTCAATTTTTTCATCAAGTAACACTTCCACTCTATTTTCCCTAATGTAATTATTAATTAATATTAACTAATAATCCAAAAATATTTTTGTATGTTCCTAAGATATGTATATATAATAATCATTTATTCTTTTATTGGGGAGAATACAAATTTATTAAGGATCCCTTATCAATTCCTCCTGACATGAAATCGAACTTGAAGGGAAGTGTTCATTTTCATACTCTTTTTAAACTGCACTACATAACATATATTAATCCTTACTTATTCTTCAAAAATCATTCATTTAAATAATAAAATACATCATTTTTCATTTCAAATTTTAAAAAAATTATTATGAATGTTTATTGAATTATTATATAATGAATATTTTCCCCTAAACCGCATTAAAATCACTGATTATATTTTTTTAATAAACATTATTTTTACATATTTTCAATTATATGTACATTATTTATCATGAAACACTCTTATATTCCATTATTAATTCTTATAATTGATTTAAATCCATTCCTTCTGGTACAACATTGTCAGAATCCCCCCTTTTTATGCTTTATGACATGATTATGATACCCATTTATTTTCATGTGTAACCCTTATATTTATCCCATATGTTTGACACATTTATGGAAAATATATGCATAAAAATATTATTTTGGGTTCTCAAATTGAAACATAAATAAATTTGTTAATCTATAGTCTCATGAGATTACATGTATAAGATTAGGGAGTAAACGTAATTTATTTTGGGACGTTGTCCACCAAGTGATTTAATCTTGGTTGTTAGACTTGACTCGTGTTTATTTCATGTTGTATTTTTTCATAAAATTCTAGTATTTCCATGATCATATGATTCAATATTCTATTTTTAATGCTTACTTGATGATTATTATTTTTCTATTCATTTTTCTGGGGACATATTATACATTTTATCCCATGATAAATACTTTATTCTAATGTTTATTCCCTTACTATGATTTTTAGCTTTCCCTTTTATATATGTATTCATAATTTTATACTATGATGATATAATATCACAATTTATGTTAGGTTATCTTTATTGAATCATAATATAAATGTTCTTATTCTAGTTCTAGGTTTTTAGTTTTATGTAGCTATTCTTCCAATGAAACTACACTTTATGATCCATTATTTGTATCTGCTAGATAATTCTTCATTTAATATTATACAAATATTTGTAGAATTAAAAAGCCATTATAACCTCCCATGTAATGACCCAGACCTCTTTGGTCCATTCCTTTGTGAAAATTAGGTTTTTGAGGAGTTTTGGGATGTCAAGGTGACTTATTTGTATCAATTTTCTAAATATCATGTTCTTTGAATTGTGTTTCCAGGATGGTATGTCATATATCAGTTTTTAAAATAGTGTTTCTAGGATGGTTTGTCATATATTGGTAGGTTGATCATTATTTCTAGGATAGTAGGACATATATTGGTAGGTTAAACAGTGTTTCTAAGACTGTTAGGTCATCTATTAGTAGGTTTAACGGTGTTTCCCGGATGCCTGGCCATCTATCGGTAGGTTAAATAGTGTTTCCGGACCGGAAGATCATATATCGGTAGGATAAACATTGTTTCTAGGATAGTTAGGTCATCAATAGGTAGGTTTAAATGTGTATCTATGATTGTTAGGTCATATATCGGTAGGTTGAATAGTGTTTCTAAAACCTGTATGTCATCCATTAGTAGGTTAAACAGTGTCTCTAAGAGGGTAGGTTATCATTCAATAGGTTGAACATTGTTTCGAGGATCGGTGGGTCATCTATTGATATGTATAAAATTGTTTCTAGGATGATAGGTCATCTATCGGTATATCGAATAGTGTTTCTTTGACCGGTAGGTAATCTATCAGTAGGTTGAACAGTGATTCCACGACGGTTCATCATCTGTCATTAGGTTGAACTGTAACACCCATGTAATTTTTTTATAATTTTAAATAAATTATGTTATGAAAAAAGGTAATTTAAAATAATGTGTTTCAATTAATAATAATAATTATAAAGAATTGTAATTTATAGCTCTCAAATTAATTAATTAATGTTGTAATAAAATTCTATTTTACAGTGTTATTTTCTATATAAGAATATTTTAATATGTATTTGATTAATTTTTATCAATAGATTATTTAATAGAATATTTTAATAATAATATATATATTGACTATTATAATTATTTTGATCAATACTGAATTATGTTAGTTATATATTGACGATAAATACCCCAAGAATTTATGGTATATTTTCATCCAAAATAATATAAATTCATTCGATATCTTATATTCACACAAAACTAAGTCTCTATAAAAATCATCATTTTTATATATATAACCTACATGTTAAACTGAATTTTTTAATGTTTTTATTTGAATTTAAAAAAAGTGTCACACACTATTGTGATTGGTTAGTTTTTTATAGTTTAATAGGATCAACATAAGTTTTTTTTGTAAATAGTAACTTGACCATTATGAATAGTAACTTACCCTTATGAATAGTACTATTACCCATATGAAAATTTATGTCATCTTATGACTAGAAACCTCACCCATGTAAGTATAAATTAAATTTAGGCACCATATAAATGAGTGTGGATATTTTAAAAATTAATAATTAAGTATTTTTATTTCGAAAAGTAATAAATATTTAATTAATGTTTTAAATTAATAATTTTATTAAGAATAAAATTCATTTTCAAAAAATGTTTTCTTAAATAAATATTTTTTTGTCTTGTTATTTTAAGATAATTTTAGGAGACCTTAGTTAATTTTGGAAATCATTACAAAAATTGTTTTCAATTTAAAATATTTATTTTTGAATAAAAACATTATTTTAGGTAAAAAATAGATTTCAAGTATTTAAAAAATTATTATGATTAAATGGAGTCCATTTTGGATTTCTACATATCGAGAAATGGTTATGGGGAATTTTTTGGATTTTTCTGAAATACCTGAATTTTTATTTAATAGTGAAATTAAATAATTTACAAATTATGCTAAATAAAAGAATTTCTACATTATGCTTGAGTAATGGATGTTGTAAATGGACAATGGTTCAAACTCACATGCACATATTCTTTATTTTTCGTCATAATAATCATGAATTATTTCTATTCAGGATCCAAAATAATAAACCAATCTTTGAAATAATGGAAAACCCCTCCTCTCCTCTACTATAAGAACCACCCCTCACTCCTACATTACTTCACCCCTCTATACATTGAAGAATCTAAATTTAAATCCCAAATACTCTTCCATAGAATTTCTTCACATCTATTAGACCATGGAATTTCCATGATTCCATAACCAAATTCATTAAGTAGGTTCTCGAGGAGGTTATTTCAAGAGGTAAATCCTCATCCTATTTCATTTATTTTCATTTCAATTTATCTTATTTTCCTATTATCTCATAAAATTATCTTCCTAGTTTATCATTATATCTCTGTTATATTATATATGCTATAATTATATCATGTAAATTTATTATCCATTTTCAATCTCCTTACTCTCCCTCTATTATTTTCTAAACGAGATCATCGTCTAGGAGGTTCTAATTTACAACCTTCATTGATGAAAAAGATTCATTATTAAAATTTATCTTCAAATATCTTCATGAAACCATTTAAATTAATGATATTTATTTTGAAATATATAATATAACACTTTATTAAATTCTGTAATTAATATATTTATATAATACACAATTATAAAACAAAATGAGTTTGTTATGATCAATAATTGTCGTAATAATCTAAACGATTATCACAAAATTTATTATCTGTTGATTTCTCCTAATACAACATAACAAAATGATATATTTTACCATGTAAACATATAGATCTTAATTGATAGATTAAACTTCAATTATATATAATTATATCCATTCCACATTAAATTTATTACTTTTAATCAAGCAAACTAATCATGAAATCAACGAAACGAACACTCTGGAATTATGGAATTGAATCATATATAACATATAAACGTGGAACTAAATGAACATAAAAGAACTATAATTAATAAAATTAAATCTCTATGAGGTTATTAGTCAGTTTATTACTAAATTTAATTTCGTTATACAAGATGTTAAGGTCATCTGATCAACACATTCAAACATATGTAAGGTTTTTCTCATCTGACATCCAATTTATAGATATCCCTAATTCACCAATATTTCTTTTGTATGGTGTTTCCATACTACCCAAGGATTTATCATATCATGAAACTATTTATTTTTATGTTATTAAATGTATAAATTTATCATTATTAAATTTGGTTCATATGATTCAATTGATTAGAATGTGGTAAGGGTTTTCTATTTGAACATCCATTCTCATTCAGGTTACTCTTATTCTCTATATATCCCAAAACAAATTCTCATTTATTCTTATGTACACCTCATAATGTCTATGTTAATGTTATTTATATTTCTACCAACCATAATCAACTTTATTTTATGAGGATTTATAATTTTTCAAAGGATAATTCAAAAATGAATCCTTAAAATAGAATCCTGATTCCTTGGAATTTCTCTAATTATTACATGCTTTCAAGGGAACTATATAATCTATTTTTAACAAAAATTACATTTCTAAAATCACTCGGTTTAACATTAATAATATATTATAATTTAATTTTGGTTTTAGATAATGAATTTTTTAAAATAGCTCTTCTTTTCAATGTAAGGGAATATTTATCTTAAGAATTACCTGAAATTTTTATATGAGTATATTAAACTATTTAAATACTATTGTTGATTATTATATTCAACTAGGATTAATAATTAATTATATCATATAGAATTTTTTATTTTATTATTTCTTATTATTTTTATCATCGATATACTATCTCGATACCATTCATTATATTACTATGAATAGTTATTGGTCATATTTAAAGATTGGGGAAAATATTTACATTTAATATGTTAATTTCAATATAAATGAATATGTTGTTTATGATTATCTCTATTCACGTGAGTAATATGTTGGAATTATATTTTTTGTGGGGCCCTCTATATCCCCTCGGTACATTTATAGGTCTCAAGAGAAAAACTATTTTCTCTTTTTACCCATTTATATATTTTAGCGGAATGATACCATGACAGAATGGATATGTTGTCCAGAATTATGCATTCCCTCATTATAAAACTAGTTAGTGATAGTCCATTTGATTATTAGACAAGTAAAATACACATGGTTATGTTTTATTATGTCATTATTATATCATCCTTTATTTCATCAATATTATACTCATGTATACATTTAATAGAATGGGTATTTAGTTTCTCACCATGCCTAGTGTTTATGTTTATGATTACTACCACTGTATTACATACCCTTATTGGAAATTTGATATCACCCCTTTTATATGTTTTATTTTACCCTTAGAGGCGATAAAGTATATTATGAGTGACTTAAAGGGAGAATCATTGAGTTGTGGATGATTCCACTGTATTTAATCAGTTGTATTTAATTTCAAGTTGAAATGTTGAACTTATGTATCTATAAAAATTTCAATAACTACTAAACTATTTTGTCCTTTGTTATGTTTCATCCATAAAATATACCATTGTAATCAAATAAGGAACTGACTCTTGGAAATTGGGGTTGGGGTGTTACAGTTGGAATAAGAGGAAGCTTAGTAGAAATCATGGAATGTAGATTTTGAAAATGTATATTAGGGAACAAATTCATTAGATATAAATTGATGATAAACATGTAGTATGTATTATTATTTTGTAATGGAAAATATTTTGCATATTTCATAGAAACTACATCTCTATTAGGATACTACAAGTGGATGTGGCATTGGCACAGATGTACCTTTGATTAACATCTCTGAAAATGTGTTCTGAGCTAAACTCGAGGTAACCTGATACATGAAAATGGGCCTTACCATGCACCCAGTTTAGATATTTCATGGTATATTATTAGGAAAATTCTAATTTTTCTTACATACCAATTAAAAAAATATTATTCCAACATAACAAAATTATATGGTTCTTTGATTTATGATGCATACATCTATGTTATGTTCTATACCATTTTTAGTGTTATGGAATGTTCATATTATTATGAGCTAATATTGATTATGGAATTTTTTGTAAATGGTTACTAGTAGAAGGAAGGATAACTCCAACAATGAATATGACGAAAAGAGTAACAAGGTTCATATATTTCATGGTAATTAAAAACCAATCAAAGGGAAATAGTCACTAGGGTAACCTCATCATATATGGAAATATTATCATGATATAATAATATATTTAATTAATTCTCCAAGTCCTATGGATTTCAAGGGAAGCAATAGAATAAAAGGATGTCAGAAAAAATATGTGTAATGAATAGAGTGGAATGAAGGGTTTTCCCACATGTGATAACTATGGAAAGAATCACATTGAAAACTGCCCTAATGGAATGGAAGTTTTTTATAAGTGTAGAGAAAAATGAAAATAGTTTCCTGATTGCAAGTGAAAGAAAAAGGTTTCCAATGTATAATGATTCAACTCCGAGGAGATGGTACATTTTTCAAATCAATGTCCTAAGTGTCTTACACAATATACCACAAATGATTCTATTGGATATTGATCAATTTATTCTAATACCACATATGATGATTAAAAACTAATAAGTCTATTTAAGAATTATTGAATTTTAATATTTTATCAGTAATTTACTGGTTATATGGATTGTAAAAAGTATGAGGATTTTACTACAATACTTTTTCATTAAGGATTTTAGACAATATATTGAATGGTACCAAGAAAATGTATTTAGTAGAAAGTAATTTTTATTGGAAAACACATGATTATGGGAATATAAACCCTTTATATATTTCTAATGTCGAGATAATTTTGAAAAAATTTCTGATTTTGATATGTACTGATTACCTTCGAAATGATTAATGACATGTCAAAATGTGGTCTATTCTATCATCGATGCAGTTTAAAATACAATTGTATTTAAGGTATATATCCAATAACAAGTATCTTACATAAGGAATATAGAATAAATCATGTTTCTAATATAATTTTATGGTAACTCATGTTGTTAACTTTTTTCAAGAAAATACATGGTCAAGTTATTCGTATGTTCAGAATTTGAAAATTTAGGGTTGCTTCATGTTTATTACGGGATAATGATAAGATCATCTTGGAAATTCAAAAACCGTATTTCTAAATTATTGAATCATTATATTCAGGGATGTTTAATGATTTATGAATGGTTTGTGTTGATCATTGTTTAAGGTTTTTGTGGTTAATGTATCACTTCACAACATGACATAGGTTGTACTAGGTGATGAAGTATAGATAGTTTAAGGAACAGTAACAGGTTATGATTGTGTTTATGAAATAGAAACATATATGTATACTATTCCATATTGGAATAATTCATCTATCAAAGGAAAAGAGTCATTAATAAATTTTTTTCTATTATCATAATCTGGGATAATATCAATAATTTTGTTTCATTACAAAAGCTTATAGTTTTGTTGGAATCAACAATCATCATAACATGTTCTCCAACTCTTTCCATCAGAACATCATAGTTTAATTTTTCATCCATTTAAATGTTTTTAAATCCATCTATTTTCACGCCATTTGAAATCAATATTATTATGGTGTCCACCTCCTTCCCATTAACAAAAATTCATGATGATATTTTATTAATCTTATTTATGATGTGGGATTCCCACAATAGAATTTTTAAACAGCAACATTTAACTTTAAAGGTGAAATTTCAAATTGTGAGGATGAAATTCCATTGATGGGGGATAATCTAACACACCATTAATTTGACTTATAATTTTAAGTACATTATGTATTGAAGAAATATTAATTTCAAATTAACTATTTTAATTAATAATAATAATTAAAAATAATTATAATTTATATCTTCCAAATTAATTGATTAATGTTGTAATAAAATACTACATTACATTATTATTTTCTGTAAAGGAATATTTTAATATGTTTTTGAATCAATTTTATCTATATATTATTTAATTATATAATTTAAAGATAATATATATATTGTCTATTATAATTATTTTCATAAATACTAAATTAATTTAAGAATATATTCACTATTAATATGACAAACCATGATTTTATGGTATATTTCTCTAATAATAATTTCAACTCTTTAGATATATTATATTCACAAGAACACTGAGTTTTTGTGAAACAACAGTATTTAATAGATATAATCTAGCCGCTAAACGTAATATTCCAACTTTTTATTTTAATTTTAAAACGAAGGCATACACTAATGCAATCAATATTTTTTTTAGAGTCTAATAGCATAAACCTAATTATTATTGACTATAAACTTTCCCATTATGAATGGTAATGTACCCTAATGAATAGTAATTTTACCCTTATGAATATTAAATTACCCTTACGAATGGAAAACACAACCATGTAATTTTAAATAAAAGGTAGGAAATATATGAATGAGAGTGAATATTTTAAAAATTCATAATTAGTGTTGATATTTTTATAAGTAATAAATTTTTAATTAACATTTTAAATAAATTTATTTATGTAAAATAAAATTAATTTTCATAAAATAAATTCCTAAATAAATTTTTCCTATAGTTATATGATAATCTTAAATGACCTAATTTAACATTTGAAAGTATTATAAAATCAGTTCTAAATATGATATCTGTAATTTTCATACAAATAAAAATTTTATTTAAAAATTATATTACAAAAATATAGAAACATATTTTGATTAAATTGAGTCCATTTTATTAATTCTACACATAGATAATTTGTTGTGGTTACGTTTTGGGATTTTTCTGAAATATTTGAATTTTCGTGAAACTTGAAATTCAATATATTTTGAAATATGGTAAATAAATAACAATTTTTACCATGAATGGGTCATGGATGATGAAAATGGGAATTTTTTTTAACTCACATGAAATTATTACAACTTTTTAGTTACATTAATAAAAAACTATTTCTAGCCTTGAGCCAAAGTAATAAAATAATAGAAAAACCTCCTCTCCTTGATTATAAAAACCACCCCTCACTCCCTCTTCTTTTAACTCTACGAAGTATTTAAGCGTCACAATTTTCATCAAAAATACTCTTCCCTATGACCTCCCCACGTCTTCTATCCCTTTTTCTTTCCAATATACAAAACTCTATCACTTAGGGTTGTTCTTAAGGGGATCATTTAATGAGTTAAATCCTCTTCCTTTTCCATTTAATTTCATTACAATTTATATTCTTTTATTATTCTATAATAAAATCCTTTAGAAAATTGTTCATGATAACACCTATATCATCATTATACTATAATATTATCATGTTAATTTAGTTACCATTATCAATCTCTTTAAATTCCCCCTTTTATTTGATAAATGAAATTATCACCATGGTGGTGCCAATTTACAACCTACATGGAGAACGATGTTTCGTTCGACAAATTATTCTCCAAAGATGTCCATGAAAAAAATTTAATGTTGTATAAACATTGTAAAATGTTTAATATAACCATTTTTATATTCTAATAGCAACATATTATCATAATAATTTTCTATAAAACAAAATGATTTCCTTATGATCAATAACCACCGTAATAATCTAAACAATTATCAAAAAATGTATTATCTAATGATTCAAACTCATACCATGTATTTAAATTATATATTTGAAAATTTACACTTATATATGTTCAATAATAATATATAAAATTCAATTTTGGAGAATTATATCCATTACACATAAACTCCATTACTTATAATCAAGCGAACTGATCAGGAAATAATGGAAATGAACACCCTTGAACGATGTAATTCAATCATATAATGTATCAATAATGACATAAATGAACATAATAGAACTATTTTTTTAAAAATACATGTATATATGTTTAAAAATTAATTAATTAATGTATATAATTTGATTATCCTGGATTTTATGGTCATGTGTAGAAACATGCAGACATAAGCTAAGGGTTTTCTCATCTCAGTTTAATTTTTAGGAGTCATTCCATATTAATAACTATTTGTTCTGAATGGTGTATTCATACATCCTATTTAGTAATAATATAATGAATCTATTAATTTTATGTGTATTCAATATATCACTATATGATTATTAATTTTAGGTTTTTTGATTCAATTGATTTCAAAGTGGTAAAGGGATTGTACCCAAAAATCTATTTTCATTCGGGCTACCCATATTCTTTACCTACCTCAATGAAATTATTTTTTATTATTATTTAATCCTAATAAATAATGTTTTAATTTTATATATACTTGATCCAACCATAATCCTATTTCTATTATGGGTATTTTCATGTTTTAAAAGGATCGTTAAAATTTTCTTCCAGAAATATAAGCACGTTTTGAGGGAATATCTCAAATTATTACCTAATTTCAAGGGAAATCTATAATATATATTTTTATACCATTAATTTTATAATATAACTCATTTTATTTTGAAAAAACTATATTAATTCAATAATATTTTTATACAATAATTTTCTCAAAAGTACACTTCTTCATAATGTAAAAGAGTATTTATCATAAGAATTACTCGATGATTTTATAAGATTAATTTCATCAATATGAACAATATGGTAGATTCATATATTTATTTGGGATTAATATATTATGATATCATATACCATATTTTATTGAATTTTTAATGATTATTTTGATTTTGGATGTGATATCTTGATACCGTCAGCCGTATTACTCTTAATGGTTAGTGGTAATATTTAATGATTGGGGAAACTTATTTACATTTAATATGTTCGTTTCAATATGAATTTTTATTTTTCCAATTATTATTTCCATTCATATAATGAATTCATTTGACTTATTTTATGTATGGGGGGGCCTTCTATAGCCCCTTGGTGCATCTGTTGGTTTTATGTGAAAACTAGCTTGAAATTTTACCCATTTATGTATAGCCTTGGAACACAGCCTTGCCATAATGGTTATGATTTGCCGAATTTTAAATTCCCTCATTATAAATCATTTAAGTGATTGTCCATGTGATTATTTGAATAGTATAATATCCATGGTTATGCTTTATTGTGGCATTATTTGTTTAGATTTCATTCATTCCATATTATGCTAAAGTATGTGTTCAAAAGAATGTATTTTTAGTTTCCCGCCATTAATATTGTTTATTATTATTATTACATCCATTTTATTCCATAACCTTATTGAGCATCTGAACTCACCGATTTCTTATGTTTTATATTTCCCCAGAATGTGAAAAGTATATTATGAATTCCCTATAGGGATAATCAAGGATTTATGGATGATTCCAATTGAAATAATATATTTCATTTCATTTCATGTTGTAATAATGAACATATGTTTGTTTTATGTTTTCAAAAACTAATAATCAATGTGGTCCTTATAGATTCTTCTTCCTTTTAATATGCTAATTTATTAAAATAAGGCACAGAATCTAAGCAACTAGGGTTGGGGTGTCAAATGAACAACGTTTCCAGGATCGGTTGGTCATATTTCAGTAGGTTGACATGGGTACCAGGATGTTATGTCTTCTATTAATATGTTTAGTAGTGTATCCAAGTCTTGTTGATCACTTGTCTGTAGCTTGAACAATGATTCTGGGATGGTAGGTCACCTATCGGTAGATGTATAGTCTTTTCATCATCCAAGTGTTTCTACCCTTTAATGTTATATTTAACGAAAACCACATTCAAATAATGTTTTAAGGTATATAAGCCCTATTAAAATCCAATAACTACTATATTAATTTTCATAAGGGTCTGTGAGGCTTTCCTTAGTCAAACCATGTAGTGTTGACCAGATCCACATTTAATGGAAATTCTATAATGTATCTAAACTATTGTTTATTTAGATTTTTAAAATGGTCAAGATACCATCAGTCAATATTAATTTATATATTTTCTCTTGGTGTGAGTCACCATGAACCTTGGATTCCTAGATGTTCAGTGATTCTATTATCCTTAGATCTTTTCCCCCTTATAGTTTATCCTACGGATGCACACCCCCTGTTTTGTTGCAACTAGGAAGTGTTGATTCGTATTTGATATATGGTATGTTCCACATATATTATTCTTGGTTCCTTGATATTTTTCATCAGTGTAAGAACCCAGATCTTTGTTTCAGGTATGGTTTTCCTCTTCTAGTCATTTTTTTGGAAAAGATCAAAATCAAGAAATTTTCTAAGTACATGTCATGAACATTGATCCTGCGCGAGGCTCTGTGCTGGCCATGTCTGGGACACACACAGGGTGTATAAGGGGGATGTGGAGGCCTATTAATGTGGTGTATGTAAGATGTGAGTACACGTCGTGTACTCAAGAAGTCACACCGTGTAATTTTCTTTTTATTTCTTTAAATGGATCGGGGTCGTGTCTAATCCCAATTTTCGTCTCATTCTTCCCCTAATTACGTCCAGAGCATCTGAGGAGGACGAATCTTATTGAAGTCACCAATCTATCACCTACTATCAGAATTGAATGCTGTCAATTGCAAAAGAATCACAGTGGTGAGTTCTTGGTTCCTATTTTTCCATGTTTCCCGATTCTTCCTCTTATGAGAGATATCTGAGGTTGAATTTTTAATATGTTTTTGTAGATCAACTCTATTCTAGGGAAATTCACAGGATGAGGTTTAGGTATATTGATCTCCTTAGATCAAGGTAGGTGGTTTGTTACCTTACATTTAATTTCATTGAGTTTTTGAGAAAAAAGTGATAGATTCCCATGTATTGGGTATCTCAGGTAAGGGTTTTGATTCAAAATTATTATCGGCCATTGATTAAATGTATGCTTGAGATTCTTAAATGAATAATATATGTTTGTTGCATATTTAGGATCAACCAATGGGTGTTATCCTTGTTAGGCTGTTTATTGATGTTTGGCATAGTTTGCCTGCAAGGCAAACCCTATTAGAATTTCTAGTTTTATTGTTATAACTGATTGCATGTATATCATGCTCTTATATTCTTTGGATACATTGTAGCTATTATCCAAGTAGTTTTTGAACTTACATAGGGCTGCTACCAGTCGATTACGCATGACTGGACTGCTCAGGGCAGCGTGAACCTTGTGTGGTAGACAAAAGAGGGAATTGATGATTAAGAGCTTCCCTAGAGAGTCTATTATAAATTAGTATCGTTCACAGGACCTATAAGATTTGGAATCTGTTCGTAACCATAGGTTCCATAGTTACGTATCGATACTATAGGGTGAATTAGACATAAGTACTTCCTCAGAGAGTCTATACCTATCATTACAAGTCCACAGGGAAATTTAAGGTGAGTCTTTCCCAGAGTGTCAATCCCTTTGTTTGATTACTTGACTATAGGGGTATAACCGTATGAGAAACCCAAGGAGTTAGTTTGAATTTTGTTTGGATGGTTGTGACGAGTCCACCAAGACAAAGAACAAGCTTTTTTGTTGTACTTCTAGTAGTTTAGCTAGTATGTCGAGATACCTCTTTTGTTACATTCTATGCTTTTGTAATATAGAGTTGTTTATTGATTCCTTGGATGATAATTAAATGACTAAATTAAATTACTAAATAAATGTGAATGGAGTATTTTAGTATTTTTTACTTATTGTACTCATGTTTCTCTACTGCATTTATTTCCTTTACATTTCACAAATTGCTCACTAACAATAGGGCGCAAATCTTATGGGGATTGCCTACTAGGATTAGTCTCACACCCTGTTTGGGTCCTACTTTTCAGCCCAAATAGGTTATATGGTTACATGTGTGGATAGGGATTGTGGAACTTCTACTTCATGTACATGATTGCTGGTAAGATTTGGAGAGCATTGGAGCGATCCTAGGTCTGCGATGCTACTGGAGTTGATGTTTACCTATAGAACTTTTTTCTCAGTTGTATTTCGTCACGTTGTTTTTTTGCTATATTCCTTAGATACTTGTATGTGCTACATCATTTTCATCATTTTTATATTCTATATTGCTTCTGTTGTTTAGTTTCAATTATTATATGTTGTTTACTACTTCTGTTATTGAATGTTATTTTCATTTCATCGTATACCTTACCAATTCAGGGCATAGTTTTACTAATGAATCAACAAGGCCCTCACTTCTAGTCGGCAGCCATTGGCATTTGGGGAAATGCGCTTGAGGTCATGTGGTGAACTGGGTACAGGGCACCAGTTGAGTAGCTCAAGATTCCGGTCATTACAAAGTGGTATCAGAGGAGGTTCCTTGTTATTCTATTGACATACTGTTTAGTGACATTAGATAGATATTGGACGAAAAGGGTAAATTGTAAATATATGTTCCCGAGAGTTCAAGAACCCGTGTATTGGGAAAAATCCAGATTACTTCGAATGATGAAATTTTTCAGTTTTTTAAATGTTAGAGTTTACTTGATTTCACCATTTGGTGATGCACTTGTTATATTTTTTTACTATTTATGCGATTGTGGTTCCATTTTGTGCATCCCGATGAGATGAGGGTATGCCATCTCATGCATCATATATGCACTTGTTAGAAAATCACATGTCATGCATTTTGCCATGCCATCTAGGTTGCATTAGAATTTTCTTGCTGTTGTGATAGAATTTGTGATACACGATGCACGATGTTGTGATAGCTGCTGTGATAGAATACCTTCCATGTTGAGAGGGTATCATGTTTTTGGAGATTCTTTATCATGGATGCCAAACATTGTTCATAGAGGTGTTATGAGCCCTAGAGGATCGGAATTTGGTGGTTTGTGAGTTTTTTATGTTGTTTACTTGCTATATGCATTGTTATGATGCCATGCATTGATTCGCGGGGAGTATGGGCCCCCACGGATCAAAATTTGGAACCATAATGCTTTATTTTTGTGTTTTCTAAGCTCCGGTGCAGTTCTAAGGATACTATCTTGAAAAAACCATAATACACGTCGTGTACATCATGAATACAAGGTGTGTAGTTTTTAGCCGTGTCACTGACTGTGTGGACAGGGACACGGGGTTGTGAAAGTTCTTGTAGGAACATGTCATGTACTAGATTACACGCCATTTTGGAGAGCCATGTGACCATGCTGTGTAGTTGAATACATGGGTTGGGGAAATCCACTAGGAAACACACTATGTACCATGTTGCATGACATGTAGTAGTGGTCCATGTAGCAGTCTGTGTGACCAATGACATGGAAAAGGGAAAATTCATGAAGACATGCCGTGTAGTGGCCAAACACACCGTGTAGTTTCCTACTTGGATAGACCATGTTCCTAGCCATGTAGGAGTGGTCAGGCAGAGATAAAAATGGTTAGTACATGTCGTGTAGTTTGAGAACACGCCGTGTAGCTATGTGGTCTACACAGCCATGTATGGCCAAGGTGCACGCCCAGGGTAAAATTTCCAAAAAAACATGATGTGTCGTTGTACTAACACAGTGTGTAGTCATGTTTTTCCAGAATTCTAAATTTTTTACATCCTGTTCCATTTTACTCTCTTATGTTTCAACAGTTTTTGTTATTAAAGAAGGTGTGCATTTGACATTTCCGAGCTATGGCACCAAGACGTCCTCCCGTTGCACGTCAGGAACTAGGCAGTGGCTGCAGGCCTGATATAGTAGACCAGGGACTACCAGTAGTTCCACCTATCATTCCAGAAATGGCACCTACAGTGATTCCAGACACTGGTGTCGATGCTCAATTCAGAGAGGGTTTCATGAGGTTTATGCAGACCTTCCAGGGAGCTCACCATCGGGCCCCATCTATGGCAGAGCTAATGCGAGTTTTCTAGCAGCAGCTTCCTCCCACTTTCATAGGAAAGGGAGGACCATAGGCTGCTTATTCATCACTAGAAGCCATGTTATACTTCTTCGAGCACCTGGAGATTCCACCGGATAGGGGAGTGAATCTCGTGTCTTATATGTTGTGAGATTACGCCAAGAGATAGTGGGGTGTGGTTTCGCAGGAAGGGCACCAACAGGCTATGGCATGGGATGAGTTCCATTGTATGTTTTATGACTACTTCAACCCAGCGATGCTGAGGGATGATAGATCCACAGTGTTTTTGAACCTAATGCAGGGTACTCTCACAATTATGGATTATTATTCTTCATTCAAGGAGTTACAGTGTTTTACTCCCATTCTTGGGAATGATGAACTGATTTTAGCGATGAATTTTAAAGAAAGCCTCAGACCGAACATCATATCTTAGGTGAGCGTCTTCAAGTTGACATTGATTACTCTGATAGTCAACCAGGTGCTTATCATGAAGAGAAACCTGAGGGAAACTAGAGCAGTGGACCCAGACATTTCAGCTTCGAAGGATGAATCATTTCAGGTTGATGGTAAGAAGTCCCACCGTGACTCGACACGAGGTGACTCAAGGAAGAGAGGAATTACTTCTGGTAGATGACATCTTCTTTATGGAAACCAATTTTTGTACTATCAGTGTGGGAAAAATGGGCATAAGAACACTTAGTGCCTGAGATACCCAGTAGAGTGCCGATCATGTGGCAAGATAGGTCATTAACAGCATTTCTGCAAGGTTTTTCATCTAGCTGCCAATGAAGGAGGATCAGTTTCGACTCTGTGTATAGGAGCAGGATCCCAGTTTCACAGCGGACTGGGGGTTGGAGTTCTTCAAGCAGTTCATTCCAGGGTAGAGGCCATGGACGTAGTGGTCAGGCTCAAGGAGGGTCATCTCATGGATCTCAGGCTGCTACACAGGGCAGCGGTGTAGGCCAATCTTTTGCGGTAGAGCAGATTCATCAGGAGCAGGACCCTGGACCTTCTACAGTTTGAGGTACAATTTTAGTAGCCTAAGTTTTATACTCTGCAATTTTCAATATAGGTGTTTCTAAATTCTTTATTTTTGTGCATACTGTGGAAATCATTAGACGTATTGTTTATACTTCTGTAGATATGATAACGCCAGACACTCCATTGAAATTAGAACTGCAAGATTGCCTTAGTGCTTATACTGCCCCCATGAGGTTGGTGGGTGTCATCTTTCATGGAGTCTCTATGTATTGGAAATGACAGGCTATGATGTCATTCTCAGAATGGACTGGTTAGTTCCCTTCTTGGCCTTTGTCGATTGTTATCGCCGCAAGGTGTATTTTACATCACCAGAGGGTGGATATTTTCATCACAAGGTCGAATGGGATGTTTAGGCAAGATAAGCTGGACAAGAGCATCATGGGTTGGGCGGTGTTATAGTCCAGGTTTCTAGCATATATCTAGATGACCATGGGACTTCTCAGTTAGTTTTTCCTCTAGTGGTTGATAGCTTTCCAGATGTCTCTCCAGAATAATTTTCTGGTTTGCCACCAGAGCGAGAGGTAGACTTTTCTATCGATCTTGTGCCAGGAGCAGCACCGGTGTGCATTCCTCATTATAGGATGGCTACACCTGAGTTGCAGTAGCACAAGAAGCATTTGGAGGAGTTGTAGGAAAGGGATTTCATCATACCCAGTACTTCTCCTTGGGGTTCTTCAGTCTTGTTTGTGAAGAAGGAAGACGACACCCTTAGGCTTTCTGTGGATTATCAGAAACTGAACTGGTTGATGGTTAAGAACTGATATCCATTTCCATGGACAGATGATCTCTTTGATTAGCTTCGAGGAGCCATAGTGTTCTCGATGATCGACATGAGATCCAGCTACCATCAGTTGTGTTTCTGACCATTTGATATACCTCTTACAGCCTTCCGGATCAGGTTTGGTCTTTATGAGTATTTGGTTATGTTGTTCGGTCTCACAAATATTCTATTAGTCTTCACGACACTGAAGAATAGAGTTTTCCATCCTTACTTGGATTCTTTCGTGGTGGTTTTCATGGCCGACATCTTGGTTTACTTCACACTTGACATGACCATGCTACCCATCTTGAGATCATTTTGAGTACACTGAGGGAGATTCAGTTACATGCAAAGCAATTAAATTGCCACTTTTGGATAGACGAGATTCACTTCCTTGGTCATGTGAACTCAGAGACAGGAGTATAAGAAGACCCAGAGATGGGGAGAGCAATAGTTACTTGGGATCAGGTGAATAATTTCTTTGAGGTACATAGTTTCTTAGGGATGTTTGGTTACTATATGAGGTTTATACAAGACATATCATGCTTAACAGCACCAGTGACAATATTGATTAAGAAGGGGGTGAAGTAAGTTTTTTTCAAAAGCCTCTGATTCAACCTTTCAAGAGCTGAAGGGGAGATTGACTTCAGCACTGAATCTAGTTTTGTCAGAGCCGGGAATGAGTTATACTGTTTTTTGTGATGCATATGGCATTGGGATTGGAGCAGTGATTATGCAGGAGGATCATGTTGTTGCATATGGATATTGGCAGTTGAGCCACATGAGAGGAACTATCCTATGCACGGCCTAGAGTTTGATGCAATTTTTCATGTTGTGCGTTGTTGGAGACATTATCTTCTGGGAGAGAATTTTTGGTATATACTAACCAAAAGAGCCTCATGTATATCTTCACGTACTATGACATGAATCTGAGATAGCAGAGGTTGTTGAGTACCTACAGTCATTCGATTTCAACCTTGATTATACGCCTGGAAAATGCAACGCTGTGGTAGACGCCCTGAGCAGGAGGACACATATACGGGTAGTTCAAGAGGCCTGTAGTGAGTGGAAGCTTGTGTCTCTATTCTCTGAAAGTCATCTAGAGGTGCATGACTGATATGGTCAGACTTTTCTTTCTTCTATAGCTATCACCTCTAGCCTTCGTGGCCGAATTCGAATGAGGCAGCTATCAGATTCTGAAGGCCTAGTCCTATGGGAGTTCATGTTAGGGGAGGACCCTCTTCTCGGATTTACCATAGGTGAGAGTGAGATCTTACATTTCTAGGGATGTGTTTTGGTGCCAGAACATATACACGAGGAGCTTATGTGAGCCTTACACTCCTAAGTTTGGTCAGATCATCCCGGTGTCACCAAGATGTATCATGATCTGCACCACCAGTATTCAAGACAAAGTATGAAGAGAGATGTTTCTGGTTTTGTAATGATATCTTCCACCTGTCTCAGGTGAAGGCAGTGTACTAGCAACCATCAAGGATTTTAAAGCAGCTACCCATTCCTAAGTAGAAGTGGAATGATGTCGCAATTTACTTCATGACAGGTTTACTGAGATCGCATTGAGGTAATGACGTTATATGGGTTGGCATTGATAGGATCATGAAAGATGCTATATTATTGTCGATTAAGGAGACCTTTGGTGTCGATTAGCTTGGACGATTCTATATAAGCGATATTGTACGCTTTCATGGGGTTTCGAGTACTATCATTTCAGATAGGGACGTCGACTTTACGTTGCATTTCTGGAAAGGGCTGCAAAAGTCTTTGGGTACGTAGGTACTTCTGATTACATCTTACCATCCTCAGATAGATGGCCAATTAGAGAGCACGATACAGGTGCTAGAGGACATTCTATGAGCATGCATCCTTGATTATTAAGGTTCTTGGGAGAAACAAATACCTCTAGTGGAGATTTCCTACAATAATTGTTTTCAAGCTACAATTCATATGGCACAATACGAGGCTTTGTATGGTAGGTCATTTTAATCACCCTTGTGTTGGATGGAGGTAGGAGAGGCACCTATGCTGGGACCTCATCTTGTTCACGAGACCATAGAACATGTGGAGTTGATTCAAAAAAGGATGGCTACTTCACAGTGTGGGCAGAAATCTTATGCTGATCAGTGGATACGACCTTTGGAGTTCATTTTCGAAGATCAGGTTTTCTTACATGTAGGCTTACATTGAGATAAGTTGGGCTGTTTGAGATTCTGGATAGAGTTGGGCTTGTTCATTTTAGGTTGCGGTTACCTCAAAGGTACCAGGCTATGCACGATGTCTTCCATGTTACTCAGCTTTGACGCTACTTCTCAGACTCATCTCATGTTTTTTAATCCGAGGAGGTTGAGCTGGAGTAGGATCCATCATTCAAGGAGAATCCTATCAGAATTTTTGATCATATTACAAAGGTAATATGTGGCCAATCTGTCCCTCTGGTACGAGTGTTTTGGCAGCACAACCGTGTGAAGGATGAGATTTGGGAGAGGGAGGCCTATATGCGATCATAGTGGGAAGAGTTGTTCAATGTTTCTTCTTTTCCACATTGTTATGGAAATTTAGGGATGAATTTATTTTAGGGGGAAGGATTGTAAGAACTCAGATCTACGTTTTAGGTATGTTTTTTCTTTTCTGGTCGTTTTTATGGAAATGTGGAATATCTGTAAATTTTCTAAGTACAGGCCATGTACTTTATAAGTACACATCATGTACTTTGATCTTGTGTGAGGCCATGTGTTGGCCATGTCTGGGCCACCCACATGGTGTGTAGGGGTGATGTAGAGTCTACTTAATGAGGTGAACAGAAAAGGTGAGTACACACCGTGTAATCAAGAAGTACATGTCGTGTAATTTTCTTTTTATTTCATTAAACGGACCAGGGTTGTGTTTAATCCCTATTTCTATCTTCTTCATCACCTAATTACATCCAGAGTTGTCTGAGGACACTGAATCATATTTGATCTTCCGATCCATCACCTGTTATCCGAATCGAACACTGTCGGTTGTAATAGAATAACAACGGTGATTTCTTGGTTCCTCTATGGAAATGTTTCCATATTCTTCCTCATATGAGAGTTATCTGAGGTTGAACGTTTTATAATTTTTTGCAGATCTACCCCTTTCAAGGCTGATTGACGTGCTAAGGGTCAAGAATATCAATCTCCTAGGATCAAGGTAGGTGGTATTTTTCCTTCCATTCAATGTCTTTGAGTTTTGGTGCAATAAGATCCGGATTACCATGTATCGGATATCTCATGTTAGGGTTTTGATTTTGAATTATTATCTGACTTATATTGCTTGTTTTCATGAGGGTATTAGATGAATAATATATGCTTGTTTCATTTTTTAGTATCATTCAATGGGTGTTATCCTTGTTTGGTTGTTTATCATCGTTTGGAACAGTTTTCCAACAAGGAAACCCCTATTGCAATTTCTAGTTTACTTGTTATAACAAATTGCACGTATTTCCTGTTGTTTATTTTCTTTGGATACATTGTAGATATTATCCAAGTAGTTGTTGAACATACATAGGTCTGCTACCAGTCGATTACGCATGACTAGACTGCTCAGGGCTGTGTGAACCTAGTTTAGTAGACTAAAGAGGGAATTGATGATTAAGAGCTTTCCTAGAGAATCTGTTAAAAATTTGTCTCATTCATAGGACCTATCAGAATTGTACTTTGTACTTCTTCAGTGTTTCCATAGTTATGTATCTAGACTATAGTGGTAATTAGATGTATGTTCTTCTTTAGAGATTCTATACCTATCACTGCAAGACCACTGGGGAATTGATAGTGAGTGCTTCCCAGAGTGGATGTGCCTTTGAATGATTACTTGACTCTAGCGGTCTGCCATTATGAGCCACCCAGAGAGTCAGTGTGAATTTTTTTTGGTTGGTTGTGACGATTCCACCGAGCCAAATAACAATCTTGTGTTTTGTACTACTTCTTGTTTAGGTTGTCTGCTGAGATACCTGTTGTGTTACTTGCTGTGCTTTGGGAATATAGAGTTGTTGAATGTTTCCTTGGATGATAAATAAATTACTAAATTAAATTACTAAATAAATTTGAATGGAGTATTGTAGGATTATTTATTTAGTGTACTCTTGTTTCTCTACTTCATTTATCTACTTTAATTTTTCCATATTACTCACTGATAGTAGGGCGTAGATCTTCTGGTGATTACCTACTGGGATTAGTCTCACACCCTTTTTGGGTACTACTTTTTGGCCCAAACAGGTTTTAAGGTAGAAGGTGTGGATAGGGATTGTGACCCTTCTACTTGAGGTATGTGATTGCTGGTTGGAGCTATAGAGCATATGATTGAGCCTAGCCTTGCGATGCTACTGGAGTTTCTGTTTACTCTTAGTACATTGTTCTCAGTTGTATTTTAGCACGTTGTCATGTTTGATGCATTCCTTAGATACTTCTACCTACTGCATCATTTTCACCATTATTATATTCTACATTCCTTCTATTATTTAGTTTCAGTAATTGTATGTTATTTACTGCTTCTACTATTGACTATTATTTCCTTTTAATTGAATACCTTACCAAATGAGGTCATAGTTTTCCCATTGACTCACCAAGGCCCTCGCTGCTAGTTAGCAACCTCTGGCATTTGGTGAAACGCTCTTTAGGAAATGTGGAAAACTGGGTACGGGGCACCAGTTGAGTGGCTCCAGGTTCAGGTCGTTACACTCATGATTCTCCATTACATGAGAGTTTCTATAGTGAGTTCGGGAACAAAGTATACTTTTTTAGGTGACGAGTTAGTTTAACTTTCCATTCACTATTCTTTTTCTTGATTTCATTAATTTTAACTGAGATGCTAATGGTTGGATCCTATTGAGTATACTATTATACTGACCGTACATTATAAAAACTCTTTTTTTGGTCACATTTAGAAGGATGGAGATCATGTTGTTTACTACCATCATGGGGGGATTATAGGAGCTATATGGGATTTGTGGCCTCTTCTGTTTTAAATTCTTTTGATACATTAATTTTCCATTTTATTTGTTGTACATTTCACATTACATTACATATATGCACAAGAGATTTCATTTATATTGTATGTTGCGCAAGATTTGTTGATATTTATCTTGATTGTCACTTTTTCATGTCTTCTCTTAATGGGTAATGTGTTTGTTATACACTCAGTGCTAGTCACCATCCAAGGTCCTACAAGAGGTGGTACTGCATGATCATTGTCTCTCTTTCCTTATTTTCGGTCTTTAAGGGGTACCCTTTTCCGTAGGGGATCATGACAGAGTGGTTTTAGAGGTTTGGTTGAGGGATAGGATGATGTTTGCAGTTAGGCATAATTTAGGTTACATGGGATGGTAGGGAATGGTGTGAGATATGTCCAGGACGCACATTAAGAATAGTAGACTAGATGAGGCATAGGTATTTTGGGACCCCTATGGTCGGATGTACAGGCCATTAATCATATAGTGGCTACTAAACTAAGGGATACTTTTTTTAGGGTAGAGACTTCTAAAAGGATCATGCATCATTGTTCATTTCACTTGTCTTTTAATGGGCATAACATGAGAGAGGTTATCCAAAAATTAATATAATGAAACAATTAATTAATTTTAAAGGCTTCTCTATTCCAGGTTCATGAGATCTATCTTTTTTTCCTTTTATAGGTATGGATCTTGGTCAATGACCTCATTAGATTAATGCAGAATATGTTCAGTGGGATGTGCTAGCAGATTGACCTAGTATAGAGAATGATGATGAAAAAACATAGAGGATTAAACTTTGATATTATCACCACCATTGTCTATAGATGTATAAAGGATTAATTTCAGATGTATTCATGGAATACTAGTTGGAGGAGTTTTAGATTTCTTTTAATTTGATCCATACTTGGAAGGAGCACTGGGTGTCATTCGTTGTAATGATATTTAATGAGGTAGGGAGGTAGTGATGGTTATTTTTCCCTGGGGATCACAATGAGTCAGATGTCTCTTGTTATAATTTGTGACATAACATCAGATCCAACATTCTTTCTTCAAATATAATGGAATCCAATCACTATGAGTTGCTAACCCATCGGCTGGGAAGGTCTAGTGTGTGAGAGTTCAGAATATGTTTTGAAACATTTATCTATATTCTTCAGACATATTTTCGGATGAAGAGTCCAGGGAGAGTCATTTCGAGGAGTATTTTCATCAAGGTATATAGCGCCAGGTCACCACATTATTGTTGATGACATATCTCATGGTTCTCTTTAGTGAAGAGGTCGTCGATGGGATGTTATCCAGAAATGATCATTATGAGAGGAGAGTCATCAGGAATCCTCATGAAGTAGACCTATGGTATGGGGTTCCCAATTTTCAGGGTATAAGTGTTTCCATTCTGTCAATGTTAGGTCCCAACACCCAACATCATGCTTCTCATTGGAAAATGACTCTTTGACTGATGCCAATAGATTAGGTGCTTGATATTCTAATAGATGTCAAGGTCACTAGCAGCGAGAGTAGAAGACCATTTTATGTAGTCAGTGTGCATCAAGTGTTCAGCTTCAGTTACTAAATTGAGGCAATTCATGTTGAGGCCATAGTAGTAGGTTTTACTAGTTTGGGTATAGAAAGGAGAACATGGGGTAGGCATAAGATAACCCCGGGGCACTTCTCGTCCTCATAGAGAAGAGACTAGCAGTGGAGGTGGACACCGCCAGGGTTGGGGGGTTGTGTAGTAGGTTGTGGCCAACTTCATGCATTAGTGTTCCCAGCGCCATGAGACACATACATTGTTAGAGGCACCCTTTTCATGTTTTCTACTTGTGTTTCTGCCTTGTTTTATTGAGGAGAAACACATTCCTTCATATAACCTGGACTTTTACATGCATTGGGACATGTGGTAGAGAATATTTCATGTCCCTTACTATTAACAATGATAGTTGAACACCAAACTAACTTCTTTGATGTATTTAGAGAATGTGACCAAGAGATTTTGTAGCACCGCTCTTTGGGATATTTCCTATGTTTATGGATATATCAATATGGAATAATCATTGGCATGAATTATTTTTATTCAGAGTAGGATATCATGGAATTATTTATGAGGCAGGTGGTGTTCTTTGTTGCTAATGGAGAGGCGACAGAGTTTTTGGCGAGTGATACCCTTACCTGATCTGATTTTGATTTGGCTAGAGGATTCAAAAAAAAATCTTCAGGTTGTATAAGAGTACCCTATTGTCTTTCTAGAAGGGAGTGTAGCTTTACCCCCTCGCTGAGAGATAATGATTTTGATCAAGATATAGACAAACATGTATCATGTCTCGATGTCTCCATATAGTATGGATCCTTCGGTGTTGCAAGTGGTTCATATAAAACTATATAGTCTTTTATAGTGTGGTTTTATTTACCCGAGTGAGTCACCATGTGGTGCCTCAGTTTTGTATGTCAATAAGACTGAAAATATTTTGTGATTGTGTGCTGATTATCATCACATAAACAAAGTGACAGTGAAGAATCACTATCCTCATATGAATATTGATGATTTATTTGATCAACTGAAGGGTTAAATTTTTCTCTAGAAGATCCATTTTTTGATAGGATATCATCAGATGCAAGTGAAGCGTGAGGATATTCTGAATATTGTGATCCATTGTTGTCATGAGAATTATCAGTTATTTTTTATGTTGTTCAGTTGGATGAATACTCCAGCTATGTTCACGGAGTTGATGAATATTGTGTTTTGTGAGTTCAAGGATATGTTTGTGATGGTTTTCATCAAATAAATCCTTGGGTACTCTACATATGTGGAGGAGCATTTGGAGAATCTGCAAGATTTTTTGGGAGTTCTTTGTTCTAAGAAGCTGTTTGGGAATTTTTCGATGTGTGAGATTTGGGTTTGTGAATTACATTTCATTGGGAATGTTGTATCCCAGTAGGTAGTAGCTAAGTATTCGTCTATTTTGTAAGTAGTTGTGTCTTTGGAAACCCCCAAGAAAGTGGTAGAGGTGTGAAGATTCTATAATCATTCTGGCTATTGCAAGAGATTCTTAGCCAGATTCACTCGATTTATGACTCCTCTCGAAGTGTTGAACAAAAAGTATTAGGAATTCATGTGGAATAATTAGTGTCATAGAACATTTGAGTACCTAAATAGAGGTTTGTTAGCACATCATTTCATTTTCTTCCAGCAGAATGAGTTCAGTTTGAGGTTTTCTATGATGATTCACATCATGGGTTATGATATGTTCTCATGAAGTAGATAATGGTCCTTAATTATGGTTGTTAGTAGTTTCCTCCCCACAAACATAACTATGACCCCGATGATCTTGAATCAACCACTGTGGTGTTTCCCCTAAGGTTGTGGATACAGAACCTCATTGGTGATAATTTTGTTGTCTTCACTAATAATAATTACAGAAGGTATGTTTTCTCCAAGATGAATTGAACTTGTGAAAACATCCTTTGATAGATTTTTTACAAGATTACAACATATAAATTTTGTATACACCTAGAATGGGAATGGTGTAGTCAACGAATTGAATTGGATTTCACATAGTGATACAGGGCGTGAATCTATTGATTCCAAGAGGGTGATGGATGATCACTAAGCATTACATATAGATATGGTAGAATTATTAGGATATGTTTTTCCGTTTCCTAATGATGGTGCAATAATTTATGGTCAAGTAGGTGGAAGAGTCCTAGTTTGGGGGTCATGAATTAGAGGTTTTGAGAGAACGAGTTTTTTGTGATGAATTCCTTAAAGATTTTTCTGAGGATTAAAAACACTTGGTGTCATTTAAAGTGAGACTTTTTATTCGTGTAGAATTTTGCTATATGCTTCTCCAAAAGATCCATAGTTCACCATTGGAGGTACATCCTAACCTATAAAAATGTTTTGTGCTGTGAGGAGTTAGTTATGGTGTCCAAGGATGAAGCATGCAATTGGAGAGTTTGTTTCTCGAATCTTGGTATACATGAAGGTGAAGGTTAGCACCATGTTCCCAGTAGTATTCTACATCCATTATATGTTCCTCAGTAGAAGTGGGAAGGAGTCTCAATGGTCTTTGTTACTAGTTCACCTCAGACATAGGGATTATTTGATGATATATTGGTATTCGTGGATTATTTGAAAAACTCAGACCACATTATAGCAGTCATGGAGTCGAGCATAGGGAACGTTATGTGGTTGAAAAATATGGAGGCGTGTTGGGACTCAATGCATCCATGATGATGATCATTTCTGAACAAGATCTTCATTTTACGTCTAGGTTGTAGAGAGGTCTCCAACAAGATTTTGGTTCTCCTCTATGCCCAATCACATCTTTTAATCAGCAGGAAGATGGTAAAAAAGAGTAGTCCATCCAAACTCTTGAAGGAATGTTCTACTCTTCTTTTATTGATTTTATAGGTTTATGTATGAGGCACCTTACCTTTTTAGTGTACTATTACAAAAAAAATTACACTCCACCATCAGTATGGTGTCTTTTGAGGCATTATATGGATAACCAGGTCGTCCTCCTTTATTATATACTAGGGTAAGAGAGTCAGCAATTATCAAGATAGAACTGGTTCAGAATATGACAAAGATGGTTCTTGTGATTCGTGAGATTATGGAGGAACAATAGGGTTGTCATATATCCTATGAAGATCATAGGTTAAGACCATAGGATTTTGGCATTGTCTATCATGTGTTTTTTAAGGTTACTCCCCATCGTGTGTAGGGATAGGTTTGTTGTGGGAGTACGATTGTTCCTGGGTTTTTTGGACCATTCGTAGTATTTGATTGTGTTGGAGTCATGGATTATTGAGTAGCACATCCCCCACAGATGAACTAGATACATTATGCTCTTCACTTTTCACATCTCTATCATAATATCCATGATGAAATTGATGTCATCTAATAATGAGATTTTGATGTTGATGATGATATGTTCTTCGAGGAGCATCCTATAGATATCCACTATAGCAAGGATAAGGTGTGTCATGGGAATGATATCCCCTTAGTGTATGTGTTTTGGTGGCATGGTTTCATTGATGAAGTTACGTAGGAACACGGTTTATGGATACATTCTCAGTACCCCAAGATGTTTGATGTTTAGATTTTGTCTTGTATCATAGTTCATTTGGCGGATGTATATCTGTTTCATTTATCATATTGTTTTCTCTTATTTATTATTGTGTATTTGTCACTTTTGATAGATATCTGCCTAGATGTAATTTTTAGGATAAAATTTTGGTTTTGGTATGGTTTCAGGTTTTTTTATAAATTATTTGAGATCATGTGCCGGAGAGATACTTGAGTAGTATCTCATATGTTGGATGTTCCAATTACCCCTTTCTTGATTCCCCTAAAGATTCGTTTTGGATTCTCAAGGACAGTAATGTTTTGAGAGGTATTTGGTGTAATTGTTAAGAACACTCCAGTCAATTAATTTGTTAAAATTAGGTGTTTGAGGTTTTCATGGAGGTTAAGGTAACTTATTTGTAACACCTTTCAAATTTTCCAGTTCATTGAACATAATTTCATGGACCGTCGGTCATCTATCAGTAGTTGAGAAGTGTTTTCAAGAAGGTATGCAATATATCATCTGGTCAAACAGTGTTTCTATGATGGTAGGCCATCTATCGGTAGGATGAACATTGTTTATAGTATTGGTATGTCATTTATCAGAAGGTTGAACAGTGTTTCCAGGATGGTAGGTCATCTATAAGTGGGTTGAACATAGTTTATAGGACTGGTATGTCTTCTATTTATAGGTTAAACAGTGTTTCCTGGATAGTAGGGCATCTACCCATTGGTTTAAATGAATTTCCAAGATCATTAGGTTATCTATATATAGGTTATATATCGTTTCCAGGGATGTTATGTCATATATATGTAGGTTGAAAAGTGTTTCCCAGATGGTAGGTCAACTATAGGTTGGTAAAAATGTGTTTCAGTGATCAGTATGTCTTGTATCAGTAGATTGAATTGTTTTTCAATAATGGTGGGACATCTAGATTGAAATTTGATTCCAGGATCAGTTAGAAATCTATTCATATGTTCAACAATGTTTCTAGGATGGTAGGTCTTATTTTTTTTTGTTAAACAGTGTTTCTATGACTCATAGTTCATCAATCGTTATGTTGAACATTATTTCTATGTTTTTAGGTCATCTATCAGTATGTGTATATCATTTCCAACATCCTAACTTTTTTCTCCTTTGATGTTATATTTGATGTAAAACACATTCAAAACATTATTTTAAGGGATTTGATGCTGATTTAACACCCAAAAATACTCTCTTAATTTTCCTATGGATTTGGGTTCCATAACTTGTTCAAACCACGTTTCATTGAACAAATATGACTTTAATTTAAAATCTAAACCCTATCTAAACCGCTACTCCATTTAGATTTTTAAAATGATCGAGATACGTTCTTCCCTTATTCTCCCTTATCCTTTCATGTTTTGTTAGTTTCCCTAAACTTCTGTTCTCTAGACGTTTTTTGATTGTGTTTTCCTTGAATAATTTTCCCCATGGGGTATTTCTTACCGCATGCGCACCCCCTATTTTAGTGCAACCAAGATGTATCAATCCATCATTGAAATAAGATGTGTTCTACTTCCATTTATCTTAGTTCAAATATCATTCCAATACTGTTTCTCCATTATATATGATGAATCATGATCTCCATGTTGCGAATGCCGCTTTCTCAGTTCTTGGTGCGGTTTTGTGGCAGATTCCATGGTTGGATGAATCCATTATAGGATAGGTGACTGTGAACTGTTGTGTTTACCCATTCTCAATAAAATATTATATCAAAAAATTTGAGGTATGGGATTCATAGTTTCTATATTCTATTTACATTTAGTCATTCATTTATCCTATTTTATCCCACTAGATCACAATGAAATTGACATAATCAATACTTGAACCAGATTAATGAATTTTTATCTATTACCTAGCAATGTTTTCCACTTGATTTTCTAGATAGTGTGATATCAATTCTTTTCTTGATTATAATGTCATTGGTGATGTAAATTTCTATAAAACATAATGTCAATATTAATTTAAAATTAATTATCCAAAGATAAAGAGGCATGTTTAACGAATTTGGTTGTTATTGTTGTTTTTTGATAATAATAAAATGGATGTAGTTATGCCTATTTAAAGGAATTGGTTTATTCAATAAGGAATAAGTAATATTATGTAAGATAAATAATATACCATGAGAGCTGATGAGTTACCTACTTTCTTGTATGGTCCATGAACCTTATTCATTGTAGTTGTGATTTCTCATTGTGTGTAAAGGATGAATTCCATTTCAAGGTCCAATAGCCTTGTTTCTATGTTGTTTGTTTCCTACTTCTTATGTTATGTTCTTTTCCTAGGATGGATGAAAATGGAAGGCTACTTTGGAATGTGTGTGTAGGGAGGCCCTATGGATGTGGTGGAATCATTTGATTTCTATAGTGGTGAGATGCATTGGTTTATCAATGTGGGGGTCATGGAGGATGTTAGTGATGATGGAATGAGTTGTGGTTTGGATTACCCATCTACGTGGAAGTGGTTTCTATTGAGCCTATTATATTTTTAATATTTTTTACATTCCCCAGTGCTTGATGCATACGGTCTTTCTCACCCTCTTTTTAAATCTACGATGTTGAGAGTGCTATGAAACATTCTTTCCATGTTTAACCTCTCATAGAATGATGCATCTACACTCATTCTATAGGTGAGAAAGACTCGATGGGTAGTCCATCTACACACTATGTTGATCCCCTTTTGTTTGGTAGCATAGAATTATTTTCTAGAATTCTAGGATTTATGGAATGTAATGATTTTTTTAATACATTATTTAATGAAATAATGTTAAACCACTGGGGTTGGATTTTTTTGGGATTCAATGAAAATCTTATAATTCCAAGAAGCCATGGACTCAGTTTGGTTATTCCTAGAGGGCATGTATCATGGTTGTAATGGTAATAAAAATGTAATTTGGTAAATATTAATGGGTAATTAATGGTTGATGAATTAATTTACATAAATATAGACTAATAAAATGGGTAATTAACTTAATGTACCTTTTTAAAGGGTATTTTTCTTATAGGATATCTAGTCTTAGTAGTGGAAATTGGGAGTCCGAGAGATGGAAGGTATAGTTTAGTATGGGACATGTTTTGTCCTATAATATAGATTTGAGAAATATTATATCAAGTAATATTTCAGTTTCTATATGATACCCCACCCTTTCAGTTAGGGCGACGTGAACCCTACCGATTGTTAGCCCTTGGGATTTTTTCCCCTACATTATGGTGGGAGGATGTATAGCTGACTTCCCCCATTTACCTATCTCTCTTTTCATGGTAGTTAATTATGATGGTATGAATGGTGGTTAGTTTTCTTGATATATGTGTGTAGAGGGATATAATAGATTTTGGTTATTTTACACACACATATTATGGATATAGCATTATTTATGATACTGTAGGTATAACATGTATAAATTGTGAGGGCTTGAGGATCCTAACTCAATGTATGAGTTGTAGTGTATTGAGGTATAATTCTTAGTGTTTTATATGGGATATAATCTATGATGGTTCTTAGGAACTACCGGGTTACATTTTGTTGTGTGGTTATGGTGGTGAGTTACTTGAGGTTTATATTGTGGTGCAATTCCCTAATGTCATCAGGCTAGACTTTTAGAGAGAGATGCTGAGTATGTGCGACGTTGGGGAAAAGTGGCCAACTAGTAGTGATGGGGTAGTGGGTAAAGAATGATATTCAGATTAATGTTATAGAAAAATATATGTGATACATAGAGATAATATCCATGCTAAGGTTGAGACCTTAGTATAATTGTTTAGGTGATGAGTTTGTTTCACTTATCATTCACTATGATATTGAAAGATTTCATTAATTTTTTATAAGAGGCGTTGGTGAGGATACTATTGATTATACAGTTATACACACCCTATGTTTGATAAATTATTATATAGGTATCTTTTAGACTTTAGGAGCTTATTCTACTTATTACTATCTTAGTGGTTTTGCAGGAGTTGTTTGGGATTCATGGTCATTTCTATTTTGATTTCATTTGTCACTTGATGATTCCCCTTCAATTATTGTAGTTCTTGTATGAAATTACATATGTATACTTGGGTCATCATATATAATGTTTTCTAATTAGGATTTGGTTGGTGTATATATTATCTCTATATTATGCATGTTTTCTTTTATAGTGTAATGCCTCCAATCAATGTGTTTGATGTACCTCATTTTTAATTACCAACTCGGGCCCTACTGGAGGTGGAACTCAAGGGTAATTATCTCTCTTCTAAAATTTCTTCACTAGGAGGGATATACATTTTGGGGAGGGGGTTTCAAAATCCCAACATATTCTTTTATGTAAATTTTCTAATAAAAAAATACTCTTAATTCCAAGACTTAGAAATAACATGGAAAATATCCATGAAATAAAGTGTATGTCACAGCCATGTATTATTTCTCCGACAAATAATATATACTAGTTATTTTATATTCTATAATAGAACTCCATATATATAATTAATGATATTGAATATAAATTTATAACCATGTCAAGGATACTCACAACATGAGTTTGTGATATTCATTTACAAGGTAGAATAAATAATGATATTGATGACATTAGAAGTGAGTTTAAAATAGAAAATGTAAAATATAGGAATAAGGAATTTATTCCACTATTTAACGTCAAAACATTCCCCTTTATTGAGTTTCCATATGGAATTAATGTATCCAATAAACTTTTGGCATAAAAATCATTGTTGAACATGATATATCATAACTACTATAAAATATATTTTTAATAAATTTTGTAAAATTAATGATATTAAATTTGTTGAAATATTTTCACATAGTATAAAAATATATTTTATTTTAGTTTTTTTTGTGTCAAAAACTTTCCTCAACCTAGAGATACCATGACATGGTATAAAAAATATGTTTTTATATAGTCATATTGATGTAATGTTATACATCGAATAACATAAATGATTCAATAATTAAAATAATTAAACTACGTTCAATAAAATTACGAAAAAATATAATATTATAGAAATAAGCACCAAGGAAATGGTATAATATATTCAACTCATTCATGGAAAAAATTCATGATGGAGAGCGATCAATTATAAATTTACTTTCATCAAAAGGTTTTATGGTAATGATTTCATTATTATTTTGTTTTATATGGATGAAATATTTATTATAAGTAAATATATCACCAATATTAATATTTTAACATTTTTGGTTAATATGTATATTCATATTGTTGGTGTTGTGACCTGGGTAATTTTTTTGATGGTTAACTCATGTGACCAAAAATGTTTTCAACACCCCTTTATTATACCCATTAATGTTGAAAATAACTTCTCTATAAATTATGGTAAAATATTACAAGGCTGGTAAATAATCAAATTATGTGTTTATTTTTTTGGAAATGAGGAATTATCTGAAAAGTTAATCTCTTAGTGAGTTTCCAGTGCTTCATAAGCCTATGGGTTATAATGTTTTCGGTTTCAAATGTAATTTTTTTTTGTTCTCCCTTTTTTTTCTCAGTTGGTTAGGATTGTTAATTCGAATAATACTAAAAAAATCGTATCAACTCAAAAAATTTGGTCCATAAATATTTAGTAAGGCATATATTATATGATGAGCTTATAATGATTTGATATACAATTATGAATTTATTTCTATTTATTATGGTGGTAAACAACTTGTTTTCAAATATGGATTCAGATTAGGACACTAGATTTCAATTTTCGATGATAAGATGGGAGATTTCATCAAATTTGTGGATTATATTATGAATCATTGGAATTCATAAATAATAAAAAATAATTTACCATAAATCAAATAAAAATGTAAGGATAGTAAGAATCTCTCAGAAATCCTACAACATCTGTCGAATCAGATTTTAGAAGATGTTTTGAGAGATAAAACTACTACTATGTTACAGCTAGAATTTGAAAATAACTGAATATATATGAAGAAGAGTACTATTAAAAGTTTACATATAAAATTAAATTCATACTCCAATCACATGATAGAAGTTACACCTATTGAAAAACAATTTAAGGTTCTTAATGTATATATTTTTGATCAATAAAATAGAGAGCTTATATATGATGATGAAGAATAGGGATTAAATTTTTTATTCCTTTTCCTCCTTTTAATGTCACCTTGAGAGATAAAACCACATATTCTCAAGATATACATACTATTAATGAGGTTTTTGATGAATTATTATAAAATTAGAAAATAATACTGCTTGTGGTTAGTTTTCAATCCAAGGAAAAGGGTTTTAATATTAAAGTGAAAACAACTAAAATGATTTTTTTATTGTTATGAAGGAGTGTAAATTTTTTAAAATAAATATAAATGTATTGATTATATTAAGAAGAAGTGTAATATTTAATATGAACAATTCAAGATGAAAATAATGAAAAATAATAAGATACATATTAATTATACAGGAAGGATAAAATAAAATTCAACTGTATTAAATTTCATAGAGGATACTTGACGGATGGGGAACACCCAATTGTTTATTATAGTGAATATAAATTATGTTAAGATTGGATTCATTAATCATCATTTACTATTCATATATTTATCTATCATGACTATAGTTGAAAATATAAAATTATGATAATTGGTACGTGTTTATGAGAAAAAATGCCTTTTGTAATATTGTAGAAATTGGTACCATTAAAATTAAAAAATATTGATTGTGTTATAAGAACTATTACATATGTGAAGCATTTATGTGATCTGAAACGAAGTTAAATTTCCTTCAGTAAATATGATTTCAATTCTTATATGAAAATTTAAAAATTTAGAGTTTTGTAAATTAATAATGGAACACTATTTTTCATGAAAGTGGAAAAAATTTAGGTTATATGTTCATCAAGGATCAACTGACATTAGTGATGAATAAATTAATAATATTATGTTTAATGATGATATTTAGAAATTAAAAAATCTGAAAAATTGCTATATGAAAAAATATTTAATTATTAAGTTGTTTCGAACAGGTCTTGTTGATTTATAGGGTATCACAACGATCAAATTTTGGTACCACTATATATTTAAGAAGTATAAAACTCATATATTTAGATTGGGAACTCACAATTTAAAGGGGAAACTAGGACTATATTTTTTATAAAAATTATGGTGTAGTTGGAGTTCCTTATAAAAGATGTGTAAGCTATATGTAAACCATTATTGATAAATTATCAACTTTATTAATGGTTTTCTTATTGAATTTGAAAAAATTAGTCTCTGAAACATTTAAGTAGTGGAATATTAGGATTGAAAAGAAAACATTCCAAAATATTATGAATATTTACACATATTATATCCTTGATTTTTGTTTAGATGAAATTTTTTTAAAGAAAACAAATAATGTTGATACATTTGAATATTCTCAGTACGTTTCAATAGAATAGTATGGTAATATGCATTAATAAGACAATGATGGTAGTAGTTTGATGTATTCTCTCTAACTCCCGTTTACCCAATTCATTTTCAATCAAGCTACTGCATTTTGATTTCCATAGATTAATCGGTCTCCCATAACTGATATTATAATAAATACTTCTGATAATATTTTGTCTTGTTCTCATGAATTATACAATAATTTTAAAAAACATATAGGTACTTTTTATGGTCTGGTAAATAATTTAAAATTTAAAACCAAATCCAAAAATTCATCTTTCTTGGTTATAAATAAAATATTAAAGGATAAAATTTTTTGTCCTCCGAAAATTGTAATTTCTAGTAGTAATGTAATATATTAATAGAACTCCATGATAGTTACTTAAATTTTTGATGATTTGAGACAACATAATTCAAGAAATCATATTGAAGTTGAGATTTAGTCATATTCTACATTGAAATCATCATCTCATGATGAAGTGGAGATGTTAAGTGATTATATCATCCCACTCAACAATCAAAATATTATATTAAAAATGATATTCCATGGAGAAATATAAAACCTCCACAGAGGAATGTTGATCCAGACAAGGTAATATATTCAATAAATGTGGTTTATGATATTGAATTTATTGAATAACATGTGAATTATTCAGATGAAGGTATGTTTGTTAATTTATGAAGATAGATGATTGAAATAAAATAATGCAAACTGTCTCTTTAAAAATCATCATTGCGGTTCCTGAAATTACATATGGCTAGGAAATATGTGGGATGAAAATGGGTGTTAAATGATAAAGAATGAATTTCGGGTGGTAAAGGAATATCATATAAATCATGGTTAGTTTCTAAAGGCTACAGTGTGGTTATATGATATGAATTCATGGATGTATTCTCTCCAATTATAAAACATATATCAAATGGATGTTTTATGGGATATTTTACCGATGAAAAATTTGGAGTTCATGCTATTAAATATGATAAAAATTTTCATTATAGAGAACTTGAAGTGGATATATCTTGTTAGTTTAAAGAGGGTTTTATAAATTTAGGTAAGGTAGACTATGTATATTTAATTAATAAATCTATTTATGGATTAAAATAATGACCCAGATTGTTGTATAGATAGCATGACTCTTTTATGACCTCAAAAGGTATTTCAATGTGAAATGTTTAATAATTACATTTATCAATTAAAATCTACTGATGGATCACTTGTTTATCTATTTCTCTATGTTGAAGAGGTGTTAATTTTGATATGGATTATAAATATTTTGGAATGATCAATGATATGTTCAATTCAGAATTTGAAATGAAATATTTTCATTCTGTAATAAAAATTCTTTCCATAGAGGCACAACAGGTTAGAAATTTGATCCCCGATTAGTTGATATGAAAACAATACATTGCAAATGTTCTTAAGATGATTATTGTGAGGAAATCCAAGCTTTTATATAATCCATTAGAAACTCATTTTATAATTTCATCATTATTATGATCCTATTCTGATGTTCAGGTTGAGTATATTCCTCAAGTATCATAATATAATATAGTGGAATATTTGATGTATAGAGTGGTTTTAAGAAGTCCAAATGAAGACCATACTATTACTACGATTATAATATATATGGATAATCTATGTGAATATTCGTGGAAAGATGTATAGTGGATAATTAGATATCCAAATAAAACTACTATTGATTTACATTATTTTGGGAGATCACTTGATGGTGTAATTTGCAGTGTCGAATATGATTTTATTGGATATTTTAACCAATTAATAACTTTTAGGAGTTATATATTTACCATTGGCGGGTGTGATGTTAGTTGGAAAAAAATATTAAAGAATACTATTTATTTATCTACCATCAAGGATATGTACATGGCTATTACGATTGATATTATGGAATCTATTTTGTTAATGGTTCTAACTATTGATTTTAGTACATATTTTTATATTTTTACACATTGTTTTGAATGTAAATATATTATATTTCCCACATAGAATCATATGCTTCATCAGCTGACAATAAAATTTTATTTGAAAAATCATTTTTTGAGTGATTTTATTTCACATTGTGAATTTTTTTGAGAAATCATACAACTCATGATAGTCCTATATAAATGTTCAAAGTCTCTTCAAATTTTCTAGTTCTATCATTTTGTGAACATGGTTGGTCTCTCTTGTCAATTTTTCCACAAGGGTATTTAGTGGTTGAGGTGGAGTTCGTGATTCTATAAATTCATTTTTTCTACAATGTGATGAAAATTCAGATCAAGGTTGGTATTTTTGGTATAAAACCTGGATCATTTTCTAATATATCACACATACTACAACATAAATAGTCAAAACCCCTTTTGTTGTGAACATTAATGATGAGAATATAATCTCTATTATTGACGGTAAAACACAACCTCTAATGTTTGTAAATGATCCTATATATATCATTATAGCCCTATAGAAAAACCATTAAAAACTCCATATGAAATATTCATTTTGGTCCTCCCTCTACTCATGGTATTTTCCAGATATGGTTTTCCATATAAAATTTTGGATTTAGATTTAATTTTTTTCATGGTTATTCATTCAACAATTTCAAAAATATATATAATGAACATAAAAGATCTTCTAAATATACCTAACATGAATAATACACATTATATAAATAATTTTGTAATTTCAATATCTCAATAATTATGTATTTATACTTTTATTTAAATATTCAACATGAGTATATAAAAACACAATAGCTATCAATTTTTTTATCCATTTCAGACAAAAAAAATAAACCATATTAACTATGGTGTACCAAGTATATATGTTATTTTTTCCATATATACTGGGTTTTATAAATCTTATGTATGATATGGCATACACTGGACTATATATTAATTTCATTACTAGTGTCATGTTTTAGTTCTTATCAATTTTTATAATGTAACATTAAATGATCAAATTTATTTGAAGATGTTTAAAAGGTACTTCCAATAATAATTTTTTTGGGAAAAGTTTTCCATTACTAAGAATATGATAGAGATGATACATCAAATACAAATAGATATGGTTTATTATTTCTATATCATATTTTGTTATTTTAAATATAATTATCCATGAAATGAAGACATCATTCTATGTCCTTATCTATTCATAATGCATTATTGGTTGATTTTATATGTGAATTGTAAATAAAATCATAAGGTACAATATATACTAACATAATATGATCTTGATTAATGAATAATAGTAGTCATCATTTGGTAATACTCTATGAATATATATCATTAATTAAAAATTTCCATGTGATGAAATTTGTTGGTTAGAAGAAATAGATGGGGGTTAAAACCGATGCATGGAATAACTCAAAACATATGAGTTAATGTAGGTTTACTAGAGATGAATCCACATGGTATTAATAATGGGGAATTCTCTCTGTAATGATTATTATGATATCTTATCAAATCCTTATCTGATTCTCTCTATCACATAGACCTCTTCGCATAGATCTTTTACACTACAAACCATTACCATCCCATGAAGGGTGGAAGAATCTCGCTCGTATGATGAGTGAATCAAATAAACCTGGAAAATATATTGGGGAGGGATGTCATTTTTATTCAACACATGTGCTTTCCATCAAGGACACATGTTGAGAACCAATATAATTTCTATATTTAGTGAATTTACATAGTATTATTATTTTATAGTGTATATGATTTTATTGTCTTGTATTCTTGATCATTGATTTTGGTTTCATTGTTGCTTTAGATATGATTAAAGTAATTTTTTAGGTCCATTGTAACCAATAAATGGTTTTAGATCCTTAACTTTATTTCTCAGTTCTAAATCATACTGAGAATAATATTTTTGAAGTAATAATTTAGGAAATATTCATTATCATTAAATATGATTGGGTATTTGTTATTCTCAAATGAGTCTAAACATACAATATTTGATATCATAGACAACGATCAACTATAACTCCCTCGATTTTTTATTAGTCAATGTATATGGCATTGGGATATGCTATTTAATGATATCACTATATCAGGTATTCAATATAGAATGTTGTTTCACCATATAAATATTGATGATAATGGTAAAATATGGGTTTTTCTTCAATATGAATGTGTCCTTCTATAATAAATATGATTATTTATGTTACAAATGATTAAAAAAAATTATACACACTACTTATAATATGAATTTATATGATTATTTGTTCTAAAATTAGACTAATAGCATTAAAAATTATAAATCACTACATGAATTCTAATCTTTTTCTAGAATTTCCTTAATATGAATAAATAGTGACTGAGGAGAAAAAAATAATTTCTCAAAATTTAATTATGAAATGAACTGTATAATTTTTAAATTGAATATAAAATATAGTAAAAGTTGTTTTGGTATATTTATTAGTTTGTGAAAAGTTATATATTATTTATTTATAATGGTCTATACTGTATTCAATAAATTCATATAGAAAACTTATTAATAATTATTCCATAATATAATGTTATAATATGAAAATAAATTTTTAATTATATAATAAAAAAAATAATTTAGATATTACATTATTCAATGTAAAATAAAATGATAGTTTATAATAAAATTCTTAAATTTAAAAAATAAGGCATGATATTTTTTTCTTATATTTATATAATGAATTTCTCACAATTATAAAATTGAATTTTTAAAAATAGAATACATTTTTTAGAAATCATTTCAACCACATAAATATTAGTTTTTATGATTGATTTGATATTGCTTTAAATCACAGCTAATTATAAGATAATTTTATTATGTATAAAATTTTGATATAAGTAGAAATATAATACTTTTTATATTCTATTTAAATCCATATAATCAGTAAAGATGAAATTTAGTGAAAACTGTAAAATGGTTTATACTAGAAGAAATTATAATATTTTTGTTATGTAAAATAATTATTGTATCTCAATATTGTTATATAAAATTACAAAGTGTTTAAAAATAGCGTTGTTTATGAATTAATTATATCTGTTCGGGGTGGGGAGAAATACAACAAAAAATTTCCACTAAAAACTCATTATCTCATGTTTCAAGATGTGAATTATTCATTTATATAAAATTTAATCCCATTATAAAAAAACTAATATGGATTCCCTTTGGGCCATTGTGCATGTTTTAAAGGTATTTTTTCATATTAACTTGTATGTGGTGTACTGGATTCCCTCTCAAAACTATTAAAAAGGAATTTCTTTTATTTAATAAATGTTTCTAACACCAGATTATTTAGATAACATTTTTATATATTGACTTATTGTATGATTTAGTATAAATTGATAAATTTCTCCTAAAAAATATCATTCATGAATCTAAGGAATTACATGAATGGAACACAGTGGATTTTGTTTTAGTTCAAAATTAATTTTAATTGTGTATATATATATATATGACCTAGATTTATGTAGTTGATTATAATTCAATCATAGTTGGTCTCAAAATTATCATTGATTTAAATTATCATTTGAGTAATATATCTCTTTCTAGAGGGACATGTGATGGAATTACCACATTTCCAATGGTTTATGTCTTGCTCTACGAATGTTTTAGTTCACTATCATTGGCTTCAGAGGTGAACATATAAGGATGTGTTATTTCATATAAATCAATTATTTTATATGAAAATGTTTCATGGTCCTTATTCCTAGGATGAGTTCTTATAATGTATGGATATATTTTATTTTTTAATATGGTTTAGTAATACATTTTATGAGTTGTGTGAAGTGTTTAAATCAATATAGTTTGAACATATTAATCAGGTGAAATTATATGTTTCTATACTAAATTACTAAAATAATTCAAAGATAAATTTAGTAAATTTATATATGTTAATGAAATAAAAACACATTCCAAATGATTAGTGTTATATTCCTTTCAAATAACACTTTTTTAATGACATGTGTCTTTATCTATTAATAATATTAATTATATTTTTTATTTTTATTTTTTGATCATGGGGAGGTAAATATTTTGTGAATTTTCATTTAGATAAAGAATATAAGCTATATGATTTAATTGTGATACTATTTTAGATATTTATTTGATTTTGGGGGTGCCTCATATGCTCTGATGAATGTTGGATAATTTTCTGTTTTTTAATTTTGTGTATACTTTCCAATTATTTCCATATGTGTAGAACATTAAAATCATTGGGAGGGGAAAATTATAGATTATATATCGAAATTACATTATGAAAGAAATAATATTACCCCACAAATGATAATAATATATTATATATTGATGAAGAGGTTAATATCGAATACATTATAAAATATGTTACATATATTTTTTCATCGATGTTGAAATACTTATATATGATTAAAATAGTTAATGTTTGGAAGAAAGGTCTTATGTATCAATGTTTTTCATGGTCATGAGAAAATAACATCTTATAAATTCATGGATATGATTAAAAATATAATATGTATGGCATTATAATATATGTAAAAAACAATTTGTATTGACCAAATTAATACACAGAGGGGAGAATTATATTAAATATTAATTTTGATGAATGAATCTATATTATATATGCTAATATATTTTTCATCATTTTTTCTTAATGAAAATAAGTATCAATATTCCACTAGGGAATATATATACGGTATGATGAATTATATAATTAATGGATTAGTATATCCTTTTATTGAAATTACCTAAGTAAAATATCATATGTGAGAAAAATATATTATGTATGTAATGAAAATTTTATATTTTGGTATTTTTGGATGAGGAAAAAACCATGTCCTTGGTATAATTATTCTAAATATTGAATAATAATTATACATATGAAAATATTTTCTAAGGTAATTATCTTCGGTACTAAACTTATATAAGATACACACTATAGCATGGGGAATATATTATGCACTCAGAAAACCATTTTCAAATGTTCCTTCGACATAGTCAAAATCATTTTGTATTGTATAAATAAAATTTTCAAGAGTGAAATATGTTATGCATTTTTTTTATGAAAAGTTAAACTATAATAAATTTAAAATTTATTATGAAGGGATTTATTTGAAATTGGAAACACTTTATAAGTGTTACATATCTTACATATGATGTTTTTTAACTGAAGTCCCATAAAGATGATTTTAAAATATTATATATGATGATAAATATAATGATTTTTGAAAACAAATAGACATATAAGATAATATATATCATATATTGTGATATTATGTGGCGGTACATATGATAGGTATTAGTAGGGTCCATAATTTTTTAATTTTAAACATTAAATGGAAAATCTAGATTTTCCCAAATATTAAATAAATGATTAAAAATATTTAAAAGTGGATGTTGCGTATTTTTATGTCTTGTATATAGGGTACTAACCATAAATTCATTTGTAACTACATTCTTATTCTAAAAATAATATTTAACTAATTTCTTAATGAATTTTGTGAAAAAATGATCTTGTATATTTATTAAGGTAAACTATACGTTTCACATCCATTTCATCTTCATTTCTTCACCAAATTGAGGGTTCTAAATTATTCGACCGTGATTAGAGATTTGGTGATGAATCCACTATTTTATGGTAAAATTTATGAAATATTAAGTGGATTTTAATTGGATATGCTAAAAGGGCCCCATATTGAATGGTGACCCTTGTTTTGTATGGATTTTTTAATATATATCATTGCACAAAAATAACGTTTTATCATTATTTTGATAAATAATTAATATATGTTTGGTAAATATTGGTTTTTTTATATTAAAGTATCATATGGATGTCGGTGTGGTGTTCCCCCTTAACTCTTGGATCAGAAAATGGGAAATCACTCACCAGGTGAATCCTTGAATGTTACTTAGATATTAATTATGCAATTAATTATGGAATGTATTATGTGTTTACAATATCCACCAGAGTGAGAAACCAATTTGTTACAATGTATCCTTCCCAAAATTGACCCCTAAAAATGATAAATGAATAGTTCTCTTATTCCCATTTCCTATCCAATAATCTTAAATCATTATGAGATTAAATCATAGGCACAACCTTCTTCCAATGAACTCAACATTTTATACATTGCAGAACAACCCAAAAATCAAAAATTCCTCCTAATTAACCAATCAAATTTGGTTGTCTATGAGACATTGAAACCATTTTATGAACTAAATTGAAACTCATGTAGTGGATTCAGAATACTATAAATGTGGATAAGTATATAAATTTTACTCTTAATTGATATATTACATATCATGAAATTAGGTCCATGTGTTAATAGTAGGTGGCCGGTTGGGATTTGATGGGCATTAGAAAAGATGACTGAGCGTTGTTTATAATTTTACATCATTTTTTGGAATTATTAATTCATTGTGCTCTGCATGAAAAATATCATTTAGTGGTGGTTATCATAAAAAATTAAATGTCACATTTTATTATTTTGGTGATAGTTTTAAATAAACTATCTCTTATTTACCACTTTTTATAAAAAAAATTGTATATTTCGAAATTATTTTTTAGATGTGGATATGGCGTTGGTAAAGGTGAATTTTTTAGAATTTTTTTTTAATTTTAATGATAGGTCTTATAAAACATAAGGAAAAATTAACTATAAATAATTAGTAATTAATAATAATAATTATATGAAATTAAAGTTTGTTTATTATAATTAATTATAAATTGACCAATAGTTTTTATGTATTATATATGTATTATTTATCATTTATCGTTTTTATTTAATATTAAACAGTAATTATTATTAATTTATAAATACTAGTTCCATATTCATTATATATTAAATTAATTATCAAATACAATTTAGTAATTATCAATTATTAATTATTATTAATCCTTAAGTATTAATTAATAATAAGTAATTAATAACTATTGTTCTCTCTTTCTTAGATTCCTTGTAATTTGTATTAATTATAAAATCTAATTTTTTTTATTAGGTTGAGAGAGAACCATAACATGGCTTGAATTCCAAGACAACATGTCACAAAATTCCAAACCCATAAAGGACATACCTTTTTTTTTGGCTGGAGCTCATAGAAGAATCCTCTCTCTAGGTATTACTAAATGTATATGCCTAGCTCACCACCAGAAGATGTTGTTGGCTTTCCCATTACCCACACAGATAGGAACATTTCCGAATCCTAGTTATGTGTCTACATTGTCGATCTTTTTTTATGGTTATCTCCCCCAGATGATTATTAGAAACCAATATTAATTTTAATGTGGATTTTTCAGTTTAGTTTGACCACCCAACATTTATGGCCCGAATGCCTATTTTCTAGGAGGCCCAAACAATGACCTGGAAGCCCAATATGTGTAAATAGTATTTTTGGCACTACACTATAGTAAGACAGTTACTATTGTACCTACACCACTATAATTCGACTATTGTTCCTTTGAAAATATTCTCTCACCCTATTTTTGTCTTAGGTTTCATACATGATTACATAGCATCATTACCACGTGGTTTATTTCCAAACACAAATTAATTATTAAGTGTTTATAATTATTTATTATAGGTTGTTTAATATTATTATTACTTTATAATTGTCATTTATTATTTTATGATTATTATAAATTAAATTATAATTAAAATGAATTGTTTTATTAATTTATTAATAAATATTAAATTAAAAAAATATAATAAATATTAACTATTAGAATTTATCACAGTGTAAATTAAAAATAATTATATAGGCATCATTCGATATAATTATTAATGATGAAAAATGAATTTCTAACAGTTCCCTATAGTTATAAGTTCCATTTAATTGTAGATATTATATGTCAATTATATAGAGGAATATATTGGAAAAAACTCATTAAAATATATTGTTAATAGGACTAAATAAATTGTATCATGATTTATATGTTTTCATGACGTAAATATATAACAAAATATATAGTGAGGTGAAGCCTTTACAACATCCCCTTGTTACTGTTAAGGTTAATTATTAAATTTCTATGTCATTTTGATGGTGAAAGTTCTCTATTCTTCTTTGTGTATTTTAGGTTGTTCCATAGTTATAGACCTAATTATAGTAGGCTTCACAATGATCATGGGTATTCCCATCATAGCCACTCTTGGTATGTCTGAATTGTTTTCACATGAGATGGTTTCCCAACAATAATGGATGCGGCTAAACTATTGTAGTTTTGGAAAGGGTGAACCAAGCCGCATGAATTGGCTTCTCCTGTAGAAGGGACCCACAGTTCAAAAATATGTTCCAACCTTGGTAATTATTCTTTCATAATGGGGGGAGTTCATTCCATAATGTCTAGATGTAGGGTTATGGTCTCTTCCAAATCAATGGGAACCATGACACATCCCTAAATGAAGCATCATGGTTTCAGATTTGATAGGACCACCACATCACATACCATGGAGGCCACACCATGGAGGGGTTTATGTGAATATAACTTCACCGAAACAACCATTTTCATGTTGTCAATTTTATTTTCCCCAATTTATTATATTCTTGAAATTATTATCATATTCCACCTCATTTTTACACAATTTCACATCCTTCCTCCCTCGTTTATCCTGAATAAGAGGGGTGAAAACCACACCAATTTCTACCTCCCTCATTATTCAATTTTGCACATTTGAACCTCGAGGTTCTGGTAATTCCTCATGGTAAATCCCTCAAAGTTATTAAATTAATTTTCCACCATCCACTTTCTTCATTTTGGTTTGATTTTTGTTCACTCCTATAAAACTAAATTTTGTATCATTTGTATACAGTATTTGGAATGGGTCTAAATATGGGATATTGATATCAAATTATTGTAGAGGGATCCTCCTTGATCATTTTAGATCACTCCCTCAAAATAATTTTTTAATCTAAATAGAATGGTTTTATGATTTATTTGATGTTGTTGTTTTTCGTGACATCCATTATTTTACATTTCATTTCATGCTTGTAGATTTTTTATACCATGATTATTAAATTATAATAATATTTTATAGTTTTAAGGGAATTCATAAATGTTTTAAGGGATTTTTCACACTGAAAAAATGATGATAAATTGTTTTATAATTTCTATAGTGTTGTTTTGAGTGAGATGTATTTCATAACATTCATTAGAGACTTTGATCAAAATGTATTCGATAATGAAATCTATTTGAGACTTCGTGGAACTTGAAATAGATGAAAATATGGTTTACATGGGATTTTTCTAGAACAAATGAAATGGGTTGATTACTCGAATAGTTTTTTTAAGAAAATGTGTTTTTTGTGTCATATGAAATGAGGTTTTGAGAAGTTGGTTCTAAATAATTCTCTTAAAGTGTATTTAAAATGATTGAAAATGTCATAGAATCCCAAGTCAGATTTATAAAAAGGAAAAATTGATAATCTTATAAAATAATAATATTAGAAAATTTAAATCCCTCGAAAGTGAAACTTTTCCCTGATTTGTTATATTTTTGATATTGAATATGTGAAAAGGCATGTTTCTTATTAGGGTGTTGGGGGTGATACGATACCTTGATTGTTATGTAATATTATTTTTTTGTAATATTTCTTTTCATTGTTATGAACATATTATTCATTTCATTCCTGGGAACCATAGGGTCCGAGAGAATAGTCCAGATTTAAACTAGACTTTTTTAGTAGCACATGACTTCTACTACACCATAGTGTGAATAGATCCATGATAAGGTCATGCTACCATTGAATATAGTGTGAGTTGAATCGAGTGGAATGTTTTATTTTTAGAAAACACATTCATTTTTCAATATTGTTTGTAATTTAGTAATGTTTAGGACCCTCTTATAATAAAACATAGTTAATTTCCACTGATATTAAATTATTCTCCTAGGGAACTCATGTTTCTTATGTTCCCAATTTCAATTAGATCTATAGATAAGTTACATATTGATGAAAATTGTTTAATTTCATCCTACCATTGATGTTAATATATGGTTTTGTATGTTATTATCCTACCATTTTGACTTATTTACTTAAAATTGATCAAAAAGGATAACTTCAATGTGGTTTTAAAATTTTATGTTTTCATATGGATGTAATGATTTAAAACTAATTTTTTATGTTGTTGAATTTAAAATTTATCCCATGGAGTCAAATATGTTTACATAATTTAATAAAAAAATATCTAGAATTATTTTAAATCACCATAAATGATATTTATTTTAAAATGTCATTCATAAAATGATTATTGGTTCTCAAAATGGACATATTTTTTCCAGAACCTACATACACTATTTAGTGTATACAACTGTCTTTCCTTCCTTTTTCCTATGTTGGTTTTGATCTATTCCATATTTGGTGTTCATACTAGTTCTTAGTTGGTTGTTAGGGTTATAAAGTGAAAAATGGGTTACATGGGCATGGTCATCCCTACATGGGTCTTGTTATTTTTTTATTCGTATGTATTAGCATTATAAACTTAATTTATCTATTTTATTATAATTTATTTATCTGATGTTGTTTTATGGTGGTTTCAACTCTATAATAATTCCTTTAAAATTTTAATTGATCTTCAATATAATAACACTTTTAACTAATAAAAGGGGTACCCATATATGCTCTAAATTCCTAGAGGAACAAGGCCTACTACAATAACTAAATTCCCAATTACTTAATTACATTGTCACTATTTTAATGAATACTTGTCTCTATGATTTTTCTATTTAACATAAGGATTCAATTAATATTTCAAATACACCTATAATAATCTCATTTTTTTTGTTTATCATGTGTTATGCCTAGTTTATTGAGGTGGGATCTATTATTTTGTCTAGAAGGAATTTTCAACATGATTGATTTGTTTGGGAGTGTAGAAGTTAGATTACCTCTATGTATATAACTTTTACTTGATGCCCATGAAAATGAAATATTATTAATTCTAAACACTTAAAATAGAAAAATATCTTTCATTTTATTATCAAAATAATAATGTGATAAAAATATTTAAAAATTACATAATTATGAAATTTTTTACATATTAGCAAAAAACACACAAAAAATATAAAAATGATGCATATGATATCAAGTTGTTAAATTTTATGGGATGAAATCATTGAGATACATATAAAAAATTATGAAATTATTATCTATGTCAATACGCCAACACTTATAACATTGAATCCATGAGAGGTAATCCTTAAAATCAAATACAAGAAAATTCAACACATATACTCATAAGATCGACCAATTTTTGAACTAGAATAAAAATATATCACAAATCCTATAAACCATTATTTCAATTTATATTTTTAGATCATTATATATATTTCCACTTCATTTATCCTCCCATGAATAAATGACACCAACCAATGATTAATTTTCTCTCATAATTCAAATAATAAATTTTAAATGGATTTTCTCAACCAAGCATAAAAAATAGTCAGCATAGATTTGATAATTTCATTTTTATCCTCCAGATTTGAGTCAAGATAAGTGTTTTTAATATGTATTTTTTTGTTTATTCTATTGATTTTTGTTTACCATATTTGTTTTCCTTAAATTTTGAGGTCTAATGAGGAGGGCTAGAATATTTTTGAAGACTCTTTTCTGCATAATTCTAATTTTCACTCAAATATGATCATCTCGTCACTCCCTATATAAAAAATTCATCTCCAAATTAATGTAAAAAAAATTCATTAAAACAATTTAAAGACACAAATTATTCAAATTTATCATAGATATTGGTTACAAAAATTTCAGGTTTCATTAAAACAATATCCAGATAGGCAGAATATTCTATATCCATTAGAAGCTCATTAAAGGCATAAAATATTTCCCTTCATATAAATAAGAACAAAAATCATTCAATTGAATGATTTTTTAATCAATAAAAAATCCATTCATCATTTTTTTAACACCCAAATTAACTCCAAATGATGTATCAAAATTGACTATATAATACCTTCCTCACTTATATTCTACTAGATCATGTAATTTTATTTCAATAGTATGTTGGAAATGGAAAATTGTCTTGTAATGTGGCTAACCTAATTTGTTGTTCATGGATTACATGGTCTAGAAAGACTAAATTTATATTTAATTATAGAATTTAAATTATTCTTTATAAAAGGGGGATTTAAAATCAAATGAAATTATTAAATCATTCAAAAGAGATGTACCTCAAACCCTCATATTTTCATAGTAATATATTAGATTTTTTATAATGAAATATTGGTTTAGTTATCTCATGAAGTGAGGTGAATGTAAAATATTTTAAAAAAGTGTTCATAAAATTCACATGAAATATTTTTCAAATATCAATATATTCATATGTGACTTGTGATTCCAAAATAAGATGTATTTTCATGAAATTCCCAATTATTTCAACATGAAATAATTTCATTTTCATCATTCATTTCACCCTAGTTTTGTTGAATAATTTGATTCAATCATTGATATGGGTTTCAAAACAGGAAAATAGAATCATTTGAGCTCAAAAATTTCTGATATAAAATAATAACAAAAATATAAAAACAAAAAAAAAATCTATAAAAAATTTAATATACAACCTATAATGATTCCTTTCCCCAAACATTATCGATGTAATGTCCTTAAAGGGTACAAATTTAATTCATCAACTATGTAGATATAAAATTAAATTATAGAATTTAATCATGTCTAATGCAAACAACAAACCTAGTGGGTGTTCATTTCAAATCAGGATAGTAAATCATAATCAAGTTCACTGCTTCTTAACCATTCATCATATTTAACCATTTTTTTGGAAAATTAAAATTATTATTTCCAAAAAAATTGGCACTCATTGTGGAAAGTCTTACCACTGAATTCCATTTGAATCATGTTCCAATTATTTGTCATAGGAAACCTCTCTTTCATGAGATGTCATTCCAATCTCATTAAATTTCACCCTTCGATTCTTTCCTATATTCTATAAATATAAGTTAAACCATCAAGTATATGATTTTTGACCATTTGTAGCATTGAACCTACAAAAAGAATGAAATTTCGTTCTTCTATATTGGTTTCCAGTCATTCTTGATATTTTTTATTGTCTTGTTGGAGGATGAACCTCGTATATCATTATAGATTATGGAATTCTATAAAAATTATTCTATTCTCTTCAAAATGAATTTTTACCTCTTGTTTTTTACCCATACGACATTGGTTCTTTTGATATCTATAGTAATATATGAAATAGATCAATCTTGAAGTTTATTTAATAAAGATTATTTTTTCACATCTAACCCTTTCTTTTAATTGGTCTTAAAATATCCTTACATACATATTTTGTGTTAATTGTGTCTTCTTTTACCTATTTCAACACTTATTTTATAGTTATTCATTTTGAATAACTCTCATATATTTCATCTTCATTCATAACTAGTTCCACCTAGAGATCTACGATAGTCTTTTTATTTTATAATTATTTATTATTGTACTTATAAATCACAAAAATTGATTCTGATTGTCATTCTAAAACTACTTCTAACAAGCTATCAATGAATTCATATTTCATATATTATTCATAAATTAGTTTTGATTTACTATATTTTAGGCCACATCCATGTTATTCGTTACTCTCAATATAAAAATTATTTTCAATGGATAATATTATTTTAATAATACCTAATTCATCAATTGAATTTGTACCGTATTTTTGAGATTTATTTTATTGAATGTCTTGTTAATGATTTCTTCATAGAGTTATGTATATTTAAATCAACATAACTAGATCCATGCTCTATTAAAATTATTCCCTCATGTACGTTAATGATGGCCTTTGTCGTCTTTGGGAATGGTCTCCCCAAAATGATGAGCGAGTGTGATGAAGTCCTATCATCATACATAGTCAACACATTGATATCAGTTAGGAACATTATATCTTATACATTCACATGAACAAAATCCAAAAAACCTACTTGGAAAATGATTATTCTGTTTCTATTTTTACCACCAATCTAGTAGTATTCTATGTTACAATCTACAAATATATAAATAAATAGTGATGAAATAATTTTTACAATTCACCTAAATAGCCAAACCAATCCATGAGATATATGGATCTAATTTTATATGGAATTGATAGTTTATATATATCTTAACATTGTTGTGGTATCATTGGTGTGATGAGGACCAACATGTTTCTTCCCATGAATATTCTCTCATTTCCACCCAATCTTCTTCTATTGAATTGTAGTTCCTTCAGAAACATTGCGTTTTTTAGGATCTGTAGGATTTATTTTAGGTGTGCGATACTGAAATCAGGTTTTTAAAATGCCTTTATTATTTATTTTTATTGTTTCACCTCATCCAAATTATACGATTGAACTAATGAAGAAAGTAATCTTTAATTATTGTAATTATTTTATATCAAATATAACATTAAGGGTGTTTGATACAAATCTATCTAAAATGCACTCTGTATATTTATTCATCTGTTCCCATCCATTAGAGTCATGGTTTAATTTTTAGAAGGAAGATTATAATCACTGTACTAACATTTTTTGGTAGAATAATATATTATTCACTTTGTGATTCCATCATGTTTACAATATCTCTTGCATATGAGACTATTTGGGTTTGTATTTTTCCAAGACACATGGTAAAAATATATATAATTGTTTCATCATTTCCTATTATCTTGTCTATCATACTCATCGTCACATCATACTCTACTATGTTTTGGTGCTGTTGTGAACTTGTTGATGGTTTAAGGAATTTAGAAAGTAATTATGTCTTACAATATTGTTGAATTATTCGTGGGTTTAGATAATATTAAATATGTAATGAGGGATGATTTGGGTAATGGATAGGATTGAAATATCTTACTTTGTTTTTTTTGTTTCTAAATCTACATTAAAACTATGGTTGAAATAGATGATTATAATGGAACTAAATTTTCTTTTATCCTACTATGTATATTTTTATCCTGTGAATATCAAGACACTAGTCAGTATAATAACAAACTAAATAGTATAGACCATATAAACGTTCCAGAGAATGTTTTCCAATTTATGGAATAAAAAAATCTCAGAAAAGTGGTCAATTAATTGAGTGTTTCTTCTAATAAATGTGAAAAATAATTCATTGTTTATAAATCATGAATTCCATTATTGAGTGTACTAGTATTTTGGGATTATTTTTAATTTTGAACAATATTTCAATTAGTGCTATGGATTCTTCTGTGGAATTTTCATTCTTGACCCGTCTATATGAGTCATCGAGTCTATTTTTATCATTATTGAGCAGTACTTGGTAGAAGAATATGATTAATTCATGTCATTAACATTCTTAAAATTTGAATCATAGACATATAATCTATACCCCATGACAATATTCATAGAGGGTCTCTCCATTTGATTGTATGATAGTGTAGATCTCTTTTCTGATTACAAAAACTCAAGATATGAGGTAAAAATATAAGAATAATCCCTTGAGTTATTCATAGTCATTAAACTCCCATAGTTTAATAAATACATACCAATAATAATCAAATACATCAATTTAGAAATGAAATTCCCTCCATAGAATTGGTTTTTACGTGATCCTCTTGGCCAAATACTTGAGCTTTCATATGTTAATTCATAAATATGTATGTTAGAGACGTCACCTACAATTCCATGGAATTTAGCTTTAATATGAATTAAAATGATTAAAAAATAAAAATATTTCTCTCAACGAGGTGAAATTAGTTTGTTACACTGATTAGTGAATTATGGAGTGCATTTTTTCCTCAGAGTTGGGTCTGGAATTCAAACTATTATATGAGGTTCAGAAAGAACAATAATTGATTCACTAAAATATAAAATCTGAATTAATTCAAATTCTAATTTAAATTTTTTTGTTTTAATTGGTTTAGTTTTTATTCAAATTCAGTTCGAAAATCGATTAATTGGGTTTGAGAACAATGAGTCAGGTAATACTACTTTTTATGTTTTTAGTTGGATCTACCTCCCTAGATACTCTTCCATGTTCTCACATAAACATGTCATGGGATGTGGAAAATTCAATTAATTATTAATTTAAGATTAAGTAAAGTGGTCAACCTATGTTTTCTATAGTTAGTGGGGAACAACAATCAAACTGTCACCTTCAAATTATAGGAAAAATGTCTTTTTTAAAAATTGTAAAATTTTGAAATCAAAATAATGAAATAAATAAAATGATTGAATGATATTTTACAAATAATGTCATTCAAATCTATTATTGGATAACGTTGATCCGGTTTGATTGGTTTTTTAAATGTAATTCTATCCTTGTTTGAAATTATCAAATACTCTTCTACTAATCCGATTAGAGTGATATTCCATGATCTCTTTATCTCACTCAATTGGTCAAGTGATGATAGGGAGAGTAAACCATTCTATGTTCTTATTTTTTTCTAATCACTTTATTTATGATAAATATATTTCATTAATATCCTCAATTAACATAGGAAAATCATTATTGGGACTTTAATATTAAAACTAATAAAGGCTATGTAATACTCCTCTCCTCCCACACACACACTTCCTAACAATCATCTAGTAGTAAACCACTATGACCTGGCCTATTCCATCATATATAAACTAGTACCTATTGGATAGGGATAATAAATACTGAAAAAAATATAATTTAATAATCAGATAAAAAATAAATATGTTCATACATTATTATAAAAACTAATATTATAAATTTAATGAAACATCAAATAAGGTAGAAATAAATTTTATTCAATAATCTGAATGAAATTAAGCACTGAAATAGAGAACCCCCCCCCCTCCCCAAGCATATAAAATTTCACCCCTCCATATGAAGGGTAGTTGAGAAGAAGGGGGAAGAAGAATAAATCACAAAACTATGTAGAATAAAATAGAGAAAATGAATAAGAGAAAAATTCTCATCTTGAATATATCATCCAAAATTTGGCTCTTAATATGAGGTTCGGATAGCCAAAAATTGAAATCGATAGTTTTTATAATTAGTTCATCATCTATTTTTCTCTCAATACTAAAAGTTTTCAATTCATTGGACACATATACAAGAATTAATGAAAAAATTAAATAAGGGTGGTGTCTAGTATATTAGTCTTAAATATTATTCATCATGATTGATTTTTTTGTCTAGTGATCATTAGAATTAACTTCGGGTCTACAAGAAGACATTTAAGAACACAAAAAAGGAATTTTACTGAAAAATAATAACTTTAATTGAATCAATATTTCAAAATTTATTCTTGAAATTCTATTCTGATAAAAATCTACGAAAATTCCAGAATTATTCTATTTTAACATTTTAACCCAAAACACACCGAAAATCCAAAAATGATGATAAATATATCAAATTTTTTATTTTTTATGATTAAATCAATGATAAAAAAAAATAACAATATTATATTTTTAAATATTAATTGTGGAATAATATTTATTTTTAAAATATAATATATCATTTACTTTTTTACACTTCCACAAAATTAAATTTGTTATTTTCACTCGTGTTTACTTATGGATTACAATCCCCATGAATAAAGTGATACAGTTTCCATGTACAGTATTGATGAATGACTCAAAAAATATCTCTAATGAGAAAATAAGTTATTTATAACATTAATATCAGTTTATAGATGATGAATTTATTTCCTATTCAAAATAAAAATAACATCCATGAGAACACATCTAAGAGAAAACAAAATAGTTTACACCCAAAAAATGGGTAATAATGGATGACTATTGAACAAATTCTGATAAAATAATATGATTGTATAAAATTTATTATTATAAATATTATTATGGTTCTATTAAATCATTTTAACATGTCTTAGACCATTATATATGAGTTTAATGGATAACTAACTAAGGGGAGGTGTGAGGTAATGTATATCGTCTCAATTTCCACTCTATTGAATCATATTCGTTATTGTGAACCAATTTTACTCTATGTGGTCTATAAACTTACAATTTGAGAAAATTAATCTTAAAATATATTTATTACTGACGATTACATTATGTTATTATTTCAAGATTATTTTTTAAAAAAAATCTAGTCTTTTTTTATTTTGAACGGGTGTATTTTTCGACCATATTAATATTCTAAATAATAATTTTCAAAAAGTCTATATTATTTAATCAAATTATGTAGAAATGAAATTTAATTTAATCCATGTCTTTTTCAAAGGACTTAGTTAAATATATGTAATATTTTTAATAAATTTCATTTTTATCCCTTTCTACAGAAGTCAAAATGAATATTTTTGTTTACTTATACAACATCAATGGATTTTCCAATTATTATGTTCATTTTATTCTATTTATAAACATATAAATTATTTCCAAATTTAATTAGAAAACTATTTAATGACATTTTATTTTATTATTTCACATAAATTGTACAAAATGAATTATATAACTATAAAACCCATATTTCTAATGAATTGAATGTTACCATTAAATTAGTTTACATTTGCTAACATTCCATGGAAAAAAAATTTATGTGAACAATTTTTACTAGAAATTACATTTATCTTTAATATCTATATTACTTTTATATTTTATATGATTATTTCATAAACCATGAATGATTTCCACATATGGTGTTTTACATTGAATGTTATTTGATATACTAGGGAAATATTGATATTTCTAATTCATTACTCATTATAGTTATTTGATGATGAGGATTAACTTTTTATAATTATAATTATACTTAAATATATATAAGGAATTCATTATACATGAATTATTTCATGAGAGCTAGTTATAAATAGCCCATCTATGTACTGACAGGTCTCATTGGACAAATTACTTTTCAAATAATCTGGTTTTTGTGTATACATACTGATTGATTGAATTGTCTTAAAACATGGAATTTAATCAAAAAAACCGTGATTTCTGAAATAATAATTTATAATGTTATGAATTTGCTTCATCTATAATTCATTTGTTATTATCAATCATTTTTTTATACTGATATTATTTATGAATACATTTTTATCGGAAGTTATTTATTTAATGGATTGTGTTTTAACCTATGTACCATTACATATAGAATATTCCATATTTAATAATTATATATTTAGTCATAAATTACCATTACTGATTATTTGATCCCACACTTGTCTTTTTCATTTCCATAGGATATTATGAAAAAATGTTGAATGATATTCAATGAGACATATAATTTTCTTTTTTTAATGTCTAATGATTTATTTCTAATGTAAATTATGAATCGTATATGTATCTATTTTATCAATAATAATAAATTGATTGGTCCTTATAGATGAGATCCCTTGTATAATATACTATGGGAATAATGTAAACACTGACATTGCATTACTATTTTATGGGTTGTTATAGTTTTTATCATAGGATTTTAATAATAATCCTTGGGAACATGATTTAGTAAATTATTGAATAAGTAACATAACCCTGTGGAAAAAATTAAAGATATGTATAATTATTGGAAATTAGAATAAATATTTTGGTATGGTATAATTAATGTTACATTCAATAAAAATATATCCATCTTTGGATACAATAGGTCTATGTGGTTTTGTGATAAATGCATATGGGGTCAATAACCCTTTTGAGTTTATCATATCAATCATTTTCGTGCACAATGAATGGACCCTTATTTCACACCATTTTATCACTCCTAGGGGATATTGATTGTTTAATTCAAATTTTATTTACAAACCATTATGAAAAAATTGATATTATTTTTATTATATAATGATACACCCAAAAAAGCATGGTTCTGATTCTGAAATTAAAAAAGCATAAATATTCAATTTATGTTATGTTTGTTAACATAGTTTGAATCATATTTTATGATTTAGAACAAAATATTTATTATCAAATTTGGTATATTCCATTTTTTAATTGATTCCGGGTAGAAAAAATCAAAACAATTAACATAGAAAATGTAGAGATCTCCCTATTTGTAAATCCAAAATATCTAGTATTGGGATTGAGCTGATCATGGATATATTTGGTTAGATGGTACACTTTATGACTAATAACCTTTCACATATAAAGAAATATGATTTTAAACATCATGATCACCCAGGTTAAATCATTTCATGCAATGGAAGAATCTCTATTTTTGTGGAATGTTTATTCTAGTGGAAACTAAGAAATGGATTAAGTCCCATGAAAGGATATTTATTTCCTTTTCTTGTGATAAAAGGTTAATTTTTATACATGTATTGTTGTAGTACCCCTGGTTTTTTATGTAACCATTACATGAATTTTCTCTTGTTTTTAATGCTTAATGGTGATGAATGGGAGTGTTTGAAGATATTTGGATGTAGTTTTGAGGCAAAATGGAAGTCACACGAGCATTACATAGTTTGTCTAACTGTGCCGCCAAATCGGGGAAATTAGTCTTCTTTAGGATGTGTCCTCAGCATGGTTAGAGCTCGGCTAGGGAGACCGTTCGAGGAATTCCTATGTGGTTCTACCTATCTAGTATCTAATTCACATTTAGTGCACATTTTTTCTAACTGTGCAAACTAAGTGTGCAGATGGTTTAAGTGAGATACTAAAAAAGTGGATCTCACTCAATTTTTGCCTCTAAGTGGATTTTTTACGCTCTTAAGAATCCATAACTCGATATTTATATTCCTTGAATGTTGAGGAACCTCTTCCAAGCGTTTTGAAGTCAAACCATAGGATTTCCTTGGTGAATTGAAGTCATATTATTGAGGTATGTGATTTTTCTTCTTCATTCTTCATCAGTTTCATAGATCTACATAGATTTACTTCTCCTATTTTATTGGTTTCTTAGATCTCCACCCCTTATGGGTAGATCAAGTTGATTGGATTCCAAATATGATAAAATTTGGTCTTTATCTCTCTTGGAGAAGAAATCTATGGATAGTTCATGGATAATCGACCTGGTTTTCTTTTACATTCTTCATTCATTGGGGTTTTTCCAAAACGTTTGAGGTAGGAGGCCTCACTCCCTACTCCTATTTCTAGAATTGATTGGATTTGAGTAAAATTGATTGAATTAGATAATATTGATTGTAAAATCTTGGTTTGAAACATGGAATAAATCTCTTTAGTGACTATTTATCATTTTTGGTGGACATGTGAAATATTGGTAGATGGTTGTCCAAATTGTTTTAGTTTTCGTAATTAAAAATAATGATTCTGAATTATGGATTTTTCTAGAATTTTAAAATGTTTTAATGTAAAATGTGTTTTCCATAAAATGTGTGTATTGTTGATATGAATTGGCATTGAAATGGTTTTGATTGAGACAATTTTCAATAAAATGGTGTTTTAATTAAAATGGTTTTTTTGGATGATCCTTGGGAAAATTGGGGTGTAAATTCATATTTCATATATGGGTCTTTGTTGAAATATGGAATATTCTTGGTCCCAAATGGTTAATGTCACATGGGATACAATTACCTTGTGACAACATAGTAGATCAACATGAAACCTCTCATGAGAATAGAACTGTCACAACGTAGCATGCATGGTATGTTGCATGGATGTGTAGAATGCTTCCAGGATGAGAATATGAATGTTGTGAAATGTTATTGAATACTTCTTTGAATTTTTATGAAACTATAGGTTTTTGGAAAAAAAACATTTAATGGAACTTGTATGCCTTTGGTTGAAAATTTTTTTGGAAACATTCTTATATGTAGATATAATCTATTTTGAGAAATTGATTTTACAAAAACTATTTTTTATAAATATTTATAACTATTCTACCCTCATGGAATTATTAGGGATGTCATTGGGGAAAACCTACTGTGTTTTATACTCACACCTTCTTTGGCACTTTTTTCTTTTGAATATGTTATCTTCTGGGACAAGGGAAAAGGTATTGTTTCCCTTTTTTTAGCACTACCTTGTGATACATGGGTTATTCGTTGAAAGTGGAGCTTATAGATGGTGGATCATGGAGTCTTGTGATCTTTTGAGAGTCATGAGGTTTTTTTCTACAATTTAAATTAATACTAATTTGGTCTTCTATTTCGATACACATTGATATGGTTTTATGATCCATGATGTTTCTTAGTGGTCTTTCTTTTGTTCAGGAATTATTTAGTAAATGGTATGACTATGGTTTTTGGGTTTGTTTGTTTATTTATAAAAGGGTAAATCATCCCCCACTTGTATTTTAAACACATAGGAATTTATTTCCAACCATTGAAACCTTGGGGATTTCTCTTATGTCCAATTAATGAATCATAGTTCTCTCAAGACAATTATAATGATTGGGTCATTACAAATGGTATCAAACTAGTCCATCCATTGTGGTACAAAGGCTATCATCTGGTTCGGTCCATTCATAACATGTAGGTTTCTCATTATTGGTCATTGGGTAGATTAATCCTTCTTTATTCATTGGGTTTTGAACTTATAAAGGAGATGTATTGTTAGGACTTGGAATGTATAGCATAAAAGGAAGTAGCAAATTGGTTCATGCTGAATTTCAGGTTACCAGGTAGTTATGTACATAAGTGTTTTGGAGACACATATAGGATACCATAACCTCATATTCATGTTTTTATCATTGATACTATAATGTCTTGGATTTTGGAGTAATTTCATCCCACTATGACAGCATTGTTCATTTTGAGTAATGATTTACGATTTCGTACAAGTTTTAAATTTTTCAAAAATGCAGAATTTTTTTTTCAAATGAATGATTTTGGAAATATGATATTTGGTGTATTTCGAAAATTATTTGCTTTTAAAAATCATGAATGAATGTTTCAAAAATGGTGTAAATATAAAATAGTGTTTTGGAAAAAAAAATTGATAGTTTATGGGATATAATTTAAAATGATAAGCCATCATTTTCTAGGGAGTGAAACTTACCAAGATTGTTTATTTTTTTGAAAATGTAAATTAGTAGGCATTGTAAAATTTAGTCAAAAGAGTCCACTAATAATATGGTTGAAACATTGCCATAGGTGAATGAATAGTTGGCACAAATATCTGCTCAAGCCTTTCAAACCATTGAGTTTGGGCTGTAACCAGAAACCTTGTATATGATATCTATCAGTACTAAAAATCAAAGTGTTGGAAGTACATTTTTCTTAACTATAGGATATAATAACTCTATCACTAAAATTAAGAGAAAGTGGTACACATTTTCTCAAGAGGGTGGAACATATAGGAATCAGACCACAGGTGTAATTAATTTCCCTCTAAGACACAAGATAAAACTTGGATGTTTTTAGTGTAGTTCACTTAGTAACATCAAATGAAAGTGTACGACATCACAAATAGAATTCCATATTTTCAACACAATGTGACATCATATGAACTTTTTTTGTAGTGCTCTAAGGTCAGGTGCTCGAGACACTTCTCAGGCATCACAAACACTATATACATCAATAAAACGATAACAATCTCAACAATAAGACAAGGTGAATAGTGAAACAATGAAGCAATTGTATGGAGCTGAGAAAATGATTATCGATGACTATGTAGGACCATCTACGATGAGAGGAACAATTATATATAATTCTACCCTAGTGAAAGTTCTCTTCAATAATGGTGCATCACATTCATTCATCGCATCTTGGGTGGTTTATTTGCTATGTTTAATGTTGGAAATGATGTCTTTTATTATAAAACATCAAACTCCTCTCAATCAAAGAGAGTGTCAATCATTTGTATGTCGAGAATGTGCTATAATTGTTAATGGAGGTAGCTAAAATGGTACTTCTCAATGCTAGATATAGATTTCTATGATGTAATCATGGGTATGTATTGTTTTATAGTGTTTAATGCTCAATTCAAATGTTATAGGTGAACAGTTAGTTTCATGATTGAGGACGGCATCAAGAATCTCTTTTGAGGAGATATGATGGTAATGAAAGGCAAAAAGATCCTGTTGGAACAAATGGTGGGAATGATATCTTATTAGTTGACATAATTGACTTTGGAATCAATTGAATAGATCGAGGGAAATCTTTTTCCAGAAATTTTGGATCAACTTCAAGACATATTTCGTCAGAACTTCTCTAGAATACCACCTATAACTGATGTAAAGTTTACGATTGATCTCTTTCTGAGGACCAATCTTATTTCCCAATGTTTTTATAGGATGGAAACAACAATTTTAATGTAATTGAAATTGACATTGTATGAACAAGAAAGAAATGATTCCATTAGATCAAGTGCTTCTCTATGAGAATAATTGGTCTTGTTCATGAATAAAGATTATAAAACTCTTCGGATGTCTGTTTATTATCATAATTCTAACCAAGGTATGATAAAAAAAATATATCCACTTCCATGCATTGAGTATTTTTTTGATCAATTAAGCGGATCTAAATGGTTCTCAAAAAATAACATCCAATCTAGATATCTCCAATTATGTGTTCGGAAAGACGATATTAAAAATACATTTTTTAGAAGCAGATATGGCCACTAGAAAAATGATTTCATTCCATTTGGTGTAATGAATTCACCAGCAGTCTTCATGGATTTTATGAATCATATATTTTAGATATATATCGATTTTTATGGTGTTGGTGGAAGAAATATTGATGTATTCAAAGACATGGTATGACCATGAGATACACTTGGAAGCAGTGTTAAAAATCTTAAGAGATCACCATTGTTATTCAAAATTATAAAACTATGATTTTAGGATATAGGAAGTCTGTTTTCAAGGCCATCTCATTTCTGAAAAAGTTGTTTCTATTTATCCTAAAAATATAGATGTCATTTTCTCATGGAAACCACTTAAGAATGTCTTCAAGATATTAATTTTTATTAGTCTATCTGGTACTACTAATGCTTTGTGGGTGATTTCTCAAAACATTCTTTGCCATTGACAACTCTCACATAGAATAATTCTCCATTCCTATGGACAGAGTAATGTAATAAGTCCATCTAGGAAGTAAAATTCCATCTTACATTGGCACCTATCATGATATTTCTAGTACCAGGACAGGGGTATGTGGTGTACTGTGATGCATTGAGATTAGGGTTGGGATGTGTTCGCATGCATGGAGACCATGTGGTTGCCTATGGTTCAAGGCTTAAGGGTGCATGAGAAGAAGTATCTAACAAAATATTTAGACTTAGCTACAGTAGACCATGCTTTGAAACCATAGAGACACTATCTCTTGGATGAGAAATTTTGATGTGTTTGTGGACCAAAAAATCTTGAAACAAATTTTCAATCATGGATATTTGAATTAAAGGAAAATGATATGGATGGATTACCTACAAATTTTTGACATTGACTTGATGTATAAACCATAGAAGGGAAATTCCATGGCAATTTCATTGTGTTGAATGTTATATGCTAAGTTGGTGATAGAATATTCACAAGAATGGTTGTTGATTTCTGTCTTAGCTGACATGAATATGGAATGTAAAGACCTAGGTGATGTTTTTGTTTTAATTCAATCTATATTTGTTCCTGATTTGTTACATATTTTCAAAGCGGAACAAACATCTGAGGAAGAATGTCTGGTTATGTGTTCAAAACAAAATATTGTGGAGACCATTAAAGGTTGGAATCTTGATGGGAGTTCTATTTTGTGTTTTAATGATTGAATGGATATACCTATGGATTTTCAGGAAGAAATCCTTCATGATCACAACCATTTTAGATGGGCTATACATCTAGGAACACATAATATGTATAAGGCGCTAAAGGCACAGATTTGGTGTAGTGGCATGAAAAGGAAGGGGTCATGATCTTCTCATTGTTCTTAACTTCTCATTAGGTTAAAGAAGAGCATCAGAGACTAGAAAGAATGTAGTATTAATTATCTATCCAAATGTGGAAATGGTAGGATATTATGATGGATTTTGATATGGTTCTTTGAGGAATGATCCAAAAACACTATGCCATTTTGGTGATAGTGGGTCTTCTTACCAAGACGAAACATTTCATTTATATTCCTGAATCTCATACGGTGGAGGATATATAAAAAATATATATCTCAGAAGTGGTAAAGAGACATGGAGTACCAGTGTAAATAGTCTTAGATAGAGATCTGAGGTTCATGTATCATTTCTGGAAATCCTTACAACAATCCATTGAGACTCAGTTGACTATGAGAACGGTGTATCATCCTTAGATGGATGGGAAATATGATCGAATGGTACAAATTTTAGAAGATATGTTTTAGTATTTTATAATAGATTTTAGTGTCTCATGGGAGTAAAATATGCGTTCGATGGAGTTCTTATACAACAAAAACTATTAATCCTTGATACATATGACTCCATTTCAAGCACTATTTGGGCATCCTTGTCGTTCTCCACAATGTTGTGTGGAAACAGGTGAAAATTCACTAGTCGGGCTTATCTTTGTCAATGAAACAATGAAGAAAATACAATTCAATATAAAGAGGATAGAGGTAGATCAGAATCATCAGAAATCATATGCAGATCATTTTCGAAGACCATTGTCGTTAGTTGCTGGTGATCATGTATACTTGAGGATATCTCTAAGGCTTAGATACCATCGATTCACAATGCATGGAAAGTTATCTATTATATTCATAGAAAAATATGAGATACTAGAATTATGTGGAGTGGTTTCATATCAATTTGAATTACCATCATGGTTCAATTTAGTGTATAATGTCTTTCATGTATCTCAGATGAAAAATTATTATCCTGATCCAGACTATGTGATCAGATTTGATCACATTGACCAAGATCCAGATGCTTCTTTGATACATATCCTAGTAAAAATTGTGGATATGAAATAGAAAGGCTTACATAGAAAAGTACCATTCTTGTTCGGGTTATATGACACCATGTTTAGATTCAAGATGATAGTTGGGAACGTGAGAATGAAATGAATGTGCAGTGTCCAAAACACTTTCAGGGCTGCAAATGGTTTCTACTTTCTGAGGACGGGAACACAAATGCTGGGGATAATGTATTAACCCCAATTTCTTATTTGTAACCCTTACATCACTATTTTAAAGATTATATATTTTAATTCATATGAATGTGATATTTGGGGGAACATTGGAAGTAGTTTAGTGGCATAATGCAAGTCGCACGAGTGGAGAATGGTATGTCTAATGGTGTGGCCAAATCGTTTGTAATTGGTACTCTTAAGGTAGTGGATCCCACAATATTGGAGCATGGTTTGGGAGACTATGCATGTATTCCATGGGAGGGACTAGATAGGAATTATCTGATGAACGGTTATCACACGGTTTGTCTAACTATTCGAACTAATCGAACAAATTGTTTAAGTGAGGTCTTAAAAAAGTCAATCTCACTGATTTTTGCTTCTATGTATCTCAGTTTTTATCCTAGTCGGTCAAAACTCAAGATTTATCTTCCTTGAAGGTTTTATAAACTCTCCCAAGAGTTTTACAGTCAATCTGAAGGATTTCCATGGTGAATCCATGTCACATTCTTGAGGTATATGATCATTCTTCTTCATTCATCATTGTTTTCCTAGATCTACATAGATCTACATATCATATTCTCCTGGTTTCTATGGTATATGCCCGTTCTAGGTAGATATAGGTGTTTTTATGAAACATATGATGGTATTTGTCTATATATTTCTACTAGAAGAGATCTAAGGTGGGATCTTGGAGTATCAATTTGGTTTTCTTGTGTGTTCTTCGTTTATTCTGGTTTTGTCAAAAACATCGAGGTACGTGGCTCCTCACTCAACAAAACTTAATATAATTGACTGTATTAGTTTAAAATTTTGTTATTTTGATATGAATTATTATGTAATATTTGTTTGATACATGGAATAAATCTCTTTTTTGATGATTTATCATTTTGGGTGGACTTCTGAAATCTTATCAAATTGTTGTGAAAATTATTTTAGTTTTTTGAATTTAAATAGATAATTTTAAATTATGGATTAGATGAGATTTAAAATGGTATGATTGAAATGGGGTTTTTAATAAAAGGGTGTTTTATTGAAATGAATTGGTATTTAAATGTTTATTTTGGAATCTTTTTTCAATATAAAGTTATTTTAATTTAAAATGTTTTTTCTGGCATGATCATTAAGAATATTGGGGTCTGAATTCATATTTCATATATAGGGATTGGTTAAAATATGACCTTGTGATCAGTTACAAAGGTTTAATATCACATGTGATACAATTAACTTGTCAATACATGGTATATCGATGAGAAACCGCTCATGAATATGAATCTTTCATAACGTAGCATGCATGGTTTGTTTCATGGTTTTGTGGAATCATTCAAGGATGCTAAAATGGATATTGTGAAGTGATTTTGGTGAAATGTTGGTATTTTTATGAAATAATATGTTTCTATAAATAATATTTTTAATAAAACATTAATGCCTTTTGTTTCCAATTATTTTGGAAACATGTTTATATGTAGATATAAACTGTTATTAGAAATTGTTTTTATATAAATTATTTTGTACAAATGTTTCCAAATATTCTATCCAAGTGGTGTGAGTAGGGTAGTCATTGGGGAAATCCAATTTAGTTATATAATAATCCCTTATTTGTAAAAAGTTTCCTATTACAGATATTATAATGCAGGAAAGGGAAAAATGTAACATTATCCACGTTTTTAGCACTACCCCATGATACATGGGTTGTTCGGTGATTGTGGAGCATTGAGCTGGAGAAGCAAGAAGTATTGTGGACTTTCTAGAGTCTTGAGTTGTTTATCCTCTTCTATCATTGATAATGGTTTGTTATTCCTATGTGGTACACTATGATATGGTTTTAAGATACAAGATGTTTCTTAGTGGACTTTCTTTTTTTGGGCATTATTTAGTAAATGGTTTGGATATGGTTGGTTGGTTTTTTCATTTATTTATATAAGGGTAAATCATCCCCTACATGTATTTGAAACCCTTTGGAATTTATTTCTAGCCTTTTTCATATTTGGGATGTTTCTTACGGAAAATAATGACTCGATTTTCTCTTAATCCAGTGAGAATGAGCGGGTCATTACAAGTATTATGTAAATAAATCGATTTTATTCAATTATGTTTGTAGATATAGAATAATAGAGTGTAAGAAGAAATAGATCAAATGGAATGAATATATATTAATTTTAAAAACTTCTATAAATATTTTACTAATGATTAATTAACCCAAATTAATAGGTTGTTTCATCAATTAATGCTAAATGAAGAAGAAGAAGTTCTGAATTATGTGGGTTACATCATATCACTAGATAGTTATTTTATGAATTATATAAATAATTCTGATGTCTGTATTGATGTGTTTATAGAATGGATTAATTCAATCCTTAGAAGGATTCTGGTTTCTACAACATTTTAAAAAATTGATAAAATAACATTATATTCCATCAAAACTGAGAATGAACTTTCTCAATCATATATGTTCATGAAAAATAAATAAAATAAAATGATGAAAAAAATCAGTAAAAATGTAACCCATCAACGAAGAATAAGATAATGAATCAATTTTTCTCTTGTGAAAATTATGGAATGATATTTTTTTGAAAATTTATGAATTTCATGGGATTTTATAAAAACTGTGGGGATAACGATCATCAAGAGAATTAATTCATGGGGAAAAAATAAACCACATTAATCTAGATATTCAATAATAAATAAGTGTGGAATTATTCAATCTAATATCCCATTCTTAAGGGGAATTTACTGAAATCGAGGATAGTTGTAGAATTACAATATTATGTGATCACTACAATTGAGGTTAGTGATACTAGTTTTCTAGTGTTATTTAATTTAATCATATCCTCGAATTTGTCTAATTATATAATATATTTTGGATCATCGAACTTTTTATGTCTTCTATTTCATCCATGAAAATAGATATTTTTTTATAACCCTATGTATGGTATTTTGAATCAATATTGCCAGTGGAAATCTCACTTTAATAAGGATTTGTTAATTAATTACCATTATGACACATAAATGTTCCCTATTTACAGACTTTATTATTATTCCTATGGTTTACTTTGATATGATACTTTTTATAGACTATATTTCAAAATAGAGTGCAATAATTTATCATAAATGGAATGACATTATGATTGAAAAATATTATTTCTAATTTCTTATCCTTAGGGGGGAGAATTCATCAAAGAGGTCATGTCTACATCCAACTCAAAAATACCATATAAATGAGATTATTAGGGAACATGTGAAAATACAATCTATGTATGAAAACTAATCATAAAATGTAGATATACCTATAATATATGATTATGTAGATGTATTTCCTGTGGAATTACTTGTACATCTTCAAGAATGTGAAGTTTTGTATTACATTATTTTAATAACTGATGTAATACATATATAAAATAGTCTTTATAGAATGGATACTGAATAATTAGGGGATTTGGAAAACATTCAACAAAATTTGTGAGAAAAATGATTATATGACATAAAATTTCATCATGGGGAGACCCAATTATTTTCATTTTGAAAATTTATCTATTTATGTGTATATGAATTAATTATAGGGTCGTAAATTCTATTATCATAACAACTAAGTATGTTATTCCCTATATTGTTGACTTATTCAAACTACTTCATTAAGCACAATATTTTTCAATTAATGTCCTCTGTTTTTAGATTCATTAATTTTGAGTGAATAAGTATTATGTTCTGTGTAAAAAAATTCTCATGAGGTGTTTACCTTTAATGTTTATAGTCATTCGTTTTTTATTGACTACTGGACCCTTTGTATTTATTGATCTAATTATAATCATATATAGGGATTATATTGATAAAAATTTCGAGTATTTATTGATGATAGCTATGTGTTATATAAAACCAGTGAGGACCATGAGATTTCCTTTACAAAAATAATTGGAACTCTTTGATGAAACGTGCTATATGGGATTCATAGAACATCTTATATTCCTCTCAGATATTTGTTTATTGGCCATTTGGTTTCTAGTGATGGAATATCAGTTGATCTAACGTGTTAATGGAATTCAATAAATAGCCCACAAAAATGAAACTAATTGAGGTATATAGTTTTATTGGTATGGAAGGATACTATTAGTGATTTGTTCAAAATTATGAACAATTGGAGAACCCTTTAAATATTATTAAATTTAAAGACGTTATGTTCATATGTAAAAATGAATGTGAAGATGTATTTTTGGAATTGAAAAAGAGATTATTCAATGCTCAGGTTTTGACTATACAATCAAGAAATGGTAGATATTGGATACATAGTGATGCATCAAAGAGGGACAATATTTGTTCCTCGTGAATAATGATATTGTTATTTATTATGATTTAATTTAGTTTAATATTATTGAATGGAACTATCAAACTTGTGATATATATTTGTAAGTTGTATTCCATTCTTTTATTATATGGATACATTATCTCTATGATAAATTATGTGAAATATACACATATCTAGAGAACATAATATAAATATCTTTGTATAAATAACTCAATATGATGAAAAATTGATGGATTGAGCTATAAAATTATAATTATTATTCAATACAATACCACCTAGGGATATCAAATAATGTATCATATTCATTGAATTGAAATGGTCGTAGACGTATGACTGAAATGTGTATTTATGGGGACCCCTTGATCTTGAATTTAGTGAAGATATATACAGGGATTATTATTGAAGGGAAAATTCACCATTTTTAATTTTTTAAAAATTACATTTACTATAAAAGAAAAAAAGTTCATAGTTTGATGATAATAATTTTCATAAATAAAATTGATGTTGGGAATAATGGTATATTATTGGATATCATATATGAAGATGGGGATCGGATATTTGAAAAGAAGGATCAGGCTAAGAGAAAACATCCTTTAGTGGTCAATCTACTATTTTCTATTCCTGTATGGAAATTGAATGACATTTTTAATGAAATTTTCATTTTATTACTAGATATTCCTATAAATAACAACTCAATATGGGTTATTGTTGACCACATAGCTAAATATGAGCATTTAGTTTCCATAATAAAATATTTACCTCATGAGCGCATTGCACGAATCTATATTAATGCTATTATATTACTTCATTTAATACCACATGTTGTTTTGATTGATCATGTCCCATAACATATATCAAAATTTATTAAAATAATTAATAAGGATCATGATATTGAGAATAATTTTAGAATAACTTATCATTATCAATCTCATTGTTAGTCTAAGTGTACATTTCTCACAATTGAGTACATGTTGTGATCACACTCAAATGACAATCACAATTTGTGGGGAAAGTTATTACCTTTGGAATAGTTTGTATAAAACAATATCTTCCTATCAAAAATTTAAATAGAACAATATGAAGTACTATGTTGCGTGATTTTTTACACTATACCTTTGTGGGATGAAGTTAATGAAAGGAATGATATTGGCTGAGAACTTGTTAAGAAAACAGTGATAATGGGAAATACTGTTCAAACTCGTATTTAACAGTAATACCACTATGAAATTGATTTATAATGGTTTCTGAATAAATTGTTTCATATTTCAAGATGGATATTTTATTTTTTTCAAATTAACCCCTAGAAATTTGTTATATTTTTTGTTATGAAATATGAAATGAGTTCCTAGTATATAAGATCTTTGAAATTATGGAATCAATATTGGTTTCGGAATACAGTTTGAAATTCTATGAATTCTCTCAAATTGTCATGATTTGTTCTATATATAATTTTATAGGAATTATATGAAAAACATAGGGAATATTCTCACCGCTAATGAAATGGAATTGGATCATGTTATATCTTATTGAATTGATGTAATCTAGATTGTAAACATTATAGAAAAAGTGTAGTAAAATTGAACAAATCGAATGGTAATGGTAATTTGGATAAATCTTAAAAGAGAAGAACCAAAATGGGAAACTAGGAATATTAGGAAGAATAAACATACTCATTTTTTAGAAGGTAATATTATTGAATATTTTGGGGATTAATTTTTTTAGGAGGGGAAATTGTGATGCCTAAACTCCAATTATAGTAATATTTTATTTTTAATGAAACAATAGAATAGTATACATTATTTTATTAATGAATGTAATGAAAACCTATGTTATAAAATTTATGTATTTAATTATATAAAAAATATTAATATCTGATATAAGAATATCAAAATAATTAAAGGTGAAATTTTGGATTTTTTTTAAATTAATATATTTTTTGGTAAATCATAAAAAATACCAATTAGTAAAATTTTGTCTTTAATATTAATTAAATCAAGTAGTTTAAATGTACCAATATTTTTTCTATGCACAGTTATTTTTTTATATGAACCATTATGTTTATAAAAATCTAATTTTATCCAAAAATATGTAAGATTTTGATATAAGTCATTTATTATGCATGAAAATGAATTTTTCTAAAATAGGAATTTTCCTCTAATGTTAATTAGTTATAATAAAATTATTTACATCAATATATTGAATGACAAATCCAATACCACTTTGGTATCTTTTCAATTGTAAATCCCATAAATGCGAAATACTAAAATGTATATGTATATCCCCATTATTTTCATAACAACCATAACAATATGCATTCATGGGTATTATATATCCCACATAAAATAATAAATATGTTTATATTATAAATATATACCATAATTGAAAACATACATATATCATCAAATGTTAACCCACTATTATGCCTCAACCCCCTTTTTTTATTAATTCCTTATTAAAATCATCATTTCCTAGTGTTAAAATCTTCTATTTCCCTGATCATTTTTTAGGTAGATATATTCATTGTAATTTCATCATCATATAAAATTAACTATATTATTAATAATGTTTTAAATTTATTTTATATTAGTTATATAAAAAATTATATTCATATGAAATTTTATAGATAAAAAATGAAATACACTATTCATGGAGACGGTAGGTCGTACGTAAGAATGAACGTTGTTCCAATATTTTGACTGATGAAATGAAAGAAATGTGAATAGTATTTTACCATTAAATAATCGTTATTATGAAAAATATATAACATATTTTCAATATAATTATACTTATTACCTTCCATGTAAATATTAATTGAAAAATAAACAACATCGCTTCGTGAGGTAGTAGTTTTTCATACACACGCTTAATGTTATCGTATCCCCCCACAGAATGGGAATTAAAAAAGGTATATATGATATTTAAAATATATAAATATAAATATGTTAAATATATCATATATATATATACATTCATTATTTCCATCATTATACCCAACTGTTATTGCTGTTGAAGGAAACATATTTTCAGCATTTTTTTGAGATGGCACTCTATCGTACACATGAGTAACATTAAATTCTCTATAAGAGGAAAGAGGAAGTAGATAATGGTAATTATCATAAAATTAAAAATATGTATATTGAATAAAATTAGGTTATTATATTATAATTTTTTATTATAAATTTTAGTATTTTGAGGAAGATATAAAATAAGAACACTCATTGAGGAACGCTATATTTTCATTGGGTAACCTCCTTATATTTTAGCCAAAAGCCTTCATAAATGATTTTTCAAATCAAGATACAAATTATTAGATGTGATAAGGAAATTATTGTTGTAATTCGGGATTTTATTTTCAGAAAAAATTGACTTGTATGTGTGAATATGAGAAGAGGGTGTGGACTTTTATAAGTAAGGTGAGTCGAAGACTTGTAATTATTTAAGGAATAATTTTACCAACATTTTTCACATGTCACAAGGCTAAAAATAGACAATATTTTAAATTTATAATACAATCAGATTAATTATTTACATTAAATATGAATTATACATTATTTCATTTTTAACTCTTATCTTCATAGTTTTATCCCCCTATGAACTCATTTTCTCTTTTACTACATTAAATAATTTTTTTTTTCACAATTAATTACGGTCAAATAATAAGTTGAACATATTACATAATATATCTTTTTATGATCCAAACATGGAATCCTTTTTCCCAAATTCAACTCACATGAGTAGAAAATTTTAATATAAATTTAATCCCACATGCGTGACAACAAAAACAGGTTACCGATGAGAAGCTTCTCATATTTATAGAATGTATTAGTAAAAATATCAAACAAGAATTTTATCTCATTGACCTAAATTTTATTCATAAATATATAATGGAATTAATTTAACATTTTAAAACCATTATAATAATTTTTTCTATTTTTAACATCATTAAAATAAATCATAATTCTTAATAGAAACTAGTACTTTACACTATTCCCTAAAAATGTTATCATTTTGTAAAATTATAAAAAATTAATAAATAGATAATTCTAAAATTATGACATTAAAAATAAAATATATATTCTTAATTTAATTTTCAAAATAAAATAATAATTATATAAAAAATTATTGCACAAAATCTGATGAAACTGGTTTTTAAAAAAAAATACAAGGTTTTTCAGAAAACAGTTACTTTATTTTTAATTGGTTTTAATTTTACATTCTAATTATTTTTAAACAGCTGAATTCATTTTACAAATGTGTAATAAAAAAATTCATAACTTTTATAATCATATTCATACCAACAATAAAAATGACTAGGAGAAAACTAAAATATTTAAAATAAATATTAATAGTATATTGTTGTTAGATAAAACCCAGTTTTTATGTAGGAATATATTTTGAAGAAAATAATTATCGTTGGTGAAAAAATATTCCAAATATGTTAAAATTATTGACATAATAGAAATTGTTTAATGAAATCTCTTAAATTTTCATTCAACCACCCCCCCCCCCCCCCGTAATGAATTTGTCCCTAAAAAAATTTCACTATAACACAATAACCTGAGGGTACATAAACCTCATCGTATCCTAAGGTTTCCATATAGCCCCCTAAAATTGGTGTTTTAACCAAAAATTTATCCTGATGAGTACTATTATTCCATTTTAGAGTCTATTTATAATATACAATATCTATTTGAATGTCCTCATAAGAATTGCCTTATTCAAAGAGTAGGACCTATGAGTTTATTATATGTGAAGGAATTAGTATATACTTCCATAAGAGGGATACAATGAACACATCTTGGACTTCAGAAATATTTGATGATAGAGTCATATAGTAAGATACAAACATGGTAAAAAAATAATTTCAAATTGGAAATAATTCTAAGTGTTCAAATTCCCTTTTTTATTAATCTCATAACCTTTTATAATGGGGAGATTAATAGAAACATATTGTTACCAAATTAAAATTTTGTATCACATTGATGATTGTCAATGTATCATTTTTATCCACATTGTTTCTCCCATTATTATTTTCAAAATATATCTAACAATCTCTTCCATTTCCTTATATTTTTCCTATGCCAATATATTTATTTCTCCAACATCATCCTCAAATATTTAATTACTACACTTTTTTCATAAAGGGCTTTATAAGGTTCCATTTGAATACTCAAGTGAATGATAATCTTGTATAAATACAAATGTATATAATGATTTTGGTCCCAACCACATTTGAATTCAATATTACAATATATTACCATGTCATCTTTTTCTTGAATAATTCTATTAGATGAACCATCTCTTTGAGGATGATACACAATTCTGAATCTTGATTTAATATCTAGATCATACTGACGGATTCATCTAAATATTGATGTAATCCTTAGATCTCGATTAGATATAATGGATAGTAATACTGCATGAAATCTTACCACTTCTTTAATTTATATCCAAGAATTTTGATTGAAGTATAAATCATCTCTAGTAGAAATGGTGTGTGATAAATTTTTTTGGTGATTAACTACTACCCAAATAGAATTACTCTATTTAGATGTTTTGGGGAGTCTACTAAAAAAATCCATGGGGATGTTTTCCCATATCTATTCTATAATGGGTAATGTTTACAACATACCTAAGGATTTTTTCTCTCTAACGTCGCAAGATGAAATTCCAAGAACCGATATAAAAACACACGGATATATCCCATCATTCCATCAGACATACAATACTCATACAAATATTTATAAATCCATGAATATTACAAAATTAATAACAATGAACCTCCCCAAAAAATTCATTCATTAAATCTATAAAACATATGATGCAGACATGGTTTCTACGCATTGTCATCCCATCATAGTCATGGTTAAACTCAGGATCATTTCTCATGTTTTTATATATCTCTATGTATTCTTTCTTTTACTATATTATCTTCACATGGATAGATGATTGAATACATTATTAATAAAGGTATTATCTTTCCCAATCAATAAAATTTCTTGAACCATACTTTTAAAAATCCAACAAAATTTTATCTTTTGTGATCCTAAAAATGGTTAATATTTCATGGTCATTTTATGTAAAAGAATCATCCACCTTTTTCTTAATTACCATTTTGGTATTGTATTGAGAGACAATAATCATTGATAAACTCCAACCACAATCTCTAGCTCATATTAGTCTCTTTTTGAGTGAATATACACTTAAAGCATATAATGTAAGTATATATCTCACTTAATTCTACATAATGATAATGATTCCATATATTTCATGAAAAAATAACCATGGAGAACTACAAATCATTATTTGGATAATTTTATTCATTGAACATCAATTTTAATGAGGAATAAACTATGATAATATCAGCCTTCATGTGAATACATCCCAATAAATATTTCTATTTATAAGTATAGATTACAGTCCCTTATCCACTTTAGGGTAATGTTAGAACCTATGCAATGTCTAAAAATATCCTTAGATCATTGAAATTATATTCACATTCATCCATCCAAATGAACTTGGAACCCTTTTGAGTTGACCCGATGAATATATTGGACATTAATGAAAAATTTTCCCCAAAAAATTGATAATTTCTAGAGGAACCATGAAAACACCGGATATCAGTCACATTGGTTCTTCAGGACCATTTCCCAGTAACTTCTTTCATTAATGGACCCATAGATATATCCTCTCATAAAATTATGTGTCCCAAAATATAATCCTTTTTCATAAAAAATTCACACTTTGTAAAATTTTCTTACAAATTATATGTTATCTTTGTATTTAGTACAAACATCATATGATCATAATGACATTAATTTATTTTGTAATTTATACTAATATCTTCTATAGATATTATTAGAAACTAATCAAGGTAATCTCTAAATACTCTATTCATTAAATCCACGATGATAGTTGTGGAAATAGTAAGACAAAATGGAGTAACAACACACTAACAGTTCTCATAATTTGTTCATAATATTATAGTGGGTATATCCTCTATCTTGACCCCTAATTGATGATAACAAAAATTATTATCAATACCGCAGAAGTATTGGGATCCACCGTGGTGAGAAAATATATAATCAATACTTGGTACATGATACATATTCTTTAGTTTTATATAGATCATTTTCTAATAATTAATTTAGAGTCACACAGTTATATAGTTCTCCTAAAAAAATAGAACAGGTACACCCCAATGTCACACACATGGCTCAATGAATCTATTGTCGTTGATTTCCTAAAGTTTCATTAGTATGTTGTGGAACTAAATCGGCCCCATTCAATAGAGAATCATGGAAATAGGTGAGGCACCATCTATGAGTTTTATTAAGAACTCAACATCACAATTCAGTAAAATTATAGGAATTTGTACCATTAATATATCAATAAAATAATGAAAAAACAAGAATATCATCAATTTTTGTTTCTTCGCAACAATATGGGATAAAAACAACTTTTTAATTAAAATCATGACCAATACAATGGATGGTATTTCCATTGGATTTACGTATTTATCATCGCAATTATTAATGGTCATATGTTCATATGTAATTTCAAATTTGGAATTCCTTCATGATCAATTAATGAGGGATTTATGTATAAAAATACAATAAATTCCTAATATAACATAAAAATTTACCATAGGGAGAATAAAAAGATTTTTTGTGTATCACATTCCTAAAAACATTAACCTGGGGTGAATCATAAACATTTGATGTGATCATCATAAAATTCAGTATTTTTTATACAAAGTCCATATCTAACCATTGTGGTTTTATATTGACCCCATTAAAAAATTATTTTGATATAAATTAATGGGTAGATTCATTTTAAAATAAGACATTAATATTTAAAGACTGGATGGAGTGTGTACCTTTAACTGTGTCTTTTTATTTACCTCATATAAAAAGTTTACAATGTTAGAATTCCTTTTCTTCTCTCAGTGAAATAGTTTATAACTATGATCATTGATGATAACCTACAAATTTGGGCATTGTTTAGAATTATTTCAATTCTCCATACAATTATGTACTATAGTGTGTGTGGTTCTTTCGTTGAGGCTTTCACTATATTCAAAAAAATTTCTCTATTTATACCAACATATTTTCCGTCCATCACCCAATGGATTTATACCTACACATAAAACATTTTCTATTTTAATTTTGGAATTTCAATCCATGTTTCCTTCCAAAAAAGTATCTTAAAGGGAATATTTTCTTTTATTATAAATTTTTTTAGGATTTCCAATATCTTCAATATGTCTCTTATTATAGAACCCATGAGATTGATGCATAACTCAAACCTATATTTCAGCATTAATATCACATCATACAATTTATTCATCACTACTTATGTATGTTTTGGATAATTCCCACTGATGATTTCATTTTAAGACACTGATGATTCAAAAAACATAATTTCAGGTTAGATTATAATACCATAAGAATAACATGAATGTCTTAAAAAACAATCTTTAGAGGTACCAAAGGATTCATAATCCTTTTTCATTTACTCATATCACACCTTATCCATTTTCATATGATGAATATGAGAAATTTACATATTTTATAATAAGATCTTGAACATTCAATAATCTATGGAGTCAATTTATTCTTATTTCCTTATACTCATAAAAATATTCCACCATTTATCAACTTCACCTTCCGAAATATATTCATCTAAAATGAATTACTCATTTTCTAAAAATTTGTGGATGAAAGATATCATGTTAGTGGTTTGGATCCACTTGTTAGCCTCTAGTGAATCAGTAGACCCATATAAAAAGGTAGATGTTTCTTGAATATTTACTCAATATAATTTTATTACCCTCATTTCTCATTGGTATGTACAACCTGGTTCGTATATTGAGAAATTTATGTACTCATAGAAACAAAATGATTAATTATAACACCCATGACATTTTTATTCTCAGGAGGAAAATATTTTCATTATCTATTGGATTCCACATTAACGTGATTTCATTAGGATCAAACCATTGACTAAAACCCAAAAATCGTAGTTTTATTAACACTAATCATAGTATGAAAAACACCTAATTATTTAAAATCACATATAGGATGACTAAATAAAGTCACCTTCTATAAATTCTATGACACTCTATGTTTTGATGGGTCATTCATTGTTATAATCAATTCAAATATTTAAAAAATTATTATAATGAGAATGTGGATTAACCAAAGAATATACCAAAAGACTGTCATACCAAATGTGTGGTAATGCTCATTACCATGTACCAGGTAATGCTCCTGTTAATCCCAAAATGAATGTTTTCAAGTTATTTCAATTAGTAACATCTATATTATAACCAAATCAACATGTAGTATGTATAAAAGGATGTATTTCTTGGAAAAAACCCTCCTATCATATCCATAAATTGTGTCTTTATCAAATTCTTATGATTATACTAAGTGTTCTCACCATGTTTTTCTCATCCTACATTCTGAAGATAAACTAAACATATCCTATGATACCAACTATGGTGACCCATACTTTTCATAGAAGGATATTTAATCTTTTTAGATGAATATTTTTTATATTCCACAAATACAACCCCATGGATCAGAATAGTTTACTATCTTCTAAAAAGTAGATATGTAATAAACTGGTTCATAAACTGCATCTTCTCCCATTATGTCCTTAATAATAAGAAAACTTCTTAGAAATATAATAAACAATAAAATATTTATCAAATGGGGAAGTAAAACATATGAAAGGGTGAGATCAGATACTCAGTAAGGGTAAAAAGGGTATATATATATATATGACATTAGAATAAGGGTATTAGAACTCAATCATTAAAATTTTAAAATCATAATTTCATATCAATTATCATAAACATTACTCATTAAAAAAAATTGTAGTTCATAAGACTTGAGTCATAAATAAATTAAAGAGCATAATTTAACACCCAGTGATTTTATGAACTATTTTTCAAAAAAAATTAAATCTATTTCATGGATTTTATTTTTTACTATATCATATTATATTTTCATTATATACTGCACTATGTTAGAATTTTCTACATGTGTCATTGAGTTTTAAAAAACAGTGATATATTCTTAGTATAATTATTTAAACCCATAGATTATAACCTAGAGATTAAATATATTAATGTTAATAATAATAACAAGTTTTGAAATATAATGGTTTTATATAAGGAAAATATATTGATATGGAAATACAATTTTCTAATATCTTTATATAAGAACATGGTTCTTTCATGATGTGAAAATCTTTTTCTTTGTAGATATTTTTAGTTTAAATGTTTAAATATGTATTAATATGAATGCTCGTTATGTTCATGGAGATGTAGGGGATGGCTAGGGATTGTTCAAAGCCTAGAAACCATATTCTCATTTGAAAATGGCCTAGCTCTTAGTTATTAGAAACTATATGGGGCATGATGTATGGTTACTTATAACCATGTGATGTTGGATAATGGAGTCCTACAAGCCACATTGTTAAATAGAATGTGTGACTTAGGCCACATGGTCATGTGAAATTTTTAGTAGTTTTGATTGTGAATTTTTCATTATTTTGTATAGGGTTAGTCAAACTGTGCGACCAAATGGTGCAGGGTTCTCCTTCCTATAGAAGAAGGTACATGGTTGGTGCATAGTTTTTCCATCATTGTGGCCAAACTATATGACCCATTATTTTGCTTAATTTATCATTTTACACCTAATTTAACCTATTTCATCCCAAATTCTCTCATTCTTCACATGTTGGTAGATTGAGCTTATGGGATCCCTCCTCTGAGGAATTTTCTCGGAATTAAGAGAAGTTCAAAATATAAACCAGTCTATCACATCAGATCCATCTCAGTAAGATATCAATTTCATTTTATTCATTAAATGTTTGTTTTGGTATCAACTGTTATATTTATATATGATCTAAAATTTCCAATTAATAGTATCTTCATCCATTCATTGATTTTAAACCAATCTGATTTGACTCAGGAGCAGATACATGGAGAGATATCCACTATGAACCTATAGTTTTTAGTCCTATTATACTCATTAAAACAATATGTGTTATATATTTTACATTTTTTTCACGTCCAATATTCGGATTGTCTCCCTTTAAATAAAGATGAATCAGCAAATTTAATAGATAGGTATAGCTATTTCAAATAATGATGACTAATGTTAAATGATAAATTGTTGGTCACCTTTAATTGGAACTATCCCTTGGGTGGGTTTTGTATATTTAAATGGACCTTTGGGATGAAATATTAGTTTTGATACCCTACAGTGGCGTCGTTACACCCTTACTAAGGGATGTTAATTGTTGAATTAAAATTCATGAATAGAAGGGTTAATTGAATTTCAATATGAGAAGTGAATTTTAATTGAAATGAACTAAATGAAAGTTTGGGATGACTATTATCCTCTTCTGATTGAGTTTCCTATTATAATTAATCTTTAAAGGGAATAAATTAAGAGGAAAATTATTCTAATCATTGCTAATTATTTGAGTCCCCTATAGAGGTGTGGTTTAAATGATTTGTTCTTGGTATTAACCTTGATAGAGATAAAAGATTTTTTTTTAATGGTATTGATTTGAATATTTATAAATATTACTTGGTTAAAACATGGGTTCATATATGAATTAAATGGATGGAAATAATGAGATACTTCCATTCTTATTCTTGATAAATACTTGGAATCTCTAGCGGACTGCCAAGGATGAACATAGGGGCTTTACTATTTACATGTTGCAGGATGCGTGAAATATATATGGATTAAATGGACGGACTCAATGGTCATTTGATCATAGATACCATGGTTGATACTAGTGAACCCTTACTGGGCCACAATGGAGGTACACATTTAGCAGTGATGTTATACCATACCTAGAGGAATACTTTGGTTCTTGTGAGGATCGTTAAGGACAGGTATTAAGGGTTTTGGTTTATATTATACCTGGAGTGATACATGTATTCAAAATTATGAATTCTAAGGACATGGTCAGGTTATGACCATATTAGTGAATGAAATGAATTATATGATATGTATGGTAAGCCAAGGGACATGCTTGGATATAGTATTTCACTTATAAGTAACTAAAGGAATATTTTGAAATCATTGGTCTTATCGCTAGAGGGTTGTTTGGCTACATGATGGCTCTGAAGGCATTTTAATTAAATGAGACTGAATGAATAAATTAATTTTACTCTAGATGGCACAATACATTGGGTGGGGATTAATAGGGATATTTTTGTACCCTATTTTTTCACCATTGGGAAGAAGACAAGACTATATGATTGATGGTATGTACAAGGGATGACACCCTGATACATGTTCATTATTATTTCATAGGAGCATCGGAGCTTGGGATAGAGCTATGGATCATGGTGCTAGTTGTATAGCTTTTTTCCTTTTTTACCTATATTACATGTATCTTAAGTCTTCTATGTATAACATTCTTGGATGTTTTATTAGACTCATGACATGTAGAATCATCTTCTATATATGTGATTCCTTCTAGAATAATTTCTCTATAAATGTCTTGTTTATTTATTATTTATCTTATTATAATTACCTTTTCTGATACTAATCAGATGTTGTATTCTGATGTGTTGCACTATGGTGATGAGGTCATCATCTCCACACTAAGACACATAGGCCCCCGTTGCTTGTTTCCAGCCTCTTTTATGTGGGGATATGCACTTGAATCCATATATCCAACCTACAATAGATCACCATTGAGTGGAATCTGAGTTTTGAATGTTACAAAGTTGTATATGAAAATTATTTTTGGGTTTTCCTTTCTTTTTTGATACAATAGAAAGGGTTCATACATAATATAAATATAGTAATAAGCTATGCCTTGGCATAGAAAACCCTCATATAGGAAAATAAAAAATACCTTGAATGGAAACTATTATTATCTATAGTTTGACTGTTATAGTTTATTTTATTCCTCCATTTGGTGACACAAAGTAATAGAAATGTCATTATTGACCTTATTGTGGGTTATACATTATTAAATCTTAATGAGATGAGGGTATTCTATTTCATTTATAATTTTAGGATAATTTATTATATCTCAAGCCATGAATTATTCTATTCCATTTATGATGTAATATGTGTTTTCATGATGTTGTGAGTGATTTCTTTATAGAAAAACTATTTTGTCATAGGTTTTCTAGAACATGTTATATTGTGAATTAGGGGACATCCTATTATAGTTCATTAGGATTATGGGCCCTTATTAATCAAAATTTTGTGAACATTTTCGGTTCAAAATTATAAAATTAATTGTGATATAAATGTAAAATGTGTATGTCAATTCAAGAAAAAATTAATGGAAATGAATTGGAATATGAATGGATTATAAAGGATAAAATAACCCTAATCTGAACATAGAATTCAGACGTAGGTGGTATCTATTTCTTATTTATGATATCTACATCACCAATACTTGTGTCATGGAGTAGGTTGAAAGGTGTTTTCTTATCTAGGAAGGATTTTACCAATAATATTAAAATATCATCACTTTTGAACTGCAATCTGTGATAATGATTTTGATCTGATGAGGGAAGTAGGAATTTTTATATGTATGGAACCATGATGTCCTCCATTTACAAACCAAGAGGTTGGAAACGATCATTCTCTAGAGGTGGTGGGACATTGGATAATATTTGATCCTCCAATTGTTTCATCGGAGGAACTAGTGATTTTTCGAGACATAGGTGTTGGGGAATAGTTCTGTGAATACATCATGCGGTTAATGAAGACCATTTAGGGAGAATTATGACATGCCCTGACTATGGAAAAGTGGAAGTGTGAGTTCATCCAGAAACATCTACCCTTGTATTCATGGAATGGTGGACCATAGGTTGTGGATTCATGGATACAGGACATGATATCTATATTAGAGAATTTATAGATACCTAATGGGATGAGGGTAATGATGGATACATATATGATTCATTATTTCCCCAAGAGATGGTACGATGTCACAACTTAGATAGAATTTCATTGGGATAGGTTTTGGAGGTATTTTCATATGGACTAAAAGGATTACTTATATCTTAAGGTGTTGAGGGCCTTTAGATCATGAGTGTTATTTTACATGGAGTAGGACACTTTATCAGTTGTGGACTATTGGGTCTGATTTATAGAGCTCCTATGATTCACAATAATACTAATTGGGGATGAGTTGTCTAAAGCCATGCATTTCAAAGAATGTTTTAGGTATAAAATTTGATCATATTTGAATGTATTTTAGTTAACAACCATTTTTCGAATAATAAATCAGGTTATTATTAATGATCATAACCTAAGAGATGCTAGGGGTGCAAGATAGGGTGATTCAACATCTAGATTGGGTGATACTTTGACCAGTAGTAGGAAGATTCTTTTATATATTCCACACTAGGACATTATAATCTAGATCACACACTGAGGAACACATGTGATATGACACCATTGCAATAGAATAGGATATATGTGGTTGTAGTGAATGAGGGACCACATTGGGTGCCAATCATGTAACAGGATTGGATATCTACAACACTTATTTATAAATTTTCCTCCTAATGTTAGTGAGATAGTGTCTACACTTTCTTAATGTTCCGTGCTAGGGATAATAGAATCCCCTCAGGTAGGAAGCTAGAGTATAGTTGGCCGATCATGCAAACTCAGTGGTCATGGTGTAACATCCTAGGTAAATATGGAAATATGACATTTTCATATTTATTAAAATTTGTGAATTAAATATTAATTTTTAATTTAAGGGTTTTCTATGATTCATGGTGTACCTGATTTGGAACATCGTGTTTCTTTGAAATTGTACATTTTACACTAACAATATAATATTATTATTATAAATCGTAGTTAATGCCTAGTCATCGTATTCATGGGAATAAAAATATCTAACTAAAATATGATTATACATGTTTGTTAAATGTTTTTACATTTATCCAATAAATGTTATGAATCAAATTTTATGCATAATTTACATTAAAAGGTTGATTTGCCGCCTTTTGATGGTGAACCGTCTTTAAATCTATTTTTTGTCACATTTTTATGTCCTATTTGACCAAATAAAAATTTTCTTTACAATCGGGTTATAAAAATTTACTTTGGATAAATTTTTTGTATTTTCTGATAAAATTATATTTTTAATGAAAGTGAAAACTAATATATTTTAATTCAAAACTACCTTTTTATATAATTTATTAACATGTTTAGATTATCTTTTTAATTGATTTAAAGTGTAATTATACTATATTTTTATCATTTAGACTAATGTTGGTCATTGAAATTTATTTCACTATGAAATTGGACATAAACAGGTGTTCATTTTTTGATAGTTAATATTTCATAAAAACACACCTTTTTGTTTTGACAACGGGAATTAATTTTAAATTAATTAATCCATCTTATATTTTTGTAATTTGGTAAAATAGAAATCATTTATTAATTTAGAATATCAAATATTTCTTAGGCTGAAATTTTGGTATTTTTCTGATAAACATCAATTTCTAATGAATAGTGAAACCACTAGGTAGTAGTTAAAACCTATCGTTTTCATTTAAATGAATGTTTACCACTTATTTGAATTGAATTTCAAAAATATGATATATTTTTTTTTATTAGTAAGTAAAATGTGGTTCAATATGATGAAAATATTTTTTGGTGAATAGTAACTTTTGGCTTTTATTTACCATAGTTAAAGGTAAATAGGGTAATTCAAGGTAAAAAGAATATCATAATATTACAGAATTACCTTAACACATGTCCTAATCTTCTTGAATGTGTCATGGCTGGCCATGTGAATCCTAGGGTCGATTTGGGGATCTCATGGAGCCACATATGAGTGATAATGACAATTTATTTTAATTAACTGAAAGTAAAGACAAAATGACATAAAAATATCTTTTAGTAAAATAATTTTTACCAAGGGTAATATAATATATATTTTTTACTATATATAATCATTGTAAATCTAAAAAAAATTCTTACATTATTGTATTTTTCTAAAATTTTTAGACATCAAGAAAATTTATTTATTTCTAACATAATAATGATGCATTATTTGCATTATTAATAAATGATTTTAATAAATATGATTATAAAGAATAAAATAATATCCAAAACATGTCCATTTCTTATTGGATAATTTTATTTGGACCATTAGTTATTATCTTCTACTTTAATTAGTTTTTGACATTTAGAAACCGAAAATCATTATATAAAAACGTATATTTTCACACATTCTTAAAGAGTCCCTCCTATCCATTATAAAAATCCCTCATATCAAAACCATTCCTCACACTTCAAAATACCCTTGTCTCGTCCAAACCATGACCAAATAAGCTCTCAAGATCCCCCTATTCCCCCTAGAAGACTTACCTTAGGCAGAAGGCACTTCAATAGGTCCTTTTGGTTCAAACCAATGGAAGTTAACTGAATTAAAGGCAACTGTTTCTCTTAAATTATTTTGTTTTATTTTTTTTATTTTACTTCTCCAACCCCCTAATAACATTTTATTACTTTATTTTATAAAAACACCAGTATCCTCAATATTCTAGGTTGTTTATATGAGATTTATTTGAACTAGACTTACACACACCTTCGTCTAATGGGTAAAGAACATATTGTTTCTGTGGGTGGCGAACTACTTCCTCACGAAATGATGATTGTTCAAATATCACCAAATGCCTCTCATAGTGGCAATTATGATGGAAATATATTTATATATTATATATATTATATTTATGTTGTTTCTATTCTTCTTCTTTTTCAATTATAGAATACCGTTATGGTTTCCATAGTGGGTAAATGTGATAATTACATTTGAGGAAGTGCGGACTACCACCCCCTTAATGTGATGTGACTTGCCCATGCATTATGTGGATTTTATAAATGGTAGATATAATGAAATTATATATGATATTATACTATAATTATAATATACTAATTTATCACTATGTTTAATTCCATTAAAATATGAAATAGAAATGCAAGTAGCATTCATGCGTATGTATGACTTACCTTCTCCAAATGTTATGTGGAATGGCGTATTTCATTTAATATCTCCAAATGTTATGTACTATTATAAATACATTTATATACTAGATATATATTATATATATTATCGCTAAATCTTGAATATCATTATAGATATAATGAACATTTGACCACGTGAACAACTTGTAATTATACGAAGTCCATTTCTGACTCTAGTACCAAATATCATCAAAATAACCATTATTAAATGAAATAATTACATAATGATTATAACATGTTAATAATTGATAATCATGAAAAAGGTTCTTAAAAATGTAGAAATTAATGTTAGCTTATTATGTAGGATACTAAAGAAAAAAACAAGTCTTGTCAGACACGTGGTAATGGACATTGTCTCAATCTCCTTTCATTGAGGTATATTTTGTTTTGATAAAAATAATTATATTATATGCATTATAGATAATACCATTGAAATTTCATTTAATTCAAAGTAAATCTTTTGCTATGAAGAGTTTTACTAAACAACAAAAAATAATTTTTCTTTTAGCATATGCGGTGACAACGACCTTTCCGCCACCATGAGTATTTTTTGATCTTCGAAATCCTTAACAAGCTGTAATGTTTTTAAAAGTAAATTAAATACTATATAATATTTTATGTATTTGTTATTGAAAATGGTTTTGATAATGGATTTGTCATGTCAATATATTTAGGTGATATGTTTTTATTGAAATGTGGACATTTTTTCATTCTATTATATTTTTTGTATGTGTTATGATTTTATAATGGTACTTGGACAATTAATTGGTGGTTGCATGATAATACAAATGACAGGCGGTGTCATGATAAACCAGGACATGTTGTTACGTAATAAACTCCAATGCATTTGGTGTGGAAGTCAGTATTATGGCTATTCCATTTAGTGATATGTGTGGAAGATGATTGTATGGTTATTCCATTTAAGTATGGTTATGTCCCAAGTTACCTTTATATATTATGTGTCTTTTTTATGGATTTTATGGTAATAATTTGGTTACAAAAGGGTAAGTAATGATCTTTTATTCAGTAATGATTAATTAATACTTCATACAAGTTAAAAGTATTACTTATGAAAAAATATTCAGGGTTTATTTGTTGTTTTGAAAAACTAACAGTTTTCCTTCTTTGTGTATCCCTTACTAACCTTGTTAATCTCATCCCAAGATTTTTAAAAAAAAAATCACATGACATAAAGTGAAATAGGATAAATTATGGGATCATTGAAAATTTATTCTACCTAAAAATGGAACTAGACATGACTCTTTTTTCCAAAGAGTTTTTATTTTATTAAAAAAATAGAAAATGAGTAAAAGTGTATACTTTGTAATATCTTGAGATGGAATTTAATAGTTAAGTCCTATCTCTCAGAAATTATAAAAATGAAAAGATCCTCAATGTGAATTATTCATTTAATTCAAGATTATGTTATGTTTTAAGGTCGGGTCCTTATACATGGCCTTGGTAGCCATTCCCAAGTTTTAAATTGTTAGCAGATAGATCTCCTCAGGGTAGCTATGCAGTCTCACATGGCCAAAGATTAGGCCAAATATACATTGTGCAGTAGACACTAGGGGAGTGGGATCATGAAACTTCTACTATTAGATATACTATTCTAGTAGCCTCTACCTTTTCATCTTCTCTTTAATTACATGAATCCCTAATAGATTTATATTTTTTCCCATTGGGGAGAGCCTTGGGATATTGATTTGGTATTATGAGGGTTTTTATGACTCCTGATATTCTTTTTGTGATTAAAATGGAGGAGGTATATTATTTTTGGGAGTTCCCCCTAGGTATTTGCGGTGTCACTTCATATGGGACCTCTATTTCCTCTAAAGGATAAGTGTTGGAATTATTCTTCGGATGAACTAGTTTGTTCCCATTCATGGCTTCACTGATTACTATCACTATAAGTTATCCTTCACAACAAAAGAGGGTGGACATTTAATTCACAATGGTGAATTGGATGATAAGGGGAGTTGATATGGACACGAGCATCATGGGTTGGGCGGGATGACATCCAAGATTGAGAGTTTATATCTGAATGATCAGGGAAAACATTATGTAGAATTCCCTCCTATGGTTGTTCATTTCAGGGATGTTTTCCAAAACAACATTTTAGGATTACATTGAATGAGATAGGAAGGGTTCTCTATCAAGATAGTTCTAAGATATTCACTGGTATCCATTCCTCCATAAAGGATCACTATTACTGAGAACTAATAGTTCATGTGGAAGCTATAGGATTTAGAGAAAAATGGGGTTATCCAGACCAGTACTTATTTGTGCATTTCTCTATTCCTATTTGTAAGAAAGGATAATAAAACCCTTAGAATATGTGTGGTTTAATGAAGATTGAACTAGATAATAGTTATGAATTGATATCCTCTATCAGGGATAAATGATATCTTTTACCATATTTGATGAGCTTTGGTTTTCTGGAAAATTTATTGGTGATCTGGTTATCATCATGTTCATGTTATACCATCATGCCTACCTATCATATCTTTTTGTTGTAGGTATAGTATATATAAGTTTTCTTTATAGTGTTCAGTCTCACAAAAATTACAAGAATATTCATGTTAATGAATAATAATGTCATACATCGGTATCTTGATTTGTTTATGGTCATTTTAATGGATCATATAATGGTTTATTATCACAATTGACATGACCATGAATACATCTTGATATCGACATGATTACACTTAGAGAGAACATATTCAATGCTAATCTCACAAAGTTCCACTTATGGATGGATAATATTCACTTCCTTGGCCACATTATCTTGTATACATGAGTATCAGTAGCCCCATAGAAGGTGAGATCTATAGTTTCCAGGGAGAATACCAATAATTTATTTGAGTTATGGAGTTTCTTGGGGAAATATGGTTAATGTGGGTGTTTCATACAGGAATTATCACACCTAGAAATGCAACATTCGGGCCTAAATAAGAACGGTATAATGTTTGTATGAATTTATTCGAATGGGATGGTATTTAAAGAGATTTATGGGATATTGATTTGAATGATGATAATTATTTTTACAGATCCATTTAGGAGTTTTATTGTGTACTATGATGCAACATGTATTGATCTTGGAGTATTTCTTATATAGGGAGAGAGAGTCGTGATGTATGTGGCTCGGTAGTTGGGGACACATGAGAGGAATTTTTTGACGCAATATCTTGACTTTTCTTATATTGTTCAACCATATAATTGTTGGAGAAATTAATTACAAGGAGATAATTAGTTGGTGTATATAGAAAACAAAATATTCAAGCACAAATTTACAAATCATGATCTAATTTACAAGAAGCACTGGTTTGTTGATTACCTACAGTCTATTGATTTTTAGATCACCTAAACACCTATTAATGAACATATAGTGGACGATGAACTAATCACGAGGACTCAGATACAGGGGTTTCAACATGCAATTCAAGAGTGGAAGTTCATATATTTTTTCGATAAGATGCACTTGTAGGTGCATGATAGCCATGTACAGAATTTCAATTCATCTTTGGTTACTACCTCTACCCAAATAGTTAGAGTGAGGATGAGGAACCTATCAGATTTTAAGGTCCTAATCATATGGAAGAGTGTGGCAAGTGATGACTCTTATCCTGGTTGAATCATAGGTGAGGATAAAATTATTCAAATTCATATCTGCCTGTGTTTTTTAATAGACACACCAATAGAGCTAAGGTGAGACTTTCATTATTTATCATGGGAAGTGCATCATGGTGTCACCAAGATGTATTGGGATCTACATCAAAAATACTGGTGGTCATGTATGAAAATAAATGTTTCTGGTTTTTTCAAGATATTTTCCACCTTTAAGAAGGTGAAAGTGGAACAATGGAGACCGACCAAACATTTACATAATCTTCCCATTCCCGAGTGAAAATGGGGTCACGATTCAATGAATGTCATGACTACCTTACCAATGTCCCCTTGAGATAATGATGTCATCTTAGATGTTTTTAAATTCTCATAAATGTCTCACATTTTCTAACTATCAAGGAGAATTTTTTATGTTGATTAGATTTGGAGGATGTATATAATTGAGATAGTTTGAATCCATTGAGTCGCGCGAAATATAATTTTCAATAGGGACACCTAGTTTATGTCTTCAGTCTAAAAGAGTATATAGAAGATACAAGGAATTATATCTATATACCCAAAGATTCATTAATGGAAAATCCCTCTTAATCTTATTTAATTCATATTTTTATAAAAATTTTGTATAAAATGTCAAATTCTTTGGTTTTATGTTACGAATTTTGACCGTTGCTAATATAAACATTAAACAGTGATCACATGATTAGTATAAATATAGGACTTTAACAAATCCAATTTACTCAAATAAAGCATGTGATGGCCTCATCTAGTTGAATTGCCTCATACGAATCCCATTTGTCGGAGCTCAGAAAAGAGGTGGTGTCTTTGCGGTTCGCCCTTGACCAAGCCCAAGCTGAGCTTCCTCATGTCCAGCTCGAACGTGACCATTTACGGGAAAAGTGGAAGTTGATTGAAATTACCAATCGAGCAATGTTATCTGAGCCACTCCAAGAGTCTGTCACCATTGCACACCTTACCCTTAGGTCTTATGCGGCTGTTTTAAGGGGTTATGTAACAAATAAGTAGTACTATGTTCATGTACGTTATTTTTTTTATATAATAATGTATATAATTTCTAGTCATTTTTATAGATTGTAAATAGTTTTTAATGTACAGATGGTGATTTTAGTTATTATTTAATTAAGAAATATATTTTATTAAATTAAGCGATTTTTTAATTAAATAATATTTTAATAAAATAATATTATTTTTATTAAATTAAAATTTATTAGATATAAATGATCTTATAATTTTATGAATTCAATTTAAATTTTTATTAAGGTTTGAAAGCCATTTTTGTCAAAACCCGTGATTTTTTTATAAATGTCGGTTTTTATTTTAAAAATGAAAATTAACATATTTAGAAAATTATTTAGATAAAATAAATGTCATTTCTGGAATCAGGACATCGAAATTATCCAATGGTGAATTTTTCATAATTTTCTGAGATAGTCAAATTTTTGGGTAAAAATTAAATACCATTTAAATATATAATGTGTTTTATAACATCATAATGACCCAATAGTGATGTAATAAAGTACTATAATCTTTATGTTCGGCCAATATATGTTTTACCATTAATATAATTAGATTTTGGGTTTGTTTGACTTACTTTTCAAATCATTAATGGACCCCTCAAGACATATTCAACACCTTGCCTTTTTAAATTAATTTCCATGGGAGTGTGACTCACCTCCACATAAGAAACCCTAATATTTTAAGAAGTTCGGACTTTACCCTTATAAAATATTTCATTCCTCTTCTCTTTTACAAAAACCATGGGCATAAACCATGGTATGGTTTGTGGTTTGGATTCATTTAATGTAAGGGGACCCAAACCTAAATAATAAAGAATTCCCTCACCTTTCCTATATAAACCCACCCAAGCTCCCAATTCCTCCTCACTCAACGCCCTTGTAGTTCTTCAAACCTCTTCCATACTCTCTCTAAAATCCTCCCAAGGTGCCCTAATCTTCCAAGAAGCCTCTCAAAAGCCTCTCTCTAGCCTTTGTATGCACACTTCCAAGTAAGGGTGTTTTCTTCCATTCTCATTTTTGTCCAATTTTTATTAAGTTGTTTTGACCTTTTAATTTCAATTATAAATGATGGGGTATGGTTTCAAACCTCCATCATACTACCCTATTTATGTTTGAATGATGGTAGACCCTTTCTCTCGCATTAAAATCTTCCCATATACACCTATTACTATGCCGAAATTCCGAAAGGAACTTCTCTCTCCTATTTTAAATTCAAGAAATACTTTTATATCATGAATATAAATTCCATTAAAATTGTTGGTACATGTATATATATGTCCTCCTTACTGTACATTACATGTAAATATGAATATGAACCCCTTTCCCTCTCGTCAACCATTTTTATGAATTCTTATGTCACGTCGTTACGCTGCTGAAATCGTACCGATTTTCTAAGCCATTGCCATTGTGTAGTGGATACCATGCCGATTTCTCCATAAATGGTATTTGCCTTTATTCACATTTTCTTATTGATTAAAAAGTTTCATGTATTAATTTCTCATTCCTTTATCATGGAATAAATGATTATGTTTTATAAATCCATGTTTTATGATCCATGTGGCACACTTATGCATGAAATGAAATGTTTAAGAAATGTGCGCCCTTATAGCGCACCAATGCATTGGGTAAAGTATAGTATCATGATACGTCATGTGCAATGAGTGTTTACTAATGATAATTCAAGTGCAATGAGGGTTTACTCGTGATTTATGTGCAATGAGGATTCACTCCTGCTCTATGTGCAATGAGCCTTGGCTCATGCTAATTCCATGTTAATTGTTGTTGCCACATCTCCATGTTATGATGATCATGCATAATCATGCCTTTATGTTCATGTTCCTCTTATGATTTATTGATATACCAATTTCCTATCATGTATTGTACTCCTCATGTTACTCCATGTGTATTCCCTTGCTGGGCTTTATAGCTCCCACTTTTCTTATGCATGTCCTCAGGTTATCCCATGCAATACTAAGTACGAAGGAATGTTGTGGTCATGTAATGGAATTTTTCAATAAAGATGTTGTGTGTCATGTTTTAAGTTTTTATGTAATGATTATAATCCCCAAAGACACTAATCCTCTCGATCTTATTTTTTTTTAAGTGAAGTTTTATGTAATAAATCATGTTAAAGTTTGTAATAAAAGGAGGGTTGTCATAGTTGGTATCAGAGGATAGGTTTAGTTAATTTTGGGATTAGGAAACCCTAGTAAAGCCTTAGACACAAGACTAAGTATAATAAAAACATCTCTAATTTTTGGTAAGTAATGAGTAAGTGGTTTATCAAAAAAATACATCCCTGTCTGGATACGAGAAGGTAGAGACGGCTCTGGCATAGATGTATCCTAGGGGTAAAACCTGAAAACACTGCTTTGAGCTGGACTCAAACGGGAACTGGTGCATGACAACAGGCCTTTCTTTACTATTTGTTATGACACTCCCGGGGGAAATTCTTTGGTAAATTCACAAGCTTAGTATGAACCCTTATTAAGGGAATTAAAAAATGCTACTAAGAATATATGATAGAAAGTAGATCGTGAAAAGCCTATATTGTAGCATATAGACTCTTGAGTAAGGAAATAAAAGTTTATTTATAAGTCATCAACTTTTGTCTTTGGATTACCCTTTATGTGTTACCCCTAACTTTCCTTTTATTCCAGAAATTGGCTGGTAATAGAAGGACTCATGCTAACAACCGTTGTGAAGATCAGTGTGATGACTGTACTAATGAGATGCCCAATCCAATGGGAGCAGGAATCGTAAACTTTGTCACACTTTTCTCTTAGCTAACTCAAGTTTTGAATATAAACATGGGTCAAGAGGAATGTTCAACCCCCACCCCCCTAAGAATTAACATGTCGCTATCGAGAACTACATGATACAAACACCTTCTACTTTTAGTGGATCATCCAATCCCATGATCGTTGAACAATGGATCAACTCCATTGAAATGATCTTCCCCATCCTTCAATGTTCTGAACAAGAGAAGGTTCTCCTGGAAGATTATCGTATCGAGGGTGATGCTGATCATTGGTGGAAGTTGATCAAAAATACAAAGCTTGAGGAGGATATCGATGCGTTGGAATGGAAGGATTTTCGGAAGATGTTTTTCGATAAATATTTTCCACGCACCCTCCAGCTTAAGATGGAAAGGGACTTCATTTACCTCAATTAAAAAAGATGAATAATCTATTGGAGCGTACGAGGAAAACTTCACAAGGCTTGCACGATATGCTTCCGGCTTTTTCATTACCCATGAATGCAAGGTTGACCTCTTCTTTGGTGGGATGAAGCCAAGCTTGCGGAATGCATTAGCGATCTGTGACTTCGATAGCTATGAGGAAATTGTCCAATGTGCCCTAAAGGTCAAAATGGAGATCGGGGAATCACAAGGGTATCATGGGGATAAGAAGCGTAAGGTGGACTTAAATTCTGGGGGTTGGATGGATAAATCCAACGGTGCTAAGATGATCCAACACCCCACTTTCCAAATGTTTGGAAAGAAGCACCCTGGAAATTTCCTTAAGTAGACGAGAAAATGCTTCCGGTGTGGAAGAGAAGGGAACATACCTGTTAACTATCGGTAAGAAAAACCCACGGCTGCGATAGAGAATAGGAACGCTCCGTTCAAACCTCAACACATTGTTCAATTCTACAAATGAAAATAACTGGGTTATTTTGCAAATCAGTGCCCTAATACAAGGGTTTTTGGAGACAACCAATAACCTCCAAGGCAGCAAGGGAGATCTTTTGCCATCACTTCTGCTGAAGTGAACCCTGACAAGGAAGTGGTGACAGGTACTCTAGTTATTCATTCATGAATAACGAACATACTTTATGATTCAGGTTATAGGAATTCTTTTATATCTCAAATGTTTAGTAGAACAATCCTAGAACCACCAAAAATCATGGAGTTAAAGATGTCGGTGAGTAGGGCAAATAGGGAAATCATTACATCCCATGAATATAAGCCCTCCCCTATTATTGTATGTGGATTTAATTTCCTGACAAACCTTGTCATACTCCCTCTGGTGGAATTTGACAAAATTCTTAGCATTGAATGGATTTCATAATATAGAGCCAACATAAATTGTCGGTAGAGGGAAATCACACTCCATATGGAGAATCGACCCCAGATTCTTTACAAGTGTAAGGAGTAAGATGAATCTCGTTTAGATCCTTCATCTCAAGCATGGATATTACTGCCCTATGAGCATGTGTATCTAGCTCAGATGATTGAGTCCAAGGAAGAAACCATCCTTGAAGAAATGCCTATTGTGAGGGAATTCGCTGAAGTGTTTCCTGAGGAACTGTCTGGTCTTCCTCCTAGAAGAGATGTTGAATTCTCAATTGAACATATACCCGGGGCTTTACCAATATCGAAGACTCCATATAGAATGGCTGTTGTAGATCTTGAATAGCTGAAGAAACAACTACAGGAGAATCTGGATAAAGGGTTTATATGCCCATGTGCTTCACCATGGGGTGCACCAGTCCTCTTCGTCAAGAAAAAGGATTGGTCAATTCGTCTTTGCATCAATTATCATGAACTTAACAAAATCACGATAAAGAACAAGTATCCTCTCCCAATAATCGATGACTTTTTTGACTAGCTGCGTTGCGCACAATACTTCACCAAGGTGGATTTGCGGTCAGGATATTATAAAGTAAGGGTGAAGAAGGAAGATGTCCCCAAGACTTGTTTTCGTACAACGTATGGGCACTATGAATTCATAGTAATGCCTTTTGGACTAACCAATGCTCCAAAAATATTCATGGATTTGTGGTCGGGTTATTATAAAGTAAGGGTGAAGAAGGAAGATGTCCTCAAGAGTTTTTTTCGTACAAGTTATGGGAACTATGAATTCATAGTAATGCCTTTCGAACTAACCGATGCTCCAACAATATTCATGGACTTGATGAATAGAGTCTTTAGAGATTTCCTTGACAAATTTGTGGTAGTCTTTATAGATGATATTCTAATATACTCCAAAACCAAGGAGGATCATGAGGAGCATTTAAAAACTGTACTAAAGTCATTGCGCAAGGAGAATCTCTATGAAAAGTATAGTAAATGTGAGTTCTGGTTGAAGGAGGTCTCATTCTTGGCCCATATCATCACATGAAATGGGATATCTATGGACCCCTCCAAAACAGATGCAATTGAGGGATGGCTGAGGCCAACATTGGTAACAGATATCCGTATCTTCTTGGCGTTAGCTGGATATTATCGACGATTTTTGAGAAATTTCTCACGATTTTCCAACCCTCTTACCAAGATAACTCGAAAGGGATTAAAGATTTCTTGGAGTGATGAATGTAAAGAAAGCTTCAAGGAGTTGAAACGGAGGCTTATCACTGCGCCCATGCTCACTTTACCCACAAGTGGGGAACTTTTTGTTGTTTTCAATGATGATTAAAGGAAGGGATTAGGCTATGTGCGGGTGCGGAATGATAAAGTTATATCCTATGCCTCAAGGCAGTTGAAAATCCATGAGAAAAACTATCCAACGCATGATCTGGAGTTGGTGGTGGAGATCTTTTCCTTGAAAATCTGGCAGCATTACATCTATGGAGAGAAATGTGAGATATATATTGACCACAAAAGTCTTAAATATATATTCACACAGAAAGAGATTAATATGCACCAGAGAAGATGGATAGAGCTCATCAAGGATTATGACTATTCAATACATTACCACCCTGGGAAAGAGAATAATGTGGCAGATGACCTAAGTAGAATGGACCTAGGAATTCTATCAATTGTGAGAATTGAGAAGGATCCAATCTTCTTAGACTTGATGAAGATGGATGTGGGAATCATAAATAAGGGAACATTATCAATCCTTTCACAAAGTATTGCTCAACTATCTCTTTTGGAAAGTTTATGGGATGCTCAAAAGGATGATGTGGGAATTCAGGAAAATGTGGAAGCTATCAAAAAAGAGAAATCCTCAGAGTTTAATGTTAATGAAGAAGGAATTGTGTAGTTTGGGAAAAGACTTTGTTTTCCATCAAGTCTAGAGAAGAAGAAGGAACTTTTGGATGATGCACATAGTTCAAATTTCTCTACTCACCCAGGGAGCGCAAAGATGTATCAGGATCTCAAAGGAAACTTTTGGTTGGATAATATGAAGAAGGAGATCGCTAAATAATCATCAAAGTGCCTAGTGTGTTAGCAAGTGAAGGCAGAGAGGCATAATTCTAAGGGGATGATGCAACCATTGCCCATACGAGAATGGAAATGAGATAACATCAACATGGAATTTGTCACTAGACTTCCAAGGACATCCAAAGGTAACAATGCAATCTGGGTTGTTGTGGATCATCTTACAAAGACTTCACACTTCATTGCTATTCGGGAGGATTTATCATTGGATCAACTGGCACGGATATATATCAGAGAATTGGTAAGGTTGCATGGAGTACCACTATCAATTGTATTTGACTGAGATCCAAGATTCACCTCTATGTTTTGGAAGAGTCTTCAATATGCTCTGAATACTGAACTGAACTTTAGTACGACCTATCATCCTCAAACTGATGGCCAATCCGAGTGGACTATCCAAACACTTGAGGATATTTTGAGAGCGTGCTCAATGGAAATTAAAGGAGGATGGGATCAACATCTTCCACTGGTTGAGTTATTTTATAATAACAGTTTCCACTTGAGCATCCAAATGGAGCCATATGAAGCCCTGTATGGGAAAATGTGCAGAACATCGGCATGTTGGGATGAGGTCGGTGAACGTAAGCTGCTTGGACCATAAATGGTTGAGGAAATAGTGGAGAATGTGAAAACTATTCAACAGCATATCAAGGTAGCCCAGAGTCGATAGAAGAGTTATGCAGATAATCATCGATGATACCTTGAGTTTAAATTTGGATACATGGTTTTTCTACGCATATCTTTGTGGAATAAGGTCATGAGGTTTGGAAAGAAAGGGATGTTAAGTCCAAGGTACATCGACCCCTTCGAGATTCTTGATCGTGTCGAGGTTGTGGCCTATCAACTAGCACTTCCACCTACTATGGCCAAAGTACATGATGTCTTTCATGTATCCCTCTTATGGAAGTACATACCAGACCATTCACATGTACTCTCTTATGAGGTGGTACAATTGGTATATGATCTTTCTTATGAGGAGCAACCAGTGAATATATTAGATTATAGAGAAAAAGTTTTATGAAAAAAGACAATGCCCCTCATCAAGGTGTTGTGGAGAAACCACAAGTTTGAAGAAGAGACTTGGGAATCAGAGGATATGATGAAGCTGAGTTACCCAATTTTGTTTTAGTGTGGGAAAAAGAAAATTTCGAGGGTGAAATTTCATAAGGGGGTAATATTGTAACGACCCAAAGTTTCATTAATGGAAAATCCCTCTTGATCTTATTAAATGTCTCTTGATATAAAATGTTTATATAAAATCTCAACTTCTTTGGTTTTATGTTAATAATTTTGACCATTGATAATATAACCGTGGAATAGTGATCACATGATTATTATAAATATAGGACTTTAAAAAATCCAATTTACTAAGACAAAGGAAGCGATGGCCTCTTCTAGTAGAATTTCCCCATGTGAAGCCCATTTTTTGGAGCTCAGAAAAGAGGTGGCATTTTTGGGGTTCACCCTTAACCAATCCCAAGCTGAGCTTCATCATGTCAAGCTCGAACATGACCGACTATAGGAAAAGTGGGAGTTGATTGAAATTACCACTCGAGCGATTTTATCCGAGCCACCCTAAGAGTCTGTCACCATCGCACACCTTACCCTTAGGTATTATACGGCTGTTTTAAGGGGTTATGAAACAAATAAGTAGTACTATGTTCATGACCATTATTTTTTTCATATAATAATGAATATAATTTCTAGTCATTTTGGATACATTGCAAATAGTTTTTAAGGTAAAAATGGTGTTTTTAATTATTTTTTAATTAATAAATCTATTTTATTAAATTAAGGGATTTTTGAATTAAATAATATTTTAATAAAATAATAATATTATTATTAAATAAATTTTTATTAAATATAAATGATCTTATTATTTTATTACTGCAATTAAAATTTTTATTAAGGTTTGAAAGTCATTTCTGTCAAAACCCGTGAATTTTCGATAAATGTCGGTTTTTATTTTAAAACAGAAAATTATTATAATTAGAAAATTATTTAGATAAAATAAATGTTATTTCAGGAATCAGGACTTCGAAAGTGTCCAACGGTGAATTTTTCAGAATTTTCTGAGAGTCAAAATTTTGGGTAAAAATTAAATACCGTTTAAATATATATTGTGTTTTATGACATCATAATGATAAATAGTGATGTAATAAAACACTATAATCTTTATGTTCGGCAAATATATGTTTTACCATTAAAATAATTTGATTTTGGGATTGTTTTACTTACATTTAATAGCATTAATGGACCCCTCAAGACATATTCAACACCTTTCCTTTTTAAATTAATTTCCATGGGAGTGTGACTCACCTCCACATAAGAAACCCTGATATTTTATGAGGTTCGGACTCTGGCCTTATAAAATATTGTTTTGCTCTTCCCTTTACTAAAAACCATGGGCATAAACCATGGGATAGTTTGTGGTTTGGATTAATTTAATGTAAGGGGACCCAAACCTAAATAATAAATAATTCCCTCACCTTTCCTATATAAACCCACCCAATATCCCACTTCCTCCTCACTCAAAGCTCTTGGAGTTCATCCAACCTCTTCCCTAATATCTCTAGTATCTTCCCAAGGTTCCCCAAGCTCTCATGAATCCTCTCACAATCCTCTCTCTAGCATTTGGAAGCACACTTCCAAGTAAGGTTTTTTTTCTTCCTTTCTCATTTTTGTCCAATTTTCATTAAGTCGTTTTTCACTTTTAATTTCAATTATAAATGTTGGTGTATGGTTTCACACCTCCCTCATACTGCCCTATTTATTTTTGAATGATGGGAGACCCTTTCTCTCTCATTAAAAGCCTCCCATGTACACCCGTTATTATGCCGAAATTCCAAAAGGAACTTCTTTCTCCTCTTTTACATTCAAGCAATACTTCTATATCATGAATCTAAATTCCATTAAAATTGTTGGGAAATGTATCCATATGACCTCCTTACTGTAAATTATATGTAAATATGATGAGGAACCCATTTCTCTCTCATCAACCATTTTTATGAATTCTTATGTCACTCCATTACGCTTCCAAAATCGCACCGATTTTCTAAGCCAATTCCATTATATATTGGATACCATGTCCATTTCTCCATAAAGGGTATTAACCTTTATGAACATTTACTTATTAATTAAAAAATTTCTTGTATGAATTCCACATTCCTTTATTGTGGAATAAATGATTATATTTATGAATCCATGTTTTATAATCCATGTGGCACACTTATGCATGAAATGAAATGTTTAAGAAGCTTGCACCCTTATAGCGCTCCAATGCATTGGGTAAAGTTTAGTATCATGATACGTCATGTGAAATGAGTGTTGACTCATGATAATTCAAGTGCAACGAGGTTTTACTCATGCTTTATGTGCAATGAGGATTTACTCTTGCTCAATGTGCAATGAGCCTTGGCTCATGCTAATTCCATGTTAAGTGTTGTTGCCACTTTATGATTATCATGCTTTATCATGCCTTAATGTTCATGTTCCTATTATTCTCTATTGATATTCCTATTGACAAAAATGTATTTTACTCCTCGTGTTATTCCATGTGTATTCCCTTACTGGGATTTATAGCTCACCCTTTTCTTATGTATGTCCTAAGGCTATCCCATGCAATACTAAGTACGAAGGAATGCAGTGGTCATGTAAAGGAAGTTTTCAATAAAGATGTTGCTTTTCATGTTTTATGTTTTTATGTAATGATCCTAATCCCCAAAGACACTAAACCTCTTGATCTTCTTTGTTGTATCAAGTGAAGTTTTATGTAATAAATCATGTTTAAGTTTTTAATAAAATCAGGGTTGTCATATTATACATCTTCTAAGTGGATTTTACCACCCTTTGACTATTGGATAGTCATATTTCATGATTCTAGTCTTAGAGGAAATGTTGCAGGCATACGCTCAAGATTTCGTGGCCTCATGGGAGAAGACTATACCCCTAGTTGAATTTTCTTGTAACTATATTTTTTATAATAATATATAGATTTTTCATTATGGGGAAGTATAAGATAGTATATTATGATAAACCATGTTTCAGTTGGATGTTAGAGAGGAAACTCTGCTTGGACCTTTTTGTGTTGAGGATACCATAGTGTTGGTGTAGTTGATTCAAAAGTGAATGGATATTGTGAAACCTCATCATAAATAATATGTCAATAACAGTTGATGACCTCTACGATTTTAGGATTGGGATCAGGTATTTATAGTTTCTTCATAGATGTTGGTACAAAGTAGGATCAATAGATAGGGTAAACATTGATCATTGTATGTTAGGCATTTTGATTTTCTAGAGAGTGTTCAGTTCGTATCCTATCAGATGTATTTGCCTCAGAGGAACCAATCCATGAACATTGTCATCTATGTATCTCAGTTGCAACATAATATTCAAACATTCTTCTTTTTTTCATCCTAATTAGGTTCAGTTAAAGGTATATGATTCCTTTTAGAATATTCCTATATGTATTGTGGATCGTAGCATGAAGGTTCTACAAGGCCAGTTAGTTCCTCAAGTACATGTTCCAGGGATGAATGAATGCATACAAGATGACACATGGGAGTGGTAGGAAGATGTACATTCGCATTGTGTAAAGTTATTCTCAATCATTCTTGACCAAACCTGAGAAGGAAATTGGGAGATGAATAGCTTTATGGGGGAATGTTTTTATGAACTCGGTTCATTCATTCGAAACATATCCTTTTATTTAAATCCATTTTCTTTTTAAATGTTTAAATATTGTACTAATATATATTCTTATTGAGGGAATAGAGGTTATGGGGTTTTATGGGGTTGGTTTGAATCCTGAAACACATTCTATTGGTTGAAAAATCAAGGTTCATTGTTAGTAGAATCCCTGTGGGGTAGGATGCATGGTTACTTTTAAACATACAAGGCTAGATAATAGAGTATATATGATAAAAATTTCAAAAAAAATAAATCAAATCAGTGGGAAGGAATGTGAAAAAATATCTACAATTTTGAAAAATAATTGTATTGTGGTTTTTATAGGTTAGTCAACTCATACGAGTAAACTGTGTAGGGTTCCACTTTCTACAATAGGGGGTGCATGGTTGGAAGAAGGTATGGCCAACCATACGACCTAACAATGTGACCAATGTTTTTTTAGTGAAAACCTCATTTTATCCCTAATTATATCGATTTCAACCATAATTATCTCATTCTTCTGACAATTGTAGATTGATCTTTTGAGAGACCTCTATTGATGGCTATTATAAGAATTGAGATAAATTCCTCATCAAAGCTTAGAATCAAGATCTACCTATCTCATCAGATCCATATTAATAACATATCAGTTCCTTTTTGTAATTCCTTATTTGATTTGGTATCAGTTTTTATATTTATATGTGAGATAATATGCCATAATAATTGGTTCTTACTTCATTCTTTTATTTTCTTATGATCTGAGTCAAATTAGGAGCTGATATTGTTCGACCTATTTACTATAGACCTACGATAGGTGGTCTTGTGATTTTCATTAAAATTAAAAGTGTTATATAATTATAAATATATTATTTTGTACCATATACCAAATATTAAGATCGTCTCCATTGAAATGAAGTTTAATCCTTGAATTGAATTGATAGGTATAACATGTGACTTAATGGGTTCCATTGAAATATAATAAATGGTTAAGAACATTGAATTGAAACAACCATCAGCTATTTTGTGTATCTTTAAATGGAACATTACTATGGATTATGAGTTTGGATACCCCTTATGGGTGTCATTTCCCCCATTCCAAAGGATGTTAATTGTTTAATTGAAATTCATGAGTTGAATTGTAAATTCAAGTGAAATGTGAATTTTTAATTGTAATTAAAATGAATTTATGTAAAGGGATGGGATGACATTGAACCTATTATGATTGAGTTTCATTTTTATAATAAAACTCCCATGTGATTAAATTAGGATTTTAATCCTTCTATGAATGGCCCATGGGTTGAGTCACCTTTTGAGGTGAGGATTAAATGACATTGTCATTGAATTTACCATGACATAGTTATATGATTTTTTATTAAATTTAATTTATTAAATAATTATTAATATTAATTGGGAGACTCGTGGGTTCATATATGAAATCCATGGATGGAATCAACAGGATTTTATCATTTTATAGTCAAGTGATACTTTGACACTCATGAAAACATCAAAGGATAGAATCAGGGGCTTGACTCTTTATGTTCGGAGTGATACATGTACTCAATATGGAATACCAAGGATATAATTAATTGGAATTTGATCATATATTTCATGTCTAATACCTGGTCTCCTTTAATGGACTTCCAAGGATAGACTCAAGTGTTAATGAAGTTATACCCCACCTTTAAAAATACATGGATTATTTTGAGGATCACCATGGAATGGATTTTAAAGGGTTCATTTATATTATACCTAGATCAATTCCAGAATTCCGAATTTCGAATTCCATTAATGGTATAGGTTTAGAATTGATCAATGATTTAAATTTCGTATACAACGTGTCTTTTGAGCCAAAACACAGTCTTAGATTCTGTCTTTTCCATATACATCACTGATGTCTTGTTTAGGAATCACTGAATGTATCACTATGGTTGACACTAAGCAATGTGATAGGTCTAAATATTTTTTAATTAAATGAGACTAAATGATAAAATGAATTTTATTAAAAATAAATGGGAACTTGGGTTGTTTCTTACTGGGATTATGTCTCACACCCTGTTTGTGGAAACATTAGGTACCCAAACAGAGTCTATGATCACATGTATGAATAAGGGAATGTGCCTTTATATATGTTCTCGGTTACTTTTTAAGACAATGGATAATGGGATTGTGTTGAGGCTCATCATGCTAGATAGACCATTTTTTCATTTTTTTTTTCTTTTGTTAGAAATATTGTACATATTCCAGGTATAGAAATTTTGGCCATTTTATTATACTCATGTAATCTATCATCAATGTCTATATATGATATTCCTTTTATTATAATTTATTTATGCATGCATATTTTTATAATCATTCTAATTGTTATTACTACTTTTACTAAAAATATGATATTCTATTTCGTAGTGTTACACTCTAGTGATTAGGGTATTGTCTACCCATTTACTCACTTATTCCCTCACCACTAATCAATACCTTACAAAGTTGTGGAGATTCTCTTAAATCTATGTATCTGACTGGGATCGGATAAGTATTGAGTGGAATCTGGGTTCAAGACATTACATTATATGATTGGAAAATACTATTTTATTAAAACTTAATTTTTTTGACATGAATAATAATATTAATTTTTTAATCACTTAAAATATTATTTTAATAAAATATACATAATTTTTTATTTCATAATTTCAATATTATATTAGGGATAATATTCATGATTTTTTTGAAATGATTAATTTTTGATAAATAGTGAAAACTACTGAATTTTAATTAAAAATTGTCATTCTCTTAATAAATTATATATAATTTGGTTTTAAATTATTTTTATTTTTGTTAAATATCTATTAATACAATTGGGGTCATTGGAATAATTTTCATATTGATATTGAATATAAAAACATTGTAATCATTATATCCTTTTCTCTATAGAAACAATATTAATCCACACGTATGTGGGATTAATTTTAAATCAACTTCTACCACTAATGTGATTTGAATTTAGATAAATCAAGTCAATATTTATAATATTCAGAATTTATTATTTCTAATAATGACATCATAATTTTTCAAAAATGTGATTATTGAACGAAATTAAAATTAATTACATTGATTTATGGTAAAATCAAGATTACATAGTGGTTAAACATAGATATTGGTGTGAAAATTACCATAAATTGTTTCAAAATCCATTTTATTGAATTTAATAGACCCTATAACATATATTTTAATAATTTTTTAATTATTTCCACCATTTGAAATGGAATCTATATTGGTGAAAATAACGCTTTTCAAATAAATTATGAAAGTGTCACTCACCTCCCGTAAAAAATCCACCCCCTCTCATGTACAATATGAAAATTAAACTCAAATTGGTTAGCTTAATATCTATAAAAAACCTAACCACTTCTGTAATCTCATCACAGAATCATTTTTTTAGTCTTACATACAACCACAGAAGTCCATCAGTGAATACCAAAATGAGGTACTCGAAGAAGAGGCAATGTTCATCAACAAATGTTTTTTTTTGTTTCTTCATCAATCCCCAAAAATTATTTTTATATTATGACTATATAATAAATTATATGTCATAAATATATTTATCTTTTTTTCTATGTTTATGTCCAACAACCACATATACTTGAATCAAATGTTCTATGAAATCATCGTTTGTGAGTAAATAGAACTACTACCTTTTCTACCAATGTTGTTTTTATTCATTACCACTCATCAATGTTGGGAATAATGATGGTAATAATTTTTATATATGATATATATTTTTTTATTATGTATTAATTATTTTTTAATCCTTACAAAACACATAACATAATGTTTCCCATTTTTTGGGATTATAATAATTTAGTTTGTTTGTATGGTGGACTACCACCCAATGAAGAGAAGTGATTCCTTCACTATATATATGGAATATATTAAGGACAGTTTTAAAAGAAATATGTGATATATATGAGTTAAAAATTCAATTTTAAATATAATATATTTTTAAATACCATTTATATTTCTGTCTTTTAATACTATAGAAAAATGGAAATAACATTCATCTATACGTATGGAATACCATCTCGATGAATAGTGTATTTCATTTCCTATCACCAAATTTATTGATTAATATAAACAAAAACAATTATAAGAATATATAATAATTATATCATTTTTCTAATTTTTTATATGTTTAAATCATGATAAAAGTAAGAGGACCAAGAATAAAATGTCAAAACATGTATGGGAAATAAAAAAGTATTACTCGAAACATAAATTTAACAATGTATTATTAATTAATTGGTAACATAAAGTCACAATAAAATAATTTATGGTATTTTTTATATGATTACAGTTCTATTAAATATTTATAAAAAAATATGTTTTGTTAAATAGGAGGTATGAAAGAGTATGGCGGATGTCAAGACTTAATGTAAGCGAAATTTTAAAAAAAACATTCTTCCTTGAGACGTATGTCATGTTGTGCACAAATTTTGTTTTCAAGGGGTATATATAGTACATTTACATGTAATATCATGAATTCTTTAATCCAAATGATAATATTTTTTTTCCATTAATGTTATTCCTTTATGGGGAATATGGTCCATTGTTACCAAAGTGGTGATTATTTCATGTAACAATATCAGTTTTTTATCATGATTGTTTATAAATAAGTCTCCAATGTTGAAATTTGATGATATTCCTATTAATATTTCTCAATAATTTTCTAATTATCTGGTTCTTTATAATATTATAATTTAATGGTTCCATTTATTCCACTGTTTTATACTTAATATAATTATGAAATGTTTTTCATGAAAACAAGCATTAATTATCTCTTCATTTAAAAATCTGTTTTCCTTCAAAGACATATTTAATGAAATTGTTTTAAAAATTGTTGTACAATTAACCTATGATTTTTAAAATAATTTTTTCCACTTATTATATTTTTCGAAAATGGTTTTAAAATGAATCTTCATATCATTTTTTATCAAAGATCTTTTCACTTTTATTGAAAACATGGAAAGAATTTTTATTTTTATGTGTATATCATGTACTTAATTATTCCCCATCAAGAACAATAAATTAATTGATTAATACTTAATAATATTTCAATTTTATTTTCAATGGAAAAGTTACACATGATTTTTTATGTTCTAATATGAATTTTCTAATGTGGAAAAGATATTTTAATCAAGAAATCTTTTAAATGATCCTTAAAAATTAATTTCCAAATAATATTTCATTTAATGATGTTACCTTTTACTTACTTGGGATATTATCTATGGATTCAATTCTTATTGTTTGAATGAATGGTTTTTTATTATGATGATTTTTTTAAACCAATTTCTCTTCAATGGGTAATACCATAATTAAATTCATTTGAAACCCGCTTCTTTCTGTGGGTTATGATATGGTGAAACCATTATGGAACCTATCTCATTTACATGGTGTATGACATGTTGAATGTATTATAATACCCATTTCATTTAATGGGTAATGATACGATGTATTTTCATGATATTTTGGAACACATTTCTTTGATTTAAATGTGGGATAGGTGGGTCTTATATCTCCCTCAGATTCATATATTTATGATATATATCTCATGAGATATACATGACTTGAATTGGGAATAAAATTTGTTCAGTATAATAGAGGGGAAATAGGATGTTAACCTCATTCAATAATAAAATGATGTAATGAGGATTCAACCTTGTTTAGTAATGAACCCTTTTCATTCATATGGTCTCAATAGTAATTATATAATAAAATTCAAATGGTATTATATGCTTATGTGTATGCCATAAATTCCTTATATTATGCTCTCAATGATCATGTTATTTGATTCCCTTATGCCTCATGTTTTATAAACATCCAATATCTATTTCAAGACTCGTACTTATTATCATTGATATGCATTTTATGCTACTCAAATTTTTTTTCATGTAATCATACCCTTACGTTCATTTTATGTATACATTTATCCCTAGATTTATGAGTATCCCAGCTCACATGTTTTGTATGGTTATTTTAACATATTTTTTACGATATGTATTATATATGAAATTTCTATGTAGTGTTATAGTTCTGTAGAAATAATTGGTAGATAATGTAGCTCACTTTTGGACTAGTTTTTAGGTTTCCAAGATTCCAAATCCAATAAAATGTTATAGTTATCAAGAATGTGATAGTGTAATGTTGAATATATTCTTTATAAGTGATATAATTTCAATGTAATAAAATGTTGGGTCATAATACTTGGTATAATATAATTTTTTTAGTTTACCTTTAGAATCAAGGATGAGAAGACCATAGTGAGATCCCAAAGTACATGTGTCACAACCAGACTCAAGCTGAGCCTCCAGCTGTAGCTACCACAAGCCCGAATCTATAGGTCATGGGTAGGAATTAGTGGAGAATTAATATGTAACATGGGGGGTATTATCTTATTTACATTTTCACACACATACGGCCATCACAATGTAGTATCGCATAGGTTAATCATAAAATATTTAACAGATCTAGAATGTTAACCAAGCATGCATATCCTCTAGGGAATTCAAGATATGACTTTGAAAACTGAAAAGTAAAGGGTAAAAATAGATGCCCACAAAAAATATTTCCCAACATTAAAATATCGAAAATTATATTGATGATTGAACCCAGATGCTTCTCTCCAAATTTAACCTCCATACATAGTCCAATGTACCAGGTATTCCTAAGCTCCAATGAAGTCACCATTGACCTGCATGTCATATTGATAAGACACGACATGTGTGGAAAAATACCATGTATGTGTGTGTACATACATACCAATTGGGATTCCCTGAATGATTAAGGAGGTGGTGTGTGAAATAAAAAAATAATAATAAGATGGTATATTCAAGATACAGACGAAGACAACACCTCAACCAACTCAATGTTAGAGTAAACTCATCTTTGTTTAAGAAGCATGACAGGGTAATTAGATGAACTAAACATTGAGTCTATTCCACTCATAGAAGTTTACTAGACTCATCAATGTATTAGGATCTAATCATAGAAATCATGTGGAATACATTGAGAATCTTTACCTCTCATTGAAGTAGAGTAACCAAATCGAAGGGTATGGAAATAGAAGAATATATGAATACGCTGAATCAAAAAAATGTAAAATGAGAGAGAAATGGGATCTATATCTCACAGAACATCCTAAGAGGATGTGTAATAAATAATTCAAAAGTCCATCAACAGTGTGTAGCACCTCATGCATCAATACAGAAGTAACCATGCTACTCAAACCACACATCATCACTGTTTCGCATAGTCGATTGGGAAAAAACATAATGTATAGGACACATGACCGAATAAGATAGGAGGGGTCCACTCAAATATCCATAAATGACACACATACCATCTCTTCTATTGGGTACCACTGGGTTCTCATCATAAAACCCACTACCCATATCTATTGGTGGGTACCACAAAGTAGTCGTCAAAGAAAAAATACCCAGATCTAATGGCGGGTTATACTCAGTAATTTTTGAGAACAAACTGTCCATCTCTACTTAAGGGTACCCATTAGTAGTCATTGAGGACTTAGTTCCCAATTCAACTAGAGGGAAATACTTAGTAGTAATCAAGGACTCCACTGCCCATCTCTACTAAAGAGTATGACATAGTAGCTGTCTAACACCCAACACCTATCTCCACTATAGGGTACCACTCAGTAGGTGTGAATGATACACTACCAATCTCTGATAGAGGGTATCACACAATAGTCTCTGGTGATCCTATGTGATGAATAATATCATTGAGATTATACTATCCCAGCATCATGCCCAATGAATCTCACATCAAACCTAGAAATCTAGAATCGGTGGCACCATCATTTTCGATGAATAATGGAACTTAGGATAGGCTAATGTGGGCAATGATATAATATCAAACTAAAAATATATTGTGCCTCAATGTTTCTAAAGAAGAAACTAAGGGACACATGGTATATGACTGGACCCAAATGGTGTGTGGTCCCGCTCAATCTCATGGTCAGGTTCCATATTATTACATTGCTCACAACCCTTGTAATAGTAAACTCCATGCAGTTGGAATACACTAGGTGTCTAGGATAACTGGGATTGGGCCTTGTCCTTCTTTAAATTATCATGTAATTTAGTACATAGTATGTTTCTTCACATGTGGTGCCGCTTCTATTCTTTGGCCTTTTTCGTGTACTCAGATACAAGTTCATGTGCCTAGTTTTTTACTCCCATATGAGTTACTGCATATGGGGTCCATCACATATATTTTCCACCTAGGGATGAAATGCATGTCATGTAGAGAAGATATAATCCATTCCTTCCAAATGATTTAGCAAAACCTATGATGCCATGCATAAGGGGCTATATGTGGTATTTTCATCGTTGTACACAGTGTGTAGTCAGGTTTTTCAATGTTTTTGAGATCCATTATCTGTTCCTCAAATCTAGACTACAACTTAAATTGTTTACCGATCCCCTACTGAAATTGTTATTCAGGTCATTAAGTGGTGGCTTCCAACCCTCCGGTGGCCTGAAACTCAACATCCAGAATCCTCATTCGCATCACTTTTTACCTCACACACTTGAGATACCCCCATCATTGATTTACAAATTTGAAATCATCAAAAACATCATCCATTCCTTTATAAAATCCAATATTTATTATTATTTGATTTATCCATTCATTTTTCTTGCATCTTTTGTGATTCTATGGGTCGGATTGTGTTCGGTACCCCTCAAAAATTTCGAACAAGGATTTTGGGGTACTACCGGTGATGAAGATGAAGAAAATTTGAGATAATGGAACCATAAATAAGTTTTTTCCATTTTTGGCCTAGTTTTCTTGGCCAACAATCAAGAACGGTGATACTAATATCGGATAAATATTCAATAGGAAAATTAATTTAGTACGTAGGCGTAAGATTATGCTATAATGGGCATAAATTAACAGAGGATATCGAGTTGTGCAATCAGTTATATCAATAAGGGCATAAAACAAAAATTGATGATTCCTACCTAGATATTGCATCATTCATTGATGAAGAAAGCATGTACCAACAATCAAAGGATTTCATTGTGTTCAATGGGTCTCAATTAGATCTGTTCTAGACTATCATCATTATCCGATGTAATTATCCAACTAAAGTAGAAAAGGAATCCATTAGACGATACCATAATTATAACGATAACCCTAGGTGAAACTAAATTAAAGTATTCATATATACTTTTAATTTTGGTTAAACTGATTAAATTAATTAATTTAATGTTTAATTAAGCCAAAAAATGTACCTCCAACGAGCGATAAGTCTAAAAGCCCAACACTGACTTATTTTATATTGAACCTAGGGTAAATAACACATTTTGAACCCAAATGAGGACTCAGATTTCTAATCCATAATTTTTTTAAGAGTTACATAATTTTGTTTTAGAATTCATTTTCATAGAATAAAAAATATTTTAAATATTTTTTACCCAAATGAATTTCGGGCACACCGGGCCTTAGAATCACACTCTATCTTAGTTTCTATCTCTGAAAATATATATTGAAATCTTAGAAAGTATTAAAATAAAAAAAATTTGTATCTACATCTTTCTATCCTTCAATATTTTCTTCCCCATAAATAATAAAAAGTGAAAAACTCATGAATTTGAACTCACAGTTTCCTCTCTCCCCCCTAGGAACTCTCTGTATTCTTCTTCTAACATAACACATAGACCAATGGTATGGTCCATCCATGAAGGTTCCACTAATGTTGATCCTCGTTCTCCATTGGGTTCTCTACAAAGGTGGATACTTCCTTTATTTCCATCATTCCCAATTCGATGAAGTGTGTGGGTTAATGCACGTATATCCTTAGTTATGACACAAGGAATACATCGTTCACATGATCCAATTAGGGGGGTATAATGATGCGGTATGTAACTTTACCTACAGTGTTAATGATCTCGAATGGCTCGATGAACTGGATGCAAGATTTCCACCCTTGCGAAACCACCACAATCCTCATCATGGGGAGACTCTCAGGGAAATATAGTTTCCCTACTCAAACTCTAATGAACTATAAAGGTGGTCAATGTAAGATTGTTTTATACTTTTTCCATCCTCATATGCTCATAGATGTCCTAGAATTTCTCTATCATAACCTAGACAATATCTGGGCCAACAACATATGTCCCAAAAATCACTTCCCAGCATAAGGGTGAACATCAAGGTCTCCCAGAAAATTTTCTAAATTGTTTCTATATCGATGATGGAGTGGTATTTGTTGTTCTTAGAAAACACTACAAAGGGTAAATGATCCTCCAAACTCTGGACAAAGTCTATCACACAATCCCTCTACATATCCTCAAATGCCTATATACTACACTCAGCCTTCCCATTGGTGTGGGGGAGAACGGTTGTACCCATACTCATTTGGGACTTGAATTACACCTACATGAATCTCCACAGTCTTGATGTATACATCATGTCATGATTGATGAAAATCATTGAGGGAACCCAATGAAGTGGAATGATCTCCCATATGTAAAACTACCCCCAAAATATCAATTGAATTCTACTTCTTAATATAAACGATGTGTTCAGACATTATGAGTTAGTTAAAAATCACTAAGATATGGTCATGTGCCATTGTTGTGTGCAAAATCCCTAACAGAATGTCCACGGATATGTTATCCCTCTTCTACTCTAGGATCTCAAGGGGCTACATCAAACACATCAGAACACAGTGCTCAACCTTCACCTACTGATAGGTGAGTCACTTTGATATGATCATCATATCATTATAAACAACCTATAATATCACTGATGTTACCTGTATAACCTTGTCATAGTGACATGAACATATAGGGGAGTAGTGTGGAAATATAACATCACCTCCTCTCACAACATGACTGGAACCACTGTCCATCCTTGGAAAAGAAGATGTGATTACCAGCTTTTGAATGTCGATCATGTTAGTCTCCTATGGATATCTAGTCACATAAGGCCTCATATTCGATGTCTCTCCACATTAAACCTCTCACGGAATTTAGAAATATAGGATAAAACACCATCTACATCAGAAAAACTTCTCCCTTCTTTTCCACCAGGGTCTGCTTCAGTGAGACCAAACACTCTAAATCCTCCAACACCAAACGAGCCTAGAAATTCATGCTAATAGAATCATATCCCATGTTTATATCCGATGGTGTATAGACTATATCAGAGTCATATTCCTATATGAACGCCAAACATTATCATTATTTAAGGTTCAAGTGCCTTTATATGATGATGTACCAGAGACACTAATGTTGTGATTATACCACAATATTATCTCACAAAATGTATTGCCTCCCCATACACAAAGTTAAGACTACCAAGTCCATCTCATGGTCATTAGTTTTGTAGTTCTACTCATGGGGTCTCAACATACATTACCTAGTTGTGAAAACTACATATCTTTCCATCAACATAAAACTAAGCCTAACTCCTGAGGAATCACAATGCACTACCAAATTAATTCCCTCCTATGGTATTCTCAACACTGGAGAACATTACATCCATATCCTAAACTCTTAAAATTCACTATAACAATTCTTTGACAAGGTAAACGGCCTTCGTTTTTTGTTTGGGTGTCCAAAGGTACTACAATTATGGATAATTCTTCCAAAAACCACCTATATTACCCCTCTAAACCAAAAATGTTATGCACCGATGATTGGATCTTAGGTGGATCCCATCAAATAACTGAATTTATCTTCATTATGCCAGTGCATAAACCATGTTGGAAATGCATGCATATCTAGAACTGATGCTTTTATAGTTTCCCATTAGGCTAGTCCTCCTATTGTAAATCTCAATCCATCCTCAAGTTCATTGCATTTTTGTCCTCTGATCCAGAGTAGATGACCATACAGTCATTTTAGAAGACCAAAAACATGTCAAATTATTGATGAAATATCTAGTTCATCAAAACCATAAACATTTAATGGAAATTCTTCACCCAAAAGGGCATCATTAGGAACTCATAATTTTTGTCGCAACATCAGTGTGCTAGATTTAGAATATCAGCCTCAAAAACCCTCAACTAGTGGTAGTAGTACACGAGATTTATCTTGATGATGCATATTTATCCTCACAACTAGTCAAATAGATTTTCAATATTCATAAAGGTGTATATTTGCTTTATCATGGCCTGTTTTAGGTGATGATAATACAAAAAAATCCTCAAACTCCCATCATCCTTTTTCACGAACAAAGTTGATTCCCCCGAGGTGGGACACATTGTTTTTTATGAAACCCTTCTATCTAAGGACCTATAACTATTAATGTAGCTCCTAGAGCATGGTAGTTTCAATCTGATATTTGAAAAATGATATCGGTGTGGTGGGCTGATAAAATTCAATGCAAAAATCCATATCCCACTTCAGAGGTTTTGATAGAACATCCTCAAAGAATACATATATATAATCCTCAACTACTAAAGGAATAAAATTTCAAAGTAGCCTACTTAAACATGGGATATAATTTTTAACTGATGTATGAGGGTTTTTTTCATACTTATCATATAACCCAATTGTCGCTCCATGATAATTATCTCAATAGAAAATAAGAATTATATCCTTTCAGTGCCTGGGCATCTGAATTTTCTATGGTGATAGACAATCTAGTCTTGGACCATGGACAACCAATCCATGCACAAGATGATTTCATAGTGTTCCATCATTAAAACCAAAAGGTCCCATGTGAACCTCTCTCCACCAAGAGATATCCTACACTATCGAAGGATATAATATACAAAATAAGCATTCCATGTAAAAACCTCACGATAAAGCTGATCGGCTAGAACCTCAACTGGGAACCCCAACTCTTTCACAATTACTATAGAGCAGATGGAATGACTATAAAATTTGACTAAAAATATTGAAGCACGATTATAATAAAAAAATATCATACCTATAATCATATCATGTGTTTCGGGGTCATAATCCTCAAAATCCTACAACTGTCTGTGACCCCAACCTCTCACTCCATAAGCCTAATATGGGACGACTATTGGAGATGGTGTAAGGATATAATAAATTCCCCAACCACCCATATCTCCTTCAGATCCTCTACATGAAAAAACTCTCTATAGACCACCCTTTCCTTGACTAAGAGATCTATGATCATGACACAACCTCTACTATGTTATTCCATTAGCAACTTACATGCTCTCCTCATTACTTCTGGTCAGGCATTCACATGTTATATGACTTATCTCATTAAAATCATATCATTTAATAAGGTCTGTGTTGGACACTAACTACACCAGATATATGGAATCCCATTAAAAAAAGTTTATTTATCACTAGTTCCCACTCCTTAACCCTAGAATATGTGGGGATGCACAAGGGAACCGTAGTGGAACAAATATCTCTGCGGAGTCTATGTCTAACTTCATTTCTTATAAGTATTTGTTGTAGATCATGTCGGTAGATAAATACATAAGGTCTATGAATCGTGCTTCCTACATATCCAACATCAAACCTCCCTTATAAAACTCTATAATCTCTTAAATCAAGCCTAAGAACCATGAAATGGTGTGTTACTTTTCATGAAATATCTACTGGAAGTAAGTGCATCTGTCTATCAATTCATAATGCATCTATGTAATAAGGCTCCAGCATCACCCATATGCTCTATGGAAAATGAAAAATGTTTGTTCAACCACTTGATCAATTAGTGTATGAATATTCCTAATGATATGAACCACCAACTCTATCAAATCCTCTAATTCCTGAGGTTCTAGCTCATGATGGAACTTTAGTTCCCATGGCATTTGAACCTGTGGAGCTCTCTATGATTGCGTACATTCTTTTCCTACTCTGATAGGATGATCTTATACTCAATAGGTGGCGGTTTTCGACATTCTCACTTATAGGATGAAACTCGTAGGATGGACCATGAACTAAGGCCTTTTCTCACATAGAATCGTCATTAGTGTATATTGTTTATGTCCTAGCTAGAAATCATTATGGAGGGATCTTAAAATTTATCAAGACATACAACAGTTAGATGATAATATATATATGACAAAAATAGGGAGATGAATCACTAATAATAGTGAAAGACTCAATCCAATATGATTCATTTACAATTTATTCATATTACCCATATCTTGGTATGCTTAGTTTACAAGAATGTATTCAAGGTCATGTTGAATCGATACATCGACCACTATAACTATTAATGGATTATCTGGTCTAAAATACACAAATGATAAACATTGACATTGATGTACTAAAAGCAACCAAATCCTCATAAGGGGACTAGTAAAATTAATGTCCCCAGTAATGAACTTTCTCTCATACCAATCAACTACAAATCGTCCCAAAAAAGATCTCGTGTAGAAGATACACTAAGACTGCCTCCATAAGAAATGAATAGAAACTAGTGATGAAGTCATATCTGACATGTGGATGCATTTTACAACGTACATATACACACACATCCATCTCTATGCTTATGTGAAGAGGGAATGAGTAAACAGTGAAACACATCATGGATGTAAACAAAGCATGAATTACCTCAAGGGAATACAATAGTATGATTGTGAAAACTAAAATATAAAGGGTAAAAATTTAAACCCTACAACGAATATGTCCCAACATTATAAAATGAGAAAATTAAACTTCTAAGATATCTTAACATCATCCATCCAAGAAATTAACACCATACGAAGTCCCAAGTAATGGATATCCCAATGATCCTCTAATGTCACCTCTGACCTCTCCATCGTATAGATAAGACAAAAAATATTCTGGAAAATCCAATGTAGGGGTATGTATATACCAACCTAGTAGGATGACCTGAATTATGAAGGGGGTTGTAAGAGATACAATATGAAGAGAAAGAAATTTGAATAAAGATATGGTGAAAGAGAACAAATCATCCTAAACCAAAATAGAGAGTAACCTCATTAAATAACTATTGGCATAACATAGTGATTTGTAGAACTATATTTTAGGTCTTTCCACCTATAGAAGGAGAGTATACTCATCCAATAACAAGAATCCAAACACAAAAATCACATGGAATAACCTATGCATATTCGCCTCTCAAGGAAGGGTAGTAAAAAAAATCCTAGGTTATGTATACATAAGAATATAAATATATTCTTTGTCGAAATAAACCCAATTTAGAGAGTAAGGGGACCTCTAGAGAATTTCTCATCCCTTTAAGAAGAGTATCCAACTGTTCCACAATCCATCATGCATGCCCAGCATCTCATACATCTTCCCAAAAGTAATTTTGAATGTCAAAACATAGAATATCTCAATGTCTCATAGTAGTGTGGTAAAAAAATAAAAGTAGAAGACACATGCCCTGATACAATATGAGGTATCAGCATTGATATTCATTGAGGACCCACATCCCAGATCTAGTGGTGGGTAAAACTCGGTATTCATCGATGAATCCACTTCTCATCTCTACTAGAGGGTACCACTCATTAGTCATCAGGGACAAACCTCCCATATCTACTGGATTGTATTGCTCTGTTATCATAGAGGACCCACTTCCCATCTCTACTGATGGGTACCCATCATTAGTCATTAAGGGTTCAACATACCATATCTACTAGAGGGTACTACTCGCTAGTCATCGAGAAATATACTGTCAAGCTCTGCTAGAGTTTATGACCCAATAGTCATCAACAACCAGCTTCCCAAATCTACTATAGGACACTACTTGGTAGTCATGGAGGACCCACTACCCATATCCAATGAAGGGTACCACTTAGTAGTCTCTTGTGATACTACATGATCACTGCCTTCATCATGCATCTCTATTCCAACCATCATTCCCAAAATATTACACATCATATATCAAAATCCAAAACTGGGGGAACTATTGTGTTCTACATCGAAAAGCAATAGGTACATTCTACTTTCATGCAAAAATATGAGATCAAATGTGGGATACATAGAACATATATACTTCCTAAATAGTGTCCAGGGGATAAATGGTAGGTGAGGTGACCCACATAGTGTGTGGTCCCTCACCATCAACTGCCCATGTCCCTAACCATTACACAACTCCCAACCCATTAGTAGTACACACTGTGATGGTAGACTACACGGTGTGACCATGATACCTAGGGATTGGGTCATTTTCTTCTGGTTGTGCTTGTGTACATTAGTATATAGAATTTCAGTTCACATATGGTGACACCCATGTGCTCATTCCTAGTCTATAAACAATATTAAATGGTCATGTACCTAGTTGTGTACCACCAAATGGAGTACTCCCCAAGTGGTCCATCACACAGCTCAACCACCTTGGGATGAGGTACATGGTATGTAGGAAGGATACACATCATTCCACCATTTTGATTTCCTAAAACCCTAGACTCCATAATAAATGGCATACCTAATGTTTATTCATCCTTTTACATGGTATGTATTTAAGAATTTAATATTTATATGGATCTATGAACTATGCCTTAAAACTCACCTTTTCCTTCAATTTCATACTTATATACATTCTAAGTTTTGTTATTTCTCATCTCCCCTCATATTTAACCCCTGTAGTGGCAGGAAACACAACATCATGAAGCCTTATTCATGTCGCATCACCCCATGCATGATCAGGCTACTTTTGTCTTCATTATCTCTATTTATAATCACTAAAATGGTCATTTTCCTTGAAAAAATGACAGATCTAACAGTATATAATAGCTTCAATCCTCGTTCATTGATCCATCAAATTTCACGGGGTTATATCAGGTTTGTTATACCCCAAAAATGTCAAACAGGTACGACAGTGTCCTATGAGTGATGAACATGATGAAAATTTAGGGTAAAGGAACCATAACAAAGGTTTAATCATCATTGGCCACGAAATATTATCCAATGATCATGAATCAGGATACCATGGTTAGATAACAAAATAATAAAGAATTATTATTGTATATAGTTTCCTAATTTTGGCACAATAAAAGTATATAAAAAAATTTATTGAACTAATAAATCAGTTTAATCAATAACCCTATAATTCATTAATTATAGAGTCATCCCATAGATTGGATATATCATCATCGATGAATGAAATTACCAATGTTCGATGGAAGACGTTGCATTCCCTTTATCCTTATCTTCTCTAATTGAGAGTTTTGTTGTCGTTAGATGTAATTCAATAATGGATGGAGGGAGGAGAAGCTGACAACAGTTCCCCAGAATATGAGGCTATCCCAGGGGGAATTGAAATGGAATAATTCTTAAATATTTCTAATTTAGGCTGAAATGAATTAATTAATTTAATTATTCATTAACACATTTAATGTACCACCAATGATTGAGGAGTCTAAACGCCCTATGCCAACCTAATTTATGCCGCACATAGGGTGAAAATTTCATTATATAACCAGTCATGTTCTCATATTTCTAATCCATGATTTCTTTTAAGATCCATATTAATTTCATTATGAAACCTCTTCTCTGAAATTCAAAATTAATCTAATATTATAGTAAAAATAATTTTAGGCTCACCGGGCCTCAGAATCGCAAGACGTCTTAGCACCTAGCATTGGAAATATATATATAAATATTTCAATGTATTAAAAGGAAAACGTAGGGTCTCTTCTACCTTTTAAATGTTAGTTATAAGTATGAGTCAATGTATAAGAAAATTTCATTAAATATTTTTAAGTGATTGAGTTTGTGTATTCTTATAATTACATTCATGTTTGCATACAAGAAGTGGATGTGGGCCTAAAATAGATTTACCCTGAGAATAACCCATAAAACACTGTATTGGGCTAGACTCGGTCCGGAACAAATGACAATGGTCCTTATTGTTCACATTGGTTGACACACCTAGGGGATATTATTTAAAAATTCTAAACTCCTTACAAACTATCATGAAGGATATAAATGGAATATTGATTTGAATGACATAGGATAAACATAAGTTTTATTGGAATAAATGTGGTTTTATAATTTAATGATTATATAAGTAATTATCATGATTATGAGGTTCTTCTCTATGATTATTTTTTCTTACTCCATGATTTTTGGTTTCAGTAAATGGATGGAACTTAAAGGAACGATGTTAATGCTGAGTGTACTGGAAAATGAAATTTTTATCCTCCTACGAATCAAAATTTAATTGGATATGGAATGATAAATTTCATTGAAATACTCACAAAACATTCTCAATATTTTAATCATGTTGGACATACCAATGAACACGTCAGGGAAAGACATTCTTTTGAGTTTTTTATCAATTAATACCACATTATTTTTGTGGGTCTTCTAATTTAATTTCTTCTGAGTAGTGGATAGCACCACAAAAAGTATATTTCCTTTATATAGTGTTAAAAAATTTAAAACTTCTTTTTGGTTTTCTAATATACGTTTGTTTAGTCATATTATTTGTGGACTATCAAGATTTTTTGTGAACATTAAGAAATCAACTCTGTTTATTTTTACCGATTCAAGAACTTATTATCCTTTAAGTAATTTCCTCATATTCTTCATAAAAAGATAGTGAAATGTTTACCCAAACTAAAGAAAATGGATTGTTAATCTATTGGAATATATGTGGAATCATTTACATGACCTTCAAGTACGCTTCTTGTATTACCATCGAAACTGAATGTAAGGTAATTTTATTATTTTTTGTCTTAAAAAATATATCTAAAGCATGTCATTCCTATGAGATTTTAGAATCTATGAAGGCATTGTTTGATGTGAAAACAAGGTTGAAATGGAATTTATTTTTACCTATCAATCTCATGGGTTTGACATGAAAAGGAAAATTTAGATTAATGGAAAATATAAGAACCACAAAGGGGAGAATATGATCGTTCCATTATTCAATATATGTTTTAAGAAGAATGGAGAAAATTCTCTTAAGGGGACTATTATATTTTTTTTGTTTGTAAGGTGTGGCTGTCAATAAATTGATTGGAAATATCATATGAGGAATTTATTTAATGATGTGAATAATGAGAAATATGTATATAATTCACCTCCCACACTTCTGTGCATCAGGTGTAATGAGAACGGCAATTATGAAAAATAATGAAAATACCTGAGGTTTAGTGATGATGAAACACATCAACAACCTATTAATTCAATGGAAAAGTGGAAATATCATGTGATCAATATTACATTTAATGGGAGTAACAATGATGTGGTGAATGATACACATACCATTCACCCTGAAACTGCTGATATCTTTTTTAACTACAGTTATACCTATTATTTAAAATCATATTAATTTTATAAGGGTATCAATATGTCACCCAAACTATTAGATGTATAGTTAGCATTAAAAATTCCTAATAGACCAATGATCAACTCCCAATTATATGATTCCTCCCTATTTGAAATTGGCGGTATTTTTCTTCATATAAATCTTTACATTCTTCCTCTGGTTGAATTTGATGAAATCCTATGAATGTATTGGAATTATATGCATAAATACCACATCAATTATCAATGAAGGGATGTTATGTTTGATATTAAAAACAATCTGATGATCAACTATAAATTTTATGATAAGTAGGAACTTTTTAGAAAGATTACCTCCATATTATGGGTCTTAAACTCCATTTAGAAGAGTTGTTTATCTAAAATGTTTAGGGATTAACTCGATAATGATGATATTATTTCTATTTGTGAATATATAGATGTCATTATGAAAGAGTTTCTTATCCTTCCACAAAAAACAAGATGTTTAGTTCTCAATAGAATACATACCCAGTTCCATAACAATTTAAAATACACAATATTTAATGGGTCCATTTGAGTTATAGTAAATAAATAAGAAACCCTAGGAAAACATTAATAAGTAATTAATTCAGTCAACTGTGTCACCTTGGGTTTCACTTATTGTTTTTGTGAAAAACATATGGATCAATGAAAAACTCTTCTGACTATCAGGAAATAAACATGATCACAATTAAGTGTTAGTATATTCATACCTGTATTGAAGTCTTGTTTGTTCAGCTGTGTGGAGCTCAATAATTTCCAATGTCTGACCATCATTCTGTATATCATCAATTTAGGTTCAAGAAGGAGAATATTCCCATGAATAAATTCTATATAAGGTATGGGCACTAAGAATATATTGTGATTAATTTCATTTTAACAAATTTCCCATTCTACATTCATGGATTTATAGAATATATTATCTTGATTTTACATTCATAATTTTTATAAAGCCTTTATAGATGATATTATTATCTATTAAAAGCATGAAGAAGATATTGAAGATAACTTAAGAATTGTACTAAAGACCCCAATGAAGGATAAATTGTATTAAAAATTACAATGTTAGAATTTTGGGTGCCAAATGATTCATTTTTGGGTTACATAATCTCAATATGTGGTATATTAGTAGATCCATCAGTGATGGAGGCTATTGAATGGTTTCCCAAACCAACCATAGTGACTAAAATCCATAGTTTTCATGGTTTATCTGGATATTATCAATTTTTTCGGATAATTTCTAAAATATATCTATTCATCTAAACAAGTTAATTCATATGGGATCCATGTTCCTCTGGAAATATTGATGTGAGAAAAATTTCATGGAACTAAATAGAAATATAGTTAGAAAACATTTTATTAATTTACCTTGTAATGGAAAAGGGTTTGTATTCCACAGTGATATATCCAATAAGTTAGTGTGATGTGATCCTTTTCACAATACAAATATTATTTATTATGATTCATGATAATTGATGATTCATGAGACAAATTACCCATCTCATGATTTAGAGTTTTTTTAGTAATTGTTTCATTAATGATATGGATGTATCATATTTACAAGAAACGTGTGATATATATACTGATCATAAAATATTTAATTATATATTTAGAAATAATGAGTTTAACATTAACCAGATAATATGGTTACTGTTGATATTGGATTATGACTGTTAAATAAATTATTCCCCTATAAGATTAAATAATGTGGTTGATTCTTTGAGTATAAAAGATCTCCCAAGCATGTTTGTGACCAGGGTCAAAAAAGATCCAATATTTTTTTATTTTCAAATTATGGATCTAGAAATTCTGAAGGAAGTAGAAAATATTATCATTTTCAATTAAACATACATATTTATATCCAACTTAATATTAAATATGCATAGAAGGAAGATGTAGAGTATAAAAATATGGTTGGATATTTTCCTGATCATGATTGAATTATAAGGTTCAGGAACCGTGTATGTGTTCCATCAATAACATACTTGAAGAATGATTTTTTAGAGAAATATAATAGTTCTTCATTCTCTATTAATCATGGATTTTTGAATATGTATATTATAGAATACTTATGTTGTATTTAATAAAGAAAGATATCTCCATGTTTTTTTCTAGTCTATTGGTAAGTCAATAAGATATGGATACAAAAATTTCTAATGTTAGGTTTCATAAACTAACCATACTGTAATTGAAAATGTAGAATATAAAATTGGGTTTTTTTAAATGGACTAACCAAAACCTCTAAAGGGAATAATTCTATATGGGTGGTAGTATATATCTATAATAAGTTAGAACAATTTATGTATATCAGAAAAGGAATCACTCTTGATCACCATTCAAGGATAAACATTAAAAAATGGTAAGGTTTCATGTGGTATGACATTATATTATATCATGTCAGGATCTAAGGATAAACTCACTATTCTGGTTAATTATTTATAATGATCATGATTCAGAATTGATTTTCAACCATGTGTATCATCTTCAAATATATATCCAATATAAAAGAACATTTAAATCCCTAGAGTATATATTGATATTGTTTTATTTAGATATAAAAGTTTTTATGGATCAAAATATTAATCTATTTGATTTTTATTACAATAGTATATTTTACTCAATCATTATGATGGATCCATATGATTCCATCAATGGAAAGAAATGTATATATCCAACATACTTGATTGTAATTAGAGATTTAAATCTATTTCTATATTATATGGTGTGAGAAATGGTATAAAATGATAGATCCATTCATCAACTTATCAAATTAGCTCATAGTCGGTAGAAAATATGGGCGAATAATCGTCGATCTAATCTAGAATTTAATGTCCACTACAGGGTGTTTCAATGAATATATCCATGGGATATGGTGTTGACATTTGAAAAGAAATTGAAACTAGTCCTTAGGTATATCGGACCATTTGAAATTTTTTGTCATATTATGATAGTAGCCTATCTGTTTCTACTTCCAATGATCATCTCTCATGTACACAATTTATTTTATGTACCTCTCTTTAGGAAGTAAATTCTAGAAACTTCACATGTACTTCACTCATAGGTCATACATAAAGAGAAATATATTTCATAATAGGATCAATAAGTGGAAACTATAGATCATATATAAATTGTTATACCAAACAACATCACTATCATGGTGAATGTTTAGTGAAAAAACCACCAGTTTGAGGAATCTACATCAAAACATGATAATATGGTGAGTCAAAAGTATCCACAATTCATTGTATCAGAGAGAATTTAAAGAGATGAATTCATTTATAGGTTGGTAGAATGTATCACCCTATGTTTTTATAAGAATCATTTAAAATAAATTAAATTTTAATTTATGGCTTTCAATTCACACTATAATATGTTAATTTTTCATTATAAGAAACACCAAGGTAATCATGTGCTACACACAACATTGGATTAGTATGAATTACAAGTGACATTGAGAATTAAGAAATCAAAGATATCTTATTGATTTTTTTATTTAAACATTAACATTAAAAAAAGTTGTTAAATATAGAAATAACTACATTTTACATACAATGGTTATATTTAATGAAAATGAATCAATAATAAAATAAATATTTCCATAAATATATTTATATGTTTCTAAAAAATATTATCTTGAAAAAATTTTCTATTTCATTTTGTGAAAAAAAAGTATTTTTTAGAATTTTAGATAATAAATTTTATAAAATAATGTTAGTTTTTTAAGTCATGATTTCAAATTTATCATTAGGTTTATTTAGTGTATTCTTATAAAAAGATTCATTTTTTACGAATAGTTTAAATACTGGATTTAACTTGAAAACTATATGTCGGAATAATCCATTTATATAGTTAAATTATTTTTCAATTTGGTTTTAATTAATTATTATATTAATTATAAATTTATTGTTCCAATTTAGATCATCGTAATAGATTTCATATTGAACGAGAGTAAAATATTTATAAATTTATGATCTTTTCTCTTTAAGAAAAATTTTCTCGACACGTCTATAGCACTAATTTAAAATTAACTTATACAACTACTTTGAATTGAATTTAAAAAAAATTGATTCCATTTTTTTATTATAATAATTTATAATTTCTACTAATTCAATATTTATTTTTGAAAAAATTCATTAGGGAAAGAAATTAAAATTAATTCTAATGATTAACATAAAGAAAAGATTACATAGGGGTTAAAAATGGTATATGATGTATAAAGTGGAAAAACTCTAGTAAAAACCCCATTTTGTATCCATATAAATACATAATCAATTATAGAAACAATATTGTTCTATTATTGGTGGAACCTGACATGGAAAAAATTTAACTGGAATACACTCATTTAAAAAAATTAAAAATGTTCCACTCACCTTCAATTTAAAATGCCACCCAATATCCCCCACTCTCCACACCTAAATAAAATGGTTTTTCCATTAACATTAAAAATAAATTATCCACTTCCCATCTATTATCCAATAACACATAATTTATTCAACAAAAAAATAAATTAATTTTATGTAGACCTAAAAGAGACACATGAAGATGTGGTAATGTTCATCAATGAATATTTTTAATTTATGTCATCCGGAAACCCCTCCATTTATTTTTTACATCATGATTATATAATAAGTATAGTATATTATAAAAACATATATGTTGTAATATTATGTATATGACTTTAAACCACACACACATACATCAAATGGGCCATGAAATTATAATTTACATGTACAATGGACTACTGCCATGTTAATTGATGTCATTAATGTTTCCATTACAAACTTAAAAGGATAGGTTTAATAATAGAAATATTGTTTATGTATATTATATATATGATACATTTTATTTAATTATGATAATTTAATTATTATATAAATCATACATAAATTATATTTATTTTGTGTCAATACAATAAATTCATTCATGTGTACGGCAGACTGCCACCTTGTGAAGAAATGTGATTCGTTTATGCATTATATGGGATATATTAAGGATGGTTTTAACAAAAATAAGATATATATATTACATAAAATTCTAATGTAAATATAATATATTTATTTATAACATTTATTTTTCTACATTTCAATATGGTATGAAAATGGAAATAACATTCACGTGTACATATAGCATATTGTCTCCATAAATGATGTATTCATTTATTATCAATATATTTTATGTACAAATAAAAATAAATAAATAAAATATATGTTGGGAATTTATATCATGGTTATCATTCTCATGATTATTAATCCATTATCTATGTAATATGACCATGAAAAATAAGATAAAACATATACGATAATCAAAGTGGTTATTTCCCAAAACATAACATTAAAATGAAAGTGTTAATAAAAAGTTAATGTAAAATCATAATAAAGTAATATATTTTACTATATATATGAATATGGTTATTTTATGAATTTATAATAAACATATATTTATTATAATGTGGGTTTTAGCCATTTCAATTCAAGTCATTAATTAAGGTATGAGAATTTTTCTCAATTTCCCTTCTTTTGGACATACATTTTGTTATGAAAGAATATTCATTCACTAGGTGTATATACGTCCCATAGAAATTCAATATCATGAATTTATTCATCATATTTGTATTTTATTTTTATAGATATGTTATTGCATAATGGATCAAATGCATCAATATTACCAATGTGGTAAATATTTTATGTTACAAACTCATTATTTATTGAGATTATTTATTATTAAGTCCCCAATGTTTGAATCTCATGATCTAACTATCAATAATTCTCATTAATGTTCATATCTTATTATTATTTATGATATCTTAAAATAATGGTATAATTTTTTCACTCATTTTTACTTATGATATTTAATAAAAAGTTTTAAGAAAATATGATCTCATTTATCTCATTAATTATAAATATCATTTCCCTTAATACTATGTGTTATAAAAAAAATTAGAAATAATCTACTATTATCTGATAACGTATAAAAGAAATGTTTAACCATGATTCAACCTTATAAATTTTTTTTAAATTAATCCTCTTGTGATTTTATAATCAACGATCTTTTGGCATCTACAAAAATTATGAAAAGAATATTTTTTCCCTTATATACATCATTTAAGGAATTATCTACCATCATGACCACTAAATTTTTTAAATACTAAATAACATATTATAGAGGTTATTTTCAAAGAAATATGTTTTCAATATGTTTTATATTTTAAAATTATCTTTTCAATGATGAAAGTATATTTTCCTCAAGAATTTTTTTAAATGATCTCTCAAAATTATTTTCCATCTAAGATTTCACTTGTTGATGTTACCTATGACTTATAAGTGATATGATTTGAGGATAAAGTTATTATTCATTATATTAATTTTATATTGTTAATGTGTAATATTTTTTTGAAACATGTTTCTCTCAAATTGGTTATATCGCAAAGAACAACTTATGAAACATGCTAATTTTCCATATTCATTATATGGTGAAATTATTATGAAACCTATCTATTTTGCATAGGTTAAGATGGGATTAAATTTTTATGATTCCCTTTCCATTTCATGGGTTAGTGTATGATGATTTTTTATAAACTTGTGCAACACATTGGTATGATTCTGTTATATGATGGGTGGGACCTAGTTCTCCCCCTAATGCATTGTGTAATGATTTATATCTCATTAGATATGTTGGTTAGGAACATCGAATGAACAATGTTTTTTACGATAGGGATAGAATAAGAAGTGAACACAGTTCAATAATATAGGGCTATAATTGGGAGTAAAAATAGTTTTGTAAGGGAACCTATCCATAATGATGGTATTTGTAGTGAGCCTTGAATAATAAGGAAATTATTTTCTTTGATTAATTTTATTCCACAAATAACATGTCTTATAAATGGATGGATTAATCTCTTTGATTCCATTATGATTAAATTATTTTAAAATTTCCATATTTGTTCTATGAACCATGATTACGATTAATTATATGTAAGGTATTGTCTTATAATGTTTTTTAATGTTTTCATTCCGTTATATTTGTTTTATGATTTCGTATCTTCATTGTTTTCTATTATTGAAAATTTTATCTCACCCCATTTTTATTATTCCTTTACCAAAATTATGACAATATGTATAATGTATGAGATCCATAATATTGTTTATTGTTTATTGTTTATAAAAAAGAAATTGGAGATGACAGAGGTCAATCAAATACCATTTTTATGATTCTATGTTTCCAAAGGCACCAATCAATTATGGTTCTTCCGAATGTGTCTGTGTAATATAATATATATTCCAAATAATTGATGAAATGTTTAGGTATGATAATTCTGGGAAATTTTATATAATCCATTATATGAAAATATTTTATTAAAAATTGAAATTTTGGAATTTAGGTATGCAATGAAAATCATTTCTATAGTATACAGGCTCACATCCATGGATATCATAGTTGAATAGGTTCTCACCCCAAAGAATCATAGTAGTTAAGCTGCACACCCAAGACCATAATAGTAAAAACAAGTACCTTAATAAACTGAGGTCACTCCCCATTCAAATATTTTATATATAATAAGAAGTATAACATTAACTGAATCACTGTATAAAGATATATATCACATGTATCTCCAAATTAAAATCGTACATAATCATAAAAAAATATTAGATCTTAAAAAATGATATGGGTTTTGTAATCATTTCACCATATCAAAACCAAAGGTAATAAAAAAACTTTTTTGTAAGAATAAACCATCCATAGAATGAATAAGGATGTTATCATTAGAAAATAACTTCAATAAGAAGTAATTAATATCAAGGGATGTAATCGTAGATTGAAAATGTTTTTTAAATTTCACTTAGAACATTTTTTTAGGAAAATTACCTTATTAAAATGAAATCACTTTTTCATTTAAAACATACAATGTTAACAAAATATTGAGGTAAAATTTTGTTTTGAAAATAATCTAGAATATTTTTAAAACAAATATTCAATGAATTGATTGGTCATGACACCAAAAAAAATTCACTTTTAGTATGTTTTAAAAAAAATGATTCCTTTTAAAATGTTACTCAAAAGAAAAGATATCCTTGTTTTTAAACAAAAACTAGCTTCCATTTAAAAAATTATTTTAAATTCAATCATGGGAAAAAATTAATTTAAACACACTAGGGATAATATTAAAAACATTTTTAAAAACAATTTTTGTAAACATATAAATTGAAGAAAAATAAATTTCAAAAGAAGTGGGAAATAAACTCTATTTATCCTTAAAACAGTACTTTGAATTAATATGTAATTAAAGATAAAAAAATTAGGGGAAAATATCAATAAGTTACCTGATTAGATTAAAATTAGTGATAATTATTGAAAATTATGTCTTTATATTTCAATAAGGAATAATTAATCACAATCAATACCCATTAGAAATAATATTATTAAATAAATTCATTTCCACTATGGTGACATATGAATAGTAATCCCAATTAAATAATATCATTAAAAATACATTAGAGATCATTTAAGGAAATAAACTCATGATATAATTTTTGAAGGGTAGTATATACTCATTATAAAATTAAGTGATTTATAACATAAATTATGTCCTAATAAGGGTAGTTGAGAAAATAATATCATACTACTTTGGTACCTTTTGAATAGTAAACCCTGTGAAAGTGTGATCTTAAAATTGATATATAAATCCCTATAATTTTACTGGTAATAAATTTAATATAAACTCATGATTAGTATAAACATTACATAAATGTGACATGTGGTGTACATCACATATGTCTCTTATTAAATAAAAGTGATATGGAAGTCCCATTACTTACATCTTGATTATCATCGCACACATTAAAAATACCATTAAAATAAATAGGATATTATTATAAATATATAAAAAAATTATACATATACAAATTTTATAATATAATATCTCCTTATAATGTTTCAACAACTTTTTATTGATAATTCCTTTTTAAAATGCTTATTTATGGGTGTTAACAGTTTTATTTTTTAAGACAAATGTGGTTCGGTATTTTTATTAATATTAATTTTATCATAATTTCATAATATAAAATATGTTAATAATAGTATAAATGCAAAAAAATATTTATTTTATACATAAGTTATTTCATCCAAAATGTTATAAAAAACAAAACGAAATACACTGTTCAAAGAGATGGTAGGTCATAGAAACACATGAATGCTACTTTCATTTTTTGATTGATGAATGAATGAAAGGAAAATAGTATTTAAAAATAAGAAAATCATTATTATATAATATATAGAAGATTTATTGATTATGTTTATCATTATTACCATAAATTTAAAGTGTATGTGAAGAAATACCACATCGCTTTGCACGGTGGTAATCAGTCAGACACACAATCGATGTTGTCGTATCCCCTAAATAATCGACAGGAAATAATTAATATGCGATATTATATTTCTAGAAGTATAATTATGTTAAAAATATCAAATATATACATTATATTCGTAATTATACCTAACATTTAATGGTGTTGATGGAAAATTATCCACATCGATTTTGCGAGACTATATTCCACCATACATACGAGCAATAATATTATTCACAAAGTGACAAGAAGATGAAATATATGCAGTTTATGCCTTTAAAATAATTTTTTTATTATATAGATGTTAATTAGGTTATTATATTTGATTTTTTTAAGAATAATTGAATTAGGTGTACAAATAAATAAAATAGAATGTCTCATTGTATAAAATTACATCTTCATTGTGTATCCTCCTTAGCTACGCACCAAAAGCATTCATAGGTGGCATTTATTTTTAAATCATGAGTTCTTTATAAAAATAAATACTATGTTTTAAAGTGTACAAGATAATCCACATTGAGATTAGATAATAAACTAAATATTATTATCTAAAAGTTATCTTTATAACCTACTCATTAGAATTGCATGTACAAACATGGTTAACTAAATTAAAAAATTATGGTTTACACATGTATATATAATTTGTTCTTTGGTGACAAATTATTTATAAATGAATGTAAATATAATTTTTAAAATTAATGTAATTGTTTTTCTAAAAAACTATTTATACGTGTACACTTGTGTTTTGCACCAATAAATAATTGAATCGCCCTTTATTGGATTTTAGAAATGAAATATACATTTAATATATTATTTTCCAAACTATGATAAATACCGTTAGAGGGGGAGTGAATTAGGGTTTGATAGGTTTAAACACCTTCCCCTTAATGTATTGTTTGCCATTAAATATAAAAATTATCTCTCTTTCACATATAATTTTATGAACTAAATATAAATCAAGAACAATACACAACTATTTTAGTTGGAAAACCCTCATTATGCTACATCTAAAGAGAATGAAATGACTATGTGATGTTGTTCCAAATCAATTAAGTATCAATTAAAAAACAAGGTTCAAGATAGATCCCTTCAATTCCCTAAGTCACTTCCTTTACAAATTTTTTGGACATCTTGCTACTTCTGAAGATCCACCCCCTTAAAATTCTTTCGATAAATCACTAATGGTCGATGGAATCACTGTATACCTCTACTTTTTTGGACAACTCTTGATAGGATTAATCCAAAGTTTATGAAAATATAGTTACCCTCATTATAAATAATTAATATGAATTTATTTGAAGATAGATTCTCAATTAAAGGTCTACCTTCAACCACTTTATTAATATCCCTTTACCATAGATTCACTAACAATCATTTCTTAACACATTCGCGATGCTCACTTAATTGTGAGGCTCAACACTTTCGCGAATATAAAATTGAATTTGAGAAGAAAATTCCTTAATTTAGTCTCACAAATCATTTGTGAAGAATCCTCTTTTCATGAAGAAAAATTAGCCTTCATGAAGTATACATCATTCATGAAGCTCACATTTCATTTTCAAAGCTCACATTATTTCATCGAACTTCATATACGTCTAGAAATTCATTACATTAAATATGAATAAAAATTTTGGTTGACTATTATATAAATTGAAAATATTATTTCTTTGCAAACATTTTCAAAATAACAGCCTTTAAGAATCACCATCACAAATTCCGAGTTTTTTTAATTTATGCTGACAACACTTTTTCTTTAATGTAGTTGAGTCCTATTAAACAAAATTTTCTCCCATTATATGATCTTATATCATCATAATCACCATTTTTAATTCTCTCTGAACTCATTAATTAATCACTCTGTATTCATAAATTTTCGGGTCATTTTACATATTCACAAATCTTCTCATAGACACTGAGATTTTCAATAACCCTTTGAATAGTTGAAATTCTCCAACTCTTGTAGGTGTGGTGAAGTACCGTTTTTATTTCCTTTATCATGTTGATCAACATATTCATAAAACCCACCAATCACGACACCATATTCATTTTTAAATATCCAATATTTTGTGGAACTCCAATCATTTTTACAATTATTCATTTTCCTTATATTTTTTAGGCATTCATGGAAATCCAAATTTCATGATTATTTATCCAACTTCCAAATTTGGGACCCTAAAATTTTGGAAAGAATTGGTAGACAGTTCCACCTTTTTTAAAAAAAAATTATACACCTCCAACAGGGAATCCATTCCTTTTTCTTTGATTATTGTCAAATTAACTTATCATCAATCTCTGTGGAACTCGACACCTAACCGTGGAAAATATCTTCATCAAATAACCAAATGAATCCAAAAAAAATACAAAGTTAACATAAGTAATGTTTTTCAACATATATTAAATATAATTTTTAACATTCATTTTATGTGATTTCCAAAACTGATATAGAAAAAAATTTATTAACAGAAAATATATGTATTTTTCTAGAAAAATATATTTCCCCCTTTTGAGGTTGCACATCGTTAAAATATATGTTTCGAAACAATTATAAATTATATTTGAAAATATGATAATATTTATTGAAAGAAGAATATATAAATTTATTATAGTTTCATTTTTTATTTTTATGATATATGTCATGTTTTGATGAATAGTGAAAAATACAGAATTTTAATTAGAATCAAATCATCCATCAAAATAATTTTTAGTGTAAATTTTTTTATATGTTTTATAAAGTAAAATTAGATCGATTTAATATCATTTTAAAAAATTATTTCATTGAAAATAATTTTAAATTTAATTTGGATATATAAAAAATTAATCTTCATAATGTTTTTACTTTAAAAACTATTTTTCTTGATCCGTCCATGGGATTGATTTAAAAATAATTTTTTCCACTTTTGTGTTTTGAATTTTGAAAAATAGATACAATATTTTCAATTATATTTTTAAAATTTATTAAATATTTCCACTTTATTTTTTTACAATATCATTAAAAACATTAGTATCAATTATTAGCACAATTAAGTGTAAATCAGGTAATTAATGGTAAAAATCATATCATGAATTTTATAAAAATATCCAAACAGTTGTACTAATATTATTAGATGAGTTACTATCAACTAGAATCAGATTTGGGAAACTAGAGCCCTTGGAGACATGTGATTTACTTTAATCCATTTATAGGTTTTTATTAATAAAGAAGTAAATTTTTTCCTACTTTTGATTTCAACAAGTGGAATCTTTTTATTATGGGGTTATATAGGTGATGAATTTTAATATAAATTGAAATTTGAAATCTAATTTTTTTCCCTTCATCGATTTAATTTATTTTTAATTTTTAGGAGATAAATAATTAACATAAAGGCATATACAATGATGATGTGTGAATTTTTTAATTGAAGGATATATCGAATAGATTATATTAAAAATATAAATATAAAAATAAAATGGTATAATTAAGTTCACAAAATAATTTAATAAACTAACTTGACATTTATTTGAAATTGAAAAATAGTTTATTAAAATATATTGTGTTTTTTATATAATTTAAGAAATTCAATTATTAAAGTGCATCAAAATAGGCATTTAGGATTTTTTAAAATAAAAAATATTTTTTTAATTGATATTAAATTTATAAAAATCATAAATTCATACAAATAATTGGTATAAGGATTAAAATTTCATCAATTTCTCATTTATTGGTAGTTTGTCATTTTATATTAGTTATATTAACCCTTAAATTTTAAATTAAATGATATCATTGTACGAGTTAAAAGCATAAAACAAAGATTGAAAAAAAAATAAGGGTTAAAAAATACTAAAAAGTTGTATAATATTAATTGAATGAATTAATTCTGAAACATAATCATCCTATGGTCTAAATTAATGAGTTTGGATCCATTTTTATTATAAATTAATTAATATTAATTTATGATTTTCAAGAATTTAAATATTTCCCCTCCCTTTTCTTATAAAATGGACTTTATTATTCTCTATTCATCACACTTATAAACCTATATTTTTTAGCCAATATCTTCCCAATTTATTTCCAATAATAATTCCACACATTCTAGCGCTACTAGTTTAGTTATAACATCACACTTAATGGACATTATGTGATAAGAAAATGATATTTTCCAAAGAAAAGGCCTCGTTTTTAATTAATTGTTTCTATTTTATTTCTTCATCCATATCAATAAAATGTTATTCAATCCGGATGAAAATTTAACTCAATTATTCTCAATATTATTAGATATTATTTTGTTTATATCAACCCCAAAATTAATCTCCAGTTAAATAGAGTGGGAAAATAATTAATCGTTCACGCATACGATGGTCAATCGGCTCCTAAAAAACGAAATAATTATTTTTCCATCGCAGTCTCTCATGACTTGTTATAATTATGTATTAAATATTTATATATCATATTAATGATATATTAATAAATATGGAATAATAATATATCATTTACATCCTTACCTTTCCGTGCTCATAAAAATTATAATGACGTTCATGTGTACATGTGAACAATCACCTCCATGAAAAGATATGACTCGTTTTTATCACCGTATTACTTGTATGATATATAAAATATATTTAAATGAATAATATGGTATTAATTATTTTATAATAATTATTTTAAGACAAAATAATACTAACCTTCTTTTATATCTAGTAATTGAAAAATGGAAACGTCACTCATGAGTAAGACATACCCTCTCCATGATTATAACGTAATTCATTTTTCATATCCTTATGTAATTGACGGATATAGAACTATAATTAATGTATAAAATTTATTATTATTTCATGAATATTATTCTAGAGATTATTGGCTACGTATCACATTGACTATTAACATCATAACATAATCATTTTTGAATCTGGTACCAAATATCAAAAAACATCTTACAATGTTATAAATAAATAAGTAATTGTTATAAAATGATAATAAGTGATATAAAAGAAATAAAAAAATATAAATGTTATCATGAATGTAAATAGTTAACCTGTGTATTTTATTTAGAAAGATAAAGATTGATCATTATGTGTCTGAGTGAGGGCATGTTATTTTCTTTTAAAACCCCTCTCTGAATGTTCTTTTTTTTCTATTTTTACAAATTTCAAAGGGAATTTTTTCAATGTATACATCATGAGTGGATTCTCCCTATTTCCTGAAAAAAATTACTTCAATTATTTCATTATATTTTCCAATAGTTCATTTTTAATATAATTATTTTATTATTATCTGCCCGGTTTTATTATTTAAAATATTAATTTTTATATGAAAAGTGTATTTTGATATATGATTTTTTTCTTATTTGTTTAAAAGGTCTTTTAATGGTTTTATTCATGATATATTCTTTATAAATTGTTCATTATTGTTTTATCTCATCATATCTCATGATATTATAGGTTGATCCCCATTGTAGATGAATATATGATGGATCCAACCGCATTATAGCTCATGATATGACATGTGTGCCACATTATAGCTCTCAAATGCATTGGGTACTCCATAGATAGAAGTTGAAAATATTTATTTTCAATTTGTTTGATCAAATAAAACAGTGACATCATATTGATATTCCAATTAAACTATATGATTTTTTAATTCTTGATAATGAGTTTTTATGAAAAAGGTTTTAATGGGTTTTCATTTTTTGATTGGACTACAGATTTTCTTTATTAATGTCCCTGATTGAAATTTTGTTCTCATCCCATGTTTTAAAAAATATCATAGGTTTTATGGAATATTTGGTACAATGATGATAGAAAATTAAAATTTTTAATATTTTTTTGCATAAGATTTCATGTTTTATTTTAATCATACTTTATTTTATAGAAAGGACGGCTACTCTGTATAAGTGTCCACTTGTAATGTATGGGTATAATATGTATCTATTTTTTTAATTCTCTAAAAATATTAACCAGAATGATATTAGAGAAAATATTTATATTTCTATTTTTTAAAATAACAATAGTATTTAATGTTTTCAGTCGGGTCCTTATAGTTTGTATCAGAATATGGTTTAGAAAACCATAGAGATTATGATGTTTTTTATGGGCTAGGGATATCATAATCGGTTTATAATTTTAAGGATAATCATGTGTTTAAAATATTACAAATCCATGATCAAGATTTACATTATGAAATTTGAATATGAATATTGGTTTTCTTGGAGAAAAGTTTTTTAAGGTGATTTTGTGTAATTATATTTTGGGATGTAACAAGAATGGTATGAGATAACCTTAGATATTAAAACATATAATGGTAATTTTTGCATGATTGTATCATTTTTTCTGGATTGTTATGACAATTATATATTTTTATAAAAAGGAAAACTCATAGGATGGGTGACATATTGTCACATTTGGCAAGGATGCGGGAATTGAACCCACAATTGAAGGGTGACAAGGGTTAATCAGCAATCACTATAAAACCTAAATTCTCAATCAGTATGAATTTTTTTAGTTAAATGCTTTTATATGTTTATAATAGGTTTATTTTCATAAAATATATTTTATAAAATTGATAATGATTTAATTGAAAAATGATTTAGTGATTAAGTTATAAATTTTATTTCTGAATACGTTCACTATTTTAGGAACCCTGTATTCTCAAGGTAAATTCAATAATGTGGAATTATATTTGAGATTTCATGGTTGAATTATATTTTGGAATAATATATGGTTCTATTGTGGTGTATAATTATTCCAGTTATTTATCAAAATAATTAAATATCATAGATATTATTTGATTTTTGAAATTAAATGTTTTTTGAGACATTAATAGTGACTGATATTATTCTGATATATATGATAAAATTAATATTGGAAGTCTATATTATCAAATCCATCTGAATTTTGGGTTTCAAAAATTGTTTATATTATTGTGAGGAATTTTCAGGATAGTTATTTGTTGAGTGGTTTATGTGGAATATTATGTATTACAGTTGAACTTTAGATATTAAAGTAGTTTTTCATCATATAAGGAATGTGCTTTTGGGTGTATTATTTTATATTATATGAATTATTATGGATATATTTAATTTATAAAGTCATGTGAAATAGATATATTATTTGTATTGGATTATTTGATTCCCTATATGTTTATTCTAGTACATGATGCATGACAAATCTATCTTGAATACTCATCATTTGGTTAAAAAGATGAGTTTTTTGTGGAAATTGATAATGGGATGTAACTCTAATTCTCAAGTAAGTATATTTTGTTATGTTCTTATTCCAAGTATAATAAAAAATCCTCAATCCTAAGAAAATGAACCTAAAACAATAACATTATTCATTTACTTTACATATTATAGAATTTTTAACTATTTAACCCATCACATATTTTTGGTTCTTTGATTAATAATTTTTTTCACGACTATGATTTCTATAAACTTGCATGAGAACATGTTATAATGATGATGAATCTAAGTGCACTATTAGGTGACTATCGTGATTCCCATTCTTTATTTTAAAATGGATGATTTATTTACCCTTTTTCTAATGTGGGTTACGATAAATTTATTTTGAAAATCCAAACCATAGTTGCTGATACATAATTAAAAATTATTTGGATTTAACTCCCAAATGTGGGGATAATGTATCATTAGTATTTTTTAGAAAAAACAAAGACTATTTTCTATTGTGTACATGATATGCCTCATCGATCTTGGAAACAACTATATTTCATTTTTTAAATATTATCATTATAACCTAGATGTTAGAATGGTGGGTATGAATTGTTTTAATGCATTATTAAAATATGATTATCACATGAATATATATTATTTATTATTTAGTGACCAATTAATTGTAAATGAATATGACACCCCTTTTTGATATAAAATGAAATGTTATTCTAAAATACTATTTACATGTGGAAAGGATGGTTTTATTCTAATAAATAAAAAATCATTCATTCAATATTTTATTAGTGGTATATATAAAATATATTCAGTCTAATCATTAATATTCATATTATGTATTTTCTATAAATTTCATAAGAATAAAAATAAAATTTTACAGATAATTAGTTTTTCTTTTGAAAAAGGAAAATTTTCCACCTATTGATGGCACAATTATTTTTTTCCTAATTTTTGAGAATTTTATAAATGATATTTTAAAAAATTAACTCACTTTTTGTAATGTGTATATAAATATTTACTTTGGTATAATTGTTCGAATATTTAGGATATATATAATATTTGGATGAAAAGTAAAAAATACTAAATTTTAATTGAAAATAACATTTTTTACTATATAACTTCAAGTAATGAATTATTTTATTATTTTTTGAAGAATAATTATATAACATGTATATTATTTAATTCAATTTATGACACTATAACAACTTTCAAATTAAATTTTGATATAAAAAAATTTCAATCATTTGAACGTGTTTACTTAAAAAAATAACTTTCTTGATTCATTAATATGATAAATATTAAATTAATTTTAATCACATCTGAATTTTTAATTTTGAATCATGGATTAAATAATTTGGATCATAGGGTAAATATTTATTAAATATTTACCTTTTATTATTAGAGAATATTAATAGTAATTTTAATAAAAAAATTTAACACAGTTAAAGATAAATAAGGTAATTATGGGATAAAATAATATTATAAATATTATAGAGTTTTCCTAAAACTTGAAATATTTTTTGGGATGAGTTAATATAAAGAAAAATATTCATTGTTATGATTTTGTGATCTCTTAGAGCCACTTAGATGTCATTAATTCATTTATAGTATTTTATTCAAAGAAAAGTCAATTTTGTAAAATTTTTGTTTTTGATAAGAGAAATATTTACCATGTCTAGTTATATAAGGGATATGTATTTCTCTCTATATTAGTTTACAATAAAAATTTTTATCCAAATCATTCTAATTTATTTTGAATTTTTGGGAGATAAATAATTTCCTTAAAGATTTATACAATGGTGATGTGTTAATTGATTAATTAAACGAAATATCAAATAAATGATATTAAAAATATTAAAGATAATAGAATCAGATATAATTAAGATCATACATAAATTTTTAATATTATATTGGCATTTTAGTGATGTTTTTAAATAATTTTTTTGTGAATATGTTATTTTTTTATATTTTTAAAGAGGCTATTACTGAATAGTGTCAAAATTGAAATTATAGATATTTTGAATATAAAATAGTCTATTAAATAATATAAAACTACAAAAAATATATAATTAAAAAAATTATTTTTATAAGGATTAAAACTTATTAAATTAATCATTTATTATTATTATTTAATTTTATAGTAATTATATTATACCTAAAATTGTAATATACATGATTTCATGGTAAGAGTGAAAAGGTTAATATAAGGGTTAAAACCAAAATAGAAGCACTAAAAAATAATCAAAACATATCTCAATATCATTTTATGAAATTATTTCAAACGAAAATAATTCTATTTTAGATATAAATTATTTTGGATCCTTTTTTAAAATAAAATTCATTTATAACAATTATATATTTTGAATAATACCAAGAGTTCTCCTAACATTTCATATAAAAGGGAATATGTTATTCTCTATTCCTCACACATAAATAGTTATTTTTTAGCCACTATCTACCAAAACTACATCCTTGAATACCTCCCCACATTCAAATTCTCATTTTTTGGTATAACACTACCCTTATTGGTCATAAGGAGATGCTACAAGGAGATTGCCCAAAGAAAAATGTATCATTTTTAATTATGTGTTTCTGTTTTATTTCATCCTCCACTTATATAAAATATTATTAGACTATGAAGAAATAATAAATATAGTACCACAAATAGACATAGATGTTATTATTTTAATATCATTATGAAAATCCATATCCACTTCCATCAAATGGGAATAGAATTTATCATTCATGTGTAATACGAACTACCATATTGCAAATCGATATAATTATTTTTACATCACCATATCACAAGACTAGTTATAATGATGATATAAATTTTTATATATGATGTTAATGAAATTTTATCATTATTATATAATAATATATCATTTAAATTCTTATCTTTACATCTGCATAAAAATGATAATGTCATTCGTGTGTACCTGTGAACTATCTATTCTACGAAACGATGCGATTTGTTTCTATCACCATATAAAATAAATGATCCATATAAAAGTATATTTATTTGAATAAATTATATTAATTAAATTATGATAATTCTATAATAATAAAATAAGACTTACCATCCTTCAAAAATGATCATTGAAAATGGAAATGTTACTCCTGTGTATGTACGACTTACCGTCTCTAAGAATTTAACATAGATCATTTTTCATATCCATATTTAATAAATGGATTTGAAAGTATAATTGATGTTTAAAATTTTTTATTATTTCATGAATATTGTTCATTAAATATTAATGAACACTTATTTACATCATTAAAAAAAATTAACTCAAGTATTGAATATCAACAAATCATCCAACATTAACAAAAATAATTAACTCTTTGTTATAACATTATAGTAAGTGATATAAAAGTAATAAAAAACATTTAAGTGTTACCATGATTGTACATAATTAACCTAGTTTTATTCATCATTAATATAAATAGTATACATGAAGTTTTCGACTCTGAGAAATGGACATAGTTCTAAAAACCCACTTTTATTGTTTCTTTTTCAACTATTTTTACAAATGCCAAAGGAAATGTTTTTTAGATTATATGGAATCAGTGATTTCTTCCACATTCATGAAAAATTATTAATTTAAGGTTTTCCATCTAATTTTTCATAGTTCTTTTTGAATAAAATGACTTCATTATTATGTGAGGAGTTTTTACATTTTAAAATTTATAAGAAATGAAAATTTTGACATCTAAAAGTGTTTTTCATATTTTTTTTAAAAAAATTCAATGGTTACAATCCTGATATGTTACTTTTTAAAACTATTATGGTTTGAAACCATTATAGATCATGATATGATGCGTTAATCCCTATTATAGCTCAAGATAAGATGGGTTGAGTCCCATTATAGCTCAATATATGATAGGTTGGGTGCCATTATAACTCAACATTTTATGGGTGAGCCCCATTATAGATCATCAATGGATTGGATACTGAAGATATAGAATACAACCATATGGTTATTCTATTTGTAATAGTTAATGTAATAGTTACATGGTATTTATTTTCAAGGGCTCTTATATAAGTTTTCTCTGAATGCTAATGAGTTTTCCATAACATGGTTTTATTGGGTTATAATGTCTTAGTTACACTAAGGATTTTATATATCTATATAGCTCAAAGTGATTTTCTTCTCATTCAAAGATTTTAAATGTTTTTTCGTAGGGTTTAAGGGAGAGTTGGTACAAGAATGAGATCAAGGTAAAATAGTAATTACTATTCAGCAAAAGAAATTATTATTTATCATAATGATTTCTGTTTTATGGAAAAAATAGAAACTAATTAATTTTTTCCACTTGTAATCTACGGGATTATATTTTATGTGTTTTCTTCAGTTTATCTATAACTCTAAACATAAAATATCATTGTTAAAAGAATGTGATTTTTTTTAAAAATAACATGTATATGTAATGATTAATGTGGGGTCATTATATTTATTATCCTGATAATAATTCTATGATAAGAATATTGATGTAAGGAACAGATTTGGTGCAGTATTTTATAATCCAAATGAATTTTAATTTGTGAATATGAGAGGATAGGGGTGGGCCTTTTATTTTTTAGGTGTGTTCCAGACCAATAATTTTTGAAAATAAATAATTAAACCGTCATTTTTCTCAAGTAAAATTATTCCAAAATAGACCATTTTATAACATTGAAATTATTAAGTTATAAATAAGAAAATAAAGGAAATATATATTATTTTTATTTTTAACCCGTATAATTTTTGTACACCCAGTAAGCTCATTTTCACCTCAACATCTGTAAAAAAATTCAATTTTCAATAGTCATTATAATTAAAATGTATATTTCAATAATTAGATAATATTTATTATTTTGATTCAAAATAAGGATTATATTTTTAAAAATTAAACTCCATGAACTGGAAATATATAATTTAACATTGTATCATTAGATTTTTTGAAAAATATTTTATTCAATGAGAAATTATCATAAGAATATAAATTTTTAATTTCAATATTCAGTATGAAATTTTTCCCAAAAATATAAGTGATATTTGTAAATTTATAATTTAACTAATTTTACATTTTAAAACATCTTAGAATAATTTTTATTATGATTTAAAATAATGAAAATTTTTTTTATAACCCCAAATTTTTCATCGTTCACTGTTAAAACTATCCTATATGAAAATTTAAAAAAAAATCATCCAAAGATATTTCTTACTTGATGAATTAAAAAATTATGTTTATATCCCCAAATAAATTTTGAATGAGTGAAAAAAAATTAATTTTAAAATATTTTTTAATAATTTTATGAAACTATATTTTATAAAAAATATTTTTCTTTAGAAAACATTTACATAATTATCAATTTTATAGTTTACATTATAATTAATTTAGAAACAATGAGTACATTTTCATAATTTAGTTAATCCTATTTATATATTCCATTCCAATGACTAATTTATTACTATCATATTTAAAAAATAATATAAATAATATAATGTTTTTGGTAATACTTATCCTTGTGTGTTGTGAAATCTATTGAATATAACGTGTTTTTTAATATAATGCTTCCAATAAATAAAATTAAAATTATTATGAAAAACTTATTTCATAATATCTAGAGGAGTTATAAAAACTATCCCAAACACATAACATTATCTAATTAGATAGGTGTGTTTCCAACATTATAAATCAATATTCATAAATTTGAAAATTTTTTGCCACATTCTATTGAATATAGAATTTAAATAATTTTATCTAATTATAATCTGAAAAATTCAACTATCATACTTTTAATATATATAGAATGGTTTTTAGAGATAAAAATTATAATTTTTTGTAGTAAATTATTATTTTAAATACAATTGATTTTTTTATTCAAGGAAAATTATTTTTAATAATTAGTGACAAAATACATAAATCAAATTTTTATGCAATACTGACATAGTATTTATTTTATTAATAAAAAATCAATAATTAATTAATTTTCAAATACTAAAACTAATGTTATATATTTGAGATATAGTGACCCAAAAAAATTATAGACATTTTTGACATATTATAAATGTGTAAAAAACTATTTTATAATTTCATATTTTTATTGATGTCATTTAAGTCAAAGTTAATGAATAATTAAAAAATAACATGATTTATATTTTATAAAAGATAAACTTTTTTTAAATTATTTAAAAATAATTAATGTTTTTAAAGGGGATGTGTAGGAAAAGATGTGGTTTATAATTTCATCCTTATTATATTTATGAGTTAATTATTACATTATACGTAAAATTATATAACTTTACAATTTAGAAAAGTAATTAAAACTTTTATGGTTAAAATTATTTAACGAAAGGGTTAAACAAAGGGGAAAATTTAAAATAAAATTTAAAAAAAATCCAAATTTTATTACTTAAAGATATTTAAATAATGTTATATATTTTCTTGAAAATTAATTCCACAGTGTGACACTTCATAACTAAATGAATTTATTATAATAAAATATTTTTATTAATTTCATGTGTTTCCTTTCATTCACTAAAAAAGGCACACCTATAGTCTCTTATATATGCCAAATAAACCATTCTAGATCAAAAAAACTAAACACTCTTCTAAACACCCTTATTAATGTATTATAGAGGTTTTTCATCCCAAAATAACGACCCTATAGTCCTTTATATGTGATCTAAATTGAGTTTCTCTCAGGTAAGGTAATCGCCTTAACGAAGTACTTACTTTTTTACACATTATTTTAACACATCAAATTATGTCTTAATAAGTACGATATAAAAACACCATTATCGCCCATATACTAAGATATTAATATATTGAAGGAAGAATATTTAACCATATCATTTATAGTCAAATGGAAAACAGAACCATCACTTGTGTCTATGATCTACTATTGCCTCGCGAACCGATTTAATTTGTTTTCCATCACTGACAAACATGGATTTTACTAATTATGTTACAAATGAATATATATGATACTTATGAAAAATATTATTTTTACAAAATTAAATATATCATATAATTCTTTACCATTTCCTCAATTTAAAAATAATATTGTTTCTTATGTGTACGTACAACTTACTGTGTCCCTGAAGAGTTCTGATTAATTTATATTATTCTCTTTAAAGAATTATTAAAAAATTGTATCTGATGAATAAATATTATATATATGTATAATTAATTTCATGTTGAATATTTTGAAACTATATCCTATATAAATGGACCAAAACATTCATTTCAAAACTTTCATTAAAAAAAGAATTAGTTAACACCCTAAAAAAAATTTATTAATGATTTATTTTTATTGAATGGTTGATATGGTATTATAATTTGTTAATATATGATTTTATAAATATTAATATTGTTAATCAATAAATTAATGGCACGTTTAAATCTATTGCACTATATTTTAAAAAATATTCCACTAGGGGGAAGCCTGAGGTAAGAGATTTCATCTCAATTTCCAATCTATTGAATCATATTTTTGTATTATGCACTTATTTCGTTTTATATATTTTATATACTACATAATTAAGGTATTTAACATGAAAATATATTTATTCATGATGATTAATTCATGTTACTCTTTCAATAGGAATATTTGAAATAAAATTTAGTGTAGTATATCTTTTGATTACGTATATTATTAATCATTATACATATATTTCAAAATAGTAAAAAAGTCATTTTTAATTAATCAAATGATTTATTAAATAAATTTTTTTCATCCTAGAATTTTTCTATATTTTAAAAGATGATTTCATATTTTTATAAATATATTAATTTCACCACATTTTAGAAAATTCAAAAATAATTTTTTGTAACATATACAGAATTAACACATTTTACATCTATTGTAACCATTATTTTAAATTTAGATACTTCTATATATATTCCAATGGGTTTTAATGAAAATACTTTAATGACTTATTATTTAAATATTTTCTTTCTATTTTCTAAATTACCCAATTTATCAATATAACTAATATTTATAATGAATTGAAAGTTATCTTTTATTAATTTTATGATATTTAACATCCTCTTGAAGCATTCACTATATTGTGATAGTTTTTCATTGGATGTTAAATTTCTCTTAAATATACATATTATTTGTATCATGCATAAGACTATTGACTAAAATAAAATCCATTTATTCATATGGTTTTTTACCTTGAATGTTATTTGATTCATTGGTAAAATATTGACATATTTTATTAATTACTAATTATAAATTTTTCATGACAACTTAAATTGTTTTTGGAGTAAATTTATCATTCAATATATTATAGAATGTATTGTACATGTAGTTTTTGGTGGGGCCAAATTATAAATATCCCCTTGATTCTTGTATAGTAATTATGATACACATTATTTAAAAAATTAAATGGGTTTGATATATACCTACTAATAGAATAAAATAACTTTGCCCAAAGCATTAAATGTATGATATAATAATGTTTAAAATAATTATGTCTAATATTATTCATTTATTTCCATGAGAATTTAGTGATTTTTATTGATGATTATACTAAATTCATATTATCCATTTATACATTTTATGCTCGAGTTATTGAATAAATATAATTTTCCTTATCCTATTTACTTGTTAATAATTATTATGCCTTATATACATGTGTTATATTCAATAATAGATAACCTATAATGATCAATTTATCTCACCATTATTTTTGTACCCTTCCCCCATATGTGATGTATAAGCCTTTAAATTATTTTCATGGATGTGAAAAATTTTATTTATTTATATTTTATGTTTTTTATAAAATAAAATGGAATAAATTATGTGTCTCGTTCTTAAATACTAATAAAATGATTATTATTTTTAGATGAGATCTATTTTATATTATGAAAATATAATAATGTCGAAACTGACTCTCATTTACTGTTGTTAGGGTTATTAAATTTGTGGCAATTATTCAATATTGGGGGAAAGACTTCTAGGTTCCTCAGGTGGTGTAGTAATTTAAGTGTCCAGATGATCTTCTCTGATAGATGGTGGTAGTAATAGAGGGTTTCTAGATATCATAACTCTTCTTTCTTCATATGTCATATAGCATCTTTTGTTAATTGTGTAGCATTAAAAAAGATGGTGGAAGACTATTGGAGTTCTAATTGAGAAACATAATGATCTGATAGTCTCATATTCGTATCATTGAGAATGTTGATGATTCTATTATAAGACTTGCATGTTCCATTGGTTGGATAATTTAGTTAGATGAATGAAATTATGTATGGGGCTATGACAGTAGTATGTATACTATTCTGAAAATTGTAATCAAAGGTTGATGTATATTCCTAAAAGTATGTTTCATTGGAATCCATTAGTTTTCAGTTGATGGAAATATTGGATGTAGGCCTTGTTCTAGACAATTATGGAGATAGATAATTTATATTCTAGTAGCACTGTGGGAGATATTAATCTCTATTTTCAAGGAATACACTCTATATGTTCCAAAAATAGAATATGAAGGTTGTGGCTAAAAATATTCCATGTGTTCTCTTGATCACATCTCAAAATAAGGTGTTTTGTGACATGTTTACCATGTTCAATCATAATAATATAATATTGAACTAAGAGAATAATGGAGGAATTTAATTCATCTTGGGGGATTCATGGTAATATAAAATTTTGGACGATGGTATTATCTATATAAGGAGACGTTCAAAAGGTGTGTTAGAATACTAAGGACCATCTAAAAGGAAAAAATGAATTTGAGGAATGGTATTCATGAAAACACTAAACTGAGATATATGAAAGGATGAAAATTATATATTATGTAAAATTTTATTATAACATAATTTAATTGTTTTAAATTATTATGGTTTTAATTAATGTTCACCGTTCTGATGGTTTCCACTATATAAATCAATTATACTGAAATGTAACTTCAATTATAATAATAAAGATATTTGTGGACTAGGTATTGGTCTAGAATTTTATAGTGTGAAGCACATGGAATTCCAGAAGATGGAAAATCATTATTTATATAATCAGTAATTTATTTGACTGGATTCAACCAAAACCATAATAAAACTTGATGAAGCAGTACCCAAAGTCTAGGGAATATGTCTCACTAAAATTTGGTGATGAATGATTTTTAATATTCCCTCTTTTTATAATTGATCTTTGGAAAATCGTCTGATAAAAGGAAGGATATCTATAATTGATGTGGGATCATTGACAATATTAGGACCAGGTTACGGAAGTTGGAGAAATGGACTATGGAAGGAATCAGTTCAAATGACATATGTTGTTGTGGGGCTTCTTCTTGATTATTATAGCATAATATCCAGAAGGTGGAGTTCTAGATAGAGGATATTCTGATGATTTCATTAAAACTCATTGTACTAGAAGATGTTGGGTAATAGATGCTCATAAAATCAAATTTTTCAAAGAATCCCTCTGATAGAGGGAGTCCATAGTCTCGATTAACGTTGAAATATATTAGCCAAATGTTAAAAAAATATGTGGTATGGTACATGGTTTCACTTATTATTTCAATTAATTCATTTGAGGAATATTGAGGAGTTTCAAGGATATATCCTAATAAAATATCATCGATATAGAGGCTGAATGATCATTTCATTGATGGGTTTCATGAATGTTCAGAAGATATCAAGTAGTAGGGAACCATGGATGCATTATAATATAACAATTTTGAATAGATGTTGAGATAATGGATATTTTTTGAGAGTATCATAATGGCCTTTGAGTGGGAGATTTGTGGACTCAAGAAGTAAAAATAAATATCGTGCATAATATTTTTGGGATTTTTGTGATATATTTTTTGGGTAATGTGTTTGGAATTTAGGAAGAAAGTATTTTTACAGAACATTCTCTATATTGGTAAAATATGGAATCAATAGTTTGGAACCCAGATAAATCATTGCACCATAATCAAAGCATGATTGTATTAAGGCCAACGTGGAAACCTTCATCAGAATAATTTGAATGCATAAAGGTTAATGGGTTTATCAAAAGTAAACTACTATTCTCCTAAAATATATTTTTATGATAGTTTTATTTTCAGTAGTATAATGGGAGAATTCGATAAAAGGTTTATAAAAAATGAATATTGGATGGGGAAGCTTCCATTTGAGCTTGGAGGTAGTCATTCATGTTTTATAGGAATTCATGGAAGTAGATGGAAGGGGTAATATTCCCGTTTCTAATGATAGTTCCATCGTTTTTTTATTCAATTGTGTTTCAAATGTCACACGGATAATAAAACACAAAATTTGATGCATTAGAGGAATCATTATGGAATTTTTAAAGGGAATTTAGTGGAGAATCATTAGTTGGTAGTTTGGAAGGTATTATGAACTATTAACCAGGTGTGGGTTATTGAGGGACTGATTAATATCGGATATTAGAAGTCCCTATTAACATTTTTTAGTTTCCCATAAATTTCAAATGGAACTTGTAACTAGGAGACTAGTTTGGGCCCTCAAGAAGAAGTATAATTGACCATGTGAGCTGAAAATTGACTACATAACACTAAAAGGTCTAGATAGAGGTTGAGGTGGATCCCCTTTTGTGGAATCTTACATGAGAACACACTAGTTTCTGTGGGTATAGAGAAAAAGGGTCGAGGTACATTATCCAAAAGGATTGTTATAGGAATGAGATCCCCAGAAGAAGAAATGGTTGTAGAAGTTGGTGAAACATATATTGGTAGATTGAGTAGGTTGATAAAAAGGTACAATTTCACATATAATCCAAACATATCCATCCATGAAAAGAACTGTTTCTAATATCCCATGGATGTATGATGAATTGAAAGAACCATTTTAATCATTATTGTGAATTTTTCTTATATATATAGTTTCTTTTTTGTGTGGTTGTCAAGTTTTTGTTAATTTCTAGGAAGGATAACAAAATGAGAACAATAAAAAATAGAGAGATTAGTTGCTATAATGGATGGGTTAATAGACTACCAAATTCCATTACTTAATGATATTAGGAAATTATCAAGAATAATACTCTACAATTGTGATTATACTTTTTTTGGTTACTTTTTCTGTAATTATTGAAATTACACCCCCCCCCCCCCCCCGGTATTCCAAAAATTATAAACCATTCTATAGGAAATATCAGAGATATTTTCTTCATTGTTTCTGATTGGGCCATCGTCATTGATTTCATGATATAGATTTATTTTAATATGGAAACATAATAGGTCTAATTGGGTTTTTGATGATTGTTTTTTTTGGTATTCTGTTTGATGGGTGTAAAAATGGTTGTAATTTTAGTATCTGGATTACATTTATTCAGAAAATTGCTGATGTTTTACTTATTGATATTGTTGATATCATTTATGCCCATTCCAAATTTTCATAATATTTTTTTAAAAAAATTATTTTATAATAAATAACAACATTAAGGATGGATACTTATTAGTTGGACATGGAGAAATCCATGGGTTCATATCAAGTTAAGGAATATGGTTGATTATCATATTGATATTACACCCTTGCTAGTTATTTAAATTGGTTTTTAATGGTTCACCAATGTATGGTTTTTCATATTTAAGTTTCCAGATTACCCTTTTTTTGTCACATTTTGGGAACCCATATTGTATAATTGAGGCATGGTTGTTATTTCATCATTTTTTTCATTTTGTATTTAATGTGTTTTTGGATAAGAATATTATTTTTTGTGATAATCTTATTTTCAATATGGGATGTTTTTTATGGAATTTTGAATTTGTTTTCATGAATGTTTATTCGTGTTTGGGGGAGATATATCAACTATTTGGGTAATTTGTTTTTTGATTCATCATGTTATGTTTGATTTCAGGAGTGGATCACTTATATATCATAATTTTAGATGAATTATATATGGTGATAAGAACTATGTTATATCTCAGTATCTTTTGGGTTTCATTATTGGTGATCATGGCTTTTATCACATGGAGAGTGTCATGAATTGAATGGAATTATTTTTTCCATAACGTATTGTTCATTTTTGGTGGATATATTTATTTAGTATACAATCTTGTTGTTTTCCCATTCACCTACTTCTTAACATGAGGTATCATGGTTTCCTTCATTCCCAATTAGTATACATTCAACATTTTCTTTTGGGAAGAAAAAAGTTGAATAGAGGGAAGAATAGTAACACATCCTATGATATTATTTTTGTTAATTGAATAATATTTATGTTATTTTAATATATTTTTGTAGTTTGGTCATTTTTTAGGTGTTTGATGTTCTTCCATTGGATTCTTAGGCCTGACTATAGTAGGATTTTCAATATCCATGTGATTTAATGACACATACTCACCTTGTACTTTTAAAATATTCACGTTGAATTGTTGACCATGCCATAGTGGGTGAGGATATACAATGCTAGTTTTTAGCTGACAGAACCACGCTGCAACACTTGGGTTGTTCCATGGAGAGTCCCAAATGCACGAACCACAGTTCTATGTTGGTTGGTCAACTTATATCATGGGTGAGGAGAACACGCTACAATTCCTAACCTTGGGATTTTATTCCCCACCTGATTAAAGGGGATCCGACTACATTCCCTGGAGACTACGTTATAGTATAGTGTTTGTGAAGGGATAGACATCATAACCATAATGGTCACACTATAGATCTTCTCTGACCAATTTTTTTTAATGAAGAAATTATTATCATTCCAAAAATTGATTTCTATAGAATTTCCCTCCCTTACCATTATTTCATTTGACTAGAATGGACTTATAACATAGGGATCTCTCCATCCTTCCTTTTATTTTGATCCTTCAGAACATATATTTCAATTAATATATCAAATTAAATCCTTTAATTTTATTTTTTCCCTCATTTCCTCTTCCTATTTCTTCCTTTAGTCCTTTATTATTATATTCTATAACAAAATTTGGTCCATAAAAGAAGATTTTAGGATATGATATGGGTTTAACTAAGGGTATTTTGATATCTAGGAAATGTATAATACTCCTCTTTGATCAATTTAGTGCTCTCCATCAAATGTGATATGTTGAAAGTCTATAAAATTGATTTATCTTAAATTTGTGGTATTGTTTTTGTGTAGTTTCATTATTTAACATTTCATTTCTATGTTTTTTTTTTCTAATACCATTTATACTTAATTATATTAATATGTGATAGTTGTAATGTAATTCTTAAATGTGTAAAAGTGAGACTTTCACCCAAATAATAGATATTAAATGTTTTTTAAAATTTATAAGATTATGTTTTGGGTTATAATTATATGTGAAAAATACTATGAGTCTTGTTTCAAGTAATACTATGATCAACAGTATTTTATTAAAATTGGTTCATAAAATGGATGAAAATGTGGTATTAGTGAGATTTTTTAGAAGGATGGTAATCATTTAATTTTTAAAATTGTTTTTTAGGAAATATATTTTTATTTTGTATTAAATTAAATGTTGTTTCTAGTGGTTGGTTTCAAATAAATCCTCTGAATTTTTTTTTAAATGAACTAAAAATTCTTGGAAACACATGTCATATTATGAAAGGTCCAATTTAATAAACATATAAAATTATTTCTATGGAAAATTTGAAACCCTCTAATTTTACCATTACTATTCAGTATATATGAAATAAAACTTATCCCTAGAGGGAGTGTTGAATTATAGTGTGATAATGATGATTTTAAATAGGTTTCTTTCTTGCGAGGGTTTTGGAGGTGAGTTGAGAGTTTATATGTCATTTTTTATTATTGATTTTGTAATGATCATGTTATTTACTATTTCTAACCTTCTGTTGAATGTATTCATGGGATCCCTAGTCATTGAGAGATATTTATAGAGTTATACTCCACTAGTTCTAGACACACACTATCTATATCCCAATGTGTGACTTCCTCTAGGCTATGGTCATTCCCCCATCGATGCTTGTGTGAGTTGATTCTGGTGGATTCTATTTCATTTGTATGAAATTGATGAACTATCAATCATATGTTTTTTATAAAATAATTCATGGATTGACTCATATTATGAAATAGTTTGTTTCTAATGATATTAAATTATTACCATTGGGAACACCATTTTCTATTGTTCTGTAATTATATTGGCAGATATAGTTTCATGATAAGTGGTTTTTAATTTTTTATTTTCATCTTATTACTTGTGTGGAGCCTTACTACTATATTTTCTAATCCTTTAATATTTTGTGGTTTATATAAAAGGGTTAAAAATTATATTTTCATAGTTGTTCTAAATTTAAGTGTTTTCAAAGTGAATTGATGATTATTAAAAAATATTTTTAAGTTGTTGAAATTGTGAAAGTCCCTTATTTTGATATTTAATTTAATGTAAAAATTTATAAACAGTAATATCAAATCATTTTTAAATTTCGAATAAATGATATTTATTTTGAATGTCCTTCATAAAATAATGGGTTGTATCCTACTGTTATATGTTTTACCCTCATCATACATGAACCACTAATTTTATATAGCTCTAAAATTTTCTATTCCGGACCCCTGATAGTTAACCGTGTTCACCCACCCACTGCAATCGTCCCAGAAAATTCATGAACACAATTCACGCCTCTGGTTGAGAAAATTCAATTAATGGAGTCACCTCTTCATTTTCTCTTTCTTCACACATATTTAGTAGTGAATCCCTGATAGATTTATTTCTTTTTTTAAATGTATTACTTTTTATCTTAATGAAGTAAAAATTAGTTTTCTATAATTTTAGATTTTCAATTCCTTTAATTATTTAGTTTATATGATTTATTTATTTAAAGTATATGTTTGTATGACTGTTTTATTTATATTATATGATATTTTTAAGATTTAGTGTGTGTTTATTGATTTATAATATTTTAATATTTTGTTTGAATAATTTAAAATATGTTTAATTACTCTTAATTGTTTCTAAAAAAATTATTATTTATATTTAAAAAATATCAATAATTTCGGTAATTTATATATATATATATAATTATATTTTAAAATATTAATAAATAATATTTAATTTATATATATACATATTACTATGAATAATACTTAAATGAAATACAATTTTATATAAATTTTTTGATATATAAGTGAAAAAGAAATTTTAGCGGAATAAGTTATAAAAATATTATATTGTTGTATATAATCCCAGTAACTATTAATAATAGTAGTATTGTGTAAAAATTATGCATAACTATCTTTAAATATATATATATATATATATATATATATATTATCGTTTCATATTTAAAAATAATTATAATATTTTCATTGATATATATATATATTTATAATTACTTTTATTTTGTTAATGTAATTTAATAAAAAATAATATTAATTATATTTTTATAAAATGTTATTATTGAAAAAATAAATTTATGATTAATTATATATAAAAGAAATGTATAAATACTTTTTAATATATGATTACATAACAATTGTATATATTAAACATCAGTTGGGGAGGGGTGTAGAAAAATAAAATATTATCAGAAATTATGTATAAAATAATATATTTAATGAATACTTATATATAATTGTGTTTAAAAATATTAATAACTATAATTGAATATAAATTTTTACATATATTATATTAAATAATATTTATGAAATTAATAAAATATATAATATATTATTTATTTTAGATATAAGTAAAATTATTTTCATTAATTAAATTAAAATAATAGTGGCGGCATATTTACATCTAGGATCATGTTTAAAAAAATATATGTTCAATATTTATTATATATAATTTTAAATAATGTATTAATATATTATTATAATGATATATAAGAATATTGTTATTATTTATCATTAAATGTATAAAAAGTCACATTTCTTATTTAATTAAATGATTACACACAAATATATATATATATATATATAATGTATTTGACGTTGTAAGAAATTTAGTTTTACACATACACCCTTTATAAAATAAAGATATATCACCCCCACATATGGCATACCGACTACATATATAGCCCATTAAAAAATAATGTTCAAAGACCCACTATTTGAGGGCCTAAAGGCCCCTTATTCCTAACCCAAAAGCCCCTTGTCTATGCCTTGCACAACATTACCTTCTTGTATCTGTGTGTACATGGGTCCACACCCCTACATGCATCACCATCTATGTCATAAACCATAAATTCCACATAAATCAAACCAACGAGGGATGATTTGATTTTAACCCTGGTCATCTTCATAATTATAGGGTGACTTTACAACACAGATGATCTTCCAATTGTAATGAATTGAGGGTGATAAGGTATTGGGAGGCACATCACTGTGCCTTTCTTGGCCCCAACACACCACATGTGCATCATCTACCCCAAACTAATAAGTATCTATTATTATATGAATAGAGGATGAAAAACTCGAAATACACACACCTAAGATCCCCAACGGTTCAAGTATAAACCATACACAAATGGAATTAAAATCACTAAGTAGACCAATTTAATTATATATTAATGGAATGAATGATCAAAATTTTTTTGGCCTAAAGGACAAGTATATATAGCTTGAATTCCCCTGAATAAGATAGTTGAAGGAGAAAATGGGTGTCCAAGTGATACTTAGAGACAACTATAGTTATGGGATAACAACCCACCAATCATCACTATCACATTGTGTTTCACAGTTATGCTAATGGATGGTCACCCTTCTGACATACAAAACATAACTCCACTTAACGGTGCCCCGATTAGGTGGTCCACTTTGTCTTAATCATGCCTCCTTGTATTATAGAAACTACTGAATAGTCACAATGATCCAAGGTGGTAGAGTGGTGAGACTATAAACTCATGATCAGAGTAGAAAACATTAAATTAATCGAGAAACAGATAAATAGAAAAAGCATAATAAATAAATGACAGTGGAAGGAAAATAATTCAAATTGATTAAATAAAAAACAATAAATATAACCAGTATCATATAAAGAATAATTTAATTCCATATATCTATAGAAAAAACATACATGCATATAGTATAATATATATCATAATTGAAAAAATTCAAAAAAGTCTATCTCAAAAAGAATCGTGATCCATAGCTCAATCGTGTACATCCCCACTTCTATTTCATAAGTAACTCAATCATCATCCACTAGGCACTTTCCCCTATCCCTACCAGCCTCTACATAATCCTCGTCTGTACCATTGACATCTGAGATAGACTGTGAGATAAATTTAACAATCCAACACCAATGATATCTATAAATATCGATTCACAGAATATAATATGTGTAGTGTCCAGATATAATGAAAGCAGTAACAAATCCAATAAATGGTTGGCTCTGGTTCCTCAAAGAAACCAGGATAACACTAATTACTTTATCATAATCTATATAGTCTCTAAAGTCCTCATTTGTATACAAATATATGTTATTTATACATGGTGATTCCTATAGACAAATATATGGCTACTACTACTAGCCTCAACTTGATGCCTGACTGAGTCGACCATGGGATGTAGAATGACTGTCATTAGTATCAAGGGAATCCCAGCCCAGGGTCACAACAGTAGTGTTTCTAATCCTGGATCATAAAAATATGTTCTCTATGCCCAATATCATATATGGAAGTTTCTATTTGAAAGTAAATTACTATAGGGTTCACTATGGCCATATCATTTCAAGTATGTTCATCATTCTCATATATAATAGTAGGGGTCTCAATGCACATATCTTATCAATATATTTCATCATGCCCCAATATAATAGTAGAAATCAATATTCCCATATCGTCAAAATAAGATCCCTATGATCGAATCATATAAATAGGTTTTCCATTCCCATATCAAAATTGTAGGGTATCAATGCCCACATATCATATTCCACAAGGGTCACAAAAACCAATCATCATAATTAATGTGGGTCTTTTTTCCATTTTTCAAACATTTTATTGGACACCATTCTTGTATATAGAAATAGTAGAAGTGACCTCATTCCCATATAACATAAAGCATTATAGAATCATTACCATTTATTATCATAGTGATATGTTTTCAAAGTATATAGTATGATCTAGTAATTATTTCATAATTCAATAGAATTTAAATTTAATGAGTGAATAAAAATAAGTATATATAAAATAGGTGGTGTGGTTGTACCACTCACATCCATTCAATTGATTATATATAGTTAAGTGCGTCATCATTTCTAAAAAATTAAAATTATTCATTTCATTTATGATATCATAATATACAAGTAAATACCAAGAAATATGGAAGATGGTTTATCCATTTAGACATCTGTAATAAAAAATTGATATTTCATCATCACACCTCAAGCGATAGAAATAATTTAATGGGTCCTATGGGATTAATTATATTCTCAATTACGGAGACCTATTGAATGTAGGTTCACATTATGGTATACACATTTCAAAACCATTGTGCAAAACATAATGCATAATATGAACCATCACTAATTTAAGGGAAAATTACTAGATTACATTACCATAATATATAGAGGAGGACTTACATAGTATCAAAAATTGGGTTGATTTATAAAGAATGGAAAAAAAGAAAACATATGAATTCCTAAAAATAGGGCATATGATATTGCACTTAAATAACTCTTTAAAGAGGATGAAAACACGAAGGCTATAAGGTAAATAGAGAAATAACTAGTGAACATCTAGTAAGTTGATTTGATGTCAAATTGGAGTCCTAATAGGAAAAAATGATCAATTACAATTTTAAGGATCTTGGGAGATGAAATGGGATGAAGAAATTGCTATTTTCCACTATAATGAAGAAAATTAGAATTTGTCTTAATTTATAATCTCATAAGCTAAAAATGATAATTTACCCATCATTTAATGGGTCACATGTTTTAGAAAAAAATTATTCAAAACCACACACCAACCATTCGAATCCCACTACTCAAGGAGAAGACCCACAAGGATCATGTTCATATTTGGGGAAACCAAACATGAACAACTTTATTTGGATCTGTAAAAAACTATAGATGTTCAGAACAGTCATGTGGAAATGAACACACATTTAGGGAAAACCACACTCCCTCTTCCACTCACCAAGTAACCCTTCCCAGTTAGGAGGAATAGTTCATACTAGCCAGTACAGTTTTTTCTAACCATCTAGCCCAATTGATTTCTTCCACTGATCAGGGTTCCAAGTTCCAAAGAATACCCAAAAACTATTTTATCCTTCATTTATTATTTAGGAATCCATATGAAGGCAACACCCAAGAGTTAAAAAAAATTTAATGGATCCTTACATTATTTAAAAACTAGGTTCTTAAAGTCACCCCCCCCCCATGTAATGGAACACTCCCATGAGTTACACTTCTATGGAGGTAAACCATCATATGCGAAATATCTTTCCCATTGAGCATATACATAAGATTCTAACTCTAATTTCCCATTTTCAACACAGACGTGCTACCATAAAACCCATACTAAAGGGAAACAATTGGCCCTAGACAACCTTCATAATCAGATCAACAATGAATATGGATAATCCTCAAAAGAAGCATCAATATCTAACATAATATCCTCGTGATTAAATGTATGAGATGGGATGGCATGATAAAATAGGTTCTATTAAACACGAAATATTTTATTCATGGAATGGTACCTATAATTTAATATCAACTGATTGGATACTGGCCCAAATCATTCCAATATCTCATATGGACAAAAAATGAGGGAAAACAATCCCATGATTCATTATCCATATATACCAAAATCTAGGTGATACCCATAGGAAAAAATGATCCCTAACCTCGAACTCTGGAGGTCATCAACAACGATCAAAAAAACATTCTATCTATATTGAATGGTAGAAATATGCTTTCTAATTTTTGAACCTACTATGAAGTCTCCTACATGAGATGAGGACCTAGAATCATTTCCTCTCTTACCTCTAACCGTAATAGGGTTGAACGAGATGACCTACCATACAAGTCCACATGAGTAGACATCTGAATCGTCACCAGATAGTTATTGATATAAGTGAACACAAAAAGTGGGATATTCTTCTCCAATGAATCATTTTAATTAATGGTATATGGTTAAAAAATTTCCCTTAGAACCTATATAATCTGTTCATATTTTCCATCTGGGTGACGTTGAAAAGTCATGTTTAGTAGCACCTATGTACCCAAAACACTCTATAAACATAATATAACATTAATTTTAAATGAATGTCCCTATTTTAATTGATATTATGTGGGACCCCATGTAGCTATATAATATCAATTAAATATTTTTTTCCTAGCTAATAAACTAAGAGAGTCTTAATGATAGGAAGGAAGTGGTCCACTTCTATCAGTAAATCATAGACTACCCAAACTATGATGGTTCAAAGAGGATACCTCATGATGATAACCATGAGATCTATCACAATTTCCTATCATGTCACGACCCGTCCTCGGGGCCCGTGCCGTGACTACCCCAAGCCCGCCTTCCATAGGCCAGGGGCTCGCGACTAGCACCAAGGCGTAAATCCCAACAAAAAGGGAAGGCATTGCCTTTGAAAAGTAAACAAGCACCACAGAGTAAGAAAGCGGAAAAGTAAACACTAAGTAAAACTGTACAAGCTGTGCTGAAAGTAATAAGGGGCCGGAAATACAAGCCAACTGTAAAGTACAACTGAAAGGAAAAACAGCAACTGAAAAGGGAAAACTGCAGTGTCGAGCCGTCCTCCGGAAGTACCACCTGAAGGGTGGGTACAGATAGCCTCCAATGCTCCTCGGGTCCACCTAACCGCTCCGAGTACGTCCCACCCAGTGGTCCACCTCCAGGTACTGTCCTGCTCCGCACGCCTCCTCCATGATCAACGCTGTCCGTCGTCTGCAACCAACACCACGAAGTGCGGGCATAGCCCGTGCAGGGGTGAGTATAAGCTACTCAGTAGGGACCCCGAGACCCCCGAAGGTCTCCCGAAATCCACAAAGGATAATCCACAAAGGAAAGATACAATCACGAAGTAACATCTGACACGGCTTAGGTATATGCCCATACATATACCTAAGTCTTCAATTCCCGTTCGACTCCAACGTCCGAGCCCAAGCACAACCCAGTCCACACAGGAAAGCAAAACGCATACCCACGCAGGATAGAACAACACAATCCACAAAGGAGAGTAAACAGTAAATCCACACAGGATAGCTAAACACAATCCACAAAGGAGAGTAACACAAGGTTCATCTCACACAGGTATACTTCTTCGGATGACGATAAAGATGATCATTGAACCATCTAAGTTGTCAGACCCACGAAGGATCAATAGGTACTAACCTTGCAGTGACCCACACAGGATCGGGCCCACACAGGACCTGTAGAAGTTGGCTCACACAGAACCGCTGAGAGATGACCCACACAGGATCGGGCCCACACAGGACCGGTCCCACGCAGGACCTGTAGGCGCAGGATCACACAGAACCGCTGAGCGCTGACCCACGCAGGATCGGACCCACACAGGATCGGGCCCACGCAGGACCTGAAGCACTGATCCACGTAGGATCGTTGAGTGCAGGAGTCGTCGCAGTCCGCTGAGGATCTCTACACAGTCGTCGCCGCAGTCCACTGAGGATCTCTGCACGGTCGTCGTCGGAGTCCACGGAGGATCTCTGCACAGTCGTCGCCGCAGTCCACTGAGGATCTCTGCACGGTCGCCGCTGTCGAAGTAGCAGTCGCAGCCAGCCTAGGGTTCCCGCACACAGCAAGCTCATTCGGGAGGGTCCGCTCCACGAGCCGAGAGGCTGATACATCAACTGACACGAAGTCCAAAGATGATGTATCCAAAAGTTCTGTATCGTCAACAGGAACTCAACGTCGCAGACGGCGCGTCAATCGGACGCCCGGTCTAAGAGATATTGGAATTTTCGTCCAGGGGGGCCGGTTGGTTTTTAAGGCAAAACCAACCCGACCGCACTCCACCTGCGTCCAAACCTCGGGCGGAGTATGCCAAAAGATCCGTCTCACTTAGAGGAATTCAACAAAGCTGACGGCACGTCAATCGGACGTCTGTAGCTCAAGATATGAGCGTTTCCGCTCCGAGGGCCCGGTTGGTTTCGTGTACGAACCAACCCGGCCGAACTCAAAGTATTCCGAAACCTTGAGTGCGATATACCGAAACGACCGTCTCGATCCAAGGATCGCGTTGCCGCTGACGGCAAGTCGTTTGGAGACACGAAGTCAAGATACGGGCGTTTGAACGAAAACGTACGAAGATGGGGGGTACGGGCCCGGGCCGACCCGGCCCGACCCCCCCTGGGTCGGCCCGAACCGGGCGACCCGAACCGGGTCCACCCGACCCGGGTCCGACCCGGCTGGCCCAGCCCGGCCCGGCCAGGGCCGGCCCGGCTCGGCCGGCCGCGCGGCGCGGGTGGAAGCCACGGGCGCTGACCCGCGGCTTGAGGAAGAACCGCGGCCCACGTGCGGGCCGCACTGGCGAACCGCGGACGCGCTGAGCCGCGTCCGCCTGGACGAATCGGACCCGCGCGCCGCGGGTCCGTTGGCCGCCGCCGCCGCGGCTTCAGCCGCGGCGGATTTCGTCCGGCGTTGCACCGGTGGCCCGCTTTCCTTCCCGTCTGCGCCGTTGCTCCTCCCGGGATCCGTTCTTTACTGCGGGATCGTCAAACGTCCGCTGCGGCATGTTCCGTCGTTGACCGTCAAATCCGCACAAAACGAAGAACGGCGGAGGGTCGTCGGGCCGTGTTCGTTTGGCCCGCACCCTCCGCGTTAGAGATAAACAACCGGGAGAAATTGTTCAACAAATGAACCGATAATTTTAATTAAAATAAAATTGTTCATTTGAAACCGACTTTTTAATATTCAAAGAACGTTCACCGGAAAATTAAAAAGGGGTAATTTTCCAAAATAAATCCCTACCTCCTCGATCGTGGTGCGCGGGCGTTCTTCGCGGAAGAGATCGTCGCGGAAGAGAGGGATCGTCGCGTCGTCGCGGGGAGGCGTCGCGTCGTCGCGGAAACCGGCGTTGAGTCGGCGAACTCAACGAACCAAGAACAACAGATTTAAATTATTAGTATTTAAATATGTGTTTAAACCCAAAGAAAAGAACCTTGAGCGGAAGTCCGAAATCACTCACCTCAAATGGTCGGTGATCGGAGATCGGAGATCGGAGATCGGAAGAACGTCTCGGGCGGAGGCGTCGTCGATTTTCGGTTTCGGCGTTCTTCGCGTTCTTCGCGTTCTTCGTGTTCTTCGCGTTCTTCGCGAGGGAGAAGAAGTTACGATGGTTCTCCCAAATCTTCTCAAGCGCAAATAACCAGAGGTTAAGCGTTGGCCTTATTTTATTATTACGCCAACGAATTTGAAAAACTGGTTAAGAAACGATCCATCAATTCGTTGAATTAATTCAACGAAAGAAACGACCCATTTAATTCACGAAAGAAACAGCCCATTTAATTCACGAAATAAACCGCCCAATTAAATGGTCTGTTAAGAATTTATAAAACGCGTCGGTTGACTTTCATTAAGACGGGTTTTCGCGGGTGCGTTTCTTAGCGGAAAGAAACGGCGGGGCTCGTGCGGGTCCCACCTCACAAATATCCTACCAAGGGGTAGGATATTTCTGGATAGCATCCTATCCAGTTCAACTCAGTTCAAGCCGCCTTTAAGTGGCTTCAAGTGGCTTCCAAGTGGCTTAAGTGAAATAAAATAAAGTTGTCGCGAAATTATTTTATTTCTTAACTTTAAGCCCGAAAATTAAAAACCACACCCTAGCAAATGCAACTCCGGAAGAGGCGTTTCTAAGCGAATACCGGTGCTGCGATTTCATCGGTGCCCTCAGAATTCGATTCCGAGCACCGGTTCAAAAGTTAGAAAAACCCGCTCGTCCGTTCACTGAACGTACCCGAGCCAAACTTCGGAAAATGATTCCGGGCACACCGGGCCTCGGAATCAGGCGCCGTCAGAAACTGCGTTCTTGTAAAATTCCAAAGAAAATTAAGAAAAAAAAATTTCCTTGAAATTTACGGGTCTTTACATTACTCCCACCTAAGGACTTTACATCCCCGTAAAGATACATCAAGAACTAGGGAAACAAATGTGGGTACTGAGCACGCATCTGAGCCTCCCACTCCCAAGTGCTCTCCTGGAGGTTTCTGTGCTACCATCTAATGCGCACAAGAGGAATCGATCGCCCACGTAGGACCCGCTCCTTTCGATCCTCTATCTCCACTGGGACCACCGCAAAAGTCGCTCCATCATCCACATCTAGCTCCCCATAGTCAATGATGTGCGTCGGGTCGTGCACGTATCTCCTCAGCTGGGATACATGGAAGACGTCGTGCACCCGGTGCAACTGAGGTGGCAGAGCCAGGCGATAAGCCACCTCGCCAATTCTGCTGAGGACCTGGAAAGGCCCGATGAAGCGTGGAGACAACTTGCCGCCTCGGCCAAATCTCTGCAAACCACGTCGAGGTGAGACACGCAAGAAGACATGGTTGCCATCCTCGAACTCTAGTGGCCTCCGCCTCCTGTCAGCATATGACTTCTGCCGGCTCTGTGCTGTCTTCATCTGCTCCTGGATGACCTAGACCTTCTCTGTCGTGGCCCGGACCATCTCTGGTCCCACAAGTACTGACTCTCCAGGGTCTGTCCAGCACAAAGGAGATCTGCAAGGCCTGTCGTACAATGCCTCGTAGGGTTCCATCCCGATGGTGGAGTGGTAGCTGTTGTTGTACGCGAACTCCACCAAGGGTAGGTGGTCCTCCCAGCTGCGACCAAAGTCGAGGACACATGCACGGAGCATGTCCTCGAGAGTCTGAATGGTCCTCTCCGTCTGACCATCCGTCTGAGGGTGAAAGGCGGTGCTCAGACGTAGTCGCGTCCCGAACGCCTCATGCAACCCCTTCCAAATCCGGGAAGTAAAACGAGCGTCCCGATCGGAGACGATAGTCGATGGCACACCGTGAAGTCGTACAATCTCCTGAATGTAGAGACGCCCCAAGCTCTCCACTATGCCCTGCTCTCGGATGGGTAAGAAGTGTGCCGACTTGGTGAGTCGGTCAACAATCACCCAAATGGAATCGTGACCTCTGGAAGTGTGTGGAAGTCCAGTCACAAAGTCCATAGATATCCCATCCCACTTCCACTCCGGGACCGCCAACGGTTGTACCAAGCCTGCTGGTACCTGATGCTCTGCCTTCACCTGCTGGGAGGTGAGGCACCGTGAAACGAACTCTTCCACAACCTTCTTCATGGCCGGCCACCAGTGCTGTCGCCTGAGATCCTGGTACATCTTCGCCACTCCAGGATGTACCGCCAAAGGAGAAGTGTGAAACTCTCTCAGCACCTCCTCTCGTAAGGCGACTGGTACCAAGGTACGTCCTCTCAAAAGGACATCGTGCTCTGCTCCAAGGGAGAAACCATCAGGTGCCTGTCCCGAGGATATCTGTGCACGCCGCGTCTCACAGTCAACATCCACATGCTATGCCTCTCTGACCCGCTGAAGAAGTGGAGGAGAGACTGTGAGAGACTGAAGGAAGGCTTCTCCATCTCTATCCACGAAGGATATCTGCAAAGCGGCTAGCTGCTCTGTCGCCTCCTCAAGTAGCTGGATGCCCGTCCTCCTGCTGAGGGCATCAGCCACCACGTTCCCCTTCCCAGGAGTATAGACTATCTCAAAGTCATAGTCCTGGAGGAACTCGAGCCATCGCCGCTGTCTCAGGTTCAGGTCCTTCTGAGAGAAGATGTACCTGAGACTCTGGTGGTCAGAAAAGACTGTGAAGCGCTCGCCCATCAGATAGTGTCGCCATGTCTTCAGGGCAAAGACCACTGCTGCCAACTCCAAGTCATGGGTAGCGTAGTTCTGCTCATGAGGCCTCAACTGACGTGATCCGTAGGCAATCACGGCCCGCTCCTGCATCAGGACACACCCGAGTCCGGTCCCTGATGTATCGCAGTAGACTACGTATCCAACTCCCTCCTCAGGCAACCTCAAGATGGGTGCGCTGGTCAACCTCTGCCTCAGCTCCTGGAAGCTCTGCTGACATCCGTCTGACCACACGAAGGGTTTCCCCTTCTTCGTCAAAGATGAGAGTGGGGCCGCAACTCTGGAGAAGTCCGGCACAAATCTCCGATAGTATCCGGCTAGGCCCAAGAAACTCCGCACCTATATCACGCTCTTGGGTGGCTCCCAAGCTACCACTGCCTCGATCTTCGCGGGATCCACTGCAACTCCCGCCTCAGAAATGACGTGTCCCAAGAAGTGGACCTCACGTAACCAGAACTGACACTTCGAGAGCTTTCCATAAAGCTGGTTCACTCGGAGTGTGTCTAGTACAACACGCAGGTGGTAGGCGTGCTCCTCCTCCGTCGTCGAGTACACCAAAATGTCGTCGATGAAGACCACGACAAATCGATCGAGGTATGGCTGGAAGATCCTGTTCATGAGGTTCATGAACACTGCTGGAGCATTGGTCACGCCGAAAGGCATAACCAAGAACTCGAAGTGGCCATACCGACACCTGAAGGCCGTCTTCTGCACATCCTCGTCTCGAACTCAGAGCTGATGATAGCCTGACCTGAGGTCTATCTTTGAGAACCACCGTACTCCCTTGAGCTGGTCGAAGAGGTCATCAATCCTGGGTAGCGGATACTTGTTCCTCATTGTCACCTGATTCAGGCGACGATAATCGACACACAGTCGCAAGCTCCCGTCCGCCTTCTTGGCAAACAAAATCGGGGAAGCCCAGGGCGAAACACTGGGTCGGATGAACCCCTTGCCATGCAAGTCCTCCAACTGTACCTGCAGCTCTCGAAGCTCAGCGGGGGCCATCCGATATGCTGGAGTGGATATCGGGGCTGTCCCGGGGTACAGGTCAATATAAAAGTCTACCTCTCTGCGAGGAGGTAGTCCTGGAACGTCGTCGGGAAAGACGTCCTCATACTGATCCACCACAGCAGGAAAACTGGGACTCCGCATGTCAACTGCTCCCAGGATGAGGCTAGCCAACTGATGAGTGATGGGCTGACCTCTCCTCTGTGTGAGTTCATCCTGTGCTTCTAAGGCTCCCTTCTCGCCGGTGAAGGTGAACCTGCTCCCGTCCGTGCGCACACATCGCACCTTGTGCCTAATGCAGTCAATCTGAGCATGGACCGTAGATAACCAGTCCATGCCCAAGATGACGTCGTAAGGCCTCGACGCTGCTACAAGAAGATCCCATCCGAAACTCTCGCCTCCTAGAGTAAGCTCACACTGCCGGCACCAGTGCGTAATCGTCGAGTCTTCTCCCGTGGGAGTCTCTATCCGTAAGGATCGAGCCGACGGCTCCGTCGGAATCTCCGAGCTCCGAACAAAGGCAGTGGCTATGAAAGAGTGACTTTCTCCTGTGTCTATCAGAACTGCAGCAAGGGTGGAATAGACACAGATCGTACCTCGAATCATCTCTGGCGTGACGTGGTCGTAGGCCTCCACTGCCTGGAGCTGAGCCTGTCTCTGCCCGCCAGCTCCCTGTGGTCGGGGTGGGCCTCCTGGTGGTGGTGGTGGCAGAGCCTCAAAGCGTCGCCCACCACCTGCTGCTCGGCCAGCTCCTCTGCCTCGTCCGCCTCCTCCCTGCCGACCTCCACGGTCGACCCTCTGCCTCTGCCTGGGTGGCCCTTCCACCGTCTGCTGCCCCTCGGTACGACGGGTCGGGCAGTCACGAGCCATGTGGCCCTGCCCGCCGCACTCGTAGCACTGTCTGCCTCTCGGAAGGCTGGCTCCGGGCCGGGTGCCCTGTACTGCTGAGCCAGCGTCCCGAGGTCGCCTGCCGGAAGGTCTGGTCCGCCTGGAACCCTGAGTCATCTGTCGGCTACCAGCTACCGAAGACTCCGCTACCTGCCGCCCTGCGGTAGGTCTCGCTGTGGACTCAGCCAGGAAGCTCTCGATCAGGAGGGCTCGCTCCAGTACTCCTACCTGGGTCGGGATGCTGAGGGAGATCAGCGATGCCCTGATCTCGTGTCTCAAACCCTGCTCGAAGGTACGGGCCCGGAAGAAGGGGTCCCGTACCATGTCTGTCGAGTACCGAGAAAGGTCGGTGAATCTCGCCGCGTACTGAGCGACCGTCAAGCTTCCCTGCCGCAGCTGAAGAAGCTCCTGGATGCGCACCGCTCGGAGGGTGGCTGGGACGAACTCTGAGCGGAAGAGGCTCTCGAAGTCCGTCCAGATGATGGTGGCCTCATCGTGTACCTGGAGCATCAGGCTCCACCATCGTCCGGCTGCTGCGTGCAGTAGGCTCTCCGCGAGGATCACCATGAGTTCTGGTGGTGTCCTCACTAGCCTGAAAACTCGGACGACCGCCTCCAGCCAGTCCTCGGCTGCCTGGGGGTCCGACTCCCCACGGAACCTGGGTGGTCGCTGGCGCTGGAACTCGTGCAGAGCTCCGAGGCGTTGTGTGTCGTCATCTGCCAGTGCTGGAAGCATCGGGGGCTCGGTGGGTAAAAGTACCGCCGGTGCCTCTGCTGTCAACGGGCCCTGTACCGAGGCCTCGTCGCTCGGCGGGCTGTCGTCGTGCCCTACTCTAGGAACCCTAGCCGGTTGCTGTCGTCGTGCCATCCTGAAAAGGAAACAAGTATGCCACGGTCAGAACAGTACACCTGGTGAGCTGACGCAAGTAATCACAAAGAAATCTTGAAACACACATGCAATCAATGTTTTCGTGCATTAAGTCGGAAATCAGAAGTCAGGGTCCTGGTGTATGGATACGTCGGCCGCCGCACCATCACTGGACTCCCTGGACTGATAACCACACTCAATACGCTAAACACTATTGCTTCACATAGAAGAAAGATCAGAGTCTGCGGTAGAACCGACCGCCTCTGATACCAATTTGTCACGACCCGTCCTCGGGGCCCGTGCCGTGACTACCCCAAGCCCGCCTTCCATAGGCCAGGGGCTGGCGACTAGCACCAAGGCGTAAATCCCAACAAAAAGGGAAGGCATTTCCTTTGAAAAGTAAACAAGCACCACAGAGTAAGCAAGCGGAAAAGTAAACACTAAGTAAAACTGTACAAGCTGTGCTGAAAGTAATAAGGGGCCGGAAATACAAGCCCAACTGTAAAGTACAACTGAAAGGAAAAACAACAACTGAAAAGGGAATACTGCAGCGTCGAGCTGTCCTCCGGAAGTCCCACCTGAAGGGTGGGTACAGATAGCCTCCACTGCTCCTCGGGTCCACCTAACCGCTCCGAGTACGTCCCACCCAGTGGTCCACCTCCAGGTACTATCCTGCTCCGCACGCCTCCTCCACGATCAACGCTGTCCGTCGTCTGCAACCAACACCACGAAGTGCGGGCATAGCCCATGCAGGGGTGAGTATAAGCTACTCAGTAGGGACCCCGAGACCCCCGAAGGTCTCCCGAAATCCACAAAAGATAATCCACAGAGGAAAGATACAATCACGAAGTAACATCTGACACGGCTTAGGTATATGCCCATACATATACCTAAGTCTTCAATTCCCGTTCGACTCCAACGTCCGAGCCCAAGCACAACCCAGTCCACACAGGAAAGCAAAACGCATACCCACACAGGATAGAACAACACAATCCACAAAGGAGAGTAAACAGTAAATCCACACAGGATAGCTCAACACAATCCCCAAAGGAGAGTAACACAAGGTTCAGTTCACACAGGTATACTTCTTCGGATGACGATAAAGATGATCATTGAACCATCTAAGTCGTCGGACCCACGAAGGATCGATAGGTACTAACCTTGCAGTGACCCACACAGGATCGGGCCCACGCAGGACCTGTAGAAGTTGGCTCACACAGAACTGCTGAGAGATGACCCACACAGGATCGGGCCCACACAGGACCGGGCCCACGCAGGACCTGTAGGCGCTGGCTCCCACAGAACCGCTGAGCGCTGACCCACGCAGGATCGGACCCACACAGGATCGGGCCCACACAGGACCGGGCCCACGCAGGACCTGTAGGCGCTGATCCACGTAGGATCGCTGAGTGCAGGAGTCGTCGCAGTCCGCTGAGGATCTCTGCACAGTCGTCGCCGCAGTCCACTGAGGATCTCTGCACGGTCGTCGTCGGAGTCCACGGAGGATCTCTGCACAGTCGTCGCCGCAGTCCACTGAGGATCTCTGCACGGTCGTCGCTGTCGAAGTAGCAGTCGCAGCCAGCCTAGGGTTCCCGCACACAGCAAGCTCGTTCGGGAGGGTCCGCTCCACGAGCCGAGAGGCTGATACATCAACTGACACGAAGTCCGAAGATGATGTATCCAAAAGTTCCGTATCGTCAACAGGAACTCAACGTCGCAGACGGCGCGTCAATCGGACGCCCGGTCTAAGATATATTGGCATTTTCGTCCAGGGGGCCCGGTTGGTTTTTAAGGCAAAACCAACCCGACCGCACTCCACCTACATCCAAACCTCGGGCGGAGTATGCCAAAAGTTCCGTCTCACTTAGAGGAATTCAACAAAGCTGACGGCACGTCAATCGGACATCCGTAGCTCAAGATATGAGTGTTTCCGCTCCGAGGGCCCGGTTGGTTTCGTGTACGAACCAACCCGGCCGAACCCAAGTATTCCGAAACCTTGAGTGCGATATACTGAAACGACCGTCTCGATCCAAGGATCGCGTTGCCGCTGACGGCGTGTTGTTTGGAGGCACGAAGCTCAAGATACGGGCGTTTGAACGAAAGCGTCCGAAGATGGGGGGGTACGGGCCCGGGCTGACCCGGCCCGACCCCCCCTGGGTCGGCCCGAACCGGGTCGACCCGACCCGAGTCCGACCCGGCTGGCCCCGCCCGGCCCGGCCAGTGCCGGTCCGGCTCGGCCGGCTCGGCCGGCCGAGCGGCGCGGGTGGAAGCCGCGGGCGCTGACCCGCGGCTTGAGGAAGAACCGCGGCCCGCGTGCGGGCCGCGCTGGCAAACCGCGGACGCGCTGAGCCGCGTCCGCCTGGACGAATCGGACCCGCGCGCCGCGGGTCCGTTGGCCGCCGCCGCCGCGGCTTCAGCCGCGGCGGATTTCGTCCGGCGGCACGCCAGGGCACCACCGTCTCCGGCCGCCGGCGACCCGCGTCGCCGGCAACTTCCGCGGGCCGCCGGCGTCGCTCCGGTGGCCCGTTTTCCTTCCCGTCTGCGCCGTTGCTCCTCCCGGGATCCGTTCTTTACTGCGGGATCGTCAAACGTCCGCTGCGGCACGTTCCGTCGTCGACCGTCAAATCTGCACAAAACGAAGAACGGCGGAGGGTCGTCGGGCCGTGTTCTTTTGGCCCGCACCCTCCGCGTTAGAGATAAACAACCGGGAGAAATTGTTCAACAAATGAACCGACAATTTTAATTAAAATAAAATTGTTCATTTGAAACCGACTTTTTAATATTCAAATAACGTTCACCGGAAAATTAAAAAGGGGTAATTTTCCAAAATAAATCCCTACCTCGTCGATCGTGGTGCGCGGGCGTTCTTCACGGAAGAGATCGTCGCGGAAAAGAGGGATCGTCGCGTCGTCGCGGGGAGGCGTCGCGTCGTCGCGGAAACCGGCGTTGAGTCGGCGAACTCAACGAACCAAGAACAACAGATTTAAATTATTAGTATTTAAATATGTGTTTAAACCCAAAGAAAAGAACCTTGAGCGGAAGTCCGAAATCACTCACCTCAAATGGTCGGTGATCGGAGATCGGAGATTGGAGATCGGAAGAACGTCTCGGGCGGAGGCGTCGTCGATTTCCGGGTTCGGCGTTCTTCACGTTCTTCACGTTCTTCGCGTTCTTCGCATTCTTCGCGAGGTAGAAGAAGTTACGATGGTTCTCCCAAATCTTCTCAAGCGCAAATAACCAGAGGTTAAGCGTTGGCCTTATTTTATTATTACGCCAACGAATTTGAAAAACTGGTTAAGAAACGATCCATCAATTCGTTGAATTAATTCAACGAAAGAAACGACCCATTTAATTTATGAAAGAAACAGCCCATTTAATTCACGAAATAAACCGCCCAATTAAATGGTCTGTTAAGAATTTAGAAAACGCGTCAGTTGACTTTCATTAAGACGGGTTTTCGCGGGTGCGTTTCTTAGCGGAAAGAAACGGTGGGGCTCGTGCGGGTCCCACCTCAAAAATATCCTACCAAGGGGTAGGATATTTCTGGATAGCATCCTATCCAGTTCAACTCAGTTCAAGCCGCCTTTAAGTGGCTTCAAGTGGCTTCCAAGTGGCTTAAGTGAAATAAAATAAAGTTGTCGCAAAATTATTTTATTTCTTAACTTTAAACCCGAAAATTAAAAACCACACCCGAGCAAACGCAACTCCGGAAGAGGCGTTTCTAAGCGAATACCGGCGCTGTGATTTCATCGGTGCCCTCAGAATTCGATTCCGGGCACCGGTTCAAAAGTTAGAAAAACCCGCTCGTCCGTTCACTGAACGTACCTGAGCCAAACTTCGGAAAATGATTCCGGGCACACCGGGCCTCGGAATCAGGCGCCGTCAGAAACTGCGTTCTTGTAAAATTCCAAAGAAAATTAAGAAAAAAAATTCCCTTGAAATTTACGGGTCTTTACATATCATTTCTATTATTAAACATGGAACAACTATAAAAATCTACCAAGTCACTTGTGTTCTAACATCACCAGTAATTTCATTTAGAAAAATATTGATATGAATTGGTCACCCTACTCATACCCAAAAACCATTATTGAGAAAGAAGGGTGTTACATTGATAAACAAGAGAAAAAAAGAGATCTCACTAACTAGAAAATGAAAATGTTTATACAAATATTCCAACAAATGCAAACTGGTGGTAAATAAACACGTGGAGGAAATCCAAGTTAATCTAAACCCTTCTGCTGAAAACCTTGATGCCATAAAAATTGTCAAATCTCCTCATCTAGTTCCAAACAATGATCCTAATGAAACTATGAAGGTGTTCCCTATGAAAAAACAATCTATACTAGTTCTCAAAAAACATCATACTACATATTCAAACTAAAATCATACATGGTTCAAACCTAGAGAACCTAGCACTCATGCTCCTCAAAGAATAAAATAAATTCAGAGAGAAGATATGCAACATCAAGAAGAAACTATATGCATGAATCCACCAAAAATAAAATAGCCTAGAAGACATCACTCTTTGAAGGTCCATGCAAAATATGTAAAGCAATGAAAAAACACAAAATAATTAAATCCATGCATCCAAAATGTTCAGTTCCACATGAATCTCACAAATCTAGAGAGCCCAGTTTTCAATCCACTAACTCAAAAATGAAAGGATTTTCAAACAACATTCCTAAAATTGATAACAAGGTTTAGTATAACTAGGATTAAAAACAACAGGCTTTGATAACTCAACAATAAAAAAGTCAAACCATCTTAAATTGAAATCCACGTACATTACAGCCAGCCAAAAATCAAAGTTAGCCAAAATTAGATGCTAGAAAAACTAAGAAACTCCTATTAAATCGAAACTAAAGAGAAAAAAGGGAATAAAGTAAGATCTCTAAAAATTCATCAGCACAACATCTTTAAAAACTAAGAATCAAACAAATATGGAGCTTATCCACAATTGAAAAACAAAAAAGGGGGTATCATTTACAAGTAATGTATCTAAAGATAAAATTAGGGTTTCAATCACATTATTACTCCAATTTAATAAATATTATCTTCCTAATTTAATGGTAAGTATCCAAAAAAATATCACAATACCTATATTTATGGAATGAAATTTCATCTTGTTCATCCATACAAGAGTCAAGAGCCCTTACCAAAAATTTCTTATGCTGAAATGTATCCCTCTGTTCAAGGTACTCTTCTTTATAATTATTATCATCATCCAAAGAGTCTTCAACTAAGGATGATGATTCAATATGCATAGCCTATGGGGAAATGAAAAAAATTTCCATTCAATTGGCCTCTAGGGATCTTGTCACAATTTTTCACTCAATATTGAAATAATCTCTACATTTCAGAAACATCATGGAATTCTGAGTAATAAAACCATTTGGGATTCTCTTATTTTGAATTATTATCATCATCTGAAGAGTCTTCAACTGAGGATGAAGTTTAAACATCCATGTCATGTGGGGGAATGGATAATTGTACCTTTCAAGAGGCCCCAAGGTATCTTTTCACAATTGTTCTCTCACAGTTGTAGTAATCTCTATATTTCCTAAACATCCTTGGATTTTGAGAAATAAAACCATCTAAGTCATCCATTGGTTTTATCCCTTCCTAGAAAATTTTCTTAATAAGTCATCCTCAATTTGTAAAGATCTCTCATAATCCTTGTGGGAGGAGTCACCAGAGTTAGAGTGGGGCTGCTCCTCTTGTGGCGATTTCACATCTCCTAGAATCACATAATTAGATAGCACAATCTGATGAGACTTTTTCTTATCTTTGTTGATAGGATCATCATTATAAACCACATACAAAAATATAGAAAAATCAATAAGAGGAAATGAGATGTATAAGGCATATTCTTAATCTATTTAGTATCCTTAATAACCCTATAAAGTATTATGGAGACAACATCCTTGACTTTATGATCAACCATTCTAACCCATAATGATGTTGTAAATTTATGGGGTGTAGTAGAATTAGGTTTTAGTCCACAATAAATTATGGGGTGGCCAATTTTGTTGACATGTACTCCAATAGGATTGTAGATTTTCAAAGACAACCCCCTGTAAGAATCCAACATCCCAATTTTTGATCCAAATGAGTGGTAGTAGTGATGGAGAATTGTCCATTTTTGTGAAATCTCTAACATCATAAGGCCGAGATAAATGCTTTCTAGTAATATCAAACTTCAAGAGTTTTCCAATAAGGCTATAAATTTAATATGGTGATTCCATTTTAAATAAATGTAATGGAATACCAGTTAACCCTCACCAAATAGGTGTGATGGTGGATCAAGGGCTGTGAAAATGTTCAGTAAAAAGTTCTAAAACAATATAGAACATCGAATAAAGGCCCAATATATTCTAGTCCATTGTGGATAGTAATAATTTTCAGATTTGAATTGGAAAACCACATGTGATGAGTAAAAAAGGCCAATATGAAAACAATAGAATACAATGGAATTTAAAATTTTTTAATAGAAGAATTGTTGGGATTTTTTCTTGGCAAACTTTATGAGAAGTATAAAATGCCAATCAGAGGAACACAGTTTTACCTCTTTATTCGAGATTCTGATGGCAAAGATACCACCATGTAGAAATCCCTTCAATTTGTTTCGCACCACATAATTTAAGTCATGTGACTCTTTCATCATATCCAATATCATATCTATAGATACCTTGATATGTCGATGTATATGTAGTATGTCTTAATCATCAATAGAAAATTATAATAGAGAGACATCACATCAAATACTCTCTCAAATGACTAAGCCATCTAGTTCAGAAAACTCCCTCATCCTAACTCTCTCCATAAGTGAAGAGGTCAAAATGAGAAATGAATGAACAAATTGTTCATGATGGTCCTAAAACTCTTTATTAATCTCAAAAAATATACTCATAAGTTTCCACTCACCACTGGCCTCATGTACCATATGTGTCCAAGTCCACCTACTTAGAGAATCAATAATAGCATTTCTATTCCTAGGAATATATCATAGCTAAATATAAAAGGATTATAGGATTTCAACCCTCCTTAATTTCCTATGATTCGAGTCATGTTGTACGAAAATATACATGTGGCTTTATGGTCTGTAAATACCAAAATACTCTCTCATAGTATGTAATGACTCCAACAATGAAATGTGGGTACAACAACTTTCAACTCAACATCGTGTATCAGGTAATTTTGAAAATGAGGCCATAACTATCTTGATGTGTATGCAATGACATGAACTTCCTATATTATAGCTTCTCCTAGACTAATTCATGATGCATCACATTACACTGGATATCTATTTTCTATCTCTGAAAGAATCAATATCGATGTTAATATTAGTCTATATTTTTCATCTTGAAGAGATTTTTCATAGCCTTATGACCAGATAAAAATAACACCCTTCTTAGTCATAGACATAATAGGTTATTATAGGCATTATAATTCATATTTGATGAACCAATAGTAATTAGTCATCTCTATCAAACTCATTAAATTAGATACATTTTTGGGTTTCTCCCATATAACTACATCACTCACCTATTCTGGTTTAACAGCTACTCCAACCATTCAGATTATATAACCCAAGAAGTGTACCTTATTGAACCAGAAGTGGAATTTATAAATCATAGAATATATTTGGTTATCCCTCAGGGTATTTAGAAACATCTCATTAAGTTTAGCTTTCTCATTTCGAATATGATAAAATACCAAGCTTCTGTCAATAATGACCACCATGAATGAATCCAAAAAAACGGTGGAAATCCCAATTTATCAAGTCCATGAAGACATCTAGAATGACTATAATATTTAATTACATAACCAAATCTCTCTTATAAACTGTACAAACTTTGGAATGTTGTAAATGGTATGTTATAAGGTATATCATTCAACTGTTGACAATGTGATGTCATGTATTCCTCCAAAACAACCATCAGTCATTTATAATTATTGAATATAACATCTATACAATGTATTGGATACCAAATCCTTGCTATAATATGATTCAACATCCAATAATCCCCACAAATCTTAAGGGTTACATACACCTTGTTGTGGAAAAGGACAGGTGAACCCTAGGGATATGTACTGGCCCATATAAAACCCTTAGCCTCTGAATCCTCTAACTACTTCTTGATAACCTAAAATGTTGTAGTATCCATCCTCTATGGAGGGACAAATACTAGTGATTCTCTATAAACTAGTTCAATTTTAAATTCTACCTATCTCATTAGATGTATTATAGGGAAGTTTTCATGGATAACATACCTAATAATGTCAACTATAGGGGGGATTTTTTCCTAATTCATTGCCTAAAAATCCAAATAAATTATAGTAATCTATGTGGTCACTCCCCCTATCCCAATTTTCATTGGTCTAGGTTTACATTCCTATACATCACACTTAGAGTTATGAGTATAAGTACCTCCCTATGGTAATGTGAACGACATCCTTCTATGATCATAATACACATAGGTCTGATAGGGAACCAACTGGTCCATCATGATCTTTACTTCATATCCCCTAATCCAGAGGACAATGATTCCAAAAAGAAATTATGGACTCCAACCTCATGTGGTATGTCCTTGAATTAGAAGACACTCTTTATACATATATCAAATAGAGTATAATGTGGCATCACTCCACATGAGTAATAAATATCAATCCCATGTCTTTCAAAAAACACCCATTTAGAAAAAGGATTTAGATTAACCAATATTTAATAAGAAAAATGCTATTGTTATGGATACTAGAGAGGTACTTAAAAAGTAGATGTCCTGGCACCCTACACATCTGGTATATGCTATGTTGAATAAATCAGGACTATTCAATTACCCCATGTAGGAACCTAGCTATCAAGAGTGGGGTTTCTCAGATAGGGATGTGTATCTGAAGCCTAGATTCACATTCTTTGACCTATTACACTTTATGTATGGCTGGTAGTACTCCATCTATGTCCCTGATAAGCTAATAATAATCCTTCTCTAGAGGAAGTAGCTCTCATTGATCCTCTCCCACAAGGTACGTTTGGTAAGGTCCTAAAAAATGATAATGATTCCCCAATATGGCGCATCCTTGGCACTCAAAAGGGTCTCTAGGACATTGGAGAATCTTATAACCATTTTTGGCTCCCAAATGTGTTCATAGAAAAAATACACAAAGAGAAAACTGAAACAAAATGGGCGGCTTCACGAAGAACCTCTGTAGATTCCTTAAGCACCATGGCCAGTGTGAATGCCCTCAGCACCACGGCCGGAGCAAAGACGAGGCCCCCTTTTCGATTGTTGCAAATTAAAGATGTTGAAGGTTTTGAAGTTACGATGCAATTAACGAGATGAATCACGCCATGGAGGGAACATTATTGCATCTGCGATCCCTTAGAAATTGATGAAAGACTTTGCAATCGTCATAGATGGAATTAGGGGGTCCCTTCCACTGAGGAGGGGATGACAGTCCACTCCACTGTTATAATAAACTCGATGCAATTTGATTCTGATTGCAACGTAACATGTGGCTTCACAATGAGATGTCGGATCTCTATGTCACCTCTCACCAATAAATATTAGGCTTCCCTCCGACTGAAAGGATAGATACCATGACCTTTCACCTCCTCATCTCTCCAATCATGAAGCACCCTATACTCTGTGAAGCATTGAGAAAAATTATCTCTTTAGGGTATTTAAGCATTGTGAAAGACTTTTCCCTTAACTCAAACACTACACCTCTTCAAGCAGGGATTCCCTTCATGAAGACCACAAGCCATTGAAATGGAATGAGATCACTAATGGAACTCGGTTCATTTTTATAAACTAATTCTTTGCGAGGTACAATCAATAAACATGTGGACCCCATGCTAATGTAGGATCATTGTGCTTCCCGAAGTACATCACTTCATAGTGTAATGCTTTTCAAGTATCCATGCTCTTAAAAGTCCTACTATGTAAAAAGATTTTCACTTCATGAAGCACCCTTCATATGCTTCTATTCCCAACACATATTCTAGAAAACTATTTTTCATGAATCATACCCCTTCATGGAGTCTAATTACTTTGCGGATCACCATATCTTTTCAAGATCCCGTTATGTGAACCCTTCTTCTTCACAAAACCTTCTCATATATGGCCCTCTAGGCTTTTATAAAGTGGTTTCTAGGTTCCTGGTGTGGCGTTTCATATCTTGTTTCTTATCCTCATGATTCTTTACATAGGCACGCTAAGGACTATTAATTCTTCTGATAGCCATGCTAACGTTATCCCCTCAATGGATCACTCCATAACCCCACCTCACCTAGGAATTGTGGATGTCGTCCCTTCCCCAATGGTGGGTGGGTATCAGTTATGTTTTTTCTAGGGGTGATGACTGAATCCTCATCGTCTGAGCTACAGGCCGTTACACTACCAAGCACCATTGTCCTCATCAGATGAAGTTAAACTATTGCATCTCCCCATGAAATATACATGGGGTTCCCCGCCTCAGACATTTTCCACACCCATTGGTCTCCATGGGAGTGAGATATTTCACACAAGTAATGAGATCCTATTTTATGGAATGGAGTTTTTCCACAGGGGAGGGAAACAGTTTTGTTGTATGCCTCTATCCTTTCTTGCAGGAGGTCGAATCCTATCACCTCCTCTATTCATCAGTTCGCAATGTCCAAAGGATATATGTGAACAAGTACTTATGATCCCCCATCCCTCTCCCTCTGTGATTTGCCTCCATTGGGACACAATCATGGACTATGTTCCAATATCCATCTCCATAGGCTTCTAGCCAAGAGTATTCCCTTGTTTTCTCTTTGGGATGCCTACCATGCATAAGCCCCACTGTATTCTTCATGGACGCACCATTCTTGATGTGATCATCAGGTCTTTGTTGTCTCTTTTTTCTCACACCGAGCATGACTCATGTGGGATTAGTGTAAACATCGACCATGTCATCCTCCATGGGCGACCTTGTTGTGTATGCTTCAAGACCCCTAAACCATATTATGTGGAATTTGATCCTTTCCATCTACAGAAAAGAATCATTGGAATCCTCCCTGAGGTTCTATCCCAACACCCATCAGTACTGACCACTTCATGTTGGTTCACCCCTGTCCCACATGACGTTAAACTATATGACCCTCCTCTTCCCTCATGACACTAAATTGTATGTATTCAAACTAAGTGGTTTTGATCCCTGTCTCCTAGACAAGGTACATAAAAAGCCTCCCTATGGATCAACCCCAAATACTGGTAAACCCATTTTGATAGATGTCTCCTAGACATGTTATGTAGGAAGTCTCCCTAAGTTTCAACCCCAAACAATATTAAACCCATTCAAACTATGAGGGTTTTAATCCATGTCTCTATGATATGGTACCTAATAATCACCCCTAAGGTTTAACCCCAGACACTGGTAAAACCATTTGAACTACGTGGGTTTTTACCTTATCTCCTAGATAGGGTATGTTGGTAGCCGCCCAAAAATTTTAACCTAACCAATAGTAAATCGTTGTAGTCCATTTTTGTGGGTCCCACATCTATAGTATACCCACAGGCATCAGTCCAATCGGGGATACTAACAACGTGTAAGGGCTAGAAATCATTGTCAGGTTTATGTCCTCTACTCACACCCCAATTTTATGCCTCATGTTGAACTACGTGGACTGTGATCTTCTCCCTCTCCATGAAAGGTATGTAGGAATCCTCCCTATGGTCCGATCCCATCACTAATGCCACAACCTAGTCTCTCCCTCGAGACTCTATGTTTTGGGAGTTCATTCTGCAACCTCTAGGATTCTACTCCCTCTGAGTCACATCCATGTGTCCATCCTCACCATCCTCCCCATGAGGTCTCCCATCACCCCATCGAACTACGAGAACATTTATTCCCTGCCATGGGATATATAGGAATCCTTCTTGAGGTTTAAGACCAACATCTTCATCATCATAACGTTGAATCCTTCCCAAATCACTATATCTTTCGATATTCCATCCATATCCATCTTTATTCTTATCCAAGCCACCACATCCAAGTGGTATCATTCCATCCATTTAGACAGGTGACCATGCATAAGCCCCACATGATCTTTAACAATCCAACCAAGAGTGTCCCTATTGTGATGAACCGCTAACCATGTGTAATCCCCAGTATATTAATAGGTTGTTGTCTTTTGTGTACTCTCTAATTAATCACCCATTCAAATTACATTGGCTTTGATCTCTCTCTCCTAGGAAGGATATGTAGGAAACATCTATGATGTTTAATCCAAGAAAATGGAGATCCATGGAGTCCCCTTTGTATGGACTCAAGCATCATCAGATCCATCCTCGATGGGAATTATGATCCATCCATTTTGTAAACGCTTCCAGTGCTCCCTCTTAGGGAGTTACACATATGATCCACTCCCATCAGTGTTTGGATCAGTCTGATCCATCTCTGCCAGACATTAAACTAATGACATGCCTTGTGTTAAACATGGGAGCATAGGAAAACCATAGAGACATTCCAATATAATATAATTCCTCACACTCGAAATGGTATGCCTTGGGCTTCTGTACCCTCAAGAATCCCAATAAAAAGGGTAAGAAACCCAGACACATTAGTGTTTCAGCTCCCAGAAATGCTAGGGATGTCCCACGTGACTACTCCCCTGATCGAACTTTGTTATCCTATCATGAATCGTTTGAATGACTTGGTAGAAGAACATTAATTATGCATAATACAAAAAGATATGGCACTGAGAAGAGTTTCATGACCAATGTCTTAATCATTGAGAGTGACTCAGACAAGGAAATGAATTCTGAGGATGAATCAATGGATAGTGGAACTAAAATCCCATCAACTCATTTCAATCAGGGAGAAAATGCCCCTAAATAAGTAACGGATGTCACCCACCTTTGAAATGTAGGAATGCAGGGAAACAATTAGTGTGCCCTCCACAGATGGATACGCACCCCAGAAAAAGCATTGGAAACAACCATAAGTTCTCAAATAGTGAAACACCTTGTAATTGTCAGTATATTTCAACAAGATACATCAATCCCACTTTCAATCTCAAAGTGTAACTTCTGCACACTTGTTAAACCATAATCTATCACTATTTTGAACCACCATGGCTCACATAGTCTTCCTTTCTCTACACCCACTCAATGATGAGAGCATATCTCACAATATTAGATACAGTTGTAAATGATAATTTTTTTCATGAGAACACATTGGACTCCTTAACATATCCACATAATGTGTCTCTTTAAATGGATAATCAATAATATATATTGGTGAAAAGTTATGAATAATTGAAAAATGAGTCATGTGATCATTAACTATCATAGAACCCTACTTTATTTTCATGGAATCCCAATAATTATCTACCCTTAGGGACTCAAAGAATAAGTATTCATATAATTTATCATATAAATCCCTCTAAATCACATCTTGATTCTAACCTTCTTAGTTTGAAATATCCCACCGATGATTTTTGGATCCAAAAATAATATATATATATAGAGATTCACTCTCCTCTTATGAGGTATCATTAAGTTCTCTATGATATATAAGAATATATGAATCCATAACTCTAAAATATTTGGACCACTATCAACTAAAATTGTTGGTGGATATAGATTTTAAAACTACCATGTCAAGCCTCCCTTGGAAGGGGAAGATTGTGGAGATCTCGGTATAGTTGCATAATCCATAGAAACTTTCCTTGAAACTATACATCTTCTATCACATTACAGATAATATGTTTTCCGACAAGCGGTGAAAATTGTGCTACCATCGGTAGTTAATGGCCCATAGTCTCAAGGTTATGGTTTTCACAACCCCCCTAGCACACAACTAGATTCTATTGTGGTGAGAAATATCAAAGAAATAAAATAAAATTACATATATAAGATTTAAATAATTTTTTAATAACATATACATGAAGAGGATAGGTACACAACATTAAATGTGAAACTCACACCCTAATTCATGCTCCTAGACCCATGTTTGGGGGATAAAAAAAATTCATAAGTAATAAAAGAGATGCTAACTACATCCCACTAGTAAGGTATGTCCAGGGTTAAGCTCTTGTTTACATAGTGTCAATTGAACTTTATAGAGGAAACATCCATTAAATTAAAATTATAATCCCTATATAATGGTTACCATTTATTTTTAGAATTAAATTTCAATTAATTTTATTCTCATTTATATACAAAATGTAATTAAAAGGATTAACTATATAAATCAACACTATCGGTTTATAATATCCCATATTCCTAATTAATTTATTTCTAGAATCCATTCAAGCACAACCACAAACATATCAGGTCCCTGTATGAAATTTTACTTCAATTCATGGACATAAAAAAAATCTCCAAAACATGTTATAGGAAATTCATGAACTAATTAAACATAGAATGTAATAATGCAAGATATATAACTTTTGTAATGTGTCTAAAATGGTGCATGATCAATTATTGCATGATATATCATTCCATGGATAAAATAATGTCTTCAAACATAAACATAATCATTTCAAATCATTATTTCCAACCAATAGTGGAATCAAAACAACTATAGTAGGAAAAAAATCAAAATTTCCTATTAAATCCTTTGAGATTTGGATTTATCATTAACATGAGTTAGATACTCAAATTAACAGCTCCTTACAAAACCTAAAACTTCTTAATCTGTTGTCTAATATTACAATACAACAATGAAAATTTCAAGAAACTATGATACCACTTTTTTACGTCCTAACCTGCAGTCTACTACATAGTTATTGAATAAAGTGGGAACAGGGCCTCAAGTGCACTTCCCTTTATGTTAAAGGCATCCGATAAGTAGGGATAGTTCAACATGGTATAGTGGGAAGAATATACCCTAATGATAATAGTATCATTGTATTGAAATGAATATAGAAATTGATAAAGATAAGAGACATAATAAATAACTAATAGAATATGAAAATGAATAAAAATGGTATAAATAACCAATAATAAGTAAAACCAATATCATATACAAAATGATGTAATTTAATGTATCCAAAAAATCAATAAGAATTCATGTAATACACTAAATTTATAGAATGGTCCAAAAGACAGAAAACTATTTCCCCAATGGCATCATGCGCCATATCACGGTCATGTTCTTTCCCACTCCCATAACATAAACAACTCAAGTATAAACCACATGGTGCTTTCCCCTATCCCGTCATGTACCCACATAATTTTCCTAGGTACCATATGTTGTGTGGATAGGATGGGAGAAGAACTTAGTGGGCCACAACCTGTCATGTGTATAAATATAAATTTAGTACATATAATATGAGCAATGTATATATATAATGGATGATTTAATAAAAGCTGTAAAGGGTTGGCACTAGTTCCTAAAAGACACCAGGAGAACACTACCTACATTGACATAAAAATAATAGTCATTGAACTTGTAACCATTTGTATAAATATCTCGGTTAAATTAAAATAGTAATTCATACTACCATATATATAGCTACTACTACTTTTCTAGACCCACGACAAAACATAGGCACCCATTGGATATAGCATGATCTCACAATTATCAAGGGACTCCATGCCGAGTGTCGCATTAGTATGGTCTCCATACTCAAATCATAATAGTTGAGACACCTTGCCCAGTATCAAATCAATATGGGTTGTCATGGCTATATATTGTAAACGGGGATTCCAATTAGATACCAAAAATTAAAGGGTCATCGTTCTCGTATATTAAAGTAGGGGTCACCATGGAAATATCACATCATGAAGGGTCATTATTCCCACATAGAATAGTAGGGTTCTCTATATCCATAACATAATAATATGGTAACCACGACAAAATCATATTAATATTGTCTTCATGCAGGTATCATAGAGGTGGGGTCTCCATGCCCATTTATCATAATCAACAAGGCTCTTCATTTAAATTTTTCAGTATTAATATGGGTCTCTATAAAAATTTATCATATATTGTGTAGGAAATCATGCCCTAATATAATAGTATATCGGACGTCGTGTCTATTTAACATAATGGAAATGGGTAGTAGTTCCCATTTATCATCATAGTGAAAAGTAGAAAAAGAATTAAATAAGTATCAATGGGATGTTTTTATTTAAATTTCATTTCTATTTTAATGTTGGTGTAATCATCCTTCATTCTAAAACAAGGTATGTGGTAATACCACTCACATAAACTAAATTCATTATATATTTATAATCTTCTTATCTATCCTACACCACAACAATTATCCATTTATTTTATGGTATCACTATCTAGATTTCATTCCCAAGCCATATATAACATCCTTTTCCATTTATAAATATATAATAACAATGTAAATTTCATTGGCACACCTCATGGTGTGAAAAAAAATTATGGGAACCTAGGAATGTCATTAGAATATCAATTAAGGAAGACAATACAAATTAAAATCAATATTGTGGAAACACAAGTTGAAATCGACATGAGGAAAATTAAACATAATATAAATCATCAAATCAATGAGCTATAATTACTAGACTACCTAACATATGACTGTGGAAGATCACTCATCTTGTATTGGCGTTTGGTTTCATCCAGATGAAATGAAATTGGAAAAAATAGACGAATTTCATGAAAATAGGTCATATGAGGCTACAACTAAATAAGTACGTTATGAGGAATAAAAATAATGAAAAGTAAAAAATTAAAAAAGAAGCCACAAGAATATTTACAACGAGACGATTGGATGTTAAATTATATTTTGGGTACAGAAACCAGATAAAATCTATGGTGAAGGGGCTTGGGAGTTCAAAATAGAGGGAAAATATTTTTATTTCCTCAAGAATTTAGAAATGAATAAATGGGTCTTATGATATAATACATTTAAGGAAAATTTTAATTTACCATTCATTTAAAGGGTCGCATGGTTTTTCTATGTTGTTTTCCTAATCATGTGCCAACTGTGCTTATCACATTAACCAAAGAGAGGTCCCACACGATTTATGTTCATGGAGTGAGAAACCATGAGAAACCCATTCTATATTCCACTCTCAAAAATTATATATTATTATAATGTTATTTAGTAGATGGGAAAATGGTTAGGGAAAAATATGTAACCTTATGTGCTCACTCAAAATCCCCTCAACACTAAGATAAATCATACGGATTGGGAAGCATTGTTTCAATTAACTGTGCATCCATGTGATTTCATCCACTGGCTATTAGTTCAAGCACCGAACCATCCCCATACATATTTATATACTCTATATCAAATTTTTTAATCCATATATGGTCCAAAATAAAAAGATAAACCAAAATTTAAAGTATCAATACCTCAAATAAAAAATTGTTTCTTACAACCCCTTTGTTCCAGATCAAAATCCATGAGGGTAGAGGGTATTGTGATAGGCATATGCATAACCATTTTTATTTTTAAATGGAAACCTAAAAACACATTAATTTTGTGACAAAACATAAACTCTATCACAAATATTTAATTATAAAAAAATTATAATTAATCATAAAAACGATAAATAACTCAAAAAATTAATATTCAATGAATATTTGAAAAATAACGTATACCTTATAAAATTTAAACTATAATTTTTTATAAAACAAATTGTGCATAAGAAGACATAAAATGAAAATGTCAATAAGGAATTATATGTTGTTCTATATTTACAAAAGTAAACCCCTTCCCTAAACTCATTTATTTCATCACAAAAAACACTATCATATTCCCATGTCAGTGATCATTCTCTTGTCTCTTCACTTCCTATTGTTGTTGCTTCTATTCCTTCTCTCTATTCAATATTGGTATAATCTAATTCTGATCTCAAAACTACTCCTATACTATAAAACACAAAATAATTATAATGAACATCCTAAAAATGCTTCTTTTGACATATATTTTTCCATATATTTATATCTATAATAACACTTTTTAGATCATGAATCTATTCTGACCACTCTGCCTTTATGAAGACCTCTTTCCATCTCTTGTATCCAAGAAACAACATAAAAAGTACCGGACATGATCAATAATCATAATAACCCTCTATATCATCTTGACTCTAAAAAAATGTAAGAAAACACTATCACAAATGTCTCAAAAAACATATAAATATAGATTAGTATGGTGGGAAAAATATATTATTGTAACATAAAAACTACAAGAAATACTAACCACAATCTTTTTCTACAACTCTAATAATTAGTTCACTTGTAACATCTTAAACTCTATAATCATAGAGTCATTTTTTATATTTAATTATAGGTATAAATAACAATATCTTATAGTATGAAATAGTTTTATAGAAATGTAATACAAGATTCATATTTAAATTAAACTTGAAATACATAAGATACATCACAAACATATTAAGAGAAACAGATTATCCCTTCCATTATATCCTTAAAAATTACACATAGTCGTCCACTAGGTTTACTTGGGAAAATAAAATAAAAAAGGGTGAGTTCATATTCATAGCATGGATTATAATAAAATATAGAAATACATAACATAAACGTGGAATAAGTTGCATATAATTAACAAATAGATAACATGAAGCCTTAATAAACAAAATATGAGGTTATTATATATCAATGACAACAAATAAAAACATGTATAACAATAATAATTGATATCTTCCTTCTAGAATTCATATATTCAGAAATCAAAAACATGATTTCATGTCCAAATTCCATGACACTTTTTTTTGTCATTGAGACTATAGTCAATACATTATCCTATTGTGGGAAGATGCATACAAAAAACCCATCATTATTTTTACCTTGAGAACAATCAATGCATCAAGGGATATATAATTCCATATCCCACCCATAGATTGATTAAATAAAATGGATTCATCATAAAATTCATCAAGTGAATTTGTACTATTTATAGAGGAACTTATTACTAAACATGCAATGGAAATCCATATAATGAGAATCACAGATACCAAATATTTCCCCATTTAATATAGTAATGTCTAAATCTTAGAAAACATCCCTCCATAATCCTAGAATACATGAGGTATCGAAAAAGTGAAATTAATTACCCCCTATCAATGAAATATTGAGGTGATTTTACATAAAATATGGTAGGATATCCATGGATGATAGTAATTGCGTCCAATTTATTTCAATATTAGAAGTCTATGGAAATGGTTGGAGAAATCCTTCTTCATTGTTCATTAATATCATATGAATATTCCAAATCATATCCATTGGTAGTTTCTAAAAATCTCTATGGTATTTGGCCCACCCATCCTAAATCAAGGTGAAGATTGAGATAATTCTCAACTAACCATATTCAAGGTGATTTCCCATAGGTTAATTTTTTCTACTGCCACACCCACATTCCAGTATCAAGATAAGTGTTGAAATCTCTGTGGAATGGTTATTTTAATAATCACATATCGTAGTTTTATATATTTCCTTTTAGTGATTTCTTAAAATTGTTTTAAATATGTTTAAATCATATCTAAAAATGTTTATCTATGATCAATGTTTGTTTACGGTTGACCTGGAAGTATTATGGATTGAATAGAAACTTTGTGAGAATTCCTTGTCTTGACTCACCATTAGTTATTTTCCGGTCACACTGATGATGAATGGTCGCACCGATGATGCATGGTTGCCCAGATGATGAAGGGTCTCACTAATGATGAATGGTCGCACCGATGAAGAATGGTCTCACCGATGATAATGGTCGCACCAATGGATACAGAAGTTCTAAAGAGATATCGATGATCAATGAGTAACTGATACTGATGTTCAATGAGTCACTGATGTCGATAATGCTAAGATACTAATGCTAAGCTACCGAGGAAAACACACTAATGCAATGCTACTGAGCTAAGGCACTGATGATGCTATGATACCGATGCTGAGATACTGATGCTGAGATACCGATGCTAAGATACCGATGCTAAGAGATCGATTCTAAGACACCTATGCTAAGACATCGATGCTAAGACATCGATGCTAAGATACCGATGCTAAGACACCGATGACGTTGAGACACAAATGCGGATGCAACCGAAACTAATGCAGATTCTAAATGTCTCACCGATCTCATGGCTCACCGATAGTCATGAAAACTGTTTGAACTTCTATAAATTCGTATTTAATTCTAACGGTCATAATTGATGTTTTTAATGTAATTAATGATATTTAATGTTATATGTTGGAATGTCAGGAGACTGTACCTCGTACCTATGGAAAGGTAATCATTCCAATTGCATGAGCTCGTGGAATAAAAATGGAGATTGAGCTGCAGTAAAAGGATGTATGCTTTAAAAGGCATAGAGAGATAATTATTCTGTGAATATACATGCTAGACTGAAGAACACACGCCAAAGATGAAAAGGGGGCATTTTCAAGATCTAAAGAAAACTCTTATGCACGCAATCTAGCACTACTGAAGAACATACGAAGAACACTAGAAATCAGAGAACATGCTTAATTGTGAAGGACATCAAGCTGAATCACGATACTCTATTTTTAACAGAAAAAACCACAAAAGGACTCAGAAGGATCTCTTCCAAATCCAACGATTCCAGAGCTGCACTACCAATCACTAGATCTTTCTAAACTCTGATAGATTCTCTCTTAGTGATTATTTTACTTACATTTTTGAGCAGTGTGTGTACTCTGTTCATCATACACACACACGCTGACTCATGTGCTGAACTGGAGGATATCAAAATCTTCAAACAAAAATTGTTTGCTCTTGTTTACCCACGACAATTGTGGAAGAGGTCCTTGTGTGGCCTGGTCATTGTTTTGTTTCCCACAAAGAACTATGGTAGAGGTCCTTGTGTGACCTAGACAGTCTTTCACTATTGTTAACCTCGATCCAGGGTGTGGATCAATTTATTAAAATTTTTGAGAGGACTAAGTCTCAGCTTGAGACTGAACCTCTTGGTTAACTCTGTTATTCATTTTAATGTAAGTCTATAACTAAACTATATATTTATTTTCCTACTATTACTTTGAAAAAAAAATAATTTAAAGCTACATTTATAGTTAAATTGTTTTCTATACTTATTGAAAACCAGTAAGTTAGTTTAAAAAGTTAATTTAATCTTCAGATTAACTTAACTGAGACCTAATCAATATTTGAGAAACTGATTGAACATATACATCTGTATAGATTCACTACATTTTATCATTGTTTTTAATTTGGGGTTTTTTAAAAGAAATATTTTTAACAGAAATTTTTATTGGAACTCAATTCAACCCCCTCTTGAGTATCCACTCCGACCAACATTTGGTATCAGAGGTAGTGTTTTTGTTAAAGGATTTTTGAAATACTCTTTTTTTCAACTATGATTATATTTTCATCTTTAAAGATCTTAAATTTCTATTAGTTCTAAATTTTACCTCTTTATATTTATTTTCTAAAATCTAGTTATGGATAATAGACTAGAGGGTGCTGCTACTAACAGGCCACCTTTAATTAATGGTATGAACTCTGCTTATTGGAAACTTAAAATTAAAATACATTTTGAAAGTATGTGTTTTTATATCTCGACTACTATAGAGTCTCAATATAAAATTCCAGAAACTGAAAAAACAACTTGGGATGAACTTACAAATACTGCTTAAAATAATAATTGTAAATCTATGAATGCCATCTACTGTGCTTTAGGATATGAGGAATTTAACAGAATATATGCTTTCAAAACTGCTTATGAAATTTGGGATACTTTAGGTCTTTCTCATGAAGGAAAAAGTAATGTTAAAGATATGCGATTGAATACTAATACTATTAAATATGATAATTTTAATAGCAAAACTAATTAACCCATTTTTGATATGTATCTCAGGTTCAATGAGATAGTCAATACAATGAATTCACTTGGTAATGTTGTTCCAACAAAGGAACCAATCATGAGAATCTTGAGATGTCTACTAGACCGATGGAGAGGCACATCTGTTTCAATCAGAGAATCATGTGACATTGGAGCTCTGCATGTCAAAGAACTTATTGGCGAACGAATGATGTATGAGGAAGAACTCAAGGTGAATATAGAATAAGATGATGAACCAAAAAGGAAATCAGTGACTTTCAAGTCTACTTCTTCTAAGAGCAAGGAAAAGGAAAAAGATCAAATACAAACTGACAGTTCAAAAAGTGAAAGTTCATACTCAGATAGTGATGCTGAAATGGCTCAAATAGACAGTAGATTCAAGAAGTTCTATAGAAAGAATAAATATTTCAGAAAATCAAATTACAAAGGAAAGTATGACAATAAGGGACATTGGAAGAAGGACTAGAAAAAAGCTAGATAGATGTGATGAAATTGTTTGCTATGAGTGAAAAAGAAAAGGACACATCAAGGATGACTGTCCAAAAATGAAATTAAAAACGAAATATTATTATAAGGACAAGAAGTACAAGAAATCTATGAAAGCTACTTGGAGTGCTTCGAAAGATAGCATAAGTGAATCTGAAGTTTCTGATTCTGAGAAGAATCGTGCCAACATGTGTTTCATGACCAACACATCTGAGGTAACTTTAGATTCTCCTGTTTCGAATTCATATTTTTCTAGAGATGATGCAGAATATGATTCTAATTCTGAAAACATGACTAGTGAGGAATTATTTGAATATTGTAATATGCTGGAAGAGACATTCAATTAACTTAAGGATAAATACAAATCATTGAAAAAATAGAATGCTCTCACTACTACTATTAAATCATAACATAATATTGAAAAAGAGAAAAATTCTCAACTGCTAAAGAAAACACTGAACTGAAAATGTATAATGAGAATCTTAGGAAAGATTTAGATAAGTTCACAAATTGAATTTATACACTAACTCAAATGATATGAAAGCAAGTGGAACCAAAATACCCTACTGGAATAGGCTACAAACCTGGACATAGATAGATTACTAAGAATATATTTATTCCTGTGTCTAGAGAAAATTAATCTTATTCTGGTTCTAGAAATTCATATGCTTCAACTAGTGATTCACATAGTATAGTTAAAATAATGTTTATCTTTCAAAATATTTTGATTCTGTAATTTGAATGAGACCCATAAGAAAAATATGGGTACCTAATTCTTTGATTACTAACCTATCTAGACCCAAGAAAATCTGGGTACCAAAATCATTTTCTGTGTAAATCTTTTTTGTAGGAAACATGTTTGAAGAGTTCTCACATGAAGTTATGGTACTTGGATATTGGGTGTTCAAGACACATGTCTGGAGATTACTCACACTTTAAAAGCCTAATAAAGGTTTATGGTGTCCATGTCACCTTTGGTGATAATTCAAAAGGAAAAATCATCGGCCTAGGCCAAATTGGTAACACTGATTCAGTTTTAATTTCCAAATTTTATTTGTTGATGGACTGAAATATAATGTGTTATGTATTTCTGAATTATGTTATGATGGTTTTAATGTCAAATTTGAATGTGATCTTTGTAATGTTATTAATTCTAATATTTTTTTCTTCTTTTCTGCTTTAAGAAATGAAAATATTTATGTAGTTGATTTAAATTATTTAGCTAAGCAATATGTTACTTGCCTAAATGCTTTTCATAAAGAGTCTTGGCATTGGCACAGAAGATTAGGGCACTGCAACATCTATTCACTTAGAAAACTAACAAGGAAGTACTTGGTTAGAGACCTACCTAAACTTGAATTCCCAAATGACAATGTTTGTAATCCCTGTCAAAAGGGAAAAGCAACATAATGTTTCTTTAAAATCAAAGAAAGAAGTTTCTACTTCTCAACCTCTCAAGTTGGTTCACATGGACTTGTTTAAACCATAAATAATTTCTCGTTTAAATGGGATGCACTATGTCCATGTTCTCGTAGATGACTTTTATAGATATATTTAGGTTTAGTTTTTAGCTCACAAAATTGAAGCTTGATCATACTTTATTAAATATTACAAATCTATAGAAAACCTTAGTGGACTTAAGATTAGAACTATAAGAAGGGATCATGGATGTGAGTTTGAAAATCAAGACTTTGAATCTTATTTCTCACACAATGGATATAGTTATAACTTTTCTACTCCAAGAACACCTCAGTAGAATGGTGTAGTAGAAAGAAGAAATAGAACCCTTCAAGAAATAGTTAGAACCATGCTTAATGAGTATGACTTGCCTATTTACTTTTGGGATGAAGCTGTGAATACAGCTTATTATATCATTAATATAATCTTAATTAGACCAATTCTTAAGAAGACCCCATATCTGTTGTGGAATAATAGAAAACCCAAAGTTAGTTACTTTAGATTCTTTGGCTGCAATGTTTTTATTCTTAATACAATGGATAATATGAACAAGTATGCTTCTAAAAGGGATGAAATAATTTTTCTTGGTTATTCCTTAACTAGAAAAGCATATTATAGTCTTTAATAAGAGAACCAAATGTGTAGAAGAATATATTTACATCACGTTTAATAAAACTGATCCACATGAGATTAAAACCTCCCTAGAAAATCTTGAAGAAGATTTATTTGTTCTGGACCTTAATGACCAATCTAAAGAACCTGCTATAAAAACATCCAGTTCTGGACATATTCCAGAAACTACTTCTGTTGAACCTAAACCTATAGATGAACCTGAAATTTGTTGTCCTGCCTTTACTAGATCAACAAGGATTCTAAAGAATCATCCTTTGGATGTTGATGTTGGTAATCCTGATAGAGGGACACAGACTAGAGCTTCACTAAGAAACCAGGTTGACCATCAAGACATTCTTTCACGGCCTGAAACTAAAATAGTCAATGATGCTATCAATGATGAATTTTGGGTAATGGTTATGCAAGAAGAGTTAAATAAATTTGAAAGAAATAAAGTCTATGAATTAGTTGAAAAACCTAAGGACACATTAACAATAGGCACAAAATTGGTTTTTAGAAACAATTTAGATGAGTCTGGAAACATAGCTTGAAACAAAGATAGGCTAGTTGCACAATGATATATTCAATAATAAGGTATAGACTATGATTAAACATTTTCACATGTATCCAGATTAGAAGCCACTAGGATCTTACATGCATGTGCTGCTCATCTGAATTTCATGTTTAATCAAATGGATATCAAAAGTGCTTTTCTAAATGGTTTTATTGTTGAAGATGTTTTACCATTGTAGTTAATATCAAATCATAATAATATATTTAAATGAAAAATATTTAGATTTACCATTTTAACTAACATTGTATATATTTTTTTATTGGGAAATAATTATTTCAAAAAAATGGGGTGAAAATTTAATTTTAAGATAAATAGTCTTATCACGTAAAACCCAATTTTAGAGGAATCACATTTCATACCATTAAAATAATATATAATGTATATTTATTTTTATTACTAATTTTAAGGACATTGATTTATTTTTTATAAAATCAAAAAATGTTTGTAATATTTTAATTTTATCCAAAACCTAATATCCCAAGAATATATTTGATTCAAAAAATATATTAAAAAAATAATATTAATACTAAATTAATATTTTACTTAGTTCTAAAAAAATCTGTAAGTTTTCTAATATCAAAAAAATATTGTAAAATATACAATGTTACACATTAAATCCATATTTTATTACTTAAAAGGGTTTCAAAAATACTATCTTATTCTTATATAATGGTAAGGTCATTCAAGTAAAATGCTTTTTAAAAAATTTAATTTTCAACTAAAGACAAACCTTTTCAAAAAAATCTAAAAAATTCATACTAATATAATTTTAGTATAATGAATTAATTAATGAAATTTGTTTAGTGAATTTAATAATATTAAAGTTACCATTTAAACAAATATTGGATATTGTTTCTGTAAGGGAACATTTTGTAAATAGTTCATGAAATGATATTTACCTTTTATAGTAGAGTCACTAATGATAAATCAATAATACCATTGTACATGCTCCTATACCGATAATATATATATATATATGATAGATAAAATAAAAACTTCATAAATTTATCATATATATTTATTATTAAAATTAAATATATGTATGTGTGTGTGTGTGTGAGAGTTTGTGTGTGTGTGTGTCAGTGTTTATAATTCATTAAATAATTTCACATACCAAATTTCAATCATGTATACCAAAAGTATGACTCTGATAACAGGGTGTGACTTTCAGTCTCCTTGATTCTATGTTTCAAAATTAGATATCATCTAAAAAGTATTCATAGTCTACTATTTTTGTAATCCCTCCTAAGCCTAAGTGCAGATGTAATCTAGTAGATGAGAACTATAAGACTCATTAAATACATTCATAGATCCTCTTGATATATATATCCTCTGATGGATATATTGAAGCAAATATAAACATTTGCACAAGAAAGCATCTCATGCCTCTTAAATATAGTGTCATATCTTCTCAAAAATAAGATATAATAAATACCTAAAATCTATTATAATATATAAAATTAGAAATTATATAAATTTAAAATAAAAAAATTTCTTTATGTATACCATCTAGTATCTAAACATATGATGATGTTACACTGTAAAAAGATTATCCCATGATGTCCATGGAGAAAGACAATAATTCCATAAAATAACACTCTCTCGAAAATAAATTTGGGGAACACTATAAAAATAAGAATAATTTGGAATATAATTAATAAATTAAATTAATTTTAGTAAAAAGTAAATCCAATTCATATATACAATTACTAACTCTAAAGAGGATTAAATCCTAAAAATGGATTCCATACTAGAACAGGATCTGTAATCATCTATCATGCAAGGCCTCTACCATGAATAGTTTCTAATGTTGCAATAACACCCTCGAATGACAAACCAGGAAGCTCATCACCCTATTACAATTTTTTCCAGATACATATAAAAACATCATAATTCTATTTATCCATTTTAAACATACAATTAATTTTATAAAAGAATTTGTATTTTATAGAAAATCATTCAAAAAAATAGAAACTATTTTTGAAACCAACTTTGTTAAAATAATGTTACAAACATATAATTTTATATATATATATCAGAAATATGAAACTAATAAATTTATATTGTAATAAATTAATATATCAATCTTCATCTCCTTTTATTCTTCATAATAGTCTTTATTTTTATCTCCATCAGTGTCAATGATGTCATCTTCTACAACAGCATCATCAATTTTTAAAAATCATTAATTTCATCATCCATTGCAATTTCAATGATTTTTGTTACCACAATTATATTATAAACAACATCATCCCTTAAAACATGGGAACCCTCATTGATATATCATATCATCAGTTAATATATACATTCAACATTTTTTCTGAAAAAAATAGTATCATGCACTTCAAAAGTTCAAAATTTCTTTTCCAAAACCTGATTGGAATGAGGTTTTATTTTTTTAACCTCCACCATTCATTTAAATCAATCAAATTTCAAAAAAGATTTTAATAATATAATTTATGTTCTTGATATTCCAACAAAAATGGTTTATTTACTTCTATGTTAAATTTATATTTAAAATCAACTATATTATTTCATTGGTGAAAACATGACCTATTATAGGTATCAAATAAATGACATTTAATCATCTTGATGTAATTATTCACTATATGATATAATTCAATTATTTCATCCAAATTTCTATAATATTCCACCTCACATTATTTTCTATGAGATCCTTTTAAATGAAAACTGTTGTTCATTGATTTTTTGTGATCTCCATATGTGCCCGAACAAAATTGAAATCCATTAAACACAAGCATATTATATGATTTGATTAATTTAATGGTGGATAAATCAATGAAAATAATCGATTAACAATGTTATATCCATGTTTTGATAAATAGATAGATAAAAAATTAAAAAAAAAAATACAAACTAAATATTGATTTCATATGATTGATCGTAAAAATATTAGTTTTCCAATCTATGATATAAGATGGAAGAATTAAATTATCGACATTTTTCATGAATGGTCAGGATAAATTGTCTAAATTTTGTTTTGATATGATCTTCATATAATCTATTAAAAAGGTAATATAAATATACTTTTCAAAAAAAATTAAAAGTAAATATAATCCCAACTCCAAAAATTGTGTGATTTATTCACAATTAAATTGAACATATGTACGGGATTTGTGTGGTTCGTCATCTTCAATTCATTATTCTTGATGGATACCAAGAAAAATTCAATATTGAATAAATATTATAAATTGATGGTTGGTGTAATCAGCATCATTTCTCTCATTTTGATTCATTTGATTATGTTTTAATGTATACACATATTTAATATTATATGAGAGTAAATTTCAAATCTCCACCTATAAATAAGTTTCACCAATTGACCATTCAACTGATCCACTATTATGTACCTTCTTCTATAATTTCCAAAGTATTATTTTAAATGGGTGTATCTATAAAATATTTTTTGGCCCTCCCTTTTTGTAATCATACAAAAAAACCATTATTAGAGGTTCCATTGAGTTAAATAATTTTTTTTTAAATTAATTTTAACAATTTTTCTTAAAAACATTATTTGTGTAGCATACTCAGTGCATAGAGGTATATTGTTTCCACATAATGGCCCTGGAATAAATATGTTATTTTGGTTAACTAATCACATATTAAATAATTCAAAAAACCCTTGCGGACAATAGGATGAAATATTTCCCTTACGACAGGAAATTTATGAATTTATAGCACACTAATAAATCCATTTTTGATGTAATGAGAGAAATAAGAAGCATAGTAATCAAGTATCCATAAATCAAAAATCCAATCATAAAATAGTTACTGTCCATATTTATAAAGTTCATATTATGATTTTGGATTCATTAAATTTAATGGAATTTTATTTTCAAATAATTCAATATGGATATTCTGTAAAATATATTAAAGATCTAACTGGTATTTTACGGTATCATGGGTGATGCCATGTCTTTCTATAAATGTATAAAATATTCTATCAATACAATTAGTTTCAATATATAATAAAACATTAATATTTGAAATCATAAAATCACACCAATATGGATTCCTCCAAAATTTAAATTTATTTATCCAATTTTGATCTCATTCAAAACCATTTATTTTTATTTTTTTATTGATTTTCAAGAAATAATTTAAATTAACTAATAAATGATATATTTTACTTGAATAACTAAGATAATCACTTGATTTTTATCTTATTCAATTATAAATTTTGGAAAATTATATCTATTCCATCCAAATAAGTAATTTTTTGGAATAAATCTCCAGTGAATGTGTAAAAATAGTCTTTTATCCCATTAACATTCATAAATTCTATAGAGTCATCCATGTAGTGTGGAAATGATTTCGTACCATGGTACTCCATTCGAATAATATACCATACATGGTGAAGTCACTATTTATCCACATTAATATAGAAATATATCTAACTTTTTTTTTACTGTATAATATGTAGATACGTTAGCATTTTATAATAAAATTAAATCATCAATCATTGGATTCAACTAAGCAAAATTATTCATCTCTGAATGTATTATAATTAATAACACAAAATATATATATGGATCTATCATCATCTTTTAAATATGAAGTTGTATGGAGTTATGAAAATAGAGAAAAAATATCACTGTCATTCATAATAAATAAATGTGTTGAAAAAATTAGTATAAATTCCCAAACATATTCGATGAGGTTCTAAGTAATAATAATAATTATCTTGATCAAACTGTTTCTATGAATCACAATCAAATATATGATTTGGCTTTTTACCAGAAAAATGTACTTGTGACATTTCATAAATAATATTGAAATGAATAATATTATTAAATAGTAATTCATGATTTATAACTTCAAAAACAAATTGTTCAACCTAGAAGATCAAGAATCCAAATATATTTTTGAATTAGATACATATCATAGAAAATTTGCACATGGATGATTCAAAACTATTTAAAACATATTTAACATTATTCTATTATTCTACTACACATTTAAAATTGCATGTGATAATCTGAGGACATACATATAAAAGGTGTGAAAAATTAATATTATATAAGTAATAAACAAAGAATATAATAGGGTAATGAAATATAAATGGGGAAATAAGAATAATAATATATCTTAATAAATTATAATCATAGTAATGTCCAATGAGGCTTGGTGTAACAAAATAGAATAAAGGTGTCATAAGAATGTGGAAAAACATTAAACATGAAATCATACAAATAATTCATTTTAACCCAAACAAATTGGAATATAATGTCATAATTTAACCTCCCATGAAACATATATGAAATATGATAATATTGAAATATTACCCAAGGCATTGGAGCACTATCTAATTGTACACATCATAATCAAATCATAAACAGGCATATATCAGCCACATAGAGCATATAACATAAGAACATATATTATAAATTTTTATACCATAATTAAGGTTTTTTGAGATTCATAAATTTATGTCCCCAATAAATTAAGTAAACATAAAACTATGTGAATTCCATTGAGTGAAAATGTGTAAGGTTATATAGCTCACAAGAATTTGGCATAAAAAATCATATGATAATATTTGAGAGCATAAGTGAGGAACATAAAGGATTATGGGACGTATTAATGAGAGTTAAATGGGTATATTATCTCATGTTCATAATAATGGTTGTAATAAGGATTTTTAGGAATTTAATAAATCATGAAAAATTAAAAATTAATATTAATAATAATAAAAATTCTTGAATAAAATCATTGCTTGAGAATACGGAAAGAAATTTTGACAGCATAACGGCACTACATAAATAATTATAGAATGATTAAAAGAGGGAATAATTGGACTATAATCATTTAGACATCAAAAATTACATTATTAGGGATGTGGAAAATCATATCCCAACACTAGTATTTGTAATTTAATGGAATAAAATAATAAAGGATCTTAAATGGAAAATAAGAGAGAGAGCTCCCTTACCTTGAATATGTACTTCCTATAACTTGAGGGTATCACCTTAAAACATTAAAAGAAACTTGGAGGGAATATTTAGGAGTTAAAATGAACATAACATCTGTAACATCCCATGAAAATAAATAATATGACATTTTCATATTTATTAATTAAATATTAAATTTTAAAGGGGATTCAATATTCAATGGCATACCTAACATGCAACTACAGGTTTCTTTGAAACCTAACGTGGAACACTAATAATATAATATTATTTTTTAAAATGGTAGTTAATGCCAAGCCATTGTAATGGAGGGAATTAAAAGAAATAACTAAAAAATTAGTATATATTTTTGTAAAATATTTTATCAATTACCCAATAAAAGATAGAGGCTTAAAATGCGAGTGAATCCGAATTTATGCATAAATATTCTAATATTCTTTAAAAGGTCGATTAACCGCCTTTTTTATGGAGAAAAATTTTTAAATATTCTTTTTGTCAATTTTATATGTTATATTAGACAAAATAACATCCTTCTTTAGAATCGGGACATCAAAATTTACTTTGTGTGAATTTTTGTTATTTTTCCGATAAAGATCATTTTTTAATGAATAGAGCAAAATGATGTATTTTAATTCAAAACCTTCTTTTAATATAATTTATTTATATGGTTAGAATGACTTTTTAATTGGGTTTAAAGTTTTATTAAAACATATTTTTACCATTTAATTCAATGGTGGTCATTATAATTAATTTCACTTTAAAAATAGACATAAATAAGTGTACATCTTTTGATAGATATTGTTTCTTAAAAACACGCTACTTATTCTGACAGTGAAAATTAACTATATAATTTATTAATGAAACTTATATATTTAAAATTTGTTAAAATGGACATTATTTTTGAATTTGAAATATAAAATATAGATGGGGTTAATTTTTGGTAGTTTTTTTAATTATGTTCATTTTTTAATTAATATTGAAAAATACACCATTTCAATTCAAAACATCCTTTTCATCAAATTTATTTATATAGTTATATTGTCATTTTAATTGGTTTTATGGTTTAATTTAATTATTTTTTATCATTTAATACAATTTTGGTCATTGGATGTAATTTCACTTTAAAATTTGATGTAAAAACTGATAAATCTTTTCATAGATTTTACTTCTTAAAAACTCATCTTTGTTTTTGACAATGAGTATAATTTTTAAATTAATTAATTCAATTTCTGTGTTTGTAATTTGAAAAAATTTATTCCTTATTTGGATTCATAAGTTCCAAATTATTTAATTAATACTCTTTTTTTGTACATTATAAATAGAAACGACGGTGATTATCTTTAATTATCATGATTAATTATCGGGTAGTTAAGGGTAATAAAATAATATCATAATAATATAAAATGACACCAATATGTGTCCAAATTCTCATATTTGATTCATAGCCGACCATGGGAAGCTTTTTACCAAATTTTAGGGCCCATGGAGTCACATGGGTGTGATAGTGAAATTTATGACATTATTTTTAAAAATAAGAGAAATAAAACAAAGGTTTGTATATCCTAAGTAAAACAATTTTAATTTTGTTTAAATAAATGATATATTATACTATAAATAGTCATTATAAATCTAAAAAAAATTCTACATCATGGTATTTTGTTATATAATTTTTAGTCATTAAATAAATAAATTTATTTGTGGCACCATGATGATGCAGTGATTACCTCATTAATGAATGATTTGAATAAATTGAAAAGATAAGGTAAAATGTAAGAAATAAACTTGTCTAAAACCTATTGTATGGGTGGTTTTCGAAACCTCATCACCTTATCAAAAAATATATATCTTTTTGGGACCATTAAAATACAGAAATCAATTTATAATAAAGTAACATTTCAAGACTTTCCAAAAGTGACCCTCCGCCCTCTTATAAAAGGCCCCCACCTTTACCCCAATACCCACACCTATCAAGCTCTTGTCTCGTCCAACCTTTTCTAATATTATCTCTCCACATCCCTATATTACTCCTAGAATACTCACTTTGGGCCGAAGTCTTTCCAATGAAGCATTTGGCTCAAATCAAAAATAGTTACCCGATTTAGTGGTAATGTCTTCTCTCGAGTTTCTTTTATTTTCCTTCTTCACTCACCACTATCATATTATTATTTGATCCCATAATAAAACCATTATCCTCAATATACTAGTATTTTTTATGATATTTTTTCTACCTACACTTACAAACACCTCCTTCTAATGGTTAAGGAACATATTGTTTCTGTGGATGGCGAATTGCTGCCTCACGAAATGATGATTGGTCAATATTCTCTTACCACCTCTCATGGTGGCCATTAATATGTCACTATATTTATATATGATATATATAATGTTTATTTTTCTTTATTCTACTGTATTTTAAATTTATTTCATACCTTTATGGTTTCCATGATGGGTAAATGCGATAATTTCACTTTAAGAAGTGCGGACTACCGCCCCCTCAAAGTTATATTACTCATTCATGCCATAAGTGGAATGTATAAAGGATAGAATTTATGAACATATGTAACATATATAACATATATATTATACTGTAATTATAATATACCTATGTATCATTATGTTTTCATTCAATTAAAGTATGAAATAGAAATTAAATTAGTGTTCATGCGTACGTACGGCTTACCGTCTCCATGAACGGTGCATTTCATTTCTTATCTACCAAATGTTATGAACTTTTATAAGTACATATATATATAATGGATATATATGATAAATACTACATCTAAATGATTAATATAATTCTGTAGATAATGGACTCTTAACCACATGGAGAGTTTATAATTATGACAAGTTCATTTTTGACTCAAGTTCCGAACATCAACAAAATGTCTGATATGAACTCAAACAATTAAATAATTTTATATAAAGGTAATAAGTGATATAAAAGGAATAATAAAATTTAAAAATATTCTTAATCAAGCAGAATTTAACTTCTGTTTTTCATTCAGTAAGAACAAGGAACCTAAGATCGAGTCAAGTCAAACACGTGGTTAGGGAATTTCTTATCAAACTTTTAATTCTGTGAGATTTCAATTATTCACCACCTATTTATTGAAAGTGGTGTATTTTGTACTTCCATTTGATATATATTCTCATGATTCTATTTATATTCATGGTTTTATGTGATTCATTTGTTGTTTGTTATCTTTTGGTCATATGACTTGATTTATTACAATGAGGTAAGGGTTGTTTATCTCACTTTTTATTCCCATGAGATTCATTATATATTTGTCACTATATCCTTTGAGTGGTATATGTATAGACCATTATTCTACTCTTTGTGTAATATAAATTCATTTACGGGTATTTACGTCTTCATTGTATGATCCTTCTGTCATGGGGTGTACGTTTAGAAAGTTACCCAAATCGGTAAGGGAACCTTTCACCCTCCTCTTTTTGAAAGACTTATTTTGGTTAGGTATTTTAATTTATATCTTCTTATGTTGGTATATGTACTTATATATACTTATTGCTATAAATTTTATGTCCATGTAATGATATTCCCTTTGTTATCTCTCATCAACTCATTTTCTTAATTTTACCATGACGTTGTTAGGTTGTTAAACTTTTGTAAGGGAACTTCTTTACCCAATTTCAATTATTTGGGTTAAACCTCTACTTCTTGATAATGTCATGCTATGAATATGTTTTAATGACCTATTTTTGTTTTACACTTCATATCCACTTATATTGGGTGTATTTATATTTGCCACACATAATTATTTCATTGATTTATACTTAATAAAGGATATCGTCTTTATAAGGGACTTCATCTCAATCTACTTTTATTAAGGCATCCTTTGATTTATACATGAATTTCATTAATAGGGTGTATAAAACCCCTTTGAATTTTCATTTAATTTAATGGGAATATTTTCTCTATGAATAATTTTAATAAATGAAAAAAATGAATGTTTCTTTTTTTACATAAGCGGTGACAATGTCCTTTTCTGCCACCGTGAGTATTATTTAATCTTTGTATTCTTTAACAAGGCGTAATGTTTTTAGAAGGAAAATAAATACCATATACTATTTTTATGTATTATTTTATTGATAATGGTTTTTATAATGGATTCATTATTTCAATATCTTAAAATGTTATATTGTTATTACAATGTTGGAATATTATCTTTCCTTTATTCTTATGTTATGTGTTATGATTATGTTATGGTTCTTGGATATTGTTACATATATGGGTGGTTCCTTTATAAACCTCGGGTAGGTGAGAACGAGATAGCTCTCCAATGCATTCGGTAACGTGACTAATTTAAACATTAATGTTTCTCATAAGAGATTTAGGTAATATACGATGATGGGTATTCCAAATGTGACTCCCAATGTAGTTGTGATAGCTTTAATGTAAGTATGTTATGAATGACTTAAGTTACTTTTATGATTTAATATTTCTATGTGTATTTAACAAATATTATGATTTCATGAGGTATGTTAAAATGATTATGTTATGTATATATTGGTGATCAAATGTTTTCTTTCCCTGTTTTATAACCCTTACTAAGCTTTTTATGCTCATCCCATGTTTTTGAAATGTTTTCAACATGACTTAATGATAAATAGGGTCAAGTATGGGATCATGGAATGAAATTCTATCTAAAACATAGAACTATACGTGTTTCTTTTTAAGATTTTTTATTTTATGAAAAAAAATGTAAACTGAGTAGAATTGTTTACTTTCTAATCTTTGGAGATGTAAGAGTTATTTCCTAATTCTCTAAAACTCTAAACATGAAAAGATCCTCAATGTGAATTATTCATTTAATTCAAGATTATGTAATGTTTTAAGGTAGGGTCCTTATAACATCAATTCTTCTGAATTTTTATTTTGTTGGGATACACAATTAAATTTAATTATACTTGAAGTTGGTCAGTATTTAGTGGATTATATATTGATTATTTTTTCATATATTCAAAAAACTTATCAATAAATTGAAATAAAATCAATTTAATAGATAATTAATGATTTTATTGTGTTTATTTATGTTTATGGACTTTAAAACCCAAAGAAAGTGTTTTATCATACCAAATAAATGTACAAAATCCAAAAAAAATAATATTATTTCAAATGTCCAATTTTTTGTTTAAAAAAATAGTATATGATTTTATAAATTTAAATTGAAAATTTTAATGCCATTCATATATTTATTAAATAAAACTATTTTATAAAACTATTTCATAAAATCTCTAATAAATTATATATAATAATGATTTAATTAAATTATAGTTCTCTTAAATAAGAAAATTTTCCCTTTTTTCAAAATCATTATCAAAAAATTTCCAAAAAAATCCACCCTAATATAATATTGATGTGTTGAGTCAAAAAAAATTACTACATCAAAATAATTCCCCAACAATGATAAATTTAAATTTTAAATAAAAAATTATTTTAATGGAAATTACAGAAAAAACAATATTCTTACCATTTTAAAAATTTAATTAGGAATCATAAAAATAAATTATCATTTAAAAAATTATATGTATATTTTTGGAAATAAATTTTTATTTAAAAATTCCACCTAAATAACGATTTAATAAAACATTTTTATAGTCTATACTAATAATAAAATTCAGATTATTTCATTAAATAATTCAAATGATCATTTAAATTCATCTACATAACCAATAATAATAATGACCAACTATTTCATCGACTAAGGGTCATATGGTCAATAAACAGAATTAGTTGAAAAAATAAAGGACGATGATCATATTTACCTATATATATCACATCATTCTTACCCATCAGCATTCACTTATGTTTTAATCAAGGTAAAAATTCATTTCCAAAATGAATATTGTATTTCTAACTCTTGGTTACTATATTATAGTGATGTTCATGGGTGAAATGATTCTAGGGGATTGAAGTGGAAAACAATTAAAGTTTAATTTATTTATCCCCCATTTTTCTCTCAATTGTAATATTTGGTATGATATTGGATAGTGTTTTGGACTAAATTTTATATTCTTAAATAATAAAATAATGTGTTTTTGGTTTCTATAATTCTTTTCTCTCCCATTATTATTCCAAGTAATACTATCTCATAACAACACATGATGTTAAATGTTATTATGATAAACAAAATTCCTAATATTTTCTACTATATTAAATCATTATAAAATTTAAAGAGATAAAATATGTCCATTATTTAATGAATTATATTTTTCTGGTTCTTACATTCATCCCCCTTAATGAACATTCAACCTCAAAATTAATATTATATTTATAAAAAAGCATATCCAAAATATAACTTCCCAAGCATAATTTTCCTGGTTCTTTATCCATTTAATTTGGTGATATTTTTTCTATTGGAAATTAATTCAAGGAACAATGGTTTAGGGGTAACAATGATACATCAAGTTGTTTTCAAAATCATCTAATTTCATTATCCAAATGAAACTCACATATCTTAGATTAAAAACATTGATAAAAATTCTAAATATATTCTGACTATGTCGTAGAATATATAGAATGTTTAGGTTCTTCCCATGTTTTAAAATAAATTCCCATTTTATCTCCCCCTTTGATATTATCAAAAAAATATAATTAAAAAATAATAATGTAATTAGATTAAAATTAATATATTTCATTTAATATGATCCAAAAAGGACATTAAGTACATAAATATGAAGATAAAGAGTACAATGAAATGATCACAATCAAAATAATACATCCAATAAGATTAATGGTTTAGAGGATGGTGACATATCAACTTTCACATTCTCTTTTTCCTTATCTATGTCCTGAGAAGAGACAGTAGCAGTGACTATTGGAGTATAGGTTCTGACAGATGGGATTGTTTTCACAAGAGGAAGTCGATCATAGTTTTACTAATGGAATATATTAAGGGCTTCATGAGATTGGTAAAATAAATAATTATATTACAACCTAGTTTAATATCACTAAATAAATCATTTTTCTCTTCCATGAATCTTTGCAAAATTGGTGTGATAACATTCAATTGACTCACCAGTTCTTTGAGAGCCCTTGGAACTAGTGGAAACATCAAATTCTCTTCAAAAAATTATAAATTATCATAAATCTCAAGTTTTGTGTAAATCCTTGATAAATTATAATTTATCTCATTATTGATTATGTCCTTATCATACTTCATATCAATGCAATAATAACTTATCATCTTATATAAGTTGTCTCTATGATGGTTGTCTTATTTTCTCTTCATGAGTGGTAACATCGACCAAGGAAGTAGGAAATTTTCCCTGATTAAATTTTATGAGTATCTCTCGATCATTATTCATAGGAGACGGAGGATGTTCAAATGATGTAGACGCAATAGTAGTCATGCTTTCTAATTTTTAAAAAATAAAATTCAAATATTCTGAAAAAGAATATGTCATTCCCTCTACTAAATCCTCAAAAAGTTGTACTTTTGTTGAAAATATTCTATTCTCGACTTCCATTTGTTGAATATGAAATATAAATCTAGGTTGTGAATATGATATAACTAGCACTACCAAATATTTATTTCTTTATTCACTGAGTCTGGATATTGTAGAAGGTTATGAGTTTAAGAAATTTATAAAATCTAAAACCAAATTTATTCTCAATGTATCCATATCAAAATTCACATCCCTTTGATAAGATTATAAATCATCTGGTATTAAAACATCATATTGTATAAATAATTTACCTTAAGGATAATATCTTTGTTAATGAGTTACATCATCCTCCGCTGTTCTATATGTCTCTATGGGAGAAAACAGTTACAACTCCCTAGTTTGATCAATTTTATCAACTAAGAATACTTATCTTCTGACATGATTTTCGTACCCATCATCCAAACTACTATAATTTGAACCAATTTGAACAAAACCATTTCCCTTTTTCTATTATTAAAAAGAACAAAATTCATGTCTTTTATAAGCATGGATTGGAAATTCTATGGGAACTGAAGAAGTTTGACTAACACCCGGTACATATGGGTTTTGTTCTATAAGAGCTGTTTGTATGTTATCTGTTGGTTCTAATTAATCCAATCATTATAACGGGTCAACATTATTGGGTTCTTTCTCTCAATTGTGTGTAGATTCCACCTCCTCTATATTAAAATTTTGTAAATCATCCATCTAATTATCTTTAGATTAATTCTGATATTTGATAGTACTTGATACCACTTCTGAAGAACAAGGATCCGAAAATTGTTCACTATCATTAGCAGCAAGATCATCTCTATTCTTATCGTTACAAGCATTTTAACATTCTATATTATTATAATCATCAAAAATATGAGTGTATCCATGTTCAGATACCCTATCTCTATCATCATGAGCCTCATTATATATTCATTCATTTCCATTTGACAACTCATTATCATTATCACCATGTTCTTCCTCAGAAGAATTTTCATCACTTTCATTTCCATTACCATTCTGGGCACATGATGATTTAGAGGAAGATGTCTTCAAATATTATTTTCTCAATTCATTAGTTTCCCTATAATTAGTTTCATCTAAAAGAGTTTCATTGTTGTGGAGAGAACCTGGTGTACTGATATATCTTAAAGTAACTAGAAGAGGCGATTGAGGAATTTTAGGATCACTCCCCACATCAACAAAAAATCTTCTTCTTCTTCCCTATATTTCACTACTTTTTCAATGTCATCATCATCGGTGTATTGATCTAACTCATCAGGATCAAAACCAAGATCAATGATTTTTTTGGTCTATAAGGGTGATCACTACGGTTGAATTCATCATAAATTTTTTTGTTGTCTCTTACCTAGAATTTCTTCAATGGGTTCCATCTCACTTTCACCCTTTTCAAATTGTCGTTGATAATAAAAAACCACCATACATATCTTTATCTTCATCACCTTCTTTGATATATCACTTGTAATACATGATATATGATATCATACTAGGAAATATTAATGAGTTCGATCTTTAACATTCCCTCAGGTTGTCACAACCCGTCCTCGAGACCCATGCCGTGACTACCCCAAGCCCGCCTTCCATAGGCCAGGGGCTGACGACTAGCACTAAAGGCGTAATTCTCAATATAAGGGAAGGCATTGACTTTATGTAAGAAAACAAACACCACAGAGTAAGCAAGCAGAAGTAAACACTAAGTAAACTGAGTACAATAGTAAGTGCTCCAAAGTAAATGGGCCAGTATACAAACCCAGACTGAAAGTAAAGTACAACTAAAAATAGAGAATAGTAGCCGAAAAGTAAAGCCGTGAGTCAGAGACGTCCTCTGGAAATCCCACCTGAAGGGTGGGTACAGATAGTCTCCTCTGCTTCTCGGCACTAGCCGTCCGTTCCAAGTACGTCATGTCCAGTGATCCACCTCCAGGTACTGTCCATATCCATGAGCTCCCACCTAGACCAGAGTTGTCCATCATCTGCATCCAACATAACATAGTGCAGGCATAGCCCATGCAGGGGTGAGTATACGCTACTCAATAGGGACCCCGACACCCCCAAAGGTCTCCCAGAATCCACGAAGGATAAACTATAAAGGAAACTTACAATCATGAAGTAACAACCAAATCTAATTAGGTATATTCCCATACATATACCTAAGTCATCAATTCCAATTCTTCTCCAACATCCGAGCCCATGTTCGATCTAGTCAACAAAGGACAGGGCAACCCAATCCACACAGGGAAGCCCAACCTAATCCACAAAGGAAAACAAGTCAATCATATTAAAGATAATGATTGAAAGTCCAGACTCAGCTCACACATGTATACTTCTTCATTTTACGATAGGGATGATCAGATGTATCCACTTATTCATCTAATCTATCAGACCCACATAGGATATAAGACCAGCTAAGTTATCGAACCCATAAAGGATACAAGACCAACTACTCTGTAGGACCCACATAGTATACAAGTATAGAGTCAAATACTGCCGGACCCACATATGATACAAGAACAGTATTCAAGTACTTATGGACCCATATAAGATACAAGAATAGTAGTCATAACCATCGAACCAATGGAGGATTCCAGTACGGTCGTTGTCACTGCCGAACCCGCGGAGGATCCCAGTACAGTCGTCAACGTCGTCGTAGTCGCAGCCAGCTCCAGGGTTCCTGCACACAGTATGCTCAATTCTGGGAGGGTCTTCTCTATGATCCAAGGGGGGGTCGATACATCAACTAAAACGATGTCCGAATTTGATGTATCCCATAGTTTTGTCTCGTCAATAGGAACTCAACACGACAGATGGCGCGTCAATCGGCCGCCCGGTCTGAGAGTTATTGGATTTTTCATCCCAGGGGCCCGGTTGGTTTTTGTATCAAAACCAACCCGACCATACTACAACTGCGTCCAAACCTCGAGCTCAGTAAGACAAAAGAACCACCTTACTAAGAGGAATCCTACAAAGTCGATGACACGATAATCGGATGTCTGAGGCTCAAGTTATAAGTGTTTCCGCTCTGAGGGCCCGGTTGGATTCATGTTCGAACCAACCCATTCATACCAAAGGTTATCTGAAACACTATGTGTAATATACCAAAATGACCGTCTCAATCCAAGGATCTCTACTCAACTGACGGTACGTCGATCGGAGGTCCACAGCCCATGTTATGGGCGTTTGAATAGATCTATCCAGAAACATGAGTTTTGGGCCCACTCCGACCCAACCCAATACCCCTTGGGTCGCCTCTAACCGGGTTGACCCGACCCGGGTCCAGGTCTTGCCAGGATGGGCGTGGCCCGGCCCCGTGCTGGGGTCCGGCCCAGCACGGGCGGCCCGGCGCGACGTGGGCGGTCCGGCCAGGTGCGGCTAGTGCGACCTTGTGCGGGCGTTCGCGCATTGAGCGGACGCGGAAGGGGGTGGGGCTCTCTTCCCCCCTCATTTTGAAAAAAAGGCCCCCATGTGGAGGGGCCCACCTTGTCTGCCGTCAGGGGTTATGCCCCCTGGACTTCCCGAATGGCCAGCCTTGTTGGTCAGCCGGTGGGCCGCCACAGGACCCCCACGGGTCCCGCCTTCCGATGCGCCAACGGCCGGCGGATCCGGCCGCCCATACCTGCACCGTTGTGGCCTTAGGCCGCGGAACTTGTCTGACCAGTGCAGCGCGACGGCGCCGTGGCCTGCCCTTGTCCGCGCCTTTCTTTAGCTCTCTGGCGCGGTGCGACGGTGATGTGCTCCTTTGTCGTGGCCCGCTCCGGCCACGATTCCATCTTTCTCGCACGGTGCCATTGCATTGCGCCGCCTCCGTTCCAAACCAGGAAAAAATTCAACAACAAAAGGGGGAGGAGGTTCGGCAGTGTTCATGTGGTCCGACCTCCCCCCGTTATCTTGATAACATGTGGCTAATTATTTAACAACAATATTCGTTAAATAAAACTCGAACGTTGAACAACCCCAACCTCAAAGAGATTCACGGAAGCTTGCGTCACGGAATACGACATCGTGGGGTGAGGCTCTGTATACGTTGATGGAGAAAGTCTGAGGAAGAAACGATGTCTCCCTTTCTTTGATGCGGGAAGAAGAAGGATCGGCGTGTCAGCATTCTTCGCATTCTCGATGTTCTTCAATAAAGATGATGGAATTCTCTAAGGCTTAGAGAATTCTCTCCAAATCTCCTCACACAACTAAACAACCCCCAAATAAAAAATAATTCCATCCTTATTTTATTAAAACATGCCATGAGTTTTCAAATCTTAAAAAAATCAATCTCAAAATTAAATTAATTGAATAGATTTTATCAATCCATTTAATGTGATATTTGACATGTAATAAAGTGGGGGAGTGGGTGAGTTACATAATAAAGGGGGGTTGACAAAAATTAAGATGGGGTTTGGGGAAATTGAAGGGGGTGGGGATCGTGTGGGCCCCACCTTACTAAATCCTATCAAGAGGAGTTAGAATTTTTAGCGGGTCCCACCCCAACTCCCACACAAAAGTGTTTAACCACTTAAAAGTGAAACAAAATTTCTACCAAAATTTTATTTCACTTAACACTTAAACCAAAAATTAAATCAACTCTTCTCGAGCAAACGTAACTCCAGTAAAGGTCATCATAAACAATTATTGGTGCTACGGTTTCATCAGTGCCCTCGGATTTTGATTCCGAGCGCCAGTTCAAAAGTTATAAAAACCCACTCATTCATTCACTGAACGTACCCAAGATAAACTTCAGAAATTGATTCCTGGCACACCGAGCCTCAGAATCAGGTGCCGTCAGAAACTGCGCACTCGTAAAATCCCAAAGAATATAAGAATAATATTCATTGAAATTTATAGGTATTTACATTACTCCCACCTCAGGGCTTTACGTCCCTATAAAGATGCATCACAAACTAGGGGAAAAAATGAGGGTATTGTGCATGCATCTGAGCCTCCCGCTCCCAAGTGCTCTACTGGAGGTTCTCGTGCTGCCACCTAATGCGCACCAGAGGAATTGAACATCCATGTAGGACCCGCTCATGTCGATCCTTGATCTCCACTGGGACCTCTTCATAAGTCTCCCCATCATCTATGTCCATCTCCCCATGGTCGATGATCTGCATCGGGTCGTGCACGTATCTCCTCAGCTGAGATACGTGGAAGACGTCGTGCACCCAGTGCAACTGAGATATTAGAGCCAGGTGAAAAGTCACCACACCTATCCTGCTGAGAACCTTGAATGGTCCGATGAAGAGAGGAGATGACTTGCTGCCCCGTCCAAATCTCTGTAATCCACGTCGAGGTGAGACCCGCAAGAAAATGTGGTCGCCATCCTCGAACTCTAGTGGTATCTGCCTCCTATCAGCATAAGACTTATGTCGGCTCTGAGCTATCCTCATCCACTCCTGGATGACCAGGACCTTCTATATTGTGGCCTAGACCATCTCTAGTCCCACAAGTGCTAACTCCCTAGGGTTTGTCCAACACAAAGGTGATCTGCAAGGTCGGCCGTACAATGCCTCCTATGGTGACATCCCAATGGTGGAGGGGTAGTTGTTGTTATACGCAATCTCCACCAAGGGAAGGTGATCCTCCCAACTATGACCAAAGTCAAGGACACATGCACATAGCATTTCCTTGAGAGTCAGAATGGTCATCTCCGTCTGACCATCCATCTAATGGTGAACGGCAGTGCTTAGGCGTAGCTGCGTCCCAAAAGCCTCCTACAACCCCTTCCAAAGCCGGGAATTATAGCGAGCAACCTGATCGGAGATGATAGAAGATAGTACGCCACGAAGCCGTATGATCTCCTAAACGTAGAGGCGTCCCAATCTCTCCACTAAGCCCTGCTCTCTGATGGGTAGGAAGTGGGCCGACATGGTGAGTTGGTCGACGTTCACCCAAATGGAGTCATGTCCTCTGGATGTACGTGGAAGCCCAGTCACGAAATCCATAGATATACAATCCCACATCCACTCCGTGACCTACAATTGTTGTACCAAGACTACTGGTACCTGGTGTTCCGCCTTCACCTGCTGGCAGGTGAGGCATAGAGAAATGAACTTCGCCACAGCCATCTTCATACCCAGCCACCAGTGTTGTCTTCTGAGATCCTGGTACATCTTCGCCACTCCTGGATGTACCGCTAAAGGGGAAGTGTGAAACTCTCTTAGCACCTCATCTTGTAATGCAGCTGGTAACATGGTACGTCCTCTGAAAAGGACGACATTCTCTCCTCCTATAGAGAATCCATCAGTTTCTTGTCCTTTGGAAATCTGGGCATGCCGCCTCTCACAGTCAACATCCCCATGATGTGCCTCTCTGACCTGCTAAAGAAGTTGAGGTGTGACTGTGAGCAACTGAAGGAAGGCTGCCCCATCTCTATCCATGAAGGATATCCGTAATGTGGCTAGCTGCTCTGTCGCCTCTCTAAGTAGATGAATTCCCATCCTCTTGTTGAGAGAATCAACTACTATGTTCCCCTTTCGAGGAGTATAGACTATCTAAAAGTCATATTCCTAGAGGAACACGAGCCAATGTCACTGTCTCAGGTTCAGGTCCATCGGCAAGAAGATGTACCTGAGACTCTGGTTGTCAGAAAAGACTGTAAAGCGCTATCCCATCAAATAGTGTCACTACATCTTCAGAGCGAAGACCACTGCTGCTAACTCCAGGTCATGGGTAGCATAGTTCTGCTTGTTCTGCCTCAACTGTCATGATCCATAGGCAATCACTGCCCATTCCTGCATCAGGACACACCTGAGTATGGTCCATGATGCATCGCAGTAGACTATGTACCCTACTCTCACCTCTAGTAGACTCAATATGGGTGCACTGGTCAATCTCTATCTCAGCTCCTAGAAGATCTGCTGACATCTATCTGACCACCCAAAGGGTCTCCACATATTTGTCAAAGCATAAAGTGGTGCTGCAACTCTGGATAATTCTAGCATAAATCTACGGTAGTACCCAGCAGAACCTAGGAAACTCTGCACTTCCGTCACGCTCCTGGGAGGCTCCCAAGCTAGAATTGGCTCAATCTTCGCAGGATCCACTGCAACTCCCACCTCAGAGATGACGTGATCCAAGAAGTGCATGTCACATATCCAGAACTGACACTTCAATATCTTATCATAAAGCTGGTGCTCTTGGAGTGTGTCAAGTACAACCCGCAAGTGGTAGGCATGCTCCTCCTCAGTAGTCGAGTATATCAATATTTCATCGATTAAGACTACGACAAATCGATCGAGGTGGGGCTAGAAGATCATGTTCATGAGACTCATGAACACTGCTGGATCGTTGTTTATGTCGAAAGGCATAACCAAAAAATCATAGTGTCCATACAGAAAACTGATAGTCATCTTCTGCACATCTTCGTCTCAGACTCTGAGCTGATGATAGCCTGACCTGAGGTCTATCTTCGAGAACCACCATGCTCCCTTGTTCTGATTGAAGACATCTTCAATCCTCATAAGTGGATTCTTGTTTTTCACGGTCACCTGGTTCAGTCGACGATAATCGACCCACATTCGCAAGATCATGTCCGCCTTCTTGGAAAACAATATCGGGGAAACCCAGGTTGAAACACAGGGTCGAATGAATCCCTTGCACTGCAAGTCCTCCAGCTATACCCGTAGCTCTCAAAGCTCAGTAGGAGTCATATTATTTTCTAGATTGGATATCGAGGATGTCCTGGGGGTACAGGTCAATATAAAAGTCTACCTCTCTGCAAGGCGGTAGTCCTAGAACGTCATCCGGAAAAACATCTACATACTGATCCACCACTACTGGCAAACTCGGACTCCACACGTCCACTGCTCCTAGGATGAGGCTATCCAACTGATGAGTGGTCGGTTGTCCTCTCCTCTGCATGATTCCATCCTACACTGCAAAGGCACCCTTCTCGTCGGTGAAGGTAAACCTTCTGCCATCGGTGCGGACACACCGCACCTTGCGCCTAACACAGTCGATCTGATCATGGACTATAGATAACAAATCCATGCCCAAGATGATGTCGTAAGGCCTCGACGCCGCTATAAAAGATCCCAACTGAAGCTCTCACCTCCTAGAGTAAGATCACACTATCGGAACTACGGTGTAATCATCGATTCTACTCTCATAGGAGTCTCTAGCCGTAAAGATCGAGCCAACGGCTCTGTCGGAATCTCTGAGCTCCGAACAAGGGCAGTGGCAATGAAATAATGACTCACTCTTGTGTGTATAAGAACTACAGCAAGGGCGGAGTAGATACAGATAGTACCTCAAATCATCTCTCATGTATCATGGTCGTAGGCCTCTACTGCATGAAGCTGAGAATGCCCTTGTCTGCCAACTCCCAGTGGTCGGGGTGGACCTCTTGGTGGTGGTGGTGGTAGAGCCTCAAGGCATCACCCACCACCTGCTACTCGGCTAACTCCTCTGCCTCATCCGCCTACTCTCTGCGGACCACCATAGTTGAACCTCTGCCTCTACCTGGGTGGTCCCTCAACCGTCTGCTGCTCCTCTACATAGCGGGTTGGCCAGTCACGAGCCCTGTGGCCCTGCCTACCGCATGCATAGCACTGTCTTCTCCTCGTAAGGCTGGATCTACGCTGTGTGCCCCACACCTCTGAGCCAGTATCCTGAGGTCGTATGCCTGATGATCTGGTTCACTTGGACCCATGTGACATCCATCGACTGCCAGCTACAGAAGACTCAGCAACATGTTGCCCTGCGGTAGGTCTCGCTGCTGCTGTAGGATCAGCAAGAAAGCTCTCCACAAGAAGGGATTTCTCCAGTACTCCTGCCTACTTCGGAATGCTGAGGGAGATCATTGATGCCCTAATCAAATGCCTCAGTCCCTGCTCGAAGGTTCGGTCCTAGAAGAAGGGGTCTTGTAACATGTCTTTGGAATAGCGCGAGAGATCGTTTAATCTTGCCGAGTACTAGGCTACCATCATGTTGCCCTGCCATAGTTGAAGTAGCTCCTGAATGCGCACCGCACAAGGGGTGGCTGGAATGAACTCCGAGCGGAAGAGGTACTAGAAGTCTGTCCAAAGAAGAGATGCCTCATCATGCACCTGGAGCATCAAGCTCCACCAATTACCTGCTGCCGCGTGAAGGATACTCACCGCAAGTATCACCATGAGGTCAGCTGGTGTCCCCACTAACCTGAAAACTCGTACAACAGCCTCCAGCCATTCCTCGACTACCTGAGGGACCGTCTACCAGTGGAACTTGGGTGGTCTCTGACACTGAAACTCGTGCTGTGCACTAAGGCGACGTGCATGCTTAGCGGCTGGGCCTAGTGGCATCGGTGGCTTAGTGGGTAGAGGTATTTTAGGTGCCTCCACTCTAATAGGGCCCTCCACTGAGGCCTCGTCGCTCAGTGTTCTATCATCTCTCACAAAGCTTAGAACCCTAGCTGGCTACCGTCGTGGGGCCATCCTAAAAAAAGACAAGTGTGCCACGGTCAATACAGTACACCTAGTGAGCTCACACAAAGTAATCACAAAGAAAACTTTGGAAACACACATGTAATTAATTTGTTCATGCACTAAGTCGGAAATCAGAAGTCAGGGTCCTGGTATATGGATACATCGGTTGCCGCACCAACACTAGACTCCCTAGACTGATAACCACCCTCAATACCCTTAACACTATTGCCTCACATAGAAGAAAGATCAGAGTCCTGAGTTCTGCGGTAGAACCGAACTCCTCTTATACCAATTTGTCACGACCCGTCCTCGGGACCCGTGTCGTGACTACCCCAAGCCCGCCTTCCATAGGGCAGGGGCTGGCGACTAGCACCAAAGGTGTAATTCTCGATATAAGGGAAGGAATTTACTTTATGTAAGAAAAAAAACACCATAGAGTAAGAAAGCATAAGTAAACACTAAGTAAACTGAGTACAGTTGTAAGTGCTGGAATGTAAATGGGCTAGTATACAAACCCAAACTGAATGTAAAGTACAACTGAAAAGAGAGTACAGATGCAGAAAAGTAAAGTAGTGAGTCTGAGTCATCCTCTGAAAATCCCACCTGAAGGTTGGGTACAGATAGTCTCCTCTTCTCCTTGGCTCCACCCGTCCGCTCTATGTACGTCCCGTCCAGTGATCCACCTCCAGGTACCGTCCAGCTCCACGAGGTCCCACATCGATCAGTGTTGTCTGTCGTCTGCATCCAATACAACTTAGTGCGGGCATAGCCCATGCAGGGGTGAGTATACGCTACTCAGTAGGGACTCTGAGACCCCCGAAGGTCTTCCAAAATCCACGAAGGATAAACCACAAAGAAAAGTTACAAACCCAAAGTAGCAACCAGCTATACATAGGTATATTCCCATACATATACCTAAGTCTTCAATTCCAGTTCGGCTCCAACATCCGATCCCAAGTTCGATCTATTCCACACAGGATAGTGCAACCTAATCCATACAGGGAAGAACAACCCAATCCACACAGGAAAGCAAGTCAATCATATCGAAGAAAATTATTGAAAGTCAAGACTCATCTCACACAGTTATACTTCTTCCTAAGAAGATAGGGATGATCAAATGTAGTCATTGATTCATCTAAGCTATCGAACCCACATAGGATACAAGACCAGCTAAGCTGTCGGACCCACAAAGGATAAAAGACCAGCTACTCTGTCGGACCCACATAGGATACAAGTACAGAGTCAAATACTCTCGGACCCACATAGGATACAAGAATAGTATTCAATTACTGCCAGACCCACATATGATACAAGAATAGTAATCATCTTCGTCGAACCCACGGAGGATTCTAGTACGGTCGTCGTCCCTGCCGAACCCACAGAGGATACCAGTACAGTCGTCGTCATCGTTGTAGTCACAGCCAGCTCTAGGGTTCCCAAACACAGCATGCTCGATTCCGAGAGGGTCCAATCTACGAGATAATAAGGGGATGATACATCAACTTACACGAAGTCCGTAGTTGATGTATCACATATTTCTGTCTCGTCAATAGGAACTCAATACGATAGACGGCGTCAACCGGTCACACGGTCTGAGAGTTATTGGCTTTTTTGTCCCAGGAGTCCGGTTGGTTTTTAAGTAAAAACCAACCCAACCGTACTCCAACTGCGCCCAAACCTATAGTGGAGTATTACAAATGAACCTTCTCACTATGATAAATCCAACAAAGTCGACGGCACGTCAATCGGACATCCAGAGCTCAAGTTATAAGCATTTCCGCTCTGAGGGCCCGGTTGGTTTCGTGTTTGAACAAACTCAGACATACCCAAAGTTCCCCGAAACTTTTACTGTAATATACTGAAACGATCGTCCCAATCCAAGGATCTCTACGCAACTGAAAGCGCATCAATTGGAGGTCCTCATCCCATGTTATGGGTGTTTGAACGGATCTATCCGGAAATAGGGGTTTGGGCCCGGTCCGACCCGGCCCAATACCCCCTGGGTCGGCCCGAACTGGGTCCACCCGACTCGGGTCCGGGTCCTGCCCAATTGGATGCGGCCCGGCTCAGGGGTTCGGCCCTGCACAGGCAGCCTGGCCAGGCGCGGGTGGTCTGACCTTGTGCGGGCGCCCGCCCGCTGAGCAGACACAGAAGGTGGGGGCGCGCTGCCCCCCTCGTTTTGAAATGGCGGCCCCCACGTTGAGGGTACCACCTTGTCTTCCACTGAGGGTTATTCCCCCCAGACATCCTAAACGGACGGCCTTGTTGGCTGGAAGGTGTGCTGTCACGGGACCCCCGCGGGTCCCTCCTTCCGATCGCTAGCGGCCGGTGGATCCGGCCAGCCTTCCTTGCACTGTCACGTTCATTGTCCAACCGGCACGGCGCAACAGTGTCGTGCCCCTCTGCCATGTCCTGCCCTTGGATATGGCTTTCTTTGTCTCTCTGGCGCGGCGCGACGATGCCGCGCTCCTTTTCCACGGCCCGCTCCGGCCGCGGTTCCCTCGTTCCTGTTCCGTGTCATTGCACTGCGCCACCTCCATTCCAAACCACGAAGAAATTCAACAACAATATGGGGAGGAGGTTTGATCGTGTTCGTGCAGTACGACCTCCTCTAGTTATCTTGATAACAGGCGGCTAATTATTTAACCAAGAAATTCGTTTAATAAAACTCGATCTATGAACAACCCCTACCTCAAAGAGATTCGTGGAATCTTGCGTCGCAGAAGACGGCGTCGCGGGGTGACCTCCGTTTACATTGATGGATAATGTACGAGGAAGAAATGGTTTCTCCCTTTCATTGACACGGGAATGAGATGGAACTGTGTGTCAGCGTTCTTCGCGTTCTTGACGCTCTTCAACAACGATGATGGAATTCTCCAAGACTTAGAGAATTCTCTCCAAATCTCCTCACACAACTAAACAAACACCAATTAAAAAATAAGGCCTTCCTTATTTTATTATCACATGCCATGGGTTTTCAAATCTTCAAAAACTCAAACTCAAAATTAAATTAATTAAGTAGCTTTAATCAATCCATTTAATGTGAGAGTTGACTTTCAATAAAGTGGGGGAGTGGGTGAGTTACATAATAAAGGGGGTTAAAAAGAATTAAGAGGGGGTTAGGGGAATTTCAAGGGGTGGGGATCGTGTGGGCCCCTCCTCACTAAATCCTATCAAGAGGAGTTAGAATTTTTAACGGGTCCCACCCAACCTCCCACACAAAAGGGTTTAACCACTTCTATGTGAAATAAAATTTTTAACAAAATTTTATTTCAATTAACACTTAAACCACGAATTAAAACAAATCTTCTTGAGAAAATGCAACTCCAGTAAAGGTCATCTTAAGCAATTATTAGTGCTACTGTTTCATCGGTGCCCTTGGATTTTAATTCCAAGCACCGGTTCAATAGTTAGAAAAAACCCACCCATTCGCTCACTCAATATACCTGAGCTAAACTTAGAAAACTGATTCCGAGCACACTGGGCCACTAAATCAGGTGCCGTCGGAAACTACGCACTCGTAAAATCCCAATGAATATAAGTAAAAAAAATTCCTTGAAATTTATGAGTCTTTACCCAGGTATCATAAATATAGATCATAAAGAATCCCTTGAGAGTTATTCTTTATTTTTTGCTTCATTATAAATAAGAAATAATCATCCTGATATCGTATGGTATTGAAATATACTTTTGAGGACACAATTCATTCTGTAACGACATTAACAATAGATTATATTCACTATTCAGTTCTGCATCTATAGGTCCCCTTAGGGAACCATCTTCAGCCAACTGTAAGAGAGACTCTTCGTATTTTAACATTTCACTATAACTTAAAATAATTCCTTAAAAATCCTTATGAAACCATTTATGGGGTACATTTAATAACTTTTCCCATTCTCTGAAAGAGGAAGAAATCTCATCACCTTTAATGCCTATTCTTATAACATAAATTTTCTTTCCAATAAAACTCAAAATTTTGATAAGTATTATATTCTATCATTGTATAATACACACGATGATATTATTTGAACAAGTTCATCCATTTCTGATTCTCTATAATTTTCAATACTAGTATATTACTGGATGGAATCCATTGAACATAAATTTTAATTTTTTCATCGATAACCCATTTTTTCTGATGTTGGTTTCATGAAACAATATCCAAATTACTCGTAGATACTTTTCACTTATTATAAATCCACATCACTTCCAGATTTGATTTTTCTACTCAATTCACATGAGTAATATCAGATCGTTTGAAGGATTAGGTGGATCAAGAATGGATGGAAATATGATTTGTCTAAGTGGAAGGAAAAAAGCTCAATATTTCACGGGTTTAAGTGAATCAATATTATTTATCCCATGATATTTCTCATTTAGGGATTCCCAATAATAAATAAATAAAATAATAAGAAAAAAAAATTATTGGGAAATGAATTTTAACAGTAATAAAAAAGTGATCTAAAAATGCACTGTGACTCGTTCAATGGTGACTCACCAATGGTGACTCATAAGTGGTGAATCATAAATGGTGACTCTTCAATGGTGACTTGTCAATGTTGACTCATCATGAATGACTCAGAAATCAAAAACATATCATTCCATATTCATGTTTGATGTAGTTTAATATTTTATAATTAAAAGGCTTTGTGAAGATATTATGTAGTTAATGTTAACATCCAAAATATTTAATGTTATTTCATCTTTTTGATAATGGTCGCTCAAAAAGGGATGTCTTACATCTATGTTATTTTTTCTAGAGTGAGATACAGGATTTATTAGAAAGGAGGGTATAGCTGTATCATGATCTTATACAGGTTTGATTTTGCTACTCAATTCACAACTTAGTGTGTGTTCGTCTATGTAGGATTTCTATTACAACATCAAATGGGTGGTTTCTATGAGTCCTAGTGGTTATTTGAAAAGTGGGTATAGTTGTATCATGATATTATACAGGTTTCATTTGTAGAAATTTACTAGGTGGACTTTATTCTAGTTTAATTCAACTTTCAATAGTTTTATAATTAAGATTCAGTTTCGTGAGATCATCCTCAAGGTTTTCTAGGATAGTATTAGGTTTATCGGCATTGGTTAAATAAAATTTATATATTATCATACTCTTGCATTGTTTTGGTTCTCTTAATAACACTCTATATGATTTTTTAGAAGTTTAATATTCAAATAAAACCCATTAATCACTCATTGGAGGAGTATTTTTCCATAATATCCTTTATATTTAGGATTATGATTATTCAACAAAAAAAACATTTAAATAATTAACCTTTGGTTTTATATTATTCCATAACTCATAAGGTGTTCTTTTTAAAAGACGTCAAATTAATACTATATTAATAGTATAATAGTCTGTGTTGATAGCCTCCTCCCAAAAGTAGACAGGTAATTCATAATAATTTCGGATATTCCATGATATATCTTTAAGAGTTATATTTCTTCAATCAAATACACCATTTTTTTATGGTTTCCTAGGGGAAAATAAATTTGTAAAACTACTATTTTAAGAGATAAAGGTTTCAATGTACTGATTTTTAAATTCTCAAACATGATCACTTCTTAATGTCTTAATGCTAAGTCCACTAAGATTTAATATAGATTCAAAAATACTTAATAAAGTAAAAAAAGAGAACTAATTTTTTGAGAAATTAAAAATAATGATGTGTATCTAGATCAGTCATCTATAAGGAAATACAAGTAATGTTTTCTATTCATACTAGAAACTCTATAAGTTCCAAGTATATCAATATGAACAAACTCAAGAGGTTGAGAGGTTGAAACTTCTATATTATATTTAAAGTAAATCTTATGATGTTTTCGTTTTAGAAAGAGATAAACAAACTTGATAATTTATTAATTCATGATTTGGTATATCTCTAAATAATCCATTCCTAGTTAGCTTTCTAAGTGAATGAATACTATAACAGCCTAGTATAATATTCCAAATCAATGATTCTTTGTGAAACTACTTATGCATTAAATATTTTTAGAAGACTAGGGCTTTAAATTAATAAAATAAATATTATCCTTTCTTAAGTTAGTAAAAATTGAAATATTTTTATCATTAATAACATGTTATTATTATTTTTTCAATTTTTTCATTTAATCCACCATCGCATAATTTATAAATGATAATAAGATTATATTTTAAAAAATCAATATATAAAATATTAGAAATTAATAATGTATTAGCATTACCAATTTGGCATACGTTGATTATTTTCCCTTTTTCATTGTCACAAAAACTCATATGTCCACCCCCAACTTTTATTAAATTCTTGAAGTTTGAATACTCACTAAAAATATGTCTAGAAAATCCACGCTCCATATACCAGAGGCTTTTAGTAGAGGTTTTCAAATAGGTTTCATATAAAACAATGTTTACATAAAAATGATTTTCATACCCAAATATTATTGGGTCTATTTATATTTGTAATAAGAGATTTTATCACCCATAATGTCCTAATGGGTTTCTTATAAATAGACTAGAATCTTATAGAAATATAAAATTTTTTAGGTCCAGTTGAGTAGGTACTAGAAGTATATTAATTTTTAGAAGTGGTACTAGATGAAAATATGGTTTTTAAAATTTCTCTCTATCAAGGTTCAAAACCTATACCAGTTTTATATTTGGGAGAAACATTTTTTTATAGTATCTAAGTTGAAGTTTTCATATAATTGGTAAACCATTATATATCTTTCATTAGTTGTTCATTTGAAATATTCAATTCATTTTTAGCATTCAACAATTGATCATCTATACCTTTTTTCATAGTATGGTTGGTTTTAATATTTACTGTCAAATATTTTATTAAGAGATTTAGATTTATCTTTCATCTCAAAAATGTGATCTTCTAGAATTTTACATTATACATATTAATCATCATTTGAAATGATTTCTTAATATCATGATTATCTTCATTTTATATAAATTTATAGATTATTTTTAGAATAATAATGAATAATATTATCCAGCATTGATGTTCATACTATAAAAAACATATTTTCCCTCTCAGAATTATCTTCTTGATTAATTATTGGATCACTACAGCAATATTTAGAGGCACTCCATATTTTTTTCCAAGATCCTATGAATCAGATGTCCTTATCCTCATATATATTGTTATATTTCAATTTTTTATTGATATATTTAAAGTGTCATTTCCTCTTACATAGATATCAGGTGCCTTCATTTTAATTATAGTCATTTTTGAAATCCTTTTCCAACTTTCACTTTTTCTCATAATTTCTTCTGAAATTAGATTTCTTGTGGATCATAGCCTTCCTATATAATTTCATGAATCTTTTGTCTATATGGTTTATCTCTTCATCAATTTAATCAGGATATTCTTTTTCCTTGGTATTTTTAGGATATTCCTTTTCATTGGTATTTTCATCTTGTACTTTTTCTCTTTGTTTGGAGGTATTAGTCTTAAAGGATATTGATTTCATTTTTGGTTCATCTTCATCGATATCCATGTTTACTTTAGTATTTTCATCATAAATTGTCATATTTTATATCAATTCATTAGAAGGTAGTTTACTCACATCCCATGATTCCTTAATTAACATAATTGTACCTCTCCTTCTATCTGGTGATAATTTGAGAAATATCATCACTTGATCATTATCTATCATATTTTTTACAAGTGAGTCTGTGGAATTGACTATTTCATTGAACCTGAGATACATATCAGAAATATGTTAATCAGAATTCATATTAAAAGTATTATACTTGATTGTATATGTGATTTGCCTCTTTTATACGACAATTGATGTCCCTTCATGTGAAACTGATAAGGTAATCCATATTTCAAAAGAATATTTTCAAGAATATATTATATTAAATCCATCATACCACAATGAAAAAACAATGAATTCCATGGTTTAATATTATTATTGTACGAATATTTTGTTTCATCACTCCAAGTAATTCTACCATTTTGTGTTATTCAATAATGATCCCCTATTACAGTCTAATTTTCAAAACATAAACATTCAAAATGCATTTTCATTTTGATTTTCCATTGTGAATTATTTTTTCCAATAAACTAAATAGGTGTTTTTGTATAATATCCTTATTTTATATTATCTATTATGTACTAAAATTTAGAAAGGATAGAAATTTTGGATTTCATAATACAACTAATATCACAAGATAATTTATAATTTAAAGAATCCATTGATACCAAATTTTTGTCAGAGTTAATAAATAAGGAAGGGGTTAATTTATTTCTCAATAAAAATTTATATTCATGAATATTTTAAAATAGAATAGCCTTAATTAAAAAAAATTTAAATTAATCAAAATAGAATATCGATATAATATCTATCCTTTTAAAATATTTTTAAAATAGTGATTACGTATCAGCAAAAATAATTCTTATATTTTCCTTATCTTATGAAATAAATTTACATAGTGAAAAAAATATAAACAATAATTAATATTAATTATCAATATAATATATTTATTGATATATTAAAAACAATATAGGTTATAATGGCATAGAAAAACACAATAACACAGTGGAATAAAAATGTTGGTTAGTCTCAGGATCAGACTTAATACCCTTAAATTGGTAATCACCTACTACCAAGAATATTATAATTATAATAAAAAAATCATCAACCAATATTAGGTAAACAAAAAATAGCTATATGTTTTCTAGGTTATGGATCCTCTTCTATGTAAAACATAGGAATTAAAGATAACATGGGCCACAGAAGGACCTCTTCCACAAACACCATAGGAAAACATATGAATGTGATGGAGAGAATAAAAAGTATTCTATAGTTTTGTGAAAGAGAAAATGTGTTTTTGATAATATAGATACAACACAATTCCAAATATATAATTTAATATATAAGAATAGAAATTAGAAAATTGGGATTCTCGGAATGGTATATTTAAAATGGATGAAGTCCTCAGATCAACTCTGGTGAGAATTTCGAGATTTCATTTAATGGTTGCAGCTTAACAAAGGATCATGGTAATTTGTAGGAAAGTTATAACTAATCTCTATCTGCATCTCAATTAATCTCTGTATAGGATTTAGTTCTTCTGTTTTTTTGATCTTCATAGAACATGAATCAGTAATCTTGTAAGGATTCACAGATTCATCCCACAGTTTTCCAAAGGTTTTTCTAACAGTAATAATATTATTTTGTATGTATCATTGTAATTTTTATTCATAGTGAGAGGTTTCCTTTTGGTATATATAGTACCAATTGTTATAGGAGATCCAAAATCCTTGTATTTACTTTTCAACTTCATGAGTATATGGCCAAATTATCTCTGAATAGGAATATATGTTTTTCCATTCATGAAACTTTTCTTAAACAATAATGGTAGTAAGAAGATGGCGGCGAATCAGCTTCTTGTGGTATCGAAGATAGGAAAAATATCATATTGATGGTGAATCTGAATATGGTAGTAGTTCCTCTTACTATAACAATCCTGGTAGTAACTCTACTTGTAGAAACAAACCTAAAGGTGATAAGGTTGGTGTTGACTCCACTGGTGGTAACAAGAATGGCGGTGAAAAGGCTGGCGATGAATATTCAAGTGGTAACAAGCCTGGAGGTGTCATGTATCGATGTCAATTCACTAAAAGTAATGATCCAGGTGTTTATAAGTATAGAAGTTACCCTGTTTGTGGTAACATGGCATAAAACATGGTCCGAATTATCATAAAAATATTCTAAACATATAAAATTATATCAAACAACATGTAGAAAATTAGAAATAAAAGAATCATGGTTTTATATCATTAAAATAAAAGAATTTCAAACACACTCTACACAAGTTAGTTCTAACATAGGTGAATAACCATGAGTGAAAATTATGATGGGTATAGACTTAACAATATTTTGGCATGGAAAATAGTAGTACAATTTCGATAGCATAATATCATCACATAGAAGATCATGGGAGGGATTAATAAGAATGAAAGGAGTCTCTAATAATTTGTTCATAATAATGGAAACAATATGTATATATAATAATGTAGTGTAAAATTAATAATTTAGAATTCATAGTCTTAAGATAAAATGGGTTCTTGAATAAAATCATAGAATGAAAACCCACATTAAAATTTTGTCAACATAGCAGTAGTATATAAAGATTCATAGTATGTTTTATAGAGAGATAAATGGGTGTCTGGTAATATTGGAATAATTCATTACAATGTTAGGGATGTTGGAAATTATATCCTATCATTCGTAGTTGCAACTGAAAGTCATAAAATATGGAAGGTTCATGAATGCAATATAAGAGAGATATGACCCTTATATTAATGATTTGCTTCCTAAAACATGATATTATAAACTTAACCCCTTGATGGAAGACTACAGGGACTCCTTGGGAGGGAATGTGACCATAAAATCATGTCTAATGAATTTTTAGTGGATACCTATAGAAATTGGTGGTATTTATACATGGGGAGGGGTGGGTTTTATAGAATTAAATATTGATTCATTTATCATATAAGGAGACCACTAGTGGTAAAATTTAACTCTAAACAATTTTCATTCTAATTATTGAGTGGGAGGGTTTTTTTAATGATAATGGCGATTAAAAATAAAACCAAACCTTCTATCCAAGCTATTAAATATTCATAATCCAACAAAATTTATTTTATTTCAAAAATAAAATTTTTTTATAATGTAAAATATATATTTATATATTAAAATTTATATTTAAAAATTCATTTGAAAATTTATTATATTAAATTTGTATAGATAATTTTTTCATAAAATCTTTAATATTTCTTACATAATAACGATTTCAAAAAATCTCAGTGGACGTAATGTGGCAATTTTAAATTTTTCTAAAAAAATTAATCATTTTATGAAAATTCCCAAAAAAAATTTCCCTTAACATAATTTTTAGTTGATGATTAACAAGATGAATATATTTCATAAAATTAATTTTATGAAAATGATAATTTTAACTTTAAAATATATCATCGTATCAATGATAATTAATAATTTATTGTAAAAATAATCATTTTATACATTATAAAAATTACATTGGGTTTCATAAAAATATATTATCATTTTATAAAAAATTAAAATATTATTTTATGAAATAAATTTCATTTAAAACCTCTATATAAATCATATTTTAATATAATATGGTTATAGTCTCTGAAAATAATCGAATTTTGATTATTTCATTAATTAACCATAACAATCATTTAAACACATCTACCTGACCAACAACAATAATGACCAAATATTATACTAAATAATGTTAACAATTTCAATAAAATGTATTAGTTGAAAAGAAATAAAGGAATGTGATCACATTTACCTATAAGTAAACCATCATTCATACTCTTCGTCATTCACTTCGATCTGAATCTTGGTCCAAAATCATTTCAAAAATGATTATTTTATTATCAACTCTTTATTCCTTTATTATGTTGATGTTCATTTATGTAATGATTCTAGGCTTGTGAAGCATACCATATTTTAATATTTCACATTTTTATCCTCTATTTTTCTCTCCATTGTAATATTTTTAATGATATTGGTTATTAATTAAGATTTAATGATACATTTTTAACCAATGAAATAAAGTGTTTCTAGTTTTTATTTCTTTCTCTATCACTTTACCATTCATAGTTGTACTAGATTATAAAAATACTTAATGTTTAACCTTATTAAGAAAAACAAAATTTATTGTATTTGAAACTATTATAAATAATTTTAAAATATAAAGAGAATAAATAGGCCCATTATTTAAATAAGAATTGTTTTTGGTCATTATCAGTGATGAAATATTGGGATACATAAAGTGATGTTTTAGTTTGGAAATAATTGGAAACAAATTAAATTAATTAATATGAATAACTATGTACTATCTTTATGTACTTATTAATACTATAATCACCCACATGTTAGAAAATTTAATTATGACTCATACTCATCATAATATAAGATGTAGTTATTTCAACATTCATGTATCTTATGCTAACTATGAACAAAATTTTGATTTAGCTTTTTTACATTTATTTAATTGGGTATGAAACATATTACCTTATAAAAGAATGCTTTGATGAATGAAATCACTATATCTAAAAAACTATTTTAAATTCATAAATTAGATTTATAACACGTTAAATTTGTAACGAGTTCAAATATTCTTATCCTATATCAAGGATACAACACCTCTACAATAGATTTCAAAAATTAATCAAAATATTTATTATTCAAATTTGTGATTTAAATTTTCATTATGATTTTTTTTCTTGGAATGATGGACCACTAGCATCATGTAATATTCTTTGAAACTAGGACGGTTCTAAAACAATAACAATAAATTTCCTTTACAATTTTTTTAACATGTTTATACCAAAATACCTAATAATTATGTTAAGAAAAACATAAAAAATTTACCTCAACATTATCAAATGATTTATATTTTTTGAGTCCACACATATAGCTCTAAAAATTAATTATTCCTTATGAATCAAACACTGAAATTTATAATTAATATTATAAAAATTTTAATACCCTGATATTTCAGTTTACATTATTACTTTAAAAGAACACTATGTTTCATAGAATGCACAACACACAGACATGAGAATAGATAAATCATTAAATAATATTTAATTATGAAATTTATAACCAAATCGTTGGGATTGATTTTATGAACAAGAATAACCACATTATGAAATATATTTCAGATAATTTTTTTTAATAAAAAAAGTAATTAAAAAATATTCATAACCATTCTTAAAATTTCCTGTAACTAGGTAAAGAATTATATTAATTTCATTTTATTCATTTAAAATATTTTTCGTCTAAACATGGTTTATAGGAATTTCATATACTAATAATTAGAACTATTTTTTATAATTTTATAAATTTTATTTAAAAAATTAACACCACTTTCAAAATCATGACAACAAAAATATCATATGGGGACTTTTTGAAATTTTTCATATTGGATTGGTTTTTTTGGTAAATAGTGAAAAATATTGATTTTGGGAAAAAAATTATTTTATTTTATTTAAATAATGTAATTTAAAACTCATAAAGAAATTTAGTTCTCTTATAATGAAACATATCATCTATTTGATTATACATAATGAAGTTAATAAAATTGGAATGAAGATTATATTACATTTTTTATATGTTTTTTTATGCTTAAAAAATAATATTTTTGAAACTATTTTCCATGAATTTAATAACATATATTAAACATTTCTTCCTCCAATTTTAGTAAATTTTTATTGAAATATTTATTTCATAGTTATAATCATGAGGTTAAAAATTTTAAAAAAATCCATTTTCATTTTTATTAATAAAAATAAATTGTGTTAAAAGTTAATCACCATGGTAATGGGTAAAATGGTTAGTTATTAATAAAATTTGAGATAAATTATCAAAATCTACCCAACACTTGAATATATTTAAATGGATGAGATTAATTCAACTGTAACCATCCTGAATTCTAAAATATGGAAAATCTTCAACTTTCCATATATTATGATCTTTATATTATTTTATGCTAATATATATTTACAAATTTCACTTTATATATTTTAGTATATATAATATGTTATAATAGGGAAAAAATATTATATGAATGGTTATAAATGATTATTCAATATTTTATTATTTGGATTTTAATTTATTATTAATTTTTAGATACAGTATAATTTCCATGAATGCATAAAAAATGATGATGCATCGCTTGTGCATTAAATAGAAAAAACAAATAAATTATTTTATAAACATTATAGGAAAAAAATTTATTAATTACTCTTAATAATTAATTTAATGTATAATTTTATAGTAAAATTTAAATATAAAGAGTTTATATTTGAATTCATTTTTTATCTTTATTCCTCTAAATTAAATATATGTAAATAGTCACATAAATGACCTTAAATGGTGTATAATGTTCAAAAATAATTTTTAATATTATACATAAATATAATGTCCCTATATCCACTCTGCTCAATGTAAAATTTTAATAATTTCATGGATGGTTCATCATTTTCTACTTGATATTTTTATAATTACATTATTGACACTTCAAGTGTGAAGTTGTTTTATATTGGTTAATGTTAAACAAGGATAACAAGGTGGAAAAGACACCAGAAATGATTTACTATGAAACCTAAACTTTTTAGAAATTAATTTTATGATTATATTTATTCTTTACCATAATTATATTTAAATATATAAAAATTATTACATTTTACATTACATTGAAACATATTATTTTTTATAATTTTAAGTATTTACTTGTTTTTTGTTGACCTCGCTTTTAAAATAAAACCTCCTCTAAACACTTATTCAAAAACACTAAGATAATTATTTTAACAGATCCCTAAAAAATACCTATATATATTCCTTACACATAAAATATATTTTTTTATATTTCCCTAATACCTTCCTATAAATACTTAATGTGTAAGCCGAAGGAGGAATCCGATGAATATGTAAAACACCAAACTAATTTCTTTCATTTTCATTTTTCTTCTATATCCATAAATTATATCATAACAATTATAATATAATAACATCGTTATCCTCTATAAAATGAAATATTTTTATATTGATGGTAAAAATGATATTTAACTTTTTTTTATCCAATTGAAATTCAAAACGTCACTTATGTGTACCTACAACCAAATGTTTCCACGTAGTGGTGTATTTTATTTTTCATAATCTCTATTCTAGGACGATTATATAGATGTAATTCATGAATATATATATGATATTTATGAAATAATTATAATTTTATAAATATTATATATCATCTACCTTCATACACTGTTATTCATTGGAAAATGATAAGATATCTTGCATGTACATATCGAATGAAATTGATATTTTTAATGAATGGATTGTTCTTGTTGTATTTGAAATTTGTATTTGAAATTTTATCAAAAAAAGGTATTGTTTTTTTAAAATAAAAAATATATTTTTGAAAATTATTTATAACTATTTTTATATCAATGTTATGAAGTATTAAAGGAAATTTTTTTAAAAAATATTACATTCATTTTCTTCTCTAAATTTGAAAAGAATTTTCATAATTAAGAACATTGTTTTTTAATGATTCAATGGGCTTCTTTCACCCACTAGAGATTTATGATTTTTTGGTCATTGTATTTTGACTGATCACATTACCTATCACACTCTTTCACTTCATTTCACATTATATTCCCCTCCATGTGTATATTTTATGTATCATGGATTTATATGACCCCATTTACACCACTTTGATGTTGTATTAACTTTATTCCATTGATAAATACCATATCCGTTGAAGAAAGTTTGTTATACAATTTATTTTATCGACTATTTAAATATTACATATTCATTATTAAATATAGAATAATGTTTATTAATAAATTAATTTGAGATAAATTGTATTGATAATTCAATATATGAGGAATGAATATAAAAGGAATGTAATGAGTGGGACTCGATTATAGATCACACCATGATGCATTGTTAGGTCTCATGAGATAAAAAAGGTGTCCTCATTAGTAGATTAATATGTCTATATTTTTAAATATAATTAATGTTTCTTAGATAAGGCCATGATAATTATATTCATGATATATTTTTTGAGGCCTTGATGAAAAGATCATTAATGTCAATAATTAAATAGTTTCTCTATTGAGAATTTAGATTTGATTATCCATGTTATTAGTTTGTCGATATTTGTAATGATTATACTTTCAATGATAATAAACATTTAAAAAACTATTTTGGAAGGAATTTTTGTCCACCTAAAATAACTCAAAATATGAAATAAGTTTTTCTATAGTTTGAGGAATTTTTCTCCCCTATATAACACCACGGGAGGGCTCTCGTTCATCCTATATCAGAGATATGAGTATCCGGAGGGCCGAATGATAAGTTCTAAAACACTAATAAATATTTTGAGCATCCAACATTGAAATTATTCTATATCTTTATGAAATTTAGTAACCCTAGTCATGTTTTTTCACCCACTTATTCCTGTTTTACTTTCCTTCTTCGTAACATTATTGGTCTGGAGGAACAGTGGACCTAAGGGCCAAGTACAAGGCTCGAAAGTCCAAATTGGTTGAATAATACAATTGTTACAGTAACAACTAAAATCATTACCCATATTATTCCCAAGTTTTTCATGTAGTATTATAGGCTTATTACCAATAATACCAACCATATCTAAAAAATAATAAATACCCATAAAAACTAGGTATGTGAATTTATTGATGAGTGATCTTCATATGAATGATGAATAATTGATATGAATTTTAAATTTAAATCATTTTTTTCATTGGATATGTTATTTTTTATATTTATATTTACATTCTTTATTGATGACCAATGATTCATCCCTCTCTAATAATGTATGTACCTACATTCCTCTAGTAAATTTTTATATATTCTAAATCCAAATAACCCCTCGCATAAATCGAATTTATATTTTAATAAAAGGATGTTATATGTGAGGAATTTATGATTGATAATAGAATTCAACACATATATTGAAAGGGGAATGGTTGTTGTTTAAATTTGTGATAATGGAGGATTAAGGTGTTTACCCTTATATATAGATTAGATTTTCAAATAATGATTAAATAATACATTGAAAAAGCATCATGATCATGTAGTTGTTATTTAATAAGAACAAATTAAAACATTTAAGAATTTTATGATGTTTTCTATGTATATATATAATGTTTAACTAAATTACCATTATAGTTAATCATGTTTCTATAGTAATATATTTTATTATATTTAAAAATATTATAAAAATAAATTGTTTTATGTATAAAATAAAAATTAACCATAAAAACATAGTAGTTGAACTCATTTACTGTAATGTTTAGATGCCCGGTCAATTTTTAATTTAATTATATATTGTAATCATATTTTATATAGTTATATAATTTCTAATATTTACATTTACTTTATATGTTAATTACCTAAGTGTCATCTGTCACTCTATGAATATAATAACAAGTATTTTAGGGTAAATTGTTATATATTCCAAACCCTTATAACCATACACTTTCATGTGGGTAATATTTTAAAAGTAGGTTCCATATGAGGAATTGTTGTCCAATGAGGGTTTTTTATCCAATGAATTATGTGAGAATCGTATCTTCTAAAATATGGAATAATGGAGCATTAAGAATCTCCCCCATGTTTTTTAGTGTTTAATCAAATAATGATAAACCAATCCATATATAAATTATAAGGATTATGTCACATTTATTTTTTAAAATATAAATAGAAATTTTAAGAATTTTTTGAAGTAGTACACATATATATAATGTTTTACTAAATTTAATTTCAAGATAAATATTTTGTTCTATATGTTTTAATGGATATGTAATTAATCATGCTCAGGTTCTTAGGTACAATTTATCACTAGAAAGATTTTATAATATTCATGGTTTTACAAAATTAGAACAAGTTCATATGGATATTCATAATTGCTTAAAATTGAGGTCAAGTAAAGAAATTCCATCAATTATATATCAGAATTGTCATTATAATGATCTCCTAAGTGCATTGGGTTTCCTTTACTTGACGTGTAGGATGAGGTAGAAGCATCATCTATGTATAGGTAAGCATACAATAATATTTTAATGGAATTGTATTTGTAAATGTTTTTATTGATGAGGTGTAACCTATTAATCGGTTCTGAGGATCATCATATAATTCTTGGATGTGTGTGACATTCCAACCTAGGAGCCAATGAATAGTTTTACGATTCGGCTAGCCACAATCCCTCAAGAGCACCTCCCCATACACCAGAGGGTGACGTCTAGATGCGAGGGTCTGTTGGGTGAGTCTTGGGGAGAATATACGTCCTTTTATTAGAATAAGACACCAATGGAAGAAAATAATAATAACAAAGTGCAGAATCATATATATAACCAGAAAAAATCCATTTCATATGATAACCAAAACATGAAAATACAATACTCAACTGAATGGTAAAACATGTTATGACAATGCAAATTTCAAGTGTCTACAATGGAGCAGAATATAAGGACAGAACGACTCAAAAACGGGTCCTGAACCATGTCCAGTTACCTCTCCCATTCTCTAATACCAAACCACATCCTATCCTAGGGACATTCCCTTATCCTATCATGAAACAACATATTATACTTGGGTGCGGACCAAGGGGACCAAATAGGGTGTAAGTACGACTTAGTAGGCCACCATTAATGGAGTCTAAAATGAGTCTAGTAAAAATATAGTGAATACAGATTTATGGTGCAATAAAATACAATGATTTAGTTAAATAGTTATCACGTGGTCTTTTAATCTTTAATCATCACCTTAGGGCCCATTTCAATTCATGTTTCCCAATTTAATCATCATTCAATATCATTAATTATTTGGAATCGGTCTTCATTCCTAGAACCCCAAATATGAGTTATCATCATTCATTATTATCATTCATTTGGTGTTGGTCATCATGCCTAGAACCACAATCTCATTGAGTGTTATTCGTCATTCCTAGAACTTCTTTTCTCATTTGGTGTAGATCATCATGCCTTTCTCCCCATAATCTCAATTATGGATAACTATTGGGGGGAAATGCCAAGTCTAATCCCCAACTTCTAATCTGTCTAGAACACCCTCTCTAGCACCACAAAAATATCATACATTGTATAATTCACTAATTCACATGAATTTTCTATATCATTTTATTACTAATCCAATGATTACTTAAGCAGTTCATCGGCCATTAGTTAATGAAATAATTAACTAAGAACATAATCAATTAATTAATTCATCAATTAATTAATCAATGATCACAAATATCATTCGATGACTAATTCTTCACAAATTAATTATCCATATCAAATCTCAACAAGTACAAATTAATTCTTCAAATTAATTATAATTGATCAAAATTATGACACGTAATTAAATCCCACAATTAATATCCATTGGTCATCATCATGTCATATAATTAATTCCCAGAATAAGTTATCTTCCATGGCCTACATCATTATAACATAATTAAATCCACCGAATTAAATATATTATAAAAATAAAACCAATATCTCAATTAATACATCTCAACCCATAAAAAACTCCAAAATATCTATTTTGGTAACCCACCTTCATTTGATCTATGATTAAATTCACAATTAATCACTAAGGAAAACTCAATTCAATTCGACATTCCAAATTACTCCATTTTAAGAATTTAATCATCAAGAGAATCTAAAAAAATCCTAAACTCATACACATATCAAAATAATGAATATGGGAGTTTGATTTAGACAACCAACCTCAATTTATTAATTGATGTTAGCCAGTGGAAAATCCCCAAAATCCAAGTAGCACATCATCATTGATCAAGCTCTAGAACTAAATCCCTAAATCCAAAATTAAGATCAATGTCATCATGATCATTAAAATCTAGATCTAGATCAACAAACCTAGATCTATATCTCAAATCATAATTTAGATCCAAGAAAACTGTGTAGATCTTCCATGAAAATATCTACGAAATATTATAGAAAGAAGAGGAGAATCATCGGGATGAAATCCACTTACCAGGAGGAGAGAGGATCTTCAATTCAGGATTTCAATCTCGAAGTATGGTGTTCAGATCACCTTGTAATCCTTATATAAGGATTTTTCAACAACTATAAATTTTCAAACCTCGACCTAGTTCAAATTATAGAGCTTTCGGGGGTTTGGGTGGTTTTGAAACCAATATCTAGAACAAAATGCTCTATGCGCAGGGTTTCACCTGGGAGGCCACATGGTCAGGCCAAACTATGCACCAACCGTACAGACATCCATTGTCATCATTGTCATCTTGTGCACAATTTTTCCAAACCGTGGGCAAACCGTGCACAGTCCCATATTTTCCTAATTCCATAGAAACTTCACCCAAAGACAGCCCATGAAATACACCATCCTCAAAGGTACTTAATATTCAACATTATGTAACTAAAAACACGCCTAATATTGCTCTGGAAAATATTGGGATCTAACAATCTCTCCACCTTATAACAACTCATCCATGAGATGCACTCCCAAAATTCTCTAAGACTACAATCCAAAGTGATTGGTCCATTGGGCCCTCGTGCCTTCTTGTCATTACCATGATTCTTCATGGACACCTCCATGTTTCCATAACACATGAATTAATGGCATGGTCATCCCCCGTAACACATTCTCACTATGCCCTAGAACTCATATCAGATTCTCATCAATGGATTCATCTATCTCAAGGTCAAACTCTTCCACATAAACCACATGAGAAGTGTTCGGGGGATACCACCATAGTTGTGCAACATGGAAAACTTCATTTATAGTGCTTAATTTTTGTGGAAGTGTTAATTGGTACACCACCGGCCCGATTCTCTACAACACCACAAACAGTCCCACAAACCAGGGTGCTAACTCTATCTCATATATTCTGTGGTGACCCAATCTAGGTGACACCAAAAGGAATATATGATCTCCCTCTATAAACTATATGGGACATCTCCGTCTATCAGCATATGACTTCTTTCTACTCTGTGGAGTAGACATACATTTTTTAATGAACTATACCTGCTCTGATGACTCCTGAATGAGACTTGGTCCCAACAACTCTGACTCACCCACCTCCAAACAACATTTCACAGATCTGCACGGTCTACAAGTGTCTTATATGGTGTCATCTATATAGTTTTTTAATTATTGTTGTTATAGGAAAACCCCACTAAATCAATGTTCTTCTCCCAAGAACCACCAAAGTCAAGAAAACATCATCATAGCATATCCTCTAACACATGTAAGGTATTCTCTGTTAGCCCATCTTTTTGTGGGTGTAAGTTCATACTTAACAGGACCTGTGTACCAAGCCCCTTCTATAAGCCCTACCAGAAGTATGATGTAAAGCTCAAATTATGATATGAATCTATAGAATGGTGACCCCCATGAAAATGAACTATCTCTCTCATGTATAATTCTCCCCACTTCTCTAATGTAAAAGTTTCCCTAATATGCATGAAATTTTCTTCCTTCTGTAGTTGATCCACAATGACCAAAATAGTAACATTCTTCATAAGAGTCTTTGGACGCCCTACCAAAAAATTTGTAGTCATGTCATCCCATTTCCATTCTGAAATAGGTAATATATGCAATAAGAATCTAGGTTGTTTATTCTCTGCCTTCTCGTGTAGATAGGTGAAAAGTCTTGTAATGGACCATGCTATATCCTTTTTCATGCCTGCCCACCAAAAAATTCATCATAGGTAATGGTACATTTTTTCACCATAGGATGTACTGCCCACCTTAAAGTACTAAATTCATGCATTAGTTCTTCTATCGTAATCGAGGGAATAACAACCCTATTAATTACATGGGAGATATCATTCTAATCTATTATCTAGTCTTAAGGTGTCTCTCTACAAACAAGTATTTCCCTCAAGGATTAACACTCTGAATCCTCGTACTAACTATCCCTATTCTGTCTCGAGAGTGTAGACTCCACTAACTCAAAAATCAGAGTCATACACTCCTGAATCTCTTGAAATACCACATGAATTTCTTCCAGCATAGTCATTATCTTCCAGTCTACACTCAACTCATGTACCAACAGAGTCTATGTTTTCCTGCTCAAGGCATCATCCACACTATTCCCCATCCCGAGTGTATATTACAGTTCAAAATCTAAGGACTGTATATACTCTACAGATCTTCACTACCGAAGATTCAAGTCGCGTTGTGAAAATATATACTTCCAGGTTTTGTGATCGGTAAAAAAAATTAAATTTTCTCCCAAAATACAGTGTCGCAGACACTTAATAGCTTAAAATGATTCATCCAAATCTAGTTCATCCATAGGGTAATTCTGTTCTGTGGTCTCAAATACTGAGACCCATAAGAAAAAACTATATCCCCCTGCATCCACATAGCTCCAAGTTTGACCATATAAGTTTCAAAATACACCATGTACTCCTCACCATGCTTAGGTAAGATCCAAATGGGTGATAATGTAAAGCTCTTATTTAACTCCTGTAATGAATTCTCACATGATTTTGTCCTAACAAAATTTATCTCCTTCATTTTTAAAATAGTAAGCGGTGCTAAAAATTGGGAAAATTCTTTGATGAACCTCCTATAATAACCAATTAATCCCAAAAAACTTCATATTCCAAAAACATTATTTGGATGATCCCAACAAATCACTTTTTTGACATTTTTTCTGTGGCCACTTTCACACATTCTTCTAAAATGTTGTTCCCAAAAAAGTGTACCCAGTCAATCCAAAACTAACAATTAGATAGAATGGAATATTTCTAATTCTCTCTTAATGTACCCAAGATAATCTCAAGATGTTGGGAATGATCATCATGAGTCTTATAGTAAACCAAGATGTCGTCCACAAACACCACCACAAACTGATCCATGTAAGGATGAATAATCCAATTCATCAAGGCCATAAATACTACTAGAGAATTTTTCAACCCAAATAGCATTACGAAATACTCTTAAAGGTCATACCTACTCCTAAGAGAAGTTCGTTGAATATTAGAAGCATGAACTATCACCAGATGACACTCAGATCTTAGATCGATATTTGGAAACACAAAATCCACCTTTTCTGGTCAAACCGATCATAGATACATAGATGTGGATTTCGGTTCTTCATGGTCATTTTATTCAACGTCTAGTAGTAAACATACAAGTTTGAACTCTTGTTGGCCCTATTTTCAAACAAAACAGAGGATGCCCAAGGTGACATACTTGGACAGATAAACCCAATATCCTCCAACTCCTCCAACTATGTTTTGAGCTCCTGAAGCTCAGTCGGTGCAATTTTTTAAAGGTGGAATAGATATCATATCAGCCCCTAGAATGAAATCAATAATGTATTCTACATCTATCTTAGGTGGAAACCCAAAAAATCCTTTAGGAAATAAATCTTTATAATATTCTACTACTGGTGGAAGGATATCTTTCATACCACTCCCATAATCCTCTAAAAGACAAGAAATGTGTGTTGTGAGATCTCCCAATTGCTAAGTAATTTTTCCAGCTATTCCTTCATTGATATCCCATTCTCCACGAAGAATATTCTAGTCACCCTTAAGAGATACAAATGTCACTATCCTTCGGTAACAATCTATGTGGGATCGGTATAAGACTAGTCAATTCATACTCATAATTAGGTTGAAGCACATTATTTCAAAGACATATACATCAAAAAGGAAACAAAACTCTCTTAACTCTATAGAACGGCCCTTTCATAAACAAATTTCTCTAGAACATATTCCAAATGGCATATCGATATTCATAACCCTGCTTACGGATTCCACCTCTAGGATCAACCCATTAACAATATCTGTACTTATAAAGGAATGAGAGGAACCAATATCCAACAAGGAAGTAGATTAAGTATAAGCAACTAGAATAGTACCTCTCACTATCAATGGACCAGCCTTACTCTCCACATGTGCAGGCTGAAATCCATGTAAATATCCTACCCCTCTTCTCTGTGGTGTCATCTAACACCCATGAGTATCAAAATTCTGTTGATATGGGTCATCATACCATGAAATGCCACATCCACCACCTATATTGCCTCTACCAGTATAACTCTAGCTTCCCATTATATATTGTGTTGAAGACACCCTTCCCACAATCAGACTCTAAATAGATTCGTCCTCACCACCAGCTTGCTGCTTTTTCCTACAAAACTTCTGTAGGTGAACCATATTTTAACTATACCGAAACTCCACTAGTTGTTATGTAAAATGTGTATGATAGTGTACCTACCTACCACACTGGTTTTAATGCACATGGTAAAGATCTAGTTCAACTTTACCTCCTTAATGTATACCCTAATTTCCATTATCTTGATTAATATTCTTATGATGGTGCTTCCTGCTCTCAGATGTCCCAAACCCTGATCATCCAGCAACCTGTCTAGAACTGGAATCCTCCTTTAGGTTCCCCTTCTAAATGAGATCCTAATTAACCACTTTTGGGAATTTCTTCAGCCTAAAGATATTCACCTGGGACATAATTTCACACATAAGTCCTTCCTGAAATCATTTTGCTGAAGAAGCCACATCTTCAGCCAAATATGGAGAGAAACACTATAAATCTATGAAATGTTTTGTTTATTCAATTATATAAATCCATCCTTCAGTTAGATTCATAAACAATTAATCCTTCACCTGTCCCCACTTCTCTTGATAAATTTTCTCCAAAAACCCTTCTAGAATGGCCTTCCATAACATATAATCATTTTGTTTAGATAGTACCTAAATGTCCCACCAGTACTTCACTGAAACCCGCAGCATATAAGTATCCAACTTTACCCTCCTCTTAGCTAGATTCCCCATATGGTTATTTATCGTCTATATGGATTCAATATAGAATTTATCTCCCTCGGTACACTCTCTCGAGTAAAGGTAGGAGTGTGCTGCAGCTGAAACTCCCTTGTCAACTCAGACATGATTTTCAGAACCCAACATGGGTCTCTCTCTATAAATTACACGATTCGAGAAAATTTCTCTTGGAACTGTTTCTCTTCTTCCTCATATTTCACCAATTGGGCCTCAAGCTCCCAGTAATGAACTTTATTCTAGGACATAATCCACCGTTTCTCCCTCAACATGCATTATAGAGGAATCTCTCTAAAAATACAATCACACATCGTAGGTCCTATAATGCAACATTATAACATTTACATAATATGATAAAATAACTCAAAAAGATTCAGCATTTTCTTTCCCCTTTTTCTCACCACACAATCAACACTGAGGCCATTTTACTACCCTTAACCATCCAACTCACAGTTCATGGTTAACAAGGGTACATACCTTCCCATTAATTAATTCGAACAATAATTAATCACATTGTCACAAATTATTTAATTCACCCATTAATTAATTAATCATATCCATTTCATCAATCAAGGTTCAAATTAGACAACCATTTATTATAATTTTGAATCATTATTTCTATCTCACAATATGAAAAATAGTTCGTTTTCAACAACTCACCCATAACCATTTTTACCATGGGTGCCTAGAAAAATTCATGTTACAAGACCCCTGAGTTCCTAGAATGATATGTGAAGACTCTAGTTTCGTGACTCTATAGGGCACAAATCAATATTAAATAATTTTCAAAACAAATATCATGTCACACAACAAGTGTGTCACACAGGGTTAAATAATATCCAACAGTAACAACAACAAAATCACAACCATCCCACCATGAGTACTGATAATTTTCCTAGTACATGGGTTTGAAATTCCCATGCACGGTCTCATTACCATTCCTTGACTCTTCCTTGTATTCTATATACCTTTCACAAAATAATAATACAAAACAAGATAAATGAAAAAAACTCCTTTGATACCACTTTGTGATGTCCCGACCCAAGAGCCATTGAACAGTGTCTTGATCTAGTTGGCCACATGCCCACAAGCACGTATCCCTGTATTCTAGAGAGTTCTGACTTGTAGAGAGGGTTTTTTATGGATGTCATGGGGAGACTGGACCCTCTTTTATCAGAATAAGACTCAAATAGAAGAAAATAACAATAACCAATTTTGGAAGCGTATAAATAACTAGAACAAATCAATTTCATATATTAACCAAAACATGAAAATAAAATAGTCAACTGAAAGGTTATACATTCTATGTAAATGAAAATTTCATGTGTCTACAATGAAACAAAAATTAATGATAGTACGACTCCGAAACAGGTCCCGAACCATGTCTGGTTCCCTCTCCCATGCTCCAATCCCAAACTACATCCTATCCCAGGGCCTTGCCCTTATATTTTATTGCAACAACAAAGTTTACTCGGGTTCTGATTAGGCGGTCCGAATAGGGTGTTAGTACAACCCAGTAGTCCACCACCAACGATGTCTAAAACAAGTCTAATCAAAAGATAGTACATAAAGATTTTTGAAGCAATAAAATACAATTCATAAGTTAAACATTTATCACATTTTCATTTAATTATTAATCATCACATTAGGATAATATTCAATTAATTTTTCCCAATTTAATCATCATTCAATATCATTAGTTATTTGGCGTAGGTCATCATGCTTATCACCTCAAATCTCAGTTGAATCATCAGTCATTATTATCATTCATTCAGTGTAGGTCGTTATCCTGGAAACATAATCTTGTGCAGTAAAGGTCATTATTCTTTCAACCTATTTTCTCATTTGGTGTAGGTCATAATTACTAGAACCCCGTAATCTCAAGCTTGGATAACTATTGTGGTGGAACTCCATGTCCATTTCCCAACATCTAATCAGACTAGAAGATCATTTCTATAACCAAATAAATCTCAACCGTTTAATCATTCTCTAATCGACAAGAATTTTCAATATCATTCCATAATTAATCTAATTATTAGTAAAATAATTCATAGGCCATTAGTTAAGTAAACAGTTAACTAATAACGTAATCCATTAAATAATTCAATAATTAATTAATCAATCAACACAATTCTCATTCCATAATTAATTATTCACAATTAATTATCCATATAAAATCTCAACTTGACATAATTAATTATTAAAATTAATTATATTTGGTCAAAATTATGAGACATAACTAATTCTCACAATTTAAATTCTTTAGTCAATATCATGGCACATAATTAATTCTCACAATTATTTATCTTGCATGGCCTACATCATTATTTAATAATTAATTCCCCCCCCCCCCCCCCAATTATATATCTTATCCCAATCATACTAATATCTCAATTATAATATCTCAATCCATAACAAAACTCCCAAATACCAATTTTGGAATGCCCCATAGTTTTTTCCACGATTCAATTCTCAATTAATCACCAAGGAAAACTCAATTCAATTCCATGTTCCTAATTACTCCAATTTAAGAAATCAATCCTCAAGAGAATATAAAAAATTCCTAAAATCATACACATATCAAAAAAATGACTATGGAAGTTTGATTTAGACTACATACCTCATTTTATTGATGGATGTTATCCCACTAAAAATCCTCAATATCTGAGCTGAAAAATGTTGTTGATCAAGCTCTGGATCTAAATCCCTAAATCCAAAATTACGATCAAAGGTATCATGATCATGAAAATATAAATCTAGATTCGCAATTCAAGATCTAGATCTCAACTCATAGGTTTAGATCCACGAAAATCGGGGAGATATTATATGAAATGATCTATAAAATAAAAGATAAAGAATATGAGAATCATTATAATGAAATCCACATAACGGGAGGAGAGTGGATATTCAATATGGGATTCCAATATCGAAGAAAAGTGTTCGTATCCTCTTGGAATCTCTCCAGATGGTATTGGGATCACTGAGGAATAGTAACTCCCATGCCTTGGTTGAATTAGAAAGGTTTCAGGGGATTTGGTGGTTTTAAATCAATTTTCAGAATAAAGTGGGATGTTTGCATGGTGCTACCTGGGAGGCCTCACTTTTAGACCCAACTGTGCAGACTTACACATTCCTCACGGTAAGCTTGCGCAAGGTTTGGCCAAACTGTGCTCAATCTGTGAACATTCCCCTATCTTTCAAATTCCATAGAAATATCACTGAAACACACCTCAGGTCCTACACCCTCCACAAATTTACTTAATAATCAACAAAAACTACATAAAATCACAGCCGATATTGCTCTATAAAAGGCCAAGATCTTACATAGTGGTAGAAAACCCATATATATATATATATATATATTCATGATATATCCACGATGATCTTAGAATTTTAGGTAACTAAAGAACACAAATATGATGATTACTTGTATAAAAAATTTATTATCCCTTATATCAATTGAGTTAGTTTGGTGGAGATTACTATAGTAGTAGGTATATGTTGCCTACCGTTGAGGGCAGTACACCGGCATGTGGATCCTCATTCATAAAAACTGGTCCCGGATACATTAAAGGGGGTTTCAGTAACTTTAATATTTTGTAAAACATAATATTAATATGATGAGAGATATAAAAATGATTATATATTGTCATTCATATCAAACATGTTGGATCTAATCGCTTCATAAATTCATTCATGAGGAATTTAGTTTTATGAAAAATTCTCAACGATATTCATTGCATCTATATAAATTATTCCATTGGTTCTATTCATTTATTTCCATTAATAAATTAAATCCATTTAATCCATTCATATTTTATTCCATTAAATACATTCATATTGGATTATAGATAATGAAACAACATAGTAATGTAAATGAGCATTCTTTTAATTCATTCACCTAATTTAAGTTGACATACAACAATCACTCGTATTCAGTTAAATTCCCAAGGGATTAATTTATAAAAGTTATATCTCATTTTTAATCCATCCAAAATAATTTTTATGTGCATTCCTTGAACAATATTTGTTTTGGAAAACATAATTTATTAAAAATTAAAACTTTTTCTCAAGACTAACTATGGGTCCCTATGGGCCATTGTAGAATTGAAAAAAAATATCAAATCGATATTTCTTAGATTAAAGCAATGATATGATTCTAGAAAAGAATCATTGATGCCCAAGCTATAAATGGGTCTAGTGTGATATGAATCAAAGTAACTCATATCTATATATAAACATTCCCACCATAACATATCTCATATTAATAATATGTAATCCTATATAATAAGTTTCCTTAAGACATTAAGTGACCTCTTTACGTGGAACATATCAATCTTTTGAAGAACAACTCATCTTTTCATCATTCTCTAAAAAACCTATCAGTTCAATGAATACATCACGCCATCTAATAGAGGATTATATCCCATTCCCCACATCCGAGTTTCTAAACACACCAAATATGTTCCAACTAAGCATGGAAATACATTTCCTTGATCTAATTTAATTAAATGTCAAATTTCATAACTCATTATATAATTAGAAAAATCCCATATCGGGTTCCCACTTACTGATTGAATGAAAACCAATATACCCAACCACCCCATACTAGATAATTTATTTTCATACTTGTAAATGTAAGGTAAAAATTATTAAAGTTCTCATGATAGGTATCTCACCAAAATTAGGTAATAGGTAATTATAATAATCTAAAATCCCTAACAATATCGATAACCATACAAAATTATATGATATATACATTGGTTTTTCAGTGCAAGTAATAATTCTCTACTTTTCACTTGATGATCTATTCATTATATATCATATAAAACTAGTTGTCATGATTACAATAATATATATAGTACAACCATAAAATATCATCATATCCCCTAACACTCTATCATGATCATCGACTTGGGATTACACAAAGAAGCACTTTGAGGGGATATTCTTAGTTGACCATTGATGTAAATTAAATTGAAACATAAATAAATGATTGAAATGTTGATATTGAAATTATTAAAAAATAACAATACATATATTAACATCACATATGTTATATGACAATCATGTAGTTTTTATTATAATGGTTTCATTAAATCATTACATCTATATGTAAATTTTGTCACATATTTATGTTACCACCTAATAAAACCTGCAACTAAACTCATTCAGTAGGTGAAATATATAATGTAGTCTTGTTTGAATATCGGGGACACTTAGGAATCACATTAATAATGTTAAACATGTTGATCATTTATTCACACTCCATTGATTAATAATATCAAATGTTATGATACCTAAATTAGTTCAATTCATTGAATTTTCTCTATGTTTAATATCATCATCCTTGGAAAATTATTCTTTTTTTTCCTTGAAGTCAACCAATCCATTTGTATTTTTACAAACCAACAGATCCAAAATAATTTTCATATAACATGGCATTCACATTATTATTTAATCGTTGTAATCTATTAGGAAATTTTGAAGATCACTTTCTATTTAGAATTTTGTAATATTATATTCATTAAATATGTTCATATTTATGGTTAAAAATTATCCCACCATCAACATAGATGTTATATCATTTTCAGAATTTATTTATATGATTCAACAAGAATATATCTCTATTTGTAAATTTCACTTATTTCCTTTCAATAATAATATTTAGAAAACTATTATTTCCTTTCCATATATGGTATTCTAATTTTCAATGGAAATTTCATGAATGGAATATCATTCATAAAAATATTCCACAATGGGTGGGTGGGACACATTCCCTCGTATTTTAACTATCATTATAAACAAATTATTCTAGACATAAATATTTTTTATTTATAACATATTGTAAAAATATGTTATAAATTAATAACTTCCACAAATCATGTTGATAAAACAAATCCTCTTATTTTTTTATAGAATTCATTTTTATCTAACAACACATCGTATTGTATAATAGATATAATCTGAAGGTAATAGTTTTTATATAAATTTACTAATATTTTATAAATTCTTTTATATTCCATTGGTAACATTGTGGTTGACCACATGAATGTAAAAATAATAACTATAAATTCTTCTTTTAATTTTGAACTCCTATATATTTAAAAAAAATTAATGTTTGAATTTTGTATCATGTACCCTTCAAAACTAAATAATAAACTTCTATAACACTAACAACTAACATGGAAATTCCATGGATTTGTAGAAACACCATCATGTATTCTGAAAAATTCCATCATATAGAATCACTACACCAACCTTCAATAGTTCATATATAGGTTCCAATGAACATGAATAGGGACATGAAGAAACACTATTGGATAATACAATTAATTATTTTGTCAACTAGTTTTATATTTTACCAAATTTCACTATCAATAAAATTCCATAAAATAAAAATCATATGTCTAGTTCATTTATTCACATAACATTCATAACGAGTAAATTTTTTCATAAACTCATTCATATTATTGATAATTTTCTATTAATTGAAATTTGATGAAATATTTAACTATAAGAAGACTTAAGGAATCCTAAATTAGGTCCAGTTCATTGTCATAATCAATCATATTAATTAACAAATTCAAAAATACCTTATTTTATTTTTCAAAGAAATAACATTGTAACCTAAAGTGATATTTTTCTTCTTTATAATAATTTAGGTTCACTGGATGAACAAAATCAATAATTTGTTACTTAATAATTTTTTGATTAAACACAGAGAATTTTACTTAAGATCATTTCTTAATTTATTGAATATATTATTTCATTATATTTATGATTCTAAATTCATTGATTAATATTAATGTATTATTCATAGATGATGATGTTATTTGTATACAACATTTTCTTATTAGATTAATTTCATGACTTTTATGATTTCATCAAAGTATTTTTATTAACATGATACCACATAAATTGATGAACCTGTACATTATACAGATTTAGTGTGATAAGATTCGTATTTCAATAACCAATGAGATTTTTATAGATTTTCTCCCATAATTTTATTATTAAGGGTAGGAAAAATATCAATCATAATGGTTGTAACTCATGGATAGTTCATTGAATATATCATTATCCAAATAGATCACATAGAAATACTAAACTCTATTCCTATAGTAAATTAAACCTATTAGTGTCTCTTGGATATTGTAACACAGCAAAAATTCTGGGAATAATCTAATGATATAAATTCAATGGAATCCCTACTATGATATAACATTCACAACATGATATAGTAAATACACTTATTATATTCTCATCTAGCACAAGATAATACAAGGGCACTTATCTACAGAATGACCTATCCCACTAGATGATATATTCATAAAATGTATTGGTATAGAAAGAATCATATAGATATTAGTAAAGGGGATTGCATTTTAAGTTTCACCAATTTAATATAAAACATATAAATCATAAATTAATAACAATTTAATAATATTTAATTATTATCTTCTCTTGTTTTATTATTTTTCCAGTATACATGTTTTTAATGATTTATTTTTCAAATTCCTACACTAACAACTAAATAAATGTATCCCGATGACATCAATATATTACATAAACAATAAATAATTTGTGGTAATAAACCAAAAAACTCATAGTAGATTTATATACATTGTAATGAATCATTTCCATAATGTATGTGTTGCACAAAAATACCTCAAGGAATTAGTGGTGCATTTTTGTGTTGATTGTGTATTTTGATAAAGTAGGTTTCCATTATCAATTGTGGAGTTATAAATATATCTTCAAAATAACTATTTTGAAAATAATCCAAAGTTAAGGAATGGAAAATATTGATGTGTTAAAAAAATAATGTATACATGGTGTCATTGGTTTCCAGTGTTTTCCAAATTTTTTGGTCTAAAAATTGGAGATTAGATAAATATGTTTTTGTAAAAGAGAGTTACGTGATAGGACTAGGGTTGATTGTAAAGATGTGTGCCATGAATTTTTAAAGATCAAAAAATCAATATAATTACATGTAAATAAGTGTGTGAATGCATTGTATCGGCACACAAGGTGAGTTTCATGATAGAGTCTTGGGAGAATGGACTAATGCCTCTGGGGGAAGTTGAGTTCCTGGTGCTTAGGTTATTCAAAATGCCTATAAATATATCAATACCCCCATATTTATGTATAAGATCAACACTTATATAAAATTAGTTCTTTGGTCATGCAATTGGTTAGGATGTGCATGTATTTTGTTATTTAGAAGTTTTGATCCAGATGGTAATTGCATCCCAATAGTGAAATTGGAAAAATCAGCACATTGTTGTTGTGTGACCAATGAATGCAGCCCAGTGAGGGTGAACCGTGTGAAAATATATTTTTCCTTGTTATTTCATAACTTATATACATTTAGTGCATGATCAATAGATAAAATTATAACGGATGCGATCATCATTAAAATTTAAAATAATAATAAGTGGACCTTGTAATAAAGAGGTCAAGATCTAGTGGAGCAGGAAGAAGTTTAAAAAAGAATATACATACCCTAATTCACCCTTGGGTATCTTGCCTAATTTTTTACCTAATAGTAAATGGAATATTCATTTAAATTGATAGAGTTTTATGAGATTACTATTATCTAAATGATTATGATTAGTGATATAGATAGCTAACCCCTTCACATATTTAGATAATGAATAAGTCTTTAGGATGGTGGGTATTTTGACTCCATGTCCCTCTCCCAAAGGAAATATTACTCAAGGGAGAATCCAATTCCTAATAAATATAAAACATAATATGAAAAAACTATTTCCAATATCTAAATTAATCATTATAACTTCAATTACAAATTAAATTCATGGTAGATGAGAAAATAATTTTATGGATTCATTCCAATGATGTAATATTAAAAATACTCCATCAAACATTAGATTACCTTCTCCTCCATTGATTTTTAACATATATAACTTCTATCATCATTTGTAATTTATTTTATATCTCCCATGATTTTAGCTAAATTATTGGAAAATAATTAATCAATATCTTCAATGTAGAGAAGTTATATGATGGTTTTTTTTAATGAAAGGGATATGTTAAAGATAAAATACTTCTTTGAATTACTATATGGAATACAATACCAAAACATTATAAATAAAAAATAATTATGAAATGAAAAATGTCGGTATTACCTAGTGATGGATGAAGTGTAAATTCATAAACAAATTCTCTAATATTTTGTAATTTTTGGTATATATTAAATTTAATTAACCAAGCTAGTTATTATATAAAAGATATAAATGTTATGCAAAGAAATTGGAAATAAAAAAATAGATAGAAACCTAATTTTTTTTCGGAAATACATAGAATTCATACCAAAATATGAATAAAATGCATTAATATAACATTTATAAATCATAATGCTATGTATAATTTTTTATATTATGTAATTTTGGTAAAATAAGAAGCCTAATTTGTCAAAATAGGTAAAAAATATGGCAATAACCATCTTGATTTTTTGAAGATTTTTTATAGCTTACTGGAATTGAAGTTATAATGCAACATAGGGAATAATAGGTTTATAAACCTATATGTGCATAGAACTAAAAATCATATAATATGAAATCCTATTTTTATTAGTACCAAAAATAGTGGTTCTGAAAAATTTATGTAATAATGAATGCACTTGTAACTAAAACTATAAGGGCATGTTAAATGAATAGAAATTGAAGTTGGTAATCCATAGTATTAATTTCAATAATAGATAAATAATTATTTTATAACAATAACTTATAATGAGGTATTATATATTTTTTTGTTTTTTAAAATCAAAAAAGATCCTAATAAATAGGGGATTCAAAATTAATGAATAATTTTTTATTCAAAAAAATATAAATATACTCTAGACCCTAAAGTAGGTGATCATTGTGAGGATTTTCTCATGGATATCATTCATGAAATAGTGATTGTTTATTCTGTCATATACCAATAAAGATTGAAAAATAATAATATATTACATTTTGGTGGGATTTAGGGGGTGAAATGGGAGTTGATGATATTGTATTGGTGTTCATCGACATCGTGGGGTGATGCCTGGGAAAGGGGTCTCGGCAGCATAGTGGGTGAAGGCATGTGAGGGGGGGGCTAGGCCAAATGGGGGTTAAACTAATGGATCAACTAAGTAATGATAGAAACAAAGGGAGGGGGTTTGTGGGGATGGGAAATGATTGCAATTGGGGCACAAAGCTAATGAACGTGGGCTTGGTGGTGGAAGGAATGATGGTAGTGGGGAGGGTCTCGATAGGTAAGGTTGATGTGGGATGGGGGATACATAGAACGGGAGGACCCAACACTATAGGAGGGGGTCGATGGAAATGGGTAGGGTGGTGGTACATGATGGTTTGTAAGGGAGGTGTGAGGGGTAGGGTGGGTGCAGATCGATGGGGGGAATGGGAAAATGAGTGGTGAGTGGGGGAACGCAATGCTGGGAAAGGTTGTGGGTGGATTCTTGATAGTGGGAAAGGGTGGCATGTTGGAAATCGATAATGGAAACAAGTTGGGGGGCTAGACACTAGAGGTAAAGAGGTGGTGATGTGGGAGAGGTAAAATAAGGATGTTGGTGGGGAAAAGTGTGGAAGGGTAATTCTCAATGACCTCCATTTGGAGGTCACTCTGACCATCAATAACAACTGCCAAATGGTAGTTACCAAAATCTACCCTCCAAAAATACTCATATATTTATACTACTGTAAACAACCATACATATAAACACAATTACATTTACCTATATTTTAATTTACCAAATATATATATATAAATATAAAAATTAAAATATTATTCGGATATTTAAAAAATATATAGAAATTTATATATTTATAAGGTTATTTTTAAAGATATTGATATATCATATTCATATTATATATATATACATTGCGTATTTAAAATTTGATAATTTTTATTAATATAGATCTATCATATTTATTAATATAAATGTGACATATATAATTTATTAAATTTTATATATTATATTGATATATCATATTTATTAATATAATGATTTGATAATTCTTTATATATAAAATAACAAACATAATAATCATACTAATTTATAATTATAATTTATATAAACCATATTTATATAAGATATATATATGTGTATATGTATGTATATATAAATAAAAATAATCACTTTTCCCTTTATCAGTTCTTTTAGCTAGCACTGATAAGTGTATCCCATTTAACAGTGTATTTTTTTAGCATTGATAAACCATACAGCTAAATATCATGTGATCTGTAGTAGTATATAACGTATATAAAATTCATATGACATTTTTATAACTTAAATGTAACCAAAAAATAACATTATATAAAAAAATAAATAATGTAAATATAGTATTATATCATAAATATAACCTTATATTAAATAAATTTAAGATTATAGTTACTATATATTTTTTATATAAACATTATATTTTTGTCATAATTCATTATAAAATGTTTTATTTACATTTTAGGACATTATAAAAATACTATATTTACATTATATTTATTCTATAAAACATTATATTTACATTAAATAACATTATATATACATTTTATTTATTCTAGTTTTCTGTTAAATTTATATTTCATAATTTCGTAATTATGTCACATTCACAAAATATTTATAATATATTTACATTATATAACATTTTACATACATTATATTTGTGTTATAATAAGTTATGTAAAGTTATGTTTAAATAATATAATGTTATAATAATATTACATTTATATTATAATTACTTTAGGTGATGTTATATACAATTCATTGTTGTGATAACATAAAAGGAAAAGTTCCAAACAAAGGATTCACACCTTATTTACATAGGTTTTTCATAATTGGTATCATTTAATTAAAATTTCTAAATATTTGTAGTATTTATTTATAAAATTTCTAATTTGTTATTAGTTATTAATTATATAACAAGTTATCAATTTTATTTATAACTAATAAAATAAATATTTTGATGAATAATTAATAATATATCCCCTACTAGGGTGGCATAGTGGTTTGGGTAGTTTTTTAGTTTCCATATTTATTATAATTTTATTCCTAATTGATGTGATTCAATATTGTAATTACATGGAGGATGTTATAATACTCTCAATGGTGTAGGGAAACATAGGGAGGTTATGTTACTTTGTCAACTTCACAAGGCGAATTTGAAGACTAAGGACTAGTACACCCATATGGGAATTGGATATATTGGGAAGAACAGAAACTATACAACGTTTGGGATGGATTTCTGGCCAAAAAAATATTAAAACTAATAACTTTTAATATAAATAATAATTAATATAATAAATTACTAATAAAATAATTAATGTCGTTAATAATTAAAAATATTAGAGGGATGGAATCATGAAAACATGGAACGAATCCTTGGGTTTAAATTGGGGAAACTCGCTGGTCAGCAATCAATAACTATGATTATTTATTGAAATTAAACCCAATGTCATTGCATAGAGTCACCCCCATCTCTCCCTTCCTAAAATGTGTTGTGTTCACGCTATTGTAGTGGCTGATCCTCCACCCCAGATCACCCACCACCACATCATATTATTACAATGTCCTTGGATTTTTAACATGTTAGTGTTTTGGATGGATTTATCCATGAAATCCATAATGTAATGTGAATTTAGTGTACAAAAACTTCAACCCACCATGAAAATGAATGTTCACCTACCATTATTGTAAGATAGAGTTTTAATTTGCACGTTTGGAAAACATTTTTCCTTTTAATTATGTTCCACCACTTCTTGATATAGGACTAAATTCTCATTATATTCTTCTCAGTGCCTGGTAGGACTCAGTCCAACTCTCCTGGCATTATTTGGAAGCACTTATCCAAAACCCAGGAAGGTCGATAAGGATAGTAATGTGAGGAAGAAGAGAATTTATGAGGTTGTGGTGAGTGAGTCACATCATGGGTGTAGCCACTATGGAAAAAAACAGACCACAATTGAGGAAGGATTGGACACCTGTATAGTGAAGTACAAGAAGGGGTTGTTGGATATCAACTACCTCCTAATGGGAAGCTGAAGTTTTGAAAGTGAGTTTGATTTAAAATTATCCTATAAGGGGAACCCAGAATTATTGTAGTTTATCTCATATGGTTATTATAGCTTGGTCTCATCTCATATGATTCAGAAGATCTTTTAATGTGATTTTTTTATATTATTTATTGTTTAAACTAAATTAAACCATGGATCAGATATCTTGTTACAATGTAACATGGTGTTTATTTTAACAAAAAACTAGATAAGTATTAAAGTATTGTGTTTAAGGAAAGACAATTAAAAACCATGATACATCTCATTTTAATTTTAATTGTGTATTCACTTGCTGTTTTTTGGAGCATATAGATGGGTTTTCACATACTAGTTTGAGAATCTCTACAACAGATAATGACATTCAATAGAAAAAAATTATTTTTTTGTTTCTAAAACAGAATTGATGTTATAAGATTATTTATAATCCAATCTATATTATTAATGACCAAAAAATATTTTATAAACGTACCTTTTATCATCATTAAAAATTGTAGATAAATAGGTTCTTTATTAATTTTTTTATTAGTATTGATAAATCACTTCATTATCCTTTCTAAATATATCTTTTTTCAGTACTCCAATTAACCACCACCTTGATTAGTGCTCTCACCCCCACTCCCACCCCTACATACTCATAAATACCAACATTGAAATATTATCACCCTCTCACATTTATAACCTTTAGAAGCACTCACCACACCCCCTGCCTAGCCACCCCCGAACACCTCTAACTAGATCTAAACCAAAGACCTCCACCTGTGTGCTCATGATACCTTACCACCACTCTGGATTCATTTCCTCTATATTTTATGATATATCACTTTATTTGTATATATTTAGATGCAAATATTTATACTTATATTTATTCATGTATTTATATACACTATTTTAGATTCTCAATTTTTCCAATATTAGAATTAGTGTATATTTCTGCTGAAGAAGACCATGTGTTCTATCTTCCAATAAAAGTTGTATTGTTTTATTACTGTTGATAAAGGAACCCTTTATCATGACTAAAATAATGAAAAAAATATTACGGGGCATGTAATGGTATGTCCATTGATTTAATTCATTTGACAGTTCATGGAATTAAATTGATGGAATGTTTAACACAGTCAACTACCATGGGGTGACTTCTAGACTAGGGGTCGGGTACACCTGTAGAAAAATGGGTTATGATGGAAACATCGTAACCTCTACATTGGTCAGATAGGGTTTCCATTCAAAAGAGAATATAACAATTAAAATTATAATTAATAAAATATAATATAATTATTAACCAATATCCAAATTATTGAAATTAATAATTAATAATTAGAGAAGGCTAGAGTCATGAGTTTGGATAATAATTAATAATTAATAATTCTATATACATAATTAAGAATTTATAATAAAAAATTAATGAAAATAATTTATAACTAATAATATATTGAATATTTTATAATATACTTAATAATTATTATTATTTACAATGATGTTAAATTTTCATAAATTGAAAGGTAACTAATGAATAATATAATATTTTATATATTTAACATAACAAGTAACAAATAATATAATTTTTAATCCATAACTATTTATATATTTATATATTTATTTAAAAATATAATATGTATAATTACTAGTTAATTATTCAATATAATTAATGAATTATTTTAATTAATAAATTATAATTATAATTATAATTATTATAATTAATAACATGAAATATAATTAATATAAAATTATATTACTAACAAATAATAACATAAATAGTGTAGTAAAGTACACAATAAATTTATTTGAATTTTTTGTAGGATATAGTGCCTTTAGTTTCGTCATCCAATAAATTTAAATACATAAAATAATTCATAAATTAAATCCAATTTACTAAAAATGGGTTCAATTGTAATCTATACAAAATAGAGAGAATTCAAAAATTTATTTATCAAAATCTAAATCATCAAATAAAAACTACATTTTTCACATGGGCTCCACATTATGAAATCACATGGAATCTCAAGGATGATGCAATAGGTGTGAATTTCCAATTAAATATTTGACATCAATTTTTCTCCACATTTCAAGGATCATAATGTAACTAACATGCCTTTAATTTGAAAAAATATATATAAGTTATTAATGTAATATGATTCAACAACATATATAATATTAAAAATTCAATATATTTTTGTGGGTAGGGTGTGTTTTTTATATAGGGATCAATATCGTCTCTATTTACCATCAAATAATGTTGATGAATTTATGGCCAATGATTGTGACATGTGTTGCACTTCATCACAACTATTAATTAAAATTTCAATATTCCCAATATTAATATTAGGGGTTTACCACACTTTGAAATTAGGACTCCATTATCCCTAAAACATCATGATTTGGTAGGTCCAAAATATCACTTGGGTTTTTTTAACTTACTAACAAACTATCATCATTGAAATGATGCTTCAGTGCATTCCCCAATGACCTTCATTCATCATTAACATGAAACATAGTTTATCATGAACAGATAATTGAGAACCTATCATGGTTTATCATCTTCAGAAAGATGGTTTATTTATTCAAATGTAATGTTTCAATCATCCTTTTTTTATTATTACTAGTATATTCCAATAATAAATGAATAGATGGTCAGTGACTTTCTATTAAAAAAACAATTACTTCTACTGGTACTTCCCCTATGATCTGTTACTAATTTTCATTTGGTGAATTTTTCAACATGAAAATTCTCGAGTTATACTTTACAGTTTGTAAATTTTCCAAAAATACGTAATATTAATTATTTTAACAAACTATTGATAATGAAAATTCTTACTCGAAATGTGTACTATTAAAAATTAAACAAAATGAGTTATTCCAATCTTGTATAAATAAAAATTTATTTATTTCCTAAAAATTATCATTATAATTTACTGTTTGAAATAGTTGTTCTATTTTAGTTATTATATCATTCTATGATAGATGTAGCATTTGAAATATGTATTCAATAGGTATTTCAAGTACCAATTAAAATCAAGATATGTTGTTTTATAGCTATGAAATATTGAAATTTAATTTTTTTTTTCAAGTGGTTAGAAACAACACATGATACAGGTAGTCGATCATGCACCAATGATGATGTAATTGTGGTCAAATTATAATAAAAAATGCAACACTATATTAATTTTATTGATAACAAGAAATATACTTTCATGGAGATAATATTTCAAGTTTATGGATTCAATATGATTTTTTTGGGTGTAGTTATATTTTTAATTTTTTTAGATATAAAACTAGATACTATTTGAGAAATAATAATTTTTTTTATTTTTTGAACTAATGTAGAAAAGTGTTACTAACATCCTCAACCCAACACTCCCTCAAGTGACTGATTTGGACGCCTATTGGATATCAGGAACACCTCCCCATATTATAGTGGCTACAATGAGAATCAAGGATTTAGTAAATATAGTGTGTTGATTATACCATTTGGTATAGAGTTCGAATAAAAATAGAATCATTTAAAAATAGAATCATGTAAAAATAGAATTATGTAAGAATAGAATATTGTAAAAATAGATTCTTCTAATGATGTACTAATGATGAACAAGTAACTAGTTGAATAATCCAAATTAAAATAAAATCTTGTAATGAAAGGATTAATGTATCTAAATGATGTACTAACAGACATTCAAATAATAGAATAAAAATTCATCATAAAAGACTCCAAACCCACAGTCATGAACTCCATGTTGGTCCCATCTCGAAGATCCAACCCTTATCACATGAAATCAAAAATCATAGGCCCCCTTTACCTTATTATGACTGGAATCCATGAATAGAATGGGTACCAGACAACGACATGAATATGTTTGGAGTATAACTAAGTAGGTTACCACCAATGATGTCTAAAAAATCTAGTCTGACTGTATCATATATGGAACAATTCAATAAAGGTGGTTCTAAATTAATAAATTAATAATCTATATGAAATAAACATCTTCTCCATTGAGTTCTAGGATGGCACTCAGCACTAACCAATCCTACTACGCCATGATATCAGTCATCAATGAGTATGTTTCAGAACCATTCCAAACATATCTATAACCCTCTAATGTATTATCCCACAAAGCATCACAGAAGAAACTGTAAGAGACCTATAATAAATAAAAAATGTCTAGGAACAATCCCTTTATATAAGAATATCAATATTTTTTAGAAAAAACACATTATATAAGGAATCCATCATCATATTCATTCACCATCCCTTTATATAAGAATTTCAATTTCTTCAAATGCAAGTTCCCTATGTAATAATTTCAAAATAACCAGAATCAAGCACTTTATATAATATTTTAATCATATCGAACAAGTAAAAAAATTCCATATGAGGTATCCATTTGATGTTCACATTTCCCCATATTATTCCCCTGATACAACATGAGTTACCATCATAATTTTAATAAACACATTTTCATGTAATGTGATTCATAATTATGTAAATTAACCATTTACGATTTCATTACAATTCGAATGGAAGGCCAAATCCCATATTAAAAATAATCCTAGATCAGTATGATTTTCAAGATACTTTCATCCATTGGGTAGCCCTAATCCTCGACATAAAACAAATTAAACTAAAAGTATCCATGGGAGGTCTAAATGATTAGATTAACATAAACCATAATTTATTCAATTAGATAAGACACACACATGACATTCCAACACGACCACAATTATTTCACATAATATGGGAATTGAAACATAATTTTAGGATGTTATTCATCCATCCTTCCTCAAATGTTGAGTTCACCAAGACAGACCCTCATGTATGAGGTATTGAATAGATTATTCTTTCTTTCTAACTCTAGTTCAAGAATATATATATTCATGGTATTATTACATATGGTTCAAATATATCTCTATTATTGTCAAAAATATCATCGAATATGCAATTATGTATCCTTTTATTGGTTTGTAAGAAATATAAATGTTTAAAGAATACAGATACTCATCCATCCTCATGTACCAAATAAAGAGTCTCAATGAGAAGATATTTTCTAGAGGCTCTTGTGGTTCATGCACACCAGAAACCTCTCACCCAAAAGACGATGTATCAAGAATATCAATGTGTCTACCACCGTAACTGACTCAACATAATTAGTATGGTAATTCTTATAATGTAGTATTAGTCATCTAGATCAATAATAAAACAAATAATCCTACTGATAATAGTCACCTAGATTGAGGATCCCCTGAATCTCAAAGATACTCATAGGATGCTCCAAATATACCGTGGATGCAACCTTTTCATGTACCACTAATACTCTAAACTCTGAGATAACATGACCCATGTAGTTCACTTTTTCAATCAGAAAATTTCATTTAGATAGATTGGAAAATAAATCATGATCTCTTAGTGAACTTAAGATGAAATAAATATATTGGGAATGATCATATGATGAATGGGAGTAATATGAAATTTCATTAATGAAACCCACCAACAATGAATCCAAAAATAGATAAAATATCTTATTTATGAATTGAATTAATACCACTAGTGAATTCATTAGACTGAAATACATCACCATGAAATCATACAAGACTTACTACTTCTAATAGAAATATAGTGAGTTTTAGATGGTCTCACTCCCTACTAATGGTAAACTAACCTAAAATATATCTTATATAAAATATGGGAACCTCTAAAATAACCAAATAAATCATCAATTTAAGGAGTTATATAATTGTTTCTGATCATCACCAAGTTCAGTCTTGGATAATACATAGATAAGTGGAATGTTTTATCAAACTTAATGGATAGAATCATGGGTAAAACCCCAAAATGATGTTATATGTAATATGTAACCCGTTGTTTCTAGATTTTTCATCTCAAATTTTCACTCACGAAGTTCTTTTTTTCCAACCCAAGAATGTTGAACAGAAACATACTCATCTCCCAACACCATATTGATCATAAACTCAATCTCCTTCTCATGTGGTTAAAGAAGGTTCCATGCATTTTTTAAGTGGCATTAGTGGGTGTTATATTAAAATTAATTAAAATATTTAGTTTCCCAAATCCCTAAGTGATGATCCTTTATGTAATATTGGAAGAAAATAAAAAACTCATCTTAGGATTCATTATTCACTGACAAGATTTATCTTTTGAAAACCATTTGTAATTACCTTTATTGTTCTGTCAGTATCCAAGGATAGAATCCCTCTTATGTTAATCCACGCATTCTCTTTTGATGAATGTGAAACCTGAATCTATTACTATGTGATACTAAGATGAATTGATTTCTTTTTGTTATTTATGTTTATTTATAACCCTTTAGTCTTCAAGGAATATATATTTTGTTTATCATTTATGAGAGGGAGAGAGAAGGATCCATTGAGAGATAATTGTTTTTCATAATGAGCCCCTATTATCATACAACCCAAAAAAATAGACATAACCCTGTATTACTAGTCATAGGGTTTAGGTCAAAATATTATCTAAATATATGATGGCCATTAGAAAATATTATAATAATTAATAATACTCATGCCACATAATTATTTTATTATTATTATTTTATGCAATTCTCTAACTTTCATAAAAAAAAATTATTTTACATGTTTATAAATTAATATTTATCCCTGCATTTTGACATGGTCCCTTTGAACTCGTCCACATTTTTTTAATATGTCGAAAAATATTTTATTCATAAATAATTATTTTATTAACAATAAAAGGAATAAATATTCATTGAAATATTAATTAAATAATGTAAATATTTTATTCAAAATCCAAAATATAAAGATATATTGAATATTCAAATAATCATATATATTATTTATTACTAAAAAAATAATTTTTTATTACCTTCTGAATATTAGGGATGAATAAAAAACGACTAAAATTGTTCCTTAATTATGAAAATGAAATTTATTCCTCAATTATGAAAATAAAATTTATTCCAATAATTAAATTCAAATATAATTTAATCAGGTTCAACAGAATCAAGTAGTGTGTCACCCTCTAAGATTGTTTTTTGTTGGCATTATGCATTTACATCTAATTTCCAAGATTAATCCCTCGTAACAGGTAAAGGAAACAAAGAGATAGAACATAATATTCCAACATAAAAAACTACATATGAACACTCGTTGTGTAATATAATTCCTTCATCTCAATATCTCATCATGAAAGTATCAAATTTTAATGAGCAATATATATTCTAAATACATATTTATCTTACTATCTTAGGTAATAACATTGCTACCCCAAGTCCATGAAATTTAAGGTGATGTATATATTTTAATTAGAGTTTTGAGATATCAAAATCCATTTATATAGAAGGGAAAAATCCTTCCTTAACTTATCCATCAATTATGTGTCAATTGTGACTCACCCAACATATCCTACCTCATTGAAAAAATATGGCCTTAGATTTTTCCTCAAAAAATATAACTACATAAGTCATAAATTTCATTAATGGTAATATAAATGTCAATAGATTATTACAAAATATCTCAAATAATAATATCTAATGACACCAAAACAGGATGAATTCCTATAGGTGAGTTTGTTATCATAATCTCCCATACATGGGACAACCAATTGGGAAATTCCTGAAAAAAAATCCTCATTTTCTAATGATTACTCACACATAATAGTAAAAAAACCTGTGTGTCCTATAATTGTACATTATCCAACCATATAACTATGTTTAAGAATTTTTTTATATCACATCATGTTTAAAATCATACAGGGGACAGAAACGACCTTATCAATGTAACTAATACCCTTGTAAATTGTCAAACCCTTGTAATGAATAAAAACAATCAATATATGATATGATATTAATATTAATATTATCATATTTTAATATAAATTTAATCTTAAGTAAAAATTAGCAAGATCTATGGTGTAAAATTTATAATGAACTCCCACTTAATCTACATCCAATAGTTAGGGAATGTTTCGTCCTCCAATGTTAAAAATTATTCTTCTAAGAATGTCCATAGTTGCTAGTCCTATAATGTTTTTATGGTTAAGGTTGGTAAATATACATATCTGTGTGGAAAATATCATTACATTAACATTACTAAGTTGATAAAATCATTCAAGTAGTGATAAAAGTCCATATTAATTTTTTTACTATCTAAAAATTATGAAATTATCACTATGTACATATTCAAACAAATCATTATAAATATTAAAAAAAATTACTATTAGAATTAGCTGATATCATAATAAGACTTCATTGAACTGCTTCTTATGTTTCATTAGAGTCCTCAATGTATGCAGATATTATAGGTATGGAAACCTTTATCAATAATATTTTTTTATTTTATATTATTATCCTTTTTATGTTAATATATCAAATCGATCTAGTTGTTCAATTCACTTGATCTCTATTATTCCTACTTCTCTAGATATAAAGATCTCATCCATTTCTTACATTTATAAGTACATTAATATTGTTCTAACTAAATGTTTATGAAATTATGTTTGATATAAATTATATTGTCATACTATGATAAATGAATTAGTAATTTCAATCATTAGAACATGTAATGGAATTTGAGATGAATTTTGATCACTTAATATTGTGAAATTATTTCAATCTCTATAATCCCTTCATATACATGTGCATGTTCTTATGTATGGATTATATAACAAACAACATGAACATTAGTTGTTACAAATTTTATTTCTCAATACTTTGCTAATATATGATCTATGACTAAATATAAAAAACCAATGGAATAATTTTTTAGATCTCATTCCCTAGAACATAGTTGCTTCTTTATATCATGTGTAGAGAAATATAATTCCTTAGTCTTAACATACTGGTATCACATTACATTTTTTACATAGGCTTTCAAAATATTTATCATCAAAACTAATAGTGCTCTAAATAACCAGTTTGAGAACATTACAATCATTCATTCCAAATTAATATTATATGAATATTATGTATTATTTTGTCATAAATTAATTAATTTAATATATATAGAATAATTTATTTTATTTTATTCACTAACCCATTATAGTCATATATTTTTGTCATATACTATAGGTTCACCTTTTGGCTATGTAATATTGACATATTCCATGAGGATTACTGCAAGTGAGGTTGCCTTGAAATCAATAGATCAATATAATAATCCTAAAAATATTATCTGATAATAAAAAATCAAAAATAATTTTATATGATTATTGGTTAATCTATATTTTCATTGAATAAATATTTTAATGCACTATCATTATATATTATTACCATATTTTACCATCCACATATAGTTTCTCTTGAATACTCTAGAAGTATTATGTCTTCGAAACATTAAAAATATCCATTCCCTAATTCTTGATACATAGAGTCTATTACATTAAATTATATATAAATTTCAACCACAACATATTACCATTTACTTCTCCTTTGTTGGAATATTTTTTATCAAAATTAATATATCTTTCACCCAACATGATGAATATAAACAACCTATTTTGTTATATAGTCATACACGGCATGTGTATTAGGAAGTACTCCTCCCACAAAGCTCAGTGGAGTCCACTATTCATATGCCTACTCATGTCTTTCCAGAGACATAACATATAGAAGTCAAGTCTACTCCCACTCTCATAAAATAAATAGTATTCCTTTATAGAAGAAAAATTGATCTTTACTAGATGTTAATATCCAAAGTGGATATAGGTTCATTAACATAGTTTCTCCTTAGTGTTATAATGTTTTTTTAGCTAAGTATTACTTTTATCAAATGGTTTTCGAAAAAAACTTATAATATTTTCCAAATATATAATTATAAAATCTTAATAAATATGATATGCATTAGAAATTATAGTTGTAATGTGGTTAGTTTTTACACATATATTTTAAAAATATGTATTGGATGGTATAATGGAAGATCTACAATGTATATAAGATTCATCATTGATCTGAATATTCCTAAAATAATGAATTTGAATTGCATAAGTTTATGTTTGGGAGAACCATTACACTATAAATTCTCAATGATTACATAGATAATATTCTCTCAGAAAAGTTAGGTTTGAGATTATATGGTATTTACCAAATTTAACCATTTAATTTAATAAGATTTTATAAAATTAATTAATGAAATCTCCTAATTTTTATGAAGTTATATTTAGTTTTAGAATATTTCATATATACATTTTGTACTAACTCTAAATTTTTTGTGGAATAAATTTATTTAACTGTTTTATTTATCTAAAAAATGATATTTTGTTTGTCTTCATTTCATGTGTCTTAGCTTAGTTGAGAAAAAATACTTTAAATGGAATAAATAAGTAAACTGATTCCATTTTTATTTGAAAAACAATTATTAAGTCTCAATTATGTAAACTTTTATATTTTATATTCATCGTTCATTAAAATTAATATTTCTAATTCTAGATTTATTGAATCATTTGTTTAGTATTAAATTAATATTACCAAATTTATTCCAAAAAAAAATAATGTCTTGTTGTTTCACATCTGAAACTGAGATATATGTAATGGAAATAGTTATTAAAAATTTTTATCAGTCCATTATAAAATTAGAAATACTTTTAACCCTTAGGAGATGAAGGAATCAATCTATCATAGCTCCTCTTGAGTTTACAGTACATCATTTATATTCTTAATCATTCCCAATAATTTAATACATAAATATTATTAGAATATTATTTTCAATAGAAAAGTGGAGAAAAAAAACATGATTAATATACCTCATGTCGTTTAAACATATCCCCCCATAAATTTATTGCAATTTCATTCCAATTTTCCATTCATTCCACATTAGAAGAAAATAGCCATAAATTCATTCTTCTTCCCTTAACTATTTCATCTCTTTGAAGGATTATGTAAAGGATAATTTTGAATTATATTATCCATGGTATGTTCATCCTTTTCTTTCAAACATTTGAACAAAAGTGTTTGAGATAGTTTTTTTGACCAATATTTATACTCGTAGTAAAGTATAGATTAAATTTACATTAGAAATATATCCATTTTTTTATCTAGTCCTAGAAAAATAAGGATAATCATGTTGGTAAAGATTATAAAATAATATTAATGGATAATTGTTTATCTACATATAAGCCTAATTTTTCAAACTTATCAATAAACAAAAGCCTATTGAAATAATGACTTGTATCTACATTACATTCCTCCATTTAACAATGACATTGTTCATTGAAAATATTATTTATTTCAATCCTTTCTCTATGGATATGAGATATTATGGTGTAAGAATCCATGATTTTATGTCGTGTCATCTACTCTATATACATAGTTGATATGATAATGCAACAAACAAAAGAATAATCCTCAAAATATCTATAGTAGGCATCCTTTTCACCTTCTCTCAATTATTGCGGTGGTAGAACAGGAATAGTGGTTCCAACACATAATACAAAGATTTTTATAATAATTAATCATGTAAATGATTATACCATATTCGAAAATGTGTACTTGTAGGGACATAACCTGAGTTAAGGAATCAGCACCCTATTTTTTGTATTTTCTTTCCATTTTTTACAACAATTATAATAGATGATTAGTACAGTACATGATAAAGAATTATGTGATAAAGATAATAATAAATTTTATTAATTATCCAATTATTCTATTAGGTCTCAATAACCCTGAATATGGAAATTGGAATTTCTAGTTTCACAAACATTGTAGTGGTAAGGATCGATATTTCATTTCTTATAATCTAGGAAGAGGTCATGAAAATAAATATAAACTGATTAGGTATACGGTCTTCCCAACTATGAGCTTGTAGCTCCTTGATCTATTGAGTGGACTCCCCAATCAAGAATCCCTCACTCACAATTCCTCAACACATACCCTAAAATGTTTATTAGAAAAATGGAGGACATTATACCCAATAATGATTCATTTAACTCAACCTACTATCCTTGTTAATTATTAAATATAATTAAAATCACCCATTACGGAGGAGAAATATACAATTAAACTATAGATTCATTATAATTTACACATTTAAATCTTGATAAATTAATATAATTTTAATGGGTTTTTAATTTTTTAATGTTTTGAATATTTTATATATTACATGAAGTCTAAATATTAGGTGGAATTTTATTTAATTAATTAACCATGTTGGATAAAAAAATTAAAATAATCTATATATTTAAATTCCATCATTTCACATTAATTCATTTATTTATGTGATCATGGTCTTTCATCCATAAAATAAATAATGTATTAATAGAAATTATAATTGATTAACTGATTTGTTCAAAATCATATATAACAGTTTTTTTAAAGATATTATATTAAATGAACCAATAACCTAGTGGAAATAACTCTTTTTTGTGTCCATGGAATAAGTTACAACAATCCACTTATCCAAAAGTGTAACAGTTCGGATGGAATCATTGTGGTTCCATCACAAACTAACTCCATGCACTATAGTAAATTCCATGAATAACATTTATTTAAAACTCATAAACAAGTGTGGGGAACTAAAGGATTTATTAAAGGGGGGATACACAATTTAACATAGACATGTACGTACTACGTAATAATGGGTGATGTGATGGCACATAGGCCATCAAATTAATTTAATAATTAATATTTCAAACCCATGTAGTTATTTTAATTACTTAATTGTCAACACATGACCCGATCCTGCTCTATCTCATGAAATTTCATACGTCCATCACAAATGAAAAATTATATGACATAACATTAATATTTTTTCATTTTATTATTATGATAAATGTGGATTCATTAATTAATTAGTTATTTGGTTTTCATTTTAATGAATATAAAAATTCATTTGGTCATAACCATATTATTGGCATTAATGTAAAATAACGAAAGAAAAAATGTTATATATTATTACAATAAATTAATTTAAAATGAATTATTCCTTAAAACCATTATTAAATTATCCAGGACCACATCTTCCAGTCAAAAAAATTATTGTTTAATGCATGAATTTTAAATTTAATATATATTAATTTTATAATTTACTGGTAGAATATATGACATGTGCTATCAAGACACACTACATGTATCTCTCTTGTCTTCTTCCCATGAACCTTGCATAGGGCATCAATGTGTATCCTAGTTGGAATACACATACTATACATGCTAACTAGATACCTTGTATGATGGTATTCTTGTTTCCGTATAACCCACTGAAGGACTTGAAATGTATTTATGACATCGGAAAAAATTAACCACACATTAGCTACATTCCATGTATGTTATTATTACTATAGGATATCTATATCACACAGTTTTGACCATTATTATGACAACATATACTGTATGAATTTCTTTGATAAATAATGTTTACTACATGACATGTACTCTAACTACACATCATATAATCCAAAATTTCATCTTTCATGTTGTATCAGCCAACTGGCAGTGTAAAATAAATGCACTACTTGGAATGGTTGTTGAGTGCATCATGTATCCCATGACATGGATAGTTGTAGTGCACTTGGGTACAGGATGTGTACTCTGGATACACACTTATAATCTTATTCTATCTGACCAAATTACTAAACACTTCCCGATTGAATCATTAATTGTTCATATTCATTTCTTGGACTTATGAAATTTTCAATTCTGAAAAAATAAATTAAAATGTTGAGAACATGTTAATTAAAATCTGATTAAAAAATAATATTTAATGAAAAATTCCACAACAATTGGAAATATTTACTAAAAATAAAATTAATAATTATAAAATTAATAGTTTACCCCTTTGATACCACTTAATGTTTATGGGTGTATTGGAAGCTCCTTTGGTGGGAATTATATGAAAAACAATTTTAATATTTAGTTTCCCAAAACCCTGACTAAGGATCTTCCATGTTAAATTTATACTAATTAATTTAGATTGAATGAAATTAAATACCTCATCCTAGGATCCTTTCTACATTGATTATATTTATCTTCCCAAAATAGTATTGGGTTTCCATTACAGAGTTATGAGGATCCAAGGATAGAACCCCTCTAGTGGTGATCCACATGTTCTCCATTGATCTCTGAGAAACCCCTATCCATTTCTAGGGTCCAACATAGTAAATCAATTGTTCCTTGTTGTTCATTTGGATCACTCAATCCATGGATTTGAAGGATTATCTCTTGTATTTTATGTTCATGATAGAGAGACAGAGAAGGAGGTGTTGGGGTGTAATTTCATTGTGGGAAATGATTCTCAATTTTTTTACACCCAACACAAAAGATATAACAACCTATTTTAAGATCTATAGATTAGATTAAAATCTTATTTCTCTTCCTTCTGACCCATAAAAAATTTTATAATATTTAATAAACCTCATTCGACATAATATTTTCTTTATTATTATTTTACAGTGTTTCATAACTTATGAAATAAAAAATATTATTTTATGAATTTTTAAATTAATAATTTTCACCTATTGTAGAATTTGTATTTTGAACTCCTCATTATATATTGAACACCTGAATAAATAATTTTTTCCTGAAATAAATATTTTATTCAAAATCCAGTGAATAAATATTCGTTAAAATATTAAATAAATAAATAAAAATTATTCACAATCAATTGATTATATATTTATTATACATTAGTGTAATAAAGTAAGATATTTATTAAAAATAATAATAATTAATTTTCACCAAGTGAATATTATAAATCAATAAAACATGAAAAGAATTATTCTTTGGTCTTGAGAATAACATTTATTCAAACAATTAAATTTTAATAGAACTTAATCAACCTCAATAAAAACACTTACTTTGTTACACTATAGGATTCATCCAAAATTGAATTAAGAGGTTGTTCCTAATTTCTATTTTTATTGTCATGGAATGGTTTAATTCACTGAAGAGAAATATATTAATTTTGTGGTATCGACAAAAACATACGAACATGCATTGTGTCTTATAGTCCATTTTTTAAAATATCTTATCAAGCATACTAAACATTTATGTCTCCAACCTATATGATCAATATGTATTTCTATGACTCTTTAAATACTCATATCATTACACCATGTCCATGAATTTTTAGTTGACAGTAATATTCCATTAAATGTTCTTATACATAAACTTTTATAAAAATAGTAGGGATAAATCCTTCTTTGACTTATCCATTAATGACATGTCAATCATGATGAAACCAAAAAACCCTACCTCACCACGAATATATAGCATCATGGTTTTTTTAGTAAAACTATTTTCAAGAGTTGAGATATGAATAAATGGTTGTATTAATGTATAAGGACCATTACATACACTTTCATATCTGAATATATAATGACACCATAGCATGAGAAATTCGTACCGGTGGGTTTGTTATCATAATCTACCATCCTATAGATTATCTAGTATGAAATTCATGAGAAGAAGCCTCATCCAATTACAAGTACTGAAACCTGATAGTAAACATAGTATGTGTCAAATCATAGTGTGTTATCCAACTATAGAATTATTTTTTACAATATTTTTTATGAAATCCCATATTTTTATCATAGTTGGGAACTACTTGGACCATATTAATGTAACATAAACCCTGGGACATTATCACACCAATATAGTGTAGAGGAATAATTAAATTGTGATAATATATTTATGTTAATATTACATTGTTTGAATATAAATGTAATATAAAGTACATAGACATTTGTTTAAGGGAACCAACTCTAATAGTCATCTAGAGAACTCTTTGTGATGATAATTCCTTAAATGGTCTACCACTATAGTAAATTTATCTTCTTATATTATACAATAATCTAGAAAAATACTTACTATATGAGCTATGATAAAATCTTAACTTCACTGAGTAGTTCCTTCACGAAAAGATTGATGATCCGACTCACACTGCTTATAAGATCCCCCCCCCACCTTCGAGAGAAAGAATAGTAATTCTATTTGGATAGAATTTGAAATGATCATGGTATAGAAATATACTATCCATTACTAGAATATAATCATTTCCATTTATTTCTATCCTGAACAAACCTAAATGAAATAGTTTCCACTGATTTCAAGAGAACATTCCTTGAAGTGTTTACTATCCATGAACCACACTAATAATGATTTGTTGATAGTAATAATTGTGTTCATGAAATCCATAAAATACCAAAAATATTTGAATTTTTTAAAAATTTAAACATAATTTGGTGATTTATATTTAAAAAATGTAGTCAATAGTAGATGATATGAGAATCCTACCAATGGCGGTCAAAGTTCATACATTCAGACTAATAAGAGTAGGTTGTATAACTTGTAGCTAACTCATTACACCTTAATGGTCTCCATTCTGAGTCCCTTGTTCTATTCGTGGTTGCAAGAATTTCTATTCCCATTTTGGGTTACAACGTCTATTTCTATATCATGAACACCTGGTTGAACTCTGACTACCTTTCTATTGAGGGGTATCCAAGTCCCTTTAAAATTCTAGAGCATGTTTTGATCCCCTAACATTGATCTTCAGTCATGGAACCAATTATAACCACAATAGAAAAACCATTCTACAACAAGCATGGGAGTACTTAGTGGGGTGAGAAATTGAAGGCTCTTGTCTAGATCCACTTCACATTGATAGCACTACACTATTCTATTATTTTTAAGAATAATTACACTTCCTTGATTTCTCATCATATTACATCCCTTATGGTAACTTCCATAGTGGTAATTGCATCCAATAGAAGAAGAGCTTTAAAATCACACTACAAAAATTTTCTAGACAACAATTAAGGCCTATATCAGATTCCCTTTAATAATGAGGGCCTAGTTGATCATGTTTGCAATGATACTCAGTAAAAATAATTTCTCCTGTGACTTTATTTTATATTAAAGCCCATTATGGAAATTTATTTATTTTGAGACCAAATCATCTATTAAGGACAGAAAAAAAAACATTGAAACTGGATAAAGAGCCCAGCAAAGTCCATCACTGAACATTCCACCTACATCTTGTGGATGAACACGTAATCCCTCTCATTACTCAATGTCACCTGATAGAATATTCTCATGTAATTTTCATGAAATTTCGTCTATGTTACTCTTCTTTATGATCATATTTCTCCACATTGTCCTATAATTACGTTGTTGGACATCACAACATGTACAAAAAAGTTATAACCTCTAGTATGTAGGTATCTCTTGTTTCTTTATGATCATTTGGAATAACTCAATCCTAAACATGGAAACCTAGGTCCTCCCTCACTAGTAAATATAAGTTGATTTTATATCTATAATTAACTTATGAACTCTTACATTGAAGGTGTGGTGTGATATATTTCCCTCTCTCAAATTCATAACCTCTATAAATTTATCATGATGCTTGTTTTCCATATGATTTTATAGAGCGGGGGGAACTGACCAGACATCCGCTTTATGAGATATCTTATTAAAAATCATTTAATTCTTTATTTACATACAATAAGGATTCAATTTCTATTACATGGTTAGCACACTCTTAAGAACACAGTTTATACATCAAGAACAACATAAATAGGTGAATGAAATAGAGAACCACAGGTCTGTAGTCTCTATATACATTTACTTACAAGTTATTTAGCCTAAAACAAATGTTTCCTTCATTTTATTAACTAAAATAATAGTATTTAAAATTCTTAGTTCAGATAAAAAAAATTCCATATTCGATAAATATGCCCCCATTTTGGACAATGAATTTTAACATATATCGTTATGTTCCTATATTTATACATGAATTATCATCAACTAATACACTAAAACACATGTAAAAACTCAATAAATAATATCATTACACAATAAATGATTTTCCAAGGTTAAATAACATAAAAAAATTCCCAAGAAACCAACATGAAAAAAATCCCATCCATGGGCACTTAGATTTTCTCATACATCAGTTAGATACTCCCTTACACAATATAATTACCAAGACTAGACACAGCATAGTCTGATTTAAAATTCTCATATTTAATAGATAAATAGGGAATAAACATGTTCCTTTAATTCCAATTTGATATTAACTCATCCTAACACTCCCTAATGTGATAGATCTAGTTGTCTTCTAGAACTCATGTGCACATCCCTTTTTGCCAAAGGATAACAACTAGCAGTGATGGTGTAAAGAATATAGTGAGGATACTATATCCCATCTACTATGGAGGCCCAATAATATCATACAAAAAGATATAGTATTATAAATAATATAAAAAATAAAACAAGAAACTCAAGTGGAATATGGAACAAGATAAATAGTCGAGATAAAACATATAATCATGTAATGATAGTTTAAATGTAACTAAATTATATAATGAAAGTCAAAAAAATAAAACAATATTAAGACATTATAAAAGACTCCAAAACCTCAGCCCAAACACCATGCCGGTCTAGCATCCATTCTCCAACCCATCCAGTAAGAAAATAACAAACGCACAACCCTGTTAACTCATGAAGGCATTTTTCCATGAAAACTTCACAGGTACCAAATGGCAGCCTAAATAGTGTGTGAGTACAACTATGTAAGAAACAACTAATGGTGTATAAAAAAATCCAGTCTGAGAATGTAGTTCATGGAATAAAAAGATAAATATGGTTTAAATTTAATAAATCTATAGTATATAATAAATAACTCTTATGAACCTCGAGTTCTAGGATTCCACTTAGGGCTAGCCAAACTTTATTCGACTTGATGACAAACACTTCTAAGAATGTACTAGAACCATTAAAATGTTCTGGTGTAAGACTGTTATATAATCATTTAAGTGTAACCGAGTGTAAGACCTTTATATATTCATTATAGATTCACTAGGCACATTTTATTTATATAATATTTTTAAATCATTGAGATAAAGACCATCATATAAACATTTCAACATTATTGGTTGTAATCCCTTTATATAAGAAATTATTTATATCAAATATTTCAACACATGCACCATTGGTTAAACATTACATTATCACAATTCACCCTCTTATTCAATTGATCCAACCTGAATTATCATAATAATTGTTATAACCCTCTTTTCAAGTAATGTGAATAATATTTATTCTAATACATCATTTATCATGTCATAACAATTCAATCTATAACTGTATTCCAACATTAACAGTACTAGATGATAATTATTAGTTTAAAGGTATGCAGAACCCTTGTGTGTCCACAATCCTATACATAAAACCAATGGAAATCGTGAGATCCTTGGGAGGGTTGAATGATGATATTAGTATCAACCATGATTTGTTATGTCTTAAAGGTCATGAACATGACATTCCTGTACAACCAAAAAAATTTAAAATACTATACCAATTGAAATATAAATTTAGGGAGTTGATATTGACCTCTTACATGAAAGGGGATTAGACCAAGAGAAATCCTCACGTTTGATGTAGAAATCACATTCTTACTTCAATAAAAATCATTGTTTGGAATACTAAGATTTGCTATTTTACTTATTCTTGTTTGTATATATCTATTAGTGGTGGTTGAAGGTATGGATGTGGTCCCGTAGAATGGCCACATAACACCAAAAACATTTAGCATTATACATTTCATATTAACCTAGTAATGGAACATTCCTAACATTAATAGGATATAAACCTAATGAATACATTGATTATCACATAAATTAAGAAAACCATCCCTTGGTTTAGAAACCTAGAAAAATACTATTTAACATCATGAACCACATTCACAACATGAGTTCCTACTTCATGATTTACCAATGACCTGTCATTACCTATATGGGTTTCATGGGGTCGGCCAATATTAAATGATGTCATGAATTAACATTTCATGACCTTAGGTAGTGACAGTCTTGTTCCTTTTTCGTTGTTTCCTTCCATAACCTACATAATCATATCAAGGTTCAAAAAATAATATTTCTAGGTAAATAACCTTACCTAATGAATGTTTAGCCAAAGATAGAAAAATCATAAATAAACATATTTGGTGTTACATTCTTATGGTATTGATGTTTTATATAATTTTAAAACAAATATTAAAAAAATGTCTCCTTTTACCTATAATTTTATAGAGACATGTTTAAAATATTGAAACCTAAAAGGGGAATGATCTTGTAAATCCCCTACAAGTGATTTTCATATTCAAACATCAAAATATCAACCAATAGATTCTACTTTAAATTATTCACATTATATAATTAGGTCAATGGTAATGATTATATAAATCCTATATAAAATATTTTAAAGAATATAGCTAAAAACTCCATTGGGGAATTCTATAATACCCACATACCTTTATAGAACCACTTATACTATATAGTATTTATTATGAATTTTTGAATAGTGGTATATTAAAATGCCTGATATAGTGTTTACATATTTTTGTAAAAATTAATGTCTCCAAAATCCAATGAAATATAATGGCATTGAAATCCCCCATAAAAGGTAATTTCATAATCAAAGCTAGAAATATCCACTGGGGGGTTTTAGTATAGCCACTTGACTTTGAAGAACCGTTTGAAAAATTTTAAGGGGAAGGCCTGATATGATGTATAGATTTTTTTCTAAGGTATATTTTCTGATATTCCTTCCAAATATAATCATGTTTCAAATACCCTAAAATTGATTGGTTCATTTGAACTATAAATATCCAATGGGGTATTCTTGTGTAGTAGTTTCCCTTTCAATAACCACTTACCAACCACATAGGAAGAGTCCTAAAGTATTGTATATATTTTTTTATTAATTTTTATTTCCATATAATCCTACCAAAAGTAATCATGTTGAAAATATACTGTAGGGTATTTGAAACATCAGAACTAGAAATGTTCCCCAAGGGATTCTATGGTACCCTCATCCATTTAAAGAACCACTTACTAGCTATATAGGTAATAGATTGGTATAATGTAAACTTAGGTTTGTTAAGGTTAATTTTCTTATAATCTTATCAAATGTAATCATGATTCAAATCCCCTGATGGATATATTCACCATCAGAACATCAAATCTACAATAAGTGATTATAGTGTAGATTATTCCCTTTATAGAGCCACATATAGTGAGTTATACTTATCTATGAATTTGAAACAGTGGTATATCAAAAGCAGTTTTTGTGAAATACAACATTGTTTGTTAAGGTTGATTTTCTTATAATCCTACCCAAGTTATTAATTGTGAAAATACCATGTATGTGATTTGATACATCAGAATGGGAAACCTCCACTGGGGGATTCTTGTGTAGGTATTTCCTTCCAAAGAACAACTCACTAATGATATAGGCGAATTCCAGATATAATGTTCACATTTTTTTGTTATTTTTTATGTCCTTGTAATCCTTAAAATTTTAATCATGTTTCAAATTCATAGAAGGATATTAAAGTCATTGAATCTAGAAATATCAACTTAGGGGTTCTAATATAGTATCTTTTTCTTTGTAGGACCACATATAGTTCAAGATACATATCAATGATTTTGTATCTTTGGTATTTCAAAATCTAGTTTTAAAATGAATAATCTATATTTATAAGGATGATTTCATTTAAATTCATCCAAAGGTAGGGTTTTTAAAACCCCATGTAGGATAATTGTTGGATATAAACATGAAATATCAATGAAGGGATTATAGTGTAGTCGCATACCTTTGAGAGACCATTAACAGTGCACTGTACATATCTATGATCTTTTAACTCAAATATCGTAAAAGAAATAACATTATATATAAATTTTTATGTTATGGTTTTCATCGATAATATCCAATGAAGTGTAATGATGTTGAAATTCCCCTACATCGTATATTTAGGATTAGAATTTGATATCTTTTCCCAAGGATTCCAGTGTAGCAAGTTCCTGGAAATGGAACACATACCATATGTATAGGTGAAGTAGTAATATAATGTAAATAATTTTTATTGAGGCTTATTTCCTCATAATCCTACCAAATTCAATAATGTATAAAACCCTCCACATGATATTTTCAGGATCAGGATTAGAAATCTCCATCGGGAATTCTATTGTAAATGCATCCCAATGAAGAACAACATAAAAAAGTTATATAAAAATTATTGATATGATGTAAATATTTTTTAATTATTGTTTATTGTCATCTAATCCTACCAATGGTAATCTTATTTACAATTTCTTATATTATATTTTCATCATTGAAACTGGAAATATCCAACATTGTATTCATGTGTAGTTTCTTCCCTTTAAATAACCACTTATAGAACATTGTACTTGTCAATTTGGGTCAAAATATGGTATAGGGAAAGGCCTAATATGGTTTACAAAATTTTTATTAAGGCTTATTTTCTTATCATCCTACAAATGGTAATAATTTTGTAAATCCATTCCAATGGATTTACAGCATTGCAACTGAAAATCACCACCGTGGCATTCCATTTTCACTTCTTCATATTGTAGAACCACTAATAATACTTGAAAATATAGATGAAATTGAAACATTTATATATCAAAAACATCTATTATTATGCACAACATTTTTATTTCATCTATAAATATATATGTTTCTCAAAATCATAAAAGTGTGTGGAAAAATTATTGGTTAAACATGGCACCTATTAGATGCATATTAAATGAAATTGAACCCTTCCTCGCCAAAAATCATAATCAAATATTTAATGAAACAACATTCCAAAAAAAATTAATATGATTCGCATTCATACTGTAAGTGGTCTATATAGTCAATGATATATATATATCTTGTATAATGACCATATAAAAAAATTCACCCTTTGAAGAAAATATGCTGAATTTCCAAAATAATATTTTCATCGAATATATGGAATTAGTGATAGAACAATCCCAATAACTATATCTTATACCTAAATATAAAAAATCCTAGCTAATTCTATGAATATTTAGTAACTATGGAAATATTCTTACACATAATTAAATTTTGAAAGGTATTAAAAAATTTGTACAAGAAAAGTATAATGTGTACAATAATGAAATAACATCATTATTATGCCTTTATTCATGGGAAACTTTGTTTCTTCCTTGAGGTGGAAACTATATTGGATGTGGTTTTATACATTTTAAAGACTATCAACATGGAATCAAACATTTATAAGGTTTGAGATATATTCATTAATATCTTATGACATATATACAATCATCATAAAAACCACAGTAGCATAAATAGATCATTTTTTGGTTTCTGATAAGTTCCAAGGATAGTGTACATATGAAAACATTTTCAAATTGTTTATTCATTAGAAGGTTTTAAACCCATTTAATATTCCATATTTGTTTTTTGAGGCCACAAAAAATAATAAAAATTGTTAGTAACCTAAAATCTACATTTATAAAGTGGAACCTCATTGCATTGAACTCTTCATTGAACATATAGTATGGACATGTAATTAACAGTACTAAAGTGATAGAGGATGTTTCCCAAAAAAAGGGGGAAGATATGACACAATGAACTACTGGTGAAGGGAATATAGTTCAATTGATATATATGGAATAAGAAAATATGAATAGGGTTTTACTAAAAAATTAGTGAAAATACAATGACAACACAAGAATATTGGTCTACTAAAGAGATATATAAATCTAAATGAAATGAACCAAAAATTAGTGAACATGGATGATGTATCGACATGTTAATATGAGGAGAAACATGGGGTCACTTCCCCAATTATAGTAGAATAAAAATCAAATAGAAATGTTAGAAAATATTATATACTTCCCCAGATCGTGAAGTGATGCTTAGCTCTAATAATTAAAATATAAGGCAAACATTTTTGATTATTAAGATTATGAATCTTGAGAAATGAATTAAAAAATAATTGGACCTAGCATATGTCTCCATCCTTTGACCAACCAATAGAAAAATTCTAGGCTCACCACATCAAAAAAAAATTCTCTTAAAAATATATCGGCTAATATTATAATTCCTTGACAGTTAAGGGAAAACCAGGACATTACACCATAGTTATGTTGTAGTTCTATAAAATAATTCAAAATTAAAATTGAATGTAAGTATTAAATACAATATTTTATGTAAGAACCTAAAATAAAAAATTTATTTCAACTCTATTTTCCAAAATTCTGATAAGTTTAGGAAATAAATTTCATAGTCAACTGATATAAAAAAATGATTATCGATGAAAGGAATTATAGATTTGATGAATAGGGGATGAAAATCAGCATAAGGAGACTCTTACACATCCTATTTTATGTAATTATTTTACAAGTTCTTTTAAAATTATCTCCACACAACTTTATTGATTCTTATTGTGGTTTTGTTAAGGAATACTGTAAGGATTTTAGTGTTGTAAATAATTTTCCAAAGGAACTAGTGTTAATTACATGTGATTGTGTCATAATTATGAATGTTATTTACATTAAATGTTGCTGGATAGAATAAAAATTTATGAATGGTGAATTTTTTTATTAAGTATAATAAATGGTCTTATTTAATAAATATGAATAAGCCTTTTCATCATCATAATTCTATATGAAATGGAATTAACTCTATTCTTATTCTTTCAAATCAATAAAAAAAACATGCATTAGACATTGATTTTTATGGATGTAGGAGAAAATTTATTTTACTAATTCAATTCAAAGAATCCAAAACTTGAATTAAGGGAATAAATAGATATATATAAGATTCCATCATAGTGGCATGGATTTAATTTTTTTAGAAATCTCTAGTTTAGGAATGTTATCAGCTTTATTATATTATAATTGAATGACTTAAAATATTACCCAAAAAAAGAATACAAGTATAATTTTATTGTGAATTCTTAAAATAATATCATTAAATATTAACTGTTAATTGATCAATGTGTTTAAGAAAATACACAGATGTCTCCCACAATTTTAGACTTTCAAATAATTTTTTTTATAGAATGATAGTATAGAATCTTGTTTGGACCATATCAACAATAATAAAGACAAAAATATATGAATAAGGCACTCATTGTTTCAAAAAAATTAAACATACAAGATGTATTTTTATAGATAATAAATTCACTATAATAATATGTTTGGATATGTAAATTGACACATATGGGGGATTATAATAGCATTCTTTTGAAATAATAATAAGAACATGGTTTTATAAAATAGTATTTTAAAAAATCTTTTAAAAATTATATTTTGTCATTGAATACAACAACATGAAATAAACCTTTAAATAGAGACCAGATTTTATCACAAAATAAAGAATCCATAAATTGCATTATTTAATAAAAATTTAAGTCATAAATCATCATTTTAAAAAAATACATCTTTTATAAAAAAATAGTTCTCTTAAAAAAGGAATAGTAAATTATTCCAGTAGATACACACCTCGAACATCATAGTCCCAATGTTATCAGAATCTATTCTTAGAAGATTTAAATGTATTCAACAGTTAATTCCACTAATTTTTAAATGAAAATAACAAAAATTGAAACATATGACATCCCCAATATCATCTCCAGAAAAACCATCATCACATGTATTTTCCCAAAAACACCCAATAAATAAAAGACAAAAAAACAAATAATGGAATGAAAACAATTATTTTATTATAAATAATATAACTATATATAAATCTTAAAATAATCACCAACAATCCGACAACATCATATATATTATTTTAGGTTCCTTTTTATTTGTTCTCTCCCAAACAGCTCTTAACATGATCTCCTCCCCTATGAGTAGGATTCCTTTTATTCTTTAACAGTTTTTCCAATTGAACAGTTACTATGACTCACACTATCAAATTGATTATGTCTATTGATGATATACATATTCAATGAATATAGTTTTTGTTTTGAAATACCAACCACATACCATCATCTATATCATATTCTATTATTGTGACATTCATTTCCATTCAAGCTAGTTATTTGAAATAAAATGAATAAAAAAATTCTTATTAGAATATTTGTCATTTAGATCACCTTTAACAATGATAAATTTTCATGAACTTTGTGTCCACCTATTCATAATTAAATGATCTGGAATTTATATTACTTTGATGATATAAAACAATTTTAGAATATGGAAAAACAATTTTCTAACCGATTAATATTTTATATGATAACACATCATAGTTCAATCGTGATTGAATTCTAAAACTCCTTTTCAAAGAACATCATTATGATTCCTTATGAGATGGTGAATTAAATTTCTTGATAAGATTTAACAAAACATTCACTATCCATTTGATATTCATTCTGAAATAAATAAAGAAAATAGGATTGTACTTATCTATTTCTTATCTATATGTGGATAGAAGGGTAACAAAAATTTTGGTTGTTTTAACATGCTTTACAATTATTAGTTCCCAAATATATATCTATAATCTGCAACAACATTCTAAACCTTCACGAAAAATCAAAAAAACTCAATCTATGATGAAATGAAATCATTTAATAAACTATTAAAACATTCAATTAATTATGTAGTACACATCCCCAATGTAAATAAATCCACCATAAATAAATGTTCTCATTTTTTCCTCATAGTAAATAGGATAACCATACAAGAAGATTTACTTTCCCCAAATATTATTTTTAGAGTCATTTACCCCATATTAAAATCAACCACATTATGGTACTCAGATAAACACATCCTCCAAGAATAATGGAAATATGTTCTATCTTTCATCAATTACCATTGAGTTTTACACCATTTTTGATGATTTTCTATATAAAATGTAGATGATGAGTATCAAAAAGTATCTATGGTATGATTTTTTGAATAGGAGCATCTTGTTTAGTAACTAGAGTCAATGGCCTCTTCATATTGAGCGTAATAAAAAAATTCAATAGGACTAATTCAATCCAAATAAATCCAACTTTTTAGATTGAAATTCATTTACCATTGGATGGGACCCAAAAAATTATGAATCAAGATAATTCAATGGATAATTTTGAGCATAAAAAAATAAATTACATGAATATTACCTAGAGGACACGAAAATAATAGTCATATAATCCTGAACAGTTTTCTTTGTCACTAAAAACATATTTTTCAGAAATTCCTCACACATATCAATATTTTTTTCTATTCCATGATAGAAGTGTACAGAACATATATGATTTTTTTGTCAAGATTCTCTTATTTGCCTATTTTTTATGTACAATGAACCCAATCATCCTTATATAACTAAAATAAATTGTACAGGCATTGCATTTGTATTAGAATATAATCCCTTTTCATGTTCGCTATTACAAAAACACCAAACATTGTCGGTTACATCATTACAGCATTGAAAGAAAATAGGTACATGAAAATCATCAATAATAATTTCGTCACAATTGTGCCTCTGCACATTAAATCAACACATATGAAATATAACAAAAAAAATACAATTTTAAAAAATAACAACCCTCCAGTATTTTCCTTCTCAACATCATTGTTGGAAAAAAACATTTAATCCTAAATATCAAGCTCTTTTTTTAAACTTGGTGACCTACAATCCCATAACCTATAATTTTTCATTGAATCAAGGGACATCCAATGGCCACTACCTCCATCATATCCCTCATATATTTTCTCTACAACCTCCATTATGGTTTCTAAATTTATTTCCAACATGGAAGAAATTTCTATGAAGTGAAGATGGTAGATAATTGTTGTTCATTGTATTTTTGTTTCTCTCTATGTAAATCACCTGATTTACTTTAATGTTACAAAGAATCCCATATTCGAATGTCAGTCCATAAGTTCTTCAAAAACTTGACATGGGAATCAGAGATGATGAAAATCCACGCCTCCGGCACAACCCCTCCCTATTAAGTAATCCTTTTAATAAAAAATAAAATCAATCATTAATCAAAAAAACCCTTTGTTAATGTGTATAAAAAGAATCAGGTTGACTAACTCAGTCCTCATCAATTTATTTCAAGCCTGATATTTTATGCATGGGTCAGGTTTATATGCAGTCATTTTGGTGAAATTTTCAGTTTTATAGGCATGAAGATTTCATAATTAATATAGAGGTATATAAGGGGCGTTTATTAATGATTCATGCATCTGGCTTCTCACCCTACAACTCATCCCTACCCTAGTGCTCTTTTATCATATTGCACTTATTTTAATGAATGGAGGGGTTCAATCTAGCAGTTTTAAAATCAGGTTTCCCTTCTAAAATGGAAACATACTTTCATTGTAAAAAATCTCCCCTAGTTCCACCTCCATCCACTACAGGGGTTTTTCCCCTAGTGAATCATGAACACACAACAATGGAGGAATAGAGATAAATTTTTTTGGAAGCAGTGGGTTATCTAGAGAAATCACTAAAGATTTATCTATCCTAATAAACCCCATATGCCCTATCCCATCTCAAATTATCCCTTATCATCTTAGATAAATTTGAATGAATTGTGGGGTTGAAACAAGGTCTATCCTCCCAAGGGTATTTGACAACCAAACATCACTTATTAGATTTCACCCTGCATGAATTGTAAATAATCTCCCCCACCTCCCCCTTCCTCCACTACATGGTGTTCATGCTTCTATATTGGATTCAACTCCACCCTGGATCACCCACCACCACATCTTGTTGCTAGTTGGTCCTCCACTTCCAATCCATTCAGAGTTTTGAATCAATTTTTCTAGAAGATTGACGAACTAAGTTGACTATAATTTATATAAATTCATCTCACCATCATAAAAATTGTTGACCAGAATCATCTCTAGTTCAGAAGGTGAAATAGAGTGTCCCGTCAACTAGAACAAGGGAAAAAACCTGCTAAAACATTCATTGTTCACCTTTTCACTATTCCATTGTACAATGAATGTTCTAGTTCATTTTTTTCCTGCTTCAAATGGACCAAACACACCAGTACACTACCTGAAATAGATAATATAATTTGAAAATAAATGTGTCCCTCTTGGAATAGTATGTTTAATTTTTCACTAGCATGGATAAATAAATTTTCACTTTTTAATGGGGTGCCACCACCATATGGTTTAAGATTAAATACTCTTGATTTTATTTTTAGGTCTTTCTTGGTCTCATAAAGTAGGTAAATAGACTACAATGGAAGAAATCATGCAGGGCGAGACATTGTACATGGCTTGTAGGATTTAGTATAAGTCTAAGAAGGGGATTCTGATGATTGAGTACTGCCGGAATGGCTACCTGAGTTTCAACTATGAGAGTAATTAAATAATTATTCCATTATAAACCCTCATTTGAATTACTTAAAATGATTTAAATATTCTAAAAATGTTACACATCATATGTGAAAAATGGATTACGAGTTAAACAAAAAATAATATTTTTAAAAAATATTGACTAATTAATAGTAATATACATTAAATAATACTTTATTTAAATGTCATTTGTTTTTTCAATTTTACATATATAGAATAGGAAATATTTATTTATTAATTAAAAATATTAACTAAATATGTATCTAGATATGATATTCCATGAAATAATTTCAGTATATATATACAAAATTAATTCAATTTCATAGAGACAAACTTAAACTATTAATTAATTATAATAATATAATCATTTTAGATATTTATTTTTTTATATTTAATATTTAATTTGATATGATTTAAATTAATAAATTTTATTCCTTTTTTATTTAATATATATTATTATTATTTATTTCTTTTTAATATATATATAGACTTTAATTTCATCATCATAATTAGTACTACTAGAACTAATAATTTTTTAATGTTTTTCAAAATTATTTATTTTTAATTTTAATTTATTTATTATATTTGTAATATTATTCATTTGTAATATTTATTACGACTAATTTATTGAATAACAATTAATATTTTTAATATATCCATATTTTTCAAAATTAATATATGTATTAATTTTAATTTTTCATTTTAATTTTTCATTTGGTTATATTTATATAATTAATTACTCTTATTCATTCTCTGAATATTATTTTAATCTATTCACCTTTTAATTAAATTTCACTAGTTTTTTACATTCATTCATTTAATGTATTTCATAAATTGATTATGTTAAGTTCTTTTTTACCATTTTTATTATATATTTATTTCTAGTATTAATTCATTTAATATTTCGGTAATTTATTCATTTTTATATTTTTAATATATAATTATTCGTCAATATATTTAACATTTTTGAAATAGATATTTGTTTATGTTGATATATATATATGTGTGTGTGTATATATATATATCAATATATAATGTGTCTGTGAATTTTATTTATATACAAAATATGAATTTACAGTTAATAAGTCACAAATCCTAGAAAAATGGTTGACGATTAAAAATTAATATTGATTAAATTTTTTTACTAATTACTGTTGAGTAATTGACAATACATATTAATCAAATAATTATTGGTTTATTTAATTTAAAATATATCAAACATATGTTATATATACATATATATATTAATTTCACACACACACATGCATATGTAATTCATCTAATTTTTTATAAAAACACACGCAACTAATACTTTCTGTCATTTATTAAATTTTTAATATTTATTTTAAAATTCCATTTAGTGATGTATGTGGTATATTAAATCTATTTTGTTTCTAATTGGAAAATTGTATTCTTTTATATTTTTATTTTAAATATACTAATTATTTTTCTTTATTATTATTTAATTTAATCATTTATAATATAATTTATTCATTCAAAATATTAATTTTTTTATATTTTTAAAATTTATTAAGTTATAATTTTAATATTTTTAATACATTTTTAATTTTATCCATATTTAATTTTTATTTTTATATGTTTATTCAATAATATTTAATGTATTCTATATGGTACGTGTCATTTATATAATTTATATATATATATATATGTATATATTCATTTTCATTTTAACATCTATTCTATTTTAAATTACTAAAATATATATATAAGATATAACATATTGATTTTTTACCTTATTATAATATATTTATTTTTTAATTATTTCATTTTACTCTTTTTTAACATTCATTCATTTAATGTTATTTATTCAAATATAATTTTAATAATTTTTTACTTCTTTTGTGATCTATTAATTTTTAATATTTATTTATACATATAAATTCATTAACATTTAATGTTTTTAATATATAAACATTTGATTTTAATATATATTATTTTTTATATTTCTTGACAATTTATCATATAAATAAAACATAATAATTTTTTAAATATTTTTAAAGTCTATTGATTTAAAATTTATCAGTGTCATTAATTTTTTACTTTGATGCATTTATGATTATATACTCCTTAATAATATTAATTATTTTTAACTTTATATTAAAATTATTTCATTTATAATATATATTTGTCTTTTATTGTTATATTTCATATTAAAAATACTTTATCAACCATTAAGAGATACTGATAAAACCCTTCATAATCTTATAAATTCAAACCAAATAGAACCCGCTTCTTCACACCATTCAAGCTCTAGTTGAAGTCGACCCCTGATGATGCTCCCCCTTGAGGGGCCACTAAGGTGTGGATTGGATTTTATTTTTACCACTAGATTAGAGGAAATCATAGCATGAAAATTTTCATGTTGACAGAATTTAGATGTTTTTCCATTCAGAGTGCTTGACATAGTAAATTTTCAACAAAGTAGTTGATTTTCCCTACTACACCAACTAAGGACCCCTTCATCATTAATTCCAACTTCTTTACAAATTAGAAAGTGGGTTTTTTATATTTAGTGCATCCATTCTCTTAATCCCACTTTAATTCATTTCATCCATTGTTGGATTTCATTAAGCCATTATTTTTATTTTTTGGTTCTCTTTATCGGTTCATCTCATTGATATAGACAGACTGTTTTATTTAAACTGTGTCCTAGTTATAGGGACTCTTAGAAATATAATTAAATATCAAATAATAAATCTTTTCATACCTTAAATTAGACTCATGACCACCATTCAAAAGATCCATATCTTCATCTGTCTTTTTTCAATATCTCTCCTAATTTCTACTTTGAATTTTTTCTTTGATGACTCTACATGTTGGGTCTAACAAACTAAGTTTTATTTTCTAGTGATCCTAGGTTTTTCTAATTATACTATAATCATCAGTTTTTTGTAATTTCTTCTATTAATACCATTTGGACTTTTCACTGACTTTTATTGACTTTAATTGATCCCCCCTACCACATGATGAATTTTCATTTCTCTTATTTTAGCCTTCATCCAAAACATGTGAAAACATCAAAAAATAATAATTCCTTAAACCCTAAAGATATTGTTCTTTAGTTTTTCAAATATATTGAGAACCCTAGGTAGATAATTATGCTTCATTAAATTTAAATTAATGTTTTTTTCAAATGTTTGGTCCTCATGAATAGGTGACTGGGACATATCCATGATTCCATCATTTGAAAAAATATCACCAACTTTTTTTCCTAAACTTCCTATCACTAAAACAAAAATTATTCTACCATTTACTAAGTGAATAAATTAATAATCACCAACACCACCATATTTTTTATGTATAAACTTGAAAAGTTACAAAAAATGTCCCTGAATTAATTCCTTTTATCACACATAACATCAAAATAAGAACCAGTACCAATATCTGCATGTTTAACCTAAGAATACATTATTGAGTTTTAAATATATCCAAATAATTACCAATAAAATTCATTAAATATAATTTAATTATACTTTTAAAAATGATTATGATCTCCAAAAATGTTGAATCAAATAAATTATTTATCACAGTTTCATCCAAAATGATAACAATTACTAATTTTATAAATGAACATTATTGAACATATTGTTTCATAATAAGTGAAAATTTAATTATATTCTTTGTAAAATTATATATCTCACATTTCTATAATTCAATTACTTCATAGATATATCTATAAAATTCACCATTCATTATGTATAACAAATGTGTATTTATTTATTTTTAGTATAAATGAATATTTTGGAAACTAATTGGGTTAATATGAAAAAAAATGGTTGAACGCTAATCATTTGAAAAAAATAGTATGAGGATAGAGTTAAATAATTCATCATGATTACATTAGAGCATCCATACGACCTTTTCCAACTGATTTTTATGTGTTTCTGTTGTATTTTTTTAATAAGAATTCATCTAGAATAGTTTTAAGAACATTTTATTTTTCACATAGTATATCGAAAGTAAATTGTTTTTACTAATTATGATGATAAAATGAATGTAAAAACGGATTATAATGATATAATGATTTATTAATCATTTTATATGTATAAAATTATAAATAACTATTGAGATTTTATGGAAGAAATGTCTATGGAAATTGGAGATGACGACCATGCATTTCTAGAGTTGTTTGGGAAGTTAAGCAGTCGTGAAAATAGACCCTAGTATACCACTTTTACTAAATATATAATTTCATCATCTGTATAGATGTTATCTAATTTGAAAGTTGGCAGTGCAAGGTGTGACACTAGATTTATAGAACTACATAGTCTCCGGAATGATATGCAATAGAAATAAAATGGCATTCCATGTCAATCATATGAAAAAAAAAATGAATGATACATTCAATGGGTATGATTTTTGAAAAATACATGTCTACCCAAATGATTTAATATAGTTTCTCAAGGACTATGTATCACTCATAAAATACCATAATGTGGTGTGGATCAATATAATAATATAGAATCGTGTCATTAAAAAAATTTATAGTTAATTTCAATCATTACCATGTTTATAAAAATATATGGATATCATGAATCCACTATAAATTTCACATCTCACACAGATACAATAATTCTAGATCTAAAAATAAGTCTCCCAAAAAACTCTCCTCAATGGAAGAAAATTGATTATGAGTATCCTAAATATAGAAGAAATCTATAAAAACTAAATATTTAATTAACTATATATGGAATAAATCTTTTTTGTATACAATGTATTTCTCATAGTAAATCGATAGTTATTCTTGTATATCAAAACATGCCATCATGGTTATGCATGAACTGCAAATACATTATGTTTTCTCTACTTATATATTGACCAAAACAACACAATAATGATATAGATGTGTATTAGGATCCATTGCTCGATGAAATAAAATTGATGTAAGGTAATAGTTTTTTATTTCATGATGCTCTTAGAAATGTAGAGTTCACATTTAGAACCACGATCTTCTTGATGATAAATGACATCTCTATTTATGGAATTTTTTCAAGCTATGAATCAAAATAATGTTAGGGTGTCCCATTTGTGATGAATTTATATATTCTATTATGCTGAATTATTTCCGAAGACTATATTTTAGGACATAAAATTTATTACCCTGAAAGCATAAATATTTATCCTTGGAAACTTCATTAAATATATATAACAAAAAATATCTAACATTTTCTCCATTTTTGAGTGATCAAATTTTCAATAATGTAAGATATATTTACACAATTTTTTAGTAAACCTTTTTTTTAAACCTCATGGTACCATATTGGCGAATGGGATCAATATTATTTTAATTTTCATACTAGAATTGTTTGTATGTCATGTTTTTTTGATGTCATTCAAATAGAATAAATATATGTGGTAATATTATTTTCAAGATACTAAATGTACCAAACAAAAAAAATATGAAATCAAGGCGAGGTTAGACATGAATGATCTATTGATAAGGGGAGAGTTAGCATGAGTAAATGATGAAAAAATGAATTTTATTCCACAATTAGTTTACACTCATTCTGGTAAAGAAAACAACAATTTTTGAACTTTTAAAATGCTGTGAATGTTCAAGAGGGGGTATTCATAAAATATACAGATTGCCTTTTAATGATTAATCTGAACTTAGGGGGTCTAAAATCAGACAACTGGCATGTTTTGATTAAATAGTTGAGGCCTATCACATTGTGTTTCATTCGTCCTAAAAATGTATGGAATATATTAACAAAACATTTATACGTTTTCAATCCCATAGGAAAAAATTTTATGACCCTAATGATGTTTCCAATCATGATTAATGATACTGTACTCAAATTATGTGAATTAGAGATATTCATCACCCAATTATGCTTTGATATAATCATCTACATGATGGTTCACATAGTTATTCATATTCAACTATGTAGTCCAATCTATTATAGATGGACATACCCCATTGAAAGGTATATAATGATTTTGAAAGGGTATATCATTAATCAAATACATTAGAAATTTTTATTGAAATATTAAATATTGATAAACAATAAGATGAATTCTATACCAATTACCTATCAGATATTGATAGAATTTGTCTCCCAAAATCTTGTCACAGTGGGACCATTATGGGAAAGGGGGCTTCTAGATGTGATGGCATTACAATCACCATTATAGAGTGGTAGAAAACTCACCTTTATAATTTAAATAATATTTTAGTTCTTTATCGATATGTTGAATCCCTAAAATTAATTCATAGACATTTGAATGCTTCAAGGTATGAAATATGGATATCAAAAACACATAATAAGTATTTTATAGGATAGTCCTAAGATAATATTTATATGGATTCCTCTGCAAATCTGAATTGAATTGCTGAATGTAAGATCCTAGTTTTTGGAAGGGTATGTTTTCATTATGTTTTGGTTGAATCCCTTGTTTCGGGCTTTAAGGGATGTCTTCTAAAAGTATGATAGGTCTTGGGGGTGTTTCGGGGGCTCAGGGCACGAAAAGAAGGAAAGATGGGCAGGGCAAGCCTGGGCACACGGCCAGGGCATGACCAGGGCAAACCATGCGGCCTGCCCAGGTAAACAGTGAAACCCCTCCTCCTCCATACAGTAGCATGTGCACGATTTGCACAAGATTTGTAAAATCGTGCGGCCAAATCGTGAGGCCTCTTAAAGTTGGGAAAAATTACAAAATTTCCACCCTGGGACTTTAAGAACCCACTTGGGATTTCCTCTCCATTGAATCCCCTTTACACTAGAAATGAACCAAATCGCCCAAGATCTCCAGGAGGTCGGTCACCCTCGTTTATAAAGAGTTTTTCGTGCCATTGGATGTGGATCGAAGATCCGGGTAAGGCTAATCCCATCCTTGCTTCTCTCTTTGGTTTGGGGTTTATATCTTCTCTCCCTCTTTTTCTGAAGCTCTAAAACCCTATCTTTTGGGTGATTACATGGTTGAATCCCCAAAGGCTGGATGGATTGAGGTCTAAGGACTCGATTGATTGTGAGTTCAACTATGGTTTCAAGGTAGGTGGTCTACCAACGTTATCCCATAATTTTATGGTGGATTTATGCATGTGTGGTGTTGTTCATTGTTTCCTTTTGATGAGATTTGATCAACCTGGATTTTTTGGTATAAAGGATTCTTGAAATGGTAAATGAGAACCCTCAGGATCTTCATGGGATGCATTTAGAATGACTTGGCCTAATTAGGGTCATCCATGGGTTGTGATGGCTTTTCTCGGGCTTAGGGATTGTTATTAAACAAATGACCTTGTTGTAATAAATGGTAGAGCCATTGACGAATATGTTGGAATTGTTGGTTGAACTTGGAATAGAAGTTAAGTGATACACCTAGACATGGCAATAACCTATGTGTTATTTGGAATGTTTTGAATGTTTGATTCATGTAAATGATGAACGGGTTAAATGGGTTAATGAGTAAACTGATTAAAGACCATAATGAGACAGATTATGGGTTTAGTTTTGAATTCTTAGTGAGATAGGCATAACACATGGGAATTGGGTGAATGGTTAAATTATGTGAAATGGTAATGTGTTAATGTGTTCATGCATAATGTGAATTCCCGAGTGGTTTGTTGTAAATGGTGTTTGTAAAAGGGCAATGGAATGGTGGGTTGATGGTTACTTATATAAGCATGTTCACATGGCTTGGTAGTGTGGGGTATGACATGAGGATATATGACCACGGGTCGAGTAAAGATTGATGCTCTAAACTCCACCCTAAATGCTCAGGTTAGGATTGGGGACTGAGGATCTATTCTCCTAACGGTTGCATCCACCCGGACTAAGGCTTCGAGGTGAGGATATGGTTGATATGAGGGGGTTAGTCCTAGTGAGATAGGATAACGATGAGTTTACCCTCTTGCATGTGATTGTTGGCCTTAGACCCATGTAACATAATGTATGTGATTAACCCATGGAAATGCGATGAAATTGTAAGTGATGATATTTGGTGTGTAATGAATGGTAATGGATGTGGAAATGGATTTGGATTTGAACAGGTTAATGGAAACTTAAATAATTAATTGAAAATTACCACCCATATTCCTTTTGCAGGCACTACCAGTTCATTCTGGATATTTTTTAGACACCATTGGTGGTGGCCTACTGAGTTGTACTCACACCCTACTCGGGCCGCCGTTGGGTACCTTAGCATACCTCATGTTGGCAGGTCAGGAGAAGGTCAAGTGTCCTTACTAGATAGTTGAGTGTACATGGGTAGCACATGGTGGAGGATCCAGACTTGGAGTCGGGACCATTTTGGGGATTTTGGACGTTGTCTTTATTTTGGGATTTTGTTCACTTTTGCACTTGTAATAGAATACGTCATATTTATTGTTAGAAATGGTAGTTATACCGGTTCCCTGTTTATTGATTATTTTTTCTGCTATTGGTTTATTTTATTTGTTGATTACTCTAATAGAAAGGGGGTATAGTCTCCCCACTTGACCATATAGACCCTCGCTGCTTGTCGGTAGCCTTTGGCAAATGGGGAGGCGCGCTTATGGTTATGTAACTACCCGGCTCGGAGCACTGGTTTAATGTCTTCTGGGTTGGGGATGTTACAAAGTGGTATCATAGGAGGTCTTTCATCTCCTTCTCTGAGGTCTTTTTATTTGGGATATGTTTCCATGGGTTAAGATGTGTCGGGCCTTGGTAAATGAGCTCACTCTTGGGAGTAGATAACCCATGTACGAGGGAAATACCCAAGTCACCCTTGGTGGGAAATATTATTCATGGTTGTTTGTTGTTACAGTTGATGATATTTCACCATTGGGTGTTGCACATGTGGATTGATTTGATTTCTTTATGATATTTGGCTCGTGGATGTAACTGCATGAGGATTTTGATTCATTCATCATTGTATGCACCTAGGGAGATAGGTGACATGCATTACGTTATGCACATGCACGGGGTGGGTGTGTGAGGCAGGAAACGAGGGTGCATCATGCATTTCATTAAACCAAGAAAAAAATGAGAAGAATGAAATAAAACAAGTGGGGAAATGATGTTTAACAAGATATAAGGGTTTGAAATGAAGTGGAAAATATTTTTTTGTAAAATGTTTTGTGAGTTTAGTGGTAGTGCATGATTGTTTACCCCCTGTGAACCATGGCCATGGTATAGATGTTCGGGGCGGTGAATTTGAGGTTTTAATGTAGTTGAATTACTATATGAAAATGGGTTGTTTTAGCTAGAAAATATCTATTGATGAAGTCGTGAATATTTTATGGTATGTGTGCTAAATCTCGTGCTTGTCAATGTACAGAAATTCCACCATGACGTCGATTACTAGTTGGGAAATGGTAGAATGATGCTAAGAACACTCCCCCGGTGGAAGAAAATGAAAATGTGGTGATCAATAAAGGTAGATATGACCAGTTCTGAGAGAACTTGGCTCGCCTTATGCAGATGATGGATGCGGACATCGGGCGGGTTGCACCAAGTATGTTTGAGCTGATGAGGGAGTTCCAACTACATCACCCTCTGACCTTCACTGGAGAGGGTGGTCCAGAGGAAGTGGAGTTCTGATTAGAGTCTATCCAGACGATACTGGATCATCTGGAGAACCCTGTTGAAAAGTGATTAAAGCTAGTCGTTTATATGTTGCAGTGCTAGGCAAGGCATTGGTGGGACATTTAGGATCAGACTGAATAGGCTGAAGGGATGTAATGGATGGTTTTCCAAGAAATGTTCCTAGATAATTTATACCCAGATTCTTTGAGGTAGGAGCAGGCGGCATTGTTTATGAGCCTGACTTAGGGATCGCTATCGTTGATGGTCTATGCTAGTTGCTTCACTAATTTGCAATGCTTTGTCCGAGTGCAGTAGGGATGAGGCGGCGGTATCAAAGCATTTCTAGGATGGGTTGATACATGAGATCATGTATCAAGTAAATATCTTCCGCTTGAAGAGGTTTGTAGAGGTGATGGATCAGGCACTCATCTCTTAAGGGAACCTGAAGGAAGCTTTAGGTGGTGGGCTTGTCATGCTAGCTAGGCAGACAAGTGGTGCATCTTCTGAAGGTCGGAAGCACCATTTGGAATGTTTCTAGCTAGGTGGTCAGAAGAGAGGGTCAACCTCTCATAGTGGAAACCAAGTGTTCTGCTATCAGTGCAGTAGGCTGGGGCATATGCATGGCTAGTGTCCTCGACCTCCAGTTGAGTGCGGTTTGTGCAGCATTATAGGGAATGTACAGTGGTTATTCAGGAACCCTCGGCTGATGGGTGAGCAGGATGCTGAAAGGTAGGTACCTGATACGAAAAGAGGATCAGTTTCCCCGTATCAGGCAGGTAGTTGGAGCTCCACAGGTCGTACTAGTTGGGGCGGTGGAAGTGGAACTCCAGGTCATGATCGCTCATGCCAACAGGTCAGTGCGGCGCAGGGTGCTCAGGATGGGGCCTGAGGTAGAGGGGAAGGTCAGCTTTAGGCAGTTGAGTTTGTGCATGGTGATGGCGAGGTTGAACTGTCAACCAGTCTAGGTACGGCCCTTGTAGCTTCTATGTTTTCTAGTGCATTGTTTGACATAGGTGCCACACACTCTTTTTTTCTGCTCAACTTGTGTTAGTGCTGGGTTGACCAGTGGAGAGGGTGTGTGGAGTTATGTCAATTGAAACCCTGTTACGGGTGTGGGTTGAGGATATCAAGCAATGTAAGGGATGTGCCATGGAAGTTGGTGGTTATCATTTTCTATGGGACTTGTTCATTCATGAGATGTCAGGGTTTGATGTAATCTTGTGAATGGATTGGTTGGTTTTGTGTTGGGTGCACATAGACATTTATCATCACAGAGTATCGTTCAGGTCACTTGAGGGGGATACTTATGTCCACCGTGAAGAATGGGATTTTTTAGCATGGTGTGCGGTGTTGTTTTCTCAATATATGAGTGGACTCATAGCTCAAGTGGCATGTCTCATTCTTGATGATGATGAGGGAGGGGAAAAATCTAATTTTCATCCAATGTTGGATCGGTTTTATGATATGTTTCCTAATTATTTTTTTGGATTACCTCCCGAGAGAGACGTCGAGCTCACGATTGAGTTGCTGCCGGGAGCGGAGCCAGTTTCTATTCGCCATACCGAATGGCACTGGCAGAACTCCAGGAACTAATGGTTCATCTTTAGGAGTTGGATAATAAAGGGTTTATTCTTCCTAGTACGTCTCCTTGGGGATCTCCCATTCTTTTTCCATAGAAGGCTCATGGGTCGTTGAGGCAGTGTGTTGACTATCAAAATTTGAATCAAATGACGGTGAAAAATCGGTACCATCTTCCTAGAATTGATGATATGTTTGATCAGTTTAGGGGTTCATCAGTGTTTTCTATGATTTATCTGAGATCAGGTAATCACCAGATGAGGGTGAGGTCTTCTGACGTACCGCGGACAGCTTTCCGGAGTCGGTACGGGTAGTTTGAGTTTGTGATAATGCCTTTTGGATTGACCAATGCACCAGAAGTGTTTATGGATTTGATGAACTGAATCTTTCATCCCCATCTATATCAGTTTTTTATTTTCATTCTTGACTATATCTTAGTGTACTCAAAAACTCATGATGACCATGCCCAACATCTTGACATTGTCTTGGGTACGCTAAGAGAGAATCGGTTTTATGCCAAGCTATCAAAGTGTCTATTCTGGATTGGTGATATGCATTTCCTAGGACACATCATCTTGGAGGCAGGTGTGATAGTGGATCCAGAGAAGGTGAAGGCAGTTGTATCTTGGTAGCAGCCCAAGAGTGTTTCCTATGTTTGGAGTTTTCTAGGTTTGTTCGGGTATTATAGAAGGTTCATTCAGGATTTCTCTCGCTTGGCATCACCACTCTTGGGCTTGACCAAGAAAGAAATCATGTACAAGTTGTCTGAGGTTTATGAGAACACCTTCCAAGAGTTGAAGAAGTGGTTGACGACCACAACTATCGTGATCTTACCTTATCTGGGTAAGAAGTAGATAGTGTTTATGGATGCGTTTGGAGTCAGAAATGGGGCTATGTTGATGTAGGATGAGCAGGTTGTGTCTTATGGGTCAAGGCAGTTGAGACCCCATGAGCGGAATTATCCCACTCATGACCTTGAGTTGGCTGCAGTGGTGTACACCTTGAAGTGCTGGAGGCACTATCTGTTGGGAGAATAGTTTACTATGTTTACCAACCATAAGAGTTTATAGTACATCTTCGCACAATGGGATCTGAACCTTTGTAAGTGAAGATGGGTTGAATATCTACAGTATTTTGACTTTGAGTTGGGGTACACACCGGGAAAGGGAAATAGTGTTGCTGATTCTCTAAGCAAGAAGGTTCAGAATCATGTGGTTCAGGATTCCAGCATGGAGTGTAAGGTGATGGTTTTGTTTGCAGAGATGCAACTGGAGGTGAAATAGAAGAGTGTTCTGGTAACTCTTGCTTCTTTAACAATGGAGTAGACGCTTTTGAGTCAAGTTAATGAAGGTCATCTTGATGATCCTGAGTGTTTTATCATGAAGGAAAAGCTTAAATGTGGGGAGAAACCTTCTTGTTGGGCCGTCGGTGTGGAAGGTGTTTTTCGTGTTCGTGGTCATGTGGTTGTGCCAAAGTGTGTGCGGGAAGAGTTGATGTGTGAGTTCCATGCATCAAAGTGGGCAGTTCATCCTGGTTTGACCAAGATGTACCGTGATCTATGAAGGCAATTTTTGTGGCCTGGAATGAAGAAGGATGTTGCGGGCTTTGTGGCACGATGCCTTACATGTCAGCAGGTGAAGGCCGATCATCAATTCCCTGGTGGTTTGTTGCATCCATTTTCCATTCTAGAATGGAGGTGGAATGATGTCACAATGGATTTTGTCGTGGGTCTTCTGATGATGTCACGGAAGAATGATTCAATCTTGGTGGTTGTGGATCGGTTAAAAAAACTGGCTCATTTCTTACCAATTCAGGAGACCTTTACAGTCAACCAGTTGGGTGAGCTATATGTTTTGGAAATATTGTATTTTCATGGTGTTCTGAGGACCATAGTTTCGGATGAGATCTGCGTTTCACATCACTTTTCTGTCAAGGGTTGCAGAAGGCTCTCGGTACACATGTGTTTTTGAGTACAGCTTTCCACCCGCAGACGAACAGGCAGTCGGAGCGTAAGATCCAAGTGTTGGAAGACATTTTAAGAGCATGTGTCTTGGAATTTGGTGGTTCTTGGGAGAGGAAACTATCATTAGTTTAGTTTTCCTACAACAATATTTTTCAGGCTACGATTTAGATGGCACTGTTTGAGGCACTCTACAGGAGGCCATGTAGATCTCTGTTACGTTGGCTAGAGGCTGGTGAACCTGAGTTGTTGCAGCCAAGTCTTGCCGATTGGCTCTTCTATAGTGATATGGTGGGATGCATGATGTTTTTCATGTGTCTCGTATTCGATGGTATCCCCCCGACCCATTTCTCGTGGTTGATGTTGAGGATGTAGAGCTTGAAGCTGATGAATCCTTTGAGGAGTATCTGGTTCATGTGGTGGATCATAGTGAAAAGGTCTTGTGAGGCATGGTTGTGCCATTAGTGTGAGTACTATGGTAGAATGGGGAAGTTTAGTAAGAAAATTAGGAGCGGGAATCAGATATGCAGGCTCAGGGGACCATACTCCTCTCTTCGGTGGATCAATGAGGTTTGGAAACTCGGCTCAAGGACGAGCCGTTATAAGGTGGGGAGGTTGTAAGATCCCGGTTTTTGGAAGGGTATGTTATCATAGAGTTTTGATCAAATCCATTGTTTCGGGCTTCAAGGGATGTCTTCTAAAAGTATGAGAGGTCTTAAGGGTGTTTCAGGGGCTTGGGGCACGAAAGGAAGGAAAGAACAGCAAGACAACCCTGGGCGCACGGCCTACTCATGGCCGGGGCAAACCGTATGGCCTGCCCAGGTAAACCATGAAACCCCTCCTCTTCCTGATATTATAATGCACATGGTTTGTGCACAGTTTTTCAAATCGTGCTGCCAAACTGTGCGACCTCTTAAAGTTGGAAAAAATTACAAAATTTCCACCCCGTGATTTTAAGAACCCACTCGGTATTTTTTCTCCATTCCTCCCTCTTCACCCTAGGATCGAACCAAATCACCCAACATCTCCAAGAGGTCAATCCCCCTCATTTATAAGGCATTTTTGGTGACGTTGGACGTGGATTGAAGCTCCAGGTAAGGCAAATACCATCCTTTCTTCTCTTTTTGGTTTAGGGTTTGTATCTTCTCTCCCTCTTGTTCCGAATCTCTAAAACCCTATCTTTTGGGTGATTTCTAGGGTGAATCTCCAAAGTCTGGTCGGATTAAGGTCTAAGGACTTGATTGAGTGTGCGTTCAACCGTTGTTTCAAGGTAGGAGGTCTACAAACTTTATCCCTTAGTTTTATGGTGGATTTAGGCATGTGTGTCTTTGCTCATGGTTTCCTTTTGATGAGCTTTTATCAACCTAGATGTGTTTGGTAAAAAGGATGATTAAAATGGTAAATTGGAACCCTCACTATCCCCATGGTATGAATTAATAATGACTTGACCTAATTGGGGCCAGCCATGGGGTGTACCGGCTTTTCCCGGTCTTAGGGATTTATATTAAACAAGTAACCTTGTGGTAATAAATGGTAGATCCTTTGATGAATATGTTTGAATGATTGGTTGAACATGGAATAAAAGTTAGGTGATGCCCCTAGACTTGGAAATAACCGAAGGGTTAATTGGAATGGGATGAATGGTCGATTCATGGAAATGATGAACGGGTTAAATGGGTTAATGAGTAAATTGATTAAATACCATATTGAGACAGATTATGGGTTTAGTGTTGAATTATTATTAAGATAGGCATAACACATGGGAAATGGGTGAATGGTTAAATGGTGTGAAATGGTAATGTGTTAATGGTTTTTGGCATAATGTGAATTCCCATGTGGTTTTTTATGAATGGTGTTTGTCAAAGGGAAATGGTATGCTGGGTTGATGGTTACTTATATAATCATGTGCACATGGCTTAGTAGTGTGGGGTATGACTTGAGGATCTACTCCCACGGGTCGAGTAAAGAATGATTCTCTGAACTCCACCCTAAATTCACGGGTTAGGAATAGGGATTGAGGATCTATTCTCCTAACGGTTGAATCCACCTAGACTAAGGCTTCGAGGCGACGATATGGTTTCTATGATGGGGTTAGTCCTAGTGAGATACAATAACGATGTGTTTACCCTCTTGCATGTGATTTTTGGCTTTATACCCATGTAACATAATGTATGTGATTAACCAATAGAAATGTGATGAAATGGTAAGTGATGATATTTGGTGTGTAATGAATGGTAATGGATGTTGCAATGGATTTTGATTTGAACTGGTTAATGGAACCATATATAATTACTTGACATTTATCATCCATATTCCTTTGGCATGAACTACCTGTTCATACTAGATATTTTGTAGACACTGTTGGTGGTGGCTTATTGAGTTGTACTCACACCCTGCTCGGGCTGTCGTTGGGTACCTGAGAAAACTTCATGTTTGCTGGTCAGGAGAAGGGAAATTGTCCTTGCTAGATAGTTTAGTGGACATGGGTAGCACTTAGTGGAGGATCCGGACATGGATTCAAGGCCATTTTGGGTATTTTTTATGTTATCGTTATTTTGTGATTTTGTTCAATTTTGCACTTTTAGTAGGACATGGCATATTTATTATTGGAAATGGTTGTTATTTGTTTATTGATTATTGTTTCTGCTATTGGTTTATTTTTGTTGTGGCTTACTCTAATAGAAAGGGGGTATATTCTCCCCACTTGACCATATAGACCCCTGCTGCTAGTCGGCAGCCTTTGGCGTATGGGGAGGCGCGCTTAAGGTTATGTAACTACCTGGATCGGAGCACTGGTTTAATGGCTTCCTGGTTGGGGATGTCACACAGAATGACTTCTAAGGTTAGTTAGGGACCAAATTTAAATGTTATATCTTATATCATTTTTTAAATTAATGGTTATACATTATATATGAAGGAACATGATAAATTCATTATGATGTAAAATAATAGAGTTACACTTGTGGTGGAAAAGATGCATGTATTTGGTTTTAAGGGTATAAATCAAATTTATCTAAATATTTCATACTTCGATTTCATTCAAAAAAATTATGTGATGGATTATACAAGATTTCAACTATATATTTTTCATTATAAATGGTTTGAGAACAAAAGTGAAGTTAAAGATGATGGGCTAGGGTTTTTTATGGTGTATTTTATTATAGAAGCGTATAAGGATGTCCCATTCATAATTGAAGTACATGTCATGTTGGTATTTAATATCACAAATCATGAAACAAAGAATTGAACGTTTATTCTAATGGTGAAAAAAAGAAATACAGGGTTAGATGAAAATTTATTTGAGGATGACCCTCTCATTTGGGGATTACAATCATATCACGAAGGTCTTAATATATACAGTGTATTATACGTTAGAGGTGACCGTCATGATGGGACTTGAAAACTCAATAAAGGATCCAAATACTTTAACCATGAATGAATAAAGGTATTTCAATGAGTGGCCAATCCATTTAAAGGGATTCTGTTTAGAAGTTTTCAACATACTATTTCTAGGGTTATGGACCTTTAGGTGTTGAAATAAATACATTTGATGTGGTTCTCAGAGATATTTGGTTGATTATCTGGGAAACAAGATACTATATTAGGGATGGAAAAATACCTCATATTTTGTAATAAAAAATAATTTTAAATCCTTAAAGTAGGACCTCTGTTTTTTTATCATCGTTTGGGAGCTATCAATCTTGTTATAGGTTTTCTGTCTAAGAATTCATTGTCTTTTGAATGGTATTGGTTGTTCTGCTTAAGGAATATGGTTCATATGGTCTCATCAATTTTTTAGGATTATGTTTAATATTGATGGATCTTGTGAGAAAGGGGTTAATGAGGGGTTAGTCTGTATTATGGTGAAAAAGGGATCTGTGCTGCTTAGTTTCAGCTTTTTTTATAGTTTAGGGAACTCCATCAGGGTAAGAGCAATGTTCAGGCATAGTGTTATCCAGGTTTACGATATTTATAATTGTAAAATTTCAGTGGTTGAGTTGGACTCTTATTTTTTGGTTTTTTTTCAAAAATAATTCTACTCCTTTTAACCTTTCTTATAGTATCATGGAGTGAAAAATGATACTGGATCTAGAAAAGTTCAAGCACACATTAAGAGAAGGGAATTTCAAAGTGGATTCAATGGCCATCAGGTTTTTCCTAGGGAGAGAATAATTGTTTTCCATTATATTAGCTTTATCCCTAAAAATAATTAGAGAAATATTCCTCATGATTATCTCAGACTCCATCACATTATTACCTCATGACTCTCATTTTTCCTTCAAATTCTAATATATAGTGATGTTTGACTAACTTCTTCATATTCTAATGTGACCAATCTCATTGAAGAATAAACTATTGATGCAAAAAATATTGAATTTTTAATAGATAAACCACATGTAGATGAAATAAAAAGATATGTGTAGCATCACCATGTAATCTAATGTTATCAATGCATGGGGAAATGGTATAAAATTTGATGTTGGATGGAATCAATGTGGCCAAACTATTGATCCCAACAAGACAATGTACATTAGTTATATTTGGTTCAAAACATTAATTCACAATAAAATTATTATTTATATGTGTAATAATGTTTTCCTGTATTAAAGAAAACCATTTGGGACTATATTAGGTTATTTTTATGACGTATAGTATTCTTTTTAACAAAAAAAATAAATAATTAAATATCGATTTACATTTCATTATCCCATGATTAATTCATTTATTTTAAAAGACTAACATTATAAATTTATGTTAATAGTCACTGTAAAAACTCTCAAAGGATTATAGACCCTTTGGGTGAAGCATAGTCTCTGGGATGCTGAGGGGAATGTAATCCCCCACCCACCAGCTACATATAAATACATTATAGAAAAGCGAACAATGAAAAATTTCATTTGTTTTCATGATGAAGAATCATTTCATGTTCATTTTAATTGATAATATTTTATTTGAAAATATTTATTCTATCCACATTGGTTCAATATTATTAGTTTTGGAAAAAGAAATGAATTTCTGAAAATAAGCAACATATATCGATACCAACGTACCACTACAATAAAACAAGTATTGGGTACGCTTCCCTTGAGAAAAATGGTATATATTTTAAATATAGAATAAAAATTCCTAGGATATGAAAAAACATATGTTCTATTATTTATTTATAGGTTGAATAATAAAAATCCAATTTCAGTTCTAACCCATGATATGTGCTATGGAAGGAGGACCATATAAATAATGAGGGAAAACTAATAGATGAAAACATACAAGAAATATGTAAATCCTGTGTATTACTAACATAATTGAAATTTTTTGGTCATCATAATTTTGTTATATAAATATATATGTATTTATTTTCATATATTTTTTATATGGTTTAGACAAAATAATTAGTAATTAATGCATCTAAAAAACTACACTCAATAGCTTTGATGTGGCTATAACAATATGGTAATGTTATTGGTGCTGGTTATAGAGTTTCACCTCATATATATTTCAAGAAGAGAAATCTGTAAATAGTAACATATGAGATTATGAAATACATTCATGCAAAAATATATTATCTAAAATGTGTTACTCTTTAATCTAGTATAGAGGACCAATAAATGTGAATGGAACTAAGTAAACCAATATTGGAATAATTATCTGTACATGAAGAACCATATGACCCCACTAGCATTGAGTTTATTCATTAACCCCAATCACTTACCTCACCCAAAGTAAAAAATATTTCCCTAACTCTTTCTCTTGAGTGTGAATCAAAAAAAATTAGATAACATTATTTTTATAAAAAATTTCAGGGGGAATTTGTATGTAATTTATATCTATCAAAACTGATGCATCATCAGGTTACATGGGGTTCCATGTAAAATACTACTCGATACATTCTAATAAATCAAAAACTCCAAAACAATCATGTGATAGTGGTGATTGATGTATATCATGGTCTGATAACTGAATTTTCTATTCCGCTTGATGATCATGATTTTATGATCATCGGTAATTATATTGGAAATCTCACAGTAAGGACATCTAATATTATAGAGATACAAGAGGTATGTACATAAAAATTGGTTTCAAATTAAAATCATTAAAAATTTATTAAAATGCTATAAAATGAGGCATGGTATTATATACAGAAAAAACAATGTGGAAACAGAAGGATGTATCACAATAATCTAGTGTAATAATAAATAAATCAAATGGACCTTACAAGATTACCTTCACCCAGCTGGTTACATTACCACATATTGTATAATAATATGTTCATATCAATATAAAATTCAATGATGAAACTATATCATATACTGAATATGAAAAAGCACTATTTAGAGGGGGCATTATAGATGAGTTTATTTCAGATAGAATAAATTAAAGTATCATGTTTGAATTCCAAGGACACTTAGTTTGGACGTCATACATGAGGTATATTTTCATAATCCATTTTTCAAAAATAATTTATACAATATTCATTATAGTTAACAACAAATTATATTTTTTGTTAGAATATATATATCATTTATATAAAGGGAAAACTTTTATATATTTGATTCGAACTCATTAATCCCTATATAATTTCTACAAAATAAGTTACTTCGGTAAGTTGGAGAAATTCAAATTAAAAAATATAGAATAAGAGGGGATTTGAAAAGAAAAAAAATATCCTCTTCATTTATACAATGAAAGATTAAAATTCTAAAATATAATTATATAAAATATATTTTTTTTATTACTTATTTGTTTCTGTTTTTTTAGAAATCACGAGATTCCCATCACAATCTGTTGGGATAACCCAAAGGTTTATTTTTTAGATCCAAAGAATGTATTTTTGAAAAACTAACAACACATGATATCTAATGTGAATTCCTAATTCCTTAATATCATTATTTTAAAAATAAATATTAATTTTTATTTTTTATTTTATGTATTGATGAATTTTTATTTATATGTTGATATATAAATATCAACTTTGTCATATAATGAGGTTTGTGACTTAAAACAAGAATCATAATTATTTATTCAAATGGAAAAAAAATTAAGGTAGATATAGTATAATTTAACTAAAAATATATATTTAAAAACAATTTAATTAATTTTTTCAATGATTTTTCATCTTCTAAATAAAAATAACTTCAATGATTGATGAAACTATGTTTTCAATTTTATGGAAGAAATTATATTCCATAAAAAGTATATAATCCCAGATCAAGTAATTTCATAACATAATAATAATTTCATAAAAAAATTCAATAATCTATTTATCTATATTTTCTTAGTAATACCATGATTTCCAGTAATCTGTATACTCAAAAGAATATGTAATTATTTTTAGAGATGAGTGGTAGGAGTACATTGTTTCTGAATTATTATAGATGTCATGTTGTTGTGATTTCCAATTACGTGTTTGGTCTAGTGTTAGTTACAACCTTATATATATTTAGGGTATGAATAATTAGTATCACAATTCATTGATATAATGTTTCCAAAAATAAAACTAATATTTTTTTAAAATAATTTAGTTATAATTTTATTCTTATCTTACATGTTCATGTCCCATCGAAAAAAATTAAATAATTTATCCTCCCATCATTCGAAATGAATTTGAACCACACCATAGATTATGATTCCATTATTAATTGATTAAAAAGAGTAGATCATACTCCCCTACCTATGGTTCCTTTACCTAATGAAAATGGTATGAATATATAAATTAATGGTGTTGCATATGGGAGAAGTAGAAAAGGAATCATGATAACAAGCCACAAAATAATGGGAAATCATTTTAGACACATTCAAATCCACTTGCATCTATGAAAGAAGTCTAGATTCAATTATATGATTTATAAACATTTACTAAATATATATATAATGTGATTACATCAATCATACTATCTTCACTAAAACTTTTTCATGCTTCTAAAATTTATATTCTCATTTCTTAATTGAACATTCATTTATTTTCAACTATAATCTAATTTACTTTCTATATTGGTCATGGATGAGTTTCTAGAAATAGATAAATATTTTAGTGATGAATATAAAAATAAATAATTAAATCAACTTTTCTCAATGATAAGTATCATGGAGGGTTTTTCACTATAGATTCTAGTAGAGCTAATAACATGTTCAAAGAATCTCTTACTAATGAATGGCTGGAGTTAAAGGGTGTAACTATGAAAATGGATAGATGGAAATTGTTCATGGATCCCTCTGCCCATAAACCTGATTACATATTACCAACTACTATAAATGGTATTTCCATGGTCCTTGCCTCATCATTTTCATTTTGTGTCTTGCTTTATTTTAATGTGTTCGTAAAAATTGTATGGGCCCTATACAATCATTTCCACCTCTTTGATGGATAGAAAGATCAATTCCAATAATTTCAAGATTGAATCATCCAAATACATGTAAATGAACAATATTATATATACTTATATAGATGCCTGAACCATATCCACATCCAAAGATGAATGTATAAAAAAAGAATTAACTACAGAGGCAGATGAACTGGGGATTGAAGTTTAAAATGTTGAGAGTTCTGTTGATCTCTACATGGTAATTTAAATTAAAACATCCATCACATTTTAAAATCCAAAAAAATGATCATTTATTTTATAAAACTATAGTTCAGCGATCTATAAGTCATTTTTGGAAAATAGGTTAAAATTCACATCAATACGACATACTCTCTATTTAGTATGAATAAAAATGTGTGTTTTTAATAAAAGTTTCATTTTATTTTTAAATCAAAATAACATATAAAAAAATAAAAAACAATATCCTATTGTTTTCAAACAGTAGGATAATTATAGCTAATTTATTTATGAGATGTAGGAATATAACACATGTAAATATGAAAAATGATGCACCTGGTATAACTCTATGTATTTGTTTTCAATATAGAAATATTATTTTAGTTTAAAATAGACATAACATAAAATAAAATGAGCAAAAACTCTCATACTATTTTCTCACATTTTTAAAATGATACATAATAATTTTCAGACATGGAGGAAATTACCTAAAATTAATCCAATATGTGATGTTTTTAGTATGAATTAAAAAAAATCATTATAATAGAATCATTTATATTTAAAACATGATTCACATGTCCAAAAAGAATAAATCAATATCATATTATTTTAAAAAAAAGTAATCAAATTATCAATAATTCATTTTTTATTTATGGGAATCAACCAAAGACAAATATGACACATGATGTGGTCATTATGACATGAAGTGAATGTTTTCTATATAAAATTTTCATTTTAGGTCAAAACACACTATATAAGTAAAAAACTAAGAAAACATGATCAAGTAGTTCCCAAACATTAGTAAGATGATCTATAATTCATTTTTGATGATTGTGAATTGATTTTATGTCACCACCACCCATGATGTGGTTAGTATGACCTAAAGTGTTTATTTTGAATATAAAAGTAACATTTTACTTAAAAACACATTTCACATTTCCAAACAAGATAAAAATTCTCATATTATTTTCATAAATTTGGACAATGATCTATAATTCATTTATAACATATAAGAATTGACCTCTCATAAATATGACACATGATGTGGATAGTATTATATGAAGTGTAGTATTTGAATATTAGTGTCCTTTTCTTTTAAAACGTTTTCTAGTAGACAAATATGAGTAATTCAACTCTTATTATTCTAAACCTATAAGAAAAAAATCATAAATTAGCTTTACATGTGTAATAATTAACCTCACACCAATTAGACACTCATTTTTGTTAGTATAAAATCTAGTGAATGTTTTCAATATCAGTGTAAATTTAGTTTAAAATGTTTGTCACTTAGATATAACCTAGAAAAAAATCCCATATACTTTTCAAACCATAGTAAAATTATCTATAATTCTATTTTCATGTTTAGTTCTCAACTGAACATCAATCTGATAGACAAGGTTGCTGATATGACTCCAAGTGCATGTTTTCAATATAAAAGTTTCATTTTATTTTAAAATTCATGTCACATAGACAAAAAGGAATGAAAATAAATGATATCAATTTATACAAAAAAATTAGAATGAAATCTATAATTCATTTTGGACTTTTTGGAATCGACCAAAGGTCAACCTTACTCGCTAAGTGGTAGGTATGATATCAAGTGCTTGTTTTCAATATTAATGTTCCGTTTTTAATTTCAAAGGCACATCACATATCCAAATATATGAAAACAATCTGAGAATAATATCAATATTTGGTAAAATTATTTATAATTCATTTATTACATATTGGAATAGACCATATATTTATATAGAACATTATGAGATCATTATGTCTCGAATTACGGTTTTCAATATGCCTTCGTCATTTTCATTTAAAATGTGAGTTAACATTTTCAAAACAAAGAAAAATATCTCATGTTATTTTAAAACATAGTGAAAATGATCCATAGATCATTTATAACAATGAGTAATTGATGTCATGTCATTTGTACGCATGATTTGGTCTGTATGTCTTGAAGTGTGTGATTTCAATATCAAAGTGTCATTTTAGTTTAAAACTGGCATCACATATCTAAAACATGGTAAAAGATCTCATGTTGTTTCCAAATATTAGTAAAATTATCTATATTTCCTTTTTGATGTGTGATAATTAACATAATTCCAATCCAACACATGATATGGTTGGTATGGAATGTAGTGTGTGTCTTTAGTATACAAGTCATCTTAGTTTAAAACTTGCATCGCACAACAAAAACCAAGAAACATGCTTAAATAGTTTTCAAATATTGTATAATTTATCAATAATTAATTTTTTATGTGTGGAAATTGATTACATGAAAATATAATACACTATGTTGTTGGTAAGAATCCTTGTTCATTTTTTCGATATAAAAGTGAAAATTTAGTTAAAAAAAGTGCGTTATATTGAGAAAATAGTGAAATTTCACTCTTATTGCTTTCAATCATTATTGAGATGATCTAAATTTCATTTTTTATGTAGAAATCGAACACATAATAATTTTCAACATTATGTGGTTGATATTCCTCGAAGTGTTTTTTTTAATATAAAAGTGTAATTTTAATTTTAAAATGCATGTCACATAGACCACACCAGGAAAGAGATCTCAGATTCTATTCAGATATTAGTAAAATAATTCATAATTAATTTTTTTTTCGGAATCAATCAAACATTATACATTCCCATGATATAATTGGTATGACTCAAAGTGTGTGTTTTCAATATATAAGTTTACTTCAAAATTACCTTCACATAATTGAAACAAAATAGATGATCTCTAGTTGTTTTAAACCCACTTAAAAATGATACATAATTAATTTTTGATGTCTAGGAACTTAAAACTCACTAATATGACACATGATGTGGCTTGTATGAATCTATGTATGTTTTTTAAATATAAAATCATGATTTTAGTTTAAAATTCACATCACATAGAAAAATATAACAACATGATATCAGATTATTTTTAAACAGTAGGAAGACAATCCATAATTCATTTTTGATATGTAGGAATAATTTATGAATCAATATAACTCATGACATGTTTGGCATGAGATAAAGTCTGAGTGTTCAATATATGTTACATTTTAGTTTAAAATGAAAATAACTTGTCCAAAGAAGAGAAAACATGCTCAGATTTTAAAAAAAATTACAAAAATGATCCATAAATCATTTTTAATTTGTATTAAAAGAAAAAACATAAATATTACATATGATCTGGCCACAATGAATCCAAGTGAGTGTTTTCATTAAAAAGATTCATTTTAGTTTATAACACAAGCTGCATAGAAAAAACCAAAGAAAATGAGATTATTTTTTTCACACTTTTGTAACATGATTCATAATTCATTTGCGATATATAAGAATTGAATTCACGTTAGTCAAAGACAAGATGTGGTCATCATGACTCAAAGTATGTGTTTTCAATATAAATGTGTCATTATAGTATAAAAAACATTTCACATAGAAAAAATTGATAAAAAAGCCTCTAATTGTTTTCAAACATTTGGAATATGATCCATGATAAATTTTATAAATGAAGTAATCCATCAAACATCAATATGACACATTATGTGGTCTGTATAACTCAATGTGTTCATTTTCTATATAAATGCATCATTTTAGTTTAAACCACAAATCAAATATCCAAAACTGAGAAAATTATCTTTCATTGTTTCTAATCATTATCAATGTGATCCATAATTTATTTGTGATATTGTTTAACCAATAGAACATAATTTTGACATTAAACGTTTGTATTTTGACTAGAAATGTATGTCTTGAGAATAAAAGTATTATTTTGGTTTAATGATATAATTATTAACACTTATTTTCTTAATTATGATAATTAATATCTGCAAATTTCCTTAATATATTGTGTAATTACAAATATAAATTATATAGTTTATTAATTAACAATGTGATTAATAATTCATAATATAATTTTTAATTAATATTATATTATAAAGATGTGGGGGAGATTGGATACATTACAAATTAAATATTGTGACCCAAAAATATAGGGATGTACTTAGTGAGGATCAAACTCAAGGCCACTCTATGACCTACAGGGGAACCTACCACTAAACTGCACACAAAGTACTTGTTATTTAATAGAATAGTTAATCATTAATATAAAATTTACTATATAATCATTCAATATATATTTAATAGTATACACTATGAAATCATTAAAATTTTTAGTAATTAAAAATAAAATTTATCATGTGTGGATTATATAAAATTTATATCATATTTTACATATTTTCTATGATCAATTTCTAAAAAAACATATGCTTTATTATAGGAATAATAATTCATGCAGAGGTTGGTCACTATAAAAATGATAATATGATATATTGTTTTGTATATTGGGTGTTATTTTTCATTGTTAATTGTAAATATGACATCAATGTATGTATTTTTTATTTAAAATAAGAATTTAAATTATGGTGCAATGTTATATTTTAATTCCAATCCGGTATTATATATATTTATTCGAATTTTTTTTGTTTTATAATTTTGTTTCTTATTGTAGGGTTGATTTAGTGGATGAAGATTTGTAGCATATATTATAAACATTATCTACTCGATAATTATTCCTAATAAAGGCCACACTCTTTTAAATTTTCTTGGCATGTCATCACCTCTTAGCACTACTGAATCCCATTCCTATTTCTGAGATATGTTTTTCACCTAGTTTTGGTTACTATTTACCACAATCTTACATTGATGATGTGGTCTCATTATTCCTTATAATACTTAATCTATTAAAAATAATGTTATTAATTTATAAGGAATGTGTTAGGGACATTATATGTACCTATTAATAGTCACGGATTACAAAATAAAAATTTCATTCAAATTAATATATAGATAGCATGAGTTGGAAAGGATGGTGATAAGAACAATAAAATAACATATAATTTTTGAGTAAAAAAGGTTAAAGATGAAACCAATTGAAGAAAAAAATTATGAAAAAATATATCATTAATGGGAAACATTATTTAACATGCTATATATCCTTTAGAATCCTACATTCCCGAACAGAACAGCACACTTCACATACTTTCTGTTAATCTCAAAAAAAAAGAATCAAACAATACCTGAATCAAATAAGAATTTACATATCCAATCTAACATTATATACTAAACCAATAAATAAAAATAATGAATAGTATAAGTTTTAATGAAATTTTAAAGTCCTACCATAATTGCATAAAACATTATCTAAGTTTGGATGAAATTAGTGATCCTTATTTTGGATCTAAAATCATTCACTAGAGGTGTACCTAGTCTAAGCCTCTCTTAAGGAGCATCATAGGTGGTTCTACCACACCACTTCTCACTGAAATATTATCTAAAAATGGATGGTTTCCTAAATCCTTGATCTTTACAAATTATGATCACATAGGGAGCTTCGGTTTTCCAAATACTAGATGATAGAAACTTTTAATGGATATAAATTTTGTGAATGAAGACACATATGGTCAAGTAATCTATTATATTGATAGACATTTTTAGTTAAATGGAAGAAAAAACATGAAAGGTTTTGTTGCATGATTGAATTGAATGAGTAGAGAAGGAGCCATAGTAGGAAGTGAGTGATGAAATGGGTGGATCCCTTAATCAATCATGAGAAAATATCATGCATAGATCACTAAGGTGTATTGAGCAAAATTTGTAGGGCCATGATAAAGTGGGAAGAGCTGAATTGAATAGGCCCACACACAAACATAAAACCCAGTAATGTATTGATAATAAAAAAAATTAAAATAATTTTACATATATGTGGGAAATAAAAATGGTATAAATAAATGAATATATTTTTTATATGGAATTTAAAAAACAAGTATAAAACATTTTTAAATGAGATTAGTGTTTTTCTTAGATATATTGTCATTATATTTGAACAAAATTCACTAAGTCTAAAAAGTGCTTAAATTTCGAAAACCACATGACTATAGTCAGACTATCTGACTTATGGTCATTAGTGTGTATATTATTAACACACACAGTTCATAATTCAATGATTTATTTAATAAAATTTATCATAATGTTATTGTTATTAGACCCATCATGGAATACTAAATTTTTTGATTGATTTATGGAAGATTGGCTATATGAGTATACTGTAATTATTAAATTACTTAGACTAAGTATAGAAAACATACAATTGATCCTAATGATATCTTTGATAGCCTTGATCAGGGATATATATTCTACATAGTTCCTAAATAGGGTCACCACATATTATATATTACATTTATAGGACACCAGTACTCTACATAAAGTAAATATATAGCTTGTTGGGGACTAGTGGGTATCTATATATCCTACATAATCTAAATATACATAAAAATCAACAATATCCATAATATAAACATTTTTTAAAGAATAAAGGCAATGTCATAGCATGAAAAAAATATCCAAATAGACATTTGAAAAAAATTAAAATATGGATTTCCAAGACTACTCATAACTCTTATAAGAGGATAAATAACATATGAAACATCAACTGATTTGAAAATCACTTCATACAAGATGCTTCCTACTACACTAGCATATGGTATCTTAGAGACAAATTCTGAATTACCTTCTATATATGGATACAATTATATTGATAATAAAAAAAATCTATTTTTACATTAATAGGATATATGATTTTAAAAGTATACCCCTTGACAATTTTCACAATATAGTTGTATTGTGTCAGGTAATGAAAATTCATATCTCTATTTCTTATTATTTCCATTACCAAAATGTTCCTATCAATAACTGTGTATTCCATTCCAAAACCCCCTCTTAATTGATATTTAACTGATATTTTATGTTTTAAGTCCATATAGATGAAAACCATGTCATACATATATACTATCAAAGAAATACTAATAGTTTTAATAGTCTGAAAAATACACACATGCATCCTGAATAATTATCTTAAAAATATTTCCAAGAATAATGTATCAAAATTCAAATATCATGGTCTAGATTATAACTATATATAATAAAATTATTTATTCATGTGACCAACTATATTGGCCTTAAAATTATTCAAATAATCATCAGGTTCTTGTATATGAATTCCCTAATTTATGTATACAAGAAAGAATTCTATTTTTAAATCTAGTATCTCTATATGAAATCATAATAATCTAGAAAGTTATGTAATAAATGAATTGATGAATTATTGTCCAATGGAGATAGCATTTTATAATAGTATATCCCCTCTATTTGAATTAAAATCTTGGTTATAGGAAATGCCTTAAATATGAATTTATTCTCACTGGTGTTAACTTCTATTATTTGAAAAACACACTTATAATAGAATAGCTATTCTATTAAGTAAAATACTAACAATATACCATGTGTAGTTTTATTTTAAATATTTCATTTCATCATTAATGGATAAAACACAATTCTTATAATTTATATCCTTTATAGATTTCCTATAAACTTCATTATCGTTAGAATCATGGTCATAGAAAACATGGAATGTAGAGGAATCCATTTCATACTAGCCAAATCAAGCTGGAGGTCTAGAATCCCTCTTATATTTTTCTTGGGAAAACTATTAATCAAATTAATACTATATTTTCTCTCTGTCTGATGAATGAAATAAATCAGGTTTACTATGGTCATGAAGATAAGGTTTTGGTGGAATATTCTTGATTAGATCCTCAAACTAGGCTTGACTATTTCTTTGAGCAGCCCCATTTTGAGGAATGTGATCATTATCTGAAATCACATACATTGATTTTGGAACTATAGACTCATGAAAGACTACATCTACACATATTAGGCATTTATAGTAACCTTTATTTTCAATGCACAACTTATACACTTTGACCCATTCATGATATAATATAAATATACATTTATGGTTATTTGATTATAGTTTTTCACATTTATAATCTACATAGGTTTTGAATCCAACAACTCTTCAATTTATATAGTAAGGTGTTATTCACAACACAACTCTTGGGTAGTTTGAAATCCATATATTGAATATGGGAATATGTAGATAATGAAAACTTTTTTAGTTTCATGTTCTACCTAGAATGATTTAGGAAGGTTTGAGTATGCTAACAATATAGGTACTCTTTTATGTATAGATCAATTAAAATGTTTCACAAAACCATTTTTTGAGTTTTTTCTATTACAGTAAAACTTCTAATTATACCTTATAACTAAATAAATTATAATTCCAAATGAGATATATTCTAATCCATTATTTGTAATTAAATACAAAATCTTTCTAAATATTTGGTTCTCAACCAGGGATTTCCTGCATTACTATTTCTCAAAGACATTTAACCTGTTTCTAAAAAAATAGATCTAATCACTTCTAGATAAATCATTAATAAATGTTTCTATATAATAACCCCCACCATGGGAAGTTATCCTAGATAGACCTCAATTTTCATAATATAAGTATTCTAAAGGGTGGCCGACATTAAAGGAAGACCTATAAAAGATGAAAATATCAGCCTTTCCTAGAACAAAATCATTATATAAAGGAAGATTCTTTGATTTAATACCCATCAAAAAACCTTTCTTACTCAAATCCTCTAGAAACTTGGAGCTTACATTCCCCAATATTCTATGAAAATACATAGTACAATCTGAGTTGGTTACATATGTAATACCTAACTTTTTATGGTGTTTCCTTCCATATATATTATACAAAAAATATTTAAGACACACTTTAATTATAGTACTAGAGCCCTTATATATCCTTATAATTCCAATATCATACACGAATGTGTACCATTTCTATTCCCCTACACCGATGGAAACAAGGTTTCTATGTTTTTCAGGGATCCACATAACATCTAGTTTTTTCACAAAATATTTATAATGAGTCTTCAAGAAAACTAAGCATCATTCCTAGACTGTAATACTATTATTGTTACCTATGACAAGATTCATATCGAAACTCTCAGAAAAATCATTGAAATCATCTATAATAGGGAACATGTGAAAGGAGATTCATGAATCTAGAACCTATACATTAGAAATATTATTATTAGTAACATTTGGAACCTCATAATTATCATAGAAGACATCAATTTTCAAATATTTATCATTAGATTAAGCATTTTTTAAATTATATTTGGTTTAGGCTTTTGATACTATGGAAAAAAGTTTCAGTACATTCTACAATTTTAGCATGTTACCTTCCTCCCCATAGATATTTGTTCAATAATTAGAATTATTATTTATATTTCCATTTACCGTATTGTTTCTTTTTTTTCTAATTCTTATTTTTAGGCATAAACAAAGTAAAAAAGGATCTCTAAATCATATTTTCCTTTAGTATTGGCCAGAAACTCATTAGATATGGGGTTGATTTACCATCTTATATCTCTTATGAATCTTAAACTTACATTACGGTCTCTACAAAAAGTATTATTGGATTCATAGTATGAAATGAATATGATAATATCTTGATCTTATATATTAATTTTGACATTAATAATATATATATCATACCATAACCTGTAAAAATCATAAAGTTTCACCATATTTGGATAATACATGCATATTTTAATCGTAAAAACCAAATTCTTTTTATATATGTAAATAAAAAAATTTCCATCAAATATAGTTTTTTATGTTTCAAACTTATATTTGAACCAAATGTTTTTGGAGCTACTTCTTATAAAATATTATCACCAAGGGATAGAAGAATCATGTTATGGGCCTTTTATTGGGTGTAAATGGTTGAAATCATGATAAGTAGTTATAGTCTTTCAATCATTAGAAAGGGAAAATATATGTTTTGTAGGTCCATCTAAAGCATCATTGTGTCCAGGTTGTACAAATATTTCTCTCATATTGATACTGCATAGGCTGAAGTGATTGTCACTATAAAACATTTCTATATTGTATTTATAGGATTCCATTCTTGTTATTTTATGGATCTGATATCATGTTATTGAGAGAATTTTAAGGATTTTCAACTAATAATAGATAACAAAAATAGTGTATTATTTTTCTCATAATATGTTTGAGATATTGGTTAAAAAATGTGGAAGATGGAGAAAATAGAAAATGAGTTACTTGGGGAATTCATTTTGTGTACAAAAAAATGAAGTAAAAGAAAAATGAAGAAAAAAAGGAAAACAAGTTACATATGTTTTAACATTCTTCAAATCCATTAGAATCCAACATACACTATAAGTACACCACTCTACACATGCATTTGTTTTTTGATAAAAACACCAGAGACAATAAATAGAAGAATAAAATTAGAGAGAACAAATTTGAAGTAACAATATAAACTAAACTATGATCCAAAGATGAAGTATAATAGAGGTTCTATTGAGATTAACCAATCCCAACACTACTAAGGAAATAATATTCTATAGTATGTTAAAATTATAGATCCTTTTAATATATAATAAATCATGAACTATAGGTGATCTTATATTGAGTCTCTATCTGGGAGTCTTGGGTGGTTCAAACACACCTATTCTCATCTAAGGATTTCATTGAAAAGGATGATATGCTAAATATTTTATATTCTCCATCAATGATCACATTTGGATTAGGGGGTTTCCATCTACTAGATGAGAGATATGTACCATGGAGCTAATGTGAGAACATAAACTGAGGAGACACATGAAATGGGGTATCAATTCAATTGATAGTCTTAGTTATTGAAATTGTCTTGGGGAAACATAAAGGGATACATGAAATGCTTGAACTGAACTAGAAAATAATGAAGCACAGTTAGAAGGCATGGATTCAATGTGTGGTTCACCTATTAAATAGTGAGGAATAACTGACACATCTAATTGCTTTGGTGGCATGAGAAAAATAAATTAGATCAAGCTACATAAGGGGATCCCATAGGAATATACCCAAAATTCCGGGACCATGCTTAAAAATAAAAACCTATAATATATTGATCGTATAATAAATTCAAACAAATGTTCATGTATATGAAAAAATTAAAAGGAATGTATAAATTAATATAATTATATATCGAAATTAAACCACTATAAGAAACCATATATAACATGGTTTCATTATTCACCTTCACTTTTCTTGTTCAAAAATTTTTTCATAACTATTTCCATGAAATAGTTTCAACATTGATCATTTCATTCTTCAGTTAGTATTATGATGTTGTTTCATATTTATTTTTCTTCAATTTTAGTTTAAATGACTTCCCCGAATGAACAATTACATATATTCTATCAATTAATTGAAACACATATTGCCATATAAATTTCAGTTCAACTGTTTAGTTTACATAGTATCACATTTCATCACATATTTCCAATTAGTGTCTTACAGGGTTTTTAATTAGACTTTAGATAAAATTAATAAAATGAGTGTAGGTTTAAAATAAATCTAATGGTAAGTTGCAGATCCATTGGCTACCTCAATGCCTTTGCCTAATATCAGTGACATGGAAAAGGAATTGATTCCCTCAATTCCTTACACCCTTTATTAGAAGAATGGTGTTACTGACACAAACACCATTCACCTAATAAAAGGTGAAATCTATTTAGGGAATCAATGACTCCTACCCCACCCATATATATGTTGACCAACCTTATCAATGAAATCGCACTGTCTCTCTAAACCTATCCCTATTTTGGCTCCCTCTCCCTCTCTAAATTTTTTTTGGTTTTTTCTCCCATCCCTATGACTCTTTTGGAATCTTTAATGGAATACAAAATGTGTGATTCTAAATTTAATAGAATCATTTCTAAAAAACATTTAGTTTTTAAATTACTTATTTATTTATTTTATTTTATTTATTTTATTTATTTTATTTTATTTACAAAAATTTTATCTAATTAAATATAATTTTTTAATATTATTTAATATTAGTGTCGAATAAAATATTATTTAATAATTACTATATAGTAATTAATTAATAATTAATCATATTTAATATTATTATAATTATTTATAATTTATTACTATTTAATAGTATATATTAATTTATAATAATGACTAATAAATAATAAACTACTATGTAACTGTTAGTTAACTAATAATTTAGAAATAAATAAATAAAAATTATCTAATAATTAAAAAATGTTTAATGAATGATAAAAAAATAAATAATGACTGATTAAAAAAAGATTAACTAATTATAAACTAATTATTAAATATTGATTGGATGATGATTAAATAATGAATAACTATTGGTTAACTATTGATTTAAAAAAATATCAAATTATTAAGTAATAATTAACAAATGATTAACTTAGGATTAACTAATTATTAAAAAATAATTAACTACAATATTACCAAATTCATAAATAATTATTGACTAATATTTAAAAAATAAACTGATAATTAATTAATAATTAACTAATAATTAACTAATAATTAAATACTAATTAACAACTTGTTAACAATTAATGAACCATTCATTAACAAATGATTAAAAAATGATTAGATAATGAAAAATTCATAAATTATTATTTATGAAACAATAATTAACAACAAATTATTTAAATATTAACTTGGGATTAAGTGAAACTTAAATAATAATTAACTTAAAATTAAACGTTACCTAACTATTAATTAACTAATGATTTAATTTTCATTAACTATTCATTTATTAATGATTAACTAATTAAAACATAATCCTTAACCAATGATTAAATAATAATTAACTAATGATTAGCTAGTCATTTAATAATGAATAACTAATCAATCACTTACAATTAACCAATGAGTTACTAATGAAAACATAATCATTAACTAATGATTAAATAATAATAAACAGAAATTTCAGTAATCATTGACTGAAAATTAACTAATGAGTAACTAATAATTAACTGGCATTTAACAAATCTTTAACTATTTACTATATATAAATTTATAAATTACTAACTCACTTAATTATTTTTTTTTGAAAATTACTATCATAGTTATAAACATTTTGGAGAACGTATTTATTTACCCCATTACAATTAAATAACTTCACACATCTTCCACCTTCATCTATATATGATTATTCCTTATTGTTAATATTATCAATCTGTCAATTGGTAATGTAAAGATCATGTGTTAATCCATGCAGTCACATCCCTACCTAGATGCTACAAGTGGATGCAGGCACTAGAATAGATGCATCTAGGGTTAATAACAATGAAAATGGAATTTTAGTTTCTAACACAATCATTTCTCATTCCATGACAAGGAGGATTAATAGCATATTAGGTTTGACACTCCCATGGTATTTTTATTGAATGATTACAATTATATTTACTCCACAAAAATCACAATAATTAATATTTATAGATACCATTACAAATAATATCCATATATATAAACATACGAAAACATCCTAAAATAATGATAAATTAAATATTGTGAAGTTATCCTGAAAATAGAATCCAAATATAGATAATACAAGTTCGTATAAGCTATGGCATGTATAAAAATAGGGGTAATAAATGTGAAAGGGTTGTTTTTTCTATTAACTCATTCATCACTTAGTGCACGATAAATAATCCTAACTACACACCTAGTTTGACACACCCGGTGGATTTTATTTGGATTATCTATGTTCTTTTTACTCTAAAAAACTCATGAAAATTAATAACTATAAAAACCATTAAGCGGGTTTTTGATAATTATAAATATATTAAAATAGTCCAAAATTTTCATAATGTAAAGCTTTTCTGGATTTCAATGAAATGAAATCCCTGTATGTATATTACATGTTGACACAGGCTCTAGAATGGATGAGACAAGGGGTAGTAACACTGAGTGGAACCTATTTTTTATTAACTCCACTATCACATGGTTCATTAAAAAGTGACCTCAATGAACCCCTAATTGACACTCATGGGTGATCTCCTTTTTAGGATTCACATTGTATTTGTAAAATATTGAACTTCTAATTATATAATTATATAGTGAAATAAATTATAAAATTATTGCATAATGAACCCTACCTGAAAATCCTCATAGAGAATATTTTTTACACTATTGGAATCATGATAAAAACTATTTTTACACATCAGAAATCATGTTTACCTGTGTCAACTATTACAAGGATGTAATTTAAACCATTCAAGGAGCACTGTGAAGATATAAAAGAAGCATTAATAAAATCTATAAAGGGTTAACTCAGGTTTTTGAAGGACACAATGCCGAAACTATGTACATTATCCTAGGTTGGATAGTGTCTGAAAAATTAACCACATATATACACATTTATGATCTGAATACATAATGAGGTCTATAACCATATGTGTGGCTTCTGTAACTAGCCAAGACCCGAAGTGTAACTCATGTGTCCTTATGATGTAGCATAGGTTACATGATTATCAATGGATGCAGTGCCCAGCCTCACAGTATTGGGGTCACCATGTAAAAAATCATAATAGTAGGGTTTACATGCCATGTATCCTATCAAGATGAGTCATCATGACCATATATAATAGTTTGGGTCTCCATGCCCATGTCAAATAAAGATGGACCATCATGCCAATATAAAATAGTATAGATCACTATGACCAAATCTATTAAGAATGTTCTTCATTCCTATGTATAACAGTAGGGGTTTCCTTGGCCATATCATAACAATAGGTTCTATATAACCGAATAATATTAGTAGATTCTCCATGCATATATTTTATTTCTGAAATCTCCATTCATATGTATCATAATCATCAAGAGTCCCCATTCCCATTTATCGTAATTAATAATTGTCAACACAGCCATTTATCAAACAATGTATGGTATTTCCTATCCGTATATAACAAGATTATATTGGTAATCATTACTATATAACAATAATAATATGGGAAATCATTCCCATTTCTCATAATAGGGATAACTTGTCAAAGTCTTTAATAAGAGACAGTAGGTGGTTCATAATTCAATATCATTATTATTTAATGAGGGTATAAAAATCATTATATTTAAAATAGGTGATGTGGTCATACCAATCACTTCAATTCAATTTATTTTTATTTGATATGTTTGTTCATCAAGCTATACAAATATATTTAACCATTTAATTTATCATATCTAAATAAAAAAAGTAAAACCCAAGACATAAATAATATGGTTTGGACATTTAGACATCAATAATAACAATTTAAATTTCATATGTATAACTCAAGGGGTGGTAAAAAATAAAGGGGACCAATGAGATTCATTAGGTTCTCAATTAAGTAAACAATTTTAAAGATGATTAATTTTGGGGGAAGCACATGGTGAAACTCTAATGAAAAAAATAATGCTTAATAAAATGTATTATGACTTTCAGATATAATTACTAGACCAACTAAATTTTTCCTATAGAGGATCACTCATCTTGTATAAACCTTCAGTTTAGTCCAAATAAGACAAAAATGGAAAATCAATACCCTAAAAATATGGCATATGAGCCTACAAAAAAAATACGCATTCTGAGAGGATGAAAAATGATATAATGCGCAATATGAAAAGATAACTCACTGGTCCACATCCATTAAGACGATTATAAGTAGAATATGGTTTTATATGGTGAAATAATATCAAACATTGGTCAAAGAGTCTTGGGATCTCAAAATGGAGGAATAACATGTTATTTTCTTCTTTAGTGAAGAAAATAATAAAGGGGTCTTATATTATAATCCCTTAAGTAAAAATGGTAATTTACCTGTCATTTATGGGACCACATGGTTTGGTTGCATGGTTGGACAAATTATGCACCATCCATTCTTAGAATACATTCCAAGAGAGTACATGTGTGGTTCACATGAATGGATTTGGAAACCGTGTGAAATCTATGATATATTCCTCTATAAAATCATACATATGATAAAAATGGATGTGTGGCTTTAGGCGCATGGATAGGGAAAACTGTGTTCCCTCTTCTTCACACACAAAAAAACAATAATATTTAATATAAATCATATGGAGTGGGTATCATGGCTTCTATTAATTATTTTTATCAATGATTAATTCAAATGGATGGGGTAATTGTCCGCAAACAATCCATAGACACCCCAGTATCGTCTATAGCTGTAACACCCCAAAAATTCTAAGAGAGTAACTTTTATTAGGTAGAACGTATGACACGAAACACCAAAAGTATAATGTAATATAACCTCTTGATAATTTATTTTATATTACATATTGTATATAAATATATTCTATATCCATTAATGCCCAAAATACTTAGTTTTCTCACATCATATTCATCAACAACTTCCTTTGACACCTTGAATTACATTCAAGACCAAGATTTACCGAAGACCAATATATTATTAAAATATTATTATTTGACACAACAAGATACAGATTAACTATTGAATTATTAGATATTAATAGGATTAACTTACATATAAATATATATGATTTAATTCATTTATATCTAATTACATATAAATGAATAAATTAACGAATTCAATATAAAGGAGATGTTTTTATAAAAACTATTATTATGATACAAAGGTTTTTTATAATAATAAGTTAAATTAATGAATGATATTAATGAAATATATATATATATATATATATTCAATAAAAAAATTCTTCTGATCCAATATATATAATAGGTTTAAATTTAGAATAATTCCATCTTTTCGCTTAAAATTTTTATTTTTCTAAATATGTAATTTTGTCACCTTCTAATAGCGCAACTATTTTAAAATTAAATTTCTAAATTATTTTAAATTTCATATTTCAAAATAAAATTATTTTTAAAAATTTTAACATCAAAATTAGTTTAGGGTGAATTTTTTGATTTTTTGTGAAGCATCATTTTTTGATTAACAGTGAAAAAATATGTAATTTTTAATTGAAAACTACTTTTCCATATAATTTATTCATATAGTAAAAATATATTATAATTTTGTTTAAAATTATATTTATTCAAATTGTAAAAATATTAAACCAATTTATATCATTTAAATTTTATATAAAAAGACATCAATATTTTCAACATTTTTATATTAATAACCTGCTTTGTCATCCCATCTACGGGATTACATTTAAAATAATTTCCGCAACTTCAATGATATTAATTTGAAAAAATAGATTCCATACTTAAAATAATAATAATATATAATTAATAATAATATCAAATTAGTTTTTTATCAAAAATATTGGGGAAAAGTATTTAAATTAATTTCAACGATTAGGATAAAAATTAGCTTAACAAGGGACGACACTTTAATATTAAAGGACAAAATAAACTATAAACTTGTCCAAAATTCATTGGATATATGTATTTATAAAATATTATCCGTTTTATATTAATTATTTCGCTATTGGAGCTACATCACATGTAAAAAACATGGGTTTAATTCCCTCATTAAAAACATTACAAGAATGCCACTCCTCCTCCATTGTAACAAGTCACTCACCCCTCGCACTTATTCACACATCTAAAGACATTTGGATAATCCAATACCTAACCAAATAAGGTCCAAAATTCACTCCCTTAATCCTAGATGCCTGAATTTTTTCATAAAAAATCCAATCACGTATTTTGGTATTAACTAAAAGGAGTTACTCGAATAAGAGGTAACTCTATTCAATAGTAACCTTTGATTAATTTACATATACACCACTTGAGTTAAAATTATAAAATTATTATATAATAACATCAGTATCATAAATATATTTAGATGTTTTCATTCTATTATGTTGACCTATAGTTTACACACATCCATCAAATGGGTTATGCATTCATCGTTCATGTGTTTGACAGACCACCGCCTCATGAACCGATGTCATTTGTTTTTCCATTTAACACCATTAAATCTTTTAATAAAGGTGGATTTAAAGTTATTTAGTTTATATATTATATTTTTAATTTCATTATTCTTTTTTTATTTTTTATATAATCATACCTTCATGCATTCCATTTTTGTGAATATGATAACATTGTTTGTGAGGTGTGGACTACCGCTCCTCAAAGCGATGTGATTCAATCACACATAAAATGGATTGTAATAAGAATGGTATTTAAAAAAATAAATGAAATATATGACATAAATATGAAAATTTAAAAATAAAATACATATATATAATTTTATTTTTATTCTTTAAAATACGATTATGAAATGGAATACAGTTCATGCATACGTACGGCATACCATCTCCATGAACGGTGTATCTCATTTACAATATCCAAATATTATATATTATTATGAATACATATATAATGAAGATATATGATAGTTTAAAAATAAGTTAATTTTTTTTATGATTAAATATTGATCTATGTAATGAGATCATAAATAACAAGTCAATGCATACTCAGAATCATGGCAATTAACATCAGAAATAGTGAAAATATTGAATGATTGATAACAAACTGGTAATAAGATATTATAATAAGTTAATATATTATATTATTAATATGATTATGGTTCTATTTTAATTTAATAAAATTATTTAAACAACTATATCATAGGTAAAATAACGTTCATCCAAAAGGAAAATCAATGTTAGGGATTACACCTCAATATCATTTCGTTGAGGAATATTGTATTATTATGAACCTAGATTATTTTATATTGTGTATATACTTTCCCTTTTAAATTTAATATTATGAATAATTAATTATTCATTGTATTTTGAATTTTAATTTGAATTATTTTTTCTAAGGGTATTTGAACATTATGTAACCATGTTTTAAATAAATTTCCTAAGACAATTCATTTTAATTGATTTATATTACTTCCTTCTTATCGTTAATATTATATGAATATGATTACAATGAATTTTACTATATATTTATGTATTTATACTTCATATGTTTTTTCTTCATGTTGATATTCAAAATAAATTCAATTATTAATTCTCATTTCAATGTTCTGTTCATTTTAATGGTTTATTTCACAATATCATTCTAATCAAAATACCTTATTCATGAAATCTGATGAATGAAATATAAATGATCATTGTTAAATAAATCATTTAATTTTATTATCCTTTTTTTATTCACGTACCCTTTCATTTATTAATACCAATTTCCCATAATGGTAAATAAAAGGATTTAAAAAAAAATTTAAGAAAACCTGACTTAATTTCCCTCTTTAGTCAGAGAACTTGTTTTCATATAAAATCCTTATTTTATAAAAAGTATTTAAAATTGTTTTTTAACTTTTAAAAATGATATATTTAAGAAATTTTTACCCATTTTTCATTTATATAGGTTTTTAAAAGAATATTATTTTCTATTTATGAACAAGTCATTTTTCTAACATTTTTATCGTGAAAAAGGAATATTCTTTTTTACTTTGTACAGTGTGCATATTGAGAAAGTGTTTCTTTCAACAATTCTTTGTCTTTTATGATGATCTTGATGTTCACAAATACCCTTATTTTTTATTCTAATTATTTTACATTGAGTTAGTTTTAATGAATTAATATTATTTTTTTATCTATTTTGAAATAATATTTAAGCATTTTAATCGGTGTGGAATATTTTTCAATGTGTTCAGAAATTACTTTTGCGTGTTCTAAAAACACTATTCTTACTCATTGTGTTCAGAAATCACATTAGCGTTTTCTGAAACCCTGTTGATACCCTATGTTGTGGAGCATTACAGGAGGATGAGAACTGCCACTTATGGGTTATCAGAAAATAATGGGTATGTAACTATACATTATCAGAAAAGTATGTTTAACTAACCATGCATTTTCTGAAAAGTATTGAAGATGAATCATATTTTAATTTGGAATGTCGTGTTCATTTTAAAAAATTATAGTTAACCAACCTTACTTTTGTAAACAAAATTATGTTGGATCAGTTACCTTTCGTTTAGAAGTTATTAAAAGTATGGTTTATAGATCTTATATTTGAGAGTTGAAGAGAAAATTATAGATGATCAACCTTATGTTTTGAACCTTACGTACATATAATGTATTCTATGAAATTCAACCCTAAGTTTGGCTTCAGAGATTTAAATTGTGACTTTATTAATGCAACGGTATTTATATGGATTATCAAGCTGATTTCAATCCAGATTAAATGCTAGAATATAAATATGTCTTTCACTAATTCAAAGACTTTTATTTATGATCCAATGGGTCGATTTAAGAGGATATTTTTAGGGTGAATTTTTAGAGGAGTTGTGACTGTCCTATTATTCAAATATTTGAATATCGTGATTCCAAAGGCAACTTTTGTGGATCCAATTTTTAAAGGAGAATGTTTGTCCTTATTCTTCATATACCTATATTATTTTTTACTACATATATAGAGGTGAATCATTTAAAAGAAGAAAAAAAATATCATGCCTTTGATTTTTTCACAGCTATAGTTTACAGAGAAAATCGAGACTTACAGATCTTCTGTTACAAAGAGTGACAAAGCTATTTTTTCGGAATATGAAGAAACACGATTGAAGATTCACCGATTATACATCGAACATATCTTTCGAATCCACAGTTGTTAAAGTTTCTAATTATATTTCAAGATCTATTGCAATTGGATCAACTCAGAACTACTCTTACCTGAATAACATCATTTCTGAAAATCGATGATACAGGGACTGTCAATTGCGTGCTATTGCAATTTTGAAGAAAAACGAGAATGTATTTCAAAGAACCAATACTCTTTTACTTTGTGTTACCAGCTTCTCGTACAAATATTTTTTTTTTGGTTCTATGTATAAACCATAAGGATCTGTTTTACCTTAATGTTGTACAGGTGTCAACTACCAGTACTCTGTTGTGGAACAGTCTGTTGATTTGGGGACCAGATACTGAAAATCACCAAGCTCGGGGAGTAGAGCATTGGTGTAGTAGACTAGGGGCATTATATTCCCCGAACCACTATACATCGTGGGTACTTTTCTATTTTTTCTGATGATTAATCATTCTGATAAAGTTAAAAGGACATATTATGATCTTGAGATGAAATTGTAATAAACAAAATTCACCCCCACTCTTGTGTATATTTGGTATAACCCAATCCAAAAATTGGTATCAGAGGTGGTTCTTTTGATACTGCAATAACAAGCTGAAATTTTTTGGATTATACAAAGAACAATGGCAGATACATGGGAGGGTATGTCAATATTTCAAGCTCCCTACTTCAATGGTGAAAATTTTGGATATTGGAAATCAAGGATGATCATTTATTTAAAGAACCTTGGATACATAGTATACTCGAAAATTCTAACTATCTATGTGATGCTAGAGAAAACTGAAACATTGAGTGCTGATACAAAAGAAGAGTATGAGATAAACTCGAAAGCTATGAATGTTATCATCTGTGGTCTTAGACCATATGAATTCAACAGAGTATCCCAGTTCCCAATGGCAGATGAAATGTGGTAGACAATTGTAGTTTCTTATGAAGGAACTGACAGTGCTAGAAAAATGAAGCATGCCACTGCTAAATTAAAATTTGACACATTCAGAATGTTTGAAGGAGAAAAAATCACTCAGATGAATGGAAGGCTTACAGAAATTGTCAATAACATCACTACCTTGGGAGATCCTATCGAACAGGTATATTCGACCCTGAAAGTTCTATGAGTACTACCACCAAGAAGGAATGGAATTTTGCCTACTATTAGGCAATCATCACCAGTCAAAAATCATACAATGAGAGAGTTAATTGGAACTCTTATGATGTATGAATTTGATATGGAATATTTAGAAAATTACCATAATGTTGTTATAAAAAATAAATATTCTAATTTAAGGTGACATCTAAAGAGAAAAGATGAAAAATGAAGAATGAAATTAAAATGAAATCAGAGAAGTCTGATTCATCTAATTTAGTTGTGGAACTGGATCATTTGGACAAAAAGTTCAGTAAATTATATAGAAAGAAGAAATGTTTTAGAAAATCCATCCAAAAGGATGAAAATTAACCAAAGGAAGTGAGATGCTATGAATGAAAAAAAAGGGTCATATTAGACCTGACTGTCCTCAATTAAAGGAAGACAAGAAAATTAAATTCTTCATGAGAAATTACTATTAGTAGAAAACAAATAAGGAAATGAAAGCTATATTGAGTATTTCTAAAGACTCCACTAGCTCATCAAAGTATTCCTCATAAAAAAAAAGAATCAAATCTAAAATCAAACATGTGCTTTATGGGAGAATCTAATGAAGTACAATTTTACTACTCATCAGATTCTAGTTCTAGCTATTCAAATAATACACTTGCTACTTACTGTAATATGTGGAAGAAAAATATAATTTCTTATTTAAGAAACATAAATATTTGAAAATTATCTATACTGTTGTTTTAGGAGAAAGTGACACTCTGCTAAAACAACATCAATATTAAATTGAAATATATAACTCATCAAACCAAAAACTGTACAGATAATGAAACTAAAATAAAAACACTGTAAACAGAAGTACAAACATGCAAATGTGTAGCTCTTATTTTTAAAAAAGGAGAAAATAAACTAAATTAAATACTTGTAAAGAATGTGATTAAAAAGCAATAATATGAAATAAGCAGTAAAGGTGAAAACCCTAAACAATATAAAAATTACATTATTCTTATTACTAGAAAAGTAATCTGTAATTATTGTAGAATAAGAGGACACATATATAAAATTTTTATGTAAGAAACCTAAAAATAAGTGGGATTAAGAAATCCTTTATTGAAGGTAGTTTATATAAATCTATTGATAATAGAAAAACAAAGCAAGTCTGGATTCCCAGATCTATGATAACATAAACTACTGGACCAAACAAAATATGGGTACTAAAACAAATCCTTGTTTAAATTCAATTGTAGGAAGCATGCCACATAAGACAAACTGAAATATTGTATATGGACAGTGGCTTCTCCATGAATATGAGTGGAAATTCATCAAATTTAAAAATTGTAACTCAAAAGGATGGTGGTATAGTCACATTTTGTGACAATGCCAAAGGTCAGATTATTGGCATTGGAACAGTTGGAGATCCAGAAGCAGTCAAAATCAATAAGGTACTTTATGCACAGGGATTGAAACACAACCTAATAAGTATCCCTCATCTTGTATTGAGAATAGAAGACTTGGACATTGTAATATATATTCTTTACATAAGCTATCTAAGAAACAATTATTTTCTGGTTTTCATAGTCTCAAATTTGAAATTGATAGATTATGTTATGCATGTCAACTTGGAAAGCATCACAAATCATCCTTCAAATCTGTTTACAAAATTTCTAAATCTAAACCTCTTGAAATTATCCATATAGATTTTTTTAGACCTTCAAGAATATAAATCTTGGCTGGTAAATTATGTTTATATGGTTTAGTTGATTAGTATTCTAGATTTATATGTGTTTATTTTCTAAAATATAAAAATGAATATTTTAATATATTTCAAAGTTGTTATAAAGCTGTTCAATATGAAAAATATTCTAAAATAATTTCATTAATATGTGATCATGGGGGGGAGTTTGAGAATATTGAATTTTATTTATTATACTCGAATATGGGTATTAAACACACCTTCTCTACAATAAGAACACCTCAAAAAAATTGAATTGTTGAAAGAAAAAATAGGACTATTCAACAAATGTCAAGGAAAATGCTAAATGAAAATGATCTTCCTACAGATTTCAGGGTATAAGCTATAAACATAGCCTATTATATAATTAATAGAGTTTTAATCGGAAATTTTTAAAAAAATACACCTATCAACTCTAAAATAACAAAAAACCTAAAGAAAATTAGTTTATTGTTTTTGGATGCATGGTTTACACCTTAAACACCAAATAAAATCTTCGTAAGTTTGATCCAAAATCAAATGAAGTCATTCTCTTAGGATATTCTGCTTCTTCCAAAGCTTATAGGTTTTTTATTAAAACTTCAAGAATATTTGAAGAATCAGTTCATGTGAAATTTGAGGAATCTAATCCCTTTGAGAAAAGAAGACACCAAATTGATGAATCTGATTCTAATGATAACTTGATACTTGAGAAAATAAAACATGATTTTGAAAAAGATATAAATAAAATTCAGTCCAATTCATAAGAACACAATATTGAAGAACCTAATAGTGTACTACCTAGACAATCTAGAACCCTAAAGAATTATTTTTTAGAAACTATTATTGGAGACCATGACATTGGAATAAAAACCAGAAGAAATGTAAAAAATATTATTAAATTTTCTACCTTTCAATCCCAATTAAAACATAATACATTAGAATAATTCTTATATGATGAAATATGGATGATACAAATGCAAGAAGAACAAAACCAATTCAAGAGATATGAAGTTTTCAATTTAGTTGAAAGACCTTAGAATTATCGAGTTATAGAAATTAAATGGGTCTTTATAAATAAACAAGATCGTTAATGAATAATAACGATAAAAAAAAGAAATACTTGTAGCTAAAGGCTATAATCAAGAAGATGGTATAGATTATGATGAAACCTTTGAAACTATAGCTATATTAGAATACATTAGGATTATTTTAGCCTATGCATCTCATATGAACATTAAATTACTTCAGATGAATGTTAAGTATGACATTTTAAATGGTTACTTATTAAAGGAAGTTTATGTTGAGAAACCTCTTGGTTTTGAAAATTCCCATAAACCAGATTCGGTTTTTAAACATACTAAATCACTTTATGGCCCTAAACAAGCACCTAGATCTTGGTATTAAAGATCAATTTCTTTTCTTTTAAAAAATTATTTTACTTTTTGGATGGAATGTCCAACTTTTTTTAAGAAAACTGTCAACTCTAATATTTAATTAGATCAAATTTATGTTCATGATATAATTATTGGATCATCAAAAAAAAGTATTTGTCATGAGTTTTTAAATTTAATGCAAAAAGGATTTGAAATTATTATGATTGGAGAATTAATTTTTTTTAGGACTTCAAATTTATCAAAAAGATTTTGGAAATGTTTTAAATCAATGAAATTACTTTACTAATTTACTAAAGAAATTTGGACTTGAAAACAGTAAGACATATTCATCTTTTATGTGTACTAATATAAAACTTGATTTAGATGAAACTGATATATTAGTTGACAACATGTTATATAGAGGTATTATTGGTAGTTTATTATATCTTACTGCTAGCAGGCCAGATATAATGTACTCAGTATGTCTCTGTGCTAGATTTCAATCTCATACAAATAATCTGACTTAATTGTTGTCAAAAAAATCTTTAGATATTTAAAAGGAACTATTTTTCAATCTCTTCTCTATCCAAAAACATCTGATTTTAATTTAATTTCATATTTAGATAAAGAATTTGGATTTTGTAGATTAGATAGAAAAATAGCCTCAGGGACTTTTCACTTTTTATGAAAATACTTAGTGTCATGGTCTAGTAATAAACTACACTCAGTTACTCTATCAACAGCTGAAGTAGAATATGTATCTGCTTGCAGTTATTATGTACAATTTTTGTGGATGAAAAACACTCTTATGGATTTTGGACTAAATTTTAATAATACAACAATTGTATGTGATAATACTAGTGGTAAAAATATTTCAAAAAACCCTATAACTCATTATAGAAATAGGCATATTGATATCAGACATCACTTTCTAAGAGATCATGTTTTTAAAAAATATATATTATTAGAATTTATAATCACTGAAATTTAATTAGCTGATATTTTTAGTAAACCAATTCCCACTGCAAGGTTTCATTTTATTAAGGGGGGGCTTGGTTTATTTATTTTTAAATGATTTTTTTCTAAATTTAAATTATTTACTTTTAATTTTTTTTTCTTATCTTTATTACTTTTATAAAAATCATCAATTCTGCTTTCAACTTTTTATGTGTATGTTTTTTCTTTTAAATAATGTAATAATTACTATGTGTGTTAGGACATGGGAATCATGGATGTAAGAAACCATTTCCTCTTACAAAACATTTCATTTTCTCAAAAACCTCTGAAACCCTGAGAACTTATAATGCTCTTCTCTATCCACTCCTGGACCTTCGAAACCCTATCTTTTAAAACCATTAGAAAATTGTGAAAGTAATTTCCAAAATCAAAAGGACTGATGGGACAGAAACAACAACGCCAATCCAGAATGCTCGACAGGACAAAAGATTTGGAAGGAAATGTGATCGATCGGGAATGGTTGTACCAGATGGATCTGAGGCTAAGGCAAGCCCTAGAATTTTAGAAACTTGATAAAAATATCAATGGGGACTATACAGAATTTCTATATGAGGTATAACTTTGTCTATTTTTTAAATCTGGTCATTTCAATCTGGAGAAGATGAAGAGTCAATAATAGCTAAGATCGAGGATAGAGATTTTTCAATTTCTTCTGTGGAGATAGACAAAGTTCTTCACTACCCTCATGAGAGAGTTTTCAATTTTGATTTAATGAATATTCCTGATAATATCCATAGGTCTGAGGAAATTATGTCATTTATGTTTTTCTATACAACTATAATGTAAAATGTTAGTGAAAGAACTAGATCCTGGCCAGAAGATTTTAGTTAAATTTGTGCAAACATGTATTGCACTAAGAATGTCAGATATAGAGAAAGTATTTTACCCTAATATTTACATAACATTTTTGTTTATGATTGATATAACGTGGAATTTTTCGAGATTAATGATCAGATATCTCAACTAATGCTACCAACCAAATGCGGGGATGACCTTATATCCCTTTGTATGGTTCATTTCAAAGATCTTATTTAAGTCATATATGATAAGACTAATGGATTCCCGAGTAAAATTTCATGATAGCAACATTTTCAGTGTTGGCACACTAAGAAAATTAGTTTCTTTTGGAGAATAATAAAATGAAAACTCATGCATGTTGGAGTAGAATACAAACAAGAGAGTTCTGAGGAGGTACCTACAAAATCAATGGAAGGAGTAGCTAAATCTAAAACTAGTGGACTATGAAGGAGGATACAGTTTGATATAGTTGATACATTTTTTGATGAGGAAACTCAAGTAGGACATTAGTCGGGAAGGACAAGAGTAGCTCTAGCTAAGGAGGATCCTCTTCAAGAAAATATTAGAACAAATGAACCTCTTATAAGCTACAATTCTATTAGAGAATATACCGTATACCATGTTGATCAACCAAAAGTTTCTCAGATTTAGGTGACTCCTCATGTAGAAAAAAAATTGTACATCCAACTGTTGAAAAGCCTGGAGAAGTTGATGTTGATAGATCTGAGAATGTATAGCCTACTAAAATTGTCCAAGAATAAATAGCTCATGAGGAACCTATATTAGAGGAACCTATATTAGTGGAACCTACCTTCGAAGAAATCAATTAAGCAGATTCTCTAGATGAGTAAGAACCTAACCCAGTAGAGACCCCTTCTAAAATTCACATTGAAAGTATTGATGAGGATTTTTCTAAGGATGAGTCCAGAAAGGACTCTAAGGAAAACTTAGTGGACTAGCTAGTACAGAGGAATGATGGGGAGAAATCATATCATAAATCCCTACCTCTAACTCTCATAAATTTAGTCGAATCTCAAACTAAGAATCAAGAACAAGGTGCCTCTGATTCAAAAAATGATTATGTATTGGATTTGATCCAAAAGTATAAAAAAATTAATGCTGAAAATGCTTCTTTAAGAGGATCATTAGAAAAAAAAGAATCTTAAATTTCAATGACTAAAAGCCAGTTCTATTTCTAAGCAAGAAGTTGAAAATTTCAAAAATGAAAAGTTGGGTGAAGTTTTAAAAAACAAATATGAAATGGGTATAATGTAATATTTAGTAGAGTTTAAATCATTCATGGAGCAACAATTCACAGTTTTCAGAAATAGTGATGCCAGTACATCAGGTACTTCACCAGATCTGATCAGAAGATTTCAAACCATTACAGCAGCTATGAGAAATATAAACTACAGACTACAGGACCTTCAAAGAAATATTGCTCATTTATCTGTGTTGTTGTATAATCATAAGTTTCTTATTGTCTAGTTGACTTCAAATGAACATGGAATTAGATTTTTTATGAATTAGTTCACTGATACGTTGACTCTTTTATGGAAAAGGAAAAGATACTACATAAGTTTTTCAGAGTCAGTTTGATTGATTACATTCATATAACTCAGGAAGGAAGATATCTCATAGTCCAGTTAGGTGATGGACTAATGAAAAGGTTGAGACTACAGATTTCATAGATCAAAGAAGTTATTCATAGGCGCTAAAACCCATTCCTCAAACCATTATAGCTCAACCTTCATTCTCATTGTCTTTATTTTACTTGTAATTATATTTTCAATAACCTTTATTTGAATCACATCTTTATGTTTCATCACATTGTTTTATTGTACTATATATGTTAGAATTCCAGTAATCCATATTAAAATATAGATAACTAGTTTACAATAGCATTTACTTAAGTACGGTGTAACATTATAATTTGTTATATTCCTTGTTATATAATTATTTTAGATATCAAAAAAATGAGGAGAAATATGGATAGACACAACATATTTTTTTCGGATAAATATTTTTTGGATAAACTCAAAATTTATTATTTATAATGGAGGAGATATTATTTTACTTTATAAAGAGGGAGAAAATGTAAAAATTAGGAAATAATTTTATTAAAATAAAATATTATTTTTATCTCTGAAAAATTAAAATTTATATGAAATTAATTTTTTATGATAACTGTATTGGTTATTTCATGGGTTTTTGTGATCATCAAAAAGGGGGATATTGTTGATAAAGTGGTGTTTTCAACAATACTCTGCCTTTTGATGATGATTTTCATGTTCACAAAAACCCTTATTTGTTATTCTAATGATTTTACTTTAAGTATATTTTAGGTAACTAATTTTATTTATTTCTCTATTTTAAAATAATATTTTAGGGTTTTAATCTTTGTGTAATTTTTTTCAATGTGTTCGGAAATCAATTTAGTGTGTTCTGGAGACACTATTCATACCCAATGTGTTCAGAAATCACTTTATCGTGTTCTTGAAACATTTTTCATTCCCTATGTTGAGGAGCATAGCATAAGGATGAGAATTGTCGCTTATGCCTTATCAGAAAATTATATTTAAGTTACAATACATTATCAGAAAAGTATGGTTAAGTAACCAAACATTATCAAAAAAGTATGGAAGAAAAATCCTATGTTAATTTGTAACGTCATGTTTGTTTCTCAAAAGTATAGTTCATCAACCTTACTTTTGAAAAATAACCTGATGTTGGATTAGTTAACTTTTGTTTAGAATATGTTAAACATATGGTTTATATATTTTACGTTTGAGAGTTGAAGATAAATTTATTGATGATCAAACTAATGTTGTGAACCTTACATTCAGAGAATGAATGCTACGCAGCTCAACCCTACATTTCACATCAGAGATTTAAATTGAAACATTATTAAAACAATAGTCTTTAGGAAGATTAGCAGGCTAATTTCAGGACATATTAAAAGCCTGAATCTTAAGAGCATCTTTTATTGATTCAATTCCATTTATTTATGATTCAATGGATTGATTTAAGAGGATCTTTTCATGGATAATTTTTAGAGGAGTTATGACTTCTCTGTTATTCAAATATTTGAATATAGTAATTCTAAAGGCTACTTTTGTGGATCTAAATTTAAAAGGAGAATGCTCGACATTATTATTTATATATCTATATTATTTTGTATTGCATATATAGAGGCGAATCCTCGAAAAGAATAAAAATATATATCAATATCTTGAGCTTTTCATTGTTATAGTTTGGAGAGATAATTGAGGCTTACAGATCTTTTGTTACAAAGAGTTACAAAGATCTATTTCTTGAATATAAAGAAACATGATTGAAGATTCACCAATTCTACATCAAATATATTTTTTGAATTCACTGTTGTTAAAGTTGTGAATTATATTTCAATATCTACTACAACTGGATTGACATAGAACTAATCTTACAAGAAGAACATCATTTCTTAAAATTTATGATCCATCGATTGTTAATTGTGGTTTATTTCTGTTGTGAAGAACAATTAGAAATTATTTCAAAGAAAAAATACTCTTTTACATTGAGTGACCGACTTCTCGTACTATGCTTTGTATTCAGTTCTATGTATGAACCGAAAGTCTCTATTTTACCTTAATGTAGTAAAGTTGTTAACTACCTACACTTATTTGTCGAATGGTCTATTTATAAGAGGACCAAAGAGAGAAAATCATCAAGATCGTGGAGTAGATCATTGGTGGAGTGGATTAGGGGCCTTCTGTTCCCTGAACCACTATACATCATGCATCATTTTCTATTTATTGTGCACTGATTAATCATTCTGATAAATATAAAAGGACATATTATGATCTTGTGAAGAAATTGTAATACACATAATTCACCTCCTCCCCTCTTTTGTATATTTTGTATAACCCAATCCCACGGTGTATGGACTTACCGACCATAATTTCATTACATCATTATTTGAAGGTTTAAAAGGAACATTTGTAATGAAAATATCTTTACAAGTTATTTTCAACGAAAATTTTTTTCAAAATTTTTTTCAAAATGAAGATGATATTTTAATCAAGTAATTTTCATAGGATATTTTTATTATATTTCTATTCATCAATGAAAAAACCATTATCCTTACACATCTTGAGATATATTATATTGATTCCATCATTATTCACCCTTCAGATGGTTTTTAATTGATTTGTAGAAGGATATTATTGAAATTCACTTCATTGATTCATTTTTTAGTCTATTTGAGATATTCGCATTCCAGTGATTATTGGACATTGAATTTCACACATATCATTATTTTTAGATATGATTATTTTCTAAAATGTTGGAAATTTTTACCTATGGTGTTTATGTTGAATTTTATTAAATTTGTGGGGAATTTTTTATAAATAAATATCATTTAATTTTATATAGATATTTGATAAGGCACATTTTTTCTTAATTAAATTGATTATTAGATATAAGATGAATGCATTGGATAGGTATAGCATGGGTGGGACTAATTCTAAATATCCCCTTGATGCATCGGTATTCTCAAGGGATGAGTTAGTTGGATATAATTTTGGGGTTATTCACCTAGTATGTTATAAAACCTATTGTGAATCATCTTGGAGGTAAAGGTACCATGTACTTATGAAACATGGAATCCAATAATTAATAATTTCCTTCATTTTGATTCAGTTTATATTATCCATGATATTTTATCTATATCAAAATCTATGGATACATTTCAATATCAGTTTATTGATTAAATGGAATGGCTTTCAGTTATTTACCTTGCCATATTTGTTATTCTTTATCTTGATATTTTAAAATAAATGTGTGTTCATTTATTTACCTTTCCATTTTTAACACTCTCCCTCTCAGTTTACTCATTGCATGGAATATGCGTTAAATTATTTACAACACCATATTTATTATTCTCATTGATTTATTACTTTTTATATTTTATATAACCATTAAAAAGCATTAAAGCTCACCTTTATTTTGTTTCCTTTCTCAATAATCCAAGTAGTGTACTAAGAAAGATATTCAGGGAAATTCTAAGTGGGAATAAATAAATCATATAAAAAAATACTTTTTAATTAGTGTATTAATTTATAATATAAGAATCATGTATATATCTTGTTTACCAAGTCTAATAAACTCTTCGGTCCTTTGGGATTTGTTTCCTTATAATCATGCCAATGTAATGGTAGTAGACATCAACTATTAACATTTGCGGTCATTTCTCCATTGGTTTTATCCAAGTATGTTTATTAGAAACCCAATGATTTAGATTTAGTATAACATTGATTTTAGAACATAATCCTAAGGTAGAATATTTGATATTTGAAGAAGAACATCCTAAAGTTTCGGTGAGATTGAGATTATGTGGTTTTCATATCAATATATCCACATATGGATACTAAAATGGACATGATTCTATAATATATGTTCCTGGGGGTACTAAATCAAAAATCCTTCATTAGGAATGACTTGAGTGTAACCTAGTACAAGACAAATGGCCTTACTACGCACATAGTTTGACACTCACAGGGGATATTTTTAGTATAATTAAATTTCTTTTACAAACCATTATGAAGGATTTGAATATATAATGAAAATAAATATTATGGGATAAGCGTATGGTATTTTAGAATGAAAAAACGGTTTCGAGATTTAGATATACTATAAATAATTATACATTTTTATCAATATGATTTTTGTTACTCACACTATTCATTCTAGTTTTAGTCAATCGCTGAAACATGAAAGATTGATTTTAATATTGAACATGAAGTAAAAGGTGGTGAAATGAGAAACCAAATGGGATATTGATAGGATTTAAATATATCATGTTCGTTCCTAACTAGATTTCATAAAATATTATTAACAACATACACCATAACTAACTCCTAGACTCATCAAAGAAGAGAAGGATGGTGTTTTCTAAGAACTCAAGTGGTAGTGAACATGGTGGAAGGACTCAATTTCCCTCATAAAATAAATATGGAAGGAGACACCAATGAATGTATCTCAATGTGAAGGGAAAATTACTTACATTTGGGAAATAGGAAAATAAAATAAAATAATTTATGATTAAAAAATGAAGAGTAATATGGATGTAAATAAAGCTCATATTGATCCATTTATAATTAGATACCTTAACTATAAAGAACCTGGTCATTACACTACTGAATTGCATTTCCTAAAAGTCAAAATCTTGACCAAGGAAGGACCTATGTGGAAATAAGTATATAAACTATTTATGTTTTTTGGTTGTATTAGAAACCATAGTTAAAAAGAAAATTGAATGATAAAATTTCATGGATGTCCATCGTATTTTTGGAAATTATATTCATATGGTTTTAAAAAATGGAAAACATGTATATCTTATAAAAACCTATAAAATCTGGAATGATAATGGGACATGGACCTGTGATTGAAGGATGACAAGGGTTTCACACATACCACTAGAATATGTGATGTCCTGGTTATGGTGTAATTATTTTTAATTAAATAATTTTTTGAATAAATATTAATCAAGAAACAATAGTATAAATTTTTAGGTTTATTGATTAATCTATTAACCATACATGTTTTGTATAATAGTTAGATATATAAATAAAGACTTATTTTAGGATCATATGATTTATTAAAATTGAATTTTAGTTCTTTGGTAATCAATGTTAATTTCTATATATACATATACTAATGTAAATGATGGTTTTGAATTTGATCAAATAACAACCAGAAGATGAAATTGTTATTATGAAATTGTAATGTATGACGTAATTATATTTTATTATATCAGTGGGTAGTAAAACAGTTACTCAACATTATGAAAATGACCTTGAAATAGAATGTTAAATTAATAACTTAATTTTTTGGAATGGATGGTTTTTAAAATAATCATAGATATATATTTTGTCAGACCTCAAATTTCCATTGATAATTAACTTATTTTTTATCAATTACTTCAATAACTCACTATAATTATTTATTCTATTCCTCCAAGTCCATCATTTGTCTTTCCACTAATGTTGTACTTCGTAGAAACCCAGTTATATTTTTTTCGGTGTGACCTTTGAACTTCTCATTATCACTTATTAAGATTATATTTTATATTTATTTTATGATGTGTATTTTTCAACAATATAATTTTTAAATATAAAAACCTCATTCAAAAAGATGGAGTTTAAATTTTGGCGTAGTAATTTAGTTTTTTTGGTAAAATGAAACACCCCAAAAATTCCAAAAGAGTATGTTTTATTCGATAGTGTGTATGAAACGCAAAACCAAACATAGAAAGTAATATAACCATTTAAAATTTAATGGTATATTTAATATTTTAAATAAATATAATCTATATCTTGAAATTCACACAATGATGAGATTTCATTCATTGCATGCAACATATACTTTCTCTGATAGATTGGGTTACACTAAAGACTGAGTTTCAGTGAAAAACAATAAATTATTAAAATAGTATTTTTTTAATATAATAAGATATAACCTAGACTTTAAATTAAATGTTAAAAAATTATTAACTAACATATTAATATATATGATTTAATTCATTAGTTACAAATTATTTATAAATTAATATGAGAATTAATTTAATATAAAATATATGCTTTTATAAAAAACCATTGTTATGGGCCAAAGGTGTTTAAAAAAAATTAAATCAATGAATGATATTTATGAAATATTTATTTATTATATATTCAATAAAAAATTAATTATATTCATCTAATATATTTTATGGGCGTAATATGATAACAAAATCTAGTTTTATGATTAAAATTTGTATTTTTTCTAAAAAGAAAATATTTTACCCTTTTAATAGCGCACCAATATAAAAATTACATTTTCAAAAATTTATCAATTTTATATGTAAAAATATAATTAATTATTTAAATAATAAAATAAAAAATTATATTTGGGTGAATTTTTGGGTATTTTCTGTGAACTTTCATTTTTTATGGATATTGAAAAATTATAAATTTTAATTGGAAACTATTTTTCCTATAATTTATTCATATTGTTAAATTTTATTTTATTTTTTTTTAATTATATATATTTCAATTATGAATCAATTAATACAATTCATCTCATTGTAATTAATTTCACATTAAAATTTTATATAAAAACATTTCGAAGTTTTGAACCCTTTACTTTAAAAACATGGTTTGTCGTCATGTCTATGGGATTAAATTTAAATTAATATATACCACTTATGTGATTCTAATTTGAAAAAATTGATTCCATATTTTAAATAATAATAATTTATACTGTATAATAAGTTAAATTTAATATTTTACAGAAAATATTATTGATAGTGATTAAAATGAATATCAGTGTCTAAGAGAAAAATTATCTTTAAAAGGGACTAAACCATAATCATAAGGGAAAAAATGAACTATAAACTCGTCAAAAAGTAATTAAATGGACAAATATATATCACATAATACCTTTTATAAAATTTACTTCATTATATTAGACCGATGACATTGAAAAATGTGTGTGGAATTCCCTCTTTCAAAAATTACAAGAATGTCACTCCTCCTCCACTATAAAAAGGAGTGCATCCCTCAAAATTATTCACACATTTCAAGCCCTTGGTCTCATAAAACAATTGACCAATTAATTTTACAACTTCCCTCCTCTCATCCTAGAATCCCCAATTTTTTCAAAATGAAAACTATGAATGTAGTTTTGTATAAAAAATGGGTTACGAGAATAAGAGGCAACTCTATTAAATGGTCACATTTGTTTCAATTACTTATCCACCCCTGAAATTATATTTATATAATTATTATAAAATAATATATTTATCTCGAATATATGGATATTTTTAAAGAAAATATTTTGACCTAGACTTTGATACACATGAATCAAATTGGATACGCAATAATTGTTCATGTGTCTGGTGGATTGTTTCCTCACAAACTGATATCATTCATTCATTAATTTACGAACATTACTGTTTTAAATAATGATGTATTAGTAGTTTATATATTATATATATGATATTTATAATGTCTTTATGCCTCTTGAAAATTTTATATAACCATAACATCATGCCTTATTGCTTTTGGGAATATGATAACAGCATTTGTGGATATGTGGACTACCACCTCCTCAAAGCAATGCAATTCATTCACCCTCAATATGGAATGTATTAAGATTGGTTTTAAAAAAAATTACATATATGAAATAAATATTATACTTTATTAATAACATAAATATATATCATTTAATATTTATTCTCATAACTACGTCAATGAAATGGAAGTAGCATTCATGTGTACGTACAACTTACCGTCTCCATGAATGGTGAATTTAATTTCCTCTCTCCAAATATTATGGATTATAATGTATACATATATATTGAATATATATGATAATTTTATCATAGTTTACATTCTGAATATGATTAAATCATGATTGATGTAAGAATAAGAAAAATAATAAGTCAAAACATACTAGAAAACTGGGCAATCAACACCTGAAATAGTGAATACAATGAATATGTTTCAATGAATAAGAAACAATATATTATAAGAAGTTAATATATGGTATTATAAACATGAATATACTTTTGTTTTAAGTTATTAATATTCTTAAAACTAATATAATAGTTTTTGAATGAAGTTCACTCAAATGATAACATAAGGTAAGGTATTTCATCTCAATTTCATTTCATTGAGGCATATTGTATTATTATGCTCCTAGTTTCTTTTATATGGTGTATATAATTCCCCTTTTATATTTAATATCATTATTTTTTAATTATTCTGGGTATTATGAGTTTCAATGTTCATTATTTGAACTAATGGGATTTGAACATAAATTTACCAAGTGGTAAATATATTTCATAAATGAATTCAATTTCATTAAGTTATATTACTTCCACATTGTCATTAATATTATTTGATTATATGTATAATTAATTTAACTATATATTTATGAATTTAAACTTCTTATATTAAAATTAAAATTTGATACACATAATCAATTTATTTATTAATTCTCACAAAAATGTTATCTTCCTTTTAAGGGTTTATTTCACAATCTCCTTCTAATCGAGTGTACATCTTCATGAAATTACATTAAAGAAATATAAATGATACTTTTTTAATAAACAAATTATTTTTCTTATCCTCTAGTTATTAATTATATTTTTCAACTAAGTGTACCATTTTTAAACTATTTAGTACTTATAATGTTTCTCAAAATGTTTTTAAGAAACCACAACTTCATTTCCATCTTTAGTAAGAGATCCTATTTTCTTATAAAAACCCAATGTTCTAAAAAAAATTAAAAATGTTTTTAACATTTATAAAATGATATATAAGAGAAATAATTACCCCATTTCACTTTAAAAAAATTCAATGGAATCTTATAGTCTCTTCCTTAACAAGGAACATTTCTATGCCTTTTACCATGAAAAAGGACTGTTATTTTTACCTTAGATGGTGTGTATGGCTTTACCTGACATTATATAATCAAGGTTTCCTTTAAAATGATAAAATTTTACAATTTAAATTAATTATTTTAAGAATTTATTTTCAAATAAAATTATTTTCAAAAAAAATTCAAAATGAATAGGTTTTTTTCCTCAAAAATGTTTTTAAGACTTTTATTATATTTATATTTATCAATGAAAACAACCCTTTATACTTAAACCAATTAGCTTATATTGTATTGATATCATACTCATTCTTCCTCTATATTGTTTATGATTTATTTTTTCTAACACAATATTCAAATTTAGTTCCTTGATTAATTTTTGTAGTCCCCTTGAAATATTCAATTTCTAGTGAGCATTGAACATTAAATATCCCCCAAATATCCATATCAATTATCAGGGATATGATTATTTCATAAACTGTATAACATTTTTACATATTATGTTGATGTTTAAAGATATTCAATATCTTAAGAAATATCTTTAAATATGTATATTTTACTACATATGAATATTTGATAAGGAACATTGTTTATGAATTAAATTGATTATTAGACATGTAAGGATTTATTTAAATAGAAATGAAATGGGTAGGTCCTGATTTTAGATATCTCATACATGTATATATAATATCATGGGATAAGTCTTTTGGCTATCCTATGTGGGATATTCCCCAATTATGTTATAAACCATCTTGAAACATTTCATGACTATAAAGTTACAATATACCTAGGAAACATAGAATCCATTAATTAAGAATTTCCTTCATTTTGATTTAGTTATTATTATCCTTGATATTTTCACTATGAAAAAAAATATTGATACACTTTAATCTTAGTTTATTTATTAAATTTAATGGTTTTCAGTTATTTACCTCTCTATATTTATTATTCTGTATCCAGTTATTTTAAATGTCATCTCTGGTAAAGAATTTTCTTTTCCATATTTTTTATGCACCCCCTATCAGTTTATTTATTACATTGAATTTTTGATCCTTTATTTGACTTAACATATTGGTTATTCTCATTAATTAATTATTTTTCCATTATACTTATCCCTTAATGATAATTTTAACTCATCTTTATTTGGTTTCTTTTCCTAGGAATCCAAGAAGTGTACTACGAATGATATTTAAGTATGTCATAAGTGAGAATAAATTTAACCTATAAAAAAATTATGTTGTAAATAGTGTATTAATTTGTAAAAAATGACCCATAAATGTATCTGGTTTACCAATACTGCTAAAATATTTTTTTCCTTTGTGATTTTATTCCTTGTAATCATGTCAATGAAATGGTAGAAGACTCCAACTCTGGTCGTCTGTGGTAATGTTGGTACAATAGCCTATTTGGGAATCAATATGAGGTAAAAACCAAAGAACTAGACAAAAATTTAAAGGATCTTCACCTCATATAAAAAATTGGCTCTTACAACCCAATATTTCTACATAAAACATTCGTGAGGTTAGATGGTCTCTTAATTAGTGAATGCATTCGCGTCACTCTTTTGAGATGCCCACCGAAAAACACTGGTATTTAATTACATTATTTTACTTACCAATAATGTTGTTTCATCATCATGGTTATAAAGGTAGGAGTGCCACTAGTCAGCACACTGCATTTTGAACTTCCATAAACCACTAATAAAATTTGGGACATTTTATCAGTTATTTGTGTTGGAATTCCTCCAGAAAAGTTCATTTAAGATTCCTGTCACTTGAAAATACATGTTTTTTTTAAAAAACTATATCACAAGTAGAAAATTTTATGATAGACATGCCATAAATAGTATTACAACAAATTATAATCCATGGATTAATTATTCCACTGAAAATACTTCCCTACTAAATTTCTATGTCAAAGAAGAAAATTCATAAAAAATAATTATTACCAACTTTCTCATTCATCAAAAAACTAAAAATAACTACAAATAAATTAAAATAATTTTATATATTAATAAATATTCAAGAATTATATAATTGAAATGATTTAATATTAAAAAAAATCTGTAAGAAGAAATATAATAATAATGACACTAAAGAGGAGGGATGAATTGAAATTTTAGAAGGAAACTTCATACCTAAAAAACTTGTAATTTGTCACAAAACCTTTATCATATTGTTATTCCATTGATACAACTGATGTCGTTGATCTTCCTACTAGTGTTAATATTTTTCCTTATCTCTTATCAATATCTATAAAATACTATCATGAGATCATATCCTCTCCACATGCTCTACCACAAAAAATAAATATTATGAAGATTATACACATACTCCATTTAACACGTATTATTCCATAAATTTAGTGATATTAAAACTTTTTTTGTTTATCCTAAACAGACACTAACCACTCTTCCATTATTAATACCTCTATCCATTTCATGTATCCAAGCTACCTCGTCCAAGCATGACTCTCTTGAGACCTAATCATCACCACCCTCTGCCTCAGTCCAACACTCACCCAATTAAGAAACCTATATCTCATATGTCTCATGTAACCATATAAATAAAAATAAATAAGGTTAAAAATGTTTTTTTAACTAAAAAATAATAACCATAATATTTCAATGACTCTTACTAATAATCTATTTGTTTGTAACATCCTAGAATATAGAGACCCAGAGTCGGTAATTATATTTCATTGTTTGTATAAATAACCCAATCCTAATTGTTTAAAAAGTTTAGCTGGCTTAGAAGACTAGATGCATATGTACATTGAACATGAAAATGAAATATACAACATGAACATATTATGACAACAAGATAATCAATTTTATTATATCCTTGAAAATTATACATATTCCGCCTCAAAGTTTCCTAGGTAGTAGAAAATAAAATGTTTTGAACTCATTTTCTCATTTGGGATGGTCATACAATAGAAGAATACATAACATAAACATTAAATATATCATATGGAACAAATAAATAAACAAAAATAAACCAAAATAAACTAAAACTATGGTCATTATATATCAATTATAATATATAAAAATATAGATAAAAATATTAATTTATCTCATACATATTGAATATATATAGTTGGACATTAAAAACATGATATAAAATCCTTATTCTAAGATGCGATATTTATCCTTGAGACTATAGTCAAGATATTATCATATTATGGGAATAATCAAAAATGAAAACCTAAAATGTTTTGTCTCATGAGAAAAATAAATGGATCGAGGGGATATATAATTTTAGGCCCCACCCCTCGATTGATGAAATCTAATTCATTCCACATAAAAATCATCAAGACCATTCATACAATTCAGAGAGGAGTGTTTTTCTAATAAAAACATAGTTATATATATAATTAGAAAAACTTATTTAAAATTGATCCCCATTAAATGTAATAATCTGGATTCCTAGGAGAATATCTATGAATAAACATAGAATCCCTGATTTGTCATCAAACTGACATGAAGTACCCTTCTGAAATAAATTTATTTTTGAGGGAAAAAGATATGCAGTTGGCTATCCCTATAAAATAGTAATTGGGTTCAATAAATATTTATATAATGAGACTAAGTAAATTGTTGAAAAATCCTATCATCATGGTTCATTAAGATTGTGTGAATATTCTGAAGAATATCTCTTAGGAGTGTCTCACCATATGTGTAGTCTTACTACAACTCATCATGCCTTAGGGTAATGATTGAGTCATTCCAACCATCCCTATTTAGTTTTATTTCCAATATATGAATTCGTTCCCCAACCATATCCACTTTCTAGTATATGTTTAATTATGTATTTTCTAGAAAATTACACACACTTTTGCTTTACAAAAACATTGGAAAAGTTTTCTACCATAGAAAAGTTAACAATTTAATCAAAATAATATAAAAGGGCTATAAAAATATAAAATTCTAGATCATAAATATTTGATGAGTAACATGGATAACATCTTCAAAAGTGGTTTATTACCCACATAAATGAACATAAGTGGTGTGTACAACATGATTCTCAACTAATGAAAATAACAAATGAAACCCTATATTATGGATTGGTAAGCAATTATATCATAACCCTTTAGAAAAATGGTCATAGAATTTATCTTCATATACAAGGAATAAAATAAAATAATGATATATGAACAACAATATGAATTATATACAATAGATAAATTAAATGAGTTGCATATTACAAAACACGTCTTGTAGGAGGAATTTGAGACAGAAACATCATTACATATTTTCCTAAATTCGTTAAACATAATTTAAAATCTTATATAATTAACATGTATATCTCAATAACATAATTATTAAATTTAAAAATATCCATTTTCTTCAATAATTTTAAATAATAGTTATTCTCTATATGTCTTCTCCCTATTTTCAACATTGAGGCTTATCATTTTGATCATTTGAAAGAGTTTCCTAATAGAGGTTTTCATATTCATTATTCCTTAATATTTTACTATTAATATCAAATTAATTGTAATTCTAGTTATTATTTGTAATAAATTATTATCTTTAAAAATTCATACATGTGTGTTTTATGCCATTCCCATTAAAATAAAGTCATTAATGACTATGTTTTAGAATTTTTTGATAAATGGATGGTGTTTCATTAATTAATTAATTATATAATTATATAATATCTCCAGAAAAAAACATTATTTACACATTTATATCACATTATACTATTATATAATTTATCATATTCATCCATGACATATATGTATAAAAGTTTTCATTTAAGTGGCTAAATCGACCTAAACAAGAATATACTATGAGAATTGGAGGATCCTGGGATGGTTTTGATGTAATATTATTATCAAAGGAGTATAATGATATTATTTATTGTTTCAAAATTTGATATATTATAATTATAAGTATTTTTTTGAATAATTAATGGTTATAAAAACTTTACAATATTTGAAAAAAAGAATGTCCTCTTACAATGCATGTTTTCAACGACAAAATAAAATGATTGTTTTTTGTCCATATATTTAATAGGTTGTTAAATATTTTACACCATAAAATTAATGATATCATAAAAAATAATATTTATCCATTAATGACATCCTTATATTCAACCTTTTAATAGGGTGAAGGAAAACAAAACATGTTGCATCGTGGAAGTGGTAGTCTATAAAATTCTCGAACAATGTATTTTTTTATTACTAGATGGGTTATATTAATAAATAATGAAAATAACCATAATATAGTAACATTAATTTATATAAATGATAATATTATCATTATTATATTCTTTCTATAATAAATTTTATAGAATATAATTTTTAATATTACTAAGTTGTTCATAACACTCACATTGATGACTTTATTTTTCATTGGAAGAATCCCGGAATTTTACGGGATTTGGATAACTATGAATCACTTATGTCATACATTATTTTATATTGGGATATATGGGTTAAAATGGAATTTTTTCATAAAGAAATTATAATTTGAGGTGTTTCATGAAGTGTTGAAGAGTTTTCACTTGTATAAAGTGTATTTTTTGGAACACATTTACTTTTTTAAATAATTCTATAAAACCATTCAAGGGTCAACAAATCAAAAGTTGAAAAAATGTAGATTAAATATTTATTATTCTATAATAATCTCAACCATCATTTCTATACATGTTTTTTACATCCTTTAACACTTTCACACTAGGAGAAATTCCAAATACCCCTATTACTTTTTCCATATAAATTAATTTCTAATATTAGTAATTAATATTAATGACAAGGAAAGGATTGGGAATTTACATTATTTTGTACTTACAATTTCATGTTTTAAAATATGTTTTTCAAATAAAATTTACAAATTCTTGAAATGTTAATTTTAAAATAATTATGCATAATTATGTTTGAATATTTTTTAAAGAAATATAATTTTAATATTTAATTTTATATAAAATGTAAAAATAGTTGTTAGAAATATTAATGAAATAAATTGATTTATTATAATGAATTAAGAGGATTTCAAGGAAATTAAAATAGTATACTAGTTGGAAATACTTTAGTAAATGAAAATATTGAAAAAAATAAATTAAAGTACCATTTTAATTAATTATATAAATAGTTTCTATATTATTTTAGAGTTTAATTAATTTTTAAAATGAATAATGTTTCCATAATATAATATTTAATTCCCTTAAAGGGTTTCTCAAATTTTAGTTAATTGTTATAAAATTGTGATTTCATACACATTACATGTTTCTTGGAAACTATAGATTTCGAATATAAATTGACATTTTCATAACAAGATCAAAATTTCATACTTAATGAATTTAGATATGATGATTTAAAAAATAGAATTATTTTTCAAATTTTCAAATTATAACATTAAAATTTTAGATAATTACGTGAATAATGATCCTTAAAGGGAATATATGTGGAATAGTTCATAATATGGAATTTTCATGTTATAATAGTGTCATCAGTGTCACATGCCCCTTATAAATAAGATCATCCTTGGATATGGGGTACATATAGGATATTGAATAAAATTAGATACTCTACAGGACCCCATTTATCCTATTTAAACTTTTTATTTCTCCAGAGGACTTTCACTAAATGTGTTTTCCAATTCCACAATACTTTCTCTCTCATGTTAAGAATCTAGATAGACTCCCAATTTCATGAAAAGTTAGGATCTAACATTATTACCAAATATGTGATCACATGAGTTTTATTAAACATGTATTTTATCAATAATGAAATATGTAATACATTATTTACTATAGAATGTAGTGGATTCATAGCTAACTTGTAAGCTACAACCCAAACTCATTCTAATATATCAAATGGACCAAAATCTCTTGGGAATAAAATCCCATTTTTACATAATCATTCAAAACTCTTCTATAGTGAATCATGACTAAATGGTCCCCTACAAGAAATTCCAAGACTTTACTTTGATTATCATCATAACTATTTTTAATTATTTGGGTTTCTTTAGTGTGAACTAGAATATTAAATACCTGAAAATTTTTACCCACCACATGTTCTAGGAAAACTAGATTTTTCCCAAACTTCATCTGAAGAAGTTGAAGTGTGAATCCTCTTCCCACCCAATGAAACATAGATTGTTATATGGAAGCTCGAAAGGGAGATACTATTAAATAAAAACTCCTCCAAATATAAATACTAAGCCCATGTACCTTTGATGTCATGAGAATATGATATCAACATGTATTCCAATATTATGGTAGTTATTTTAGATTTTCTTTTTGTTTTCTTTATGATTGGCGTTCATTAGAATATCATAGTTTTAAGATCCATTTAATGGTTCATCCTTTATTTTTATGTAATACAAGGGTCATGATCAAATACAATAAATATTAGGGAATTCTCTATCATTATGATTTAGTTGATAGAGATATTGTAATGGTGCTCAAGCGGTATATCATCTCTTATTTCTAATAAATAAGAATACTTATTCATATCATCAATAATGGATCATAAAACATTTTCCATACCTGGAGTCTTTTGGAGTCTAGTGAAAAGATTCATTATAAAATTTTCCTACTTCTATATAGGTATAGGAAGAGGTGGCGTTACTCCCTTAGGAAGTTGCCATTCAACCGTTACCTTCTAGAATACTTTGAATCTAGACACATAATCTATAATTTCTCAAAACATACCATCCCACCAAAAATTTTCTCTTAAATTATTATAGATATTTCTTATACCATGTTGTATAGAGATATTTGAACTATATTCTTTATCTAGAAATTACCTCTTTAATTATGGTATAGATGAATCACAAAACCAATTCTATAATTTCAACCTGACATCTTAATATATTAATTCAATCAGTTTTTCATTACACAAATATTTAATCATCCTTTATAAATTCACATCATCCTATAGGGAATGATCAACTCTTTCTAGTTTGTATTGTTTAATAGTTTCATAGAAAATTAATGATGGCTCAACATGACAAGAAGTCACCAAATCAATATTTTCTAGATTTATGTATATGGTAACAATGTTAATACTTTTCATGGTTAGAACTTCAAAATCCCCCTAATCAATCCATATTATAACTTTGTTTCTACTTACGGTGGTTGTGTATTGACAAATCACATCACATGAGTAGTTATAACCATATACATTGCCTTATATAGATATTTTTCTAGGATAATATATATATATATAGGTTCTTTTGGTCTATATATATCTTGAATCATTGACCATAGAGTTAACGTTTCCATATGTTCAAATAAAATATTATAGATTCCAACTCAATGTCTTGAGGAAAATTATTTTGTTCATGGATTTTCAATTTCCATGATTCATGTGAAATCACTCTATTATTCTCTATAAGGAATGAACTATGTCCTTTATTTGATACATCACAGGAAATTGAAAAAACTTCCATACCTGATGAAACAGTTAATACCAGTACATTAATCATCCTCTTCTTCATCACATTAGATCATTCATTTCATTCCCTTGATAATGTGAATATAACACCTTTATATTTTAAGTTATTTAATGTGTTGGTGTGTTAGTATAAATCTTGAAAACCATTCAAAAAAACAAGATAAGACTAGGAAAATTCATACCTCAGTTATGTTAATAAATTTATGAAATTCATTGAGTACATTTTTTATTGAGGGGGAAATAGATATTCCATCATTGGAGAGAAATTTACAATTAAAATGAACTTCATTCAACATAATTTCACACATTCAATACTTTCCATATAATTATTTTTATTGGTTTTATGAATTTTCTACAGCTTACTCACATGCTCTTCATATCTCATAGGGTATATCAAGATATCATAAACCCCCTTTACATGAATAAATAGTGGCTTATATCGCAACTTTTTATATCATTACATAATAAATGAACTCAAAAATTATTTTATCAATATACTCATTGATTAATTATTCATTATATCAAAAATGATCAATAGTTAATTATTTAATCCAAAATGAATTATTGTACACTCATAATGTCCATACCTTGATCAAAATTACATCTTTTATATATAATATATTTCCACCCTCAATTAATGATAACCATAATGAAGATCAATCTTTGAAAATTATTAATCTCTATTATTTTGATCAAATAAGTCATCAATTAATTTAATGGGATACATAATCTTTATAGTGAAAAAATTAGTATTAATATAATTGATACACAATTTTAGGGAACCATTCTTTATTTTTCATGCGTAATATAGGGTATCTAAATTGTAAAACCCTAAGGCTTATAAATCCTATGTTATTAGAATTTTGTATATATTTATTTAACTCAAACAACTCCACATGATTCATCATATAAGGACTTTTTAATATGGGTATTTCATTAGGAATGAGTTGAATGGTGAACTCAACTTCACGCTCTAGTGGATGACCACGTAAATCTTCTAGAAAAACATCAATGAAATTTTTTCCATTTTTGAATCCTATATTATTAGGATATATTACACATAAATATATCTCACTTGATTTTATGGTTATTATACAATTTCAATAATGATAGCTACTCAAGTGAGTACTATAAATGATTTAAATGATGTAGTTTCCCCTCAAAAGGCAAAACGTGCCACATAAACATCCCAAATATCAATATCATTCTCTTGGAAATAAATTATTTAATTATAAATTGAAATACATTCTATATTAAGGATAATATAAAAGTCAATCATAGGTATAATAACCTATTTTTAAAATAATATATCCCCATGCATCATAATTGGAACTAATTTATATATCTTTTTCCGTAATACTCACACTGGGGGTCTTAATTGAAAAATCCCAGAATATTATGCTAGGGAAATATATAATGTTTATATAAAACATTGAAGATATAAAGGATAGATCTTGGAATGATTATGAGGTTGATCTAAGGATGGAGAGTGTGGGAAGTTTCTTATTTTAAATCGATGATGACCAATTTAATTTCTTCTAAAGATCATGTTTTTGATCAAGGAATCATTCAATATGGATTGGTAAATAGCATTTAAAACTCTTTGGAATGATCTCAGTGCCTGGAATAACTCTTCCATCCATCCTTGAAATCCTATATCATTCGTAGAGGAACTTATTGGATCTGTGAGTTCTTCAACTGAATCTAAAAATCCCCCATCCATTAAATATCATGGGAATGGTTCCATCATAGTGGTTTATGATCCGAACATGATAAACTAAAGAATTTAGATTTGTATGTTCTCGCTCCTGGGTCATCCCTCTTAGGAAATAATTGACAAACCTAGGTCTTACACTGATATCAAATCCAGAATCACTCATTTTTTGAACTATAAAAAATAAAGGTTATATCTTATTGGAAAATCATAATTTAATGTCATACTTTAGAGGAATGGGTATCTTGATGTGTCATCATGTGTTGGAAACCTAAACCTCACACCAAGGTTTTTTTAGATTTATAAATGGGATCCAAACAATAACCAGTTTAACCAAAGGTGTCCCATTTCTCTGTTTTGGACTAGGATTCATGGGATCCCAAGGTTTATTAGCATCCCAAAAGACTCAATGAGTTGGATTCTGAAATAGGAACCCCGTAAAGATTGATCAATGTACTATAAATGGATACATTAGTGTACATGAAACAATGATGATAAAGATTAATATGGAGACACCTTCACCAAAACGAGTCTCTCTGGTTGAAAATGATTACCATTTTGAGGTTAGCTTTGAATTTTTGAACCTGTATCAAAATTTTGATCACTAAAAAATGGGGGTCATGATTCAACGAAATTTCGAGTTGTATAAAACCTGGTCAAGCCAGCTAATAGCACCTGGGTCTGAAAGAGAGGTCTCAATTGGTAATAAGTGTAATCCAGTAAAAAATGGAAAAAATGAAATTAATGACCAAGCTGATGGATTTAAATGGGACAATATTGTAAGTACAAGAACTTTGGGGGGTGCACTAGTTGATGAGGAAGAACAACAGCAGAATATCTCAGTTGAAAACATTAAGACATTGCACACATAACTTAATTCTGAAAAGAAGTGTAATAACAAAGAGAATTCTATCAACCATATTTTGGATATATCATCATATATTCTCCCAATTTCATTTTCAATGAAATATGAAGAATATATAATTTATCTCATTTATATGGATTTAAATGTAGTTATTCAACTCGACAAGTCATTGGTTGATTTTAAAGTGGGACATAAACTATCTATTGAGATAGATAACAATTCATGTGATACCATGACCAACAATTAGTGGAAAATAGAACAGAATGAACTCCTATCATGAAACTGGATTTATAGTGCCATCACAGGCCCACATTGATGTTACTCCAAGGAAGACACAATTTTATTCTAATTCCATGAATGAAATCCCCTCTATAAATTAAACAAGATTTCAATAAATAGAGATAAAATAAATGGGGGTTCTCACCCCCAAATTAAAATAAATATGAAGTTACATTTTTGGAATTTATATGGAATAGCCTACCCTATAACAAAATGTTCCTTTAGGGTACTTACAAGAAGGTAAAAACCTGACTTAATTTGTATATCTGAGCCAAATATAAACTACTCTATTCAGGGTAACCCTTTTTTCATGAGTGGGTACTTAATTATGCATATAGTTCAGAATGCTTCCAACCTAGAATGACATTGGATTTTGGTTCAAAATAACATGGTAAATCATATTATAGGACAATATTTATAGGAGATCATAATGTATTCATATCAATGGTATGTTTGGTAATATTTTGGACTCCTTGGTCATTATTGGGGATTTGAACTCAATCCATTATGCTGATCAGAAAATCAAACCAGTTTTTAGTACTGCCTCTATTAATGTTTCTAGAGCATATGTTGAAGAATATAGCTAAATATAAATTAATCTCTTGGGTGAAAAATTACCTCGTATAGAGGGAATCTAGATGGGATGAGATCAAGTAGAATTGATAGGGCCTTTTTCAATGATGTCTTTTTAGGAAATTGGAGATCGATTTATTATGTTACTTTGTCTAAACCTAAATTTGATCACCACCCCATCCTGGTGATATTTATTAATAATGAGAAGAGGTGGTTTATTCCTTTTAGATTCAACAATTCTTGGACTGTTCTTTCAGAATGCACTAAAATTGTCCAAGACATGTGGGTCTCACATGAGTTCAATTTTAATCCACTAGTATGCACCTCTAAACTCAAAATGTTAAAGATAAAAATAGAAGTCTAGATCAAAAGAAGGTTTACCAAACATTATGGAGAGATTTATTCCCCTAAATTCTCTCTTAATGATCTCTAAAACTCTATTCCTAGGAATAATTTCTCAAGAGATATTTTTCAAGAGTTGTTATGTCCTCTAAGATACAAAATCTCATCAAGCTCAGTGACAGCATTTGAATATAAATTTTCAAAGTTAGGTGGATTACTAATGGGGATATGAACACTAAGTTCATCAATTCCATTAAATATTTTAGAAGGGCCAATAAGCCACTCTCTCTTATCATATATGGAGATTGTTTTCTTGAGTAATGGCCATCTCTTTCCAGCCACATTGTTTCCTTCAACATGAATCTCTTCAGTAGACCTCAAAGTAATGTGAGGTTATAGGATAATATCAATCCTAAATTGATCACTAGGGAATAAAACTCATTTCATACCTTTATTAACATGCATATTAAAATCACGAAAGTAGTAGTTTGTCTTAAAAAATAAATTTCACTAAGAAAAAAAGGATTCCCAAATAATTTTTTCCATTTTTAATGGGATGTCATTCAGAAGGATGTTTTCAAGCCTATCATACTCTTCTTTAAAGGATGATCCTTAAATCAAATCTTCAATTTAGAGTTTATTTTCTTTATCCCAACAGTGTATAATGTCGGTGATATCACCCATTTAAGACTAATTTTTCTTTTCAACACACTTCAAAAAATTATTACAATGAATCATTCCTATAGACATTCAAGTATCTATGATAGAATTATATCATAGAACCATTTTGGATTTTCAAATAGATAAACATCTTTGACTTCATGATCACTACCTTGGAGTGTGTCAATGTCCATCAAAATCACACCAAGGGAGGAAACATTTATCTTATGTTTTTCAAGAAGAAATATATTGGCACAATTGACTATGGTTTTATTAGTAATGTTCTACACATCTTTGGCTAAAACGTGATATTTATTTATTAGATCAAATCTATGCATGGGTATTCTTATATATTTATTCCTAAAAATGGTTCCATGGAAAGAAACATTAAATTCTATAGTGTGGTGAGACAAGGGGATCCTCTTTAATATATCATTTTTTTCATTATATAAAATTTTATTAATAGGATTTTTCTTCATATGGTATAAAAGAGTGAAATGAAAACTATCATGGTGGGTATAGGGACCTCGGTTCCATCCCATATATTATTTTCTAGTTATATTATCATTTTTTCTCAATGACATAGGAGTAATATCCTCAAAATCCATATTAACCTTGGGAATTATGAACGTGTGTCCTGTTACTAAATTAGTTGTAGAAGATCCTTCATTTATTTTCTTAGGAATATTCTAGATTCCAATAAATATTCTATAATTAATGATCTTAGAATAAGGGAAGGTTCTATCCCTTTTATTTATCTTGGAATTCACAAGGTTTGGGGAAGACCTTGGGCTTCTCATTTTACCAATCCTTAGAGTTAGATTAGAAGAAGTCTGGCCTCTTGGAAATGGATGTCCCCCCAATAGTAGGAAGTGTTAGTCTTCTTCTGCATGTTCTGATCTCAAAGATGGTTATACCTTATTGGTGTATTCTTAGAATGTATCTATTATTAAATCCATTATCTTGATCATGAGGGATTTGTTTTGAGTGGTAGTATTTTTCAAAGAAAGATTATTACATCCTCTTGTAAAATATGTTCCATGCCTCATATCCTTAGTAGGATTACAATTATAAATCTATATTTTTTAAACCTATATCTACTTGCTAAAATTATTTTTAGGTTAATCAAAAATAATTTTGACACCTTAGGCTTCCCCATATCTAGATTTTTGACCAGTCCTATATTAGGAAACTTGAGTTACATGGTCTCCTCCATTTGTCTTGGGGTGAATAATGTCTTTTAGAATATTTACATATACTCTCCCTAGCTTGTCAACATGAACTACACTTGTATATTTTGGTAGGAAAATGGTATGGTTCTCCATTGATTGACTGGATTACCTCCTGTAATAAAAATATTGATCATAACATCTCAATTAGAGAACAAATGACTAATTTGGATATCCTTCCTGATGATATTACTTCAACCATTTTATAACTATTATTTTCTAAACCATGAGGATATGATCATATGGGAATCATCAGAAAATGTAATCCTTGACACCATGAACTTTTATATTCACCTACATCAATGAATCCACAAATGGATTGGAAATTTCAAAAAAAATGGCTTTTATCATCTATATTATCACTACACTGGAGACTCTCTACCAATAAGCTACATATTGAAGAAAATATCTAGCATGTTGGCATATCTCCTTGATCAAATTGGGTAATATGTCACTAATATATGGTGTATTTTTATCATATCACTAGGAGTTGTCAACCCACTTCATCTATTTGTAATTTTGTCTTTGATATCTTCGAGATCTATCACATGTAAGCTAAGCCTTTCCAGAATTTCCTATTTTCTATTCGCATCATTCATTTATATAGGAAATATAAAATCCTATTTTGGGTATAATGTACAGAGTTAATTCATATTATATGGATAAGTAGAAAAATAACCATTCATGTCCATAATTACTTCAATTCTCAAACCCCCAGTGATGATATTATAGCGGCGGTGAAAAATTCCATCTTGCTTCATGTTTAATACTGCCGCAACATGGTGAGGGGCCTCGCTATCCTAAGGTGACTAAACGTCATAGTTAATGTTCCTAAAAACTATTTCACACTTGATCCCATTTATAATCCCCCATTATTTTGTTGGATTAAGTAAAAACCCTTACTGGATCGCAAGGTGAAATCATGAGGCTTCGTGATATTGGGCCTTTTTTAGAGATCATAACGGTCATGTGGGGGAAATACCATATGGTCATTATAGTGATATCACTTCCCTAAAAGTAGAAATTATTGTTCTTATTCTATCATTCTGCATTTCGAGGAAATGAAATTTTTGCAACATATCGTTTTAATGTGACACTACTACCATTATTAAAGCTGTTGGGATGGGAATGATTCACCTCTCATAAAAGATGATAGTGAAATGGGCTAATTTTATGGATAGGTTTTCCTCTAAAAATTACATAATTACACACATATTGTTTTTTAATAAAATCACATTGCTGATTTTATTGTGAATAAATGAGTGACCAAAGAGGTGTTTTGTTACAGTAACACTCTCCCTAGTGACATGCTTCCCATCTTTCAATGCAAGAAATGTAAAATACCATCCTTTAGACCCATGTAACCTTTCTTTTAACTTATTTAAAATCATCTAATCTCTTATATCTCAAAAAAAATAATTAAATAAATAAAAGAGATTAATGTTATTGAATCAAATAAATCATTTTCTAACATTCATGAAATAATCAAAGTACCCACCCCACATAATTAGGAATGATGGATTTAGTCATAGTAACCACATAATCATCGACATTACCCCTTTTCCTTTTATGAGATAAATTCTGTTGATGTTTGGGTAATTTAGTTCATATAATATCCCTTCTACCTATAGTTAATGCACAAACATAAATATCCTATATTATTCCCTTAAATAAGTGAGATTTATTTCCTTATTCCCTAAAATTGTAACAATCACACATTCACTTATTCTAACCCCCATGACATTTTTCCCATATTTATAACATATGGATGATCTGTCACTTCATTTCATCCCATTTTCCACATTGTATTCCCATGATTCTCAACTGACCTCTAATTCCCTTAATTTCCTTTGAATACATATGTCTTTGAGAAACTGTTTTATTATTTAAGGTGCTTAATTCTATACATTTAATGTAAAAAGGTTTTAACAGACCAAAATACTATCCGGGCATGGATTTAACACATAACAAAACAATCAATATTTTTATTTGTTCTACATACATACCCTAAAGTTTTCCTAGATAAAATTTTAATGTTATCCTCAAGGATAAGAGTTTGAGATAGAAAACCACTTACCTCTTATCTAGAATTATTCAATTTTACTTTAACCTCATGTACCATAGACATATAAAATGTAATATATTAATTAATAACCTTAATAGTGTTCATTTTCAAATATTATCTTCATAAATAGTTGTTCTCTACTTGAATTATTCTGATTTTCCATATTTGTGTTTACATTTTTTTAACACTTGTATGGGTTCCATAATAGGTGTGTTCATATTCACACTTCATAAAATATGTGTTATTAAATGGGAATTAATTATATTTTAAGGGGTAATTTATAATAATTTAATATGTTTCAAATTCCTTTTATGTGCGTTTTAGACAGAATACTTGATGGTAAACTCAATAATAAACAATTTTTTGTGATTTTTTATGAATGAAGGATGATTCCTTAATCGATGAATTAGTTATTGATATAATATATGTGACATCCAAAAAACAAGGTACCAATCACTTTTTTCAAAGGTCCAGTGGTCCACAAGGCCCCAAGCACATCTCCTCGAATGCCAAGTTCTCCCAACTACTAGTGATGGCCTACGGTGTGTCAGTGGGGAGATTATTCCCTCATTACCATAGCGTAGAAAAACATTAATACAGAATGATGGGAGAATAGGAGAATCTATATAAATAATAAAATGGAATGATAGAAGCACCCTAAATAACAAAAAATATGATTAAATGATATAAACCAACAAAAGATGATAATGATACATGTCATGTCACTATAAAACCTGAAATTAAGGATCAAAAGAATTATCCATAAAATAATATAAAAAGGAATAAAAAATTAATCCAAAAAATATCCACAACATCCCAAGCTCCATATTAATCATCTGTTATCTAATCTATCATATTATATCATGAAATAAATAGTTTGATGTAGTATGCATCCCTTTTCAACTCCTTCAAACATATAGTCTTCTCAGGTACCAATGCCTCCTAGCTAGGGTGTGACATAAATCACAATAAGCCACCACCAATGGAATATATAACATTTGGTACATTATATATAAACTGAAATAGTGTGAAATTAGGTATATATAAATGTAATGAAATATTGTAATTTGAATACCTAAGTACCTTCTTCATCCCTCAGCTAGTGTCTGAACATTTAACTAGTTATTTAATTAATTAAGTCCTAATTTATTTAAATATGTCATGTGATGTAATACCTGCACTAACATGATTATAATTAAGGATCCAATATATAGAAAGGATTCCTAATTACAATAATAATGAATTGGTTTCATGGTAATAACCATGTAAAAATTGACCTCAAGGATTGAGCCTACTCAGGTAGAACTGTATCTTGGATATAGGGGTAAGAGTTTAATCCAAGGAAAATCATCCAAGTAATTCTATAATAATTAATCTAATCTAGTCAAATGAAAACATCCATGGTAAAATGGGATAAGAAATGGATATCTCTAAGGATGTAACCAATGAACATCATGTTGGAAGAATCCATGTTGGATCAAAAGAGTATATCCATATAATCTTGTAATAGTAAGGATGGATACTATGGTGTCATTCCAGGAATCCATTGATAGAAAAATATTGAGTTTCAATGTGTGTCACATCCTTGGAAACTGCCATCTTTGAATTGGAATGGAGTACATGAGTAGTTAAGGCATTCCTTCAGGAATCCAAAAAAACTAACTCGACTCTGACCATTCCTAAAATGACATCTTGGTCAGGATACAATTAGGCACATTACAATAGATTCATTTAATTAATTAGTCCATGTAATAATCATACCACTAAATAAGATTAATGGTTCATTCTATGCCATTCATTAATGTTACACGGATAAGGAAATGAATCCATTCATTAATTCATATATGATATAGTGATTTAATATGTTTATTTGGTTCAAGCGATGAATTTAATTAGTTTGAAAAGTCTGACTATCCATTCAACCTTTTATTAATATATTCATGACATATTCATGTGATAATATTCACTCATCTACCTTCCATTAACATGGAAAAGGGTTCTATGGGGGTGCATCCAAGTCTTTCAATTATATTTAATTAGGCCAATTCATATATATATATATATAATTTCCACTTCCATTTAATCTTGATTTATCAAGTTATATAACATTAAGTAGGATGTTCAAGTGATAAAAATACATTGTTATATCCCTTATAAATTCAAAATTCATATATTTATAGTGGCTTACCATTAGTAGGGTCAAGACACAAACCTGAACAGGGGAGAAAAAGTCATAACCAACCATTAAAGATCAATTATGGAAAACACCCTACATGGGGTGGTAAATATTTTAGATATAACCACCAACAAATAATAATGTAGACGGCATAGACATAAAACATGTTTCAAATAGATACAATAAAATAATATTAATTAAATAGCTAGAAACTATTGAAATCAGAATGTGAACATAGAAAACTATGAAATGGTGAATCTTAAGGGATGAATTATTGATCACTTACTTCATAATTTTATGAATATAATCAACCAGTATCAACCACTAGTTTGGCTAAGATTATAAGAGTTCAGAGGTATGGACCAATGCCCTAAAAATAGGTAATATGAGCATGTATCTAAATAGGGTTATTGATATAAATAAAAACAATGAATGGATAAAAATGATTTAACAACATATAGTTTCATAACCACTGAGACAAATAGAATCACTATTGTACTTCAGATGGTGGATTTCTCTCAATTATGTGGTTAGTCCTTCAAAACTATAAAAAGGGAGAAAATAGGGGTATTTTATAATGGATAAAAAATGAGAATGGATTTGTTTTAAAACATAAAAAAAGTTAATTTCCAAAAAATCTCACAAAAAAAGAACCACATCGTTAGAAAAAAAGTGCGCAAACTGTGATCCTTCTACCGTAAAGAGGGGGAACCCAGAAATTTAGGTTGCAAACATTGGGATACCAAAATCCAATCATGAACGATTAATTTGAAACATGACTAATGTTTTTAGAATAGTCATGTGGCCCCTATAGGTTGGTTAGGTAAAATCGTTTTACCCATATAATCACACTATCCAACACCCCATAGTTAAGAGATATTTTCTTTCATGGCTTGCATGGTTTCTTATAAATGTGTGGCCTGTGTATTTTTCAAACTAGTTAGGTTTCTCAACACTACAAAAGTGTTAGACATGCCTGTAACCTTTATTTACTAAGTAGGATTCCTTATTTGGTCCAAAATGAATAATTAGAAAAAAAAATTAAAAGTGACATACCTTAGGGAAAAGTTGTATTCTTACACTCATCCTCCCTTAAAAGAAGTTTTCCCTGATATCACCTTCCAAAGGTAGCGACATACATTGAGATAAAAAATTTGGCCCCTGGGCATGTTTGTCGGCCTCTTGATCCCAACTCTTGTTCTGTACATAGTTGTTCATCCATAGCATCAGTTCTAGAAGGACATACCAGCCTTAGAGATCCATCATGCTCTAGTAAATTATCTTTATATGATATTTCTAAAAGTTAGAATCGTAATCTTAATAAAATTGATTGAGATGAAAATTATTATATCGTTCAGTATGATAATGGTGGAGATATAAAACATAGAATATGTCGTGCATGGTACGGTACCTCTGAGGTAGTAACAACTGATAGGATACCAGCTTGACTCCCTCCAAAATCTCAAACCACCATAGATAATAATGAAATAGCTTCCCTTTCCTTTGTTTTCTTCTATTCCCATGCTTGGGTGGTAACTATAGGAAAAAATGATCCTTGACCCAAAACTCTAGGGATCATCAACACAATAGACAGAAGATTTATATTTATATGGAGTAGTTGACATACCCATCTTCATCATGTGAACTTTATCTAATGTACCCCTCGCAATATGAGAACCTAGTAGTAATGCCTCTTCAACATCTAACCAGAATAGGATTGAACATCAAAACCTACCATAAAAATACTTAAAAGGATCCTTCTGAATTGTCACTTGAAAGCTACTATTAAAGGAGAAATTGGTGAGAGGGGTGTACTTCTTCCAACACAACCAAAAATAATGAATCATTCCTAGAGAATTTATTTTAGAACATATATCGTCTATTCTTATTCTCCATAATTCTGATGGTGAAATGTTGTTCTTAGATGAATTTGTGTCCCCATAGCCTTCGGCAACCCCTTCTAAAACCATGATGTAAAACAGGTGTTTCCATCTGAAAAAATAGTACGATATACCCTGTGTAGTCAAATGATCTCATGGAAATACAATCTTCCAAGCTAATCAATGGAGAAAGTCTACCATATAGTAAGGAAGTTGGATACATTCATCAGTGGGTCAATAACTCCGCATACAGCGTCTCTACCTCTTATAGACCTTGGAAATCCACCCTAAAAGACAATGTAAATGTTTTCCCACTACCATTTAATGATTATAAGTGTATATAATAATCCTGTAGGTCTCTAGTGATCTTCAATCACCTACTGACAGGAGGAATACCTATTGATAAAGCCAATTATCGGATATTTTATCATAGGCCACCAATACTGTTGTTTCATATCTCCATACATCTTGAAGCTCCCAAGATGAAATACCCCATTGAGAAGCATGGGATCCTCGCATCAGTTCATCCCTCATATCTATGAGAACCTAGAATCATCCATGTTCCAAAAGGATGGAATCTCTATCCACATACCAATATAGAGGTGTGTCATATCCTTAAATAAAATCATGAGAAGACAACCCCTTAGGACCTGAAAATTGTCTGCTCTTCCCCTTAACATATAGGGAAGAGGTTGTAGTTGGGGTTTTTCTTAGTGGTCAGCACAAATTAATCCTACATGAAAAATGTGGGTTCAAAACGCATTGGGTGCAGGGACTATAGCAGTGTTGTAGCCTAATGTAGCAGCAGCGACACTATAGAAATGGTGGGAACTTTAGCGGTGGCAGGTCACTGTAGTGGCGGTAGGGTACGGTAGCAGCAGCGAGACTATGCAGTGCAGTATCAGGTGGAGTACTGTAGTAGTGTTATTCACAAAATGGGAATTGGGCCAAATATTTGGGCCTACAGGCCATATAATGGGATAAATGTCCATTGGGCCTACGGGATATGTAATGGGTCTCCCTCTACCCAGTTAAAAATAGGTGTTTGATTTACTTTAAATAATAAATGATACTTCCACACCATCCTTTTAAAAAATGTATGGAAGAGTTCACCATCAGGGATAAGGGATAATACTTCACATGACTATCTTAAAACATCATATGAAGATCAACAAAAAGGGCCATAAATTTCCATTCATTACTAGATTCTCATATGGCATGTGCCTGAGTTTTACAACTCAGTGCATCTGCGGCCACATTTCCCTTTCTAGATATATAGCCAATTTCAAAATCAAAGAATTAAAGAAATTAAAACCATATCTATTTTAATATATTAAATTCACACTATGTAAATATATAATTTTCGATATTATGGTTCAAATACAGCTAAAATCTCCCACCCATCAGATAGTATCTACAGCAACATATTTCATAGAAAATTGTTTCTAGAACAAGGTTGTGCTCCTGGTAGTGTCTCTCATGAGGCCTCAACTACCAAGATATTTAGGTTACAACTTGATTCGCCGACATCATCACTACTCCTAGGCTGATAACTGATCCATAAAATTTCACAATATAGCCTCTTCTAGGCTATAGAAAATTTAAAATAGGTTCTAAGACAAACCCTCATTTCATCACCTTAAAGGCTTTCTTGAAATCTGATTACCATATGAACATGATGCACTTGATTGTATTACATGTAAGAGTTGTTGCAAGGAATGAGAGGTCCTATATAAAATTACTATAATATCCAGTCATTCTTATGAAACTACATATATCAAACACATTCTTGGGGTTTTCCTAGGAATCTACGACATTCACTATCTCTAAGTTAGCAAATACTTCTGATTCCCAGATAATATTACGCAAGAATTAAAAACATTGGATCTAAATTTGGAAATTATCAGGATTAGAATAAATCTGCTGCTCTCTTAGCGTATCAAAAATGATCTCAAGTTTCTTATCATTGTCTCTATGAGTTTGAGAATACACCAAGATTTCATCCACAAATACTATGAAAAAGGAATCCAGATAGGGGTGTAATAGCATATTCATTATATCCATGATAAAGATGAGCATGTCCATATGACTAAACTACATAAAAAGGTATGCATACACACTATGCATGCTGTGAAACTTTTTATGGGGTATGTATGTTTGTTGGACTCCCACTTGATGATAGCCCGATCTAAGGTTGATTTTAAGGAAAACCCAAGCAGCTCAGAGTTGGTCAAAATTGATCATTTATTCAAATGAGTGGATACACATTCTTGACCATAAGCTGGTTTTACCATCTATAATCTATGCATTGACAAAGAGACTCATCCAAATTCTTGGTTAAAATCATGGGTGAACCCCAAGAGGATGTACTAGGCCTTATAAAACCCTTAGCATCTAGGTCCAATAACTACTGCAAGATCTCATGTTTCTTAGTAGGTTCTATCCTATATAGATGAAGGGACACTAGAATATTCTCCAAAAATAATCTTAATCGTATACTCCACATCACTCTCAATAGGTAAACAAGAAAAAAATCAAGAAAGGAATCCTTGAAATTATATACAATTAGAAAAAAATCATCCTGATGTAAAATTTGATACTCCATGAAGTAATTGAAAATATGGGTAGTCACTCCACCCATCCCATGATACTCTGGTCTAAAACTGCTACCATGGACATCCCACATCCCCTTATGTAGATAACTGCTTTCCTCTAGTGATGTAAGTGACATCCTATGGTGATACTAGTGTACTAATTCATGACACAAGACCAAAAAATCCATCCTAAGAGTGACATAAAATATCATCATCTTAAGAACAATGAGGACCCACAAGAAAGTGTGATAGAATATATCAAGTGAACAATCACTAATTTGGCATAATTCCTCTGAAAGAACTCTAAACGGATTATCATGGGAAATTAGACCATAGAAATATTGTATCTCATGTCTGAGACATTCCAAGATATATAAAGAAATGAGAGATTATGAAAAAACTATTTAAAATAATGAAAATGCTATCTTTGAGGCTACAAGAATTGTACCCCATACTGTAGATGGTCTTGGATCTTGATAATGAGGTATCAGCTACAATTCATGCAATTGACATGATCAAAGGCCATCTATAATAGTTGGACTACCATGATCATGAACTCTCTTCTGGTACTAATATTGATCAAGAGTTTGGAAACCTCGGCCATGAATTCATCCACGGCTAGTCCTTCCAGTGCTACTCCAACTCCCCACCTAACATAGCGTAAATGAACCTTTCCCTGAAGGTGGAGCTAGCATGGATCAGCTGATGGAATGGTCCAAAAGAATCTATGAATAGTCCCCATACAGCTGCATGCTCGAAACACCATGGTGTCTCTATCAATTTGAGGCTTTATATTCCTCTATCTTCCACACTGATGGAATTCCACTGAGCTACAAGTATGGTTACTCTAGCTACCAATTCCCTAACAAGAAATCATGAGGGAACATTTAAATATTTTGGAGGAATCACTGGACTGCCTCGGAATAGGTCCTCTATTCCTGGTACTATCACTATACATATGTCTATTCTCATTGATAAGAGCTGGATTAACTATTTCAGAAAAGTTAGCAGGAGAAATACATTCACTAGATTATGGATGTACTATATGTTACCATCCTTTAAGAGACTAGCATGGGAAAGGTCATAACCATCTTGAATTGGGGAAAAGCACTATAAATCAGTGAAACGTGATGAAGAGACCATGAATGACATAGAAACCTTCTTGAGATTCATGAAAACTATATCTCAATTAGATATCAATGTATGAGGTAATAACTAATCATAGAAATCTATCTAAAAATTATCTTGTGCCATGGCCTGATGGAGAACAGCCTTGGTAATCACATCCCACTAGTGCTTGGCCAAATCAAGAAAAAAATACGCATCAATTTAGACCCAATATTGTGGAGAAATATTTAGATTATAAAATATAGATAGGGTGGACTCTTTCTAATACTTAACAACCTATGAACTATTATTCCTCTAAAAGGTGAGAGGATGCTTCTTTTGGAACTCACGAGTCAGATCAACCATCGTTTGTGTAGGTCTTTGAGCACCCTGCATAGACAACATAAAACCTGGGAAACAATCATGAATCTGATCATCAGTACCCATATCTAGTATAATAGGTGGTTCCTCAAGTGTCACTCTTAGCGGTAAGACTAGTGGATATGGTCCCACCATGTCTAGATCATGGTCGTCACCACCTTCCCGGTGCATGAAATGAGAACGTAGTGGTCAAATTGGTTTAAAATTTTCAATAACATACATAAGAAAGGGATTTGAGAAGATCTAGTCACTATAAGAAGAAAAAAATAACAATTAGGGATCACTACCTAGGGTATACTACCCCAACTCCATACATAGAAGGCCAGTTATAGGTAAGTTCTCAGATTTTAATTTCATAGGTTCTACTGTATGGAGGTCCAATTATACCTTTCCTCATCATTTATTAGAATCCATTTCATTTTATACGTCAAATCCCTCATTACAATTTGAAATTTTTCATTTCCATATATCATGATTTAAAAAAAAAGAGTTTTTCATCGCATTGAATTAGGGTCCACACTCTTTATCACTAAATCGACACCCATTTAAATTACAATTAATCGATCAACTTGGTAAATTACTGATTCTAATACATGAGGGCACATACACCTAATTTTTTGAAATATTAAATCACTCAATAATAGATAATTATTATAATAATAAATATTTATATATTAATAAGGATCACCCTACAATTACTAGAATATCGAGCAATTCATGTTGTGGAATTCGCCTATATGTCATGGATATATGCATGGCATGTGAATTTGAGGTGCATGTAATGATGGATGAACGATTATCCATGGCCTCATTTCATTAGGACATGAATAAATAAGGATATCAATAAGAATATGAATAATTACTAGAACATAGTATCTTTGTAGCTAATAGTTAAATAATATCAACTGTAATAGGAAAAATCATAACAACAATTAAAATTTCAGAAACTCTGCATTTACCCCGAACATGGGTTAGATACACCGAATAATGGATTATAACCAATATTAATAGAATTCATAATCTCATGGATAATGTCTCCAAATTGTAAATCAATAATGGACCATCTCTAATACCACATTTTTACATTTCGTACCTAGGTTACATTCAATGGTTCAACAAGATCGATGGGCACATGCCATGAAGCACATATCCATGAACGTCAGAGGCTACCGACTAGTAGTGCGGGCCTAGGGTGTGTATGTGGGATACTATGAGCTCATTAATAGAGTTTATAACAACAAAGAAATATAATAATAGTAAAATAATATATGAAAAATAAATTATCTAATGACATTGAAGAAGTAGACTATGTAAGAATAAATAAGAGTAATTGATATATATAAGAAAACGTTGATGATAATACATGTCATTTCACTATAATAAATGATAACATGGATATGATTCAGTAGGCATAACATGATATAAAAAATTAGAAAAAATAATCCAAAAACTATCCCTAGCATCCTGATATCTAGACCGATCATCTTCTACCAACTCCATCCTATGCAATCAAGTAATAAAGTTTCTGAAGCAGTGCAACTAACTTGTCAAAACCTGCATAAACATATTTTTCACAACTAAAAATGAAGCCATGATTGGGTGTGATATGAATCATATTAGTTTACCACCAATTATTTCTATAACATCCAGTCATTGTAATATAAACTGAAACATTCTGCATGCATACATATATAAAAGTAAAGTAGTATAGTAATGTAAATACCCAAGTATATTCGTCATACCTTATATCATATCTGAACATGTAACTAGTTAATTAATTAATTAAGTTCTAGTTTATATAAATATTACATAGGAGGTAATAATAGCACTGACATGATAATACTAAATGATCCAAGATATAACAATGTATCCAGATGACATTAATAATGAAGAGGTTCCAAGGTAATAACCAAGGAAACCATTACATTGGGAGTTGAGCCAACTCATGAAGAATTTTATTCTATCTATATGATTACAAGTTTAATCTAAGTAACATTATCCATGGTATTCCAAAATAATTAATCTAACTATGTATGAGGAAAACAACAAATGTAAAATTAGATTAGTAATGGCTAGGCCTAAGGAAGTAACCAAGGAAACTCATATCAATTCAATCCATGATGGATCTAAGGTTTGTATTAAATAAATACTAAAACAGTAAGAAGGTATCCTACAGTATCATATCATAGATCTACTGATAGTAAATGATCAGTTTCCATTGTGGATTTCACCAATCGTAATCTGGATCTATGAATCGGAATGGAATCCATGAGTGCTCAAGTCATTCCTAGGAGAATCCAAAAGGGTAACTCAAGTTTGACCACTTCTATAATGATGTCAAGGTGTATATATAATTAGGATCCTTACACAAAATTCATTTAATTTATTAGGTCATGTAATAGTCATTCCATTTAATAAGTTTAGATGTACATTCAATGCCTTTAATTAACATGACAAGGTTAAGGACACACAAAAATTATTTAATTCTTATATGATATAATCATTTAATATGTTCATTTGGTTCAAGAATTGCCTTTAATTAGTGTGAAAAGACTAATTATGCATTCAATACATTATTAATACATTCAGTTCAAAGTAATATTATAAGGTTCACTTCACTACCTTCCATTGACATGTAATGTGGTGTTACAGATTTTAAACTAGGCCATTCGATTATATTTAATTAGTCCAAGTCATATATATACTATATACTTTTCATTTACTTTGAATATTTATTTATGAAGTTAGATAACATACCTTAGGTGGGTAAAGAGAAAAGAATTCATGGTATTCAAAATTATCAATTAACAATTCATCTAATTAAAGGGTCTCATCATGAGAAGGGTCAAGAAACACACCTGAATGGTGTAAAAAAGTCATAACAAATCATCAGAGCCCAATTATGGAAAAAACCCAACATGGGGTAGTTAGAATTATGCATGAAACCACCAAAAAATAATATAATAGATTTTATGGGTCTTAGAACATGGTTCTAATGACTATAATCAAGGAATACTAATTAAAAAGATGATGCCTGATTAAATTAGCATGCACACAAGACAAATAATAAAATGATGAATCTCTAGGGATGAGTTATAGATGACATACCTCATACTATTATGACTCTACTCATCCAGTATCAGCCATTAGTTTGAGATGGATTAAAAGAAATGTGAATAAAAGAAAAATTCTATGAAAATAAGAAATATGAGCATGAATCTAAATAGCAAGTCGATAGAAAAAAACTTAAATAATGGCTATAATGTAATTAAGAACATACCGATGAAGATATAATGAGATGAACTAAGGCTCCATCAAACATAGGGTAGAGTAGTTATCTCAACTCCCATGAAAGGAATTCAAAAAAATCAAAAGAGATAAAAGGAGGGGTTATTTCTCCTAGAAAACAAAATGGATAAAGGGTTTGTTTTAAAACATAACTTAAGTGAATTTATGTAAAATCACCCAAAAAATGAATCAAAAGGTTTCACAAACCGTACACAACCTGTGATCCTTTCACTATAGAGAGGGGGAACCCATATGGTTAGGCCGCATGGTTAGGGAATCCATGTGCCAACCATGAATAATAGACCTGCAACATGTTTGTAGTTTTCGGCATTGTCATGAATCCCATGGAACACGACTACTTAAAAAGGTGTTCCCCATATCATCCCATTTTCCAACACTATATTGTTAAGAGATGTCTTGCGTTATAGTACACACAGTTTCTACTAACCATCAGGCCATTTTATATTTCAAGTCATCTATGTTTTTGTGCTCCTAACAGGCCTTGGACACCCCTGTAACCTTAGTTAACACAATATGAATCCATATTCTATTCGATATAAATAATTTGACCAAAATTAAAAGGGTTTATAAATAAGTGAAAAACCAGGTTCTTACAATATATCTAGAACAATGAAATCATTATTTAAAAATATTTATAATATTAAAATAGTAAATAAGTTCTCATATTCATCCAATATAGAAATGTATTTTATTGTTTTTTATGATAATATTTAATAAATATAATGATGTATAATAAATATTAATGGATATGAAAGCATTATGAAATTCGAATGAAATATTATCTTCCTTGTATCCTTATTTTAGCTGAATAAACTAATGATGATTGTTTTTTGCTTTTATAATTACTAGTTTGTTAAATTTTTCATACTTGAAGCATAATGATATCATAAAAATCGCATTAATCCTTTAAAATCATTATTATATCAAATCTTATAATGAGGGGAAGGAGAATGAATCATGTTACGTCGTGGTGGTGGTAATATGCACAACAAAAGAAAAACCGTTTTTTTCTTAGTGGATGGATTATATGATCAAATTATGTTAATAAACTAAATATAGTAACATTATTGTATAAAATTATTAATAATATAATTATATTAATTATTTAAGAAGAAATTTTAAGGAATATAATTAAGAATAAAACTAAGTAGTTGATAGTCCCCACATCGGGTACATGATTTGTCCTTGGAGTCTCCTTGAATTTGAAGGGATTCGCATAAATATGAGTGATCAAGGGCTATTTTTAATGATAGTAGATTATATTGAGATTAAAATGGAATATATTCAAGTAGAAATTCAAATATCAGTGTGTCGTGAAGTAGTTAAGATGTTTCCCTTCTATAAGTCTAAGAAAGTGTAGTTTTGGGAACACCGTCATATTTTCAATAATGTCATTCAACATTTCATGGTTAATCAAATAATAAATAGAAACATATATTATGTAAACATGTATTGGTTGGTAAAAATATTATCCATTCAATTCAGGGTGTGTTTTTTGAAAGTGTAAGTATTTTTATACTTTGATAAACACAATTTTTTCGTTATGTTTTACCTTCTTAATTAATAACTAAACATTGGAATAAATTTAAATGAAAAAAATTATGACTTATCATTTTGACTAATATGATAAAAATACTTTAATATTTAAAAATAATTTATTAAAATAAAATTTATAAAGGTTTGGGATATAAATTTTCAGATAAATAGCCTTAATTGGGTAAAAACTGTTCTTAGGTTCAAAACCTTTTTTAGCATTATAATTTTACATATTTTAATTTGATTTTCGTTACTATTTTTATGGACCTAAATTCATTTATTTTAAAATAGATAATGGTATTAATTATTATATGTCAATAAAAAACCTAATATCCATTGAAAATATTACATTTACAATAAATAATGAAAAACAATTTTTATATTAATATTACATTCTAATTAGTTCTAAAAAATTTCTATAAGTTTTATAAGATATAAAAATGTTATAAAATTTATAATGATACTCATTAAATTAATATTTTTTTACTTTGAAGGGTTTCTAAACATCTATGTCATTCTTATGTAATGGTAAAGTCATACAATTTATATGATTCATGAAAACCATAATTTCCAACTTAAAATCAACCTTTTCAGAAAAAGATCAACAAATCCTAATAAGATGATTTGAATATGAGGAACTCAAAAATGAATTTATTTTTGTAAATTTAGAATTTGAAAAGTTTACCATTAAATAAATTATTTCATAAAGGCTCTATAAAGAGAATATTTGTTCAATTATTCATGATATTGTATTTTCCTGCTACATTATAGTCTCAGAAGATAAATAAATATTATAATTATAAATACACTAGAACATATAGTTCTTTATAAAGGAAAGATCAAATACTGAATATATAACTTTATAATATATATATATTATTAAAATAGATATATATAATTCATTAAATAATATGAGTTATCAAATTTTGAGGATGTATACAAAATGTAAAACTCTGAGCTCTGTGTGTGACTTCTTGTCTCCCTAATTTTATCTACAGAAATAAAATATCCATCCTAAACTCCACCTAATGTAGTATGTGTTCAATCCCTCGCACGACTTATTAGGGATATAATTTAGTCAATGTTCCATATAAGGTTCATCAAATACATTCATTGATTCTCTCAACATAGTTCTTATCTGATAGATGTATAGAAGCTAACATAAATGTTCACACATGAAATCCTCTTATGCCTCCTAAATAGAGTTTCATAAATTTTATAAAATAGGAGAGAATAAATGCTAAAAATATTTTAGAATATATAAAAATAGATATTATATTAATTAACAAAATTAAATTTTTTATTTATTTGTTCCATCTAGCGCTAAAATATATGATGATGTAATTCACTAGTAAATTGATCCCATAAAACCCATAGAGAAACAAAATTTTACAAAATAGTACTTCATTAAAGAAAAACTATATGTTTAAAACTATAAAAATTAAAATTATTAAAAATATAATTAATTAAAAAATAAATATTAGTTAAAACTAAATCAAATTCACATTTTAGCATAATTTCTCAAAAGAGGATTAATTCTATGATATGGATGTCATAATAAAACCGAATCTGGAATCATTAATCGCACAAGGCCACGACCACACTTAGATGTTGGTGCCACATCGAATCCCTCAGATGAAATAATCAAGAGGCTCATCACCGAGTTGTTAATCATCGATCATGATATATATAAATAAATATTAATTCCCTTTATCAAACTCAAACAACAAATTCATTTTATAAAAAAAATAAGTATTTTATAAAAAAAATTATAACTTATAAAAACACTTTTAGGATATTTCATGATAATAATGTCACCTAAAAATAATTTTCAAGGCTGTTGTCAAAAATATGTAACTAACAAATATTTACTGTAAAAAATTAACAGTCCATTATTTAACATAATGTTTATCACCATGTTCATTTTTATTTTTATCTTCATCAGTTTCAATGCATTTATATTCATTTAGATCTGCATTAATTTCTATAGGCACTTCAATTTGGCCATCCCTTATAATTTCAAAGTTATTGGTTACATCATCAATATTATCATCATTATTATCCCTTAACTACGTGGTGTTATCATCTATATATGTATCTCTTCAAGTAAGAGATATTTTCAGTAATGTTTGTTGAAAACAATTAGTATCATGCACTTCAATATAACAAAATTCATTTTCAAAAAACAAATTGGCATGAGGTATAAATTTAATTACACTCCACCAGTCATTTAAATCACTAAAATATGCACAATAATTTTCATCCTAGACATGATGTTATTCATATTTCAACAAAGATGGTTAATTTATTTCTATATAACTTTCATATTTAAAATCAATAATATCATTTCATGGATTAATATGAAACCCTTTATGGGTATAAAATAAATGAAATTTTACAATATTTATGTAATTCTACCTCATATAACATAACATAATTATGTTTTCTAGTATTCTATAAAAATCAACCTCACATTCTTTCTGATGATATCCTTCTAAAAAAATGACAATGTTCATTTATTTTTTTATGATTCTCTATATATGGTTGTATGAAGCAAAAGACCATTAACCACAATACATTATAAGATTTGATCAATGATTATAGTGGATGAAATAATAATCATAATAGAATAACAAATTTATATTATTTTTTTGATAAATGTATAAATAAAAAATAGGGACACATAAAATAAAAAAGTATTCCACATGCTCAATCATAAGAAATTTAAGCTACAAATCTATGATACCATAAGGAAAAATTATTTTATTGATGTTAATCAATAATATATGCGTAATTTATGTGAATTTTCATTTTATATGTTCTTTATGTAACCGCTAAAATAAATATAATTTTCAAATAAAATCAAAATTAAATGTAATCCTTACTCCACAAATTGTTTCATTTATTCACAATTGAGTAGAACATGTGTATGGGATATGTGTAGTTCATCATCAAAAATTATTTTTTCATGATTATTACCAAAATTATGTTTAGTATGATTAAATACTGAAAATTGATGGTTTGTTACACTATCATCATTTCCCTAAATGTGATCTATTCGATTATGTTTTAATGTATTCTAAGATTGAAAATAACAAGAGTAAAAATTTGAAATTTCATCCTGCAAGTAAGTTTTAGAAATTGATGATTCAACTGATAATTTATTATGTACATTCTTCTATAATTTTCACATTAATATCTTTAACAGGTATGTCTATCAAAAATTTTAGGTCCCTCCACATTTAGCATCATATAAAAAATCTATTATTAAAAGCTCCATTGAGTCAATGAATGTTTTTGGAATTATTTTTTCCAATTTGTATAAATTTAGAATAATATATTTTTTATATCATACTTAGTGCATTAAACATTGTTGTTTCTATACAAATTTCATTGAATAAATATTATATTTTAGTAAAAACATCAAATACTAAATAATTCAACAATCCTTTGAGAATAATAAGGATAAATATTTCCATTATGACCTAAAACTCATTCTTTTTAACATGGTAATATGTCTATTTCGAATATTATGAAATAAATTAGAATCATAGCCATCTGTTAACAACAAATATATAATCCACTCAATGAATAATAAACAATACTCATTATAAAGTGCATAAGTTTATTTTGTGTTCATTAAATTTCATGAATTTCCATTTTCAAATAACTCAAGATCGGGATGTCTTAAAAAATAGGAAACATCTAACTGTGAATATAACATATCTTTTGTCATTCTAGTTGTGCCTAGATATGTATAAAATATATAATCAATATAGTTCTTTTCAATATGAATTACAGCTAACACATGAAAAATCACCATATCACACCAATATGAATGCCCCAAAAAAGAATATTTATTTATCCCATTATGATCCCTTCCATATCCTATGATATTCATTTGGGTTATAGTTGGTATGGAAGTAATAATAAGTAATAATTATATGATATCTTTTACTAGCATATATGATATCACTATTAGTGGTTTATCTCTTTCAATTGCACATTTTTGAATTTTATTTATATTCCATCAAAATAAGATATCTATGGGAATAAATCTCCAATAAATGTAAAAAATATGCCTTTCTTCCATTAACATGCATATACGCATTACTTCATCCTTGTAGTATGGAAAAGAGGTTGTACCATGGTAATACAACCAAATAAAATATAATAACCTATATAGTCATTCATTATCCACATTAATGTAGAAATATGTATAAAATTGTGATTTTTTGCTACATCATATGTAGTTAAATCATTGTCAAATAATAAAAATAACTCATAAATTAGTTTCTTTAAAAAATAAAATTATACTTGGTAGAATATATTATAATTAATAATTCTATATATATATATATAAATATATATATATGGTTCTATCATTAACATCTAATGAAGTAAGTTTTATGGACCTATGAAAACCTGAGAACAATAATACGGACATCCATAATCACTAAATTTATAGAAAAAATCAGTATAAAAACCCAAAAATATGATATAAGGTTCTAAAGAAAAATAATTATCCACTTGATCAAAATATTTCTAAGAATACCCATCACAAGAATGTTTTATGTTTTACCAAGAAAAACCCTTGGACTTATGAAATGTCACCAATTCTATGAAACTAATATCCTTATAACACATTAATTTATTACTTATTATATAAAATCACACATTGAACAACCCAAATGGTTGAGAATCGTATTTTCTTTTGGAATTAGGTAAAAATAATAACAACTTGATACATGGATAAAACAATATTAGTTAAAACTTCCTTAACATGATTCTAATATTCTACCACTCGTTTAAAAATGAACTAGATAACCTAGGGACATACATATGAGAGGGGTGAGTTATTAAGCCAAGTAAGGGAATAAAAAATTATGGAATAGGGTAAAGAAATAAATTTTCGGAAAGAGGACTAATAATTTATTATAAGAGGAGTCAATAATAATCATGAACAATGATGCATGGTATAACATGATGAAATAAATTTATCATGTGAATTTGAAAAAAACATTAAACATGATATTATATATATAAATAAAGGATAAACACCAATACATAATAACATAATGTTCTTAAGAAAACCTCACATGAACCATATGTGGCATATAATGGTAATAAAAAATTACCAAATACGTTGGAGTGATATCTAGGTGAACCCATCATAATCATATCATGTACATGTGAAAATGTGAACCATAGATCATATATCTAAAAAATATACCACATCACATTGAATACCACAATTAAGGATTGTGGGTTATATACAACAATGTTCCTTGTCAATAAAGTGTAGTTACAACTACAGGAATTCCATTGAGTGAAAATGGGTACAAGTATAGGGGTCAAAAATGATTGGAATAGAAAATCATTGGATAATTGCAACAACAAAACAGGGGAACATAAAGGATTATTTGCGGGATTAATTATAGTGAATGGGGTATATCATTACATGGTCATAATAAATTTTATAATACAAATATTTATTAAAATAATCCAACCTGGAAAATTGAGAATTAAATATAATACGATGAAATAGGTTTCTTGAATAATAGGTTGGCATAAAAACATTAAGTGAAATTTCATCAGCATATTAGAAGTACATAATGATTTATAAAATTGTTTAAGGAGAGATAAATGTGTCTATCTTCATTTTAACATAAAAATTTATAATATGTGGGTTTTGGAATAAAAACATTCCAAATAATAGTAATTGAAATTCATTTTCATAATATATAAAAGGTTCATGAATGGAAATGTCACGACTTGTCCCCCAGGGCCCGTGTTGTGACTACCCCAAGCCCGCCTTCCATAGCCAAGTGGCTGGTCACTAGCACCTAAGGTATATTCCCTAAAACTAGGAAGGCATTGCCTTTATAACCTATAACACACACAACCAAGTGCACATCAGGATATGAACTTAAGTAAAATGAACAGTAAATAGAGTGAATGCAGTATGTAAAAGGGGCTAGAATAAAATCCCAATAGTAAAGGTACAAGTAAACTAAAATAAAATAAAACTGAAGAAAGAGAAATACTGTCGCTCGATCGTCCTCCGAGGTTCCTACCAAAATATTACGTACAAATCACCTCCTCAGCACTCCACGTCCATCTGTCTCCTCTTTGTACTGACACGCCGTATGGACCACCTCTGGGCACCGTCCACTCCAGGTACTCTTAGCCTCTGTCAGTGATGTCTATTGTCTATATCCAACACAACAAGGTGTGGGAATATCCCGTGCATGGTTGATTATAATGATAATCAGTAGGGAATCCAAGACCCTTAATGTCTCACAAAATCCAGAAAGGATAAACCACAAAGAGGGGAAACAACTGATACCCTTACTTAGGTATATAATCATACATATACCTAAGTTATCAAGTAAACACATCTCAATCATGAGGAAAACAAATAGTGAAACTAAAAAGTTCATAGCTCAACTGTTCCACGAGTGATGAAAAACAATGAAGGAAAGTACTATGCAGGTACAGACTCAGTTCACACCAAGTATAACTTAAGTACCGTAGTAGGGATGATTAGATGTAACTACTGAATCATCTTACTCTATAAAGAATCTGACCCACATAGGATCACTATGAGCTGACCCACACATGATCTCTAGTATAGGAGCTGACCCACACAGGATTGTTAAGAGCTGACCCACACTGGATCGTTAGGATCTGACCCACACAGGATCGCAAGGATAGGAGCTGACCCACACAGGATCGCTAGGAGCTGACCCACACAGGATCGTTAGGATCTGAAAAACATAGGATCTCTAGTATAGGACTTGAACCATAAATAATTTCTAGGATATGACCCACAAAGGATCATTAGGAGCTGAAAAACACAAGATCGCTAGGATAGGAGCTGACCCACACAAGATCGCTCGGTTCTGACCCACAAAGGATTGCTAGGAGTTGACCCACATAAGATCGATGGGATATGAGCTGACCCACATAGGATATCTAGGAGCTGACACAAATAGTATTTCTATGAGCTTACCCACACAGAATCTCTAAGATAGGATCTGACCCACACAGGATCACTAGAAGCTGACCCACACAGGATTTCAAGTATATCGTCAGACCCACATAGGATCCTAGTAAAACGTCAGTACATCTTCAGACCAACACAAGATCCTAGTACATCGTCAGTACGTCGTCATACCCACACATGATCCTAGTACATCATCAATACATCGTCATACCCACACAGAATCCCAGTACATCTTCTGTACGTCATCATACCCACACAGGATCCTTGTACATCATCACATCCAAATACAGGGTTCCCACACTAAGCATGCTCGTCTCTGGGAGGATCCAGTCCACAAGCCGTAGGTCGATACTCAAACTACCATGAGGTCTCACATAGAAGTATCTCTAAGGACCGTCATGTTTTAGCTGTCTCAATGCAACAGACAGTGCGTCAATCGGACGCCCGGTCTGTGAGTTTCTAGTCTTTTAGTTCTGGGGGCCTGGCTGGATTCCTACTCGTTCCAACAAGACCATACCTCAACTATACCCAATACACCAATGGGGTATACCCAAATGGGCCATCTCACTCCAATATTTCCAATGCCGTTGACGGTTCGTCAAACGGACATTTGGTTCCAATGTTATGGCCAAAAGAGTGTAAATGGGTCGTAATGGGCCCGGGTCCAGTCTGACCTAGTCAGACCCACTAATTCTGGCCTAACTAGCCGCAAGGGTCCATAAAGGGTCGCGGGTGGTCGCGAGGGCATGAGGCTATAGAGCGGCTTGGCCGGTGGATTCCGCGAGGGCATAAGGTCACAGGGTGTCTCGGTCGGGGCGGTTCGGAGGGACGGTGGGTGGCGTGGCCGAGGCGTCACAGAGGGTAGGCAGCGGCAGCCCTGTGGGGAAGCGGCGGTGGCTTAGTAGGATGGTGGTGGCATCTCATCGGGATAGTGGCAGCGGTTCGAGCAGTGGTGGTTCCTTGAATGACAGCTCGGCTCGGATGGCGACGTGGAGCGGCGGAGGTCGTGGGTGTCGTGAGGTGGCAGGGCGAGGCCGTGGGGCGGCGATTGCCATGGATAGATAAGCACCACAGGGCACAGAGCATCGTGCCTTTACTGGTGGCTAGTTTAGCTAGCCTCTCTCTTCATTTTTCGTCGTGGTGTAAGCCACCTCCTTCCATCGTGAAGAACACAAGAAAGAAGAACGATAGATGGGTAGGGTCTTGTTTGTTTGGCACACACACTCTGCATTAAAGTGGTAGCAAGGTGTTCACAAAATTGAATCATGAACGTGTATGGAAGATATTTAAATATTTCAATCCCCACAACCCTTGTCAATCTATATTCCCAATAACACAAAATAATTAGGAGAGAAGAACATGGGAAGTGATAATCATTTAGAAAATAAACTCCTACCTTGGATTTTTCGTTGATGTCAGCATGAGTAGGAAGCTGAAGTTGTCGATGTTTGTCTCGTCCACCACACACCTCCAATCCTGAGCTCGTGCGTCATTTCGTCATCATTGGAGATCCTTCGACAGAGTTCTTTGGTTCGGGGTCACTCGTCACCGCCCTCCAGAACCAGCTCCATCCTCCATGTGTCGGGCATTGCGGGATTTTATTAGAGCATCCTTGCTTGGTGAAGTCGTACCAATTCCACCACCCCAAGTTCCTTATAAATAGGAGAGGGGGAGGGTAAGTAACGATCTGGGAATTTATGAAGGTTCATTTAATAGGAACCTTCATAAATGCCAGTGACACTGTTACTTAGTATTTGAATGGTCATTCCATTTAATTTATATTGGTGAAATTAAATGGCCCAAATAATTGCTTTGCATAGGCACAAAAAATTAAATGTTTCAAATAATTAATTGCAGAGTTGGTATAATTAATTATTTGAAGTTGGGAGGTTTTCCCCACATTAAAGATGGTTTGGTTGGTCCCTGCCATTAATTTCAAAATGGGGTTTTAGTTTAGGTGGTCCCCACATTTATAACATTCACATGGGATGGTCTAGGCTCGGTGGTCCCCACCTCCATAAAATTTTCATGGAAGGTTTTAACAAAAATAAAATAAAATTTTATCTTATTTTATTTCTATTTCCATGAAAAAGTGAAAAACTATCTGTCACCCTCAACTTACTGCGGTCGAGGTGAAAGTCTCCGTAAGAAAACACTGGCACTGCGAGTTCAACGGTGCCCTCAGATATCAATTTTGATCACCGATTAGAAATTAATATAACGCTGCTTGTGTGTTTAATGATTGTACCCGAAAAAAAGTTTGGAAAAATTATAACAGTCACTCTTGACCCATGTCGTTTGAGGTTAGACTCTTCCTAAGTGAAACATTCCCCAAAGAACCCAACGGTACTCTCAGACTTCCAATCTGAGTTACCATTTAGAAGTTATGGATTTTTACAATAAAATAATTTTCACTTAATTATTTTATTCCCTGCCAAAAACTAACTTTCACAGGTGTCCTGTGCCGGAAAATTTTAGTATCTTCCTAAAGAAAGCATACCCTCACAAGTTTACTAGTGGTCTTGTATTATTAATTTGAGTTACCATTTGTTAGTTATAAGTATTATAAAAATAAAATAACCTTATTTAATTATTTTATTTACTGTTATGCCATTTTCAGGTTTTCTCACAGGAGGCACGCGCTGACTACACTTAAGTCGCACCTAGGGTAAACCCGCCATCCTGAGCGCAATGGTGTGCTTAGATTTCTGATCTGAGTAAATTTTTATGAGTTATTATACTTTTTCATAAAAACTGCTTACATGCATTAATTTAAGGTTAAAAGAACTTCAACAGATCATTCCGGGCACTCCGGGCCTCGGAATCATGCGCCGTCAGATTTTGCAGTATTAAAAAATTCCATATAATTATAAAAAAAATATACTGAATTTTCCAAGACATTAAATTCTCCCCACCTTAGGGATTTACATCCGTGAAATCCAAAACATAGACTAAAGAAATAAAAGATTGTACTGAGCACAAATATGAGCCTCCCACACCCATGAGCTCTCCTGTAGGTTCCCATATGGCCAGAAAACGTGCACCAGAGGTATCGACTGCCCACTAAGGAGCCGCTCCTATCGTTCCTCAATTGGTACTGGAATATCTGTAAACATCTACCCATTGCCTATGTCCAGCTCTCTATTTTCGATGATGTGAGATGAGTAGTGCACATATCTCTTCAGCTGGGATATGTGGAAAACGTTATGTACCTCGTTAATCTATGGGGGAAGAGATAGACAGTATGCTACCTCATCTACTCAACTAAGAATATAGAAAGGTCTATAGAACCTCAGAGATATCTTACCACCCTGGCCAAACCCCTGAAACCCTCATCAGGGTGAGACCCATAGGAAGACATGATCTCCCTCAACATCTCCTCCCAAAGTGTCACTGGTACCATGGTACGACCTCTAAAGAGGATGACATGCTCCCCGTCTTCAAGAAATCCTTCTCGAGACCATCCTAAGGATATCTGAGCACGTCAGGCCTCGTAGTCTACATCACAAGCTATGCCTCCAGAATTCGCTGAGGAATTGGGGAAGTGATAGTCATAGACTGGAGGTAAGATGCTACATCCTTATCCATGAAGGATATCCAAAGCGCTACTAGCTGAACTGATTCCTTACTCCGCAGCTGCAGACCAGAGCTCTTGCTGAGTGCGTGTATGACCACATTCCCCTTCCCACAAGTTGAACGACCCCGGGACACCCTGAGAGGGGAGGGGTGAATCAGGGTGACCAATTTCTCTTTTAAAGTGTTGGATCTTGTTCCCACGTTGGTCGGAACTTGTTGAACCTGTATGATGATTATGATTAGAATGAAAACATTCACATGCACAGAGAAGACACAGCCATTTTTACTTGGTTCACCACTAAGGGCTACATCCAAGGAGCATACGCCGACAGGTTTCCGGTCATACCTAAATCTACTATGCTTCACTAGCTGCGGATACAAAAGTTCGGGTACAGACACTCTGTCCCAGGCTCACTGCCTTTACAATTGTTCAGGGATAGCTCACTGCGTCCCTCGGGTCACTCCCGTTGACTCCCCTTGGCTCACTGCCGTTGGTGAAGTCCCACTCAGTTTATAGACGTGAGGGTCTCTTCTTCATTTGCATAAGAGTGCATCCTTTTTTGTATGTAGATGCTCTATTGAAGTCCGATTCTCACCAGAAGAAGAATATCACTTTTCTTCGAATGTACCGAGTAGTCTCTCGGCTTTCGTGCAGCTCCAAACACGCCGGTGGGCTTCAGCAAAACCAGGCGCGCTTCTCCAAGACAGTCGCGCAAGTCCCACTACGGCGCGCAAGTCCAAACTGGCGCGCAAGTGTCATCAACACACATGCGCGACTCTTCCTTCCCCAACTAAAAACTTGCGCGGTCCACTTCCTTTCTCTTCCAAACCACCTTGGGCGCACAGCCAAAAACCGGCGCGCAAGCTCTATTTGCGCGACAAAACAACCACCTGCGCGACTCAACCACCTGCGCGACGAGAGCTCGAACAATCTCTCGGCCTTGAAATTCGTTAGAAATGAGGAGGGTTGGTCTAGTATTTATAGGCAAACTGGACCCCCTGCGCGGCGGCGCGCAAGTCCCTTGACGGCGCGCAAGTCTTGTCTTCAATAAACTCTGTCGCGCAACTCACTTGCGCGACCCAACCAACACTTGCGCGACCTTCTTTCCTTAGCCAAATTTTGATGTTCTGATCCTCAAAAACATATGGAGCGCAAGTCTTTTATCCTCCAAGAGCACGGCGCGCAAGTACCTGTGCCAAAAACACTTTACTTTATTGGCCGATTTTTAGGCCCAAAAATTTGGCAAACACTGGGAAACAGCGCCACCTTCACTACTGTTTTCTTCTTGAACGGTATGATCGCTTTGTTGGTACACACCCTGAACTTCCACTGAGGATTGACAACAAACACAAACCATACACCAAACCATGCTTTGAAGAATCTGGTTCCAACAATCTCCCCCTTTGGGTTTGTTGGCAATCAGAATAAATTCAATAGATCTCCAACCATGAGCAAATCCAAAACGCAAGAATCAACTCAGCCAACACTCTAAGTCTACGTGAGCAATGCTCAGTGTAGAAAACAAGAGAGAAATCTTGAATTGGGTCTTAGTGTTTTGAAATTCTCCATGACGCCCGATGTTATCCTTATTAAAAATTCTCATCACAATCTTACACTTCTCAGAACAGAAGAATTTCTTTCCTTGAATTTATTCCTTTCTCCCCCATTGACAATAAAACCAAAGACCGAAAAGTTTTTCCAACGTTCAGCTCAATCCATACTCCCCCTGGATAGTATCTCCCCCATAAACCTGCATCACAGCCATAAGCAGATAAAAACAGGTAAAACAAACGGGGAGAGGGGACTTCCGGTGCCTCCTTATGCAGTAGGAGGTGGTCGAACACCGAGGTTCAACCGATGCTTCTCGAACACAGCCGCGGACAATGGCTTGGTTAGGATATCAGCCACTTGCTCATTAGTTCCAACATGATCTATTTTAACCACTCCTTGTTCAACCTTTTCTTTGATAAAATGATACCGTATTTCAATATGTTTTGTACGAGAATGTTGAACCGGATTCTTCGTAAGATCAATTGCACTTTTGTTATCGCAATAAATCACCATTGCTTGCTGCACCTTATCACCAATATTTGTTAGCTGCTGCTTCATCCAAAGAAGTTGAGTGCATGCTTTTGTGGCGGAGATATATTCAGCTTCAGCAGTACTAAGAGAAGTACTTTCTTGCTTCTTGCTCAACCAGCCAACACATTTATGCCCAATATAGAAAGCTCCACCACTAGTGGACTTTCTGTCTACTACATCCCCAGCCCAGTCAGCATCAGAAAACGCTGATAATTCACTGTCCCTGCCTGCAGCAAAAAATAACCCGAAGTTATGTGTGCCTTGAATATACCTCATGATTCTTTTTACTGTTGACATATGTTCCTCCTTTGGATTACTCTGAAAGCGGGCCGCAAGGCATGTTGCAAAGAGAATATCTGGCCTTGTCGCTGTCAGATACAGTAGGCTTCCAATGATCCTCCTGTACATGGTGGGATCAACAGAGTTCCCATCCTCATGCTTTTCAAGTTTAGTTCCAACAGCAATCGGAGTTGACATTGGTTTGGAGTCTTGCATATTGAACTTCTTCAGCAACTCTTTTGCATATTTTTCCTGAGAAATGAAAGTGTATTCCTTCTTTTTAATCACTTTCAACCCCAAGAAATATGTGAGCTCCCCAATCATAGACATTTCAAATTCTGATTTCATGTGGTTGGCAAATTCATCCACTGATTTCTTCCTGCTGCCACCAAAAATGATATCATCAACGTAGACAAGAACCATGAACTGATCTTTTGGAGAATTCTTCACATAGAGATTGTGATCAACTCCTCCTCTTTTGAATTCCAACTTCTTGAGATATGAATCTAGCCGTGAGTACCATGCCCGTGGTGCCTGCTTCAAACCATATAGAGCTTTCTTTAGTTTGCAGACCTTTGTTTCATAGGTACCCAAGACAAACCCCACCGGTTGTTCAATGTAGACTTCTTCTTCGAGTACACCATTCAAGAATGTTGTCTTAACATCCATTTGATATACTTTATATCCTCTTTGGAGTGCCATGGCAAGGAAAAGCCTGATTGATTCCAGTCTAGCAACTGGAGCAAAGGTTTCTTCAACATCAATACCTTCAATCTGGGAGTATCCTTTACATACCAGTCGTGCCTTGTTTCTGATAACACTTCCATGCTCATCAAACTTATTTTTGAAGATCCATTTGGTACCAATCACATTGTGACCTTCGGGTCTCTGGACAAGATCCCATGTCTGATTCTTATCAATCTGATGTAATTCATCATTCATGGCTTTCACCCAAGATTCATCTTTTGCAGCTTCTTCGAATGAGGATGGCTCTACAACTGATAGAAATGCAGATTGCGTGGTATTCCTCATCCTTCCGGTTTGAGTGGGTGCACTCTTATCCCCAATTATGTTGGATGGATCAATCTCAGCTCTTCGATTTCTCCTGTGAGGTTCAGTAGTATTCTCTTCAGCCATAGTCTCTTCTTTGGATTCTTCTTCTGAGTCAACATCATTATGTGATTGATGAGTGTTTTGAACAGCTTCCTCTATTTCTGCATTTGTAGTTTCTTCATGTCCACATTCTTCATGACTTTCTATCACATCAGCATATGACGTCCGTGAAGCATTTGTGGTTTTCTCTTCAATTATCTTAACATCATTTCTTTCCACAATCCTTCCCAAACGATTGTTGAAACATTTGTAGGCTTTGCTGTTCATTGAGTAACCAAGGAAGATTCCTTCATCTGCGTTGTCACCATATTTCCCCTGATTTCCTTCTTTGTTCCTGATGAAGCACTTACTTCCAAAGACACGAAAGTATTTTAGAGAAGGCTTCCGTCCATGCCACAATTCATATGGTGTCTTCGTCTCACCCATATAAAGTCCTGTTCGATTCTGAATGTACACTGCAGCTTGAACAGCCTCTTTCCAGTAATGTCGTGGAATACGACTCTCAATCAACATAGTTCGTGCCATGTTGTTCACCTGTCTATTCCTTCGTTCAACAACTCCATTTTGTTGTGGAGTTCTCACAGCAGCTACCTCATGTTGTATCCCATGCTTCTCTAGATAATTTTCAAATTCAATGGACGTGTATTTTCCTCCATTGTCAGATCGCAACACTTTGTTTGTTCGTCCAGTATCATTCTCGTCGATTCGCCGATATGTTTTCATGCAGTCAAGGACCTGTCGTTTCCGGTGAATGGCCATCACACATGCCATTCGACTGTAATCATCTATGAAAAGGACAAAGTACCTTTCTCCATGAGTTCCGGCAACATTTATTGGACCACAAACATCTGAATGAATCAGATCAAGAAGGTGAGATGCCTTTTTCTTCTTTGGCCGATATGAACTGCAGACCAGCTTCCCACGAATACAAGCATCACAGGATTTTTCACGCTCACGCTTCAGGTTGGGGATGTCCATGACAATTCTCAATTTTGATATTTTCTCCATGTCTTGTTGATTGATGTGTCCCAATATCCGATGCCACAAATTGTTTTCTTCTTCAACAGTCATGTAACATACATTTTCTTCACTATCAACCTGATACAAGTTGCCTTCTGTTCTGCATCCTTTCATAAGTGAATTGCCGGTTTTTTCCCTTGATGGTGCAGCCTTTCTGATTAAAAGTAACTATAAGTCCTGAGTCACAGAGTTGACTCACGCTAAGGAGATTATGGCGTAGGCCATCTATGTAAAGGACTTCAGTCTTCTTTAGTTCTCCATTAGCTAATTGGGTACTTCCACTCCCTTTGATTTTCAGATCCCCATCATTACCAAATCTTACTGTACCATCAACATTATTTATGATATTCGTTAGTAGGCTGGCATTACCCGTCATATGAGATGAACAACCGCTATCCAGAATCCAGGTACTGTTGTTCTTTGTAGCTTTGAGGGCTACCTCTGCAAGGTTCGATTTCTCAATCTTCTTCCTTTCCTTCCATGAGACATTAGATTGAGTATATAGGACTGATGGCCTTTCAGCTATCTCTTCCGCATACCCAGGTTCTTCATAGTCAAAGTCTTCTGTGAGAGGTGAGAACCTATTTAAAAGAGCAACACTGTCTTGCTGACGAGACTTGACTTGTCTTGAACTTCGGTATGAGGTGTCTATGTCTCTTCTCTGCCTACAATTAATGGCCTTATGACCAAAGTTAGAACAACAAAAACAATATCCATAGAAATTATTTCTTCTATGAGAATTAGGATATGAGATTGTTCTCCTTTGTTGAGCATCTATATCTTCTCCATTCAGATAGCTTCTTGCCTCTTCACAATAAGACATGGTATGCCCCAGATAGCCACAGAACTGACACTTCATGAGAGGAAATGTCTTCTCACTTGAATTTCTCCTTATACCTTCTTCCTTGGGAGAATAGTAAGACTGTCTGTCATTTTTGAATGTTTGGGGATAATTTTCAGGTCTCCTTTTAGTTTGGATTGAGGGTTCCTTTTTCAGCACTCTAGGTAACATTTCATCATGTTCAACTTTCATCTTGTCTTTCTTTTGGATCTTTTCACTTCCAGCAGTTGATGACTCAGCCTCACAGCCAATTCCACTCTTTCCCATGCAAGCAGGTCTTTGATCACTCAAGACTTTTCCAACCCCATCTGAACCACACTTGGCTCTTGCAAGTAATTCTGCATCTGAGAATCTTCCGAACTATATTTTCTTCCTTGATTCTTTTGGAACTGATTCTGTCTCCATTTTACTCCTTAGAGTAACTACTTCCTCCTCAAGACCCTCAACAGTCTTGGATTTTTCATCCAGTCTGGATGTGAGGTCATTGATGACCTTTGCCTGCTCTTCAATTCTTAGCTTCAGATCAACTGCATCATCATTGCTTTCAATTATTTTAGACTGTACCTTCACAAATTCTTCTAGTCATTCAATTTCATATTCAAGTTGATCAACATATTCAGTTGATTCTTCTACAATTGATTTCCACTTATTGCAGCTCTTACATTTAATCTTAAGCTTACTAACTGCATCCTTAAGTTGCACCTCAGGATCTACACAAGTTCTCAGTTGTTTTTCACCATCAGTATCTTCTGACTTTTCAACAGTGGCCATCATAGAAGCATGGTTCCCAGTTTTGAATTCTGGTTCTTCTTCATCATAGAATTCATTGTCATCTTCTTCCTCTTCACAGACAAAACTCTTCCTTTGCATTTTCTTACCAGATTTGAAGTCTCCCTTTTTGAAGAACCTTCTTTGTGGCTTCTTGAAGTTTTCATCTTCACTGTCATCATCATTGATATTCTTCAAGCACTGAGAGGCAATGTGCCCAACTTTTCCACAACGGAAACATGCGAGAGGTAACTTCCCTTTGAATTTCCCTTTCCCCTTCTGGAACTTCTTTGCAATGAGAGAAAGAATTTATTTCTCTTCGTCATCATCACCGCTACTATCCTTTGAGATTTTCAATTTATCCATGGCCTTGAATGCCATTTCCTTGCTCACCCGAGTCGTAGCATCTTCTGGTTTGACTCTCATTTCATATGCTACCAAACTGCTCAGTAATTCATCTAGAGAAAGTTTGGAAAGATCTCTTTCCTCAAGAGCTGACACCTTCGCATTATACAGAGGTGGAAGTCTTCTTAATATTTTCTTTACAATATCAATGTCTTTGATTTCTTCGCCTAGACCCCGAATTGCTCCAACCACTTCAGTAATTCGATTGAAGAAAGAGTATGCATTCTCGTCTGGATGCATCTTCAGATCATCAAACCGATTGTGTAGCACTTTTAGTTTCGCCTCCTTCACTTTGCTATCACCTTCATAAATATTCTCAAGTTTATCCCACATAGATTTTTCTGAGGTGAAATTCATCACCTTCAGGTAAATCTGATCAGAAAGGGCTGCAGTGAGAGCATTCTGTGCTTTAGCATCTGCATCAAGAAGTTTCCTATCTGTTTCAGTCATAGCCAGACCTGTTGGATCAGTGACATGTATTCCTTGCACGGTAGAAAAAAGAACTTCCATTCCAAGAGATCTTAGATGAGATCTCATTCTGTTCTTCCAGATCTGGAAATTTCTTCCATCGAAGTGAGGGACTCCCCTGACATTGACGGCGTTTTCCATGACGAAGAAGGTCAGATTCAACACCAGCAACCTTTACCCTCTGATACCACTTGAAGGACCCCGGGACACCCTGAGAGGGGAGGGGTGAATCAGGGTGACCAATTTTTCTTTTAAAGTGTTGGATCTTGTTCCCACGTTGGTAGGAACTTGTTGAACCTGTATGATGATTATGATCAGAATGAAAACATTCACATGCACAGAGAAGACACAGCCATTTTTACTTGGTTCACCACTAAGGGCTACATCCAAGGAGCATACGCCGACAGGTTGCCGGTCGTACCTAAATCCACTATGCTTCACTAGCTGCGGATACAAAAGTTCGGGTACAGACACTCTGTCCCAGGCTCACTGCCTTTACAATTGTTCAAGGATAGCTCACTGCGTCCCTCGGGTCACTCCCGTTGACTCCCCTTGGCTCACTGCCGTTGGTGAAGTCCCACTCAGTTTATAGACGTGAGGTTCTCTTCTTCATTTTCATAAGAGTGCATCCTTTGTTGTATGTAGATGCTCTATTGAAGTCCGATTCTCACCAGAAGAAGAATATCACTTTTCCTCGAATGTACCGAGTAGTCTCTCGGCTTTCGTGCAGCTCCAAACACACCGGTGGGCTTCAGCAAAACCAGGCGCGCTTCTCCAAGACAGTCGTGCAAGTCCCACTACGGCGCGCAAGTTCAAACTGGCGCGCAAGTGTCATCAACACACATGCGTGACTCTTCCTTCCCCAACTAAAAACCTGTGCGGTCCACTTCCTTTCTCTTCCAAACCACCTTGGGCGCACAGCCAAAAACCGGCGCGCAAGCTCTATTTGCGCGACAAAACAACCACCTACGCGACTCAACCACCTGCGCGACGAGAGCTCGAACAATCTCTCGGCCTTGAAATTCATTAGAAATGAGGAGGGGTGGTCCAGTATTTATAGGCAAACTAGACCCCCTGCGCGGCGGCGCGCAAGTCCCTTGACGGCGCGCAAGTCTTCTCTTCAATAAACTCTGTCGCGCAACTCACTTGCGCGACCCAACCAACACTTGCGCGACCTTCTTTCCTTAGCCAAATTTTGATGTTCTGATCCTCAAAAACATATGGCGCGCAAGCCTTTTATCCTCCAAGAGCACGGCGCGCAAGTACCTGTTCCAAAAACACTTTACTTTATTGGCCGATTTTTAGGCCCAAAAATTTGGCAAACACTGGGAAACAGCGCCACCTTCACTACTATTTTATGCTTGAACGGTATGATCACTTTGTTGGTACACACCCTGAACTTCCACTGAGGATTGACAACAAACACAAACCATACACCAAACCATGCTTTGAAGAACCTGGTTCCAACACAAGTATTGACTATCTCAATGTCATATTCCTGGAGAAACCTTAGCCATATGTCATTGTCTCAGATCTTGAAAGATCTATTGACACTTCTCCGTCCACAGGAAAGGTTTCCCCTTCTTTATCAAATATGGAAAGGGTGATGCTACCCAAGAGAAGTCTGGTATAAAACTCTAGTAGTACCCAGCCAACACAGAAGTCCCTCTCCCTTCAGAGAGGTAATCTTGGTAACATCTTTGAGAAGATGTCCCCACACTCTACCACAACTATTGGGAACTGGTAACTCAAAACTCTTGTTTCCATGAGGGTAAGGCTGGCTCACTCAAGAGTGATCGGTTGTACCCTTGTATCCATGAGTAGATCCTGGACTTCCTGGGTTTCCTTTTTCCACCGACCAAGGAAAACCCTATTCCAACATTGTAGATAAACCACTACCTTTTTTCCTAATCAAGTCAATATGAGTATGAACTGTGGATTTCTAGTCCATACCCAAACTAACAATGTAAGGCCTTGACGCTTCCACCAAGAGGTTCCAACCTTAACTCTCGCCTCAAGGGTTATATCACACCGTTGGTGTAACTGTGATTATCGAGTCTCATCCCAATGGTATCTCTAGATGTGAGGGTCAAGTCAATGGTTTAACTAGAAACTCTAGGTCCTATAAAAGATTCGTGGAAGGATGAAATGATTGGTACCTACATCTATTGATATGGCAGCTAGTAGTAGACACTGGCCATACTTCGAATCATTCCAAGAGCCCTTCGCTCACATTCCTTGACCGCATGCAGTTACTCTCATCCCCTGTCCTCCAACTCTGTTAGATTTTTGGGGACCACATAGGGGGGGCGGTTGTAACATATCAAAATGTGTAAAACCTCATGTTTCTCTCCTAGCTATTATTTCATGTCTGCAGCCCTGTAGATTCATTTGTACCTATCACATCCTCTTCCTGATTCATTTTAAATTCCCAAGTCTCTGAGACTCATGCGAGTTTCCTTCTTTCCCACTGCTAACATTCATTGGCTTTATCCGATCATCCAAAGAACATTCAACCACAATGGTTCTCTCTAGCACCCTAACATAAGTAGGAATGCATAGAGGAATAGTTCTAGATCGGATGTCCTTAAACACACCATGCTCGGAAGTCCGAGACCTGAACCACTGATCCTATCATATTCATTGAGTACCAAGAATTTTTTGTATGCCTTGATGAATACTCAGCTACTGACATGTTTTCCTGCTAAATCTATAGAAGCTCTAGGGAACTTTCAACTACCTCCTCAAGTCAGTCCTTAGCCGCATGTGAGTCGGGCTCACCTCGGAACCTGAGGGGTATCTGATGCTGAATCAATCATAAGGCACTAAGCCTATATGTGTCCTCTACCAAAACCACATGTTGTAACTATTGATCAACAGGCAATGATATAGCTAACACACTACCCAAAGGTACTATCTCAGGTAATGGTTCGTGTACCAAAGCCCCATCACTATACGGACCATCCTCATGTTCTCTCACTAAATAGAATAGTAACTAACATCACCATCTGATCTACCGGTGTCCCAACAAGGCAGAAAACGCTAGCCACAACCTCCAGGCATCCCTCAGCTGGGTGGGAAACTGTCTCACCTCAAAACCTTGGAGTCCTCTACCTCTAAAACTCATCCAACGCACTCAATCGGAATGCACCATTTGCCAATATGGCTAGTGGTATCTTCATCACAATGGATGGTGGTGCTGTTGGTACACCACCTGAAGGTGCCACCATAGAAAGTGGGCCCTACACCGGAGCCACTTCGCTCAGTGGGCCGCCATCATGTACTCTCTCGGGAATCCTAGTTGGTTGTCTACGTAGCGTAATACTGATAAGAAACAGGTTCTCCATGGTCATTAACTTATACCTGGTGAGATGACTCAATAAAACATAAGAAAACCTTTCCAAACACACACGCAATTAGTGTTTTCATGCACTGAGTCAGAATCAAAAGTCAGGGTCATGGCGTATGGATACATCGGTCGCCAAAATAACACCGGATTCCCTAAATTGATAACCACACTCATTAAATTTAACACTATAACCATTAAAGATATCAGAGTCATATGTTATACGGTAGAACCAACTCCTCTGATACCAATTTGTCACAAGCCATCCCCCAGGGACTGTGTCGTGACTACCCCAAACCCGCCTTCCATTGGCCAGGGGCTGGTGACTAGCACTGAAGGCGTATTCCCTAAAACTGGGAAGGAATTTCCTTTATAACCTGTAATACACACAACCAAGTGCACATCAGGATACAAAATCAAGTTAACTAAAGAGTAAACATGGTGAGTGCAGCAAGTAAAAGGGGAAAAAATACAATCCCAAAAGTAAAGGTACAAGTACAAATGAAATACAATAAAACTAAAGAAAGAGAAAGACTACCTCTGGGTCATCACCTATGGTTCCTACCTGAAGGGTAGGTACAGATCACCTTCTCAGCACTCCTTGTCCACCCGTCTCCTCTGCGTACCGACATGTTGTATGGTTCACCTCTAGGCACCGTCCAGTCTTGGTACTCTCAGCCTCAGTCAGTGTTGTCTGTCGTCTACATCCAACACAACAAGGTGAGGGCATAGCCCGTGCAGGGGTGAGTATAATGATACTCAGTAAGGACCCCAAGACCCTCAAGGTCTCACAAAATCTACAAAGGATAAACCACAAAGAGAGGAAACAACTGATAACCCTACATAGGTATATCCTAATACATGTACCTATGTTATCAAGTAAACACATCTCAATCATGTGGAAAACACAAAGTCCAACTCAAATGTTCATAGCTCAAATGTTCCCCGAAGGAATGTACCACACAGATACAGACTCAGCTCACACCAGGTATAACTTATGTAAAGTAATAGGGATGATTAGATATAACTATTGAATCATATTACTCTGTAAAGAAGCTGACCCACATAGGATTTCTAGGTGCTGACCCATACAGGATTGCTAGGATAGGATCTGACCCACACATGATCTCTAGGAGATGACCCATACAGGATTGCTAGGAGCTGACCCACACAGGATCGCTAGGAGATGACCCACACAAGATCGCTTAGATAGGATTTGACCCAAACAGGATCGCTAAGAGGTGACCCACACAAGATCGCTAGGATCTGACCCACATAGGATCGCTAAGAGTTGACCCACAAAGGATCGGTAGGATGGGAGCTGATCCACACAGGATCGCTAGGAGCTAACCCACATAGGATCACTATGACCTAACCAACATAGGATCGCTAGGATTGGAGCTGACCCACACAAGATCATTAGGAGATGACCCACAGAGGATCTCTAGGAGCTGACCCACATAGGATCGCTAGGATAGGAGTTGATCCACACATGATCGCTAGTTGATGACCCACATAGGATCACTAGTACATCGTCAGACCCCCACAAGATCCTATTTCAATTTTAGTACTTCATGAGACCCACACAGGATCCTAGTACAACAGCAATACATTGTCACACCCACACAGGATCCTAGTACATTGTATGTATGTCGTCAGACCCACACAGGATCATAGTACATCATCATAGCCAACTATAGGGTTCTCATACTAAGCCTTCTAGTCTCCGAGAGGATCCACTCCACATGCCACAGGTCGATACTCCATAATCCACGAAGTCTCACGTAGAATAATCTCAAAGTACCACCACGTCTTTGGTGTCTCAACACAATAGACGGTGTATCAATCAGACGCTCGGTCTGTGAGTTATTATCCTTTTAGTCTTGGGGGACTGGCTGGATTTGCGCTCCATCAAACCCAATTGTACCTCATCTATACCCAAAATTTCAGTCGGGTGTACTCAAAGGGACTGTATCGCTCCATGATTTCCTGCACCACTGACGGTTCGTCCAACGGATGTCTGGTGCCAATGTTATGGCCAAAAGAATGTAAATGTATCATAATGGACCTGGGTCTAGTCCGACCCGATCGAACCCACTGGGTCTAGCCCGACAGGCTGTGAGGGGCTACGTAGGGCCACGAGTGGTTGCGAGGCTACAGAGCGGATCGGATGGTGGTTTTTGCAAGGACATGAGGTCGCAGGGTGGCTAACCCGGGGTGGTTCGAAGGGGTGGTGGGTGGGGCGGCCAGGGCGGCTCAGAGGGCCGGTGGCGGTGGCTCGGCTGGACGGTGGTGGCGGCAAGGCAAGATGATGGTGGCGGCTTGGGCGGTGGCAGCTCAGGTGGTGGCAGATCGAACGGCGGCAGTGCCTTGAACGGAGGCTCAGCACGGATGGTAGCATGGAGTGGTGGAGGTCACAGGTGTTGTGAGGAGGTAAGTTAAGGCTGTGGGGTAGCGATGGCTGCAGATGGAGAAGCATCATGGGGTGCGGAGCGTCGTTCATTCGCAGGCTGCCAGTTTAGCTAGCCTCTCTCTTCATTTGTCTCTGTGGTGTAATCCACATCCATCCATCATGAAGAACACAATAAGGAAGAATGGCAGAGGGGTCAGGCTATGTTTGTTTTTCCCACACCCTCCACGTTAGAGCGGTAGCAAGGGGCTCACAAAATTTAATCATGAATTTTTATGTAAGATATTTAAGTACATCAATCCCCACAACCCTCGTCAATACCTATTCCCAATCCCACAAAATAATTAAGAGGGAAGAACATGGGAAGTGATAATCATTTAGAAAATAAACCCCTACCTTGGATTGTTTGTTGGCGTCGGTGCGAGAAGGACGTTAATATTTTTGACATTCACCTCGTCTGCCACACACCTCCAATCTTGGGCACTTTCATCAGGTCATCCCCATTGCAGATCCTTTGAAAAAGTTCTTCGATTCGGGGTTGCTCGTCAGCACCCACCAGAACCGGCTCCGTCATCCATGTGTTGTGCGTCACGGCACTTTATCAGATCTCCATCGCTTGGTAATGATGTGTCAATTCTTCGACCCCCCCAAGATCCATACAAATAGGAGTGGGGTAGAGTAAGTAACAATCTTGGAAGTCATGAAGGTTCATTTAATATGAAACTTCCTAAATTCCAACGACACTGTTACTTTGTATTTGAATGTCTTTTCCATTTAATTTAGGTTGGAGCAATAAAATGGCCCAAATAATTGCCTTGAGTTGGCACAAAAAATTAAATATCTCAAATAATTAATTGGAGAGTTGGTACAATTAATTATTTGAAGTTGGGAGTTTTTCCCCACATTAAAGAGGGTTTGGGTGGTCCCCGCTATTAATTTCAAAATGGGGTTTTAGTTCAAGTGGTATCCACCATTATAAAATTCACATCGGAGGTTATATGCTTGGTGGTTCCCACCTCCATAACATTTTCATGGGAGGTTTTAACAAAAATAAAATAGAAGTTTATCTTATTTTATTTCTATTTCCACGAAAAAGTGAAAAACTATATTTCACCTTCGACCTACTATGGTCGAGGTGAAAGTATCCTTAAGCGAAAATCGGCGCATTGAGCTAAATGGTGACCTCATATTTTAATTCTAAGCACTGGTTCAAATGTTATATAACTCCGCTCATGTGTTTACTGAATATACTCGATAAAAAATTTGGAAAAATTATAACAGTCACCCTTGACTCGCACTGATCGAAGTTAGGCTCTTCCTAAGTGAAAAACGCCCCAAAGAACCCAATGGTACTCTTGAACTTCCAATCCGAGTTGCCATTTAAAATTTGTGGATTTTTACAATAAAATAATTGTTACATAATTATTTTATATACAGCCAAAAACTAACTTTCACAGATGGCTCACATCAGCCAATGTTAATATCTTCCTAAATAAATCATACCCTCACGAGTTCATTGGTGGTTTTTGATTTTTAATCTGAGTTACCATTTGTGAGTTATAAGAATTTGAAAAATAAAATAACTTTATCTATTTACTTTATTTATGGTTATGTCATTTTTAGGTTTTCACACAGGACGCCCGCACTGACTAAATGTAAGTCGCGCTTATTGTAAGCCTACCATCCTGAGCGCAACGGTGCCCCCAGATTTCTAATCTATGTTACCGTTTAAGAGTTATTCCACTTTTTCAGAAAAACTGCTTACGCTCGTTAATTTAAGCTTAACAAAACATTGACGCATCGTTCCGGGAACTCCGAGCCTCATAATCAAGCGCCATCAGATTTCACAGTCTTTAAAGATTCCATATAATTAAAAAAATTATACAGAATTTTCTAGGACATTACAGGAAAAGAATAGAGAGTTGTCCCTTACCTTGAATATTTTCTTCCAAAAACATGATGGTTGAAAATTAATACCTTAAGAGACCCTTATAGGGACTATTTAGGAGGTAAATGCCTATAAATTTTTCCCTTATTATTTTTTAGTTGTAAGGGTGGACAATGGGTGTTAATAATACATGAGTGGGTGGGTTTTAAAGGATTAAATATTTATTATTTTATCATAAAAGTGAACCACTTGCAAATATATTGAATTAAAACCAATTTTATAGATAATTAATGATTGAGAGACTATTTTTGGATGTTCAATGACTTAAAAAACTGAAACAAACCATCTATCCAATGAAATAATTTCTCAGAATCCAAATAATGAATTTTAATTCAAAAATCCAATTTCCTGAATAAAATAAATAATTTATTAATTTATTAATTAAAATTGATATTTCAAGATTCATTATTATAATTATAAAATTAAAATTTGATTTACAAAAATGATTCATAATATATTGAAAAGAAATTACAATATAATGATGTCATAAAATCATAGTGATTGTAAAGATCTAAGTTTCTTATTTTCACTAAAAAAATATTTTTTTATCAAAACATTCTTTAAAAAAATTTAGATAATTTTGTAGAGATGAGTCCAAAAACAAAATTAATTTAATCAAAATAATTCTCAAACTTCGATCATAATAATATTCAAATAAAGCATTATTTTAATGAAAAATAACAATTTAACATAATGATCAACATTCAATCCATTATAAAAATTACTTTGGGATTCATTAATATATATTATAATTTAAAAATCATTTTATAACAATATTTCATGAACTCATTTTTTTAAAATTCAACATAAATAAAAGTTTAATATAATATTTTTATAATCTTGAAAAATAATAAAATATGGATTATATTATTAAATAAACCTGATGATTATTTAAATGAATCTGTGTAACCAAAAATTATGAGGACCTACTTTTTTGTTGAATAGTTATCATAATGTTGATAAACTATATTATTTGATAGGAATAATGGTTGATGATCATATTTCAATATAATACACCATCATTTTTATTCTTATTCTTTCACTTCCATTCAAATCAATTTTCAAAATCATTCCTAAAAATAATATTGTATTACTAGTTCTATGTTTCAATATTATTGTGATGTTCATGGGAGAAATAATTATTGGGGGATTAAAGCTGGTCAAATTTTTAAATTTCATTTTATTTATCCTCCATTTTTCTCCGCATTGTAATATTTTTTATGACATTGTGTATTGATTTAGAATAAATGAAATATTTGTAAATAATTAAATAAAGTTTTTTTAATTTATAGTATTTGTTTTATATTCATTTATTATTCCTAGATATACTAGTTTATAACAACACATGTTGATAAATGTTCATAATAAAAATAATCCTTATATGATGTAATATATTAAAACACTATAAAATTTAGAGATAGGTAAGTGGTCCGTTATTTAAATAAAAACACTTCTTAGGTCATTACATTTTTACCCTTAAAGAAAAATATTTCATCAAAATTATTATTTTTTTTATAAAAGATAAGACTCTAAATATCACATTCCAAGATTCATTCTTTACATTCTTATTCCCTTCAATGAGGTCTTTAATTTTTTCTATTGGTGTTGCCTTTAAGGAGAGATGGTTCATACATCCCAATGGTACCTCATGGTATTTTCCAAACCATCAACTTACTTCGTCCAAATGAAACTCATGTATCATTGATTTTATTGATGGAAGTATTGATATTTTATTGAAAAATTATTCTCAATATATAATTTTATAGCAACTCATTCATCATTTTTTATAAAACTATCTTACTGGTTCAACTTAAGATATTTTAAAATTCTGGTTTTCCTAAATCAATTTTTATATTTTTTCCGAAGACTGAAATATATAATTTGTATCATATAATATTCTTTGAGTTATCACTTCTTTATAGAATCTATAAATTTATTAATTTCATTCTATATTTGAAATAATGAGATGAATTTGAAAATTCCATGTTCATACTTCCAATACATAACAAGATGATAAATTTGAACATGAAATAATTTCCAATAGATGATACATGATCCTTGGAATAATTGTTTGATGGTAGAGGTATTAGATTCCTCATAATGGTTTTCCAATAACATAGATATTGAAAAATATTTTGATGTCATCTAAGAATGAATTAAGTGTAATCAATGAAATTATATCTTCTAAAAATGATAGAAAAGTTATTTTTTATCTTCATCTATCCATCAAGGAAATAAACCATTATTATGTTTTTAGATAATATAATTAATACCTTAAATGAACTACCAAAAACCTAATTAAAAGTAAATCATATTCCATTTATTTCTAGTATCAAAATAATACAAATATCTATAATTTTTAGTGATTAATTATATCTTAAGGGAATAAAGTATATAAATTTGAAATAATCTATCTAATGAATGTCTATGGTTCCCAAATGTATGACTAGTCGACCTCTATGTCAATCTATATCACCCTTGGATCAATATAGATTTATTTAGGTTGAAATTTCTCACAATCTTTACCCAATTCCATAAATTACTATCTAATATTTATTATGAAATTTTCCAAATATCATTAAAATCTATGCTCTATAAATTTATAAAATCCTTTTTCTATAAAAGAACACATCATTTAATATGTTCCTTGAATTGAGAATCTTTATTTTTTAATATATGTTTTATATTATCTATTTTCTAACATAAACTATAATGTTAATTTGTGTTCCCATAATAATGAATTATAAGGATCTTGTCAATTTAGAGACTCACATTCCCTGGGAGTGTCAACATATGCATGCAGTAAGTCTCATTGTTAATATCTCGTTGTTGATTGATTCAGGCTCATTGTAATATTTTTAGTGTCCCTACCACTATGTATATTTGTGTTAGAGCCACATCAACCTATAGTGTATAGACAGCGATGTATTTGCGTGGAATCCACATACTTTATAACATAAAAAATATAATAATGTATTATTTTGTTTAATATTATCCCCCCATATTTCACTAATTTTTCTATTCCTAATTCCAAAAATAACTAGACATTACTTTGACAAAAACTATGACAACCCATAACATTATTACACCTTAATTCATGAATTATTAAATAGAATCACACTTAGTAAAACCCAGAAGATATAGAATCATATTTTATTGATTAATTATGTATAAATAATAATAACATATTACATTTATAAAACCAAATTATGGAAAACATTCTTAACATTCATCTAATATTCCAATGCACATTTGAAACTGCAATAGATAACCTAGGGACATACTTAAGAATGTGGTTTTCTATAAAGCCAATAAATGAAAAGAACAATTAATAGAATAGTTTAAATGAATAAATGTGTGGAAAGAGTCATAAATATTAATTATAAGGGGTGATAATCATACTCATGTATAATAAGTCATGGTATAACATGATAGCTTAAAGGTAACATGGGAATGTGGAAACAATATTAAACATGAAATTATAAATATAAGTCAAGGATAACCAGCAAAAAATAACAATATATTGTTCTTTGGATAGAATCTCATGAATTATACAAGGAATCTCAAGATATAAAAACAGTATCCAATGACTTGAAGTGTTATTTGTTTGAACCCATCATAATCGCATCAGGTATATGAATTAGTGTTCCACATAGATCATATAATGTAAGAACGCTTCTCATCTCATTTAATCACATGAATAATGATAATGGGAAAAATTAATATGAGACCTCATCAAATTAATTATATGTTCAACTATGTGAATACCCTTGAGTAAAAATGGGTATGAGTATACACTCCACATATGTTTTCATGCAAAATCATCGGACAATTTCAACATCATAACGGGGGAATAAAAAATTTTGTAAGTTGCCTTAATGAGAGTATAGGGGGTATATCATCACTTGTTAAAATTAATTGAAGTAATAGGGTAATTTAAAAATATAATAAAACATAAAAAATCAGTAATTAAAAGGCATTAGGAAAAAAATTTCTTCAATAATAGATTTGCATTTGAAAATGCAGTGACATTTAGACAGCATAACAGCAGTACACAAAGATTCAATATATGGTTTAATGAGATAAAAAAGGGTCACTAATAATATTGAAAAAAAAATTAAATTATGATGGATGTGGAAAAACATATCCCAACATTAGTAATTAAAATTTAAATATAGAAAATAATGAAGGTTCTTGAAAGTATAAAGATGATAAATACACACCTTACCTTGAATATTTTCATCCTAAAACATAAGGGTGGAACCATAACACGTTGATGGCACCATAGAAGGGGTATTTTATTAGTAAAATGAGTATAAAATCAAGAATTATGAAATTTTATAATATAGGGATAGCTGATGGTTGGTATTTATAAATTAGATGGGGTGGGTTCTAAAGATTTATATATTGATTATTTTATCATAAAATCCAAACACATTAGGGTAAATTTAATTACAACAATTTTCTTAGTTAATTATTAAGTGGTGGAATTTTTAGACATTAAATGAATTCCAATACCAATATTAACCTTCAATAAAACCAAATAAATGCACAGAATCCAAAAAATGTTTTTTATTTCAAAAATCCGATTTTTGGTTTTTTAAAAAATAAATTATAAATTTATAAATTAATATTTATATTTATGCATTATTTTTTATACATATATAGTGAAATTTTTTATTTATAAATTTTTTTCATGAAACCATTAATCATTATAACATAAAAATGATCTCATAAAATCACAGTTCTTATAAAGTAACAATTTTATCTTTTTCATCAAAAATTAATCAATCTTAAAAAAAATTCCCAAAAAACTCTTCAAGTGAAGTTCTACATAATGGTTCTAAAAATAAATTTTATTTGATAAAAATATTTCTATAACTATGATAATTTTAATTTTCAAATAAATTATAATATTAATGAAAATTAACAAGATAATAGAAAAATCTACATACCATTATAAAAATATTGGGATTCATTGAAATATATTTTCATTTAAAAACCAATTTATAATATTTTTTAATGAAATAAATATTTATTTTAAACTTATAGATAAATAAAATTTTAATAGAATATTCTTATAGTCTTTAAAAATAATACATTTATCATTGTATCATTAAATAATCTCGGTAATCAATTAAATACATCTACATAACCAAAAATAATAATGACCAACTTTTATACTGACTAATGGTAATAATGTTGATCAAATATATTAGTTGAAAAAAAACTAATAGATGATGATCATAATTTCATATAAATACACCATCATTCTTACTCTCCTTCATTCACATTGATTCGAATTATGGTTCGAAATCATTATTAAAATTATGATTGTATTACTACCTATTTGTCCCTCTATTATAGTGGTGTTTTTTGGTGCAATGATTCATTGGGATTAATTCATACCATGTTTTTATTTTTCACAATATTTTTCCTCTATTTATCTCACTACTGTAAAATTTGTTATCATATTGGGTATTGTTTTCGACAAAATTTTACATTATTAAACTATTAAAAAATATATTGTAGGATTATGGAATTTTTATTCCATCCCGCTAGTATTCCTGTTTGTACTAGTTCTTATCAACACATGATGTTTAAGGTTCTTAAGAATAAAATTCCTCCTATCTTCAACTATTGTATAAAATTATATAAGTTAAATATAGGGAAGAGGTCCATTTTTTAAATAAGAAATTTTTTGGCTCGTTACAAATGAAACTATACTGTGAGACATAAATAGATGTTATAGTTTAGGTGTAATTAGAACATAATTTAGTTGCTTAAAAGTAGTAATTATATGCTATCCTTGTTGTACCTATTTGTACCTTAATTTTACAAATGTTGGAAAATTGAAAAATGGCTCATATATAATAGAATATAAGATGTAATCATTTCAACATGTGTGGATCTTATGATAACTACTATCCAATTTTTCATCCAACTTTTTTTACTTTCATGGAAAATTATAGGCAATGTATTCCCTTCAAGTTATAATGATTTGACCACATAAAATACAAGATCTAAAAGACTATTTGAAATTCCAAAATATTATTTCAATAACCAAAAAAAATAGTAGCATATATAAAAAAGTTTATCCAACATCACGGATATAACACCACGTTAATAGATTTCAAAAAATCATACATTATATATTAATTCAATTTGGGATACAAATTGTCATTATGAGTTTCTATTTTTTGGAGAGATGGGTCAGCAACATCATGTACTAAATTTTTAAATTCTGATGTTTATGGAACTAAACAAAATTATATTTCCTTCTAAGTATTATTCACCATATTAATACAGAAATACTTAATAACACTAAAATGAAAAACATAATAAATTATGATCAACATTGTATAATTTTTCATGTTTTATGAGATCAAACACCTCACATGGGAACATAATTTCTCCTGAAAAAAACAGTAAAACTGAAAATAAAAATGATAAAAATTGTAATACCCTGATATTTTAGATTACATTTTTGTTAAAAAGAACACTATATTTGATAGAATACACCACACACAACCTTAAGAATACATGAATAATGAAATAATATTTTAATATGATTTTTATAACCTAACCGTGGGGTTTGGAGTTATGAATAGAAATATTAAAAATATTAAAAATATATTTAATATCAGTTTTAATTAATAAAAATAATGAATTCAATCATGAATTTTAAAAATCATCTAATTTTTTGTAAATAAGTACAATATTTTATTAAATTCGTTTTTTTCATTAAAAATATTTTTATATGAATTTTATGTAACACCATAATGTTTTGTGAATTTTTTCAAATTATTTTAATCTTTTAAAAATTATGTATTTCACATAACACTTAATATAGCTTGTGTTATATAACAGCACAATGATTGGCATGTCCTTCACAGAACACTGATTTAATATTTCAATACTCGCAAAATGTAGATTATCTTGTGGTACACGCAACACTCTTTTTTTTATTTTTTAACATAAAATAATAATTCTATTCCATAGATTTCATTACATGCTTGTCCTATTTTTATTAAACTACAATATACAATTAATATTGTTATTAAAATATTATTATAGTTACCACCTAGAAATTGGTGTAGAAGTTATGAATAACATTAACTATAATTTTAAAATATGTTTTAAACATGTATATAAAATCAATCCCTTTGTTATCAATTAGTTATAAATATTATTAATAACTATTTTAGAATAAGGAAATTTATTTTCATAGAAAACTATTTTTCTATATACAAACCCAATTTCATATCAATGAATCAGGGAAACAAATTTTGATGAATATTATTAATTTATATATTATATATTCAATAAAAAAATTTGAAACTCATCCAATAGATTTTATATGTATAAGATGAGAATAAATACAATTTTAGGAATAAAAAGAAGTATTTTTCTAAAATATAATTTTACCACCTTTTAATGGTGCACCTATTTTAAATATAATTTATTAAACATTTATAATTTTTATTTGGAAAATAAACATAATTTTTTTATTTTGAATATAAAATTTTACTTTGGGTGAATTTTTTTTATTTTTCTAAGATGTTTAATTTTTTGATGAATAGTGAAACACATGGAATTTTAGTTCAAAACTGTCTTTTCATATAATTTATTTAAATAGTTAAATTAAGTTTTATTTTTATTTTAACCTTTATTTAGATATATAATATATAAATTAATCCGATTAATCCATTTAAAATAATTTCATATTGAAATTGGATATAAAAACATTTAAATCATTTGAACTTTCCAATTTAAAAACGTGCTTTCACAACATGTTTGTAGGATTAATTTTAAATTGATTTATTTCAATTATGTGTTTAAAATATAGAATAATGGATTGAATATTGTCAATCATAATAATATACAATGTACAATAAATTATAATTTGTTTTTGACCAAAAATAATAATTAAATTAATTAAAATTAATTACGGTGATTAAGGTAAAAAAAATTACTTAGTGGTTAAAAATTAAGCATAATGTTTTTAAATGCCCCTAAACTTGTCAAAAATAAACTATATATAAATATTTAATGCATATACTCCCTTGGGTATAACATGGACCAATATTGGATGAACATTATGAAAGATATACCACTCAATATTGTTTATAGTTTTATATTTACAAGAATTTCACTACTTTTCCACTATAAAAAGGCGACTCACCCCCATCACTTCATCACACCTCTCAAGGAATTTTTGTTGAATAAATCCTCCAAATTATCATCCATTTTTCAGTACCTTAATTATATAATATTAAATTTGGTCGTAAAGAAAATTGTGGAATCCCTCTGGTGAAAACAAAAAGGAGTTACCCAAAGAAGAGGCAACATCCTTCAATAAGAAATTTTGATTTATTTCATTATCCACCCACTAAAATAATCAGATTCCAAGATTATATAAAAAAATAAAAGTCTGAACTACATTTATATGTTTTTATGTTATTTTAATGATATACACTTACACACACTTCCATCAAATGGGATACACAATCATTGTTCATGTGTAGGGAAGACTACCTGCTCGCAAACTACTATCGTTCGTTCTCCCATTGCCACCTTTCAAGGTTGGGAATAATGATGAAATTTATATTTTTTATGATATATATAATTTTTATGAGTTTCTATAATTATTTTTTTTATTATATGAAAAATACATTCATACTTTCAAATTTATGGAAATATGATAACTTTGTTCGTGGATGTGTGGATTACCGCATCCTCAAAGTAATGTGCTTCGTTAATGCATTATGTCGAATGAATTAAGGATAGGATTAGTAAATGTTTATGAAAAATATGAAATAATAATTATAATTTAATTATAATATATATATATATATATATCATTTTCTTTCTTTCTTTCAATACGTTCAGAAAATAGAATCGGCCTTCATGCCTGTGTATGGCCTACTGTCTCCAAAAATGATGTATTATGTTTTGTTTTTATATCTTTTATAGGTTATTATAAATACTTGTATAATGAATATATATTATATTTTTATCATTTTTTACATTACTTAAATAATTATATCATTATTTATGTAAGAGGGTCAACAATAACATGTCAAAAAATGAAAAAAAAAATTGATTATTACCCGAAAAGTGGAATTAACAAGATGTTGTTAATAAACAATAAGTATAATGTCATAATAAAATAATATATAGTATGATATATAATAATATGGGTATTTTTTATATCTATAATAAAATTATATTTATTACACAATATATTTGAACATTTATGAAGAAATTCAAAACATATGTTAAGTGTTTTTTATCTCACTATTATTTGTATGAGATATATGATAAATTCACCACTTATTCATTTTGTGTTGAGTATATACATAACTAATATGATTTATATAATGAATGTAATTTAATTAATTATATTAAATGTTTTAATTTGTTTTATTATTTCATTTATCTCATGATTTAAATGTTACTCAAGTAATAAGGAGATTTCTAGTCTCACTTTTATTTCTGGGAGACTTATGCCAAATTCCCCCCTCATTTCTTCTATGTGATGTATATAATTACCATTAATGTATTCTATTGTTATTATACTTAAATTTATTTTAATTTATATATCCCTTTTAAGATAATTCTTTCAGGGTTTTTATGGTTCAAAATTTATTAAATCGGTAAAGTATTATTGAGTCATTTTTTTTCTTTGAAACATATGTTACCTTATAAAATTGTATAGACTTACATGGTGTATATACTTCCCATATTTACATTTTATATCATTATTATACTTATTTAAATGATATTATATGTATCATTTCATGTAATTATTTCATGTTTATTCTGATTCAATGTTACCAAATTGGTAAGAGTTTGTTTCTACAATATCATCTTTTATTGGGATTGATTATGATTATACTTTAATTAATAAAATATTATGATCCATATCAAAATAATTCACATGTATTTTCTTCTCATTTAGTTATTAATGATATATATTAATTTAATATTACCATTTTTCCTCTCTTTAGTACTTAATTTAACGATGAAATGTTTTTTAATAAAATGTGATTTTATATCAATTTATTATTGGAAATATATTTTCCCCCAAAATCATATTTTCTATAAAAAATTTCAAGAATATTTTACACTAGTTTTTAAAAGAAATTTTACCCATGCTAAAAAATATTTTTAAAATGTATCTCAATTATTTTTCAATCAATGAACTTTTCTAAACATTTCAATGTGAAAAAGGAAAGCTCGGCATGAATGGATATACCCAAGTTTATAACCATCCTTTCCTTGAATATTTTTTTCCATTTTTTATGGTTGTTTTTAATTAATATATTTTCCCAATATTCTAGATATTTTTTAAAAAAAATTCCAACAATATTTTTTCGGAAAATTATTTATGTTTAAAAAGTGTTTTAAAATATTTTCATTACTTTAATTTTAAGTATTCAACGTAATTTTAATGAGGATGGTTTTCAAAAAGAAATTATTACTTAAAAATCTTTTTCAATGAGGATATTATATTTTCCCAAGAAATATTTTAAATGATATTTTAAATATTCCAATAGATGTTTTTCAAAATTTTTTAATGAAAACTATTTTAAAAATGTTTCATTTTTTAAGAGTAATTTTTTATAAAATATTATTTTCCTTAGGAAATGTTCCATGTGATCGGTCAGAATCCTTCCCCATATCAAGTGAAATGCATTAATATAGTTTAGTTTTTACTAGGGATTGGATATAAGGAAACTATTATTATTATTTATTTCAATGGTTTATGTTTATGAGGACAAGTGGTTTATGAAACTTGTTTCAATTCTATAGGTTATAACATAATAAAACGCACTTCCTTTCATTAGATATTTTATGATAAAATTATTAAACAACATAAATATTTTCCATAGAATATAATATGGTGAAATTTATATGATACCCCTTTCATTTCATGGATTATTATATGATGTTTAATAAACATGTATATTTTTATAGGTAATGGTATGATTAATGTTTTATTTTCTTGTGGAATATGTATATATGGTTTCATTACCGAACGGTGGGACCTATATTTCCCTCCAATGAATTGGGTAATGATTTATAATTGATTAAATAAAATGGGAAACAATTACATGGTCTTGGTCCACACTAGGAAATATGTTTTTCATGATCCAAAATGGGAATCAGGTGTTTCATGTTCCACAATGGGAAACATGTGTTCCCTAATCCAAAATAGTAAACAGGTGTGTCCTGATCCACAATGGGAAATATTTTTCTCCTAATCGAAAATGGGAAAAAGGTGTTCCATGAAATACTATTTTCATTGTCTTGGTAGTTAACCTTAAAAAATTAAATGGTTTTATAGTCATTATAGTACAACACTTATATGAAATGACCTTATGGTTCATATTTTATTTATGATGATTAATCACTCCAATGATTCATGTATTATGAATAGCCAATGTTTATTCCACAAATCATGTGTATGATCTTTTTTATGTGGGGTATGATCTTAAAATGTTATTCTAGTGTTATATTACAATTATTATCATGTTAATCTTTTTTATCTCCTTTATTTTCCCTTACTGAGCTTTCGACCTCACCCTTTTATATTTTCCTTTCCTTGTGTTAGGAAGAACGGTTTTATGTAAGCTTAATAAATCATGATATCTTGTGGGAAACATTGAAGATATTTCACAAAGATTGAATTTTATGTTTCCATTGTTCCAAACACAAAAATTGATTATGTTCCTTGAGAAATTTGTTTTGTAATATGATAAATGTGCATCTAAAATGATATAATACCCATGTTTTTTAAGCTCGGGACAATATATTTTTTATACAGATAATTATAATTAATTTATGATAATTTTATAAAATTTATATAAAAAACTAAAATATAATTTGGAAATCATCTCAAAAAAATTCTAATATGGGAAATTTTTGGAAATTTTCAAAATTTCTTGATTTTTGGGTGAAGAGTGAAAAATATCGATTTTGGAAAAATCTATCACCTATTTTAATTAAATATGGTAATTTATAACACACATGAAATTTTAAACTTGGTTTTAAAGTAGTATAAGATTCATTAGATTTTTCATAGTCATATTAATTTTATATTAATCAGTATTATATTTTATTTTAGTATTAATTCATATTTATGCTTGAAAACATATTTTTTTAGAAACACATTTTGATTTTTTTTGAATATCTATATTATAATAAATTTCCGAAAATTAAAGGAATTAAGTTTTGAAATATTTATTTCATATTTTTAATTAGGTGGTCCAATTTTGTTAAATATTGAAATATCATTTTTTTGTTATAATCAATAATGACCATGTTGAAGGTATATCGCCAAGGTAATGGTAAAAATGGACTATTTAGGTTAAAAAATGAGATAAAAACTCAATTTCCACCCAACATTTGAATTTATCTCATTTCAAAAGTGGAATCCAACAATAACCATCTTAAATTAAAAAATATGCTATTTTTTCACTTTTTATATATTATGAATTTTATATTATTTTATGTTAAAAAAAATTAAAATGCCAATATCTTTATTTTAATACATACAATATGTTTTCATAGGGATAAAAAAATATTAATGGATATAAATTATTATTTTTAACAGGAAAGATTTATTTTTATGATATTAATTTATTTTTAATTTTTATTGATAGTATAATCTCTTTGAATGATTCTAAAACGCTGATGTAATGCTTGTGTATGAAGTTGACAAAAAAATATATTTATAAACATTAAAAGTAATATAATTTTTATGAGAGATGATTAAAAAATAATTTAATGTATACCTTTAATGTAAAATTGATATTTAAAGAGTTAATATTTGAATTCCTTTATTATTATGATTCCTTTAAATTAAATATATGTAAATAGCCTCGTAAATGACCTTAAATGGTATTTAATGTTAAATATTTAATTCTAAGACATGATAGTACTATAGATTCCTATCTAAACTCAAGGTAATGTGAATTTTTCGACAATATCTTACATGGTTCATGTATATACTGATCAAAATTTTTAAATTACATCCATGACTCAAAAATTTTAACAACTGTGTTTCAATAGTTATAGTTAAACAAGGGTAACAATGGGAATATCCCAAAACCAAATTTCTAAAATTACACCTAAACTTCTATAAAATTAATTTAATCATTATTTTTATAATTTACTATAATTATTTTCTTATAATAGGAAACATGAATCCATTTCATGATAACTTATATTGTAAAAAACTCAAACTGATCATTTGAGGTCACCCATTATATTTTTCCTTTACCCATTAAAAGAATAAGGAATATTTTAATGATCTTCATGGATGAAATAATATTTTTCTTGTGTTGTTTTAATTTTTTATAATGTAATTATAAAACCATATATATATATCTAGTCTCCCAATATTTCTATACTAATAAATAATTCATGGTTAAATTCCACATATATTGTACTAATGTAATAAAGTAAATATCAACTCAGGGTTACTGGAGTTATGCCTACAGCGGAAATGCTTCAATACCCTTGAAATAGACCGCACTTACACAATAACCATTTGGATTTCTCTAATTATTTCACCAATCACAACCCCAAAATAAAAAAAACTATTTATTTTATAGGTCAATAATTTACTAGAAAAATTAATAGTAATTATTTAATCATATAAATTATTAAAAATTTCTGACATAAATTATTTATAATTTATACTAATTTATATTAAATTATAATAATTTCTATCAATTTATAATTATTAATACCAATTTAAAATAATTTATATAAATTTATGAAAATTTATGCCATTTGTGTGTAAATTATTAAAAAATTATACTAATATATGACCATATTTTACTATTAAATAATAATTTATATTATTTTATACTAATTTTTTTTACTTTTGGTAAATTATATAATTTAAAATAGAATTAATTTATTTATAGTAGTTTATACTAATTAGTGAATTATTTATTATACTTTATTTTAATTTATCCTAATGTCTAATATGTTTTATTTTTATAATATTTTATAATAAATTTTCTTCATTTATAGTAGTTTTTATTAATTTACACTATTAACAATGGAATTTATCCTAATTTACAAAATTGTTTACTAAATGATAATAATTTATATTATTTTATACTAATTTTTAGTATTTTATATAAATTAATGTTAATTATTAATAATTTTTATTAACTAATAATAACTTATAATAACTTATATTCATTTTTAATAATTTATATCATTTTATAATAAAATATATTAATTCATTGTACAATAATTATTGATGAATTTATACTACATAATTATTATTACTGTTATCTTATAATAATTTATATTAATTTGGAATATTTTTTAGTAATTTAGAAAAAATTAAATTAATTTATTATATGTTAATTGACTTTTACTAATTTATAATAATTTATATTATTTTTTAATTCTTTCTAGTATTTTCTACAAATCTATAATAATTTATAGTGAGGTATTAAATTTTATATCGATTTTTTGTAATTTATATCAATTTATAATAAATTAATTGAAGTAATATATTTTTTATTAATTTATAATAATTTATACTAATTGTTGTCATGTTTATTATAATCTTTTCAAATTATTATGTAAATAACTACTTAATTTATACTAATTTATACTAATTTATAATAATTTTTTATATTTTTATTAATTTATAATTATTTTAAAAAATTAAATAATATTTTATAATATTTTTTTCTGATTTGTATTAATTTATACTAAATAATGTCATTTTGTAATTAATAAATTATTTTTTAAAATATTATATTTATTTATATTAATATGTAATAGTTTTTACTAATTTTTAATAATATATGATTATTGTTTTTGATTTATACAGTTTTTTTATAATTTATTTACTTCCAAATCTATTTATAATAAATTATAACAATTTTATTTTAATTTGTACAAATTTATGACATATTTATAATACTTTATTGAAATTTATTTCAATTTATACAGGATTAAATAACTATATAATAAATTATATAAAGTTATAATAAATAATATCATTTTATAAAAAATCATCTGATTACACTAATTAAAATCAATATTTATTGATGTGTAATAAATTAATATTAGTTTATAATATGACTTACAAATTTCTACTAATATTATATTAATATATAAAAACATTAATGAATTGTATTAAATCTAATGAAAATTTAATATATTAAACAAGATATAAAATTATATATCTAAATAAAGAACTGTATATAAAAAATGATGTTTTAAAATGAATAAATACGGTTAAATTGGTACATGGTAACTGATTTTTAGATCTAATCCAGAACCTACTGAGCTAAATATTAGATTTAAAATAAGAGATATTTTGTGAGGGAAATACAACTTCTGATGAATGAGTAGAAAAGGGATAGGGGTTGGTGTTTATATTTCTTTGTGATAAACTATTTGAGATGGAATTTTCCTTTGTATAAATCTCTATTTATAATGGTTTTTTTCTGCACAGTATTAATTATTTTTTAGGGATAACATTTCTGTCACAAAAATATGCCAGAAAAAATAATATTTTGTGCCTATCTAAAGATAATTTACAACATAAAATTCCACTGTAAATAATGTTGTTGATATAATTATTTCATCAATTCTGTTTTCAAAAATAATATTTACAACATATTTGTCATAAATATTCTTTCTAATTGTTAATCTTTTGAAAAAGACATAGATGAACATTTCAAACAATAATTCAGTTAAAACTATTTTATAAGGATAATAAATTTTATCACCAATAACTATTTCCTTCCATTTCACATGAAATATCCTCAAAGGCTTTTGCGATTGATGAATAATTCCATCAGAAATAACTAGGGTGAAAAACAATTGTTGCAATGAAAATAAAATCTCATTATAATAATATTTTTAAAAATTTATTTTGGAATGAATTTTTTTCCTTTTAAAATAACCTAGCATAAAAATAAATTTTCTTGTAGTTTGATGGATTATGCACCCTTCCATCACACCACAGAAGGGAACCCCTTCATCCTATATCAGAGATTCGAGTACATGGAGGGATAGATGATAAGTTCCAATACACTCTTAAATATTTCAATCCACCCACTTAGAAATGGATCTATATTGTTATGTCATGGTTTCATCATAATCATGTTGTACTATATCCCTAGTACAGTTATACAACCTGGCTTCCAGAAATTGGTTGCCTGAAGGACCAGTGGCCCAAAGGCCCAAGTACGTGGATTGAAATCCCAAATTGGGAAATTAATTCCATTAATATAGGAACCATAAAAATAATTCCCCATATTTGATCCCAGGTTTTTCATGTAATATTATGGGAACATTCCACTAATCCAAACCTTAATTGAAAAATAAGAACTATGAAAAAAACATAGTATTTCAACTGATTGATGAGTGATACTAAGATGAATCGCCAATGATTGATTGTAATTGTATGTTGAACTCATTTTGTATTTGGATAAATGGTTTTTTATAATGATATTTAACTCTTTTATGCATGACCAATGTTCCATACCCCTCTCTAAAAATTCATAGACCTATATTTCCATGGTAAATTGTTATGTATTTCAACCCCAAAGAACCCTTCACTAGAATGTGAATAATATTGCAATAAAAGAAGGTTCTTTAGGAGGAGTTGATGATTGATGTCGTGTTTTAACACTATGAGTGAAAATATATTGATCATTATTGGTATCCATGGTAATGGATCCATAAGTAGATTTTTCTTATCTTTTTGATTTTTTTAAAAGTAATGATAAACCAATACATAGAAAAAGCCTCATGATCATTTTACATTTTTTTAATAAGAACTTTTTAAAACAATTAATCCTTTTTTGATATTATATATATAGTGTTTTTCTAAATTTCCTTTCTATGTAATCATATATTTACAGTAATATATATGGATTATAATTAAATATATTATTCGAATATATTTAATGTATGTATAAAATAAAAAATATCCATCAAAAACATGGTAATTGAATTGATTGATGGCTGATCTTGAGAGACCAACTAATTTTTTGTTGGAATTTTATATTGTAATCATGTTTTATTTTTCAAATAATTTGAAATAATTACATTTAATTTATTTTTTGAGGACCTATGTGTCATCCATATCCCTAATGATATAATAAAAATCATGTCATGATAAATTTTAATGTATTCCAAACCCTTATAACTTCACACATGCATGTGATTAATATAGTAGTAAATTGAGGTTCCATATGAGTCATTGATTTTCAGTGATGTAATTTTACACCATGAATGAAAGGAGAATGCTAGTTTCTAAGATTTGAGATAATGGAGACTGGAAAAGTCCCATACCCCTATGTTTTCATTCAAATAATGATAATCCAATCCATAAAAAAGTATCCAGATTGGGTTACATTTATTTAATTAGAAATATAAGAAAATTTAATAAATTTTAATGATTAGTATACATATATAATGTATTAATAAATTTCCTTTATATTTAATTATTTTTGTGTCTTTATTTTGTAATGGAGATGTAGTTTTTAAAGATTGGGGTCTTATCTATAGTTTATCAATAAAAAAGTGTTCTTAATCTTCGTTTTTGTATGACATTAGAACATGTTCATAAGAAGATTCAGAGTCACTTAAAATTGAGGGGTAATGAAATAATTACTTCAATCACATACCATCAAGTTCAATATAATGATCTCATATGCTGCATTGGGTTTCCTCTACTTGATGAGGATAATTGGGAATAAGAATCATCAATTTTTAGGTAATAGTCTAATAATATTATAACAAAATAGTATGTGTAAATTTTTGTTATTGATGATGTGAAAACTATTGATGGGTTTTCAGGGTCAACATATGATCCTTGGTAGTGCATGAAAACCCATATATATATATACATATATATATATATATATATCCAATCTATCCCTGAAGATATCAACATTATATAAATATAATGAACATAATATGAAGAGTACTTGGACAGAATTTGTAGTAGCCACCATATCAATCGAGTTATAATGATCAAGATCATTGTAGTAGTAGATGTATGCCTCCTACCTCTTATGGAATTAAACAATACTATGGATTATTGTCTATAATGAGAGGTCCCCAATACAGTAACAGGTGTGTTAGTCCTTTTACTATCCTAAAAAAGATATCTTAATATGAAGAGAGCTATAGAAATTCTTGTATATAGTCAGTCATATCCAACATGTGGGAACAAATCTCTTCATATAGTTATCCATGGTGAATTTCATTTGATGAAAACAAGTCATCCCTATTCAATGTATATACAAATAGTTATTAAATTGTAGATATTCATTGAATTCATTTAATGAATGTAACCCATTAAATCCATTCATAATGAACTGTTACTGATGAAACAACATGGTAAGATGCATGCACAACGATTTAATTCATTCACATAATTTATGTAAACATCAAATAATATTCAACTATCACCTAAATCCCTAAGGGATTAATGTAATATTTTATAACACATTGTGATTCCATGAAAACTATTTTGGATATGGAATTATCATACACTCTTTCCTGGATCAAATAATTAATTAAGAAATAAATCTTTATCCTAAGGACTAACTTTGTGACCCTATGGACCTTCGTATCATTGATAAAAAATATGAAATTTCAATTTGATATGTGTATGAAAAATGATGCTTCTAGAAAAATCATCAGTACTATTTATGATATAAATGGTTCTACTGTGATCGGCATCAAAAAAACTCGTATCTCTATATGCACTTTACCACCATAAGATATATCATATACATCCTATATACACCTATATAATACATTTTTTCATGACCTCGAGTGACCACTAGACATGGGACACGTAAATATTCAATATAGAAACTAATATTTTCATTAATATATAAAAAATCCCAACTAGATCAATGAATACCTCAAATCATCTAAAAGGGGAGTACATCAGATGGCCCTCATCTAAGTAGATTAACACACAAAAAGTGTTCCAACTAAACATGGAGATGAATTTCCATGATCCAATTCAATCAAGAGTCTTATTTCATAATTATTCAAATAAGTGGAAAATACCATATAGTGATCAATATGAAAAATTAAATAAATAAAAATATACCCAACCACCCTATATTAGCTATGTTATTTCCAAACCTATGAAAGATATTAGAATATGATGTTTCTCATTCTCGGTATCTGAAAAAAATAGGTACTGGGGAATGATAATTAGCATAAAGCCCTAACTATATTGATAACCATACAAAATTCTATGTGATTTACTTTGGTGGGTCACTAAAATTGATAATTCTCTACCTATCACTTTTGGAATCAATTATTTGTGTATCATACACATTCCTTTGAAATGGCTATAAAAATATATTGAATCTAACCATAACATATCATCATAACCCCTAATACTCTATGATGGTCGTTGATTAAGGATTAAGAAAAGTTGTACTTTGAGGGGATATTATTACTCAAACATTCATGTAAATTAATAAATTAATAACAAGTGAAGATTGAATTTATTAAAAATAATGGTTAATATACAACCATTAAATTCTTTATATGAACACCATTCGTTTTTTGTGATAATTTTTTAATTAACTCATTACATATTTATGTTATTCATGACACATATTTAGGTTACTACCTTATAAAACCCTCCCACTAAATTATTTTTTTAAGTGACATTAATAATGTTATCTATTTTGAATAATTCTGTTAATTAGTAATCACATTCCAAATTTTCAAACCCTTAAACATTTATCCAAACTCATTTAATTACAACATCACATGTTATGATGTCTACTTAATTTATCATCTTACAATTATTTCAATGATTAAGATCACCATCCTTAAAAATTTAATCCATCTTGATTTTCCTTTAAACTAATGTAACCATTTATATTTTTACTAACCAAAATATCCTAAAAACATTTTAGATAAGGTGACATTAACTTATTTATTTAATTGGAAGAATAATTTAGTAAATTTTGAGGATCAATTTCTCATTAAACTCAAATAATACTTTTTTTATTTACTATGTACTCATTTATGTTTAAATATACTCCCACAATCCTCTTATACATTAAATTATTTTTATAATACCATTTCAAGATTCAAAAAAACTTCTCCATATTAGGAAATATCAATAATTTTCTATATATAGGAATATTTATCAAAATTTGGATTCCATAAAATATATTATATTCAATTTTTTAAAGAAATTTTTTAAAAGGACTATAATTCCTTAAAATATTGAATTTTTGGGTGGTGGGAACACATTCCCTCATATTTTAACAAGCATAATAAACACTTAATCTAAGAAATATTGTCTTCTATAGAAAACTTATAAAATCGTATGAACCATAAATCATGTATATAAAATTAATCAACATATATTGATCCTAAAAACTCTTTGATATATAAAAAAACCTCCTATAATATAATTTATATAAGTTGAACATATATTTCCTTTAATTAAATTAATTTTATCTTTTATATATTCTTTTATATTCATATAGTAACTTTACGCGTGATCAGTTGAATGTAAAAACAATCTCAATATATTGTTATTTTTTTATTTTGAACTCCAACAAATTTACAGAACTTCTAAAGTATTCATTTTCTATCATATACCCATGAAAATCAAATAATCAATTTCAATAACCCCTATAACTAACACAGACATTCCATGGAGTTTTAGAAAATCAATCTTTTATTCTGAAAAATTCAATCATATAGAGTCATTACTTCATAATTCCTTAGTTTATCTATAGGTTTCCATGACCATAAATATAAACTTATAGAAACATTATTTGATACTAAAATTAACTTTATTTTTCTTCTAGTTTGAAATTTCACCCAATTTCACTATCAGCAAAATACCATAATGTATACATCATATCCCTAGTTCATTTCTTCTTAGCACTTTGAAAATATCGAGAAACATTTTTCTTAATACCATTCATATTATCGGTAAATTTCTATCAATGGAACTAGGATTAATTCCTTAACTATAAGAATACTTTCTGAATCTTAAAATTATATAATATACTTAGAGTAATCAGTCATATTAGGAAAAAAATATGAAAATTCCTAATGTAATTTTTCATCAAATGATATTGAACCTGAAGTGAATATTTTTATGTTTCATAATAATTTGGTACACTTGTTGAAAAACATCAATAATTTTTAACTAAAGAGAGTTTTTATGTAACACATAGAATTTTACTTATGAAAATTTCATAAGTTACCATTCATAAGAGTTTCTTATACATGAGATTCTATTTTCAATGATTAATCTTGATGTTTTGGTCTTTTATGATGATGCGATTTATTTACATAATTTTCTTGTTAGTTGAATATCCTGTCTTATATCATCTAATCAAGGAATTATAATGAATTTTCACCCACTAAAATTGATGAACCTATAAATCATATTAATTTAGCGAGAAAAGATTCATATTTTAATTTGAAATGAGTTTATTATGTATTTTATTTCACAACATAGTTATTTATTATGGGAAGATTCTCAATAATAATGGTTGGGAATCCTGGATAGTTGAGTGAAAATACTCTTTGTCCAAATGCTTCATATGGAAATACTCAACCATATTCCTTTATAACATTATTCTATTAGGGTCTCCTAGCTAGTATAACCCAAAAAACCCCATGAATATTCAAAAGAATGAAATTCAATATGGTTACAACTATGTAATAACCAAACCAATAGGATATTATAGAATTACTAATTAAATTCATGTACTACATAGGATAACCTAGGATAACATGACAATTTCATGACCTACCCAGTTGGATGATAGATGACTTGAAAAGTGCTAGTTTGGAAGTAATATTTCACATAGTTGTTGAAGGGTTTTCTTTTAAAGTCTCAACAATTTAATATAAAAAATATAAATATTAAATACATAACTATTTCATCTTTTTCAACCATTATCTTCCCATATTTTATTCCTTTTCATGTATGCATTTTTATAATGATATTTCATTAATTCATATTCTAACAACTAAAATAATGTTTCCAAACCACATTAATATATTACCCTTTTCACAGCCGATAATTTTTTTACTAACCCAAAATCAAATTGAAAGAATATCTATATATATATTAATGAATATTATTCAGAGGGTAAATGAATTTTTCAAGTAAATTCAAAGAGTTATATGTTAATGACAATCACTATATGAGTAATCTCATTATGACAGATAGTTATCCCCTTCACATTTTTAGAAAAGTAATAAGCCTTCAAGCTGGTGGGTATTATGACCCCATGTCCCTCTCCCCAAAGATACATTACTCAATAGAAAATCCAATTCATAGTAACTCTAAATCAAAATATACACAAATTATTCCTAAAATCTAATTCAAGGTAATAACTTCAATTAAAAATTGAGGTAATAGTAGATGAAAACTAAATTTTATGGAGTCGTACAAAACTTGTAATAAAAACCCAAACCATAAAACATAATTTAACATTCTCCACCATTTCTATATATGACATGTTATGTTTCTTGGTATTTTTAATTTTCTGTACTTCTACCATGATTGTAGTGAAATTATGTGAAAATGTTGTCATAGATTATCCCTTATGAATAAATGATGCATGAAGGTCTATTTCATATGTAAGAAACATATAACATATAAAATAATGTTATTATTTTTATATGGAATATATAACATAACCAATCTAATGAAAATGAGGATTATGAAATATAGAACAGAGGTATATCTTAGAGATAGTTTTTGAAAAAACACATACAAATCATCTATAATATTAGGTGAATTTTTTTAATATATTAAATTAAATCATCATTTCCATTTTTTTAGAAAAAATCATAAAATTTAGGCAGTAACATAATAAATAAATATATATATATATACCAATATTTTTGTTAGGAAATGTGTGGATTGAAGACCTAAATCAGAATAACATGTATACATAGAACATGCAGAAGCATATTGTTATGTATAATTTTATATATTACATTAATTTAGTAAAATTAGAAACATAATATATGTCAAAATTTATTAATTTTATTTTTTTAACCATCTAGAATCTACCATCATTTTTTCTTGTTAATATGAACTAATGTTATAACATAATACAATGTAGAATTGATTATCATACCTAGATACACATAGAACTAAGTTGAATAGAATTTGAAATAAAATTTTTATTAGTACCTAATACTATGGTTTTGAAATATTGAAGTAATAATTATTGAACTTATTACATAAAAACTAATGACCTGGTACCTGAATAGAAAATTGATTTTGACTATTCTTAGATTTAATTTAAAAAATGTATATAGAATCGGTTTAGACATTACCTCAAAGGGGGTAATATATATGGTGAGGTTTTCCTTGAACTTAAATGAACCTATTAAAATGGGTTTCAAAGTCAATGATGAATATTTTTGTCAAAAAAAATAATTTAATTTAAGAACCTCAATTCATTGATGATTATGAGGTTTTTCTCATCGATGTGATTCAAGAAATAGTGAGTGTTTTGTGTGTCTTTTACCAATTCTGAGTGAAAATATTGTGATCTTACTTGGTAGTGGGATAGAGGGTGTGCAATGGGGATCAATGATAGATGAACAGTATTTGTAAACACAGTGGGGTGATTATGGGGTGGGGAGATTTGTGGCATAGGGGACAATGGTGTGGAGGTGGATTGACCAAACAGGGGCACAAATGAGGGCTTGAATAAAAAGATATTAACATAAAGTTTGGTGCCTTAGTGTGGGATAAACAGAGGTGAATAGTGGATCGATGGCATGGGATAGGGGCTTGGTGGTTCTAGGATCAATAGTGTTGGAGGGGGGTTGACAACAAATGGAACGGTGGGATAGGGGATCGACAACACGAGAGGTCCCAATAGCATGAGAGGGTTTCTGAATGGAAAGGGGGAGGGTGTGGGTGCTCGATTGTGTGTATGGGTAGTGTGATGGGGGAGGGTGGGTTATGATTGATCGGAGAAAAGGGAGACTTTTGGGGGGATATGGTTACTCAGTGATGGGAATGGGTGTGTGGGTGGTGGTGATCAATGGTGAGAACGTGGGACATGGGGGCTCTAGGTAATGACCAAGGGTTGAGGTATCTCAATAGCAGGAAAGCATAGTGTGGATGGGGGCATGACATAGAAATGGAAAATATGTTAACAAGGGAGGGTAAAAGGGGGGATTCATGAGGGGAAAACTAGGGAATGGGAAAATTTCTAATGACCATAATTTTTTAGTTCCTCATACAATCAATAACAACCACTAAATAGAGGTAGGTTGAATCTACCCTCCATGGATACTCATATTTATACTTGTTTACACATCCATGCATATACATACATATACATGTATGTATATTTTAAATTATCAAACAAAAATATAAATATAAAAATTCAAATACGAATCAGATATTTAAATAAATATATTCATTTTTTTATTTTTTTAGTAATTTAAATAAAATATTGAGATAAAATATTTATAATAATTATATATAAATTATGTAATTAATGCATATTTAAACACTATTACACATTTATATTTATTAATATGAATTTTATAATTACTTATATATAAAGTTATGAAAATAATATTGGTAGTAATTTAATATTATATGTTATAAAATATATATTTATATATCATATATATATGTATATCTAAATAAAAGTTTACAATATTCCCTTTTTCAGCGCTTTAGCTAGCACTGATAAAAGTCACACATTTATCATTGATTTTTTTAGCACTGATAAACCATAGTGTTGAATATTGTGTGATTTTTAGTAGTGTATAATGTAAATATGATACATATGACATAAATACAACATAAATACAAAAAAACATATTGTTATATAATGATTAAACAATGTAAATACAACATTATGTATCATAAATATAATTTTATATAACATAAATATTACAATATATACATTATATTTGTGTTATATTTCATTACACAATTTTTTATTTACATTTTATTACATTATAATAATATTATATTTATATTATATTTATGATATATAACATTATATTTACTTTTAATAAAATTTTATATACATTATATTTTTCGTATTTATATGTTATGTTAATGTTATATAATTTTATATTTATTTTATATTCACTTTATATTTATAGCATATTTATATTATATAACATTTTATATATATTACATTTGTATTATAATACATTACATAATTTTTTTTGTACATTCTATAATTTTATACTGATGATATATTTATATTTTATTTATGTTATGTAATTTTATATTCAAGGAATGGAAGTATTAAATTAAAAGGACCATTTCTAAACCGTTTTATCTTATCATATTTATAATATCCAATTTTTATCATTTAATTTAAATGTAAATATATTTTCACAGTTTAGAAAATTTTCCGTAATATGTTATTAATTATAAATTATATTAAAATTTATCAATATAATTTATAACAAATAAGATAATTATATTAGTTAATTAATAATAATATAGCTCATGTAGGGTGGACCAGTGGTTATGGTAGTTCATTGGTTTCCACATAGATGGGAATTTTATTCCCACTTTTTGTGATTCAACAATTTAATTACATAATAGAGGATTTAATACCCAAGACATTCCATTGAAGTGTAGGGAAGTGAGGTTTTACACCGTAGACTTAACGGGGTTTATTAGAGACCTGAGGCCTAGAACACCCATAAGTGAATGGGATATGTTTGGAAAATGAAGAAATATACATGGTTTGGGTTGGGTTTCCTTTTAAAATACAGTAAAAAAATTAACAATTTAATTAATAACTTATAATATGAACAATAAATAATATAATTAATTACTAATAACATAATTAATATGGTTAACAATTAATAATCAGAGAGAGCTTGAATCATGGCCAATTTTAATGATTTATTTGGATAAAACAAGGCCTACCCACTATATGGCACTCGATAACAAGGTTTTTAATATTTTATTTCTTCTTGCATGCATCACAAATAATCTCCCACAGCTCCCCCTTCCTCAATTATGTGGTGTGCACACTGTTGTAGTGGCTACATCTCCACCCATTATAAGCTACCACAACATATTATAGGTACTTATTCCTTTTTAGCCTATGCTATAAGAGTTTGGGATGGATTTATCCTAGATATCCAACATATAAATTATTTTTGGTGTATTAAATATTCATCCCATCATGATAATGAATGTCCACAAACTAAAATGGTAAGATATATTTTTCACCGGGATAGTTCATTAACGTTTCTCCTTTTAATGATGTGAACCCACCACATGGTTTAAGAAGAAACCCATGTTATATTCGACTCAGTTCTTAGTAGGCCTCACTCCAACTCTCCTAGAATGATTCAGTAGTGCTTATCTAAAACTCAGGAAGTTTGATAAGGATATTTAGGTGTGACTAAAGTATTAATAGGATGTTGTGCTGGGTGAGTCACAGTGGGGGTGTGGCCACTATGGAAGCATGATCAGACCATAATGGAGGTGGTGTGATAAACTTTTCAGGTGTGGTCCAAGATGGGTAAGTTGGGGATTGAGTACCACCCAACGATTAGCCAAATCTTCCACTATGAGAGTGATTTATGATTCTCCTAGAATGGGCACCCACAAATATTATAGTTTTTCTCCAACTGTAATTGTGGGTTGCGGTCATCCTATTTGATTTACTAGATCTCATCTTGTAATTTTATTATCTTAATATATATATAAACTATATTACTATTAAAATTAAAATCCATTCATACCGGGAAATCATTTTTTAGTTATCATTGCTTTACACCACTTTAATCCATGACTCAATTATCATGCTATTATGTAACACGTTGTTTCCTTTAACAGGAAACTAGGGAAGTATGAACATTCCATGTGGAAGTACATGCATTGTAGAACCAAGTTAAATCTCATAATAAATATTATTTTTCTTTCACATGTGTTTTCTCTAGTGTAAATAAATGTGTTATAATAAACTAGTTTAAAAACACCACTACAAATCACAACATTATTAGCACACAAAAAAGTATTTTACCTATTCTAAAAAGAACTCATGTTGTAAGAGTATTGAAAATATGGTCTTTATAATCAATTCCATAAAAAGTGATGATAAATGTAAATTTTATCTATGCTAAAAAAATTATGATAAAGGGACTCTATCAATTATTTATTTAATATTCATAAAGGATTCCTTTATCCACACTTAATAAATATTTTTTCATCGCACCTGTAGACCACCACCATTTTCAGCACTCCCACACCAATACTTACTTGTGACACCTAGTATGGATATATTAGTTCTCCACCCCTTCCTTTAGCAGCACTCACCCCACCCCTGATAAGCCCCCCACACGCACCTCTACCTCGATTCGAACATGATTACTCCACATGTGTGCGCATGCTCCCTTACAACCACTCCATGTTGATTTATTATATATTTTATGATATATCCCCATATTTATAAATATTTTGATACAAATTTTTTATCCTTATATTTTTTAATGTATTTATAACTTGTATTATTGATTCCTCTTTTTCAATAACATAATTTGCGTCCATCAGCACTAAAAAAGAGCTGATGTTTTATGTGTTTTTAATTGTCAACCTCTATTGTGTTGAAAAAGGAACCCATTATCATTACTAAAAAATTGTGGATTAAAGTTTAGGGGTCATGTAATTACATTTCCATTGATTTAATACCCTCAAAAGTGTTGGGCATTATATAGAGGGTATTTTTTACATAGTCGACTCTTGTTGGGTGTATTCTAGACTAGGGGGTACACTCACATAGTAATGGGAAATATTAGTAAGAGAATAACCTCTACATTGGTCGGGTTGGGATTTATTTCTTAAAAAAAAAATAATTATAGCAATATAATTAATTACTAATAACATAATTAATGTAATTAATATTTAATAATTAGAAAATGATAGTGTTAGGATTTTATAGAAAAATTAACAAATAATAATACTATTAGAATAATTATTTGTAAATAAAATTTTTTTTAATAATATAAAATTTATTAACTCTAATTAATTACTAATAAAATAATAATTATTCTATAATATACTTACTAATTAATAATATAGTGAGAAATTATATTAAATTTTCTAATTTTTAAGGTAACTAATGAATAATATTATATTTTATATATTTTATATAACAAATAAAAAATAATATAATTAATAAATAATAATTAATAGTATAATTAATTTTTTATTTAAAAATATAATAAATATAATTACTAGTTAATTATATTGTATAATTAATAAATATTTATAATTAATAAATTAAAATATAATTATTATATTTAATAACAAGTAATATAATTAATAAGTAATTATATAACTAAAAAATAACATATTTAGTGTTATAAAGTTCATAATAAATGTATATGAAATTTTTTTAAGTTGAAATGTTGTTTGTTTCATCATAAAATATTTTAAAATTCTGAAAACAATTCCTTAAGGAACTGTAGTTTTCTTAAAATTTGTGTCATTATGATCTATATATAATAGATATATCTTGAAAATCAATTTTTCAAAATTAGAAACCTCAGTGAAAAAATTGATTTTTTTTCATAGGCTCTACACAAAGGCAACAAATGGAATCTCAGGTCCCATGAAATAGTTCAAAATTACCAATTAAATATTGTACATAAATTGTTTTCCAAGATGCAAGTATCTAAATTTTGTAGACTAATCATCAATGTGAAACTAAATGTATAATTTATTAATGGAATATGATTCAATAGAAAAAATAATATTAAAATATAATAAAATTTTGGTGGGTGGGTTCTTGTGTGAGTGTAGGGATCAACATCATCTCTATTTCGCACCAAAAATTGGGGATTAATTTATGGCCTATGATTGTGACACATGCCCCTCTTCATCATAAATTTTAACTCAAATGAAAATATTCTCCATAGTAGTTTTTGGTTTTTACAACCCCTGGAAATTGGGAGTCCATTATCCTAAAAATATCAGGATTTGGAAGGTCCCAAATCTCACTCAAGATTTTATGTGACCTTCTCTAAATTTCTCATTGGTGAAATGATGCTTTGGCTCATTTCTTATTGGTTGTTTTTCTTTACAAAAAAACATATTATTTCATGAGATGTTGATTCAACACTAACCATGGTTTATCTTCTTCCAAAATTATGTTTTGTAGGATAAATTTTGGATTTCCGGAATCACTAATACCTATTTTGAAAAGAATCTTACAATAATCGATGAAGGTACTATCAACGACAAACTATTTAGCAACAAACAATGAAATCAACATGTAATTCCCCTATAAACTATTTCTTATTGTCATTTGGTGATATTTTTAAAAATTAAATGCTCTAGTTATACTTTACAATTTTTTCAATTTCTAGAAATACTTAATCTTAAATTTTTATACCCAACTACAGACAATAACAATTCTTATTCAGAATATTTACTATTAAAAATTAGACACATCAATTACTTGAAATCATGTTTAAATGATAATAAAAACTTTCTAAAAAAATATACTAAGAATATAATGTTGTACATAGTTCTATCAGTGTTGTATTTAGAGAAAGTTGTGAGAGCTATATATATGAAAATATACCATCATTATATATATATATATATATACATATCGAATAAAAATAGAAATAAATATATATTTTTTACCTATATATGAAACAAATAAATATAATTTCCTTAATAGTGGTTAGTACCAACCATTGTTACAGGAATTCAGAAATTCACCAATGATGATGTTATTATGGTCTAATGCTAATCATAAATAGAACACCAGAAGAATGATCATGAAAACATGAAGTATAATTTTATGTGGATATTGTTTCATATTATTGGAATGAAGATGATATTTTTTGGAGTTTTTGTAATTGTCAATGTTGAAGTTATGCATATTGATATTGTTTTAAATAGAATCCTGAAAATGTATCATTTTTTTTCTAATGTAGAAAATTGTTTCAAAAATCCACAACCCAACACTCCCTCACATGACTGATCTATTTTTTTATTAAACATCAGGCATGCCTCTTTGTATGCCAGAGGCTACCGAGGAGTAGCGAGGGTGAATGTAAAGTAATTGGGAGACTAACCCTATAGTATAGAGTTTCAAAAATAGAATGAATTGATAAAAAATATTTTGAAATTATATAAACAATCATATGGGATAATTAAGTTGAATAAGGAACAAGTTTAACAATACAAATAAAAATATAATCATGTGATTATAGGATTAATGTATATAAATGATTTAGTAAAATCTGTACAAATATAAGACTAAAAATCATTATCAAAAGACTCCAAAACCCTTGTCCTAAAGCCCTTGTTGATCCAGTATCCATGCTCCAACACATCTTGAAATCTATCAAACAACATAGAAACCCATTCCCTTGTTCTATCATGCATTCCTGAAATATGTCTAGGTTCCAAACAATGATCCAAATATGGTTTGAATATAACTTATTTGGTCACTGCCAATGGAGTCTAAAAACATATAGTCTGAGTATATAATGTATGATATAAATATAATAATATGATATTTATTTAATAAATTAACACTACACATGAAATAAACACCCTAGACCTAATTTATAGGATGATACATAGGAAAAACTAGATAAACATCAGTTTGATTTCGTATATCTCTAAGCCTTTTGTAAACCATTCCAACAATAGTCATAACCCTACCAAGGATTATCACACAAATGAACACAGAATAAATAGGAAAAATACTATAATAAATATATATTGTCTTGGGACAAACCCTTTATATATGAATTTCAACATAATCAGTTGTAAGAACTTTGTATAATCATTTCATCATCATCAAGTGCAATTCCTTTATATAATAATGTCAGTATCACTGGGTGCAATACCTTTATATAATCATTTCAAGATCTATATGAGTAATCCTTTTATATAAGGATTTCATCAAATCAAACCTATAAACACATGACATGAATGTTAATCATTTTATGTTTACATTTCAACCTCTTATTCCATTGCGATAACATCAATTATCACCATAATTTTTATCAACCCTTTTTTAATTAATGTGATTCATATTTGATCCAATCACAATATAACCTTGTCATACTAATTACAATGTTAGGTCAATTCCTATATTAACAATAATTCTAGATAAGTGTGAGTGTAAATGTAGGAAATCCCCTCAAGTGGACATAAGCTTGGATATAACAAAAAAAACTAATATGATCCCTTCGAGGTATAAACATTTATATTATCCTTAACCATGGTTTATTTAATTATATAGGTAACACACACAGTATTCCGATGTGATACGAATTATTAAGAATTCTAGGATAATTGAAATAAACTTTTAGGGAGTTTTTTAATCCCACCAATATTGACTATAGAATTAACTAAGATAGATCCTTTTGTATAAGGTAGTGATTAGATTCATTATTCCTTTAAACTCTATTTCTAGAACACAAATATCTAACATGGTCTTTCTTATACTTAAATGATATCTCAAAAAGGTGGATATAGGTATGGATTCAATTTAGGAGTAATGTCACACAACATCATAACCTATTGGTACTGGAGTTTTTATGTAAACCTAGGAATAGAACATTCAATATATGAATTTGGTATTCACATCATGATTACCTTCATTCTCGCATACTATAACGACCCATACTTTACATATATTGTTAATACTTCAAAATTGAAGCACACTTATTACAACATATGAAAAAACCACAAAGACCGTATAGGTATAGTGTCTTTAGAAACTGGGAAACATAAACAACTGGTTCATAAATCTTCTACAGTGTCTCCCATTTATTTCATCATATCTAGGGTCCCTTTTAGCATATTCTACTTAATATCCATCTTCCTGACCTGGGGAAAAGAAAACATAAAAGGGTGAGCTCAAATGCTCAGCAAGGGCAAATAAAGGAAATAAAAATCATATCATATCTTTTTGAAAATCATAACCTGCAAAAGAGATCATAATATCTTAACATGGAATAAATCATAGAAGTGAAAATGAGATCCCCATAATCATAAAACTTGAAACCTTGTGGCATGCACACATAATCATGGAAAATCATTTCTTGTTAGTCATGACTCATTGCCAAGACTATCTTAGCGGACAAAGTCCATTTCTGAACCGATTTCACTCCTCGTTTCAGTCCTATATCACTGAACTGAAATAACCTTATGTTCTAGCCATGTCTATCTCATGAGATATACATCTTTACCCAATGCATTGGAGGGAGATATAGGTCACATCCATCTTATGATGAATCCTTTCTTATGTGTTCCACATAATCATAAATCATACATCATCGCATAACACATGTAACAAAAATGGGATTCTTGAAACATCATGACATCATAAACCAAATCATATAAGGTAAATGACTTCATCAAATCAATGTAATAATAGGGATAAAAACATAACCCTTTATTATGTTAGATGGAAAATAATTTTGATAAAACACTTGAACTCCATTCTTGAGGAAAATATCCTTTCTTCTTCAAAAACACTTTTCTTTTCTTAACATGTCATACAATTATAAACTAAAATAAGTTGATTAAAAATAAACTTGAAAACTTGTAAAGGAATATTCTTGGAAATAATGTTTTTAAAAATCCATTCATGCCGTATAAGTTAAAAAAAACATTCTTCGTACTTTTGTCGGAAAAGTAAAAAAGTACCTCGTACGAAAAAGCGACAAAAGATTCCATTCATATTCTTTACTAAAAACTCACCGAAGGGTAAAATTGGATTTAAAATATTTGTAAGTGGATGGAAACAATATTACATATTGAGGTAACATGGATGTGGATGATAAAATACACCCTAGTAAATACCAAAGTATAAACAATCTTGGATAAAAATGAGATTGTGATATTTCCCCTTACCTTAGGTCCGATTTTCTTTGTACGTGTCCGAAGCTCCTGTATAATGGTTTAAATAATGTTATTGAATTATTCCAGAATCATACATATTGATATGATATCATATATGTTCATATTCTTAGCTTCTTGTTTGTAATATTTCATTGTTACTTGTTACTCGGGTCTTTATTGCCTTTTGTTCTTATGCGTGTTTTGCCGAATAAATTCTTATTCTTCATTTAAGGTTATAGATACCTTATATCCAGAATGGTATTAGTTTAACATATATCATATTTATTCATTCAATTCATTTATATAATTACTATGTAATGGTGATCATGTAGAACGAGTTGCATCACATCGTGGAGACGGTATTCCGTACGTACACACGAGTGATGATATCGTTCCTATGATCGTGGAATTGTATTGGAGTATATATATATTATTTCAGTATCAATATTACTTTATAATAATCATAAATATTTACTCATTACACCATTATACCTATGCTTGTAAGGTGATGGTGGAAAATAGATTACACCACGGCGTGGAGACGATATTCCGTATCCAAAAATGAAGTCGATTTTGAAAAATAAAATTTATAAAATTTCAAAAAGTGGTTATTACTATTCATAACAGCTAGTTTTAATAATATTTTAATAGCATATCGTTGTTTAGTGAAACTCAGTATTACGTACGATGCAATATATCGAGGAAGGTCGCGATTGCGTGTAAAGTAAGCCAAGCTAGTAAGTAGTGAAAGATTCCTTTGATGGTATATAAAAACAAAATATTACTCATAAAAATCTGGGGTGTTACATTCTACCCCCCTTAAAAAGAATTTCGCCCTCGAAATTTGTCACTTTGTAACAAACATATGAGGATACTTCTCCCTCATCATATCCTCAAGCTTCGATGTAGCTTCTTCAAGTTGGTGGTTCCTCCATAAAACTTTCACCAATCGAGTGGTCTTGTTTCGTAGGACTTTTTCGCTACAATCTAGAATCTCTATTGGTTTTTCTTCATAAGAAAGATCTTGCTCCAGCGGTACAACTTCTGAGCTGAGTACATGTGAAGGATCAGGTATGTACTTTCTCAGGAGAGATACATGGAACACATCGTGAACTTGAGAGAGATTCGGTGGAAGCACCAATCGGTAAGCTACCTTTCCAACACGATCCAGTATTTCGAAAGGACCGATTTACCTAGGGCTCAACTTCCCCTTCTTTCCAAATCTCATAACCTTCTTCCAGGGAGATATTCGTAAGAACACTTTATCACCCACTTCAAACTCTAGGTCTTCTCTTCGGTTGTCGGCATAACTTTTCTGTCGACTCTGAGCTGCTCTTATGTGTTGTTGAATAGATCTGACCTTTTCTGCCATTTTATCAACGAGATTAGGTCGTAATAGCTTTCTTTCCCCAACTTCATCCCAGCAAGTAGGAGTCCTGCATTTCTTTCCATAGAGAGCTTCATAAGGAGCCATATGAATACTGGAGTGAAAGCTATTATTATAAGAAAATTCCACCAAAGGTAGGTGTTGATCCCAACCTCCTTTGAAATCCATAGAGCAAGCTCTCAACATATCTTCTAGGGTTTGAATTTTTCTCTCAGACTGACCATCTGTCTGGGGATGATAAGCAGTGCTGAAACTCAACTCTGTATCCAGAGTATGCTGAAGACTTCGCCAGAACTTCGAGGTAAATCTCGGGTCTCGATCAGATATAATAGAAAGTGGTACTCCATGCAATCTTACCACTTCCTTTACATATATCCTGGCAAGCTGATCTAGTGAGAAATCCTCTCTAATAGCAATGAAGTGTGCAGACTTTGTAAGACGATCAACTGTGACCCAGATAGCATTATTGCCTTTGGATGTTTTAGGAAGTCCTGTGACAAAGTCCATAGTGATGTTTTCCCATTTCCATTCGGGTATGGGTAATGGTTGTAACATCCCCTTAGACTTCTGTCTCTCAGCTTTAACTTATTGAAAAACCAAGCATCGAGAGACATATTCAGCAACATCTCCTTTCATGCCATCCCACCAGAAGTACTCTTTCAGGTCCCTATACATCTTCGTGCTTCCAGGATGAATAGAGAATGAAGAACTATGAGCCTCATCCAGCAGCTCCTTCTTTAATTCGGGGATGGGAGGAACACAAACCTGATTCCGGAACTTTATTATCCCATCACAATCAAGGTTGAATTCAGGAACATTTCTCACCTTCTTTTGTAACTCGACATCTTCTTTCTGTGCCTCTTTAATCTTCACATGTATAGATGGTTGAACATTCATTTGAGAAAGATAAGATTTTTCCCCTTCCATTATAATTCCAAGATCCATCCTTTGTAAATCCATAAATATTGGATCTTTTGTGATCCTCATCATGGATAAACTAGCATGGTCTTGTCGACTTAATGCATCTGCCACCTTGTTTGCTTTCCCAGGGTGGTAATGGATTGAGCAGTCATAATCCTTAATCAGCTCCAACCATCTTCTTTGACGCATATTCAGCTCCTTTTGTGTGAAAATATACTTTAAACTTTTATGATCAGTATAAATATCACACCTTTCACCATAAAGGTAATGCCTCCAAATCTTTAATGCAAATATTACCGCAGCCAACTCCAAATCATGTGTTGGGTAATTTTGCTCATGGATTTTCAACTGTCGTGAGGCATAAGCTATCACCATATCATTTTTCATAAGAACACACCCCAATCCCTTCTTGGATGCATCACTGTAGATCACAAAATTTTCTCCACTACAAGACAGTGTGAGCACAGGTGCACTGGATAACCTTCTTTTCAACTCCTTGAAATTCTCTTCACATTCCTCTGTCCAAACAAACTTAACTCCTTTCCGAGTCAACTTGGTGAGTGGATTAGATAATCGTGAAAAATCTTTTACAAAATGTTGATAATATCCAGCCAAACCAAGAAAACTTTGGATCTCAATTACTGTTGTTGGTCTCGATCATCTTTCGATAACCTCTGTTTTTGCTGGATCCACATATATCCCCTCTTTTGAGATTATGTGACCCAAAAATGAAACGTTTTGAAGCCAAAATTCACACTTGGTAAATTTGGCATAAAGCTTCTCCTTTCTCAGGTTCTTCAATATAATTCTAAAGTGATCTTCATGCTATTCCTTGCTCTTTGAATAGACAAGAATATCGTCTATAAAGACTACCACAAATTGATCAAGATAGTCTCTAAAGACTCTATTCATTAGATCCATGAAGATAGCAGGGGCATTAGTAAGACCAAATGGCATCACTATAAATTCATAGTGTCCATACCTTGTACGGAAAGTCGTCTTTGGTATATCCTCCCTTTTGACCCTTAATTGATGATACCCTAAACGAAGATCAATCTTGGAAAATTATTGAGATCTGCATAGTTGGTCAAATAAGTCATCAATGCGTGGGAGAGGATATTTGTTCTTGATAGTGATCTTGTTAAGTTCTAGATAATCAATGAAGAGTCTCATTGATCCATCTTTCTTCTTAACAAATAGAACAGGTGCTCCCCAAGGTGATGCACTAGGGCATATGAATCCCTTATCAAGATTCTCTTGGAGTTGCTTCTTCAATTCCTGCAACTCAATTGGGGCCATTCTATAAGGTGTCTTTGAAATAGGCAAAGCACCCGGTACGAGTTCTATTGAAAACTGAACTTCACGATTTGGTGGAAGACCCGGTAATTCCTCCGGAAAGACATCATCAAACTCCCATATGATGGGCATATTCTTAATCGTGAGTTTCTCACCAACCATTTGAGATAAATAACCTTCATTTAGGGGAATCAAGACCCATAATATGGATGGAATTTCCAATGGAAGGTTATATTCATCCTTGCATCGATAGACGATCGTAGATTGATTTGGAATATGAAATGTGACTTCCCTTCTTTGGCAATTGATATGAGCTCCATGTAGAGAAAGCCAATCCATACCAAGAATCACATCAAATTCCACTATAGGAAGGATCACAAGATTTGCAGGAAGCACTTTCCCACAAACTTCAATTGGAGAAGAATTATAAACTTTTGATGTGACTGTTGTGCCATTAGGTGTTGTCACAGCTAACTCAACATCTAATTGTTGAGGTAATACGGTGATACCCTTAGAAAATTCTTTAGAAATAAAAGAATTGGTGGATCCAGAATCAAATAAAACATTTTCTACTTTAGAGTGGATGGTAAGTGTACCTTTCACCACTTCGTTATCGTACTCCACATCGCTGATAGAAATTGCATGTGACTTTCCTTTGTCTTTAGCCTTAAGATTTTGTTGAAGTCGACCATCATCATCAACCCTTGGATTTGGGCATTGATTGGCATAATTCTCCATCTCCTTGCACTTGAAACATTGAAGTGTAGTAGGTTAATTCTGTGTATCCCTTCCTTTGTTTGCATCATTAGACATCTTCTTCCCATTATCGTGGCATTCAAATGCCCGATGACCTTCCTTTCCACATTTGAAACATTTACTTGTCCCTTTAAGACAACTCCCTCCATGTTTCTTTCCACACTTTGAGCATAAGGGAAATCTCATCTTCTTTTCAGTGTACTCTTTAGATTTTCCTTTGAATTCCATATTCCTCTTCTTATCAAACCCATTTGACTGATGGGTTACTCCAATCTCCATCTCGACTTTGAGAGCACATCGAACGATTTCCTCGTAGCTATTGAAGTCCCTTATGGCTAACGCCCTTCGAAGACTTGGTTTTAAGCCACTAAAGAATCGATCGATCTTACTCTCAGGTTGGATAATAATACCAGAAGTTTACCTTGAAAGTCTTGTAAAATTTTCTTCATAGGTGCCAACAGATTCATCATCCCTTTACTTCAGTTCAAGAAACTCTTTCTCCATCTTTGTTCAGAGAATACGAGGGAAGTACTTATTGAAAAATAAGTTCTTGAACTCGTCCCATTCCATGGACTCAATTTCATCCCTTTACCTTGTATTCTTAATAAGATTCCACTATTGATCAGCATCTCCTACCAAATGATACACTGCTAGGATGAATTTATCATGTTCAGAACATTGAAGAACTGAAAATATATTTTCAGTAGTACTAATCCATTGTTCAGAAACTAATGGATCAGTAGACCTGCTGAAAGAAGGTGGACGCTGCCTCATGAAGGATTCAACAGAATGTTGCTCCTTCCTTTGCTCGTTTGGAAGTCCTGCATGATTCATAGCTTGAGAAAGTTGTGTGAGCATGGCTACAAGATTTTGCATTACAACTCCCATATCGTTTGGTTTCTCAGGGGGACAATCATTGCATTTCCTATCACATTCCGCATTAACACGGTTCCTTCGGGTTCCAGCCATTGACTAAATCCAAGAAGAATAGTGTGAGAAACACTAATTGTAATAGGAAAACCACATAATTCAAGAATAAAATTTTCATGCTTAAGGTCTTATCCTAGGTTATTCATGGCCATTTCTAAAACACTAAGATTGTGTTCTATGCTTAGACTTATCCTTAGGGTTCTTACTAAGGCTTTCACATCCTAGTTTCCAAAGGTTGACTATACCTTTCCTCTGATACCAACTATAACGACCCATACTTTACATACATTGTTAATACTTCAAAATTGAAGCACACTTATTACAACATATGAAAAAACCACAAAGGACCGTATAGGTATAGTGTCTTTAGAAACTGGGAAACATAAACAACTGGTTCATAAATCTTCTACAGTGTCTCCCATTTATTTCATCATATCTAGGGTCCCTTTTAGCATATTCTACTTAATATCCATCTTCCTGACCTGGGGAAAAGAAAACATAAAAGGGTGAGCTCAAATGCTCAGCAAGGGAAAATAAAGGAAATAAAAATCATATCATATCTTTTTGAAAATCATAACCTGCAAAAGAGATCATAATATATTAACATGGAATAAATCATAGAAGTGAAAATGAGATCCCCATAATCATAAAACTTGAAACCTTGTGGCATGCACACATAATCATGGAAAATCATTTCTTGTTAGTCATGACTCATTGCCAAGACTATCTTAGCGGACAAAGTCCATTTCTGAACCGAGTTCACTCCTCGTTTCAGTCCTATATCACTGAACCGAAATAACCTTCTGTTCCAGCCATGTCTATCTCATGAGATATAAATCTTTACCCAATGCATTGGAGGGAGATATAGGTCCCACCCATCTTATAATGAATCCTTTCTTATGTGTTCCACATAATCATAAATCATACATCATCGCATAACACATGTAAAAAAATGGGATTCTTGAAACATCATGACATCATAAAACAAATCATATAAGGTAAATGACTTCATCAAATCAATGTAATAATAGGGATAAAAACAGAACCCTTTATTATCTTAGATGGAAAATAATTTTGATAAAACACTTGAACTCCATTCTTGAGGAAAATATCCTTTCTTCTTCAAAAACACTTTTCTTTTCTTAACATGTCATTAAATTATAAACTAAAAGAAGTTGATTAAAAATAAACTTGAAAACTTGTAAAGGAAGCTTCTTGTAAATAATGTTTTTAAAAATCCATTCATGCCGTATAAGTTAAAAAAACATTCTTCGTACTTTTGTCGGAAAAGTCAAGAAGTACCTCGTACGAAAAAGCGACAAAAGATTCCTTTCATATTCTTTACTAAAAACTCACCGAAGGGTAAAATTGGATTTAAACTATTTGTAAGTGGATGGAAACAATATTACATATTGAGGGAACATGGATGTGGATGATAAAATACACCCCAGTAAATACCAAAGTATAAACAATCTCGGATAAAAATGAGATTGTGATATTTCCCCTTACCTTTGGTCCTATTTGCTTTGTACGTGTCCGAAGCTCCTATATAATGGTTTAAATAATGTTATTGAATTATTCCAGAATCATACATATTGATATGATATCATATATGGTCATATTCTTAGCTTCTTGTTTGTAATATTTCATTGTTACTTGTTACTCGGGTCTTTATTGCCTTTTGTTCTTATGCGTGTTTTGCCGAATAAATTCTTATTCTTCTTTTAAGGTTATAGATACCTTATATCTAGAATGGTATTTGTGTAACATATATCATATTTATTCATTAAATTCATTTATATAATTACTATGTAATTATGATCATGTAGAACGAGTCGCATCACATCGTGGAGACGGTATTCCGTACGTACGCACGAGTGATGATATTGTTCCTATGATCGTGGAATTGTATTGGAGTATATATATATTATTTCAGTATCAATATTACTTTATAATAATCTTAAATATTTACTCATTACACCATTATACCCATCCTTGTAAGGTGATGGTGGAAAATAGATTACCCCACAGCATGGAGACGGTATTCCGTATCCAAAAATGAAGTCCATTTTGAAAAATAAAATTTATAAAATTTCAAAAAGTGGTTATTACTATTCATAACGGCTAGTTTTAATAATATTTTAATAGCATATCGTTGTTTAGTGAAACTCAGTATTGCGTACGATGCAAGCTATCGAGGAAGGTCGTGATTGCGTGTAAAGTAAGCCAAGCTAGTATGTAGTGAAAGATTCCTTTGATGGTATATAAAAACAAAATATTACTTATAAAAATCTTGAGTGTTACACATACACTACGAAAACAAATGTCTCATATTAAAACACCAAAAAATACCATTTCACATTATGAACCACATTCATGATGTGAGTTCTTATTTTATTGGTTTCCCAAAACAATTCATGCTCTATAAAGATTTCATGGGGTCATCTGAAATTAATTAATTTCTTGAATTTTCAATTCATACCACGAATTAATTATTCAAACAAACACCAATTCCTTTTATACTATTTCAATACAGAACCATCCCAATTGGAATAAGGTTTTATGAACAAGGATTCTATAGGAACATCTGAAATTGGTGAATTTATATCCAAAGGTAAAAAAATATATTCCAATAAGGGATGAGACCTTATAACCTCCCCTCCATATATGATCTCATCTCAGAGATCCTCCAAGCATCACTGTGGGGGTATCGATGAACATGTATGGACACTATGTATGCATATATGATTCCCTCTCCCAAGCATGCTCTTGGAAACTCCCATACATAAAATATACTAGTACAATAGGCACGTTCCTTCCCTATATATTCTACTCCCTTTGGTCTATAATACAGATTAGATGCTACTAAAACTACACATCCACATCCATCTCCACATCATTAATGTATATCACATGTGAAGGGTCAATTAAATTTCTCTGTGTTTTTTGTAATTTAAAACACATTATTCATGTAATTTAATCCTGATCGGATGGTCAAATAGTATGTTATTGTATTGACCCTATACACTACATTGAACTAACTGAAAAACAAGGGTGCCAGATTCCCTTTATTTCTAATACAGCATTTTCCTAGCTTGGGAGAGACCCAAATAAAAAATAATATCCAATATAAAAGTCCAATGGTCATCTCTGATGTTCAACGTACTGTTTCTACTGACTAGGCATGGTCAGTGACCACTTTTTGTTCAACTAGAACTTCCATGATATATCCTTTATGATACGTGGTGAAATGATAACTAACACACCTTCCTTTTACCAAAATAGAGGAAAACAGAACAAAATTATATAATAAACATTAAATTAATCATTTTTATTAATGACTATAAGATTTAATTTTACACAAATTCATATTTTCAAGGTGTTTTTTACACATCCCACTGAAATACAAAACATGGTCTCTCAAAATATCATCCTGAATTTGAACATTCTGTTCCAAATGTCCACTAGTATTAGGAGGATATGATATAAACACAATTACATTTTATCCCATTTATTTCGGATTAAAATTCCAAAAAACAAGACATGAAATTAGGATCTTTATCAAAAATGACATTCCTTATAAGATCATTCAGTAAAAAAATATCATGTATGTAAATAATAACTAAATTATCAATGATGAAGGTATCCCAAATGGAAAAAAGTGGGATATCTTAATCAATCTGTCCATGATCACCCAAATATATTCTTTCTTGTGAGGTTTTCTAGGTAATACTTTCATTAATTCCATGGTGAAATTATCGCACTTCCACTCTGAAATTAGAAGTGGGTGTTATATCCTAGTAGGCCTCTAATGCTCGATCTTCCCATGGTAATGCGTGAATCATGTCTCCATGAATCCCAAAACCACCTTTTAATCCTTAGAAAATATTAATAAATATGGATATCATGATAAATATTTTTTCATTCCTCAAATTAATGCCCACTTTGAATCATGAAACTCCCACTTTAGTTCCTCATGTACGCTAGTAAGAACCCACAAATTCCCATGGATAAGAAGAAAATCACTGATTCCAAGAGACAATCTAGATGGTGGATCCCCAAAATATATGTTTTCCCTCATAAATAATACATATGGATCAGATAACTACTCTATCTCTATATGGTCCAAAAGAATGGTTATAATATGTTTTGAAGTCAGATCTACTCATCCAATGACTCGTGAACATCTAGACTCATATCCATAAAAAGTATAATCAGCCAATACTCATTGAAAAAAAATCATTACTATATGTTCATGCATCTCATAGATCATAGAATAAAAAATGATGTTTTATTTCATCAATGTTTAATATATATTAATGTTTAGATAATGAAGATACTAAACCCTCCTCTTCTGTCTAAGGTTCATGTCTCATTGAGAAAATATTAACCTAAGGGTCTTTTTGTCCATGAACACTACAAAATTATCACCCATAAGTTAGTGTATCAGGTATCTCAGGAGATGTACCACCATATATAACTCCAAATCATAATTATAAAAATTACTCTCTTTTAGTATTAGTTTTCTATATTTGTATGCCACCACACAATCCTCCTTCATCAGAACTTCTCTTATCCTGATATCAAAATCATCACAATACAAGGTATACTCCTTAACCCGATTAGGCAAAGTGATCATCAATGAGAATTTGAGTCTTTTTTATATCCTATAAATTCCTCTACAAAATAGCTAACCAAACAAACTCTATCTCTTCATTGGTCAGTTAGGTCATCGGTGTTATGCGATAGGTGAAGTCTTGGATAAAACGCAAATAATAGCATGCTAGACAGAGAGAACTATGAATATCAAAATTTTCTTGGTACACTCTCAAGATAAAATGGTTGAAACGTTATATAGGTCCACTAACACTCTATATTCTAAGATAAAATGTTATAATAAGTTCACTTTATCTGTAACTAAATTTCATTTAGACATCTAAGTGTCAATTTGATGCAATCTTGGTGAATTCAGGATGATATCAAGATGTTGGGAATGTTCATATAAAAAATGGAAGTACACTATGATTTTTTATCAAAACCCGCAAAAAAATAATCAAATAATTTGTTAATGATTTTATTCATCAATGATATGAATATATCCAGTGCATTATTCTGACCAAACAATATCACCACGAACGCATACTGTCATACATGTTTCTAATAATTGTCTGGAATGTGTCATGTGGTATCACTCTCAACTAATTGTAAAACATCCTTGAATATATCTTCAAGAATATTTATTCACCTCTAATATGATCAAAGAGATATTTAATTCCTATAAAGGGATACTATTTATTGAAAATCATCCAGTTCAGTCTCCGATAATATACACATAAGTGAAAAGTTTTATACAGCTTCTTGGAGAAAAAAAGGGTAAACCCCTTAGTGATGTTCTAGGTCATATAAATACATTTTCATCATGATCATGAAACTAATATTTCATCTCATAAGTATCTTTTAATTCCATATTGTATGGTGGAATAGATACTGTATTACCTCTGAGCACCAACATGATTGTAAACTCAAACTCATGCTCGAGTGGTACATGAAGGTTCTAGGAATAATATAAGTGACTTTAGTGGGGATCGTATTAAAATTTATATTAACCATTACATTCCCAAAACCTTGGGTGGGGAAAATTCATTTTATATTAATACCTAATTAATTTAGGTTGGGAGAAAATAAATACATCAACATAGGATCCATTCTTTATTGATAATGTATATCTTTTGAAAAAAATATTTGAATTGCCCAAGTTTCAATGTTATGATTCAAGGATGGGACCCCTATTCTAGGGATCCATATGTGACCCTTTGATCTCTGAGAAACTCCAATAAATTTATATGTTGTTGCACGGTGAATCGATTATCTTGAATTGTTCATTTTCATTTCACAGCCTTTATTCATGATGAAATATCGCTTGTGTTTCTCATTCATGAGAGGGAGATTGAAGGATGAGTTGATAGATGATTTAATATTTCATAATTATTCACTACTTTCAAATATCCACCAAAAAGACATAACCATCAATTTATAGATAAAGGGTTTAAGTAAAAATATTATTTAATTACATGTCATACCTTAAAAATATTAAAATAACTAATAAACTCCATTACATATATTATTATTATTATTATTATTATTATTATTTTGGAAGCGTGATAACTTTCAAAATAAAAAATAATATTTTACCATTTTTTAAATAAATATTTATCATCACATGTGGTCTGGTCTGTTCAAACTCCACGACATTTATTGAATTCTTGAAAAAATATGTTATTCATAAATAAATATTTTATTCACAATCTAGTGAATACTTTTTCATTAAAATATTCAATAAATAAAATAAATATGTCATTCACAATCTAGTAAATAGATATTTATTATATATTCACCTAATAAAATAAATTATTTATTATTCAACAAATAGTTATTTATTACCTTGTGAATATTATCAATCAGTAAAACATTTATATAATTATTCTTATGTCAGGAATATAATATTTATTTAAATATTAAAATTCAAATAGAATTTAATTGAGATCAACGGAAACACTTAGTGCATCACCCTATGGGATTATTTCTTGTTAGCATTAGGTTGTTATGCCTAGTGTCCAAGATTATTGTCCAAAAATAGGTAAAGGCACCAAAGATAGAATACTTAATGATGTAATGTCGATGAACACATATGAATTATCATTTTCTAATATAATACATCTTTCACATTTTCTCATCATGTATGATGCACCTCTATGTCTTGAAACTAATTCCTCGATACGTCTTTCTTTTTGTATCTAAAATATACACATCTTTAACCCATGTCAATAAACATTATGGTGACAATTATATTCTAATGGAAGGACCTATATATCAATATCCATAAAGATAGAACCAAAAATTACTTCTTCAACTTATACATTAATTACATGTCTATTGTGACTCACCCAACATACCCTACCTCACCACGATCATATAGTGTTAGATTTTTCATCAGAAAATCCAAGCGCACGAGTCATAACATGCCATAATAATAATCTAAAATTATAAGGGCCTATAAAAAATCTTGAGGATAGGAATATATGTTGAATTCTAAACATGAGTAATTCCAATTAGTGGGTTGGTTCTCAAGATCTCCCATCTTGGAGATTACAAAGTGATAACTTCATGAGAAGAAGCCTCATCCACTTGTGAGTACTTTAACCGGATAATCTATATACCATGTGTCCTATCATAGTATGTTACCCATTCATAGAACTACATTTAATAATATCATTATGGAACATCAAGGTTCTCATCATGGAATGGACCATCTATGACCTTATTAATAATACCAATACCCTATGAAATTATCAAATCAATGATATATAGAAAAAAAATCAATATGTGATATGATATTTATGTTAATATTCACTTCTATTAAAATACATGTAATCTAATGTAAAAAAGTAACTCCTTTTAGTGATACAACTCCAAAAAACACTCAATTTCACAAGATCCAACTGATAAAAATTGGTTAGTCCTCAAATATTAAACATGATTCTACTATTTATGGCTACAGCTACTAGTCCCATTATGTTTCTGTGGCTTGGGTTGGTGAATCGAGATTTTTTTTTGGAAAATCTATTTACTAAAACATTACTTCCTAGAGAATATACATCAATTATTAATAAAAGGGGTTATCAACATTTTGGTTACTATATAATAATAATGAAATTATAATTACATATGTAGTAAAATAAAATTATGATAATGATAAAATGCTTTCTTTTTTCATAAATCATTATTAGAATAGGATAGTGTTGAACCACATCTTATACTGCATCAGAATTTGCAACGTACATAGATGTTATAGATATGGAAACCACTATCTATAATTTGTTATTTGTATATTAATTTATCCTTTATATTATACTATATCAAATTTAATTAATTGATCAATTACAAAGATCACTACTATTCCCTCTTCTCTAGATATAGGAACTCATCTTGTTATACCTTTCCATGTACTTTCAGGTAGTTCTAAATTAAATTTGTTACAATTATTTTGGATATATTTGATAATAACCTATTATTCATTATTCATAATTAATATAATATGTTACTACATATCATGTCATATGATATGAATTCATAGCACTTTATATTTTGAAATTCTTTCAATCTCTATAATCCCTTCCTATCACCATGCATGTTATACTTGAATGATCATATTCTAATAACCACTCATTCTTGAGTTTTCTCAACTTTTATTTTTCAATACATTGTTAATATATTATCTATGAATAGATATAGAAAGCCAATGGATCTATTTCTATTATAACTATGCATTATATTTTTTTTATTGAATTTATTTAACATGCATAACATAATGTTATTTATTGATTTCACTATCCCTTTCTAGTTATAAATTATAGAAATATACTGCAGGCTCTCCCTTTGGTCACTTCATATAACCATATTCCTTTTTGATTATCCCAAATGAGGTGGCATATAAGATCAATATCCTAATAAAATGATCATAGATATATTCTTTCATAACTAAAAGTAAAAAAGTATTTCAGTCATGATGGGTGATGAATATGTTTTTTCATAGACTAAACCATTCAATAATCTATCATGATATATTGGTACTGTATTGTACCATATGTTCCTAGTTTCTCTTGAATACTCGCCAGTAGTATTTATTCTTACACACATTCAAAATATAGATTCCCCAAATCCTGATACATGGTGTCCATTAAATGAATTTATACATACTTTTCAACATTATAATATTACCATTTAATTCTTCTTTGTAGGAATATTTATTCTGAAAGAATAATATATGTTTATAAGGCCCTGGCCTTAAACCTTACTTAATATTGAATTAAATGAATAATTCACATTGAGGATCTTTTCAGGTTTAGAGTTTTAGAGAATTAGAACATAACTATTACATCTCAAAAGATTACAAAGTAGACACTTCTACTAAGTTTCCATAAAATAAAAACTCTTCAAAAGAAACATGTCTAGTTCCATGTTTTAGATAGCATGACTTTCCCTTGATCCCATCCTTGACACTATTCCACATTAATTCCTGTGAAAAACATTTCAAAAAAAATCTTGGGGTGGGCATAAAAAGCTCATTAAGGGATACACAAATAATGAAAATTGTTATTTTATCAAAACAACAAGTAAACCATGTATACTTTATCAAAGTAATACTTTTCACCTTTATGAAGTAGTAAAAACTCTTCACTAAATAAAAGATCATTACTTACCCTTTTGTAACCAAAAGATTACCATAAAACCCATATAAAGATCACATAACATATAAAGGTAACTTGGGACATAAACATACTTAAGTGGAATAACCATACGGTCGACTTCCACACATATCACTTAATGGAATAGCCATTCGGCCAACTTCCATTCATACTTAATGGAATAGCCATACGGAAGACTTCCATACCCAATGCATTGGAGGTTATAACGTAACCACTCGTCCTGGTATTCGCGGCACCACCCGTCATATGGTTCATCACGTAACCACCCGTCAAATGTCCAAGTACCATTATAAAATCATAAGACATAAAACAAATATAATGGAAAGAAAACATTTCAACAGTTTGATCACAATATATCACTTAAATATATTGAAATAAAAAATCCATTATAAAAACCATTTTCAATACCAAAATACATAAAAGCGTGTATGGTATTTATTTCATTTTAAAAAAACATTACGGTTTGTTGAGGAAGCCAAAGACCAAATAATACTCGCGGCGGCGGAAAAGGTCGTTGTCACCGCATACATTAAAATAAACATTCCTTTTTTTAGTTTTGTAAAATGATTTGTAGAAAAATATTCCTTTTGTATAAAAGTAAAAGTCAACGGGGTTTATATACCGTATAAAATAATGTTGTGTATAAAACGAAATATGCTTCAATGAAAGGAGATTGAGACGAAGTCCCTTACAAAGATAATTTTTTCAAATAAAATAGATCTATTATGTGTATTAATTATAAGTACACATAAATAAAGTACAAATACAATATAGGGCATAATAATATGATGACATAATTTTAAAGTAGGAGATTAACCAAAAGAACGGAAGATCGGTTAAGAAGTTCCCTTACCTCGGGTCCGACTTGACTCAATCGTTCCTTAACTTCCTGAATAATAAACTTGAGTTAATTTATACTTTCTTCAGAACCTTTTTCAAATTCATTATTCATTTTATATCACTTATTACCATGTTATGGACATTATGTAGTCATTTAAGTTAATAATTTTTGTTTTGTCGATATTTGGTTCTTAAGTCGAAAGTGGACTTCTTACAATTACATGTTGTTCATGTGGTAAAAGGTTCATTATATCCAGAATGATATTCATGATTTGGATATCATATATATAATATATATCTATAATATACATTTATTTATAATATTACATAATAATTTAGAGGTAATAAATGAAATGCACAGTTCATGGAGACAGTAAGTCGTACGTACGCATGAACGCTACTTTTATTTCTTTGTCATATTAATGGAATTAAAACTAAATGAGATATATGTATATTTTTAATTCTAGAATTATATTAATCCTTTATATGTATCATACATCATATATATCCATTATATGTACTTATAATAGTACATTACATTTGAGGATAAGAAATGAAATGCACCGTTCATGGAGACGGTAAGCCGTACATACGCATGAACGCTACTTTCATTTCTATCTCATACTTTAATGGAAAGAAAAAAATAATGATATAAAGGTATATTATAATTCCAGTATAACATCATATATAATAACTTTAAATCCATCCTTTATTCATCCCACAAATGGCATTAACGAATCAAATCACATTGAGGGGGCGGTAGTCCACACTTCCTTAAATGAAGATATCGCATTTATCTATAATGGAAACCATAAAGGTATGCCCAAAATGAAAAATAAAGAATCTTAAGGAAAACATAAACATATTATATATCATATATAAATATAGTGACATCTTAATGTCCACCTTTGAAGGTGTTATATGAGTGTTGAACAATCATCGTTTCGTGAGGCAGAATTTTGTCATCCCCAGAAACAGTATGTCCTTTAACCATTAGATGAATGTGTGTGTAAGTGTAGCTTGAATTCTTATTATAACAACATCCTAGTATATCTAAGATACTGTATTTGTTACAAAAGAAATTAATAAAAAGAGTTTAGGGGGTTAGAGAAGCAAAATAAAACAAAAGGACTCAAGTGAAGACATTACCTTAAAATCGGGTAACTCCCTTTGGTTTGAGCTCAAACGCTTCCTTGGGAAGACTTCTGCCAAAAGTGAGTCTTCAAGGAGTAATAGAGGGATGTGGAGAGACAAAATGGTCAGGTTTTTTCTGAGCCAAAGGCTTTTGAAGTGTGTGTAAGTAGGTAGAGGTGGGGGCCTTTATAAGAGGAGAGGAGGGGCACTCTTGGAAAGTTATAAACGGTTACTTTATTTTACAATGGTTTTTCGGATTTGAAAGGTCCCAAATCGATGTGTTTCGAGGATAAGGTGATAAGGGTTCTAAATCTACCCATAAAATAGGTTTTGGATATGTGTAGGTCTTATATTTTACATTATCTTTCCATTTTATTTAAATTGTTAAATAATGAGGTAATCGCTGCATCATCATGATGTCATAAATAATTTAATCTATTTCATGTATAAAAATTATAAAAAAAATACTATGATGTATGAAATATTTTTATCTTTCCAAGGAATATTTATAGTCAAAACTCTTACTTGTATAACACCATTTAAGAATTGTTTATTAAAACAACTCATGTTTGTGTCATTTTAATTTTAACTTTTAATAAAAAGTTCTTTATATAATTTTCCTACCAAAGTGGCTAAATGGGGTCCCCTAGTTGACACATGGCTTTTCTTGGTCGGACATGACACATACAATAAGTTTAGGACATGTTTCTAGGTATTTTCAATTTATTATAATATCATTTTTGCCTTAAATTGCACTAATTACCTCTAATCGTGATTAAAAACTTAATAAGTTACTATTCACCAAAAAATTATTCTAATCCCATTGAACCACATTTTACTTCTTAATTACAACCATGTATGTCTGATATTTGAAGTTCAAAGCACAAAGGAGGTAAAATTTCATTTAAACGGAAAATCAGTTTTTATAAGTACCACTTAGCGATTACACTATTCATCAAAAATTGATGTTTTTCAGAAAAATACCAAAAATTCACCCAAAGTTATATTTAATATTTTAAATTCAAAAACGATGTCAATTTTACAAAATTCAAAACATATAAGTTGAATTAATTAATTTAATAATTAATTCCCGTTGTCAAAGCAAATAGCTTGTTTTTATGAAACAATAAGTATCAAAAGATTGACACTAGTTTAAGTTCAATTTCAAAGTGAAATTAATTCCAACGACCAATATTGGATTAAATGGTAAAAATATATTCTAATTTCACTTTAAAACCACTTCAAAAGATAATATAATAATATTAAAAAATTATATTTAGAAGAGGTTTTGAATTAAAATACAACATTTTCCACTATTCATTAAAAAATGATCTTTATCGGAAAAATACAGAAAATTTACACAAAGTAAATTTTGATGTCCCAATTCTAAAGAATAATTTTATTTGGTCCAATAGAATGTATAAGAGTGACCAAAACTATATTAAATGAAGGATCGCCATTAAAATATGATAAGTGGACTTTAGTGAAAATTAGAGTATATGTGCCTAAAATTGAATTCGTTTCATATTTTAAGCTTTTATCATTTATTAGATAAATGTAAAAACATTTAACAAACATATATAACCATATTTTAGTTATTTATATCCATTCCCGCTAGTACAACGTCTATGTGTTAACTAAAATTTAAAATAATATTATTTTATTACTAGTGTGCAATGTACGATTTCAAAGAAACTCTTTGTTGCGTATCGGGTACACTATCGAACATAGCAACCCCATTAAAGTAAAATTAATATTTAATTCAAAAATATTAATAAATATGAAAATCTATTATTCTTTATTTACCTATGATATTACATCCTTCCCCCCTTTTGGGAATTGCATCCTCGCAATTTTATTCACTTATCAAAATAAGTGGGGGTATTTATCCCTCATAGCATTTTCAGATTCCCACATTGCCTCTTCAACCATATGGTTTTTTCACAAAACCTTTACCTGGTTAATTATCTTATTTCACAATACTTGCTCTCTTCGGTCAAGAATCTGGACTGGTTGTTCTTCATAAGAGAGATTCTCTTCCAACTGAACTACCTCTCGGCTCAAAACATGAGATGGATCTGGCATATACTTTCTCAACATTGAAACATGAAAAACATGGTGTACCTGAGATAAACTCGGCGGAAAAGCCACTCAGTAAGCAATTGATCCAACTTTCTCTAGAATTTCATATGGTCCAATGAACCTTGGACTCAGCTTTCCTTTCTTACCAAATTGCATCACACTTTTCCATGGTGAGACTTTGAGAAAAACATGATCACCTACCTCAAAAGATAGATCCTTCCTCCAGTTATCCGCATAACTCTTTTGTCTGCTCTGAGCTGTTTTAATGTGTTTCTTAATCAACTAAAATTTCTCTGACATCTCATCTACCAATTCCAGTCCCATCAGCTTCCTTTCACCCACTTCATCCCAAAAAGTTGGAGTTCGACACCGTTTACCATATAATGCTTCAAACAGAGCCATCTGTATACTGGAATGAAAACTGTTATTATATGAAAACTCAACCAAAGAAATATGTTGGTCCCAACTTCCTTGATAATCCATCGAACAAGCTCGTAACATATCTTCCAATGTCTGAATTGTTCATTCTGACTGCCCATCTGATTGAGGATGAAAAGTTGTACTAAAATTTAATTCAGTACCCAATGACTTTTGAACGCCTTTCCAAAAGTTAGAAGTAAACATGTGATCATGATCAGATACAATGGAGAGGCGAAATCCATGCAACTTGACTATCTCTTTAAGATACAATCGAGAAAGTTGATCTAGAGAGATAGTATCTCGAATAGGTAGGAAATGAGCAGATGTAGTCAATCGATCAAAAATAACCAAGATTGCATTATTACCTCTAGATGTCTTCGGTAATCCCACAACAAAGTCCATGGATATATTTTCCCATTTTCACTCTAGAACTGGTAAGGGCTGAAGCATCCCTTTCGGTAACTGCCACTCTGCTTTAACATGATGACAAGTCAAACACTTCACAGTAAAATCAACAATATCCCTTTTCATTCCATCCCACCCGTAATACTCTCGCAGAACCCTATACATCTTAGTACTGCCAAGATGAACTGAAAATGGGGAACTATGAGCCTCACATAACAACTCATTCTTCAATTGTGAATCACAAGGCACACATAATCTCTTCCAAAACCTCAAAACACAATCATTGTCAATGTTGAATTCAGGCAACATACCCTTCTGAACCAGCTCTTCCTTTTTCTGCAACTCACTGTCTTGCTTTTGTGCTTGCTTCATTCTGTCTAATAGGGAAGATTTCACTGATAACTGAAACAAAATAGAAGAACATCCTGCACAAACAACTTCCATGCCAAATTTCATCAAATCCTTAACCAAAGGATCAAGTTCGAAAGGCAACATCGTTAATGAAGCATTACTTTTTCGACTCAAATCATCAGCAACTTTATTTTCTTTCCTTGGATGGTAGTGAATTGTACAATCATAATCCTTGATTAATTGTAGCCATCTCCTATATCTCATGTTCAATTCGTTCTGAGTGAATATATACTTTAAACTTTTGTGATAAGTATATATTTCACACTTTACTCCATACAAATGATGCCTCCAAGTTTTAGAGCAAAAACAACTGCCGCTTATTCCAAATCATGTGTAGGGTAATTTACCTCATGAGTTTTCAACTAACGTGAAGCATATGCAATTACCTGATCATTCTGCATAAGGACACAGCCAAGTCCCTTCAATGAAGCATCACTGTATATAACAAACTCACCATTCCTGGAAGGAAGTGCCAAAACTGGAGCATTCACCAATTTTCTTTTCAACTCCTGAAAACAATCATCACATTCTTTTGTCCAGATAAACTTAACACCCTTCCGAGTTAGCTTAGTCATTGGACTAGATAACCGTGAAAAATTTTCAACAAACCTTCGGTAGTAACCTTCCAAACCATGGAAACTATATATCTCAGTTACATTTGTGGATCTTGGCCATTCTTCAACAACTTTTGTTTTAGCAGTATCAACAGTTATGCCTTTTTTTGAAACAATGTGACCAAGGAAAGAAATTTGTTGTAACCAAAACTCACACTTGCTGAATTTTCCATACAGTTTCTTTTCTTCTAAGGTTTCCAAGATAACCCTTAAATGACTTTCATGCTCCTCTGTACTTTTATAAAACACCAATATATCATCAATAAAAACAACCAACATTTTTCACCTGAGTCAACTGATTCATCACTGCAACAAACTGTTTAGTTCTGATTCTGACCATCTCAAGATACTGATTTGAAAGGTCATTTTCCTTTGTATGCCTTCCTAGAAAATTTGTTCTGTTTCCTCTATGAAAAATCATTCTTTACACATAAATATCTTAGGCAAAGAAACATGGTAATTCGTAAATGCTATATCATTTCAATCATACCATAAATTAGTTTATAATTTAACACTTTTCTAACACCTAAAGTTGTCTAAACTGACCTCTGATACTAACTATAAGGCCCCAGACTTAAACCTTACTTAATATTGAATTAAATGAATAATTCACATTTAGGATCTTTTCAGGTTTATAGTTTTAGATAATTATAACATAACTATTACATCTCAAAAGATTACAAAGTAGACACTTTTACTAAGTTTCCATAAAATAAAAACTCTTAAAAAGAAACATGTCTAGTTCCATGTTTTAGATAGCATGACTTTCCCTTGATCCCATACTTGACCCTATTCCACATTAAGTCCTATTAAAAACATTTCAAAAAAACTTGGGGTGAGCATAAAAATCTCAGTAAGGGATACACAAATAATGAAAAATGTTATTTTATCAAAACAACAATTAAACCATGTATACTTTATCAAAGTAATACTTTTCACCTTTATGAAGTAGTAAAAACTCTTCACTGAATAAAAGATCATTACTTTCCCTTTTGTAACCAAAAGATTACCATAAAACCCATATAAAGATCACATAACATATAAAGTAAACTTGGGACATAAGCATACTTAAGTGGAATAACCATACGGTCGACTTCCACACATATCACTTAATGGAATAGCCATTCGGCCAACTTCCATTCATACTTAATTTAATAGCCATACGGCCGACTTCCATACCCAATGCATTGGAGGTTATAATGTAACCACACATCCTGGTATTCACGGCACCACCCGTTATATGGTTCATCACGTAACCACCCGTCAAATGTCCAAGTACCATTATAAAATCATAAGACATAAAACAAATATAATGGAAAGAAAACATTTCCGCACTTTGATCACAATATATCACATAAATATATTTACATAATAAAACCATTATAAAAACCATTTTCAATAGCAAAATACATAAAATCTTATATGGTATTTATTTGATTTAAAAAAACATTACGGCTTGTTGAGGAAGCCAAGACCAAATAATACTCGCGGCGGCGGAAATGGTCGTTGTCACCGCATACGTTAAAATAAACATTCCTTTTTGTCATTTTTTAAAATTATTCATAGAAAAAGATTCCTTTTGTACAAAAGTAAAAGTCATCGGGGTTTATATACCATATAAAATAATGTTTTGTATAAAACGAAATATGCCTCAATGAAAGGAGATTGAGACGAAGCCCCTTACAGAGATCATTTTTTCAAATAAAATAGAACTATTATGTGTATTCATTATAAGTACACATAAATAAAGTACAAATACAATATGGGACATAATAATATCATGACATAATTTGAAAGTAGGAGATTAACCCAAAGAATGGAAGTTGGGTTAAGAAGTTCCCTTACCTTGGGTCCAACTTGACTCGATCGTTCTTTAACATCCTGAATAATAAACTTCAGTTAATTTCTAATTGATTAAGAACATTTTTCATGTTCATTATTCATTTTATACCACTCATTACCATTTTTTGGACATTATTTATTTATTTAAGTTAATAATGTTTGTTTTGTCCATATTTGGTTCTTAAGTCGAAAGTGGACTTCTTACAATTACATGTTGTTCATGTGGTCAAAGGTTCATTATATCCAGAATGATATTCATGATTTGGATATCATATATACCATATATATACAGCATAAACATGTATTTATAGTATTACATAATCATTTAGAAGTATGAAATGAAATGCACAGTTCATGTAGACAGTAAGCCGTACGTACACATGAACGCTGCTTTCTTTTCTATGTCATATTAATGGAATTAAAACTAAATGAGATATATGTATATTTTTAATTCCAGAATTATATTCATCCATTATATGTATCATACATAATATATATCCATTATATGTACTTATAATAGTAAATTACATTTGAGGATAAGAAATGAAATGCACTGTTCATGGAGACGGTAAGCCGTACGTACGCATGAACGCTACTTTCATTTCTATATCATACTTTAATGGAAAGAAAACAATAATTATATAAAGGTATATTATACTTCTAGTATAACATCATATATAATAACTTTAAATCCATCCTTGATACGTCCCACATATGGCATTAATGAATCAAATCACTTTGAGGGGGCAGTAGTCCGCACTTCCTTAAATAAAGATATCACATTTACCCATAATGGAAACCATAAAGGTATACCAAAAATGAAAAATAAAGAAGCTTAAGGAAATAATAAACATATTATATATCATATATAAATATAGTTACATCTTAATAGCCACCTTTTAAGGTGTTATATGAGTGTTTAACAATCATCATTTCATGAGGAAGAATTTCTCCATCCCCAGAAACAGTATGTCCTTTAACTATTAGATGAAGGTGTGGGTAAGTGTAGCTCAAATCCTTATTATAACAACATCCTAGTATATTTAAGATACTTGAGTTGTTACAAAAATGAATGAAAAGAGTTTAGGGGGTTGGAGAAGCAAAATAAAACAAAAGGACTCAAGTGAAGACATTACCTTAAAATCGGGTAACTCCCTTTGGTTTGAGCTCAAAGGCTTCCTTGGGAAGACTTCTGACAAAGTGAGGCTTCAAGGAGTAATATAAAGATTTGTAGAGACAAAATTAGTAAGGTTTGTTCGAGCCAAAGGCTTTTTAAGTGTGGGTAAGGAGGTAGAGGTGGGGGCCTTTTATAAGAGGAGAGGAGGGGCACTCTTGGAAAGTTATAAAAGGTTACTTTATTTTCAAATGGTTTTTCGGATATTAAAGGTCCCAAATTGATGTGTTTCAATTATAATGTTATAAGGGTTATAAATCCACCCATCCAATAGGTTTTGAACATGTTTATGTTTTAGATTTTACATTGTCGTTCCATTTTATTTAAATTGTTAAATAATGAGGTAATCACTCCATCATCATGATGTCATAAATAATTTAATCTATTTAATTTCTAAAAATTATAAAAAAATACTATGATGTATGAAATATTTTTATATTTCCAATTAATATTTATAGTCAAACATATTACTTTTATAACCCAATTTAAGAATTGTTTTAGTAAAACAACTCATGTTTGTGTCATTTTAAATTTAACTTTTAATAAAAAGTTATTTATGTAATTTTCCTACCAAAGTGGCTCCATGGGGTCCCCAAGTTGACCCATGGATTTTCTTGGTCTTACATGAGACATCGAATAAGGGTATGACATGTTTATAGGTATTTTCAATTTATTATAATATCATTTTTGCCTTAAATTGCACAAATTACCACTAATCGCGATTAAAAACTTAATAAGTTACTATTCACCAAAAAATTATTCTAATACCATTGAACAACATTTTACTTATTAATGACAACAATGTATGTCTGATTTTTGAAGTTCAAAACACAAAGGTGGTAAAATTTCATTTAAACGGAAAATCAGTTTTTATAAGCACCACTTAGTGGTTTCACTATTCATCAAAAATTGATGTTTTTTAGAAAAATGCCAAAAATTTACCCTAAGCTATATTTGATATTTTGAATTCAAAAATGATGTCTATTTTACAAAATTCAAAACATATAAGTTGAATTAATTAATTTAATAATTAATTCCTGATGTCAAAGCAAATAGCGTGTTTTTATGAAACAATAAGTATAAAAAGATTGACACTAGTTTAAGTGCAATTTCAAAGTGAAATTAATTACAACGACCACTATTGGATTAAATGTTAAAAATATATTCTAATTTCACTTTAAAACCACTTAAAAAGATAATCTACTAATATGAAAAAATTATATTTAGAAAAGGTTTTGAATTAAAATACAACATTTTCCACTATTCATTAAAAAATGGTCTTTGTCGGAAAAATACAGAAAATTTACAAAGTAAATTTTGATGTCCCAATTCCAAAGAAGAATTTTATTTGGTCTAATAGAATGTATAAGAGTGACCAAAACTATATTTCATGAAGGATCGCCATTAAAAGATGATAAGTGTACTTTAATGAAAATTAGTGTATATAAGCCTAAAATTGAATTCTTTTCATATTTTATGTCGTTATCCTTTATTAGATAAATGTAAAAAATTTAACAAACATATATAACCATATTTTAGTTATTTATATCCATTTCCGCCAGTACGACGGCTACGTGTTAACTGGAATTTAAAATTATATTATTTTATTACTACTGCGCAACGTACGATTTCAAAGAAACTCTTTGTTGCGTATCGGGTACCCTATCAAACATAGCAACCCCTTTAAAGTAAAATTAATATTTAATTCACAAATATTAATAAATATGAAAATGTATTATACTTTATTTACCTAGGATGTTACAATGTTTCACTGAATAGAGTGAAAATAAACCACCTATATGATTATATATTACTGCACAGTTTGTGTCTTTTCAACTACTCCTCCCACTAAGCTCAGTGGAGTGAAATATTCATATTCCTACGCTTGTGTATCCCGAACCATAAGCCATAGAATTTGAGTCTTCTCCCTCTATATTCAATTATAATTAATTACATTATAAAAATAATGTAGATCTTGACTAGATATTAATATATTTAGTTTCTATAAGATCATTAAAATATATTCACATGACTGTTTTAATTTTAGATTGTAACTAAGGATGAATTTTTTAAAATAGTATTCAAACAATACTAAATATGGGTTCCTAATATATTTTTATCATATCACAATTGATATGATATATATTAGACAATATTGTTTTCATATGGTTAGTAACATAACACTTATTTGGAAAATATTTCTTTTGTTATATAATGGGAGATTTACAATATATATGTATATATGTATGTATATGTATGTATGTATGTAATGTCCCGAATTAGATTCCACACACTGGTGCCTGAGCTGGTTCACTACATGACATCACACACACCTCCTTGTATGCTAGAGGCTACCAACAAAAGTGACGGTATAATTTCAATCAAAGGGATATTATACCCTCTTTATTATAATAAAACCATAGAAGAAATAAAATAAACAATAACCAACTAAAATAACATGAACGGAATAAAATTTCACCACAAGATGACTAAAAATAGAAATACAATGTCAAAACTAAATAGTAGATATTTCATTTTAATATATGTGCCATTTTTAAAAAGTCAAACCCAAAAGTAAAGACACTGAAAAATCCCATGAGGATCCAAAAAAACATCTGGTTCCCGCATTCATGCTTCATACTAAATTAGTCATCTCACACAAGGCATTTTCCCTTAACTTATCCTACAACCATAAAATCTATTCAGGAATAGGTGAGGAAGCTTAATTAGGGTGTGAGTAAAACATAGAAGGAAACCAACAATAGCTTCTAAAAAATATCCATTTAATAGAAGTATATAACAAAGTATAAATAAATATTTAAAATGAATATTTAAACTATTATCACATTATCAATTATTCTTTATTTAACAACATAACCCCATGGGTTCTCAAGGACAATCAAGCCTCAATAATTTCTTTAACCCATACAGTAGTCTTAACTATCCCCAAGGGATATCACATGCAAGAATTTATATGTTACAATTCTTTATCACAATTCATATTTTAATTTCTATGTTATTATTCACCATCACAATTCACATTTGAATATCTATGTTATCATCCACTATTTCATAATTGAATGACTATGTTACAATTAATAATTTCATAATTTAATGGCCATGTTACCATTAATAATAGAATAAGAGATTAACCATGTTACAATTCATAATACATGACTGAATGGTCGTGTTACCATCCACAATTTAAAGTCACATTTATCAGTACATCAACATTTCACATACATTACAATCTCTATATCTCCTGATTAATTCATTAATAATTTTTTTAATTAAAAATACCAATATCTAATAATTAATTCAAAAAATAATTATTGAATTAAAAATATCTATATCTCAAAATTAATTCAATAATTAATTATCCAACTCATAATATTTTTATCTCATAATTAATTCAACAATTAATTATCCAATTCCCAGTCTCAATATCTCATAATTAATTAAACAATTATTTACTGAATTGAAAATCTCTATATCTAATAATTAATTCACCAATTAATTATCCAATTCTTAATCTCAATATCTCATAATTATTTCAATAATTAGTTTTCTAATTCATAATCTTGATATCTCATAATTAATTTGAAAATTAATTATCAAATTCCCAATCTCAATATCACCAAATATCTTTCCCTTAAGTAATTTATTATCCAATTAAATAATTTAATTTAGGGAAATAAATTTCTATACAACCAATATAAAATATACAATTACATAAATTTAATTTAAATAAATACCTTGGTGAATTTAATTATATACCACCTACCTAAATTCATTAACAAATGATCGCCTAATAGAAATCCTCAATTTGATAGAATAACAACACAAAAAGAGATCCAGATCTTAAACCCTGATAGAATATCAAACAATAAATGTCCCAAAAATATAGATTTATATCTAATAGACCTATATCTAGATCCAACATGATATAGTATATCATCCCTCTAAAAAATTAGGGAGTGGAGGGAGAGAAGAGGGAAACCACATTGAATTAGATCCTCTTACCAGGAGGGGTATGGATCATCAATTCGGGATTCAGGTCATTAATAATAGTGGTTGTAATTGATTGAAATATTTCTAGGAGACTTTCAAATCAATATAATATGATTTGTTCTTATTTTGGGTTAAATAGGGGTCAAATGGGTATCAAGAATATTTAGAACTAATTTTCAAGGGATTAAAATCTCATATGAATGGTTTTCTATTCAGGGTGCCTGATTTCACCTAGTTGAGAACCTTAATAGTTCACCTCTTATAGGGGATTCATACTTTATCATAATAGGGTAAATGGTTTGAAAAAGTTTTTTCCATCCGGGTGAATCCCCTATTTTTTGTTTTTCATGGGTTTCTGAGCTTGGGTGCTTAATGAGGGAAAATTGTGCACCAACCATGTACTTCCTTCATCCATCCATTTTTTTGTCAAATTTTCACCCAAAGACACCCCAATGTAAAACCCAAACAAAAATTACTGAACAATAGAAAAAATAGTACATATAAATGATCCCAAGACATCTCTAGAAAGGGCATGGGTTTTGCAATCTCCCCACCTTATATTAGCTCATCCATAAGATGCACTACCCATAATCTTTAATATTTCATGTCAAAAATATTGGTCCATTGATCCCTCATATCTAATTCTCTCTCTTGATATTCCTCTTGAACACACCCATTTTTCCACAGCATAAAAAAATTTAGAATGAACTTTCACCTTTAAAAAGTCTCACAACGATCCAACACATGTATCATATTTTTCTCAAATGATGCATTTATATCTATCTCAACATCATCCAAATTGTTCACATGTGAATGGTAGAGGTGATACATTCAATGTTATGATACATGGAAAAGTTCATGCATTGCACTATTTCTTTTTTGAAGATCCAATCAGTATGTGATTGGTCCAATCTTCTCCACAACCTCAAATAGTTTAACAATCATGTGCACCAACTTTCCATACCTCTGTATCCTATAGTGACCAAATCTAGTCAAAACCTAATGGAATAAACATCACCATATGTAAACTCTAGGGGTCATCTTCATATATCAGTATATAAATTATTTTCTTTTATGTTTCACATCCATATGCTTCTATATTAACTATACCTACTCCAAAGAATCCTACACAAGTCACAGTCACAATAACTATGACTCACCTACATCCATCTAGCATAGCAGGGATCTACATGGCCTACCGTAATAAACTCATATGGTTCCATTTGAATGGTTTCATGACAAATGTTATTATTGGTGAACTCCAACAAATCTAGATGCTTCTACCAATACAAAAAAATGTATAGACCACATGTTCGCAGCATATCCTCAAGTACCTATATAGTACATTCTGACTTCCCATCTTTCTGAGGGTGGAAATCCAGACATACCAAAACCTAAATTCCAAGAACCTTCTGCAATCCCTTCATGAAGGGTTATTTGAAATGTGATTCATGTTATAAAACTATAGTCTATGGAACCCTATCTAGATGGATTATCTTTCAAAACATATAAATCTCTTAGCTTCTCTACTGGGAATGTCTCCCATATAAGAAAAAAATGTTCTACTTTTGTTATTTAGTCCATGTTCACCTAAATATAGTCATTATTCTTGCAGTGTTCTTTGGATACTCTCTAAAAAAATCTTCTACCTTGTCATCCTACATCCATTATGGAATGAAAAATGTCTGTAGAAGACCACCAGGTTGTTTATTCTCGACCTTCACCTAATGATAGGTGTAGGATCATGTAACATCCCAGGTAAATAAAGAATAATACATTTTCATATTTATTAATATTTTTGAATTAAATATTAATTTTACTTTAAAGGGGTTTCTATGTTCGATAGTGTACCCGATACGCAAGAGAGAGTTTCTTTTAAATCATATGTTGCACACTAGTAATAAAATAATATTATTTTAAATGTTAGTTTACACGTAGCCGTTGTATTGGTGGGAATGAATATAAATAACTAAAATTTTATTATATATGTTTGTTAAATGTTTTTATACTTATCCAATAAATGATAAAGGCTTAAAATATGAAAAGAATTCAATTTTAGGCATATATACTCTAATTTTCACTAAATGTCCACTTATCAACTTTTAATGGTGAACCGTCATTAAATATAGTATTGGTCACTCTTATAAATTCTATTGGAACAAATAAATTTCTTCTTTATAATCGGGACATCAAAATTTACTTTGTGTAAATTTTCTGTATTTTTCAAATAAAGATCATTTTTAATGGATAGTGAAAAATGTTGTATTTTAATTCAAAAGCTCTTTTTAATCTAATTTTTTAATATGATTAGATTATATTATGAAGTGTTTTTAAAGTGAAATTAGAATATATTTTTACCATTGAATCCAATAGTGGTTGTTATAAATTATTTCACTTTGAAATTGGACTTAAACTAGTGTCAATCTTCTGATACTTAATTGTTTCATAAAAACACTCTATTTGCTCTGACAGTGGGAATTAATTATTAAATTAATTAATTCAACTTATATTTTTTGAATTTTGTAAAATATACATCATTTTTTAATTCAGAATATCAAATATAGCTTAGGCTAAATTTTTGGTATTTTTCTGAAAAACTTCATTTTTTGATGAATAGTGAAACCACTAAGTGGTACCTATAAAAACTGATTTTCCGTTTAAATGAAATTTTACCACTATTGTGTTTTGAATTTCAAAAATCCGACATATATGGTTGTCATTAAGAAGTAAAATGTGGTTCAATGGGATTAAAAAAAAATTGGTGAATAGTAACTTTTAAGTTTTTAATCGCGATTAGAGGTAATTAGTGCAATTTATGGAAAAAATGAGATTATAATAAATTGAAAATACCTAGACACATGTCCTACCCTTATTTTATGTGTCATGGCCGACCAAGACAAACCAAGGGTCAACTTGGGGATCCCATGGAGCCACTTTGGTGGGAAAATGACATTAATATCTTTTTATTTATTGTTAAAATGAAAATGTCACAAACATGAGTTGTTTTACTAAAACAATTTTTAAATGGGTTTAAACAAGTCAGATTTTTTACTATAAATATTCATTGGAAAGATAAAAAAGATTTCCTACATCACAGTATTTTTTTATAATTTTTAGACATTAAATAGATTAAATTATTTATTACATCATGATGATGCAGCGATGATCTCATTATTTAATAATTTAAATAAAATGGAAAGATAATGTAAAATCTAAGACCTAAAAATTTCCAAAACCTATTGTATGGGTGGATTTCAAACCATTATCACCTTATCCTCAAAACACATCAATTTGGGACCATTAAAATCCGAAACTCATTCTAAAAGAAAGTAACATTTGCTTACTTTCCAAGAGTGCCCCTCCTCTCCTCTTATAAAAGGCCCCCACCTCTACCTCCTTACCCACACCTCTCAAGCCTTTGGATCTGCCAACCCCTGCCCATTTTGTCTCTCCACATCTCTCTATTACTCCTTGAAGCCTCACTTTGGGCAGAAGTCTTCTCAAAGATGCCATTGAGCTCAAACCAAAGGGAGTTACCCGATTTTAAGGTAATGTCTTCACTTGAGTCCTTTTGTTTTATTTTGCTTCTCCAACCCCCTAAACTCTTTTTATTCATCTGTTTTGTAAAACATCCAGTATCTTCAATATACTAGTATGTTTTTATAATAAGTATTCGAGCTACACTTACACACACCTTCATCTAATGGTTAAAAAACATACTGTTTCTGTTGATGGTGAATTTCTGCCTCATGAAACGATGATTGTTCAAACTCATATAACACCTTCAAAGGTGGACATTAAGATGTCACTATGTTTATATATGATATATGATATGTTTATGTTTTACTTAATCTTATGTATTTTTCATTTTTTCGTAACTTTATGGTCTCCATTGTGGGTAAACACGATAATTGCATTTTAGGAAGTGCGGACTACCGCCCCCTCAAAGTGATTTGATTCGTTAATTCCATATGTGGGACGTATAAAGGATGGATTTAAAGTTATTATATATTATTTTATACTGGAATTATAATATACCTTTATATCATTTTTGTTTTCATTCCATTAAAGTATGAGATAGAAATGAAAGTAGCGTTCATGCGTACGTACGGCTTACCGTCTCCATGAACGGTGCATTTCATTTCCTATCCTCAAATTTAATGTACTATTATAAGTACATATAATGGATATATATGATTTATGATACATATAAAGGATAAATATAATTTTGGAATTAAAAATATACATATCTCTCATTTAGTTTTAATTCCATTAATATGACATAGAAATGAAAGTAGTGTTCATGCGTACATACAACTTACCGTATCCATGAACGGTGCATTTCATTTATTACCTTTAAATGATTATGTAATATTATAAATACATGTATATTCTGGATATATATGATATATATGATATCCAAATCATGAATACCATTATGTATATAATGAACCTTTGACCACATGAACAACATGTAATTGTAAGAAGTCCACATTCGACTTAAGAACCAAATATCGTCAAAACAAACATTATTAACATAAATGACTAAATAATGTCCATAACATGGTAATAAGTGATATAAAATGAATAATGAACTTGAAAAAGGTTCTTAAGCAAGTAGAAAATTAACTCAAGTTTATTATTCAGGACGTTAAAGAACGATCGAGTCAAGCCGGACCCGAGGTAAGGGACTTCGTCTCAATCTCCTTTCATTGAGGCATATTTCGTTTTATACACAACTTTCTTTTATATGGTATATAAACCCTGTTGAATTTTAATTTTATACAAAAGGAATCTTTTTCTACCAAGCATTTTACAAAACAACAAAAAGGAATGTTTATTTTAACGTATGCGGTGACAATGACATTTTCCGCCGCCGTGAGTATTATTTGGTCTTTGGATTCCTCAACAAGATGTAATGTTTTTTTAAATGAAATAAATACCATATATGCTTTTATGTTTCTTGGTATTGAAAATTTTTTTTATAATGGTTTTGTTATGTCAATATATTTAAGTGTTTTATTGTGATCAAAGTGTGGAAATGTTTTCTTTCCATTATATTTGTTTTATGTCTTATGATTTTATAATGGTACTTGGACATTTGAAGGGTGGTTATGTGATGAACCATATGACGGGTGGTGTCGTGAATACCAGGACGGGTGGTTACGTTATAACCTCCGATGCATTGGGTATGGAAGTCGGCCGTATGGCTATTCCATTAAGTATGAATGGAATTTGGCCGAATGGCTATTCCATTAAGTGATATGTGTGGATGTCGACCGTATGGTTACTCCACTTAAGTATGTTTATGTCCCAAGTTACCTTTATATGTTATGTGATCTTTATATGGGTTCTATGGTAATCTTTTGGTTACAAAAGGGTAATTAATGATCTTTTATTCAGTGAAGAGTTTTTACTACTTCATAAAGGTGAAAAGTATTACTTTGATAAAGTAGACATGGTTTACTTGTTGTTTTGATAAACTAACAGTTTTCATTCTTTTTGTATCCCTTACTGAGCTTTTTATGCTCACCCCTAGTTTTTCTGAAATGTTATTCACAGGACATAATGTGGAATAGGGTCAAGGATGGGAACAAGGTAAAGCCATGCTACCTAAAACATGGAACTAGAAATGTTTCTTTTTAAGAGTTTTATTTTATGGAAACTTAGTAGAAGTGTCTGCTTTGTAATCTTTTGAGATGTAATAGTTATGTTCTAATTCTCTAAAACTCTAAACCTGAAAAGATCCTCAATGTGTAATCTTATAAAGACTCAAGATTATGTAAGGTTTAAGGCCAGGGCCTTATAGTTGGTATTAGAGGTCGGTTTAGACAACTTTAGGAGTTAGAAAATTGTTAAATTATAAATTAATTTATGGTATTATTGAAATGATATAGCATTTACGGATTACCATGTTGCTTCATCTAAGACATGTTTGTTCAAAATGGTTTTCCGAAGAGGAAACATGGAAGTTTTTCTATGAAGGTATACAGATGGAAATGAACTTCTAAATCGGCATCCTAAGATGGTCAGAATCAGAACTAAACAGTTTTTTGTAGTGATGGCTCAGTTGACTCAGGTGAAAAATGTTGGTTGTTTTTATTGATGATATTTTGGTGTTTTCAAAAAGTAAATAGGAGCATGATAGTCATTTAAGGGTTATCTTGAAAACCTTAAAAAAAGAAACTATATGGAAAATTCAGCAAGTGTGAGTTTTGGTTACAACAAATTTATTTCCTTGGTCATATTGTTTCAAAAAATGGCATAACTGTTGATCCTGCTAAAACAAAAGTTGTTGAAGAATGGCCAAGACCCACAAATGTAACCACGATCCATAGTTTCCTTGGTTTGGCAGGTTACTACCGAAGGTTTTTTGAAAACATTTCACGGTTATCTAGTACAATGACTAAGCTAACTCGGAAGGGTCTTAAAATTATCTGGACAAAAGAATGTGATGATTGTTTTCAGGAGTTGAAAAGAAGATTGGTGAATGCTTTAGTTTTGGCACTTCCTTCCAGGAATGGTGAGTTTGTTATATACAGTGATGCTTCGTTAAAGGGACTTGGCTGTGTCCTTATGCAGAATGATCATGTAATTGCATATGCTTCACGTCAGTTGAAAACTCATGAGGTAAATTACCCTACACATGATTTGGAATTAGCTACTGTTGTTTTTTCTCTAAAAATTTTGAGTCATCATTTGTATAGAGTAAAGTGTGAAATATATACTGATCACAAACATTTTAAGTATATATTCAATCAGAAAGAATTGAACATGAGATAGAGTAGACGGCTAGAATTAATCAAGGATTATGATTGTACAATTCACTACCATCCGGGAAAAACAAATAAAGTTGCTGATGCTTTGAGTAGAAAATGTAATGTTTCATTAATGATGTTGCATTTGGAACTTGATCCTTTGGTTAAGGATTTGATGAAATTTGGCATAGAAGTTGTTGATGCAGGATATCCTTCTGTTTTGTTTCAGGTATCAGTGAAATCTTCTCTATCAGACAGAATCAAACAAACACAGAAGCAAGATAGTGAGTTAGAGAAAAGGGTAGAGATGGTTCAGAAAGGTAAGTTTCCTGAATTCAACATTGATAATGATTGCGTTTTGAGATTTGGGAAGAGATTTTGTGTGCCTTTTGATTCACAGTTGAAGAATGAGTTGTTAAGTGAGGATCATAGCTCCACGTTTTTATTTCATCCTGGCAGTACTAAGATGTACAGAGATCTGCAGGAGTATTACTAGTGGGATGGAATGAAAAGGGATATTGTTGATTTTACTGTGAAGTGTTTGACTTGTCAGCTGGTTAAACCAGAGCGGGAGTTACTGAAAGGGATGCTTCAGCCTTTACCAGTGCTAGAGTGGAAATGGGAAAATATATCCATGGACTTTGTTTTGGGATTACCGAAGACATATAGAGGTAATAATGCAATCTGGGTTATTGTTGATTGATTGACTAAATCTACTCATTTCCTTCCTATTCGAGTTACCTTATCTCTAGATCAACTTTCTCGATTATATCTTAAAGAGATAGTCAAGTTGCATGGAGTTCCCCTCTCTGTTGTATCTGATCGTGATCCCAGGTTTACTTCTAACTTTTGGAAGGGCCTTCAAAAGTCATTGAGTACTAAATTAAATTTTACTACAGCTTTTCATCCTCAGTCAGATGGGCAGTCAAAACGAACAATTCATACATTGGAAGATATGCTACGGGATTGTTTAATGGATTATCAGGGAAGTTGGGACCAACATCGTTCTTTGGTTTAGTTTTTATATAATAACTGTTTTCATTCCAGTATACAGATGGCTCTGTTTGAGGAATTATATGGTAAAAGGTGTCGAACTCCAGCTTTTTGGGATGAAGTGGGTGAAAGGAAGCTGATGGGACCGTAATTGGTAGAAGAGATGGCAGAAAAAGTTCAGTTGATTCAAAAACACATGAGAACAGCTCAGAGCAGGCAGAAGAGTTATACAGATAACCAGAGGAAGGATCTATCTTTTGAGGTAGGTGATCATGTTTTTCTCAAAGTTTCACCATGGAAGAGTGTGATGCAATTTGGTAAGAAAGGAAAGATGAGTCCAAGGTTCATTGGACCATATTAAATTCTGGAGAAGTTGGATCAGTTGCTTACCAAGTGGCTTTACCTCCGAGTTTATCCTAGGTACACAATTTTTTTCATGTTTTGATGTTGAGAAAGTATATGCCAGATCCATCTCACGTTTTGAGCCCAGAGGTAGTTCAGTTGGAAGAGAATCTCTCTTATGAAGAAAAACCAGTCTAGATTCATGACCGAAGTGAGCAAGTGGTGCGAAATAAGGTAATTCACCAGGTAAAGGTTTTGTGGAAAAACCATATGGTTGAAGAGGAAACGTGAGAATTTGAAAATGCTATGAGGGATAAATACCCCCACTTATTTTGATAAGTGAATAAAATTGCGAGGACGCAATTCCAAAAAAGGGGGGAAGGATGTAACATCCCAGGTAAATAAATAATAATACATTTTAATATTTATTAATATTTGTGAATTAAATATTAATATTACTTTAAAGGGGTTGCTATGTTCGATAGCGTACCCGATACGCAACAGAGAGTTTCTTTGAAATCTTTTGTTGCACACTAGTAATAAAATAGTATTATTTTAAATGTTAGTTAACATGTAACCGTTGTATTGGTGGGAATGAATAGAAATAACTAAAATGTTATTATATATGTTTGTTAAATGTTTTTATACTTAGCCAATAAATGATAAAGTCTTAAAATACGAAAAGAATTCAATTTTAGGCATATATACTCTAATTTTCACTAAATGTCCACTTATCAACTTTTAATGGTGAATCATAATTAAATATAGTTTTGGTCACTCTTATACATTCTATTGGACAAAATAAATTTTTTATTTATAATCGGGACATCAAAATTTAATTTGTGTAAATTTTATGTATTTTTCCGATAAAGATCATTTTTTAATGAATAGTGAAAAATGTTGTATTTTAATTCAAAAGATCTTTTTAATCTAATTTTTTAATATGATTAGATTATCTTTTGAAGTGATTTTAAAGTGAAATTAGAATATATTTTTACCATTGAATCCAATAGTGGTCATTGGAATTAATTTCACTTTGAAATTGGACTTAAACTAAGGTCAATCTTTTGATACTTAATTGTTTCACAAAAACACGCTATTTTCTCTGACAGCTGGAATTAATTATTAAATTAATTAATTAAAATTTTATGTTATGAATTTTTTAAAATAGACATCATTTTTGAATTTGGAATATCAAATATAGCTTAGGCTGATTTTTTGGTACTTTTCTGAAAAACTTCAATTTTTGATGAATAGTGAAACCACTAAGTGGTACTTATAAAAACTGATTTTCTATTTAAACAAAATTTTACCAACTTTGTGTTTTAAATTTCAAAAATATGACATATATGGTTGTCATTAATAATTAAAATGTGGTTCAATGGGATTAAAATAATTTTTTTGTGAGTAGTAACTTTTAAGTTTTTAATCGCGATTAGAGGTAATTAGTGCAATTTAAGGCAAAAATGATATTATAATAAATTGAAAATAGCTAGACACATGTCCTACCCTTATTTAATGTGTCATGGCCGACCAATTCAAGCCAAGGGTCAACTTGGGGACCCCATGGAGTCACTTTGGTGGGAAAATGACATTAATATCGTTTTATTTAATGTTAAAATGAAAATGTCACAAACATGAGTTGTTTTACTAAAACAATTTTTACATGGGTTTAAACAAGTCATATTTTTGACAATAAATATTCATTTGAAAGATAAAAATATTTCATACATCATAGTAATTTTTTTTATAATTTTTAGACATTAAATAAATTAAATAATTTATGACATCATGATGATGCAGCGATGACCTCATTATTTAACGATTTAAATAAAATAGAAAGATAATGTAAAATACAAGACCTAAAAATGTCCAAAACCTATTTTATGGGTGGAGTTAGATCCCTTATCACCTTATACTAGGAACACATCAATTTGGGACCATTAAAATCCGAAACTCATTTTAAAATAAAGTAACATTTTCTTACTTTCCAAGAGTGCCCCTCCTCTCCTCTTATAAAAGGCTCCCACCTCTACCTCCTTACACACACCTCTCAAGACTTTGGCTCGGCCAAACCCTGCCCATTTTGTCTCTTCACATCCCTCGCTTACTCCTTGAAGCCTCACTTTGGGCAGAAGTCTTCCCAAAGAAGCCATTGAGCTCAAACCAAAGGGAGTTAACCGATTTTAAGGTAATGTCTTCACTTGAGTCCTTTTGTTTTATTTTGTTTCTCCAACCCCCTAAACTCTTTTTATTCATTTATTTTGTAACAACTCCAGTATATTAAATATACTAGGATGTTTTTATAAGATGTATTAGAGCTACACTTACACACACTATCATCTAATGGTTAAAGAACATACTGTTTCTTTGGATAGTGAATTTCTGCCTCATGAAACGATGATTGTTCAAACTCATATAACACCTTCAAAGGTGGCCATTAAGATGTCACTATGTTTATATATGATATATAACATGTTTATATTTTACTTAAGCTTCTGTATTTTTCATTTGTGGCATAACTTTATGGTTTCCATCGTGGTTAAACACGATAATTTCATTTTAGGAAGTGCGGACTACCGCCCCCTCAAAGGTATTTGATTCGTTAATGCCCTATGTGGGATGTATAAAGGATGGATTTAAAGTTATTATATATGTTTTTATACTTGAATTATAATATACCTTTATATCATTATTGTTTTCTTTCCATTAAAGTATGAGATAGAAATGAAAGTAGCGTTCATGCGTACGTACGGCTTACCGTCTCCATGAACGGTGCATTTCATTTCCAATCCTCAAATGTAATGTACTATTATAAGTACATATAATGGATATATATGATGTATGATACATCTAAATGATGAATATAATTCTGGAATTAAAAATATACATATCTCTCATTTAGTTTTAATTCCATTAATATGACATAGAAATGAAAGTAGCGTTCATGGGTACGTACGGCTTACCATCTCCATAAACGGTTCATTTCATTTCTTACCTTTAAATGATTATGTAATATTATAAATACATGTATATGCTGGATATATATGATATCCAAATCATGAATATCATTCTGGATATAATGAACCTTTGACCACATGAACAACATGTAATTGTAAGAAGTCCACATTCGACTTAAGAACCAAATATCGAAAAAACAAACATTATTAACTTAAATGACTACATACTGTCCATAACATGGTAATAAGTGATAAAAATGAATAATGAACTTGAAAAAGGTACTTAAACAATTAGAAAATTAACTCATGTTTATTATTCAGGACTTTAAATAACGATCGAGTCAAGTCAGACCCGAGGTAAGGGACTTCATCTCAATCTGCTTTCATTGAGGCATATTTCGTTTTATACACTACTTTCTTTTATATGGTATATAAACCCCGTTGACTTTTACTTTTATACAAAAGGAATATTTTTCTACGAAGCGTTTTACAAAATGACAAAAAGGAATGTTTATTTTAACATATGCGGTGACAACGACCTTTTACGCCGCCGTGAGTATTATTTGGTCTTTGGCTTCCTCAATAAGCCGTAATGTTTTTTAAATGAAATAAATACCATATACGCTATTATGTTTTTTGGTATTGAAAATTTTTTTTATAATGTTTTTGTTATGTCAATATATTTAAGTGATATATTGTAAACTAAGTGTGGAAATGTTTTCTTTCCATTATATTTGTTTTATGTCTTATGATTTTATAATAGTACTTGGAAATTTGACGGGTGGTTATGTGATGAACCATATGAAGGGTGGTGATGTGAATACCAGGACGGGTGGTTACATTATAACCTTCAATGCATTGGGTATGGAATTCGGCCTTATGGCTATTCCATTAAGTATGAATGGAAGTTGGCCGAATGGCTATTCCATTAAGTGATATGTGTGGAAGTCGACCTTATGGTTATTCCACTTAAGTATGTTTATGTCCCAAGTTACCTTTATATGTTATGTGATCATTATATGGGTTCTATGGTAATCTTTTGGTTACAAAAGGGTAAGTAATGATCTTTTATTCAGTGAAGAGTTTTTACTACTTCATAAAGGTGAAAAGTATTACTTTGATAAAGTATACATGGTTTACTTGTTGTTTTGATAAACTAACAGTTTTCATTCTTTGTGTATCCCTTAATGAGCTTTTTATGCCCACCCCATGTTTTTTTGAAATGTATTTCATAGTAATTAATGTGGAATAGGGTTACGGATGGAATCAAGGGAAAGTCATGCTACCTAAAACATGGAACTAGAAAAGTTTCTTTATAAGAGTTTTATTTTATGGAAACTTAGTAAAAGTGTCTACATTGTAATATTTTGATATGTAATAGTTATGTTCTAATTCTCTAATACTCTAAACCTGAAAAATCCTCAATGTGTAATCTTGTAAAGACTCAAGATTATGTAAGGTTTAAGGTCGTTCCTTATAGATCATGTTACAATCCTTGTTATCTCCATTTTCATTCTCAACCACTAAAACTATTGATATAGTTTATGGTACATTTTGGTCACTCTTGGATGCATTGCCCACTTCAAGGAATGAAATTATCTCAATAATCCACCCACGTGATCCTTGGAACAACAACCTAATTCCTAACATAGATGATATCATCCCTGTCTATGATATATTTTGAAGGATTCTCCCTACCTTCAATGTTTTAAGTCATGTTCCATCATTCTGGAGCCTCATATTGGTTGTCTATTATCTGTCACAAGAGTGTAGAATCCACTGAAATGGATATAAGAATCATATTCTCTAGACTCTCCAAAACCAAAATGTACATCTCATCCATTAATTTCATCTAACTTCCTCTTAGCACTAGACTCCTAAACTGCCAGAGTCTGAGTCTATATTCTCAAAGCGTTTGCTACATAATTTGACTTCTTGGTTATATATTCTAGTTCAAAATCAAATTAATCCATATAATCAACCCATGTCTACTAGTGAAGATTATAATATAATTGAAAAATTATTAACTTCAAATTCTTGTGATCTATATACAATGTAAACCTTTCTCCAAATAGATATTTCTATTAAAGTATCAAAGAATAAACTGCAGTAGCTAACCTGAGGTTATGTGTAGTGTAATTATTCTCATGTGGCTCAAATTTAATGACTCATAGACCAAAAATCATTCTCCATGCATCAACGCTACTCCAAGACCTATCCCAGAATAATCATGAATATACCATATACTCCTCACCAAACATGGGTTGGATAAATATTGGTGTTGATGTCAAGAGCTTCTTCAACACCTAGAATGAAACCTCATATGATTTTCATCATTCAAACATTATCCCTTTTTTGTTCATGTCTAAAATAATTTTTTATAATTAGTAAATTAATTTAATGACCATATTTTAATATCTAGATAAACAGAAAAATCTAGAGATATCAAAAACATTCTTGGGATTCTCTTGTGAAATAATTTCCTAGACTTTATATGTTCCCACTAACACAACTTCCTCCAAGATGATGTGACCAATGAAGTGTACATCGTCATTCCAATATAGGAACTTAGATATCATGGTGTATAGATCATGATCTATGAATGTACTCAAGACTTCATCATGATGTAGTAAATGATCATCATGAGTCAAGGAGTACACCATGATGTGATCCACAAGCACTAAAATAAGAAAATCATGGTATGGATGTAAGATTCTAATCATCAAGTCCATAATCATGATGGGTCCATTATTCAACCCAAACAGCATTAAAATTAAATAATAAAGGACATAACTACTTTTTAAATCAGTCTTTGATATATCATACTTTTAACTCTCAACTGATGATACACTGATCTCAAGTCAATATTTGAGAAAATTAAAACATTTATCAACTTTTAAAATATATCAATTATACATGTAATAGGATACTAGTTTTTCAAAGTCATCTAGTTCAACATTCAATAATATACACACAAGCGTAGAGTTATTCTATCCTTATTAAAAAAATACTTGTGATTCTCAAGGAGACGTACTCATATGGATAAATCATGTATCCCCTAACTCCACTATCTTAGTCATGAGATCTGGAACCTCTATTGGTTTCATTAAATATGGTGGAATAGAAACTTACTGAACCCTTGGTATATTCTCAATGGTAGATTAAACATATATCTCAGGTTGACGCTCTAAGATGTAATCAGGAAAAAAATCATAAAACGTGACCAGTAAGGGTGGAAATATATCTTGTTTCACTTTCCCATCATCTTGAAATAAACATGGAACCTAGTCTATGAGATATCCCAATTGATGAGTAATCGTCCCTCCTCGGCCCTCCTGGATATTCCATTATCAATGGTGAATATATTTTTCACCCTTAGGAAACATAAAAGCCACTCTCAAGTTGTTAAAATCAATATGGGCTTGGTATGCTACCAACAAGTCCATAACTTGTATTAGAAAAAAAACCCATCATGTCTATGATATAAATATTCCACAGAAAATGATACTCCTGAATCTCGATAGAACATCCCTTTCCCAAGTAGATGTATTTAGACCATACTCCCAATGGTGTATCTATCATCAACACCCTATAAATGAAATCAAATTCCAGGATTAAAAAATTAACTAGATTTACAGATATAAATAAATAATAGAAAAAATTATCAAATAAATCACTAGCTATGTAGAAGATACATGATTGGTACCTCTCATAGTCAACGGTCCAGTCATGCTGTCCACAAGTGTAAGTTACGCCACATGTAACTATCCTAACCATTTTCCCTGGGAGGAATTTTGACTCCCTTGAGCTACACTAACCTACTAATATGGTCACTCCAACCTAGAAGCTCCACATCCTTTGACTCTACTACCACACCCATAAAAACACCAACTTTCAGACTGATATTGAGAAAAATATCTCATTCCCACACTATAGCACCCCAATCATTTTATGGTATGTTTCTCTTAAATACTTTATAGCCCATATAGCATGAAACACTAATTATTTTGTGAAACAAAATATTATAGGAGAAATTTATATGTCATCCATTAAATATTAATTTCCCACTTGTATGTTTTGAATTTCGAAAAATTGTCATCTAGAGTTGTGACCAGTAAGTCATTTGGAGTTTGATAAAATCAACTTTATTTTTTGATGAATAGTAACATACCCTTATTCATAGTAATATGACCCTTATAAATAGTAAATAATGAAAATATTTTATTTTCTTAAGGTAAGGGAATCCTTCATTCTCTTCTTTTAGTCGAAACTTCCTTTATGTTATCTATTTGATTTTCTATTATCATATGTTGAGGTTTTATTTTTTTTGTTCTTCTTACTATCTTTTTTATTTCAAAATAAAGAGATACACTTTTTCTCTCATCATTTCATTTTACGAAATTTTAAGCGACGTTGTTAGGCTGCCAAATTTTCATAAGGGAACTCTCTCCTTTTATATTATTTCATCTCTTTTCTTTTTCTCTCCTCACCTCCTCTGTCCAAATGACCAAGATAAACCCCAGTATCATCTATATATTGGAATTATATTATGTTAATGGAATAACTATCATCAATATCCTTAATACCTCCCATTAATTTTTATAAATGAAATCAACTTCCATGAGGTTCCAATTTATATCCTTTCTGGACAACATAGTTTCATTCTCCACTTTATTCTTCATTATTGGTCATGAGACCTATAAATGGGTGAAATAGATATGAATATAACTGTTTCATCTCATTAATGTTCTGGAATCCTTACACACTCATAATATAAAATAAGAATACAAATCAAGTTCATTATAAACAAAATAGCCAAGTTTATCAGAATATTTGTAATAAACTTTTAACTAATGAATCATCATCATTTATCATAATAAGATCATTTATATATCCTTAATGTTATTAATAATATATATTAACAATTTTTGAGGTCCAACCACATTTCAAATGAACTTCCTTTCATGAAAACAAGTAAACGAACCATTAAAACCATCGAAGAAAATGCTTCCAAAAAAAAGAAAATTGAACTTCTTAAACCCAAATAAAAGGGCCATGAATGAACCGAATAGGGTTATAATAAATCAATTATATGTATATGATGTTATATAGTAATTAATTAATGAAGATAAATTTTACTTTTCAGGTCATTAAAACAAACTAAGAACACAATCGAGCATAAGGTAAGGGGTTTCTCATCTAACTTCTATTTCTGTGAGATTTCCATTGTTCACAAATTATTTATTATATTTGGTATATGTGTACTTCCATTTGATATATAATAAAATTATTCTATTTATTTTAATTTTATTAAATTATTCATTTGATGGTTATCAAGTTTGGGTCGTATGATTCGACTGATTACGTTGTGATAAGGGACTTTGTCTCAACTACCGTTTTGTTGTGACTAAATTTCAATTGTGCACCTAATAATAATTCGGTGGTGTACCTAATACCCATTTAATATCACTTTCCTTTTTAAATTATATTTATATTAAATATCCATAATCTCAAATCATGGATATGTTTTTTATCTAAATCGTATTCCATTTTACATACGGTGTTTATTTGGATAGTTATTTTAATTATGGGGATATTGATGAATCCTTATACCATAATCTATACAGATATTGAAAAGGCATATTTCTCTTGTATTGAATCTATGTATAAAAAATTATTTGTATGTAGATGTGTTTGGGGCCCACAAAATCCGCTTGATGCATCTATAGGTCTCATGAGACAAATCAGTTTGCGACAAACCCTTCAAGTATGTTTCCCAAAATCAGACGGGTTTCTACCCACAGAACTAAACTGTTATTACAATATTATTGTTTCATATTATAGATACATGATGTCAAATTAATAATCAATATCTTTATTCATTATCAGTTATTGTTATCCATGAGGTTTTCACTCTGACAAAACCTATGGATGCAGTTTCATTCTCAGTTTATTAATGACATTATTTTTTCATTTATTCACCATGCCATATTGATTATGTCAGATTTACTATGAATCATTTATTATTGTATCCATGATTCCACTATTTTTAACCCTTAATGATCATTTTATCTCACCCCTTTCATTGTCTACCCTCAAAAAGTGATGAAGAGGAGATCATTTATTGAGTTCCTGTGGATTAAGTTTTATTTTTTGTCATGTATTATACTTTGTAATGGTTTCCAATGTAATTTGAGTTACATCTATGTATCTAGTTTCTTCAAGACTACTAAACTATTCATTCCTTCAGGATTTTCATTCCTTCTAACCATGCCAATATCACAAGTAATTCACCGGCTCTAGCCTAGTGGGGTTGGGGTGTTACAGTTGGTATCATAGGAAGTTTAGTAGGAACCTTGGAAACTAGATTAGATAATATAGATTAGTATAAAATCCCTAAGGTATTATTTGAGGATAAACATACAAGAACATCCTTGTATTTTGGTATGGAATAGATTATGTGAATCTTTCTAGAAAATACATCATTGTCTGGATATGAGCAGGTAGAGGTGGCTCTAGCATAGATGTACCTAGGAGTGAAAGCGCCGACACAGAGTTTCGGGATTGACCCAGGGTATCCTAGTACATGACAATAGGCCTTGATGCACTCTTGGTTACGAAACTCCTGGGGGATATGCTTATAATAATTCACGTTTTCTCTACAATCCATTATGAAGGAGTTTAAAGTAAATTTTTCCTCATAGAAACCATGATTATAAGCTTAGATATGCATAGAATTTCAATCTATGTTAAGTTATTTTCTATTTTATATTTATAAACTTATCTAGTGCATCACATTATTTAGAAATGGAATCTAATATAATAAGGGGAATCAATACTCATGGGAAAGGTAGGGATCTCCCCACTGAGCAATTCAACATAAAAAATGTTGAAGCAGATCAGATCGTGACTATATTGGGACAACATACTCAAGTTTTAAAGAATAACCATTCCACATCTGTGTTGGATCATTTCATGCGGCAGAAGCCCCCATCTTTTAGCAGGACTACTAATCATGTGTTTGTTGAGCAATGGATCAAGTACCTTGAAATGATATTAATGGCACTAAGATGCAATGAAAATGAAAAGGTAGTACTAGCAGTATACTGTCTCAAGGGAGAAGCTAATCAATTGTGGTCCTCGATTCAAAATACCACAGAGGAAGAAGAAATAGAAGATATGGAATGGAGGACTTATAATGAAATATTATTTGAAAAATATTTCCCTCATGAGGAATGAACTGAAATAAAGAGGAAATTATTTGGCTTAAAGAAAAGGGAAGAAGACAGTGTTAGAGATTATGAGGCTACCTTCACAAGTCTAGCCAGGTGTGTCATAGATTATATAAGTGACTCGGCAGAAAAGATTGATCATTTCATTGAAGGTCTTAATCCAAATCTTTGAATGGAACTAGCTTCTCAATCATTTTCATCATATGATGGAATTGTATCGAGTTCCATCAAAATAGAGAAGGAATTTGCGACATCAAATATTTTCAAAGGAAACCAAGATAAGAAGTGGTACTATGATAACAAAGGAAAATTAGAAGCACCAAATAAGAGTAGGGGAATGAAGGATTTCCCATTATGTGAGAACTGTGGAAAGAATCATATCAGTAAATGCTTGAAAGGCATGGCAGTCTGCTATAACTGCGGAGAAAAGGGTCATTGATCTGATGAATGAAAGGGGAAGAAACAATTCAATGATGTTCAATACTACAATTGTAGGGAGATAGGACACTATTCAAATGAGTGTCCTAAGCTCTAGTGAAAGATGCCTCAGAAAAATCCAAGAGATAAAGGGAGAGATTATGCGATTACAACCATGGAGGTTGAAGTTCCTGATGATGTGGTGGCAGGTACCTTAATTTTCTACTCATACTTATCCAACACTTTATTTGATTCTGGATCATTGCATTCATTTATATCTTCTTAGTTTTCCACAAAAATTATATATTTCAAATCTGATTTAATAAATGAGTTGTCAGTCAAAACTCTTGGGGGATGTATTATTACAACAAAGGCATGTCGACTCGTCCCCCTCCAGAAACCAAAATGTGCTTTAGTTTCTAACCTTGTCATCACACCAATGATTGAATTTGATATAATTCATGGTATGTATTGGTTGTAAAATTATGATGCTAAGATTTATTGTAAGAATAAGGAAGTTACAATTTTTGAAAATGGTGTATAATCTCTTGTCTTTTGGATAGAAACTTCACCACATGATTCTTATCTCGAACCACCCCCAGTAGATCTACTTAATTCAATACTTATAGAAGAAGATATACCAATATATATGGTAGAGAAAATAAATATTCAAATTGAATATGTTCACATAGTGAAAGAGTACATTTATGCATTTCCAGAGGATTTACCTGGACATCCTCTAGAGCAGGAAGTTGAGTTCTCTATTGATTTAATTCCTGGAGAAAGTCCTATATCAATGACTCCCTATAGAATGGACACTGAGGAATTAGTAGAGCTAAAGAAACAACTAGATCAATTGAGTGAAAAAGGATTTATTCGACCTAGTGTTTCCCCATGGGGATCCCATGTCCTCTTTGTCAAGAAGATTGATGGATCCATGAGGATTGGCATTGATTACAGAGAAATCAATGCTATTAAAATAAATAATAAGTATCATATGCCCCAAATTGATGATTTATTTGATCAAATTTATGGAATTCAATACTTTTAAAAGATTGACCATCAATTCGGATATCATCAATTACTTGTGAGGAAAGATGATATTCCTAAGACAGTATTTTGAACTAGGTATGATCATTATGAGTTTACAGTGATGCCTTTTGGACTGACAAATGCACCCTCTATTTTAATGGATTTAATGAATAGAGTTTTCAAGGAATATCTTGATAACCTTTTTGTTGTATTCATCAGTGATATCCTCATATACTCAAAAATATATGAAGACCATGAGAATCACTTACGGATTATTCTGATAACTCTTATAAGAAATAAATTATATGGGAAGTTTAGCAAGTTTGAATTCTGGATTCAATCAGTTTCTTTTCTAGGCCATATTGTCTCTAAGGATGGAATCCTAGTTGACTCTGCAATGTCAAAGGCAATCCAAGAATGGACCACGTCAACAAACATAACCGAGGTACGTAATTTTATTGGATTTTCAGGTTACTATCGGTGCTTCGTTCATAATTTTTTCCGACTATCTAACCCACTAACGAAGCTCATGCATAAATAAGTTAATTTTGTGTGGAAAAAATAATGTATATAATGCTTCGATGAAATGAAAAAAAGATTATTCAATGCTCCAATTTTGACTATTCCATATGGAATTGGTGGATTTGTAATATACATTGATACATCAAAGAATGGACTGGGTTGCATCCTTATGCAAAATGATAAAGTTATTTCTTATTCATTAATACATTTGAAGACTCGCGAGAAAAATGATCCAACACATGATCTTGAGTTAGCAGTTGTGGACTTTGACCTGAAAATATAGAGGCATTATCTCTACAGAGAGAGATGTGAGATTTATACAGACCACAAGAGTTCAAAATACATTTTCACACAAAAAGAACTCAACATGAGTCAAAGGAGATGGCTTGAGTTACTCAAAGATTGCGATTTTTCAATACACTACCACCCGGGAAAGGAAAATAAGGTGGTAGATGTATTAAGAAGGAAATATCATGGACTTCTGACTCAAATGAGGATTGAGAAAGATCCTATATTTTTTGGACCTAATAAATATGGATATGCGAATTTTTAGGGAAAGGGAATCATATTTCCTATTTCAAATGATTGCTAAAACATATTTATTAAAGATGATAAATAGATCTCAATCTGATGATGAGAATCTGCAGAAGAAAATTAATGCTTTAAATGATGGGAGACTAGCTGACTTTGTGTATGAAGAATGAGTTCTGAAATTTGGGAAGAGGTTATTTATTCCAGTAGTAACTGGGATAAAAAGGGAACTATTGGATGATGTTCATAGCTCAAATTTCTCTATACACCAGGGTAGCACCAAGATGTATAGAGATCTGAAGAAATATTTTTGGTGGGATAATATGAAGTGCGAAATTGCTGACTATGTTTTAAGATGTCTAATTTGTAAACAAGTGAAGGAAGAGAGACAAAATCCCAAATGAGTGATACAACCTCTACCTATTCTTATGTGGAAGTGGGATAACATTGCGATGGAGTTTTTCACAGGACTACCAAGGACACCAAAAAGAAATGATGCAATAAGGGTAATTTTTGACCGTCGCACCAAATCAACACATTTCCTTACTATAAGGGAGGATTTTACACTTGAGCACTTGTCAAGAATTTATATTAATAATGTTTTAAGACTTCATGGTGCACCTCTATCAATTGTATCCTATCGAGATCCCTTGTTTACATCAAAATTTTGGAAAATTCTTCAGAAGTATTTGAATACTGAGCTTCATATGAGTACGTCTTATCACCCCCAAACCAACGGACAATCTAAAATGATTATTCAAACTGTAGAAGACATGATAAGGTCATGTTCACATGACTTCTAAGGTATGTGGGATCAATGCTTGCCTTTGTTGGAATTTTCCTACAATAATAGTTTCCATTATAGTATTCAAATGGATCCATATGAAGCATTATATGGAAAAAGATGTTGAACTCCTTGTTGGGACGAAGTTGGTGAGAGGAAACTTATTGAACTAGAACGTATTGAAGAGACCATGGGAAAGGTGATGGTAATCCAAGACCACATTAAAGCATCCCAAAGCAGGCAGAAGATTTATGCTGACAATCGGATAAAGTATTTGGAATTCCAAGTGAGAGATCACGTCTTTCTGAAAGTATCTCCATGGAAGGGTGTCTTATAGTTCGGTAAGAAAGGGAAACTAAGCCACAGGTACATCGGACCATTTGATATTCTGTAAAGAATCAGAGGTGTAGTCTACCATCTAGTGATGCTGCCAAATCTCTCTAGAGTTCATGATGTGTTACACATGTCATTGTTAAAGAAATACATGTTAGTACCAACGCATGTACTCACATATGATGAAATTGAACTGGAACCTTATTTTTAATACTGTGAAAATCCTATCAGGATTCATGACACAACGGTTCAGGTGTTAAGAAATTGGATAACTCTTCTAGTAAAGGTTCTTTAGAGAAACCAGAATATGGAGGAAGCAACATGGGAACCTGAGGATGTTCTGAAGAATAACTACCCACATCTCTTTTGTGGGAATTGTACATAAAATTTCAAGGATGACATTTCCAAAGGAGGGAATAATATAGCACCCCAAACATTTTATTTTATGTTTCTCTAAAATAATTTCTAGCCCATATAGGATGAAACACTAAGTCTTTTGTGAAACAAAAGATTATAGGAGAAAGTTATATGTCATCCATTAAACAAAAAATTCCCACTTGTATGTTTTGAATTTCGAAAAATGGGCATCTAGAGTTGTGACAAGTATGTCATTTGGAGTCTGATAGAACCAATGTGAGTTTTTGATGAATAGTAACATACCCTTATGAATAGTAATATGACCCTTATAAATAGTAAATAATGAAAATATTTTATTTTCTTAAGGTAAGGGAATCCTGCATTCTCTTCATTTAGTCGACACATCCTTTATGTTATCTATTTTATTTTCTATTATCATATGTTGGGGTTTTATTTTATGTGTTCTTCTTACTGACTTTTTGATTTCAATATGATGATATACCCTTTTTCTCTCATCATTTCATTTTATGAAATTTTAAGCGACACCGTTACACTGCCAAATTTTCATAAGGGATCTCTCACCTTTTATTTTATTTCATCTCTTTTCTTTCTCTGTGCTCCTCTATCCAAATGAACATGATAAACCCCAGTATCACCTACATATTGGAATTATATCATGTGAATGGAATAACTATCATCAATATCCTTAGTCCCTCCCTTTCATTTTTATAAACAAAATCAACTTCCATGAGGTTCTAATTTATAACCTTTGTGGACGACGGAGTTTGATTCTCCACTTTCTTCTTCCTTAATGGTCATGAAACCATTTAAAAGGTTGAACTAGATATGAATATAATTATTTAATCTCATTAATGTTGTGTAATCATTACACACTCATAATATAAAATAAGAATACAAATCATGTTCATTATGAAGAAAATAGCCAAGTTAATTTGCGTATTTGTAATAAACTTTTAACCAATGAATCATCATCATGATATCATTATAAAATCATTTATATATCCTTAATGTTATTAATAATATATATTAACAATTTTGTAGGTCTTACCACATTTTAAATGAACTTCAATTCATGTAAACAAGTAGACGAACCATGAAAACCAAGGAAGAAAGTGCTTCCAAAAAAAAGAAAATTGAACCTCTTAAACCCAAATAAAAGGGCCATGAATGAAGATAAAAGGGTTATAATAAATCAATTACATGTATAGAAGAATATGGAGTTATAATTAATGAAGATAAATTTTATTATTCATGTCATTAAAACAAACGAAGAATACAATCGAACATAAGGAAAGGGTTTTCTCATCTCACATTAATTTTTGTGATATTTCCATTGTTTGCCAATTATTTATTATATTTTTTTATGTGTAAAACCATTTGATATATAATAAAATGATTCTATTTATGTTCATATTATTAAATGATTCATTTTATGGTTATCAAGTTATATTCATATGATTCGACTGATTATGTTGTGATAAGGGACTTTGTCTCAACAACCGTTTGGTTGTGATTAAATTTGCATTGTGCACCTAATAATACTTATGTGGTGTATCTACTTCCTATTTGATATTAGTTTCCATTTGAAATTATAATTCTAATAAATATCCATAATCACATATCATGGATATGTTTGTTGTATAATCCATATACCATTTTACATACGGTGTTTATTTGGAATGTTCTTTTAATTATAGAGATATTGGTGAATCTGTATACCCTACTCTATAAGGATATTGAATTGGAATATTACTCTTTTATTGAATATATGTATAAATAATTATTTAGATATAGAGGTGGGTGGGGCCCAGTACAACCCCATGATGCATCGGTAGATCTCATGAGACAAATCAGTTGTTGAAAATCCTTCAAGTTTGATTCCAAAAATCATACGGGTTTCCACCCACAGAACTAAACCATTTTTATTCTATTATGGTTTCATGTGCCAAATACGTGACATCCAATTAATAAGAATTCTCTTTATTCATTATCAGTTATTATTATCCATGAGTTTTTCACTATGATGAAACCTATGGATGTAGTTTCATTCTTAGTTTATTAATGGCATTAGTTTTTCATTTATTCACCATGTCATATTGATTATGTCATATTTACTATGAATCACTTATTATTTTATTCATGATTCCTCTATTTTTAAACCCTACTGAGTGTTTGAGCTCACCCCTTTCATTTTATTCCCTCAACAGGTGATGAAGATGATATCGTTTATTATGTTCTTGTGGATGCAGTTTTAGTTCTTTTATGTATTGTACTTTGTAACATTTTCTAATGTAATTTCAGTTACATCTATGTATCTAGTTTCTTCAACACTACTAAATTGTTCATTCCTTTGGGATTTTCATTCCTTTGGGATTTTCATTCCTTTTAACCATTCCAATATCACAAGTAATGCACCATCTCTATCCTAGTGGGGTCGGAGTTTTACACAAACCATGGTTCTATCTAGCTCCTCCAATACTTCTCATCTATCGCGGGATCCTACATAACTTCTATAGATGTCCCATTTTTTCACAATACTGGTACTCTACTGGTGGTTGGGGGAATAGACTTCAGAAGTATCCCAACATAAAACAATGTTGATAGATCACATGGGTGATATCCTGTGTAACTGATATTCCCCCCTTGATACTCCTCTTGTTATCACCTTGACTAACATTCTCATGGTGATGCTTCCTAATCTCAGAAGTCATATGACCTAACCATCCTATAGCTACTATCTATCCTAAACAAGAAGCCTCCATCATATACCCCTCATCTATGTGAGCTTGATCTACTACCTCAGCAAACTTATTTAACCAAAAGAAGTTAACTTGGGAAATAACCTCACATATGAGTCCATCCTAAAAATATCTCCCCATAATTGTCTCATACCCTACAATGCTAGATCAAAGAGCTATAAATATGTAAATCATTCAGTGTAGTCCATCACATACATACTCCCCTTATTTAACCTCATGAACTTTGATGCTCTCTCCTACATCAGAATCTCTTGATATAAGTGCTCCAGGAACTTCTTAAAAAAGTACTTCCATAGTATACTGCTTCCTTGTCTAGTCCATGTCTGAATGTACCACTAGTGCTTCACGGATCATAAAATAATATAAGTGGACAGAATAACCATCTTCTCACTAAATTCTCCAAGTGGTTATGTATATTATCTATAGACTCAACCAATAACTCAACAACCTTATTTCCACCCTCTCTAGTAAACTTTTGAGGGTTCTATAACAGAAACTCCCTTGTGAAGGCAGACATTCTCTTCTCACCCTTCCCTTGGTCTCTTTCCATGAGTTTCATGAATTGAAAAAAATTCTCTCGAAACTACTCTCCTTCTTCCTAACCCGGCACTATCGGTGCCTCGGGTTCCACTACCAGAGGTACACCTCTAGACATGTCCTACTATCATCCTCTCAAAAACCATAGTCATAGAGTAATATCTCTATAATTTTAAACTCACATCTTAGGACACATAACACCACATTATAAATTTTATGTAAGAGTAAAATCATAATAATTCACAAAATGTATTTTCCACAAACCTTGCCAAGCTATCAAAACTGAGGCGATATCACTTACTTTAACCATCATATAGCTAATTTTTGGTTTCAAGGGGTATTATCATTCTCATAAAAAATAATTAGAAACCCATTTATTCTCATCTTGCGTCATTTAAAATTCATTTCATGTTAGAAACATTTTCAATTCAATTTCACATGTTAGGAAAAACTGTTCAATTTCAACATCTTACCCAAAACTGATTTTTTCTATGCATACCTAAAATGATGATTGTCAGAGAATAATCCTGAGTGCATAGAGTGATACATGGAAACTCACAATCATGCGATACAATTAAATGATTCAACCCCCAAAAAATCTCAGAAACAAATATCACATCACAACACAAGTTTGCACCAAAGGTGAAGTATCGTAAACTATAAAAACAAATAGTAATAACAACAATCCCACCCTGGGTACTTGGGTTTTCCCCGTACATGAGTTAAAAACTCCCACACTTGAGCTCATACCCAATTCCTGACTCTTCCTAGTCTCATGTATACCATTCCCAGATATTAATACAAATAAAAGAAAATAAAACTATAATCTGATACCACTTTGTAACATCCAAACCTAATTTCCACACACTGGTTCCCTTAGACAGTTTGATCGGTGACCTCAAACACACCTTTTCATATACTAGATCCTTCTAACTAGCTAAGAGGGTTTAATGTTGATCATGTGGAAACTATCCCCTCTTTGTCATTATAAAACCATATAAGAAATAAAATAAATAATCTCTAATATAAAATCATAACCAGAATAATACTATATCAAAAAATGACCAAAACTGGAAATACAATGTCAAAACTGAATAGTAGATATGCCATGCTAAAGTGTGTACCAATTTTCAGAATTAAAACCCAAAATTAAATACATAGAAAACTATTAAGAGGGTCTATAACCACATATAGTTACCTCATCCATTTTCTATCATAAATTATCCATTTAAAACTGGTCCAATTCTCTTAACATGTCCTACACCCATGAAATCTATTTGGGTACCAATCAGGAAGCCTGAGTCGAGTGTGAGTTTAGCTCAGTAGGACAACATCAATGCTATCTATGAGAATATCTAGTCAATAACAATGTAGGTAGTTAGATAAAGAAATAATTACAAAGCATAAATAAATAGTTATCACATTATCAATAATTTTTTATTTAAGCACACAAACCCTCAGGATCCTGAGGACACTCAGACCTCAATACCTTCTCTGGCCCATGTCGTAGTCTAAAATATCCTCAAGTGATATCACAAGCCTGAATGTTTATGTTAGTATTCATTATTATAATTTATATTTGAATTTCTATGTAACCATTCTTCGTCGCAATTCCTATTTAAATTTTCATATTACCGTTCACCATTTCATAATTTAATTACCATGTTACCATTCATAATGTCATAATTGAATGACCATGTTACCATTAATAATTTTATAATAGAATGACCATGTTAAAATTCATAATCCATGATTGAATTACCATGTTACCATTCACCATTTAATGTCACATATATTACAACATCACAATTTCACATGTTTCACAATCTCTATATCTCGTAATTAATTTAACAATTAATTATAAAATTCTCAATATTAATATCTCATAATTAATTCAACTATTAATTATTCAATTAAAAATATCTATATCTAATAAATAATTCAATAAATAATTGTCCAATTTATAATATCTATATCTCATAATTAATTCAATAATTAATTATCTAAATCTCAATCTCAATATATCATAATTAATTAAACAATTATTTATTCAATTCACAATCTCTATATATCATAATCAATTCATTAATTAATTATCCAATTATCAATACCAATATCTCAAAATAAATTATCTAATTCATAATCTCAATATCATTTAACTAATTCAACAATTAATTATCAGATTCATAATCCCAATATCCAAAAATATATATCCCTTAAGTAATTACCCATTTATTAAATTCAATTTAGGTAACTCGATTTATAAACACCCAATAGAAAATCTAAAATTACATACATGTAAATGAAATCAAGACCATTGGATATAAATTGTAAACTAACTACTATAATTCACTAAAGAATAGTCACCCAACAAAAATCCCCAATTTGGTGGAATAAATATGTATAATGAGATTCATATCGTGATCCCTTAACCAATATGAAAAAATAAGGATACTGGAAATCTAGATCTAGATCTAACTTGAAAAAAAGTGAAAATCCCCATAAAAGATGAGGGATATATAGGTTAGAATATGGAATCCATGTGGGATTATATCCTCTTACCAAGAGGGGAACAGATCTTCAATATGGGATTTGGATTGTGATGAATGGAAGTCTAAATGGATTGGAATCTATCTTTGAGGCTCTAAAATCGAGATAAAATTATTTTATTCATGTTTGCATCGAATAAGGGTCAAAATGGGGCCATAATAAATTTTAAAACTAATTTTTAGGGGATTAAAATCTCATACGCATGGTTTGCTTCTCAAGGATCACAGTTTCCCCTAATTTTGCACCTTAATTAGGAAACACTTATTTGAGGGTGCATGATTTCTTCTAATAGGTCCCATAGTTTTCTAAACAATGATCCATAAATGTGAATCCCCTCTGTCTATATCCACATGGTTTTTTGGGCTAGGGCACACAGTTAAGGAAAACCATGAACCGACTATGCACTACCAACATTCTTCCATTTTTGTGAAATTTCCACACAAAAACACCCCAAAGTAATGCCTGAATGAAAATTTCATAACATACTATAAAATAGTACCTATGAATGACCCTAATACATCTAACAAAACTCAGGGGTTTTATAATATAATATTTTTTTTAATCTTCCCTTTACTACCATCTTGATATTTATTTATATGAGGAAGTGTGAATTTGGGAGAACCATTACTCCATATAAATGACTAATGACTACTAAGATAATATTTTCTCTAAAATTCATGGTTAAATATTTTGTAATCATTACCAAATGCACACATTTACTATAAAAAGTGTTTTTAAAATTTCTTAATGAAATATCATAACATCTAAGATATTTCCATTAGTTTTATAATATATCACGTAAACATGTTTAACTAACTATAAATGTTTTATGATGTACCATAATTTAAATGTTTTATTTCTTTAAAAATGAGATATAGTATAGTTTTCAAATCCAATTTGTTAGCTCATTTGAGAAAAAAATACCATGAAAGGAATAAACAAGTCATCATATTTCATTTTTATTTTAAAAGGAATTAACATTACAGAATCTAGAAAAAAATTTATATTTTCTATTTATCCATCATTACAATGGATATTTTTTATTCCATAATTATTGAATCATTGGTTTTTTATAAAACTATCATAAAAAATTTATTCCAAAACAAATTAATATATCATTGTGTTAATATTGAAATTGAGATAAATTCTTTGGTAACACATATAACAAACATTAATCAATCTATTTGGCAATGAAAAATTGTGATCACTACTTGGCTAACATATAAATCACACATTCTCATGTCCTTTTAAGTTCAAACCACAACATTTCTACTCTTGATCATTTCTTGTATTTAAATAAATTTATGTTTTAATCATATTGTATTTAATATAAAATAGGTTAAGTGAAACTTTATGAATATATTTAAAGAGGATTCAACTACTTTCTCCTTCAATTTATTGTATTTTATCTTCCATTGTTCGTTCTTTCTACATGAGAAGAAAATATAATTTGATTCATTCTTCTTCCCTTGAATATTTTGTATCTTTAAAGTGTAACATCGCATGTAAATAAAGAATATAAAATTTTCATATTTATTAATATTTTTGAATATTATATTAATTTTAATTTAAAGGGGATTCTATGTTCGATGGCTTACCTGATACACATCAATGGGTTCCTTTGAAATCTTACGTTGTACACTAATAATATAATCTTATTATTTTAAAAACTAGTTAACGTCTATCTGTTTTAATGATGCGAATGAATAGAACTAACTAAAATATGATTATACATGTTTATTAAATTTTTTTACATTTATCTAATTATATTTAGAGGCTTAAAATGAGAATGAATCTGATTTTAAGCATAAATACTCTAATGTTCATTAAAGGGTCGATTTACCGCCTTTTGATAGAAAACCCTCCATAAATATAGTTTTGGACCCTTTTATATGTTATATTTTACAAAATAAAATACTTCTTTTGTATCGGGACATCAAAATTTACTTTGGGTAAAGTTTTGGTATTTTTCTGATAAAGTTTATTTTTTAATGAATAGTGAAAAATACTGTATTTTAATTCCAAACTACCTTTTAATATAATTTACTTATATGGTTATATTATATTTTTAATTAGTTTTAAAGTTTAATTAGAATATTTTTTTATGATATAATATAATTTTGATCATTTTAAGTAATTTCACGTTGAAATCAGACATAAACAACTGTCAATATTTTGATAGTTAATATTTCTTATAAACACGCTTTTTGTTTTGACAACGGGAATCAATTTTAAATTAATTAATCCAACTACTATGTTTTGAATTGGATAAAGTAGAAATAATTTTTGAATTTTTAAAATCAAATATATATTATTCTGAATATTTGCTATTTTTTCTGAAAAACATCAATTTTCGAAGAATAATGAAACCATTAAGTACTTGTTGAAAAACTGACTTTTTATTTAAATGAAATTTTACCGCTTCTGTGAGTTGAATTTGAAAAATCTGACATACATGGTTCTTATTAGTAAGTAAAATGTTGTTTAATAAGATGAAAATAATTTTTGGTGAATAGTAACGTTTGACTTTTATTTACCGTGGTTAGAGGTAAATAGGGTGATTCAAGGTAAACACAATATTATTATAAAACAATATTTCCTTAACACAAGTTCTAACCTTATTATATGAGTCATTTCCGACCGTGGGCATCCTTGGGTTGATTTTGGGACCTCATGGAGCCACTTAAGCATGGTAATGACACTTTTTTTTTATTAACCTAAAGTAAAGACAAAAATGACATAAACAAATATCTTTTAGTAAATTAATTTTTACATAGAGTTATATAAGCTATAATTTTTACTATAAATTTTTTTTTAAATATAAAAAGATTTCCTACATCATTTTATTTTTTTATAATTTTTATACATAAATTAAATTAAATTATTTATGACGCAATAATGATGTAGTGTTTAGCTCATTAATAAATGATTTAAATAAAGAAGATTATAAAGACTAAAATGATATCTAAAACCTATCCAATTATTATTGGATGATTATATTTCTACCATTAGTCATCTTATCCTAGACTTTAATAACTTTTGGACCTTTTGAAACTGAAGATATGTTTACAATAAAATATTTTTTTCAAGTTTTCCTAAATAGCCCCTCCTCCCCCTTATAAAAAGCCCTCAAATCTAACCCATTGCTCACAACTATCAAGCCCCTTGGCTCATCCAACCCCATACAAAATTATCTCTCAAGATTCGACTCTTCCTTTTAGAATCATTACCTTAGGAAGAAGGGACATCAAGAAGTCTCTTTGGTTCAAACCAAAGGGAGTTACCTGAATTAAAGGTAACAGTTTCCCTTAAATACTTTTCTTTTATTTTACTTATCCAACCCCTAAAATTTTTTTATTCCTTTATTTTATAACAAAAACAGTAACCTCAATATACTAGGATATTTTTATGATATGTATTCTAACTACACATACACATAGCTCTATCTAATTGGAAAAGAACATACTGTTTCTATGGACGACGAACTACTGCCTCAAGAAACGATCATTGTTCAAATATATACTACCGCCTCTCATGATGCCCATTATCATGGCACTATATTAATATATGATATATATTATGTTTATTTTTTATTTATGATTATGTATTTTCCATTTATTGAATACCTTTATGGTTTCCATTGGGTAAACACAATAATTTCATTTGAGGAAGTTCGGACTACCGCCCCCTCAAAGTAAAATGACTCATTCATACCATATGTGGGACATATAAAGAATGGAGTTACTGAGATTATATATATTATATAATACTATAATTATAATATACCTATGTATTATTATGTTTTAATTACATTATATATGAAATAGAAATGAAAGTAGTGTTCATTCATACGTACGGCTTACCGTCTCCATGAACAGTGCATTTCATTTCTTACCTCCAAATGTTATGTACTATTATAAATACATGTATATAATGGATATATATATGATATATATGATATATAAATCATGAATATCATTCTGGATATGATGACCCTTTTACCACATGAACAACTTGTAATTATAAGAAGTCAATTTTTGACTCAAGTACAAAATATCGACAAAACAACCGTTATTAACTTAAAGGATTGCATAATGTCTGTAACATGGTAATAAGTGAAATAAATGGAATAATAAACATGAAAAATGTTCTTAATAAAGTATAAATTAACATTAGTTTATTCTTAATTAGATTAAAGAACGAACAGGTCAAGTCAGACACGAGGTAAGGGATTTCTTATCTCACTTTTAGTACATGAGATTTCTATTGTTCGCCACTTATTTATTGCATGTGGTGTATTGTGTACTTAAATTTGATATATATTATCATAATTCTCTTTATATTCAAGGTATTCTATTATGAATTTGGTGGTTATTAACTTTTGGTCATACGACTCGATTGATTACAACGGGGTAAGGGGTTTTTATCTCACATTTTATTCTCGTGAGATTCGTGCTATATTTGTCACTATTTACTTTGTGTGTTGTATGTACTGCTCATTATTGTACAAAATGTGTAATATACCTTAATTTATGGGTATTTACATATTAATTGTATGATCCTTCTTTTAAGTGATGTATGTTTTGTAAATTACCATATCGGTAAGGGAACCTTTCACCCTCATCTTTTTAAAAGACTCATTTTTGTTATGTATTTTAATTTCCATATCCTTATGTTAAGATATGTTATTTTATATCCTCATTGATGTAAATTTTATGTCCAAGGGATGAGATACCCTTTTCCCTCTCATCAACCCTTTTTCTGAAATTTTAAGTGATGTCGTTAGGCTGACAAATTTCTGTTAGAGAACTTCTTAACCCAATTACAATTCTTTGGGTTAAACATATACTTCTTTATTATGTCAGGCTATGAATATGTTTGAATGCACTATAATTTTTCTACACTTAATATCCAATTATATGGGTGTATTCGTATTTGTCACATATAATTATTTAATTGATTTATCCTTAATCTAAGGATACGGTCCTTATAAGGGATTTCTTCTCAATTTACATTCCATTGAGACTTCAATGTTGTTATGCGCCAATTCACATTTATATGGTGTATATACTATCCTTTATAATATTATATCATGAATAAATTTATTCTCATGATATTATAATGTTTTAATTAAATTTTATTCCACATTTATTTTTATTCAAGCATCTCTCATTTGGTTAATAACTCCTTAACTAAAATATTGTTTTAAAGATTTATTCTTCTAAATCATTCTCATTAATGTCAGTGTTTTAAAAATGGTTTCAAAGATTTATTTTTATGGAAATTATTGTTTTAAAATATTAATTTTTTTAAAAGCATCAATGTCGTATGGGACACTTTGATTAAAAAATATCATTATTAAAAGGTTTTGAAAATGGTTTTGAAAATAGTTTGATAAAGCATTGTTTATTTCAATATCTTGAATTGATATATTGTGATTGGAATGTGGAAATTTTATCTTTCTATTATGCTTGTGTTATGTATAATGATTATGTTATGGTTATTGGGAATTTTTTACGTATACATTCCTTTGGCATATTATATCATGAATACCTTTATTCTCATGATATTATAATGTTTTGATTAAATGTTATTCCTCAATTATTTGTATTCAAGCATCTCTCATTTGGTTAACAAATCCATGACTAAAATATTGTTTTAAAGATTTAATCTTCTAAATAATTCTCATTAATATCCATGTTTTAAAAATGGTTTTTAAGGATTTATTTATATGGACATTATTGTTTTATAATGTTAATTATTTTAAAATCATCAAAGTGGTATGGGACACTTTGATTCAAAAATATCATTATTAAATGGTTTTGAAAATGATTTGATAAAGCATTCTTTATTTCAATATCTTGAATTGATATATTGTGATTAGAATGTGGAAATTTTATATTTCCATTATGCTTGTGTTATGTGTAATGATTATGTTATGGTTATTGGTCATTATTTATGTATATTGGTGGTTCTGTGATAACCCTAGCGTGGGTGAGCCTGAGATAGCTCTCCAATTCATTTGGTAGCATGATAGAGGTAAACATGAATGTTTCTCCTATGATATTTAGGGAATATACTGTGATGGGTATTCCAAATGTAACTCCCTACGTAGTTGTGATAGCTATAATGTAAGTATGATATGGATGCCACAAGTTACCTTTGTGATTTATGATTTCTATGTGTTATTCATAAATCATATGATTTCATGAGGTATGTTATGATTGATTAATATGGTTTTAATGGTTTGTATTTATGGATGGGTTAATGAATCCTTTCCTTGTTTTATAACCCTTACTTAAATTTTTATACTCATCCCAATATTTCGAAATGTTTTTCATAGGACATAAAGTGGAATAGGGTCAAGTTTGGGATCAAGGAAAGGTCATGATGTCTAAATGATGTAATAGGACATGACTCTCTTTTTTTAAAGAGTTTTTATTTTGTGAAAAAAATGGAAACTGAGTAGATGTGTCTACTTTGTAATTTTTTAAATGTAATTTTATAGTTATGGCCTAATTCTCTAAAACTCTAAACCTGAAAAGATCCTCAATGTAAATTATTCATTTAATTAAAGATTATGTAATATTTAAGGTGGGGTTCATATAGTTGGTATCAATGGTCGGTTTTGACAACTTTAGGGATTAAAAGTTTTCTTTGAACACATGGTTCTTCCCTAGGTCTATTATTTCAGTTAAATCCTTATTTTATAACTATTTCAGATCAAGGAATGTCAGTTTCAAATGGAAGTAGAAGGATCTCAAACTACATTCCTATCTATTCCTGATGACATGCTTGCAATAATTATTGCAAAGTCATGTTCTGATGATTGGGAACATTTTTCTAGAATATAACTCACTTGAAAGAAGATGTTTGAGATATCAAACACCTCCAATATACACCGATCTCATCGTGCATCATGGGTTGTATTTAATCAAATATTATTTCCACAATAATCTCATATTTTCATGAATGGTAAATATTATTAAGGAATTTTCAAATATTTTACCTTATCATAAATTTGGATGCATATTATGATTTTGAAAAAGGTGATAAAGAAGGAGACCCTTGAGAAACCTATTTATATTTGATTTTAAATTATAGTCTTTCAAAGCATACCTATGGTATTTTAAAAGTACCATTGATTGAAAGTATCAACTCAAACTCAGCCCGGTTGTTTTATAAAAAGAAATTTTTAACCGATGTTTTGAAATTATATGTTATACCAGATTATTTTCCGAAACCATATTTCTGTGAACACACATATGACCCATGTTGTACAAGGTGTATTTGGATGAAGGAATCAAATTATTTTGAAGGATATCTAAATCATTATTTCAATGCATAAACCTTCTACCAACGTGAACAAGATGTTGATGAAACCATATGGATACCATGATCACGGTATGATGTTCTTTCTTTTGGGAGTAGTTTTATTTTATAATATGGAGGTGAAAAAAATAACAATATATAAGATGATGAGGTCTTAATGTATTAGGATGAAAATTAAAGGTATAAGAAAACTATAGAGGTTAAAACATGTTAGGTTTATTTTTTAGTTTTATAAAAAGGACAACTCGTAAGACATGTGAGAACCCTTAGAATTTGGCAAGGTCGTAGGAATAAAACCCCCAACCGAAAGGCGACAAGGGAACATCACCTACCACTATCCTATGTGAATTCCATGTTTAGTATGCCTTATTATTTTTAGTTAAATAATATTATAGATCAAGAATAATTTGATTATTTGGACTTATGGGTTTTCAAATGGATATCATTAATATAGGAAAATGATTTGGTGATTAAGTGATAAATTTTATTTTGGAAGACGTTCTCCCTTTTGGGGAACATTATATGTTTAAGGGAAATAGAATACTATGGGATCTCATTTGTGGAGTAATGGTTAAAATTTTATTTGGTAAGAATCTATGTTTTTATTGTGGACATAAGGTGATTTGGGTTATTTATGGAAATGATTAACCTATCATAGAGAATATGTGATTAGGTTAATTACTTCTTAGTATGAGACATTAAGAGTAAATGATGTTATTTGGAGATAAATGTTAAGATTTATCTTGGAAGACAATGTGATTAAATCCTTTTATGATTTGGGTTTCAATATTGGTTTTGATTAATTTGAAGAATTTTATACATAGTTGTTTATTGAATAGTCTTTGTTGAACTTTGGGTATATTTTGACAAATTTTTGGATATTAAGAGTAGTTTTTATTTTTGTAAAAGATTAACCTTTTGGGGATTATCTAATCTTGTACTAACCATTTTGGTTTTGGTTAATGTCTAATGACATGGGAAATATATAGTTCATCTTTTTTGGATTATGTAATTCTCTTATAGCGCTTTTATTGTGAATAAGTCATCGTGAATGAAAATCGATTGGAGAAAGGATGAGTTTGTGGTAAAATTTTATTAAAGGATGACACTCTACATGACTAGTAAGTATATTTTCCTTGCGGTCTTGGTCTAGTTATTAATAAAATTCTTCAAATCTATGAAAAGGATCTTGAAGAAAAAAAATTATAAGCTCTCTTGTATCATCAGACATTTACCTAACCACAAATTTATGGTATTGTGGTGGATATCTTTTCGTGATCAAGTTATCTATCACTCTCTATTATTATATGAGAGTTAGATTCTCTTATATATCCATGTTTTCATGGAATACTAGTATTTTTTATCTCGAGTGACATTTTTACTTCTCTTCCTTTATTTTAATGTGATATTTTTATTGACTCTTTTTCTGATTTGGGACTTTCAGTAAAGTTTCCATGCCCAATTTTAAAATTGCAAGGACACAATTCCAAAAAGGGTTGAAGGATGTAACATCCCAGGTAAATAAATAATATAACATTATCATATTAATTAATATTTGTGAATAAAATTTTAATTTTACTTTAATGTGGATTTTATGTTCGATGGCTTACCTGATACGCAATAATGGGGTTCTTTGAAATCTTACATTGCACACTAATAATATAATATTATTATTTTAAAAGGTAGTTAATGCCTATCCGTTTTAATGAAGGTAATGAATATAAATAACTATAATATTATTATACATGTTTGTTAAAAAATTTCACATTTATCCAATAATATTTATAGGCCTAAAATGAGAATGAATCTGATTTTAAACATAAATACTCTAATATTCATTAAAGGGTCGATTTACCACCTTTTGATAGTGAACCATATTTAAATATAGTTTTTGTCACTTTTATATGTTCTATTTCAAAAAATAAAATACCTTTTTAGAATTAGGACATCAAAATTTACTTCGGGTAAATTTTTGGTATTTTTCTGATAAAGTTCATTTTTTAATGAATAGTGAAAAATACTATATTTTAATTCTGAAATACTTTTTAATATAATTTATATATATGGTTATATTATCTTTTAAATTGGTTTTAAAATTTAATTAAAATAAATTTTTACCATTTAATCCAATTTTGGTCATTGGAAGTAATTTCACTTTGAAATCTCACATAGACAAGTGCCAATCTTTTGATAGTTAATATTTCTTAAAAACAAGCTTTTTGTTTTTACAACAGGAATTAATTTTAAATTAATTAATCCAACTACTATTTTTTTAATTTGGTAAAATATTCATCATTTTTTTAATTTTAAATAACTAATATAGATTAGGCTGAATTTTTTGTATTTTTCGGAAAAATATCAATTTTGGATGAATAGTGAAACCACTAAGTAGTAGTTAAAAACTGGCTTTTTCATTTTAATGAAATTTTACCAATTCTGTGAGTTTAATTTCAAAAACCTGACATAAAAGGTTCTTATTATTAAGCATGATATGTTTCAATTATATGAAAATAATATTTTGTGAATAGTAACTTTTGAATTTTATTTACTATGGTTAAAGGTAAATAGGATAATTCAAGGTAAAAACAATATTATTATAATAAAACATTTCCTTAACACTTGTACTAACCTTTTTGGAAGAGTCATTTCCTACCATAGTCATCCTTGGGTCAATTTTGGGACCCCAAGGAGCCACTTAAAAGTTATAATGACACTTTATGTTATTTACCTTAAAGTAAAGATAAAAATGACATAAACAAATATCTTTTAGTGAATTAATTTTTAAATAGGTATATATAAGTTATCTTTTATACTATAAATTTTAATTTGGAAGCTAAAAAGAATTACTACATCATGTTATTTTTTTATAATTTTTAGAAATCAAATAAATTAAATTATATATGACACAATAATGATTTATTGTTTACCTCATCAAATAATTGATTTAAATAAATAAGATTATAAAGACAAAAATGTTATTCAAAACCTATGAATTTCTTATTGGATGATTTTATTTCGATCATGAACCATTGTATCTTAGACTATAATAAATTTTGGATCTTTTTAATCTGAAGATAATTTTATAATAAAATATTATTTTCAAGTTTTCCTAAAGAGCCCATCCTCCCCCTTATAAAAAGACCTCACCTCAAACCCATTCCTCACACATCTCAAGCACCTTGGATCATCCAAACCCTTACCAAATAAGCTCTCAATATCCCTCTATTCCTTTTAGAAGCCTTTACTTAGACATAAGTAACATCAATAAGTTTTTTTGTTCAAACCAAAGGGAGTTACCAGAATTAAAGGTAACAGTTTCTCTTAAATTATTTTCTATTATTTTACTTCTCCAACCCCTAAACTCTTTTTATTACATTCTTTTCGAACAAATAATGTATCCTAAATATACTAGGATTTTTTTATGATAATTATTATAACTACACTTACACAAACCTCCATCTAATGGGTAATGAACATATTGTTTCTCTGGACGGTGAACCACTGCCTCACGAAATGATGGTTGGTCAAATATATCCTACCACCTCTGATGGTGGAAATTATGATGGAACTGTATTTATATATGATATATATTATGTTTATGTTTTTCTTATTATTCATCATTTTCCATTTATATCATACCATAATGGTTTCCATTATGGGTAAACGCAATAATTTCATTTAAGGAAGTGCGGACTACCACCCCCTCAAAGTGATATGACTCGTTTATACCATACGTGGGATATATAAAGGATGAATTTACTGGGAGTTTATATATTATATTATACATAAATTATAATATACCTATTTATCATTATGTTTTCATTCCATTATATATGAATTAGAAAGGAAAGTAGCGTTAATGCATATGTACGGCTTACCGTCTCCATGAATGCTGCATTTCATTTATTACCTCCAAATGTTATGTACTGTAATAAATAATTGTATATAATGGATAAATATATGATATATATGATATCTAAATCATGAATATAATTCTGGATATGATTAAATTTTGACCACATGAACAACTTATAATTATAAGAAGTCAATTTTTTCCCCAAGTAACAAATATCGACAAAACGACTGTTATTAACTTAAATGATTGCATGAAGTTTATAACATGGTAATAAGTGATATAAAAGGAATATTAAACTTTAAAAATATTCTTAGGAAATTATAAATTGACTTTAGTTTATTATTCAGAATATTAAAGAATGAACGGTTCAAGTCAGACACAAGGTAATGGATTTCATATCTCACTTATAATTCCTTGAGTTTTCTATTCTTCGCCACTTATTTATTGAATGTGGTGTATTGTGTGCTGCCATTTGATATATATTATCATGATTATATTTATATTCATGGTATTTTTTGATGCATTAGTTGGTTATTAACTTTTGATCATATGACTCGATTGATTAAAGTGGGGTATAGGGTTTTTTTCTCACTTTTTATTCCTGTGAGATTCATGCTATATTTGTCATTATTTCCTTTATCTGGTGTATGTACTACCAATTATTATAATACTTTTGTAATATACCTTCATTTATGGGTATTTACATCTTCATTTAATGATCCATCTTTCAAGTGATGTGTGTTTCATAAATTACCAAATCGGTAAGGGAACCGTTCACCCTCCACTTTTTAAAAGACTCCTTTTTGTTATGTATTTTAATCTATATCTCCTTATTTTTGGATATGTTTTATATATACTTATTAATGTAAATTCTATTTCCAAGGGATGAGATACCCTTTTCTGTGTCATCAACTCTTTTTCTAAAATTTTTAGTGATGTCGTTTGGCTGTCGAATTTCTGTTAGAGAACTTTTTAACCCAATTTCAATTTTTTCAATTAAACATATACTTCATGATTATGTCACGCTATGAATATGTTTTAATGACCTCTGATTGTTCTATACTTAACATCCAATTATATTGGGTGTATTCTTATTTTTCACACATAATTATGTAATTAATTTATCCTTAATCTAAGGATACGGTCTTTATAAGGGATTTCGTCTCAATTTACATTCCATTGATACTTCATTGTTGTTATGCACCAATTCACTTTAATATGGTTTATATAATGTCCTTTGGAATATTATATCATGAATACCTTTATTCTCATGAAATTGTAATATTTTTATTAATTTTTATTCCTCAATTATTTTTAATCAAGCATCTCTCATTTGGTTAAGAACTCCTTAACTAAAATATTTTTTTAAATATGTATTCTTCTAAATCATTCTCATTAATGCCCATGTTTTAAAAATGGTTTTAAGGGTTTATTTATATAGACATTATTGTTTTAAAATGTTAATTGTTTTAAAATCTTCAAAGTGGTATGGGACACTTTAATTCAAAAATATCTTTATTAATGGTTTTGAAAATGGTTTTATAAAGCATAGTTTATTTCAACATCTTGAATTGATATACTTTGATTGGAATGTAGAAATTTTTTCTTTCCTTTATGCTTCTGTTGTGTGTAATGATTATGTTAGGGTTATTGATAATTTTTTATGTATACAGGTGGTTCTGTGATAAACCTAGGGCGGGTGAGTCCAATATTGCTCTCCAATGCATTAGGTAACATGACAGAGGTAAATGTGATTGTTTATCCAAAGAGATTTAGGGATTATATTGTTATGTATATTCCAAATGTAACTCCCTATGTAGATTTGATAGCTACAATGAAATTATGATATGGATGTGATAAGTTACCTTTATGATTTATGATTTCTATGTGTTATTAATAAATCTTATTATTTCATGAGGTATGTTATTATTGAGATGTATGGTTTCATTGGTTTGTATATATTGATGGGGTAATGTTTCCTTTCCTTGTTTTATAACCCTTACTCAGCTTTTTATGCTCATCACATGTTTTTTAAAATGTTTTTCACAGTACATAAAGTGGAATAGGTTCAAGGATGGGATCAAGCAAAAGTCATGTTGTCTAAAACATGGAACTAAGCATGACTCTTTTTTAAAGAGTTTTTATTTTTTGAAAAAACAAAAAATGAGTAAAAGTGTCTACTTTGTAAATTTTTAAATGTAATGTTATAGTTATGGCCTAATTCTCTAAAAATCTAAACCTGAAAAGATCCATACTGTGAATTATTAATTTAATTCATGATTATGTAATATTTAAGGTCGGGTCCTTATATAAAGGGTGTAATAATTGATCTTTTGTATTTACATTATCCATGGGATATTAAGAAATTTATTTCATAAATTTCAAGAAAAGTGATGGAGAAACAGGTTTTGGCCAATCCTTATATTCTTAGTGAAGTATGGGAAAAAGTTTCCTGAGTGACTTGTCAATTGAGTTTATCTTGGAATTTAAAAATATAGATAATCTTAGTGTTATGGATAATAAAATAACATTAATGGATAATTTCTTGTCCATGTATAATCCTAATTTCTCTAAATGATCCATAAACCCCAATCTTTTGAAAGCATGACCAGAATTTGGAAGGGTTTCCTCTAGTTAACATATATATAGATCATTGAAAATATTATTTATTTCAAGTCATTGTCTATAGAGATTAGATATTGTGGTATAATAATCCATGTCTTAAATTCATATCATCATCTCTCCGAAAAAAGATGATAATATAATACAAAATAAATAGGATGTATCCTCAACATATATATAGTAGTTATCACTTTCACCATCTCTCACCTACTGGGATGGTAAATAGTAATAGGGGATTCCAACACACAATACAGGCATTCTGAAAATAATGAATCATCTAAACTATTTAAGAATATCAAGAAATTCGTATTGGTAATGATATAACCTGATTTATGTAATGATCAAACTTTTTTGGTTTTGTTTCAATTATGTTTTACTAATTAAAACATATGATTATTAATTTACATGATTACAAATTAGGTGATAAATAATAATAATAAATTTTATTAATTCTCCGATTATTTTATAATGTATTATTATCCCAACCTATTGAACATGGAATGTATAGTATTTCTAACATTCTAGTGTAAAGTATTCATATTTCCATTCATATAACTCATATAGAGTCCATGAAAATTATTAGAATGTTATTAGGTATGAGTTCTTCCCAACTGTGTTCTTGCAGCTCCATGGTCCATTAAGTGGACTCCCCTATCCAAAAACCATGACTCAGATTTCCTCAATGAAGTGTCCAGGGATCATGCAGTCACACTAAGAGGGGGATGAATCAGCTGTGACCAATTTTACTAAATTCTTTTTCACCTTTTACTTTGAACCAATTTCACCTATTAAGATGAGTGGATCATGCATGAAATGATAAATGTAAATGAAACATAAGACATAGTATTTTTTACAAGGTCTAGTACTAAGACCTACATCCTTTTGAGGTAGGTTATACCCCTCAACATGGATTATAAAGTATAATGTTTTTATCAATTACAATGATTTAGGAAGTAACTATTTATACACTACAATAATCAATCATCTAGTTTATTCAGGTTACACCCCCATCAATCCAACTCTTCTTCCATAGTTGGTTATAGCCCCAAATTGTTTGACTATTTAGACTATGTAGTCTATTGAGCCTCTTCAAAGAATGGTTAGACCTACCAATAAAAAGATCCTTATTCTTCTTGAATATGATCCACATGTAACATGATAACTTTTATCATCCTCCACAAACTTACTGGATCAGACTGGCTCATGTACAAATCGAGTACCTTTGCACCAAAATAGGTCTTCCTCAAATAATATTTGATCATTAAAAATAATCTATTTCCTCCGTACAAAACTACTCGATCAATAATTCTTTCTTCTAAGGAATACTTGACCTCACTACACACTAGAAAATACATATACATAAATACATATAAATCACTGATAGAAATAATTTCTTGGCTTTAGTCTCAAAACACTACACACTAATTATGAAATTCAAATTGCATGTTTACTTATTCAATCATCATTCATGTAAAAATTACATTTCATGGCCTTCTTATTTTTATGAAATGAAAATAATGCTAAATACAATGCCTCAAGTGTTCTTCTTTACTACCCAATGCACTACCTTCTTGATTCTTCAAATGAATATGAAATAAAATGTGTATATACTCAATCACATATGCATAAAAAAACACAAATTCATCTTTTTTTCAATATATGTCTACCATGAATCTACATACACACTATGCATTGCATCTACATACTTATCCTTCATAGAACAGGTGTGAACACATACACAATAATGACTTATGCACACTACTCTTATACACCCAAATAAATAATGCATGCTACTGTACATTGCATCTACCTCATGTGAACTATGATTTTACACATAGAATGAACCTATTATTCCTATTTTTGTGAAAACCCTTTGTCTATTTACCACAATCACTTTACACAAAACACAAACATATATAGAATGCACGGTACTGACTATTTAATTATTTTCTTCCACATTGACCTGAATGTGTATAAATGGGGACAAGAATTTCTTCACAATATATAGTGTGAGTTTACACTATTACATGGTTTTTTAAAAATGTTATTCACATAAAAAATCTACATGGAACAAAATTCACCAAAAGGATATCCGTGTGTGAAAATCACTTGTTTAACATTCAAATATTCCCTTTTCCTTCATGAAAACAAAATGAGTGACAACATTTGCGAGTAAGACACTCATGGTGCTCCATTTCTAGATAATCAAGAGCTTCTAAAACTCAACTTGAAAAAATTAACATATACTTGGGTATTTATAGGTATTTAACATCATATAAGAATCATATGGAATCATGAAAATCCAATTTGTTTGTTTCTTGGAAGAAAACTGTGATCGCAAACCATTATCATCACTGATAACAACTATTTTTGATTCACTCTATTATTCATTTATTAAAACTACCTTTAATAATGAATATGGATAAAAAAATGATTTCAATCACAATATAATCCATATTATGATAAAATTAAATTAAAAATCCATGGATCAAGCTTTAGATGAAGTGGCCATGGATTTCCCACTGAAGTCTTAGACAAGGCTACGAATGAAGACGATGCAGCTTCATGGAGATCGTACAACCTAGATGATAAATGAATAGATCTGACAAGTTAGTATCTTTGAGTGTTTTAAACTGATACATGGAAAATATGATCAAATGACCATTATTTTCACTGATCGGATAAAATGTATGTGATTCAATTCACTGAATTCGACATCAAAACAGACTCATACCACATGATCCCTTTATAATAGAAATCAAATCATCCTTGGCTCAAAAATCCCCTCTCTCTCCTCTAATACCACCCTGTACTGGTTTTGTGAGGGTGCTCTTGAGCCCAACTCCACAGTCATGCCACCATGCTCTGTGGAACTCCACCGCTTCTCTGCCTCACGTAAGAGCACCCTTCAACCTCATCAGCTACAGCCTCATATTGGCTATCTTAGGGTTGAGATTCTCTACCCTTGTTGTGCTTTCACCCATAGTTGGCTGGCATGGCTTATTTTTTAAGTAAGAAGCATATAAATATTTTACCAAATTTCTCATAGAATGGCCAACTCAAAATATTTAGTAGTACCACATATTCAAAATCATACAACAATCAACATTATAACCACTTCATGAAAAATAAATCATTTTTCCATAGAATCTTCAATTTCTTCTTCAAAAATTTTTTAAAAACATTGTTTCAACCCAATTATACCAATGACACATATCTTTTGAACTTAATTATGTGCTCTTAAATGCTCACAATTACATTCATTGACCTTTCATCTTTTAAATTAATTAACAACAATTTCAACCTCAACAAATCATTTTTCCTCTTCACTCAATGCATACCACGAAATTTTTATTGGACATGTGGAGGACAATGAAACTAATATATATTTCATTAATTAGACCCACTATCCTTGTTACAACTTCCCAATAATTAAAATTTTCCCCGATGGAGACCAAATCAACATTTAAATTATGTATTTGTCTTAATTTAGAGATAGAAAGCATGATGGCATAATATTTGTTTGAGGAATTTTATTTTCTATGTGTAAATATTATATTGTTTTATATTTTACCTATCTTCTCAATATTATATGGATTTTAATTAAGTAATTAACCATGTTGGATAAAACATTTACATATAATATATTTATTTAAATTCAATATTTACGCATTATTTAATTTATTTATGTGGTCGTGATATTGCATCCATAAAATAAATAATGTATGGGGATAAATATTAATTAATTAAATGACCCATTCATGATAATATATAATGTTTTGTATTGATTAGTCATTAAATCAACACATGAACTAGTTGAAATAACTTATTTTTTAGGTCTTTTAATGAGTGTCAGCATTCCACCTATCCACCAAATTATGACCTTGGATGAATCATTATGGTTACATATGGAACATCTTCTATGAACAATGGGAAATTCCAATAATTACATGTAATTAAAACTCACACATCTTTGAGGGGAGCCAAAGAATTGTTTAAAGGGGGACTACAAATATTTCATTAAACACGTAGGTCCGACTAATAATAAAGATAGGGATAAAACATAGTCCATCAAATTAATTCAATAATTGATATTGAAAACCCGTGAAATAAATGAAATTACATAAATGTAAACTCATACACTAGTCTCAGTATATCTCATGAATAGTCATACATGCAATTCATATACAAGAGTAAAAAAGTTAACATTAATTTATATTTGTTTTTTATTGTCGATATCAACACTCTTCCATTAATTAATTAATTAAATGTTTCCATTAATTCTTAATTTCTATACAAATTCATTTGTTGATACCCATCTTAAAGGAAACTGTGGAAAATAAATAACAAAACAAATTATTTTAGATTATTAAAGTAAATTAAATAATAATTTATTATTCTTTAAACACATTATTAAACATTCAATCACAACATGTTTAAATCAATAAAATAAGTTTTTAATGCTGAAATTTTCAATTTAATGTAATTTAATTCTAAAATTTATTGGGAGACTATAGGGCTTGTGCTATTGAGCTACATGCCTTTTGTCTCTCCTTACATGCACTTGTGTTACACACTTAGAGCTTCAATGTGTATCTCGGTTGGACTACATATAGTGTGTATACCAGCTAAAAGTCATGTATTGTGGTTTATGTGTGTCTACATAACCTATAGAATGACTCAATGTGTGTTAATGATATAAGAAATAATGAACCACATGGCATGTACAGTCCATATACATGCATTGTATATCATTATTGATCTAAGCTATCAATCTTAGGTAGTTTGGACCACATTTTCACCACGTGTTTTCCTAGGTTTCTCCACTAAACATTATATACAATACAATTTTTATGCTAGCTACACACCTTATAATTCATCATATCGTATTCTAGGGGGTCTCAGTCAACACGTAATGTGAAATTACTTCTCAGTGTATTGTGTGTCATGCAACATGGCTAGGTGTAGTTCACTTGGGTACAAGATGTGTACACTAGATACATGTTGTGTAATCCCATGTTATCCAGCATGATTCCCCAACACCTCCTGATGAAATAACAAATTTTTATTCATGTGATCTTGAACATAATAAATTATAAATCTTGTAAAAAAAATTAAATGTCGAAAAAATTTTAATTCAAATCATATTAAAGAATGAATAATATAAAATGAAAAATTCAACCATTATTTAACATAATTGTTGACACAAGAAATTTAAATTTTTATTATTAAATAAAGGGTAGTATAAAATAATTGTTTTAATTGGCCAAAAATGGTGAAGTCTGAGGGAATCGCCTCTCACAAAAGAAAGGCATTCAAGTAGGAAAGATCCAAATATAGTAAAAAAGGTACAAGGACTCTCCAAACTATCTCGTGAAACTAAAAATTACACTTACATGTTACCTTCATGCTAGGTATGTATCATGATAGTGTGCTCATTATTAAGGGCATATCATCTTCATATGTGGTAAATAATTGACCAGGTAACTATGATCAAACCCTTTATTGAGAGAAATATGGACTCTGAATCATTCTCCACAAATAATAAACAAATTTTGTTATTACAACACATACCCAACCAATCACAAAAATCACTAGACTCCTAATCCATTATAGAATCACTTTTATTATAAGGAAAACTGAAGAAAAAAGGATGGGTCCATATGAAAAGAAAACAAGACCACATCTGTGCACATAACTAGTGCGCCATGAACCATAAAGGTTTAAATTGAAACCACTAGAGTGATTGAACCAATGTCCCTATAAAGATGTTCCCTAATGACTGAAATAAATAACATTAACCAACATGAAACGCATGAGTGAGGTATCCAACTCCCATATTATAAGGAGTTGTGTTAGTTCAACCAACAATAAACATTTCATAGTGACTAGTACATAAAGCAATGACCCCCTCATGTGGGGATTTGATCCTTTCCTCCCATATAGACAAGTATCCTTCCAAAAACATTATCACCCTAACCCTTATTTTAGGATAGTCTCCATTAATGCAGATAAACCAGATATAGAGGAATTAATCACCACTCTAGTCAAGGAAGGAGATCCCAGAAAGGGTATTGATCATGTTTTACACCTAGGTAGCCCAGTAACCATCAAAAATAGACCCTAAATATTAAAAATAAATAAATTACTATAAATTTAAATACTGACACATTTGATACCACTTTCAGGTTCTAGGAATAGTGAATGTTCCTTCAATAGGTGTTATATTAAAATTTATTTTAATATTTTATTTCCCAAAACCCTGAGTGGGGATATGTCACAATAAATTTAAAATTATTTAATTTAGATTGAAAGAAATTATATACCATATCTTATGATCCTTTCATCAATGATGATGTTTATCCTCAGAAAATCCTTCGGGATTACCTCCATTTTGTTGTGAGGATCCAATGATAAAATCCCTCTAATGGTGATCCACATGTTCTCCTTTTATCTCTATGAAAACCCAATAGATTTATGGGTCCCATAATGGTGAATAAAATTTCTTGTGTTATTCATTTTGATCACTCATCCTTTAATACTAAAGGAATATCTCATGTTTTTCACGATTCTCGGATAGAGAGAGAAGGATCAGCTGAGAGAGAAATTTGGGGTGACTAACGATTCTCATATTTCATAGATCACTCACAATAGTCATAACTGCCTCTTTATAGAGAGAGGGTTTAGGTTAAAGTATTATTTGTCTTCATTTGGGAACTTAAACAATATTATAAAATTTATTAAACCACATTCCATATAATAATATTATTATTATTATTATTATCATATGGTGTGTTCTAACATGCAAAATAACAAATATTATTTTACCATTTTTTAAACTAATATTTATCACTAGTCATGGTCATGGTCCATTCGAACTCCTTGGAGTTTATGGAATACCTGAATAAATACATAATTCATAAATAAATATTTTATTCACAATACAACAAATAAATTTCCAATAAAATGATTACAAAATTATTTTATTCAAAATCCATGTAATAAATATTAATTATATATTCATGTAGCCTAATAAATTATTTATTAATAAAAAATAATTACTTACTACCATGGTAATAATATAAATCCCTAAAAATAAATAAAATTATTATTTTTTATTTATAAAAATATTTCTTCTTATAATTAAATTCAAATATTATTTAATCCAGATCAACATAAAACATATCTTGTGATCCCTTAGGAATCACCCTCATTTGCATTAGGTGGTTACTCTTAATTTCCATGATTACTATCTAGAAATGGTTCAAGGCACCCAAGACAAATAACTTAATGTAACAATATAGGAAATGACATATGAAAGCTCACTGCGTAATATAATCCCTTTTTAACAACATATCATCAAACAGTTCCGATATCTATGTCACCAACCTATATGCTTGAAACATCTTTCTTAGACTATTTGAAGTGATCACATCATTACACAATGGACAAGGAATTTATGGTGACTGTTAAATTTCAATGAAAGGTGTTGGTTAGAGTTAGTATCTCAAGAGGGGATAAACTGTGTAACCAATAAAAAATTTATTTAAAATGGATTTAAATAAAATCCTCCAATTAACTAAATACATCCTTGTTTACCAAAAAAAGTAGTTTTATATAAGATTTAATTGTTTAGAATATTTCTCAAAATATTTATTAGGTCTAACGTAAAATAATATGAAATATTATGTTGTATTTTGAAATCAAATTACTTAAAAAACACTTATATTAACACTATTTGACAAAAAAAATCAAAGTAATGGTCTTTTTTACATTTAAAATACATATTCTTTTAAATATATGAAATAAATAAACCAAACAAATAGTGGAATTTGGATACAAGAATTTCGGTCTTATGAAGAGACTTGGTCCTCTCAACTTGGAAATCACTTACATCCAAGAAGTCTATATAAAATAAAATTTTCATTCAAAACATGGATCGAGTTTTAAAAAAGCTAAGTCATATAGACCGGATAAGGCTTCCTCCATAGTTTTAAAGTGATAAAAATAAACATTAGGTCACAATCGAACCTCAACTACAACACATAGGAAACTAGAAAAAAAAAGGTGTTGTGAAGATATCTATGTAACTTCTAGGTGAGGTATGGGAGACAGTGTTGGAATGAATAAAATATATTAATCCACACTGATAGTAAAGTAAATATAAATAAAAAACAAATTGAGTAATAAAATAGAATGGTTGTGTTTCTCTAAATGGTATGCTCTGCAGATCATCACTACTTGATTTTATATTGAAATGATACTTGAGTTGGGTTTTAGAAAACTATTGTAGAATAGAGAGTCATATAATCTTTATTCTTGACTAAAGTAAAGAACTGAATGTAAGTTGTGCTTTTTCTTCCTCGGTTGATTTAAGTATATTGAAGCTATAAGATATTCTTTTTATTGGAGTGGGGTCCATCTCTCTTCATGTGTACAGGTCTCTATGTGTATATACATGTTATTACACATGAGGAGGTCTTCTTCCTTTTTTTATTAGAAGTAGTAGTAGTAGGGATAATTATATGGATGAGCTAATCCTCATACAACACAGTCTCACACAAACATTAAAATATCTCTATCTAGTAATTAAAAAACAATATTTTTAAATAAGTTTGAGAATTAATTTCAATAATTTATCCATTATAGAACTTTAATTAAAAATAAATAAAACATTGTTAGTGTGTCTTTGAAATGGTGACACTTTCTGGTGGTGTCTCCTTGAAATTGTGACACTTTCTGATGTTGTTTAAGTCAAGCATTGAGACATTGGATTGGCCGGTGGCACTTTTGAATGGGCAGTGAGACTTAGTTGATGGTGCCTCATTACGACGGTGAGACTTTCTAGTGGTGTCTCATCCTTGATGGTGAATCATTATCTGATGGTGACTCATACTTAGGAAAAAAATTCCAATCCTTCTCATATAATAAAATGCTAACATAAAAATGAATCTCATTAATTATCACAATAATCATGATTTGATTTCCAATAAAATAAGGACTTCAACAATCTCCACCTTTTTTGTTATCACAAATCATGGAACTTTAGGTATTTGATATCGATGATAAAAAAGAAAAAAGTATCAATTGTAAGACATTACATTTTGTATATCATGGAATCAAAGGTAATTTATATTAATTTCATAAATGGAAAATCATGATATTTCATAGATGTATTATCAAATATAATTTAGAAAATTTAATATAGATTGTATCAATGAATTATAAGGGCATAAATGGTATATAAGGAAAGAAGTATAAAAGGAAATGAAAGAGGATAAAGGAATTATAAGTGTATATGGCATAGATCTTCTCCCCTTTTTTGGGATATTAGAAAAGTGTAGAAAAGTATAGAAAGAAGAATAAAATAGGAAATATAAGAGAAATAAATTAAGAATAACTTTATAATTCCATTGAAGAAATTCAAGAAAAATATATCCCAAAAAGTTTTCTACAAAAAACTAAACGAAAAACAATACCATAAAAGAAAAAAATTATAAATATCAAGGGCCTTTAGGCTTGTTTGATGGACCAAGATGAGAGTTTAATTTAGCATTATCTGAGGCATAAGGCATGGTATCAGATGAATAAGGATCTCAAGGAAGGGTTTTAGGTACACCAATTAAAGATGAAGGAGGTCGAGACTCTCGAATGAAGATCAGCCTTATATGTTCCACTACTTAACATGGTGATAAGAAAAAAAGTTAGAATCTGGAAGGAAAAGGTTAAAGGGGATCTTTAGGCACTCCAGATATGAGAAAATATGGGGTAGTAGGAGGAGTAGTCGTATGGGAAGTCACTATTATGGCCTTATGAGTTACAACAGTAGAACCATGCACATGAAGAAATGGCTTCATCAAATTAAAGAAGTCCATAATAATGTTATAACCACACTGCATTTCATTTAAAAATTCATTTTCTTCCATGATGAGCTTTAAAAGTGGAATTATTACATTCAACCAAGAAACTTGTTTCATTAAATCTTCATTCACAATAGGCTTCCTTAGGTTTTCATCGAAAAAACTGAATATTGGCATCAATAGAATGAATTGTATAAATCGTAGAGAGATAGTACTTAATTTCCTTGGTTATTATCCCTTTGTCAGATTTCATATATTTCATGTATTACCTTATCATCATATGATCTTGGTCATTAATATGATCAAACACTCACAAAGTTTCTATTGGTATGGAATTTGAATCACCAGAAACACTACTGGAGAAAGCTCTAAGATCTTATCTGATCGCTGACCTAAGCAACTCATCATCAAAAATAGGTGGTGGAGTAGTAGAACTAGATTCCACCATAGTAATATTTTATTCTCTCTCCAAAAAATCATCCATTTAAGAGAAAAAATAATACTACATCCCTTCCATAATGAATCTCAATGACTATATCTCACTAGATATACTCTTACTCTCAATTTTATCTTTTTGAATATAGTGCATCATTTTTGGTTGAATGTGATGAATCATCGACTCAAAAAAATATCATGAATCTTTCTAACTTAGCTCAGAAAGATGATGTGCATGAAACTTGAAACTCTTAGAAAAATATAAAACTATATTTTATCTAAACACAGCTAAGTCACCCTTGTTGACTGTATCAACTGAATTAGGATGGACATAAGGATTTGTAGATTATCCCGAAGAAGAAAAACATTCCAACAAACCAGAAACATCAATTTCATTAAACATTGATCCTTCAGGATGTCTCTATTCTCCCATGGATGGTTCACCAATCATTGGTGAACTACCAACCCTTTCAGAAATCAAATCCCATTCTTCTAAAATTTGATCAATCCATCTATCAAATGCCTTTTCAAGAGGCTCAACCACTGAAGAAACACAAGTGTAGATTCCACTATAGTACGTACACTAATATAGGTCTCAAATTCCTAGTGTTCAAGAGAAGTTGAGTCAACCATATTCTCATAAACTAAAGGATTATCTGAATCAAACACATATATCAACTATTAATCAGCAGCCTTCTCATCAACAGGTTCATTTACCATCTATTCTACAACATTTTTATCTACTTCTAAACACCAGCAATAATTGACTTCTTCTCCACTATAGCTAAATCTAAAACTGTTTGATCCTAAAAAACCTTTACAGAATCAACTACATCTATAATAGAAATAAATTTAATACTTCTATGTCTTTGTGATAGATCCCTCTCAATAGATACATCTCTTTCTTCTCTAGAAGAAAAATCCATTTCATCATCAACATTGTACCTTTCCTCTATTCTTTAAATAGAACCACCAGGTGAAGTGAGCAAGTCTTTAGGAATCACAACAAACTCTTTTATAATATTCCCACTAAAAATATTAGGATATGATCATTCATCATCATCGTCATCATCAGTATCACCATCATCATTTCCATTTTCATTTTTATTATCACCATTACCATTCCCATCTTCCTCAGAGTATCTGAAACTCTTGAATTGAACTTCTCCAGAGACTTATGTCTTAACTTCATCACGTTTCATTAACTTTTCTCATTTTTGTGACTCTTAGGAGGACTATGGTATCCATAAGTTATGTTAGGGGGTCACGGAGAGAGTTCGGGATAAATACCCCCTTCCATTGGAAAAACTGATTCTTTATCTCAAACAACATCAGTCTCTTCTACCTCATTAGAATATTCAACTATCTCATTAGGCTCTAAACTAGTATCAATATGATCCTATGGTCTAGAAGGATGGTCTAAAGGGTTAAACTCATAATAAAGTTTTTCATTATCACATACCAATTTCATTTTCTTGGGATTAAAGTTGATCTTCATTATTCTAAAAATTATCCTTGTAATACAAAAACCACCATAGTCCATAATATATTTTTCACCTACATAGAATAAACATATTTCTTCTAGCATATCAGAAATAATCTTGGGATAGATCACATAATTTGGTCTAGTGGTTTTCATGATCATCTCACAAATATAAATGTTAGGATATCTAATGACTTTTATCATTTGTACTCCTTCCATAAGATAAATAAAATAAGCATCTTGATAATTTAGATAAGAAAAATCACCCTTTTTGGGAACAACAAGTGTTTGATGAATTTAAGGATTTGTATGCATTATTTATCTAACTCTAAGGAAAATGGCCTTGAATTTCCAAATATTCAAATAAAAACTGATAAGGGAGGGTTGAAACTAGGGTTCACTTTTTATAAGTTTCAAAAAATAAGAAACTTAACCCCTGCAGTCTATTATGATTTTTTTCCTTATAATATTTTAGTAAATAATCATCCATGAAAACTTAGAATATAAATTAATGAACCTAGGATTTATAGGTTTCTTCCTTAGTGTGAGAACATGCTTCCTTTCCCTATCCACTCCCATGGGTTTATGGAAATACACTATTATGAAGATGTGAATACAAATTGTATTAACTCCCATTAGACACCTTCTATCTCCTGATAATAAAGATTATAATAAATCAATTCAGTTGAAAATGTTTTTTTATAAAAAAAATTAGACAAATCTGATAATAAATATTTTGTTGAAACTATACTATAATTGCTTAATCTGAATCCTTAGTCTGATTTGGCTAGAACTTATTTTCTAAATCGGATGATGTTGGATCTGATTTCCTCAATACAACAGATCTGGATCCAATTCTCTCAATATGATGAGTTTGGATTTAATTCTCTAAATATGATGGAATCAATATTGTGATCTCATTCTCAATCAAAAAAACTCAAACTCTACTAACAAAGATCAATATAATTGTTCTTCACTCAGATGGGAATACTCTCTTAAAATTCTCCAATTCTATACATTTTGGGCATATATGAATGATGAAAATGAATGATTGGTCTATGAGATTATTTATAGGTGACGCCAAAAACAAAAAATAGAAGCGTGAAAACAGTCCCCAATTCATCATATTTCAAAAACAATGAAAATATATTGAATTTAAACGTCAACATTGTCTTCTTCAATCCTCCATAGATTTCTCAAAGATTTTTGAAAATTTGAATTTCATGTTTGGACTCTTCACCTATTCATAAAACTTCTAGAATTTTCATTTTTAGTTCCTTCATAATTAGCTTATTATGAATATATTTCCTTATCATAGTTAGTCTGATTTCTTTTTCCTTCTTAGAGTTAGTCTGATTTCTATTTCCTTCTCAAAGTTAGTCTAATTTATTTTTCCTCCTTAGAGTCAGTCATATTTGTATTTCCTTCTCATAGTTAGTCAAATTTTTGTTTCCTCCTCAGATTTAAAATGATTTTTTTTTTCCTTCTTAGAGTAAGTTCAATTTTTTTTCATTCTCAGATTTATTCTGATTTCTGATTTATTCTCACTGAATCTGAATTCTATATATTTCTCTGTGAATCCAAATTATGTATTCACAAAATAGAAATTATTTATCCTTTTTAGTGAATTGGAATTATTTATTCAATGAATATGAAATCATTATTCAATTAATTATGATTGAATTATCATTTATATGGGGTGCCCATTATGATGGAATATTTATACTATTACATTTAAATTCTTTAAACATCTCCACCATTTTTTCAAAATCAGTTACCATGAATGTTTTCAGGATTTTTAAGAACCTCATAACTAGAAAATCAACGTCTAATTTTTTTAGAAAGTATGAAAACATTCTAACACCTGACTTTATAATATTATTTCAAAAATATTATGCAACAAAACGTCTTCTTCACACAGCATCCTCTTTATTTCTCTAATTATGAAAATGATAAACATCCAAAAAACAATAAAATTTTCCTCCAATTATTTTGGATCAGATTATCTAAATTCAATGTTGATGGATCCAATTATTTCAGAAACATCTTACTTTCATACAAAGATCATTATAATGGACTTGATCTGATTCCCATAAAACAAAAAAACATATACAACAAGGTTAGTTGTCAAAAAATAAAAAAAATTAAACACTTTATAACAAAGGTTATTCAATATCACCCTTTTGATTTTTTGACAACCCGCATTAACAACTTTTCCAATTCTTGGAATATTTTCACAACTTAACTTATGTAAAAAACTCAAATTGTTTAGTTTTATCAAAACATATCATTTCTAAAAATAGAGTGTCATTACACCACACTACTAGATAAAGTAATGTTTTTTAAGGAATTTAATTCCTTGGTGGAAAAAAAATTGTGGCCATGTAAATATAAACTACCACTCTTATATTTTCCTCTATCACTTTTCTTTTTATCTCCCCCATTTTTTCTTTTCTCAATTTCTTTTCCTCTCAACTATTATATGATAACCACAGCATAAGATTGATAAAATAAATATAAGTAAAAACTTCTTTAAAAGTAAAAATTTGTTAATTTTTCTCAACCTTTTTCAACATAATCTATAGAATGGTAGAGGACTTACATATGAGGTTTAGGAAGACATTAGAGGAGGACAAACATGATGTTATAGCCTTAATTGCATAAAAAACCATTCTGCATTTCTTTTTTCAAGATACCATCATTCTGATACTTTTTTGAAATGTATTCTATCAAAACATCTTCAATAGCTACCTTCGAATTTATAAAGTGAAACATTATATCAATGTGTATTGATATTTAATGTTGAAAAAAATAGAACGATCAATTGCACTGTGATTATCACAATGGATATTAAATAGTTTATAATCATTCACTTTCAAGTATTCGAGTTGAACCTTCATCCACAACATCTTAGTATAATCCAGAGGATATTCAACCAATATAGATTCAGTTGTGCTCAATGTTACTGAAATTTTTTTCTTAATATTCAATCTCATACAGAATTCACACCAGAAAATGTTCATCATAATGTTTATTTTCTATCATTACAATCTCTAGAATAACCATAATTAGTATTACCATGGAACTTCATCTCGCTATCATTTTTTTTATAACAAACCATCTGAATTGATTCCTTTGACATATCTCAGAATCCACTTTTCTAACAACATATGTGATTCTTTCAGATTACATTGATACATAGAACATAAATTCATTGCATAAATTATATCAGGACATGAAGCTATAAAGTAAATAAGGCATCCTATCATATTCCAAAAGTCTTTTTGATTCACACTTATTTTGGACTCATCATTTCTAAACTTTGGGATAACTAAAATAGGATTTTAAACTTCTTTGGATTCTACCATCACAAACATCTTTAAAAATTCCCTATAATAATTTTCATGAGATAAGAAAATATATTTTCCCTTTTTTGAACTTTTATTCAAATCTTGAAAGTTAATTCTCCAAGCATAGACATTTAAATATTCTTCTTCACATCCTTGTAAAATGTTTTACAAAAATCTTCTATATTCGTAGAATAAATTATATCATCCACAAAAACAATTATAATTAGAGATATATAGTAAACATATTTTGCATATAAGTTTCTATCAAATTTTCCTATAGGAAATTTCAACATTCTCAAACAATTTCCTTTTTTATAATACCAAGTATGTAGAGCTTATTTCACCCCATAAAAATAATTATTCAATTTCAAAGCCTTGTTTTCAACCTCATAAAGTAGAAACCCACAAGTTTTTTAAATTTAAACGTCTTCCTCAATCTCACAATTTAATAAATATGAATTTACATTCTATTGATAATATTTTTAATTCATATGAGTAGCCACTACAAGAAGCATTCAAATAGTTTCTAGCGTTGAAATGGTGGAAAATGTTTCATCAAAATCCAAAACGCCCATCTGTTCATATCCTTTAAAAATAATTATTTTTTTGTTTCTTTAAACATATCCATTATCCTTTAATTTTTTTTCTATAAACCAACTTTGTTCTGATAAAATTTTTATTTGGTGCCTTCGAAATTGTTCCCATGTTTCATTCCTCTAAATCTGATCAAACTCCTCCTAATAGAATTCATACATTCTTTATGTTGAATATCCTCTTAAACTAATTCAGGTTCAACTTTTAAGATAATTAAAGACTGATTTTCTAATATCAACTTATATTTGGTCTGAACCAAATCCTTCTGATTGCCAGTTATGTTTTTGAATTCAACTTGTTTTTGTAAGCTATAAAATTGCAATGTTTCTTTCCCAGTTGGTTTTTCATCATCACATGATTATTATGAATCTTGATAAGGATGTTTTGACTTAATTTCAATATTTTTTTATTCATCAGTTCATCCTCTACTACATTATTAACAAATTTTATTAAGGAACTTTGATTTTCTAACATCTTTGGTAAAAAAAATTTACAACTTTATATTTGGTTAATAACCCATTAATGTTCCTTCCAAATAATTCTCATCGAACATTCCAAAATTTGGATTTTTTATTTTTGGAAAACATGGACATCCAAAAACATTATGTATTTCAATGATGTTTTTTTGTTATACCACTTTTATAAAGAGTCGTGTTGGTTTCTAATCTCAAAAATAAACTATTTTGAACATCTACACCAGTACTAAGAGCTTTTCTCCAATAGAACATTGAAGGTTTGTATTCTGCTAACATACCTCTTCCCATTTCCAAATATCTTCTATTCATTCGTTCCACCACTCCATTTTATTGTGGGATATAGGAACAACTATGTTAATGATTTATACCATGATTTCTTTGATGATTTTAAAAATTATTATTTTTGAATTCGGTACCATTATCTATTCTCATATTCTTTATGGAAACCCCCATTTCTTTCTCAATATCTTTTTTAAAGAATTTGAGCATTCCAATGGCCTATGACATGTGCTTCATAAATATGATGCTTGTCATCCGAGTTAAATAGCCAATAAAAATGAAAATGTATAAGTCTACTTTTATTGATTTATATCTCAGTAGACCACATAAATCAGAATTAATAATCTTCAGTTTTATACTAGATTTAATCTTAACTCTTTTATTAATTTTGTTACCCATCATTCCCTTATGAAAAGGAACACAAAAATATTCTTCCCTTCCTTTAAATTCTATAAAATTTCAAATGGAATCAAATTTAGAAACAAAATTCATAATTTTTTGTCCAAGTTGCCCAAGTATTTGGTTCCACGCTTTTTTTTCATCTTCTTCACTCAAGTAACATGAGTAATTTAATTATCTTACTTGGAATAGATTTACACTGGTTATTTATCCTTTTTTAATAACTTTTTCATCTTCCAAACTTCTGATGATATAGAAAAATTTTCTAAGAAAAATATTTTCAATCATCAAAAAGATGAATGACAATAAGTATGTTATGTTTTATCCACTCAACAAATAAAACATCCTTATATTTCATCCTTTCTGCTTCAATCTCATATGTTCTAATTCTTTTGATTTTTAAGGAATTATAATTACCAAAGGTAACTTATCATCCCTATTTACATTCACCATGTTTCAATATTTTTATATAATCATTCATATGTGAAAAAAATCATTATCAATTATCCATAAATTGTTTCTTTCTTTCTTTTAAAGTTGTCTCAACAAAAAAATATATTTTCTCCACTATCTCCTTTTTAGATTCCTTTTATTTTCTTTTATAAGGAATTTTTTCTTGAAGGAGTTTCATTCATATTTTGGAATGATGACCAGATTGATCATATCTTCCTCAAACATCATCCAAACATTCAAATTGATTTTTTAGAATGTTTCTAACATCTTATGTATTCACCTTTACAATATTTTGTATGTTAGGAAAGTTTCTCATTCTACCTTCACTATTTCTTCCACTTTACTCAAACCTTCTTCTGGGTAAAGATAAGTTGTTCCAACAATTATAATCTCCATTCCCATATATTCCACAACACTAGTAATATCCATCAAATATTGATTGTATATTCGAGAAAAATATTTCACTATAGAAACTTTATTGATGTTGGTAACTTCAATAAACTCTAACATACTCAGGACATGGGCCATCATTTATTTTGAGTGAGTTTTATACATTTGTAGATTTTATATTTTTCTCATATCATTTCTCCCACAAATATTTCAAATAACTTTTCCAGAACCCGAAATGAGAAAATAATCAGATAAAACGTTATATTTGTCAAGAGAATATTTCACATGATTCACATATTGATCATTCTCAGTAACGTTATAAGTCTTAACTTTTACTTATGAATATTTATTAAAGTTTTCATTCATCTTCCTCAAGGTACTTTCAGAATCAATAATATTTTTTTGAAACTTTTTAACTTCTTCTTCCTTAGTTTATATCTTCTTAGTAATATCTTCAATCATCATTCCCTATTTAGAATTTTTATATTTGAAAATTCAAGTCTCCTGAATTTATTACTCCTCCTACGAGATGACATATTTTATTCCATCATAAACTTATTCAAATCATTCTTCATAACTCTAATTTCTTTCTTTAGAATTTTTTTGATCAATGCATGCAACAAGTTCTATTCTGATATGATATGCTCTATTAGATACTTCATCACCTTCATCACTCTCTGAGGAATATTTTTTTTCTCCCCTTTTCAAATGAAGGTTCTTAATTGTTCTAAATTTTTCATCTTAAAATTAATTGTTTTCAATTGATTGTTATTCATTTTTCTTCAAAAAAATACTTATTTTGTTTCTAGTAATCTTATTCTTGTATTTTTTAGAAAAAAATTATTCTTTATCATTTTTTTCCACTTCTTCCATTGATGTTTTTCAACAGAATCATCTCAATGTTATCTAAAAATATTATTGGGGAAATTTATAGCAAGGTTAATAATTCCACCACACTCAATAAAAATGAGATGAATTTTACCTCCATACATTCATCTTCCTCTTCAATAGTTATTAGATATAAGAGACAAGATTTTTTAATTCAACTCATCATCTTCTTTATCATTTATGTCACAAGGATCAACTTATTCAACATCTTTAATTTATAACATTATCATAGCTTCAAAACCCATTTCATCTTCTATTTTCTTTTTAAAAATTGGATCTTTCCTCATTCTGTAATCAACAAGAATTTTATGTAATTAATTAAGAGATAAAGCATATTTATCTTATAAATAAGAAATTTTATAATAAAACCAATTTGGAAAGTTTCACATAAGATTCTTCATAAATTTAGAATCTTCAAAAACATCTATGAATCCCCTAATGTTTTAAATAATTTAATTTATTATGGTGAAGTATTCATCAATTGTTTCTTCATATCTCATCCTGATGTCTTCATACATACTATCCTAGATTTCTATCTTTTCTTCCTTAACTTTTTTATTCCATTCATAAATGTTTTCCATCATGTCAAATAAGAATTTCAAAGTATCAAGACCCATCACTTTATGATTAAAATTCATTGATAAGGATATAAGGATTTCATTTCTTTCCATTCCATAAAATTCTATATTTATCTCATCATTCAATTCCATTGGAGAATCACTATCAATGGGTTGAAAAAAAATAGTATTATTATCAACATCTTCTAATATAAGAGTTCAGAGATAGGGAATCATCCTATTTTTTCATCCATAATAATAGTTTCTGTCAAATGTAAGAATTCCTAAACTATTAACATTATTGATATTTTCCATGATAAGGATTAAACAAAATATCCTTGTGATCTAGTACAAATTTAAGTTCCAAAGGATCTAATAACAACTGAGAAGGGGGATTGAACCAGTTGTGCACTTTTTATATGATTCAAAATGTTTATAAACATAACCCCTGCAACCTGTTATAGTTTTTTTCCTTATGAACTTTTAGAAAATACTCATGCATGAACAATTAGTAATTAATATAGAGAAAAAAATATTTACTAGGTTTAACTTCAATGTGAGAACCTACATCCCTTCCATATCTACTCAAGTGAGACTTAGAAATCAACTTTTCTGAAGAAGCAACTACACCTTGGGTAAACTCCTATTAGACACCTTTTATCACCTAATAGAAAATATTATACTGACTCCTATCTGTTTACAATGTTTTCTTATAAAAAAATTCTTCCAAATAAAATAATAAAGACTTTTTTGAAAATACTCCATAATTTCTCAGTCGAAATCCGTAGTCTAACTTGGCTAGATCTGATTGTCTCAATATAATGATTTCGGATCCGATTTTCTCAATACAATGTGACTAGATCCAATTTTCTAAATAAGATGAGTTTGGATCCTATTCTCTGTATAAAATGGACTCAGTATATTGAACTTGTTCTCAATTTTTAAATTTAAAACTCTGCTAGAATTCTCAAAATAATTTTTTTACAATAAGATAGTAACTTTCAATAAAAATTTTCCATCACTCCACATTTTGTGCATATATGAACATTTCAATTTAATGAGTGACCTGAGGAAGAATATATAGGTGAATTAGAAAAAAAGTGGGAAACTTGATAATATTACCTTCTTCCTAAAATTTCAAAAACTCTGAAAATATATCTTATTTAAACATAACCTATGACTTCTTCCATCCTTCTTAGATTTCTATAATATTTATGAAAAAATTGAATTTCATGTTTGACCTCTTAAACTCCTCACAAAAATTATAGAATTTTATTTTTGAGCCTTCTTTATAGTAATCTTATTAAGAATCTGTTTCCTTCTCAGAGTCAGCCCAATTTCTATTTCCTTCTCAGAGTCAGTCTGATTTCTCTTTCCTTCTTCAAGTCAATATGATTTCTATTTCCTTCTTAGAGTCAATATGATATCACTTTACTTATCAAATTCAGTATGATTTTTGTTTCCTTCTTAGAGTCAGTTCGATTTTTGTTTCCTTCTCACTGAATCTAAATTTTGTATCCTTCCTGGTGAATTTGAATTCTCTATTCGGTCAATCCAAATTATGTAACCTTTTCTGTGAATTTGAATTATTTATTCAGTGAATCTAAATTCTATTTTTAGTGAATTGTGATTGAATTCTCATTATGATGGAATTATGATAATATTGGAATCTCCATACTGCATCATTGAAATTCTATAAACATCAACGCCATTATTCAAAATCTTTTTTCATGAATGTTTTCATGATTTGTGAAAACATTATGACTATAAAGTCATTAAATAATTTTTTTATAAAGTATGAAAACTTTCTAACTCTTGAATTCATAATCATCATTTGATACTCTTCAGAAAAAAAATGACTTCTTTACTCAACAACTTATTTGTTTCTCTAATTAATGAAAATACTAACATCTATCAAAAAACAAATTCTACCTCCAACTATTTTACATCTGATTTTCTAAATCCAATGTAGATGTATATGACTCCTTCATCAACATTATGATTTCTTAAAAATCTCATATGATGAACTAGATCTGATTCATGGAAAACAAAAACATTCTTATAAAAAAGGTTAGTTGTGAAGAAATAAAAAAATATTGTTAGTAAAATTTATCACAATGGTTCTTCGGGCATCTTCAAAGTTCCATCACCTATCAACTCAGTAAGGGGTTATTCAAAAATAAAATAATCAACTTCATCAGGTATAGTTCCTTGATAATAATTGAATACACCATCATGAGCATTGTTTAGACAATCATCCCACCGATTTGATTAAAACAGTATCATGAGTCTATTAATCCTTTGTCTTACCCAGTATTCTTATTCTTTTTCAAAACCAAACTCCGCATACTTGTAAAACTTTTATATCAAACTTGGATAAAAAAAATATCTCATTTTAAGGGAACTAGTCCATCTATCCTTGATTCTGTAATTTTTTAAGCACTAATTACTTTCTGGAAAGAACCTATTCCACTTGAATATCCTTTTCTAGCATAACAACCCATTTCTCAATATTAGGGTTCACTAGTTCTATTATATTAGGATGACTTGATACCACATTCTATTTAATTACAGGACATGACTTGTCTTGAGAATAATTAGAAAGACACTTCCCTCTAGCCATGTAGATCATCACAGGTTGTTTTTTGTAGGTAATGAAAGGTTGAACGATTGGGAGAGAAGGATTGAACAAGGATCAAGGTAAAAACACATGAGGAAATAGGTGCATCAAAACTAATAAAACTGTCACATTTGTCATTAGGGATTTTTAGAGATCTAAAAAACAAAAAACAAAATATTACTCAAAAATAAAAAATCAGGATTTAATTTGAATCTATTCAAAAAAAATTAAAATAAATTGTAAAATAAAAAAATAAACTTGTGGTTCAAAAAATCAAATTAAAAAATTGAATAAGTAATGAAACATTTCAATTAGGAGGAAAACCAACAATGAGAAGTTTAATGGTGAGAAGTCCAATAGTGGAAATTTCAATGATGATAATTTCTATAGTGAGACATATCCAACAACGATACATTCACAATGATGATATATTCAAAATGGTCAGATATTCAACATGGTGAGACCTTGAAACTTAATATTAACCGAAATAAATAATACCTAATTCTTGTTTCATTTAATTCATTATCTCATAATTCAAAGGCTATGTGAATATATCAGTAGGCTGATGTTCTCTACCAATGTATCCAAGAGTTATATGGCCCTTTTGAATATGATCTCTCACAAAGTGATGTATTACTTCAATATGTTTTTTTCTATAATGTGATGTATTTTTCATAGAAATATTAATAGAACTTGTGTTGTAATATTTTATAGGGACATGTAAAAATTGATATCCATAGTCTAGTAATGTGTGTTTCATGTATATAATTCGTGCACAGCATCTTCCTACAACTATGTAATCAGCTTCAAAAGTAATAAATGAAAGAAAATTCAACTCACTACACCAAGAATCTAGTGTTATTCCTAAAAAGTTACATGTTCCAAAGTTTCATTTTTTATCTAACTTAAATCCTCCAAAATCAGTATCTGAATAACTAACTAAATCAAATGATTTTCCTCTTGTATAAAACAATTCAAAATTATCAGTACACTAGAGGTACTTGAAATTTATTTTTACAGAAACCATGTTTAACTCTATACCATTTTCTTAAATGCCAAAACACATACACACACTGAACATAATATCTATTTTACTTGTAATGATGTATATATAACTTCTAATAATACCTCTATAGCTGGTTTGATTCACTTGTATCCCATATTCATCAAGATCTTGTTTAAAGATTGTACTCCTTGGATTATCACTAATCTTAGTGATATCAACATTAAAAAAAATTAAAAGATCCTTTGTATATTTAATTGGATTTAAAATGATTACTTATTTATTTAGAAAAATCTAAAAACCATGATTTAATTTGAGTTCACCCATTGAAACACATTTTAAATTTATTTTTCATCATATTTTAAAACATAGTCCCCATGGTATTTTTGGAATATCCAAAAATAACATCATCAAAATATATTTGTGTAACTAAAGAATATTTTGAAATTCATTTTATAAAAACTATAGGATTAGTTATACCATTTGAAAATCCTTTTGAAATAATAAAATAGTTGATCCTATCATACCACGCTCTAGGGGATTACTTCAAACCATATAAATCTTTTGTTAAGTTGAAAATATTATTTGGTAAATGGTGATTTTGATGACAAGGGGTTGTTTGAAAAAAATATCCTCAGCTATATACCCAATTATGAAATCACTATTTACATCCATTTGATAATATTTGAAATCTATATGAACTACATAAGCTAGTAGTATTATAATGGATTCAATTCTGGTTATAGGTTAAGTATCTCTAAAAATTATATTCTTTATTCTTTACTACGACCTTGTGCAACTTGTCTAGATCTGTTTCTAACTATTATACATGATTCATCAACCTTTTTTCTAAACACCCATTTAGAGACTATATTCATGGTGTCTATAAGCCCACCAAAAAGTTCTTAGACATTGTTTATTTCAAATTAGATTAACTCTTCTAGAATTTCCATTACCTATAATTCATCATAGATTACATAATTCATGTTCTTTGGTTCTAGTTGAGAGAAAAAGGATTGAGGTTCAATGTGATTTCTAAGAGAAGCTCTAGTCTATGTACCTCTATCCAGGTCTCGAACTACATCATTTAAAGTATGGTACCTATGGTATCTAATATCTCTCTAAAAAGTATGTTTGGGAAAATTAGGTTATTTTATAGGTTCAGGTTCTAGAAGTTCTGGAAATCCTTCCAAACTGGATGATTTTCCTAACTATTTCCAAGTAGAAACAGTGGGTTTTGAATTTATGTTCAAACTAGATAAATCATCCTCATGTTTTTATAATGGGGTATTAGGATCTTGTGGATCTATATTGTAGATTTTAATGTTAACATACTCTTCCATAGTCTTGGTATTCTTATTGAAACTCTATATGATTTACTTTAAATTGAATAACCCAAGAAATTTCCTTCTTCACTTTTGGAGGAGAGCATGTCTATATTCTCTATAGTGTTCAACATAAAGACATTTCAACCAAAAAAATTGATGTAATTGATATTTTGAATTCATTATTCCAATGACCATAAGGGTTCTTCTTCAATATAGTTCTGATTAATACCTTATTGATTATATAGGAGGCTATATTTACATCCTCTACACAAAAATAAAAAAAAACATATTAATTTAACATGTTCCAGGATATCCCTTTAAAAGACTTATTTTTTCTCTCAATAACTCCATTCTATTAAGGGGCCCCAAGAGATGAGAATTTATGACTATAGCCATTTTGTGAGAAAAAATATTGAAAATATTTATTTTTAAACTCACAACCACGGTCACCTCTTAGGGTATTAATCCTATGTCTGCTAAAGTATTATATCAATTTCAAATACATAGATGAATATGTATAGGTTTTACTTTTCTAATATAAAAACACCCAAGTATACCTAGAAATTTCATCTACTATTACATAGACATAGTGATTCCCATTTAGACTTGAAACTCTAGAAGGTCCAAATAAATCCATATGAACCAACTCAAGAGGTTGATAAGTATAAACTTATTTATTTGATTGAAAATAAAAATTTTATTGTTTCTCTTTTTGACAGGGGTTACAAACATTTTCATTTGGGAAATCTAGTTTTGGAATATCCTTGACTAAACCATTCCTAGTATGATTCCTAAGTGGGTAAATGTTGTAGTGTCATAGTCTCCAATTAAAAAAAATATTCTTTGTGAAAGTCACTCAAGTAGGAATCATTTTTGAGAAATTGTAGAATTGAGATCAACTATATAAACATTTTTATTTCTTAATGTAGTAAAAACTAATGAATATTTATAATAAAAAAGATTACATGAATTATACTCAAATTTGACTTAAAAAACATCATCACATGACTGTCATATGATAAGAACACTATATTTTAAACCACCAACAAGAAATACTTTTGAAATTAAAACATAATTGATGTTACAAATTTGGACAAGGCCGGTGATTTTCACTATTGCATTATCACCAAAGGTGACATGACCACCATCAACCTTTATTTGGTACTTCAAGATTGAATTATATCTTTTTATATTCCTTGAACATCCATTATCCAAGCACCATAAACTTTTATAGGAGGTCTTTAAACATCTTTCATACAAATCAAAAATATACAAGAAATGATTTTGGTATCTTAATTTTCTTGGGTCCAGTATTGTTTGTAATAAAGGATTTGGGAACCCATGTTTGTTTTACAGGTGTCTGGTAAATAGACTATATGCTCTTTGAAATATAAAATGATTAGACTTTTAGAAAAATAACTAGTAGAATGATTTCTATAATTTTATTTAAGAACAAATTTCTTGTTTTCAATTTTAATTTTTCCATGTTCATATCCTATACCAGTTATGTATTTTTGGGAAACTTGTTTTCCAATAATCTGAGTAAGATTTTCTCAAGTATTAGTTAATATTTCTAAAACCTTTTTTATTTGTTCATTTAACATTTTCAATTCAGTTATTTTTTTTAACAACATATATTTATTTTCTTTGTTAATAGATAGATTAAATTTAACATTTTTAGATAAAGCATATTTTCTTTTAAGAACATCATAGTTATCCTTATGTTCATTAAACTTGTCTTATACAATTTTTAAATATTTAAACATCGCTTTTTGATAGATTTCATCATCATTATGTTCATTCTATAATTATCTGAATTTAGCATAGGAAAAATATTAGAAATATTAGGTACCTTAGTGACATTATCCTTGAAGAACATGTTGCCTCTATCAGACTTGTGTTCAATATTAGAATATGAATCACTAGATCTATGCTTAGAGATACTCTAGGTTAAATTCTTATATTTTTTAAACCATCAATACTTATCTTCATATTTCTTATTTTATTTTTGTTTTGGATAATCTACCTTTAGGTGTCCTTGAATTTTTCATTCATTGCAGGTGATTTCATTATCACCCTTCTTCTTCTAATCATTTTTCTAGTTTCCTTTAGTATCATAATTTCCCTTAAAATTAGGATTTATGAAAAAAATATATTTTTTCCTATAAAGCTAATTAAATATCCTAGATAGATGGGACATTTCCTCATCACTGACTGGAGGTGATTCACTATCACTAGAACTCTCAATGTGAACTCATTTTTTTTCTTTATGTTTGGAATAAGTATATGTAAAAGATACAAATTTCTTTATTGGATCATCAACTTCCTCTTTGTTGAATTTAAACTCTTCTTCAAACATCACAAGTATCCCAATCAACTCCTTGAATGGAATTTTACTAATTTCACATGATTCTATAATTGATACTGATATGTCTCTCCATCTTTTATGAAGTAATCCTAACAATCTCATGATTTGATATTTATTAGATACTAGATTTCACAGTGATCTCATGGTTTTCACAATTTCATTAAATCATAGATACATTCTCGAAAATAGTTCTTCAAGATTAATCTTAAAATAATCATTATTTATAGTATATGTATTCATCCCCATCTCTTTGACATTGGTTGTTCCTTCATGTGAAACAGATAAAGTATTCCATATTTCATAATCATTTTTACATGTAGAAATTCTATTGAATTCCTCATTTCTTAAGGCACAATATAGTGCATTCATAACTTTGTAGTTATTATTATAGGTAGTTTTAGTTTCATCATCACTAGTTACTCTAGTAGTTTCAGGTATTTCATATTTATCTTCAATTGCAATCCAAATATTAAAATTGATACTCTCTATATGCATTTTCATTTTGATCTTCAATTGAGCATATTTATTTCTATTAAAAGTGGGGTTTATTAGTAGAACCATCTTTTTTATTATCCATATAAAGAATTTAAATTTATAACTAATATAAATTTAAATATCTTTAAATCACCACTAAAATCACAGTTGAATTGTTTTTAAAAACATTTATAACAAAGAGTAAATCCACTAATACCAAATGTTGGTCTGAGTGAGTATCTCAAGAGGGGGGTGAATTGATTACCCAATAAAAGATTATATTAAAATGGATTTAAATAAAATATACCAATTAATTGAAAAATCACACTTTAGAAAAATATAATTTTGATATAAGATTTAATCTTTTAGAAGATTATTAAAATGAATGATTAGGTCTGAGTTCAAAAAATATATAATATCTTATTATCCTTGAAATCAAATTACTTACACAAACACTTATTTTAAAACCAATTAATATAAATTATCGAAGTAATTGTTTTATTTTATATTTTAAACGGATATAGCTTTAAATGCTAGTCAATAAGGTAAAACAAAACAAATAGTGGAATTTAATATGCGTGGTTCAATATTTAGAAGAGTCTTAGTCCTCTCCTCTTTAAAATAACCTGCTGCAAATAATTTTATATAAAATAAAATTTTTATCCACAACCTCAGTAGTGTTTATAGAAACCAAGATATCCATACAACATGGGGCCTCTTCCATAGTTTTCATGGGAGAACAAACAGACAACAGGTCACAACTAGACCTCTACTAAAACACATGGGAAATTGGAATAAATTTTGTTGTGAAGATATCTATTTATCTTCCATTTCAGCTGAAGGATATAGTGTGGTCTAGAATAAAATTGATTAATCCACATTTCTCATAAAGAAAATATAAATAATCAAAAAATAATGAGTAAGAATATATAGAGGTCATCTTTCTCTAACTGATATTCTATACAGCTCATGAATCCTTACATATATCATGAAATAAATCTAGAGTCAGGTTTCAAAACTACTATAGAATAGAGTTCTATAAACTATTTGTTCTTGACAAAATAATGGCTTTGGATGGAATTTTTTCTTCAGCTTCCTCATTCGATTTTAGTACAATGCAACATGTAATCTCTTCTTTTTCATGCAATGTGGTTCATCTCTCTTCATTTTTATAGTTCACTAAGTGTATATCAACATTATTACACATTAGGTTGTCTCATTCCTCTTTTTTAGTAGCATTATCAACAGGGAGAATTATCCTAATTAGATACTCCTTATACTTCACATTCTGAAACAAAATTTAATGTATTACTATCGTTTAATTAAGAAAAAATCATTAAAATATGATTGATCATTAATTTCTATAAACTATCCATTAGAAATATATAATTCAAAATAAATAAAACACTGGTGATGTGTCTTTAGAATGGTGAAATTTTCTGGCGATGTCTCCTTTGAACGATGGCACTTGCTGATAGTGCCCAAGTATGGTTGTGATTCATCAGAATAAGCAGTGAGACTTTTGAACTAGTGTTGATACTTAGATGACTTTATATCATGAGGACGGTGAGACAAGTTGGCAGTTTCTCATCCTTGGTGGTGATTAATTATTTAAAAGTGGCTCATACTTAAGAAAATTTCACCAATCTATCACATATAATAAAATTCTAGAAGAAAACATGAAACTCATTAATTATAACAATAATCAAGATTTTATGATAATTAAAATAAGGATCTCAACAAAAGGGTTGAGATATAAACTTCCATAAATATGGGAGGGAAAATCCTACCACGACATATCCATTAATGACATGTCCATTGTGATGAACACATCATACCCTACCACAAAATGAATATATCGAATCACATTTTTTGTTAGAAAATCTAAATTCATGGTTCATGAAATGATTTAATGATAGTATTAATGTCTAAGGACCATTACACATGCTTTTAGATAAGAGTATCTGATGTCACCAAAAAATGAAAATTTATTACTGCATGGTATGTTCTCATTATCTCCAATCCTAGATATTACCAAGGGAAAACTTCTTGAGATGAAGCTTCATCCACCTGCGACTACTCACACCTGACAATCCACATACAATGTCTCATATCATAGTATATTATTCATTCATATAAATATATTTATGAATATTATTTTAGTACATCTGGGTTATCACATGGTAGGGAAATACTATGACCTTATCAATGCGATTGATACCTTATGACATTATCAAATCAATGTTATGTAGAGGAATAATTATTATGTTAAAACATATCTCCCCAAAGATTCATTACTCAATATAGAATACAATTCATGATAAATCTAAAACCTAATATAAAAAAAATTATTGAAAACAAATAAATTAAATCTAATAACTTGAACTAGATACTGAGATCAAGTTAGCTAAAAAATAAATTTTATGGAGACATACTAATCATGTTATAGAACAATCTACACCAGCAAACTTCATTTTACCTTTCCACCATTACTACATAATACCTAATAGGTTTCTCATCATTTTTAATTTCTTGTAATTCTCCCTTGATTGCAACTAAACTATGTGTAAATTTTGTCATAGATTATCATTTATGTATTTTTTTGGATGAAGTTTGGTTTTCTTTGTAAGTTACATATAACAGATAAAACACTAGTATGAAATATTATATGGCATACAAAACCTGACATTTCGAAATAAAAAATATGCTTAAGAAATATACAACATAGGTAAAACCTAGAGATGGGTGAAGTTGAAATTCAAGTAAATATTCTTTAATATTTGTGTAATATATGTAATATATTCAAATTTAATTAACATAGATAGTTTTTAGAATAAATTCATAAATGTTATTTAATTACATAAGAAATAAAAAAATATAGAAACCTACATTTATGTTAGGTAATACGTGGATTACATACCAAAATAAGAATGGCATTTATATATAGAAAATATAGAAAGCATAATACTGTGTAGAATTATTTATATTCCATAAATTTGGTAAAATTTGATTCATGAAATATCAAAATTTCTATATTTTATTTCATTGAACATCTTGAATCTACCAGTAATTTTTTCCACTAATAAGAACTAAAGTTATAATACAACATGGTGAATAATTTAAAAACATACCTTGATGCACATAATACTAATATAAACAAAATATCAAATACTATTTGTATTAGTACCTAAATAGTGGTTCTGAAAAATCAATATAAAAATTATTACACTTGTAACTAAGAAAATGAACACCTGGTTGCTGATTAGTTTTTAAATTTGATAATACCTAGTTTGAATTTCAATATCATCTATAAAATCATTTTAAAACATTAACTTATAGGGAGGGAATACATATGGTATGGTTTTCAATAAAATTAAAATATAATAATAAAAATGGGTTTTAAAATCAATGAGGAATATTTTGAATAAAACAATAACAAAGTGATTCCAAACCATCACATCATTGAAGATGGTGTGGTTTTCTTTGCCTTTGTGCTTCATGAAATACTGAGTTCTTGGTGTGTCACATGCCTATTCAAGGATAAAATAACAAGATCTTTGTTGGTTGTGGGCTAGAGGGGGTGCATCGGGGGCTCAATGATGGAGTACTGGTGTTTGGTGGCATAGTGGGGAAACACCAGTGCTTGGGGGCTTAGAGGCATAGGTGTGATGGCAGGGGAGTGGGTTTGATGAAAAAGGGATGTGACTGAAGGCTTGACTTAGGCGGGCTAGAAAACAAGGGAGGAAGATCTGTGGGGTTTTAATGGGGCACAATGTTTCTTGACGATAGGGTATATGGCCTTGTTAGTTCAGGGGGTGAAGGAAGTGATGGGGGGATCGATAAGTAAGGGTGAGATGGGGTAGGGGATCGACTAGACATGGGGGTCAAAGGAATGGGAGGGGGGTTCATGGCAAGGGGGTTATGGTATTTGATTGAATGAAGTGGAGTCTTGTGGGGGGAAGTGGGGTGATCAAAATAGGGGGTATTGTTTGGAATCGATCATTCTCTCAATAATAACACACAAAGAATAGATAAATCAAAAGAAACAAGGACCCAAAATTTAATGAGGATCGGTCAGATGTCCAACATCTATGGAAAAGAAAACCAAAAAAACTATAATTAAAATGGGAATAAAAAGTTCACAATTTCCTCATATCTCTCATATATCACACATAGGAACCTCCACCCCTATTTTCCACACATTGAAGCTCGTTCTTATAGAGAAGATGAGGAGAAAAAAATAAATTTGACGATGTAATTTTCTTCTAGGTGGCACCAAACTCCAGGTGCAGTAATCAAGTTGTGAAACCCCATTTTCGGTTCATTAATTATGGTTATCCATCAATGGAAGTAACCCACCATTTGTATGGTGGACTTTCTTCCCTCAAAACTCAACAATATCCACCTTTACTAAATATATCACCATTTTTTCACTCAAACAAATCATCATGTAACTCAAATAAATTTTCCTATTGTCACTGAAACAAATCATTATGCCTAAAGTTGGCTTCCCAATTTCTATAGGCATCTCATGTTTGAGATATATTGATTAAGTAAAAAAAATTGTGCTTGATCCTTATAGCATCCTTATTTTCCTTTAAACTAGGAATAAGATCCCATGTCATATTTTGATGTAGTGAACTCATTTTTTCTTCCATAAAAGGCTTCCACTTGTTTATTTATTTTCTATAAAAAATTTATCAATAACAATATAGAATTAAATCTTTGGCTACTTAAAGAGAATATTAAAAAAAGTCATACATGGAAGGTCTCTGTGTGATCCTTCAGGTTCTACCATTGCTGATTCTCTTATCTGATATCACTGCTCCACTTGTAACAGTCATTGGATTCAAATAATATAAAACAAATTTTTGAATACCTTTCATCACAATGAGTGGACCGTGGATAATATTCATTAATCCATATTAAATGGTTATCTAATAACCAAACACATCCAAAAATCTAAGAGATATGAGGTTTTTCTCCAATTCTGGTACATATCATACCTTTTTAAGGTGTTCATTTGTACTAACATGCATCTTTAGGTGAATCATTCCAATACCTCTCTTCTAGAAAGCATGTTCATGTCACATAAGATCCACACGTTAATTTGACTCATTGAGTTTTGAAAACCAATCTCTCTTCCTGAAAATTTGGAATGAACGACCTAAATCAAGAATCCAATCATCTAAATGGCTGACCATTGAGGAACTGAGGATAGTATCTTCAAAAACATCGGTTATATGAATAACATTTTCCTTTGGTTTCCCAATTTTGGTACAAAACATCTTTCAGTTCCATTTTAATGAAATAGGAACTCTCATCCTTCACTGGACATCTAATTTTGGACTCACCATTTGTTTTAGATTATGATTCATATCTTTTGAATAATCTGTATTTACCACCAAATGATATTCCACTAGTTTCCATGAATTACACTTATGAGAAATCACAGTTTTCATACTTTTCCCTCCCAATGTACTCATTTTAACTAAGTAATTTGAATCATCAAAAATCATTACCTCATCCTTACCATATAACAATAATGTAGTAAGGTCGTCATAACTCTCTAGTAGAGAGTTCAACAGAACCAAATCCTTATCTTCATCTCCAATTATTACTTAAAATCATTGAAAATCTTCCAGAATTTTATTACAGTAGTCAAGGTGCTCAATCATAGACATATTGTGCTTTTACTGAAATGTAAACAATATATTTTTCAAGTATAAGAGATTTTTAATTCATTTAGAAATATAATTATTCTCTAAATTAATCCATAATTTTTTCTGGTGTTTCTCACATCATAGTGTATTTATGATCTTTATCCAAAAAATGTTAGATTGTACAACAAGCTTTACAGGTGAGTCTCTCCCAATGACCATCAGATATTTTTGTTGGATTTTCTTCCAAGGTGATATCTAACTCTTGATGAGATTGAATATCAAAAACATCACATTGCCACGTGCTGAATTTGTTCATCCTATGTAATTTCTCCATCAATAATTTGTTATTGGACACCATACTTATATGTTAGGAAGTATTTATACTACCAGCATGTGTATCTGAAATAATATCTTGGGGTGGTACCATACTACTTTTGGTTTGGGAATTCTCCATCATAAAACAATTTTTTTTCCCCTAAAACTGACTATACGGATGTGACCAAAATGGTTAAAATAGTTAGAATTGACTCATGGATCGCTGAATAAAGACTCTGATTGGACAATAAATAAAAAAACATTTTCAATGGTCAAGATCACTTTATGATGTGGTGATGACCTATCTTACTGAAACAATGTCTAGAAAACCCACTGAAATGTTTCTACCAATAGGAATAGTTTTGTCTTCTCTGACAAGTGGGTATTGTAGAACCCGTAGTTTGACCAAAACATTGACTGGCTCTATAAACATCATTTCAACTCTATTTTTGATGTCTCTTTCACCATTGGAACAGTCTCACTAAACTCTTCATGGATATGGACTCAAAATAATTTTCTAACCAACTTCAATTTTCCAGTCATTAGAAAATATATTTTTAACCATGTTGTTCTTACCCTGAACCTTTTACAAATACCACTTTTTCATGTATAAGTGTTCACCCTCTCAAGAATTGCACACAAAAATATAGACAAATCAAAAAGAAATAGAGAAAAATAATTTAAGATGGTTCTCTCATATGACATTTGTCCACAGGAAATTCAACCAAAAATATTTAATTCAAATGAGAATATAAATTCATAAAATTCCACATATCTCTCATATCCCACACACAAGAACCTCCACCCCTCTTTCCCACACATTGAATCCCATAATTATATAGTAGGGGAGGAGAAAAAATACAAATTAGATGCTTTAATTTTCTTCTGGGTGGCACCAAACTCTGGGTGCAGTCGTTAAGTTGTATCAACCCCTTTTGTGGGTCATCAATGGTGTCTAGTAATCTAAGGTTGTCACCTTCCATTTGGATGGTGGTATTGTTTCTTCAAAACTCAATAGGGGGTGTTCTCGATGACAGCCAAGGGTGGGGTAGCTTGATTGTAGTAAAGGGCATCCCAAGTGGTGGGGGCTCATAGGGGAAAAGGTGGCGACGTGGGATTGGAAAAGGAGGGATGCGAGAGGGGTAAAGTGGGGAAATTGAAAACTTTTAATGACTTCCAAATACTAATATTTCTACTAGTGTACACATCCATACATATACTTAAAAATACATGTATGTATATTTTAAATTATCTAATATGAATATAAATATAAAAATTCAAGTATGAATCACATATTTAAATAAATATATATTAAATTTTAAATTTATATTCTTAATTAATTAAAATATACATATTCAATTTATATTAATTATATATATGTTTTTTAATTAATTTATATAAAATCCTATTAAAAAACTGGCTGATTAATATACCTGAATGGCCTGAAGGACTTATTTTTTATTTTATTATGGATAATCCCCCTTTTAAGGGTTGAAGGGGAACCCATACATGACCCATAGGCCCAAGGCACTAGGCCCGACAAACCCGCAATACATGACCTGAATTCCCATAGGCATACCATGCCCAATACATGACCGTAGGCCTAGCCCACTTGAACTGCCCCTCCCCATCTTTCTGTTTCATTGATCACTTATCTCCCGACCTTGCATTGCTGATCAGTTGCCTCGTACAAAGCCGCATGGTGCCTAGTCCCGATGGCGGCTGTTATACCCTCTCATTCTTGTAATCCGGTTATCTATGCATCTGGTGGCTGCTACTCATGTTGCTCTGATCCTCTTCTGGAGCCTATTTTGTGTGAAATGGGATACTCCATGGTCTACGTGACCCGAAGGCCCTGTGGCCTGAAGGCCTTTGATGACCCAAAGGCCCTGGAGACCCGTAGGCCCAAACCGGTGGCCTAAAGGCCCAAATCGAGTGAATAGTTTCACCTTCCCTTAATCAGTACTTTTAGCTAATGCTGATTAATGTCCCCCCTTTAGCAGTTCTTTTTTATCATTGATAAACATTATTACTAAATATCTCATGATTTGTAGTATTTTATAATGTAAATATTATGAATATGACATAAATATATCATAAAAATAAAACAATGTTATATAATGATTAAATAATTTAAATAAAACATTCTATAACATAACTATAACTTTATATTACAAAAATATGACGTTATATTTACATTATATTGTCTATATATACATTTTTTGTGTAATATGTCATTACACAATGTTTTATTTGTGTACTATAACATTATGAAAATGTTATGTTTACATTATAATTATGTTATATAACATTATATATACAATATATTACATTATATATACATTATATTTTTTATATTTATATTTTATATTCATGTTATATAATTTAATATTTATGTTACATTCACATTATATTTATGATGTATTTACATTTTATAACATTGTATATACATTAAATTTGTGCTATAAGACCTTATATTATCTTATTATTACATCAATTACATTATAATAATGTTTTATTTATATTTTATTTATGTTATGTAACATTATATTCAAATCATGGTAGTGATAATTTAAAGGTTGAGTTCTAAACAATACCTTAAACCATTATTTCCATTGATTTTATGGTATTTGTATCATCTAAATAAAATGTAAATATATTTGAACTATCTGAAAAAAAAATCCAAGATAAGTTATTAGTTATTAATTATGTTATATTTTTTTAGTATAATTTATAACTATTAAGATAATTATTGTAATTAATAATTAACAATTTAGCCCCTTTGAGGTGGCCCAATGGTTTGGGTAGTTCGTTGGTTTCCATTGTGATTGAAATTTGATTCCAACTGTTTGTGCTTCAACATCATAATTACATTCATGTTGATTTAATACCCTTGAAAAAGCAGAGAATCATAAGGATGGGTGGTTTTACCTTTTCTTCTCCACATGGTGCACTCATGACCTGAGACCTAGTACACCCTTGAGGTAATGGGATATATTGGGAAGATAAAGAACCATACATGGTTTGGGTTAGGTTTCCATTCAAAACAACAAAAACAAATAATTAATAATATAGTTAATAAATTTTAATATAAATAATTACTAATATAATTAATAACTAATAAAAATAATTAATCTAATCAATAATCAAAAATCAGAAAAGGATTTAATCATGAACAATTTGAATAAATCCTTTGGTTGAAACTAGGGCTACATTTAGTTGGTACTCAATAACTAGGTTTTTATTCTTGGATTTCAACCCACAGGAATTGTAAAGCCTCTCCCTCTTCTCCTCATGTCCCTCTCAAAAATCAAGGGCATGAATTTTCATTCATTCATTGTATTCAATTTTCAGCTAATCCTCCACGAAAAAAAGAAAAAGAAAATAAAGTTGTTCCTTTCTGGAGGTTTGAAAAAAAAGAGAACGTAGATGATATCATTCATTATAATAACTTCATGGCTCATGTACCATGTCATAAAATGGGGTGTTGTTTTTTTCACATTTTCAAGTGGGATTGAGAGAAAAATTTCATGTGTTTTCCCTTGATTTAATCATGCATTGTACTTAAAAGTCCAACCTCCACTTTCTAGCCTGAAATCTTTTCAATCATTTTCCCACCAAACCTAAGCCACAGAATCATTTTCACCTTTAATTAAATCTCTCATGATTTACTTCATTTTCATGTTTCATGCTGTGTAGAAATGAGAATTTTCACAAACCTATGGTGATACATGCGATTTCCAAGTATGAGCATAACTCTAAAATCAATTTCTCTTGAGTGAAGAGTGGCATAAAATTCAATGTGTGGTAGGTTGTGATTGGTCCATGTATTGATTTATGAGGTTAAAAAAATTTAATAATTGAAATGAAAATAAGAGAGAATTATTATTCATATATGAGACATGATAGAATTCTATTTTGGATAAGATCATTGATATTTTATCATATTTTATTGTTGTGTGGATTTTGATTTGGATGTAAGATGATTGCCCAGGAGTGAAATTTTTAAGTGTGGGAGAGTCACTACTGGAAAATAGACCTATACCCACGGTTTTTCCCAAAACCGTGGGTATAGGGTTGCTCTATACCCACAGTTTAAGAAAACTGTGGGTATATGTATAGTGTGGGAACCTATACCCACGGTTCCGACAAACCGTGGGTATTGTTCACCTATACTCACGGTTTTTCTAAAACCGTGGGGATAGAGTTTTTTTCGAAGGCCTATACCCACAGTTTTGTAAAACCGTCGTTATAGGTATTTATTTCAAGGCCTATCCCCACGGTTTTTCAAAAACCGTGGGGATAGATTTTTTTCCAAAGGCTTATCCCCACGGTTTTTTAAAACTGTGGGGATAGCTTACTCGGTTGAAAAAAAAGGCGTGGGAAAACAAAAAACAATTTGGCGTGAAAAATTAATACCCATGATTTGAACTAATATATATAAGTTAATAGAAATTTATAAAACAATTAAATATACGGCGTGGTTGGTTATGTGTTGCGCAATTGTCGCAGCGGTTGTGGTATCGAATCCCGCCGACTTATTTTTTTTAATATAGAGACGAGATTAGTATATAATTAAAAATACATATTTATAATGACGTAACCAAGTTAACTTATTTGGTTCAGTGCTAGATCAGTTAAAGTCTGCTGCGTTTGACGTGGGATCGAAACTCATCGGCTTCTTTTTTTGAGCATAATACGCTCGTAGATTAATATATATTTATAAATATAGATATATATTCATAAATGTACCTTGGATGAAGTGGTGGAGTGCATTGGGATAATTCCTCAGGTCGTGGTGTGGTGCGGGTTCAAGTCCCAGCGGCTGCCGATTTCTCAAATTTTTACCCACGTTTTTTAAACCGTGGGAAGAAGACTTTGACAGCATGGAGGATGGATTGACACGGTGTAAAAAAAATTATTCCCATGGTTTTTCAAACCGTGGGGATAGGTTAAGACCCTATATCGACGCCACTCAGCCCCACAGTTCCCAAAACTGTGGGTATAGCCTATACCCACGGTTTTGGGGGCTATACCCACGGTTTTGAACCGTGGGTATATGTAGTTTTTCCAGGAGTGAGTGATGAAGCTCATGTTTTCATATATTCCATAATGTAAATCATTGTTTATAATCCCACCATAGTGCTATTGGATGGGTAATTTTCACATTTTTAGGTTTTAGTGTTATTTTGAGCCTAAATGTAAAAAATGCCTAATTCTGGATTTTAGAGGGATTTTTACATCAAGGGTATTTTAGTCATTTCATGGAAAATATATATCCAAATTTAAGATTAAATTTTTTTTTAGAATAATGATTTTATTTCCTTTAACTTTGTCTTCTGACCAGGAGCTAATCCGGACATCTAGAGGGCCTCAAAATTCATTGAAATTGGGGATTTTTCTGGGCAGACAATGTGGACCCCACCAATGTAACAGAACCCAAACTCAGACTAAACACATCTAAATGAGTTGTTTCTATATGAGATAGAAATAGAATATCTAGGAAGGACTCTAAAACAAATTTGGGAGAGTTTAGAAGTCATTAAGGTAGCTAGTTAATGACATACTTTTGGAGGAAACTTCCTGGAAACTTCATCCAGAAATAGAAACCGCCAATGGAAAATTCATAACTCATTAATCCGAAGTCTAACTAATCTTAAATGTTTAGGAGATACTTCCAAGATATTTATGAACAAAATTCATGAAGGGTGGAACGTGTGAATAGGTCATTTATGGGGTCTACAATGTGTAAACTTTCAGAGGATGAATTCTTTCTATAAAAGGAGGACAGGTCCTCCCTCTCAAAGCATCTAATTCTCCATCCATTCCTTCAAGTCACCAAGGAGGAGATCTCCACCGAGGGAGGCTATCCACAAATATTCTCCATTTCATTTTTATTTATTTATTTTCTTTATAGTTGTTTATGTTTTCAATTGTAATTTAGATTTCAAATAAATTAATGCATTGTTTTTATTATTATGTCCACCCATCCACCCTCTTTTCTTTCTCTCTTCTTACCATCGTGAACTATAATACTCATGATCATGAGTAACTAATCTGAGGAATATCCAGATGGAGTAATCAGGTTCTTGAACCTAAGACCATGTTTTTAATATTCTTTGATTTAATTCTAAGGATAATTTATAGTGGGTGTAATCCTCACTGTGGTTTTCTAAATATTGTCTTCTTAATCTACAACCATTTTCCCTCAGTTGAGTAGGTGGATGGGGAGTGTGCTTGGCGATCACTGAGTAGACTTTTCTTTCATAACCGGGGTAGAATAAAGTGTTCACACATACGATGGAGTGTGTTCACTAAGAATATTTGAAGCTATCCAATGAAGGTGATCCCAGAAATTTCTCTCAGGGGAACTTCCTTTCTTCTCTAATTACATTATGTTTATCATTGCATGGTAATTTAGAATTAAATTTTAGTTTCTTCTGATTTATAAATTTCATTTATTTTATTAAAATCCATTTATTTCATAAAATATAAAAAAACAAAAAAAATTATTAGGTGAACTAGATTAAGTGATTGAACTTACTTCAATGCTCCTCAAGTGAGAAGACCATGGTCTGCCACTATGCTACATTAGGAAAATAAATTTGATTTTTCCATGACCTATGATAGGTGTGCATCAAGGAGGCCAGGGCAAGGAATTTTGAGGAGGCTTTGCATCCATAGATCCAGTGCCAGGTTACCCCATTTATGTTGAAGACATATCTTAAGGTGATGGTGAGGGTAGAGGTTGTCGAGAGGACTTTGGCCAGGACCGGATCATCAGGAGAGGGGAATCGGCATGATTCCTTACGAAGAAAGTTTGTGGTCCAGGGTTTCTGGTTTTCAGGGCAGAAGTGTTTTCGTTCAGCTGAGGGTAGGTCTCAGTCCTTCCCATATCGTTTCTCCAGAGGCAACAACTCTCAACACTATTCTAAGGGATCAGACACTTGTTTTCTTGTGTTGGTCATGGTCATCAACAGTGGGAGTGCCCGACCTTTATGATTGGTCATCATGCACCAGGTGTTACGCTTCAGGTTCCTCCATTGAGGCAGTTTCATCTGAGGCAGAAGCAGCCAGTTATACCAGCTTTAGATCAGCATAGGGTAGATGGGGCAGGCAGAGGATAGCTCGATGATGCTCCCTATCCTTAGAGAGCAGAGTGAGGCCTTGGTGGTGGTTGTCATCAGGGTCAGAGAGGTCGTGGAGGAGGTCGTGGTCAGATTCATGCTCTAGTGTTTCCAACACTAGGAGAGCCAGACGTCCTTCGAGGTACCCTTTTCTTGTTTTCTACCTTGGTGTATTCCTTGTTTGATTCAGGAGTGACACACTCCTTCGTATCACCTACCCTTATCCATGCTTTGGGACTTGAGGTAGAGAGGCTTCCAGTTCCCTTGGCGTTGACTACACTGGTTGGAGGTCGAGGTGACTTGTTTGAAATATGTAGAGACTGTGATCTAGTGTTGGGTAAACACCGCTCTTGGGGAGTGTCCTATGTTTACGAATACAACCATATGATTTCATCCTCGGCATGGATTGGTTGTATTCAGTGCAGGCTATTGTGGATTGCTCCAGGAAGAAGGTCATTTTCTTTGGTGTGGATGGAGAACAAGTTGTGTTTGATGGTGAGAGAGATCCTCGGATGGGTCATAGGCGTGTTCCATACTTATCATCCTTGATGGCTGAGATGATGCTGATTTCTTCAGAGGTTCAGCAATTGGCGTTTCCTAGGTTCATAAAGGAGTACCCTGATGTTTTTCCAAAAGAGGTTGTAGCATTACCCCATCGACTACAAATTGAGTTTGGGATCGAGATACAACTATGATATTCTCCTATCTCTTTGTTTCCATATAGGATAGCCCCTTCTGAGTTGATAGAGTTGTGTATACAACTTGATGGTTTGTTACAGTGCGGTATTGTTTGGCCAAGTGTGTCACTGTGGGGTGCACCAGTTTTGTTCGTGAAGAAGTCTAACGGTAGTTTGCGGTTGTGTGTCGATTATCGTCGCTTGAACAAAGTGACAATAAAGAATCGTTATCCTCTTCCATGGATTGATGATTTATTTGATCAACTAAAGGATGCAAGTTGGTTCTCAAAGATCGACTAGCGATCAGGATATCATCAGATGCATGTGAAGGATGAGGATATTCTGAAGACTGCTTTTCGTTGTCGTCATGGGAATTATGAGTTTGTTGTAATGCCATTTGGCGTGATGAATGCCCCAAATGTATTCATGGGATTTATGAATGATGTGTTCTATGAGTTCCTGGACAAGTTTCTGGTGGTTTTTATCAACCACATCCTTGTGTATTCCAAATCTGAAGAGGAGCATGTAGAGCATCTACGGGTCATCTTGGGAGTTATTCGTCGGCATCAGTTGTTTGGGAAGTTGTCGAAGTGTGAGTTTTGGGCTTGAGAAGTCCATTTCTTGGGGAATGTTGTGTCCCAACAGGGTGTAGTTGTGGATCCATCAAAGATAGAAGAAGTTGTGTTTTAGGAAGCCCCCAAGATAGTGTCAGAGATGTGAATTTTCCTTGGTCTCATAGGCTACTATAGGAGGTTCATAGCCAATTTATCATGATTTGCGACTCCTCTGATAGCTTTGACCGGGAAATATCAGGCATTCATATGGACTGATCAGTGCCAGACAGCTTTCGATTATCTAAAGGAGAAGTTAGTAAGTGCTCCAGTCCTTTGTCTTCCAGATGAGGGAGTCCAGTTTGATGTTTTCTGTGATTCTTCACATCTGGGGTTAGGCTGTGTCCTCATGCAGCGGATTTTAGTTGTTTCTTATGGGCCTCGGCAGTTACATCCCCACAAATGCAACTATGCCACCCATGATCTTGATTTGGCAGTCGTGGTGTTTTCTCTGAATTTGTAGAGACATTACCTCAATGGTGAGTGTGTTGTGGTTTTAACTGATCATAATAGTTTGAGGTATGTTTTCTACTAGTGTGACTTGAAATTGTGACAACAGCGGTGGATGGAGTTCTTACAGGAATATGACTTCGAAATATCATATACAATTGGAAAGGGGAATGTTGTGGCTGATGTGCTGATCCAAAAGTCACATAGTGATGTTGTGCGTGAATCCAGTGATTCCTGGAGAGTAATGGAAGAACTGTCAGCATTACATCTTGACAAGGGAGAAGTTGGGGGTAGAGGATGTCTTTTTTAGATGACAGTACAGTCATCCCTGGTGGAGAAGGTGGAAGAGTCCCAATTGGGGGATCTTGAGGTGGAGGTCTGGAGAGATCAAGTTGTTTGTGGTGAGGCCCCTGATGGGTGGTCTGGGGATGAACAACACCGAGTATTGTATCATGGAAGGCGTCTTGTTCCCTTGGAGATGTGCGAGATGGTTCTCATATAGTTCCGCAGTTCATCTTTAGCGGTGCATCCTGGCATGACAAAGATGTACTGATCCTTGAGGAGTCAGTTTTGGTGGTCTGTGCTGAAGCGTGCGGTTGCAAATTTTGTGTCTTGATGTTTAGTCTTCTAGAAGGTGAAGGATAAACAAAATGTTCCAGGTGGTCTTCTCTAGCCATTAGAGATTCCTCAGGGGAAGTGGGAGGATATCTCAATGGAATTCATTACTGGTTTACCTCGAGCTCCAGGAGGACATGATGTTATTTGGCTGTTAGTGGATTGTTTAACAAAATCGTCCAACTTCCTAGCGATCAAGGAGTCGAGCTTAGTGGAATTTTTGTTGAGGCAGTATCAAGAAGAGGTGGTGAGACTTCATGGAGTCCCAAGGATGATCATTTCTGATCGAGATCCTCGTTTTACCTCCAGGGTGTGGGGAGTTCCCAAACATGCTTTTGGTTCTCAATTATGCCTTAGCACTACTTTTCATCCCCAAACGGATGGTCAGACAGAGCGAACCATCCAGACTCTTGAAGACATGTTACGCTCTTGTGTTCTCGATTTTGTAGGTTCATGGATGAGGAACATACCCTTGGTGGAGTTCTATTACAATAAAAGTTTTCACTCCACCATCGGTATGGCTCCGTTTGAAGCCTTGTATGGTCGGCCTTTCCATTCTCCGTTGTGCTGGACTGGGGTTAGAGATTCATCAATTATCGGACCAGAACTAGTGCAGAATACAACAGAGATTTTCCAGGTGATTCATTAGAGGATGAAGGCATTGCAAGATTTTCAGAAATCATATACTGATCAAAGAAGGTGACACTTAGAGTTTAATGTTGGGGATCATGTGTTTTTTAAGGTGACTCCCCATCGTGGGCAGGGAAGGTTTGGTTTTGGAAGTAAGCTTTCTCCCTGGTTAGTTGGGCCTTTTGAGGTGTTAGCTCGTGTTGGAGCTGTGGCATATCGAGTAGCACTTCCCCCACAGATGAGTCAGATACATGATGTTTTCCATGTATCACACCTCTGTCGTTATCTTCATAATGACTCTCACATCATCGATTGGGGAGAGATCGATTTTGATGATGATGCAACCTCTGAGGAGTGACTTGTGGAGATCCAAGACCACATTGGGAAGGTTTTGCGTGGGCGTTCTATTCCCTTAGTTCGTGTCTTGTGGCGACACGGTGGCATGGAGGAGAGTACTTGGGAACATGAGTCATAGATACATGCTCAGTAGCCATAGTTTTTTGATGTTTAAATCTTTTCATGTATCGTTGTAACTTGTGTGGTTATGAAAATTTCATATTTTTGAGATGGATCCCTTTGTTCCTTTTGTGGTTTGCTCTCTTTTGAGAGGTATCTCAAGGGGTGGTTGTTCAGACCCTGTTTCATTTTCACTTTAGGTGGGTTTTGGATTCTCAAGGATGAGAATGTTTTGAGAGGTATCTGATGTATTGTACTCAACCACTCCAGTCCATTAAATGGTGAAATTTTGGTTTTAGAGGTGTTCTTGGAGGTTAAGGTGACTTGGGGTGCGTTTGGGTGAACTTTAAGGAAATCTAAAGGGCAATAGCTTTCACACGATTAGCGCATGGATTGCCTGAACTGTGCGGCCAAACTATGCAAGGTTGGTTTTGGAGATAGTGGCTAATGCATGGTTAGCGCACTGTTTGTCTAACCATGAGGCCTAACCGTGCGAGGAGTGTTTGATGAGGCAGAAGCTAACGCACGGTTAGCACACTGTTTGTTAAACCGTGAAAACTATCTGTGCGGGCACTTAATCTTAGATCCTTAAATTATGGATCTAACTCGTTTTTCCTATAAATGGTTCTTTTAAACCCCTAAGTGTCCATAACTTGGGATTACCCTTCCTTGAATATATAATAACCTCTCCCAAGAGTTTTGGAGGTGATTTGAAGGCTTCTTTTGGAAAATCGAAGTTAGTTCTTGAGGTATGTGATCGGACTTCTTCGTTCTTGATTGGTTTCTTAGATCCACTTGGATCTACTTCTCCTATCCTCTTTATTTCATAGATCTATGCATGTTATGGGTAGATCTAAGTGTTTGGATGCCATATATGATGAGATTTTGTCTTGACCTTGCTAGGAGGAGAGATCTAATGCGGGTTTTTGGAGAATCAACCCGGTTTTCTTGTGCCTCCTTCATTGTTGGGTTTTTCATCAAAAACCTTGTGGTAGGGGATTCGTTGCTTATCTTTCTTTTACGTGCAACCGTATTGCTAGCATGTATAATATCTCTGGATGACAATGGAATTGACCTAATAAATACTTTGAACCAGATAAAAAATTGTATCGATCATATGTTATTGACTCATTTTTTTCTAGATAGTGTGACATTTATGCTTTCCTTGCTTAGCGGTTGTTCTTGGTGGAAATTGGTAAATAACGTAAACCATGAATAAATTGATATTTGTTTGGCTATAGATAAAGAGTCATATGAACGAATATGGTTCTTGTTGCAATTTGAGGTTAATCAAATTGGCATAGTAAGCATGTATAATTGTTTATGATAGCTTACTAGTTGGGTCCCTGATTTTGGAACCAATGGATTAAATCTGTTAATTCAAGATTGTTTAAAGAATGTGATTGTTTGATAATTACTTGAAGGGTTCTGAGTTACCCTCTTGTTTGTTGAAGGGGCCATAGCCCAATTGATGTGATTTTTGATTTCCTTCTACTCATGTTGGGATGTGACTCTAGAGTGGTGTTATGATATATGGAGGCATAGAGGCCTTTTGGTTGTGCCAGATAATGACATCTAGAGTGGTGAGATGCATCGGTTTATGCATGTGGGTGTTGGGGAGGACACCAGGGATGATGGAATGGGATGGAGATGGTTTTTGGATGCTTGTTGATTATTTGGTTGTTTATCTATTTTACTTTTCCCCACTGATCAAGGCAGCTGGTCTTGCTTACCCTTCTTCCAAAAGAGGTGAAGACACGCAGGGTATGCCACGTGCTTTTCGTGTTTAGCCTCTCAAGGTAGAATGGGTCTACACTCTTAATATAGGTGGCAAAGACTCGATGGGTACTACATCTACTCACTGTGTTGAGCCACAGTGTGCTTAGTAGCATAGGATACTTTTATAGAATGCCTGGGAATATGGGAAATTAATTCTGTAATGAATGTTTGAATAAATGATGTTAACCCATGGGGTTGGAGTTGTTGAAACTTAATGATGAGGTTGAGAACTTTTCAAGGGACGGTGGAATTTTTGGATGCGGTGTTAATGAAATTTAATGTGGAATCGTTCATGGTTAATTAATGTTTTAAGAATTAATTAATTTACAGTGTAATTGATAAAAAGGGAATTATGTAATCTAATAAATCCCCTAAATGGTTGTGTGATTATAGGATACCTAGTCTTAGAAGTGGCAGACCAGAGTCAAAGAGACGTTAGCTGTAGTTGTGTCTACGACTAGGTTATGACCATAGTGTGGTTGTGAGTTATAGTATATTCTGTAATTTTTGGGTATCTATACACTACTCCACCCTATCAGTAAGGAAAACTGGAACCCTGAAGATTCTGAGCCCTAGGGGGTATTTTCCCCAACATTCTTGTGGGGGATGAATGGCTTACTACCCCCTTTGACCCCGCTCTCTTCTCTTGGTAGATACTAGTGCCATTAGGCACAGGGGTTAGTTTTCCCCATATATGTGTGTAGAGGGCTGTAATGGATTTTGGTTATTCACACACATATATTTTGGATATAGTATCCTATGGACTACTATAGGTGTAACGAGTATAGGCTGTGATGGCATGAGGATCCTTACTCGGTGTATGGGCTATAATGGATTGAGGTATAATACCCGACATATGATACACATTATGTGAGTTGCGGTGGATCCCAGAAACTACCTAGTTACTTTTGGTTGTGAGGATGGTGTGGTGCTTCGTCCAGGTGTCTACGGGCAAGCCTTTTTGGTGCACGTGGTGAAAAATGTGGAGATTAGCCCAGGTGTCTGCGGGAAAGCCTTTGGAGATAGATGCACAGGTCGTATGTCGTTGGGGAAAAGCAGAAAACCAGTGGGGAAGTATTAGTGGGTTACCCTTGATATTCTTTACTATATGATATATTCTTGTATGCGTTACTTGGTGAGAGTATCCATGGTGATGTTGGGAACTTAGTATACCTGTGTAGGTGATGATTTGGTTTCACTTGTTGTTCACTAGGATTTAGCATGCTTTCTTTACTTTTGTACGAGAGGCTTCGAGGAGGATCCTACTGAGTATACTGTTATACTCACCCTACATATATATGAACTGTTTTTCAGGTCACATGGTGCAGGTTGGAGATCAAGGTGGTTTCTACTAGCTTCGGGTTGTAGGAGCTATTCGGGCTTGTGGTTGCAGCTGTTTTTACTTTCTTTTGGGTACTTGTAGTTTTCCCTTTCAGTTGCTATAATTTTGCATGACATTACATATGTACACTTGGGTTTTCTTTTATACTTCAGTTCTGAGATGGAGTTGGTTGGTGTCTATCTTATCTCTCTCTTCCGCATGTGTTATCTTAGAGGGTAATGCCTCCAATATGTGTGTTACTATACCCTCAGTGCTAGTCTCTAACCTGGGGCCTACTGGAGGTAGGACTCGGGGTCATTATCTCCCTTCTCACATTTCTGGCCCAGGATGGTACACTTTGTGGGGAGGGGGTCGTGATAGTAGGATTAAAAAAACCTAGTTTCAGAAAATTCCTAACATGAATAGTGTTTTCACATCGTGAGTATCTAGATTCACACATACATCTAGAAAACTATCACCCCAAATTAAAAGTCTAGAAAAAGACCATTTAATGTTGTGAACCACATTAATGGTGTGAGTTCTTATTTCATGGGTTACATAAGACCATTAATACCCTATATGTATTTCATGGGGTTGTACTAGACTAATTCACATCATGAATTAATAATTAATGAACTAAATTAATTCTTCATGTATACTTTTGTTCCCTATAAGTTGTTTCCATCAAGAACCTAACCAATTGTCTCATGTTTCGACAACAAAGGTTTAAATGGGAACAAAAATTGATCGTGAAGGTCTATACAAAGTTAGAAAAAAAAATAACTAGAAAATATGGGATCTTATAGTGTTCTATTATATAATTTATCCATAATTTTTAAAGTATTATTTAAAAAAACCATGTATAATTTTTTACATCCAATTTAACAGTGATGTGTTAAAACTATTGATGGTTGGAGAGTGATTTAACCTATAAATCCTCTAAAAGATATTTTAATATTCAGAAATAAAAATCCACCAATTGATTATACTATAAATTATTAAAATTATATAATTCATTCAAATGTAATGAATTTATAAATCCCCTATAAGGGATTTGTAGGATCGAAATGGGAAAAATCTAATGGGGTATTTTACTATACACATATCCCTTTATAGAACCACTTATATTATATGGTTTTAATTTATTAATTATGAATAGTGGTATGATAAAATGTATTATATGGTGTATAAATGTTTTTGTTATGCTTTTTTCCTGTTGAATCTAATGAAATTTAATGACACTGCAAACCCCCTACAGAAGATTCGTAGAATCTAATCATGAAATATCCACTGGGGGGATCTAATGTATCCACATTCCTTTGAAGGACCATTTAAGAAAAATAAATTTAAAGTCCTAATATGTTTTATAGATTTTATTGTTAAGTATTATGTTATTATAATCATATAATAGGTAATAATGTTGTAAATACCCTATAACATATTTGCTGCATCAGAACTAGAAATAACCATCAGGGGATTCTAGTATATCATTTTCCATTTCATGAACCACGTACCAAAACCCATAGGGTAAGTCATTATTTATTGTAAATATTTTTTTATTAATTTTTATTTCCTTAAATTCCTACCAAATTTAATCATGTATCAAATCCCCTACAGGGTATTTATATCATTAGAACTAGAAATCTCCACTAGGGGATTCTAGTGTAGCCACTTCCCTTTGAAGAACCACTTACCAAATGTATAAGGAAATGACTAATATAATGGACAAACATGTTTTTTAAGTTTCATATCATTATAATCCTACCAAATATAATCATGTTTCCAATACCTTATCATATATTTGCAATATCGGAACTGAAAATTTGTACTGGGGGATTCTAGTGTAGCCACTTCCCTTTGTAGAGCCACTTAAATTTCATGATACTTATATAACATCCAAGGATTTTATCAATAAAATTTACCTTATTATAATTATTTAATATATCATAAAACACTTACATCATATATAGAACCCAATAAAAACCTCATTCTCATAAATGAAGAATTAAACAATTTGTATTTATAAAACTTTTGTTACTTATACTGATGGAATTGTAACATATCTTTTCTGATAGTAATATGACCATTAGGAATAGTAATTTGATAAATAAAATAGTCACCTAACCTATGAATGTGTAAATAATGTTTAGGCTTCTTATAAATTAAAATATGATATAATTATATCATAGTATATGTAAATAAATGTTTTAAAAATGATAACTTAAGTGTTGAAATTTTTGTAAAATGTAAATGTTTGTTTATAATTTTATAATTAGTATAATTATTTAAATGAAAATTTATTTTCATAAATTAGATTCCTAAATTAATATTTTTTGTACTGTAATTATATGTAAATTTTTGTGACCTTAATAAATTTTTAAAAGTGACATAAAATCGATTATAATATTAAAATCTGTTTTTTCAAAAAATGATGATTTTACATAAAAATAAAATTTCTTATATTAAGAAAATAATTATCATGAAATAGATTACATTTATTAAATTTAGACATCTAAAAATTCTTTGGGTTAATTTTTTTGATATGTCTTAAAAAGTTTATTTTTTGATGAGTAGTTAAATATGGTAATTTATGATATTTAACATTATTAGTTAAATATATGAATTTTTTATTCATTGATTATTTAGGATCCTATTAGTTACATATCTTCAGAACCATTTACTATATTTATTCATGGTAATAAACACTATTTATAGTCTTGATAAAAAATAATAAACAAATGAATAAAATAATCAAAAAGAACCCCCTCCTCCTTTATAAATACTACTTATTACCACCTCTTTCCATCACCCCTTCCATGAATTGTATCTAGTCTAAATTATATCCAAGTCCTTCCTCAATACTCTTCCCCATGTCCAAGAGTTGTTGTTCTGAAAAAAAAATACCAATCTCAAGTTCCTTAAGGAGGTTCTAAAGGAGAGAATACTCAAGATGTAAAGACCTCAATCCCTCTCTTTTAATTTCTTTTCTTTTCTTATCCTCTTTTTACCTACCCTATCCAAAGAGGCATGATAACTCTATTATATATGTGTATTTGTGTGTGTGTGTGTGTGTGTGAATTTTATTTTTAATATTGAATATAAATAATAAAATCCATTCCCCTCCCCTTTTATTATAAAAATGAAAATATTGTCTGTGATGTATCGATTCATTGCCTTCATGGATGTTGAGTTTTTGTTTTCCATTAAAACCTTCATGGATGGTCATAAAACCATTATTATGGTTAAAAAATATTTTAATATGTATATCATAACTGGTTTAATGTTTTGGAACTAATTTATTGCCATAATATTAAATAAAATGAAACTAGTTCATGATGGTCGGAAAACCCATCCAAATAAACTAAAAATTATCATTAATGATTTATAAAATGGATCATATTAAAACATGAAATAAAAATGATATATGAGACCAATTAAACTTCTTTAATTTCATTAATATCATATAATATCATTTATGGAGAATTATTCCGATTTTAAATAAATGTCTATTATTATATATAGATAAACCAAACATGAAACCATGAAAATGAATTCTACATAAACACCGAGATTAAACTATAAAACTCATCAACATGAACATAAATTAACATAATAAAAACATAAAAATTAAATAAATTTTCAATAGGTTCTTAATTATGTAATTAATGATCCTAATTTGATTATAAATGGTATTAAGTGCTAGTGGAGAAAAAATTCATACATAAATTAATAGGATTCTCGAACCCAATTCCCTTTCTTTATGATATTATCCTTTCATGAAAAATTTTGTTGTGTATATTCCATTAAAGTTCCTTAAATATAATTTAATTTTTATTTACATTTCTTTTTGGGGATATTCGTGTTCCCAATCAGATTTTATGATAAATATGATGACTTTCCAAAAGAGAACTTTTTTTCATAAAATGTTTTTGACTCCTTTGGAGTTGTTTCTTCTTTTCTCAAGAATAATGAATATTATACCAAATATTTTTTACTATTTTTATTTAGGAACCCTGATTTTATTCTTGATTGATGAAATCCATATGAAACACATTCTGTTACATGGGATACTATGGGATTTTGTTTGATATATGTTCTATGTGTCATGCATGGTTATGTAAATATTAGGATGTGATGGGTGGGACCATAATTATATATCCCTCAAATGAATTTGTAGATGTGATGTATCTCCCTAGATGAATTTTATTGTCTATGAACATGATTCTATATTTGTACACAATAATGGTTTTATGATTATAAACATGTGTCGTGCGGTAATATGATGTTTTCTTTGTTCACAATTATGTGTGGTATTTTACCACTATGATTTGATGTTTCATTTTTATGAATTGGCACATTCCAATCCATTATCTAATTTTTTTCCTCATGATCATGATGATGATAATATACTAATGAAATTTTGAGGATGATTATGATCACTTGTGTTATATTGGTTTACCTCCTTTATTCATCTTCTTACTGGGATTTTAGCTCACCCCTTTCTTTAATGTATATCCTCAGGTGATTACATGTACAAAGGATAAATAGATCCTTTAAAGGGATAAATATGAAGGATTTAAATAATTTCTTTTGATTTATTTTGTAAAAGTAATTTATGATCATAATTTTTTCAAGGAACTACATCTTTGGATCCTTGTTTTGTAAATCTATTATGTTCTTTACCTTTAAAATAATTTAATAGTTTTGTAATATAAAGTACAGTCACTATAGTAGGCATCAGATAATGGTTTAGTAAATTTGGGAATTTGTATTAGAGAACATTTTGAAAATCCATAGGATAAGACTAAGTACATGTAAACATAAAAAAACTGGTTTAAAAAAATTATAAACATTGAGACCTATAAGATATGACTTTAGCGTTAATTACATAAATGGATATTTTATCCATGATTCATTGAGATATGTTTTGTTCAAACCATTTATATTTTAAAAAATTGAGGGAATAAGGAGAAATCAAGCCTATGAGCCATGTGGGGGACAATAAAACGATTTTCTAAATGACAACCCCAATACTAAGTAAGGTGGTGTTAAAACAATATGATGATGCTTACCAGTCACTCTTGGGATATGAAAAAAAAACGTTCACCCCATGGAACGTCCACATTCATCCAAGAAGTATAAACTAGACATTTGGAACATTATGTTGTAAAGAACACCAAAATTTAGTGGATCTTCAAATCTACTCATTTTTTAACAATGTGTTAACTCAGTGAAGAATATATTTTATTTCCTCCATCATTATGATAAGGGTAAGGTGCTTCTAGTAGTCTATTATTTAGAAGTATAAGCCGATCAATGGTGGGTGTTGATTAAGAACACCAAATTAAAGGATGAAATTGTAGAGATAGAGTGGGAATACTTTACCAAAATATTTCTTACTATGTATTTTCTCTCAAACCCTTTGAACAATGAAATAGATAGAATTCATGGAGCGGAAGAAAAAGGAAGGTGAATATGTCACAACATACAATGAAAACATTAAAAGGATTATAAGGTATGACTCATGTTTTTCTACAAAAACTGATAGAAAAATAGGTAGATTTTTTGGAGTTTTAAAACCATGAATTTGAAAGTCTTTTGTTATCTAAGACATTGGGATTAATGAATAATTTATTCATAGTACCCTCAAAATATATGTACAGTTCAGAGGTTGGTTCCATGGTTATGGATAAAAGAATAGAATAATGGATTTTTAAGTTGATGGATCAAATTTAAAAGGAGTAAAGAGGATATCACCAACCACTTTTAAAAATGTGGGAAGAATAGTTATAGTAATTACCTCAAAGGGGTGGGGAATTCCTTCAAGTGTAGGAGAGAAGGCCACCAATCTCATGAATATTGGGGAGATTTGAAGTAGCCAACCAACATGATAGAGTAAATAAGGTAAGATCCTAATTTACATCCTATGGTTAAATGATTAAACTATGGGGAGGAAGGTAAATATGATATTTATTTCACTAAACCTATAATCCTTTAGGGTAATTAGTGTAGAAGCAACCAAATTCAATGGAGAATGGAAAATATAATGCAATAATAACTCCTAAATTTGAGCAAGAAAACCATGTCATATAGGGTATATTTTAAATTAACATATGAATGGAAAATGGCTTATTTGATTTTGGTTCTATTCATTCTTTTATATCCTAAATGTTTTCAAGATCTAGTGAGTTTATGCCCTGATACCTTGTAATAGTGATATCTTTAAAAACGCCTTGTGGTGAAATCATTGAAACCTAAGAGTTGGACTCTTCTTCTATTGGCGTATGTGGTAATATTTATCTATAAATTCTTTTAATACTTCCCTTAGTGTAATTCGATGCTATACTGGGCATGGATTTGATCTTGTCATATATAGAACACATAAAATTCTACCAATGGGAATATCATTTCAAATTCTGAACCATCCCATGATCCTATAAGAATCAAAGGAAGATCCTGAATCTCTATTGAAAAATATCACAATAGTGTGGGTGTTTATATCCTTTCAAGAGGAATACCTATCACAAATTTTGTAATAAAAGGAAAGAATCAAACATGATGAAATTCATATTTTTAGGGAATACAATGATGTATTTCATAACGAGTTACCTCTAAATATCCCAGATAATGAGGTACTGTTCTAAATAGAGAAAATACCAAAAGCCACTCCTATCTCAAAATGTCCCTATAGGATGTACCCTATGGAACTAGAGGAGGTAAAGAATATGTTGTAAGAGAACTTGTGGAAATAGTTCATATTCCCTATTTCATCTCCTTGGGGTGTTCTAGGGATATTTGTAAAAAAACCATATGGATAAATGTGGCTATGTATGGATTACCAAGAGCTCAATAAGATCACCATAAAGAATAAGTATCCTATTTCAAGGATTGATGACTTGTTCAGTCAATTATGAAGATACCAATGCAATTAGAGAGACCACTGAGTGGTAAATCATGTAATAATTCATCCAAAATTCCATGGTTTGAATCCTTAAAATCCCCTTGGGGGATTTACAATATAGGTAGTGACTCAGGAATTATGTGGGTAGGTCGTTATGCAAGCATGATGCAAGTCTGGTGATGCTGGTAGGGTGATGCAAGGAATGACACTGCACCAATCCTTTAGGCCATGTTCATGGGCCACTTGGACTTAGGCCTATTAGCTATGTAATGGGTCTCCCTCTACCTAGATAGAAAGAGGTCTTTTCTTTTATAATAAAAATAGGACTCTTAATCAATTTAAAAAAACTACAAGGAGCGCAGTACTTCTCAAAGGTGGATCTTTGTTATGGATATCATCAATTGAAGTTGAATAAGGATGAAAATCATAAGACTATTTTCCATAAAAGGTATGGGAATTTTGGGTTCCTTAGTATGACCTTAAAACATTCTAATTCCCCAAAAATGTTAATGGATTGTATTAATATAATCTATATAGACTACATTGAAAAAATTGTGGTAGTTTTTATCAATGATATTCACATCTACTCTAAGAGAATAGTGGAACATGAAAAACATCTAAGGATTGTTATGGTGGAATTTTGGAAGGATAAATTATATTACATGTTTAGAAAGTGTGCCTTTTGAATACTGAAAGTCACATTCTTGGAGCACATGATTATGAGAATGGAAATTTTTGTGGACCCATAAAAAACATATGAAATTGATAAATGGACCAGACCCAATAGTGTCGTAGAAATTCATAGTAATCTTATATTACATGGGTTATAATGAATTTTTGTGGGGAATTTATGACTATTTTATAACCCACAAACCATGGTAACACAAAAAGGGGTAAATTATGTCTGGATAGAATAATGTGAGGAAATATTTATGGATATCTTGAAGAGGTTACACACTACACTTGTACTCACAATAACAAAAAGTGGATAAGGATTTTTGATATACAGTGCTACTTAAAATAATGTATTAGGTTGTGTACATATGAATAATGTTAATTTGATAGCAAATATACCTCATGACAGTTGAATATCTAAGAGAAGAACTACCCGATTCTTGATCTGGAGCTAGAATATGTGATTTTTTCCATGAAAATCTAGAGAATCCGCCTCTATGGTGAGAAGTGTGACATATATACTAATTACAAGAGCCTAAATTATATATTCACATGAAATGAGCTCAACTTGCATCAATTTATATGGTTATAGATAATCAAGGACTACGATTTCTCTATTCACAGTCATCTTAGGAAGGAAAACAGTGTAGTCAATGCTCTTGGAAGAAAAGAACATGTTACACTATCTATGATGAAAATTGAGAAAGACAATATCTTCATGGAAATGTAAGTCATAGATCTAGAAATCATAATGGTATGTAATACATCCTACCTTTACCAAATAAGTTTCCAACCATCTATCCAAGAGAAGATCAAGGAGGAACAAAGGGATGATCTCGAGCTACAAATAAGTTTACGGTAGAAAAGGAATTTAATTTACATGAGTTACACCTCAATGATGATGATTTGATTCCATTTTGAACATGGATTTTTTTTCCTTCATCATCTGAGGTAAAGAAGGATCTACTAGTTAATACACATAACTCATCTTTCTACATTCATCCAAGAAGTACTAATATGTATTTTGATCATTGAGAACACTTCTTGTGGGGAAATATGAAGAAGAAAATTGTGGATTAAATTTAAAGGTGTTTTTTATTTCATCAAGTAGAATCATAGAAACAAAATTCCAAAGGGATGATAAAACCATTTCATATACCTTCATGAAAATAGGAGAATGTCACTATGGAGTTTTTCACTAGTCTCCCTAAACCATCCAAAGTAAAAAATGTGATATGGGTTGTCGTGGATTGACTCACCAAGAATTTCCAATTCAATTATATTCAGGAAGATTTATCACTTGAAAAAAATTCCATGTTGTATGTGAAGGAAGTGGTGAGGCTACAAGGAGTTCCATATTCTATCATTTCTAATTTTGATCCAAGGATAACATAAAAATTTTTTGGAATCCTTCATCATTTTTTGAGTACTAAATCTAATTTTTGTATGTCCTATCACCCCCAAACTTATAGCCAATCTAAAAGGACTATTAAAATGCTCACAAATATTCTCCAAAACTACATAATGTAATTCAACGGTGGATGGGATCAGTATCTCCCATTGATTGAGTTCTCATACAAAAACCATTTCAAATAAATTATTCATATGGATCTATATAAATATATTTATGGGAAGTGATGTATAACTCCAAATTTTTGGGATGAAGTTGGAGAATAAAAGATACATGGACCTGACCTAGTATAAGAGATGATATGTAATTTTCATGTCATCCAACAACATATCAAAGATTCTTAGAGTTAGAAAAATAGCTATTCTGGAAAATATTAAAGGGATATGTAGTTCGATGTTAGAGAAAAAAAATTCCTTCAAATATAACCATGGAAGAGAGTCATGTGGTTTGGAATGAAAGGGAAGCTTGGACCTAGGTATGTTGGCCCCATTGATATCCTTGATCACATTAGAACAGTGGCATATCGTCTTTCACTTTCATAAATTATGGATCATGTTCATGATGGCTTTCATCTATCTCTCCTGAGGAATTATATTCCTAACCCCTCACAAGTACTTAATCTTAAGGTGGTAAAAATGGAGAATAGCCTCTCACATGAAGAGAATCCAATGAAGATCTTAAACCATAGATACAAAGTCCTACACAACAAGATGAATCACCCTATAAAAGTGTTTTTGAGGAACCATAAGTATGAATAAGTGAAATGCGAATGAAAGGAAGTGATTAAGGTCAAATACCCTCATGTGTTTTCACCTGAGTATGTAAAACAAAATTTTGACGGAGAAATTTTTGAAGGGGGTAGAATATAATGAACCATAATTTTATCAATGGAAATTCCCTACGTATAATTATGTTATATATTATAAAATACATACACAACATAGATAACCCATTAAAAATTCATTCCCATAAATTAATAATGAAATAAGTTGAATTTATATAAATTAAAGAACTTATACTAATGAAATTTTAACCCATCCATTGGAATAGTAATACGGCCCTTAGGAATAGCAATCCATAAAATATAATTTTAACCTCACAAATGAAAGTATAAATAGTATTTACGAATCATAAAATGAAAATATGATATAATTATATCATATTATAATTAAATAAATTTTCTAAAAAAATAATTTAGTATTGATATTTTTTAAAACATAAAATTTTATTTAAAATTTTATAATTAATATAATTATTTGAAAGAAAATTTATTTTCATAAAATAGATTCATAAATTAAAATTTTCTTGAATTATAATTATAAATTAAATTTATGAAACCTTAATATATTTTTCAAAGTGTCATAAAAGCAGTTATAATATTAAAATCGAATTTTTTGGATTAAATGATGATTTTATTTAAAAAAATAAAATTCTCTATTTTAGTAAATTATTTTCATAAATTGGATTAAATTTTTGAAATCTATACATCGAAAAATGGTTATGGGGAATTTTTAGGATTTTTCTAAAGTAGTTTAATTTTTTGTGAATAATGAAATATGGTAATTTATGGCACTTAAAATTATAAGTCAAATACATGAATTTTTTTATCATGAATAATTTAAGCACTCATTGGTTAAAAATATCATGAAATACATGTTGTATATCATCAATGTAATAAACAGTAGTTGTTAAGTCTACCATGTAATCCTACATCAACCAGGGTTCAATCCCTAGGAGACTCAAAGATTTGGGGATTTATGGGGTTTTAGGTGGTGTGTGCATGCGGTGTGGTTCACAGTGTTGGGTATGTCAGGTCGGAAGTGGTCATAGGTGGGAAGGGTTTTGTGGAGGCTCGGTGTCTCCTATGTCAGGTGGAGTCAGTCACAACAACACTAGGATGTTGGGGAAAATGAAAATCCTACATTGGGCAATGGAAGTCTTGACAACAGTGGGATGCAAGGGGGTTCATGGTGATGGTCGACGTTAGGTGATGAGATGTGGGTGGAAGAACCTGAAGATGATGGTTGGATCAAGATGGGTGGTAGTCTTATTGGTGGTGTAGTGTCTAACGACACAAACAATTATAAATGAAATTTCCCTTTTTATTTAATTAAATGTCTTTTTTTACTGTGTAAAAAAACACACTCCCTTAATTTTATTGATTTAAAGGACCGCTATGAATTTTGGCCATTATTAATATATTTTTCGATCATTAATAACATGATTAGTATAAATATAGGGCTTTAACAAATCCAATTGAGTCCAAAAAAAAGTTATGGCTTCAATAAGTAGATTTGTGCTATATGAATTCCATTTATCGAAGCTTCTGAGGGAGATAGTGTATATGGGATTTTCCCTTGAATAAGCCCAGGATGAGATCTATAGACTTATGTGTGAGCAAAACTATTTACAAGAGAAGTTCAAGCCCATAGAGATCATGACCCAAACCATGTTCTCCAAATGGCCCTATGATAATCTCACAATAAAACACCTTACTCTTACGACATACACTAGTTTAATAAAGGTATATGTATCAAGACCTTAAAAATATGAATATATATATTATAATATTTTATATATATTAATTTTAATTGTTTCTTTTAAATGATTTTGGTTTTGATTCAGTTAAACAGAAATTTTATTTTCAGGTAATATTCAAATTCAATTAAGGGGATTATTTTGATTAATTATTGTATTTTTGAAATAATTTTATTTTAATAAAATATTATTATTAAGTAAGGATTATTAATGGTCGTGTAATTTCTATGAAGTGAAATTTACTTTTTATAATGTTTAAAAAACTTCTATGGTGAAAAACCCAGCATTTTACAACAAATGTCGAATCTTATTTTAAAATTAAAAAATCAAATATGTAAAAAATTATTTAGATAAAATGAATATTATTTTTGGAATCAAAATTCTAAAATTATTCAATGTTTAATTTTCCATATTTTTCTTAGAGAGTAAAATTTTCGGGTAAAAATATAATGTGTGTTTTAGGATATCATAATAACCCAAAATGTAGTAATAAATACTATACTGCGTATTTTTGTCCCAATATATATTTTCACATTAAAATAATGTGATTTTAAGAAAATTATATTATCTATATAATTCCCTTATGAATCCTCCAAAATTTATAACATATTTTATGATTTTTAATTCATTTCTGTATTAATGTGAATCACCTCCACATAAGCAAGGATAATATTTTAATATTTTCAGTAGTTTTCCTAATAAAATAATTAAAACCTTCCATATTAATCAAAAACCATTCTCAAAACCCATGGGAAGTTTTGTTGTTTTGAATATTCAATTATATAAACTCTAAAACCAATTTTTGTGAGATATTAAAGAATTCACCTCTCATTTCCTATATATACACACCCAAAACCCCACTTAACATCATTCAAAATAATTGTATAATTCCTTTACTTTGTCCCCCCCCTCTCTAGAATCCTCCTAAGGAGCCCCAAGCTCCCAAGAAACCCCTCTCCAAGATTTTTAAATCAAACACTCGAGTATGGGTTCCATCCTTTCTCCTTTTTATTTTAGATTCATTATATTGTAACACCATTTTATTTTAAATTAAAAATAATATATTATGCAATTTCACCTCCCCCAAAATTCCATTGTTTTTTAATAATTAGATACCCCTTTCTCTCTCATTAATCCCTCCCATGTAATCCTGTTACCAGGCTGAAACTTCATAAGAGTTATTTCATTCCTCCAGTTTCATCAAATTTCATTATTATGTTATGCCTTATGTTTCAAAATTTCTTAGGTTGGGACATGTATTTATATGACCCTATTAATTTCCATTTCATGTATATATGAATATTTTTCCCTTTATCTTCCATCAACCCTTTTTATGAATTTTTATGACACACTGTTTGCCTGCCGAAATTGCATCGTAAATTTCCATTCCAAAACAATTGTGTAGTGAATACCATACCCATTACCTATAATGGGTATTAACATTTATGCACATATAACTTTTTATTAATGAATTAAATTTAAGTATTTCAAACTTCTTTATCTTGTAATAAATTATGATAATGAATGAATCTATGTTTTATTATCTATGTGGAACACTAAAGAATGATAATGAAATGAATGTGATGGGAACACTTGGTGTTATATATCACTCCAATGCATTGGGTAATGTCTTTTATCATGACACATCATTTTGGGATAGGGGTTTAAATGATTATTTTATTAGGCTTTTTCTACTATGACATCTTGGTAATTTAGCCTTGACTTATGGTGTAGTGTATTAAGTTGTTTCCACATTTCCATGTTATAAATATCATGTTATATCATGATTTATGATTCATGTTCCTTTATTCCACATTGATATTCCTTGAATAACATTATTATTATCTTCATTTTATTCAATGTTTACTCCCTTACTGGCCTTTATATATCACGCCTTTATTATGTATTTTTCTCAAGGATATCTCATGCAGTTTTAAGCTTGATCATGTTAAATATGATTTCAGTAAAGATTTTGTTTTTTATGTCTAATTTTGTAATTAAATGTACCTAATTCCCAAAGAAACTAGGATTCTAGATATTTCATGTTTTATTAAGTGTAATTATATATAATTAAATCATGTATTAATGTAATAAAAAGAACATGTTTATTATTGTTGGTATCAGAGGAATGTTTAGAAATTTTTGGGATTAGGATTATAAAACTCGAGTAAAAGCCTTAAAGATAAGACTAAGTATAAGAATAACATCCATAAAATTTAGTGATTATTGATTGTATAATTTATCATGAAAATACATCCTTGTCTAGATACAAAAAATTTGATTTGGATCTAGCAAAGATGTATCTTGGGGTAAAACCTAAAAACTCCACCTTGAATGATGTTCGAACAATAATTGGTGCACGACTATGGGCCTTACTGCACTCTTGGTTAGGAACTCCTAAGGGATATGCCTTGGTAAATTCATAACCTTTGTATTAACCATTTTTAAGGGAACAAAACAATTCCCATAAGAATATAAGTTACGAAATAGATCATAGATAACTTATATTAAATCCAAGAAATTCATAAGATATGGAAATAAATGTAATTTATAAGTTACCCCTTTAATTTCATTTAATTCACCATTATGTATTTACTAGTTTAAAATACATACCCCTAATGTTTCTTTTATTATATAAAATACTTGGTAATAATAGGAATTGGGCTAACATCTAATGTGAAGATCAATGTAATGATTGTCCTAATGAGATGCCAAATCCGATGGGAGTGAGAATCGAAAACTTTGTCATGGTACTTTATTAGTTATGTAAAGTTTTTAATAGAAACCTGAATCATGAGGAACTTCCACCCCCCACACCAAGAATTAACAATTTTCAATCAGGATCATCATGAGACAAAGGCCTCCATCTTTCAAGGGATCATTTGATCTCTCAATCACTGAATAATGGATCAACTCCATTAAGAATGATCTTCACCATCCTTCAATGATCTAGAAAAGAGAAGGTTCTTATGGTTGTTAATAATTTGAAGTGTGAAACTAATAAATGGTGATGTCATGACCCCCTCCCCACAAGGGGTACCCCTCATGGGCTGGCAATGTGAGAAGGGAGATAATGACCCCCGAGTCCTGCCTCCAGTTCGCCCCGGGTTGGTGACTAGCACCGAGGGTATAGTAGCACAAAAAATGGGAGGCATTACCCTCTAAGAGAACACATGCATAAGAGAGAGATAATATAGACACCAATCAACTCCAATTCGGACTACAATATAAATAAAAACCCATGTACACATATGAAATGACATGCAGAAGTACTACAACTGAAAGGGGAAAACTACAAGTACCCAAAAGAAAGTAAAAATAGCAGCAACCAAAAGCCCGAACAACTCTTGCAACCCCAAGCTAGTAGAAACCAGCTTGATCTACAACCTACTCCAAGTGACCTGGAAAATAGTTTATATATACATAGGGTGAGTATAACAGTATACTCAGTGGGATCCTCCCCGAGGCCTCTCGTGCAAAAGTAAAGAAAGCATGCTAAAGCACAGTGAACAACAACTGAAACTAACTAGTCACCTAAACAGGTATACTATGTTCCCAGCCTCACCATGGAAACTCTCACCAAGTAACTCATACAAGAAAATTGCATATAATAAATAATATCAAGGGTACCCCGCTACTACTTCCCCACAGTTTTTCTGCTTTGCCCCAATGTCGCACGTCCTGAGCATCTCTCTCCAAAAAGGCTTGCCCGCAGACACCTGGGCGAAGCACCACAATATGAAACTCATTCACAAAACCCCCATTTCCACACACCAAAGTAACCAGGTATTTTTTGGGATCCACCACATCTCGCATAACATGTATCATACATTGGGTATTATACCTCAAGCCATTATAGCCCATACACCGAGTAAGGATCCTCAAGCCATCACAGACTATACATGTTACACCTATAGTAGTCCGTAGAAAACTATATCTAGAATATATGTGTGTGAATCATCGCAATAAATTACAGCCCTCTATACACATATATGGGGTAAACTAACCAATGTGCCTTCTAGCACCAGTAACTACCAAGAGAAGAGAGTGGGGCCAAAGGGGGTAGTCAGCCATCCATCCTCCCACCAGAATATTAGGGAAAACACCCCCCAGGGCTCAGAGTCCTTGGGGTGTCAGATTCCCTTACTGACAGGGTGGAGTAGCGTATATAAACACAAAAAGTATAGAATATACTATAACTCACAACCACACTATGCGCATAACCTATTCTTAAACCCAACTGCAGCTAACGTCTCTCAAACTCTAGGTTTCTACTAATAAGACTAGGTATCTTATAAGCACACAACCATTTAAAGATCTTTATTAGATTAATTCATTCCCCTTTTATCAGTTCCACTTTATGTTAATTAATTCTTTAAACATTAATTAACCATGAACAATTCCACATTAAATTTCATTAGCATCACACCCAAAGTCAATTGTTCCATCAGAATCACAACCTCATCATTATGTTCTAGCATCTCCATCCCCATGGGTTAACACCATTTATTCAATTATAATTATATAAAATACTTTCCCACATTCCCAGGCATTCTAGATAAACATTATATGCTAATAAATACAAGGGGGATCAACACGGTGAGTAGATTTACTACCTTTCGAGTCTTTTCCACTTATAGAAAGATCATATACTCATGCTTCCTTGAGAATCTAAACATGTAAATCACATGGCATACCCTGCGTGTCTTCACCTCTTTTGGAAGAAAGGTAAGTAAGAACAGCTGCCTTGATCAGTGGAGAAATGTAAAGCAGATAAACAACCAACCAAAATTAGCAATCATCCAACAATCACATCCACTCCATTCCATCATCCCTGGTGTCCTCCCTGACACCCAAATACATAAAATGATGCATCTCGCCACTCTAGGTGTCATCTGCTACCACAACCAAAAGGGCCTCTATGCCTCCACATATTATCACAACCATCCAGTCTTACATTAAAACACAAGCAGTAGTAAATAAAACATCTTCACAATTGGGCTCTTGTCCCTTAAACAAACAAGAGGGTAACTCAGAACCCTAAAAGCAATTATCTTTTAACAACCACACATTCTTTAATCCATCATGGGTTAACTAATTTATTATTCATTGGTTCCAAATTCAGGAAACCTAATCAGTAAGATATCACAAATAATTAAACCTACTTACTGTACCAATTTGATTAACATCCAATTACAACTAAAACTAGATTAGTTTACATGCCTCTTTATCTTTATCCAAAAATTATCAATTAATTCCGATTTACGTTCTTTACCAATTTCCATTAAGAACAAATAGATAATCAAAGCAAGCATGGATATCCCACTATCTAGAAAAAAAAGGCAATAACATATGATAGATATCAATTTATTTATCTGGTTAAAATATTTATTATGACAATTACATTGTCATTCAGTGGGATTAAACATGCTAACAATATAGTTGCACGTAAAAGAAATAGAAGCAACGAATCCCCTACATCAAACAGTTCTGCTCGTTATTTATCCACACAATGGGTTATGAACCTCCTCTCGCGACAACTGCATCCACCCGAGGATGCCACGGTACGACAGAACCAACCAAAACCCAAATAAAACCCCATTATAAGCCTGTAGATTACATGATATAACATGGAAAGGTTAAATGGGAGGAGATGATCCCAAAGGAATGATGATAAAACATACCTTATATCGAAGATTGATCGATACATCTTGGTTGAATCAAAACAAAGCAGAACTGATCCAAGGAGTAAAGTTTGTTTTTACAACTCCTACGGAAAGGATTGAAAGGTTCTAGAATCTCATAGTCGAGAACAAAGAGGAAGAACAAGGGAGGATGATATCGTATCCCTTCTGAAGATTTAATGGGGTGACGGTTTAAGATACGTTTAATTCCCCATTAAAAGAGGATCGCATTAACCCATGCATTTTGACCAAGTAAAAATATCCTGATCCATAGGAATAATTAATATAGTATTTTTGGTCTTTGAATCATCCGTCTTAATTTCAGGGTTGCAACATCACAGACGATTCGCCATTCCAACACCGTATGAGGGAGATATGTTGGAAACAGGATCCCATAATAATAATAAAATTATTATTTGGTGTTTCATGGACCTGAGCCATGAACCATAATTTAATATCCAACATTAGACTTGAATCGATCATATTAATGATAGAATCACATTTCCACTAACAAGAAGTCAATCAGACATCGCACGCGGGAGTTATGAGGGGTCGAAGATTTAATAATAATATTAAATATATTAATTCAAGAGCATTTTGGGTACCCTATTCGAAAACATAAAAGAGACATCCAATATTGGACTCAATATTTCCGTCTCGAAGTTAGGGTCACACTGCCGGTGACGATTCGTAAAACCAATTTCGCATGAAAGAGTTATAGTGAAAACAGTGTTTTGTCATCAAAATTAAAAATAACAATATTTTTTTATTATTATTAATTACTTATTTATTTATTTTTCTAACTAAAAAATCAATCACAATTTGGACTCCCTTTCACGATGGAATTCATCACCAAATCCCCTATTTATCATTTATTTCTCATTTAATTTTATTCCCACTATTATCTTATAATTCCTCCCTCTCTCCAATCTCATTCATTCTTCCACAATTCCCTCACGCTCCAACAAAAGTGGTGCCTCCCCTTGGTCTTATTCCATGCCCAACACGCCCTATCTCTTATTTTATTTTATTAATTTTTTTCCAATCTTTTTAATTTTTATCATCTTAAATTCTTTCTCTATCCAATCTAATTATTTTTTTTCTTCCTCGATTTTATCACACCCCAACAAAAGTGGCGCCTCCCCTTTCATTTATTATTTCAATGTTATTATTAATAAAATTAATAATAATAACACCCATCATTAATGTTCTAATCTAATCCCATTAAATTATTTTACCATGGTTATTCTCATATTAAATTAAAACTATTCCATTTAATTAATCACACACTAAAAGCCACCAATACCATTATTATTTAATATAGTAGAAATAAATCCTCTTTCAATTTCATCAATGGGTCGCCATCATTATCATTAATAATTATTATTATTATTATTGATGCCCATTATTATATTATAATTACTCCCTCCCTCTCACCAATTAAATCCTTCTCCCACGATACTCACGTGGCCTCTTCTTAACACTAAATTTTATAATGTAATGGACCGGAGAGGTCTGGGCCATTATATCAGATACCTCTCAAAACATTCTCATCATCAAGAATTCAAAACCAACCTAAAGAGACAAAAATAAACATGGTCTGAACATCCACCCATCAAGATACCTCTCAAAAGAGTTCAATCCACAAAAGCAACAAAATAAATTCATAAATAAAACATGAAAGGTCTAACCAAAAAGAGAACATCATTACATGAATAGAGTTAAACATCAAAAAAATCTAGGTACTGAGCATGTATTTGTGACTCACGTTCCCAGGTACTCTTCTCCAAGCCACCGTGTCGCCACAAGACACGAACTAGGGGGATATAACGCCCATGCAACACCTTCTATTTACGGTCTTAGATCTCCATAGGTCGCTCCTCAAAGGTTGCATCATCATCAACATCGATCCATCCCCAATAGATAATGTGAGAATCATCTTGATGATAAGGACGGAGCTGTGATTCATGGAAAACATCATGTATCCAACTCATCTGTGGGGGAAGTGCTAATTGATACCCCACAGCTCCAACACAAGCTAACACCTCGAAAGGTCTAACCAACCGTGGAGAAATCTTACTTCCACGACCAAACCATCGCTTCCCACGATGGAGAGTCACCTTCAGAAACACATGATCCCCAACAATAAACTCTTAGGTCCTCCTAATTTGATCATCATATGATTTATGATGATCTTGCGCTGTCTTCATCCTCTCACGAATAACTTGAACCATCTCTGTTGTATTCTGCAATAGTTTCGGTATGAGAATTACTGACTCCATGACCCTAATCCAGCACAACGGAGAACGGCAAGGCTGGCCATACAAGGCTTCAAATGGCACCATACCGATGGTGGAGTGAGAACTATTATTGTAAACGAACTCCACCAAGGGTAAGATCCTCATCTATGAAGCTCCAAAAACAAGAACACAAGTGCGTAACATGTCTTCCTGAGTCTGAATGGTTCACTCTGTCTTACCATCCATTTGAGGGTGAAAAGTAGTGTTAAGGCATAGTTGAGAACCAAAAGCATGTTGGAGACCTCGCCACACCCTAGAGGTAAAATGAGGATCTCGATCAGAAATGGTCATCCTAGGGAATCCACGAAGTCTCACCACATCCTCTAGATACTACCTCGACAAAACTTCAACTGAGCTCAACTCCTTGATCACTATGAAGTGGGACGATTTTGTTAAATAATCCACTACCACTAAAATAGCATCATGTCCTCTGGAAGATTGAGGTAAACCTGTAACATAGAACATTAATATGTCCTCCCACTTCCACTAAGGAATCTCTAATGGTTGGAGAAGACCACCAGGAACACGATGTTCATCCTTCACCTTCTAGAAGACTAAACATCAAGACACAACCTCCACAACCGCAAGTTTTATCCTAGGACACCAAAACTGACTCCTCAAGGATCGGTAAATCTTTTTCATGCCAGGATGTACTGCTAAGGGAGAACTATGAAACTCCCTAAGAATCGTCTCGCGCATCATCAAGGGAACAAAAATCCTTCCATGATACAACACTCGGTGTTTTTCTTCCTCCGACCAACCATCAGGGGCCTCACCAAAAAAAACTCGGTCTCTCCAAGTCTCCACCTCATGATCCCCCAACTGGGACTCTTCCACCTTCTGCACCAGAGATGACTGTACCATCATCTGAAAAAGAAAACCTCTACCCCCAACATCTCCCATATCAAGATTCAATGCTGACAGTTCTTCCATTACTCTCCATGAATCACCAGATTCAAGTACAGCATCACTACGTGACTTTTGGATCAGTGCATCAGCTACAACATTCCCTTTTCCAGGTGTATATCATATTTTAAAGTTGTATTACTGTAAGAACTCCATCAACTGACATTGTCATAAGTTCAAGTCACACTGGGAGAAAACATATTTCAAACTCTTATGATCAGCGAAAACCACAAAGCACTCACCAATGAGGTAATGTCTCTACAACTTCAGAGAAAACACCATGGCTGCCAACTCAAGATCATGGGTGGAATAGTTTCATTCATGGGGACGCAACTGCCAAGACCCATAAGAAACAACTGACCTCTGCGGCATGAGAACACAGCCTAACCCAAGATGTGAAGCATCGTAGAAAACATCAAAATGGACTCTCTCAGCTGGAAGACAAAGGATTGGAGAACTTACTAACTTCTCCATTAGGTAATCAAATGTTGACTAAATCTGATCAGTGAATATGAATCCCTGATCCTTCCTAGTCAATGTTTTCAGTGGAGTCGCAATGTGTGAGAAATTGGCTATGAACCTCCTTTAGTATCCTGTGACACCAAGTAAACTTCACACCTCTGACACTGTCTTGGGGACTGCCCAAGACACAACTACTTCTATATTCGATGGATCCACAGCTACTCCCTATTGGGACACAAAATTCCCCAATAAAATAACTTCTTGAGACCAAAACTCACACATCGACAACTTCCCGAATAGCTGATGTTGGAAAAGAACTCCCAAAATAGCTCATAGATGCTCTGCATGATCCTCTTCAGATGTGGAGTACACAAGGATGTCATCGATGAAAACTACCACGAACTTTTCCAGGAACTCACAGAACACAGCATTAATCAATCCCATGAATACAACTAGAGCATTCGTCATGCCAAATGGAATTACAACAAACTCATAATGCCCATGATGACAACGAAAAGCAATCTTTGGGATATCCTCATCCTTCACAGGCATCTGATGATATCCTGACCACAAGTCGATCTTTGAGAACCAACTTTCACCCTTTATTTGATTGAAGAAATCATTAATTCATGGAATATGATAGTGATTCTTTATTTTCACTTTGTTTAAGAGATGATAATCGACACACAACTACAAACTACCATCGGCATTCTTCACAAACAAAACTGGTGCACCCCATGGTGACACACTTGGCCAAACAAAACCGCACTGCAATAGACCATCAAGCTGTATACGTTGCTCTCGTAACTTGGAAGGGGACATCCTATATGGATAAATAGAGATAGGAGACACTCCTGGATGTAGCTCGATCCCAAACTCGATCTGTCATTGAGGGGGTAATGATACAACCTCTTCTGGAAAAACATTAGGGTACTCCTCTACGACCCAAGGAAATTCCAATTGTTGAACCTCTGAAGAACTCAGCATCATCTCATCCATCATGGATGATAAGGATGGAATGCGCCTATGACCCATCTGAGGATATCACTCACCAACAAACACAACTTCCTCTCCATCCACACCAATGAAGATGACCTTTTTCTGAAGCAATCCACGATAGCCTACACCGAATACAACAAATCCATGCCAAGGATGACATCATATGTTTGTATTCGTAAACATAGTAAATCTCCCCAAGAGCGGTGTTTCCCCAAAACTAGCTCACAGTCTCTACATACTTCAAACAAGTCAGGTCGACCTCCAATAGGTGTAGTAAATGCCCAGGGCAATGGAAGCCTCTCTACCTCAAGTCCCAAAGCATGTACAAGCATAGTTGATATGAAGGAGTGTGTGGATACTGAATTAAAAAAGGTATACACCAAGGTAGAAAACAAGAAAAGGGTACCTTGAATGAATTCTAGATCACCTGGAGCTGGCAACGCTAGAGCATGAAGCTAACCATGACCTCCTCTACAGCCTCTCTGACCCTGATGACGACCACCACCACGGCCTCGCACTGCTCTCTGAGGACGGGGAGCATCATGGGGCTATCATCTGCTTGCCCCATCTACCCTCTTCTAATATACAACTACTACAATCGGCTACTGCTGCCTCAGCTAGAACTGCCTCAACGGAGGAACTTGGAGTGTAGCACCTGGTGCACGATGACTGTTCTGAATTATTGGGCACTCCCGCTGCTGATGACCATGACCGCCACAAGAAAAACAAGTTCCTGATCCCTTGGAATAATCCTGAGAGTTGTTGCCTCTGGATAAACAAGATGTGAAGGGTTGGGAGCTACCCCCGGAAGAACTGAAACTCTTCTTCCCTGAAAACTGGGAACCCCGGACCACATATCTTCTTTGTGAGTAATCATGCTAATTCCCCTCTCTTGATGATCCAGTCAGGGCCAAAGCCCTCTCAAAATCCTATGCTCTTTCCAGTACCTCAAGATATGTTTTCAGCAAAAATGGGGTGACCTGGTGCTGGATCTTTGGACACAAAGCTTCCTCAAAATTCCTCGCCCTAGCCTCCACTTCTTGCAGTAGGTCTAAAGAATATTGTAAAAGGTTCCTGAAATGGATTCCAAACTCTCGAACACAGGATCTCCCCTATCAAAGGGTAAGAAGCTCCTGGCGACTGGACGCATTCGCATTCGAAGAAAGAAACTCGACTCTAAAACTGGAATATAGAATACTCAACATTAATTAATTAATTTATTTATTTTATTAGTTTTAGGTTAACATATCCCAAGGTCTACCAATTCAAACACAGGCACAAAGAATAATGATTCATGATCCTTTCCTAGGTATCTAACCTGCAACTAGTATCACCATGTTTAGTAGCCATTGTAAACTTAAATATCCATACATCAGATCATAGGGGTCCCTAAACGCCTATGTCTTAGCTGGTCTCCAGTGTTTACCACACTTGATAAACATGAATGACACAGTTTCCCTACCAACCCATGCAACCTCACTTGTGTCTAACTCCAAACTATATTCTATCCCACAAACAGAACTCTGATACCACACTGTCATGGCCCCCTCCCCACAAGGTGTACCTCTCCTGGGCCAGAAATGCGAGAAGGGAGATAATGACCCCCGAGTCCCACCTCCATTAGGCCCCAGGTTGGTGACTTGCACCGAGGGTACAGTAAAAAACAAAATGGGAGGAATTACCCTCTAAGAGAACACATGCAGAAGAGAGAGATAATATAGACACCAATCAAATCTAACTCAGACTGGAAAAACAAAAACCCAAGTACACATATGAAATTCCATGCAAAAGTACTACAACTGAAAGGGGAAAACAGCAAGTACCCAAAAGAAAGTAAAAACACCAACAACCACAAGCCCAAATAGCTCCTACTACCCAAAGCTAGTAGAAACCAGCTTGATCTCCAGCTTTCTCCAAGTGACATGGAAAACAGTTTATATATACATAGGGTGAGTATGAAAGTATACTCAGTAGGATCCTCCCCGAGGCCTCTTATGAAAAAGTAAATAAATCCTGCTAAGGCATAGTGAACAAAAAGTGAAACTAACTCATCACCTAAACAGGTATACTAAGTTCCCATCCTCACCATGGAAACTCTCACCAAGTAACGCATACAAGAATATAGCATATTATAAATAATATTAAGGGTACCCTGCTACTACTTCCCCACTGGTTTACTGCTTTTTCCCAATGTCGCACATCCTGAGCATCTCTCTCCAAAAAGGCTTGCCTGCAGACACCTGGGTGAAGCACCACAATATGCACCTCGTGCAACAAAACCACCACATCCACACACCATAGTAACCAAGTATTTTTTGAGAGACACCACAGCTCGCATAACGTGTATCATACGTCAGGTATTATACCTCAAGCCCTTACAGCCCATACATAGAGTAAGGATCCTCAAACCATCACAGCCTATACACGTTACAGCTATAGTAGTCCATAGAAAACTATATCCAGAATATATGTGTGTGAATCACTACAATCCATTACAGCTCTCTACACACATATGTGTGTTAAACTAACCAATGTGTCTGCCATCACCAGTAACTACCAGGAGATGAGAGCGGGGCCAAAGGGGGTAGTCATCCATCCATCCTCCCACAGGAATGTTGGGGAAAACACCCCCCCCCCCCAGGGCTTAGAATCCCTTGGGTGTTAGATTCCCTTACTGAAAGGGTGGAGTAGCATAAATAAACACAAAAAATACAGAATATACTATAACTCACAACCACGGTATGGTCATAACCTAGTCTTAGACCCAACTGTAGAAAACGTCTCTCAAACTCCGGGTTGTTACTTATGAGACTAGGTATCCTATAAGCACACAACCATTTAAAGAGATTTATTAGATTAATACATTCCCTTTTTTCAAATCCACTTTACGTTAATTAATTCATTAAACATTAATTAACCATGAAAAATTCCACATTAAATTTCATTAGCATCACACCCAAAGTCAATTGTTCCTTCAATATTAAAACATCATCATTATGTTCCAGCATCTCTATCCCCATGGGTTAACACCATTTATTAAATTATTAATTATATAAAATACCTTCCCACATTCCCATGCATTCTAGATAAACATTATATGCTACTAAACCCAAGGGGGATCCACACGGTGAGTAGATGTACTACCTATCAAGTCTTTTCCACTTATAGCAAGATCATATACCCATCCTTCCTTGAGAAGCTAAGCACGGAAATCACTTGGCATACCCTGCGTGTCTTCTCCTCTTTCAAAAGAAGGGTAAGTAAGACCAATTTCCTTGAGGAGTGGGGAAATGTAAAGTAGATAAACAACCAATCAAAATTACCAATCATCCAACAATCACATTCACTCCATTCCATCATCCCTGGTGTCCTCCCTGACACCCCAATACATAAATCGATGCATCTCGCCACTCTATCTGTCATCTTCTGCCACAACCAAAAGGGACTTTATGCCTCCACATATTACCACAACCATCTAGGCACACATTAAATCAAAAGCAACAGTAAAACAAAATTCTTCACAATTGGGCTCTTAGACCTTAAACAAACAAGACGGTAACTCAGAACCCTACAAGAAATTATCTTTTAATAGCCACCAGTTCTTTAATCCATCTTGGGTTAACTAATTTATTATTTGTTGGTTCCAAATTCGGGAAGCCTAACTAGTAATCTATGACAAATAATTAAACATGTTTATTGTGCCAATTTGATTAACATAAAATTACAACTAGAACCAGATTCGTTTACATGCCTCTTTATCTTTTTCCAACAATTATCAATTAATACCGATTTACATTCTTTACCGATTTCCATCAAGAAAAAATAGTTAAGAAAATCAAGCATAGATATCACACTATCTTGAAAAATAAGAGGCAATAATATACGATTGATATCAATTTATTTATCCAGTTAAAATATTTATTATGTCAATTCCATTGTCATCCAGTGGGATTAAACATGCTAATAGTATAGTTGCATGTAAAAGAAAGAGAAGCAATGAATCCCCAACCTCAAATAGTTCCTCACGTTTTTTATCCACACAAAGGGTCACGATCCTCCTCTCGCGACAACTGCATCCACCCGAGGATGCCACAGTACGACAGTACCAACCAAACCCCAAGAAAAACCCCATTAGAAGCATGGATATTTCAATCTATAACATTTAAAGGAGAAACAGGAGGATATCATCCCAAAGGAATGACTATAAAACAAACCTTATATCGAAGATTGATCGATAAACCTTGGTTGCATCAAAATAGAGTGGAATCGATTTGAGGAGTAATGTTTGATTGTGCAACTCCTAAGGGAAGGATTGAAAGGTTCTAGCGTCTCATAGTCGAGAACAAAGAGGAAGAACAAGGTAGGATGATATCTTGTCCCTTTTGAAGATTTAATGGGCCGATGGTTTAAGATACACTTAATTCTCCATTAAAAGCAGATCACATTTACCCACGTAGCTTGACCATGTAAAAACACCCCGATCCATAGGAATAATTAATATAGTATTTATGGTCTTTGAATCATCCATCTTAATTTTAGGGTTGCAACGTCACAGACGGTTCTCCATTCCAACACCGTATGAGGGAGATATGTTGGATACAAGATCCCGTAATAATAATAATAATAATATTATTATTGGGTGTTCCATGGACCTGATCCACGAACCATAATTTAATATCAAAAATTAGACTAGAATCGATCATATTAATGACAGGATCACATCGAAACTGACGAGAAGTCAATCGGACGTCGCAAACGGGAGTTATGGCGGGTCGAAGATTTAATTATAATATTAAATCTATTAATTCACGAGTGTTTCAGGTACTTGATCCGAAAACCAGAAAAAGACATCCAATATTGGAATCATAATTTTCGACTCGAAGTCAGGGTTACACTGCCACTGACGGTTCGAAAAACCAATGTCACATGAAGGAGTTATAGTGAAAATAGTGTTTTATCATCAAAATTAGTATAACAATATTTTATTATTATTATTAATTACTTATTTATTTATATTTCTAATTCCAAAATCAATCACTATTTGGACTCCCTTTCATGTTGGAATTCATCACCATATCCCCCATTTATCAATTATTTCTCATTTAATTTTATTCTCACTATTATCTTATAATTCATCCCTCTCTCCAATCTCATTTATTCTTCCATGATTCCCTCACGCTCCAACAAAAGTGGTTCCTCCCCTTGACCTTATTACATGCCCAACACGCCCCATATCTTCTTTGATTTTATTATTTTTTTCAATCTTTTTTATTTTTACCCTTTCAAATTCATTCTCTATCCAATCTAATTCTTTTTTTTCTTCCCCAATTTTATCACGCCCCAACAAAAGTGGCGCCTACCCTTTTCTTTATTATTTCATTGTTATTATTAATAAAATTAATAATAATAACACCCCACATTAATATTCTAATTTAATCCAATTAAATTAGTTTACCATGCTATTTATCATATTAAATTAAAAAAAATCCATTTAATTAATCACACACTAAATGCCACCATTAGCATTATTATTAAATATAATAGTAATAAATCGTCTTTCAATTTCATCAATGGGTCGCCATCATTCTCATTAATGATTATTATTATTATTCATTCCCATTATTATCTTATAATTACTCCCTATCTCCCATCAATTAAATCCTTCTCCCACGATACTCACGCGGCCTCTTCCTAACCCTAATTTTTACAAAGTAATAGACTGGAGAGGTCTGGGCCATTACAGGTGCATATTGGTCAAAAATATGAAGCCTGATCAAGAGATCGAGGTGATGGGATGAAAGGATTTACAGAAAAAAAAATTGATAAATATTTTCCTCACACCCTCTAACATAAGATTGAAAGGTATTTCCTTTCCCTGAAGAAAAAATACAATGAATCTATTAGAGTGTATGTGGAATACATCACAAGTATTGCATGATATGCCTTTGGATTTTTCAATACCTCAGAATGTTAGGTTGACCACTTATTTGGTTGCATAAAACCTAGCCAACAGAAAGCCCTAATGTTCCATGACTTTGATAGCTATGATTAAATTTTTTGATGTTCCCTCAATGACGAAATATATATCAGAAAATCACAATGGTATCACGAATATAAGAAGTGTAATTTGGAGTCCAATTTTGGTGGTCTGATAGAGAGATCTAATAGGGCCCTAAAATTTCAACATCCCACTTTCCAAAGGTGTGAAATGAAGCACCCTGGAAACTTCTTGAAGAAGAAAAGGAAATGATTTAGGTGAAGGAATAATGGTAACCTAGATAGTGATTGTCGGTAATAAAAACCATCTACTGTAACGAAGGAAAAAATCCTACGATAAAACCACAATGCATTGTTTTTTTTCTATAACTACAAGGAACTAGGGAATTTCTCAAACCAATTCACTAAGAAAATAGTTCTCAAAGTCAACCAATAAGCTCCATGGAAATAAGGGAGAGCTTTCCCCATCACAACTATTAAAGTTAATACTAACAACTTAGTGGTGATAGGTACGTTAGTTATTCATTCAGGAATTGAAAAAATACTTTTTTATTATAGTTATAATCATTCCTTTATATCACCAAAGTTTAATATAGTTATTTAGTCACCATCATAATGCATGGAAGTGGAGTTATCAGTTAAAATGGAAAATGGAGAAATTATTTTATCCCAAGTATATAACTCCTCCTTGTGAAAAAATTATGGTCGGAAATTTCATGTGAACCATGTCATACTCCCTTTGGTGGAATTTGGTGAAATCTTAGGCATGAATTAGGATTCCCTATATAGATTCAACATAAATTTCCACAAGAATGAAATCACTATCTGTATTGTGAATCATCCACTAATTTTGTACAAATGCAAGGAAATGTATGAATCTTCTATAGAACCATCATCTCATGCATGGATATTGTTGTACCTCTCGAACCCCTCAAGGTTTAATTTTCATGATCACAATCACTTTCATTTTTATCTAACATTGTGTTTTAAGTGTTTGTGTTGATAGGCATTTGATTGCCAAGAAGTTGACCAAGGAAGAGGCAGAAATGGACTGAAATTCAGTCCACCGGCCGACCGGTGGCTTCACCACCGGCCAGCCGGTGGCATCCAGACCAAACAGTGGAAGCTACTGCCTTCCCACCGGTCGACCGGTGGCTCTGCCACCGGTCGACCTGTGGCACCCAGCTCAAATAGTATTTGCTACTGTCTTGCCACCGGCCAGCCGGTGGCTCCTCACCGGTCGACCGGTAGAGCCTGGATCAAGACTCTTCCTCTCTACCAAGGCACCGGCCAGCCGGTGGAGATGTACCGGTCAGCCGGTGGCCCCTGGACAGGAATCCAATGTCTTTTTGCAAACACCGGCCAACCGGTGGAGTTGTACCGGCCAGCCGGTGGAGCCAGTCAAACTAGCCGTTGGGCTTTTGACCAGCCTGTCCATTTGGCTCCCAACGGCTCTCTAAGCCTCTCCAACGGCTCCGAAGGCCCCCAATGAGTTCCTAGCCTATAAATAAAGGCTGAGGAAGCCCCGGACACCACCCGGAACACTTGCAAAGCCACTATACTCATTTTCCATCAATTGGCCAACCTCCGGTGGACTTCCTCAACGGAACCTCAAGTGCTCCAACAACTTCCACATCCAAGGAGCACATCAAGAAGCTTGGGAGAAGCACGCTACATCAGCTCCACCAATCCAATTGGCGCCCAAGTCTTCCTCCAATACGGGTTTTATTGTTTATTTCTTTTTGAGCTTTAAATTTGGGTTTGTGCCTACAAACCCCAAACTCTTTCCTCATCTCCTTTTCTTTGGGTTCTCACACCACCACTAAGGTGTGAAGAGGTTCACAAGCCTTACCTTGTAAAAGGCTTGAGATCGGTGAGCTAGCCTTCACCCGTAAAAAGGCTAGTGGGTTATTGCTTAACCATTAAAAGCATTGGGTTCTTGCTTAACCACTAAAAGCAAGCTGTAATAGGTCCTAGTGCTACCTCAAAGCCTAGTGGGTTTCTTGCTAAAACCATTGAAAAGCAAGTGGTAGAATCTCTCAACGGTTGAGTTGGGAGCGGAGACGTAGGCCAGGTTTTAGGCCGAACTCCGTTATCAATTTTGTGTGTCTTGCCTCTTTATTTTCCGCTGCATCTTTACTTTGATTCAATTTGTTTTTAATTTGTTAATCAATTTTTTTTTAAAAGGCAATTCACCCCCCCTCTTGCCATCATTCCCTCCTTGGGGTGTTCTTCCGCCCAACAATTGGTATCAGAGGGACCTTTGAGTAATTCCTTAACCCGGTTTCAAAGTTAAGATCTTTTTTTTTAATGGCATCTACCTCTTTCGCCCCCGAGGGCTACTCTTTGGGTCGGGCTCCATTTTTTGATGGGTCCGACTATAATTATTGGAAAACCCGCATGACCACTTTTCTTAGAAGTATAGGATATCCCATTTATAAAATAGTCATGCAAGGTTACACTCTCTCTTCCCCCGATGAATCCAAATGGACCCCCGCCGATATTAGAAACTTTGAGCTTGATGGCAAAGCCATGAACGCTCTCCATTGCGGCTTAGATAGAAATGAGTTCAATCGAGTTTCCACATGCACCTCCGCACATGAAATCTGGAAACTTTTGGAGGTTACCCATGAGGGGACCAACAAAGTAAAGGATACTCGATTGGACATGTATAGACAAGATTTTGAGTCTTTTTCTATGCACCCAAATGAATCTATTTCTGATATGTTTACTCGCTTTACTGACGTGTGCAATGGAAGGAAATCTCTTGGTGATGATGTTTCAGCCGAGACGATGGTCAAGAAGATCTTATGGGTCCTTCCGAGCTCATGGGCACCAAAGGTGACGGCGATCCAAGAAGCTAAGGACGTCAAAAATATGCCGGTCGAGGAGCTCATCGGATCTCTAATGACCTACGAGATCACGATGAGGAGGCAAGCACAAAAGGAGGGCACCCCTATCAAAACTCCAAAGAACATCGCCCTCAAGGTTCAAAAAGAAGTAAGCTCCTCCTCATCCTCATCTTCCTCATCTACTTCATCTTCAAGCGGCGACTCGGAAATGGAGAATCTCGCCCGCCAAATGCACAAGTTTATGAAGAAGCACAAGAAGAAGAAGAAATCTCGCAAGGCGCGAAAGCAAGAACCCACCGCAAGAATCGAGCCAAAGGTAAAATGCTACGGGTGCGGCGAAAAGGGCCATTACAAGCCCGATTGCCCACTCAACAAAAAACGGGCCAACGAAAAAGGAAAGAAGAAGGTCCTCAAGGCAACATGGAGTGACACCTCCTCTTCATCATCCTCCTCCTCCTCAAGCGACAACGGTAACAAATGCCTAATGGCATTTCATGAGGTAACATCTTCCGACTCATCCTCCTCTTGTTCTTCAAATTCAAACTCTTTCAATCATATGTCTTATGAGGATCTCCAATATGCAAGAGATCAATTGGAAAATGGTTTTCATACTTTATCCTCAAAATTTGTTGCTTTAAAAAAATCTTTCAAAAAGCTTTCCTCCGAAAAAGAACAACTTCTCAAAGAGAAGGAGGAACTCTCCCTTAAAATCCAAAATTTTCCAAATGTTGATTCTATGGAATCAACCATAAAAGACCTTAGGGAGACCCTAGCTAAGTTCACCCAAGGGGAACAAAATTTGAACAATTTGCTAGGTTCCCAACGCATTTCTAGAACCTCCCAAGGGCTTGGCTATTCCAAGCAAGCCTCCTCCTCCCATGCTCAAACTGTTTTTGTAAGGGGGAGCTCCGATTACAAATTTTGTAATTATTGCAAGAAAACCGGGCATCTCATTTATGAGTGTAATTGTAAAAACGCCCGGTATGGTCAACCCAAAAGTTTTTTCTTTTCGGATGAATTTTATAGGAGAAGACCCGCCATGAGGCAAGTATGGATTGAAAAATCCCTTCTTGCGAGTCTCTCCGGGCCTAAGATTGTTTCTTTTCAAAATCCCTCTCCCCGGTGATTCATTGTTTTTATTTAGGGGGAGTTAGGATCTTTTAAGTTTTTTTTGTGTATTCAAAATTTTTTCTTTTCAAAACTCAACTCTTGGTTTCAATTCTTTCAATTCATATTTTCTATCAAATTTTCATTTCTAAAATTCCAACAGTTGGTTTCGAATTTGTTTTGATTCAAAACTTTCAATTCAAATTGTTATTCAATTTTCATTTCAAAATTTTCAAAATTTTCAACAATTGATACCATTTTCAATCGATTTAAAATCTCGTTTTTCATTGATTCCCTCAATCAAGTTTTATGCCCCATTCTATTTTGATAATCACAAAGGGGGAGAAATTTCTTGATTGATTGGGGGAGAATCATTTTCATCATGCTTAGTATTTCCTTTCAATTTTAGTATTTTACATTGTTTGTTTCGGTGATTGTGATCATCAAAATAGGGGGAGATTGTTGTACCTCTCGAACCCCTCAAGGTTTAATTTTCATGATCACAATCACTTTCATTTTTATCTAACATTTTGTTTTAAGTGTTTGTGTTGATAGGCATTTGATTGCCAAGAAGTTGACCAAGGAAGAGGCAGAAATGGACTGAAATTCAGTCCACCGGCCGACCGGTGGCTTCACCACCGGCCAGCCGGTGGCATCCAGACCAAACAGTGGAAGCTACTGCCTTCCCACCGGTCGACCTGTGGCACCCAGCTCAAATAGTATTTGCTACTGTCTTGCCACCGGCCAGCCGGTGGCTCCTCACCGGTCGACCGGTAGAGCCTGGATCAAGACTCTTCCTCTCTACCAAGGCACCGGCCAGCCGGTGGAGATGTACCGGTCAGCCGGTGGCCCCTGGACAGGAATCCAATGTCTTTTTGCAAACACCGGCCAACCGGTGGAGTTGTACCGGCCAGCCGGTGGAGCCAGTCAAACTAGCCGTTGGGCTTTTGACCAGCCTGTCCATTTGGCTCCCAACGGCTCTCTAAGCCTCTCCAACGGCTCCGAAGGCCCCCAATGAGTTCCTAGCCTATAAATAAAGGCTGAGGAAGCCCCGGACACCACCCGGAACACTTGCAAAGCCACTATACTCATTTTCCATCAATTGGCCAACCTCCGGTGGACTTCCTCAACGGAACCTCAAGTGCTCCAACAACTTCCACATCCAAGGAGCACATCAAGAAGCTTGGGAGAAGCACGCTACATCAGCTCCACCAATCCAATTGGCGCCCAAGTCTTCCTCCAATACGGGTTTTATTGTTTATTTCTTTTTGAGCTTTAAATTTGGGTTTGTGCCTACAAACCCCAAACTCTTTCCTCATCTCCTTTTCTTTGGGTTCTCACACCACCACTAAGGTGTGAAGAGGTTCACAAGCCTTACCTTGTAAAAGGCTTGAGATCGGTGAGCTAGCCTTCACCCGTAAAAAGGCTAGTGGGTTATTGCTTAACCATTAAAAGCATTGGGTTCTTGCTTAACCACTAAAAGCAAGCTGTAATAGGTCCTAGTGCTACCTCAAAGCCTAGTGGGTTTCTTGCTAAAACCATTGAAAAGCAAGTGGTAGAATCTCTCAACGGTTGAGTTGGGAGCGGAGACGTAGGCCAGGTTTTAGGCCGAACTCCGTTATCAATTTTGTGTGTCTTGCCTCTTTATTTTCCGCTGCATCTTTACTTTGATTCAATTTGTTTTTAATTTGTTAATCAATTTTTTTTTAAAAGGCAATTCACCCCCCCTCTTGCCATCATTCCCTCCTTGGGGTGTTCTTCCGCCCAACAATTGGTATCAGAGGGACCTTTGAGTAATTCCTTAACCCGGTTTCAAAGTTAAGATCTTTTTTTTTAATGGCATCTACCTCTTTCGCCCCCGAGGGCTACTCTTTGGGTCGGGCTCCATTTTTTGATGGGTCCGACTATAATTATTGGAAAACCCGCATGACCACTTTTCTTAGAAGTATAGGATATCCCATTTATAAAATAGTCATGCAAGGTTACACTCTCTCTTCCCCCGATGAATCCAAATGGACCCCCGCCGATATTAGAAACTTTGAGCTTGATGGCAAAGCCATGAACGCTCTCCATTGCGGCTTAGATAGAAATGAGTTCAATCGAGTTTCCACATGCACCTCCGCACATGAAATCTGGAAACTTTTGGAGGTTACCCATGAGGGGACCAACAAAGTAAAGGATACTCGATTGGACATGTATAGACAAGATTTTGAGTCTTTTTCTATGCACCCAAATGAATCTATTTCTGATATGTTTACTCGCTTTACTGACGTGTGCAATGGAAGGAAATCTCTTGGTGATGATGTTTCAGCCGAGACGATGGTCAAGAAGATCTTATGGGTCCTTCCGAGCTCATGGGCACCAAAGGTGACGGCGATCCAAGAAGCTAAGGACGTCAAAAATATGCCGGTCGAGGAGCTCATCGGATCTCTAATGACCTACGAGATCACGATGAGGAGGCAAGCACAAAAGGAGGGCACCCCTATCAAAACTCCAAAGAACATCGCCCTCAAGGTTCAAAAAGAAGTAAGCTCCTCCTCATCCTCATCTTCCTCATCTACTTCATCTTCAAGCGGCGACTCGGAAATGGAGAATCTCGCCCGCCAAATGCACAAGTTTATGAAGAAGCACAAGAAGAAGAAGAAATCTCGCAAGGCGCGAAAGCAAGAACCCACCGCAAGAATCGAGCCAAAGGTAAAATGCTACGGGTGCGGCGAAAAGGGCCATTACAAGCCCGATTGCCCACTCAACAAAAAACGGGCCAACGAAAAAGGAAAGAAGAAGGTCCTCAAGGCAACATGGAGTGACACCTCCTCTTCATCATCCTCCTCCTCCTCAAGCGACAACGGTAACAAATGCCTAATGGCATTTCATGAGGTAACATCTTCCGACTCATCCTCCTCTTGTTCTTCAAATTCAAACTCTTTCAATCATATGTCTTATGAGGATCTCCAATATGCAAGAGATCAATTGGAAAATGGTTTTCATACTTTATCCTCAAAATTTGTTGCTTTAAAAAAATCTTTCAAAAAGCTTTCCTCCGAAAAAGAACAACTTCTCAAAGAGAAGGAGGAACTCTCCCTTAAAATCCAAAATTTTCCAAATGTTGATTCTATGGAATCAACCATAAAAGACCTTAGGGAGACCCTAGCTAAGTTCACCCAAGGGGAACAAAATTTGAACAATTTGCTAGGTTCCCAACGCATTTCTAGAACCTCCCAAGGGCTTGGCTATTCCAAGCAAGCCTCCTCCTCCCATGCTCAAACTGTTTTTGTAAGGGGGAGCTCCGATTACAAATTTTGTAATTATTGCAAGAAAACCGGGCATCTCATTTATGAGTGTAATTGTAAAAACGCCCGGTATGGTCAACCCAAAAGTTTTTTCTTTTCGGATGAATTTTATAGGAGAAGACCCGCCATGAGGCAAGTATGGATTGAAAAATCCCTTCTTGCGAGTCTCTCCGGGCCTAAGATTGTTTCTTTTCAAAATCCCTCTCCCCGGTGATTCATTGTTTTTATTTAGGGGGAGTTAGGATCTTTTAAGTTTTTTTTGTGTATTCAAAATTTTTTCTTTTCAAAACTCAACTCTTGGTTTCAATTCTTTCAATTCATATTTTCTATCAAATTTTCATTTCTAAAATTCCAACAGTTGGTTTCGAATTTGTTTTGATTCAAAACTTTCAATTCAAATTGTTATTCAATTTTCATTTCAAAATTTTCAAAATTTTCAACAATTGATACCATTTTCAATCGATTTAAAATCTCGTTTTTCATTGATTCCCTCAATCAAGTTTTATGCCCCATTCTATTTTGATAATCACAAAGGGGGAGAAATTTCTTGATTGATTGGGGGAGAATCATTTTCATCATGCTTAGTATTTCCTTTCAATTTTAGTATTTTACATTGTTTGTTTCGGTGATTGTGATCATCAAAATAGGGGGAGATTGTTGTACCTCTCGAACCCCTCAAGGTTTAATTTTCATGATCACAATCACTTTCATTTTTATCTAACATTTTGTTTTAAGTGTTTGTGTTGATAGGCATTTGATTGCCAAGAAGTTGACCAAGGAAGAGGCAGAAATGGACTGAAATTCAGTCCACCGGCCGACCGGTGGCTTCACCACCGGCCAGCCGGTGGCATCCAGACCAAACAGTGGAAGCTACTGCCTTCCCACCGGTCGACCTGTGGCACCCAGCTCAAATAGTATTTGCTACTGTCTTGCCACCGGCCAGCCGGTGGCTCCTCACCGGTCGACCGGTAGAGCCTGGATCAAGACTCTTCCTCTCTACCAAGGCACCGGCCAGCCGGTGGAGATGTACCGGTCAGCCGGTGGCCCCTGGACAGGAATCCAATGTCTTTTTGCAAACACCGGCCAACCGGTGGAGTTGTACCGGCCAGCCGGTGGAGCCAGTCAAACTAGCCGTTGGGCTTTTGACCAGCCTGTCCATTTGGCTCCCAACGGCTCTCTAAGCCTCTCCAACGGCTCCGAAGGCCCCCAATGAGTTCCTAGCCTATAAATAAAGGCTGAGGAAGCCCCGGACACCACCCGGAACACTTGCAAAGCCACTATACTCATTTTCCATCAATTGGCCAACCTCCGGTGGACTTCCTCAACGGAACCTCAAGTGCTCCAACAACTTCCACATCCAAGGAGCACATCAAGAAGCTTGGGAGAAGCACGCTACATCAGCTCCACCAATCCAATTGGCGCCCAAGTCTTCCTCCAATACGGGTTTTATTGTTTATTTCTTTTTGAGCTTTAAATTTGGGTTTGTGCCTACAAACCCCAAACTCTTTCCTCATCTCCTTTTCTTTGGGTTCTCACACCACCACTAAGGTGTGAAGAGGTTCACAAGCCTTACCTTGTAAAAGGCTTGAGATCGGTGAGCTAGCCTTCACCCGTAAAAAGGCTAGTGGGTTATTGCTTAACCATTAAAAGCATTGGGTTCTTGCTTAACCACTAAAAGCAAGCTGTAATAGGTCCTAGTGCTACCTCAAAGCCTAGTGGGTTTCTTGCTAAAACCATTGAAAAGCAAGTGGTAGAATCTCTCAACGGTTGAGTTGGGAGCGGAGACGTAGGCCAGGTTTTAGGCCGAACTCCGTTATCAATTTTGTGTGTCTTGCCTCTTTATTTTCCGCTGCATCTTTACTTTGATTCAATTTGTTTTTAATTTGTTAATCAATTTTTTTTTAAAAGGCAATTCACCCCCCCTCTTGCCATCATTCCCTCCTTGGGGTGTTCTTCCGCCCAACAGATATTATTTCCCTATGAGAATTAGTATCTAGCTCAAATGATTGATTCTATGTAAATAATCATCCTTGAAGACATTCACATTGTTAGGGAATATGCCGATGTGTTTCCTAAGGAACATTTTGGTCTTCCTCCTAGATGAAAGGTCGAATTATCAATTAATCTCAGGCTTGGTCCATTACCATTATCCAAGACTCCATATAGAATTATAATGGTTGAACATGAGTAACTAAAGAAACAACTACATGATAATCGAGATAAAGGTTTCATACACCCATGAGCTTCACCTAGGGGTGCACCAGTCCTCTTCATTAAGAAAAAAGATGGGTCAATATGCCTTTGCATTGATTATCAAGAACTCAACAGAATCATAATAAAAAAATGTATCCTCTACCATGGATTGATGAATTTTTCAATCAGATATGTGGAGAAAAATACTTTTCCAAGGTGGATCTTCAGTTGGGTTATTACCATGTTTGGGGGAAGAAGGAGGATATACCCATGATTTTCTTTTTTTACAAGGTACGGGCACTATGAATTCATTGTAATTCCATTAAGGCTCACTAATACTTCAGAAATATTCATGGACATAATGAATACTGTCTTTAAGGATTACCTCAAAAATATATTGGTAGTATTTATTGATGATATTCTAATATACTCCAAAGGTAAGAAGGATCCTGAGGATAATTTAAGTACTGTGATATAGACTTTGGTAAAGGAGAATCTTTATGATAAGTACAACAAATTTGAGTTTTGGTTGAAGGAAGTCTCTTTATTGGGGTATATCATCACAAGAAATTGGATATCATTGTACCCTTTAAAGACTGAGGCAATTAAAGGATGGTTGAGGATAATATTTTTTATACATATCCATAGATTACATGGATTATATGGGTATTATTGTCGATTTGTGAGAAATTTCTTGTGATTGTTAAACCCTCTAACCAAGATAACTCATAAGGGAGTCCAGTTTTGTTGTAATAATGAATGAGAAAAGAGCTTAAAGGAGATAAAAAATAGGCTTATCATTGCACATGTTCTCAAACTACCTACAAGTGGAGATATTTTCATGGTATTCAGTTATTCTTTGAAGAATGGAATGGGATGTGTATTGTTGAAAAATGAATAATTCATTGCCTATGTTTCAAGGGAGTTGAATGTTTATGAGAAGAACTATACAACACATGATCTAGAGTTGGAAATAGTGATCTTCACTTTGAAAATTTGGAAACACTGCCTATTTGGGTAGAAGTTTACAATATATATGGATCAAAAAAGCCACAATTGTATATTCACATAGAATGAGTTGAATCTGCACCAACGAAGACGGTTAGAGTTAATCAAAGAATATGACAATTCAATTCCCTACTATCCAGGTAAAGTGAATAAATTGGATGACACTCTATGTAGAAAGGATCTAGAAACTATTTTATTGATTATAATTTATTAGGATCTAATCTTATTAGACTTGATGATGATATAAATGGGAATCATAACGGAAGGAACATCATCAATCCTTTTACAAGTGATTGATCAACCATCTCTTCTGGAGAGGTTAAAGGATGATCAAAGAGATGATATGGGAATTCAAAAGAAAGTGTAAACTATTAGAAAAGGGAAATCCTAAGAGTTCATTATTAATAAATAAGGTGTTGTAATATTTGGGTCAAGACTATGTGTAGAATAAAATACTATGTTAAAGAAGGTGATGTTGGTGGCGCACATAGCTCAACCGTCACTATCCATCCTAGAAGCACAGAGATGTATCGAGATCTCTGATAACACTATTGGTGGGACAATATGAATAAGGATATCGCTGAATATACATCATGATGTCTTGTATGTCATCAAGTGAAGGTGGAAATGAAAAAATATAAGGGGATGATGCAACCATTACACATACTCATGGAAATGAGAAAACATCACCATGGAATTTTTGAATGGGATTCCTATGAAATATATAGGAAATAATTCTATCTGGGTTATGGTGGATTGTCTTATAAAGACATCACAATTCAATATGATTCGATAGGATTTATCAACGGATCAACATTAATGGATATACATTAGATAAGTGGTGAGCCTGCATGGTGAACCACTATCAATTGTATCTGATCAAGTTCCAAGATTCACCTATTTGATTTGGAAGAGTCTCTATAATTCTCTAAATACTTATTTAAACTCCATCTTGTCCTATCACCCTGAAACTGATGTCCAATTTGAGAGGACTATCCAAAAACTTGGGAACATGTTGAGATCATGCTCGATAGACTTCAAATGACGATGGGATCTACATCTTCCTCTAGTTGAGTTTTATTAAAAAAATAGTTTCCACTCAAGAATACAAATGTATACCTATAAAGACCTTTATTGGTAGAGTTACAGAAAACCTACATGATGAGATGAAGTTGGGGAACAAAAACATCTAGGTCCTAGAACGGTTGAGGAAATGGTGGAGAAGGTTAACACCATTCAGCACCACATCAAGGCTGCTCAGAGTGGAAATAAAATCGATGTTTATAATCATCGATGAGACATAGAGTTTGATTTTGGAGACATTCTTTTCCTTAGCATATCTCCAAGGAATAAATTGATGAGATTTGGAATGAAGGGAAATCTTTTTCCAAGATACATCGGCCCCTTTAGGATCCTTGATCACATTAGAGCAGTAGCCTACTAAATTGAACTCCCACATAACATATCTCAAGTACATGATGTATTCCATGTATCCATCTTGAGAAAGCACATACCAGACCCATCACATGTACTCAGTCCATAGGTGGTACCATTGGATAATGACCACTCTAATGAGGAGAATTCGATGAATATCATAGATATTAGATACAAAGTTATATGAAACAAGACAATGCACCTTGTCAATGTATTGTGGAGAAACCCCATGTTTGACGAAGAAATTTGGGAATCGAATGAGGTGATTAAATAGAGTTACCCTTATCTTTTGTAATGTTGTAAATGAAAATTTTGAGGGTGAAATTTCTTAAGGGGTGGAAGATTGTAATGACCCTAACTGGTATAAATAAAATTTACATTTTCATTTAATTAAATGTCTTATTTTGTAAAATATTTATATAAAACGCATGATGATAAATGATTTTATTGATTTAAAAGACTATTAATAATGTTTACAATTTTTAATATAGTCGTTGAGAGCTGATCACATGGTTAGTAAAAATATAGGGCTTTAATAAATCTTATTGACTTACACAAAGGAACCGATGGCCTCAATAAGTAGAATCGTTCCTTATGAAGTCCATTTATCAGAGCTTCTGAAAGAGATAGATTCTATAGTATTTTTCCTTGACAAATCCCATGATGATATCTAGAGACTTAAGCCTGAGAAAAATCATTTATGAGATAAGTTCACATTCATTAAGATCACATTCCAAACCATATTCGTCGAACGGCCCCATGAAAATAACATTGTCACATACCTTACTCTTTGGGAGTATGTCGGTGTAATAAAGTATTATGTATCATGGCATTTATAATTTAAATATTTATATTATATGATAATGTATATATTTTCATTTTAATTTTTTCTTTATATGTTTTTGGTTTTGATTCAATTAAACAGAAATTGTATTTTTAGGTTATATTCAAATTCAATTAAGGGGTTTATTTTAATGAAATAATGAATTTTTGAAATAAATATTATTTTAATAAAATATTGTTATTAAGTAAGTACTATTAATGTTTCTATAATTTCTATGATGTGAAATGTACTTTTTATAAGGGTTCAAAAATAGTTATTATCAAAAACCCAGCATTTTACTATAAATGTCAAATCTTTTATAAAAAGTGAAAATGCGAATATTTAGATAATTATTTAAATAAAATGAATATTAATTTTGGAATCATAATGTTGAAATCATCCAATTGTGATTTTTCCAAATTTTTCTGAGACAGATGAATTTTCAGGTAAAAATTAAATACCATATAAATATAATGTGTGTTTTATGACATCATAAAATCAAAAAAATGAAGTAATAAATAATATAATGGGTATTATATTCCCAATATATTTTTTCCATTAAAATAATGTGATTTTATGATAATTTTATTAATTTTATAATTCCCTTAAGAATCCACCAAAATGTATAATATATTTATGATTTTAAATCCATTTCCTTAATAATGTGACTCACCTCCACATATGAAATAACAAAATTCTAATATATTCGTCCCTTTTCTTAATAAAATAATGAAAACCTTCAATCTTGGGAAAACCCCTTAGGAAAACCCATGTGGATTTTTTTTTTTAATATTTAATTATATAGACTCCAAAACCTAAGTTTGTTAAATATTAAAGAATTCCCCTCTCATTTCCTATAAAAAACCACCCAACCTCCCAAGTCTCTTCACTCAAAATCCATGGAACACATCACTAATCTGTAATAACATATATATAATCCTCCTAAGGCGCCCCAATCTTTCATGAAGCCCCTCATCAAGCTTTTGAAGTCACACACTCAAGTATGGGTTCCTTCCTTTCTCATTTTTATCCAAGATTCTTTATATTGTTACAACATTTTTGTTAAATTAAGAATTATGGGGTATGTTTTTTCACCACCCCCATTCTTCCCTTTTTATGTTTGAATAATGAGAGACCCATTTCTCTCTCATTAATCCCTCCCATGTACACTTGTTACCATGACAAAGATTCGTAAGAGTTATTACATTCCTCCTCTATCTTCATGTTTCTTTATTATGTTATGCCTTCTATTTCCAAATTAATTAATTTGGAACATGTATTTATATGAAACTATTACTTTAAATTTCATTTATATATTATGATATACCCCTTTCACTTCTCTTCATTCCTTTTTATGAATTTTCATATCACATCGTTAGGCTGATGAAATTGCACCGCGAATTTCCATTCCAAAATAATTGTGTAGTCAATACCATACCCATTACCTATCAAGGATGTTCTCTTCTATGCACATATACCTTTTAATTTAGGACTTACATGTATGTATTCCAAACCCCATAATCTTTAAATAAATTATGATGATAAATGAATCCATGTTTTATGAACTATGTGACACACTTAAGCATGAGAATGAAATGAAAGTGACATGTGTGCCCAGAATTATATTTCACTCCAACACATTGGGTAATTTTTATTATCATTATGCATTATGTTGGAACATAAATTTACCTAATTCCTTTATGGGACTTTTTCACTATTATGTCTTGGCAGTTTATCATTATCTTATGATGTAGTGTTTTAAGTTATTGCCACATTTCCATGTTATGAATATCATTCTATATCATGATTTATGATTCAGGTTCTTTTATGCCTCATTGATATGAATTTATTAAGATGTATTACTATCTTCATGTTATTCCATGTTTACTCTCTTATTAGGCTTTCTAGCTCACCCCTTTCTTATGAATTTTTCTTAAGATATCCCATGAAGTTTTAATCTCGAGCATGTTAATGATTTTTCAATAAAGATGTTTTTTTTCATGATTAAAGCTATAATAAAGTGTAACTAATTCCAAAAGAAACTATATTTCTTGATCTATCAATTTGTATTAAGTGTAACTTTAAGTGATTAAATCATTTATTAATGTAATAAAAATAAAATGGTTGTCATAAAGTGGGATTCATTGGGGAGGACAATGGTCGGGTCAAGAAACTACATGATGAAGAGGATTTGGCATGGTCGCTTCAGCCAGAAAGGGATATGGACTTCACAGAGGTGCAATGAGATCACATAAAATTGTCTTCAGAAAAAAAAAATGGATCATGTCCTGGGTGTAGTCCCAGACGAGGTCAGATCAAGTAAAAATCCCCAATAATTCTCTCATATTTTGATTTTTGAGATGGTATGGCCTTTCCATCAGTACCAATCCCATGCACCCATACATTGGGATTGCTACTTGAGAAACATTTTAGTTTTATTTTTTTGGTTCAAAAATAGTTGGTATCAAATAGGGTGTGGATTATGGTTGGGAATTTGGTCCCTGGGCCTAAAATGGAAATGTATTAAGGCTTAGTACCTTTGGGTCTACAAATAATGCAAATTCTACCCCTCAACCTGTAAATGTGGAATATAAAATTAATAAAACAAATATAAATCCTTCAGGAATTCATGAAATCAACACTATTTATATTCTTAACCCAAAATAATAAACAAATGAATAATATAGTCAAAAACACCCCTTTACTCCCTTATAAATACCACCTCTTCTCCTCACACCTTCCAATCCATGCAGCTTGTCAAAATTTTACCCAATTCTCATCCTAAGCCTCTTTCCCATGTCTAATATATTTTCGTCTCAACATAAGACCAAACCCAAGTTCCTTAAGGAGGTTATCAAGGGGACAAGAATCAATAGGTAAAACACACAATCCCTATATTTTAATTTCTTTTTATTTCATATCCTCTCCTTACCTACCCTATCAAAAGAGGCATGATAACTCAATTATATTATATATAATGAATTTGGTTTTTTTGATGGAATATTCATTATAAAATATCTTCTCCTCTCCTTTTATTCTTAAAATGAAAAAATCATTCATGATGTGTCGATTCACCATCTTCATTGACTATGAGTTTTTTATTTCCATTATCAACTTCAATAATAGACATTAAACCTTTATTTTATTTTAATAATATTTTAATATGTATAATATAGCTTTTTTAATGTTCTAGAAGCAATTTTTAGACATAATATTAAATAAAAAACTATTTCATAATGTTCGAAAAACCCGCCAAAATAAACTAAACATTTATCATTATTCTATTATCAGATGATTCATCCTCATACTATAAATAAAAATGATATATTAGACCTATTAAACTTTTTTAATTGAATTAATATCATTTAATTTTACTTTTAGATAATTATTACCATTTGATAATGACATCCACAATTTTATACAAGTAAACCAACCATGAAACCCTGAAAAGAAATTCTCCTAGAACAATATGTTTAAACTCTAAATCTCATCAACATATCCATAAATGAACATAGTAAAATTATAATAAATAAAAAACATGTAGAATAAGTTCTTCATTAATTAATCAAGGACACTAATTTCATTATATAGGTTTTTAAGTGCACGTTTAGAACACATTCGAACATAAGGTCAAGGGATTATCAAGACCAATTCCCTTTCTTTAGGATATTCCTCTTTCTTGAAAAAATTATTTTTATATATTATATTAATGTTATGTAAATATAATTTCAATGCTGTTCCCTTTTTTCAAGGATATACATGTTTCTAATCTGATTTTATGACAAATAAAAATATTTTCCAAAAAGATCTCTTCTATCCAAAATTAATTCTGACTCCTCTTGAGTTGTTTCTTCTTCGCTCAACAATGAAAAATATTTTATTATATATTCTTTTTTCATTTTCATTTGGGAACCCCAAATTTATCCTTGATTTATAAAATCCTTATTAAACATATTCTGTTACATGGGTTACCTCATGACTTTGTTTGATATACATTCTATGTGGCATGCTTGATTATGTAAATGTGTTGATGTGACAGATGGGCCCAGAATTATATATCCCTCAAATGCATTGGGTAATGTTAGGTATCCATGATATGATGTGTATTATGACTTAACATGATGATATATTTTTTCACAATGATTATGTTATGATTATTCACATATAATATGTGTGAACATTAAGTTGTCTTTGTTCACAACTATGTGTGGTATTTGACCACTAAGACATGATGTTTCATTTTTTATGCATTACCACATTCCATTCCTATATCTAATAACTCCCCTAATGATCCTGATGATAATACTATACTTATGAAATGATGTTTTTTTTATTCTTAGCCATTTCATGTTCATTTATATCATTTATTCATCCTCTTACTGGGCTTTTATCTCACCTTTTCTAAGACATATATCCTTAGGTGATTATATGTACTAAGGATAAAGTGAGATTTTAAAAGGATAAATAAGAAGGGTTTGAATAAAATTGTATGCTTTATTACATACAAGTTTTTTATGAGCCTAATATTCCAATTGCAATGATCCTTTTTTCCTTTTTTTGTAATTCTATTATGTTGTTTATCTTTAAATTGATGAAATAGGCATGTAGGAAAAATTAGGGTCCCTATAACTTATCTATGATGTTGTAACATTGGTATATCAAAAATTACCATTGGAAAATACAACATTTTTTATTATGGTTTATTTATTTATAATCTTACCATAGTTAATAATGGTGAAAATCCCTTGTAGGATATTTATAATATTAGAATAAAAAACCTCCTCTAGGGGATTCTAGTGTAGTTATTTTCCTTTGAAGAACCACTTACCAAAGCTATAATGAAAGGATTTATAAAATGAAAAAAAACATTATGATTAATTTATTTATAATCCTACCTAAGTTAATTTTTTTGAAAACCCCTTTTAATATATTTGAATCATTGAAGATGGAAATCTCCACTATGGGGATCTAGTGTAGCCTCTTCCCTTTATAGAACCACTTATTGTACATGATACTTATTTATAAAGTTGTGAAATTGGTATTTCAAAAACTGTTACGGAAAAATATAACCTTATTTTTTCTAGGGTTGATTTTATTACAATTCTACCAAAGGTTGTGATGTTGCGAATCCTATAAAGGATAATTATTGGATCTAAACTTGAAATCTAAATCGGGGGATTCATGTGTAGCAACATGTAAGAACCCAGTTCATCCTTTGATGTACTGATCATTTCATTTTGGTTTGTACTTATGAAAGGATGGAGGAAACGGGTCGATTATAGGGTAATGTCTTGTTTAATGACATGACTAGGGGTTACATGACATTTAATTTCAAGTACACACTGTGTATTGATATCATCAGGTCGGCATGACTCATTTATGATGTGGAGGTGGAAGTCGGCTTAAGGGGGAAATTTTGGCATATACACGACATGTATTTTCAAATACATAGCGTGTAATTTTTTTTAAATGGGTAGTAGCCTTGTTTCTTCATTTCCTGAGAGAGGGATCGTTGGGTTATCTCAAATAGCAGCATCGAAGATCGTTTTGGCTCCCAAATCATCATCTAAACTTTGATTTGATCTCTGTCAGATGTGTTTGATCCCAATCGATAAGCTCTCGATTCCACTTGATCCATTATTAATGATTTCTTCTCTCAAATAAGTTTTAAAATATTTTTTATTTATCTTATTTTTGTATAAATACTCCATTCTAGTTTGATTTAGAAGTTGACACTTGACGAGGAGAGTCATACGACTATGAGGTAGGTGGTCTCATGCCTTTCGGTGATTTTCATGTAGAATATATGTGTCGGAGTGCCGCATGCCCATTTTAGTGTGTCGATTTGATTGATATTTTTACCCAATTTATTTCTTAATGTTGTTTAGGTAATTAATTATGTGATATGAAGCATGTTTTAGGCTGTTTACCTTGATTTCGGACCACCCCATGGGAACATTTTCACTTGTAAGACCAATGTTTTTTCACTTCTCCTAGGATGTCTATGGGAATGCCTTTGATTTCCTTAATGGGTTATTTAAAATGGAATTGGTTAATTGAATGAACTTCCCGTGTGATATATTTGATAGTTAAGCATTATGATGGTGTAATTCACATGTTAGGCTTGTTATATAATTTTCCCATGTGTGTATAATTATTTAAGCCTTGTAACTATTTATATTACTTGAAAGTCTTGTGACATAAATTTATCCCTTAGGATTTATTGTTGTGAAATCCAAGTAATATTTTAATTTACATGTTTTCTTGTTATGAGTTCTTCCCATGTTAGTATTTTGGAAGGCCAAGCGTTATGATGTTGGTCCTTGATTGTGATCATATTGGATGTCTTTGGTTTGACCTTTGAATGCCTAAATTAAATAGATATTTGAACTTGACGTGATTAAAGGGTAAATAGTAATGGGGGAACCATGGATTCTGATTAGAATTCCATGGAAAGGTTCATGTGACTATTATACCTTATACCTTAGTTGACCCATGGATCCATTGAGGGATTTCATGGAAGGATGAAATGGGAGGTTTGGATGTAAAGTCCTGAGCGAGCCATGAATGTAGTGGTTGGGATTATAGAGACTATGTTTAAAGAACAATAGAGTCCTGGAATGAGGGATGTCATGAATGAGTTCTATTGGAATTGTCTATATGTCTTGGTAGATACTTGGGTGTTATTTATAGGATTCAAAGACAGCCAAGTTGAAATATACTCGCACCACACCTACAGTGAGACTAGTTTCATGAGTGGATCGTATGGACGAGATATAGGATGGAGGTAGTTTTACACAATGAGTAATACTTGAATTAAAATTTAGTAATTTCAAAGATAGACTCAAATTATAAATAGAATATTTATATAGAATGACTTATGATTCGTCTACGAAGACAAAATACAAGCTTGTGTTCGGTCTTCACTCACTTGTTTAGATAGCCTTCTACGGTATCTTCAGCTCTTACTTTTACATGGGTGTTGTCATTATTAGTCCAAATCTCTAGACTTATATAATTCAATGTGATTGAATTAATTAACGAACATGAAATGAATTTAAAATAATATGAGTGCTTATAGGAATGTTTACTTTTGAGTACTTCCTAGCTTACTATTTTCATTATTGTACACTGCTTGTAATATATATTCATTGATATACTGGCATGGATCATGGGTGGTTTAAAACTGGTATTTAGTCTCACACCCTATTTGGGTTATGTTTTTGGTCACAAATAGATTATATTGTTGCAGTTGTTGATAAGGTTAAGAACCCTTCTGTAGGTACTTGATGTGTAGTTCTGGAGTAGAAGATCATGGGACAAAGCTAAGGCTTATGAAGCTTCTGATCTTCTTTTGTTCTTTTCTTTGTAATTTGGTACTCATATCATGTATTACTACAATGTATCATGTCTGGATATCTTTCTAGAACATGTAACATGTAGCATCATCTATTGAATTATATGACATATGGTTATTTCTATTATCAGTCTTTCATGGTTTACTTCTGTTGAATGGTATTACTACATTTTCTATTGATTTATTACTTTATTCTACTTTGTTTTATTATCCTATTGAGGGAATAGTTTCCCACCCATCACACCTAGGCCCTCACAACTAGTCGGTAGCCTCTAGCACATAGGGAAATGATCTTGAGGCCATGTGGCCAACTGGGTATGGGGCACCTTAAAGTGGAATCAGGATCTGGGATGTTACAAAGTGGTCTTAGAGGATGTTATTTTCTGGTTCTCCTTACTATTTAGTGAAATTATATAGGTATTGGAGAGAAATGGAGTTTGGTAATAAATTTTTCTATAGATTAGAAACCCCATGTACAGGGAAAATCCAAATTTCCTCTAAATGAATTTTGATTTTTGGATTTTGAGTTCTTACAGTGGATTCGATTTCACTTTAGGGTGATGCATTTGTATTGTGTTGTTTTTATTGATATCATTGTGGTTCTATTTTGTTGGAAACTGATGATATGATGTCATGCCACCTCATTCATCACATAGGAACTTTTTAGAAAACACATGACATGCATTCCTACCATGCCATTTAAAGAGTATTACTAATTACATGTTGTTATGATAGATACCATGATAGATATGCAAGCTGTTGTAATAGGTGTATTGGTATGTGTTGTGGTTCAAATTGGATGGATTCCAAACTTTTGTCCCTAATATGTATGGTACCTCTTGGATCAAAATTTTGTGGATCATGTTGTTGTCTTGTATTGAATCTTGTTATGATGTGCTATATATATGGATTCCAAACTTTGATTGATGGGGATTATGGGCCCAAACATATTAGAATTTGGAATACCTTTGATTTACTATTCCAAAATGGGGGTTCTGAGGATGTTTTAGCAGTCTACTATCTATAAACCCAGAAAACATTGTGTATGGGTCTATGAACATTCTCCATGTGTTCTTCTATTCGGGAATAATGCTTTTATTAAGTACATGTAGTGTACTATGTGTACACATTGTGTGGTTAGTAACTGTGTATCCATCCATGTGAGGGGGACACGTAATGATACTTTTTTTCATAGAATTATGTGTATAAGACTTACATGTCATGTACCTTATATGGTTATATGCCCAGGCTAGTGAAAGTACATGGCCAGGTAAGAGCTTTAGGGTACACACCCTATTTTATTTTTACGTTCTGTGTACTCCACTTTTGGTAACCTTTGAGAGTTATCTTCTCCTATTTAGTTCTTTCACTCTTAAACTATGAACCTTGATAATGAACTTGAACTTAAGTGTGTTCTTGACCTTTTAGAGTCATGCCTCCACGACGACCTCCAGCAGTACGCCCAGAGAGTGGCGATGATCATACCTCAGAGGTGGTAGACCATGGGCTACCATGGTATTCTCCAGTCATACAAGTTGTGGTACTAGGAGTTATACCGGATTCATGTGTTGATACATAGTTCTATGAATGATTTATAAGGTTGATGAAATCCTTTCATGGAGCACCACACCCTACCATGTCTATGGTAATGTTGACACAATTGTTTAATCAGTAGCATCTACCCTCATTTTTGGGGGATTGTTGACCACAGGCTGCAGAGTCATGTCTAGAGGCCATGTTTTCGATCTCCGATAATATGAAGACGCATCCTAATAGGAGGGTAAAGATCGCTATGTGTATACTGTTTGATTTCCCCAAGAGATGGTGGGATGTAAATACTCAGTCAGACCGTCATCGGGGTATGGAATAGGGATATTTTCTTACAGTATTCTACGATTAGTATTTTCCAGAGACACTGAGGGTCAATAGAGACTAGGAGTTCATGCATTTGTAGTAGGGGATGATATCATTTATGGACTATTATACCCATTTTACTGAGCTCCAGTGATTTTCACCTATCTTAATGGGTAAGGATATAGCGAACGCTATGTGATTTTAGGATCGTCTTAGGTCCGATGTCCGATCACAGGTAAATGTATTCAAGTTGACTATTGTATCATCTATAGTGAATCAGGTACTGATTACCAAGAATAATATAATAAAATATGGAAGTGTGTGCTAGGTTGGTTCGGCACCGAGATCTGGTACTGTCTTGATCAGCAGTAAGAAACGTCATCTACAGCTTTCCCGTTGTAACAGTAGTAGTCGGAATGCATCTTCAGGTATCCAAATGAGGTGATACCAGTGTGGTAGGCAGAGGAATATAAGGTTGTACTGTCCAAAATACCCGATCAAGTGTCGATCATGTGGCAACTTGGGCCATCTTCATCACTTCTGTAGGACGTTTCCACCAGTAGCAGGTGGGAGAGGGTCTACACCGACTCCACATTTAGGAGTAGGGTCAAAAGATTCTCACCAATCAGTGAACTGGAACATGTCCAGATGGTTAGGTAAAGTTGGTGGTCATGGCCATGGTATGTAGACCCCAATTTCTTAGTGATATCAATTTGGATCAGCTCAGGGTTTCTAGGAAGTGTCACGGGTCTGTAGTATGGGTCAGACTTATGCAGTGAAACAGACCCAACATGACTAGGATCCCAAACCTTCTACTTTCAAAGGTACTATTCAAATCACCTCTTTTTTAGATTCTACACTTTTTTATAAAGGTGATTCACATTATTTTATATTTGTTCCCATTTTTGAAAGCCTTGGGATTTGTGTTTTTACTTCTGATGATGTTATCATTCTAGACACTCTGTTAGGGATTAGAACAGAAAGTGTGTGTCAGTTCAAGGAGTACCCCCTTGAGGTTGGTGGGTGACACTTTGTATGGGACCTCTATATCATAGATATGATAAGATTTGACATCATTCATGGAATGGAATGGTTGGTCTCCATTCAATACTTTTGTCGATATATGTCATTGTATGGTGAGTTTTACGTCACCGGAGGGAACATCATTTCTACACAAGGGTGAATGGGAAGTCCCGTTGAGCTGAGATGGACTCAAGCATCAGGGGTTGGTAGGGATGACATCATAGATTGCATGCTTATATCTCGGTGACCAAGGGACATGTTAGCCATATTTCCCTCCGTTAGATGATCATTTCTAGGATGTCTTCCCAAACGACTTTTCATGTTTACCTCTAGTGAGATAGGTAGAGTTATCTATCAATCTAGTGCCAAGAGATTCAATGGTATACATTCCTACTTAATGGATAGCCACAATAGAGTATCAAGAGATCAATAGGTATCTAGAGGATTTTGAAGTTAAGGGTTTCATATAACCCAGTACTTCTCCTTAGGTTTCACCAGTCCTTTTTGCGAAAAAGGTAGATGGTACCCTCAGGCTATGAATGGATTATCAAAAATTGAACGAGTTAAATATTAAGAACCAGTATCCTCTACCACAAATATATGATCTCATTGATCATCTTCGAGGAGCTCATGTTTTCTCTAAAATAAATTTGATATCCAATTATCATTAGTTTAAAATAACCTTTTGGAGAAGGTATGGTCCATACGAGTATATTATTATGACATTCGGTCTCAAAAACAAACTATTGGTTTTCATGGTACTAATTAACTAAGTTTTCCATCCTTATATTGATTCATTTTTTGTGGTTTTTTTGGATGATATCTTGGTGTATTCTCCCAATCAACATGACAATGCCACACATCTTGAGATCATTTTGAGTACACTAAGAAAGAATTAGTTATATGATAAGCTCACAAACATAAACCTCTGTATGGATTCTATTCACTTCATGGGTCACATCATCTCATAGATAGAAGTATTAGTGGACCCAGAGAATGTGAGAGCAATAGTATCATGGGAGTAGCATAAGAATGTCTTTGAGGTGTGAAGTTTCTTAGGGATGGCTGGTTACTATAGGGATTTTATATAGGACATCTCATTCCTAGCAACACCTTTTAAGGGCCTGACTAAGATGAGTGTGAATTAAGTTTGTATAGATTCCTATGAGATGGCCTTTTATGAGTTTAAAGGGAGATTGACTTCAGTGCCGATACTGATTTTTCCAGAACTGGGATGTAGTTTCACTATTTACTAGGATGCATAAGGTATCATGCTATGAGTATTTCTTATAAAGGGGGATTGATCCATTACTTATAGTTCTCAGTAGTTGAGGCCACATGAGTGTAATTACCTGACACAAAATCACAAGTAAGTTTTAGATGTTCATGTTTTACGTTGTAGAAGACATTACTTATTGGGAGAGTATTTTTTGGTGTACATTGACCAAAAAAGTCTTAGGTACATATTTACACCATGTGATCTGAATCTGAGGAAGTGAAGGTGGTTGGAATACCTTCAGTCCTTTGACTTCAAGATTTCCTACACACTTAGTAAGAAAAATTTAGTGGTTGATGCTTTGAGTAGGATGAATCAGATTCCAGCAGTAGATAAGGACAGTAGTGAGTGAAATATTATGGGGTTGTCCTCTGAGATATACATGGAGGTTCACGACAGTCAAGGATAGAATTTATTTTCATCCTTATATGTTACCTCCACCCTACTAGATAGAGTGTGGATGAGGCGTCTATAAAATTCCCAAGGCCTAGTGCTATAGGAGAGTGTGGTCAGTGAGGACCCTCCACCTGGTTGGACCATAGGTAAGTATGGTGTTCTGCGGTTACATGGCCGTGTATGGGTTTTAGCTAACATGTGTGAGGATCTAATGCAGTAATTTCATGCCTCTTTATGGGAAGTGCATCCTGGTGTCACCAAGATGTATCAGGATTCTATCGTCAGTATTGGTGGCTAGGTATGAAAAGGGATGTATATGGTTTTGTCCTGATATGTCCCACCAATCAGCAGGTGAAGGTAGAACACCAGCGACCAGCCAAATTTTTATAGCAGCTACCCATTCCTGAGTGTATGTGGAATGATGTCATGATGGATTTCATGATGGGGTTACTGAGGTCACCTCAATTTAATGATTTAATATGGGTTGTTGTTGATAGGATCACGAAGTTTTCACATTTCCTGTCGATCAAGGAAACCTTTAGTGTTGATAAGCTTGGGTGGTTGTACATTAGGTAGATTGTATGATAACATGGGGTTCTGCATTCTACCATTTTAGATAGGTATTCCCAATTTACTTCTCATTTATGGAAAGGACTAAAGAGTGTTCTAGGTACATAGGTTCTTCTAAGCACGGCTTACCACCTCCAAATATATGGCCAGTAGGTCACACGATTCAGGTGTTGGAGTAAATGATTTAGGAATGCATCCTAGATTTTGGGGGTTCATGGTAGAAACACATAACCATGGTTGATTTCTCCTATAAAATAGATTTTAAGAAACTATTTTGTTGGATCCATGTGAGGCTTTGTACAGTAGACCATGTCGATCAACCCTGTGTTGGTTGTAGGCAGGAGATGCAGCTATGTTGGGACCTCGTCTTGTCTAGGAGACCACATAATAGGTTCATTTGATTCAGAATTGGATGGATACTACATAGCCTCATCAGAAATCTTATGTCAACCACCGCAGATGACCTCTGGAGTTTGAGGTCAAGGATCATGTTTTCCTACATGTTTCCCTATGGTTGGGACACAAGAGAATAAGGAGACAAAGTAAGCTATCACCGACATAGATCGGGCTGTTTGATATTCCAGAAAGGGTCGGGCCGATTGCCTATCAGTTGCAGTTACCTAAGAGGAATCAAGATATACATGATGTCTTACATGATTCTTAGTTGATAAATTCCATTCTAGACCAATCTCAAAGTCTTCATCCTGGGGAAGTTGAGTTATAGGTTGATGCATCCTTTGAAGAGAACCCTATATGAATTGCGGATCGTAGCACGAATTTTATTCATGGTTAGTATCTTCCTTTTTTACGGGTGTTATAGAAGCATGGTAGAGTGTTGTATGATACTTAAGATAGGGAGGTTGATGTATGATCATAGTGGATAGAGTTGTTCTCAGATATTTCTTCAGCACCATTGAAAGGGAAATTCAGGGATGATTTTCTTTAAGGGGGAGGTTTGTAAGAACCTAGTTCTTCATTTGAGGTTCAGATATTTTCTTTTCATTTTGTACATATGAAAATAGGGGGGAAACCGGTTGATCACTGGCTACTGGCTTGTTACATGACATGAAAAAGGGTTACACACTGTGTAATCTCAAGTACAGATCATGTATTGAGGTCGGCAGGTCGACAAGACTCATTTATGACGTGGAGGTGGAGGTCGGCTTAAGGGGGAAATTTTTTCATATACATGCCATGTATTTACAAGCACATGGCATGTAATTTGCTTTTTAGAATGGGAAATATCCTCATTTCTTCATTTCTAGATTGATGGCTCGATGGGTTCTCTCAAACAGTTGTTCCAGATCTTGTTTTGGCTCCTGAATGAACATCTGAACTCAAATTTGATCGATATCGGTTGTGTTTTAACCCACTAGATAATCTATCAATTCCACTTGAGCCGTGATTCATTATTTCTATCTCTAATAATTTATCAAATATTTTTCATTTATCCTCTTTTTTATATACACTTTGTTCTAGGTAATATTAGAAGCCACTTTTTGATGAGGAGGGTCATACGACTATGAGGTAGGTGGTTTCATGCCATTCATTGACTTTCATGTTGAATATATGTGATGGGGTGTCGCACGCCCATTTTAGGTTGTCACCTTGATTAAGATTTTATATGATGTTATTTCCTATTTTTGTTTAGGTGATTAATTATGTGATATGAATCCTGTTTTTGGTTTTTTGCCTTGATTTAGGGCCACCTCATGGTTTCATTTTCCCTTTGATGACTAATGTTTATCCATTTTCTGAGGATTCCTATAGGCATTCCTTGGATTCCCTTAATGGGATGTTTAAAATAGAATTGGTTAATTAAATAAAATTCCCATGTGATATAGTTGATAGATAATCCTTGTGATAAAGCAATTTGCATGTTATGCTTATCATATAATTTTCCCATGTGAGTACAATAATTTAATCCTTGTAACTATTTAGATTACATGAAAGCCTTGTGACATAAATTGATCCCTTATGAGTTATAATTGTGAAATACATGTAATAGTTTAATATACATGTTTTCTTGTTATGAGTTATACCCATGTGAGTATTTTGGAAGGCCAATCCTTATGAGGTTGGTTCATGATTATGATCATATTGGATGTCTTTGGTTCAACCTTTTAATGCCTAAATGAAATGGATATTTGAACATGACATTACTAAAGGGTAAATAGTAATGGGTGAACCATGGATTCTGATTGGAATTCAATGGAATGGTTCATGTGACTCTTATATCATACACCTCAGTGACCCATGGATCCATTGAGGGATGCCCTGGATGAACTAAATGAAAGGTTTGAATGTAACATCATGAGTGAGCGACAAATGTAGTGGTCAAGCTTATAGAGACTATTTTTAACGGTTGAATGAGTCATGGAAGGACGGATACCAAGGATGCGTTCTATTGGAAATGTTTAAATGTATTGGTTGGTAAATAGGGTCTTATTTATAGGATCCAAAGACATCCCAGTTGACATATACATACACCACACCAACAGTGAGACTGGGTTCCTGAGAGGATTGTATAGATGGGCTATAAGATGGAGGTGGTTTTACACTAGGAGTAATAATTTAATAAAAATTTAGGAATTTCAAGGATAGAATCAAATTTTAAATTGAATATTGAACTATAATGACTTATGATGTGTCTTCCAAGACAATTCACATGCTTGGGTTTTGTCTTCACTCACTTGTTTAGATAGACTTTTGAGGTATCTGTTGCACTTACTTTTACACAGGGGTTATCGGGCTTCATCCGAGTCCCAAGACTTATATAATTCAATGTGATTGAATTAATTAATGAACATGAGATAATGAAAATGATTACCAGTGCTTGTAGGACTGTTTAATTTTTAAGTACTTCCTTGCTTACTATTTTCATTATTGTACACTCCTATTATATATATTCACTAATATACTAGCACAGATCATGGGTGGTTTCCTACTAGGATTTAGTGTCACACCCTTTTTGGGTTAGGCTTTTGGGCCCAAATAGATTATATTGTTGTATGTTTCGATAAGGGTATAAACCCTTCTAGAGTTACTTGAAATGTTGCCAAGGAGTATGAGAGCATGGGACCAAGCCAAGGATTTTAATGCTTATGATCTTCTTTTGTTATTTTTTTACTTTGGTACTCATATCATGTATTATTATGGTGTATCCTGTTTGGTTGTTTTCCTAGAATATGTAACATGCAGCATCATCTTTCTAATTATATGACATATGGTTATTTTTGTAATATCATTCTTCCACTGTTTACTATTATTGTATGGTATTACTACTTCTACTATTAATTTATTATTTTATTCTATTGTCTTATAATCTTCCAATGAAGGCATAGTTTCCCCACCATAACACCTAGGACCTCGCTGCTAGTGGGCAGCCTCTGGAATTTGGGGAAATACGCTTGAGGCCATGTGGACAACTGAGTACAGGGCACCTTAAAGTGTCATCTGGATCCGAGATGTTACACCACTTTCCTTAAAGGAACCACTAATAGTGAAAGGTACATATTTATGATGTTTGAACTCCATTATAGTAAAAGTCTTGAAATGGTGTACACCTTTTTTTAATCTTGTATTTCTTAAAACCCCCTAAAATGTATTGATGCAACAAATCCCCTACAAGAGATTTTCATGATCAATTTTGGAAATATACACCCTGGGATTCTAATACAGTTGGTTCCCATTAAATAAAAACATAAAAATGTATAGGTATGGTCCTGATATAGGGTATTTATTGTTTTACTAAGGTTTCTTTCCTTATAATCCTACCAAAGGAAATGATTATTCAAATCCTTCATATGAGACTTGTTGCATCAGAATTTGAAATCTTTATGAGAGATTCTAGTGTATCCACTTTCCATTGAAGAACCACTTACCAAAGGTAAAGGGAAATTCCTAATAGGATGTATAGATATTTTTATTATGTTTGATTTCAATATAATCCAACCAAAGTTAATCATATTGTGAATTACCTTTAGGTGATTTTCAGCAACGAAACTAAAAAAATCCATCGGGGGATTCTATTATAGTTGCTTCCTATTCAAGTTCCACTAATAAGGCATGGTACTAATCAATTGAGGTTGAAGTCTCATTTAGGGAAAGGCCTAATATTATGTACAAACTTTTTTTTTAAGGTTAATTTCATTAAAATCCTACCAAATGTATTGACGCTGCAAATCCCCTATAGAAATTTTATAGCATTAGAACTTAAAATTTTCACTAGGGGATTCTAGTGTCACTGCTTCCCTTTATATAACCACTTATAGTGTAGGATAGTTATATAAGAAATTAAAACGTTGGTATATCAAAAATAGATACTATGATGTATAATATTTGTTTCTATTATATGTAGATATACATGTCCAAACAATATTTAAGCATGGAACAAGATATTATTGGTCAAACATGACAACTCTTCAGTTGATATTAACTTAAATTCCCCACCTCATCACCAAAACCCATAATCCAAAATTTTATGAAACACTTCTTTGGATTATTTTTAATGTGATTTTGAAGGACCAGGTCTCCCATTAAGACTATAAGAAGTATGAACATTCCGTTATACATATATATATGTATATATATATTATGCTTATATAATTTCCAAATAAACAAGTTCACCGTTGGGGGAAAAGAGGTAAAATTTCTTGAAGATTTTATTCATTGAATATATAGAATCAGTGATTGACTAATCCAAATAAGTGAATCATTTACTAATAAAACAAAAAATTAAAAACAAATTCTATGATGATTTAATCAGTCTGAATGGCCCAAAGGTCTTCATTTTTTATTATTTTGATAATCCACCTTTCAAGGGGTGAGGTGGAACCCTTACAAGTCCTGAAGGCTTAGAGACAATTACATTACACATAGGTATTAGAATGAATCACCCAAACAAGACAACATGGAACTAATCCACCCGAGCATATGTCACGACATCTGCACTCCAACTTCACGGGGTTGGTCGGCTAGCTGTCCTATGCAATGTTGCACAGGCCTGGTACCGATGGAAATGCCATACCCTCTTATTCTTCCAATTCTGGTTAGCTCTGTGGTAGTGAATTCTCCTTCCCTAAATCGTCATCTGAAGCCTTTTCCCATGTATTTTTACTGGTACATCAGCATAATCATGTGGCCAAAAGGCCTTGGGGTGGCCCAAATTCCTTTGAAGACCCGAGGACCAAGCCGGTGGCCTAGAGGCCCAGATGGATGAATAGTTTCGGCTACTACAGTACCGAATAATGCCTTCTATAGTACTTATACAATACCTACTACAATACTTCTACAATAGCCCACAAATATGTCTCCAGCGGGATTTGATATCAGGTCTCTTGGATTCACTTACCGAGTCCTCACCAACAGGGTTGAGGCTCATGTGATATGAATATTTAGTAGCTATGAAAAGATTATCTATAAGAACACAGTTTTTGCTACGAAAAACTTTGGAATATACTTGATGATATTCCAGAGTAGCGCCTTCAGACGGAGTGCGATTCTGAGCCCCGGTGTGGCAGGAAATGAGTTTTCAGTGCGTTCACACTGGAAACGCCAAATAAATGGGATAACTCCTAAACGGTGCTTCAGATCAGATATCCGAGTGTACGGATGGGTCCGGAATGGTGTGTTTACTCTAGGAACGACATAAAACTTGTCGGTGCGGGATGTTTGGAACCCTTGCTCGCTTTCGGAACGTTTAACGGATAAATTAATTAATTAATTAATTCGTTTAATGGTAAAACGCAAGTATCTCTTAAATGGTGGATCGAATTGGAAAACTGAGGGAACCTTTGAGTTTAGAACATGTCGTTTACTCTAGGAGGGGTGTAATTTTCACAGGTGTGGGCCGTCTGTGAAAAATGGCCCCAGGGGTGTTTTCGTAATTTGGCAGCCTCGACCGTTCAGTTTTATAACTTTTGAACGGGGTCTTAGATTAAAATTCAGAGACCTCCGTTGTGCTTGCGAGGGGGTGTTTACCCTAAGGGAGGCATAACCGCGACCCCGTCGGGAGTTCGGGTTCGGGCCGACGGGCGGGTGGTTAAGCGTTTTCTATTTAAACGCTTAACTCACCCACCTCCCTCTTCTTCTTCCCCACCTGAACAGCAGTAGGAGGCATCCCTCCCCTATCCTCCTCCATCTCCGGTGTGATGTTCTGGCGAGGTTCTTCTCCGAATGATCGCGGCGAAGCTTCGGGCGAAGCCCATCGAGGTAGAATTATGCATTTTGCGTTTTAATTTCCAAACCTCCTTTTGAGTTTGATTATATGCATCAATTTGTTGCCTGATCCTCAAAAAAATCCCATAATCTTGTATTAGATTTTATACTCTTTCTGATGCATCTTTCGGATTTCAATTCTGAGTCCCGAGCTGCTCACGGATGTTCGCCGAAGTTTGTGGGAAATGGGGGGATCGGCAGGGCGGCGTGGCGGTTCGGTCGAGCGGCTGGCGGCCGGGGGCTCACAGCGGCAGTAGGGGGGGTGTCTGCGGGTGTCGCGGCGTGAGGCGGCGTCTTTCCAGTGTGAGGGGGCGGCGTCAGGAGAAGGTCGGGGCTCAGGCGGAGCGCCTCGGCGAGGCGGTGGTCGCCAGGGAGCGGCGACAATGGGGTCGCGGCGCGCGACCCCCGTGCGGCGACAAAGACCCGCACCGCGCGGGTCTTCACGCGGCTGCCGCGACCGGCCCTCGCGGCCAGTCTGCGCGCGAACCGCGAGTCTGAGGCCGGTACATCCCTAGGGTCCTTGCCCCATCGGTTTTCGGACACCCGTACTTTCCGCTACGGGTGTCCGTTTTGAGTGTCGTCTACGGCGGTGGAACTGTATCGACGAGGTGTACTTTTTGAGATGGTTTCAGGAATTTTTAATTCTAGAAACAAGGGGACGCAGAGGCGCGACGTGTCTTTAATTGGGCAAGCATTTTTCCAAGATTCTTGTTTTGGATGGCGCGGACACATCCGATGTCCGAATTGGGTGCCGTCAGTGGGGTTGCGACGCTGGCATCGAGGCAGAGGTTTCCAGGGAGTTTCTGAGCACTGAAAGTAGAGTTGAGGCATGGGCCCCACAGGCTATCTTTTAAGCTGCGAGTAGCGTTTAGTGACTTTTTCATCGGACGTCCGTTCGGGGCGTGCGAGCAGTCGTTTTTTGGTGTTTTTACGAGGGCATTGAATTGGTGCAATCTGTTTGCTCTAATTCGACACGATGGTGCGGGCCCCGCGAGTTCCGTTTTGGGATTTGATGGTGATTTCCAGCTTTATCACCGGGTGTCCGTTTTGGACAAGTGAATAGTCCATTTCGTGTACTTTTTCGAGAGGATCGCAATGGTGCGATCTGTTCATTGAGTTTTGGGGCTGGGATGTGGGTCCCATGAAGCACCGCTCGTGTGCGATGCGCCGGAATGCATTATTTTCTCCAGATATCCGTTGCGCTCAAGTGAGCAGTCTTTTTGACGTGTTTTCCTGAGGGGATCACAATGGTGCAATGCGCCCGACTGTTTTCAGGGTCGAGGCTCGGGATCACGGGACGTCGTTCGGGCGTGAGGCGGTGTTGTCTACTTTTCCGTCAGATATCCGTTGGAGGCGAGTTAGTAGTTGATCTCGCGTTTTCTTCCGCGAGAATTACAACGGTGTGATCCATTTGGTTATATGGAGCCTCTTGCATGATCTTGTTAAATGTAGGAGCATGGAAGGTGCTCTAGTGGTGGTTCGCCCTACCTTGTTTGTAGCGGACCCTTGGCGTGTGGTCGTGCACTCTTGGGAAAGTGATATAAATGATTCAGAAGATGTGGTTGGCCATGCCTGGGCCTTTGAGGTGGAGTTGTTACATCACGCCTTCGTGTTGACATTGGGTTCCGTGTGCACGATAGCCTTTGGGCTGGGACGTGGTATGCTCTGGGAGTATACGAGAATGCTTGGAGGTACATGTGGTTGTTGCACCTGAGGAAGTTTGTGCACTTGTTTGGGGTTTACTTGGGGCCACACGTCGTGTGGGCCCCACATGCGTTCCATGTTCTACTTTCCATACTTTGACCTCTCGTGACATAGAGGGTCCGTCTGTGTGTTTGTTTGACCAGCAGGGTAGAGTTTTTCCCCTGGCTCTCTGCTCGGTTGTTGACTAGTTGGTTAGAGTGGTCTCCCCCTGGTTTCATTCTCGATGGATCGACCAGTAGCGGTGCTAGTGGCACCCCGTGATGGAATAGGAATTGAACCTCTTTTGGGATAGTTGTTCTGGAGTTGGGTGGTTGCGCGATACCCACTCTGTGTTCGGTTGGCTAGTGTTGTACCCTCCAGTAGAGATGGCCAGAGCAGTTCTGAGTTTTACCCTCCAGCGGGGCTGGGCAGTGGGTTACTCATCGACTTCTTCGTGTTTACCCTCCAGCAGGGCTGGGCAGTGGGTTGCTCACTGACTTCTAGGATTTACCCTCCAGCAGAGACTGGGCAGTGGGTCACCCGACGCTCTTAGGGTCTACCCTCCAACAGAGACTGGGCAGTGGGTCACCCGATGTACTTAGGGTCTACCATCCAGCAGAGACTGGGCAGTGGGTCACCCGACGCTATTAGGGTCTACCCTTCAGCAGAGACTGGGCAGTGGGTCACCCGATACTATTAGGGTCTACCATCCAGCAGAGACTGGGCAGTGGGTCACCCAACGACCTCTTAGGGTCTACCCTCCAGGGGGCTGGGCAGTGGGTCGCCCGACGTCTAGTTCCAGGTCTACCCTCCAGCACAGCTGGGCAGTGGGTCACCTGTCGACTTATTCCAGGTCTACCCTCCAGCGGGGCTGGGCAGTGGGTCGCCTGATGATGTGTTATGGTCTACCCTCCAGCGGGTATGGGCAGTGGGTCACCTGATGATGTCTTGTGGTTTACCCTCCACCAGGGCTGGGCAGTGGAACACCTATTGGCATTCCGGGCTCAGTCCTTTCTACTAGGCTAGTCCGTGGCTTTCCTCCGTGATTACCGGAGCGGGACCCCTGGTTACGGGTCAGTGTTGTGACGACCTTGACCTTGAGGAGACCCCTCGACTGCAGGGCAGTGTTGAGGTGTGGTTTGACATTCCCTAGAAATCTCAAGTACGAGGGGCACTTTCCCCGCTGATATGTGTTCTTGTGAAGCGATCTAGAACCGTGCAGGAGAGTCAGTGCCGCCCAAAGCGGATAGTGTCAAGGTGCAGTGATTGAGCCCCTTGGCTTGCGGTTTGGGGAAGATGTGCGAGATGCTGGGCATCGAGGGAGTTTTCTTCTGGGACCTTTGGCTACTCACTTTCTTGGGATGAGATACGGGATGGAGATCCCCTTACGACATTGTTTGGGCTCCTTGCTGGTCATAAAGATATGTATATACCTTATTCTAGTACCCACTTCTTGGTTTTGGTAACTCTCTATCCAGGAGAGGTAAAGACGCACAGGGTATGCCACGTGCTTTCCGTGTCTAGCTTCTCGTGGTTGGATGAGTCTAATCTCCTGCTATAGGTAGAGAAGACTCGACGGGAAGTTCATCTTCTCACCGTTTCCAGCTCCTTGTGCCTAGACGAGTCTACTTCCTTTCTCTTATTGGGTTGAGCTGGAATCTTTGCTGTACTTTCAGTTGTACTCCTCTACTTTTCCTGTTTGCTCTACTGCTCACCCTTTGGTACCTCCTTTGTTGCTCCCTTGAGCCTTCGGGGTATCCTACTGTGTTTTTTTATACTCACCCCTGCTTGGGCTTTGCCCGCACTTGGTGTGCCCTTGCAGACGACGGACAGGTGGAGCGTGACTTCAGTGGAGCGTAGGAGCTTGCGAGCTTGGACCACGTGCGGTGGTCGTGGACAGGTTCTAGGTGGGAGACCCGTCAGCTGTTTCTTTTTTTTACCTGTTTTCGGGTTGTGGCACTTTTCTGGTTGGGCACATGTTTTTCCTATTTACTTTTCAGTTTACCTTCATCTTGTACTTTGTATTGTTTAGTGGTAGATGCACAATTGTGGTATATTTATAGCAGTTGTTCTTTTTTTTACTCTGCACTTTTGCATTGAGTGTGCTGCGAGCATGTGTACAGGTATATAGGAAAAGGCATCCCCAGGTTATTGTGCCTTCGGCGCTAGTCGCCAGCCCCTGGCCTATGGAGGCGGGCTTGGGGTAGTTGCGGCTCGAGCCCAGGTAGGGTCAGGTCTTGACAAAGTGGTATCAGAGGTGGTTCATTCCTTGGGACGCTGTTCGGATGTCCCTAAAATAAAAGTAATTGGTTGGGATTTAGGGTAATAGTGTTTACGTGTCTTGAGAGTGGCTCTCAGGCCAGGGAGTCCAGTGATTGTGCGACATCCAACGTATCCATTCACCAGAACCTTGATAACCCGCTTATCGACTCGGCATGCTGAGACACTTGTTGCAGGGAAAATTTGGTTTGTGCATCACATAGGATCGAGTCTTTGACTGTCCTTCTTGAGTCAGCTCCCCATCATTGCTATTGGTATATACATATATGTTCATCTGACCGCGGAACTCCTTGATAATATTCAGGATGTCTCCACGAAGACAAACATCCAAGATGCCAGCTTTAGTGCGTGATGAAGACACTGTGACCTATGAGGCCACAGTCTAGGACTCATCATGCGAGCCCTTTCTCTGGGTGGCCTAGTAGGAGCACCCCCACCTGTTGAGAAGTAGGTCGTTTCAGCAGATCAGGCTGAGCTTGAGCGCAGGTTAAGTGCGCTCAGTGAGTTCCAGTGAAAGAGACTGCTGAGGTTCAGTGGTGAGCCAGACCCTCAGGCAGCAGAGGCTTGGCTCAAGGTAGTGGTTAGCCTTTTCAGGATTGTGTAGATGTAGGCAGATCAGAGAGTGGCTTGGCAGCCAGCCTTTTTCGTGGATCAGCTTGGCGTTGGTGGAGTCTGGTGACTCATTTTCCGACGAGTCGTCACTTTTTTGGGGAGACTTTCAGTTGTTGTTCTGTGAAGAGTTTTTCCCCTCCTACTTGCACTCCATTCGAATTCATGAGCTCCTGCAGTTTCAGTAGGGAGGGATGATGGTGTTTGAGTACGCGGCTAGTTTTGCAGACCGTGCACGCTTTTACCCAGACATGGCCCATGATGACAACCTCCGAGCGTGGAAGTTTGAGCAGGGTCTCCGCCGAGAGATTCGTGCTGTCATAGTACCCTTGGGAATTTCCACATATGTCAGGGTTCTAGATCAGGCACTGGTGGCAGAGAGATTCTTGTCACGTTATAGAGTTGGTGGTGGCACCAGGCACGTTGGAGCCGAGACGTCTGCCGCAGCTCGCAGGTATCAGCAAGTAGAACCTCGACGCAGGTGGCTTTCAGAAAACCGGACTCTGGGTCATGGTCGTACACCAAAGTGGTGCCAGAGGGAACCAGTGAAGCCCAGAGAGAGTCGGTGCTATGCTTGTGATGAGCGAGGTCACTTGGCACGAGACTGTCCGACCCAAGTTGCTGAGAGCTTCGGGCAGGCAGCAGGTGCACCACCACGGCAGAGGCAGCGCCTTGATCGGAGTAGTACCCAGAGAGGTGGTACTAGTAGAGGAGCAGTAGGATCTGGTAGTGGTGGATGACTTTACGAGGTCTTCCCATCACCACTAGGTGGTCCACGATAGGCTTCGGGAGTTGACAGTTGGAACCGAGGACAGTCGCGAGCTTTGGATGTCTACTATCCTCTAGAGCATGAGGTGATAAGAGGTACTCTCTATAGCTCTTCTACCTTTTTGCAGTAGAATTGTTAGACTCTATGTGTCAACTACTTTCCTCCATGATCCTTGTTTGATGTGTTACCAGGGTGATGCAGGGCGTCGGGTGTAACCCTGTGTTGGTAAGGTAAAAGGCATTGGACCTTTTTCTCTAGTCGATGGTGTCGATCCTTTGCCTTTCGAGCGTGTAAGAGAGTCTCAGTTATGGAATCTTGTGTGACCAGATATCGTTGGGTGTTCCACTATATGGATATTCTGAAGGAGGGAATCATAGGGCCTTGTTCCAGGTGCGGGTGGTGATTCAAGTCATGGCGTGCGACGTAAGGGTTCGGTCAGGGAGGTGAGCTACCCCTGAGAGCCTTTGGGAAGTTTGAGACCATTCAAAGGGATGGAGAGGTACCCTACCGCCTTACCCTAACCCCAAAGTCTGGAGTTGGTGCACGACGTCATCAAGGGCTGGCCTCGCGTGAACGGATCAATCTTTTGGTCCGTGTGCGGTGACGCAGAGCTGTGCATGGGTTCTTCTGGGTATGGGAAAGCCAGGTGTGGGATTATTACCATGTGTTGATCCCTAGTTTTGCTTTTCGGGGATGAAAATCTTGAAGGAGGGAATGATGTAAGAACCCATTTTTTTCTACGAAAAACTTTGGAATATTCTTGATGATATTCCAGAGCAGCGCCTTCGGACGGCGTGCGATTCTGAGCCCCGGTGTGGCCGGAATAGAGTTTTCAGTGCATTCACACTGGAAACGCCAAATAAATGAGATAACTTCTAAACAGTGCTTTAGATCAGAGATCTGAGTGTACAGATGGGTCTGTAATGGGGTGTTTACCCTAGGAACGACATAAAACTTGTCAGCGCGGGATGTTTGGACCCCTCGCTCACTTTCGGAACATTAAACGGATAAATAAATTAATTAATTATTTCATTTAATGGTAAAATGCAATTATCTCTTAAACGGTGGATCAAATTGGAAAACTAAGGGCACCATTGAGTTCATAACATCCCGTTTACCCTAGGAGGGGTGTAATTTTCGCGAGCGCGGGCCGTCTGTGAAAAATGCCTCCAGGGGCGTTTTCGTAATTTGGCGGCCTCGGGCGTTCAGTTTTATAACTTTTGAACGGGTTATCGGATTAAAATTCCGAGACCTCCGTTGTGTTTGGGAGGTGGTTTTTACCCTAAGGGATGAATAACCGTGACCCCGTCGGGAGTTCGGGTTCGGGCCGACGGGCGGGTGGTTAAGCGTTTTCTATTTAAACGCTTAACTCACCCACCTCCCTCTTCTTCTTCCCCGCCTAGACAGCAGCAGAAGTCAGCCCTCCCCTCACCTCCTCCATCTCCGGTGAGACGGTCCAGCGAGGTGCTACTCCGACGGATCGTGGCGAAGCTTCGGGCGAAGCCCATCGAGGTAGGATTATGCGTTTTGCGTTTTAATTTCTGAACCTCCCTTCGAGTTTGATTATATGCATCAATTTGTTAAATTATCCTAAAAAAAATCCCATAATATTTTAGTATATTTTATACGCTTTCCGACGCATCTTTTGGATTTCAATTCCGAGCCCCGAGCTGCTCACGGATGTTCACCGAAGTTTGCGGGAAATGGGGGGATCGGGAGGGCGGCATGGCGGCATGGCGGTTCGGCCGAGCTGCAGGCGGTCGGGGGCTCGCAACGGCAGTAGGGGGTGTCCGCAGGCATTCGCGGGTGTCGCGACGTGAGGAGGCGTCTGGCCAGGGCGAGGGGGCGGTGTCAGGAGGAGGTCGGGGCTCAGGCGGAAAGCCTCGGTGAGGCGGCGGTCGCCAGGGAGCAGCGACCGCGGGGTCGCGGCGCGCGACCCTCGTGCGGCGACAAAGACCCGCACCGCGCAGGTCTTCATGCGGCTTCCGCGACTGGCCCTCGCTGCCGGTCTACGCGCGGACCGCGAGTCCACAGCTACCCCACGCGGCTAAGCCGCGGGCCGGCCCAGGCCGGTCCAGCCCTAGGGGCCTTGCCCCCTCGGTTTTCGGACACCCGTACTTTCTGTTACGGGTGTCCGTTTTGAGTGCCGTCTACGGCGGTGGAACCGTATCGACAAGACTTACTTTTTAAGATGGTTTCAAAAAAAATTAATTCCCAAAACGAGGGGCCACGGAGGCGCTACATGTCTTTAATTGGGCGAGCATTTTTTCGAGATTCTTTTGTTTGGACGGCGCGGACACATCTGATGTCCGAATTGGGCGCCATCAGTGGGGTTGCGACGCTGGCATCGAGACGGAGGTCTCCAGAGAGTTTCCGAGCGCCAAAACCGGAGTTGAGGTGTCGGCTCCACGGGCTGTCTTTTGAGCTGCGAGCAGCGTTTAGTGACTTTTTCATCGGACGTCCGTTCGGGGCGTGCAAGCAGTCGTTTTTGGGTGTTTTTACGAGGGAATTGCATTGGTGCAATCTTCCCGCTCTAATTTGGCACGATGGTGCGGGCCCCGTGAGGGCCGTTTCGGGATTTGACGGTGATTTCCTGCTTTATCACCAGGTGTCCGTTTTGGACAAATGAATAGTCCATTTCGTGTACTTTTTCGAGAGGATCGCAACGGGGCAATCCGTTCATTGAGTTTTGGGAATGGGATGTGGGTCCCAAGAAGCACCGCTCATGTGCGCTGTGCCGGAATGCATCTTTTTCTCCAGATATCTGTTGCACCCAAGTGAGCAGTCTTTTTGACGTGTTTTTCTTGAGGGGATCACAATGGTGCAATGCACCCGACTGTTTTCGGGGTCAAGGCTTGGGATCACGGGACGTCGTTCGAGCGTGAGGCGGTGTTGGCGACTTTTCCGTCAGATATCCATTGGAGGGGAGTAAGTAGTTCATCTCGCATGTTTTTTCGCGAGGATTACAACGGTGCGATTCATTTGATTATATGGAGACTCCTGCACGATCTTGTTAAATATAGGAGCATGGAAGGTTCTCTAGTGGTGGTTCGCCCTACCTTGTTTGTAGCGGACCCTTGGCGTGTGGTCGCGCACTCTTGGGAAAGTGATATAAATGATTCACAAGATGTGGTTGGTCGTGTCTGGGCCTTTGAGGTGGAGTTGTTACGTCATGCCTTCGTGTTGACATTGGGTGTCGTGTGCACGATAGCCTTTGGGATGGGACGTGGTATGCTCTGGGAGTATATGAGAATTCTGGGAGGTACATGTGGTTGTTGTACCTGAGGATTTTTGTGCGCTTGGTTGGGGTTTACTTGGGGCCACACGTCGTGTGGGCCCCACGTGCATGCCATATTCTACTTTTCGTACTTTGACCTCTCGCGACATAGAGGGTCCCTCTGTGTGTTTGTTTGACCAGTAGGGTGGAGTTTTTCCCCTGGCTCTGTGCTCGGTTGTTGACCAGTAGGGTGGAGTGGTCTCCCCCTGGTTTCGTTCTTGATGGATTGGCCAGTAGCAGTGCTAGTGGCACCCCATGATGGAACAGGCGCTGAACCTCTTTTGGGAGAGTTGTTCTGGAGTTGGGTGGTTGCGCAATACCCACTCTGTGTCCGGTTGGGCAGTGTTGTACCCTCCAATAGAGATGGCTAGAGCAGTTCTGAGTTTTACCCTCCAGCGAGGCTGGGCAGTGGGTTACTCATCGACTTCTTCGAGTTTACCCTTCAACAGGGCTGGGCAGTGGGTTGCTCACTGACTTCTAGGGTTTACCCTCCAGCAGAGACTGGGCAGTGGGTCACCTGACGCTCTTAGGGTCTACCCTCCAGTAGAGACTGGGCAGTGGGTCACTTGATGCACTTAGGGTCTACCATCCAGCAGAGACTGGGCAGTGGGTCACCCGAGGCTATTAGGGTCTACCCTCTAGCAGAGACTGGGCAGTGGGTCACCCGATGCTATTAGGGTCTACCCTCCAGTAGAGACTGGGTAGTGGGTCACCCAATGACCTCTTCGGGTCTACCCTCCAGTGGGGCTGGGCAGTGGGTCGCCCTTCGTCTATTTCCGGGTCTACCCTCCAACACAGCTGGGCAGTGGGTCACCTGTCAACTTATTCCAGGTTTACCCTCCAGCGGGGCTGGGCAGTGGGTCGCCTGATGATGTGTTATGGTCTACCCTCCAACGGGGCGGGGCAGTGGGTCGCCTGATGATGTCTTATGGTTTACCCTCCAGTAGGGCTGGGCAGTGGAACACCTGTCGGCATTCCAGGCTTAGTCCTTTATACTAGGCTAGTCTGTGGCTTTCCTCCGTGATTACCGGAGCGGGACCCCTGGTTACGGGTCAGTGTTGTGACGACCTTGACTTTGAGGAGACCTCCCGACTGCAGGGCAGTGACGAGGTGTGGTTTGACTTTCCCTAGAACTCTCAAGTACGAGGGGCACTTTCCCACTAAGACGCGTTCTTGTGAAGCGATCTAGAACCGTGCAGGCGAGTCAGTTCCGCCCAAAGTGGATAGTGTCAAGGTGCGGTGATTGATCCCCTTGGCTTGCGGTTTAGGGCAGATGTGCGGGATGCTGGGCATCGATGGATTTTTCTTCTGGGAACTTTGGATACTCACTTTCTTGGGATGAGCTACGGGATGGAGATCCCCTTACGACATTGTTCGGGCTCCTTGCGGATCATAAAGATATGTATATACCTTATTCTAGTACCCACTTCTTGGGTTTGGTTACTCTCTATCCAGGAGAGGCAAAGACGCACAGGGTATGCCATGTGCTTTATGTGTCTAGCTTCTCATGGTTGGATGAGTCTACTCTCCTTCTATAGGTAGAGAAGACTAGACGGGAAGTTCATCTTCTCACCGTTTCCAGCTCCTTGTGCCTGGACGAGTCTACTTCCTTTCTCTTATTGGGTTGAGCTGGACTCTTTGTTGTACTTTCAGTTGTACTCCTCTACTTTTCCTGTTCGCTCTAGTGCTCACCCTTTGGTACCTCCTTTGTTGCTCTGTTGAGCCTTCAGGGTATCCTACTGAGTTTTTTTTATACTCACCCCTGCTTGGGCTTTGCCCGCACTTGGTGTGTCCTTGCAGACGACGGACAGGTGGAGCGTGACTTCAGTGGAGCATAGGATCTTGGGATCTTGGACCGCGTGCGATGGTCGTGGATGGGTTCTAGGCGGGAGACCCATCAGCTATTTCTTTTGATTACCTTTTGCCGGGTTTTGGCACTTTTCTGGTTGGGCACGTGTTTTTCCCCTTTACTTTTCAGTTTACCTTCAGCTTGTACTTTGTACTGTTTAGTGGTCGATGCACATTTGTGGTATATTTATAGTCGTTGTTCTTTTATTTACTCTACACTTTTGCATTGAATGTGTTGCGTGTGTGTGTACAGGTACATAGGCAAAGGAATCCCTGGGTTATTGTGCCTTCAGCGCTGGTCGCTGGCCCCTGGCCTATGGAGGCATTCTTGGGGTAGTTGCGGCTCGAGACCAAGTAGGGTCGGGTCGTGAAAAAGTGGTATAGAGGTGGTTCGTTCCTTGGGACGCTGTTTGGACGTCCCTAAAATAAAAGGAATTGGTTGGTATTTAGGGTAATAGTGTTAACGTGTCTTGAGAGCGGCTCTCAGGCTAGGGAGTACAGTGATGGTGCGGTGTCCAACGTATCCATTCACCTGAACATTGATAACCCGCTTGTCGACTCAGCATGCTGAGACACTTGTTGCAGGGAAAATTTGGTTTTTGCATCACATAGTATTGAGTCTTTGTCTGAACTTCTTGAGTTAGCTCCCCATCGTTGCTATTGGTATATACATATATGTTCATCTGACCGCGGCACTCCTTGATAATATTCAGGATGTCTCCGTGAAGACAACCAGCCAAGATGCCAGCTTTAGTGCGTGACGAAGACCCTGTGAGCTATGAGTCCACGGTCCAAGACCCATCATGCGAGCCCTTTCTCTGGGTGGGCCGGTAGGAGCACCCCCACCTGTTGAGCAGTAGGTCATTTCAGCAGATCAGGCTGAGCTTGAGCGCAGGTTGAGTGCGCTCTGTGAGTTCCAGCGATAGAGACCGCTGAGGTTCAGTGGTGAGCCGGACCCTCAGGCAGCAGAGGCTTGTCTTGAGGCAGTGTTCAGCCTTTTCAGGCTTGTGTAGACGTAGGCAGATCAGAGAGTGATTTGGCAGCCATCCTTTTTTGTGGATCATCTTGGCGTTGGTGGAGTCTGGTGACTCAGTTTCCAAGGAGTCGTCGCTTTTTTGGGGTGACATTCAGTTGTTGTTTCGTGAAGATTTTTTCCCCTCCTTCTTGCGCTCCATTCGGATTCAGGAGCTCCTGCAGTTTCAGAAGGGAAGGATGATGGTGTCTGAGTATGCGGCTAGTTTTGCAGACCGTGCACGCATTTACCCAGACATGGCCCATGATGACAACCTACGAGCGCGGAAGTTTGAGCAGGGTCTCCGCCAAGACATTCGTGTTGTCATAGTACCCTTGGGCATTTCCACATATGGTGGGTTTCTAGAGCAGGTGCTGGTGGCAGAGAGCTTCCTGACATGTTCTAGAGTTGGTGGTGGCAGCAAGCACGTTGGAGCCGAGACGTCTGGCGCAGCTCGCGGGCATCGGCAAGAAGAACCTCAACACAGGTGGCTTTCAGAAAACCGGACTAAGGATTGTGTTCGTACACCACAGTGGTGATAGAGGGCACCAGTTCATCCCAGAGAGAGTTGGTGCTATGCTTGTGACGGGCGAGGTCACTTGGCACGAGACTTCCCGACCCGAGTTGCTGAGAGCTTCGGGCAGGCAGCAGGTGCACCACCATGGCAGAGGCAGTGCCGTGATCGGAGTAGTACCCAAAGAGGTGGTGCTAAAAGAGGAGCGGGAGGAGCTGGTAGTGGTGGACGACTTTACGAGGTCTTCCCATCACCACTAGGTGGTCCACGATAGGCTTCGGGAGCTGACAGTTGGAACCGAGGACAGCCGCGAGCTTTGGATGTCTATTATCCTGCAGAACATGAGGTGATTAGAGGTACTCTCTATAGGTCTTCTACCTTTTTGTTGTAGAATTTTTAGACTCTATGTGTGAACTGCTTTCCTCAATGCTCCTTGTTTGATGTGTTACCAGGGTGACGCAGGGCGTCGGGTGTAACCCTGTGTTGTTAAGGTAAAAGGCGTGGGACCTTTTTCTCTAGTCGATGGTGTTGACTACTTCGCCTTTCGAGCATGTAAGAGAGTCTTGGTTGTGGAATCTTGCATGACCAGATATCCTTGGGTGTTCCACTATATGGATATTCTGAAGGAGGGAATCATCGGGCCTTGTTCCAGGTGCGGGTGGTGATTCCAGTCATGGCGTACGACGTAAGGGTTCGGTCGGGGAGGTGAGCTACCCCTGAGAGGCTTTGGGCCGTTTGAGACCGTGCAAAGGGATGGTGAGGTATCCTACCGCCTTACCCTAACCCCAAAGTCTGGAGTGGGTGCACGACGTTGGCAAGGGCTGACCTTGCGTGAACGGATCAATCCTTTGGTCCGTGTGTGGTGACGCAGAGCTGTGCATTGGTTCTTCTGGGTATGGGAAAGCCAGGTGTGGGCTTATTACCATGTGTTTCTCCCTAGTTTTTCTTTTCGGGGATGAAAATATTGAAGGAGGGAATGATGTGAGAACCCAGTTTTTGCTAAGAAAAACTTTTGAATATTCTTGATGATATTCTAGAGCAGCGCCTTCGAACGGCGTGCGATTCCGAGCCCCGATGTGTCCGGAATAGAGTTTTCAGTGTGTTCACACTGGAAACGCCAAATAAATAAGATAACTTCTAAATAGTGCTTCAGATTAGATATCTGAGTGTACTGATGGGTCCGGAATGGGATGTTTACCCTATGAACGACATAAAACTTGTCGGCACGGGATGTTTGGACCCCTCGCTCACTTTCGGAACATTAAACGGATAAATTAATTTATTTATTTATTTGTTTAATGGTAAAATGAAATTATCTCTTAAACGGTGGCTCAAATAGGAAAACTGAGGGCACCGTTGAGTTTAGAATGTGTCGTTTACCCTAGGAGGGGTGTAATTTTCGCGGGCACGGGCCGTCTGTGACAAATGGCCCCAGGGGCATTTTCGTAATTTGGCGGCCTCGGGCGTTTAGTTTTATAACTTTTGAAGGGGGTCTTGGATTAAAATTTCGAGACCGCCGTTGTTCTTGGGAGGTGGTTTTTACCCTAAGGGAGTCATAACTGTGACCCCATCGGGAGTTCGGGTTCGGGCCGACGGGCAGGTGGTTAAGCGTTTTCTATTTAAACGATTAACTCACCCACCTCCCTCTTCTTCTTCCCCACCGAGACAGAAGTAGGAGGCATCCCTCCCCTCTCCTCCTCCACCTTCGGTGATATGGTCCGGTGAGGTGCAGCTCCGACGGATCGTGGTGAAGCTTCGGGCGAAGCCCATCGAGGTAGGATTATGCGTTTTGCGTTTTAATTTATGAACCTCCCTTTGAGTTCGATTATATGCATAAATTTTTTGCTTGATCCTCAAAATAATCCTATAATCTTGTATTAGATTTTATACTCTTTCCGATGCATCTTTCGGATTTCAATTCCGAGTCCCGAGCTGCTCACGGATGTTCGCCGAAGTTTGCGGGAAATGGGGGGATCGATAGGGCGGCGTGGCGGTTCGGCCGAGCGGCAGGCGGCCGGGGGCTCGTAGCGGCAGCAGGGGGTGTCCGCAGGCATCCGTGGGTGTCACGGCGTGAGGCGGCATCTGTCCAGGGCGAGGGGGCGGCGTCAGGAGGATGCCGGGGCTCAGGCGGAAAGCCTCGGTGAGGCGGCGGTCGCCAGGGAGCGGCGACCGCGGGGTCGCGCCGCGCGGGTCTTCATGCGGCCGCCGCGACCGGCCCTCGAGGCCAGTCTACACGCGGACCGCGAGTCCACAGCTGCCCCGCACGGCTAAGCCGCGGGCCGGCCCAGGCCGGTCCAGCCCTAGGGGCCTTGCCCCCTCGGTTTTCGGACACCCGTACTTTCCGCTACATGTGTCTATTTTGAGTGCCGTCTGCGTGGGTGGAACCGTATCAACGAGGCGGACTTTTTGAGATGGTTTCAATAATTTTTAATTCCCGAAACGAGGGGCCGTGGAGGCGCGACATGTCTTTAATTGGGCAAGCCTTTTTCCGAGATTCTTGTTTTGGACGGCGCGGACACATCCGATGTCCGAATTGGGCGCCGTCAGTGGGGTTGCGATGCTGGCATCGAGGCGGAGGTCTCCAGAGAGTTTCTGAGCGCCAAAACCGCAGTTGAGTTGTCGGCTCCACGGGCCGTCTTTTGAGCTGCGAGCAGCGTTTAGTGACTTTTTCATCGGACGTCCGTTCGGGGCGTGCGAGCAGTCGTTTTTGGGTGTTTTTACGAGGGCATTGCATTGGTGCAATCCGCCTGCTCTAATTCGGCATGATGATGCGGGCCCCACGAGGGCCATTTTGGGATTTGATGGTGATTTCCAGCTTTATCCCCGGGTGTCCATTTTGGACAAGTGAAAAGTCCATTTCGTGTACTTTTTCGAGAGGATCGCAATGGTGTGATCCGTTCGTTGAGTTTTGGGATTGGGATGTGGGTCCCACGAAGCACCGTTTGTGTGCAGTGCGCTGGAATGCATCTTTTTCTCTGGATATCTATTGCGCTCAAGTGAGTAGTCTTTTTGACGTGTTTTCCTGAGGGGATCACAATGGTGCGATGCGCCCGCCTGTTTTCGGGGCAGAGGCTCGGGATCACGGGACGTCGTTCGGGCGTGAGGCGGTGTTGGCAACTTTTCCGTTGGATATCCGTTGAAGGTGAGTAAGTAGTCGATCTCGTGTGTTTTTCTATGAGGATTACAACAGTACGATCCATTTGGTTGGGTGGAGCCTCTTGCACGATCTTCTTAAATGTAAGAGCATGGAAGGTGCTCTAGTGGTGGTTCGACCTACCTTGTTTGTAGTGGACCCTTTGCGTGTGGTCGCGCACTTTTGGGAAAGTGATATAAATGATTCACAAGATGTGGTTGTCTGTGCCTGGGCCTTTGAGGTGGAGTTGTTATGTCACGAATTCGCGTTGACGTTGGGTGTCGTGTGCACGATAGCCTTTGGGCTGGGACGTGGTATGCTCTGGGAGTATACGAGAATGCTTGGAGGTACATGTGGTTATTGTACCTAAGGACATTTGTGCGCTTGGTTGGGGTTGACTTTGGGCCACACGTCGTGTGGTCCCCACGTGCGTGCCATGTTCTACTTTGCGTAATTTGACCTCTTGCGACGTAGAGGGTCCCTCTGTGTGTTTGTTTGACCAGTAGGGTGGATTTTTTCCCCTGGCTCTGTGCTCGGTTTTTGACCAGCAGGGTTGAGTGGTCTCCACCTATTTTCGTTCTCGATGGATCGGCCAGTAGCGGTGCTAGTGGCACCCCATGATGGAACAGGCACTGAACCTCTTTTTGGAGAGTTGTTCTAGAGTTGGTTGGTTGTGAGATACCCACTCCATGTTCGGTTGGCCAGTGTTGTACCCTCTAGTAGAGATAGCCAGAGCAGTTCTGAGTTTTACCCTCCAGCGTGTCTGGGCAGTGGGTTACTCATCGACTTCATTGGGTTTACACTTCAGCAAGGTTGGGCAGTGGGTTTCTCACTGACTTCTAGGGTTTACCCTCCAGCAGAGACTGGGCAGTGGGTCACCTGATTCTATTAGTGTCTACCCTCCAACAGAGACAAGGTAGTGGGTCACCCAATGCACTTAGGGTCCACCATCCAGCAGAGACTGGGTAGTGGGACACTCGACGCTATTAGGGTCTACCCTCCAGCAGAGACTGGGTAGTGGGTCACCCGATGCTCTTACAGTCTACCCTCTAGCAGAGACTGGGAAGTGGGTCACCCGACGACCTCTTAGGGTCTACCCTCCAGCGGGGCTGGGCAGTGGGTCACCCGTCGTCTAGTTCCAGGTCTACCCTCCAGCACAACTGGGAAGTGGGTCGCCTGTCGACTTCTTCCAGGTCTACCCTCCAGCGGGGCTGGGCAGTGGGTGGCCTAATGATGTGTTATGGTCTACCCTCTAGTGGGGATAGACAGTGGGTTGCCTGATGTTGTCTTATGGTTTACCCTCTAGCAGGGTTGGGCAGCGGGACACCTGTTGGCATTCCAGGCTCAGTCCTTTCTACTAGGCTAGTCTGTGGCTTTCCTCCGTGATTACTGGAGTGGGACCCCTGGTTACGGGTTAGTGTTGTGATGACCTTGACTTTGAGGAGACCTCTCGACTGCAGGGCAGTGACGAGGTGTGGTTTGACTTTCCCTAGAACTCTCAAGTACGAGGGGCACTTTCCCCATCAAGACGCGTTCTTGTGGCGTGATCTAAAACCATACGGGCGAGTCAGTGCCGCCCAAAGAGGATAGTGTCAAGGTGCGGTGATTGAGCCCCTTGGCTTACGGTTTGGGGAAAACTTGGGGGATGCTGGGCATCGATGGAGTTTTCTTCTGGGACTTTTGGCTACTCACTTTCTTGGGCTGAGCTACGGGACGAAGATCCCCTTACGACATTGTTCGGGCTTCTTGCTGAGCATAAAGATATGTGTATACCTTGTTCTAGTACCCACTTCTTTGGTTTGGTTACTCTCTATCCAGGAGAGGTGAAGACGCGCGGGGTATGCCACGTGCTTTCCGTTTCTAGATTCTCGTGGTTGGATGAGTCTACTCTCCTTCTATAGGTAGCGAAGACTCAATGGAATGTTCATCTTCTCACCTTTTCCAGCTCTTTGTGCCTGGATGAGTCTACTTCCTTTATCTTGTTGGGTTGATCTGGACTCTTTGCTGCACTTTTATTTGTACTCCTCTACTTTTCCTATTCGCTCTACTGCTCACCCTTCGGTACCTCCTTTGTTGCTCCCTCGAGCCTTCGGGGTATCCTACTGAGTTTTTTTTGTACTCACCCCTGCTTGGGCTTTTCCCGCACTTGGTGTGACCTTGAAGATGATGGACAGGTGGAGCATGACTTCAATGGAGCGTAAGAGCTTGGGAGCTTGGACCACATGCGGTGGTCGTGGTCGGGTTCCAGGCGGGAGACCCGTCAGCTGTTTCTTTTGTTTACCTGTTGCCGGGTTGTGGCACTTTTCTGGTTGGACGCGTGTTTTTCCCCTTTACTTTTCAGTTTACCTTCAGCTTGTACTTTGTACTGTTTAGAGGTCGATGAACATTCATGGTATATTTATAGCAGTTGTTCTTTTTTTTACTCGGCACTTTTTCATTGAGTGTGTTGTGTGTGTGTGTACAGGTACTTAGGCAAAGGCCTCCCCGGGTTATTGTGTCTTCGGCATTGGTCGCCAGCCCCTGGCCTATGGAGGCGGGCTTGGGGTAGTTGAGGCTCGACCCCAAGTAGGGTCGGGTCATGACATTATCACTTAGAATGAAAATAGGATAGCTATTGCACAAGAGGATTAAGGAAAGTATAATGTATACTCGGATGACTTGACATCATTTTTATGACTTTACGAATGAGAATACTTATTTTTTACTCAAATTGATAACTATCATGGATGGGGTTTTATAAATTCCATAGAATATTAGCATGGAATCAAGCAGGTTTAATGGTCATGATCCCTTTATTAATATCTTATGAAATCTATAAAGTCATCATAAAAAACCATGGAAATGTTAATAGATCAGTTGTATTGTTGTTGATATGTTCCAAGGATAGAATACATATCCAAAAATTCAAACGGTTTATTCTTTTACATGTTCAGGCCCCATTTAATATTCATTATTGGTTGTTTGTGGTCCTAAAAATCATACTAACAATGGGTAGTAACCAAAAAGATGAATTTATAGAGAGGAACCCCATTGTGTTGAACTATACACTTAACACATCGTATGGACATGTAATTAAGACTACTAAAATGATAGAGGTTGTTTCACTAGAAATAGAAGATATGACACATAAACTACTGAATAAAGGAATATAGATGAAGATATATGGGTGGTAGAAGAAAATATGACCATGGTCTTATATAAAAATAAATGGATAATAAAAAATAACATCACGAATATTGGTCTGCTGAAGAGTTTGATAAATTGATATGAAATTCACCATGAACCCGTGAACATGGATGATGTAACAAAAATAAATCTAATGAAAGACATGCTGTCAGTTCCCCTATTAAAACAGAATCACAATAAAATAGGAAAGAAAAAAAAACTTCTTTACTTTCCTAGATCAATCAGTGGTGTTATACCCAAACCATTCTAATAGAAGAAAGTCATGATTGATGATTAATATTGTGATGTCCATGACATGAAATAAAAAACAATTAGACCCAATATATGTCTACATCCATGGACCAATAAAGATAAAATGTCTATCCACACAACATCCAATAACTAATTCTCTTCAAAATATATCTACTTCTATTACCATTCATTAATGGTTATGGGAAAACCAAAAAATTGCACCAGTGGCCTATTTTATTTTTGTAAAATAATGAAAATGAACATGAATCATAAGTAGTGATTATAATAATTTATGTAAGAACTAGAATAAAATATTAGTGTCAACCTTATTTAATGATATTATGATATGTTTAGGTTATACATGTGGGATTCTCCGGATATAAATCAAAGAGTATTGATTAATGTCATTGTAGAACTGATGAATTAGGGATGACAGCTAGCTCTATGAGACACCTACATAACATATTATATATAATTATTATAACTAGTTATTTTAAAAATATCTTCACATGAGGTTATTGATTCCTAATGGGATATTATTGAGGAATAATGTAAGGAATTCAGTGTTATAAATAATTTTCCAAAGGAAGTCATGTTCATTATTGTCACGACCCGACCTTACCCGGGCTTGAGCCGCAACTACCTCAAGCCCGCCTCCATAGGGCAAGGGCTGGCGACAAGCGCCAAAGGATAAACAACTCGGGGAGGCCTTTACCTGAGTACCTGTACACACACATAGCCCACTCAATGTAGAAGTGCAGAGTAAAAGGAAAAGTAAAGTACTAACTGCTATAAACAAACACAAAAGTGCATTGACCTCTAAACAGTACCAAGTAAATGCTAAGGGTAAATTGAAAAGAAAAAGGGAAAAACACGTGCCCAACCAGAAAAGTGACACAACCCAGTAACAGGTAAACAAAAGTACAAAAGGTGGTAGGCGCCCTCAGTTGGAACCCTACTACGACCACCGTATGCGGTCCAAGCTCCCGAACACCTAAGCTCTTCTGACATCATGATCGACCTGTTCATCATCTGCAAGGTAACACCAAGTGCGAGCAAATCCCAAGTAGGGGTGAGTATAAAAATACTCAGTAGGATACCTCGAAGGATCGAGGAGTACATTAGAGTAACATTTCAACCTAACAAGTGAAAGAAAGTAGAATTGTCCAAACACAAAGAGCTAGAAGCAGTGAGAAGATGAACTTCTCATCGAGTATTCGCTACCTATACCAGGTGAGTAGACTCATCCAACCACAAGAAGATAGACACAGAAAGCAGGTGGCATACCATGCGCGTCTTCACCTATCCTAGAAGGAGAGTAACCAAAACCCAAGGAGTGGGTACTGGAACAAGGTATATACATATCCATATTCTCAATCAATAAACCCGAACAAGATTGTAAGGGGGTCTCCATCCCATAGCTCATCCCAAGAAAGTGAGTATCCAACATTTCCAAAAGTAAACACCATCGATGCCCAGCATCCTGCATGTCTGCACCGAACTACAAGCCAAGGGGCTAAAATCACCGCACCCTGACACTATATTCTTTGGTTGGCACTAACTCGCCTGCACGGTTTTAGGTCGCGTCCCAAGGACGCGTCTTGGTGGGGAAATCGCCCCTCATACTGGGGAAATCCAAACCATACCTCTTTATTTTCACACAGTAGAGAGGTATTCTCAAAGTCAAAGATGTCACATCACTGACCCTTACAACCAAGAATCCCACTCTGGTAGTCATAGAGAAAAGCCACAGACTAGCCTAGTAGAAAGGACTGAGTCTGAAAAAAATCGTCGGGTAACCCACTGTCCAGTCTCCACTAAGGGTAAACCCTATAAAGTCATCTGGTAACCCTCTGACCAGTCTCTAATGGAGGGTAAACCCTAAGAGGTCATCGAGTAACCCACTGCCCAGTCTCTGTTGGAGGGTAAACCCTAAGAGGTTGTCAGGAAACCCACTTTCCAGTCTTCGCTGGAGTGTAAACCCTAAGTGGTCGTCGGGTAACCCACTTCTTAGTCTCTGCTGAAGGGTAAACCCTAAGAGGTCATCGGTTAACCCACTTCTCGGTCTCTGATGGAGGGTAAACCCTAAGAAGTCAATGAGAAACCCACTGCCCTACCCCGCTGGAGGGTAAAACTGAATAATTCAATGAGCAACCCACTACCCAGTCCCACTGAAGGGTAAACCCGAAGAACACGATGAGCTACCCATTGCCCAGCCCCGCTGGAGGGTAAACCCGAAACTACTCTGGCCATCCCTATTAGATGGTATAACACTTGTCAGCAGAACACGGAGTGGGTATCGTGCAACCACCACTCTCTAGAACAATTCACCTAGTAGAGTTTCAGCACCCATGTAGTGTGGGTCATGCTGATACCTGGAGCTCTGCCTAGGGAAACACGTCATAGTAGATCGCAGAAGGAGGATATGATCTCGATACTTGGCTAGGGAATCTATGACCAGTCTCACTGGGGCTCCGTACCCTACTGGAAACAACCTCTTGGGAATAGGATAGGTGCCTGTGTAAAGTATTGGTCACACTGAATCCTCAAAAACTCTACCAGCGAACACGAAGGGGCATGATACTAAAATCCAACACAGCTAAAGGAAAAAGGGGAACCCAAACAACTCCACCGATCAAACCATCGAGAACAGAACCAGGGAAAAACACTCAACCCCGTTGGTTTAAACCACCGTGAACAGAGGGACCCTCTGTGTCGTGAGTGATCAAAGGTATGTGAAGAAGAACATGGCATGCACAAGGGTCCCACACGACGTGTGGACCTATCTCATCTCAAGACCAAGTACACAAACATTATCGGGTACAAACATACAACATGTACCTCCAAGCATCCCTGTATACTCCCAGAGTATACCTCATATCTAGCCCAAAGGCTATCGTGCACACGAAACCCAGCGTCAGCACGAAGGGTGAAAACATAATTTCGCCAACCTGCTTCCTCCACGGCTCTAGCACGGCCAACCATATCTCTCAAACATCAACATCACTCACACGGGAGTGAACACGGTCACATTCCAAGGGATCGCTTCCAAAAAAATTAATAAGAACCGCCACCAGAGCACCTTTAATGCTACCACATTTAATGAGATCTTGAATGAGACTCCATACATGCAAGCGGATCATACTGTTGTAATCCTCATGGAAAATTACACAAGATTGACTAATCACTTGTCCAAAACGGACACCTAGTGAATAAGATAGAAATCATCGTCAACTCCCAAAATGACCCTCATGGGGCCCGCACCATCATGCAAAATTAAAGCGGCCAGATTGTACCATTTCAATGCCCTTGTAAAAACACTTAGAATCGACTGCTCGTATGCCCTGAACGGATGTCTGATGAAAAAGTTGTCAAATGCTTCTCGTAGCTTAAAAGAAGGGTCGTGGGGCCCACGCATCAACTCCGGTTTCAACACCCAAAACCATACTGGAAATATCTGACTCGGCGCTAGGGTCGCAATTCCGCTGACTGCGCTCAAAATAAACTCCAGATGTATCTGTTCCGTTCAAAACAAAAACCTCGGAGATAAATGCTAAACCACTTAACATATGTGTTGCGCCACCGAGCCCCCGTCTCGAGATTTAAAAATCCCTGAGACCATCTCAAAATACTCTTCTTGATTCAAGGAACGTGTTGCCACTGACAGCATGCAAATACAACACCTTGTCTGAGTTTTACGGGTATTTTAAAGTTTTAATGGATCGAATGGGTGGGTCGGGCCGGTTCGGCCGGCCCACCCTCTCCTTGAACCGGCCCACGGTTCACCGCACGGGCTGGTCCGGCTATCCTCCCACGGGACCCGTGAGTTTCGGGTCCCTGTCTGTCGACCGAGGTCGCGAGGACCCCGGGTCCTCCATGTCGCCGCACCCCAGCTAGCGCCGCCGACGACCCAGCTGATCTGGCCTCCGCTGCCATGACGCCCCGCCGCGCCATCGTGGAGCCGCCTGCTCCGCTCGACTGCGAGCCCCGGCCACCTCACCCTCGCCAAAGCCCTACCACTCCAACTTCCGCTACCTAGGATCCCCTCCGGCTGCAGTAGCTCGTGCCGACCATCGCTGGAGAGACCTGCTACTGCTACCTCAGACTGTCACCGCCCAGATGGTCGGATCCTCACCGAAAAACACCCAACACACCCGGATCTTCATCGGACAACTGCGGATGCCTCAGGACTCAAACTTTAAATATGAAACATGATTAAGAGAGATTAGAATTTATACTATGAAACTATGGGATTTTCTCAAAGATTAAACATCATTTATATGCAATAAATTAAGCTCAAAGTAGGTGCCGTAAATTAAAATGAAACGCACGATCCTACCTCAGGGGCTTAGCCCGTCGCTTCGCAAAGATCTGCCAGAAGCCACAACACCTTGGAGAGGAGGTGGAGGGATTGATCTTGAGGAAGTTGGAGGTCTCCTTGTTTTAGAGAATTCTCCAGAGGAAACACCAAGGGGAGGAAGAAGGAGGGGTGTAGGTGTTTAAGTAAGGAAAACTTAATTAAAACATAGCGCCTGAGACCACTAAATTACGAAAACACCCCCAATGACATTTTTCACATGAGGCCCGCTCCCGTGAAGGTTACACCCCTCCTAGGATAAACGGCACGCTTCAGACTCAAAGGTGCCCTCATTTTTTTGATCCGAGCTACTGTTTTTGAGTTATTTTAATTATTTCACGTGCCTAGTGCGAACGCACTGAAAATTTAATTCTACCCACACCGGGGCTTGGAATCGCACGTTGTCTGAAGGCGCGACTCTAGAATAACATCATTAAATTTCCAAAGTCTTTTATAGAAAAATTTGAGTTCTTACAATTATGAATTCTTGTGTAGTAATTATGAAAATTATTTACATTAAATGTTAGTCGATAGAAAAAAAAATTATGAATGATTTAGTTTTTTTTGTGTAGAGTACAGTCAATAGTAAAATTAAATTAATGAGATGGAGCCTTTTCAACAACCTATTTCTAGAAGCATTGGAATTTACTCGATTCTAATTATTTCCTATCAATACTGCAAACCTGCATTAGACATTACTTGTTATGGATATTGAGGAAAATTTATTTTCATAATTCGTTTCATTGCATCCAAAGTCAAGAAGGAGAGGCAGATATATATATATATATATATATATATAACATTCCATCATAGTTGTAAGTATTTAATTTTTATATAATCCACTAGGTAGATAACTTTATCACATTCGTTTTATTCTAATTGAAACACTAAAAAATACTTTGAAAACAGAATACACTAAGAATTATATTGATAATTCATATCTCAATGTCAATAAATATAAACTATTAATTAATATATGAGTTAAAGAAACTCCATATTAGGCTCCCACAAGTTTATAATGTGTCATTTTTGTTTGTTTTTTGATCAAAAAAAATAGAATCTTGTTTGGACATATTAAATTCATTAATAATGACAAAATATGATGAATACTTCTCTAAATGTCACAAAAATTTCTGAATCATCCAAGTCGGAGTTGGATAGAGGCCAACTTCACTAGAAGAATCTTTTTTGATATGTAAATTTACACCTAGAAGTGAGGAAAATACAATTTTTTTGTTATCTATATATGAAAATGTGTTTAAAAATAATATTCTTTAGAAAATTTAATTTACACATTATTTTTAAAATTTCAATACCACTTCACTGAATAAACCTCCTAATGGAAACCAAATTTTTTCCTAAAATACATGGTCAACAAATTGAATTATTTAGTTAATGATTAAGTGATAATCAATATTTCAAACAATAACCCTTCTATCATAAAATATAGTTGTCTGAAAAAAGTAACTCTGCGTGTTTTTATCAGAGACACACCACCAACATCATAGACCTAATGTTTTATAAATCCATTCTTATAATGTGTAGAAAAATTCAACATCCATTGTACCCTATTTTTTAAAAGAAAATTAAAAAAACTGAAACATAAATTTTCACCAATATCATCACTAGAAAAACATCAGCACTTTTTCTCTACACAAAAACATCCAATAAATAAATGAAATAAACAATATAGATAATTGAATATAAAAAATTATTTCATTTTATAGAAGATATATATATATATATATATATCTTAAATTCATTATAGATGATCTAATAACACCATCTCCATTTTTTATTGGTCCTTTTGATTCATTCTCTCTAAACATATTTTCAAGCAATCTCTTCCACTTTGAGTTTGATTCCATTTAAGATTAACAAAATTCCAAAAATTTTATCAAATACTACTCACATTGCCACATGGAATAGGTCTATTAATATTACCCATTTTCTTAGTGTTGGATCTGGGTTTAGCGAACGTGTGTGGAGGTGCATGATATATTAAAATTTCTTTTAATAATCATTGCTCGCAACCAAGAGCGAGTATCATTAATATAAAATTTAAAATTAATTTATTTAATATCAAGTTAAATAAATACCTGTGCTTTGGATATTTCTTCATTAGTGAATTATTATCATCAAAAAATACCCTTTCTGATTACCTTCATTGGGTTGTGCGGATCTAAGGATAAAATCCCTCTAGTTCTGATACACATGTGATCCTATGATATTTGAGCAATGCCACTCGATCTATGGGTGCTAGCGTGGTGACTCAAATGTCTTGTGTTGTCCATTCTTGATCCCTCTTTCTTGGGCCTTGAAAAATATCTCTTACACATCTTGTTCTTGAGATGGATATACTATGATGAGATAGATAATTCGTTATGTGAAACAATTATCTATTGTCATTTTTTTAGATTCTCTACACAATAGATATATCATCCTATTTAAAATGTTGGAATTTATTTAAAAGTATTATTTAATTTCATACCATCCATTAAATAACATTAATAACATTCAATAAATTCCATTCCTCATAATAAGAAATATATAATTATTTTTTTGTGGTGCATTTCAACTTGATAAATAAAAATATTATATAATGATTTTTTTAATTAATGTTTGTCAAAAGACTCGGTCTTGGACCATTCAAACTCCTATATAATTTATTGAACACAAAAATAAATATTTTTTTTCATAAATAAATATTTTATTCTCAATCTAGTGAATAAATATTTTTTAAAATATTCATTAAATAAAATAAATATTTTATTAACATGTTGGAGAATATTTTTTTTTCAATTTATGTGATCAATATAACATTAATAAAATTATTCCTTGGATTTGAGAATAATTTTTATTCTATTAATTAAACTCAAATAAGATTCAATCAGGATCAACGGAAACACTTAGTGTGTGACACTGTAGGATACTTTATCATTGTAATTAGGTGTTCTTTCCTAAAGTACAAGATTATTGTCTAGTAATGGGTCAAAGAATCCTAGAGAAATAACTTTTTTTCTTAATATTGACAACCAAATACGAACACTCACTATATAATATAATTCATTTGTCACAATATCTCGTAATGTTGGTTGCCAATCCATGCCACCAATCTATATGATTGACATTTATTTCTTTGACTATATGATGTAAAACCATCGTTACACCATGGACATGGATTTTAATGCAACGGGTTTATTCCAATAAAAGTGTAGATATATCAGTTTCATTAAAGACAGAAGGGGAAAATCCTTCCACAACTTATTCATTATACACATGTCATTCATGACACACCCAGTGTATCCAACTTCACCATAAACTATCATCATCGCGGTTTATGAAATACTTCTATGTATGATGGTTGTAACATGTATTAATAATTATCATAAATTATATGGATCGTTACACATGCTCGTAGATAGAAATATCTGATGACACCAAAACATGTGAAATTTCTACTGGCGGGTCTATTCTTATAATCTCCCATCTTGGAGAATACCAAGTAAGAACTTCATGAAAATAATCCTCATCTACTTATGAGTACTCACACTTGACAGTATATTCACTATGTGTCCCATCATAGTACATTATCCAATCGTAAAACATTATTTGATAATATTGTCATACCACATCAAGGTTCTCATTATAGTAGGGAACTACTTTGACCTTATCAATGTGATGATACTCTAAGAAATTATTACATTATAGTCTGGAAGAATGCACGAACGCATGTTGTTATATACGGGTGACAAACTAAAATTTATAACCTACTTACTACTTAGAACAGTGGAAAGACAGGGTTGAACCGCAGGGAGGACTATTGTTGTGATTGGTGATCTAAAAAAATAAACTAAACAAAAGCACACATAAAAATAAACAAAATCAGTTGGACATGGTGATGTGGAGTGAGTAAAAATTAGTGTGTGAGGAAGTGAAGGTGAACTGGTGAGTGTATGGAAGTAGACACAACAGCAAGAAAACTCGTGGAGAAAACAAATAATAGATGAGGAGGGGAAGTCCACTGGGCGATTTCGATATTTCTTTGCCTCATTTATGCACTGAAATTTAAGTAATGTGGATCTAAATTAAAGGAACTTTCCATATTTTTCTTTTGGTCTATTTGAAATGAAATATCCCTTATAGTTCTTTGACTAAGTCATTCCATCCAATGGTGTTAAAAATTTAGATTCCATTGGGTTTAACTTGTCAGATGAGTTCAGTGTGTCTCTCTCATTTGAGCATGACTCAATTATTAGTGAGTCCCTCATATTGAAACAGTTTTCATTAAGATTCAATCCAAATTGGTTTTCACTCAACCTTGTTGTTTTGAAAAAAAAATCGTTCCGCAAAAAGTGAGAGAGATGTTCCAAAAAATGAAGCAGTGCATGAATAAGTGTAAATAAAATCTAACCAACCAGCTTACCGCACACCCAAATGAGCTTATCTGGACATAATGGTTGGATTTAGTGAAAAAAATAGGATTAAAATAAATGAATTTCATGTTAAAATGAGTTTCAAAAAAACAGAGCATAAGGAAAATAAATATGTTTGTCTCCCTGCTTGATCTCTCAAAAGCTCCAATTCCTGCAACTTGATGGTGGATGAGATGATGGAATTCCCTCGATTTCCTTCCCTAGTAACTGAGGCATGAAATGATGATATGCTGCTTTGATCCTCCAATCTTCTCCTGATGGAAATGGTGAAGACTCCCCCTCCCAATGCACGACCACCCATTGTCTCTATAGTTGATTCCTCATCTCACCCTGGGAAACGATGTATGAAATGTTGATCTTCTAATCTAATGCCTCCAATATTCTCCTAATGATAAAATGGTCAAGTTTCTAGGGATCATCGAATGGCTATGGATGTGATGATTATGAATAATAAAGTCCCCATCAATAAGTGTCTTCCGTTCCTGATGAATGCTTACATCCCATTGCCCAATCACCCCTGTCTGGATAGATCAATCCCTATCCCCCATCCTTCCCTTTAGTGCATCAATGATCTAGTGCTGGTGATGAATGTTGATGAGCCCATAATCTAAGTCTCTGGAATCTCTCCTGAGGTGTTCCCTGGTCTCCACGTGGAGATTTCACAATTCCACATCTCCCACACGGGTCACTAGAGCAGTTTCTCCTAAATGAAGGATGAGTGCACGCACAGTGAGCCACAATCCTCCCTACGCAAAAAATTCACGTGTGTCAGATACAAGGATAATGAAACAAATATGTAAATATATATATATATATATATAACTTCTTAAAAATACTTATAAGAATTTATATTTAGTAATACCTAATACTATTATTAATATAATAACTATTGTATTTAATTAATAACATATATTATTATGATATATAAAAGAATATATACTAATATTAATATACCTATTATTATTTTATAGTATATGATATATAACACATAGTATGCATATTATCTTATATGTGATAATAAAATAAAGTAAAAAACTAAAAAGAAAGAAAACAAAACATGAAGGGCGGGGGTCTTCATGCGGTGTAGGGAGGAGGAGAAATGCATAGGAGAGGAAATCAGGGGTGATGGCAGTGCGTGGCTTGGATTTTAGTAGGGGGAAGCAAGGCCGAGGCAGAGAGGGTAGAGGGTTTGTGTGGAGAAGGGAAAGGGGTTCACCTGCTTTAGATCTGAGGTGGTGGATGCAGACCCAGACGGAGTAGGGAAAACGCCAGCTGATCTAGGGGAAGCACGGATGCAGGACGTCTAGGGTTTAGGAACTGAAAGACTGGGGTTGAATGGTGGTGGTGAGTTAGGGGTCGTGGGGTTTGAGTGGTTCGCTGGCGATCATGGAATGTGGTTGTGAGGGGGAAGTGTGGACAGAGGGGGCTTGCGGATGGAGAGGAGGTGACGACTTAGTTGGGGATCAGTTAGGGTTCAGGTTGTGCATGGAAGAGGGGATATTTTTTCTAAAATTTATTCCATCTATACATTTAATGATTTTCTATTGTTGTTATTTTACTATTAAGATTTTCTATGGTTATTGTGTGTTTTCGGTGGTTGAAATGGGAGATAGTGGAGCAAAGAAGTTCCACCGTTTAGTGGTGAAATAGTGGCAGGGGGTGTGACAGTGAAGGAAGGCCAGTGGAATAGTAAGTGATTCATCGTGAGGGTGGGTGCTGCTCACGGTGATGGTGTGTGGGAGAAACGGTGAGATATGATGATGAGGAACGGTAACACCATGAGTAGATGGAAGCGGTGGGTGAAAGACATCAATGTGGTGGACACAGTGGAACCCTGTGTGGTGGTTTTTGTGGCACTGTGAGTGATGTTCATGGTCTCACCATGAGGTGGGGGATACGGTGGCAGTATAGAGCCGTGTGGAACTGTGAGTCGTGCCACCATAATCTGCAAAAAAATAACAAAAATTAAATTGATTAAAATTTCAATACAACTAAAAATGGATTAATAAATTAATTAATTAAATTAAAAATAATATGATTAAAAACTAAGTAAATAAAACATGATTTACTAATTAAATTAAGTATGAATTTATTTTTATTAAAAATTATAAAAAAAATATTTAAGAAAAAATTAAAACATTTAAAGTCACTAACATAAATTTATTAACCAATTAATTGAACAATTAATAAATTAAATTAAATAATATGAAATATTAATTGATTAAAATAAAAATGTTAAAATTAATTTAATTATTTAAAGACATAAAAAGTAACATGTGTTATTTATTTACAATTTAAGAATAAAGAATTATTCAATTTAATTAATGAATTAAAAACAAATAATGAAAACTAAAAACATAAATAATTAATTAAATGAAATTAAAATAACAACTTAATTTTATTATTTAAAGACAATAAAAAAAACAACAAAACACACTTATAATACATAGACACATTTTTTATAATGTAATTTACAAAATACAACAATTGATAAATATTACACAAAATGAAACAATTTGATATTAAAAAGCCTACAAAAAAGGAAGTGGAAAAGAGCATTAATATCGATCCACATCAAACTAACCCACACATAAAACATTGTTTTTCCTCAAACAAATGCATTCCTTTGAAATTAAAATAGAAATTTGATTTGTAAATTTCAGTTCAAAAAGTGCATGATTAAACATGAATACCCAGAGGAGTGAGACCAACCCTGGAGTCAAGATTTCCAAGGGTGTTCAAAAATGATGTCCTTCCAAGCTTCAAAAACTCAAAGGAAGTCCAAAGCCTCAAAAATTCATACATTGTCAATTATTTCATGCCTCTTATATGTACTCATTATCTTTCCTTCTTAAAGTTTTAATTCATGGAGTGTTGACAGGTTTGATGAAGTGGAATTCAAAACATAACTAAGGGAAGCTTCCATTCTCACATTCCCCCAGGTTCCAAAAATTATTGTCCACTAATTTTGTCACTTTACTGATTCAACTCAAATGAAAATTAACCAAGTCATTTGCTCCCTTCTTCATTTGGGTTCAAAATTTCCCTCACCTTAATGATTTCATTTTTGAAAAGGGAACTTTAATTTAATCTTTCCCAGCCATATTCCATGTGCAAAGAACTGTGCATAGAACTTGTTAAGATTTAAATTTTCTTTATTTATTCATAGAAGTGCACCCAGTTTTCCTTGTCTCAGATACTCACCCTGGGATCCCATTTGCCCATTTTACTCTAGTTACGAAAGACTTTATTAATAATCAATTGAGTTGACTTCCTAAAGTGATTGAATATTATTATTTTTCAAAAGGTATGAGTCCCTTGGGTTCCAGTGAGAGCTTCTAGTTACCATAAGTCATGATCATCATCCCAAAAAACTAATCCTATCATACTCCCATCCTCTGTTCCTAAACAGATAGATCCCTAGAGATAGTGAACAATTGCACTTAGCAATCATTCATGTTTAATAGTTTCTGACTAAGTGCCACTCTCATGAACCAGCGAGTAGTTCCCCACTATGAAAGACAAACTATAAGTACTAGTGAACCTCCAATTGTTGTAAATTGATGAATGAATTTGAAAAAAAATTAAAGATTTTGAACGATATGTGATAAAATTTGACTATTTTTTTAACCAAACGCAAACTTCTATTTCAAGATGGGGGGATTTTAAATGACTCAAAAATGCCCTCTCTCCCCCACACTTAAAACCAAACATTTTCCCCAATGTTGACTCTCAATATGGGATACAATTTATTGTCAAAATAGATGGACATTTCAGCTGAAAAAGGGTATGGAGGGCTATTAATGAGGTTCAAACATCTACTTTTCCACAAAAAAAATAGAAAGAAAAGAAAACATCAAATAAAGACAAAAAAAAGAACCCAAACCCACCAACCATCACTATCAAAAAGTTCATTTCTATTCCTAAACTGTTCATGCTTCAAATTTTTGTGAGCATAAAAAAGATTTTATCAATTAAATTTAATTAGTAGCAAGATTAGAGGTGATGTGCAACAGTAGCATAATGAAATTGAAAATAGTGAGTGCGAGCATGTTTCACAAATCAGATCAAAATAATTATTGAACTCTCTAGATACTAGCAGCTACATACCCATGCAAGATAAAATATTCATTTTTTTAAGTCAGGGGGAAGTCCTCCACACTTAATTCACAGTGAAGATTAAGTTGGTAATTAATAGTGAAAAAGGAAAAAACAACACTTCCTTGAATTATTGGAGCTTTAAAACTGAATTCCTTGGACAGATCCTCATCATAAACAATGGGAAGTTAGTCCTCTTCATTAATCGGCATGTACAAATATGTAAAATAAGATTGAAGAGTTTTAAGTTCAGGATAAGTAACCCAAGGGGGTTAGTAGAAAGAAATGTTATCTATATGATGGAGTGGATTTCTCCCTTGGGTTTTCTTGTCTATATTTCTGGCAGCAACCACTCTCTCTCTAAAACAATAATAGAACATGAGGCACCATTAAGCACTTAAGAGGTTAAATTGGAGATCATGGAGTTGGGGTTAACATTATTAAAGAAAACAAATAAAAAGAAAACAACTAAGAAACCATGGGTTAGTTCCCATGAAACACTGAGTTTATAACCCTCAGTTACACTAGAATCAAATCATTTATCCAACTGAGATATGGAAGCAAATCCCTTTGGATTCCCTTTAAAGAAGTGATTTATTCTTTGACCATTGACTAAGAAAGGTCAATTCTCTTATTTAACAATCTCAACATCTCCATTAACAAGGACTCTAACTATGGTAAAGGGTCATGACCACTTGTACTTCAACTTTCCTGCAAACAGCTTCAATCTTGAATTGAAAATCAGGACCCTCCCACCAACCTTGAAATTCCTTTTTTGACTGATTGAGTCATGAAAAGCCTTTGTTCTCTCTTTGTAAATTTCAGCATTCTCATAGGACGCTCTTTGAATCTCCTCTAGCTCACTCATCTCTAACAGTCTCTTCTCACCAACTGACTTAAAATCAATGTTAAGAGCCTTCACTGCCCAATATGAAATCTGATGTAACTCAATAGGTAGATGACATGTTTTCCCAAAGTGTGGCCTAAATGGTGACATCCATATTGGAGTCTTATAAGAAATTATATAGTCCCAAAGGGCCTCATTTAATTTCCTTGACCAGTCCTTTCTAGAGCTAGACATCATTTTCTCTAAAAAAATTGATCTCTCTGTTTGAAACTTTTGTTTGCCCACTGGACTATGGGTGGTAAGTGGTTCATGTCCTATGTGGTCACCTGTAATTCTCCATCAAACCTTTGAACATATAATTATTGAAGTGAGTCCCATTATCAGTGATTAATTCTCTAGGAACACCGAACCTAGAAAAGATGTTTCTCTGGATGAATTCCACAACACTAGCAGCTGAATTGTCAGGCAGATCTACTGCCTCAACCCACTTGGACACATAGTCTACAACAACCAAAATGTACTCATTCCCATAAGAGGATGGGAATGGTCCCATGAATTACAATCCCCACACATCAAAGATTTCAACCTAAAAAATTACTTTTTGGGCCAGTTCCTACCTTCTCTTAACATTTTACATTTCTCATAGCCAATAACCAGACTCCTAGCATCATTAAACAATGTGGGCCAGTAAAAACCAGCCTGTAGGGCCTTTTGAGCAGTCATTTCTCCTCCATGGTGGACACCCCAAGGTGATGAATGTATGCTCTCAAATATGGGAAAATATCATCCTCAACCCCACATCTTCTCAATATCCCATCATCACACCTCTGAAAGAGAATAGGGTTATCCCAAATATAATATTTTAGCTCAAATATAAACCTCTTCTTCTAGTTGTGTAAGAGATCCTTAGGAATGACTCCAGCTGAAAAAAATTTGGAATGGTCTATGAACCAAGTACACTGCTGTAGAGAGGCATCAAATAATTTTTCATTAGGGAATGTAGTGTTGATCTTTATTGGTTCCTTACTTGGGGTATTGGGAAATCGGGACAAGTGATCTGTAACTACATTCTTGGATCCTTTCTTGTCCTTAATCACTAAATCAAACTCGTAAATACAAATTACACCTCATAATTCTGGTATTTGTGTCCTTTTTAGCCATCAGGTACTTTAGGGCTGAATGATTTGTGAAAATTATGATCCTTGATCCTACCAAGTATTGCCTTAACTTTTCCAAAAATAACATCTTAGCAGCCAACTCCTTTTCAGTGGTACAATAATTCTTATGGGCATCATCTAGCAGCTTGCTTACATAGTAAATAACATATAGTTTTCTGTCCTTTCTATACCCTAACACTGCTCCTACTGCAAAGCCACTAGCATCACACATCACCTCAATGGGAAGATTCTAGTCAGGAGTAGTGATTACAGGTCAAGTAGTCAACTTCCCTTTGAGTAGATTAAAGGCCTCTAGAAATTTATCATCGAAGACAAAGGGTGTGTCCTTAACCATAATGGAGAAATGGGGTCTAGTATTCTTATAAAAGTCCTTAATGAACCTCCTGTAGAACCTAGCATGACCCCAAAAAATTCTGATTCCTTTAACATTTTCAGGTGGGGCCAAATTTTGTATGACATCAATTTTAGATTTGTCGGCCTCCAAAACCTTCTTAGAAACATTGTGTCCCAGAACTATGCCTTTAGTGGCCATGAATTCTCACTTTTCCTATTTTAAGACTAAGATGGTCTCTTGGAACATTTCTAACAGTAGTTCTAAATTTTTTAGACAGTTCTCAATGTTATTTCCCACAATAGAAAAATCATCCATGAACACTTAAATTATCCTTTCAATCATGTCTTAAAAAATTTCCATCATACACCTCTGAAAAGTTGCAGGAGCACCACATAAGCCGAAGGGCATCCACCAGTAAGAAAATTTCCCAAATGAACAAGTAAATGTGGTTTTCTCTTGGTCCTCAGGTGAAATGTAAATTTAGTTGTAACCAGAATAACCATCAAGAAAGTAGAAGAATTCATTGCCTACCAATCTCTCTAACATTTTATCCAAAAACGGAATGGTAAAGTTATCATCTATTGTGGTAGCATTCAAATTTCTATAGTCTATACAGACTCTCCATTTATTCACTGCCCTTGTCTGGATTTTCTCATTATTTTCATTAGGGACCAATGTCACTCCACTCTTTTTGGGTACCACCTGGACATGACTTACCCAAGGGCTATCATAAATGGGAAAAATTATTCCAGCATAAAGAAAACTAATCACTTCTTCTCTCACAACTTCCTTTATGTTTGGGTTGAGTCTTCTCTAGGCTTATACTCTAGTCTTACACTCATGTTCCATGGTAATTTTATGCATGAAGAAGTCCAGACTTATCCCCTTTATATCAGCAATCGACCAACCTATGACTGACTTGTATTTCTTCAAAACTGTAAGTAGATATGTCTCTTGATTCACCTCCAAGTTGGATTAAATGATAATAGGAAGGTTGGAACTATCTCCAAAAATGAATTATTTGAGATGGGCTGGGAGGGGATTGAGTTCAAGGGTTGGTGGTGACTTTCTTGAGGGAAGACACATGGGCCTGGGTGGCCCAAGGTAATCATGTTTCCTCTTAAAGAATGAAGTAGAGAAAGCTTCTTCCCCATCACTAGAGCTTCCAAAATAAATCTCCTCAAACTTAGACTCCTCTCTCAGGGTAAGAATGTGCTCCAAAATGAACTAATCTAGGTTATCCTAAAATTCTCCCTCATACTCATCAAAAAAATTTCACTCCTTACTTGAGCTAATCCCCATGAATGCGGTAGTAGGGATTTTAGGTTTGCTATTGATTTCGGTTATCATTCTTAGAAAATCCTCTTCCTCCTTATCAACACTACTCTAAGTAACTAACATCACATCTTTTAGGAAATTTGGTTGGGTGGGTTCATTGATTTTGTTAAACACATTGAATTATTATTTCTGTTCACCCATATTAAAAATTAGTTTCCCCTTAGACACATCTATCAATGCCCCCTATGGCCAAGAAGGGTCAACCAAGAATGATAGGAACCTCCTGGTCACACTCCATATCAAGGATAAGAAAGTCAGCATGAAAAAAGAGTTTTCTTACACCCACAAACATATCATCAACCCTACCCACTGGATGGGTAATGGACCTATCAGCAAGCTGTAACACAATAGTGGTGGGTTAGGGAACTCTTAATCTTAGGTGCTAAAAAAGTTACTAGGGAATCAGATTAATATTAGAACCCAAATCACATAAACAATTGAACTTACCACATATATCCTGAAAGGTGAAAGGGATGAAAAAGATTTTGGGGTCCTGAAGCTTAGGAGGTATCCTATTGTGCAAGATTGTACTACACTCTTCTGTTAAGATATAGGTGAATAATTCTTTCAATGTCTTTTTATTTAAATATATTTTCTTCAGTAACTTTAGATATGAAAGGATTTTAATCAAGGATTCCATGAATGGGATATTGATTTTTATCTTTTTAACCACTTTCAAAAATTTCAACAGTTCAGAATCATGAATATGATTCTTAATTCCTCATGGGAAGGGGATTACTAGGGAAAATTACTCATAATTGGGGAATTCTCTATAGCTTCCTCTTCAAAAAAATTCTTCCCTTTATGGTCTTTGATTTTCAATCCATTATCTTTGGGTTTTTGAGTTGGAACAGCAGGATCTTGAGGGATCTTAATGGTGTTGTCTAGTTTTTCATATTTAGGTTCTTTCATATTTGAGTTTCCAGATTCATCTGGTTTCTCATTTTTAGTATTTTGGGTTTCTTTCTTAGATTCTTTGTGAGTTTGTAGACCACTTCTGGTGGTCACGACAATGGAATTCTCCCTAGGATTGGTTTCATTTGTGTCGGGAAACCTACCCTTTTCTCTATTACTAGTGTTCCTAGATAGGTTCCCCTTTTGAATTTCTATGTTCTTTATTCTTGCATCCATGTGAACTATATCATAATCATTTTTTTCCTTTTTTCATCAAACATCCCAATAAACTTATGGAACATGTCTCTCACCTCATCTTTTGAGTTGGATGACTCAGTATTAGGTTGGGATTGGGGTTGGAATTACTGCCTAGGAGGTCGCTAGAATCCAGGAGGGGTAATAGGTCAGAGGACTCCTGGTTCTCTCCATGACAGGTTTGGATGGTTCCTATACCCCTGATTATAGGTGATGAAAAAAGGATATTCCCTAGGTTTCATTTTAGGTCCATAGAAAGCAAATCTCTCAGTCTCATGAGGCTGGATAGGCATATCAAAGTTTGGACAATAGGTTTGAGAATGGACATACATGACATAGTGGTGGCACTACTCCTTAAGGGTAAGTTGTGGGTTCTCATTAAATAACCCAGAAGCTTGGGCTTCATCTTGAGAATCCGTGGAATTTTCTTTTCTCACAATGGTTCTCCTCATAGGAATTTATGCTGGGAGTTTTGAGCTAAGGTATTAAAGATTTTTTTGAGCTCCTCAGCAGTCCTATCACTAAAGTATCCTCTAGAAGACTGATCAACCAAGATTTGGTGGTAAGGGGTGAGACTATTGTTGAAGGTGTCCATGAGGAATTGTGGTTTAGATTGATGGTTTGGGCACTGCCTAAGAAAACCTCTAAACCTATCCTAGTCTTTATTAAATAGTTCTCCTTCATCCTGAAGGAATCATGTTATTTTGTTCCTAATTTTAGATGTCAACCTCTCATGATAGAATTTCAGTATAAAAGTATTATGAACTTGATCCCATGTGACACTTATTTCTTCTTATAACTGTTGAAACCAAGACCTAGAATTTCCATTGTGGCATAAGGGGAACACTCTCAGTAAAGGCTCTTCCTTAGTGAGACCCCTAAGTGGTAGCTGCAAGACACTATAGTAGAAGGTTGTAATGAAGTCAAGAGAGTCTTCACAAGGAATTCCATTAAAGTTATGCAGCTGACTAAGCATGGATTGCTTGATTTCATAATTCCTAGACCTATGATAGATTCTAATGCATGAAGGGTTACTAGACACCGAATGTAGCAATAACACACTCAAATTGTGCCACTCATCAATCTCATTCTCATGTGGGTTCATCATTATAGGTTGGTTAAAATTCTCAGGATGCGTATTATTCAAGTTTTCATTTCTGTTATCATCCATTTTGATCTTTTATCTATTCTTATTCACTTCCTTGAGGTTCTTATCAATTCTAGGATTACCAGGTACTAAGTATTCAGACCTAGACTTGTTTTTCAAGTAGTAGGTTCACTTTTTTTTAATTTAAATTTTCCATTTGCATATTTTTTTAGTGTTTTTTTCTTGATTTGGGATTTTCTTTATATGTGAATTTTTGTTATTTTTTTTATATCTCACATGGCCTCCCCAACAATGATGCCAAAATTTGCACTCATGCGCGTCTTTGGGCATGAGCGACAAACTAAAATTTATAACCTAATTACTACTTAGAATAGTGGAAAGACTGGGTCAAACCACAGGGAGGTATAATGTTTTGCTTGGTAATAAAAATAAGTAAACTAAACAAAAACACACATAAAAACAATCAAAATCAGTTAGAGGTGGTGAAGTAGAGTGAGTGAAAATCAGTGTGTGAGGAAGTGAAGGTGAACTGGTGAGTGTACGGAAGTAGACAAGACAGTAAGAAATATCATGGGGGAAAAACCAATAGATGTGTAGGGGGAAGTACACTATCTGATTTATATATTTCATATCCTTGTTCATGCACTAAAATTTAAGGAATATCGATCTCACTTAAAGTAACTGGCCAGATTTTTCGTCTGGTTAGTTTGCGATGAAATATCCCTTACAATCCTTCGACTGTAAAAGTCATTCCAACCAATGGAATTAAAAAGTATGATGTCACTAGGTTCAACTTTTTAGTTGATCTCAGTGTGTCTCTCTCATTTGAGCATGACTCACTTATCAATGTGTCCCTAAGATTGAAATAGTTTTCAATAAGATTCAATCAAAATTGGTTGTCACTCAACATTGTTTTTTTGAAAAAAAATCAGTTCCACAAATAGTGATAGAGTGGTTTCAAAAAATATTGCAGCGCATGAATAAGAGTAAACAAATCCTCACCATCCACCTTACCCCACCCCCAAAGAAGCTTATCTAGACACAATGGTTGGATTCCGTGAAAAAATAGGATTAAAATCAATGATGTTCTTGTTAAAATGAGTTGTTGGAAAACAAAGCATAAGTAAAATAATGATGTTCATCTCCCTGCTTGATCTCCCGAAATCACCAATTCCTGCTATATGATGGTGGATGTGATGCTCGAATTCGCTCGATCTCCCTCCCTAGGAATTGAGGTATTAAATACAGATTTGATGCTCTGATCCTCTAGTCTACTCTTGATGGAAATGGTGAAGACTCTCCTGCCCAATTCTCGATCACCCCTTGTCTCTATAGTTGATTCCCCGTCCCGGCCTTGGAAAGGAGGTATAAAATGCCAATCTACTGCTCTAATGCCTCCAATATTCTCCCGATGAGAAAATGTTCAATACTATAGGGAATGCTAGATGGATATGGATGGGATTATTAGGAAGAATGAAGTCCCCATTGAGAAATATCACCTGGTCCTGCTAAATGATTACTTATCTCTACCTGATCACCCATGTCTGGATAGATCAATCCATATCCCCCATCCTAACCTCCAGTGTATCAATGATCTAGTGCTCATGATGAATGATGATGAGCCTGTAATTGAAGTCTCTAGAATCTTTCCCAATGTGTTCCCTGGTCTCCACATGGATCTTTCACAGTTTCGTGTCTCCTGCACTGGTCACTGGAGAAATTGCTCCAAATTGAATGATGATTACGCGCATGGCGAGCTGCAATCCTCCCTCTAAAAAAATGCACTTGAGTAAGATACAAGAATATTTAAACAAATATGTAAATAATTATATATATCACTTCTTAAAAATACTTATAAGAATATATATTTTTTAATACCTAATACTATTATTAAAATAATAAATATTGTATTTAATTAATAACATATATTATTATGATATATTAAAGAATATATACTAATATTAATATACCAATTATTATTGTATAGTATATGATATATAACACATAGTATACATATTATCTAATATGGTATAATAAAATAAAGTAAACAAACTAACAAGAATGAAAACAAAACAATAAGAGGGGATCTTTGTGTGCAGTAGGGGGGAGGAGAAAGGAAGAGGGGAGGAAAGCAGGGGTGAAGGTGGGCGCGACTTAGATTTTAGTAGGGGAAGCTAGGTCGAGGAAGAGAGGGTGGTGGGTTTGCATGGAGAAGGTCAAGGGGTTCACCCGCTTCAGATCTGAGGTGGTGGATGCAGACGACGGTGGAGTAGGGACAGTGTCGTCTGATCCAGGTGCAGCACAGATGTGGGACGACTAGGGTTTAGGAGCGGTGAGGCTGGGGTTGAATGGCGGTGGTGAGTTAGGGGTCGCGGGTACAAGTGGTTTTCCAGCGAGCAAGGAATACAGCAGTGAGTGGGACGCACAAATAGAGGGGGAATGCAGGTGGCAAGGAGGTGATGGCTTGGCCGGGGATCCGTTAGGGTTATGTTTGTGCATGGCAGAGCATAGATTTGTTCTAAAATTTATTCAATCTGTACATTTGATGATTTTCGAATTTTGTTCTTTTTCTGCTGAGATTTTTTAGGGATTTTGGGTGTTTTCGGTGGCTGAAATGGGAGATAGACGAGCATAGAAGTGCCATTGTTTGGTGGTGAAATGGTGGCAGGGGTGTGTCTTTGAAGGAAGGGTAGTGGAACAGCAAGTGAGTCGCCATGAGGGTGGGTGCTGCTCATGGGGACTGTGTGAGAGAGAAACGATGAGACAGGATGAAGCGGAATAGTGGCACTGTGAGTAGATGGAAGTGGTGGGTGAAAGAAACCAATGTGATGGACACAGTGGCACCATGTGTGTTGGTTTTTGTGGCACTATGATTGATGCTCACGGTCTCACCATGAGTTGGGTATACGGTGGCAGCATGGAGCGGTGCGGAACGGTGAGACGTGCCACCGTAATCTGCAAAACAATAAAAAAATTAAATTAAATAAAACTTTAATACAACTAAAAATGGATTATTATATTAATCAATTAAATTAAAACGAATATTATTAAAAACTAAATAAATAAACAAGCATAAATAATAAAATTAATTATGAATTTATTTGTATTAAAAATTATTAAAAAAATTAATTTAAGAGAAAATTAAAACATTTAAAGTCACTAACATAAATTAATTAAACAATTAATTAATGAATTAATAAAGTAAATTAAATATTAATAAATATTAATTGAATAAAATTAAATTGTTAAAATTAATTTAATTATTTATAGACTTAAAAAGTAACATGTGTTATTTATTTACAATTTAAGAATAAATAATTAATCGATTTAATTAATGAATTAAAAAATATTGAAAACTAATAACATAAATAATTAATTAAATGAAATTAAAATAACAACTTAATTTTATTATTTAAAAAGATAATAATAAACAAACAAAAAAATCACACTTTTGATATAGAAACAAATTTTTTATAATGTAATTTAAAAAATAAAACAGTTGATAAATATTACCCAAAATACAACAGTTTGATATTAAAAAGTCAACAAAAAAGGATGTGGCAAAGAGAATTAAAAGTGAGCCACATCACAGAAGAACAAACAATATGTAATAATACTTTTTATTTATATTTTATGCATCAAATATTTATAAAATCAATATACAAAAATTTGGTCCTAGGAAACCCATTCCAAAAAACTCCAACTTGAACTAGATCCAACTACTTACGACCTTCATTCCACTAGACCTCATATGATAGCCTTATTTCTATTGAGTTAAGGCATTATTCAAGGGGTTATCCACGTTGTCTTTGGTTGAAATACTTCTCACTGCAACTTCACCTCTCTGAGAAAAATCCCTCAAGATATGATACGTTTGGAGTATGTGTTTCATCCACTAATGTGATCTTGTCTCTTTTGAAAAATCTACCACTGCAGTGTTATTGCAATAAAGTGTGATAGGATCATTACTGATAGGTACCACATTAAACTCTTGGATGAAGTTTTACATCCACACTACTTATTTTTTATCTCTAAAGCCACAATATACTCAGACTCTACTGTAGAATCTGCAACCATAGCCTGCATTAATATATTCGATCACACTGCACCACCATTCAAGAATAATATCTAGTTTATGATTTTATTTCATCTTGATTAGTTAGGAAACTATCATCTTCATTTCCTCTCATGACTAGTTCCTCGTATCCTCCATAAACCAGGAAAATATCCTTATTACGCCTTATATACTTAATGATAGTCTTGATTAACATCTAATGGTGGTTACCTAGATTATCTTGATATCTTCCTACCACACTTAATGCATATGATACATCTATGAATAAAATACATGACTGACTCAATCACTGATTCATATGGAATCCTTGTCATTATATTTCTTTTCTCGTGTGTCCAAGGAAACATTTTCCTAGAAGAGTGAATTCCATGTGACACTGAAAACAATCCCCTCTTGGATTTTCCCAAACTTAATCCCTTCAATAACTTTTCAATTTATGTACTTTGACTTACACTGGGAAAACTCTTGGTTCTATCATGATGGATCTTGATCCTAATAATATATGTTGTCTCATCCAAGATCATCATAGAAAATAATTTATTTAACCATTCCTTAATATACTATAATACAAGTATTTTATTTATAATTAGTAATATTCCATCAACATACACTATTTAGAAAACAACTGCACTCCAATTAAACTGTTTTTAAACACATAGCTCGCATTCATTCTTTAAGAAACCAAATTCCATTATGTCCTCATCAAAATGATTGTTTGATGACCTAGATGATTTCATTAATCCATAAATGGATCTATGCAACTTGTATACCATGTTGGCATCCTTCGGATTCAAAAACCTTTTAGGTTGTGTCATGTATACTTCTTCTTGAATGTTCCCAGTAAGGAAGGTTGTTTTGACATAAATTTTCAAAATATCATTATCGTGTAAATTTGTAATGTAAAGTAGAATTTTAATGGATCTCATCCTTGTAAATGGTGAAAATGTTTCTTTCTATTCAATGTCTTGATGATATTTTAACCCTTTTGCAACTATTCGTGCCTTATAGGTACTGAATTATTATTCTATATCCAGTTTATTCTTAAATACCCCTTTGCAACTGATGCAATTTACATCAAGTGGAAGCTCTACCAGAATCCAAACTTGGTTTTGGTACATTGAATCCATTTCATAATTCATGGATTCTTACTACTTTGAATCATATGTGCCATTTACTGCTTCCATGTATGTTAGAGGATCATTATTATCAACTAATAATGAGTTAATATCTATGGTAACTAGGAAACCATACCATTCTAGCTCTCTAACATCTGTAGTACATTTATGTAGTAATCGTGTCTCTAGAAAATTTCTTCCTCCATGGGACATTGCGGAAGTTATGCATGTGCCAACTCTTGTGTATCTTAATCCTGAACATCATCGAATTCTATCTCCCCCCCAATATATCTTTTAGAGATAAGATCCTCCTCAGTTAAATTGGGGCGTCTATAAACTACAACCTATTTTGTATGAGTTATTGTATAGGTAGTATCCCTTTGTTTCATTGTAAAATCATATAAAGATACATTTTGTTCCTCAGGGTGAAATCCTGTTACAAGAAGAGGCATTGACAAATGCTTTGAAACCCCACACATGTAGGTAACAAAACACGGGTTTCTTTCCATTCCATAATTGGTATGGTATACTTTCCATTTCATTATTTGGAACTTATTTTAATATGTATGATGTGTTTTGTAACATGTATCCCTAAAAGGATAATGGAAGACTCGCATGACTCGTCATTGATCTCACCATGCCCAACAAGGTGAGGGCCATCCATTCACTTACACCATTCCTCTAATGTGTATAAGGAAGAGTGATTTGAGATAAAATCTTGAACACCCATATATAATCAATTATGTATTGATTAAGATATTATCCACCATGGTCTGAGCGATGTTTCTTAATCTTCTTAAAAAGATTGTTCACATCTTTATTCATGTTTTCCTTGAATTTATCAAAATAATATGACATATACCTCATTATGTAGATATATCCATATCTACTGAAATCATCAGTAAAAGTTATGAAGTATAAGTACCCTCCCCTTGCTTCAATAGGAAATGGTCCACACATATATGTATGAACTAATTCAAGAATCTCATTCGCACCTTCACATCTCCCACAATATGGGTATTTGGTCATTTTTTCATGTAAACATGTGTGACATACCCAAAGTGGTTTTAGTTCAAAAGAATCTAAATATCCATCTTCATGTAATTTATTCAATCATTTTTCGTTTACAAAACCTAGCTGGTGATAACAAAGTTGGTTGTGGTAAGAGTCATGTGAAGTTACTTCGTTATCGATTTCCATTATTTGGTTCGTGTAACCCAACACATAAAGACCATTATTTAAATGTGTCTTACCATAACAAATTCTATATATATAAAATAAGCAACATTTTTTCCCAAATTTGAAAATAAATCCATCTGTATCATGTTGGGATACGGAAATAATGTTTTTGATAACTAAAGGCACATAATAACAACCCTTTAATACATATATTATTTTGGTTGGCAACATGAGGTGGTAGTCCCTGATTATTACAATAGAAAGTTTAGATTTGTTGGCTGCTCAAAGATCTACCTCTCCTTGGTAAATATTTCTGAATCTACTTACTTGTTGTATTAGAGTACATATGTGAGAACAACAAGCTTTATCAAATAACCAATTTGTAGAACCAGATAAATTTCACTTAATAACAAAAATGCTTGAATCTTACAATTTCTTCTTTGGGTGGGTGCAGTTTTTCTTCCAGTGGCCCTTCATTCAACATTTGAAACAAATAGCATCATGATCCATTACTTTCCCCTTGATCTTCCTCTTCTTGGATGGGTGTGAATAGGCTTTGGGATTAAATCTATTCTCTTTCCCTTTCTGTTTGTTCACCATAAGTATGGAAGGTTTTCATGATTCATATCCTTATCTACATTATGAAGAAGAGTAAGAAGTTTGAAAGAGTCTTCTCAATATTGTTCATATTAAAATTCACAACAAAACTAGATGATCTCTAAGGGAGTGATGCTAGAATGAGGTTTGTGCCCAGTTCTTCCTGGTGTTTAAACCCTAGAACCTCTAAGCTCTCAATGTAGCCAATGAGTTTTCTATATGAGGCCCAGTTGGGGAACCCTCTCCAATCTTACTATGAAATAGTGCCTTGGAAATATCAAACCATTCATATCAAGCTCGCTCCTGGTAAAGACCATGCATGTGATCAAACATCCTATATGCATCACTACTAGAAAGGGGATCTGTCCCCACGTATCTATCCCCACGGTTTAGGAAAACAGTGGGGATATCTCTATTTTTACTATCTATTCACATAGTTTTAATAAAACCATGGGAAACCATAACCAATTCCTCGAATACCATCGCGCTCCTCCTCCCCTTTCCATCATGCTCCTATTCCATCGAGCTCCTCCTTACCTTCGCTTCCATCGCCCTCTTCTTCTTCCTCACTTCCCTGACTCTCGGTCCTCTCCTCCCCTCCCTAACCACCGCCTCCCGACCATCTGACCTCCGCCGCTCAGCCCTATCCTCCCCTCACTGACCTCCACCTCCCAGCCATCCAACCATGGAGTCTCGTCCATCTTCTCCCCTCCACGGCCTCTTTCTCTGCTCCCAACCTCCCTCTCTAACTTCACCTCAGCCTCAACATCTTGGTCTCTACCTCCTTGCCCCCAGATCCAGTGATGTCCCCCCTCTCAGCTCCCTCTCCTCCCATCCTTGGCCTCCACCTCAACTTCCCCCAGCATTGGCAACGTCCAGTCCTGGCCTCTACCTCCCTGCCCCCAGCTCTGGCATCTAGGTATGAAATTTCATCTCCTTGTTTTTCCAGTGGTTGAGATCTCTTCCATCGAGTTGGTTTTTTGAGATATCATCTCTTAAACTTATCCTATATTCAATATAAATCTTATGAAAGACTTCAAAATATATGTTTAATCAACAAGTTAGCCTAGTGTGACTTTTTTAGTAAAAAGGTGATGATAGGGATCATTAGTCCCGACTCTTTTTCTATTAGATGAGTGGGTGAAGAGGAATTTGGGGTTTTTGGTCTCATATATTTCACGCTTTTCAACCTCTATATTATTTTCTGATGTATTGAAATCTGGTGATTCATGCATTGAAATATATTCCTTTTGAATTTAATTTCTTTCAATCCCTAGAATTAAGCTCCATTCCAAGAATTTCAGAGTTCTTAAGAACTTTGGTGATGCATTCAGGGTGTTCTTATAGGCTGATTAGTTTAAAATGACAAGGAAGCATCCCATTCATGCTAGATTATGTATTTAATCCAGACTATATCAAAATATCCTATATTTCAATTAGTTTTGTTTTGATTATGGTACTAGTATTATCACTAATATTGTTTATGAAGTTAATAGTATATTTTTTCATTACTTTGACCTTTTGGAGAATCACATGGATTGATGTCTCAAAATTCATATAGTGGTTTGATATATACTTCCTTTCCATTTATCGATAAATGTTGATGGTCCTATAGAGTTTATTACTCATTCGATGCTTGAATTATAATTATGTTTTTTTGTTCTAGAGCTAAGTATGGAGGATCTTCCACAGCTTCGTGAGCTGAGTGGTGGTTTTGGCAGGAGAGAAAGTGGTGGAAATGAGCCCCCTCGAATCTGTTTACTAGTGTATTAGTGAATTCACCAACTAATTATGGTGTATTGAGTCTAGGATTCTCATTTGGGATGGGGGCTCTATTAATCCTCCTTCAGATATATTGTAGGAGTTAATATTGAAATGAAATTCGATATTTTTTGTGAATCCCATGATGGCATGGAGTAATGGAGGATCCTTTAGGAAATCCTAGGTTAAATTTTTCCTCACTCAGGGGGAATGATCTTTTGGTAGTAGTTCTCCCTCATTGGGTGGGGTGAGGGGAGAGAGAATCTGACTAGCCTCCTCTATAATGAGTTTTTCCTATTATTAATGATACCAATCTTTTTAGTGGGAGGGGGTCTACATGTAATTCATAAAATAGGGTAGTAATTTGTTCACAGGTTTCTAGAATTACTATAACAGAGTAACCCATCTATTTATAGGAATCCATTATAATAGACGCTAAGATAGGGGTATTTATGCAAGTTTTGGAAACAAGTAGGGAGGTGTGTTGACCTAAGTTATCATCGGATGATACATAGAAGAATTTTATGTTTAAAAAAAGTATTAAGAAATTATTAGGTGTAAAACGGTAATTTTACTATATTATGCAACTTCATAAATTTTTTTTGAAGGTTTCTTTGGTTCCATATTGTAATGTTTACCCCATGTCTTCCTTTTCATATAAAATAGTGTCAAGGATCTTCAGAAATAATATAAAAATTTACTATATTATTTTTAGTCCATGCATTGTATTCTTTTTAATGTTTCTTATATATCTTAAATAGAGTCTCATATTGAGAAACCAAGTTATATATTGAATCTAAAATGTGAATTTTTCCATATTCAAGGCTTAAGATTCATTTTAATAGGGACTCTTGGGTGTTTTTGGTCATTAGATGATTAATTAAATAATTTAATTATTTAATTATTTGGTTATTATACTAAAAAACCCATGAATTTCTCTATTTAATCCATATTATGAAATCTCCCAATGTTATTTGTTCTATGACGACATGAACCTTAGAGGGAGAGGAAGAAGAAGATGGAGCGAGGGCTTGGTGGTGATGACAAATTAGGGAAGAAATATCAGTTCTTTAGTGATGTCGATAAAAAGTACCTTGGTTGTGAAGTACAATCAAACCAAAATAATTTCACCGTCATGGTAGGGAATTCATATATATGGATTTATCCCCATTTTTTTCTTGATTTGAACATGGAATAAAATTCTTTAAATTGAATCAATATTCAGGTAGCAGATGCCCTTTTTAACTTATGATATTTGGTTGAAATTGTGATTTTGGGATAACTGATATTGGGATTAGAAATTACATCTTTGTTTATTTATTGTATTCAAAAATAGATGATTTCTGATCATATAGGATCATCATTTCTATTCTTGTGGGTTATTCTATTTCTCCCACTGTTATTCACATGTTCATCACTAACTTTAGATTTTAGCTGATGATTCAACTAATATCACAGATTAATTTTATTGCACAATTAAATTAGGTTTCATATATTTACATTATGAGTTCTACATGTAGGATTATACCATGAGGATGGATTATAGGATAAGATAAAATGGGATAGGGGAGTCTGGATTTGGGGTTTATTCATGAATAACAATATGCACATCAACAAGATTGCGATACGAATTATCAATCCAGGTACCAAAGGATAGAAACCACTTTACCTAGGTGGCATTATCATGTTTAGCATGACCAAAGGAAATTAAAGTGATATATGAAGAAAAATAAGAGGAAGTATAAATGAATCGAGGACTAGAGTAATGTTTACATCTTAGAACCCAACTACATGGCGTATAGTTCGAAAGAACACACATCATGACCTTTGGTAGGTACAATAGCTAGGGATTCTAAGATATGTTAAATACCACACATTGTGTGGTTAAATCATACAATGTGTTACCCTTATCTATATATTTTTTTGTGTATAGGGAATATACACCCAGGAAGCCCGAGTAGCCTCACAAACCATGATGTTTAATACCACATTCCATTTTTCCTTGATAGAACATGACCTGTGAAGATGGAGATCCTACTAACTATCCCAATGGATCCTACACAACATGTTCACCTCTCCACACATATTATAATCATATTTCTACTTCCCCTTTTTGGGTTTTGTACATGGGCTATCAATTTTCTAAGGGATATATGATTTTTACCTTGGGAACGCATCATATACCTATACCAAGACTATATAGTGACCTATAATATTAATTCAGGATTATATTTTTACATATAAACAGTACATTAAAAGTGACCTTACACATTGGACATGATGGTGGAGCTACTTCTGAAGATATATATGTGGCATGTGTTGAATCTAGCATGATCGATCATATCAGCATTATAGTAAATAGGTTTATCTATTAATAATTTGTGGTAAATATAATCCCTACTTGATGCTAAATTAACATCATGGAATAATTTCATCTCTCAATATATGTATTTTGTATTACCCTTGTCTGAAGAAGAAATGTAATTTGAATAAAAAAACCATCAAATGATAAAAAAATTATAAATAAGGGAATAAGTTATGGAGGTGGAAGGATTATTATCTTTTCTAAAACCTATAGTAATAAAATGTCTCAATAAAACTGAATCAAATTGTAGTGGTGTCAGAGTTCCTTCTACTTCTTCTATTCGTGGGTCCAAAAACTAAATTCTCTTTCGATTACTTTGTTGATTGCTACTTAATACAATGAAGGAAGGCTGGATGAGGCTCTCATGTATTAATTGGCCTTGAATTAATTTATATAGGATACTATTGTTAAGCCTACAATCTCAACTAATCCATCTAACACTGGTGCTAAAAACATCAATGTTTCTTCGGATAAGAATGTGAAGCCCAACAGCAGCTCTGATTCATCAAGCTCTTTTGAAAGTGATTCCAAAGGAGTGAGCATTTATCAACTATGAATAGGAGTGTTCTATGGTTCTCATTGTTTGGTATGCTTCTAACAAACCAATACAAATCTGCAGTTTTTTTTGTTTCATTCTTTTTTAAAGATTATTAAACTATGTTATGTTTTAGGAGCCTCCTGATAAAGCTTCTCCTACTTTGAATGGAAGGTCTACTCTCTAAAAAGGTCATTTTTTCTTCCACCAAGGTTTCTGAGAGTGATTCCTCTGGTTCATCTAAAGTGATTATGATGAAGGTGTGAGGGTTATTATTAATGATCGGGAATTATATTAATAGTGTCAGTGGTTTTTAGTTTGATATATTTTATATAATCTTTGCAATTCTGGTCACTAATTGTGCATTTGAAGTTTTTTTGTAGGAAAATTACCTAAGAAATCACTTGTAACAATGATAAAAAAGTGAACCATCAAGTCTTCTTGAAACAAAAGAGGAGTCTACTGATGAATCAGATACAAATGTCTTTGATAATGATTCTTATAAGCCAGTGAGTACAGATGATTTTATCTTTATCTCTACTAATATTTCATTTAAAGAAAACATTCTCATAATTATTGTGTTTGTATGACATGGATATTTAAGGTGCGTTTTTTAAAAGAGCATAAACATTAGGCAGTTATTACCCCTATATTATTTAATATTTTAATTTCTATAACATTAAACAACTAATAATTTTCCCAATCCTATTATGTAGGTTCTATTTTTTTAGTAGCAGCATTAAATGCAAGGAAATTGATGATCAATCCCAATTTTCCAATATTTGACACCATCAAAAATAGGTTCGAATACATATTTACATTATTATCACTAGAATAAGACTAGGAATGGTTAGGTATCATTTCATACATTAGTACAGCTTCTACTGTAACCTTTATATTAGGAGTGCCTACACTAGTAGCACATACTAACAACAATGTTTATATTAGAAAAGTATACATATTTACACATTTGGATTCATTAGTAGCTACATTACACTAGAATTTCTTAAAGTAGTAGTATTCACACTAGCAATGTTTATACTAACATCATTACAGTAGTAGTGCATATATTATTAGTTCTTAGACTAGAAATTCTTACACTGGAACTGTTTGTAGAAACATTACCTGTACGAACACCTTTTTAAAATGAATATGTCTAGGAAATACATGGGTGACAAATCTAGGAAACATGGGAAGAATCCTACTAAAGCTCTATCTGTAATGACATGAGCAGCCCACTCATTGGTGATGGGGAAGAGGAGACAGGTATGTTGTACATTAGTTTTCATTTTATGTTATTTATCGCATCGGCCACTTAGACCTTTTACCACTTTCTATGGACGAAGGGTACTTATATTCTGCGAAGGGGGTTATAAGGGCACTGGAGGCGGCTACGCGGGTTTCTTTTTAGGGGAGGGAGATCGGGGTAGTTGAGGGATTTCTAGTGTGTTTTATTTTTGTTTTCTTTTATGGTGTTTCTTCTGTTTATTTTCTTTTCCTTCGGCATGGATGTCCGACATACGGATGGCTCATGCCGAAATTTTATTCATTTTCTAATGTTGTTTTAATTAATTATTTGTGGGGGTGATTAATCCCTTGTTCGAAACACTAAACACATATCAATATCTCAAAATCATGAATGTCATTTCAATATGAAATTCTTCCATGCATACATTCACCCTCGGTCCTCTGCCAAGACTTCTTCTTTATGTTAACACATCGAATGCACTCTTCATATATAAATTTTCAACACATCTTCATTCAATAGATCTTCATGAAATTATTCTTGACAAAGCCCATGCCTCTTTAATCAAACATACCTCATTAATACCTCATATATTTTCCACAAATCCAACCAATCAAGCCTTGGTTGCTATAATCCCCCCCTTTGGATGATCCTATTTTTTAATTAGTTTCCTCTGGTAGAGAGGTAAGTGTCCATATTCCTCCCATTAAAGAGAAGGTGAAAAATACTATCTTATGGGATGATATAGTATATGTGTCTCATCCAGCCTATGAGGTATTTTCTTTTAAAGATTCTCTATCAAGGGTCATCTCTGATGAACAACTTGGAGAAGCATCCAAGCATAGTAAAGATGAAATGAAATATAGTAGATGTGTCTCATACGCTCCCTTATCTCTTGGATGGGAGATGCTACCCTGGGGATGTCGCTGGACTGAGCCAACTGATCGCGGTCACGCCGCGTTCACGCTGTGATTTGGCCCTGCTCCAGGATGACACCCAGTGGCAGTTCGCAGTCCTATCGGAATTCGATGTATGATACCTAGATAGGGTTTTAGATACATTATCTACCCATAGTTAATGGGGAGGGAGGCCCTCAGGTAGCAAATCTCTTGATTGAGTCTCTCATGAAAATATTTAGTCACCTATAGACAACATTGGAGATGATGGTGAAGCTTGCTACATGTATTCTACAAGGACCATCTAAGTGATCTAGGGACATCATAGTAAATGTTGGACAATAAGAAGACTTGAGAATACTTATATAATGATATTTATATTTGGAAAAGTGTCATTCAGAGTTTTATATTTTTATAATCCTGATGATTGGATGAGTGTTTTGACCCTTGTAGATAAAATGCTTCTACATTATCTTTTTTTCTATGTGAGAATATTAAACAACACACACCTCATATAGTGTAGTTGGATATTTCTATGACAATGGGGAATCTGATGGATGATCAGCTCTGTGATAGTATTCAGTGAGTCTTGTGATCAATGTTGAGACTGACTAATCACAATTTCTGCCGGTGGGGCAATGGCCGGAATGTTGCCTCGCCTCCTCCCGCTCCCTTCACTCCTGGCCAGAAGATGCTGCCTCGTAGATGTCACTGGACCGGGCCAACACACCGTGGCCATGTCGCGGTCACGCCGTGGTAATTTCGTGATTTGGCCCTGCTCCAGGACGACACCCTGTGGCGGTTCGCAGTCCTGTCAGAATTCGATTAATGATACCTAGATAGAGTTTTAGATACATTACCTACCCATAGTTAATGGGGAGGGAGGCCCTCTGGTAGAAAATATTTTGATTGAGTCTCTCATTAAAATATTTAGTCACCTGTCGACAACGTTGGAGATGTGGGTGATGCTTGCTACTTGTATTCTACAAGGACCATTTGAGTTCTCGAGGTACATCATAGTAAATGTTGGACAATAAGAATACTTGAGAATACTTACATAATGATATTTGTATTTGTAAAAGTGTCCTTCAGAGTTTGATATTTTTATGATCCCGATGATCGGATGAGTGTTTTGACCCTTTTAGAGAAAATGCTTCTATATTATTATTTTTTTCTATGTGAGAACAGTAATCTACACACACCTCGTATAGTGTAGTTGGATCTTTCTACAACAATGGGGAATCTGATGGATGATCAGCTCTGTGATAGTATTCCATGAGTCTTTTGATCAATTTTGAGACTGACTAATCATAATTTTTTTCGTCGGGGCGATGATCGGAATGTTGCCTCACCTCATCCCGCTCCCTTTGCTCCTGGCCAGAAGATGCTGCCCCAAGGATATCGCTGGACCAGGCCAACACACCGCAGTCACGCCGTGGTCACGCCACGATCACGCCATGGTCACACCGCAGTCACGTCACGGTCACGCTGTGACCACCTATAATCCATCCCACACTAGACACCACATCAGCCACCACCCCCCATCCTCCTACAAAACACTCATGCTATCCCTCTACCACCTGAAAAATAGCCCCAGCCACCAATTCCATCCCGCACCAACCCCCTTCCATCCCCCTGTCGCATGCCTTCCCGCCTGCACCAGCCACTCCAGCCTGCACCAGCCATCGCACTAGCCCCCAGCCTCCTGCATTCCAGCCCACACCAACCCCCTGCCATCGAAAAAACAACCCCATACCACCTGATCCAACCTGCACCATCCCTCTTCCAGCCCCCTGCCACTTGCATTCCATCCCGCACCAGCCACTCAAGCCCAAACCATCCACAGACACCAACCACAACAACCAAAAACCCCATCTCCTACACATCACCAGCCCTCACCCAGCTCCACAACAAACCATCACCCCATCCAATAGAAAACCACTACCACTACATACATCAAAAACAACCAGCCTGAAAAACTAGTAATCGATCCCCCATCCAAACCACACCTCCAGCATAGAAAAAATAGAAGGCTACCCCCAGAGGAAACCAACAAAGGACCTTTCTAAAGAAAATTCCTAAGGGTGGATTCAATGGATTTGAACTCTCACTTGGGTAAAATGAAGTGATAATACCAATAAGCTTGCATACTAAAAAGAACCGATTAAACAAGTTGTAATTGCCCAGCATAGGAGAGAGAGTTATTAGTCCAAACATTAACTCTTCGAACAATTTTCTCTTCCAAGACCACACAATAAGATGCTCTAATCTTGGAAGTGATGAGGGGAACTCCCAGATAACAAAGAGGAAGAGACTCCTTCATAACCCCCATAACAGCCTCAATATAATCACAAACATCAAGAGAGATACCTGCCGCAAACATTAGGGACATCGAAAGATTAACATTAAATCTAGACATGGACGAAAAAAGATCCAAAGCTTGTGGATGAAGGAATTTTTCACTAGAGTACCATGGTTCTCCTTTTCCCCCATGGAGATTACGTATCAGTCATTGTGAGGGGGTTTATAATAAGATAACAAGTCATATTACTAACTTCCAGAACCGCTTTTTATCATTCGATGGAAGAATTACACTAGTGAATTTCATTCTTAGCTCCATTAAGATTCATGGGTTATTGGTCCTAATGGCTTCAAAAGTGGTGTTGGGGAATATTGAAAAGATAATGAATCCTTTCATATTTTATTCTCATGCAGAGGGAATATTTTCCTAGGGATGTGTGGATGAGGATGGCCAGACTAGTGGTAGATGGTGGTATCGACTTATGCAGTGTTGAGGGATCAATTCACATCCTGTAAGCTAAGTTTTCTTGGGAGGTTCTTAATGGTTGTTCTCTATGGGGAAATTTCATATCTGTCAAAGTATTGATCTGAACTTGAGGATCTATGGGGAAAGTCTCATGGATGTGGACGGAGTTGTATTGGAACATTCCGGTTCTCAAGAAGCAGTCTTGGTGTATTGTGGAATGAGGAAACATAAACATCTGGTTCGACAACTGGGCAGGTTCCCCTCTTGGCATTCCAGGCTGTCCGACTCCCAATAGTTAAATTACCAAGGCATGTTGTTACCCCTATTTTACAAAGGTTGTTCTTAACCACCATCAAAGTGAATGTTTTGATAACATTATTATAACTTTTTAAATGGAATGTTTAGTCTTCATGAAGTCTCTAATGGGGGTGTTCCTGGCCAAGATTTACAGGTTAATACATCATATTCCAAATGGTATCACTGGTGGTGAAAATATGTACTGGTGTAAAGAAATCCTGCTTAAATGTAACTTGTTGGTTTGGTGGATCAATAAGCATTGTATTCATATGAATGAAACTATCAGGAGCAGGGGTGGTGCGGTGGGGTGTTTAGGAGGGGATGTCCAGGAGGGGTGTCTAGGGGGGTGTCTAGGGGGAGGGGGTATCCAGTGGGGGTGCAAGGGGGTTGTCCAGGGGGTGCAAGGGGGCTATCTAGGGGGGGAATGGGGTTGTTCAAGGGGGTTGTCCAAGGGGAATGGGGGTGCAGGGGGTGTCCATACCTTATGAGCATTTCAAAAATAAAACTCCACTTTATTGTATCAAACTCCTTTGAGATATCAAGATTTAAAGAAAACTTCCCATGTTTAACCTTAATTTTCCTGATGTTAACTCATTCAGAGGCAGTTCTGAATATTACTACCAAGGATAAAGCCAAACTGATTTGAAGAGATAAACCCACGAGTAAAGGGACCTAACCTCATAACAATAATTTTGCTAAGGATTTTTGGAAAGGTATTCCCAATAGCAATAGGTCTGAAATCCTTTACATCCATATCATTTTCCTTCTTTGGGATCAAGGCATTAAAATTGGATTTGATTCCATAGGGCATTGAGGTGTGGTTAAAGAACTCCCTCATAGCATTAAGGAGCTCATCAAAAACTATGTCCTAGTATAACATAAATAATTTATTTATGAACCCATGAGGACCAACCATACTCTCAAGATTTAGAGAAAAAAGGGCACTCTTAACCTCTTTCTCATCAAGGGGTGCAACAAGAGAGATTTTTGGATTAGTGTAGCCCGATCCGATTGACCACACTCCAGTGTAGGAAGGTTGTATTTTTTGCATCCTCTATCATAATTTTTTTGGCTTCAATAAGAGATAAACGATTGTGATGCTTTGTCATTAAAAATCTATTTAGGACTTTTCTGATAAGAAATTTTTTCTTCTTTGAACACTTTGGTCAGCTCTGCTTATGTTTTAACTAGTGAAAACAATGCATTGTGGTTCCATTGTTTTTTCATTCTGGTTTGCAATGTTTCACAGTGGTTTCACAGGGGGTGGGGGCTTGGTGCAGGGAGGGGGGCTGGGTGCAGGGGGGATGGGGGGGGCTGGGTGTAGGGCTGGGTGCAGGTGGTACTGGGGGTGCAGGGGGGTGTCCAAAAGGGGGGGGCAGTGGGGGTGCAGGTGGGGGGGGGTGGACAGTGGGGGGTGTAGTGCGGGGAAGGGGGACCTGGGTGCAGGGGGGGAGTGAGGGGGCTGGGGGGCAGGGTGCAAGGGGGGAATGAGAGGGATGGGCTCAGGGCTGTGTGTAGGTGGTATTGGGTGTGCAGGGGGGGTCCAGGAGGGGGGCAGTGGGGGTGCAGGTGGGGGGGGGGGGCTGGCCAATGGGGGTTCAGGTGGGGGGAGGGGGACCTGGGTGCATGTGGTAGTGGGGGTTGGGGGCTAGGTGTAGGGATGGGTGCAGGTGGTACTGGGGGTGTAGGGGGTGTCTAGGAGGGGGCCAGTGGGGGTGCAGGTGGGGGTGGATAGTGGGGGTGCAGGTGGGGGGAAGGGGACCTAGGTGCAGGGGGTAGTGGGGGTGTTGGGGGGTTGGGTGTAGGGCTGGTTCCAAGTGGTACTAGGGTGCAGGGGGGTGTCCTGGAGGGGGGCAGTGGGGGTGCAGGTGGAGGGGGGGTGGACAGTGGCGGTGTAGGTGTAGGTGGGGGAGGGGGACCTGGGTGAAAGGGGTAGTGGGGGGCTGGGGGGCTGGGTGCAGGGGGCAGTGGGGGGGGTGGATAGTGGGGGGGAGGGAGACTTGGGTGCAGGGGGTAGTTAGGGGGCTGGGGACTGGGTGCATGGGGGTGGGGGCGGGGTGCAGGGTTGGGTGTAGGTGGTACTGGGGGGAGTAGTGGGGTGGACAAGAGGGGGGTGGACAATGGGGGTGCAGGTGGTGGGGAGGGGGACCTGGGTGCAGGGGTTAGTGGGGGTTGGGTGCAGGGGGGGCTGGGGGTTTGGGTGCAGGTGGTACTGGGGTGCAAGGGGGCAGTGGGGGTGCAGGTTGGGGGTTGGGGGGCTCCAGGGGGGGTGTCCAGGGGTTTCAGGGGGTGTGCAAGGGGGTTCTGTCCAGAGGGGAGAGTGGGGGTGTGCAAAGGGGGAGGGGATGTGTTGGGGGGTCTGTCCAAGGGGGGAGGGAGGGGCTGCAGGGGGTCTGTCCCCTGGGGCAGCTGCTATTTCTGGGAAAAGAATATATACTCATTGTTTGAGAACCGTGGGTAAATATGCTCCTGCAGAACCCTCTATACCTATGGTTTACTTAACCGTGGGTATCTAGTTAAAATGGATTACATAAATAACTTTGGACATGTCGATCCTACATAATAATGGAGTGAGGGATGACTTGCAGGTCATCATTTAATTTAATATTAAATAATTGCTTAGTCAAGCAAAAAATTAAATTAAAACATTTGACACATACAAATGTCTGGGTCAAACTCATGAGCGGTCATATATGCAATGAATACGCAAAATTAAAAGGCTAGCATGAATTACTTTATTTGTTCTTTTATTTTTTAAGATAAACGCACTTGCATTAATTAATTAATTAATTTTCTTTCACCTTAATGAAAATCTGGTCTTATTTAGAGATACTCATCATTAATGGTAACCATGACAAATAAACGGTCGTACCAATGACGATATACTAATTAAAATAAATTAATTGAGTATTTAAAATTCTATAAAACCATTATTAAATTTTCAAACGCACAACCCAATTAATAAAATAACATTTTAATGCAGCAATTTCAAATTTAACGTAATTTAAATTGTTTCCATTAATGGGAGACTACGCGACGTGTAAATGTTGCTACACGCCATGTAGCTCGGTTGTCGTACATCCAAGTCGCACACATGAGACTTCGGCGTGTTGACTTGATTGGAATACATGGTTAATAACGAATAATATACTTAATATTCAATAATTAATAATGTCAGTAGTGAATAATATAATTTATAGAATTTATAAAAAATAATATAATTATTATATAAAATAATTAAAAAACAGAAAAAAAAAATCTTAAACGAACTCCATTTTTCTCAAAATTACGATCATGCCAGTTATTTCCGAGAAAAAATCGTCTGAGGTTCAATATTGATCTTGAGGGTCCGGTTGGCCAATGAATGGCCGCCACGTCGCCAGATTTCCAGTGGAAATTTACAATGGAAATTTCCACCGGAAATTTCCAGTGACGTGGCGGCGATGTGGCGGCCATTCATTGGCCAAATCCCAACCTGAGGGTCAGGTTGGGGTGCCCAACCTGAGACGATTTAAATCAGTTATTTCAGGCACGGCAGAAATTTCGATGAGGCGGGAAATATTTATCGGTGTTTTTTTTTAACATTGAATATGCACGAATTTATAGTACTAAATTTTTGGCATTTAACTTGTGAGATTTATTCGAGACGGGTTGAGAGTTATGAAAAAAAGTCAAAAATTAAATTTTATTTCCAAAAAAAAAAAGACTTGCTTTAACTTGTAGATGACCATTGATATAATATTTATTTCAAATTTAATGAATAATATTTACAAAAAAATAACTATACACGATATCTATTGGGTTAGTTTTTATTTTTTAAAAATTATTTAATGAAGACGGGGGCAAATATCATAGGCTGACGTTGACGTAGGGAGGGAGAGCACCGGGGCCTTAAAAGTTGATGGCTACAGCGGCATTCTTTTTGGTGCCAAAACGGAATAAAATGGCTCGGCCCCACCGTCCCACCTCACGACTTCCACCTTTTACGTTGCCTGACAATGAAACATCACCATCTGACAGAATAACTTCAGACGCTCCATTCCCAAATAACGTAACGGGCCGGTCTCGTCTGGCACACCCCAACACGATTAAGAAATTGTGTCAACAAAAAATGCCAATCCATCATTAATCGAGCAGACCCTGCCTTGACGCGTTTGGGAAGCAGCGGCCCGGTCTCGTCTGGTATTTATTTGAGGCATGGGATTGTATTATTACATCGCAAATTTAAAATCACTAATCCTGAAGGACGGGTCATGTTTAGAGGCAGTAAATTGGGTTTAATTTTCAGTTTTATATGCGGGTATATATGGGGGGCGTTCAGTGGGTAGTGATGCATCCGGCTTCTCTCCCTACGCCACATCCCCACTCCGGCGCCCCCTTATCATCTTGGAACAATTTGAATGAATGGAGGGGTTGAAACTGGGGCTATCCGCCGGTGGGTACTCGACATACCGGTTTCCCTTTTTTGACCGCAATCCGCACGCGTAGTAAAGCATCCCCCTGCTCCACTGCGGGGGCGTGGCCACTGGGGCAGCGTGAACATACCGCAATGGTGGAAGGGGTACACGCTTGCGGGGTGCAGTCGAAGAAGGGGAAAGTGGCGGGCAGCTCAAGTTTCAGCTCTCACATTCATTTAAATTGCTCCAAGTGCCACCCACAAATATGGCAGCTTGTGGCGTGCCCTATTTGTAGTTTGGTTCGTCTTCTTTGATTTACTGATCGCCTCATGTGATTTTATAATATTAATATTTGTCATAACTATATTTAAATTAGAATGAATTAAGTGGTGGGTTACTGCGCAGGGCCGCTGGGGACATTCTGGCGGGGACAGCTGTGTGCTCAGTTATCGGTAAGGCAACGGCCGGCGTGCCGGAACAAGAACAGCGGGCAATAATATTAATGAGAAAAAATAAATAATATTAATGGAACACTTATCATGAAAAAATAAATATGCCCCCAAATTGACAAGACAAACCAGAGTAGATGTGAATGAAATTATATAAAAAAACCATGGTGTCCTTAGGTGATGTCCCAACACTGCTCAAAGGTATATGAACCACAACTTATCCATTGTACATGGCTCAATTTCCCTTTTCTGGATCCATATATAGAAGGTTATTGTTCACCTGGATATTCCCATATAGGGTGTGAGTTTTAACGACCCACAATTTTATAAAATAATTTATCTTTTAAATTATGGAATTAATTATTAAGTAATGTTTTCATAGAAAACACATAAACTAAATTCTCTATGTAATATATATATATATATATATATATATATAATATTATCATATTTAAAATTCCATTAAGCATCCTAACCATTGTTAATATAACCATTGAAGAGTTTCCATTAAGACTATTGTATAATAAGTGTTGTGAAAATTCAGATTTCACTGATGAAATAACCGATGAACACTACTATAGGATGTTACCATACAAAGCCCATTTATTAGAGCTTATGAGGGATATGGTATCACTAGCATTTAACCATGACTATACCCCAGTTGAGATCAATGAACAATAGCTTGAGAGATATCATTTATGGTAAAATTCCAATCATATCAACATCACATCCAAAAAAATGTTCCCCGAATCACATGCAAGAAAGAACCACCATCACACACATTATCCTTAGTGTTTATGTATTTATAATAAAGTGTTATTTATGTAGACCATATTAATATTGATTTTTATAATTTATTTTTAATAAATTAATTATTATAATTATCCAATTTATTAGTACATTATAAATGATTAAATCATTAGTTTGATAAAATATTGATTTTGATATAAAGGACTGAAATTTGTATATTTTAGATATATATTGGCCCAATTTAGGCACACTTTTGAATGTTTCAAGAAATTTTATATTAATAATATATTATTATTAAATAATAATTATTTAAATATAAAATATAAAATATTATGTTAGTAAAATGTAATTTATATGGATCAGAAATTTTTCAGTATCATATTAACAAGATTTTTTAATAAATATGAATTATTTATATAAAAGTGAAAATTAAAATATTTTGGATAAAAATTCCATAAAATAAATATAATTATTGAATTAATCACATCAAAAATATCCATTGGTGATTTGTTTCATTATTTTTCATGGAAATAAAATTTCTGTGTAAAATTTAAATTTGAAATAAATGTATGGTCTCTACTATGATAGAATAATAGCAAAAAAGATGTGTAATAGAATATATAAGTAGTATCAATGGAAGGAATCATGTGTCCCTTTGAAATAATGTTTTTCTTAACATTATTAGATTTTTTTTTTTAATTCTTTAATGAATCCCCTATAACATATATTAAATTTTAAGGTTTAAAAATCATTTCTTAATGAACATGACTAGATTCCACATCACGAATGATATTATTTTAAAATCCCCTTTTAATTTCCACCTAAAATATTTAAAATCACTCCAAATTAGTATATTTGGTTGGAAAACCCATGGGATGTTTCGTAGGTTTTATAATTTTATAATATAGAGGCCAAAAACTATGTATAGAAATTAATAATGAACTCCCCATCCATTTTCTATTAAAATCCACTGTAAGAACTCAGATCTTCATTTCAGGTAAGTTTTTCCATTCCTGGTCCTTTTTGAGAAAAAGAGGAAAATCTGGAAATTTCCCAACTACAAGCCGTGTACTTTATAAGTACATGTCGTGTACTTTGATGCAGCACCACGTTGTGTGCAGGCCGTGTCTGGGCCATACACACGGTGTGTATGGGCGATGTGGAGGCCGCATAAAGCAGAGTATGGAAAGGCCAAGTACACGCTATGTACCCCAGAAGTACATGCCATGTACTTTATTTTTTTCATTAAACAGACTGGGGTCGCGGCTGACGGACATAACTCGCTTCTTCTTCAGGTTCTTCGTCCGAGAGAACTCATACGGCTGCAAAACTTCTCCGAGCCCACGAACCTCCGTCCGTTCTCCGAATTGACCACCGTCAATTGAATTAGAACCGCAGCAGCATGTCCTTCCTTCTCCTAGAGATTTGTTTTCCAATTCATCATCTTCCTAAATATATCGTGGGTTGAGTGTTTTGTGCATTTTTGTATATCTATGCCGTTTTAAGGAGAATCAAGCCTCGTGGTTCAAGTATATCGATCTCCTAGCATTGAGGTAGGTGGTTTGTGCCTTATGTAGGAATTCTTTGAATATTTTGTGTAATTACACCAATTCCCTTGAACGTGGTATTGTGTGATTCTTATTTTTTTCCCTTGTTTTTTTTCTGCTTTGCATGATTTCTTGAGTAATGGTCAATGCTTGTGAATAGGGTAATTTTTAATGTGCTCTGGATGTTTTTCCATGCATGTTTTTCCTGTTAGGAATTTTTCTAGTTGCTATTCCTAGTTGTAGGATAGTGGAATTGTTGTACTGTTATGCTTTTGTGCCTTAGAATGATATCCAATTAGTTCTTGAGGTTTACTTCGGGTGACATGCACGCTATGCATGTTTGTTTTACAGATGGAGGTGAGAACCTTGTGTAGTATACCATATGGAGAATGGACATAAGGGATTCTCCCGAGTGTCTTATTAATTCAATGTGAGACCAAAGGGGGAATTTACGATGAGTGCTTCCTCACAGAGTCTGTAGTTCCTCGACGTGGACCACAGGGGGAATGAGACTTTGAGTGCTTCCCCAGAGAGTTTTTAGTATGATATAAGACCATAGGGGGAATATTTGGTTAGTGCTTCCTCAGAGAGTCTATTCTTCAGCTGAACCAGAGGGGAGAGACTGTGTGTGCCTCCCAGAGGGTTGCTTGTACTTGTAAGTTGAACCATAAGGGTTAGGCTGTGAGAAATTCCCAGGGGGATACTTGTTGTTCTACAAGTTGATTGGTCGTTACTTGTGTACTTTATATGCTAGACACTGTGGATTGAAGCTGTTGTGTGCTTTCCTGTTTATTACATCCTATACTTTTACTTCCCATTTATTCATTGACTGTTAGGCACAGATCTTTCAGTGGTTTCCTACTAGGACCTTGTCTCACACCCTGTTTGGGCCATTCTTTTGGGCCCAAACAGACTATATTGTTGCAGCTATAGATAAGGTAAAACACCATTCTGCTTTAGGTACTTGACTTGATGTGGAGCTGGAGAGCATGGGACCAAGCTATGGCTTGCGATGCTGTGGAGTTTACTTGTTTTCTTTTGAACTTTGGTTTAGTATTGTATTCAGCATTGTGACTTGTTTGGCTGTTTTCCTAGACATATGTAAAATGCATCAATTTTATATATGTGTGTGTGTGCCCCAGTTGTTTACTGTTAGTCTTCTGCTGTTTATCGTTTACTCGTGTATGGATGGCTACAGTTTTTGTTATTGTCTATTTTTTTCTTCCTTTGTGGACTCTGCCAATGAGGGCATAGTTTCCCCACTATCACACCCAAGTCCCTCACTATTAGTCAGCAGCCTCCGGCGTTAGGGGAAATGCACTTGAGGCCATGTGACCAATCGGGTACGGGGCGCCTCTGGGTGGCTTCCGGAACCCAGACATTAAAAAGTGGTATCAGAGGGTTTCTTTTCTCTTCATTTACTGTTTGGAGCCCTTAGCCAGGGGTAGGATGGATTCAGTACTTGGTATGAAGCTATGATCGAGAGTAGCTAACCCGTATACAGGGAAAAGCCAATCTACCTCACATATTACAGTTTTCTGGTTTTCCAATGTTACAATTGATCTGATTTCACCTAGAGTGATTCACATGCTTTGTGTTGTCATTGTTGTAGATATTGTGGTTCTATTTTTATAGCAACCCGATGAGATGAGGGTATGCCATCTCATGCATCATATAGGCACTTGTTAGAAATCACATTCCATGAATTCTTTCCATGCCATCTAGGGTGAATTAGCAATGTAATGTTGTTGTGATAGATGTTGTGTATATTATGCATGTAGTTTTGATAGATTCTTTGATAGAATCCATGCATGTTTGATAGAGAGGTTGTTTGTATTGTAACTTGCATAAATGAACACCAAATTTTGGTACATGAGGTGTTATGGGCCCTCATGAATAGGAACATGGTGGATCATTGACTTTTTTCCCTTATATATGATATGTAGGAGATGCCATGATTTGATTCACGGGGATTATGGGCCCTCAAGGATTGTAATTTGCCACCTTCATGCTTGTTTTTCAGTGTTTTCTGGGCTTTGGTGCAGTTTCAGAGCTACTGCCCTGAAAAACCAAGAATACACGGCGTGTAAATTTTATATACATGTCGTGTAGTTTTTAAACCATGTAACTGACTGTGTGAGCAGAAACACAGGTTGTGAAAAATCTCCAGGAACACGCCGTGTACGGTAGAAACACACAGTGTAGTAGTGAGTCGTGTACTCAGCCGTGTCACTAACAACATGGGATGGAGAATCTTGTGTAATACACACCATTTATTGTATGGACACTCCATGTAGCATTGTTCTGTGTAACCGGTCGTGTCACCAACAACACGGGTCGGGAAAAATCTTCAAGTACACGCTGTGTTTGTTCGGAACATGTCGTGTAGTCTTAGCCGTGTAACCAGCCATGTATCTAACAAAACGGATCATTGAAACATTGTCTACTACACATTGTGTCCACAGGGAACATGCTTTCTAGTCTCAATTTAAGAAGACCATGTGGGTTGGTTGTGCAAGGAGACTCGAGCAGGGGAATAGAGTTAAGTACACGCCGTGTAGAGTTTATAAACACCATGTAGTTTTGTTTTGTAAAACATGAGTGCTTCCTTCTCCTATTTCCGGTTTGTACTCCTTTGTTATCTGTACATGATATTCCTAACATAAGGTATGTTTTTGATCTTTCAGAGCTATGCCTCTGATACATCCTCCGGTTTTGCTTCAGTTTCAGGATAGTGATCAGACGCCAGATATGGCTGATCAAGGAATTCCTGCCGACCCTCCAGTCGTGCAAGCCTTGGCACCGGCCGTTGTACCAATTTCAGACATAGATGCGTACTTTAGGGAAGGATTTTTTAGGATGATTCAGACCTTTCAGGGAGCACCGCCTCCTACCACGACTTTGGCAGACTTGACGCAACTTTTCCAGCAGCATCATCCTCCTACTTTCTCGGGGGAAGGAGGACCACAGGCTGTAGAGTCATGGATGGAAGCCATGATGAATATATTTGAGCATATGGAAAAGCCTCCAGAGAGGCGGGTCAGGCTCGCTACCTATAAGCTATGATACTCTGCCCCGAGGTGGTGGTACGTGTTCTCACAGGCGGGTCATCAGCAGGTTATGTCTTGGGAGGAGTTCCAGTGCTTGTTTTACGACTACTTCTACCCGAAGACCCTAAGGGCCGATCAAGCCTGGGAGATCATGAGTCTAGAGCAGGGTACTCTTTCTGTTATGGATTATTCATCTCGTTTCACCGATCTGCAGCATTTCACACCACTCTGGGGTGGAGATCAGATGTTCTTAGCAACGAAGTTTGAGGATGGACTCAGGCGGTAGATCCACTCGCAGGTGAATATATTTCAGTTGACTTCCATCACTTCCATCGTCAACTAGGCACTGATTCCGGAGTGCAATCTGAGAGACTCTAGAGCTGCGAGCTAGGGAAGTTCTGCTTCTAGAGATAGTATTCCTTCAGTTGAGAGCATGATGCACCATTGGGAGTCTACGCGCGGTGATCCGAGGAGGAGAAATACATCTTCTGGTAGCTAGATAGTATGCTACCAGTGTGAAAGGGTAGGGCACAGGAGGCCATAGTGCCAGAGAGACCTATTAGGGTGCCGATCTTGTGGAAATATGGGTCACCTTCAGAATTTCTGCCAGGTTTTCTCACCAGTAGCTACTGACGTGGGTTCTTCCATGACTCCTCGTTCAGGAGTAGCAACACCAGTTTCTCACTAGTCAGGGAACTGGAGTTCTTCCGGCCATTCGAGCCGAGGTGGAGGTCGAGGTCGTGGTAGTCAGTCACCAGTCTTTCAGCGTCAGCAGGGAGGATCAGTTCAGAGTGGTCATGCAGGGTCACAGGGTCGCAGGGTAGGCCATACTATTGTAGTGGAGCAGACCTATCAGGAGTAGGATCCCGGAACTTCTACAGTTCGAGGTACGATCGTAGTAGCCTCAGTTTTATCTTCAACTCTTTTCAATACTGGTGCTATGTAACGATTTATCTCTGTTGTTGTTGTGGAGAGCCTTGGGCTCTATATCTTTTCTTCTGCCGACTTGTTGACACAAGACACACCTTTGGGGATAAGGAAATCCAGTGTAAGTTAGTGCAGAGAGTGCCCTCTTGAGGTTGCAGGGTATCGTTTCTTATGGGATCTCTATGTCCTAGAGATGATAGGCTATGATGTCATTCTCAAAATGGACTGGTTTGTTCCCTTCCAGGTAGTCGTTGACTGTTATCACCACATGGTGAGTTTCATTTTACCAGAGGGTGAATATTTTCTTCATTGAGGAGAATGGGATGTTCAGGTGAGTCGAGCAGGACTCGAGCATCGTGGGCTAGGAAGGGTTACAGCCCAGATTTCTAGTCATTATCTGGATGATCATGGGACTTCACATTTGGACTTTCCTCCAGGTAGGATCATTTCAGAGATGTCTTTCTAGAGGTTTTTCCAGGTTTTCCTCCAGAGATTGAGGTGGAATTATCTATTGATCTTGTTCCAGAAGCGGCACATGTGTCCATTCCTCCCTATAGGATGGATACACCTGAGTTTCTGTAGCTCAAGAAGTAGTTGGAGGAGTTACAGGCAAAGGTTTTCATCCGACCTAGTACTTCTCTTTGGGGTTTTCCATTCCTATTTGCGAAGAAGGCATACGGTACCCTTAGGCTTTGTGTGGATTATTGAATGCTGAACCAGTTGACGGTCAAGAACAGATATCCCTTGCTGAGGATTGATGATATTTTCGATCATCCTCAAGGAGCATGTGTGTTCTAAAATATTGATTTGAGGTTAATTTATCATCAGTAGCATTTTATACCATCAGATATACCTCTGACAGCCTTTAAGAGCAGGTATGGTCTCTACAAGTATACAGTTATGTCGTTCGGTCTCACTAATGCACCAACAGTTTTCATGGCACTGATGAACTGAGTGTTCCATCCTTACATGGATTCCATCATCAGGGTCTTCATGGATGATATCTTGAGGTACTCTCACAATCGACACGACCATGCTACCTATCTTGAGATCATTATTAGTACACTGAGATAGCATCGAAATTATTCTAAACTCTCAAAGTGCCATTTTGGATGGATCAGATTCACTTCTTGGGTCACGTCATCTCAGAGGCAGGAGTATCTGTGGACCCAAAGAATGTGAGATCTGTAGTTTCCTGGGAGCATCCGATGAATTTTTTTTAGGTATGAAGTTTTCTAGGGCTGGCTGGATACTACAAACGCTTCATTCAGGTGTATTCATGCCTATCAGCACCATTGATAGGTTTGTACAAGATGGGGGTGAAGTTATTATGGTTAGATTCTTGTGAGTCACCCTTTCAGGAGATGAAGGGAAGGTTGATGTTAGCACCGATACTAGTCTTTCCACAGCCAGGAAATAGCTATATTGTTTATTGTGATGCTTCAGGTATCAGGCTGGGCGATGTGCTTATGCAGGGAGATGGAGTCGTTGCATACGGGTCTCGACAGTTAAGTCCACATGAGAAGAACTACCCGACCCACGATCTGGAGATGGCATTTGTTGTTCATGCCTTGCATTGTTGGAGATATTACCTTCTGGGAGATCACTTTGGGGTTTCACCGACCAAAATAGTCTCAAGTAATTCTTCACTCACCATGATCTGAATCTAAGACAGCGCAGGTGGGTCGAGTATCTTCATTCTTTTGATTTCGAGATTTCCTATACGCCGGGAAAGGGCAACAGAGTGGCAGATGCGTTAAGCAAGAGAACTCAGATTCAGGCAGTTCTGGAGGCCAGAAGTGAGTGGCAGCTTATGGATCTGTTCACTGAGATGCAACTAGAGGTTCACTATATATAGGGACATACTTATCTATCTTCTGTAGTTGTCACCTCTATACTTCTTGATCGGGTACGGATGAGGTAGCTATCAGACTCAGAAGGATTAGTCATGTAGGAGAGTGTGTCAGGAGAGGACCCTCTTCCTGGATGGATAGTGGGCGACGATGAGATTTTCCATTTCAAAGGATTCATATGGGTGCCAGCAGACATACATGAGGAGATGATGCGAGATTTTCATTCCTCAGTTTGGCCAGTTCATCCTGGCATCACCAATATGTATCAGGATCCTCATCACTAGTACTGGTGGCCTGGTATGAAGAGATATGTTTCTGGTTTTATCTTGAGGCGTTTTACTTGACAGCAGGTGAAGGCAGCAACCAGCAGTCCTTTTACAGCAGTTACCCATTCCAGAGTTGAAGTGGAACGATGTCGCGATAGACTTCGTGATCGGATTGCCGAGGTCGCCTCGAGGGGACGATGCTGTTTGGGTTGTCATCGACAGGCTTATGAAGGTTTCTAAATTCTTATTGATCAAGGAGGCCTTCAGTGTTGATGATCTGGGATGACTATACATCTGAGAGATTGTACATCTTCATGGATTTTCACACTCCATTGTTTTAGACAGGGATGTGCGCTTTACTTCTCGGTTCTGGTAGGGGCATCAAAGGGAATTCAATACAAACGTACTTTTTAGTATAGCATACCATCCCCATACATATGTCCAGTCCAAGTGTACGATCTAGGTGATTTAGGATATGATCCGATCTTGCATTCTAGACATTGGCAGTTCTTGGGAGTGGCATACCCCTCTTATGGAGTTCGCCTACAACAACAATTTTCAAGAGACTATTCATATGGAACCTTATAAGGATTTGTATAGTAGGCCATGACGATCACCTTTATTCTTGCTAGAGCAAGGAGAGGTAGATTTACCGAGACATCATCTTGTTCAAGAGACCTCAGAGTAGATAGAGTTGATTTGGAAGAGGATGGTTATAGCACAGTCTCGAAAGAAGTCTTATGCTGATCAACAGAGATGACCTCTGGAGTTCAAGGTCGGAGATCAGGTTTTCCAGCGTGTTGCACCAAGATTGGGACACAATAGGATTCAGAGACAGGGTAAGCTTTCACCACGGTTCATCGGGCTGTTTGAGGTGATGGAGAGAGCTGTCCCGATTTGCTATCGGTTGTAGTTACCTCAGAGGTATCGGGATACACACGATGTCTTCCAAATTTCTCAGCTTCGACATTACTTTTCAGAACCATCTCATTTCATTCAACCCAAGTAGGTTGAGATTGAAGCAGATGCGTCTTTTGAGGAGGATCCTATTCAGATTGTTGATCACAGTACGAAGGTTCTTCATGGTCGGTCTGTTCCTCTGGTACGGGTGTTATGGCAGCATGGGCCAGTACATGACGAGACCTAGGACTGGGAGGCCTATGTACGATCGCAATGGCTAGAGCTGTTGAGGGTTTCTTCTTCTACACCTCACTATGGAAATTTGGGGATGAATTTCTTTAAGGGGGATGTTTGTAAGAACCCAGATCATCATTTCAGGTATGTTTTTCCTTTTCTAGTCCTTTTTGAGAAAAAGAGGAAATTATGGAAATTTCCTAAGTACGCGCCCTGTACATTATAAGTATAGAGCATGTACTTTGATGCATCACCAGGCCCTATGGTGGTCGTATCCGGGCCACACACACGGTGTGTAGGGGTGATGTGGACGCCACATAAAGCGGAGTACAAAAAGGCCATGTACATGCCATGTACCCTAGAAGTACACGCCGTGTACTTTTTTTTCAGTAAATGGACTGGGGTCGTTCCTAACAGACAGAACTCGCTACTTCTTCATGTTCTTCATTCGAGAGAACACCTACGGCTGTGGAACTTCTCTAATCACCCAAGCCTCCTTCCGTTCACTGAATCGACCAATATCGATTACGTTGGAATCGCAGCGGTAAGCCCTTCCTTCTCCTAGAGAATTGTTTTCCAATTCCACCTCTTTCTCAATATATCGTGGGTTGAGAATTTGGTGCATTTCTTAGATCTACGCCACTCTAAGGATAATCAAGCCTCGTGGTTCAAGCATATTGATCTCCTAGCATCGAGTTAGGTGGTTTGTGCCTTTCTGTAGGAAGTATTTTAATATTTTGTGCAATTCCACCAACTCCCTTGAACAAGGTATTGTGTGTTTCCTATTTTTTCCCTTGTTGTTTTCCTGCTTTGCGTGATTGCTTGAGTAGAGGTCAATGCTTGTGAATAAGGTAATATTTATTGTGCTCTGGATGTTTTTCCATGCATGTTTTCCCTGTTAGTAGTTTTTCTAGTTGACATGCCTAGTGGTAGGATAGTGGAACTGTTGTAATGTAATGATGTTGTGCTTTAGAATGATTTCCAAGTAGTTCTTAAGGTTTACTTGGTGTGATACGCGCGCTATGCATGTTTTTTTTACAAAGGGTGGTGTGAACCTAGTGTAGTGGACCATAGGGAGAATGGACGTAAGGGCTTCTCTAGAGTGTCTTATTAATTTGATGCGAGACCAAGGTGGGAATTAACAATGAGTTCTTCCTCATAGAGTTAGTAGTTCCTCGACGTGGGCCATAGGGGGAATGAGACATTGATTGCTTCCCCAGAGAGCCTTCAGTACGATCCGAGACCATAGGGAGAATTGACGGTGAGTGCTTCCTCAAAGAGTCTATTCTTTAGCTGAACCAGAGGGACGAGACTGTGTGTGCCTCCCAGAGGGTTGCTAGTACCTGTAGGTTGAATCATAAGGGTTAGGATTTGAGAACTACCCAAGGGGTTACCTATTTTTCTACTTGTTTATTGGATAATACTTTTGTACTTTATATACTAGACACTGTGGATTGTAGCTGCTGTGTGATTTCCTATTTACTGCTTCCTGTACTTTCACATCCCCTGTATTTATTGACTATTAGGCGCAGATCATTCGGTGGTTGCCTATAGGAATCTTGTCTCACACCCTATTTGGGCCATGGTTTTGGGCCCAAACAGACTATATTGTTGTTGGTAAAGATAAGGGAAAGATCCCTTATACATCAGGTACATGACTTGCTGTGGAGATGGAGAGCATGGGACCAAGCTATGGCTAGCGATGCTGAGGAGTTTACTTGTTTTCTTTTTCACTTTGGTTTAGTATTGTATTCATCATTGTTACTTGTTTAGCTGTTTTCCTAGACATATGTAACATGCATCATTTTTATATATATGTGTGTGTGCCCCATTTTTTTACTGTTAGTATTCCACTGTTTATAGTTTACTCTTATATTGATCATTACAGTTTCTGCTATTGTCTATTTGTTTCTCTTCCACTGTGTACTCTGCTAATGAGGGAATAGTTTCCCCCTACCACACCCAAGGCCCTTGCTGCTAGTTGAAATCCTCTGGCTTTTGGGGAAATTCACTTGAGTCAATGTGACCAACCGGGTACAGGGTGCCTCTGGTTGACTTTCAGAACCGGGACGTTACATCCACCAATCCCATCACTACTCCTCGCTCAAAATAAATTGATCATGATTTTCCACTATAGATCCCTCTATAAATCCCTTCTATGGTATTCCCAATATTATAAGATGATCCTATCATGAATTTAGGAGTGCACCATCAATGTAACAGATCTTATCCTATTCATTTTTATTTTGAGTACTTTCTTTGCAATATGCAATTTGTTTTTAAATTTTCATGTTGTAATGTGTTTCTACACATAAATTTTATTGCCCTTATAATTCATATTTAATTATAAGATGGATTTAACTCAAAAAAATCTGATATATATTACATTATGTACAACCATTATATGGAAGAAATTATTCTGTGTCATTCCATGATATGATTTTTTATTATGAATACTAGTCCCCAATTCCACTCAAGGGTATTCACATAGATATTCCTGTACATGATTGATAGAGGAATTCAGTTTATGTAACCCAAAATCCTTAATAGTTTTTTTAAAATTGATCAAATAATTTGTTATATTATATTATCTATGAGGAACACAAATACATAGACATGATATTAATGCGTCTAGAGGGACCAAAATTATATATCCCTCCAGTGAATTTTGTAATTTTGTCATCTCATGAGATATAATGTCTGGTGCATGGGATATTATACAATGAACATGATGTTATGATGAATCACTTATTATCCTTTACATAGGCTTATTATGTTATGTTTTCTTGTTGACACATTCCTTATGTTACATTAATGTTTTCATCTTACAGAATACTTTTATGTTCAAAATTATTATTCACACCTATATATGTCATCATCTAATGCCTCTTGACTTAGTTATAATGATTTACCTTATATTATACTTTGATTTTTTCTTACAATTATTAAGGTCACTCCCCTTTCTTATGTACATCCCTAGGTTATCCTATGTAGTATTAGATGCATAATGTATAATAAGGGAATATTTGGGAGTTTTTAAAAAAATTCATTGTATCCCAATTTTAAGCTACTATTTAATGGGAATAATAACATAAATACAATGGATAACATCATCTATTAGGTTTATTATTATGTGTATATTAATGTATTAAATCATTAATTATGTTTTATTAAGTATATAAGTGATCATATTTGGTATAAGAGGAATGTATAGTTGATATTGGGGATTATGATAAGATAAATTTAGGGAAATCATTAGTGATAATTATAGATAGAGAAAACCACCCTAAATGTTTTTGAATTATATATTAATTGGTTTCAAACCTCAAATCCCTTTTGGGACACTAAAAGTGGATGTGTCTTTAGAAAAATTATAACTACGGTTAATAAACCCAAAAATGGTGAGTTGGGAAATAACTCAATCATTACATAGTGCATGAAAAAGTGGCTTCACTCCACACCTAGTTTGATAATACATGGGGATATGCTTTGGAAAATTCACATTATCTTTACAATTCATTATAAATGGAACAAAAAATGAAATAAAATTTCATCTTGAGAAATATATCATGAATAGGATAAATTAAACAATTGAAATCCATAATTTAAAGAATATATTTATTCTTAATGTTATCCCATCGATGTTTACTATATTTCATTTATATTTTTAATAGTTTGAAAATTTATCACCCCTAAATTTATATTTATTCTAATATATGGTAGGAAAAGGGTGGAACTCAGTCAATAACCAGTGTTACGAGTAAGCTGATGACTACCCAAATGAGATGCCCAACCAGATGAGAGTAACAATCAAAAACATCATGATAATACATTCATAGTTTTTATAAAATTATTAATAGATACCTGAATTAATCAAATCGCCTATATATGCCTGAGAAAGTGAAAATATCTATTGTGACCTTTCTCAAACATATGCCTCTATCATTTAGTGTATTTCCAATCCATTAATCATTAAATAATGTATCAATTAAATTGAAAATATGTTCTAAATACTTTAATGTTCTAGGAAAGATAATTTAATGATGGATATTTATTTTATAGAGGGAAAACATAGTCAATATCTTAAATTTATTTAAAATATAAATAACATAAATAAGATTGAATATATGGTTTGTAAAAAATTCTAGAATGTTTTTCCAAAAAATAATTTTCTCATAATCTCTGACTAAACATTTAGAGGTATTTTCTTATCCTCAAGAAAACGGTTCATAAATTCATTATGGAATATCATGTGAACTTCATAAGATTTTAAAATACACCTCGGATGTTTTCATTGAACATGAAATTATTGTTGACCACTTCTTTAGTGGTATTAAACATAATATATGAATGGATTAAATGATTAGAGACATTAAAAGATACAGGGAAATTATCTGATGTTCCTGTTTCTGAGGCTTTTGCTGGGGCTCTTGCACATCCGTCCGCGGAGGAGGAGGATGCACTGCGCTTGTTGCCCCGCGTTCCCGCTTTCCAAAGGCGGGCGGCATTCACTCCTTATTCAGGGACGTCTGCTCCTTGATCGAAAAGGGTTGATGGGATGTCGGTTCTTCCTTCTGTGGATTCCTCCTCAGAACTTATCACCTAGTCCGGGTCTCCCTCATAGATTTAATACATAGTTCGTGAAACTCTTCCCAGTGCCATGTTTCCATGGGCGCCGGTTAATTACACTGCTTCTTTTGGGACATTCCAAAGGGTCCAGTCAGGGCCGCAACCTTCAGTCGGGGGAGTAGTCACGTTGAGGCATCAGTAGCGTGTCTGGATGCTGGGGAACCTGGAATGTCTGTCTATTATCCCTGGTCACAGGGCTTCTCGAGGGCGTGGAAGCCCGAGGCATCCCACATAGAGCGCGGGGAATTATATGTCATAGACACATATCTGAGGTTTTCCTCAGCTTCCCGTGTTTAACAGAGGGTACGCCGTGAGTTTAACGTCCAGCGGAGACGGATCAGCCCGATTAGAGCATTAGCTGGAATAGATCGGATTGATGGATTTCCCTTGAGGGGATGCCGATACCGGGGCCAGCCCATGGGCGGCTGTAAAGAGGAGAGTACCAACATGGTCTCACCGAGGTATGATGGTCTGGGCGAGAATCAGGATGGGTGATAGGTGGATGAATGAAGTAGAGGGGGAGTGAAATGGGACCATCGCAGGGGAGACGGTGAAGTTGGGCTTGAGCCTTGAATAGGCTTCCTACATATCCCCGTGGCAGGGAATCAAAGTCCGCGTAGTTCGGGATGGTGCCGGTAAATCGACGTGAAGGTGGACCTTGGCCCGATGAATGTCATCAGCGAACCAACATGAAGGTGGACCTTGGTCTGATGGGCATCGTCAGCGTACCTACGTGAAGGTGGACCTTGGTCCGATGAGAGATGGGCTTGAACCTCGGGGAGGCTTCCTACGTATCATGCCTTGACATGGATCAAAGACTTCGTAGTTCAAAGGGTTTCATCGGTGAACCAACGTGAAAGTAGACTCGTGGGTCCACTAGTGGTGGGCTTGAACCTTGGGAAGGTTTCCTACGTACCATGCCTTGACATGGATCAAAGTCCTCGTAGTTTAAAGGATTGATGGAATACAGTTTAGCGTCATGCAGGACGATAGTGAGCCCTGACGTGAATAAACGACGGGCGTTGGGTGTCGGCGAACCGATGTAAATGAGGGACCTTGGTCCAATGGGATATGGGCTTGAACCTCTGGGAGGATTCCTACGTACCATGCCTTGACATGGATCAAATTCCTCATAGTTCAGATTGAAAATGGGGGCTTGGCACACCAACAAGGAGACGGTCTGGGCCAATGATTGTTGAGCTTGAACCTCGGGGAGGCTTCCTACGTACCATGTCTTGACACGGATCAACGTTCTCATAGTTCGAGTTGTGGAATATAGTTTAACGTCATGCAGGACGGGGGTGAACCGACGTGAATGATGATGGGTGGGCTTGAACCTCGGGAAGGCTTCCTACGTACCATGCCTTGACACGGATCAAAGACCTCGTAGTTCATATGGGGCTTTGTCGGCGAACCGACGTGATGGTGGACCTTGGTCCAATGAGTGGTGGGCTTGAACCTCTAGAAGGCTTCCTACGTACCATGCCTTGACATGGATCAAAGACCTCGTAGTTCAGGTTGAAAATGGGTGTTCAGTTTAATGTCATGCGGGACAAGGGGGGCATACAGTTTAACGTCATGCTGGACGAGGGCGAAACTCGACGTGAATTAATGACCGAGCAATGTGGCTTGAACCTCATTGATGCTTCCTACGTACCATGCCTTGACATGGATCAAAGTCCTCGTAGTTCTCTATGGGTGGGGGTCAGGGTCGGTGCTCACTCTAAGCCCACGTGAGTCATGCTCGGTGTGAGAAACAAGAGGTTGCAAGGACATGACGATCACATCGCGAAGGATGCGTCCGCGAGAAGCGAAGAGGGGCTTACGCATTGGGCGGGCCATGGTGATGGGACTTACTCTAGTATGGAGGACCAGAGTGCAACAAAGCGCAGCGAAAGAGGGATTTGGGACCAATTATGGGAGGTGCCTCGTTCCCTATCACACCCTCCACTGACCTTGGTAGTGGGGAAGTACGGAGATGCAGTGGTGAAGCCAGCCGTTGGGGAACTAGGGTCGCCCTTCTCCTATGAACATACGCCACTCCAATAAGGAGGATATCATCCCATGTGGATGGGTGATTCCATTCTTGTGGAGACGAGTGGTGTAAAGAATGTTCGAGCTGGGGGGACCCTTCGTGAGAGGTACTAGGTCGGGTCACAGTTTAACGTCATGTGTTGAGGACGTGGTGCTTGGCAGTTTAACGTCCTGCAGCTCGGACGAGGTGGGTTCACTCCACACCCCTAGGAGTTACATAACCGGTACCCTCTGGTCCTTAGGGAAGGGAAGGTACCAGTAAGGCCATAGTCAAGGGGGGTTATGGAACGAACCATCGAGGGGTCCACGTTAGCGTGGCTATGCGAAGAAGCAATATCTGTTAGCGTGCCTATGCGAAGAAGCATTAGGCGAAGCAACTCTACGGGTGGTATTGTCCATGGGACTTTGAAATCACATCGTGCAAACCTGGAGGGTCGCACGGGAAGCGGAATTGCTAAGCAAAGGAGTGTGCTTCGCGAAGTGGAGTGCCTTGGCCTTAGCATGGGGCATAGGTTTGAGTGGAAGGTGCTTCGCGAAGTGGAGTGCCTTGGCCTTAGCATGGGGCATAGGTGTGAGTGGAAGATGCTTCGCGAAGTGGAACAGTGTTCGTGGAGCACTGCCTCACGAAGAAGGGGTGGCTCGTGAAGCAGGGTCCTGCGAAGCAGTGTGCTTCGCGATGTGTAGCGATCCTGCCTTATCATAGGGATCACTAGTATAGGTTGGGTGTTTCGCGAAGCATAAATGCTCCGCAGCTGCCCGGGTTCCCTTGGGAATCCCCTTCCTTCGCGAATGCCCTTGAGCTTCGCGAAGGGAATCCCTCTCGGAAGAGGGGCTCAAAACGAGACAAAGCAAAGGCGTCTCGCGAAGTAGAAGAACCTCGCAGAACTCATGATTCCCAGGGCAAAGAGTGCTTTGCGATTCGGGAGAGGAGAAGCCGAAGGTCGGATTGTCCATCCTCGGGACTCAGGGGGAGTCCAGTATTTATAGGGAAGGGGCGACGTGAAGCAGAACTCGCGTGCCGCCTCAGGTGCTTCGCGGCGCGCTCGTGAACGTCAATGTCGTCCGCCAAGGGTTACCGCCTCTGGAGCTTCGCGGAGGGCTCGCGAATGTCAAATACTTTCACAGAGAGTTACCGCCTCTGGAGCTTCGCGGCGGGCTCGCGAACGTCAAGTGTGTTCACGGAGTGTTACTGCCTCTGGAGCTTCGCGGCGGGCTCACGAACGTCAAATGCGTTCACGGAGTGTTACTGCCTCTGGAGCTTCGCGAGACCACTCTGCCCGGGGTGCTTCGCAGCGGTGCTTCGCGTCGGTGCTTCGCGTCGGTGCTTTGCGAGGTAGCGCGCCAGCCTTCTTTTTCGTCCCTTCCTTTCGTGCCATATTTTGGCGCCAACAAATCCGCCCCCTCATACTTGGAGCCGCGGAGGGTGAAGGGTCAAAGTCTGAAGGAAAATCGCCAAAATTGTCGGTGGTTCGCGATGCAGCTACGCGAAGGGGGCCCGCGGTGCAGATCGGGGCCACGGATCCGGACGCGCCGCGATGCTCCGCGCGGGTGAGGTGCGCCGCGATGCTCCGGGGTCGCCGCCTATAAATAGGGGGGTCGACCTCTTTTTTCTTCACGTGACTTCCTTGTCTTTTTGTGCTCTCAACTTCGCGAAGCTCCGCGTACTCTGCGACAGCCCTCCGCGAATCAATGGTTCAATGATATGTTTTTTAACTAGTATAATTTTATCCTATTAGTATGGTGAAGATATGGTTCTTTAAATCCCCATCTTTATTTTTGGATTGTTCATAAAAATTATTTTGACATTGGTATTTTAAAATTGGTTCTAAAAGTAGGTATTTTCAACAGAATATGATTAATTTAAAATGTTGTTTTTAAAATGTTGTTGAGAAAATGCTTCTACATTATTATTTTTTCTATGTGAGAACAGTATTCTACACACACCTCGTATAGTGTAGTTGGAGCTTTCTACAACAATGGGGAATCTGATGGATGATCAGCTCTGTGATAGTATTCCATGAGTCTTTTGATATTTGCTCCTGGCCAGAAGATGCTGCCCCAAGGATATCGCTGGACCAGGCCAACACACCGCAGTCACGCCGTGGTCACGCCGCGATCACGCCGCGATCACGCCATGGTCACACCGCAGTCACATCGCGGTCACGCTGTGACCACCTATAATCCAGCCCACACTAGACACCACATCAGCCACCACCCCCCAGCCTCCTACAAAACACTCATGCTAGCCCTCTGTCACTTGAAAAACAGCCCCAGCCACCAATTCAATCTCGCACCAGCCCCCTTCCATCCCCCTGCCGCATGCCTTCCCGCCTGCACCAGCCACTCCAGCCTGCACCAGCCATCGCACTAGCCCCCAGCCTCCTGCATTCCATCCCACACCAACCCCCTGCCACCGACAAAACAACCCCATACCACTTGATCCAACCTGCAACAGCCCTCTGCCAGCCCCCTGCCACCTACATTCCATCCCGCACCAGCCACTCAAGCCCAAACCATCCACAGACACCAACCACAACAACCAAAAACCCCATCCCCTACACATCACCAGCCCGCACCTAGCTCCACAAAAAACCATCACCCCATCCAACAGAAAACCACTACCACTACATACATCCAAAACAACCAGCCTGAAAAACTAGTACTCGATCCCTCATCCAAACCACACCTACAGCATAGAAAAAATAGCAGGCTACCCCCAGAGGAATCCAGCAAAGGACCTTTCCAAAGAAAATTCCTGAGGGTGGATTCAATGGATTTGACCACTCACTTGGGTAAAATGAAGTGATAATACCAATAATCTTGCATACTAAAAAGAACCGATTAAACAAGTTGTAATTGCCCAGCATAGGAGAGAGAGTTATTAGTCCAAACATTAACTCTTCGAACAATTTTCTCTTCCAAGACCACACAATAAGAAGCTCTAAGCTTGAAAGTGATGAGGGGAAATCCCAGATAACAAAGAGGAAGAGACTCCTTCATAACCCCCATAACAGCCTCAATATAATCACAAACATCAGGAGAGATACCAGCCGTAAACATTAGGGACTTCGAAAGATTAACATTAAATCTAGACAAGGATGAAAAAAGATCCAAAGCATGTGGATGAAGGCATTTTTCACTGGAGTACCATGGTTCTCCTTTTCCCCCATGGAGATTACATATCTGTCATTGTGAGGGGGTTTATAATTAGATTACAAGTCATATTACTAACTGCCAGAACCGCTTTTTATCATTCGATGGAAGAATTACACTGGTGAATTTCATCCTTAGCTCCATTAAGATTCATGGGTTATTGGTCCTAATGGCTTCAAAAGTGGTGTTGGGGAATATTGAAAAGATAATGACTTCTTTCATATTTTATTCTCATGGGGAGGGAAGATTTTCCTAGGGATGTGTGGATGAGGATGGCCAGAGTAGTGGTAGATGGTGGTATCGACTTATGCAGTGTTGAGGGATCAATTCACATCCTACAAGCTAAGTTTTCTTGGGAGGTTCTTAATGGTTGTTCTCTATGGGGAAATTTCATATCTGTCAAAGTATTGATCTGAACTTGAGGATCTAGGGGGAAAGTCTCATGGATGTGGAAGGAGTTGCATTGGAACATTCTGGTTCTCAAGAAGCAGTCTTGGTGTATTGTGGAATGAGGAAACATAAACATCTGGTTCGACAACTGGGCAGGTTCCCCTCTTGGCATTCCAGGCTGTCCGACTCCCAATATTTTGTTTACCAAGGCATGTTGTTACCCCTATTTTACACAGTTTGTTCTTAACCACCATCAAAGTGAATGTTTTGATAACATTATTATAACTTTTTAAATGGAATGTTTAGTCTTCATGAAGTCTCCAATGGGGGTGTTCCTGGCCAAGATTTACAAGTTAATACATCATATTCCAAATGGTATCACTGGTGGTGAAAATATGTACTGGTGTAAAGAAATCCTAATTAAATGTAACTTGTTGGTTTGGTGGATCAATAAGCATTGTATTCATATGAATGAAACTATCAGGAGCAGGGGTGGTGCAGTGGGGTGTCTAGGAGGGGATGTCCAGGAGGGGTGTCTAGGGGGGTGTCTAGGGGGAGGGGGTATCGAGTGGGGGTGCAAGGGGGTTGTCCAGGGGGTGCAAGGAGGCTATCTAGGGGGGGAATGGGGGTGTTCAAGGGGGTTGTCCAAGGGGAATGCGGGTGCAGGGGGTGTCCATACCTTCTGAGCATTTCAAAAATAAAACTCCACTTTATTGTATCAAATTCCTTTTAGATGTCAAGATTTAAAGAAAATTTCCCATGTTTAACCTTACTTTACATGATGTTAACTCATTCAGAGGCAGTTCTGAATATTACTACCAAGGATAAAGCCAAACTGATTTGAAGAGATAAACCCACGAGTAAAGGGACCTAACCTCATAACAATAATTTTGCTAAGGATTTTTGGAAAGGTATTCCCAATAGCAATAGGTCTGAAATCCTTTACATCCAAAGCATTTTCCTTCTTTGGGATCAAGGCAATAAAATTGGATTTGATTCCATAGGGCATTGAGGTGTGGTTAAAGAACTCCCTCATAGCATTAAGGAGCTCATCACAAACTATGTCCTAGTATAACATAAATAATTTATTTATGAATCCATGAGGACCAACCATACTCTCAAGATTTAGAGAAAAACGGGCACTCTTAACCTCTTTCTCATCAAGGGATGCAACAAGAGAGATTTTTGGATTAGTGTAGCCCGATCCGGTTGACCACACTCCAGTGTAGGAAGGCTGTATTTTTTGCATCCTCTATCATAATTTTTTTGGCTTCAATAAGAGATAAACGATTGTGATGCTTTGTCATTAAAAATCTATTTAGGACTTTTCTGATAAGAAATTTTTTCTTCTTTGAACACTTTGGTCAGCTCTGCTTATGTTTTAACTGGTGAAAACAATGCATTGTGGTTCCATTGTTTTTTCATTCTGGTTTGCAATGTTTCACAGTGGTTTCACAGGGGGTGGGGGCTTGGTGCAGGGAGGGGGGCTGGGTGCAGGGGGGATGGGGGGGCTGGGTGTAGGGTTGGGTGCAGGTGGTACTGGGGGTGTCCAAAAGGGGGGCAGTGGGGGTGCAGGTGGGGGGGGGGGGACAGTGGGGCGTGTAGTGCGGGGAAGGGGGACCTGGGTGCAGGGGGGTAGTGAGGGGGCTGGGGGGCAGGGTGCAAGGGGGGAATGGGAGGGATGGGTGCAGGGCTGGGTGTAGGTGGTACTGGGTGTGCAGGGGGGGACCAGGAGGGGGGTAGTGGGGGTGCAGGTGGGGTGGGGGGGGGGACTGGCCAATGGGGGTGCAGGTGGGGGGAGGGGGACCTGGGTGCATGGTGTAGTGGGGGTTGGGGGGCTAGGTGTAGGGATGGGTGCAGGTGGTACTGGGGGTGTAGGGGTGTCTAGGAGGGGGGCCTGTGGGGGTGCAGGTGGGGGTGGATAGTGGGGGTGCAGGTGGGGGGAAGGGGACCTAGGTGCAGGGGGTAGTGGGGGTGTTGGGGGGTTGGGTGTAGGGCTGGGTGCAAGTGGTACTAGGGTGCAGGGGGGTGTCCTGGAGGGGGGCAGTGGGGGTGCAGGTGGAGGGGGGTGTGGACAGTGGCGGTGCAGGTGAGGGGAGGGGGACCTGGGTGCAAGGGGTAGTGGGGGGCTGAGTGCAGGGGGGAGTGGGGGGGTGGATAGTGGGGTGCAGTGGGGGGGAGGGAGACTTGGGTGCAGGGGGTAGTTCGGGGGTTGGGGACTGGGTGCATGGGGGTGGGGGCGGGGTGCAGGGTTGGGTGTAGGTGGTACTGGGGGGAGTAGTGGGGTGGACAGGAGGGGGGTGGACAATGGGGGTGCAGGTGGTGGGGAGGGGGACCTGGGTGTAGGGGGTAGTGGGGGGCTGGGTGGAGGGGGGGTTGGGGGTTTGAGTGCAGGTGGTACTGGGGTGCAGGGGGGCAGTGGGGGTGCAGGCTGGGGGGTGGGGGGGCTCCAGGGGGTGTCCAAGGGTGTCAGGAGGTGTGCAAGGGGGTTCTGTCCAGAGGGGAGAGTGGGGGTGTGCAAAGGGGGAGGGGATGTGTTGGGGGGTCTGTCCAAGGGGGAAGGGAGGGGCCGCAGGGGGGTCTGTCCACTGGGGCAACTGCTATTTCTGGGAAAAGAATATATACCTACTGTTTGAGAACCGTGGGTAAATATGCTCCTGCAGTACCCTCTATACCTATGGTTTACTTAACCGTGGGTATCTAGTTAAAAGGGATTACATAAATAACTTTGGACATGTCGGTCCTGCATAATAATGGAGTGAGGGATGACTCGCAGGTCATCATTTAATTTAATATTAAATAATTGCATAGTAAAGCAAAAAATTAAATTAAAACATTTGACACATACAAATGTCTGGGTCAAACTCATGAGCGGTCATATATGCAATGAATATGCAAAATTAAAAGGCTAGCATGAATTACTTTATTTGTTCTTTTATTATTTAAGATAAACGCACTTGCATTAATTAATTAATTAATTTTCTTTCACCTTAATGAAAATCTGGTCTTATTTAGAGATACTCATCATTAATGGTAACCATGACAAATAAACGGTCGTAGTAATTAAAATAAATTAATTGAGTATTTAAAATTCTATAAAACCATTATTAAATTTTCAAACGCACAACCCAATTAATAAAATAACATTTTAATGCAGCAATTTCAAATTTAACGTAATTTAAATTGTTTCCATTAATGGGAGACTACGCGACGTGTAGATGTTGCTACACGCCATGTAGCTCGGTTGTCGTACATCCAAGTCGCACACATGAGGCTTCGGCGTGTTGACTTGATTGGAATACATGGTTAATAACGAATAATATACTTAATATTCAATAATTAATAATGTCAGTAGTGAATAATATAATTTATAGAATTTATAAAAAATAATATAATTATTATATAAAATAATTAAAAAACAGGAAAAAAAAAATCTTAAACGAACTCCATTTTTCTCAAAATTACGATCATGCCAGTTATTTTCGGGAAAAAATCGTCTGAGGTTCAATATTGATCCTGAGGGTCCGGTTGGCCAATGAATGGCCGCCACGTCGCCAAATTTCCAGTGACGTGGCGGCGATGTGGCGGCCATTCATTGGCCAAATCCCAACCTGAGGGTCAGGTTGGGGTGCCCAACCTGAGACGATTTAAATCAGTTATTTCAGGCACGGCAGAAATTTCGGTGAGGCGGGAAATATTTATCGGTGTTTTTTTAACATTGAATATGTAAAAATTATTATGAATGACCCACTTTTATCGGTGTTTTTTTTAACATTGAATATTCACGAATTTATAGTACTAAATTTTTGGCATTTAACTTGTGAGATTTATTCGAGACGGGGGTTATCATGGGATGAACTTGTCTTATATGGGTTGGTTGAGAGTTATGAAAAAAAGTCAAAAATTAAATTTTATTTCCAAAAAAAAAAAACTTGCTTTAACTTGTAGATGACCATTGATATAATTTTTATTTCAAATTTAATGAATAATATTTACAAAAAAAATAACTATACACGATATCTATTGGGTTAGTTTTTATTTTTTAAAAATTATTTAATGAAGACGGGGGCAAATATCATAGGCTGACGTTGACGTAGGGAGGGAGGGCACCGGGGCCTTAAAAGTTGATGGCTACAGCGGCATTCTTTTTGGTGCCAAAACGGAATAAAATGGCTCGGCCCCACCGTCCCACCTCACGACTTCCACCTTTTACGTTGCTTGACAATGAAACATCACCATCTGACAGAATAACTTCAGACGCTCCATTCCCAAATAACGTAACGGGCCGGTCTCGTCTGGCACACCCCAACACGATTTGGAAATTGTGTCAACAAAAAATGCCAATCCATCATTAATCGAGCAAACCCTGCCTTGACGCGTTTGGGAAGCAGCGGCCCGGTCTCGTCTGGTATTTATTTGAGGCATGGGATTGTATTATTACATCGCAAATTTAAAATCACTAAATCCTGAAGGACGGGTCATGTTTAGAGGCAGTAAATTGGGTTTAATTTTCAGTTTTATATGCGGGTATATATGGGGGGCGTTCACTGGGGAGTGATGCATCCGGCTTCTCTCCCTACGCCACATCCCCACCCCGGCGCCCCCTTATCATCTTGGAACAATTTGAATGAATGGAGGGGTTGAAACTGGGGCTATCCGCCGGTGGGTACTCGACATACTGGTTTCCCTTTTTCGACTGCAACCCACACGCGTAGTAAAGCATCCCCCTGCTCCACTGCGGGGGCGTGGCCACTGGGGCAGCGTGAACATACCGCAATGGTGGAAGGGGTACACGCTTGCGGGGTGCAGTCGAAGAAGGGGAAAGTGGCGGGCAGCTCAAGTTTCAGCTCTCACATTCATTTAAATTGCTCCAAGTGCCACCCACAAATATGGCAGCTTGTGGCGTACCCTATTTGTAGTTTGGTTCGTCTTCTTTGATTTACTTATCGCCTCATGTGATTTTATAATATTAATATTTGTCATAACTATATTTAAATTAGAATGAATTAAGTGGCGGGTTACTGCGCAGGGCCTCTGGGGACATTCTGGCGGGGACAGCTGTGTGCTCAGTTATCGGTAAGGCAACGGCGCACCATACAGCAGCCCGGCGTGCCGGAACAAGAACAGCGGGCACCGCGGCTTGATCTTCCCACACCGGCGTGTTGGTGTTGGGGCGCGGAGCCCGACACCACTGTGGAAGTCGTTGCTGCAGAAAACACACAAAAGGAGAAGATTTTACCCGAAGACCTTTTATGACTCAAAGTCATTTTATCATCTACACAGCACCTGAAGGATTTTTAACAACACCTGAATGCCTTTTACAACTCACCCACACCCATGAACGTACCATTTTGATTGTACCGTCGATCATCGCAACCGGGACACGCCGCTTGATCTCCGTAACCAAGAGAACTTTCGATACATGGCGCCGTCATCGTTGTCATCTTTAATCGTCGCTGCCGTTGACACGTCATCATCATCGGCGTTATCACCTCTGCTTCATTCGTTTTCATCATCTTCGCTTCACTTCGGTTACCGCAAACGCAGCAACCCCTTCCTGGTTTCTCTCTTGGCGGCTACATCTTTGCCGGCCCACACTTCAAAACATGCAACCACATCCTCTTATATAGACACCCAACACATATCTCCAATTAATGCGGTCAACATTCATAATTCCATCAATAATATTTGGAATATTTCTTCATTAATGTTGGGAGAAAATCCTCCATTAATGTTGAGAAAATCCCTCTATTAATAATTTTCTCTCTTTTCATTATTTAAATTTTAAATCATAAATCTCAACAGTTGGATGGCGGGTTCTTCGTGACCGCAATAGCACACCATTGCAGCGGTTTGGGCGTGTTGTGTGAATAATGTCGGGGTCCATCACGGGCGTGGCGTCTGGCGGTGCATGCAACTGGGGAGGTCCGTTCAGGGGGCATCACTCGTTGGACAACGCGTGATGGAGGATCTTGGGACGCGGTAGCAGGCGAGTGTGGGCATAGGTTTGGGTATGCAGATGAGGGAGCAGTTTGAGGGTGGATGTGTAGCTTACTGTGTCATTTAACACAGAACTAGGGAAGTAAAAATGTCACATGTGGAATGTTAAATGAAGTATAATATTTTATTTTTCATTCAAATGTGTTTATAATGGTGCACAAAAATTTGTAATCACATACTAGTTTGAAAATCACTATAATAGATCACCCCCTTATAACAACCCAACTTTTTTTTATCAGTGCTAAAAAAGTATCGAAGTTTTATGTTTGTTTTAAAGTTCTACTCTTTTATCAATGCCATAAAAAGTGGAAGTAATTAATATAACAAATAATCAATAATATAACTAATAATGATAAGTAATAATATAATTATTTATTTATTACAAATAAATAAATATAATAAAAATTTCATTATTTAATATAATTATTCAATTAGTATGATTAATAAATAAAAATATAACTATTATAATTCTTAACATATATTAAAATTAATATCTAAAAATGTAACTACTAATTAATATCATAATGGCTGTAATCAAGTTCATAATAAATGTATTTGAATTTCTTTCTGGTTGCAACGTCGTTAGTGTCGTCATCACATATTTTAAAATACTGAAGACAATTATTAAAAAAACTCAAAATTTCTGGAAATTAGTGTAATTGTGATATTTACAAAATAAAGAGGTTTTAGCTATTTATTTATCAAAATCAAAAACCTAAATGAAATACAACAGTTTTATCATTGGTTCCACATGATGGTCCATCAAATGGCGTCTCGAAGCCCATGAAATAGTTTGGAATCACCTATTACATATAGGACACAAAAATTTCCCCGCGATTCCCGGATTGCAATGCTGTAGACTATTGTCAAATTGACAACCATGATAAATGTTATTGACAGAATATGTTTCAAGAAAAAAAATAAAAAAATTAAGGTGGGTATAGTGAGGAGTGCATGCGGGGATTGATATTCTCTCCAATTACAACATGAAATTGGGGATGAATTTGTGGCCTAGGATTGTGACATGTGTCCTTTATCACTATAGTTAATTTATACAATAGTATTAGACACGTTATTTTTTTGGGTTTAACCACCCTTGGGAATCAAGAGTCCATTATCCTGAATAATCCATAATTGGAAGGTCCTAATTCTCACTCCAGAATTTGTCCGACCTACTGCAAATCGCTCAACACTATAGTGGCATTTTGACTCGTTCCCCAGTAACCGTCATTCATCATTTCCACAAATCAATGTAGTGCTGAAATGATGATTCAATGCCCCACATGCATAATCTTATCCCCAAAGTTGGCTTGATAGGAAAAATTTATGATTTTAGTTGTCTCTGATCACAAATTGGGCTGGAATCTTCCTATAGTCAGCGACATACTATGGAGCAACAAACAATGACTTCTATAGGTACTTCCTCTATAAACTATTGTTGAAGGTCATTTGGTGTTATTTTCAATAACTAAATTCTCTGGTTATACATTACAGTTTATTCATTTTCTAGAAATACATAGTCCTCAATTTTTTTACCTAATTACTGACAATAATGTTTATTATTAAAAATTTGTACCTTAAAAAATTGACAACAATGAGTACTTGAAATCTTGTATAAATAAAAAATTCATTTTTTGTCAAAAATTATCTTTTGAATATACAATTCCAGAGAGTTTGTCCAGTTCTTCAATTAGAGCATGCCATCAGAACTATATCTATTGAACAATGGAATCCATAAATATATCAAATTCTGAGAAAAATCCAGATAGATTTATTGATGTATATGAAGAAAATAAATCTAATTCTTTCATGTGGTTAGAGCCACCCCAAAAAATAGGAAGTCACGTATACACTAATGATGATGTAATTCCAGTACAATATTAGTCACAACTAGAACACCAAACGAGTTTTCTAAAAATCATGCACTATAACGTTTTGGAAATCATGTTTCAAGTTGATGGATTGATGATGAAGTTGTTGGGAGTTATAGTAATTGTCCTCATTGTAGTTATACTACTAGGTGTTGTTTTAATGAAAATCATGTAATTATTATATGTTTTTGTATTATGTAGAATAACAATCTTGGATGAATGTTTTCCATTAATTTTAAACTATCATAAAAAAAATCTATGTACCACTTTTTTACTAATAATTAGATAGAGATGTGTTAACAAGATTAAAGACATGAAGGTGCATGATCCTACAAATCCCCTATAAGAGATTTGATGATTCAGAACTCAAAATCTCAATTGGGGATTCTGCTATAAATGATTTCAATTACATAATCCTTCCAAATGTAATGATGTTGCAAACCACCAACAAGAGATTTATCAGAGTTGAAAAAATCACCTAGTGGACTCTAATGTAGTCGCTTCACTATACAGTTTAACTTATAGTGGATGATACTTATTTATGAATATTGAACTGTGTTATTCTAAAATGCCTAATATGGGGTATAAATTTTATTATTATGATTACTATCCTCAGAATCCAATGAAACATAATTATGCTACATTTCCCTTATAGGAGTGTTTTTGCTTAGAAACTAGTGATCTCCGTTGGGGGATTCTACTGTAGCAACTTCCCTATAAGGTACAATTTACCAAACATAAAGGGAAATTCCTAATACTATGTAACAATTTATTTGTAAAGGATGATGTCCATAAACACCTACCATATATAATCATGGTGAAAATACACTATACCATATTTACAACATTAGAACTAGAAATCTTCATTGGGGGATTCTAGTGTAGGGACTTCCCTTTACTTAACCAGTTAAAAACTTATATGGAAAGGCTTGATATAATGTTAAAATTTATCTCTTACTGTTTTTTTCATTATAAACCCACCTAAGGTAGTCTTGTTGAAAATCCCCTACAATATATTTGTAGCATTGTAACATTAAATCTCCACTGGGGGATTCAAGTGTGGTCGCTTCCCTTTTAAAGGCCACTTACCAAATGTATACAGAAATTCCTAATAGAATTTATAGATTTTTATGTTATGGTTCATGTCCTCATAATCATAATACCAAAGGAAAACTAATTGGAAATCTCTTATAGTAGATTTGTTCCATCATAACTGTAAATCTCCACAGAGGGATTCAAGTGTAGCATCTTCCCTTTATAGATCCACTAAGAGTTCGCGAAACATATATTTGAAGTTCTGAAGTTGGTATATCAAAAACCAATCCTCTGATATACAACCCGTTGTTTTATGGTTAATTTTCATATAACACTACAAATGATAATCATATTGAAAATCCCCTGTAGGAGATTTGTAACCTTTGAATTGGAAATCTCTATCAGGGGATTCTAGGGTAGCCACTTCTCTTTGAAGAGCCACATACAAGACATATAGGGAATGGCATGATATAATGTACATTTTTTTATTAATTTTGATTTCATTATAATCCTACCAATGGTCATCATGTTTTAAATCCTATGCTGGAGATTTGCAGCATCAGAACTAGAAATCTCCACTGGGGGATTCTAGTTTAACCACTACCCTTTGTAGAACCACTTATATTGCAGGATAATTTTCTATGATGTTGCTAAATTTGTATATCAAAAACTAATATTGTGATGTAAAAAATTGTTTTATAAGGATTATTTCAATATAATCCTACCAATGGGTAATGATATTGCAAATCCCCTATAGGATATCTAGTGGATTTGAACTGGAAATTTCCACCCAAGGATTCTTGTGTAGATACTTATCTTTGGAGAACCATTTATTATGTATGATACCTATCATGGATGTTCCAGATTGGGTATAGTAAAAATCGTTACATGATGTAAAACATTGTTTGTTACGGTTTTTCCCTTATAATATGATGAATTGTAGTGATGTTATAAATCCCATGTAGGAGGTTTGCAGGATCAGAACTAGTAATCTCCACCCTAAGATTCTAGTGTATTTGTTTCCCTATGAGGAACTACATACCATAGGCATAAGTAAATACCAAATTTAATTTATAGATTTTATTGTTATGATTGATGTCCTTATAATCATACCTAATGTAATGATGCTTCAAATCCCCTACAGATGATTTGTAGTATCATAACTAGAAATATCTGATAGGGGATTCTTGTGTAGTAACTTCCCTTTGAAGAAACACATACTTAATGTACAAGGAAATGCTTAATATGATTTATATATTTTTTATTATGGGTTTTCCCATATAATCCTACCTATGTTAATCATGTTACAAATTCCCTCTAGGAGATTTGCAGCATCAGAACATTAATTCTCTAATGGGGGAAACTAGTGTAGCCTCTATAATTTGAAGATCTAGATATAGTGTAGGGTACTTATCAATTATGTTCGAACTCTAGTATTGGTAATGCTGTGATATTATGTACAAAATTTTTCATGAAGTTTGATGTACTTTTAATCCTACCATTGGTAATGATGTTTCAAACCCCATATAGAATATTGTTAGATTTGGAACTTGAAATCTTCAGTAGGGAATTATAGTATCAATACTTCCCTTTATATAACCACATATATTATCGGATAGTCTTATTTGAAGTTATTACTTTGGTATCTCACAAACTACTACTATGGTGTAAAATATTGATATTTCTTATATGATAATTTATATGTTTAAACAACATCCATGTGAGGAATATGATATTATCATTCAAACATGACAACACTACGACACTTATTAATGGAAGTTCACCCTCACCTCACTAAAAACTACAACCAATCATTGAATCCTTCAGCAACCATTCAAGAATTAAACATGATCATAGATTCTCGAACTTTGTTTTACTCTTATATATCCACATAGAACCTATAGATTTATGACACTAAGTTTGGATACATCAATAAAAGTGTTATTTTTGAGGAGTGAATTAATATATTATTTTATAGAAACTAACCATTTAGTGGATTCATTGGACTTAAGAAATTTTATATAATATTTAGGTTCATCATCAATCAAATCCTGAGAAATATCAAATAATAAGAGGCAATTTTATCCGGGTTGAAATGGGATGGAGGCCTAATAACTCTTCTCAATGCATCTAAGCTAAGTTGATAATATTTAATAATATCTTGATATTATGTTTCATGTTCAGAACCTAAATCAATATTGGATTCATTGTGAGTCTTAGTAATACATGGGGTAGGGCCAGTCTTGGATTTGGACTGGTCTTTAGATTCCAAGTGAATTTCAACACCGATAGGGGTAAGAGAACTATAGCAATCTTCATCCTTATCTGATGACTCTACGAATTTAATTCTTATATATTTAGAGATACTAGACACATGAAATATTAAATCATGACTAGAAATACATTTTTGATAATCTACTTTATTTATCCACATACGATACCATGTAACACCCTTGAGAAAACCTATGAATATACACTTCACTGCCCTATGATCTAGATTATCAGTTTGGGTATGATCATAATCTATGGATCCAAAAATACTAAGGTATGAAATACTCAGGGGAAAACCTTTCTACAGATATTATGTAATTTTAAATTAATTAGTAGAATATAGGCATCAATTAATTAGGTAGACTTCCTTAGAAGTAACCTCCACCTAAAAGGACCTGGGGAGTTTCGAATGGGAAGACATGCACCTAACCCATTCTTAGATAGTCTTATTCATTCTATATGGCAATACATTCTTTTGTGGTGACCTTAAAATAGTTATACACCTTTTTATCACCTCAAATTAAAAAAATATATGAATTTAGTAGACAAAGATCAGAGGGGACACACTCAAGGGGTTCATTAGCTTTATTCATTAACATAATAAAACTAACTATTTTGGATTTTCCATATACTCAATTGTTGGACTCACCTGTTTTGATAATCCCAAATCATGTTTTAATATTGATCATGATATATAAAGCCATTTAATAATATTGTTAATCAACATTTATATTGTTTATCCTGAACAATTTATATTATTAGTCTCATGACTTTGTTGCATCAGCTTACAGTTTATATTTATCTAAATATAATTTCACTGTTAAAGGATACTAGTAAAATCTTTCTCTTCTGGGTCACCGTTACAACTCACTTTCATTCTGAATCATTGTTGCTAAAAGGTCACTGTTAAAGATCTACTGTCACTGGTATAAGCTACTAATACAAGGTCACTGTCACAAGCCTACCATTGATCTGCTTATCAAAGCTCACAGACAAAGAGTCACCGTCACAAGGTTACTGCTGTGACAAGGTTTCTATTAAAAGGTCATTGTCAGACTCTTTCTGAAGTCTCCTGTTGAGAGAATCACTGTTCATGTCTACAGTTGGACATGTCCACCATTAGTAGAAGGCTACCTCTAGGAAACTACTACTGTCGAGATAGTCGACTGTTTTTCAAAGTCTACTGATGGACATATTCCAATGTTAATGAAATTACCTGTTGAGATAAGTCTACCGGTGGAAAGGTAATTGTTGCAATAGTCTGTTGTTACAGACCTACCGATGAAGTTAACTGATGAGGAGCTACTGTTACATAGAGTAACAACTACCATTATAAGACATCCACTGACACAAATTCTACCATTACAAGCCTACAGATAGAGAGCCTACCAATGAAGCTCACAGTTAAATAGCCTACCGATGAAGTTCCCAGTTTGAGAGAATACTGTTGAAGTCTACCGTGTGACATGCATCTGCTACCAATCTGATGATATTTTATTTTACCAATTTTCTTTATACTATAATAATAGTCATTTATGAACAAATTAATGAACCTGAAATTATTTAATGTCATTTTCAAATATATTAGGAGACAGTACGAGGTATGAGGAAGACCACACATGGTTGAAACATTTCACTTGTCAGCCCCTGCTAAACCAAATGAGAAAAATCTGAACTGGAAAAGTGTATATATATATGAGTAGAGACAGATATAAAAAAAATATACAGAGAACACACATAAAATATTGAATATACATAAGAGAGACAAATACAGCACCCAAAAAACTAAAAGAAAGAAGAAGAACACTCAAGCACGTATTCTGGAGAACGGATAGCTTCACAAAGATCTATTGAAAAAACCTCTTTTAAACTATATCAGTGTGTTACAAAGAGATTTAAACCCAATAAGATGATCATCTCTACATCTGGAAGTCAAAAACTGGAAGTTGAGACACTGTGTTTTGGAGGTAACTTGCAGAGAAGGACCAAAACATCATTTCCTTCATTCCAATGAGTCCAGAGCTGATCTTCCAACACAAAAGAGAATTCTAAACTTTTTCCTACTATCTTTAGCTCTACTATGTTTAGGTATTTTACATTTGTGAGCAGTGTGTCTATGCTACACACACTGACTCTTGTGCTTGAACTGAGGGATACTAAAAATCCCCATACAAAACTCTCTTTACATTTGTTTCCCACGTATAACTGTGGAACAAACCTAGTGTGTCATGGTAGTTTATCTTCCCATGTATAACTATGTTAGAGGCTGAAAAACCTGGACAGTGTGTGAAAATTGTTATAAATCCTGATACAGGATGTGTATCAATTTTTAATATAATTTCTTGGTGGCAGGTGATCACCAAGTGGAGAGGACTAGGTCTTGACTTAAGACTGAACCTCTTGTTTAATTTTTTGTGTTCATATTTCACTTACTCTCTTTTATTCTTATCTGATGTTTTTATATTAGCAAAGATAGAAATCTATTTTTACACTCACTCTGATAGTTAGTTCTCGGGTAGTGTGTATATCTAACTCATTTAGTAAACATGTTTCAAAAGTTGAATTAGTTCTCATACTGATTCAACTGAGGATTAATCAACCTTTGAGAAATCTGTTGAACAATAAGTCATTTATATCTCTACTACATTAATTGACTGGGCTATTTTAATTTAGGGGATTTTAATCCAAAATTTTTTTAATAGAAATTTTTATTGGAACTCAATTCACCCCCCTATTGAGTATCCACTCCGACCAACATTTGGTATCAGAGGTTACATTTTTATTTATAAAAAGTTTTCAAATCCTCAGTTTTTCAAACAATGATTTTAGTTTTATCTTAAAGATCTTAAATTTATGTTAGTTCTAAATTTTCTCCCATTAATATATTTTCTAAAATCCAATTATGGGCAATAAACTAGAAGGTGCTGCTACTAACAGACTACCATTCATTAATGGTGTGAATTATGCTCAATGGAAAATTAAAATGAAAATTCATTTGGAAAGTATTGGTTTTGATATTTGGTCTGCCATAGAATCAGAATATGAGATCCCCAAAACTGCTAGATCTACCTAGGATGATGCTAAAAAGTCCGAATATAATAATAACTACAAATCTATGAATGCCCTTTAATTCTCTTTAGGAGATGAGTAATTTAACTAAATTTCTACATGTAAAAGATATCACGAAATCTGGGACACCTTGGCTGTTTCTCAAGAAGGAACAACCAACGTGAAGGATATGAGATTAAATACTTATACTATTTAATATGATAATTTTAAGATGAGACTAGATGAACCCATTTCTGGCATGTACCTCAGGTTTAATGAGATTTTCAACACCATGTGTTCGCTAGGAAAAGCTGTTCCAGAGAAGGAGCAGATCATGAGAATATTGAGATGTTTGCCAGACAGATGGAGATGCACTTTTGTGTCTATCCGAGAGTCATGTGACATAAAAAATATACATGTTAAGGAGTTTATCGGTAAACTAATTATGTATGAAGAAGAACTGAAGGTTAACAAAGAAGAAGTTGATAAACCCAAGAGAAAATCCATGGTATTCAAAACTACTGCTTCAAAGAGCAAAGACAAGGAGAAAATTCATGTACATACTCAAAGTTCAACTAGTGAAGATTCATATTCAGACAGTGATGAAGAAATGGCTCAAATATCCAGGAGATTTAAGAAGTTCTAAAGGAAGAAGAATTTTTTCAGAAAACCAAACTACAAGGGTAAGTATGATCAACACGGTAAGTGGAAGAAGGATTGGAAGAAATATGACAAGGAAGATGATATAGTCTGCTATGAATGCAAGAGGAAAGGACACATCAAGGCTGACTGTTCGAAGTTAATATTCAAAAAAAAATATTATTATAAGAACAAGAAGCACAAAAAAGCCATGAAAGAAACCTAGAGTGCTTCGGAAGATAGCACAAGTGAATCAGAAGCTACCAATTCTGAAAAAAATCATGCCAACATGTGCTTCATGACTAACATATCTAAGGTACATGTTTCCCCTATTCTAAATGATTATTATTCTGGAAATTACAGTGATTCAGATAATGTTGAAAATATGTCTAAGGCTGAACTATTTGAATATTGAAATATGATTGAAGATACCTGCAATGAACTAAAAGATAAATATAAATATTTGAAGAAATAGCATTCCTTGACTAGTAATGTTAAAATAGATCTAAGTGTAGAAAAAGAAAAGAATGCTCAACTGTTTAAAGAGAACACTCAACTCAAATTATCTAATGAACAATTATGAAAGGATATAGAGAAGTTCACTACTGGTAGGGATACCTTGACACAGTTGCTAGGAAAACATATCACTCTTAAATATACAACTAGTCTAGGATATCAGCTTAGAAAGAGACAAAATAGCAAAACCAAATTTGTTCCAAAATCTGGACAGTTCACTGCTAATTCTGGACCATCTTTTGAGAAACAATTTTCTAAAGGACCTAAAAAATTATTTATGTCTCAAAATATTTTTGTTGATTTTAGATAACTTATAAAGAAAATATGGGTTCCCAAAGTGTTACTATCTAACCTCTCAGGACCCAAGAAGATCTTGGTATCAAAATTACCCCATGTTTAATCCGTTTTGCAGGGAAGTTGCTGAAAGAGTTCCTGTAAGACCCTATGGTACTTGGACAGTGGATGTTCAAGACATATGACGAGAGACTATTCTTGCTTCAAGAGTCTAATTAACGTTGATGGTGTGCATTTCACCTTTGGGGACAATGAAAAAGGAAAAATTGTCGGCTTATGAAAGATTAGTAACCCTGATACAATATTAATTTCTAAAGTAATTTTTGTTGATGGAATAAAATATAATTAACTTATCACATCTTAGTTATGTGATGATGGATTTAATGTTAAGTTTGAAAATGATTCATGTGATGTTTTTAATTCAAAAAATGATTTAGTTTTTGTTACATGTAGAAATGAGAATGTATATGCTGTTGATTTAAATTCCATAGCCAAACAAAACGTTTCCTGCTTAAATGTTTTTCATAAAGAGTTTGGGTTGTGGAACAGAAGGTTAGGACACTGTAATGTGAACTCAATTATGAAGCTATCTAAGAAATTTTTAGTTAGAGACCTACCTAAATTAGAATTCCCAATTGATAAAGTGTGTAATCCCTGTCAAAAGGGAATACAACATAAAGTTTCTTTCAAATCAAAGAAAGAAGTTTCAACTTCTCAACCACTTGAGTTGGTTCACATGAATTTGTTTAGACCATCAAGAGTTTCAAGTTTAAATGGGAAGCACTATGTTTATGTTCTTGTAAATGAATTTTCTAGGTATACGTGGGTATACTTTCTAGCTAACAAAAGTGAAGCATGTTCTCACTTTATTAAATATTCCAAGTCTGTAGAAAATCTTAGTGGACTTCGAATTAAGGCCTTGAGAAGTGATCATGGCTGTGAGTTTGAGAATCATGAATTTGAATCTTACTGCTCACACAATGGATATAGTCACATTTTCTCTGCCCCTAGGACACCTCAACAAAATGGAGTTGTAGAAAGAAGAAATAGTACCCTTCAAGAAATTTCAAGGACTATGATTAATGAGTATGAATTACCTATTTATTTTTGGGCTAAATCTGTAAATACATCATGTTATGTTATCTATAGAGTTTTAACTAGACATATTATAAAAAGGAACCCTTATGAACTTTGGAATAATAGGAAGCCTAAGGTTAACTACTTTAGAGTTTTTGGTTGAAAAGTATTTATTCTTAATACTAAAAATAATCTTGACAAATTTGCTTCCAAAAGTGATGAAGGAATTTTCCTGTGTTATTCTATCTCATGTAAAGCCTATAGAGTGTTCAATAAGAAAACCAAATGTGTAGAAGAATCAGTTCATGTCAAATTCGATGAGACTGATCCACATGAGCCTAAAAACTTTCTTGAAAATCTTGAGGAATATTTTTCAAATCTGAACTTTAATGATAAGAATAGTGAATCCCATGTAAAAGTATCCAGTTCTGGAAATTTTCCAGAATCTGCTCCTATCGATTCTGAACCAACATACAATAATGAAGAATCTAGTTCACCCCTTCCTAGAGGTATTAAGACTCTCAAGAATCATCCTCTAAATGCTGTTGTAGGCAGTTTAAATAGAGGAACACAAACTAGAGCTTCTCTAAGAAACCAGGTTGAACATCAAGCTTTTCTTTCACTACTTGAACCCAAAAATATTGATGATGCTATCATTGATGAATTTTGGGTAATGGCTATGCAAGAAGAACTAAATCAGTTCAAAAGAAACAAAGTTTGGGAATTAGTGGGAAGACCTAAGGACACTTTGACCATAGGCACTAAATGGGTGTTTAGGAATAAAGTTGATGAGTCTTGGAATATAGTTAGAAATAAGGCCAGGTTATTTTCACAAGGATACAACCAAGAAGAAGGAATAGACTATGAGGAGACCTTTGCACGTGTTTCTCGAATAGAATCCATTAGGATACTACTTTCTTATGCAGCTCATCTAAATTTCAAACCTTATCAAATTGATGTTAAAAGCACCTTTCTAAATGGATATATAGTTGAGGATGTATTTATTGAACAACCTCTTGGTTTTACAAATCCCGATTTTTCCAATCATGTTTTTAAACTATTTGAAGCATTATATGGTTTAAAACAAGCTCCAAGAGCATGGTATGATAGGCTCATCTCTTTTCTTATTTCAAAAGGTTTTACCAAAGGGATAACTGATCCTACTCTTTTTGTTAAATGGATTTCTAAAGATGTATTGATAGTAAAAATTTATGTGCATGATATTATTTTTGGATCTTCTAAAAATCATTATGTAATGATTTTTCAAAAATGATGATAAATGAGTTTGAAATGAGTTTAATGGGAGAACTCAATTTTTTCCTTGGATTTCAGATCTTTCAAAATAAAAATGGTATTGTTTTGAATCAAAGTAAATATATTAAGGATCATCTAAAATGTTTTGCTTTGGATGGTAGTAAAGGAAGTGAAACACCTATGAGTACCACCTGTAATTTGGATACTGATGAAGCTGGAGAACCAGTGGATCAAACGTACTACAGAGGTGTGATAGGGAGTCTACTCTATCTTATATCTAGCAGACCTGACATTATGTTTAGTGTATGATTGTGGGCTCTCTTTCAAGAAAATCCAAAAGAATATCATTTAACTGTTGTTAAAAGGATTTTTAAATATCTCAAACATACTCCTAACATAGTATTATTTTATCCAAAAGGACAATCATTTGATCTGTTATGTTATTTTGATGTTGATTTTTCCGGTTGCATGTTAGATAGAAAAATCACCTCTGTGACATGTCACATTTTAGGCAAGTCACTAGTATCTTTGTGTAGTAAGAAGCAGAACTCAATTTCATTATCTACTGCCGAAGCTGAATACATATCTAGTGGTAGTTACTATGCTCAAATTTTGTGGATGAAACATACTTTACTAAACTATGGATATCAATTCAAACATGTCTCTATAAAGTGTGAAAATACAAGTGATATTAACATTTCCAAAAATCCAGTATCTCATGCTAGGACAAATCATATTGATGTGATACATCACTTTTTGAGGGATTATTATCAAAAGGGTGATGTCACTATTGAATTCATTGGCACTAAACATCAATTGGCTGATATATTCACAAAGCCTTTGAATTCTGAGAGGTTAAATTACATGAAACATGATTTAGGAATGATTAATTTCAGCATAGGATACCTCACCATTAAACCTCACCATTAGACCTCACTATTAAACCTCACTGTTAAACCTCACTGTTAGACCTCACTATTAAACCTCACTGTTAAACCTCACAGTTAGACCTCACCGTTAGACCTCACTGTTAGACCTCACTGTTAGACCTCACAATTTGACCTCACTGATAAACCTAACTATTACACCTCACCGTTGCACCTCACCGGTGTACCTCACTGGAAAATCTCACTATTGAATACCTCGCTGTTTGTCTTTATTTTTGCCGGAATTCGAACCATTTTTATTCCTATTTTTTATTTTTATTTTATTTTGTTTTAATCCCTAAATGATAAAACCAAAGGCAATGAACATATCTCAATCCACCTTCCTCTTTCAATCTTGAACCTTGGTCTAAAAATTCCTAAACCCTAACTCTTCTTTTGAGCCCTCAAACCTCTCTCAATCTCTATGGCTAGAACCAAGCGACCCCCGACTGTTAACGAGGATGCTCCAAGGCCAAAGAGAACTCATGATGAATCTAGTGGCACTAGTAATACCCCGACGAGACCTGTCAACTCACATCTTACTAAGAGAGAAATCTTTGCTGAGAAGGAGTTAAGTGAAGAATGGATGCTGTCGAGCAAGTCATTCGTGATGGAAGCACTAGATGCCCAAGGATGGACCAAATGTTTTTCCAACAACAATGAACCGTACTAACTGAATCTTGTGAAAGAATTCTATGAATATCTAAAGTTCGAAGAGGAAGATGATGTGCATAGGCTAATATCCAGAGTCAATGGAAATGAAGTTATCTTCTCATCTGCTGAGTGGGATGCCGATTTGAGAGTTCCTCATGGAGTATATGATTACTACTCTAGAGTGTCTCCTCTATATAGTGATGTTTTTGAGTATGAAAAAGCTCTCAAAGAACTGACGGGAAATGGAAAATCAAGTAAGATCATTACAACTGAGATGAATAGAGAAGACAAGCTTTTGTTCAGATTCATTTAGCATGTAATTAGTCCCAGGGGATATGATTTTGCAGTGCTGAAGTACCAGGACATATTCCTAATGTACTTACTAAAGCATGGAAAGAAGATTAACCTATGTAGGTTACTGATGGCACAATTAGAGGATATGACTAAGGAAAGAACAAAATCCAATGCTCTATTCCATGCCAAGCTAATTTCAGAAATGATAAAGGTAATGGGTGTGACTGGAAATCAAGAAGAGATTATAGTGGACAAGAACAATGTTTTTATCTCCAAGGTTATTTTCAAATTCATGAAAATTAGCTGGAATACATGGAATAAGGCATGGGTGAATGATGAAGGAAAGGTATTTGAAAAGTTTGACCCTACTACTCACCCATCTTGGCCAAAAGACAAGAGAGATCCAGGATTGAAGCCTGATGAGCCAAAACCGGCTTATTCAGATAAGGAGGAGGAAGCTGAAGGAGCTGTGGACCCTAAAATAGAGAACACCCCCATTGATGATGAGAGTGATCCTGATTTTCCTAACAGTCCTGTAAGGATAGTAGCTTTTGGAGCAACTATCCCTCTAAAAGAACTGCCAAGAAGAGAGACTACTCTGAAGGATGATGAAACTGAGACCACCTAAGAAGAAGAAGCATATCAAAATATTTTCAGGGACACCTATGAAGAGGATGAGGCTACCGAGTCAGATCATTCTGCTCATGAGGCAGAAGAGGCTTGTGATAAGGATGAAGGGATGGAGGATTTTGATGAAACTGATGAAGAGAAAATTGAAGAAGAGGAGCTCATTTTGAGCCCTCTGATAGATAATATAGATAAGAAAGTGTTTGATCAGGAATAAGGAGTGGAATCTAATGCCATGGATATGGAAGTCATTGATGACTCAGTGGAGGATGAGACTCACCCCACTGGTGAACCAACAGAGCAAACTACTATTGAATCTGCTGAAGTTATAGAGGAGGTTATGGAATTACCTGGAGAAAAATAGATAGAGGAGATTTCTCAGGGGAGAGCTCTAAGTGAGGGGGAGAAACCTATTTCCCTTGGTTCAGTTTTTGTGCTTCAAGACATAGAGGGTTGGTCATTAGATCTAGGGTACATGGTGCTTGGACTTAATTATGCAGATTATGATGAGTAAGACCAGCCTCAAAGGGATTTTATTATCCTTCCTGAAAGTTTTCCAGTAGTTGAGGCTAACAATTTGGCAACCAAGGAGGACCTTGAGTCCTTAAAGGTTAAAATGAAAGAGGAAATGACAGAATCCGTGTCATATTTGAAGACAAGCCTTGTAAAAGAGAAGATGAGTGTAGAGCAATCCTTGGATCTATCTTTGGGATGTTTTGTGTCTAGTCTAGTGAAAGAAATGCTGAATGAGATTAAAGTGTGACATACTCAAATTGATAGATGGGCAGGAGCTGTGGTTTCTCTCAAACAATCGGTTGCTTCATTGAATACCATGAGCAGTTCTCATAACCAATTGAATGATGATAATCGATATATCAAAGAGGTAGTAAAGCAGTTTCTGGATGTTTCTGAAGCTTTTAAGACATCAGTCAAAGAACCCATGACCAATCAGGATGCACTTGTTCAGAAGGTGATTGGTAATTTGACTTAATCTTTCATAGTGAAAGTAGCTTTTTCGGTCAAACCAATCCCATCATCTAGCATCTCTGTGAAACTTGAACAAATCAGAAATGTGATCTAGGAAGAGCTTTCTAAGGCCAGTACCAGTGGAACCACTAATTCTCAGGTAATTGCTACCACTAGGGAAGTCAAAAATTATGTTCATGAACACTTGCGATAAGCTACTACTACTCAGGAATCCATTAAGAATTAGGTAGATTATTACTTTGAGAAGATCTATACCAAGCAACTATTGACCAACCACTTCAAGATTTTTAGAGAGATTATGAAACTGCCTCCAGTGACTCAGGCATTCAGGGATCAGGTCAACAAACTGAGAGAATTGACTCCTAATTTGGATAAATTTTTAGAGAAAAGGATGATTTTTTATCTACTACGGAAAGAGGAGGAAGCATTATTATGGAGTTCATAAACCTTCTTCTACCCTTTCTCCATGTGGACTGCACCCCTGTCATCATCACTCCTGCCTTACCTGTATCTCAACCGAGTAGTTCTTCCACGATGTCTCCTACTGAAACTATCAGAATCCTTACTCCACTGATCCCTCAAAGAGCTACCCACTACAGAACCACAAGTGCTTCTGTTTCTACCCCTCCAGTCATTCCTTTAGTAGTTCCTAAAATTGCTGATCCACCAGCTCATCCTCTATCTTCCTCTTCCAAAGGGACAGACAACTTACCTACGGATGATGTGGATTGAGTCTGTTTATGTCTTTTGAAAGGGATTATTCCTTATTTTTGGATCATGTAATGTACATTCATTAATACAATATTTCTTGGTTCTCTCTAATTGTGTTTATTTTCGCTAATCACAATGGGAGAGAAATACTATGCTAATTCTAGACTAATCATGTGATTGGGGAGAAAAGTTCTAATATACTACTATAATCCTATGTTTAAACTTTTCTACCTTTCTCTCTGATTCCATGTACCAATACTTTCTGGTTTTACACTCTTATTATTCTTTGATACTTGAGAACTTTTTTGATCTCTCTTTAGTAACTATGTTATATGTGATATCTATATTTAATACATACTAGTATTATCTGTGATTATCAAAAAGGGGGAGATTTTTGGACTCACCTTTTTAGATAAACCCAAATCATGTTTAATTATGGATCATGATATATTAAGCCATTTACTAATCTTTTTAATCTATATTTATATTTTTTATCATGAACAATTTATATTCATAGTCTCATGACTTTGTTGCATTAGCTTACAATTTATATTTATCTAAATATAAGTTCACTATTAAAGGCTACTGGTAAGAGCCTTCTGTTCAGGGTCACCGTTATAACCCACTGTAATTCTAATTCACTATTTCTAAAAGGTAACTGTTAAAGATCTACTATCACTAGTACAAGCTACCGGTACAAGGTCACTATCATAAGACAACTGTTGATCTACTTATCAAAGCTCACAGACAAAGATTCACCGTCACAAGTTCACTACTGTTAAAATTTTTCTGTTAGAAGGTCACTGTCAGACTCTTTCTCAAGTCTTATGTTGAGAGCATCATTATTCAAGTCTACAGTTGGACATGTCCACCGTTAGTAGAAGGCTACCTCTAGGCAACTCCTACTGTCGAGATAGTCTACTTTTGTTCAAAGTCTACTGATGGACATATTCCACTATTAATGAAATTGCATTGTGAGATAAGTCTACTAGTGGAAAGGTCACTGTTGCAATAGTCTGTTGTTACAGACCTACCGATGAAGTTCACTGATGAGGAGCTGCTGTTAAATAGAGTAACATCTACTATTAAAAGACATCCACTAACACAAAGTCCACCATTACAAGCCTATAGACAGAGAGCCTACCGATGAATCTCACAATTGAATAGCCTACCGATTAAGTTCACAATTGGAGAGACTACCGTTGAATTCTACCGTGTGACATGCATCTGCTACCAATCTAATGATATTTTATTTTACCAATTTCCTTTATACTATCATAACGGTAATTTCTGGAAAAATTAATGCACATAAAATTATCTAATGCTATTTGCATGTATATCAGGAGATAGTACGAGGTACGAGGAAGACCACACGTGGTTGAAACATTTCTCTTGTCGGACCCTGCCGAACCAAATGAGAAAAAGATGAACTGGAAAAGTGTATATATATATATGAGTAGAGACAGATATACAAAAAATATACTGAGAACACACAAAACATATTGAATATACATAAGAGAGATAAATACAACACCCAAAATAATACAAGAAAAAAGAAGAACACTCAAGCACTTATTCTGAAGAACAGAGATCTTTATGAAGATCTATTGAAAGAACCTCTTTAAAACTATAGTGGTGTGCTAAAAAGAGCTTTAAACCCAAGAATATGATCATCTCTACATCTGGAAGTCAGAAACTGGAAGTTGCGGCACTCTGTTTTGGAGGCAACTTGCAGAGAAAGACAAAAACATCATTTCCTTCATTCCAATGAGTCCAGAGCTGATCTTCCAACACAAAAAAGCATTCTAAACTTTTTCCTACTATCTTTAGATCTACTATGTTTAAGTATTTTACATTTGTCAGTAGTGTGTCTATGTTACACACACTGAATCTTGTGCTTGAAATGAGGGATACTAAAAATCCCCATACCAAACTCTCTTTACATTTGTTTCCCACATATAACTGTGGAAGAATCCTAGTGTGTCTTGATAGTTTATTTTTCCCACCTATAACTGTCGTAGAGGTTGCGAAACCTGGGTAGTTTGTGAAAACTATTGTAAAGCCTGATACAGGTTGTGTATCAATTTTTAATATAATTGCTTGGTGGCAGGTGATCACCAAGTGGAGAGGACTATGTCTTGACTTAAGACTGAACCTCTTGTTTAATTTGTTGGGTTCATCTTTCACTAACTCTGTTTTATTCTTATCCGCTTTGCTTATATTGGAAATGAAAGAAATCTATTTTTACACTCACTCTGATAGATTATTATAGTTAGTGTGTATATCCAACTCGTTTAGTAAACTTGTTTCAAAATTCGAATTAGTTCTCATACTGATTCAACTAAGGAGTAATCAACCTTTGAGAAACCATTTGAACAATAAGTCACTTATTTCTCTACTACCTTAATTGACTGGGCTGTTTTAATTTGGGGGATGTTAATATTAAAAGTTTTTAACAAAAATTTTAATTGGAACTCAATTCACCCCCCCTATTGAGTATCCACTCCGACCAACAACAATCTTCATAGAATGGAAGACTATTAGGAGTGAAATTACATAGAAGTGCCTACGTGCAATGTTCATTAGGAACTTTGGCATTAACATTCCTTAAACTTATATTCCAAATAGTGGTCTTATCTTATCCAAAATCAAAAGAGGTATTGAACTACCTTTTATGAACCTTTAATTCTATCATGTAGAGGCAATTCCAAAGTTTTCCTTTTATGATAATGGTGGATCCTTAGGAAATCCTAAGACTTCTAGAGTCTAACTTGAAGATATATCCCTTGTGATCAAGGAATCCCAGGGGAATGATGCATATTTTATGTTCGGGTACCCACCTAACATCCTAAAGAGTTTTCATAGTCATATCATAAAGCTCCAATTCAACTAATCCTATTCCCATAATTTGAAAGATCATGTTATTACATTGAAAAACCTCTATAGATTCAATTTACCTTAAATATGTTAAGTAATCCCTCTTAGAGAACATGTGGAATGAACACCCTGAATCAAGGATCCTTTCATTAGAGATGGAAACCATAGAATCATTTAACACATAAGCATTTTCAAAATACTTCTCAAAGAAAAAATGGTCATTATTATTATATCTATAGTCAGCTTTCTTATTAAGGATGTTCCACTTGATATGACCAGGCTGGTTACATTGAAATAATTTTATTACTTTGTTCTTTTATTTTTATATATTTTTCTTAGATATACTTCTTTCCTTTCTCCAACCAATGGAATTACTTCTTCCCTTAATGTTTAGATCTTATTCCTCAACCTTAATACTTCCCTTCATTTGATGGTATCTAGAGAGAAAATAGGATTTTACATATTCGAAAGTAAGGTTATATTTTCTATACATCATAGAATATTTAACATAATAAATGGTAGACTATAATGACGTTAATACTACAGTTTTGTGATCTTAATCAACTAATTTTATGTTTACGTTAGCTGGATCTAACATGATTTTATATATTCATCAATGTTTGACCTGACTGCAACCCTAGGATGAATTTTTAAAGTAAATAATCACATTTTTTGTATAATATACCAACAAGAGACTTAGTCATACAAAGAGATTCATGTTTAGACCATATACTAGAAGAAGGTGACTCATATGAAACCTTTATCTTATTTTTTTCTCCTATAGACAACATAATTAGACTATGAGATTTCAAAAGGATCTCTTCAGTAACATCCACATAAGTGATAATTGTCTACCCATCAGGTTCAAGGGTATTCAATTTCATTTTATTGATAATAAGAGTGTAAATTAACTCAATATGATCCAAATGAGAATTTATTTGAATCCACTATAGAATAAATTCATTTTCATGATCAAAATAATTGATATAGAAAATTATATATCCCATTATATACATTTTAGAAGGCTTTGATACAAATTGATTGGGGAAATTTTTAAGTGGTTAACACTATGAATGGAAAACGAACCACTAACTCATATAATAGGGTTAGGTAGAAATGATAGGGTCAGTTAAATTTTATTTACACTAGAAAATAAAATGATTTTTTTGAATTGAGCTTCTGGATGCACAAGAACTGTAATATAAAATAAATAAAAAAATAAAGAACACCAAGATATAAAGATCTTTGAATTAGCGTGGTCCTGCGCTCATGGTGATAACACCACCTAGGATAGGTTTTTCATTACTAATGAAAAATAAAAGAGATATTGAATCAAATACAATGAATATAACTACAGAAACTATACAAGGAGTCCATCCTTAATCAAATAGGTGGCGGTGGTGAAACCAATCAAGAAGAGTTAACATTGTAAAATCCTATAAAGACTCACTCACACACCCAATGAGGACAAAGTTATAGTAATGATAGAAAAGATAAATTTCTTATAGATCCAAGAATTAAAAAAAACATGGTTATGATGAATAGATGTTGATATCTGAAACCCCTTTAGGAATGCAGTCATCCTAGCCCCAAGGTTTAGTTATTCTATATCAAATATCCAATAGAACAAAACACCGATTACATGGATAATTATAAACATGATGGAGGGGAGTATATATGGTCAAGAAACCCCAGTTTCTCTCTTATTGACCAAGGTATTCTCTTTATAGTAAGGAGAGATATCTCTAGGATCCCTTGAGATGAAAACCAGTTGAAACAGAAAAAACCAAGTGAAAAGGGAGTCTATACTCTCAAATCAAAGAAAAAATGGAGAATTAATTGAATGACAACAGACCTTCAGGAAGCACAGTCAGAACCATGGGATGAAAGACGCATGGATGGTCAGGATGGCAATGGTGGTTTTCCAAATAGAAGGTGGCCCAACTAGTGGGGAACGTGGTGGCACACCATTGGCTAGAAGGAAAAGAAATAGATCAACGGTGAAGCCAAAAAATACAACCAAGAGTAGTAGCTCCTATTAGATAATTTAGATCATTGGTCTTGGTAAAATTGACACCAAGATAAGGAAAACTATAACCCCATTGGGAAAAATAACACAACGATGGTGAATTAAGAGCCTCATGAACAATGTCCCTATTGTTATAATACCATGAAAATAGTTGGACCATAATTAAACATATGAATATAAAATACTATGCATACAAACAAGAAAGGAAAACTGAAAGGAATTAAATTGAATCATTTATGTGGGGCGAAAAATAACATCTATATTCCACTCCGTGCATGGTAGGGAACACTAAAACTCTCTAGGAAGGATCTATTATCTCTAACACGAAACAAGGGAATGTCAATAAGGATAGGAAGGTGGGGATGAATTTCTAGAAGGATGTTGTGGTGGGTGAGCCACATGGGGGTGTGACCGCCTCTACAGCGTGAACACACCGAAATGGTGGAACTAGTGTTTATAAAGAGAATTCCAAGAAGGTGAAGATATTGATTGATTATTTCATGGATGACATACAGAGTTTCAACTATAAGAGTAATTAAATAATTATTTGATAATGAAACATCATCTCATTTCCCTAAAATATCTCTCCATAATTAATGTCCAACTATCTATATTCTTCCCATGACCGAAACTTTAATGTTTCTATATACCTCAAAAAAAAATTCTAACATTATCTCTCAATCTCCATTGCTCGTCAATTTTTATTAGGATACATGAAATATATATATATATATATATATATATATATATATCATATTACAATGATGTGGTAACAGCTTGAAATATTCAAGTGATGCTCATCCAAATGCTATTAAAATTGGCATAAAATACTGAAACCATAATGAGGTATAATACTTCAAAACACATGAAAAATAGTGCTACCCCAGTGCTAGCTAAGATTATTGATAAAGGTTTCCCCTTTATCAATTCTTTTTTAGAGATGATAAAGGGAGCCTTTGTTAACCCTTTTATTTTGGGCTGATAAATGGTGACCTTTACAGTGATAAAAGCCCTGAAAAATGGTATATTTCATAAAAACATTTATATTATTTAAAATCATATTTTAATATGTAAATTATTTTATATTGATATAATATAATATATTTTATTAAATATGATTTATATATGACTAAAAATACATTTACACTTGATATATAATATATTGAGTGAGAAATGTAATATAATTTAATTAGAAACACTTATATATTATCAAATATCATATTTAATATAGAGATATTTTTATATTGATATATACACACATATATATATATATTATATTCATAAATATGATTTATATATACTAAATATGTTACAATTCATAATCTGATAAATGGTTTTTAAGTTAATTAAAAATTAAATATTATTTAAAATATTTACTAATTAATAGTGTTAGATAGTTATTAACATTTTAAATAGATGTCATTTGTTCATTAAATTTGAAAAATATATTAAATAATAAATATGTAATTATTAATTAAAAATATTGAATATATATATATATATACACTTAATATGGAACATAATAATTTCAACTTATGTAAAACAAATTAATTCAAATTTCCATAGAAAAACAAGAAATAATAATATTTTTTTATAATATTACTATTTTATATTCTTATTTATTTATAATTATTGTTTAATATATTATGTTTTCAATTATAAATTTTTATTCATTTTTATATTTTTATTGAATATATATATATACTATTTATTACTTATTAATATATATTATATTATTTTTTATCATTATTTATTTAATGAATATAATTTTTAATTATTTTTTTAATATATTAATTTTTAATTTTTATGTGTATAATATTTTTTAATTTTATTAATTTCTAATTTTTATTTATATGTATTGATTGGTTAAAATTTAATTTTTTTAATGTAGTTTTAATTCTAAAAAATAATATATGTAATACTTGTTTATTTTAAATGTATATTTTTAATTTCTTATAATTCATAAAATTAATAACTCTTATTCATTCATTTAAAAAAATTGATATATTCATTTTTTTAAATAATTTTTTTAAAATTAATTCATTTAGTATTATTCATTCATTAATAATTTTAAGTGTTTTTTACTTTTTTTGTATAATTTATTCATTTTTAATATTTATTAGCATGATATTTTTTAATTAATTAATTTTATTATATTTCTATATATAATTATTCATCAATATATTTATTATTTTTAGTATAGAAATATATTCATATATTCATATTGATATATAGATATATATATTAATATATAATATTTTTTTATAAATGATTTATATATAAAATGTCTATTTACCTTTAGTAAGTCATATATCTAGAGAAAATGGGTTATAATTACAAATTAATATTAAATAAAAATATTGATATATTAGTATCAAGTAATAGATGTAATTTTATATAAAAACACACTTACACAAAATGTTTATGTAATTTATAAAATCATTAATATTCATGTTATAATCTGATTAAGTGAGATATATAAAATACTCAATATATATTGTTTTTAATAATTAATTTTTTACATTTTGATTTAATATAAGCTATTTATTACTTTTTAATATTTTTTATAGTTTATTCATTTTTAATAAAATTTATTCATCAATAATATTAAGATTTTTTATTTGTTTTTTTAATTTATTCATTTTTAGTTTTTATGTTTTTAATTTTTTTAACTATAAATGTTCATTCATTACTATTTAATGTTTTAAAAATGGAATGTGAAATTTATATACAAAACATTTATTCATTTTAACTTTCACATTTATTCATTTTTATTTTTTTTATAATCTATAAAATCAAATGGTGCGGCGTGATGTTTAAATCTTAGTATTACATGCTGAAGATTCTTCACTCTAGGCATTGTTCCACATTTGTCCTCTAGGCTGCTCGACCCTTTTCATAAAATTCTTTTAGTTTTTTCCACTTGGTCTTCAATATAGCATTGAATTGGTCCTTTACTCCATAGGACCTTCAGATCATGTGGGGTTTCCTCTCTACCCACTTAAAGAGAGGGTTTTATATATTTAATAAAAAGGGGGTTTCGTCCCCTAACTATTTTTTAAAATAAAATAATAATTTTTAAAATATTTTTAAGATATATTGATTTTTTAATTATTAAATTTTACTCTTTATTAACATTAATTCATTAAATATAATTTATTCACTTATAGTGTTAAATATTTCATAATATTTTAGTTTTTTTTTTAATTTTAATATTTATTTATACATATTTATTCATTAACATCTAATAAATTTAATATGTATTCATCATCATTTTAATATATATCATTTTTTAGTTCATTTAATTATTTATATAATTATTAATTATTATCCATTTTTTTAATATTTTTGAAGTCTATTCATTTTGAAGTATTCAATTTTACATATTTTTTTAATATTCATACATTTAAGATTGTAAATTCCTTAAAAATGCTAATTGTTTTTAAACATTTTTTTAAAAATTTATTCATTTTTAATATTCATTCATCAAATATTTTTGATTTAATTGTATAAAGTTTTATTCGATGATTAGAAAATAAATGATAAAACCCGTTTTGATCATATAAATTTAACCATAATAAAACCCACTTATTCATGTTGTTCAAACTCTCACAGAAGTCGACTTCTTCCACCGCTCCCCTAGAACTTCCCAGATGAATCTAACTTCTCAAATAGTAATGTATGTGATTATTTCTACTCCACTTTAGTAGATCATTCATTGTTTCACCATTTTTACTTCTACTTGGATGAATCGATGTTCTCATGTCATTAGGAAACTGTTCATATATTTTATCATTAAATATTCTGATGCATGAAAGAATCACTAGTTCAACATAAAAGATGACGTTCATTCTAAAATTAATGTGTCCAAACATTTTAATGTTGTATTAAGCATGAAAATTATGTGTTTATCAACACCTAAATTTGTTTCCCTCATATGATGTGTCACTTTTTCCAGTTCTTCATCTTTAGATGAAGCACCCTAAATAGATAAACAATTTTAACAACCCTTATAAAAAGGTAATTAGGTTTGGTGTCCGTAATGATATGTGGGTTGGATTTTATTTCCACCACTAGTATATTGAGAACTCTTTGTGTGTAAATTTTCAAGATTATACAATTAATCTATATTTTCATTCAGTGTATGCTACTTCTCAAAATTTTCACTTATAGAAACATCCCCCTACTTAACCCATTGAGGATTAATTTAACTTTCACTCTATCCTTTATCCCAATTAGTAAGTGAGTATTTATTTTCAGTGTGTTCACTCTCTTGTCCCCAAATAAATTTAATCCAATAACAAATATATTTCATTAAGTCATCATTATGTCCTTTCTTTCTAGTTTATTTTTTCATTCCATCCCATTTAGGCATACCCATAGGTTTTTTTAAATCACAGTCTCAGTTTCAAGGACTCCCATAACTCAATTTAAATCCCCACATAGACTATAATTCAGACCATAAATTAGAATCTAGGATAGTATTAAAAACATCTATATCATCTTCCAACTTGTGTAAAAAATAACTCCCCATTTTCATAATAAAATTTTTCCTTGAGTTGGTTATGTCTACTAGTTCCACTAAGGATAAGTTTTATTATCAAGTGATCCTAGGTAGTTGGGATTATTGTCCAATCATTAGTTTTAGATGAGTCTTTTTTTTATGATCCCACTAGGACACTTCATATACTAGTGATGATGTTGATTGTTCCATATATACCCAAGAAGGATTTTCCATTATGTTCTTTGAGCTTTCATCCAAGCCATGTGAATTTTTTAAATATGTAGCATTTTTCGAAACCTAGTCATATTTTTGTTTGGTTTTTCCAATATCTTGAGATCCCCAACCCAAGAAATATAGTTTATTAGATTTAAATCAAATAGTTTCTTAGAACATTGGGTTCTTAAGACTAGGTGATCAGGCCATATCCACATTTTCATAATCTAACAAAATATCACCATATTCTTTTCCTAATAACCCTATCATTGAAACAACACCTGGAATTCCATGTATCATATGAAGAAAAGAATAAAAATAAACTCCACCCTCTTCTTTAACCCCACATTGAAAATTTATAGAAACTATCCTTGAATATCCTCTTTTTATTGCACAAAACAACAGATCAAGTACCCATAAAAATATCCACTTGTTTACACCAAGAAAATTATATTGAGTTTTCAATAGCTCAAAATATTTTTCACTTCCCTACATTAATTATATTGAAAATATCCTTCTAAAAAATATTATGTTCTCATTAAAGGTTTAAACCAATAAATTATCCGTCAAAATTTCATCATAACAGACAACCATTAGAAGTTTGGTTAGTGAACATTATTGACCTTTATGTTTTTCAATATATAAAAATTTAATTACATTCCTTGAAAATTAATGGATATCAGACATCCCATTCATTCAATTATTTCATTGAAGTATCTATAACTTTTTCCTTAGATTATAAACTCATTATGTGTATTTATAATTTTTTTGGAATAAATAAATATTGTTGAAGCTAATAGGATGAATATGAATAAAACATGTGCAGATTATAATCATTTGTCAATATAGTATAAGCATCAAGTTAAAAATTACACCAATTTTGCAATATAGGATTCATAGAAACCTTATAAAAACCTTTTCTCACGTTTAAATTGTTTTTATTTAAGAGAAATTAATCCAGAAGGGTTCTAAGAAAATTGTATTTACCAATGAATAGATTGAAGCTATGAATGTTTGATTAAAAAGGGGGAAAACTCAATGTCAAATAGATTGGGATGAAACAATGATTTATGGATCATTTGATATGAATACTATTGTAAATAATAATGGGAATCATATTGAAGACCTAATAATGGAAATTGAAGATGAACATTGTGATTATAAAAAGTTTTTTGAGAATTTAAATTTTTATAAAAATAGACCATTATTTCCTAGTTGTACTAAATATACTACATCATTATCTTTATTGATGTTATTTAATTTGAAAACCGATAGTGGGTGGAGTGAAATCATCTTTACATAAGTACTTGGTCTCCTAAATTATATGTTATCTGATTAAAATGGGTATCCTTATTAAAAAATGATCGTAAAAAATGATATATTTAATGGGTATGATCTATGAAAAAGTACATGCCTTACCAAATGATTTTATATTTTTTTAGCATGGACCACGAATCACATAGAAAGTTCCTTAAATTTGGTGTGGATCTTTACAAGAAAAATGAATCAAGTACTTCAAAAGTATTATGGTAATTTCCTACCACTCCATGGTTTAGATAATTATATGGATGTCAAGAAGACACTAGAAAAATGAAATGGAACACATATGAATGAATTTATCATGGGAAACTACATTACCCTAATGAATCTCCTCAATGGAAGAAAATTGATCATGAGTATCTTAAAATTGGTAGTGTTGAGAAACTTCCATATTTCATTATCCATATGTGGGATAAATCATTTTGGTATAAAAAGTATCACTGACAGTACCTTGCTAGTTATGTTGGTAAATTATAACTTTCTTCCAATGTTATACAAGAATCATAAATACATTATGTTTTCAATGCTTTTATCTAGACCAAAATAACCCTGTAATGATATTGATGTCTAAATGGCTCCATTGATCAAAGATCTAAAATTGATGTGGGATAAAAGTTTTACATTGTATTATTCTCATAGAAGTGAAAATTTCAAATTGAGATCTATGTTTTATGGGATGATAAATGTCACGACCCAACCCGGTGGGGCCTGATCCGCAACTCCCCATGCCCACCTCCAATAGGACAATGGCTGGTGACTAGCACCGAGTAGGCATACTACAAACATGGGAGGTATTTCCTATAAACCTGTACACAAACACACACATCTCCAAGCCCACAAGGCTGAAAAGTAAAAACAACTAAAGACAGAAAAAAACACACATACACTAAAAACCCAACCAATAGAGTACGGCAGGAAAGTAAAGTATAGTAAAGTAAAACTCATGGCCAAAAGTACAATCCCACAAAAATAATGTCTACAACAAGTCCAACCTGTAGATAAAGGTATTGGGACTGCAACCCGTCGCTGAAGGAACACACCTCGTCCTGTATGATCTCACTGAGCACCATCCGGTCCTGGTCCTCCTAGAATCCTATCAAAGGCTCTCCCATCTGCACAAGACATGACACGTGCGGGAAAAGCCCATGTATGGGTGAGTCTAATAATACCCAATAGGACACCTCGAAAACCACAAGGAAATACAAACAAGGAAAATACCAAAAAGAATGGTACAGTCAGCTCTACACAGTATATATCTACGGAACATATAACAAGAATATCCAGATATACTCGTACACAAACGACCTTCGTGATACCACCACTAGGATCCAGCTTGAAGATTCCACTATGAATACCATCGGGAGAACACACTCCTAGGTCTGGAGAGAGAGACATGAAGTAATCGTTCCCTGAGAACACACTCCACAAGTACCTTGGGAACATGATGCTCAGATGAGGATCACAACAAAGTCATGGGGTGATTCCAACAACTCAGTCTGAGCTAATCCACTAGGAAGAGGATCGACACCTGGGTAAGGTAGGTCACGTTGATACCAAGAACTCTACCTAGGGTATCGGGAATGAATAGAGGATCTGGCTCTAAGTCTCACAGAGGGGATTCCAAAAAATCTATTCAGGGAGTCCTGCTAAAGGGATCATACTCTTGTATATTAGGAAATGATACTGGAAACCTTCAGGAGAATGGCCAAGGGTACAGACCCTAAGATGGCTAGTCCAATTCACGGAAGACAAGTGGCCCAATCCATGAAGAAAAGGTTACACGACGTGAAGTATGGTTACACGCCATGTTCCTTGACCCCGGGTACTGCCCGTGTAAACGGACCGTGTCATTCGTTCAAGCCGTTAAAAACCAAACTACATGGCGTGTAGTATAGTACACTCCATGTTCCTTGACACCGGGTACTGCCCGTGTAAACGGCCCGTGTCCTTCGGCTTGTCGGATAGAAAAACAAGTACACGGCGTGTATAAGAAATCACACGCCGTGATCGAGAACCTCGGCTTGCTCCATGTACGCTGGCCATGTGCCCGTACACAGTCTCTGCCCATGTCAGTGTCACCTTCCCATGTACCAGTACACGGGGTATGCCGTGTATCAAGCCGGGTCTGTCTAGGGAGGGGTATACACAACGTGTCCCTGGCCGTGTACCCTTCTCGTGCCCGTGTACTCTCGGAGTACACACCAGGTAACCCTACCGAAGAACACACGCTGTGTAGCCCATACTACACGATGAGTAGTCAGGAAATTTACAGAAGCGTCCTCTTCCTCTACGTGCCTCAGATGTTGCTCTGGACTTTGATTCAGCCATCTGGTTGCCATGAAACTCAAGATGATGGATCGCCTAGTCATTGTAATGCCGAAACTATGGGTTTTTGGCCTTCAATCGACTCCAAAATTTGATTCCGGTCACCCGTGTGGAAATCGTTCGAAGAAGTATTTCTTCCAATCCGCTTCGGTCCATCAGTAGCCACCGTAGCCGTACCTCCATAGTGTCGTACTGATGCCAGATCTTCAATTTGGGACCATTGCATCGTACAATAGGTGCACAAAGTTCCGTTGTTCCGTGTCCCTCGAAGAATGCGAAGAACACTCAAGAAGAATGTGATAAATTTGGGGAAGAGACACACACAAATCCATAGGGACAAACCTTGATCGATGTTCGTGTTGATCTTGGTCTGTCGCTGTTAGAAGGTTGAACGAAACCAAACAATAACAAGAATCAAATCCCCAAAATCCCAGCAAAATCCCATCCTGCAAGAACGATCGATCTGTGGGCTAATATGTTCATGGATTAGTCTGCATTCATCGTAGAAATCAAAAACGGGGAATAATAAAATCATAAAGACATCCTACCTGGATCCCAGTGTTCATTGGCGAATATTAGGTCGTTGCGTCATCGTTGCCGATGAAATCTGTCAAAAATGTCACCACCCCATTGGGGGTTTCCTCCAGAGCTTTCCCAGAGCCTCCAGGGGAAAATCAGTGTTATGGAGATTGTAACCCTGATTCCCTGCGTAATATCTATTTAAATGATATGATATATTTGACGTAAAATGATTCAAATAAAATATTTTAATTAAATATTTTATTACTGTTGTGTCCAAAAACCAGATTTCACCACCGACCTGCGCCGGCCGATGTTAGGCCTCGCCTTAGGTAAAATCGATGTTATGAATGCAATGGTGCCCTCAGATTTCTAATCCGAGCACCTGTTCGGGAGTTATTCTACTTTTTCAGGAAAACCGCACGCGTGCATAATTTAATTATTAATTTAAATTCAATCATTTGTTTTTGGCTCCCTGGGTCTTGGAACTGCACGCCGTCTCAGAGTATGGTCTCAGAATAATTCACATATAATATTAAAATAATATATGGAAAATTCTGGGACATTACATCACACCCACCATAGGGCTTTTAAGTCCCCAAAAATCCAAAACAAGGGCTACTCAAAAGGATGTGGGTACTGCATGCGAATCTGAGCCTCCAACTCCCACGTGATCTCCTAGAGATTCCCGTGCTAGAACCGAACACGCACCAAGGGAATAGCTCATCCACAAAGGATCTTCTCTTACTGATCCTCAATCTCCCCTAGGTACTCTGCAAAGGTTGCTCCATCATTGGTGTCCAGCTCACCCCAGTCGATGATGTGCGATGGATCATGCACATACCTCTGTAGCTGTGACAAATGGAAGATGTTGTGTACCCAGTCCATCTGAGGAGGTAGAGCCAAGAGATACGCCACCTCGCCAACTGTACTCAGAATTTGAAAAGGGCCAATGAACCTCGGAGATAGCTTTGCGTCTCAGCCAAATCTCTGTAATCCCCGTTGAGGTGAGACCCGAAATAACACATGTTCTCTTTCCTAGATCTCCAAGGGCCTTCGTCTTCGGTCAACATAAGACTTTTGATGACTCTGTACCATCTTCATACACTCCTGGATGACCCACACCTTCTCTATAGTATCTCTAACCATCTCTAGTCCCATGAGTGCTGACTCTCCAAGGTCAGTCCAGCAAAGTGGCGACCTTCAATGTCACCCGTATAGAGCCTCGAATGGTGCCATACAAATAGTGGAATGATAACTGTTGTTATAGGAAAATTCCACCAGTGGTAGGCGATCCTCCCAGCTATGACCGAAGTCATGTATGCAAGATCATATCATATCCTCCAGGACCTGGATGGTCCGCTGTGTCTGACCATCAGTCTGGGGATGAAACACTATGCTCAAGCGTAACTAGGTCCCAAAAGCTTCCTGCAATCACTTCCACAACCGAGATGTGAAACGAGCATCACGATTTGATATGATCGTGGATGGTACTCCATGAAGTCGAACTATCTCTTACACGTAGAGGCATCCCAAGATCTCTACTGACCTCTGCTCTCGTATGGATCCAAAGTGGGCCGACTTGGTGACTCGATCAACGATCACCTAGATGGCATCGTGTCCACGGGACGTACGTGGTAAACCCCTCACGAAGTCCATGGATATTCCATCCCACTTCCACTCTGGAACCTCAAGGGGCTGAGCCAAACCTGCTGGAACGGAGTGCTCATCCTTTACTTTCTGACATGTAAGGCACGAAGAAACAAACTCTGCTACACGCTTCTTCATTCCTGGCCACCAGAACTGACGTTGGAGGTCCTGATACATCTTTGCCACAACTGGATGTACTTCCAAAGGGGATATATGAAACTCCCACATAACCTCCTCCTGTAATGTCACTGGTACTACTCTGCGCCCTCTGAAAAGGACAACATGCTCCCCACCTTCTGAATATCCATCAGGAGCATAACCTGTGGAAATCTGAACACGTAGAGTCTCATAGCTAGCATCCTCGTGCTGTGCTTCCCTGACTCACTATAATATTGGAGGGGTAACAACCATCGACTAATGGTAAGCTCCCATATCTCCATCTATGATGAACAACTGTAAAGAGGACAACTACCTTGTCGCATTATCCAGAAACTGAGAACTGGATTTCCTACTGAGAGCATCTGCCACCACGTTCCCCTTCCTAGGAGTATAAATGATCGCAAAGTCATAATCCTGGAGGAACTCAAGCCATCTCATATGTCATAAATTCATATCCTTCTGAGAAAAGACATATCTGAGACTCTTGTGATCAGATTATATGGTAAACCTCCCGCCCATCAGGTAGTGTCTCCACATCTTCAATGAGAAGACTACCACTGCCAACTCAAGATCATGGGTTGTGTAGTTTTTCTCGTGTGTTCTCAACTAACGCAAGCCATAGGCAATGACCGCTTGCCTATGCATCAGGACACAACCAAGCCCGGTTCCTGATGCGTCTTAGATCACTATATACTCGAAACCCTCCTCCAGTAATCTCAATATCGGGGCGCTCGTCAGACTCTGCCTCAACTGTTGGAAAGCCTGCTGGAATCTCTTGGTCCACACGAAAGGCTGTCCCTTTCAGGTCCAAGCTGTCATGGGTGCTGCAATCCTGGAGAAATCATGGATGAATCTCTGATTGTAGCCTGCCAACCCAAGGAAACTTCGCACCTCTGTCATGCTCTGGGCTGGCTCCCAAGCTAGCACTGCCTCCACCTTTGCTAGGTCCACTGCTACACCATCCGCTGAGATAAGGTGCCCCAGAAAGTGGACCTCCTGTAACCCGAACTAACACTTCGAGAGTTTCCCATACAACTGGTGCTCTCAGAGTGTGTCCAGAACCGTCTTTAGGTGTCTCGTGTGCTCCTCTTCGGATGCAGAGTACACAAGGATATCATCGATGAAGACCACTACAAACCGATCTAGATAGGGATGAAAGATCCGGTTCATGAGTCCCATGAACACTGTCGGGGCATTCGTCACACCGATGGGCATCACCAAGTACTCATAGTGACCATAGCGACATTTGAAAGCCGTATTCAGTATATCCTCCTCCCATACTCACAACTGGTGATAGCCAGATTGTAGATCAACCTTCAAGAACCATCATACCCCTCTCAACTAGTCGAAGAGGTCATCGATCCTCGATAGTGGATAGTAGTTCTTCATAGTCACCTGATTTAAGCGTCGGTAATCCACACACAGCCTCAAGCTCTCGTCCGCCTTCTTGGAAAATAGCACTAGGGTTGCCCAGGGTGAAACATTGGGTCTCACAAATCCCTTATTTTGAAAGTCATCCAACTGAATCCTCAGCTCATGAAGCTTTGCATGAACCATACGATAAGCTGATGCTGATATCAGGGTCGTCCCGGGTTGCAACTCAATGCAGAAATCTATCTCCCGATGAGGAGGTAGCCTGGGGAAATCCTCTGGAAAGACATCCTTGTACTCGGCCACCACTGCTGGAAACTAGAAACTTGTAACATCTACCGTGCCAAGGGATAGGCTAGCCAACTGATGTGAAATCGGTTGTGCGCTCCCATTCATGAATCCATCCAGCGCTGCCTCGGTGTTTCTAAGCGTAAGGGTCGAGTCAATGGCTCAACTGGAATCTCAAGGTCTCGACCAAGATAAGCAACCAGAAAGGAATGACTAGCACCTATTTCTATCAATACGGCAACCAAAGTAGAAAAGACATAGATAGTACCTCTAATCATTCTAGGAGTACCTGGGTCATAAGCCTCTACCACCTGCAGCTGCCCCTACCTTTCTCTACAATCTCCCTGCCGCTGAGGTCTCTGCTCCAGCACACCCACTACTAACAACGGCCGACTATACCTGCTCTACTAGGAAGCTCTCGACCCCCAAAGCCTGCTCGATCACCCCAGCATAAGTAGGAATTCTCATAGGGATGATTCTAGGACAAATATCTCTGTGCAAGCCCCGCTCAAAATTCCGAGCTCTGAAGTACTTATCTTTGACCATATCAATCGAGTTCTGCGAGAGGTCGATAAACCTCAATGAATATTCGGCCACCGACATGGTTCCCTGCTAGAGCTGAAGAAGCTCATGTATGCGTACTACTCTCAGGGAAACCAGTGAAAACTCCTCTCTGAAGAGATGCTCAAACTCCGACCACGCAAGAGTCACCTCGTCGTGAGTCTGGATGCCCAAACTCCACCATCGGCCTGCCGAGCCCTGTAGAACGCTCGCTGCTAGTATCACCATCTGGTCTGATGGTGTCCTGACCAAATGGAAGACTCTCACCACTGCCTCAAGCTAGTCCTCTACTGCCTGAGTTTCAGGCTCACCTCGATACCTGAGGGGTCTCTGTCACTGAAACTCATGGAGTGTGCTCAGCCTGCGCTCCTCCTCTACTGGTACAGTGGGTGCTAATCACTGCCCCACAGGTTGTGATTTAACTGGCATGCCACCTGGTGGTAAAAACTGGGGGATCTGGTCCCTGTATCGAAGCTTCAGCATTGAGGGGGTTATCCTCGTGATCGGGCTGCTAGATCCTAGCCGGTGCGTGTCACGGAGGTATCCTCTTTATGAAACAAGATGTATCATAGTCAGTGAGTATATCTGGTGATCTGACATAAGAAGGACATGGAATCCACAACCCATTCCTATAAGATGCATGTACCATTATTTTCCCCCATGCAACTAGTGTTTTCATGTTCCGAGTCGAAAAGAAATTTATCAGAGCCCAGGTGTATGGATACGTCGGCATCTCCACCAAAACTGGGGTCCCTGGACTAAGAACCGAACTCGAAACACTTAACACTGTTTCCAAAAACCAACTCACAGACTCTCATTCCAATGGTAGAATCGAACACCTCTGATACCACTCTATCACGACCCGTCCTGGTGGGGCCTGAGACGCAACTCCCCAAGTCCGCCTCCAATAGGCCAGGGGTTGGTGACTAGAACCGAGTATGCATGCTACTATCATGGGAGGCATTCCCTATAAACCTGTACACATGCACACACATCTCCAAGACCACAAGGCTGAAAATTAAAAACTACTAAAGATAGAAAAAAACATGCATACACTAAAAACCCAACCAATAGAGTACGATAGGAAAGTGAAGTATAGTAATGTAAAATCCTAGGCCAAAAGTACAAGCCCACCAAAAGAAAGTATGCAACAAGTCCAACCTGTAGATAAATGTATTGGGACTGCAACCCGTCACTAAAGGAACACACCTCGGCCTATCTGATCTCACTGAGCACCGTCCGGTCCTGGTCCGCCCAGAATCGTTTCAAAGGCTCGCTCGTCTGCACAAGACACGACATGTGCAGCCAAAGCCCGTGCAGGGGTGAGTATAACAATACCTAGTAGGACACCCCGAAAACCACAAGGAAATGCAAACAAGGAAACTACCACAAATAATGGTACAATCAGCTCTACACAGTATATGTCTATGGAACATATAAGAAGAATGTCCAGATATACTAGTACACAAATGACATTCGCGATACCGCCACTAAGATCCAGCTCGAAGATTCCACTAAAACTACCATCGGGAGAACACAATCCTAGGTTTGGAGAGAGACAGACGAAGTACTCATTCTGGGAGAACACACTCCACAAGTACCTTGGGAACCAGATGCTCGGATGAGGATCACAACCAAGTCATGGGGTGATTCCGAAAACTCATTCTGAGCTAATCCGCTAGGCAGAGGATCGGCACCTGGGTAAGGTAGGTCACGTCGATACCAAGAACTCTACCTAGGGTATCAGGAATGAATAGAGGATCCAACTCATAGTCTCACAGAGGGGATTCCAACAACTCTATTTAGGGAGTCCTGCAGAAGGGATCATACTCTTGTATATTAGGATATGATACTAGAAACCTTCAGGAGAAAGCCCAAGGGTACGTACCCTAAGAAGGATAGTCCAAGTCACGGAAGACAAGTGGCATAAGACATGAAGAAAAGGTTATATGGTGTGTAGTTTGGTTACACGCCGTGTTCCTTGACCCTAGATACTGCACAGGTAAATGGCCCATGTCCTTCATTCAAGCCATGTAAAACCAAACTACACAACGTGTAGTAAAGTACACGCCGTGTTTCTTGACACCGTGTACTGCCCGTGTAAACGGCCTGTTTCATTCGACTTGTTGGATAGAAAAAAAACTACACGACATGTAGAAGAAATCACGCACTGTGTTTGAGCACCTTGGCTCGCTCTGTGTACGCTGGCCATGTGCCCGTACACGGTCTCTGCCCATGTCCGTGTCGCCTGCCCGTGTAACAGTACATGGGGTATGCTGTGTATCTGGCCACGTATGGCCGGGGAGGGGTATACACGGCGTGTCCCTAGCCGTGTTCCCTTCCTGTGCCCATGTACTCTCAGAGTACACGCCAGGTAACCCTACTGATGAACACACGCCGTGTAGCCCATACTACATTACGTGTAGTCGGGAAATTTATAGAAGCGTCATCTTCCTCCGCGTTCCTTGGCTGTTGCTCCAGACGTCGATTTAGCCGTCTTTTTGCTGCGAAACTCAAGATGCTAGATCGCCTCATCATCACGATGCCGAAACTATGGGTTTCAGGCCTTTAATCGGCTTCAAAACCCGATTACAGTCACCCGTGTGAAAATTGTTTGAAGAACAATTTCTTCCAATCTGCTTCGATCCGTCTGTCGCCACCATAGCCGCACCTCCTTAGGGTTGTACTAATGCCATATCTTCAATTTGGGACTGTTGCATTACACAACAGGTGCGCAATGATCCGTTGTTCCTCATCCCACGAAGAACGCGAAGAACACTCACAAAGAACATGATAAATTTGGGAAAGAGACACACACAGATCGAGAGGGATGAACCTCGATCGATGTTCGTGTCGATCTTTGTCCGTCACCATTAGAAGGTTGAACGAAACAAATCAATAACAAGAATAAAATCCCCCAAATCCCAGAAAAATCCCATCCCACAAGAACGATCGATCCGCCGGATAATCTGTTCATAGATTAGTCCGCATTCATCGTAGAAATCAAAAACCGGGAAGAATAAAATCACAACGACATCCTACCTTGATCCCGGCATTCATTGGAGAAGATCTGGTCGCCGCATCGTCATCACCGAAAAAATCTGTCAAGAATGTCACCGTCGCGTTATGGGTTTCCTCCAGAGCTTTCCCAGAGCCTCCTGGTGAAATTCAGGGTTATGGGGATTGTAACCCTGATCCCCTGCGTAATATCTGTTTAAAAGATAAGATATATTTGATGTAACAAGGTTTAAATAAAATATTTTAATTATAAATTTTATTACTGTTGCGTCCAAAAACCATATTTCTCCACCGAACTGCGCCGGCTGATGTTAGGCCTCACCTTAGGTAAAATCCTTGTTCTGAACTCAATGATGCCCTCGAATTTCTACTCCGAGCTCCCATTCGAGAGTTATTACACTTTTTCAGGAAAACCGCACGCGGGCGTAATTTAATTATTAATTTAAATTCAAACATTTGTTCCAGGCTCACTAGGCCTCGGAACTGCACGCTGTCTCGGATCCTGGTCTTGAAATAATTCCCATATAATTTTAAAATAATACATGAAAAAATCTGGGACATTACAATAAATGACTTTCCTATTTATGAAATTTTTTCAGGCTATGTATTAATGGAATTATGAGGTATATTTGTGAAAAATGTACACACTCAGTTAGGTACAAACCATCTTTGAAGAGTGTATTTTTTAACATAAATATTTTTTACCTCGATGACATAAATACCAATCCTTTAAGACACTATTCACGGAAAATACAAAAAAATTTACAATACCATCTCCACTAATAGGTGATCAACTATACGGGAATTTAAACATTGATGACACTATTTTTGAAAATACCATTTCAAAAAACTATATGAAATCATGCTGAGAAAAGAGATAAATTTTCATTGAATTACCATAATTTAATTTTTAATATTTCATAAATTTTCATTATTTCATGCATGTTGAAAAATATATATGTGATAATATTATTGGAATATTATGAAATGTACCATAGCAAAAAAATGATGACATCAAAACTAGTATTTTATGGTTTTGGGTGTAGTGGAAGTGCCATTGGTGGGTGTTATGTTAAAATTTCATTTAATTTGGAGTTTCTTGAAACACTAATAATGGATCTTTCATGTTAAATATATAATTAATTTATTTATATATGAATAAATGATTACCTCATCTCAGGATACTTTCTTCAATGAAATGATTGATATTGAATAAAAATTTCAAATTAACTTCATTCAAATGTTAGGATTCGTGTGTAGAATCCCTATAGCATTGATTTACACATGCTCCATTGATTTCGGATAACTGCCAAATGATTTCCATGTTCTAGAGTGGAGAATACATACTATTGAATTGTTCATCTTGATCACTCCTAGATCTTTTTGGGCTCAAAGAATTTATTCTCATTCTTGAGAGAATGAAAGGAGTAATTTGAGAGAGAGAGAGTGTGTGAGAGTGAGAGGTCTTTTTGTGTTCAATGATTCACTATTTTAAATTTTTGATTATCCCTACACAATAAAAATTACCACCAATTTATAGATTTAGGGTTTAGGTTAAAAAATTATTTAATTCCATACCATACTCTAAGTAAAATTATAATCCTTATTGAACCCCATGACACATAATAATAATAATGATAATAATAATAATAATAATAATAATAATAATATTTTATGGTGTTCTCATTGACCTGTGTAATAAAAAATATTATTTTTCCGGATTGTAAATTTACAATTATCATCAGATGTAATTTTGGTTTGTTTGAATTCCTCATCATTTATTGAATATCCAAATAATTGTTTTTTCATAAAGAAGTGAATAATTTTTTTCAAAAAAAATCAATAAATAAAATAAATTTTTTATTTACTATCCAATGAATAATTTTTTATTATATATTAACATAATTAAATAAATTATTTACTAATAAACAAATAATTATTTATTACACGATTAATATTAGAGATCAATAAAACATGAATAAAATTATTCCTTGGTTTAGAGAATATTATATATTCCAACAATTAAATTCAAATAGAATTTTATCGAGTTCAACATATACAATTAGCGTGTGGCCCTCTAGAATTATTCCTTGATTTCCTTAGGTGAGATTTCCTAATTTCCAAGACTACTTCATAGAAATGGGTCAGGGAAACCAAGAGAAATAAATTAATGTCACAACATCAACAAACACAAATGAACCATCTATACATAATATTGTCTATTCATCTTAATATATCATCACTAAGGATCCACATCTGTGTCATAAAGCATTGTCATGTGCCTTTAATTAACTATATCTAATAAAAAAGTCATTACAACATCACCATGGAATAAAATGTGATGGTTCTATACCAATAAAAGGGTCATGATATAATTTCCCATAAATATGGAATGGAAAAATCCTTACTCAACTTATACATTAATAACATGTCATTCATGATTCAACCAACATATCATACTTCCCACCAACATATGTTTTGATGGTTTTGGTAAATAAATCCAAGTGCATATGTCATGACATGAATCAATAATAATCTTAATTCCCAAGGACCATTACAAAAACTCACATATAGGAATATCTAATGACACCAAAACATGAAGAATTCATATTGGTGTGTCTGTCCTCATAATCTCTCATCTTGGAGATTACCAAGTAAAAACATCATAAGAAGATTCCTCATTACTCATCTTATTACATTGTATTCTATGGAAATACAACTCACTGCAACCTCACATCTCTATGAAAAATCTATAAAGGGATGATACTTATGAAGTATATTCTTTACCCATTTATGTGACCATAGATCCTTGTAAAGGTCCACTATTATAGTATTTTCACAATATATTATGATACAATATTTACTACTAGGTTCCATGTCATGATCATGAATGAAGTTATGTATCCATACTAATTCTCTGGCTACCTCTAAGGTCACAATATACTCGAACTCCATTATAGAATCTATGACCACAACCTACTTTTTTCTCTTATAATTCAAAAAAACATAATTCAAAATGAAGACATATCCGGTTTATAATTTCATATAATCTTGATTTTTTTAGAAACAAGAATAGGCATATCCATGGATGACTAGTTCCTCATATACTCCATAGACTTGGAACATATCCGTAGTATGCCTTAGGTATTTATGGATAGTCTTGACGACAACCTAATTGGAGTGACTTATTTTTTATTGATTTCTTCTTGCCACATGTAATGTATAACATAAATCTATCTTTGTACATAGAATAATATACATGACTATCCCAATCACTGACATGTACCGAATCCTTTCCATTCACATTCATTACTCATACGTCTGAGGGAATATTTTCCTAGAAAGATGAATTCCACGTGACACTATTAATAATCCACTCTTATATTGTTCCATACCAAGCTGATTCAATATATTTTCAATATATGTACTTTTACATAGGATAAAAAACCTCATGGATCAATAATTATGGATCATGATCCCATGAATACGTGCTACCTCATCTAATACATTCTTGTATTAGAATTTATTCAACCGGGAATTAATAGATTTTTTAATAATATCACATTTCTAATAAGTAATATTTTAACTAAATATAAAATTATAAAAATGACAACAGACATACTAAACCGCTTATAGAAATTAGGTTTACATTCATTATTTATGAATCAAAATTCTATCATGGACTCACCAAATTTAATATTTCATAACCTATATTCCTTCTTCAATCCATAAATGTATTTTTTTTCAATTTTTATATCCCATTTGAATACTTTTGTGTTGTAACCCATTTAGGTTGTGACATACAGACAACTTCCTGAAGTTTCCCATTAAGGAAGGTTGTTTTGACAACCATTTTACAAATATCATATTCAAGGAAGTTTGTAATAGAATGTTGAATTTTGATGGATTATAGAATTTAAAAATGGTGAAAATGATTCATCATAGCCAATTCATTGAAACTATTTAATCCATTTTGAAACCATTCACACATTATAGGTACTAATATGTCCATCTATGTCCTGTTTCTTCTTGAGTACCCAAATACAACCATCTAGATTTAAATAAACTAGAAGATCTATAAAAATATAGGATTAGTTTTGGTACATGAAATACATTTCATAATTCATGGATAATGACCATTTAGACAACTTTTTTCCACTAACTTGTTCCTTTTATGTTAGAGGATCATTATTGTTGTGAAACAAATACCTCAGTGTATCATTACAATGTCTTTAGGTTGACTGTGTTTGTTGAAAAATTAGGTTTCCAAGGTAAGTTGTGGAGATATAGAGATACTATTGACATGGTATGTTGATAAAAACCAATAAAATGGAATGAATTCCTTGGAAGAGGTACAAAAAATTGCCTATACAAGGTGGTTCCACTTCCCTGTGTTTACCAAATTTTTGGGGTCTAAAATATGGAGGATGGATAAATCATCTTGAAAGATGGATTTCTTTGAATTCCACCTAAAAATAATGAAAAGATATGGATTTTGAGAAGATTTGAGTTTTACTAATGAATGGAGCCTTGTGAAGGTAATTTGTCTCACAAAGGATAAGTTTTGTGATGGTGTGGAGCATCATGAACACATGATGGAAAGATGGTAAAACTTCATGACTATATGATGATTCAAGAATTGTGAAATTTCCTTAGAGCTTCACTAAATAGGTATATTTGAGAAAAAGATCACAGAGCCTTTGGAAAAGGTGATGGAAAGGATTAAATTTTCTAGAATGGGAGGAAATACCTATTAATTAGCCAATACACCCCTCATTTATATACATCAAGAATTAAATAAAATCTAAAGTCTTTTATTTCACAAAGGTAATTTGAGAAGTCTAATATTATAAAACATTTCATGATGAAACAATGTTCATAATGGCTATGTAATCTAAACAAATGTTGTAAGCATTATGAATATATTGAAGTTTTCAAATGCTATAAAAATCCGAATGAAAGTTATGAACTTTGTGAAGGCTAAGAGAACATCATGAATATGTTTGAGCTTTATGAAAGGATTTTTATTCAAAAACGATGGTTAAGGTTTGCGAAAGAGTGGATATTCACAAAATTTATGGGGATAAAAAATAAGTATATTATTGTGATAAATTTGGATGTTTTGTGAAGGATATGCAAGCTTCATGAAGGTAGTGGGAATCACAAAAGTGTTCAGAAAGGATTTCCCATAAAATATTTGGTAAAGTGGTATTCATAAAGTGGACGAACGGAAAACTTAATGATGCACCAAATGAGGTGTAAAACATATTGATTCAAGTGATCAGAAGAGTATTATTCTGAAGGAGTAGTGAGAACACTTTAGTTGGGAGAGAAATGAGCTATAATATTGATATTTTTTTGGAAACCAGGATGTGAAGTGAGTTCGATCCAAAATTTATAAACGTAGATATCCTAGGAATCAAAATTATCTAGCCTCAAACTTATTTTTGTAGTGAGTCTAAATGGATTTTGTACATTATCACATGTCTGTCGTATACTCCTTGGACATATCCTAGTGAGGGTGAACCAGGTAAAATTGATGTGTCTTGTTCAATATTTCATTTATGTTCATACATTGTTATGGAATGAGTATAGAGTGTTTTATTTAATGAAAAAACAATATATTAATGGGATTTTTTTTTAAATTTCATACACTAATTCAACCCTCTTAGGGTATTTATCCTATTTGGGATAACAATTTGTATCTAAGATAAAGGATAATTTCGTTGTTTCTATCTAAGGGGATTTGATAGAAGATGTCAATCAGAATAGGATTCCTATCTTCATTAAAAATTATTTTCAATTTTTTAAGAATCATATGCATCTCTACTTCCGATATTTAGGAATATATGTCTTTATAGTATCAATTCATGGTACTTTGGACAATGTCGACAGTGGTGCTTTTTTAGATGCTGACTATTGGGAATTAGATGCTGACGCCAAAGGAATAAATCGATCAGGGGGAACCATATCCAAAGAAATCAATACAGAGGTGATGTATTGTAAAAAAAATAAAATTTTATGTTGGAAAAGATGCTAAATATTTATGAGGGTGTCTCAAAAGTCAGAGAATAAGGAGTTCGTATAATATTTACAAGTATTAGGATCTTATAATGCACCCTAATGTTTCTATTGATTCATTGATTTACTATGTGATTGTTACTATAGATGACATGTATAGTATCAGAGAAATTATTGAATACGTAAAAATAGTTAAGAAAATATTGAGATGACTTCTACCTTAGTTTAATTCAAAAGTATATATTCTAGAAGATAAATATCCAAAGGAGATGAAAGTGTATAGTTTTCATAGTACTCTTATCATATATGAGATGTGAAATGATGATTACAAGTCTATGTAAAAATAGAATTCTTAAAAGGTATCATTCAATGAAATGAAGAAACTCACCATTGAAGATGAACCTGAAGAATAAGAGAAAGATGATTCTATGTCATTACTTTACTCAAATTTATAATTAGGAAAAGGAATGTTCAAAGGAAAACACCTACATGAATACGTTCAATGTGGAAAATTTGGACACCTTGTAGTATGGTTTTAGAATAATTTTCAATATGTTTATGGGAATGAAGTATAAATTCCCATGAAGAAGTATTCAGCCTATGTAAAAGGTAAGAAAAATCTCTAGATAAATTTTTTCAAAACAAAGAATCTTCCTTCACAAAGAAATGATTACTCAGAATAATTAGAGTTCCAATTGATAGAGAACATCCAATATCATGGAGAAAATTATATTCTAGAAGTTGTAGGTAGTTCCAAAAAAAAGGAAGAATGTGAAAAGGATGAAGAATAAGTAGAAGTAAGATGTGATATCAAGGATGAATTAGAAGCCTCTCTTGAGGATATAGATGTTTAGAGGGACAAAATGAATAAATCCAATAAAGTGGATCATGATGCCAAACATTATATGAAACAAAAGGAAGAAGAGAAGTCTAATATGAATGAATAAATTGAATTTTTTTTGTCTTCAATGCTATTGAACTCAAAATAGTACATTGAGTACACGATCAAAATCAAAGAAGAGAGGAGAGAAATTTATAGTTTGACTAACACTAGAAAAGATTAAATCAAACATATAAAAGAACTTTAAGAGGAAGTTTTTGTCCTACTAAGGAAAGTGAACGATCATGAGAAACTTTTGAATCCAACAAAGTAGGTCACAAAGTCTGTTGAAAATGGAAAACATAGAGTTTAGAGATCTAGTGAAACATACTTGTTAAGAGAATAAAATGACAGGTCCAAATGATAAAACTAGTTTGGAGATTGATTGAAAATAAAAAGTAGTAATTTTTGAATTCATACCATAAGCACCCACTCTGATATTGAATATTGATTTGGGTATGAGTCATAAATTGACGATCCATAGAACCCAAGGTAAAACCAGTATTGGAGTAGTGACACACATGAATGCACCATGCCATAGATGTTTTTGTTGTGTAAAGATGGGAGACCCAAAAAATAAATGTTCCATATCAAAGAGGTACATAAGGGTAAAAGACCAAAAATAGGAATCCATATAGAGATCTGTATTCTAGGATATCATTTTATGGTCACTATTTTAGGTGTGGAGGATTAAAACACATGGAAAGATTTTTTTCAACAAAAATGTAGAGAAATGTTCCAATATAGGCTAAATGTTTTAAAAAATAGAAAATCATTATATCAAATAATGATCTAAAAATTATAAATTTATGTTAATATATATAAGATGAAGGTTTTCCATCATACTCCAAGGAAGATCATGATTATCAATCCATACCAAGTATGATGTAAAAAACCTAGATTAAAAAGATTTGAAATGAGTAGGCAATGGTTGTAGAGATTTCATTTAAATCATCAGATCATTTTGGTGTAAATATCATTGATAGTGGATTTTCATCCCATATGAAAGGTAAAAATAATATTTTTACGAGCATAAAATATGATAAGGATGGTGTTTTAAAATTTGTTAATGATGAAGTCCAGGAGATTATTGGTTCACGAGAAGCCAAATTTGGTGGTAAATAATTGAGAAATGATGATGTATTAGTTTTTCAGGTTCCCTATGACAAATTAATTTACGTCAACAAACAATTTTATTTATGTAATTCTATAATATTTAATAAGAATATGTGTATCCTAAAAGGAAGAGATGATGAAATTATTTTATAAGGAAATTTAATGAATGGGATTCTCTACCTTATTAGAGGAGAATATGATATTTTAATTTTATACAAAGAGGAAGAGAACATGTTATTTCATAAATGACTTGACCATCTATGCAAACCATCCTTAGAATATCTGATCAAATACGATTCAACTAAAGATATACCTAAGCTACCACATGACAGAACTCATATGTGTGATGCATGTCAACAAGGGAGTATTATCAAACAGATTTACAAGAAAAAAGATCAAAGTACAACCTAAGTACTTAAATAGGTGCAGGTAGACATATGTAGACTTTCCTCATCAAGATCCATTGACTAGAAGATGAATTAAATTATTTTCATTCATTATTTTAGCAGTATGGCATGGATATTTGTAATTTCCTATAATGTTGATGTGTTTAGTTGCATAAAATAATATCATAGGGAATTTGAAAGGAGTATTAGATAGAATATTAGGAATTTTCATACTAATAATTGTATGGATTTCAAAAATAATCATGTGGAATATTATCTTGAGAAACAAAGGATAATGCTTAAAATTTCAGTATTGATAAATCCTCAAAAAATGGAGTGGTATTGAGGATTTATCAAATAATAAACAACTTGGATATAAAAATGATTATTGAAAAGGAAATACTATAGATATTCTAGATGAAATTAGTATTAACATCATTTTATATATCCAACAGGGCTCTATTATGTCTAATGGAATAAAATATTCCATATAAGTTTTAGAATGGGCAGAAGCCAACATAGAAATATTTTCAAATCATTAGAAGTAATTTTTTTTTCTTAATAATGAGAAACACATGAAATTTAAATGGTGAGGAGATGAGGGGATATATCATAGATATTCAGGGAAAAGAAAAGAATATAAAAGTTTCAATAAGAGTCCTGGAAAGGTAGTTGAATAAAATGAGTTCACTATAATAGATAATGAACACAATCTTCATCAATAAAGTGATAAGTTCCCCAATGTTGGTTATGAGGAGGTAAGCACCTAAATGGGAGTTGATGAGGTAAAAGGAAATTCAGAAGAAGATATTGACGATGTTATGGAGGTAATAAAATCTATATCTACATGGAAAAAAAATATTCTGGCTGAAATTGATAAAATTACATCATTGGTGATCATGCAATGCTAGTTCAAACAAGTATAATGAATTCATTACTATAGGAATCCTTCCTATCTTAGGTAGAGACAAAATATTTTTAAGAAGCCACTAAATATGAGAGATGGGTTTATTCGATTAATGAAGATCCTGAATTGATTGAGAGGAATGAAATATATGAGATTTTTTTGGGACCAAGATATAAGAATATCATCGGGACTAAATGGGTCTTTCACATCAAGATGAATGAATATGGTGTAGTGATTCGAAATAAAGAATGACTAGTGTGAAAATAAAACTATCAGTTAGAGGGTATCGATGTTGATAAAACATTGTCACATGTTGGAAGGCTAGATACAATCAAATTCTTCATGGACATAATAGTGAAAATAATATCTTTAGGTTTTCCAGATGGATGTCAAGTTAGAACTTATAAATGGGGTTCTAGAAGAATAACATTATATTTAGTTTCCATATGTTTTTCTCATTCATGAAGATAAAAAAATATTTTATCTACTGATTAAGTCGCTATATATATTTAATCAAGCACCAAGAGCATGGTATTCAATGCTTTATTAGTTTATGAAGAAGATCACTTTTCATCATGGTGGAGTTGATTACAATATAAATGTCAATAATGATACTAATAAATGAATGATAGTGGTATTTTATGTCGATGAAATAATATTTGGTGGATCATATGAAGATCAGTGCAATAAGTTCAAGTAATTCATTAAAATTGAGTTCTAAATATCAATGATTTGTGAACTAATGTTTTCCTTGGTTTATAGGTGACACAAGGAAGGAATGTAACATTCATTTCTCAATAAAAATATGCCATGGATATTTTGAGAATATTTGGATGTATCTTTCTAAGGAAATTATGAATCTGATTCCTACCTAGATAAAACTATCATGAGATGATGAAGAAAAAGTGGTTAATATCATAGAATGTAGATAGATCATTGGATGTCTATTTTACGTAACAATGAAAAACCATGATACTATTTTTTCCACATTCAAAGCATCACAATATCAAATCAATTCCAAATAAATCCACATAAATATATTTAAAATAATAATTCTCTATATCAAGCCATTGTGGATTTTGATTTGTTGAACAAATAAAAGTTCATGACAAGAGTGTTTCCCTCAGAATTCAGGGATGACCTCCTTGATTGAAGGTTCAAACATTCCGATCGGTTTCTAATGGGTTGGTTCGTAGAATCAGAAACATCCAATGATTCCACATCCATTTGGACCAACTTTCCAAAGGCAGGCGCTTATTAGTGTGTAGACCGATGAGGCTTAGGAATTTGCATTGGTCAAGAGGATGGGAGGTCAGACTCATCACACCTTTTTGAGGGGAATTATTGTCTACTCTGGGACTCTCTATATAGATTTAATTTATGTTCGTGAATCCTTATTACATTACCAAGTATAAAATGAGCTTTCCTTCAGATCTGGAAATCAATGATTAAATAGGTAGGAAATTTAGAGAATCTTTTATATGTATTCGAGGATCTTCTTTGATAGATAATCATCTGTATTTATTAGAGATTCATGGTTAATGGTATCCTTTGACACATTTATATAGATGTATCTTGGTCATTATGATGACCATGCTGGTTTTAAAGCCACTCAGTGGGGCACTTGATGTTTATTATCATTCAGAAGGACATGGATTATTTCAGAGTTGGGATCGAACCCGCAGATGGGATACCTACGTATCCATTGTTTACAAAAGGAATTAGAAGCCACGTAGTTCGAGTAAGGGAGTATGATTTTTATGATTGATGGCCCAAAGAATGATGTCATAATTAATTTAACACTCTAAGCTCACGTGAGTCATTCTCATTGTAAGAAACAAGAGGTATTGGTAATAAATCAGAAAATTGTGCCATGAAAGATGCAATCATAAGAAATAATGTGGGACTTATATATGTATGACTGCCCAGATAAATGATGATTAGGATTTACTTTAGGGAAGAAATCCAGGAACAGGGTCCATAAATTTATATGTACTTCATGGAGATTTGAGTATTCTAACTTGGGGCTTACTCCTAAGGAAGATCCCCAAATTAGGAGGGGACTCATGATTGGGTTTTACTCCTGAGAAGGAAGCCTAGATCAAAAAGTAAATTAAGAATGGTTAAGAGGAATTATGACTGGGGATTACTTCTGAAAAGGATGCCCAAATTTGGAAAATTTAAGACTGGGGCTTACTCCTAAGAAGGAATCCCAGGTTAAGGGAATTATGATTGGGGCTTACTCTTGAAAAGGAGGCCCAAATTAGGGTACATGGGGCTTACTCTTGAAAAGGAGGCCCAGGTTAAGAGAAATATGGTTAGGGATTACTCCTGAAAAGGATGCCCAAATTAATGAGGACTTGGGGCTTACTCCTAAGGAGAATGTCCATATTTGGAAATTATGATTGGGGCTTACACCTAAAGAAGATGCCCATATTTGGAAATTATTATTGGGGCTTACTCCTAACGAGGATGCCCATATTAAGACTGGGGGTTACTCCTAAAAAGGAAGCCCAGGTGAAAAGAGAACTTGGGGCTTGCTCCTAAGGAGGATGCCCATATTTTGAGAATTAGGACTGGGGCTTATTCCTGAAAAGGAGACCCAGGTTAATGAGTTATGTCATCTTATAGGATGAGGTTAAATGAATGAAATCTCAATCTTTAGTGACATAAAGATGTGTAAATCACTAGATTTTGAGAGATATTCCACAGAATTCCTTTCAGATAAGGATGTCGAATCAAGAAATCATGCCATAAATGGATTTAAAGAGTGTCTTGAAGATTGAATCTTGAATAGGAGAGGTGGAATGGCATAAGAGGGGTAAAATGGGAAATAAAGGCACCCAAAAGGCAGGGGTGTGAAAGTCCTGGTAGGTGCGTAGGTAATGCATTGGTGCAAAAGTCCTGGTCATGCAGGTATACCTGCACGACACAAGGGTACTTGCGCGTTTGTAAACCAGAATGGTAATGCTTTGGCGATCCTTGACCAATGCCTTTGGAATTATCCTGAGGTACTTCCAGAAGAGAGGAACGCAAGTTTTGGTGAGGAAGTGGGGTGGCGCGCAAGTATGTTCATTCCCCTTAAGGGTAAAACACCTTAGGCGCACAAGTGATAGTGAATTATAACAATTAGACCTTACTACTTTTTTAGACCTTCCTTTCTTGGTAAAGAATTACCTTAGAAGTGTTCAGAAGAGCTGAAGAAGAGACTTGGGAATTCAGAGCTCTAAATATGAATGCTGGAAAAAACTCCTCCTAAAATGGGGGGCCCACAGGGTCTATTTATAGGCTGGAGAATACCCCTGGCGATTATCCTTTAGGTTGTGCAAGTCACTTGCGCGACCATTTGGCGTCGCGCAAGTGTACTTGCACGACCATCGTAGAACTTGCGCAACCCTTGTGCAACAATCATCTTATTCCTTCCTTTGTCAATTTTTGATATTTGTCCAAAGGTTGAATCACTTTGAGTTATGATAATCGCCTTTTCCAATATTTTAGATTTTGTAACGAATGGAGCATCAACAAAAGTCCCCCCCTCAAAGTTGGATCCAAAAGAAATGCGGATTTGACTCTGAGGAAATCGAGAATCAAAAGGAAATTGGGGCACACAGGGTATGGCGTGCAAATGAGATTCGGGCACGTAGGGTCTGGCATGCAGGTATACGGCATTTGATCGCACAGGGTGCGGCGCGCAAGGTCAAGGCCATGTCTATAAATAGAGGGCCTCACTTTTGTACAAATCATATGGATTTGAAACTTTCAAGCTCTCGCCGTGCAAGTTGCATTTTCCGTGCAAGTTTCTCTATTTCCCACTATTTCATTGATGGCGCGCTGCTGTCAAGGTATCTAGACCTGCGTGGTGATACTTGCGCGCCAAATAATTGTGCGACACATCCATACTTGCGCACAAAATTTATACTTGCGTGACTTAATGCCTTAGCCATTTTTCTGAATTCCTTCACAAATTTTATGAAAAATAAACCCATTTAAGAGTTAGTTTATTCAACTTTTGTGCAGATTCAATGGATCTTAGGAGAATTGGAACAGATGATGAACTGGCTAGCAAGCAGATTGATGACATGATGAACATTGTTGTCCATGATTACTATGATATCTGTGATAGCACTCTCCCAAATTTGGCTAAGTACTTGAAGAAATATCATCTTAATTTCCCACAGAGAATCTAACTGTCCCTCTATGGTCATGGTCATCTGCAAGGAGTCAATGTTCTAGATGCAAAGAACTGTAAACCTAAAATGCAGCTGCACTGCTACTCCTCTACTTCGGTTATGCTGACCATTAAGATCAACAAGAATGATGTGAACTTTCAAACTTTCCTTCCAGGCCATTTCCTTATAGATATGAAAATGGAAAACCCATGGGCTGAAATGTTTTCCACTGCCGGTTAGTGGAGAGAAGAAAAACATGGCATTATAGCAATATCTAAAAAGAGTACTCTCTCCAAATGGATCTTTACTTCCAATGATCCATTCTCAAATCCATGTATCCATCTTCCATGTCACTTGGACAGAAACAGAGTCACTGTTCGATCAGCAGAAAATTTTCTCAAACCACACTAAAGAACATCCTTTTACAATGGTTCCAATAAGAGCTGGTATCACTGCATCTCTTATTGTATCCAATTGAAGGAATGAATTCTAGGTGGTTTCTGATGATGTTTGGGATGCCGTAAATCAAATGAAGAGTTATGTTGAAAGCATCTTGTAATTATTGAAAAAGATAAGAGACTCTAGTCTGTGGATGTCCTTCTATATCTTGTGTATCAATGAAAAACACCTTCATCATCAATCATTTTTACCTACATTCTTTCGCTACCTGCTTTAAATTTTACCTAAGCCAATGGGCCTAGTAAGCATAGTTTTATTTTTACTAGGATTTATATAAATAACCCTACAAACTTTGAAAATCTTAATTGCTCAATATTACCTAAATCATACAAAATGTATGTTTAGTGATATGGAAATTGACTTTTATTCAGAGTTCCCTTGCCTTTTTTGGGTAGTTTAACGTCATGCACGTCGGACATAAGGAGGCTAATGTTTAAGATCGAAAATAGCTTTGACCGAAATGGATTAAAATTGACTCAATTCCTTGATGATTTATCTAAAAACATATTACCATACTCAAGTATGAGGGAAAAAAATATGTAAACTATGACTTAAGAATATTTTAATATGAGGAATGATATGAAAAAGAGCTAAAAGGAATCAGAAGAAGTAGTTTCCAAGAATGAAGTTACTATAATTTCACAAACCCATTAGGGGGTTGAATTATGAAGGGTCACCAAAGGGCATTGGATGCATAGTCAAATAAATAGCATCTTTTGGCTAACAAGTCTGTTATGTGGTCTGTTTATGAAAGTCTGCATAAGGGAATGTGTTGCATAGTCAAGAAAAAGAACTCTCAGAAATTTACCTTTCTACTGCTAAAATCCAGTGAAAGTTTATAGAGATTCAAATCTTCCAAAGTATAGAGTTTGTTGTATGGAAAGTGGTACTTGAATATGGAGAAGATATTTCCTAACAAGACTATCGAAGAACTGGATGGATATCACTTTTACGAAGGTCTGACCCAAACGTAGGGAAAGAGAATATAAACCATAGACTTGAATACTTTCAGATCATGAAAAAGGATATGGAAAAATATGTTAAGGATGACTATTTTTGCGGATCCCTACATACTGGCATTTAAGACCAATAAGGACAAAAGAGGATTTCTTCCCAAGAATGAAGTTACAATTATTTAAAAAACCCATTAGGGGGTTGAATTATATAGGGCCACCTAAGGGAATTGGCTACATAGTCAAATAATAGTATCTTTTGGATGAAAAGTCTGTTATGTGGACTGTTTATGCAAGGCCGCCTAAGGGCACATGCAGCATAGTCAGGTAAAAGAACTCAGAAATTTGACATTTTTGTGAATAAAAGTCAAGAAAAGGGTTATGAAGATATGAAAATATTTATGTTTAAGATTATGACACATAAAGATGGGTATTGTCAAATGTATGCAGAGATACACAGATCAATGATAACCATAATCATGTTGTGGCTGGATCCTCAATTGAAATGTTGGACTTCACTACGTATCCCATAAGGATGGGAATCAAGCCATACGTAGTTCATAAACTACAGTTTAACATCATGTGGGACAAAAGGATTAGAGATCTTATTTTAGGGTCATAGTACTTGGACCATTGTTAGAAATACACAATGTGTTTTTTCATGGGGAATTTTCAGCCAAGGGACTGGAAGTGGAATTTGTGGTTAGGCCCAAAAGACTTGGGGTTGGATTTGAGGGACACTCGATCGTTCCTACGTATCCCATAAGGATGGGAATCAAGCCATGCGTAGTTTTAGAAATACCGTCTGTTCATATTTTGTTCGTACATGTGAAGGGTGAAACGAGAATTTAGTACAATGATGGTTTAATCCAAGATAAAAGGTTTGGGCATTGCCATGTATGCATGTAGTCTTTGAAATGAAACATGATTGAAAAATCAATGAAATAATGGTTCCCTCTCAGGTGAGGATATCAAAGAATACTGTAGTTTATTTTCATACTGGACAAAAGTGTTGTATAGTTTAATGTCGTATAATAAGGATGAAAGTGAACCAATGTAAAGATATTTATTCTAGGGGAGGTTTCACGAATCAACATCGTATGAGATGGAGGTGAACCGATGTGAGGAGATTGGTTTTGGGCTTGATCCTTGGGAGGTTGCCTACGTACCCAGCCTAGAAGGCAAGGATCAAAGTCTGTGTAGTTCAATTAACGAATGAATTAATAATCAAGTTGTTCTTGGGGACAAAGACCTAAAAAATGATGTTTTTGAAACTTATACATGGTTATTAACCTAGAGAGAGTTTTATAGATGAGGTTTGCTCTAAGCTCACATGAGTCATACTCGGTGTGAGAAACAAGAGGTAACAACAACCTTAATGATGCACAATTTAATGTCATGTAGGACACATCAAGGGACTATGTAGTTTTAAGGGCTTGCAGTTAGTACTATTGGTGCTACATAGTTTAATGTCATGTAGCAAGGAAAAAGTACAGTTTAATTTCATGTAGGATGTATTAAAGGATTTTCTTTACATTTTAGCGTCATGTAGTTAGGACGATGGGGACAATACAGTTTAACGTCATGTTGGACAAAAAGATGACTGTTCAGTTTAATGTCATGCAGTAACGATAAAAGAGTATACCATTTAACGTCATGCTAGATGTATTAGGGATGTTTTCACAGTTTAACGTCATGTTGGATGAAAAATGGACGATACAGTTTAGCATCATGTTGGAAGAAAGTGCGAATAGTTTAAGGTCAAATGCATGGACCGTGGATGGTGCAATTTAACGTCATACTGGATGGAAGGGGGACTGTGCAGTTTAATGTCATGCAGTGAGGACAAAGTACAGTTTAACATCATGTGAGATGAAAGGAATACAAATAGTTTAAGGTCATATGTATGGACTTTTGTTGTATAGTTTAACATCATATAGCAAGGACGATGAAGGGGAAACAGTTTAACGTCATGTTGGATGTATGTCCAAATAGTTTTGGTTCATATGGATGGACCGTTGATGATGCAGTTTAACGTCTGCTAGACCGTGGTGTAGTTTAAGGTCATACTGGACCGTGGTGCAGTTTAAGGTCATACTAGACTATGGTGCAGTTTAAGGTCATACTGGACCTTAGTGCAGTTTAAGGTCATACTCGACCGTGGTGTAATTTAAGGTCATACTGGACCGTGGTGCAGTTTAAGGTCATACTGGACCTGGTGCAGTTTAAGGTCATACTGGACTTTGGTGCAGTTTAAGGTCATACTGGACTGTGTTGTAGTTTAAGGTCATATTGGACAGTGGTGATATATTTTGTGTTTTTACAAAATACTTCTTCAAAAATCTGGCATTGGTTGGAGTAGTGATGAGTTCTCCATCCATAGAAATTAAAGAATAAGCTCCATTGGAGTAGACCCTATGTATTGAGTAAGGTCCTTCCCATTTTGGCTCAAGCTTGGGAGGTTTCATTCCTGGTATCATTGGAGTTCTACGAACTAATACCAATTATCCCCGAGTGAATGAACGAAGATAAACTTTTTTGTTAAAATATCATGCTATTCGATTCTGATAGACTTACAAGTGGTGCAAAGTGCACAATATTTTATCATATAACCATTCCAATTCATTCAATCTCTTTTGAAATTTCTCATCTATAGTTGACTGATCACAAATGGCTACTCTGGGCAAAGGTAATTGAACATCAATTGGCAAGACTGCTTCCATTCCATATACCAATGAATATGGAGTTGACCGCGTTGCAGTGCGGGTGGTAGTCCGATAAGTCCATAAAGCATGATAGAGTTTATCAGGCCTTGAATTTTTATCTTTATCCATCATCTTTTGCAGTATATTTGAAAGAGTCTTGTTGAAGGCCTCAATCTGTCCATTGGCTACTGCATGATATCAAGATGAATGGTTGGATTTGATGTTTTATTCTTGATACAACTTCTGCACCTCGGATGAATAGAAGTTGGAGCCATTGTCCATAAATATGGTTTGAGGGACACCAAATCTGATAATGATGTTAGAATTGATGAAGCTAACAACAAATTTATAATTGACTTCCTTTAGATGTATTGCCTCTGCCCATTTGGAAAAGAAGTCAGTATCAGTAATAATGTACTTAAAATGCTTGGCCGTAGCTGAAGGTTAAGGTCCCACCACATCCATTCCCCATGTGGAAAATGCCCAAGAGTATTTAGCTATATGAAGAAACTCTGGAGGTTGATGAATGAAGTTGGCATGTACTTGGAATGATTGACACATCTTTGTGAAAACAATATAATCTTGTATGATTGATGGCCAAAAGTATCCAAGCCTTCGAATCTGATCAGATAGTCTATGTCCAGACTGGTGGGCACCACAGACTCCTGCATGAACTTCTTTCATGACAGCCATTGTCTCTTCACCATCATTGCATCTAAAGAGAACTCCATCAAAACCATGTTTTTATAGAATTTTCTCTAGGTGATCTGGGCTATCATAAAGATTAAAATTGACCACACGTCGCCAGATTTGATCTTTCTCGGATCTATCAGGTGGAAGTGTTCCATTTTGAAGGTATTCCCTGATAGGTGAATCCATCCTGTAGTATAACCATACGGTTCAGGAATGGGACTAATTTCATTAATTTACTCTATTCTGATTCGAACATAAGGTGAAATTGCATGACAGTGGGCAATACTGATTGTTGTCTCATCCCGATTTGGATCTTCCAGAGCTGTGGCTATATTAGCCAGTGTATCATCTTGAACATTTTGTGATCTTGGGACATAAGAAAATGTTGGTTCTGAAGGGAATTCTTCCATTAACTCTCTGACATAATCATACAAAGGGATTAGTTCTTCATTTCTGATGGCATAATCCCCATTGACTTGTTTGATTACCAGGTCTGAATCACCTTTCACCTTTAATTGATTCACTTGTTCTTGAAGCTCTAATTCCAAGCCTACGATGAGAGATTGGTATTCTGCTTCATTATCAGTACCACCTTCCCACAATAAAAAGGAATAAGGTAACACTACCTTTTTTGGAGAAATGAGAACAATTACTAAGCCATTTTTGTTGAATTTAGGATTTTCCATTTTCCTCCCTGTTGGACTTCTAGAAGCACCATCAAAATACATTTCCCATGCTTGAGGACTTTCTTGAATAGGGAATACTTCCTCATCAGGGAGTTTAATATGTGAAGATGTGTCTTCCACTGAAGGGTGTTCAACCAGGAAATCAGCTAGAGCTTGGATCTTTATTGCCTTTTCAGACACATACTAAATGTCGAATTGCTGCAAAATAACTACCCACCTTGCCAGACGTCCTGTAAGAATTGGACGACTAAGGATGAATTTGAGAGAATTATTGCAAGATAACAATTGGACCTCGTGATGTTGCACGTAGTGTCTTAACTTCTGAACAACAAAGATTAATTCCAGGCAGCACTTCTCAATACTTGAATACCGGGCTTCTGCTTCAAGCATAGTTTGACTGAGATAGTAAAGGCTGTTTTCATTTCCAGCATCATTCTTTTGAGCAAGAAAGGAACCCAATGATAACTATAGAGTTGTCAAGTATAGGATGAGAGGTCTTCCTTCAACAGGTGGCATGAGTACCAGTGAACTCAAGAGGTATTTCTTGAGAATATCAAATGCTTTTTGACATTCTTCAGTCCACTGGTAAGTGACTCCCTTCTTCATCAATTTGGGGAAGGGTAAACATTTTCCTACCAAATTGGTGATGAAACACCGAATATAGGCTAAGTGTCCTTGAAGTACTCTTTATTCATTAAAATTTCGAGGAGGTGACATACCAATGATTGACTTGGTCTTCTCAGGATCTACTTCAATACAACGATGGCGTGCAACAAAGCTGAGAAATTTTCCTGAGGTTACCCCAAATGCACATTTTAAGGGGTTCATCTTCAAATTATGTTGTCAAAGCTTGCGGAATATAACTTCCAAATAATCCAAGTGATTAGAACATTGTTTGGATTTAACCACCAAATCGTCTACATATCATTCAAAAAACTTCCCTAAGAAGGGTTTGAAGATACGATTCATGGCATGCTGATATGTTGCACCTGCATTATTTAAGACAAAGGGCATTACATGGTATCAAAACACACCCTGAGGGGCTCTGAAGGCTATGGATTCCTCATCTTCTAGGGCCATTCAGACTTGATTATATCCAGAATATCAATCCATGAAGGAAAGTGCTTCATAGCCAGCTGTTGCATCAATTAAAATTTTTATAATCTGAACTGGGAAATCATCCTTAGGGAAATGCCGATTAAGATCTCTAAAATCGATGAAAACTCTAATTTGTCCGTTCTTCATCATTACAGGGAAAATATTAGCCAAACACTTGGGATATTGAACTTCTATGATGAATTTAGCTTCATAAGATTATCCACTTTAGCCTCAATTTTGGAATCATAAGTTGGGTGTGTTCTTCTTGCGGCTTGCTCAAATCCTCGATGTTCTTCTGGTAAACCCAAATGATTAGTAACAACATTAGGATAAAGCCCATGAATTTCTGTATAGTTCTAAGAAAATATATCTATATTTTTCTTTATAAAATAAATATACATATCTTGCTCTTCAAGAGTCATGGCCGAACAGATTAAAGTGGGGCGTGGATCTTATTTTGTACCCAGATTTATTTCTCTGAGTTCATCCACAGTGGTATAGATACCCTCTTCAAATGCTGGAGGAGCATCTCTAAGATCTTCCTTTTCTTCTTGTTTATGTGTTATTTCTTCCATTTCTACTTGCATAGTAGATGATAAAGAAAAATTTTCATGATCAGAAGAGATGTCAAAATTTTCTCATCTTGAAGAAGAAACTTCCATTTCCGACCCAATTGATGATGAAGGGTCTTCAGTGGGTAATAAAGAGGAGATGATGGATTCAGAATCGACATCATTTTTCACCTCTGATGTTGATATAACTTCTTCTAGCCTAATTGGAGAAGTATAGACTTTTTGGATTTCAGCAGATGAAATGGAGACGTCACTATTTGAGCTTTCATCATTGCTTGGTGGGTTACCAATTTCTCCCATGTTGTCTGGCTCGATTGACGTAACTGACATTATGGATCCTTCCATAAGAGTATTTTGATTAAGTTCTATCTTATCAATTTGAATGATAGGAACACATAATCTGTACTCACATGTGTAAATGGATTTATTGGAATCTTCTCCAAACCATATGGAGAATTAACTTTGGTAATCTCCTTTGATGTGGATTTCTCCCTTCCCTTCATGTGATAGAATTCTGCCTCAATGTATTGAGACTCACATGTCTTGAACAGGGCCTTATCACCATTCAATGTCCCAACTTGACCATCAAAACAATATTTGAGACATTGATGGTATGATGAAGGGATTTCCACATTTTGATGTAGCTAGGGTCTTCCAAGAAAGATGTTGAAAGCTGAGTCTTGATCAACAACCATGAAATCCGAATTGGATACAAGATCTCCAAATTGAGTTATGAGTGTAACTTTTCCTAGTGGTTATTGTTCATTTTTATCATTTCCATGTAACATCATGGTAGAAGGAGATAAATCAGATTCTGTGAGGCCCAATTGACCAAGTGTACGAATGGGCATGAGGTTGAATCCTGAACCATTGTCAATGAAAGCTCTTTGTACGTCTACGCCATTGAACTTTCCAGATAAGTACAAAGGTCTAATATTCCCATGCACAACATCATATTCATCTTCATCATTAAAGATATTACTGCATGGCATTCTACAGAATTATTCTCTATGTGATAGACTTCAGCTGCAGCAATTTCAGTTTCAAACTCTTGATGACTTGACAAAGCCTCGATGAGTGCATCCCGAAGATCTTTTGACAGATTCAAAGCATCCAGAATTGATAACATGGATGGTACTTGGGCCAAGTGTTTTAATACATCACACTTTTTATCCATAGGTCTACTTTTCCCAATAGGAATATGTGGTTTAGCAGGTACCTTAGAAGCAGATGCTTTGGAAGTTGATGCATCTTGTATTTGGATAGGAGTTGGAAATATTCTTGGTTTTTGAATATTATACCGATTAGATCCATTTACTTACTGAGAGGAAGAATATGGAACCTTTAACCGGTCTTCTAAAATAACTTTTCCAGGACTGAATTTGCTATTGGTAGAAGAACTTGCTTGTTCTTGCTAAGCTCACTGAAGGGATCTACCACATGTTTCTACTGCGTACACAGTTCTAGCAGGGGTAGATTTAGAGTATTGGCTTCTAAAAGATCCACGTCTTCCCCTGTATCCTGAGCCTCTGGAACTACCTCTAATTTCCCTATTTGATACAGGGAATTTAGGCTCATCGAAATCGAAACTGCGACTGGCATATGGATCTATTAATTGAATCATATTAACAGAACCGAAGATTAACTCTTCATCTGATGAAGACTTTGCCTGATTAGCTTGTTTAGGCTATTCCGTTTTGTGGGGTGGTGCCCGTGGCTTTGAAGTAGATGGCATGAAGTCTGCCAGAGTCAAAGACAACTTAGGCATTATCACATAATCATCTTCTTCTGATTCTTTTTCTTTCTTTGAATCATGTCGGTTCTTTGAGGACTTTCCCTCTAATGAAGAAGGTTTTAGTGCAACATTCATGGTAGAAGACACAATCAGTTTCATTAATTGTGTTTGAAAAATAGCATGAGTTCGGTTGATTGTCTTTATAACCATCCAATCATCATACTTTTGTGCATTTTTTCTTTTGACTTCTTGCCATCCGCCTTCCTCCTCTAGAACTCTAGCAGTAACACATGCTACCTGGGCTGAAGAACCTTTCAGTTTGACTTGTCCCAAGTTGAACATCTTTTGCAGGAGGTATTTTCAGACAAAAAAATCCTAGATGGGATGCCCCAACATTTGATGAAAATGGAAATAATTGGGATGGTCTTCATCTCCTTCCTTGTTTGACCTCTTAGGCATTGGTAATTGAACCAGATTATTTTCCAAAGCCGAAATGAAATAACCAGGAACATGTTCATTTTGGAAAGAGTATGTTTTGCTCTTCAGATCCTCAAATTGTTTTCGTCTTTGATCTCTTTGATCATCTAGACAAAACGACCTTTGTTGTTAGCACTCAAGAGGTAGAGCCCTTCGAGAAGATGAAGGTTTTGAAGTAGAAACAGGTATAGGTGCTTGTTTAAGCATAACTATTACAGTTTCTGCTTTACCCATTCTCCTTCCTAGAACTGATGGAATTACACGAGATTTAGCCTTATCCTGTATAAGGGAATCTTCAATCTGCTGATCGATTGATGTAAGGTCTCGAAACCCTCCTGTGTATTTCACAGGGATCAACGTCGTGCGTAATTCATCACGCAGATTTTCCACACAGATTGGAAACAATTCCTCTTGAAGGAGTGCTAATCTTAGGGAATATGTTATTCCTTTCCAGAAAGTAATGAAAACTGAGACTCTTTCATTCTCTCTTTGCTTACAGTTTGTAAGATCGAAAACTGTTGTCTTTGGCAAAGTTGAGCTGAATTGAAGAAGGAATTTTTGGTAAAGATCCTCCCATCCAGTAATTGACAGGGATTGCAAGCTTGTATACCAAACAAAGGATGGTCCTTGCAAGGTCTGTACGAAGCATCTGAGTTTTACTGCTTCTTGCTGCTCTGGAGTTCCCATCATAGGATCACAGCAAGACACGTAATGCGTCAAATGCTGTTCAGGGTCGCTTGATCCATTGAAAATAGGGAATATAGGGTTTCTAAAATAGGATGGAGGAGATATTGAATCTACCCATTCAGGGTAAACATTATTTTTTGGTTGCATCTATGCACGTTTCCCTTCCATAGTTTCTATTAGAGCTGTTAATGACTTAATGGCAGTTATTAACTTTTGAGAAACATCTGGTTGAACTTGGACTTTGGTAGGTGTAATGACTAGTGCTTGGAAATATGTGGTAGTTGGTGCTACAACTACCAACTGTTGTTGCACTTGACCCATATGATTAGACCTGTGAGGGTGTACTGATAAAGGAAGAAATTCTTGATCCATCTCAGTAGCTATAACAAATTCCCTTGGATGAGTGACTCCAGCATGCTTAAGAAGAAGACTACCCTGAAGTAGTTCTACATTCAACCTCCTCGATTCCTTCATTTCTTCCTCCTATTGTGCAAACCTTTGCTCTAGTGAGAGAGATTGGCCTTTTCAAGAGGAAGGAGATGTAACCTGATTCTTTCCCCTCCCTTTGTTGGATCCTTTTCGAAGAGGGGGAAGTGGGTTACTCGAAGGATTACCTAATGTAACCTGATTCATTCCCCTCCCTTTGTTGGATCCTTTTCGGAGAGGAAGAAGTGGGTTACTCAAAGGACTTACCTAGGTCTTGAGTAATCCTTTGATTTCATGTACACACACCTTCATCATTTGTGTCGGTGCATACATCTTCTTGAGCATAATTCTCTTCATCTGAGTCCCCCGAGTGAGCCTCATCTGGTGGATCAACATCAACAGCATTGATGACATTGATTGATGCATAACACATCACATTCCTTCTATCAGAATTTCTGTGATATTGTCTTCTTCCATGTCTTTTATGAGACATTGCCTTTTATTGTTTCGATCCCTAAAGAACTTCTTTATGAACAGTAATTTGGAGGGAATCTCCTGATAATTTGGCTCTTCGTTCCTCCTGAGGCTTCTTCCCCAATCGAGAAAAGACCTATTTTCTTTGAGGAGGGGATTGATGATTTGAAAAAGTCCCCAGTCCGGTGGACTAAGGTTGTTCCTGCTATTCCCGCTCAACTCCTCGAATCATATTTGTTGATTCTGAGGGTTGGTTTAAAAATGTTCCCAGTCTAGAAAGATGGGGTGGCTCTTGACATGCTATGTCTGAGACTTTCTTAAAATCTCTACTGATCTTGCAAACCTTAGTCCGGAAATTAGCTGGATTCATTAACCTATATCCACTTTTATCACCTGGTTCAAAAGATCGTTGGATGATTTACGACACTTCTGTCACTTAATGATGTGCTTGCTCCATACGAGAGGACTGTTCAATATTATTGTTTGCTTGATGTAGGAGTAATTCAACAACTTGTTCTCTGTATGCTTGATTTTGAGAGGAACTAGTTGAAGCCTGTTCATGAGCAAGCTTTTGATTACAAACAAATTCTATTGACTGCGGCCAACCATGGGCAATAATGTTGCATGAGACCATTTTCGACGGGCTTTGCTGACTGGAGAGCTCCATGAAATGTAATTCTCCATGAATAACCCATCCTCTGACATGAATAGCAGATGGGGAATTGGAAATTAAATGAATAAATCTTCTTAGTGCGCTAAGGAATGAACGTTGAAGGGCTCTTTGATGCTTTTCAGCCTTCGGATATCGAGAGACTGATAGAGATGCAAAATCAATCTGACATTGTAACCCTTCTATTATCTTAAGTTGATTTTCATATTCATTATAAGATAATACTTTCTTCTTCAACTGACACAGAGTTTTCCACATGTTGAGACGAATATCATGAATTCCAACTTTTGTCAACATCTTTGGAATGTCATACTGAGTGTCAGCCAAAAGACAAAACATGACTGGTACTACACCTTTTTCCAGTTGTTTTCTCATGTTCAGCACTTCCTCTTTATCATTGAATGAAGATTCTTCTACCTGATTTGACCAGAGTTGGTGTTTCCTTGTTGCTTCATCAGATTCAATAACATTGGTAGAGAAATCATTGATCAAAATAGAAGATGAATGACTTAGGGTTGGTTCAGAGAATGAACTAAACCCTAGGATATCTTCTAATTTAGAATGTATTTCACCTGCTAGTGATGAAGAATCAGACATGACTGGTTTCACATTTGAAAGTGCATCAAGATAAGAGGGATTTCTCGGCACTACATTGTCCACCAGAGAATTTTTCGGGCAAAGTGCATCACTATTGCGGATAGGACTTTTGCAGCAAAATTCATCATCATGGGGAGGACCACCATGATGGGTTATAAAAAATGATGAAATATCTTGCTCCTTGGTCTTCTGACCAAAAAAAGGGTTCCTGTGGCACTCATCTGAAGATGAAACTTCTAGATCGACCAAATTGTTGTGAAGCAAGACTTCATGAGGAAGTGTCTGTTTAAGACCTTCGGAATTAATGTTCCCATTATTGGGAAATGAGGGAGTAGAATCTTGAATTCCAATAGATAACTGTCTATGGGCTTCAAGAACTCCAGCATCGAGCAAGGCCTTGTTACAGATTGGCTCTTGATCTCCTGACTATGATGGGTGGGTCTTTTTATTAGACGCCTTCTTAATTTCCTTGGAAACCACTTGTTGATGAAAGTGGCTGCTCTGAGCAGGTGTATGTGCCTGATCAGGAAAGATGGCCAGGTTAGGTTGACGATCTCCAATCAAATCAGGTGTATGTGCCTGACTTGGTTGTCCGTATGATATGGGGGAGTATGGACCACAACCCTCTTGGACTAGAACAAATGTGTGTGTCTATTACGGAGTGAACCGTTGATGTGTCACTCCACTGGTAGGGATAGATTTATGTGTCTTTCCCTAAGATGCTGCTGAAGCTGTTATAATATCCTGGAAAGCATCCAGAATATGAGCAGGTGTTTGATTCTGCTCGTTCACCATTGATAAAATATGCTTGGTGACTTCAGCTGCTGGAACAGGGATATACGTCCATTCCGTGTTTGGAGTAGGTATATGTGCCTACTCCTATCCTCCTTTTCCTATCATTGAATCCTAACAGTACTCAAGTGTGGGGGCAGAGAGTTGAGTCTGCCTGCTGTTTGTTGTCGGGGCATTCCGACTAACTTCTCCGAATGCTACCAAGCGAGATTGTTGGTAGGCTTAATTAAAACTAGAAGGTGTATGTGCCTGTTGATTGCACTTCACCGAACGTGGTTGACGAGCTCCATCATATATAGTCAGATGAGCCTGCTGACTAGCTGATGATGTATAAACAAGTGTATGTTCCTGCCTATAGTACTCCGCCGGAATTGCCTGGTGGGATTGGCGTGATGATGCCAAATGAGTTTGCTGGACATCATAATTAAAAAGGGCTGGTGTATGTGACCGCTCGTTGGTTTCCACCAAGTTAGGTTGGTGGACTTCTTCGGAGATGGCAGAGATGCGAACCTACTCACTGTTGACCGGATTCTGCCTCTGCCGGTTCGTCTTGCCTGCTCAAGTTCGAGGAACTTGAGCTGAACGCCTGGAGTTGGTACCCTCATCATGTTGAGGGCGTACTGCCGCACGAGTCTGGCGGCGATTGTTGATAGGATCCCTCAAGAAGGACTCCTGCTTCATTGAATTAAGGCCCTAACAGAACTGCTCATTCACCTCCCCGGAATATGGGAGTGAATGGTTATTGCATTCCGGCGATAACGACCCAAAATGGTTGGAGACGGTCGTTAGCACTACGTGCTTCTTGATCACTGGTCATCATTGCTTGGATGACCGGTGCGAGTTGTTCACTTGGAGGGCTTGTCGGGAATCCTCCAGAGTTGGGATGGTACTGTGTGGACGGTAATCCTTAGCCAGTGCATTTGATACCCAGCATTGAAGATGTTGAGTAGGTGATGTCATCCTCAAAGTGGACGATGATCCAGTGGGAGTAGCAGCAGTGGAATTTGCAGCAGCAGTATTCACAGGTGTGAACTTGAGAGCAGCCATACTGCATATGCAGAAGATCTTGGAAAAGAGTGCCTATTTAATATAATAGACGTAATCAAGATAAATTCATCCACTACATCTTCTGGATGAGCACATATGTCAATGATTGTTTTTGTTGGCCCTCTCATTGAGTTTTGAATAGGGGCCTAAAAATAGAAAAAACATTATTTTAACTTGGTTAACGATTCATGTCGGTTTCACCATTTTTTTGTTTCCCTCAGAATTCAGGGATGACCTCCGTGATTGAAGGTTCAAACATTCCGATCGGTTTCTAACGGGTTGGTTCGTAGAACTGGAAACATCCAATGATTCCAAATCCATTTGGACATACTTTCCACTGGTAGGCGCTCATTAGTGTGTAGACTGATGGGGCTTAGGAATTTTCATTGGTCAAGTGGATGGGAGGTCAGACTCATCACACCTTTTTGAGGGGAATTATTGTCTACTCCGGGACTCTCTATATAGATTTAAGTTATGTTTGTGAATCATTATTACATTACCATGTATAAAATGATCTTTCCATCATATCTAAAAATCGATGATTAAATATGTAGGAAATTTAGAGAATATTTTATATCTATTCGAGGTTCTTCATCGATAGAGAATCATCTCTATTTATTAGAGATTCTTGTTCAATGGTATCCTTCGACGCATTTATATAGAAGTCTCTTGGTCATTATGATGACCATGCTAGTTTTAAAGCCACTCAGTGGGGAACTTGAAGTTTATTGTCATTCAGAAGGACATGGATTATTTCAGAGTTGGGATCGAACCCGCAGATGGGATACCTATGTATCCTTTGTTTAGAAAAGGAATCAGAACCCATGTAGTTCGAGTAAGGGAGTATGATGTTTATGATTGATGGACCAAAGTAGGATGTCATAATTACTTTTTCACTCTAAGCTCACATGAGTCATGCTCGTTGTGAGAAACAAGTGGTATTGGTAATAAATCAGAAAATTGTGCCATGAAAGATGAAATCATAAGAAATAATGTGGGACTTATGTGTGTATGACTACCCAGATAAATGAAGATTAGGATTTACTTTAGGGAAGAAATCCAGGAACAAGGTCCATAAAGGTATATGTACTTCATGGATATTTGGGTATTCTAACATGGGTCTTACACCTGAGGAAGATAACCAAATTAAGAGGGGACACATGATTTGGTTTTACTCCGGAGAAGGAAGCCCATATCAAAAAGTAAATTAAGACTGGTTAAGAGGAATTAAGACAGGGGCTTACTCCTGAAAAGGATGCCCAAAATTGGGAACTTTAAGACTGGGGCTTAATTATGAGAAGGAAGCCCAGGTTAAGAGAATTATGATTGGGGCTTACTCCTGAATAGAAAGCCCAAATTAGGGGACTTGGGGCTTACTCTTGAAAAAAACGCCCAGGTTAAGAGAAATATGGTTGGGGATAATTCCTGAAAAGGATGCCCAAATTAATGAGGACTTGGGGCTTACTCATAAGGAGGATTCCCATATTTGGAAATTATGATTGGGGATACTCCTAAAGAGGATGCACATATTTGGAAATTATGATTGGGGCTTACTCTTAAAGAGGATGCGCATATTAAGACTGGGGATTAATCCTGAAAAGGAAGCCTAGGTTAAAAGAGAAGTTCAGGCTTGCTCCTAAGGAGGATGCCCATATTTTGAGAATTACGACTGGGGCTTATTCCTGAAAAGGATACCTAGGTTAATGAGTTATGTCAACTTAAAGGATGAGGTTGATGAATGAAATCTCAATCTTTAGTGACATAAAGATGTGTAAATCACTAGGTTTTGAGAGATATTCAACAGAATTCCTTTCAGATAAGGAAGTCAAATCAAGAAATCATGCCATAAATGACTTTAAAGAGTGTCTTGAAGACTGAATATTGAATAGGAGAGGTGGAATGACATAGGAGGGGTGAAATGGGAAAGATGGGCACCCAAAAAGGCAGGGGCATGCAAGTCCTGGCAGGCGCACAGGTACTGTGTGGGCGCACAAGTCCTGGTCGCACAGGTATACCTGCACGACACATGGGTACTTGCGCGTTTGTAAACCAGCATGGTAATACTTGGGCGATCCTTGACCAATGCCTTTAGAATTATCCCGAGGTACTTCTAGAAGAGTGGCGTGGAAGTTTTAGTGAGGAAGTGGGGCAACGTGCAAGTATGTTCATTACCCTTAAGGGTAAACACCTTAGGTGCGCAAGTTTTAGTGAATTCTAACACTTAGACCATACTCCTCTTGTTTAGACCTTCCATTCATGTTAAAGAATTACCATAGAATTCTTCAGAAGACCTGAAGAAGAGACTTGGGCGTTCAGAGCTCTAAATCTAAATTCTGGAAAAAATTCCTCCCGAAATGGGGGGCCCACAGGGTCTATTTATAGGCTGGGGAAGACCCCGGGCTGTTATCCTTTAGGACGCACAAGTCACTTGCACGACCATTAGGCATCGCGCAAGTGTACTTGCGCGACCCTTGTGCAACATTATTCTTATTCATTCCTTTTTCAATTTTTGATATTTTTCCAAAGGATGAATCACTTTGAGTTAAGATATTTCCCTTTTCCAATATTTTAGATTTTGTGACGAAAGGAGCGTCAAGAAAGAGTTATTCGTATATAAGGATGTTGATTGTCCCAGATCAGTATATGATAGAAGACCAACATCTGGTGGTGCATTTTATCTTGGAGGATTTTTTATTTCTTTGATAAGAGAGAAACAAGATTACATTTTCTTGGGGACTATAGAAGAAGAATAAATTGTATAAACTCAAGCTTGTACGTAGTTATTATGGATGAACTAGTAGCTTGATGATATTATATTTTATGTGAAGTCTCTGATCAGAATCTATAACAATAATTCAAGTGGAACAAATCATAAAAAAATAAATTTCATCTCTCTTGGATGAATCACATTGAAATAAAGTATCAATTTTTCAAGGAGATAGTGGAGAAAGGGATTTTGAATTTTGAGTATGTTCTAATAGAACTACAGATTGTAGACATTATGAGGAAGTACTTACCCAAAGATGTGTTTGAGTGGAATCAACTAACTCTTGGAGTTCATTCATCTCATCACTCTTAAAATAGTGTGGTTGTGGGACCCCCACTCCGAGAGGTATGATTTTTTTCTATAATGTGTTCATATGTGATCTTTACCCTGTGGAATATCAAAAAGGAGTGACCATCAGGTTCCCTGAACAATAAGAGAAGTTGTGGAAATAAAAGGGGTATAAAATGTCCTAATCCATATAGGGGAGAGGATAACAGAGGGATTAATGAAAAGGGGTTTTATTTTAATTTGATGATGCTAAATAAGTAATTGGAATGAAGATAAATCAAATGTGGCGTTTTTCATTCTAATAGTTTACAATATATGGATGAAGAATGGTGTATTATTGAACTCCACATGTAGTGTTACTATTGGTATGAAGAAAAAATTAACTCATTGATGAACTATGAATGATAATATTGTTTCTCACACTAAGATAATCTCATATGGATTTGAGTGTGTGTTGAGTAAATTTATGATCAATATCTAGAATCACAGGAAGTGAATTTTGGTATATGATGGAATAGTATTTTTCAAGATATCAAAATGTGAAGAGATTTCAACAAAACCAAAGGGGGATATTTTTGGACTAAAATCGAGCAAGGTATCATTAATTTTTTTTTTGTGGTTGACTGTGATTGTTGAAAAATAACTCTTACAAGGTTAGTTGTGTATTTACATAGAGATTATTGACGTAGTATATTGAAAAATATCTAAGATAATGTAATGGATGCCCTATAACCCGTACATGAAATTACATATACAAGGTGGAAAAAAATACTAGTGTTTGCCTAATTGTTTGGGATCCAAAATTTAGAGGACGGATGAATCATCTTGGAAGTTTTATTTCTATGAATTACTATAAATTATTTTTCAAATAAATTTATTTTGAGAATATTGGAGTTTCATAAAGGATTGGATCCTGGTTAAGGTATTCTGTGTTGTAAAGTCTAGGTTTCATGAAGGTGTGGAGCATCCCAAACACGCGATAGAAAGATGGTAAATATCCATGACTAGGAGAAGATTCATGAATGGATAGATTTCTATAGAGCTACATAAAATAGGGATCTTCATGAAAAAATTGGAGAGATTCATAAAAAGGTGAAGACGAGGATGAATTATTCTGGAATGAGAGGAAATGACTATAAATAGGTCTACACCCCCTAATTTGAAGACAAATACCCATAACAAAAACCTGAAGGCTCTAATATCAAGAAGATAATTCATAAAAACTATTCTTGTGAAAATTTTCATGAATAATGTATGTCCATTAAGGATATTAAATCTAACCAAAATTTTTAATCATCATTAAAGTATTGAAATTCACGAGGGTTATAAAAATCTGATTAAATGTTTTGAGCTTTATGATGGCTATGTGAGCTTCAATAAATTGTTTGTGCTTTGGGAAAAGTAGTTTCTTCAAGAAGGATGGATGAGATTATTGAAACACATGATATTATTGAATGTTGTAGGTTTTATGAAGGTGGAATATTCTTGTTGTGAATTGTGATGTTTTGAAAAGGTTGTGTGAGCTTCATGAAGGCAAAGAGCATCATTAAACTGTTTATAAAGCATTACCTAGTGAATCTTTGGGAAAGTGGTATACATAAATTTGATGAAAGTGGAAATTAATGATGCAACAAATGAGGTGTAAAACATATTTATTCAGGTGATCCAAATTGGATTATTCTGAAGGAGCAGTGAGCACACTTCAGTTGAGAGAGTAGTGAGATTTCACGTTGAGATTGGTTGTAACACAGGATGGGCATCGTGTCCACTAAAAACATTTTAAAGGTTGTGATTAGGAGAATATATTTCACCTAGCCTGAACATTACTTTATAAGTGAGCCTTAGTGGATTTGGTAAATCATCACATTTACATTCTGTGCTTCTTGGACGTAGCCTAGTGAGGGTGAACCAAGTAAACCTATTGTGTCTCATGCATAAATTAATTTTTTTTCATACATTTATATGGGAAACATAGAGAAGAGTGTTTTGTTTAATGATTAAAAAAAAATATTTATGGGTATTTTTTAAAATATTTTATACCCTGATTCACCCACCCTCCGATTTTTTTAACCTAGTTGGGCTATCAATTATTATCAACTAGTAATGAATCACCATCATTGATGACTAAAAAACCATACTATTTTTGTTTTCTAATATATCTTGTAATCCAATGCTGCACTTGTCTCTTTGTAACAACATATTAATCCATGAGGATTTTTAGAATCAATTCATGTGCGAACTCTTCTATAGATGGGGTCTAGAATTTATTGAAGTATATCTTACCACCACCATATTTTTTACATAATTTCTCCCTCTCAAGGAATACTACGTGTCACTCCACTATTACCTTTTTTTAAGTGGTTATATAGGTAATTTTCCCTTTTCTCCTTGGGTGTATCCTATAAAGGTACACTTCATTCCTTGGGGTGGAAGGTTATTTCATGAAGCGGCCTTAAAAAATTCTTCACAACCCCACACATGTAAGTACGAAAATAGTAGTTTCATTTCATTCTATATATTTTGTGGGATTACATATACCACTTTAGTTAGAACTTGTTTTAATATTATTGTTTTTTTGTAATGTGTATCATCAAAATGATAATGTAGGAGTCACACGACTAATTTTTTATCTCACCATGTCTATAAACATGTGTTTTCTCTTTTCACTTACTCCATTCCAAAGGGGTGTATGAGGAAGAATTATTTGAGGTAGAATCCCAAAATCACATAAATAATCCATGATTTTTTATTAATATATTATCCACCATGTTCTAATCATAGTTTTGTAATATTCCAATGATGTTAGTTCTCAACATAAGTTTTTATTCCTTGAATCTATTATAGGAAAATTACTTATACCTCATCAAGTATACATATCCAAATCTACTAAAATCATGAGTAAAAGTTATGAAATATGAGTCCCCACCCCTTCCATCAATAAGAAATGGTCCACACATGTTGGTATAAAATAATTCTAGATTCCCTTAGACCCATTCACTTTTTATAATAAATTATAGTTTATTAGGTTTACCTTGTAAACATTCATGACATTTACCAACTTTTTTAGTTCAAAATCATCAAAATATCCAACTTTGTGTAATTTAGTGAAACAAGTTTCCATTACATAACCTAGAAAATGATTCCAATGATATGTGTGGTATGAGTCATGGTATATAGTTTCATTTTAGATTTACATTACTTGGTTTGTGAATAATGTTTTTGGTAACTAATGGAATAAAATAACAATCCTTACAAATCAATATCAATTATATTGATGTTTTGAGGTGGTATCCCCCAATAACCATGGAAAAACGTTTAGCTCCACTAGCTACAAGAATGCCAACCTCCCATCAATCAATTATTCTTAATCTCATTGGATCCTATATTGGAATACATATGTGATCACTACAAGCTTTATCAAATACCAAATTTGTAGAAATGGAATAATATCACTTGAAAAAAATTGACATGTAACTTCCCCATACTTATTTGGATGGGTGCAATTATTTATCATCTGGCCCTTCATCCCACATGTGAAGTAAACAACATCATTCCCCAGTTGCTTTCTCCTTGAAAATTATCTTCCTATAAGGGAATTTCATAGATGATTTGGGTTTATATCTCTTCATATTGAATTTAAATTTATTCACAATAAGGACAAAAGGTTTTCACAATTTATCCCCTTATCTACTTAGAAATGAAGAGAAAGTAGACCAGTTAGAGACTTGTCAATATTGTTTATATTAAATTTAAGAGTAATGCTGGAGGTGCATTGAGGGAGTGAGGAATGAATGTGAGTAGTTTCCAGTTATTTAGGGAGTTCAACCATATAAGATCTAGATGATCAATAAAGTCAATGATCTAGATTACATGAGGCCTATTTGGGAAAACCTGTCCATGATTTATATGAAAAAAAGAATTGGAGATCTCAAATCACTTCTGTATAGATCCCTCCTCATATATACCATGGATATGTTCGAGCATTCCATAAGAATCCTTATTTTCATGAGACTTTACGAGTTCACTAGACATAGATGATATCATAAAACATTGAATATCGACAACATCACTCAATTTTTTTTCATAAAAAAGGAACTCTTCATCACATTCTTCCATATCAGGTGCATCAATATGTGAGGATTATAAGACGTAAGATTTCCATTCATGGCATAACACACCCCAAAGGCATTTAAACCAATCATAGAAGTTACTACTAATAAGGAGATGGTCTTTCTCTAATATATTGTTAGGATAGTGTGGATAATGAACTTTCCATTTTCTTCAATTATAAAAGATTAGATTATTAGTACTTTTATTTATTAAAAATTATTTGAGAAATAATAAATTACATAATTTCTTTAAATCTACCAATATTTTCTGAATTCTTTATAATAATACCATTAAACTACTAATTTCTAGTTTCTATGACATTCTACTGGAAATGATCCATATTCCATTTTCTATAACACCATCGAGGGTTGGTCAATCTACTTTAAGGAATTTAGGTAGAAAGGCCTTCACCAACTACATGCTTGTATCTCCATGATCTATTGAGTGGACTCACTAATCCAAAAATATTGACTTGGATTTTCTCAACACTTCCCTCCCAATTAAATCAAGTATTGAAAGGGTTAATTCTCTTTATATAAGATGGTTATGTCAACCAATAAGCTTCATAATAACTCCATGTTAAAATTATGTTTCCAAAATAGGTTTTGTCAAATGATTAGTTCCAAGGATTTCATTCATAATCAAGTAATGGAAGTCCATGTATGGCATAATATACATTTGACGAATTTTAATTTATTATACATAAATTTTATCATTTTTTTACTTTACATGTGTAACTAAATATAAAGTGGATTTTATATAATTAATTAACCATTTTGGATAAAATAATTACTTATGATCTATTAATTTAAATTACGTATTTTCACATTAAATCAATTATTTATGTGATCATGGTCTTTCATCTAATAAATAAATAATTCATATATAGAAATAAATGAATAAATAATTGACATAATAAGATTCTTATTTAGTGGATAATTTATTAAAAAGATAATTAATCAACCTATGACCGAGGAAATAACTCGTTGTTACAGTCTTTACGTGAGTTACAATATTCCACCTTTCCACCTATGTATCACTTGGGATGCAATCATTTTGACCCCATATTGATCTATCTCCATGTTCCTTGAGATACTCCATTAATTACATATATTTATAACTCACATATAGTTTAGGGGAACTAAATTATTGGCTAAGGGGAATTTCAAAAATAACCATAGACACATGGTTTCTATATAATAATGGATGGAGGGATGACACACTAACCGTCATATTTAATTGAATAAAAAATATTTACAAACCCATGAAATAACTTATATTAAATAATTCTAGCACATATATAGGTATTAGTAAGGACCATGAATGGTTGAATATGTGCAATTAATACTATAATGTAAAAGTAGTTAACTTTCAAATCTTATTCATTCTTTATTATTAATATAATTTCACATGAATGAAAGAAGGAAATAATTTTTTTTTCATATTAATGACCATCCAAATTCATTTGAATATTCCCATAATTAATATCATTTATTCTAAATAAACCGAAGATCCAATAATCATATATTTATTACAATAAATTAATTGAGTATTTAAAATTATTTAAAACCATTATTAAATTTTCTAACACACTGCATATTCTAATAAAAAATATAGTTTTAATAATATCATTTTTCAATTTAATGTAAATTTATTCTGTTATTTATTGGGAAAAAACTTGTTGTGTACAATATAGCTATAGTAAATGTACCTTGGTTGTTCCGTATCCATGGTACATTTAGCATCTTTGGCATGTTCCTTGACCGGACTACATGATATGTACAAACCAACTAAAGGTTGTGTGTTCCACATTCGGTGTGTTTTCAAAACCCTAGAAAAACTCAGCATGAATTTTGGATGTGGGAATCAATAAAATATATGTCATTTATTCCGGATACATGACATTTATATCCTTATTTATTCAGGATTTCAGTCTCACATGGTTTTGAATGTGTATTTTACCATACAGCTTACATGAATTTCACCACAAAACTATGTAGACTACACAACATGTACACCATCTACACACCATATAATCTATCAAGCCATGTGCTAGGCTAGCCTGGATAGCACATACTATGCAATAAATTCACTATGTGTAATTCTTTCTTTGCAAATTTTGTGTCCCATGACATGTCCATATGTAATGAACTTGGGTACAAGACATGTACTCTGAGTTTTTTTATACGTTTTCATATTATTTTTTAAAAACAGCATAGGTTAATTTTTTTAAAAAAATACTCTACAAAGGCAGCCTCACTGATGCCGCCCTTACTCCCTTATGCCACCTTTGGCCTGGATCGATGACATGGCAAAAGTGGTGGGGTGGATTCCGCCTTTCTCATCTAGGAAAGGCCAAAGGCAGCACTGCCGATGCTGCCTTTGGCCTTACCGAGAGGCTAAAGGCAGCACCGCTGATGCCACCTTGGCCTCAAATCCCTATAAAAGTGAAGACACCCCCCTTCTCCGCACTCAATTCATGCCTTCATCTCTCCTAAATTCTCTCTGTCTCTCTCTAAAAAACTCATTTTCTATGTGGGTTTTTGCGAATCATCATTTAGAGGTATTTTTATTTATTTAATTTAATGTTTTTTATTTGTTTAATAGAATTATTTTTAGTTTTAAATATTTCATTTTTAAGTATATTAGGTAGTTTGAAATAGTTTTTTAGTATGTTCTGTAATTATTTATATATAGTTTGAAATAATTATTGTGAGTAGTATAGATTAAGTATAGATTTACTTAGGATTAATTTAAGATTATGTATTGTGAAATTTTAGTAGCTTAAAGATTATGTGGTTATCTATGCAATAAAATCCTTGTCTGGATACAAACAAGTGGATGTGGATATGGAACAGAAGTACCTAGGGGTAAAACCTAAAAAAACCGCTTTGAGCTAGACTAGAATGGGAACTGGTGCAGGACAATGGTCCTTATTGCGCTCCTAGTTTGACACTCCTGGGGGATATTCTTAAGATGAGTCATATTTTCTTTATAAACTACTAAAATATCTAAGAAAAAATAAATTAAATTAGTATATTTATCAAGGATAAAATTATAATTATGATGTTATTGAATGAAATAAGGACAAAAGCATTAATGACTGAAATTTATTATTAGAAATTAAATCTATTTAAGAATTTTAATTAGTTATATATAGTTTAAAAATAATACTTATAATTAGTAATGACTAATTATAGACTAATTAATGATAAGTTAGGATTAAAAATGAATATATATGATTAGTTAATTATAAATAACTAATGAATATAATATGATTATGGATTAAAGAATAAATAAATAAATAATTACATAATATTGATTAACCAGTGATTAAAGAATGAGTGGTTAGTTAAAAAAGTTATTATTAGTAATTAAATATGTTATGTATTAAGTAGTTTAGTTAGTTATATGTAGTTTTACAATAATACATACCATTAGTAATGATTATTTATAGATTAATTAATGATAACTTAGGATTAAAAAAATACATATGATTAGCTAATTATAATTAATTATTAATAGTTGTTACACTTATATAATTCTGATGAAAGAAACATTTTTGATGTTATAAGTCATGTTTGCCTGTGTGTATGGCTATGGGAAGGTTATTCAAACTAAGAAATGATATTCTTATAGTACACAAACAATAAATGTGGTTAGTACAACTGATTTTGTAACCATAAGTGACCTCTATGAGAGAAGTTGTGGTTCTTTAAATCTGGGAACCAATCAAGAGATCAAGTCTATGAGTTATCGACATTTTCAATTCCTGAAAAAACTATGGAATCTAGCTTATCCATTGTTTGTTGATGCACAGTGGGTCCAAGTAATTAATTTATTTTCTCAATGGTCAGATGGTACCATCATGGAGTTATACATTGATGTTTCTACTGTACAACAACAACATCTAGTTGTACGAATATGCAGAATTATAAGAGTGGTTGAAGAGAGTCCACCCTGTGAAATTGATCCTATTCCAAATAAGCTGCAGAAGAGGAAAATCTAGATGATCTCCCGGATATACATGTCAATGCAACTTCCGATGAGGAGTTTCATAATGACAGATCAGATGGTGACAACAGTATTGATGAGGCGGGATCAACTAATGTTAGGAAGAAGGTTTTGAAAAATGCATTAGTTGTACATCAACCTCGACCTACAAAAAATAATCCACCAATCCTTTCATCTTGGTCAAAAGTAATGACACATGTTCCTAAATTTGACAATAATGTTCTCACACTAGCAATTGAGTTCCCCAGAGTTGTACCAGATAGGTTTAGTGAGTTGGACCAAACCTTATATATTGGAAGGAATTTTCCAAGTAAAGATGCATTAAAAATCCTGATAAAGAGATTTCATATTGAGAGGCACTAAAACTATATAGTTAATGAATCATGTCATATTAAATATTTTATATGGTGTGAGTCATATGGGGATGATTGTAGATTTCTCTTGAGGGTGATTCCAGACATTACATTTTGAGGTCGGAGAATCTCAATGATTGAGGTGGCTCATACTTGCATTCTACCAAGCCTCACACAAGATCATACCTCATTGGATGCTGAATTTGTGTCATCTATTGTTGTTGAGATGATTAGGACATGTCATGATGTTCCAATATCCCTTATTAAAGAGAGGATTCAATAGACATTCGGTTATAATATTTCCTGTAATAAGGCATGGATGGAAAAATAAAAGGAAACTGTGAAAGTCTGTGGTGATTGGGATGACTCATATTGAGTGATTTCACAATTTATATCCATAATGAGGCATCACAACCAATTTTTCTTCCATCAAGATACAAAATAACATGTGTCTCACGATAACCTACTTGATCCATCTCATGTTCAATTTCATTAGTTGTTCTAGGCATTCCTTCCCTGTATCTCCACATTTCGTTTCATCAAATAGTTTATTCAGATTGATGGAACATTTCTGTACAAAAAAATACAAGGGCGTATTATATATTGTGGAAAGCCAAGATGGAAATTTTTCACCTCATCCTCTTTCCTTTTCCATTATAGATAAAGAAAACTATGAATCACTGAGTTTGTTTCTGGCATGTATTAGTAACCATTTCACCAACATTTGGGGTGTTTTTTGATATATGATCACCATCGGGCAATTCATGAGGCAATCAATGTGGATCCTGATACATGGAGATACCCAAATACACATCATCAGTTATTCATTAGAAATATTTCTATCAATGTTCATAAAAAATTCAACAATGAACCAATGAAGAAGGGAATCACGAGGCTTGCTAAGCATTTTATTAGGTATTTTTTACGATTTAATAACAAAGATAAATCAATTTATGTGAAATATCATCTATTCTGTGTAGCACAAGAGTTGGACCAATAAAGGATTGAAGAATGTTTTAAAAAAATATGCTAGGCTAATCAAGAAGTTTATGATTATATGATGTAGATTCCAAAAAGGAAATGTACATTGGAATATGATTAGGGGAAGAGGTACATACACATGACGACAAACATTGTAGAGTTAATCAATGGTGTCATCAAAGGGATTCACAAGCTACTTATAACCTCCCTAGTTTAGGAGACATTATATCGATGCGTGAATTACATTTTTGATAGACAAAAACTAGCATGAGACACAATACCACATGGGCTAAGATACAGATGACACATTCTACGAGAGATTAAAAAGAATATTGAAGAAGCTACTGGTTATCACATCTTCCTTTTTCGATGAGAATTATCTTGATTTGATGTTCAAGAGCATTAAAAACCCATCAAAAATCACATCAGTGACAAAATGGTGGTATTACTAGATACAAGGTAATTTCAATGTGGAAACTTTCAGGCCTTATGGTTTCCATGCGCACACGCCATCACAACATGTGCCTCTATGAACATATCATGGGAATAATATGTTGATCCAGTGTACCAGATGGATATAATTGCTAACTATTATGTAGCACCATGAAAATATTTTGGGGAGTATTGTTATTTCCCAATTCCTGAAGGCTAACCGATAGTGATACCTGACATGAATCAGTTACGTCCTCAGGGGAGACCGAAGGCCAGTAGGATGTGTAATGAGATGGACTTGCCTCAAGAAAAAAGGGTAGAGTTTTTGATGAATGAAATGTCATAAATAAGGTCATAACTGGAAATGATTCCCTAACGTCGTTGGGTCATTTCCACAATCTCATCCAGAATGATGTATTATCTTCATTGTGACATTCTCATATTGTAAAGTAAATGTTGTTATCTCATATTTTTTCATCTTAGTTTTCTAAGCCCAAAAACCTAAATCATAACACTTAACCCAAAAACATGTTTCTTAAACCTTAATATCAAAATTCGAAACCCTAAACCCTCAAACCTAAACCCAAACCCAAAACATCTTCCCTTTTCCATGGTTTTTGGTTAAATCATGTGTGATATTTTAATAAACTATTCTATAACAAAACAATAGTATCATAATTATTAGCATAAGTAATTAAATATATATAAAGAGATAAATTCCAAAAACATCATTAGTAATTGACATGGTCTATCTTAATCCAATCTATAATTAGTTAATCATAAAGCTCCTCCAAAATATGTCAATCCAAATTTGAGACCCAATATTTTAGATAATAGAACTTATTTCATAAAAACATTCTTTCATTCATGAAATCACTTTCTCATTATACCTTAAATAAAATATTAGATAATATAATTTTTTTCATAAATTCAAAATAAAAAAACTTAACCCATATTGTAAAGTAAATTTTATTATCTCTTCTTTTTTTCTCGGTTTTCATAAACCCCAAAACCCAAAATCATAACACATAACCCATAATTTTTTTTCCTAAACCTTAATATCAAAATTATAAATCCTAAACACTCAAGCCTAAACCCCAACCCAAAAATTATAAACCTAACCCCTAAAACCTTACAAAAAAACAAGAAACCTAGATATATTCCCTTAAAGAACGTATCAATTAATAAAATTCTACAAAGATATTTTCATTAGTAAATTTCATTCACAACATAATTTTTTCATTCTATTTTTTTCTCTTCATTCCTATTATTACATTTATTCCATTCAGAACCAAAATAAAAAGAGAATTATATTTCTTTTGGTAAAGATAACTTCATCGAACAATGTGAATAAATGAGTCATGTCTTCCATTCTAAAATTCAGAACATTATGCTAACCAAAAGGAAATCCATAAAGAAATTTTGTATAACCAAAATTCAAAACACCTCTAAGTTTTAAAAACTAACTTTATTCTAGAAAAATGATTCTGGAAATGAAACTTAACAAAATTAAGATTCTACCTTAAAGCGTATATAATCTAACTAAATCAGAGTACAAGTAAGGAAGTATAAGAAAGTTATACTTTACTTAGTAATACAAAATGCAGCGGAAAAAACGAAGTAGTAAAACTACTAGTAACGAACAATAACTCTTTTAACCCAAAGAGAAGGGTATCTAACAACCTTGGATAAGATGTGACTTGATTTATACTTTCATGAAAGTCTATCTTACCCACACAAGGATAAACCCTCAATATAAAGATCGGAGTCAGTCTTGCTATCACCGCAAGCCGTCAACTATCAAGTAGTCGGCACATTTGTCTTTATCAGCAAGGAATCCCTCAACTTTAAGGTGTTGGAACTTCTGTCTTCCTATCCCTAGAAGCCCTAGATTGTAATCAACAACAATCGGAGTTGCACGAAGCAAGTCGGCATGATGCTTGAGAGTTGATAAGAGCCTCTCTCTCTAGAAACCACTTCAACAGCATGTAAGCACCAATGTCAATGTTGTCAAAGTTGTGTGTCGAAGTTGTTTCTTCTTTTCAAATGAGCTCCAATTTATAGGTGAATCTCTAAAAGTCGGCTCCCTCCTCCAACGATCATATTTTTTCTTGAATTTCAGAGGGACCTATACACGTGTCACTCAAACAATGGTTAGTCAATAACTGAAAGAACGCCATCATTTTGTAATGAAACAAGTGTAAGCATAAGTAAAACTGAAGTTTGGAATGTAAGCAAATAAAAGTTCAAAATGTAAGCCAAGTATGAAAGTTCAGAGTCTACTCAGAAAATGAATTCAGAGTCTATAGTACTTAAGATATTCAGATTCAGTTTCCCTAAGGAATTCGTAATGATAATTCGTAATGAGAATTCGTAATCAGAATTCTTCACTAGAATTCGGTGTCAAAATCATAGAAGTTCAGAGTCGAACTACTTAGAAGTTCAGAGTCGAACTGGTAGAAGTTCAGGGTCGAACTACTTAGAAGTTCGGAGTAGATCTACTAGATGTTCAGAGTCAAACTGCTTAGATGTTCATAGTCGAACTGGTAGATGTTCGGAGTAGAACAAATTTGAATTTCAGAGTCGAACTACAAGAAGTTCGGAGTCGAACTACTTTGAAGTTTAGAGTCGAACTTCTAGAAGTTTGGATCAGAATTCGGAGTGGAACATCATTAGAGTTCGTATCTAGAATTCGGAGTGGAACTTCATTAGAGTTCGTACCCGGAATTCAGAATGGAGAACAGAATACCTTATATCTAAGTATTATATGATTCCGAGGTTTTGTAATTCAATCCGAATTTTATACATAAACAAATTTATGATATGAATAAGGAAATATAGGTAAGGATATATTTCCTTAAGAAGGGAATTTTCCTTATAGAAGTAAAATATATATTTTCTTAAGTATATGGTATTTGTGATTTTCAAAACAAGAAGGAATGGAAATATCATAGGGAAAAACCTTATTGACTCAAAAATCTCCGCCTTTTTGGAATGAAAAAAAAGCTTTTGAAAAAGAATATAATAACTTAGAAAAATTTCCTTATACTTTGAAATTAAAACTTATCTCCCTTTGATCACAGATGATGATGAATACAACTAACTACCCCTTAGGCTTTGGAACTCTAAGGATTGTATTCTTGATTTAAATAATGGAATTTTCATTATGATGAGAATGAAAAAATTTCTAATGAGAAACTACCCCCTAGATAAGCCCCGCCTTACTTAGGGATAGTTCTTCTTTACTTTGAAATTTTTCTTCTCTCTTTTGAGCTCTTTTTCTTTCTCCCCCTTTGTAATTTTCAAAATGAATTTAAGGGAATCGAAAAGAAATATGGTACCTAAAATATTAGTTAAGTCATGTAAAAAAAACATGCAACCAAAATTCTATTATAAATGGAATAATTTTTTACAATGGAAAAAAACAAAAGCAACAAAAGACCGGATTGAGATTATTTGTCTTCCTTCTCCTTTGGAATTAACTTCTTCAAGAGAGCCTACAACTTCATCAAATCTTTATGATCCTCCTCAGCTTGACTTTATAAGGCTTTAATCCTTTCATCTCGGGCATTCAGAGCCTCAGACTGTGCCTTAATAATTTCTTCCTACTTCACAAGCTTTTCTTCGATATCCATCTGGAGATTTCTTTCTCCTTTCCAACTTTGTGAAATAGAAATAAAGTTTCCATTCAGATCGTTCACATGTTGATTTCGATAATTTTGATCCTGGGATAGCTTATCCTGAAAATTCTTCATCTTACTATCCTCAGTGTTAAAAGCTTCATTAACATTATTCTAAAAGATATCAAGCTCTGAGAAATCTTCATCAACTTTCTTAGACCACTGATTTATCTTGCTGCATGACATTCTGTGAACATCATAATTGATGAGAAAATTTTTATGCCCAGACTCAATTTTCACACACTTATCCATCACTATGGATAATGATTCTGACTTCTGATTTAGGATAAGTTGAAACATCTGGAACATGGAGTCTATGGTGGGAAAGATCAGAATGGTGTCTGCCAATTTCATCAGAGATTCAATAACAAAATCATGACCCAGTGATATTAATTCCAAATCAGACACCTTTCATGGGGATTTTTGTTCCTTTCAATCTACACCAACCTTCTTCTAGAAGAACCACCAACATATTTCTTCCTTATAATGTATTTTTTTGGGGTATCCACAAGCAGTTGCTTCCCCTTATCATCTTTCAGAACTGGTTCTTCATCATAAGATTCTTCCTCACTTTTAGAGATTTGAACAATCTTATCTTCATCTAGCTTCTCCTTCTCTGTTCCTTCTTCAAGAAACTGCTTCTCATATCTCTCTTCCTCAGAAAACTCATTTTCTTTCTCTTCCTACATATCATCATCTTTCTTACCTTCTTTCTCATATCCATTTTACGGAGTGAAAAACTTTGAGGGCTTGACCTCAGAAGTTCAGAGTGGGGCTTTTTTGATGGGTTTTCTTTCTCTTGATACTGCTCCACTTGTTTGATGAAGTCATCTAGATCACCACTTCCTTCTTCCACTTATTCTTCTTCTTCAACTACCTCTTCTTCCTCTTCTTCTTCTACTCTTTCTACAACTTATTCCTCTACTACCTGAACAACATCTTTCCCTTTTCATTTTTCTGGAGTGAAGTAATTTTTTCCATGGGTCTCCGGTAATGGATCAACAAGAAAGGTTTCCGGTACAAGAATATTTTTAGAGGCTATTTGTGTGGCTCTTAAGAGAGATTGAACAATCTATTCCTCTGAAATTTTCTTCTTCAAATTCTTCTCTTTTTATTTCCTTTCTAACTCATCAATAAGTTTTTCGTTTAGGGCCTTAGCCTCATCAGGGTCCAATCCGAACTGAGTATCCCCTTCCTTCCTATTCTCATTAATCTCTCTCCACTTAGCCACCACCTCATCCAGATATTCTTTTTGTTTCTTTGTCTTGGGAGGTGCGGATTGGGTTTCTTTTTCTTTGGTGTTCTTGTCTTTAGCTACAAACTCTTTCAACTTTCTCTTCTTACTGAATTTCTTCACTAGTTCAACCTTCTCAACATTTTTCATATTAGCTTCATCCTCTTCTGGATTGGCTTCAGCCTCTTTCTCTGGAAAATTATAAAACTCACCTATTTCCTTGGAATAGGCCATATTAATATTTTTCAAGGTATCATCACTTACAAGTATAACCTTACTATTCCAAGCCTTAGATTTTCATGCAATCTTGATAGAATCCAAACACTGAACTATCAACTTTTATAGTAAGGCATGGTACATGATGATTTGAGCTCTTAAATTTCACTCCATGATGTTATTGATTGTCACAAGAACATGCCTCATTTGATTGATTTATCTTAGATTCACCAAGTAGTCTAAGAAATATATATCACTCTTCTTCAGGTTATCTTTGTCACCCTTTCTCGGAACCAAGAAACCTTGTATCCATAGCTGAAGGATCCAGTTATTTGAATATTGGTGAGAAATCATGGTTGTCTTTACATCATCAAGCTCAAGACACTGAAAAGCCTTCACCTTAACAAAAATGCCTTGAACATCAGGATATTTGTGTGAGAAATATTTAGCTTCTCCATCATAAGACAGCCCCACCAAGCTCACCGCCTTGGTTTAAGTAAGTTTATAAGTCATTCCATAAGACTTGAAAGAAATATTTTCTCTTCCATCTTCATCAAAGAAACATGCTGATTCATAGAACTCTACAAGTAACTCTGGATAGAACACATCTTGAACACCTATCTTGGATATACACACATCTTCCCAACCATTTATCTTGATGTTCTTAGAGATGATAGAAGCGTACTTGTTAAAATTCAGATGGACCGGTCTTTCTCTGTATATTTTCCATTTTGAGATCGGCTTGGTGGTAGACATTTCGTGAGAAGTGGCTTCTCCAGAAATTCGGAATCGAGGAGGTATGAGGGATTTAGAACGGGATTTAAGAACTGAGGCTTGGATTCGACACGTGAGAGCTTTGAGATCGATGTGGGATAACATTAGAGGTCCTCTTTATATAGGCGATAGAGATGACCTTTGAGCTTTCAAAACACATCAAACGGTTGTGAATCAGTCTGATCAGAACTAACGGTTGAAAATATACCCGCAAGGAAAACATGAATCCGATCTTTTGAGGTTTTAATAAAAACATTTGGATTTAAGAAGAAATGAATCCGAGAAATTTTACAATAAAAAGAAACTACCAGTAACTAAAAATGATTACAAAAAATTTATATAAGGAAGTCATACCTTTTGGATTGGATATAAAGTTTATTCGTAATAGGTAATATTCTTCTTGAAGAAAATTTGACAATGAAAAACTCACTACGAAAAATTTTGAGTATGAAAAACTGAGTACGAAAAATTTTCATTACAAAAATTATGAATACAAAAAATTTCCATTAAAAAATTTTCGGTTTCAGAAATTTTATTATTAAAATTTAAGGTCTGAAGAATTTCATTACGAAAAATTCAGTTCTGAACATTTCATTACGGAAATCTCCAGTTCCGAAAATTTCATTACTAAAATTTCTAGTATGAAAACATCATTACGAATATATCTAGAATGAAAACTTTAGTTCTGAGACTTCCATTACAAAAAGGCCAGTTTCGAGAATTTCATTAGGAAAATATTCGGTTCTGAGAATTTCTATTACAAAAACTCTTATAACAAAAATTTTCACTTGTGAAATTATTTTGAAAAACTCAACAATGAAAACTATGAAAAACATCATTACAAAAATCATGAAAATATCATTATGAAAAATATGAAAATCATGAATAACAAATGTACCCCCTATGAAAAGGAGTTTATTACTCTAAGGAGAATGGTTCAACAAGATGTTCATGAAGGAATATTACCTCACGGATATCACTCCTAACTTCTATTTAATGTATTCAAATCAATCAGAGGGTAAATATTTTGTGAATATATCAACAAGTTGATCTTGAATTTCGATAAATTATAAAATGATATCTCCTTTAAGTGTGTGATCCCTATGAATGTGATGCCTAATATCTATGTGCTTTTCACGAGAGTGATGTGACTGATTTTTACTAAGGGAAATGGAACCTATGTTATCACACAGAATTTGATTCTTAGTAAAACTCAAGCCTTAATCTGTGAGTGTGTGTTGCATCCACAAAACATAAGCATAACAACTTCCAGCTGCTATATATTCATCTTGAATAGTGGATAGTGCTATAGAAAGTTTCTTCTTTCAAGACCAAGAAACTAATGAATCTCTTAAGAAATGAAGAGTTACAGATGTACTCTTTCTATCCATTCTACATCCACTAAAGTCAGCATCCAAAAAACTTTTTAAAACAAAATCATTTCCAGAAGTATAAAATAGTCCCAAAACCACGGTTCCCTTCAAGTAGTGAAATATTATTTTCACTGCCTTTAAATGATATTCCTTAGGATTGGATTGATATCTTGCACATAATCAAACTGAAAACATTAAGCCTGGTCGACTAGCTATCAAGTAAAGTAGGCTTCCTATCATACCTCTAAAAGATGTTTGATCTACTGGTTTCCCAGCTTCATCAAGATGAAGTGTGTTTTAGGTACCGATGGGAGTACTTATACTCTTAGTGTTTTCATATCCGTATTTTTTAAGAAGATCTTTAATATACTTATGTTGGGATATGTAGATTCCTCCTTTTTGTATTTGAGATATTTTAAAACTAAGGAAAAATGTTAACTCACCCATCATTCTCATTTCAAAAATCAGATTTCCTTATATCTGCAAAGGAATCGGTTAGAGATTGCTGAGTTGAACCAAATATAATATCATCCACATAAATTTGAACAATTCAAACATTTTTCTTTTATTTCTTTATAAAAAGGGTTCTATCTTCATTTCCCTTAACATAGTTATTTTGAAGCAAAAATCCTCTAAGTCTATTATACAACGCTCGAGGGGCTTGTTTAAGAGAATACAAAGCATTGGTAAGTCTAAAAACATGGTCATGATGTTTTGTATCTTCAAATCCAAGAGTTTGTTAAAAAAAACTTCCTCTTGAACATAACCATTAAATAAAGCACATTTCACATCCATTTAAAAAAGTTTGAAATTGAATAATGATGCAAAGGAATGTAAAATACGAATAGATTCAAGTCTAGCTATTGGAGCATAGGTTTCATCATAGTCTATTCCTTCTTGTCGATTATAGCCTTTAGCAACTAATCTAGCATTATTTTTAATGATGAATCCATTTTTATCACACTTATTTCTAAAGACCCATTTTACTCAAATCACAGAAGTTTCCTTAGGTCTTTTAACAAAGGTCCAAACTTTATTCCTTTAGAATTCATTTAGTTTATCTTGCATGGATTTTATCCAATCATCATCACCTAAAGCTTCATCAGTTTTTTTTTGTTCCAATTGGGAAAGTAATTCTAGATGTTCTATTTCATTTCGTAAGGTATTTATAGTCCATAAGGTTGATTGACATCACCAATGATGCTATCACTGGAATGATTTTTTAGAAACGACTGATTTAGATTTTGTAAAACTTGTTCATCAACATAGGGTAGAAAATATTTTGCGGTAAATGTTTCATAAGTATATTCATGAACATTTTCCTTATCATAAGTATTTTCTATCATAGGATTATAATTAGTTTTTGAAAACACATCTGAGGATGTTGGTTTAGATTGTTTGAAAACAATAGGATCAGTTTCATCAAATTTGATATGTACTGTTTCTTCAATTGTACAAGTGTTTTTGTGAAAAACTCTATAAGTCTTAGAAGTTGTGGAGTAGCCTAAGAAAATTCCTTCATCAGATTTTTGGTGTGAATTTTTTTAAATTATATTTAGTATTCAGAATGAATACCTTTCATCCAAAAACCTTAAAGTAGGAAAGTATAGGTTTTCTACCATTCCATAATTCATAAGGGGTTTTATTAAGAAAAGATCTAATCAAAACTCGATTTATAGTATAACAAGCAGTACTTATAGCTTCAGCCAAAAAATATTTAGCTATAGAATCTTCACTCAACATGGTTCTAGTTATCTCTTGAATAATTCTATTTCTTCTTTCAACAATTCCATTTTGTTGAGGTGTTCTAGGTGCTGAAAAGTTGTGATTAATACCTTTTCTACTACAAAAAGTTTCAAAATTAGAATTTTGAAATTCTCCTCCATGATCACTATAAATAGTTTTCAATGGAAGGTTTTTCTCATTTTTGACTTTGGCTCTAAAACTTTTGAAATAAGAAAAAGCTTCAGATTTCGTTGCAAGGAAATAGACCCACGTTAATATAGTGTAATCATCAACTAAGACAAATACATAATACTTTCCCACAATGCTTCCAGTTTGTGTTGGGAAAAAAGATCCATAAGCACTAGCTGTAATGAATCAGTAGTTGAGACTTCACCGACTGATTTAAAACTTGATTTATGTTGCTTTCCATATTAAGAAGGGTCAAAAAGTTTTGAAGAATCAAATATAAGCTACGGTAGATCCATAACTAAACCTTTCTTAGAAATTTTTCATAAGTTCATAAGGTTACAGTATCCTAACCTTGTATACCATAACAAAGAGTGATCTTCCATTACACTTAGATAAGGTGAATCTTGGCTCCTAAGGTCTTCTATGTTTAGTGTTTAAACATTCTCTTGCCTATTGGTAGAAAGAATAAATTCTTCCTTGGAATTGTGTACTAAGAACATATCATTCCTAAAATTTAGAAGTTAGCCTTCATCACATAATTGACTAATACTGATGAGGTTTTTCTTAAGACCATTAATAAATAAAACATTTGAAATCAAAGTTTTTCCAAGAAGAATGATGTTACCTATACCAATAATTTCACCCTGAGCATTATCTCTGAAAGTTACTTTTCCTCCTTTCATTTTGATAATCTTTTCAAAATAGTCTTTGTTACCAGTCATATGTTAGGAACATACACTATCCATATACCATATAAGGCCCCAGCCTTAAACCTTACATAATTTTGAGTTATCACAAGATTACACGTTGAGGATCTTTTCAGGTTTAGAGTTTTAGAGAATTAGATCATAAAGCTTGCATTAAATCCCACATTTAAACAAAGTGGTTACAATAAAAGATAGTACTCTTTTTCCCATCAGTGGAAACATATTGAAAATAAAACATGGATTATTTCTTGACACATCCTTGACTCTATCATCTTATCATGTACCTTTCCCTTGACCTGTGAAAAACATTTCAAAAACATGGGATGAGCATAAAAACTCAGTATGGGTTATAAAAAGAAACATGGAAAGGAAACATGAGTTCATATATACATAAGAATGAAATCATACTTTACCCATAAAACATAGGCACTTTAACATAACTCATAAAATCATGAATAAATCATATAAATCATAAGACATAAAGGTATCTTGAGGCATTCATAACATTCTTACGTAGGGAGTAACCCTCTTGGTTACATTTGGAATACCCATCACAATATATTCCCTAATTCTCTTCGGAGAAACCTTAAAGTTTCACTCCTTCACGTTACCCAATGCATTGGAGAGCTATAACGGGCTCACTCGCCCTTAGTTTATCACAGAACCACCCGTCTTCATAATAATGCCCAAGAACCATAACATAATCATATCACATAAAACATGCATAAAAGAAACATAACATTTCCACATTTCAATCATGAGATATCAATACAACACATTGATATAATAAAAACCTTATGAACACCATTTTCAATACCAATGTAAAAGAAAAGTAAAACATGGTATTTTTTTTTAAATAAGGTATGCCTTGTAGAGAATGCCGAAACTCAAATAATGGTCACGGCGGCGGAGAAGTCGTTGTAGCCGCATACGTACGACAGGAAAAACATTCCCTTTTGTCATTTAGTAAAATGCTTCATATAAAAAAGATTCCTCTTGAATAAGTATAAAAGTCAAAGGGGTTTATACACCGTATAAAAGAAGGTAGTGTATAAATTAAAATATGCCTCAATGAAAGGAGATTGAGACGAAGTCCCATACCTCGTATCCGACATGACCCGACCGTTCTTTAATCTCCTGAATAATAAACTTGAGTTAATCTCTACTTGCTTAAGAACGTTTTTCAAGGTCATTATTCCTTTTATACCATGTTATGAACATCATGTAATCATTTAAGTTAATAATGTTCATTTTGTCGGTATTTGGTTCTTAAGTCAAAAATAGACTTCTTACACTTACATGTTGTTAATTTGGTCAAAGGTTCGTTATATCCAGAATGATATTAATGATTTGGATAACATATATATCATATATATTCAGCATATACATGTATTTATAATATTACATCACATTTAGAGGTAAGAAATGAAATGCACCGTTCATGGAGACGGTAAGTCGTACGTACGCATGAACGCTACTTCCATTTCTATTTCGTATTTTTTGGAATGGAATCATAATGATATAAGAGTATATTATAATTAAAGTATAATAACATATATAATATCATTAACTTTATCCTTTACACATCCCACATATGGTATTAATGAATCAAATCACTTTCCGTGGGCGGTAGTCCGCACTTCCTAAAATGAAGATATCGTGTTTACCCATAATGGAATCAATAATGGTATGACATAAATGAAAAATATAGAAGCTTAAGAAAAGAATAAACATATAATATATCATATATAAAAATAGTTACATCATAATGGCCACCTTTGAAGGTTTTGGATGAGTATTGAACAATCATCGTTTCGGGAGGCAGAATTTCACCATCCACGGAAACCGTATGTTCTTTAACCATTTGATGTAGTTGTGTGAGAGTGTAGCTCAAATAAATCTTATAACAACATCCTAGTATATCGAAGATGTTGGTGTTGTTACAAAATAAGTAAATAAAAATAGTTTAGGGGGTTGGAGAAGCAAAATAAAACAAATGAACATGAGAGAATGAATTACCTTTAAAAGTGTAACTCCTTTTGATTTGAGCCTAAAGGCTTTCTTTGAAAGGATTCTGCATAAAGGGAATCCACTAGGATTAGGAGAGGGATGTGGAGAGAGTAAATGGGCAGGGGATGGCGGATACAAAGGCTTGAGGAGTGTGTGAAATGAGGTAGAGGTGGGGGCCTTTTATAAGAGGAGAGGAGGGGCACTTTTGGAAATCATGAAACTATTAGTTTATTTTCAAAAGTGTTTCGAATTTATAAGGTCCCACATTGAAATATTTCAAAGATAAGATTATAAGGCTTAGAAATATTCCCATCTAATAGTTTTTGGACAAGTGTGGGTCTTAGATTTTATATTGTTGTTTCATTTTATTTAAACTGTTTATTAATGAGGTCATCGTTGCATCATCATGATGTCATAATTAAATTAATTTATTTAATGTCTAAAAATTATAACAAAAATATCCTGATGTAGGAAATATTTTTATATTTCCAAATAGTATTTATAGTCAAAAATATTATTAGTATAACCCCTTCTAAAAATTGTTTTAGTAATACAATTAATGTAAGTGTCATTTTCACCTTTATTTAGAAAAAAAGCATTAAAGTCATTATCTCACCCTAGAGGCTCCAAAGGGTCCTCTAAATCGACCCATGGGTTGTCTTGGTCGGCCATGACTCATCCAATAGGGGTAGGACAAGTGTCATGGAGTTTTCATATTTTTATAATATCATTTTTACCTTAAATTACACTAATTACCTCTAATCGCGAATAATGATAAAAAGTTACTATTCACCAAAAAATTATTTTAATCCCATTGAACCACATTTTTCATACTAATGAAAACCATGTATGTCGGATTTTCAAAATTCAATAAACATTAGTGGTAACCTTTCATTTAACTGAAAAATCAGTTTGCTTTATTACCACTTAGTGGTTTCACTATTCATCAAAAATTGGTGTTTTTCAGAAAATTACCAAAAATTCACTCTAAGCTATATTCGATATTCCAAATTCAAAAATGTTTTTTATATTAACTAATTCATAGAATATAAGTAGAATTAATTAATTTAATAATTAACTCCCGCTGTCAAAACAAATACTGTGTTTTTAAGAAACAATATATATCAATAGATTGATATTTCTTTATGTCGAATTTCAATGTGAAATTAATTCCAAAGACCACTACTGGATTTAATGGTAAAAATATTTTATAATTTCACTTTAAAACCAATTCAAAAGATTATCTAATCATATAATTAAATTTTATTAAAAAGAGGTTTTGAATTAAAATACAACATTTTATAATATTCATAAAAAAATGAACTTTATCAGAAAGATACAAAAAATTTACACAAAGTAAATTTTGATGTCCCGATTGTAAAGAAGTGTTATATTTGGTCCAATAAAATTTAAAAGAGTGATCAAAACTATATTTAATGACGGTTCTCCATCAAAAGGCGATAAGTGAACCTTTAGTGAAAAAATAGTGTATAAATGCCTAAAATTGAATTCTTTCCGTATTTTAAGCCTTTATCTTTTATTGGATAAATGTATAAATAATTTAAAAACATATATAATCATATTTTAGTTATTTCTATCCATTCCTTCCAATACAACAGCTACATTTTAACTACCATTTTAAATAATATTATTATATTACTAGTGTGCAACGTAAGTTTTCAAAGGAACTCATCGTTGCGTATAGGGTACGCTATAGAACATAGCAACCACTTTAAATTAAAGTAAATATTTAATTTGTAAATATTAATAAATATGAATATGTCTTATTCTTTAGTTACCTGGGATGTTACATCCTTCCCCCCTTTTGGAAATTGCGTCCTCACAATTTTATTCACTTATTGAATAAGTGGGGATATTTATCCCTCATAGCATATTCAGATTCCCATGTTGCCTCTTCAATCATGTGGTTTTTCCACAAAACCTTTACCTGATGAATCACTTTATTCCGTAACACTTGCTCCCTGTGGTCTAGAATCTGAACCGGCTGTTCCTCATAAGATAGGTTCTCTTCCAGCTGAACCACCTCTGGACTCAAAACATGAGATGGATCTGGCATGTACTTCCTTAACATTGAAACATGAAAAACATTGTGTACCTGCGATAAACTCGGAGGTAAAGCCACTCGGTATGCAACTGGTCCATCTCTCTCCAGAATTTCGTATGGTCCAATGAACCTTGGAATTAGCTTTCCTTTCTTACCAAATCGCATAACACTTTTCCATAGTGAAACTTTGAGAAAAACATGATCACCTACCTCAAAAGAGAGATCCTTCCTCCTGTTGTCTGAATAAATCTTCTACCTGCTCTGAGCTGTTCTCATGTGTTTCTGAATCAGATGAACTTTTTCTGCCATCTCTTCTACCAATTCTGGTCTCATCAACTTCCATTCACCCACTTCATCCCAGAAAGCTGGAGTTCGACACCGCTTCCCATATAACGCCTCAAATGGTGCCATCTGTATACTGGAATGAAAACTGTTATTATATGAAAACTCAACCAAAGAATGATGTTGGTCCCAACTTCCCTGATAATCCATCGAACAAGCACGTAACATATCCTCCAAGGTCTGAATTGTTCATTCTGACTGCCCATCTGATTGTGGATGAAATGCTGTACTAAAATTTAATTCAGTACCCAACGACTTCTGAAGGACTTTCCAAAAGTTAGAAGTGAACCTGGGATCACGATCATTCACAATGGAGAGGGGAACTCCATGCAACCTGAATATCTCTTTAAGATAAAAACGGGAAAGATGATCAAGGGAAAAAGTATCTCGTATAGCAAGAAAATGAGCAGATTTAGTCAAGTGATCAACAATAACCCAGATTGCATTATTACCTCGAGATGTATTCGGTAATCCCACAAGAAAGTCCGTGGATATATTTTCCCATTTCCACTCTGGTACTGGTAAAGGTTGAAGCATCCCTTTCGGTAACTTCCACTCTGCTTTAACCTTCTGACTAGTCAAACACTTCATAGTAAAATCAGCAATATCTTTTTTCATTCCATCCCACCAGTAATACTCCCACAGATCTCTGTACATCTTAGTAATTCCAGGATGAACTGAAAACAGAGAACTATGAGCTTCACATAACAACTCCCTCTTCATCTGTGAATCACAAGGCACACACAATCTCTTCCCAAATCTCAAAACACAATCATTATCAATGTTGAAATCAGGCAACATACCTTTCTAAACCAGCTCTACCTTTTTCTGAAACTCACTGTCTTGCTTCTGTGCTTGCTTGATTCTGTCTGATAGAGAAGATCTCACTGATACCTGAAACAAAACAGACGAACTTCCTGCACCAAAAACCTTTATGCCAAAGTTCATCAAATCCTTAACCAAAGGATCACGTTCCAAACGCAACATTTTTAATGAAGCATTAATTTTTTGACTCAAAGCATCAACCACTTTATTTTCTTTTCCCGGATTTTAATGAATTGTACAATAATAATCCTTGATTAATTCTAGCCATCTCAATTGTCTCATGTTTAACTCGTTCTGAGTGAATATATAATTTAAAATTTTGTGATCGGTATATATTTCACACTTTACTCCATACAAATGATGCCTCCAAATATTCAAAGCAAAAACAACAGCAGCTAATTCCAAATCATGTGTAGGGTAATTTACGTCATGTGTTTTCAATTGTCGTGAAGCATAAGCAATTACCTGATCATTCTGCATTAGGACGAAACCAAGTCCTTTCAATGAATCATTGCTGTAGTTGACAAACTCACCATTTCTGGAAGGTAGTGCCAAAACTGGAGCATTCACCAATCTTCATTTCAGTTCCTGAAAACAATCATCACATTCTTTTGTCTAGATAAACTTAACACCCTTCTAAGTTAGCTTAGTCATTGGACCAGATAACCGTGAAAAATTTCTAACAAACCTTCGGTAATAGCCTGCAAAACCAAGAAAACTACGAATCTCTGTTACATTTGTGGGTCTTGGCCATTCATCAACAACCTTTGTTTTTGCAGGATCAACGGTTATACTATCTTTAGAAACAATGTGACCAAGGAAAGAAATTTGTTGCAACTAAAACTCACACTTACTGAATTTCCCATACAATTTCTTTTTTTAAGGTTTGCAAAACAACCCTTAAATGACTTTCATGCTCCTCTTTACTTTTAGAAAACACCAAAATATAATCAATGAAAACCACCACAAACTTATCCAAGAACTCATGGAAAATTCTATTCATTATGTCCATGAATACAGAAGGTGCATTGGTTAGCCCAAAAGGCATTACTACAAATTCATAATGGCCATATCTTGTACGAAATGCAGTCTTCAGAACATCTCCTTCCTTTACCTTCAACTGATGGTACCCCGATCTCAGATCAATCATTGAAAAATACTGAGCTCCCTGGAGCTGATAAAACAAATAATAGACATGAGGCAAATGATATTTGTTCTTAATAGTGATGTTATTCAAGGCTCTATAATCAATGCAAAGTCTCATAGAACCATCTTTCTTTTTATCAAATAAAACAGCAGCACCCCATGGTGATGTGCTAGGTCGGATAAAATCTTTCTCTAATAAATCTTGAAATTGCTCTTTTAACTCTAAAAGTTCAATTTGTGCCATTCGATAAGGGGGTTTTGAAATTGGCTTAGCATCAAAAACTAAGTCAACAGTAAATTCAACTTCCCGATCCGGTATTATTCCAGGAAACAAATTAGGAAAAACATCAGGATACACATTTACCACTGGTACATCATTAATCTGAACAGTTCCTTTATTTTCAACGATGTGTGCAAGGTAACATTCATTTCCATCTTTTACAAGTTTCTCGGCCTCTTGATATGTTATCAACAGTAAGAGTTCATTATTGTACACAAACTGAAAGTCTTTCTGAAAATAAACTTCTTTAGCTCTACAATCAATCTTAGCATGGTAAATTGAGAGCCAATCCATACCCAGGATAACATCAAACTCTACAAGAGGTAAAACAATAAGGTTTTCAAGTAGGTTCTTTCCACAGATAAGGATAGGAAGATTCTTATAAATCCTTTTTTCCTCAACATTTCCCCCAGGTGTTTTTACCACAAGTTCAGGAGTCATTTGTTGAGATGGTATTCCCATTTTACTAGAAAAGTTTTTAGAGATGAAATAATGTGTAGACCCTGAATCAAACAACACACTGGCATAATCTGAAAAAATGAACAATGTACCTGATACAACTTCATTTGATGGCCCGACATCTGCTGAAGTAGTTGCAAAGGATTTCACCACCCCTTTTTGCTTGTAGTCTAACTTCTTCCCATCACTCAAGCTCTTTGTTGGACACTCATTTGCATAGTGATCCGTCTCATTGCACTTAAAACATTTCACTAAATCTAAATAAAATTTGGTCTTACTATCACCCTGATCTTTTCCAGTGCAATCACGAGCCTTATATCCCATCTTACCACATCGGTAGAACTTTCCATAATTCAGAAGACATTCCCCAGCATGCCTTTTACCACAATTATCACAATCTGGAAACTTTGTTTTCTTACCACCAGACTTTTTTGAAGAATTCTTTCCTTTCTCCTGCCACCTCGGTCTCTTCTTTTCCTGGTTGTTATAGAACACTTGATCATCGGAAAACTCCATTTCCACCTTCTTAGCACATCAAACAAGCTTTTCATAACTTTTGAACTCATGAGAAGCTAAATCCCTTCAATATTTTGGATTTAATCCTAAATAAAAATGATTGATTTTACTATCAAGGTCTCGGATAAAATTTGGAGCATACCTTGCCAATCGAATGAACCTTTTTCTTAGGCAGCCACTGAGTATTCCTCTTACCTCAATTCCAAGAATTGTTTTTCCATCCTTAGTCAAACATCCTTAGGAAAATACTTCTGAAGAAATATACCTTTGAATTCATCCCAGTCAAGAGCATCAATCTCATCAGCGTCCCTGATGTTTTTAACCATAGACCACCACTGATCTGCTTCACCCTCCAAACGGTAAATAGCAAGACTAACCTTTTGATTGTTGGAACACCTCATGACATCGAAAATCTTCTCTAGTGATTTAATCCACCCTTCAGCTAGCACATGGTAAGATGATCCTGTGAATGATGGGGGATGTTGCCACATGAAATGTTCCACCGCTGACATGTTCCTTTGCGGTTGATCTAGCTGATCTCGTGCATGGATACCACCACCATTTATCGCTTGAGTCAACTATGCCATTACTGCCACAAAATGTTCAGTTCCAATTCTGACCATCTCAGGATGCTGGTTCGGAAGGTTATTTCCTTCCGTATGCCTTCCTAGCACTGCTTCCCTATTTCCTCTTCTTAAAACCATTATGAACAAACATGTCTTAGATAAAGAAACATGGTAATATTTAAATTCTATATCATTTCAATTTGACCATAAAAAAACATTTGGATAATCATTTCATAGAAATCTAACTCCTAAAGTTATCTAAACCGACCTTTGATACCAACTATAAGGCCCCAGCCTTAAACCTCACATAATCTTGAGTTATCACAAGATTACACATTGAGGATCCTTTCAGGTTTAGTGTTTTAGAGAATTAGATCATAAAGCTTGCATTACATCCCACATTTAAACAAAGTGGTTACAGTAAAAGATAGTATTATTTTTTCCCATCAACGAAAACATATTGAAAATAAAACATGGATTCTTTCTTGACACATCCTTGACTCTATCATCTTATCATGTACCTTTCCCTTGACGTGTGAAAAACATTTCAAAAACTTGGGATGAGCATCAAAACTCATTATGGGTTATAAAAAGAAACATTGAAAGGAAACATGAGTTCATATATACATAAGAATGAAATCATACTTTACCCATAAAACATAGGCACTTTAACATACCTCATAAAATCATTAATAAATCATATAAATCATAATACATAAAGGTAACTTGAGGCATTCATAACATTCTTACATAGGGAGTAACCCTCTTGGTTAAGTTTGGAATACCCATGACATTATATTCCCTAAATCTCTTCGGAGAAACCTTAACGTTTCACTCCTTCGTGTTACCCAATGTATTGGAGAGCTATAACGGGCTCACCTTCCCTTAGTTTAACATGGAACCACCCGTCTTCATAATAATGCCCAAGAACCATAACATAATCGTATCACATAAAACATGCATAAAGGAAACATAACTTTTCTACATTTCAATCATGAGATATCAATACAACACATTGATATAATAAAAACATTATGAAAGCCATTTTCCATACCAATTTAAAAGAAAAGTAAAACATGGTATTTATTTTTCTTTTAAAAATAAGGTATGGCGTGAAGAGGAAGCCGAACCTCAAATAATGGTCACAGCGGCAGAGAAGTCATTGTCGCCGCATACGTATGACAAGAAAAACATTCCCTATTGTCGATTAGTAAAACGCTTCATATAAAAACGTTTCCTTTTGAATAAGTGTAAATGTCAAAAGGGGTTTATACACCGTATAAAATAAGGTTGTGTATAAATTAAAATATGCCTCAATGAAAGGAGATTGAGACGAAGTCCCATACCTCGTATCCGACTTGACCCGACCGTTATTTAATCTCCTGAATAATAAACTTGAGGTAATCTCTACTTGCTTAAGAACCTTTTTCAAGTTTATTATTCCTTTTATACCATGTTATGAACATCATGTAATCATTTAAGTTAATAATGTTCATTTTTTCGGTATTTGGTTCTAAGTCAAAAATAGACTTCTTACACATACATGTTGTTAATTTTGTCAAAGTTTCATTATATACAGAATGATATTAATGATTTGGATAACATATATATCATATATATTCAGCATATACATGTATTTATAATATTACATCACATTTAGAGGTAAGAAATGAAATGCACCGTTCATGGAGACGGTAAGCCGTACGTACGCATGAACGCTACTTCCATTTCTATTTCGTATTTTATGGAATGGAATCATAATGATATAAGAGTATATTATAATTACAGTATAATTACATATATAATATCATTAACATTATCCTTTACACATCCCACATATGGTATTAACGAATCAAATCACTTTCAGGGGGCGGTAGTCCGCACTTCCTAAAATGAATATATCGTGTTTACCCATAATGGAAACAATAATGGTATGACATAAATGAAAAATAAAGAAGCTTAAGAAAAGAAAAAACATATTATATATCATATATAAAAATATTGACATCATAATGGCCACCTTTGAAGGTGATGGATGAGTATTGAACAGTCATCGTTTCGGGAGGCAGAATCTCGCCTTCCACGGAAACCGTATGTTCTTTAATCATTTGATGTAGTTGTGTGAGAGTGTAGCTCGAATAAATCTTATAAAAACATCCTAGTATATTGAATATTCTGTATTTGTTACAAAATAAGTAAATAAAAAGAGTTTAGGGGGTTGGAGAAGCAAAATAAAACAAATGAACATGAGAGAATGAATTACCTTTAAAAGTAGAACTCCTTTTGATTTGAGCCTAAAGCTTCCTTTGAAAGGATTCTGCCCAAAGGGAATCCTCTAAGATGAGGAGAGGGATGTGGAGAGAGTAAATGGGCATGGGATGGCTGAGCCAAAGGCTTGAGGAGTGTGTGAAATGAGGTAGAGGTGGGGGCCTTTTATAAGAGGAGAGGAGGGGCACTTTTGGAAATCATGAAACTATTATTTTATTTTCAAAAGTGTTTCGAATTTCTAAGGTCCCACATTGATGTATTTCAAAGATAAGATGATAAGGATTCGAAATATTTCCATCCATTAGTTTTTGGACAAGTTTAGGTCTTAGATTATATATTACCGTTTCATTTTATTTAAACTGTTTATTAACGAGGTCATCGTTGCATCATCATGATGTCATAATTAAATTAATTTATTTAATGTCTAAAAATTATAAAAAAAATATCCTGATGTAGGAAATATTTTTATATTTCCAAATAGTATTTATAGACAAAAATATGATTAGTATAACCCCTTCTAAAAATTGTTTTAGTAAAACAATTTATGTTAGTGTCATTTTCACCTTTATTTAAAAAAAAGAATTAAAGTCATTATCTCACCCAAGAGGCTCCATAGGGTCCCCTAAATCGACCCATGGGTTGTCTGGGTCGGCCATGACTCATCCAATAGGGGTAGGACAAGTGTCATGGGGTTTTATTATTTTTATAATATCATTTTTACCTTAAATTACACTAATTACCTCTAATTGCGATTAACGAAAAAAAGTTACTATTCACCAAAAAATTATTTTAATCCCATTGAACAACATTTTTCATACTAATGAAAACCATGTATGTAGTATTTTCAAAATTCAATACACATTAGTGGTAAACTTTCATTTAACTGGAAAATCAGTTAGCTTGATTACCACTTGGTGGTTTCAATATTCATAAAAAATTGGAGTTTTTCAGAAAATTACCAAAAATTCACTCTAAGCTATATTCGATATTCCGAATTCAAAAATGATGTTTATATTACGTAATTAATAGAATATAAGTAGATTTAATTAATTTAATAATTAACTCCCGTTGTCAAAACAAATAGCGTGTTTTTAAGAAACAATATATATCAAAAGATTGATATTTGTTTATGTCGAATTTAAAAGTGAAATTAATTCCAATGACCACTATTGGATTTAATGGTAAAAATATTTTCTAATTTCACTTTAAAACCAATTCAAAAGATTATCTAATAATATAAATAAATTAGATTAAAAAGAGTTTTTGAATTAAAATACAACATTTTACACTATTCATTAAAAAATGAACTTTATCGGAAAGATACCTAAAATTTACAGAAAGTAAATTTTGATGTCCCGATTCTAAAGAAGAGTTATATTTAGTCCAATAGAATGTAAAAGAGTGATCATAACTATATTTAATGACAGTTCTCCATCAAAAGGTGATAAGTGAACCTTTAGTGAAAAATTAGGGTATAAATTCCTAAAATTGAATTCATTCTGTATTTTAAGCCTTTATCTTTTATTGGATAAATGTAAAAACCATTTAAAAACATGTATAATCATATTTTAATTATTTCTATCCATTCCAGCCAATACAATGGCTACATGTTAACTACCATTTAAAATAATATTATTATATTACTAGTGTGCAACGTAAGTTTTCAAAGGAACTCATCATTGCGTATCGGGGACGCTATCGAACATAGAAACCCCTTTAAAGTAAAGTTAATATTTAATTATTAAGTATTATTAAATATGAATATGTCTTATTCTTTATTTTCCTGGGATGTTACATCCCATGTATTATTGTTGGTACTTTTCCTATTTTCCTAAAAATAAGAAAAGGATAGATTTTCAGAATCCAGACTTTCATGGAACCAAAAATGTTAGATAAAAAATTTTTGGTTACCCACATATTTTTTGAAAAATAAGATTTATGAAATCATAATGATTGGGTTTTGTTTAAGAAACAATTCTTTTCCCAGTGACCACCACATTGACACTTTGTGCAAAATGGGGCACTTTGAGGAACAAAGTAGTTATTACTAAAAATCAGTTTAGAAGTAGTGTAACCAAAAACAGATGTATTACTTTGAGGTTGAATTTGTGAATTCATTTTATCAAAATTTTCTTTACCTAGGGTAAAGTTTGACAAAAACTTACTTAAGGAAAATATTTCGGATTTGAGTTTAATAAATATGTTTTTATCTTAAAAAACATTTGAACTAGAGCTAGGCTCCAAAACATTTTTATTAGAAATTAATTTTTCAGATATTTAGTAAGTTTATTCTTCTCATAACTTAATTACTCAAGATTTTTTGAAATACTTTCAAAATCAGTAATTTTCTTACCAAGATCATTAGAAATATCAGATATTTCCTCAGTAAGAATATCATTTCTAGAATTTTCCTTATCAATATTTTTCATGAGTTTTGAGTTCTCAATCTCAAGCAGTTCAGCAAACCTAGAAACTTCTTCATAGGTAGGTAAAGTATTTTCTTTATCAGAAGAAGATTCTTCATATGAAGAGTTATAATATTTACTATCATTAGAATTTAGAGAAACGTTTTTCATAGATTCAGCATTGTGTACCTTATCCATAAAGAAATTATTATCAATGGGTAGCCTTGCTAAAAGACCAAAATTATTCTGTCCGGAATATTCATAATCTAATTATTTTTCTGAAGAGTCACCACCACTGGCACTCCAGGTGTCATTGGATTTTAGAATTTTCTTAGCATTAACATTGTAAAACTTCTTCCTGTTCCTTTTAGAATACCTCTCTTATATTTCTTTCTTTTTAAGCAATAGACAATCCGATCATATGTGTCCAGCTCTCTTGTATTCATAGCATATGAATTCTGAATCTTTCCTATCCTTCCATTCCTTCTTCTTATATTTGGATTGGAAATTTCTCTGTCCAGCTATCTTTTTCATCCTTCGAGCAAGTTTAGCTAACTCATTTTCCGAGACTTCACTTTAACTTGATTCAGATTGGATAATAATTTTATTAGATTTGGATCTAGTAACTCTCTCAGGAGTCTTAGCTTTCATGTTATTTGATGTTGTAGTAAAAGCAACACTACCATTCCCATTCTTCTTCTTTATGTTGTCAGCATCTCTCTTCATTCTAGTCTCATGTTGAAGAAGAGTTACAAACAGTTCATCAAGATAAATCTGAGTAACCTTCCTATTTTCATCTATAGCAGTTCTCTTTGATTCCCACTCATTAGACATAATATCAATGGTCTTGTCGACAAGGAATTCATCATATAGACATTTCTCTCCCATAGATTGTAAGCTATTCATTATAATCATGAATCTCTGTTGCACCTTACAAATTGGATCTCCATAAGTAAAATTAAAACCATGATACTCAGTTCTGAGCATGGATCTTCTAGTGTCAATCACTTTAGATGTACCAAAATGTGTAACCTCAAGTTTCTTCCAAATAAAGTTAGCTGTTTCACAAGAAGAAATTTAGATATATATGTTTCTAGTCATTGAACAAAGTAATGTATTGCGTACCTTATATTTGATTTTGTATTCTTGCTTCTCCTGGTTGGTTAATGTTCTAACTTCTTTATCAAGAATTTTATAGTCACCAGTAAGAATATCAAAGTTATCTACCCCAGTATTGATAAAAAAAGTCTTCATATGGTCTCTCCAATATTCTTATTCATTACCATAAAAAATTGGTGGTCTTGTAGGATTTAAGTTGTCAATATAACCAACATTTATTCATGCCATCCTTAAGAAAATATTTCACACAAACTTTTTAGTAGTACGAATTTGTAAAAAAGAGAAAATATTCTAAGAAAGAAAAATTATATCTCTAAGAAAAAAGTATATTCTAACTATGATTCTGAAAAATATGAATCCAGAAATATGAATCCGAAGAATATGGATCTGGAAAATGTGAATCCGAGAACTCCCTTCTGAATATAATCATGAGACTAATTCAGATTAAACTAACCTCTAATACCAATAGTTAGGATGATATAACTCTGAGTATGAAATACTCTACTATACCAAATGTAGGATCAAATTAAGAATTTGATTCTCAGATACAAGTGGGGGGGGGGGTGAATTGTACTTTTTTTTTAAAATCCCTTAGTAAATTTTGTATAACAAAAATTCACAACACCTCTAAGTTCTAAAGACTAACTTGATTCTGGAAAAATGATTCTGGAAATGAAACTTAACAAAAGTAAAATTTTACCTTAAAGTATATAGAATTTAATTAAATCAGAGTACAAGTATGGAAGTATACAAAAGTTATACTTTCCTTAGTAATACAAAATGCAGCGGAAAAAACAAAGTAGTAAAACTACTAGTAACGAATAATAACTCTTTTAACCCAAAGATAAGGGTATCCAAAAACACTGGATATGAAGTCCATTGATTTATATTTTCAAGAAAGTCCTTCTTACCCACACCAGGGTAAGCCCTCGATACAAATATTGGAGTCTGTCATGCGATCCCCGCAAGTCCTCAACTATCAGGTAGTCCACACCTCTTTCTTACTCAGCAAGGAAGACATCAACTTTAAGGTGTTGGAACCTCTGTCTTCCTATCTCTGGAAGCCCTCAATTGTAATCAACAACAATCAGTGTGACACGAAGCAAGTGTGCACAAGGTAAAGTTTGAACAAGCTATTCAAACTTTCTGCACGAAGCCTGAGAGTTGATAAGTGCCTCTCTCTCTAGAAATCACTTCAACAGCATGTAAACACCAATGTCAAAGATGACAATGTTGTGTGTCGAAGATGTTTCTTCTTTTCAAATGAGCTCCTATTTTTAGGTGAATCTCCAACGGTCATCTCCCTCCTCCAACGGTCATATTTTTACTTGAATTTCAGAGGGACCTGTACATGTGTCACTCAAACAACGGTTAGTCAATAACTGAAAGCACGACATGGTTTTGTAATGAAATATGTGTAAGAATAAGTAAAACTGAAGTTTGGAATGTACGAAAATAAAAGTTCAGAATGAATGAAAAGTATGAATGTTCAGAGTCTACTCAGAAAATGAATTCTGACTCTATAGTACTTAAGATATTCATATTCAGTTTCCCTAAGGAATTCGTAATGAGAATTCGTAATCATAATTCTTCACTAGAATTCACAGTCGAACTCATAGAATTTCAGGGTTGAACTAATTAGAAGTTTGGAGTCGAATGGGTAGAAGTTCAGAGTCAAACTACTTAGAAGTTCAAAGTCGAGCTACTAGAAGTTCAGAGTCGAAATTCTTAGATGTTCAGAGTCGAACTGGCAGAAGTTCGGAGTCGAACTACTTAGAAGTTTAGAGTCAAACTACTAGATGTTCAGAGTCAAACAACTTAGACATTCGGAGTCGAACTACTAGAAGTTCATATTAGAATTCGGAGTGGATCTTCATTAGAGTTTGTATCCATAATTCTGAGTGGAACTTTATTAGAGTTCATACCCAGAATTTGGAATGGAAAACAGAATACCTTATATCTATGTAATATATTATTCCGAGGTGTTGGACTTCAATCCGAATTTTATACTTAGAAAAATTTATGATATGAATAAGGAAATATAGGTAAGGATAAATTTACTTAAGGAAGGAAATTTTCCTTATAGAATTAAAATATAGATTTGATTAAGTATAAGGTGTTTGTGATTTTTAAAACAAGAAGGAATGGAAAAGTCAGAAGGAAAAACCTTATTGACTCAACACATTTGTTTAAATGAAAACGGATGATACCATACTAATCACTTAGTATCCTACCCATATTTCACAGGCTGCGTTAGAGCGTTGTCTATATAAATTGATCAGGCTGCATTAAGCGCACCATTTTCATCATAGGAAGCCTCCACGGGCCATTAGACCGTACTTGCGCCGTGCTGGATTCTATAGCCTTACCATATCTAATTTCACATTTGTAAATCATTACCCAGTTGCTTCCCTCATTGAGAGGTGGGGACCAAAGACCCACACATTCCAACTGCATGAGGGAGAGTTAACCATTACCCTCATGGATGTGGTAGTGTTACTTGGTCTTCCTATCCAGGGGAGACCCGTTATTGGACACAGTCGTGCAGCTTGGCCAGACCTTTCTCAGCGCTTGTTAGGTGTTGATATTTTGTCCAACCGTAGGCCTACAGATAAAGAATCCATATCTATTCCTTGGTTGGAGTTGCAGATTCCACATTTATAGGATTGTGATGATGAGTAGACTATCATGTGTTACAACCATGCATATATATTACGACTCATTGGTGGGGACATCTGTTCTGATCACTCGGGGATGCAAGTTCACATGATGTATCTACCCCTACTAGAGGACTTTGATCAGGCTAGGAAGTATAGTTGTAGATCCGCCTGCATGGTATACATGTACAGAGCATTATGTAGGCTATCCCATAGGGACCACACAGGTCTCAGGGGATGGTTCCTCCTTATTCAGATGTGGGCATGAGAGAGCATCCCAACATTCCACCCTGACCTTGTTGGTCCGCCGGTCTAGATGGAGGTGATGCATGATGCGCCACGTGGACGTTGGGATGATAAGTCATTTCTACTGGTTTTTGATTCTACTATGAGTTATTAACTATAAATTCTTATTATTTTTCACTATCGTGGATGTATTTTATAGGTGGTGTCAGAAACACAATTTTTACGTGGTTCCAAGACAACATTTGGGCGTATATCGTCTATAGTTGGACTATCTCTTACCTAACTAGGTATGTATATAAAATCAATCAATTTCTAACATATTTAATAATACCATAAATTTGGGTTATTAGTTAGGTGATTTTTTTTTCAAAAACACTTGTCATTCTAGATTTTATGGATTCCATACTGAAGTATTACAGAACACATGCCAGCATACTGCACTGTTGGGCTTGAGGATGCTATGGCTATAGTGCCCCTCATTCACTTCCATATTATTAAGTGGTAGCATCCAAATAGAATCATGTGCGAGTTTTTCTGTACTCAGCCAATTCCATTACCATTGTGACAGATAGACCGACTTCATGGGATGAAGCTGACAAGGAGGCAAGATGATGACTGGTCCTGAGTACATGCCATCATTATCTACTGCTCGCACTGATGTGAAGAGTTTCGTATTTAGGGTGTTACTACGAATTGATTATCTCTTTTGGAGTAGTTTGAGTATGATCCATGGTATAGACTGAATTCTATACTATATCTTACCCATCCATACATAGAGATGCAGAGGATGGTAAGTCAATAAATTTCCATTAGTTTGTTTATTGAACTATTTTCTAACTCAATTTGAATCTATTTACAGGGAATCCACATAGAGAAGCTTGTTTGCATGAGTGATGAAGAGGAGGAGGGGGTCTTTATCCCAATAACTGTCCATGCTATAACAATGCAGGTGATGGCATATTTTCATGCACTTTCCAAGAGCATCTTCTTGTATTTGGCTCAGAGAGAGGAGATTCCTGCCCAAGAGGAACATCCTGTAGTTGATACTAGTGCTGAGGAGCTACGACTTTGGAGACGTAGACAACATCGTGAGGCATGTGAGGCCTCATCTATTCTACAGGAAGAGGTTGACCCTCTAGTAGCCCAGGATCAGCCAATTCAGGATGTGCATCAGGTGGCATGGGATCCATCTTTCCTGATAGAATATCTATAGTTCTCTCCATCTTTGTTTCCAGATCATTCACAGCCTTGGGATCCATCACATAATTGGATTCCAGATCCATCACCATCTTGGGGTATATCTCCATCACAGGCTTGGTTCCCCACTGTGATGGAGGTAGGTCCTTCTTCCACCCTAGTGGCAGAAGGATCCAGAGGGAAGTATGAGATGCAGTTGAAAACTCCTCGTACTGACACATAGATGAATGATGTGAATATTGGTGTTCAAGTGACTGAGGATCATCCTTCACTATGTTATTAAACTCCACTGCACACTCGACATAGAAGTCCTATTCATAGACTTCCATGTGGGACGAAATCTCCTCGCCAAAGACATAGACATTGATTGTACATTTTTGTTTACATGTTGTATTTATACTGAAATAAAAATAATATTATTAATATTATATATTATTATATGTTTATCTAGTATTTCAGTTTTCATTTATATTTTAGGCACAATTTAAATTTGACATATTTCAAAGTCGACTACTTGAAACATAGAAATTATTAGTAAATTTCATGTAAATAACTTTGAAAGATTAAAAAATCTACAGTATAAAAACAATGTAAATAAAATTTAAAAGACAACCTAATAATATAAAAAGTTTTTTAAAATAAAGAGTTTAATAAATAAATAAAATAAATTATAATTAAATTAATGTAAGAAATGTAACTCATAAGTGAGAGAAAAAATAATGAATGTCAAGGAGGATCCTAAGACACCTACAAGATTTTGAAACCATATAAAAAATAAACTATAAGACCCATATAAATAAATATTAAAAATTCAACTTCTAGTTATTTGGTTAAACAATTTTTAAAATTTCATTGATATCAGTGTTATAGTTTATATTATATATGCCAATAAAGTAACATACTTGAAACATTTTTAGGTTTCAAGTAGGTGGATTAGATAGATTATAAATAATTTTTCACCATAATTTTTTTAGAAATTATTTTTATTTTGGACTAATAGTTATATGTTTAATCAATTTTTAAAATTTCATTCATATTAGTCTAATAGTTTATATTTTATAGGCCATAAAAGTGACATACATGAAGCAATTTAATGTTTCAAGTTGGTAGATTAGAATGCTTATAAATAAATTTTTACCATGATTTTTTAGGAATTTTTTTTATTTTGGACTACTAGTTATATGTTTAAGCAATTTTTAAAATTTCATTCCTATCGGTCTAATAGTTTATTATATATAGGACATCAAAGTCACAAACATGAAAATTTTTTAAGTTTCATGTTGGTGGATTAGAAAGCTTATTAATAAATTTTAACCAATATTTTTTAGAATTTTTTTTTTATTTTGGACTATTAGTTATACGATTAAGAATATTTAAACATTTCATTCATATCGGACTTATAGATTTTATTATATAGGCCATTAATGTCACGAACTTGAAACATTTTTATGTTTCAAGTAGGTGGATTATAACGTTTACAAATAATTTTTCAGAATGGTTTTTTAAGAATTTATTAACTTTTTAATATTAGTTATATGTTAAAGCAATTTTTAAAATTTAATTCATATCGGTTTGGTACTTTATATTAAATAGGCCCTCAAAGTCACATACATGAAAAAATTTTATGTTTCATGTAGGTGGATTAGAAAGCTTATAAATAATTTTTAACCAAATTTCTTTAATAATTTATTTTTATTTTGAACTACTTTTTATATATTTAAGCAATTTTTCAAATATAATTTATATCTATATTATAGTTTATATTATATAGGCCAACAATTTGAAATACTTGAAACATTTTTATGTTTCATTGATGGTGGATTGGAAATCATATAAATAATTTCTCACCAATATTTTTTAAGAGTATGATTTATTTTGGACTACTTGTTATATGTTTAATCAATTTTTAAAATTTCATTCATATATGTCTTACAGTTTATATTATATAGGCTAATAAAGTCACAAACTTGAATAAAAGATTAATTATGTTGTAACATTAAGTTATATATATATATATATATATATATATAACCATACGAACATTACAATAATACATTAAAATTTTAAATATATAAAAACATAATTAAAATAGAAAAAAATTATTGTTTTAGGGCAATGGTGGCATCGCAGATGCCGCCTTGAAGCGGTATTTTTTTAAACAATTTAACCTAGGACTTTTAAATGTTTTTTAGAAAGTGTATAAAAATGTTATCTAGAAATATTCTTCAACATTTCCTAATGTAATCTTCTATTGTTCATCATATATTCGTGGAATTATGAAATTATGAATCTTGGATAATGAAATTAAAATGTCAAGTGCATGATAATTTAAATAATAATATCAAAGAACAAATAATTATTAAAATTTAAATCTAACCACTATTGCACAAAATGATGATTAATCATGTAAATAATTATAAATTTGAAATGTGTCAACTCTGACACCATTTTGTAGTTTTAGGAATAGTGGAAGCAACATTTACTACTGTTATATTGAAATTCCTTGTAATTTATTGTTTTCAAAAACCTCAACAGAAGATCATCTACATTAAATATAAAATTAATTTACATAGATATGAATAAATAATTACCACATATAAGGGAACTTTATTTGATAATGTTTTTAATCATCCAAAACCATTTCAAATTACCTTTCTCACATAATAAGGATTCATGTGTAGAATCCCTCTAGCACTAATCCACATATGCTTCTTTAATCTCCAGATAACATCAACTAATTTTCTAGAGATAGCACAATGTATCAATTTTCATGCGTTGTTCACCTTGATCATCCTAAGATCCATTAGTCTTGATGGACTTCTTCTCATTATTGAGAGGAATAAAGGAGTAATTCCCAAGATATATATATATATATATATATATATAGAATTACATTGTGCGTAATGACCCTCTATTCCCAAATCTCAATTAACCATGCATAATAGAAATAATTATCAATTTATAAATATAGGTTTTAGGTAAATGTTTTATTTAATTATAAACTAGACACGATATAATACCATAATCATTGTTAAAAAAATTTACAAAATAATAATTATAATAATATTTTTTTGTTATGTGTGTACTATCTTGCATAATAAGAAACCTTATTTTCTGAACTTGAAAATTAATATATATCACAAGACACGGTCTTGGAATATTCAAACATCTCATTAAATATTTTATACCATAATAAATATTTTTTATTCACAAATAAATATTTTATTCACAATCCACTAAATAAATATTTATTAAAATACTATATAAATAAAATAAATACTTTATTCATAATCTAGAGAGTAATGTTTTATTAAATTACTCAATAAATATAATAAATATTTTATTCACAATCTAGTTAATAAATATTTATTATATTATTATGTAATAAAATGAATTATTTATTTGTAAATAAAATATTATTTATTACCTTGGGAATATTTGGTATCAATAAAACATGAATAAAATTATTCCTTTTTCTTGAGAACAATATATATTTCAATAATAGAAATCAAATATAATTTAATAGATATCAATAGAAACACATAGTGTATGACCCTCTAGGATTATTTCTTGTTGGAATTAGGAAATATTTACTAATGTCAAAGATTACTGTCTAGAAATGATTAAAGGGAACCAGGAGAGCGAACTTAAAGTCACAATGTCAATAAACACATGTGAATGCTCACTATGTAATATATTCTATTTGTATTAATATCTTATCAAGAAGGTTTCACATTCGTGTCATCGACCTATGTGAATGATACATTCAATTACAGTCCAATAAAAATAAATAATATATAATCTTTCATAAATATGGAGGGGAAAAATCCTTCCTTGATATAAACATTAATAACATGTCATTTGTGACGCATCGAACACACTGTACTTCATTCCAATATATGGAATCACGTTTTTTTAGTAAATATAAGTGATTGAGTCATGACATGAATCAATGATATTATTAAATTATAAGGACCATTACACATACTCATACATTGGAATATCCAATGTTTAAAAAACATGCAGAATCCCAACTAGAAGGTCAGTTCTCATAATCTATCTTCATGAAGATTACCAAATAAGAAATTCATAAGAAGAATCCTCATCAACAAAAAATTACTTTCACCTGATTTTCACATACTATGTGTCTAATAAAAGAATGTTATGCAACCATAGAAGTATATTTCAGAATATTTTTCATGTCATTTTAGGGATCTCATCAGAGGTGGGAACCACTATGACCATATCAATATGATATATACTCTAGGAAATTATTAAATTTAAGTCAAGATTAATAATGAAATTTTTTTAATAAGATATTTTATTAATATTGAAATAATTGAATATAAATGTAATCAATTTAAAAACTGTTGGTCCAAAGACACCAAGTCCAACAGGTTGGGCATGATTTACATGTAGATAATGGAAGAGTTGACACCGATGATGGGTAAAATATATATTTCTCTTCCACCAGTAGATTACAGTCTAATAGGAAAATTAAAATTTCAATTTTAAAACTTCTTTACTAGTGTAAATGTTTAATTGGGGTGTTCATAAAATATCAAAAATTTCATTTTAATGACTAATTTTATGTTTTATGGTCTAAAAAAATTGGAATATTTTGTTTTGATTAATGATTTGATCCATGTATATTTCCCTTGTAATCTAAAAAAAATGTACAACAAATAATTATTAGACTTTTATTCACTTTTAAATCCATATGTATTGAAGTTTTAGACCCAATGATGTTTTTAATGATGAATAATAAGATTTCAGTAATATTATGTTAATTGATGTTGTTCTTCCCACATTCATTGTTCAATATAATGCTCTACAAGATAGTTCACCTTTTCAGAGAGATCCCACTTTTTGGTTCTATTAGATACATATAGATACACCCCATTGTAATATATATGATGATTCTAAAAGGGTATGTCAGGAATTGAATTCATCGATGAGGTTTTATTGAAGAGTGAAATATTGTTGGTTAATGTGTTGAATTTTATAATAATGACTTATAATATGTTTATATTATTGATATCCCAAAAACATGTGACAATGAACGGTATATGGGTGACGGTATTTTTAGAAGAGATGTTTTTATAATTAATATAAAAAAGTGGTAGTAGACACACTTTACATTTTACATAATAGTATAGAGGTTTCTCCATATGTTGAAGCCAATAGCATAATTATTAGTATAATGACCTGGCCTTAAAAAATTACATAATCTTGAATTAAATTAATAATTCGCATTGAGTATCTTTTCAGGTTTAGAGTTTTAGGGAATTAGGATATAACTATTACATCTCAAAAGATTACAAAGTAGACACTTTTACTCAGTTTCCATTTTTTCATAAAATGAAAACAATTAAAAAGAAACGTGTATAGTTTCATGTTTTAGATAGAATGTATTTCCTTGATCCCATCCTTGACCCTATTCATATTTATGTCCTATAGAAAACATTTCAAAAAATTAGGATGAGCATAAAAAGCTCAGTAAGGGATAGACAAAGAAGGAAACTGTTAGTTTTTTAAAACAACAAGTAAACCATGAATACTTAATCATAAGTAATACTTTTAACCATTATGAAGTAGTAAATAATATTACTTGAATTAAAGATCATTACTTACCATTTTTTTAACCAAAATATCTCCATAAAACCCATATAAAGAATACATAACAGATGAAGGTAACTTGGTACATAAACATACTTAAATGGAATAACCATACGGTCGACTTCCACACATGTCACTAAATGAAATAGCCATATGGCTGACTTCCATACCCAATGCATCAGAGGTTATAACATAACCACCCATCCTGGTTTATCACGGCACCACCCATCAGTTGTTTTATCACATAACCACCGGTCAAATGTCCATGTATCATTATAAAATCATAATACATACAACAAATACAAAGGAAAGAAAAAATTTCCACATTTACATCACAATATATCACTTAAATATATTGACATTAAAAATCCATTATCAAATACATTTTCAATACCAAAATACATAATAGAATATATGGTATTTATTTATCCTTTTAAAAAACATTATGGCTTGTTAAGGAAGCCAAAGATCAAGTAATACTCACAGTGGAGGAAAGGACGTTGTCACCGCATACGTTAAAAGAAACATTCCTTTTTGTCATTTAGTAAAAGAATTCATAGAAAAATATTCCCTTTGAATTAAATGAAAATTCAATGGTGTTTATACAATTTATAAAAAAAGTCTTGTATTAAACCAAAATATACCTCAATAAAAGGAGATTGAGACGAAGTCCCCTACCTCGTGTCTCACTTGACTCGATCGTTCTTTAATGTCCTGAATAATAAAATAAAGTTAATTTATAACTTCTTAATAACATTTTTAAAGTTATTATCCCTTTTATATCACTTATTACCATGTTATGAACATTATGTAATCATTTAAGTTAATAACAGTCATTTTGTCGATATTCGGTACTTGAGTAAAAAATAAATGACTTATAAGTACAAGTTGTTCATGTAGTAAAATATACATTATCTCAAGAATTATATTCATGATTTAGATATCATATATATCATATATATCCATTATATACATGCATTTATAATATTTCATAACATTTAGAGGTAAGAAATGAAATGCACAGTTCATGGAGACGGTAAGTCGTACGTACGCATGAACGCTACTTTCATTTATATTTCATACTTAATGGAATGAAATAACAATTATATAATGGTATATTATAATTTCTATCTAATAAAATATATAATATCATTAACTCCATCATTTATACATCCTAAAAATGGAATTAACGATTCAAATCACTTTGAGGGGGAGGTAGTCCGCACTTCCTAAAATGAAATTATCGCCTTTACCTATTATGGAAACCATAAAGGTATGAAATAATTGATAAATATAGAAGAATAAGGAAAACATAAACAAAATATATATCATATATAAATATAGTGACATATTAAAGGCCACCATGAGAGGCGATAGGAGTTAATTGAACAATCATCGTTTCGTGAGGCAGTAGTTCACCGTCTAAAGAAACAGTATGTTCTTTACCCATTAGATGGAGGTGTGTGTAAGTGTATCTCGAATACTTATCATAACAAAATACTAGTATATTTAAGATACTATTTTTGTTACAAAATAAAGGAATAAAAATAGTTTAGGGGGTTGGAAAAGCAAAATAAAACCAAAGAACATAAGAGAATACGTTACCTTTTAATCGGGTAAATCCCATTGGTTTGAACCAAAATGGTTTCTTTATGTGCTTTATTCCTAAGGTAAGGCTACTAGGATGAAGATAGGGATATTGAGAGATTATTTTAATAGAGGTTGGATGAGCCAAAGGGCTTGAGAAGTGTGATAAAGGGGTAGTAAGTGGGGTCTTTTTATAAGGGAGAGGAGGGGCTCTTTTGGAAAGCTTGAAAATATTATTTTATTATATAATGATATTCGGTTTCTAAAGGTTCAAAAATCATTGTATTAGAATATAAGGTGTCCCATTTTCTAAATAAAATCATCAAATAAGAATTTTACAAGTCTTGGATATTATTTTAAACTTTATCTTCTTATTTATTTAAATCATTCATTAAAGACGTAAACACTACATCATCATTGTGTCATAAATAATATTATTTATTTGATGTATAAAAATTATAAAATGAATACCATGATGTAGGAAATCATTTTATATTTCTAATGAATATATATAGTCAAAAATATAACTTATATAACCCCATGTAAAAATTGTTTTTGTAAAATAATACATGTTTGTGACATTTTTATTTTTACTTTAAATAAAAAGTTATTAATGTCATTATCATACCCAAGTGGCTCCATGGGCTCCCAAAATTGACCCATGGGTTTTCAGGGTCGGCCATGAATCATCCAATAAGGTTAGGACATGTGTCAAGGCAGTTTTATATTTTTATAATATTATTTTTACCTTAAATTACCCTAATTACCTTTAAGCGCGGTTAATAAAACTCAAAAGTTACTATTCTCCAAAAATTATTTTCATCCCATTGAACAAAATTTTACTTAATAAATACAACCATGTATTTCATATTTTTAAAATTCAATTCACAGAAGCGGTAAAATATCATTTAAACAAAAAAATCAGTTTTTAACTACTTCTTAGTGGTTTCACTATTCATAAACAATTGATGTTTTTCAGAAAAATACCAAAAATTCACCCTAAGATATATTTGATATTCCAAATTTAAAAATGATTTCCATTTTACTGAATTCAAAACATAGAAGTTTCATTAATTAATTTTATAATTAATTCCCGCTGTCAAAACAAATAGCGTGTTTTTAAGAAACAATATCTATCAAAAGAGTGATACTTGTTTATGTCTAATTTCAAAGTGAAATTAATTCCAATAACCACCATTAGATTAAATGGTAAAAATATATTTTAATTACACTTTAAACCCTATTAAAAAGAGAATATAACAATATATATAAATTAGATTAAAAGGCCTTTTTGAACTAAAATACAAAAATTTTCACTATTCATTAAAAAATGAACTTTATCGGAAAAATAACCAAAACATACACAAAGTAAATTTTGATGTCTCGTTTCTAAAGAATAATTTTATTTGTTCCAATAGAACGTATAAGTGTGACCAAAACTATATTTAAAGAGGGTTCTCCATTAAAAGGTGATACATCAACCTTTTTGTGAATATTATAGTATTTATACTTAAAATTGGATTCATTCGCATTTTAAGCCTCTAACATTTATTGGATAAATGTAAAAACATTTAACAAACATATATAATAATATTTTAGTTATTTATATTCATTCCTTCTAATACAACGGCTATGTGTTAACTACCTTTTAAAATAATATTATTATAATATTAGTATGCAACGTAAGATTTCAAAGAAATCTGTTTTTGCATATCGGGTATGCCATCGAACATAGAAAACCCATTAAAGTAAAATTAATATTTAATACTTATATATTAATAAATATTAAAATGTATTATTCTTTATTTACCTGGGTTGTTACATCCTTCCCCCTTTTGGGAATTGTGTCCTTGCAATTTTATTCACTTATCAAATAAATGGTGGGTATTTCTCACTCATAGCATTTTAAGATTCCCACATTGCCTCTTCAACCATATGGTTTCTCTAAAAAACCTTCACCTGATGAATTATCTTATTCCGCGACACTTTCTCTCTACGGTTAAGAATATGGACTGGTTTCTCCTCATAAGAGAGATTCTCTTCCAACTAAACAACGTCTGGGCTCAAAACATGAGATGGATCTAGAATATACATTCTCAACATTGAAACACGAAAAATATTGTGTACCTGGGACAAACTTGGAGGTAAAACCACTATGTACACAACAAATCCAACTTTCTCCAATATTTCGTAAGGTACAATGAACCTCGGACTCATCTTTCCATTCTTACCAAAATGCATCACACTTTTCCATGGAGAAACTTTGAGGAAGACATGGTCACCTACCTCAAAAGAGAGATCCTTCCTGCTGTTGTCCGCATAACTTTTCTGCCTGCTTTGAGTTGTTCTCTTGTGTTTCTAAATCAATTGAACTTTTTCTACCATCTCATCTACCAATTTTGGTCCCATCATCTTCCTCTCCCCTACTTCATCCCAAAAAGCTAGAGTTCAACACTGTTTTCCATATAATGCTTCAAACAGAGCCATCTGTATACTAGAATAAAAACTGTTATTATAAGAAAATTCAACCATAGAAATATGTTGGCCCCAAATTCCCTGGTAATCCATTGTGCCAGTATGTAAAATATCCTCCAAGGTCTGAATTGTTCATTTTGACTGCCCATCTGATTACAGATGAAAAGGTGTACTAAAATTTAATTCAGTACCCAACGACTTTTGAAGGATTTTACAAAAGATAGAAGTAGACCTGGGATCATGATAAGATACAATGGAGAGTAAAACTCAATGTAACTTGACTATCTCTTTAACATACAAATGAGAAAGTCGATTTAGAGAGAAAGTATCTTGAATAGGAAGGGAATGAGAAGATTTAGTCAATCGATCAACAATAACTCAGATTGTATTATTACCTTAAGATGTCTTTGGTAATCCCATAATGATGACCATGGATATATTTTTCCCATTACTACTCTGGAATCGATAAAGACTGAAGCATCCCTTTTGGTAACTATCACTTTACTTTAACCTGCTGACAAGAAAAACACTTCACAGTAAAATCATCAATATCTTTTTTCATTCCATCCCACCAGTAATACTCACACTGATCTCTGTACATCTTTGTACTGCCAGGACAAACTGAAAATAGGGAACTATGAATATCACATAACTACTCATTCTTCAACTGTGAATCACAAGGAACACATAATCTCTTCCCAAACCTCAAATCACAATCATTATCAATGTTAAATTCAGGAAACTTACCCTTCTGGACCCGCTCTACCTTTTTCTGCAACTCACTGTCTTTCTTCTACGCTTTCTTAATTCAGTCTGATAGAGATGATCTCACTGACACCTGAAACAAAATAGAATAACATCATGCACCAACAACTTCTATTCCAAAGTTCATCAAATAAAAAAAGTATCTCGTTCCAAATGTAGCATGGTTAATGAAGTATTACTTTTTTGACTCAAAGCATCATGCACTTTATTTGTAGTTACTAGAAGGTAATGAATTGTACAATCATAATCCTTGATTAATTCCAGATGTAAAGACCCGTAAAATTCAAGGGAAATTTTTTCTTAATTTTCTTTGGAATTTTACAAGAGCGCAGTTTCTGACGGCACCTGATTCCGAGGCCCGGTGTGCCCAGAATCAATTTCCGAAGTTTGGATCGGGTACGTTCAGTGAACAAATGAGCGAGAATTTATAACTTTTGAACCGGTGCTCGGAATCGAATTCCGAGGGCACCGATGAACCCGCAGCGCCGGTAATTGCTCAGGAACGCCTTTTCTGGAGTTGTGTTTTGTTAGGAGGAGTTGTTTTAAAAAAAAGTGGTTAAATGAAGAATGAAATAAAAATTTGTGTTACAAATTTTATTTCATATCTATGTGGTTTAAACTTAAGTGGGGGAAGTTGGGGTGGGACCCACGGTCTCCTAACTACCCACTTAAGGATAAATGTGAGGTGGGGCCCACACGAGCCCCCAACCATTCACTTTCCCTAACTCACATAAACTCCCATATTTAATTGAGTAACTCTCCCTCATTTATTTTTTTTGACAACCCTTGTTATTAATTAGGTGTTTTATGTTTGAATTTAAAAAGATAAATCGCATGGCTTGAGTTATAAAAATAAGATGGGTCTTATTTTTATTGGGTTGTAAGCTTGTTGTGTTAGGAGGTGTTGAGGGAGAGGTCTCCACTTGAAGAGAAATCTACCCTCGACGAAGAACGTGAAGGAAATCTCCAATCATGGAACAACGTCTTCTCGACGAAGAATGTCATTTCCAAAGATGAACGTGAAGTTTCCAACGTCGATCCCTTCTTGGATGCCTCCTTCCCACTCCTTCCGGAATAAATAAGCGAGCGCCATTCACGAAGAACGCCGACGCCGTCAACGGCTTCTCTTTTCCGATGTCGACGAAACGCCGCCGCCTTTCCGCGACTTCATCAACACATAACAGAAAGCGATGTAGGGGTTCTTGAGTTCGTTGTTTACTTTTTATTTTGGCATTCCTCAAACATTTCTATGCCAATTGATAACAAACTAACGGGAGAAGGCCGGACCGCACGAACACGGCCGACCCTCCTCCCATCGTGGTTTAGTTTTATTGTGGATTGAAATGGGGTAACGCGGTGCCATTTCAATGCGCAGAAAAGAAATAATTAAGGCTGGTTTGGGTCACGAAGAATAAACGCGGCGCTATAATGCTGCGCCACTGAAATCGGATGAGACCGCGGCCGGAGTCGGGCCGCGGCGGAGGGGCGCGGCGCCGTCACGCTGCGCAAATCGTAAGGGCCGAGCAAGAAGGGGCGGCCGGAAAACCGGTCGCCGGTGGATAAGGAGGAGCCGCGGCACTTAGGCCGCAGCAGAGAAACCAGGGGCGGCCGGCTTCGCCGGCCGCCGGCGTCCAGGAGAGCCGCGACCATCAGGCCGCGGCCTAGAAATGGAAGGTGGCCGGCCGTGCCGGCCGCCGGCTTACAAAGGAAGCGGGACCCGCAGGTCCCACGTGTAATGAAAACGGCCGGCTTAAAGCCGGCCGTGACCCATTAAATCTGGGGGATTGAAACCCCCGGTACCCCTTTTAGTCAGCCCCCACGTGCGGTGGGGGCCGTTTAAAAAAATAAGGGCGCGACATATTGCTGCCCCCCCCCCCCCCCCCCCCCCCCCCCCCCGTTTCACACGCTCGGCCGGACGACCGAGCTTCCTCCGGCCACACGGCCAGGCAGGCCCCCGGGCCGGGCCGGGTCACGCCGGGTCGGGTCGACCCGGTTCGGGCCGACCCAGGGGGGTCGGGCCGGGTCGGTCCGGACCCGGACCCCCCCGTTTTCGGATCGTTTTAGTCAAATACTCATAAATTGAGCTACGGACCTCCGAATGACGAACCGTCTGCGGAAACGCGATCCTTGGATCGAGACGGTCGTTTCGGTATATTACACTCATGGTTTAGGAATATTTTGTGTTCGGCCGGGTTGGTTCGTACACGAAACCAACCGGGCCCTCGGAGCGGAAACGCTCATATCTTGAGCTACGGACGTCCGATTGACGTGCCGTCAGCTTTGTTGTGTTCCACTTAGTGAGACAGATCTTTTGGCATACTCCGCCCGAGGTTTGGACGCAGGTGGAGTACGGTCGGGTTGGTTTTGCCTTAAAAACCAACCGGGCCCCGGGGACGAAAATGCCAATAACTCTCAGACCGGGCGTCCGATCGACGCGCCGTCTGTTGCGTTGAGTTCCTGTTGACGATACGGAACTTTTGGATACATCAACTATGGACTTTGTGACAGTTGATGTATCAGCCTCTCGGCTCATGGAGCGGACCCTCCGAACGAGCTTGCTGTGTGTGAGAACCCTAGTGCTGGCTGCGACTGTGACTGCTACTGCTACTGCTACTCCTACTGTGACTGCGACGACGACAGTACAGAGATCCTGTGTGGATTCGACGACGACGACTACAACACTTAGCGATCCTACACGGATCAGTGCTACAGGACCTGTGTGGGCCCGATCCTGTGTGGATTCGACGACGACGACTACAGCACTCAGCGATCCTACGTGGATCAGTGCTACAGGTCCTGTGTGGGCCCGATCCTGTGTGGGTCCGATCCTGTGTGGGTCTTTGCGCTCAGCGGTCCTGTGTGAACCAGCGCCTACAGGTCCTGTGTGGGCCCGATCCTGTGTGGGTATTTTGTGGGGGTTAGTTACCTATCGATCCTTAGTGGGTCCGACGACTTAGATGGATCAGAGATCATCTTTATCGTCCTTTGAAGAAGTATACCTGTGTGAGCTGAATCCTGTTGCTTTTCTGTGTGGATCATGTTGTGCTATCCTGTGTGGATTACGTTTTGCTTTCCTGTGTGGAATATGTTTACTTTCCTGTGTGGACTGAGTTGTACTTGGGCTCGGAGGTTGGAGCGTATTTGAAATTGATGACTTAGGTATATGTATGGGCATATACCTAAGTAGTGTCGATTGTTACTTCATGATTGTACCTTTCTTTGTGGTTTATCCTTTGTGGATTTTGAGAGACCTTCAGTTGTATTGGGGTCCCTACTGAGTAGCTTTTACTCACCCCTGCACGGGCTTTGCCCGCACTACGTTGTGTTGGTTGCAGACGACGGACAACATTGATCTTAGCTGAGGCTTGCAGAGCAGGACGGTACCTGGAGGTGGACCACTGGGCGGGACGTGCTCGGAGCGGACATCGGGACCCGTGGAGCAGTGGAGCTATCTGTACCCACCCTTCATGTGGGATTTCCAGTGGACATCTCGGTGTAGCGGCTTTTACTTTTCAGTTGATGTTTTCCCTTTCGAGTTGTACTTTACTTTCAGTTTGGGTTTGTATACTGGCCCATTTACTTTTCCGCACTTTCAGTTGTACTCTGCTTTTTCTTAGTGTTTACTTTCCGCTTGCTTACTCTGTGGTGTTTGTTACTTTAAAAAGGAAATGCCTCCCCATTTTACTGGGATTTACACCTTGGCGCTAGTCGCCAGCCCCTGGCCTATGGAAGGCGGGCTTGGGGTAGTCACGGCACAGACCCCGAGGGCGGGTCGTGACAAATTGGTATCAGAGGAGTTCGGTTCTACCGTGAACTCTGATCTTTTCTATGTGAAGCAATGATGTTTAGCGTATTGAGTGTGGTTATCAGTCCAGGGAGTCCAGTGTTGGTGCGGCGGCCGACGTATCCGTACACCAGGACCCTGACTTCTGATTTCCGACTTAATGCACGAAAAAATTGATTGCATGTGTGTTTCAAAGTTTTCTTTGTGATTTCTTTGTGTCAGCTCACCAGGTATACTGTTTGACCGTGGTGTACCTGTTTCCTATTCAGGATGGCCCCACGATGGCAGCCAGCTAGGGTTCCGAGAGTCGAGTGTGACGACAACCCACCGAGCGACGAGGCATCAGTGGAGGGCCCTTTTTCAGTAGTGGCACCGGTGGTAGCTCTACCCGCCGAGCCCCCGATGCTTCCAGCGCTAGCCGCTGACGATGCATGTCGCCTCAGCGCACTGCATGAGTTTCAGTGCCAGCGACCACCCAGGTTTTGCGGGGAGACGGATCCCTAGGCAGCCGAGGACTGGCTGGAGGCAGTGGTACGTGTGTTTAGGCTAGTGAGGACACCAGTAGACGGTTGAGGAACCACCTAGGCAGAGGCAGAGGTTTGACCATGGCGGTCCGCAGGGAGCAGGAGGACGAGGCAGAGGAGCTGGCTGAGTAGCAGGTGGTAGGCGACGCTTCGAGGCTCTACCACCACCACCACCACCAGGAGGTCCATCCCGACCTCAGGGGAGAGCACAGCTTCAGGCAGCTGAAGCTTACGATCATGGAGCTCCGGAAGCGGGTGGACTAGTGCGGGACTAGCTCCAGGCATAGAGGCCTTTGCCCATAATGCATCTAGCTTCGCAGTTTGTGTTGCTTTGTGACCTTGTTCTTTAAGTTGAAGTAATAAAAAGACTCTTGCCTTGGTGACTTTTTTTTTCTTTCTTGTCTTTTGTTTGTTTTTACTAAGAGGTGCCGGTTAAAAACTGTTGACTTGACCCTCACTTGCGAGATTCATACTGGAGGAAACCCAGTGACCACACACTGATGCCGACAGTGTGACTCAACCCTTGGAGGTGAGAGTAATGGTTGGATATTTTGGTAGCAGCGTCGAGGCCTTACGACGTCATCCGTCCCATGAATTAACTAATCATGACGGGATTGACTGTATTAGGCAAGGAACGTGGTTCATCCAGGGGATGAGACTGGATTTCACTTTTCGGCAAAGGAGAAATCTTTGCAGCTTTGCCGTACGTTAAGGAGGAAGGGGAAACCCTTCGTGTGGTCAGACAGATGTCAGCAGAGCTTCCAGGAGCTGAGACAGAGTTTGACTAGCGAACCAATCTTGAGGTTGCCTGGGGAGGGAGTAGGGTATGTAGTTTACTGCGATGCATCAGGGACCGGACTCGGATGTGTTCTGAAGCAGGAGCGGGTAGTGATCGCCTATGGATCACGTCAGTTGAGGCCGCATGAGCAGAACTACGCTACCCATGACCTGGAGTTAGCAGCAGTGGTCTTCGCTCTGAAGACATGGCGACACTATCTGATGGGCGAGCGCTTTATAGTCTTTTCCGATCATCAGAGACTCAGGTATATCTTCTCGCAGAAGGACCTGAACCTGAGACAGCGGCGATGGCTCGAGTTCCTCCAGGACTATGACTTTGAGATAGTCTATACTCCTGGGAAGGGGAACGTAGTAGCCGATGCCCTCACCAGGAGGACAGGTATTCAGCTACTTGAGGAGGCGACAGAGCAGCTAGCCTCTTTACAGATATCCTTCGTGGATAGAGATGGAGCAGTCTTCCTCCAGTCTCTCACAGTCACCCCTCCACTACTGCAGCGGGTCAGAGAGGCACAACGTGAGGACGCTGACTGTGAGACACGACGTGCTCAGATATCCTCAGGAGAGGAACCTGATGGTTTCTCCCTTAGAGCAGAGCACGACATCCTTTTCAGAGGACGTACCATGGTACCAGTCGCTTTGCGAGAGGAAGTGTTGAGAGAGTTTCACACTTCTCCTTTGGCGGTACATCCTTGAGTGGCGAAGATGTACCAGGATCTCAGACGAGAGCACTGGTGGCCGGGCATGAAGAAGGCAGTGGCAGAGTTCGTTTCTCGATGCCTCACTTGTCAGCAGGTGAAGGCAGAGCATCAGGTAACAGCAGGCTTGGTATAGCCCTTGGAGGTTCCAGAGTGGAAGTGGCATGGCATATCTATAGAATTCGTGACTGGACTACCACGTACTTCCAGAGGTCACGACTCCATCTGGGGGATTGTTGACCGACTCACCAAGTCGGCACACTTCTTACCCATCAAAGAGAAGGGCTCAGTGGAGAGCTTGGGACGTCTCTACGTTCAGGAGATTGTGCGGCTCCACAGCATGCCATCATCTATCGTCTCCGATCGTGATGCTCGCTTTACTTCCCGTCTTTGGAAGGGGTTACAGGAGGCGTTCGGGACGCAGCTACATCTGAGCACAACCTTTCACCCTCAGACGGATGGTCCGACGGAGAGGACCATTCAGACTCTCGAGGACATGCTCCGCGCATGTGTCCTCGACTTTGGACGTAGCTGGTAGGACCACCTACCCTTGGTGGATTTTGCGTACAACAACAGCTACCACTCCACCATCGGGATGGCACCGTACGAGGCGTTGTACGACCGACCTTGTAGATCTCCTTTGTGCTGGACAGACACAGGGGAGTCAACACTGGTGGGACCGGAGATGGTCCAGGCCACGACAGAGTAGGTCCAGGTCATCCAGGATCGGATGAGGACAACTCAGAGCTGGCAGAAGTCATACGCTGACAGGAGGCGAAGTCCACTAGAGTTCGAGGATGGTGACCACGACTTTTTGCGGGTCTCACCTCGACGTGGTATTCAGAGATTTGGCCGAGGCAGCAAGTTATCTCCGCGCTTCATCGGACCCTTCCAGGTCCTCAGCAGGATTGGTGAGGTGGCTTATCGCCAGGCTCTACCACCTCAGTTGCACCGGGTTCACGACGTCTTCCATGTATCTCAGCTGAGGAGATACGTGCACGACCCGACGCACATCATTGACCATGGGGAGCTTGACGTTGACGATGGGGTGACTTTTACGGAGGTTCCGGTGGAGATAGAGGATCGATAGGAGCGGGTCCTACGTGGGCGATCGATTCCTCTTGTGTGCATTAGATGGCAGCATGGTAATCTCCAGGAGAGCACATGGGAGCAGGAAGCTCAGATACGTGCTCAGTACCCTCATTTGTTTCCCTAGTTTTTTTATGTATCTTTACGGGGACGTAAAGCCCTGAGGTGGGAGTAATGTAAAGACCTGTAAAATTCAAGGAAAATTTTTTCTTAATTTTCTTTGGAATTTTACAAGAGCGCGGTTTCTGACGACACCTGATTCCGAGGACCGGTGTGCCCGGAATCAATTTCCGAAGTTTGGCTCGGGTACGTTCAGTGAACAAACGAGCGAGAATTTCTAACTTTTGAACCGGTGCTCGGAATCGAATTCCGAGGGCACCGATGAACCCGCAGTGCCGATAATTGCTCAGGAACGCCTTTTCTGGAGTTGCGTTTTGTTATGAGGAGTTGTTTTAAAAAAAGTGGTTAAATGAAGAATGAAATAAAAATTTGTGTTACAAATTTTATTTCATATCTATGTGGTTTAACCTTAAGTGGGGGAAGTTGGGGTGGGACCCACGAGCTCCTAACTACCCACTTAAGGATAAATGTGAGGTGGGGCCCACACGAGCCCCCAACCTTTCACTTTCCCTAACTCACATAAACTCCCATCTTTAATTGAGTAACTCTCCCTCATTTATTTTTTTTGACAACCCTTGTTATTAATTAGGTGTTTTATGTTTGAATTTAAAAAGTTAAATCGCATGGCTTGAGTTATAAAAATAAGATGGGTCTTATTTTTATTGGGTTGGAAGCTTGCTGTGTTAGGAGGTGTTGAGGGAGAGGTCTCCACTTGAAGAGAAATCTACCCTCGACGAAGAACGTGAAGGACATCTCCAATCATGGAACAACGTCTTCTCGATGAAGAATGTCATTTCCAAAGATGAACGTGAAGTTGCCAACGTCGATCCCTTCTTGGATGCCTCCTTCCCACTCCTTCTGGAATAAAGAAGCGAGCGCCATTCACGAAGAACGCCGACGTCGTCAATGGATTCACTTTTCCGATGTCGACGAAACGCCGCCGCCTTTCCGCGACTTCGTCAACACATAATGGAAAGCGATGTAGGGGTTCTTGAGTTCGTTGTTTACTTTTTATTTTGGCATTCCTCAAACATTTCTAAGCCAATTGATAACAAACTAACGGGAGAAGGCCGGACCGCACGAACACGGCCGACCCTCCTCCCATCGTGGTTTAGCTTTATTGTGGATTGAAATGGGGTAACGCGGTGCCATTGAAACGCGCAGAAAAGAAATAATTATGGCTGGTTTGGTTCAAGACGAATAAACGCGGTGCTATAATGCAGCGCCACTGAAATCTGATGAGACCGCGGCCGAAGTCGGGCCGCGGTGGAGGGGCGCGGCGCCGTCACGCTGCGCAAATCATAAGGGCCGAGCAAGAAGGGGCGGCCGGAAAACCGGCCACCGGCGTCCAGGAGAGCCGTGGCCATCAGGCCGCGGCATAGAAATGGAAGACGGCCGGCCGTGCTGGCCGAAGACTTACAAAGGAAGCGGGACCCGCAGGTCCCGCGTGTAATGAAAACGGCCGGCTTCAAGCCGGCCGTGACCCATTAAATCCGGGGGACTGAAACCCCCGGTACCCCTTTGAGTCAGCCCCCCACGTGCGGTGGGGGCCGTTTAAAAAAATAAGGGCGCGGCATATTGCCCCCCCCCCATTTCACACGCTCGGCCGGACGGCCGAGCTTCCTCCGGCCACGCGGCCAAGCAGGCCGCCGGGCCGGGCCGGGTCGCGTCTGCTGGGCTGGGTCGCGCCGGGCCGGGTGGACCCGGACCCTGGTCGGGTTGACTGGGTTTGGGCCGACCCAGGGGGGGTCGGGCCGGGTCTGTCCGGACCCAGACCCCCCCGTTTTCGGATCGTTTCAGTCAAATACTCATAACTTGAGCTACGGACCTCCGAATGACGAACCATCTGCGGCAACGCGATCCTTGGATCGAGACGTTCGTTTCGGTATATTACACTCGGGGTTTCGGAATATTTTGAGTTCGGCCGGGTTGGTTCGTACACGAAACCAACCGGGCCCTCGGAGCGGAAATGCTCATATCTTGAGCTACGGACGTCCGATTGATGTGTCGTCAGCTTTGTTGTGTTCCTCTTAGTGAGACGGATCTTTTGGAATACTCCGCCCGAGGTTTGGACGCAGGTGGAGTACGGTCGGGTTGGTTTTGTCTTAAAAACCAACCGGGCCCCGGGGACGAAAATGCCAATAACTCTCAGGCCGGGCGTCCGATCGACGCACCGTCTATTACGTTGAGTTCCTGTTGACGATACAGAACTTTTGGATACATCAACTCTGGACATTGTGACAATTGATGTATCAGCCTGTCGGCTCGTGGAGCGGACCCTCCGAACGAGCTTGCTGTGTGCGGGAACCCTAATGCTGGCTGCGACTGTGACTGCTACTGCTACAACTACTCCTACTGTGACTGCGACGACGACAGTACAGAGATCCTGTGTGGATTCGACGACGACGACTAAATCACTCAGCGATCCTACGTGGATCAGTGCTACAGGTGCTGTGTGGGCCCGATCCTGTGTGGATTCGACGACGACGACTACAGCACTCAGCGATCCTACGTGGATCAGTGCTACAGGTCATGTGTGGGCCCGATCCTGTGTGGGTCCGATCCTGTGTGGGTCTTTTCGCTCAGCGGTCCTGTGTGAACCAGCGCCTACAGGTCCTGTGTGGGCCCGATCCTGTGTGGGTCTTTTGCGGGGGTTAGTTACCTATCGATCCTTCGTGGGTCCGACGACTTAGATGGATCAGAGATCATCTTTATCGTCCTTTGAAGAAGTATACCTGTGTGAGCTGAATCCTGTTGCTTTCTTGTGTGGATAATGTTGTGCTATCCTGTGTGGATTACGTTTTTCTTTCCTATGTGGAATACGTTTACTTTCCTGTGTGGACTGAGTTGTACTTGGGCTCGGAGGTTGGAGCGTATTTGAAATTGATGACTTAGGTATATGTATGGGCATATACCTAAGCAGTGTCGGTTGTTACTTCGTGATTGTACCTTCCTTTGTGGTTTATCCTTTGTGGATTTTGAGAGTCCTTCAGGGGTCTCGGGGTCCCTACTGAGTAGCTTTTACTCACCCCTGCACGGGCTTTGCCCGCACTACGTTGTGTTGGTTGCAGACGACAGACAGTGTTGATCTTAGGTGAGGCTTGCAGAGCAGGACGGTACCTAGAGGTGGACCACTGGGCGGGACGTGCTCGGAGCGGACGGCGGGACCCGTGGAGCAGTGGAGCTATCTGTACCCACCCTTCAGGTGGGATTTCAAGTGGACATCTCGGTGTAGCGGATTTTACTTTTCAGTTGATGTTTTCCCTTTCGAGTTGTACTTTACTTTCAGTTTGGGTTTGTATACTGGCCCATTTACTTTTCCGCACTTTCAGTTGTACTCTGCTTTTGCTTAGTGCTTACTTTCCGCTTGCTTACTCTATGGTATTTGTTACTTTACAAAGGCAATGCCTTCCCTTTTTACCGGGATTTACGCCTTGGCGCTAGTCGCCAGCCCCTGGCCTATGGAAGGCGGGCTTGGGGTAGTCACGACACGGACCCCAAGGGAGGGTCGTGACACCAGACATCTCCTATGTCTCATGTTCAATTCATTCTGGTCAAATATATATACTTTAAACTTTTGTTATCGGTATATATTTCATAGTTTACTCTATACAAATGATACCTCCAAATTTTTTAAGAGAAAACAACAACAGCTAATTCCAAATCATGTGTAGGGTAATTTAACTCATGAGTTTTCAACCGATGTAAAGCATAGGCAATTACCTGATCATTCTGTATAAGGACACAACCAATTCCTTTCAATGAAGCATCAATTTAAATATAAAACTCACCATTTCTGGAAGGCAGTGCCAAAACTAGAGCATTCACCAATCTTCTTTTCAATTCCTAAAAAAAACCCTCACATTCTTTTGTCTAAATGAACATAACACCTTTTTGAGTTAACTTAGTCATTGGACTAGATAACCATGAAATTATTTCAACAAACCTCTAGTAATAACATACCAAACCAAGGAAACTATGGATATCAGTTATATTTGTGGGTCTTGGTAATTATTCAACAACTTTTGTTTTAGTATAATAAAAAATTAAGCCATTTTTTGAAACAACGTGACCAAGGAAAGAAATTTTTTTTATCCAAAAATCACACTTGATGAATTTTCCATACAGTTTAGTTTCTTTAAAGGATTTCAAGATAACCCTTAAATGACTTTCATGTTCCTCTTTACTTTTGGAATAAACCAAAATATCATCAATGAACACAACCACAAACTTATCCAATAACTCATGGAAAATTATATTCATTAGATCAATGAATACATCGGGTTTATTTGTTAAACCAAAAGGCATAACTACACATTCATAATGGCCATATCGAGATCAAATCACGGTTTTCAGAATGTCTGCTTCATTTACATTCAACTGATGGTAACCCAACATCATGTCAATCTTAGAAAAATATTATGATCCCTAGATCTGATCAAACAAATCATCGATATGAGGCAAATGATACTTTTTCTTAGTAGTGATGTTATTCAATGCTCTATAATCAACGCGAAGTATCATTGAACCATCTTTCTTTTTAACAAACAAGACAGGAGCACCCCATGGTGATGTGCTAGGTCGAATGAAACCGTTATCTAATAACTCCTGCAATTGCCTCTTTAACTCTAAAAGTTCAACTTGAGCCATTCGATAAGGGGGTTTTGAAATTGGATTAGAATCAGGAACTAAGTCAATAGTAAATTCAACTTCCCGATCAGGTATAATACCAGACAACTCATCTGGAAAAACACCAACATACTCATTTAACACTGGCACATCATTAATCTGAATAAATCCTTTGTTTTAAACAATATGTTCAAGGTAACATTCATTTCCATCTTTTTCCAGTTTCCCAGCTTCCTAATATGTTATCAAAAGCAAGGGTTCGTTCTTGTACAGAAACTAAAAATCTTTCTGAATATAAACCTCTTTAGCTCTGCATTCAATCTTAGCATGATAAACAGAGAGCCAATCCATGCCCAAACTAACATCAAACTCTAATAGAGGAAAAAAAAGGTTTGCAGGTAGATGCTCTCCACACAGAAGTACATGAAGGTTCTTATGATTTCTTTTTGTCTCAACATTTCTTCCGGGTGTTTTTACCATAAGTTCCTTATTCATATATTGTGATGGAATTCCCAATTTACTAGAAAACTTCTCAAAAATGAAATATTGTATAGAACCTGAATCAAACCACACATTGGAATAATCTGAACAAACAAATATTGTACCTGATACTAATTAATTTGATATCCCAACATCTGCTGAAGTAGTTGCAAAGGATTTCACAACCCCTTTCTGCTTGTAGTCTGGCTACTTTCCCCCAGTTGAGCTCTTTATTAGACATTCATTTGCATAATGACCCATTTCATTACACTTAAAACATATTACCACTAGCTTTTCATTGAATTCTTGATCATCTTCCTTACAATTACGAGCAATATGACCAGACTTACCACACCAGAAGCACTTTCCAGACTTGGATAAACATTCTCTAGGATGCATTTTACCACACTTCTCACATGATGGATATTTGGTTTTCTTACCTCCAGGATTCTTTGATGAATTCTTTCCCTTTGCCTTCCAACAGGACCTCTTATTCTGTTGTTTGTCAAAGAACACCTGATCATCAGCAAACTCCATTTCTACCTTCTCCGCACATCAAACATGTTTTTTCATAACTTTTGAACTCACGAGAAGTTGAAGCCCTTTGATACTATGGCTTTAACCTTGAGTAAAAACGGTAGATTTTACTATCAAGATCTCATATGAAATTTGGAGCATACCATCCCAGTCGAGTGAACTTTGCTTCATAAGTTGCCACTGAGTCATCCTCCTACCTCAATTCAAGGAATCATTTTTCCATCCTAAGACGAACCACCATATGAAAATATTTCTCAAGAAATATACTTTTCAATTCATCCCAGTCAAGATCATCAATCTACTCACTATCTCTGATATTTTTAACCATCGACCACCACTGATCAGCTTCACCTTCAAAACGGTATACTGTGAGACTAACCTTTTGATGTTCTGAACACCCCAAGACATCAAAAATGTTCTCCAGTGATTTAATCTACGCTTCTTCTAGAACATGGTCAGATGATCCTCTGAATTATGGGGGATGTTGTCTTATAAAATGCTCCACTACTGACATGTTCCTCTGTGGTTGATCTGGATGATCTAATGTATGTATACCACCACCACTTATAGCTAGATTCCATTATTCCATCACTGCAACAAACAATTCCGTTCTGATTTTGACCATCTCAGGATGCTGCTTTGGAAGGTTTTTTTTCCTCCTGATCTCATCCCGACATAGCTTCCCTATTTCCTCTATGGAAAACCATTCTGAACATAGAAATATATTAGGTGAAGAAACATGGTAATTGTTAAATTCTATATCATTTCAATCATACCATAAATTAATTTATAGACTTGAAATTAACAATATTATAACTCTTTATGTAATCTAAACCGACCTTTGATACCAACTATAAAGACCTGACCTTAAAACATTACATAATCATGAATTAAATGAATAATTAACATTGATTATTTTTTCAGGTTTAGAGTTTTAGGGAATTAGGACATAACTATTACATATCAAATGATTACAAAGTAGACACTTTTACTCAGTTTCCATTTTTTTTATAAAATAAAAACTCTTAAAAAGAAATGTGTATAGTTCTATATTTTAGATAACATGTCTTTCCCTGATCCCATCCTTGACCCTATTCATGTTTTTGTTCTATGTAAAACATTTCAAAAACTTTTGATGATCATAAAAAGCTCAGTAATGGATACACAATGAAGGAAATTGTTGGTTTTTCAAAACAACAAGTAAACCATGAGTACTTAACCGTAAGTAATAATTTTCACCTTTATAAAGTAGTAAATACTATTCACTGAATAAAAGATCATTGCTTACCCTTTTGTAACCTAAATATCACCATAAAACCCATATAATGAACACATAACATATAAAGGTAACTTGGGACATAAACATACTTAATTGTAATAACCATACGGTCGACTTCCACACATGTCACTAAATGGAATAGCCATATGGACGAATTTCATACCCAATGCATTAGAGGTTATAACCTAACCACCCATACTGGTCTATCACGGAACCACCTATCATTTTTTTTATCAAGTAACCACCCATCAAATGTCCAAGTACCATTATAAAATCAAAACACATACAACAAATATAAAGGAAAGAAAACATTTCCACATTTCAATCCCAATATATCACCTAAATATATTGACATATCAAATCCATTATCAAAACCATTTTCAATACCAAAATTCATAATAGAATATATGGTATTTATTTTTCCTTTTAAAAAACATTATGGCTTGTTAAGGAAGCCAAAGATTAGGTAATACTCGTAGTGGCAGAAAAGTCGTTGTCACCGCATATGTTTAATGAAACATTCCGTTTTGTCATTTAGTAAAAAAATTCGTCGAAAAAGATTCCCTTCGAATGAAATGAAAATTATAAGGTGTTTAAACAGTGTATAAAATAATGTCTTGTATTAAAACAAAATATTCCTCAATGAAAGGAGATTGATACAAAGTCCCTTACCTCGTGTCTGACTTGATTCGATCGTTCTTTAATCTCCTGAATAATAAACTAAAGTTAATTTCTACTTTCTTAAAAACATTTTTAAAGTTCATTATCCCTTTTATATTACTTATTACCATGTTATGAAAATTATTTAATCATTTAAGTTATTAACGGTCGTTTTTTCAATGTTTGGTACTTGAGTAAAAAATAAACTTCTTATAATTACAAGTTGTTCATGTGGTAAAATATCCATTATCTTCAAAATTATATTCATGATTTAGAAATCATATATATCATATATATCCAGTATATTCATGTATTTATAATATTACATAACATTTAGAGGTAAGAAATGAAATGCACCGTTCATGGAGACGGTAAGTCGTACGTACACATGAACGCTAATTTCATTTCTATTTCGTATTTAAGGGAATAAAATCATAATTATATAAAGGTATATTATAAGTTTAGTATAATATCATATATAATATCATTAACTACATCATTTATACATCCTAAGTATGGCATTAACGATTCAAATCACTTTTAGGGGGCCGTAGTCCGCACTTCCAAAAATGAAATTATCGCATTTACCCATTATGGAAACCATAAAGGTATGCCATAAATGAGAAATATAGAAGAATAAGGAAAAAATAAATATAATATATATCATATATAAATAAAGTGACATCTTAATGGACACCATGAGAGGCGGTAGGAGATAATTGAACAATCATCGTTTCGTGAGGCAGTAGTTCGCAGTCCACAGAAACAGTATATCCTTCACCCATTAGATGGAGGTGTGTGTAAGTGTATCTCGATATTTCTCATAAAAAATCCTAGTATATTGAATATAATGGTTCTGTTAAGAAAGAAAGGAATAGAAAGAGTTTAGGGGGTTGGAGAAGCAAAATAAAACAAAAGAACATAAGAGAAGACATTACCTTTAAATCGGGTAACTCCACGTGGTTTGAACCATAAGGGTTTCTTGAAGTGCTTTTTGACTAATTTAAGGCTTCTAGGATGAAGATAGGGATATTGGGAGCTTATTTTAGTAGAGGTTGGACGAGCCAAAGGGCTTGAGAAGTGTGATAAAGTGGTAGGAAGTGGGGTCTTTTTATAAGGGAGAGGAGGGGCACTTTTGGAACGCTTGAAAGTATTATTTTATTATATAATTATTTTCGGTTTATAAAGGTACAAAAATAATTAAAGTAGAAAATAAGGTCTCCAATGTTCTAAATAAAATCATCCAATAATAATTGGACACATTTGGGATACTATTTTAAACTTTATCTTCTTATTTATTTAAATCATTCATTAATGACGTAAACACTACATCATCATTATGTCATAAATAATTTTTTATATTTTCTGTATGAAAATTATTACAAAAATACCATGATGTAGTAAATATTTTTATATTTATAATGATTATTTATAGTCAAAATGATAACTTATATAACACCATGTAAAAATTGTTTTAGTAAAACAATACACCTTTGTGACATTATTATTTTTACTTTAAATAAAAAGTTATTAATTTCATTATCATACCCAAGCGCTCCATGGGGTCCCAAAATTGACCCATGAATTTTAGTGGTTGGAAATTACTCATAAAATATGTTTAGGACATGTTCCAAGGTATTTTTATATTTTTATAATATTATTTTTTCCTTAAATTACTCTAATTACCTTTAATCGCGGTTAATAAAACTCAAAAGTTACAATTGACCAAAAATTATTTTCATGCCATTGAACAACATTTTACTTACTAATTAAAACCATGTTTGTCAGATTTTTTAAATTCAATTCATAGAAGCGGTAAAATTTAAATGAAAAAAATCAGTTTTTAACTAATACTTAGTGGTTTCACTATTCATCAAAAATTGATGTTTTTCAGAAAAATACCAAACATTAACCCTAAGATATATTTTATATTCAAAATTCAAAAATGTTGTACATTTTATAAAATTCAAAACATAGAAGTTTCATTAATTAATTTTATAATTGATTCTTGTTGTTCAAGAAAATAGCGTGTTTTTAAGAAAGAATATCTATCAAAGGACTGATACTTGTTTATGTCCAATTTCAAAGTAAAATTAAATCCAATAACCACCATCAGATTAAATGGTAATAATATATTTTTATTAAACCTTAAACCCAATTAAAAAGATAATATAACTATATAAATAAATTATATTAAAAGGCAGTTTTGAACTAAAATACAACATTATTCACTATTCATTAGAAATGAACTTTATCGGAAAAATAACAAAAACATACACAAAGTAAATTTTGATGTCCTAATTCTAAAGAAGAATTTTATTTGTTCCAATAGAATGTATAATATTGACCAAAACTATATTTAAAGAGGGTTTTCCATCAAAAGGTGATAAATTAACCTTTTAGTGAATATTATAGTATTTATGCTTAAAATTGGATTCATTCGCATTTTAAGCCTCTAACATTTATTGGATAAATGTAAAATCATTTTTAAAACATATATAATCATATTTTAGTTATTTATATTCATTCCCACCAATACAACAGCTACGTGTTAAATACCTTTTAAAATAATATTATTATATTATTAGTGTGCAACGTAAGATTTCAATGAAATCCGTTGTCATGTATCGGGTACACCATCGACAATAGCATCCCCATTAAAGTAAAATTACTATTTAATTTATAAATATTAATAAATATGAAAATGTATTATTCTTTATTTACCTAGGATGTTATAATTATACATTTGAATCCATCAGGTGCTAAAAGATGGTTATCAAATACACATAATCAATAGTTTATAGGATGGTTATGAGATTATATATATAAGGAGTTATATGAAAATATAAAACCAATTACTGTATGACTTCAATGGATAGGTTGGAGACCAAACGAAAATGTTTCCTTTTACAATAATTTTTAGGTAATGGTAACAAATTCTATATAATGGAAGAAGATGAATGTATTTTGATAAAAAACACTGGAGTTACACTTTTTTTAGAAGAGATTCACGTTTTCTGTTCCAAGGATAGAAATCTAATTTATTAAAATATGTTACACTTCAATGTTATTGATAAAATATATGAGCTGTATTATAAAAAATTTCAAGTGAATATTTTTTTTAAATGGGTTGAAACAAGAGTGTAGTTAATGTTGATGAACATGGCTTTGTGATGGTTAATTTCAGTATGAATGGTTATAAGGACAATATATTCATAATGGAATCACTACCAGTGTAAGTATTTTATGTCCTAGATCTAGCAACCAAGAATTTTTCAATTTTTTTATTGGTGATTGGAATAACCTTGGGGTCAGATGAAAATTCTATTGAGGATTAAACTTTTATTGGGAGATCACAATCATTTCATAGATACCCCAATATAGATAATGTTCAGTATTTTAGAGGGGACCATGAGGAGGGGAATTGGATACTCTAAGGAGAATCTAAATGAATTAAACTAGTAAAGTAGAAAATAGATTTTAATGAACATGTTAAACAATTTATTAATATAATATTATTTCCTCATAATATTATATATTCACAACAAAATATACATGTAATATAAATTAAAATTTTACTATTCATGTAGAAACTACTTCCTCACACACTGAAAATACCAATCTTGATGAATAATGGGGTTTTGATAATGAAACTATATAATTATTAGAGGATAAACAACATATAGATGAAAACATCAATATCCATGAAGAATAATTATGTTAACTAGAGTTATCAGGGAAAAGATAAGAGGTATAAAATTTTTTGTTGGATAGAATCAATGTGGCCAACCTAATGAAACTAGGAAGTTAATGTTAATTAGTTATATTAAAGTTACAACTCTAATTCACATTCCAATTGATATAGACATATGGAGAAATGTTGTGGATTCATTGAATAAAACTATTTGGGGAGATATTAGTGTAATTTTATGATATACATTTTTTATTTTACCAAAAATTTATATAATAACATGTTGATTTTTAATTAGCGATCCTTTTATGAGTTCATTTATATTATATTAATGATTTAATAAATTTGTCTAATTGGTCACTATAAAATATCATAGAGGATTTTAGATACTTGTAATGATGATTCATCTTATGGATGCTGAGGAAAATTTAAACCTCCACACACCTACTATGTATTCACACATTATTAACCAGGAAACATGTAACAATTTGATTAGTCACCATGATGAGGAATCATTTCAAGTTCATTATAATTGATAATATTTTATTTGAAATATTTATTTTATCAAGTTTGATTAAAAAATATTAATTTATTAAATATAAAAGGTGTTTTGAAAATATGTAACATGCATAAAATCCTATATGACCCTATAATAAAGGATGGTGTACACTTCACTTGATAAGAAAATAGAATGTATTTTAAATCTGTATTAATTTTTTTATACAATATGAAACAAAATATGAACATTTATATATATGCAGATTTATGAATCAGAATCCAAATCCACTTCTATCCCACATCATGTTCTATTGAAGGAGGCTTATGTAAATAATGAGGGAAAACTAGTAGATGAAAACACACAACATTATAGGAATCATGTGTAAGTATAAAATAATTGTAATTTTTAATTTTTAATTTTTTAATAGTATTAAATAATATTTTTTTTAATGTTAGTATGATTTTTATATGGTTTAGGAAAAACAATTTGCATTGAATATACCTGAAGAAATTCTAATTTCAGTAGATTTGATGTGTGATGAACAACACAACCATGTTATAGGTGATAGTTTTAGACTATCACCTTTAATATATTTTGAGAAGGGAAATATGTAATGATAAATATAAGATATGATGAAAGGTATACATGAAAAAATAGATGCTTGAAAATATGTTAATATCTAGACAGGTTTGGTAGTCTATTATATGAAAAATAATCAAGTTGAACCAATAGTGAAAAAATGATCAATACATGATGATCCACATGACCCCACCAGTATTGATGTGATCCATTCCCCTAAAAACCCAGAATTAACTATGGTAATAAGTTTTTTCATAACTCCATATCCTAAATGTGAATTAAAAACATCTGCTATCATTATATTACTAAAATTATATAAGGTGAAAATGTATGGGATACATATCTATAAACATCCATGAATTGCCTCATTAAAAGAGGCATGGTGTAATATATACCAAGAGACATTCTACCCAATAAAAAACTCATAAAGAATAATGTGAGAGTAGGGATTCAAGTAGATCATGAGACGAGTGAGGAGTTTCATATTCTTCATGATGATCTGGATATCACCATGACTGATAATGCAATTGGAACTATCATACCAGGGGCATATAATCTTATAAAGATACACGACTTGTGTCCTTAAATTTTGTTTCCAATTAAATACATTTAATAGTTGATGGAAAAAGTCTCAAAATGAGGTATTTTATTATAGATTGAAAAAATTTAGGGGACAAAATGTTGGATTAATACAATATATTGCATAAGTCAAGAAATCAAAAGGATAATATGAGAGTAAATTCACCTGGCCAGTTCCTCTTCCACAAAAATTAGCATTAGAAGTTCATATTGATACAACACTAAATGATGTTAATATGTCATGAATTTAATATTGAGAATAAATATTTAGTGAGGCCATTATAGAAGTTGTTGGATAAGTGAGTATAAATGAAATTATCATGATTGAATGGATGCGAGTCTCCACTTTTAATAAATACATGAGGTAAATTATCATAATTTTTTTTCCAAAAAATGATATACTATGTTCATTATAGTTAAAAACTATTAATTTTTTCTATAGGTGTATATATAACAATAATATAAAATGAAAATCCTAAGAAGTAAGATCTGAACACATTAATACTTCTATAATTACTATATAAAATGTTTCTATGTAAGTGGAAGAAATTTTAAAAAATATTGCTAAAGAGTGGTTTTTGAATAAAAAACAGATGATAAAATCTTATTGTTTCAAAAAAATTCAGTGAAAAAACTCTATAGTCTAATAATATAAAATAGAAATTTATTTTTAATTTACTTATTTGTTTTGAGTTTTGTAGGAAGAACTAGATTCTCATCATAATCAATTTGGATACCCCAAATGATCATATTTTGGATTTAAAGAATAAATTTACAACAAACCAACGACAAATGACATATACTGTGAATTTTTAATGCAAATAAAACAAAAGACGATAGATAAACATCGAATTATATGTTTTAAATTATGTTTTTAAAATAATTTTGTAATGATAGGGTGATCTATAAATATTAGCTAAATCATGGTATGAGGTAGGTTACTAAAAAAAATTCTAATGTATTTGTTCAAATGGAAATATATTAAGTCATATATATTATGATTTAACTATAAAAACATATTTCAAAAAAATTTAATTATTTTGGTCAATGTTTGTTAATTGTTTGAAGAAAAATAATGAAAATTATATTTGATATTATGTTTTCAAATTTCTGAATGATATCATATACCCTAAACATAAAAAAATTATGGAACACGTAAATTTTAAAGGAAATTACACATTCATTAAATTTATTTTTTATTAATTTATTTACATATATTTTCTCTATACTACCAATATTTTCAACAATATAAACTATCAAATGAAGAAGTAATTTATTTTGAGATGGGTGGGAAGATTAAATGGTGTTATAATTTTCAGTGACATCATGTTTAGGTTATTATCTATTATGTTTCTGATCAAGTATAGGTTATGACAATAGAGTTACATTTGGGATGTGGCACATTAGAATCATAATGCAAATACATTATTTTTTCCTAAAACAAAATTCATACTATATTGAAAACAAGTTAGTAAAAATATTATTTTATTATTATATTTTCAATTTCTATCCAATTTTTTTATATTTTATCCTCCAATAATTCCAATGGAATTTTTACCCTATATATATTTTACCACTTAAGTTAGAATATAGATTTGATGATCCATCTGTAACACCCCAGGTAAATAAAGAATATGAAATTTTCATATTTATCCATATTTGTGAGTAAAATATTAATATGACTTTAAAGGGGACGCTATGCTCGATGGCGTACCCAACACGCAACAACGAGTTTCTTGGGAATCTTACGTTGCACTCTAATAATAAAATGATTTTATTTTAAATGGTAGTTAACATGTAGCTGTTGTGTTGGTGGGAATGGATAGAAATAACTAAAATATGATTATATATGTTTTTAAATGTTTTTACATTTATCCAATAAAATATAATGGCTTAAAATATGGAAAGAATTTAATTTTAGGCGTATATGCCCTAGTTTTCACTAAAGGTTCACTTATCACCTTTTGATGGCGAACCGTCATTAAATATAGTATTTTTCACTCTTATACATTCTATTGGAAAAAAAATAAAACTCTTCTTAAGAATCGGGACATCAAAATTTAATTTGTGTAAATTTTTGGTATCTTTCCGATAATGTTCTTTTTTTTAATGAATAGTGTAAAATGTTGTATTTTAATTCAAAACCCCTTTTTAATATAATTTATTTATATGATTAGATTATCTTTAGAATTGGTTTTAAAGTGAAATTAGAATATATTTTTACCATTAAATCCAATAGTGGTCATTGGAATTAATTTCACTTTGAAATCAGACTTAAACTAGTGTCAATCTTTTGATACTTATTGTTTCATAAAAACACGCTATTTGCTTTGACAGCAGGAATTAATTATTAAATTAATTAATGTGACTTATATGTTTTGAATTTGGTAAAATAGACTTCATTTTTGAATTCGGAATATCAAATATATCTTAGGGTAAATTTTTGGGATTTTTCTGAAAAACTTCAATTTTTGATGAATAGTGAAACCACTAAGTGGTACTTATAAAAACTGATTTTTCCGTTTAAATGAAATTTTGCCATCTTTGTGTTTTGAATATAAAAAATCCGACATACATGGTTGTCATTAAAAAGTAAAATGTGGTTCAATGGGATAAAAATAATTTTTTGGTGAATAGTAACTTATTAAGTTTTTAATCGCGATTAGTGGTAATTAGTGTAGTTTAAGCAAAATATAATGCTTTAATAAAATGAGATGAGCTTGAAACATGTCCTACCCTCATTGGATGTGTCATGGCCGACCAAGAAAAGCCATGGGTAAACTTGGGGACCCCATGGATCTACTTTGGTTGGGAAATGACATAAATAACTTTTTATTTAATGTAAAAGTAAAAATGACACAAACATAATATGTTTTACCAAAACAATTTTTACATGGGGTTATAAAGATCCGATTTTTGATTATAAATAGTAATTGGAAAGCTAAAACGATTTCCTACATCATAGTAATTTGTTTATAATTTTTAGACATTAAATAAATTAAATTATTTATAACATCATAATGATGCAGCGATGACATCATTATCTGACAATTTAAATAAAATGGAAAGATAATGTAAAATCTATGACCTACACATTTCCAAAACTTATTGGATGGGTGGATTTCAAACCGTTATCAACTTATCCACTAATAATATCAATTTGGGACCTTTTAAAGCCGAAAAACATTTTCAAATAAAGTAATATTTCTTACTTTCCAAAAGTGCCCCTCCTCTCCTCTTATAAAAGGCCCCCACCTCTACCACCTTACACACACTCCTCAAGCCTTTGGCTCGGCCAAACCCTGAACATTTACTCTCTCCACATCCCTCTTCTAATCCTAGAGGATTCCCTTTGGGCATAATCCTTTCAAAGGAATCCTTTAGGCTCAAATCAAAAGGAGTTACACTTTTAAAGGTAATTCATTTTCTCTTGTTCATTTGTTTCATTTTGCTTCTCCAACCCCCTAAACTCTTTTTATTTACTTATTTTGTAACAAAAACAGTATCTTCAATATAATAGTATGTTGTTATAAGATTTATTCTAGCTACACTCTCACAAAACTACATCAAATGGTTAAATATCATACGGTTTCTGTGGATGGCGAAATTCTGCCTCCCGAAACAATGATTGTTCAACATTCTCTTAACACCTTCAAAGGTGGCCATTAAGATGTCACTATATGCATATATGATATATAATGTGTTTATGTTTTACTTATGCTTCTGTATTTTTCATTTGTGTCTTACCTTAATGGCTTCCATTATGGGTATACGCGATATCTTCATTTTAGGAAGTGCGGACTACCGCCCCCTCAAAGTGATGTGATTCGTTAATGCCATACGTGGGACGTATAAAGGATGGATTTAATGTTATTATATATGATTTTATACTGGAATTATTATATACCTCTATATCATTATTATTTCTTTCTATTAAAGTATGAGATAGAAATGAAAGTAGCGTTCATGCGTACGTACGACTTACCGTCTCCATGAATGATGGATTTCATTTCTTATTCCCAAATGTAATGTACTATTATAAGTACATGTATATAATGGATATATATGATTAATGATACATCTATATGTTTAATATAATTTTTTAATTAAAATATACATACCTCTCATTTAGTTTTAATTCCATTAATATGACAAAGAAATGAAAGTAGCGTTCATGCGTACGTACGACTTACCGTCTCCATGAACGGTACATTTCATTTCTTACCTCTAAATGATTATGTAATATTATAAATACATGTATATTCTGGATATATATGAAATATATGATATCCAAATCAGGAATGTCATTCTGGATATTAAGAACCTTTGACCACACGAACAACATGTAATTGTAAAAAGTCCACTTTCGACTTAAGAACCAAATATCGACAAAACAAACATTATTAACACAAATGATTACATAATGTTTATAACATGAAAATAATAGATATAAAAGGAATAATGAACTTTAAAAAGGTTCTTAGGTAAGTAGAAATTAACTCAAGTTTATTATTCAGGAGATTAAAAAATGATCGAGTCAAGTCAGACCCGAGGTAAGGGATCCTACTCCTCTATTTATTTTTAAGTACACACTTTTATGTCATTCCTTTTAATGCTCATCTTTCTTGTTATTGGAATGATATTTTATATTACACTTACTATAATTTTTATGTTCATGTGATGAGAGACCCTATTCTCTCCCATCAATCCATTTTGGAAGTTTTGAGTGGCGCCGTTATGCTGTCGAACTTTCGTAAGAGATCTAACCTGTCTCTTCCTTTTTAAGTACTCTCCTTTATGTCACTTCTTTTAAGCTTCTCTTTGTAATGTTGGAGGATGTTATTTTATATTCCTCTTTCTGTACATTTTATTGTATTTGTGATTAGATACCCTATTTGATCTCATCAATCCATATTCGGAAGTTTTATGTGGTGTCGTTAGGCTGCCGAGTTTTCGTAAGGGATTTTTCATCTCACTTTTATTCCCGTGAGATTTATGCTACATTTGCCACAAATTCCATTGGGTGGTGTATGTACTGCCCATTATTCTACTATTTGTGTAATATACATTCGTTTATGAGTATTTACATCAGTGATCTATTGTCCTTCTTTCATGGGGTGTATGTTTTGAAAGATACCCAAGTCGGTAAGGGAACCTTTCACCCTCCTCTTTTTTAAAAGACTTCTTTTGTTGGGTCTTTTAATTTACATATTGTTATGTTGGGATATGTTCTCATATATCCTTATTGATGTAAATTTTATGTCCAAGTGATGATATACACTTTTTATCTCTCATCAACTCATTTTGATGTGATGTCGTTAGGCTGTCAAGGGAACTTTTTAACCCAATTTCAATTTCTTTGGGTTCAACATCTAGTCATTGAATATGTCATCCATTGAATATGTGTGAATGAAAATTAATTGTTTTACACTTAATATCCACTTATATTGGGTGTATTTATATTTTTCACACATATTTTTGAGATTGATTTGTCCTTAATTTATGGATACCTTCTTTATAAGGAATTTCATCACATTTGACATTTCAAATGAGGGTTCATTTTTGTTATGCACCAATTAACTCTTATATGGTGTATATACTGCCCTTTGGAGTATTATGTCATGAATCCATTTATTCTCATGATATTAGAATGTTCTGACTAAATGTTATTCATCAATTGTTGTATTCAAATGTCTTTAATTTTGGTAAAACCCCTTTAACCAAAATGTCATTTTAAATATTTTAATTATTTGTTCTTTTTAATATCCATGTTTTCAAAATGGTTTTACGGATTTATTTATATGGATATTAATGGTTTAAAATTTTAAGCTTCAAGGTGGTATTAGACACTTTGATTCAAAAATCTCTTTATTAAATGTTTTAAATGGTTTTGAAAATGGTTTTGATAAAAGATTCTATTATGATATATTGTGATGTGGAAATGTTATCATTCCTTTATATTGGTTTTATGTTTTATGATTTTATATTGGTACTTGGACATTTTAACGGGTTGTTATGTTATAGACCATATGACAGGTGGTGCCGAGAATACCAGGACGGGTGGTTACGTTATAACCTCCAATGCATTGGGTATGGAAGTCGGCCGTATGGCTATTCCATTAAGTATGTATGGAAATTGGCCGTATGGCTATTCCATTAAGTGATATGTGTGGAAGTCGACCGTATGGTTATTCCACTTAAGTATGTTTATGTCCCAAGTTACCTTTATGTATGTTATGTGTTCTTTATATGGGTTTTATGGTAATACTTTGGTTACAAAAAGGTAAGTAATGATAATTTTTTTTCAGTGAAGAGTTTTTACTACTTCATGTAGGTGAAAAGTATTACATTGATAAAGTATTCATGGTTTACTTGTTGTTTTGAAAAACTAACAGTTTTCATTCTTTGTGTATCCCTTACTGAGCTTCTTATGCTCACCCCAAGTTTTTGAAATATTTTTCACAGGACTTAGCGTGGAATAGGGTCAAGGATGGGATCAATGGAAAGTCATGCTACCTAAAACATGGAACTATACATGTTTCTTTTTAAGTGTTTTTATTTTATTGAAATTTACTAGAAGCGACTACTTTGTAATATTTTGAGATGTAATAGTTATGTCCAAATTCTCTAAAACTATAAACCTGAAAAGATCCTCAATGTGAATTACTCATTTAATTCAATATTAAGTAAGGCTCAAGGCTGGGGCCTTATAGTTGGTATCAAAGGTCGGTTTAGGTAACTTTAGAGGTTAGGGTATTCTTTAAGCATAAGTGACATTACCATAATGGTTAGGATTTCAAAAAGAGTCATAGTTTTAGATAAAGTGAATGAGTAAGTATATCTTAGTGTTTATCTTACTCATTAGTACATGATGGTTTTGTTGATATACTCACACTGACATTTCTGTTTTTAGTGAATGGATGGATCTAGCAGGCACCAAAGAGACAACAGGTTTGAAGGAAACTGTGGTGGTTCTCTGATTAAGATACTAGATAAAATGGGGTATTCAATGAGGAAACTTGTGGTTGTTCTAATCCAAATATCAAGGAGTCATGATCAACCACTTGAACCTTGGTATGATCTTTAATGCATCATGTACGAGATGACCAATCCATGTGGAAGTTCAGGTAATTATTTATAAAGGTAACCATTAGAGTTTATATGATCCTTACTTTTGAGGTAATTATGGGTTATTATATGATATGCTGGAAAATGAAAGGCATGACATAAACTTGAGGTTAAAATATGTAATGATGATTTTTGATGATTTTACCCCTTTTTGGGGAATGATCTGAGAATTATATAGTTTTGGAAAAAGGACAACACACAGACCGTGTGACTACCCGTCGCGTCGGACAAAGCTGCGGGAATCGAACCCACAACCAAAGTGCGACTGGTATTTATCGCCTACCACTGGACTACGTGGAGTCCCTGGTTAGTTTGACAGATTCTTTTTAGTTATATGATTTTATGAATTAAGAGTAAGTTGATTTTGGGTTATTTATGAAAATGATTAACCTATCATGGAGGATATGTGATTAGGTTAATTACTTTTCAATGTGAGACTTTAGGAGCGACTGATGTTGTTTGGAGATAAATGTTACGATTTAACTTGGAAGACTATGTGACTAAATCCTTCAAATATTTGGGTTTAAATCTTAGATTGGTTTACTTTGAAGAATTTTATGGACAAATTTTTTATCGGATGGTCCTAGTTGAACTTTGGGTTTTGTTGGACAAATTTTGGAGATTAAGCATGGATTTTCTTTTTAATGGGTTATCCTTTTCTGGATTATCTGACCTTGTACTATCCTTTTTGGTTTTGGTTTTGGTTAAAGCCTAAAGACATGGGATGTATATAGTTCTATTTTGTGGATTAGGTAATTCTCTAGAAGTTGATTATAGTACTCTTAATGCGAACAAGTCTCCCTAAACACTCGTCTTTTGAAAAAAAAATATGAGTTTGATTAAGGAATTTAGTAAAAGTTGAAAGTCAACATGATAAGGGATTATGCTTCCTTATAAATAAATTCCTCAATATTAAGTAACATAAAACAAAAATGTTGTCTATTAACTTTTCCTACTGGGGAACCCAACACCGTTTAACCCATCACAAGTTTGTGATTTTCTCGTGGTTAACTTTCTCCTAAACATGTTTTCTATCACTCTCCATCAGAACATGACCCGTTGTTTTTTCCTCCATGTCCATATTTTAATACTTGTAATCCTAGTATGGGTTAACTCGGGTGACCTTTGTACTTATCTTTCTTTATTTTAAAGTGATTGTTTTACCGACTCTTGTTCCGATGTGGGACTTTCAAAGATGTTTCCAAGCGCAATTTTAAAATTGTGAGGATGCAATTCCCAAAAGGGGGGAAGGATGTAACACCCCAGGTAAATAAAGAATATGAAATTTTCATATTTATCCATATTTGTGAGTAAAAAATTAATATGACTTTAAAGGGGACGCTATGCTCGATGGCGTACCCAACACGCAACAACGAGTTTCTTGGGAATCTTACGTTGCACTCTAATAATAAAATGATATTATTTTAAATGGTAGTTAACATGTAGCTGTTGTGTTGGCGGGAATGTATAGAAATAACTAAAATATGATTATATATGTTTTTAAATGTTTTTACATTTATCCAATAAAAGATAATGGCTTAAAATACGGAAAGAATTCAATTTTAGGCGTATATGCCCTAGTTTTCACTAAAGGTTCACTTATCACATTTTGATGGAGAACCGTCATTAAATATAGTTTTGTTCACTCTTATACATTCTATTGGACCAAAAATAAAACTCTTCTTAAGAATCGGGACATCAAAATTTACTTTGTGTAAATTTTTGGTATCTTTCCGATAATGTTCTTTTTTTCAATGAATAGTGTAAAATGTTGTATTTTAATTCAAAACCTATTTTTAATCTAATTAATTTATATGATTAGATTATCTTTTGAATTTGTTTTAAAGTGAAATTAGAATATATTTTTACCATTAAATTCAATAGTGGTCATTGGAATTAATTTCACTTTGAAATCAGACTTAAACTAGTGTCAATCTTTTGATACTTATCGTTTCATAAAAACACGCTATTTGCTTTGACAACGGGAATTAATTATTAAATTAATTAATGTGACTTATATGTTTTGAATTTTGTAAAATAGACTTCATTTTTGAATTCGGAATATCAAATATATCTTAGGGTGAATTTTTGGGATTTTTCTGAAAAACTTCAATTTTTGATGAATAGTGAAACCACTAAGTGGTACTTATAAAAACTGATTTTTCCGTTTAAATGAAATTTTTCCATCTTTGTGTTTTTAATTTGAAAAATCCGACATACATGGTTGTCATTAAGAAGTAAAATGTGGTTCAATGGGATAAAAATAATTTTTTGGTGAATAGTAACTTATTAAGTTTTTAATCGCGATTAGTGGTAATTAGTGTAGTTTAAGGTAAAAATAATGCTTTAATAAAATGAGATGAGCTTGACACATGTCCTACCCTCATTGGTTGTGTCATGGCCGACCAAGAAAAGACATGGGTCAACTTGGGGACCCCATGGATCCACATTGGTTGGGAAATGACATAAATAACTTTTTATTTAATGTAAAAGTAAAAATGACACAAACATAATATGTTTTACGAAATCAATTTTTACATGGGGTTATAATGATCATATTTTTGATTATAAATAGTCATTGGAAAGATAAAAAGATTTCCTACATCATAGTAAATTTTTTATAATTTTTAGACATTAAATAAATTAAATTATTTATGACATCATAATGATGCAGCGATGACATCATTATCTGACTATTTAAATAAAATGGAAAGATAATGTAAAATCTATGAACTACACATGTCCAAAACTTATTGGATGGGTGGATTTAGAACCCTTATCACCTTATCCACTTATAATATAAATGTGGGACCTTTTAAAACCGAAACACATTTTCAAATAATGTAATATTTCTTACTTTCTAAAAGTGCCCCTCCTCTGCTCTTATAAAAGGCCCCCACCTCTACCACCTTACACACACTCCTCAAGCCTTTGTATCGGCCAACACCTGACCATTTACTATCTCCACATCCCTCTACTCATCCTAGAGGATTCCCTTTGGGAAGAATCCTTTCAAAGGAAGCCTTTAGGCTCAAATCAAAAGGAGTTACACTTTTAAAGGTAATTCATTCTCTCTTGTTCATTTGTTTCACTTTGCTTCTCCAACCCCCTAAACTCCATTTATTTACTTCTTTTGTAACAACACCAGTATATTAAATATAATAGTATGTTGTTATATGATTTATTCGAGCTACACTCTCACACAACTACATCAAATGGTTAAATATCATACGGTTTCCGTGGATGGCGAAATTCTGCCTCCCGAAACGATGACTGTTCAACATTCTCTTAACACATTCAAAGGTGGCCATTAAGATGTCACTATATGCATATATGATATATAATGTGTTTATGTTTCACTTATGCTTATTTATTTTTCATTTGTGTCTTACCTTTAGGGCTTCCATTATGGGTATACGCGATATCTTCATTTTAGGAAGTGCGGACTACCGCCCCCTCAAAGTGATGTGATTCGTTAAGGCCATACGTGGGACGTATAAAGGATGGATTTAATGTTATTATATATTATGTTATACTGGAATTATTATATACCTATATATCATTATTATTTCTTTCCATTAATGTATGAGATAGAAATGAAAGTAGCGTTCATGCGTACGTACGGCTTACCGTCTCCATGAACGGTGCATTTCATTTCTTATCCCCAAATGTAATGTACTATTATAAGTACATGTATATAATGGATATATATGATGAATGATACATATAAATTATGAATATAATTCTGTAATTAAAATATACATACCTCTCATTTAGTTTTAATTCCATTAATATGACAAAGAAATGAAAGTAGCGTTCATGCGTACGTACGGCTTACCGTCTCCATGAACGGTACATTTCATTTCTTACCTCTAAATGATTATGTAATATTATAAATAAATGTATATTCTGGATATATATGATATATATGATATCCAAATCAGGAATGTCATTCTGGATATTAAGAACCTTTGACCACACGAACAACATGTAATTGTATGAAGTCCACTTTCGACTTAAGAACCAAATATCGACAAAATAAACACTATTAAATTAAATGATTACATAATGTTTATATCATGGAAAAAAGTGATATAAAAGGAATAATGAACTTGAAAAAGGTTCTTAATTAAGTAGAAATTAAATCAATTTTATTATTCCGGAGATTAAAGAACGATCGAGTCAAGTGAGACCCGAGGTAAGGGATCCTACTCCTCCCTTTCTTTTTAAGTACACACTTTTATGTCATTCCTTTTAAAGCTCATCTTTCTTGTTATTGGGATGAGATTTTATATTACACATACTGTAATTTTTATGTTCATGTGATGAGAGTCCCTATTCTCTCCCATCAATCCATTTTGGAAGTTTTGAGTGGTGCTGTTATGCTGCCGCACTGTCGTAAGAGATCTAACCTCTCTCTTTCTTTTTAAGTACTCTCCTTTAGGTCACTTCATTTAAGCTCCTCTTTGTAATGTTGGGGGATGTTCTTTTATATTCCTATTGATGTAAATTTTATTTTAATATGATGAGATACCCTATTTGATCTCATCAATCCATATTCAGAAGTTTTATGTGGCGCCGTTAGGCTGCCGAGTTTTCGTAAGGGATTTTTATCTCACTTTTATTCCCATGAGATTTATGCTACATTTTCCCCAAATTCCATTGAGTGGTGTTTGTACTGCCCATTATTCTACTCTTTGTGTAATATACTTTCGTTTATGAGTATTTACATCAATGATCTATTGTCCTTCATTCATGTGGTGTATGTTTTGAAAGATACCCAAGTCGGTAAGGGAACCTTTCACCCTCCTCTTTTTTAAAAGACTTATTTTGTTGGGTCTTTTAATTTAAATATTGTTATGTTGGGATATGTTCTCATATATCCTTATTGATGTAAATTTTATGTCCACGTTATGAGATACACTTTTTATCTCTCATCAACTCATTTTGATGTGATGCCGTTAGGCTGTCAAGGGAACTTTTTAACCCAATTTCGATTTCTTTGGGTTCAACATATAGTCATTGAATATGTCATTCATTGAATATGTGTGAATGACCTTTTATTGTTTTACACTTAATATCCACTTATATTGGGTGTATTTATATTTGTCACACATATTTTTGAGATTGATTTGTCCTTAATTTAAGGATACCTTCTTTATAAGGGATTTCATCACATTTGACATTTCTAATGAGGGTTCATTGTTGTTATGCACCAATTCACTCTTATATGGTGTATATACTGTCCTTTGGAGTATTATATCATTAATCCATTTATTCTCATGATATTAGAAAGTTCTGACTAAATGTTATTCATCAATTATTGTATTCAAGTGTCTCTAATTTTGGTAAAACCCCTTTAACAAAAATGTCATTTTAAATGTTTTAATTATTTGTTCTTATTAATATCCATGTTTCCAAAATGGTTTTAAGGATTTATTTATATGGATATTAATGGTTTAAAATTTTAAGCTTCAAGGTGGTATGGGACACTTTGATTCAAAAATCTCTTTATTAAATGTTTTAAATGGTTTTGAAAATGGTTTTGATAAAGGATTCTATTATGATATATTGTGATGTGGAAATGTTATCATTCCTTTATATTGGTTTTATGTTTTATGATTTTATATTGGTACTTGGACATTTTAATGGGTGGTTACGTTATAAACCATATGACGGGTGGTGCCGTGAATACCAGGACGGGTGGTTACGTTATAACCTCCAATGCATTGGGTATGGAAGTCGGCCGTATGGCTATTCCAATAAGTATGTATGGAAATTGGCCGTATGGCTATTCCATTAAGTGATATGTGTGGAAGTCAACCGTATGGTTATTCCACTTAAGTATGTTTATGTCCCAAGTTACCTTTATATATTTTATGTGTTCTTTATATGGGTTTTATGGTAATCCTTTGGTTACAAAAAGGTAAGTAATGATAATTTGTTTTCAGTGAAGAGTTTTTACTACTTCATGAAGGTGAAAAGTATTACATTGATAAATTATTCATGTTTTACTTGTTGTTTTGAAAACCTAACAGTTTTAATTCTTTGTGTATCCCTTACTGAGCTTCTTATGCTCATCCCAAGTTTTTGAAATGTTTTTCACAGGACTTAGTGTGGAATAGGGTCAAGGATGGGATCAAGGGAAAGTCATGCTACCTAAAACATGGAACTATACATGTTTCTTTTTAAGAGTTTTTATTTTATGGAAATTTAGTAGAAGCGACTACTTTGTAATCTTTTGAGATGTAATAGTTATGTCCTAATTCTCTAAAACTCTAAACCTGAAAAGATCCTCAATGTGAATTACTCATTTAATTCAATATTAAGTAAGGTTTAAGGCTGGGGCCTTATACCATCCCCACTAATGGTTCATTTTCCTGATGAAAATATAATGACTTTTTTTATTGAGAGTGTTTCATCTTGGAGTAGTAGAAAAATTATATTGATAACAATCCACAACTTGATGGAAAATCAATTTATAAACATTCAAATCTACCTGTATCTATGAATATTGTCTATTTTATATTAAACTTTTAATAAAAATTTACTAATCATGCATCTAATGTGATCACTTAAATCTTACTATTGTTACTATAATTTTTAAATTATTCTTATTGGTATATTCTCATTCTCCAATTGAGCATGAATATATTTTAAAACAATTACTTATTTCCTTCATATAAGGTTTTAGGATGTGTTTTTAGGAAAAAAAATTCATTGGTGATGAACCTTTAATGAAAAAAATTAGCATGTATTGGTTTAAGATTTTCTTAAAATGACCCATATATATTTTTTGATGTGTAGGAATCAACTAAATGTCACCCTACCACCCGATGTGGCCAGTATGACTGAAAGCTCATGTTTTCAATAGAAAAGTGTCATTTTAATTTAAAACTCACATCATATATCCAAAGTTATAAAAATGGTATCAAATTGTTTTGAAACATTAGTAAATGATCCAATATTCATTTTTATGTGTACAAATCAAGCGCACACTAATCAAACTCATGATGTGGTTAGTATGATTCAAAGACCGCGTTTTAAATATAAAGGTGTCATTTTAGTTAGTAACTCATGTAACATAGCCAAAAACAATTAAATTTTCTTATATTATTTTTAAAAATTAGGTAAATTATCCACAATTCATTTTCAACTTATAGAAATCAACCTCACATCAACCTGATAAAAAATGTGCTCTGTATAACTCAATGTTCATTTTTTCAATATAAGTGTCATTTTAGTTTAATACATGAATCACATTACCTAAACCAAGAAAATGAAATACAATTTCTTAAAAATATTGAAAAAATACCCATAATTAATTTGAGAAGTGTAGAAATCGACATCACATCCCTCCAACATATGATGTGGCTATTAGGCCTCCATGTGTATGTTTTCAATATAAATGTGTCATTTTAGTTTTAAATGCATGTCATATAGAAAAAATCAAGAAAGCGAGATCAATTTTTTTTATAACATCAGAAAAATGGTCTGTAATTCATTTTTCATGTCTAGTATTAAAAAATAGATCAGCCTGAAACACAATGTTATTGATATTTCTCAAAGTGAATATTTTAAATATGAAATTAACATTTTATCTTAAAATGCGTGTCACAAAGACAAAAGAGAGAAAATGGGAACATATTGATTCAAACTATAAGAAAATAACAATAATTCAAATTTTATATTAATGAATATACCAAACATTAATCTGATACGTAATGTGGTCATCATGACTTAAAGTGTATTTTTTTATTATAAAAGTTTCATTTTTGTTTAAAACACACATCACGTAGCCAAAACTGAGAAAAATGTCACAAATTATTTTCAAGATTTTTTCAAAATATTCATGACTCATTTTTGATTTTTAGGAATTGACATCCTATCAATCTGATATACAATGTGGTTTGTATGACTCAAACCGTTAGTTTAAAATATATAATGTCATTTTAGCATAAAACAGGCATCACATAGCCAAAGGCAAGAAAATGAACATAGATTTTTTTAAAACATTAGGAAAACGACCTATAATACATTTATAATGTGGAGGAATTTAGTACACATCAATCCAACAGATGATGTGGCTGGTATGACACAAATTTCATGTTTTAAAAATTTAAATGTCATTTTTAATTAAAATTTGCCTCACATAGCCAAAACAGATAAAACGAGAATAAATTGTTTTAATAATTTAGTAAAATGACCCATAATCCCTTTTTTATGTGGGGGAATTGATAACATTTTAATATGACACCTGATGTGCTTAGTTTATATCAAATTGCGTCTTTTTAATATAAGTGTTATTTTAGTTTAAAACATATTTCATATAGCCAAAATTGAGAAAATTAGGACATCTTATTTTCAAAATTTAGAAAAATGATTTATAATTCACTTTTGATGTTGACAGATTGACCGAATGTCAAATAGACACACAATGTGGTCAGTATGACTCAAAGTGTGTGTTTTCAATATAAAAGTTTCATTTTAGTTTAAAATACATGTAACAATACCAAAAATGAGAAAAAAGTTCTTAGATTATTTTCAATATTTATGAAAATTATCCATAATTTATTTTTGACATGGAGGAATAGACAATATATTAATCTGACACATGATGTAGTTAGTATGACATGTAGTGCATATTTTCTATATAAATTTGTCATACTAATTTAAAATTCACATCACATAGCCAAAAATTATAAAATGAGATCATATTGTATTGAAAAATTATTAAAATTATTCATAATTAATTTTTGATATATAGGAATCAACTTAACATCAATTTTACATATGATGTAGTCGATATGACTCAATTTACATGTTTTTAACATATAAGTGTTTTCCATATCCCAAACTGATCAAATAATGTCATATTATTTTAAAACATATAAAAAATAGTCCATAATTAATTTTTTATGTGTATAAATAAATCACACCGATATCTAACATACAATGTGGCAGGTATGACTTGAAGTGTGTGTCCTCAATATATATGCGTCGTTTTTGTTTAATACATGAAACACATATCCAAAATAAATAAAATGAGCACATATTATTTTCAAAAATTAGTAAAATAATTATTAATTAATTTTTGATGTTTAAGAATTGATTCCACATCAGTCCAACGCATGATGTGGTTGGTATGACCTAAATTTTATAATTTTAATATAAGTGTCATCTTTGTTTAAAAATTACACCACATTGTGAGAACTGGGAAAAAGTGATTGTGTTGTTTTCAAACATTATAAAAATGATCCATCATTTATTTTTGAAGTACATAAATTCAACACACATCAATATGATACTTGATGTGGCCGGTATGACTCAAAGAGTGTGTTTTCAGCTTAAACGTGTCAATTTAGTTTAAAACATTCATTACAGAGAAAAAATAAAGAAAAATTGTCCATTTTTTTATAATTTTGTTTAAATGATCCATAATTAATTTATTATGTATAGGAATTGAGATCACATGAATCCGACACATGTTATGGTCAACATGACTAAAATTATGTGTTTTTAATATAAAATGGTCATTTTTGTTTAAAATGTTCATCACATAGCCAAAACCAAGAAATTGGTCTCAGATTGTTTTCAATAATTTGTAAAATGATCTATTTTACATTTGTGAAGTGTACGAATCATCCTCACATCAATCAAATGGATGATGTGGTCAGTATGACTCATCGTGAGTATTTTCAATATAAAAGTGTTATATTAGGTTGAAATAAATACCACATGGTCCAAATTGAGCAAGAGATATCATATTTTTTCCAAATGTTATGAAAAGGATGCATAATTTATTTTTGATTTATAGGGATTGATTTAACATCAATCAAACACACGATGTGGTGGGTATGACTCAAAGTGTGTGTTTTCAACACAAAAGTTTCTCTCTAGATTAATGATAAAATTATTAACAAATATTTTAGTAATTAAGATAATTAAAAACATAAAATATCATTAATATATTCAGTAATTAACAATATAATGTATATATATTCTTAAATAATAATATAATTGATAATTTATATTATTATTTGCAATTAACAATATTATTAAAAACTAATACACAATTAAAAATATAATCATTAATAATATTATTAATAGTATAATGTATAGTATCATTAAAATGTTTAATAGTAAAAAATATAATTTATCATATGTTACTACTGGTATTTTTATTTTTTGAGATGGTGCATTTATGATGGACTTTCATCACAAAAAGTCATTTGTGATGGTAGTTTGTTGCTAATACATTATTGCAAAAAATAATGATTCAATTGTGGTTATTTGAGACGACCGATCAGAAATAAAATATAAATATGATAGATGAAATATAAATCACAAATGATACCAAAATTTTTTAAATGATAAATTTTTATGGTCCATCACAATTGATATTATTTGCGATGAAAGATCAGTCTGTCATAAATACTAAAATTTACAATTAAAAATAAATTTTCCAAAAAAACTGAAATATTTAAAAATAAATCAAAAAAATTTAAAAAATTAAAAATTATTAAGAAAATAAATTTAACTAAAACATTTAAATAATTAAAATATTTTTAAAAAATAAAAATTCTATAAAATAAAATTTAAAAAATATAAAATATTAAAAGAAATTGTAAAAATTAAAAAAATCAAAAAAATAGAAAAATTTAAAATAGTTAAAGAAAATTAAAATAGACATAAATGTAATATATAATTTCTAACATAATATGTTTTTCATCCTAAATTATAAAATAATCATAAAACATCACAAATCATCAACTGGTGTTAGGTGAAGGAGGATCCCTCGAATGATCATGGGGAGGAAACTCCATACCAGTACCACACCCAAGACATTGCTTATACTCCAACATCTAACCATCTCTCTAATTTTGTTTCTCACGCTCCTCACCCCACGATTTCTTTGAATTCACCATATCATATCATCATTGTTCTCAACCTTTCCTTATACTGTGTAGTGGACGTCGACTTCGACAAAGGCTCTCCACGAGCTCCCTTCAAGCTCACCGATGAGCCTATAAAAGTACCATAATAACTCATAGGTTTCTGTCTAGAACCAATACTAATAACCTCGCCTTTATTGAAAACATAAAAAGTTTCCTCTATCTAGTGCCCTCATCAAAACCTAAATTATTAGTGAAATATTTTTTTTTTCTCTTGGAATGACTCTCTCATGAATAGAATTTGAAGCCTCATACATTTCCTTAAAATATAATTATAAATTATAATAACAAAAATATTAATGATGTAGATTTTTAAAAAAAATTTCTAACCACAATATGGAATTTTTGATTTATTATAAGTACTCTTATATTGGGGTCGATATACATATTCTTATAAAATTCTGCAAAAGTTGGGTCAGTAGTGGCTTGAATAACATAATGAATAATTTACAGTTACTGAATATAGACATTAATAAATAATATCTCTTAGTATATTTCATTGATTTATATGAATTTTATGTCTTCTGAACTAATGTTCGACCTCCTGCCTCCCCCAGATCCGATGACCAGATGATGACCTCTTTCTTGAAGTCTTTCATATTTAGTAGGAGAACAATATATAACATACCTGAGTTGAGGTATATTCGGGTCGATGGGAGATGAAAGAGTTGAAAAAAATAGCATATACTTTATCTATATCTAGCTTTCTGAGGATAACTAAAAAATGAAAAAATCACTAATGTATTCAAATATCCAATGATTTAGGGATAAGAACTCTTAGGTTATCAGCAACCAACGACCATAAATTATGCAAGATAATTTAAAACCATACATGAGTATTTAATTAATATCTAAAAAGAATATATTATTTTACAATGTATAATCTAGTAGTTGAACATCTGCTAACAAAAAATGATGGGAATATATTCCCATGACACCTGTGGCCCATAAAAATAATTCTATAGAATCACACTAGCCTTCCTAACAAAAAAATTATAAAAATGTGAAAATAAAAACAAATAACCACGAAATTCTTTATAGAAATTAATTATAAAACATAATATAAAATAAATATATTAAATAATTAAAAATATCTCCTTAAACTAGGATCAAAATTGATATATGGGAGTTTCACTAAAATAGGGTTGAAGATCATTAATCAAGTAAGATCACACCCCTCCTAGTAGGCGTAGCATCCTACAGATTAGATGAATCAACCTTAGCAGCTAGAAGTATGGAATTTGTGAGAGAACAAAATAGATTATTTGGAGAATATCTACCTGTATAAAACATGTAAAATTATTTTTATAAAACATTAATTAGAAATATAAAATTAAAAAACAAAGAAATACCAAAATATATAAATCTTACTTATATGAAATTGTAAATAAAGATACAAAATATATAAAAAAATAATAAATAATATAATAAAATAATTACCTATAAATAAATAAAAGAACCTACTAATTTAACCTATAAATATTTTTTAATATATATATAAAATATAACAATATAAAAATATAATGTATAATATGATATTTCATCATGTCAATAATTCTAGAAAAAGATATCACAAAATAATAATAATTACTGGCCTCAAATATGAAACAAAATAGAACATTAGATCCAGCCGTTTAAAACAAACATTTTTACCTATAATTAACTGACAACATAAATATAAAATATATAAAAAAATATTTTCTTGAATAAACTACATCAATCATAATATTCTTCAACACTTTCATCGAAATTTCTTCATCCTCATCTTGAACATCATAGAATTCTATATGAATTTCAATTTCATTGTCCCTTATTTCTTCATCAACATTATATATATATCATCAACCCTTAAATGGGGGGTTTCATCATTGATATTTATATCTCATTTGATAAGAGATATATTTTTGGATTTTTGTTGAAAAATTTCAACATGTATCATTTCCCAAGAAACATTTTCATTTTCAATAAATTGATTATCACGTGATATAATTTTTATTACACTCCACCATTCATTCAAATATCTCAAAACATCACATTAGTTTTCATAATAATCTTTATGTTCTTAATTTGACAACATAAATTCTTCATTTGAATCAATAATTATGTTATATTTAATGTCAAAAACTCTATATCCTGAATGAACATGAAACCCTCAATCTATATCAAATCAATGAAATATAAGCATTTTTACAAAATTTGGTAAAGATAACACAGCTCAATTATTTTATCCAACATTCCATAAAATGAAACTTCACTTTATTTATGATGATATACTTTCGAAAAAACACCACTATTTATTGATTTATTTAAGTCACTACATATGCATGTATGGGATCAAAATCAATTAACTACATACCCATTATAAGATACCAATTTTGATGGAGGGATTTTTAGAATTCATAATCATCTATCAATATTATTTTCATGTTGTGTTACATTAAAACAAGAAGAAGTATTAATAATTGATATCATTACATAAATGATTTACAATATCATTAAATTCAACTTATCTTACCACTCTTTCCAAAAAATATGAAAATTTTTGTTGAAGAAACTTTCAAGAGAAGTATAAGTAATTTTAATGTTTTTTTGATATGGGCATCATATAGTGGAAAAAAATTGTTTTAAATAAATTTACCAATTAAATTTTTTTATTAAGATAATAAAAAGTTGAACTTATTACACAAATAATGTCATTTAACCACAATTTAGTAGAACATATGCATGATCTCTATGGGAATCTTCATCTAAAATCTTTCTCTCACAATAACCTCCAAAACAAAGCTCGGTCTGATTTTAATCTTTTAACTGGTTGTCTATGAAATCATAAAAAATATCATCATTTCAGTCCATATATTTATGTTTCAAAGTATATTCTGATTGAAAATAATATGTGTAGAAAATTTAAATTACCTCTTACAATTACACTTCTAAATTTTTCCCTTCAAACGATGATTTGTTACAAACATTAATCATTAGTTTTTTCATACATCTTTCAAATGGTTACATCAATCATAATTCTAATGGTTCTATAAATTTAAATTCATATGGAAAATGAAATATTAAATGTTCTATTGAGTCATAAGATTATGGATAAAATATTTAATCAAATTTACAAAAAATTAAAACACAATCCTATTATAAGAAACTCAATGCACCATAATATGATGTTTCTACACAAATATGTCAGACAAAATATGATATTTTTATTATACCATCCCAAATTCAAGAATTCAACAGCCATCTAAGTCCTATAGGTAGTAATCATTCAATTATGACATGGTAGTCATGAACTTTCAAAAGTTAATATTCCCATGTCTAATTTAGTGAGAAAAATTTGAATCATAACCACCTAGAGACCTCAAATATTGAATCCATTGACAAAATTGTAAAAAATATCTTTAGAATATGTGTAATATAATTTTGGATTCTTTGAATTGTGTGATCTTTCATTTTCAAATAATTTATATTTAAGATGTATATAAATATGGTAAAGATATAACACTTCCTTTACATTATTCTTTTCATCACTAGGTGTTCCCAACATGGTAAAAAATATGTTATAAAAAAATATTCTCAATTTGAATTACATCTATGAAGTAATAAAAAACAAATTAGATCAGTATGGATGTTCACAAAGAATACAACATTTTATCTAATTATTATCTCTCCAAAACAATTTTTTTTCATTTATGGTTTTTCCAAATGTAACCGGAGGTATTACAGGGATGATAGAATTTACAAGAATACCTGAGAGAAATATTATAGGTTTTCTCTTTCAATTATACAGTTTATAAAATTATTTCTGTTTCTTCAAAAAGGGTGATTCATAGGAAGAAATATACAATAGTATCCAAATGGATAGTCACTCTCCAATTACCAAGAAAAAAATTCTATTTTATTATCTATGATATACGAAGATTATTTTGGACCATGTATAATCTATGTAGATAACAAAACATACATTGAAAAGTCACTGATCATCCTTATTAATGAATCAATTACTTAAAAATTCTGATATGAAACTATATCAAATATAGCCACACCATTGTTCCATAATTAAATTAGTTCAATATTTAGTGGTTGGAAATTAACATCAATAGTATTCTTTATATTTCCTAGATTTAATTAATCCAAATATATATATGATTCCTTCATCTATATATAATGAGGTATGTTTCAATGAGTAATGAAAATAGTCCAATCGGAATATTGACTACCTTAGGTTCCAAATGTAAAATAACCATCAGTAGAAAGAACCAACCATATGATGGGTGGTTCTGAAAAAATTATGGCTGAATATGATCAAATTGTTTCCATAATTCACCCTCACATTGATGATTTAAGATTTTACTAATGGAAATATTTGATTTATCCCATGTCATTAATGCATCTATGTCCCAAGACATAAATTAAAACATTAAATGAGGTGTAATTGGAAAAAACCACAATTTTTTCATAGTAAATCTATAAATTCCTTATTTTTCTATTTCTACATATATTCTAAACATGTTGAACAATTACCTATAGATTCATAACCACCATAATATAAAATGAATTCATTTAAACATGCATGAATATTATGATAACTAAGACTCAAATTAAGGACAAAACTATTTCTTTTATATATACATGAAGGAAATGTATTTATATCAAGAAAATAATATTTAACAAAAAATAATATCTAATAATATTTTTTGAAATTAAAAAATTTAATTTAATAGTCACTTTTTTAAGAAAATTAAGTTTTCTCATCTAAAATCCAAGATATAAGTCATCCTCAGCAAATTTCAAAAAATTGGAAAACTCAGAATGTTATGTTTTAGGATATGGAATATCATTCTATGTTATTATTTCCTGAAAAGATAGACCAACATACTCATGTATAAAATTCAATTTTTATGGATCCAGAACAATTTTTTTTTGTTTTCCTATATAATTCTATTCACCATGTTGATACCTAAAAATATAATCTTTTTTAAAACCCAGACCTAATAGATGAATTCAAACATTGTCAAAAATTTAGAATCTCCTAATATCACATTTATTACATGGATATTTAAATATTCCATTAGAAAAAATACTTAATTTTATGATGAAAATGATATAAATGTTTCAAAACCCTTAATGCAGACATTATATATACCATATTAATTGGGATTTTTTTGGATGATTTATCTAATCAAAATCTCATAATATAAAGTAGTGTCTACTTCATGTTCCCATATTAATATAAAAAAACAGAAATATAAATAATTATTATTGATCACGGTGAATTATTGAAAATTATTATTATAATTCAGTACCTTGAAATATTTTATGGAATATGATTAGAGTGAGGAACTGGGTTGACGTATGATTACAGGGCCCATAGTGGCTTGAATAATATTGAATACAAATACTAAATATATTATATTTCACAAAAAACATTTCCTAAAAATAATGTAATAACATCCAAATGGTGTCTCAAATAGGATATTTGATACCATCGTTAGGTCTAGGATATAGGGTTTACCCTAGGCGGTGCATAACATTGTTGTGTGTCGAGTGATTTGTTACATTTTACATGTGGGTAATTCATTTAATATTTTTATTATAATTTTTTATTATAAATTCAGGTATCTCCCAAATAGTGTATCATATGAAAAATCATGTACCACTATTAGATCTAGGATATGGGGCTTACCATATATACAATGGAACATTTGTGTACATTGAGAGTTTGGTAACATCACACGCAATGGTAATTAATTTAATTTTCTTATTATGTTTTTTACAAAAAATTGGAGTATCTCTATAACAATGTACCCTATCAGAAATATGATAGCACCATTAGATCAGGTATGCTGGGTTCACCTTAGGAAGGAAATAATATTTGTGTGGATTGGGTGTTTGGTTATATTGCATGTGAGGGTAATTCCTTTAATATTTTTATTATAATGTTTTTAAAATATTCAAGAACATCCCAAACTATGTATCATATGAAAAACAATAGAGAATTTTTAAGTTCAAGATGTGCGGTTTACCCTAGATGTGACATAAAATTTTTTCATGTTGAGATTATGGAAACATCATCCACTATTGTAATTAATTTAATATTTTTAACAACAATTGACATTTCTCTATAAAGGTGTATCGAATCAGGAATCTGATATCATCGTTAGATCATACATTACGTGTTTACCATAGGTGTGAAAAACATTTTTGTGCGTTAGGTGTTTGTTTAGATTTCTTGTTTGTTATTATTTTTGTTATAATTTTTTTTTAAAAAATAAGTATATCTAAAACCGCGTATCCTATAAAAAATAAGAGGCCATCATTTTGTCCAAGATGTGATAGTTACCCTAAATATGACATAAAATTTTTGGGTGTTAAGAGTTTGGTAATCATATATGATGGAAATTCATTTAATTTACATAATATAACTGTTTTTAAAAAAAATTGGTTTATCTCCATAACGGCGTATCATATCAGAAATCTGAGACCACTGCTAGATTAGGGATGCTGGGATTAACCTAGGTGTGAAAAAATATTTTTCTGTGTCGGGTGTTTGGTTAGAACACACGAGGGGGTAATTCATTTAATATTTTCATAATAACGTTTTATAAAAAAATTATGTATTCCCAAACTATGTATTACAGGATAAATAGGAGGCCACCATTAGGTTTGAGATGTGGGGTTTACCCTCGATGCAACATAACATTTGTGCACATAGAGAGTTTGGTAGCATCACATATGGTGGTAATTCATTTAATATTTTTATTATATTTTTTTACAAAAAACTGAAATATATCCATAATAGTATAACATATCATAAATTTTAGAACATTATTATATTGAGAATAATGGGTTTACCCTAGGCGGGGCATAACATTTATTCAGAATGAGTGTTTTGTAATGTAATGCATGATAATAACCATTTAATTACTTTATTATATATATATATATATATATTACAACATATATACAATTTTTTAATAAAAATTATTTTAATTAATACTACATTTATATGAATTATTCTGAATTTTCAATAGTTGTTATTATTTTTTATATTTTTTGCATGGTATAACAAAATTTTTAGTATTTACTACAATGTTTTTAATTTTAACTAGTTGATATCATATTTTTTTATGTAGTACTAATTATTTAATATTTATAATAGAATATATAAATAATATTACTAAATTATAACAATTACTATTATTTTATATTTTTTCTTTTATATATTATTACAAATTATATAATGCCCTAACCCTAGTTTCCTATAGTCCATGCCTTATTTTATTACATTATCATATTAAAAGGAAGACTCATCCCAATTTACCAAATAGTTTAGTAGTTTTGGAAAACAAGATACATACATAAGTTCAACATTACAACTTAAAATAAAATTAAACATATAAATTTCATTGGAATCAACCACAACTCTGAGATTATCCCATAAAAGAATTCAAAATATAATTCTATGTATCCAAGGGAAAAAATATAAGAAAGGGAAGATCTTAGATGATTAGTAAGGGTAAGTAATATAAAGGATGAAATCATAAACAAAAACACTATGAATGGGTAGAAACTATAAACACATGCCTTTAAACATATATTTAAGAATAATATGGTAGGAATAAAAGATGAATACGTAATTCCATAATAAAACATAACCATGGAAATTATACTCGTATAATAATAACATGGACTATCACTTACATTTTTTATAATGATGGAATGAATAATGAAATACATCCTAACCATTCTATCAAGGCGTCGTGCCAAGACTATACATAAACAAGTAAAAACCCAAACTTGTTTGTCTCGTGAGACCTACTGATTCACCGAGTGGATATAGACGGCCCAAACCAAAACATAATATATCTAATTAATTCCTCATATTAATAGGGATAAATATAAATATTATATATATTTATATTGAAACTAACATATGAAATGTAAATAACTTTCCCCAATGATTAAATATGACCACCAACCATTCAGAGTAATATGCTAAATGGTATCAAGATAAAACATCCACAATCAAAATAATAATAAAACATTAAATAAAACATTTTATATGACATAATAAAATATTAATCCCAATTAAACATAAGAATCAACAATATTGGTGAAATAGATGAAAATACTCGTATAAATCATTGAGTAATTCTGAAGATAAATAATATTTTTCACTTTGAAAGGAAGAGTTTTTTTTGAAAAATAATTGTATAAAAATATAATTTAATTAAGGTAGTGTTTTAATAATAAAATTATTGATTTTAGAAAATTAATGTTTGAAAAAAACAGATTATAGAATGCTCTAGAAAATAGGTAATAATTAGAGAAATTCCCTTGAACCGGGCTTGTATTTCTGGTAGAATTTTTAAATGATCCTTTTAGAACATGTAACTGTCCATAATAAACAAAATTATTATGGTGTGTAAACATATATAGAAAATTATAAAATAATTTTTTTGGGATAAATAATAATAAATAAGAATTTCATTGAGGAAATTAGAGAATATAAGTAACCCAAATGAAAATAGATGTTTGGGTATAAAACCCTTACTACTTTGTAATCAATTGAATCGTATGCCCAAAATTAATAATCATAAAGTGATATATTTAATAACATGAAAATAAATAGATTCATGATATTATACCTAAATGGGAATTTTTCATACCCCACACACAAGAAATATTGGTGAACAATGAATGTGTCACAAAAATTGAAGTGAGATGAGAAAAAACATACCTTATGTCTGAATGTGTTCTGAAATTGAACATAACATCCTGGATAATAAAATTAAATTAATTAATTAATTAATTATGACCGTTATATAATTTTTTTTGATTAAGTATAGTTATATTATGTTCATATATTTCCTTATAAATACATTATATGTTTTAATTCCATCGTTACAGAGTTTTTTTTCCTCGATTTCAGGAGCAGTTCGCTTGATTATACGTAATGGAGGTCATGTGGAATGGATAAAATTTTCCAAAATTGAATTTATATATTATTAATTAAAATCAATTATTGTAAATTGTTATATATATCATTTGGTTACATGGTATGATGATGGATAATTAGATAACACATTTTGTGATAATCGTTTAGATTATTATGATGATTATTGATCATAACAAAATCATTTTGTTTTATCATTGAGTATTATGTAAATATGTTACACATAAACAATAAAAGGGTTATATTATAAATTTTAAAATATGTATGAATCGTTAAAATGGTTTCATGAATCACTTTGAAGAATAATTTTAAGAACAAAACATCATCGTCCAAGATGGTTGTAAATTGGAACCTCTTGGACGATGATTTCATTTTGAAAATAAAAGAGGGAGAGTAAGGAGATTTTAATGGTTATTAAATTAACAAGATATAATTGCATTATATAGATTATAATTTAGTTATAATGATAAATTGGAAGGAGGAGGCTAGTATAGAATAAAAAAATAAGATAAATTAAAATGATGTATTATAAAGTGAAAAAACACAAAAATAATTAAAGAGGAGTAAAGAGGAATCCATACCAAGGAAATTTGAACGTAGATCTTTAATAAATTAGCTTCTATGGATTATCTCGAAGGGGGTGGTCATTGGTCCTATTCCATGAGATGTTTGGTAGAAGGAGGTGAAGGGTAGTGAGAGGAAGATGGGGGGGATATAACTTTTAATTTATTATAATTTGGAATGATTAATTGTGATAGAATTAATCGAATCACAAAAAAATATTATCAAAATTATTTGTGATAGATATTTTTTCCTATTTCAAATAATTCCTACATGATGACTATTAGTGGTGGTTATAGTATTCATTTATTATTATCCATCTATAAAGATTTTAAATCATGGTGATAGTAAATTCTTGACAATATTTGAGACATATCATTTATTCTATTGCAAATGATGACATTTTACGATGGAATAAATGTTCCGTCGCAAATAATTTCTTTTCAGGGACTATTTTCAATAGGTTAACTTCTCATCATAAGTAAACCATCATAAATATCATTTATTATTGAATTTTAGTCATTATATAATATTAAAATTATGATTTTCATATTTCTTTATATACTGTTACAAAAATTAACATTTGTATTGTTGCATGAATACAATTTTGTATAAAGGTTGATCATTAAAAAAGTAATTCTATAAGAGTTTTGATTTTATATATTGGGTTTTAATATTTTTGGATGAATTTTAAATATGATATCAATTTAAAAAATTATGTTTTTAAATTGTGAATTAAATTCATGGTGCAATGTAATATTTGTTTTAAAATTTAATTATATATATATATGTATTCTAATATAATTATTTTTTCTAATTTAGTTTCTTCATATAGGGATATTGTAGAGGATATAACTTTTCAACATATTTTATGGCCTTTATCAGCACTAATCTAAGAGTTTTTATGGGTTAAACACTTTTAAAGTAACTTAACTTGTCAAAACTTCATAGAACTAACAAAGCCTTTTTTCTAGCGCTGATAGTAGTCATTTATATATTGGTGGTTACTATTTACCATATTCCCACAACCATGATGTGTTATAATTTTTCCTACTACTATTTTCACTAACAAAATGATATAAATAATAACCATGGAATGCCTTAGGGATAACATTATGGATACAATTTTAAGAATAACCAAGGGCCATCTAATATAAGACTAGTTTTTACTTATTATATTTGATATAACGATTTTGAAAGGGCATGGATAAGGAAAAAATGAAAAGATAAACTATAGAATATCAAGATGAGTAAAAATTAAATCAAATGCTTAATAAAAACTAAGAAAACATAAATAAATACTGGGACACATTATTTAATACTATTCACATCCTTTTGGATCCAACTTGTATGATAAGAACACCACAATACACTCAGTTTTTATTATGCTCAATATAACCAAAAACAAACAATAAGTGAATCAAATTAGAAATAATTCATTTTAGGTAACAAAATATACTAATTAGATAACCAAAAAAATAATATTAGTGCTCTTATATATCATATAAACCCTTACCACTATCTAGTAAGGTTTATTCTACTGTTGGTTGAATGTATAGATCCTTCTCCAGGATTTGAAATCACACACCATAGGTTAAACTAGTCCATGTATCCACTAAGGATCATCTTGGGTTGTCTCACAACACCTATTATCATTAATGGATCATCCAAAAAATATGATAGACCATATCTTTTGAATTTTATAAATAATATCGCATAGGAAACTAGGGATTTCCTATTACTAGATTAGTGAAATACACCTGGTATCTAATGTGTGTGAATGATTTGAAGTGACACATGGAAGGGGAAATCAATTCCCATGACTGGGTAAGTCATAAGAACAACCTATGAAATGTAATAAAGGCCATGTGGCATGCATGAACTCAATGAATGGATAAGTAACTCTAGGTGGATGCCCCATATGCAATTAGAGGGTCCATAAAACTATATCAAGGAAAGATCACTGCATCATACCATTCCAGTGTCATGAGAAAAAGTGAGAGTGTAAACGTAAGTAGGTAGGATCCCCACATAATAGGGCCAAATTAAAAAATATATCCCAAAAATGTATTCAACATAAAATAAATTCAAATAATTTTATATTCATGTATGAAATGAAAAGGATAGAAATAATTGAATACAATTTTATATTGAAATTAAATATAAAATAAACAAATTTAATATAATATTCTTTAAGTTATTTCACCTATTATAATTGAATTGGAACCAAATTGACTAAGTCTAATTAGTAGTTGAATTTAGAAAATGCCCTGACCTTATTCATACTATCTTACAGATTGTCATCAATTTGTATCTTATTAACACAAACAGAACCTAATTCATGGAATATCAAATAAAATTTAACCTAATGTCAAAATTATTATACCTACCATGGGTTACTCTATTTTTATAATGGTGTATGAAATATTCACTATTAGGGTATAGTGTAATTACCCAATTACTCTTACTACGTTAAGAAAGAAAACTATTAATCCCTATGGCCATTTTGTGAGCCTAAATCAAGGAATTATATTAGGATTAGGTGGTTGAGGAGGCCACAAAATATGATATATTACATTTATAGGATATTCTTTCTCCATAGGAAGTAAATATAAAACATATTAGGGACCTGTGGGAATCTATATTTCCTTCATAATCTGACTTTTACGTAACCAACAACTAGGACATAAATATCAACATTATTCCATAACATAAAGACAAATATTGAAATTCAGAAATATATCTATGTAAATATTTTAAAGAATGAAAATGTGTATTTATAGGATTACTCATAAACCATATAATAGTACAAAACAATATTCAGTATTAGGTCACGTCAAAATGATAGCATACAAGCTCTACCTAGAGTATTTTATTTTATCAAGAGAATTTTTATCTCTATCTTTATTATTTCCCTTCCTAACGTATGAATAAAATTTCGATTTCCTTTCATTTCAAACACCAAAATAGATTGATATTTATAAAAAATGATATGTTTTATATCATTTCAAATGATAAATAAGTCATCGAAATATAGTAGAAAAAAAAAGAAAAAATAGATTTGATAGTCATAAAATTATACATGAATCATGTTTACTTATATTAAATAAATTTCTAAGTATAAATGTATCAAACATCATATACCACTAACAAGATTATATCATTGGACCATACAACGATTTGTTGAGATGACATACCATATTAGACTAGACATTATTTGAATAACTATATGGTGGTTTCATTCAAATGGTCTCATTTATGTCACCATGAAAGAATGATATTTATTCTTTTATCTTCTCAATGTACCAATGATAATATTTTTCAAAATCATATAATAACTAGGTTGATGAATGATTAGCCACATGATAAATGTTTTTAGAATTGTCAAGTCTATCCATTTAGAAGAAACCATTGGCTACAAGGATGGTCTTCAATTTTATTTTAATCTCATTGGAATTATATATTTTTTATTTTAAAAATATATTTTTAGCAACATATTTATAATTAGATGGTTTATAAACAAGAACCCATTTTTTTCTTTTAATTATTTCATTTAATAATCCATGTACAAGACACATTTCTTGAAATATATATAATTTATGGCTTTCTTATAAGTATGGGTTTCCTTAGACTAATGGTTATAGGAAACATGGAGACGAAAGGAAGCCTTGTCATACTAGCTAAATTAAGATGGTGGTTTGGTAACCCTCCTATATTTATCTCAAGTATGATTGAAATAAAATTTAGCCTACATTGCCTCAAAATATGATTCAATAAGAGAATAAGGTTTATTATGGTCTTGAGTATGAGTTTATAATGGAATATGATGGATTGGGACATCAAAATAAATTATATTATCAATTTTAATAACCTCACTTTGAAGAATTTTATCACTATCATTAATCACAAAACTTATATTCAGGAACTACAGTATCATATAAGTCTACACCATAGATTATAATGCATTTTTGGTAAAGTTGTTTGTCAACCCATAGATTATATACCTTAACCCCATTAGGATGTCCTATGAATATACATTTAAGATAATTATATACTTTTTTATGACCATTATCAATTTTATAGTTTGTTTAACCCAAAACTCTTAAATAAATACAGTAAGGGGGTTGGTTACACCACAACACTCGGAGAATTTTAAATAAACCAGCAGAATAAGTACATCAATTTATATCATATAATACTATATATTTAACCCTTCATAGAATAATTTGGGTAGCCATGAGTATGCTAACATAATGCAGATTCTTTCTAGTACAGTTTAGTTTATATGTTCAGATAGACCATTCTGCTGGGGTGTTTCCCTAATAGTCCAATATCTTATTACAACTTCATACTCAAAAAAATAGATGATGTCTAATGAGAGATAAATTAACCAATAATCTTTTTATATCATGATGTTCTCTACAAGGCTAGTTCTAAATAAATAATTTCTGGTATTTTATGTTTTCAAAGACATCAAACATTTTTTGAAAAACATAAATCCACACTCTTATAGAGAAATCATCGATGAAGGTTACAAAATAAGATCCTCCACCATTAGAGGTTGTCCTATAATTTCCCTATTTATTGGAATTGTAATATTCTAAAGGGTGACACTTTTTAATGGAAGAACTATTAAATAAAAATCTATTTTCCTTTCCAAGAACATATTCTTCACAAAATTGAAGGTTTAATAGTGTATTACCAATCAACATCTCATTCTAAATAAAAATCATATAGACCTATGAAGCCTACATTACATAATTATTAATGCCAAGGAATATTGTTGTCTGTATTGGTGAAATATGTACTACATAGCTATCTATAGTATATCCTTTAATCTAAAACATGTAAACTGTTTACAAGAGTCCCATTGATTAGAGTTATATAGCCCTTAGATATACATAAATGTTCAGTATAATACATGAAAGTGTAACGATTCTAGTTATGTACAACTAAAAAATCGAATTTCATGTACAGGTTAGGGACCCACATTACATTTAGCGAGGTTACTAAAGAGTTATCATTAAGCTATAACATAATTGAGAATTAACCCTTGACAATACTCCACACGTTATTTCATAGAACAACTTCCACCTTAACTCCCTCTGAAAAATCAATGAAAGAATCTCTAACTCATAAAATGTGAAATGATAATCCTAAATCTAGAACCCATTCATTATACATAATATTAGTCATAACATTTAACACCTTATCAATGTCACAAAAAAACAATTAAAAAATATTGATTAGTAGATTGACCCAGATTAAAACATTGTTTTTGTTTAAGCTTGTGGAACTCTAGAGAAATGTGTAATGGATTTCCAAAATTATAGATGGTAAGCTACATGCCCTCAAAATTTTATATATGTTTAGGTATGATAGTTTTAATTCAATCACCCTTATTTTATTCTTTCTTCTAGTTCTTATTCTCAGGTCTACCCATAGAAAAAGGATTTCAACCTGAGACTTTACTTTAGGGTTGTCATAAAATTATTTAGAATTTTGGGTTGACATTTCTTCTTATAAATCTGAAGAGTCTCATTAATACATCATGGTATCTACTGGAGTATTATAGGAACAATAAAGTGAAATTAATTAGATAATATCATGATATTTTGTCTCAATTTCAATGTTAATAATGGATAGATCTAACACAATAATGTTAAATACATCATGGTGCACACAAATTATTGTACCTAGGTGTATTTTACAAGTAAAAAACCTATTATTATTATGAAAGTGGCCAACATGAGAAGTATCAAAATATTGTTTTCTAGGTTTCAACTATATACCAAAATTGGAAATTTCATGAGCTAAATCTATAAGCACATTATCACGCATGGATAAAATAATCAAGATATTGGCCTTTTATAAAGTTGTTAGTAGGTTAATATTGATATATAGTTATAGTTTTAAAATCATTATAAAGGGAAAATATTAGTTTTATAGGTCCATGTAATGCATATTTGAGTCCCTTCTATAAAAGTTGGTCTCTCATCATTATTCGTTGAAGGATGAAGTCATTGTCACCATCAAACATTTCTATCTTATATTTATAGGATTCCATTATTGTCATTTGGTTGCTTTGATACCATTTTTTTTCTGAAAAATCATAAGGATACACCCCTAATAAATTCTGAGGATCATATAATATTGGATTACTTTTTATATAATATGTTTTTATAGAATGAGTTTGAATGGATGAAGATTAGAACAACAAATAGAGGGAGAATTTTGAAATTCAATATGTGTAAAATAACAATCTAAGTTAGAGATAAAATAATAAAATTGAAAACAATAATGGGAAAATGGATTTAAAATAATTCAGATCCTTTGGGATCCTACGTGCATGATAAGAAGACCACAATACACATATTTATTATTAAGACAATACCATGAAAAACAATATTTAAATAAAAAACACAAATCACAAATTCAATCTAGTTGGAGATACTAAACAAAGAACCAATTATAATGAATAATATAATATTTTTATAGCTAAGAAAGACATAAAAATATCTGGTAAATATTCTTCAATAGTATGATGAAATTACATATCTTTCTTTAAGATTTGAAATTGCACACTAGAGGGGAACCTAGACTAAGTCTCTACCGAAGATCATATTTGGGGGTTCAACCAGACCTTTTCTCGTTGAAGAATCATCCAACAAAAGATTATAGGTCAAATATGTGATATTATACAATAATGATCATATATGGAACTAGTTTTTTCTCTCTAACATATAAGAGAAAAACACCAGGGAGAAAAAGTGAGGGAGTGAGGTGAAGATACACACAACATGGGGTATCCATTCCCCTAATATGCATAGCATAAAAATAGATAAACAAAACTAAGAAAGGCCACTTGGAATGATTTAACAGAATGAGTAGGGATATCTACATAGGTGGATGTACTTGATTTAATGGGGGGGGGTCCCTTAATAAATTTTATGTAAATAACCCCACATTAGATCATTGGGGGAGTGTGAGAAAAATAGAGCAGGTCTATCTAAATTGTTAGAATCTTGAAGGAACATGTAAAATATTTTAGGCTCACATGAAAAAATAATACCCAATAATATAATGTCTATAAAATAAATTTAAATTATTTTCTATGAATGTGTGAAATGAAAAAATGATATAAATGAATACAATTTCATATGATAATAAAAAAACAATAAAATAATCATGTTTCACTATGTTTTGTTATTCAATACCATTTTACATCTTGAATAATGTCTTAACAACTATTTCTATGACATAGTTCCATATTTCAACATTTCCTTCTTCAACAAGTATCGTGATGTGGGTTTCTTCTTCATTTTTCATCACTATTAGTTGAAATGGATTCAAAAAAGAAAAATAACATAGTTTCATATATATTCCTTTAAATTTATATCTCTATATACATTCTAGTTCAATTTTTTAGTTCACATCATATACCATTTCATTATAATTTCTCAATTTCTTTCCCGTTTTTTTAAATTTTTTGAAAAGAAATTATAAAAATAAGTGCAGGTCTAAAATAATTTGAAAAGTAAGCTATAATGGAATTGGTCGCTACAATGCCTTTTCATTGGATTGATGACATGGAAAAGGAATTGATTCCCTCAACTACATTTTACTTTTATTAGGTGAAAGGTATTTTCACCCATAACTTCTTTCACTATAGAAAAGGTGAAAGTCATTATGAGAACCATAGCCTTCCACCCTACCCATTTAATGATGAATATATATTAATTAATTAATAATATTTTATAGCTAGTATTATTATAATTACTATGAATGAATTATTATTTAATATCATTTATTATTTTATAATTGGTACTAAATAATAATTAAGTACTTAGTAACTATTAATTAAATAATAATTATGTAATAATTGACATATAATTAACTTATAATTATGTATTAATTAAAGAATGATTTTTAAATTATTAATGAATTATTAACGAATGATTAAAAAATGATTAACTAATGATTAAATAATGATTAAATAATTTTTAAATAATGATTAAATAATTATTAATTAATGATAAAATATTGATTAACTTTTGATTAACTATTTATTAAAAAATTATTAACTGATAATTATCCTAGGAATAATATTATATTTAGGAATTTGTAACTGATAATTAAAAAATAATTAACTAATGATTTACCAATGTTAAACTAATCATTACCTACTAATTAACATATAAATAAGTAATAATAACATAATAATTAATTATTTAATAATAAATAAATAACTAATTAATAACTGATGACTAACTATTTATTAAAAATTAATTAACTATTGATTAATGAACGATTAATGAGTTATTAACTGAAAAGTAACTAATAATTAAGTAAGTATTAACTAATTATTAACAACTATGTAGCTAATAATTAACATATGATTAACTAATGGTTAAATAATAATTAACTAACAACTAGCTATTAAGTAGCTATTAATTAACTAATGATTAAATACTCATTAACTATTACTTAGTTACTGATTAAATAATCAATGCATAATCATTAACTAATGGTTTACTAATATTAAATATAGATTAAAAAATCATTAACTAAAGATTAATTATTTATTAATTGTTAACTAGTGACTAACTAATCATTAACTAGAGATTAACTAATGAGTAACTAATCATTATAAAATGATTAAATAATGACTAAATATTAATTAGTTAATAAATTATTAATTATATTAATGATAGTTAGTTAAAAAATAATAACATGGTTACTAACAATTTATAGATCTTATTTACTAACATTATTACCATTAAAAAATTTCACACTTTTTCCATCTTTAACCTTAAATGACTTTTCCTTATAGTGATTTTTTCTTTCAATAAACTAATAAATTATAGATCATGTTGATATCCAATAAATGAAATCCCTATCTAGATAATATAAGCGGATGTCGTCTCTATAGCAGATTAAATCATGGTAAATAACCATGAAAGGGGTGTAATGACTATTAAATAAATAACCACTCAGTCCACTAAAAAGATTAATCCCTGTACACTTTGTTTTACAGTCTAGAGTGATCTAACTTGGATGATTCAAATTCAATTTACTCCACCAAAATCACATTAATAAATATCATTAAATACCATTGGAATATTATGGATAAGTATAAATGTAAGAAAATATTATAAGATATCTATAAAGTAATGACTATGTGGTTATCTAATAAATGGAATCTGTGTTTAGATACAACATGTAGATGTAGTCTCTAGAACATAAGTACATTCGGGTAATAAAACTAAAAGGGAAATATTTATTATTAACTAGATCATCAATTAGTGCATGAAAAATAGGTTGAACTGTACACTTGGATCGACAATTGTGGGGGTTCTGCTTTGGGTGATTCACATTATCATCAATCCTCAAAACATTTAATAATGACTATCCTTATAAATATTTATTAATATTATTGATGAGTCTGAATATTATAATACATTGTAATTGTTTTGTAAAATAATGATAGTCTATATTTTCAATAAAGTGAATCCATGTATGGATATTATAAGTTAATTCATTATTTGGGACCGATTCACCTAATAGAAATAAACATGAAAGGGGTGTATTGGGTATTAACTCAATCATCAATTGGTGCATGAAAAAGAGTCCAAATTGAAAACCTAGTATGATGCTCATGGGGGGATCTTATTTGGATGATAAAAATTATCTTTATAAATTATTTAACTTATAATTATATTTTTTTCATTAAAATAACCGTAAAATATTATTCCACAGTCAACCATACATTATTACTCTTGATAATGCATATTGAATACACTATTGGAATAAAGATCAAAACCAAATTTTCCAGAAATACAATTATGTATTCCTGTTTCTATTTCTATAATTAATTTTTTCAATAGGATTAAAGAGAATCATATATTATACAACCAACATGGATGGTTATTATATATGATTATGATGCCCAAATAGAACATCAATAAAAAATTCAAAGTCATTTAAATACAAGTTCTGATCAAGAGATCCCATCTATCAGCTATATAAATTTTCAATTCCATGACAATTTATGGGATATAAATTATCAATTCAATGATGATAACTTATTATAATCCAAAAAAAAATTTAACCAATGGCCCGATATTGATTTTAGAGAGTTATACATTGAGGTCTATACTGTCTAGTAGTAACTTACTATTGTTTGATTCAAAAGGCATAAAATATTCATCAAAGATGGTCCATCCCAAGAAAATGTGACTATTCTATATCTTAAGAAAGAATAAAAAATGATAAACCAAATATGATACAAGAGAATTTTTATGATGATAAATTATCTTCTGAAGGAACAAAAGGTGAAAACATTGATAATAAGGAAGATGGTTGAGAAGTTAGGGAAGAATATTCTAGAGATGAAATAGTTTTACATCATCCTCAATGCATGATAAATAATAAACCACTATTATAATCATTATTTAAGGTTACAAAATGTTTTAATGAATTCAACAGGATGATTGTCACACCTAAAATAGAGTTTTATCAAGCTAAAGAACAATTATTTGATTCAAGAGACAAAACATTACACATTGGAAGATATTTTCCACAAAATTATGCCAGAAAAAGTATACATAAATTATTTCATATTGATATATAATGTATATTTTTAGTTCATGATCTATAGTAAACAAAATATATAATATGATATGAAAAAAATGATAATGATTATATATTTCACTTAAGGTAGATTCCTGACATTGCACTTGGGTGGTGTGGGAGTTCTATGACTGAGGGATCTCATAATTTTATGCTTCCTAAACTGACATAAGATCATACATACTTGTATGCTATATTGGTGTCATCTATCACTTTAAATATGATCAAGACATTTAAATATGTTTCTGTAGGTCTCGTGTGGGAGAGGATATAATAAATTTTTAGATAGATGTTTTCCTTTCAAAGGGATTGTATGTTGAAATAGAAGAGAATTTCCTTGGTGCATGGTTATTAGGATGTTTTTTATTTTTTGTGGCCATAATTTTAATCATTAATAAAGGGAAAGACCAAATTTTCATCTACCTTGATATAAATAGTCATGTATCTCATGATAATTGAATTCATTCTTCCCATGTAAAATTTTATCTATTGTTCTAGGAATTAATTTCATGTATTTAAACATATCTTTTACGCATAAATTTATTTATATTTATGGAAAATTTCTACCTAGAATATACACTTTAACATTTTTGATTACATTAACCCATGATGGTTACCATAACTCACCATCATGAATTTTTTATATTGGAGAAGGAAATAAGGATTCTTTTAGTTTTTTGTATATGGATCCAACCATAAAATTTACATATTCTAGCATCTTTATACTAGAATTCATTTATCACTATCCCAATGATATTTTAGGATTAGTGATATAGAGAAGTTGCCAAAAAATCTTACATAATTAAATATTACATCACATGTTTTACAACTCCACTCAATATAAATTTTACCTATAATATGAAACATTTAATATAATAATAGTTTTATATTCATGAAAAATATTCCAAACATTCAACTTAACTTATTTCATTCCTTTAAAATTATTTAAACCCTATGAATTTTTTTTAAAATTTGGATGAGCACATAAAATATCATTAAGGGAAATAAATATAAGCAAGATATTTTTTTGTCCATTTAAAAAACATGAGATCCCAAAAAATATTCTTGAAAACATTCCTTTTTACCCAAAATGATCATAATATTTTCTATAAATAATAGATAACTAATATAAATTTTAAAATGAAATGGTTTCCATGAATACCAATAAAAGTATTAAAAATTAATGTATGTTTTTTGGGACATCATAAAATTAAAACCATTACAAAACCCTTACAAATTGGAAGAACCATTCAGTCGACTTCCAATATAATTCTGTAGAGAACAAAATAATTACCCAATGAATTATGTCACTATCTAGGCGCAACTATCATGTAAGATATAATGGGCTCACCCAGCTCTTTTTGGTAGATTCCATTATATAAGATATAATGAGTTTACTTGCGAGCTATAATGGGGCTCATCCCATCACAAAAAATATCCATGGTCCAAATCATAAATTAAACCCTTGAAAAATATTTTAAACCCATGTGAAAAAAAATTAGAAATTGAAATTTCATTTTCTACTAAAAACCAATTTTCATTACCAAAATACCTATAAAAACGGAATTATAAGTTTTTTTTATGAAAAGATGAAATATTTTAAAGGAATCCAATCATGAAAAAATGGTTATGGAAGTGGGAAAAGTTGACATTTCTGTATATCTTAAAATGGAATGTTTCTTTTTTATTTTTCTAGTGAACATAAAATAATTATTTAAAAATATTGCTTTTGAGTTTTTCTAAATAAATAATAAAGAATAAAGAGAAATAAAAAATACTTTATATATATATATATATTTTATGTTCATATATAAAAATAAAAATAAAATATTTTAAATATATTGTCATGAAAGAAAAATATTTAGAATGGAAAGCTTTAAAAGAGTATTTTTAAAATAAAATCCCTTGCCTTGATATTGACTCATCAAATAAATTATTTATCCTCCTAAATATTAATATTATGTTAATTTTATTATTCCATAGTGAAAATTTTCAAGTTTATTATTCCATTTATTTCACTTTTTCCCATGTTAAAAAAATTACTTAATTATTTATGTTCAGGTCGTATGTTTTGATGATATTCGGTTCATAAGCCCAAAATGAATTCGGAATGTAGTCTATGGTCAAATAGGAAATTAGTAAATACTATATATAATAATAATCATTGAATTATTATAATTTTAAACAATAATTATAATTTTAAATCAAACTATTAAAAATAATTATTAAAAGGGAACTATGTTATAAACACGGAGATGGTTGGCCGTATGTATGAAAGAGTAGTGTTTATATTTTTAAAAAATCAATATATAAAGAAGGTAATTATTATTTTATCTTAAAAAATGATAATTATATAATTAATATCATATTTAATTTTTAAATAAACTTATATATATCATGCAAGTTATGTGGTAATAACAAAAAAATCACATCGCTTCGTGGAGGTGGTAGTCTACACGAATGCACGAACAACATTATCATTTTTCATTTAATGGGAATGTGAAAATCTAAATTGTATTTTATTATTTCATAATTATTAATATGTGATGAATATCATATATAAATATTTATTCCATTATTATTACCAATATTCAGAGATGGATATGGGATAAAAATCTGTTAGCGAGGTATTAGTACATTGTACACCTGAATGATGGTTTGATTTGTCATTTTATGTAAGATAAGATGGATATGGGTTGAATAAATTTCATAAAAACACCTTATTATATTTAATATACATTTCATTTTATATAATCATGGTTAAGGATGATTTGAAGGATGTGTAAAAAGAAATAAATCTAAAACATGTGAAAAAAACTACACATATTCATTGGAAGGTCTCCTTTCACTAACACCTTAATCCATAAAATATTAGTATTATTTATAAAAAATTACCACTTGAATGAGGGGAGGTATTGTAGGAAGATATTTTGATATGTTTTGGATGAAAAAATTGGGGTTTTAAGTATTATGTAAAGGAAATAAGAGATTCCCTTTTATAAGAGATGGGAGGGGTGATTAGTCGCTAAAAGTTACAGATATTCATTGTTAATATATTAGAATTCATGTTATTAAATGTCCACAAAACCAATCTACGTGCATTTTATTAAATGAACTGCACTCTACATTGTTTGTGCAATTCATTGTTAAAGTGAAAATTTTGGACCATTTAATCATCTATTTTTAGACATAGTTATATTAATTATTTTAATTTATATTATGGGATATTATTGATAAATTTTTTTGGAACATTTTATCTTTTAGGATGGAAAGATGAATCCCAAGGAATGGTGGATATTTGTTTGGAATTAATGCATATTTTTTTGGATAGATCATAATGGGACTGAATCCCACCAAACAAAAGTGGGGCCAACAATACAAACCCAATGAGGTAAAATTTTAGTTTAAGAAATATAAAATTATGGGTATTATCTAATTAAAATATGTAAAAAGATAATTTGGTAGTTTCCTTGATGATACCTTTGGTCAAAGATGAAGATTAAATTTTTGGACAGATCGGAATACATATAAAGTTAGACCACAATTTCGACTATAAAATACAAAAGGATGAACCAATTTTCATAAAATAATTCAGATTATATAGGAAATTAAGGTGAAGATATTTATCTTCAACTACCATTAATGATTATAAAATTTACATTTAATTATTTTCACATCAATTGGGGGGATGAATCTGGTCCTATTTTATTGGTGAACATTGAAATGTAAAATTTCCTTTCATATCACCCAAATTTGAAATCTAATAATTAATGGGGAGGGAATTTATTATTGGGTGGTATAACAAAGGCTCATAATATGCCTATATAAGGAGTTGGTGGTGAACAGATGGAGGAATCCTAGTTTTTCATTCAATTTTATTGTTAAGCTTTCATTTTTTAATTGCTTGTTTGTTTTCACGCATATATGTTCCTCCAATCACATCATTTTATAAATAAAGGTTTATATTCTTATCATTATTCTTATTCTTATTTATTTCATATTTCCTTTTCAGTTTTGTGTTGATATAGTTTCCTTAGGGAGTGAAGAAATTCACATCATCTTTTGTGATATTATTTACACAATGATACTGTGATTGAATTTTCAATGATTTTCATCATCAATCAATACCACATTAGTCTACATCACACTTACATCGATAAAATATCATAAATGGATGGATAAACCCTTAATTGGTTGATCCAAGGGAGTATAAAGGGGATATATTGAATGTTATTTCATGTACATTAATGTTTTTAATATATTTTTTATTTTATGATTTCCATTTGGTGCGGTACGTTATTATTTGTGTTTTCCAACATCAATAATGAAACACTTTGAGTTCTAGTATTATATATTTACATTGAGTGATCATTATTGTTAATTGGTTATTATCATTGTAATTGTGTATGGATTAAATTCGTGAATGATTTTGATATATTTTCTTCTTGTTTTGTTACATCTTGATTTAATGACTTGAGATTTTCTATGAAAAAAATTCATCCAATACACCCCAATAAAACACATAGGATCAACCCAAAATCAATAATTTTTCCGATCACATAATTTTTTTGTTATTTAAATTAAATCATTTTTTCTCCATTTAAAATAAACCCCAACATTAGCCACTTCATAGCTAAACCACCAAAGAATTGAGTGTCTAGTGGTTTCTTATTTGGTCCCTATGGATTTGATCCCTACTTGTACTAAAAGAACCACATATACCTATTGGGTAAATTCGGGCACAAAAAAATTTTCACACCATTTCTGGGGACCTATGTAAGTAACATAGACACTAACTATTTTTCCCCACCCTAATATCACTTTTCTCACCCCAATTTCTCTTCTCTCTTCACATTTCTATTTTTGTGTATCCAGAAAATTTCAAATCTAGATCTCTATAAAATGTAGTGGAATATCTAAAATAGTACACCAATATAAAACTAAAGTGGATTCATATGAAAAATAAATATTTGGAATAACCAAATTTAATAAATTTCATTGATCAACCATTGAATAATTTACCCACACCTGATGTGATGTACAATCACTTGGATAATAATTTTTTAAAGTATCAATTCCATTCCCTCTAATGGATGATTGAAGAGATCAATATTAGGGAAGTACAATATGTTACACCTCAAATCCAATATTCCCCTAATACATATTTGTCAAATTGTTCAATAAAATAGAGATAACTAATTATATGGTTTTATATTAAAGATTATAAGTACAAAGAATTAAAACTTATGAGGATTGAATTCTACTTAGGATGTAAATTCTGAATTACTAATAGAATAATATTTTATCCTAAAAACTCTAATGAGTTTAAAATGAAACTATCCATTTTATATGTGATAAATAAAGAGGATCGAGTAAATACTAAATGGTATTCAAATAAGATGAAATTTATTTATTTTGATTCAAAAGAGGAAATTTTTTCTTTATGGAATGAATGTGAAGTATATTACTCCAGTGATGATTTTTTTGAAATTACAATCATTAAAAAATTGGATGAAATATCAAGATTTAATAACATAAACATTATTAAAACTCATATATAAAATTTTGGGAATAAAATTCAATTTAAAGAGATCCAATTTTGTTGATATATTTTGAAAAGGAATCCATGTTCAATACCAAGTCCCAAATTGTGTTTGCATGTTTTAGCCAATTTGATATCAAATTCAAGGTCTACAAATCCTCTCTCAAGCCTTCTATAATAGGGTTTAATCAAAAAAATTTATTCATCACTTCATCTTATATTTAATTTATTGATTATAAAATTCTACTTGATGTATCATGTATGATTAGGAATGAAATTGGATGGACACAATTTGATATTCATGGGACTATATAATCATGGGGACCTATATGATTTTTTAATAATAAATTTTAAAACAATCCTTCCATACAAAAGGGAGACTCCATCTCAATAAATTTAAATAGAGAAATATGGCGTCATTAAAATTATTAAAGATGATATTGGATAAGTTGGGGGGTCTAGTCTAGCTGATGACTTTAAAATAAGTACTTCCCAGGAGGCAATCCAGTTTCTACATTGACTATTTTATTTTATTTTTTATTTTTCAAGATTTAATGTGTTAATGATACCCACTTGGGGTTCCCAGTGTGATAAAATTTTTCTTCTGTGTGATATATATCAATTAAAAAATTATAGTTTTCCAAATAAAATCCATTATTTTTAAAGTTCAACCCAACCATCAATCATCATCAAGGAGTCGATAAATGACATGAAGTCAAAGTGTTCAATTTCTTATTAAATGTTCATAATCATCAAACTAGGTTATTTTATTCCAAGATTATATTTCAAATCATATTATAACCTCTTTTTTCCCAATTATTATCTCTCTTTTCTTTTATCTTTCAAAAGTGATGGATGTTTAATTCTGTGTTGGGCGGAGTGAAAATTTGAGATTTTGAAAAAAAATTGGGCTAAAAAAAATTCAATAAAAAATAAATTCATTATTCATGCAAGAATTAATGTACATTATGAAATATAAAAACTGAATGTATATTGATTTTGAATCCCCTGATTATGATTTTATTTCATGTTTCTGTTAATAATCATAGTTATTGAAAAGTGGAGTTGTTCAATGTGATTTTTCAATATTAACATTTTAATCCTATTAATAAAAATGCCACAATGAACATCCATTGGATTTTGTGTGTATATTTCGGTTCATGGGTCCCTTTAATCATAGTATAGGGTTAGGGTCCACCTTAATTTTAACTTGAGTAACAAAAAAAAAACAAATAAAAAAAGCCACATGAAGCAATGTATTATCCAAATTTGTGGATTCCCACACTTGGGGATCATGACTGCATAATTTTGTATCCCAAATATAGGATTTAAATCTCTATTATAGACCATGAAATTGATAATAACTATGGAATTAGGCATGTGTAGATCATGACACCATAGTTTTCTTTCCCATATCTAGTCTTTTCATATCTATTATGGTTAAAAAAAGAAAATCAAAGAAATGTCATGACACGTCCCCCGGGGCCCATGCTGTGACTACCCCAAGCCCGCCTTCCATAGGCCAGAGGCTGGCGACTAGCACCAATGGCGTATTCCATAAAACTGGGAAGGCATTTATTTTATAACCTGTAACACACTCAACGAAGCACACAACAAGATACGAACTCACGTAAACTGAATAGTAAACAATGTGAGTATAATAAGTAAAAGGTCCAGAATAAAAGAGAAATTGGAAATGTTCAAGTACAAATGGAAAGGAAAAAATAGCTGAAAGGTGAATATCAGCTCCTGGATCATCCACCACAGATCCTACCTAAAGGGTAGGTACATATCACCTCCTCATCACACCACATCTGCCCATATCCTCAGTGTACCGACACGCCATATGGTCCACCTCCGGGTACCGTCTAGTCCTGGTACTCTCAGCCTTAGCAAGCACTGTCCGTTGTTTTCATCCAACACAAAGAGGTGTGGGTATATCCCATGTGGGGGTGAGTATAAAGATACTTAGTCGGGACCCAAAGAATCTCAATGTCTCACAAAATCCACCCAGGGATAAAACACAACATAAGGAATCAACAGATAACCCTACTTAGGTATGTGCCCATACAGATACCTATGTTATCAAGTAATCCATCTCAATCACGAGGAAAAACATAAAGTTACTGACTCTGCTCACTCCCATATTTATTCTTGGGATAATAACAAGTAACATCCCTAGTCACATCGTCGAACACTTAGGCTACTATAGAACCCCTCCTCTATCGAGTTTAGTGGGCCTACCGCGTCACATAGAGGAACTTCCCACTAACTTTGGACTACTAAGGTACTCCTCCTGTCGAGTACCATGGGTCTACCACATCACACAGAGGTTCTCCTCACTATGGGTATGCTGTTTCACACAGAGGCGCTCCCCCTTGTGAGTTCTAAGGTAATCCTCCTGTTGAGTACTGTGGGTTTGCCACAACACATAGAGGTGCTCCCTCTCATAGCCTACTGAGGTAATCCTCATGTCGAGTACCATGGGTATGCCGTGTCACATAGAGGTGCTCCCGACCATGGGTTGAACACGTCACACAGAGGCTCTCCCAATAGTGGGTCTACCACGTCTCACAAAATTGCTCCCCACTGGGCCAGTCAAGTCACTACAAGTAAAAAATGTCAGCAGTCATCAAGTCTCAACTTGCTACTAGGTCCCCGCACTGTGCCCGCTCGTCTCCGAGAGGATCTTCTCTAGAAGCTACTAGTGGATAATCCAACTTACATGAAGTCCCATGAAGAAGTATCTCAATGGACCGCCATGTCATAGGGGTCTCAATGCAATAGACGACGTGTCAATTGGACACCAAGTCTATGAGTTATTAGCCTTTTTTTTCTGAGGCCCCGGATGGATTCATGCTCGATCCAACCCAACTGTTTCCAATCTTAATCCAAAACATCAGTGGGGTTTAGTCAAAGGGACCATATCGCTCCAAGATTTTCAGTGCCGCTGAAGGTTCGTCAAACGGACGTCCGGTGCCAAAGTTATGATAAAAAAAGTAAATGGGTCATAGTTGGACTGGGTCTACTCCGACACGGTCAGACTGCCCCGTCCAGATATGGCTTGCGAAAACCCTGTTTGGGTAGGCCCAACCCAACATGCTGGGTCTGGCTCGACCTGCAGTGTGGCTCGACTCATTTGGTTCTGTCCAGCCTGCTGGGTCTGGCCTGACAGGCTGTGAGGGACTGTGGAGGGCCGCGGGTGGCCACGAATGGCCGCAAGGGCGCGAGGCCACAAAGCAGCTCGGCCGGGGGTTTCCGCAAGGGCATGAGGCCGCGGGGCGGTTCATCTGGGTAAACTTAGAGGGTCGGTGGGCGGCGTGGTCGGCGCAGCTCGGAGGGCCACGGGCAATGGTGGCCCACCCCGGGGCACGGGGCAGGTTTGGCTCGAAGGGCAACGGGCGGTGCAAGCTGGGGCAGCTCAGAGGGCCGCAATGAGGGAAACTGGGCCCGGGTAACGGGGTTAGTTCGTCCAAAAGGCCAGAGTGTCATGGGGCAGCTCGACCGGGGCACGAATCTGGGGAACATGACTGGTTCCGCCGAGAGGGCGAAGCGTCGCAGGGGCACACTCTCCTCATTTGATTGGTATCAAGATGCTCAACAAGATCAAGAACGGGTAAAGAGAAATAATCAAACACCCTCGCAACAATCCTTGTCAATCACTATTCCAAATCCCGCAAAAGAATTAAAATGGGAGAACATGAGAAGTGATAATATTTTAGAAATAAACCCCTACCTCAGGTTGTTCATTGTCGTTGGTGCGAGAAGTAGGTACATATGTCGATTCGTCACAGATGAAGATGTCCTATGTCAGAGGAAATCCTGAGGAAGAAGGTCGAAGTTGAGGTCGATATTCTTCTTCAGTGGATCATTCTTCATTGGAATAAGTTCTTCATTAGGGAGCCTTCTCCCACCAAGTTCTCTCTCCTTTGCCAATTAATTCTCTCAAAAGAATAGCCAACACAAAATGAAGAGGTGTTTCCCCAATTCTAATTATTGGCACAACTTCAAATTGGGATAATTAATCACCTAGGTTGGTATAATTAAAGTGGTACGTTGGTACAATTATTGTGGATGAAGTCAAGAGAATCCTCCACATCAATGAGAGATTTGAGAGGTTTCTCCCTTCTTAATAGGGGAGTTCAAGAGATTTAGTCCTCAGGTGGTCCCCACCACCATAACATCCCAGGGGAGGTTAGAATTGGGTGGTCCCCACCACCAATACATCTCATGGGAGGATACGGTTTGGTGGTCCCCGCTTCTCAACATTCACTTGGAGTGGTTACAGCAAATATAATAAAATATTTGATCATTTAATTTTATTATTTCCATGATAAACCCAAAAACTAACTTTCACACTCAACCAACTACCATCGAGGTGAAAGTCTCTTTAAGAGAATACCGAAACGATGAGTTCAACAGTGCCCTCAAGATTTCAATTCCGAGCATCGGTTCAAATGTTATAAAAACCCTCTCCTAAGTTTACTGAACATACCTGAAGAAAAGTTTAGAAATTTATTCTGGGCACTCTGGGCCTCGGAATCATGCACCATCAATTTTCGCGGACTCGTAAAATTCCCATATATTAAAAGAAAATTTACATGAAAATTCTGGGTACTTACATGAGGCAAAAAAAAAAACAAAAAATTGGATACTCATCTTAAGGTTTAATGTGATCCCCACATATCACTTCCATTTATTCTTAATGAACATGAAAATGGGCCTCATGTCATTTGTGATTCACAACATATCATCATGCTTAATAAAAATTGGAAGAAATGTGGAAATTAATTTGAAAAATGTAATGGGATTGGGATTAAGATATGATTATGATATTACAATGTGTGAAATGATTTTTGAAGGTTTCAAGATAGTTTGGAATTATTGTTTTATCAGCAATGCATGCAAAAATGTATTTAGAAAAAGGAATTTAAATTCATATTTTTGAGATAATTGTTTTCTTGGGACTAGAAAAATCATGTTTCGGGGGGGTCTTATTTTCCAATAAAAGATGCTAATATTCATTGTTAATATTTTAATATTCACGTTATTAAATTTCCATAATCATGATTATTTTTATCCTTATTAATTTAACTTCAATCCACATCATTTGTGAAATTCATGGTTAAAGAGGAAATTTGGGCCCAATTAATCATTTATTTGAGGAAATCATTACATTAATTATTTTATTTTTTGGATATTATTGATCAGTTTATTTGGAACATTTTATCTTCTATTATATATGGATAAATCCCAACTAAGATGGAGATTTTTGGGCATGAAAGCAGAACTTTCCTGGACAATGCACAATGGGTCTAAGGCCAAGAAAAAAAAAGTGTGGCCCAAAATAAAAAACTAATGAAGGTAAAATTTTAACAATAGAAATATAAATTATTTGGATAATTTCATTAATCTTTTTAAAGAGATAATTTTTATTTTTTCACGATGATCTAGGCATCCATGATGCAGATTAAACTTATGGCGAGATCTGAACACCCATAATGTCAGCCCACCATTTCATGTATAAAATCCAAACAGATGAATCTTTTGTCATAAAATTTTTATATCTAAAATAAGAAACCCATAAGAATATATTTACCTTCAATGAACATCAATTATTATTCCATATATAATAAATTATTTTGAAACCAATAGGGGTAATGAATCGGGTCCTATTTTTGCAGTGAACTTTCAAATGTCAAATGTCTTTTATTCTCACAGTCCTTTTGACTCTCCTAATTAATGGGGAGAGAATTGATTATTGTGGGGGGGGGGGGTATAAATAATTCTATTAATATGACTATTTAAGTATCATGCGGTGAAGGGATTTAGTCATCCTAGTTTATCATTTAATTTTATTTTTGATATTGTATTTTGTAATTGCTTGTTTCTTTTTCCCATGTAAGATTTTTCAATCACATTACTTTATTAATAAATGTTATTATTATTATTATTATTATTTTTATTATTCATTTCCAAATTCCTTTCTAATTTTACAATGATATTATTTACTATGTTATTAAAACAATTTACATCATCTTTTGTGAATTTTTTTACACAATGGTGGTGTGATCAAATTTTTAATGATTGTCGTCATCAATCCTGCCCTCAAAAGTCTACATCCCACTTCAATTGATAGAATATCATAAAATGAGGGATATACATATCATGGATTGATCCAAGAGAATATAAAGGGGATGTATTAAATGTTATTACATATACTTTATTTTATTAATATTTTTGTTATTTTATGATTTCCATTCGATTATCTATTTTCTTATTTATCTTTTCCAACAATAAATATGAAGCATTTTGAGTGCTAGTACAATATACATTCATCAAGTTCTCATTAATGTGATACGAAAATTGATTTTTTATTAGACTAATAATTTTTTAGGTATTAATTTTGTGAATTATTTTGAAAAATTATCTCATTGTTTTGAAACATATAGAATTAGTAACCTTAAATTTTATACGAAAACAAATTCATCCAATACATCCCATGTGAGAATTTAGGATCAAATAAAAATCAACAATTTTTTAGTTCAAATAGATTTTTTGTTTTTTATTTAAATTAAATAATAATTTCTCCAATTAAAATCAACCCCAATGTTGGCCACATCATAGCCAAACCAACAAAACAACGAGTGTCTAAAGGTTTCTTCCTTGTAATTTGGTTTAAATCCCTCATTATCCCATTTCACTCTTACACTAACAATAAGGTTTTTTATTTTTTTAAGGATCAAGATAGATACTATAAATGCACAAACAACCCATAAATGGAAATGGTTGATATTATCAACCATATACTAATCATTTTTCTAAATTTATTATTTTTGAAATTTTATATCATTTACTAATTTATTATTTATTATAATATAATAGTAATAACAATTTTTAGAACTTTTCATTACACAGATTTTAATAACATCAAGTGAACAAGTAAAATTGGAACCAAATATTATTATGTATGCCTATAATTTTAAAACAATCATTAAAATTCCTGTATCACATTAATTATACCAAATTATATAACATCTAGTATTTTTAACGACATTTATTTAATTTTTCTATTAATTGAATAATTATTGCATAATTATTGTGTAAATGTTTAATGTAATTATTTCTTCACTAAAAATTAAAATTAAATTTACATAATGAATATAAATAATATATATTTAAAAATATATTTATAACAAAACATAGACTCTGGTTAACCCAATTTTAAAAATATTATAGTAATAAAAAATAAGATTGATACCTTTTTGACATTTATTTAAATAAAATATTATAAAGTATATAATCAAATACTAATGGTTAGAAAATAATATAACTTAATTTTGGATTCTTGGAGATGAAATATAATAATCCAATAAAATTAATTCAAGTGTTATAGTCATTTTATTATCTATATCAATTTTATTTTTAGCTTTAATTACCTGTTTTTCCCTTTACCTTGGTTAAAAAAAATATTAAGGTTCCTATTCAAATTGAATAAAATTAAAGGGGACCTATTTAAAAAATTAGAACCCATAGATTCAAATTTTGTAGTTAAGTTTTTAAAATTCAAAACACTAAAGTGGATTATTTTAATTTAATATTAAATCGACAAAATGCGATGAATAACTATTAATCATAAAAATGACCATTTGAAATATTAATTGTTTTTATACAAAAATCATGTATAAATTTCATTTAAAAATCCATAGCTACATTATTTAAATTAAAAAATAACTAAATTTTGTTTTAACAATAATCATGTATATAATTTTTCTTTATAAATACATTAAAAAAATACCATTTCCCGTTATAATATTTATTTATAAATATTTATTACAAAAAAACATCTTTCAAAAAATTCACCAAAAATAATCCTTCATAAATTTTACATTCTAAATTGAAAAATCAAGTTCGTATTTTAAAACTATAATTATATTATTTTAAAATTATTATATTTTATAAAACAATATGACACATAAAAAACTATTTTTTTCAAATAATGCGTTTTTTCTTTTGACTCAAAAATTGTCTAAAATTATTACAATTAATAAAATACTAAAAAATAAAACTAATGAATATTTATAACATATAAAAATGTTATATTGTAACATTAAATGTGTTGTTATATTATTCCCCTTTTCAAAATGGTATCCTTGTAATTTATTCACTAATTCAATAAGTAGGGTTACATTTTGCTCATAACATATTTACACTCTTATGTTTCTTATTCAATGATAAGGGTTTTCCATGAAATATTATCCTAATAAATATACTTGATTAAAAATATTTTCCTTCTATATTAAACAATCTGAATAGGCTATTCCTCATAAGAAAGGTTCTCTTCCAACAATACTACTTCAAGGCTCAAAACATGAGATGTATCTGACATATATTTTATTAACATTGAGACATGAAAAATGTTGTGTAATTTAGAAAAAATAAGAGGAAATGATATCTTATAAGCATCATATACAATATTCACTATGGAATCATATATTCAAATGAACCATACACATAACATTACCTATCTAACAAAATACATAACACTTTTCTAGGGAGATAATTTATGAAAAACATCACCTAATTCAAAAGTGAGATAGTTTCACCCGTGATCTGTAGAAACATTCTATATACTTTTTCATGTCCTCATATGTTGTTGAATTACCATTACCTAATCAGAAATTTTCTCTACCAATTCTAGTCCCATCGACTTCCTTTTTTTCACTTCATCCTAAAATGATGGAGTTCGACATCACTTTACATATATTTCCTTAAAAGGTGATATATGTATACTATAATAAAAATTTTTATTATAAGAAAACTAAAATAATGAAGGATGATAATCATAACATCCCTAGTAATCCATTGGTCATGTTAAAACCATGACTTACAAAAACATTATACTTTTTTCAGAATGTCTATCATATTGAGGATGAAAAGTTATTCTGAAATTTAATTCAATACCTAAATAATTTTGAAGTTCATAAAAAAATTTTGAAGTGAACCTGGGACATGGTCCAATACGATAGAGAGGGAAAGTCTATTTAACCAGAATATATCATTGAGATACAATTGAGAAATTTGGTCTGATGAGATAATATATATAATGAGAAGGAAATTTACATGCTTAGTTAATCAATAAAAATTAACAAAAATTTAATTAATACCATATATTTTCTTTGAAATAACCCTAATAAATCCATTGTTACAATTTCCCATTTCCACTATAGTATTAACAATAGTTAAAGAATCACATTCAGAAAGTTTTGTACTACATTAACTTACTAAAAAGTAAAAAATTTCATTATAAAGTCATCAGTATATGTTTTCATTCCTTCCCACCACTAATACCTCAAAATATATCTATACATCCTAGTAATATCAAGATGAACGCAAAATGAGGAACTATGATCTTCAATAATAAATTAGTTCTATAACCTAGAATATTATAGAACACTAAATATCATTCCAAATCTAAAAAAATTATTTTTCAAAATTAAATCCAGGAAGCATACCTTTCTTAACCAATTCCTCCTTATCCTGTAATGCACGATATCCTTATGAGATTTCCCAATTCTATCTATTTATATCAACTACACCAAAACCTAAAATAAAAAATAGGAAGCTCTTGAATCCACAACTCCTAGGCCATAATTCCTCTAGTATTTAAAAATACGGTCAAAATCCAAATGTAACATGGTTAATGTTGCATTATTTATCAGACTCAAAGCTTGGAATACTAGGTTTTCTCTTCTAGGATGATAAATAATCATACAATTGTAATCTATTATCAATTCCAACCACATCCTCTTTCTTATATTCAACCATTTCTATGTGAATATACATTAAAAAATCTATGATTAGTATACACTTAACTCTTTGATCCTTATAAATTATTCTACCAAATTGTACGACAAAAACCACAGTATATAATTCTATATCAAATGTATTATAATTTAACTTCTGGGGATTTATTTTCCATGAAGTATATAAAATTAAGGTATTATTATACATCAAAATAAAACAAATTACCTTCATTGAAGCATAAATGTAGATAAAAAATCCATCCTTATTAGAGGGCATGTCCAAAAATGGAGGATTAACCATTCTTATTTTTATTTTCTAATAATAATCAGAAAAATATTTTATCTAGATGAATATAAATTCTTTCTGAGTTAACTTAGTTTGTGATAAAGACAATTGAGAAATTTTTTCATAAAATACTTATAGTAATATGCCAATCCTTGAAAAATACAAATACCAATGACATTGGTAGGTCTTGTATACTCTTCAAAAACATTATATTTAGAAGGTTCAACCATTGTTCCATCTTTAGAAACAATATTCTAATGAAAAGAACTTTTTGATACCAAAATTTACACATACTATATTTTTCATGTAGTTTATTTTTTTATTGATTGGAAAATAATTATTATATGTCTTTAATAAACCACATTAATTTTATAATATTCAAATATTTCATTATTAAGACCAAAAAAAACTTATACACATATTCATGGAAGTATCTATTCATATGATCCATATATACTATTGTTTCATTAGATAACCCAAAAGGAATAACTAAAAAACAGCAATGTTCCTATATGAAGTCCAAAATGTACTCTTCATAATATCTTCATCCTTTAACATCAATTTATGGTACCCATACCTGATATCAATCATTGAAAAATACTACGTTCCCTAGATTTGGTAAAAAAACCATCGATATGAGGAAAATGATACTTTTTAATAATAGTGATGTTATTCAAATATCTATAATGAATTTAAATCCTCCTAGAACTATATATATTTTTAACCAAAAAGAAAGAGTATCCCAATGTAAAGTACATTGAAGCATGAAACCTTTATCAAAAAACTCCTAAAAAATCTCTTTCAGTACCAAAAGTTTTACTTGAACCATCTAATAAGGGATTTGGAAATTTTATTTTCATTGGATACTAATTCAACAACAAAATGATACTATCGATAATGAATAATAGTTAGTAAATAACCAGGATAAACACCCATACATTCATTCACTACTATTACATTAATGATATTTATGGTATCTTTATTTTCATAAACATCTTCTATGTAACTCTCACTATCTTTTTTAAATAATTTCTCATCTTCTTGATATGTTATCAAAGGTATAAATTCATTGAACAAAACCTTATTATCCATGTAATCTATCTTAGTATGATAAAGTGAAATTCAATCCATTCCCAAAACGATCTCAAAATCTACCATGGGGAGTTCAATAATATTTGAAGGAAATACTATTCTGGTGATAATAATAGGAATAATCTTATAAATTGTTATTTATTTAGTATTTACACCATGATATTTCACCAAAAATTATACCATAATTTCATGATGTCAATTATCAAGTATTCTTTAAAAATTAATATCAATGAATGAATGTGAAGATCCAGAGTTAAATATATTATTAGAATAATTCATATAAACAAGTAAAATACTCGTCACCACTTCATTTGATGGAAATCCACCATCCATAATAGTAGAAAATGGTTTTTATACACCTTTATGCTTTTATTGTGGATGATTTCAATCATAATTGACTAACTTAAGATATATTCTATAATAAAGACTGAAATCATTTCAACTAAAACTTATCACTAATGTATGGATATAAGTTACCCTATTCATTGATTAATTAGGAATATTTTCATTACAGTCATGAGCCATGTGACCCATAATACCCCACTAGTAACACATTAAGAAATTAACCAAAAATTCCCTAAGATTATTTTTACGACACATATCACATGATGAGAAGATCATGTTCTTACATCATGATTTTATTTGATGAATATTTACCCATTTACTACCGTATAATAATTTCTATACTCTTTTTTATTATAGAATAAATGATCTTTAGATAACTCAATTTGTACCTCGTCAAAAAATTTAATAATTGTCATGTAAATCTTGAATTAATGAGATTGTAATTTTCTTCAATATCTTGTTTTAACCCTGAGTAAAACATATTAATATTTATGTCAGGATCCATGAAAAAATATAGTACAAACCAATCTAATCTTGTAGAATTAACTTCATAAACAACAATATAATCATAGACCTTTTACATCAATTTTATGATTTGTTTCTCCATATGATGTAAAACAAACATAGGGAAATATTTCATGAGGAATAAATTAAAAAATGTATCATATTACAAGGAATCGATCTCATCTATCACTTTAGTATTCTTATCCAAAGACCACCATCATTTTGTATCACCTTAAAAATGAAAAATGGCAACTGTTAACTTCTAAAATTGAAAACACCAAAAAAAATTCAATTATATTATCTATTTAATTGATACATCCTTCAACTTCCACTAGTTTAGAATATCCACTAAATTATAGTGCATGTTATCTCATAAAATTATCCATTATCATCAGGTCCCATTGTAGTAGATATATATCCTCTATTATATTGTTTACACCTCAATTTATATATTTTTTCAACTGATACATCACCACAAAAAAAATAATTACTTCCAATTCAAACCATTCTAGGATGCTAATATGGAAGAATATCATCCCCTTGGGGCCTTCCTAACAAATCATCCTTGTATTCTCCATGGAAAACCGTTCGAAACTAACATAGTTTTAGTAAAAGAAACATGGTAATCAAAAAATTATAAAACATTAGAGAAAATATTACTTGGGTACATTACTTTCATCATAACTCTTAACGTTATCTAAACATGTGTCTAAAACCAATAGTAATTACTCTAACATAATAATTACATATTCCTGTATCTTTAGACTAAAATTCACTTTTTACAATACTGATTATCTTTTTAGGATTAAATTTGTATAGAATTATTCCACAACTCTTACATAATTAAATATTACATAAAAAAACTGGACACATCCTCATGATATAGATTTTTTATATAATATAAAACTTTTAAAATAAATCATATTTTATTTAAATTAAAAATATTCATGAAATTCATCGTGACTTCTTTATTTCATTTAAAAATCCATAAAACATATGAATTTATTTTAAAATAGGGGATGAACAATGAAATATCAATAAGAGGGATAAGATGAAGAATAAAATCTATTATCCATTTACAAACCATGGGTTCTCAAAACAGTTTCTTGAAAAAAATAATTTTACCCAAAATGGGAATAATCATTGATTTGAGACAAAATATCATATACCTCAATTTTGAAATTAGATGACTTACATGAAAAAACATATGTAAGCATTGAAAATTCATATAGGATCTTCAGGAAATGATAAAATTAAAAAAATTACAAAACACTTAAAATTTAGAATAACAATTCAAATATCTTATTATATAATTATTTGGAGAAAACAATCATTAACAAATGCATTGGAGAGCAATGTAGGTGCACCCATAGTATAAGATATAATGAGATCATCCAATGCTATATGGGAACACCCATAATATAAGCTACAACGTGCTCATCCATGGGTTATAATGGGGATCAACCCTTCCAATTTTTTTTGAAAGGACACATCATTAATAAATCCCTTGAAAACTATTTTACACCCATGTCAAAATAAATTTAAGAAAATCAGAATACCATTTTCTATTTTAAAAAACATTGAATTACAAAAAAAAAAATAGAGAAATATGTGTTTTATTTATATAAATCATGAAATATAGTAGGGGTATCCAAATCTCATATAACTATTATGGTTCTAAGAAATTTCTTCATCACAACATATATTAAAATAGAATATTCTTTTTTAGTTTTTGTAAATAACGTCAAAACATTCTGTAAAAATATTCATTTGGGATTTTATTTGCTAAAGTCAAACGAGACAAAAAAAATTTGGTTTTAAAATATTTAATTTTCATATAAAAAAACTTTAAATAATTTTTCAATATAAGGGCATGAAATAAAAATATATTTAAAAGGGAAACATTAAAAGTGTATTTTTAAAATAAAGTCCCTTACATTGAGTCTGAATCATCATGTATGTTATTTATACAATTAAATAACCAAGTTATGTTAATTTTATACTTTTTTATTAAAAACATTCAAGTATATTTTTTTTTTTTTAAATTTAGACCATTCTATAAAAATTACTTAATTATTTATGTTCACATATGTTTTTTTGATGATATTTGGTTCATAAGTCAAAAATGACTTCGGTAGGTTGACTATGGTCAAAATGGTAATTATTAAATCACATGTAGAATAATAATCATGAAACAATTATCATTTTTAGACATGAATTATAATATTAAATCCAACCACTATAAATGTTTATGAAAAATGAATTACGTTACCATCATGGAGATGGTAGGCCGTATATACACATGAATAACGTTTCTATATTTCAATAATAATTTTGGGAAGAATATAAGAATTATTTTATGTTTAAAAATTACAATAATATCACTAATATAAAATTAATTCTTTAAATAAATTTATATATATGATCCATGTGATGTGGTTATAAAAAATAAATCACATCACTTCCGGGAGGTGGTCGTCCACACATTCGAATAAACGACATTATAATATTTCAATGAATGTAAATGTAAATATTTATGTGATATATTATCATTTATGAATGATAATATGTTATTAATATATTATATAACAACCTATTCAATCATTATAACCATTGTTGAGAGATGGTGGTTGGAAACGAATTATATCAGTTAGTGAGTTGGTAGTTCACCATACACACATACTATGGTTTTATTTCCCATTTGATGGAAGAGAAGATGGATATAGGGTTTTACATTAATATAAAAACTCCATATGATATTTAATATAATTTTTACTTATATAATCATCAATATTAACTTTTTAAATTATATGTAATAATAAATAAAAACCAAACATGCAGATAAAAACTATACATCTTCCTCGGACAGTCTCCTTTAACTAATACCTTAATTCCTCTAGGGTTGGTATTATAACTAAACCAAGACATCCAAAATGAGGAGAGGGATTATATGAATTTACTTTTATATTTATTTTCTTAACTAAATGGGGGTTTAAGTGTAATTTAAAGGGAATAGGAGATGTCCATTTATAAGGAAGGGGAGGGGAAATCTTGGAATTTTTAAAAATATCAAATTAAAAGAAATTAATTTTCAATTCTAAATGGCTAAAAGATTATTTATTTATAATATATGAAGCTTATGGGTATAAATAATCTAATAAAATTATTTTTTTATATGTTTAGTTAACATTTATATCCTTTTCATTTTTGTTTAACCCCTCGTTTACCTCTTTCGCACTAACAGTGACAATAATGATTTTTACATTTTGAGGGTTGTGGTATTTACTATAAGTGGAAAACAACCCATAAATAGAACATGAATTATATTATAAAATATATCCTAATAAATATTTTTAATCAAATATTTTAAAGAATTTTATATCATTTAATAAATAATTATTTATTATAATATAACACTAATGACAATTTTTACATGTATAAATTACAAGGATTTTAAGAACACCAAAAAAATGCGTAATATTGGAACCAAATATTTTAATAAATAAATATGATTTCATTTTAATCTATAACATTCATATATCACATTAATTATCTTAAATTTTATCACTTTTAAATTTTTTAGCATCATTTATTTGGTACCTTTATTAATTGAATAATTACTCTGTCATCATTCTATAAATATTTAAGATAATTATTTCTTTAAGAGTTTATTTATATATTAACAAAAATTTCATCCACATTTGTGATGTATGGGTGATATATAATCACCATTATATGATCAATGGGTGAATCACTATAGATTATGTTATATAGAGATAACCGAATTCAAATCATATGATCTACTTCAAAAAAATTTCATATAATGTGTGAAATACCTTTTATGATTATTCTATAATGAAGTCTATCATGAAGCATGGTATACATTCTATTTCTTTTTTTATATTTTCAATATAATGATAAAATTAATTTATATATAATATGATAACTTTCATGTTGCGTATGGACCATATCATTGAATTATTGAGTAGTGATTGAAAGTGATTTTATGTGATAATATGAGATTGTATGACTAAATGATGAAAATTACAAAATATAAATGGATAATGGATTACAATGGGGGAGATGTAGACATGAAGAAAAACATTATAGAGAGTATCAATGAAATATTTTAGGGGCTTCACAAGTACCTTTAACCAACGTAGTTGAAGAGAAATTTTATCATTATTTAAATTACTTCATAGAAATAGGAAGAAAAACATGTGATAGGATTCATTGGGGGATAAGGAATAGATGACACATTCATAGAGATAATGATAGAAAAATTAACAAGGCATATGATTTTAACGTGAGAATTTTCAAAAAAGGCATAAGTCATTTCACAGTGACAGAGTGTCAGGAACCCATCAATGAAAGAAGTGGTAAAGTGTTGGTTTCATTAATATAAATTAGAAATTATAATGATGGAAACTCCCATGAATTTCAATTTCCATGAACACATGATATTGCAAGATTCCCTTTTATCAACATCACATAGGAACCACATGTTGTTTCTATGTACTAACATGACCCCATTGTAAACTATTATAGTGAACCATAGATGCCTATTGAGGAATTTGGATATTTCACCATTTGAAAATATAATTCAATATTTAAAATCCACATCAACAGATTGTGATCATATGTTAGAATGAATTTTAATAGGATTCAGAATGACATGAGGTGGCCTGAAAAACACGATTTACATATGAGATGTAATATATTCCCCAGGTAAGGTCATAATGGGAAGTGATTCGCTAACACTACTGGAATGATTTATTATTCTCATCCCTATTGTTTTATTTCTTGTAAATAATGTACTGTCCCAATTTACTAAAAAATTGATTATGGTAATACCTTAGGTTAGACATTGGGGTTATTTTTTTAAATATTCAGTTATTGAGAAGAAACCTTTTGAAAATATATTAAATATGACTTTTAAAACAAACCATCTGAAAATACATATTAATTTCTAGCAATTATATGAGTCTACTAAATTTGTTAATTAAAAATATTCTAGTGATTTGTTGTAATATTCTAATTAATATAAAATTGATAATCTAATTAAATATGTAAGTTGATTAAAAGGAATCATGATGAATATTAATAGAAAAGGATGAAACATAGTTTTCAAGAGTAATAATAATGAAATTATGTACAATAAACTCTGTCATGATGAGGATTAACCCATTTTATCAACATAAGAAATAGAAAAGGTTATAAACATAACAATTATTTCATACATTCTTATAATAATAATATTTTACTATAAATGACAATATATTTACATTTTAAACATAACTATTATTAATTTAATATTTATTTTTAGAGATATAGGATATTAATGTACTAACTGAGTTGTATAAAAACGTTTTCCATGAGGTGATTGTGGTTCATGAGTTTCAAAGGGTATGGGTGAATAGGGAACATAATAACAATCACATTCCTCATACAGCTTCTATTATGAAATTCCTACGATGTGAATACGTATATTGTGTCTATACATATCTAATTATATAGTCAATTATCATGAAATGTTTTCTCCCCTCTCATACATATAGATTCCCAAGAATCACTCCTTTATTTTTTTAGGGATATATGACTATCACCCTAGAGGATGTAGAATTTATGCTCAGTGTTTCTATTTAGGGTCTGATAGTTATATAACCCACCCATGGATACTGGCATGAGTTTGTATATAGATTTCTATGAGTCAAATTTATAAGGTGGGGTGATACTGTTATAGATGGAAATTCTCTGTATATGAGATGGATAAAAATGAACATCACGTGATTTACCATTGACAATGATAAGAAGACTATCATGTGTTACAATTTTACATATCTGGCTCATTGGAGGTGGATTGTATGAATATGACTTCAGTTTATATGTCAATAAGGTGTATTTTGTAAAAATTATGGACTTTCATCAAGATTGGAGATACAGTTGAGAATTTTTGTTCCTATTAGAAAATTATAGAGAATTGTTAACTATAAGCTGATGATATAATAGTGATCTTGGGGGATGTTTCATCCTAATTAATATTTTTCCATCTGAACATATCCCATCCCTATCCAATATTGTTCTTGGTATAAAGCATGGCATGGATGTGATGCCTGATGCTTCATGTGGACAATATTATGGTCACTCATCTTTATTATTTTCCATTGTTAATATGAGTTATTGTATCAAATTGCTTATTATTTATCACTCTCAATGTTGTACATTGAATGTAGAGTTTGGACAACCTAGTCGTTAGAACATCGAGACATAATTTGGGTGTCTAACATGTCATTTTAGAAAATCTACTACCCAATAATTAAAATATATACATTCTTCTGTGGAATAATTAATTTCAAAATGTTATAATTTTTTGAAATTGGTAAAAAAATATCTCCAAAAAAATTCACCAATCATTTCACATTTCATGGATTCCATACTGGGGTATAATAGACCTGTTTCATATATACTACACTATTAGCCTTGATAATGAAAGGGTTGTGATCCCTCTCATACATTATCATTTTTTGACTAGCAGTAACCCAATAGAGTCATGTGTCCATTTAGATTTACTCATAGTATTCCAATAGTATTGATAAATACAACCACACATTATTTCCAAAAGCTAATAGGGAGGCAGGATGCCTACTAGTTAGGAAAGCATATATATTTTATCTACATCTCAGGATTCTGTGAATAATTTCTTATTGAGGGAATTTATATGAAGTGATGTCATCTATTATAGTAGATCAAGATTATTATATTGTATTTAATGATATCTATATTGTATCTTACTCCACACGACCAGGGGAACCATGATATGATAAGTCAATAACATTATATTAGATTGATAGTTGTATATATTTTTAGTTTTGTTTTAAAAATTTACAAAATACTGCTCTAGAGAATATTATCTGCATGCCTGATCTTGAGGGGGGTGAGGTATTTATTTAGGCCACATGCCATGTTTCATTATGGGACATGATGCCATCGTATCATGTTTATCATAATAGTATATTTTATTTTCCACCGCATATAGTGGATTTTTCTACTTATGGAGAGGATATTACAGCTCAATAACCTTTTCAAATAGGAAATAATGTTGATGAGTCATGATAATGATGAAATAGACCACATTGGGCTAGACATGTGGCTACACCTATTCCACAAGAAGAGGCAATTCATCTAGTAGACAAGTCTGAGCAGATTTTGGATGTTTACCTGTAACCGTGGGATCCATTTCTATTATCATTTTATCAATATTTTTCAATGAGTATAGTAGATTAGAGAAAATATTAGGAGTCATTACCCTTTCCTTCACCATTCAAGACTGATCCATCACATGCTATATGAATCCCTTAACATATGGAAGGTAATTTCACTTCAATTTCGAGAGAAGGGTCAGGTGCACATCTTGACATCCTAATGGTACTTCCTCTTGATGATTTAGAAATTATTCATTAGATAGTAGAGGTTCCTACACTTAAGGAATATCCCCCTCAATCTCATTAGACTCCAACCCATGAAAATGGATGACGATATACATACAAGCATCAAATTCACACTCTGGATAGTGGGAAGAGACCTAATCATAGACATTGTAGAAAAAATAAATATAATCATTGATTTCTATGGTTAGGATTTATTTATGTTATGTGATATTTCATAGAGTGTGTTATCTTATTAATAATGTTCAAATTAATCTACAAAAATTAGAAGTATTAATATTAATGTATGTAAATTCTTTACTATAAATTTTAAATGATACCAATTATTTTCAATCATTTATGAATACATATTTATAAATTTGTTTTGATTTATAATAAATTTAATTTTCTTGAAATTATAATATTTAAGTAATTTCTATATAAAAGTTACTAATTAATAACATTTAATAATATTGTGTAATTAATTAAATACAATTAAGTATAATAATACAATAAGTAGTAATTAGTAAATACTTAAAACTTGTTTATAATAACATCAATAATGAAACTTATTATGCATTTATATTAAATATTAATTATTTTTAACTATATAATAATAATAAATAAATTTTCTTAATTATGTAATTATATATATTAATAAATATATATGATTTATGTTGTAGTTAACAAATAATTTTCTAAATATTTATTAGGTAGTAATTATTATTATCAATTACATATAATTATTATTGAATTATTAATAATTAATGATAATAAGTTTCAAATAATTAGTTACTAATTTGTATTATAATTTTAAATTATTAATAATATAGTACTTACTTTAAAATAAATATTAATTTTTAAGAAAATTTTAAATTCCTTTTTTTATTTTTAAATTATTATTAATATTTTTTCCTATATAATTATATATCATGGTATATATATATTTCAAACCAAAAAATGAATAATAATAATTTAATAATATTTTTTATAAATAATTTATTTATGAATAATGATTATTTTATTTTCATTTAAAGGGCAGGCATGAGGGGCTCTCACACCTTTCTCAAAATGTTCTTTAAGAAGTTGTTGAGGCAGCTTAGTCCTTTGGCCTCAACTGGTGAAGGCTAAGGCATGAGGGCTTTGGACAAATTTCAAGATTTTATAAATATATGGAAAAAATATTCTAAATTTAATTCAAAATCCTTATATTAGTGTAATGGGAGATGTTACTTATCTTTTCTCTCCACCACTTTAAACCAATACTTAATTTTCATGTAACTATAAAAGTTAGTGTTTCATTTAAAAAAATAACCTGATTTGTATAAAATTCTACTAAGGATACATGAACATTGTAGAATGATGTTAAATCCCATATTAATTTCAATTTTCATTCACATGTGATTTTACAGTGGAAAAAATGTGGTATCATAGAATAGTTTGATAGTAGCTACTATAGATTAGACCTTTATGAATGTGTAAAAAGACTTTTCTCAATTCTAAAAAGGTGTTAATTTATTAAGCGATTATAAAATATAGTCTCTTTTATCAATGATAGAAAAGATACTTAACTTGGATCCTTTTATCAGTGGTAAAAATGCAATGATTTAGAGAGACATTATTAGTTTTTTAGTGCTAATAAATGGTGCATTTGTTAGTGTATTTTAGTACTACTAAACACACCCTTTATTAGTGCTATAAAATAACTTTTAAAAATAGGGATTACTAGATTTTTTTAAAAACTATCACCCACCACCACATTTATCAATCTTCACACACATCTTTCCCCTTCTCACTTGGGGTTCCCAAAAGAGATTTATTAGTGGTCTCCCTCATGCCCACACATCCTCCCTTCCTTTATCAACACCCACCCCACCCTTTTCCTAACCACCCATGTCACGAACCGAATCAATTGCCACCAAAATTGGCACCATACCCAGCCCGTGACAAGGCCCAATGGGCGTTCCCGATCCCCACGGGCTGGCACAAGCACCCGGGTATCATAAAATGAAAATTGGGAATGATTTACCCAAGATTATAAACATAAAACCATAAAAGAATCCAATGAAACAAATCTGGATTTTTCAAACCAAACAATGTTTTACAGAAAATCAGAACTGAATTACATAGTCTAAAACAACTGAACAAGACTATAACAAAGGAACAAAAAAAATTAACAACCCAAGAACCTCAACATGGCAAGAGGCATTTCCCTCAAGCCATCTCCACAACACCACATCATGAATGACCGGTGAAAAACCGAACTGTTGGCACAAATGTTATACCAAAACCTGCGACACAAAATTAACCAAGTCTACTTAAACCCAAGGGTGTAAGTAGGGTGTGAGAAAATTCCCAGTAGGATACCACCACTAAGAGACTTCATGTGATAAACATTCAAAGACGAAAAGCATGCAAGTTTTCAAAAAAATGTAATTTCTAGTTACAATTTCTAAAAGATGCAACTTAAAAAAACAGTTTTCACGTGGCCTAATTTAAAAAATAAACACTTTTAAAATAAATTAAAAAGCTACTGAATTTTCCATCCAAATATACCATATTAAGATGGTATGTATAAAGTATATAATGAGCACAAAAAATAGGATATAACCCCTAGGGACTAGCTAGCTGTGGGTCCCAGGTACCTCGTATCTCGGTGAGAGTAACCACAAAAATTATCCATTATCATGTATGATCCACTAGTAGGGAACATACCCATAACCTAGTGGTCCCCAATAATCATCATCATAGTTTAGTTAGAGTTGTAAGCGTCAATCCTGCTAAGTGAAACTGAGGCTAAACCCCACAGATTCACTATCATACTAGTACACGTCCACCCACCTAGATACTCGGGATTTCCCTTTGTTCTCAAACAAGTTCAACAAGCCATGAAATATAATTTTCACATGAAAATATAACTTCCACATCACACGTTATCCAATCAGCCCCATGCACATCACAGAATTCAAAAATTACACTTTTCATTCAAATTTATTTTGAAATCAAACTCAAACCAAAACAGCTCAGAACACTTTTTTCACAACATTCACAATCCAACACATTCTTAAACAATTTTATAAAGTCGCTAAAAATATGATAAAAATCACATAACATAACTATTCAGATTTAAAATGGTTCTTTTGAAATTATAAACAATCCAAAATAGCTTTCCAATATGGTTTCACCTCTTACATAAATCATTAAACTACTCAAAACTTTCATAAAACAATTCTAAAGTGTACCAAAGTTTTTCAAATAAAACCCATTTCAAAACCATATTTAAAGGAAAAAATAACCTCAATACAAATTCAAAATATAATTGGAAGCCCCAAAAACCTTTATTAAACAACCCCCATGTTTTATACAAACACCTCAAATAATATCACAAAAGATCCACATGAAACACACACGTTTTCAAAATCACATTCAAGAAGTACAATAAAGTTTTACACCTTAAAACCTTAAAAAACACTTTATGACCTATTGGAACACCAATACCCCACCAAATCAAAATTTTCATCCCAATCAATTTTTATTAAACCAAATTCATATGTTATAAAACAATCAAAAACTATACCCAAAGGGTTACACATGAAAAACACCAAATTTTAAGCAAAAATGAAACTATAAAAATAAATGCTTAAACAAATCCAACATAAATTTTTTTTTCACCACATACATCATATTATGAAAATGTATAATAATTAATTCACTCAAACTAAATCATCTATAAATTATTACACATGGAATCACCTACCGGAAGTGTCAAATCTCTCAAAACTTGGTTCGAAACGTCAACCGCACAACCACCGCACCACAAGGAAGATATCATCAGACCTAGATCACAATATTTGACCACCAATACACCAAATGAGACCCTAGTATCTAGCCCTAACTTCTGGAAATTTTATAACATAATGAAAGAGAGAAGAAACCCTAAGGGAAAAGGAAGAAACCAAGAAGGAATCACTTACCCAAAACAATCCTGAATAAAACGACCCAAAATCGACCAGAATCTGAAATTTAAAACAGATAATAATTTAATGGATATTTGAACAAGAATAATAAGGTCATGAAGGAATTGGAATGGGGGAAAAAGAGTAAGAATATAAGGAGTTATGAAAGGATCAATTTACCTCTCCAAATCTGGACGATTTCTAAAATCCACATAACTTTCGACACTTTTGGCGTTTCTATCAAGCTTAAAATTGTTGGAGGAGGGAATGGGGGCTCGCCTTTGGTAAGTGGTCTCAAGTGAGAGTTTGAATCACTGAAAAAACGCAAATATTTAAGGAGATATTAAATCATTAAAATTTATTTTTAATACAGAAAATGGGCTTTCGGGCAGGCCCAATTCCTTAAATAAAAACCCATATCCACCATGATTATGGACCTATAAATGGTCCAAATAAATATGGTGGTGTTAATATGTCAGGGGATGACAATTAGGAATTATAATGGATGAAATTTTTTGAAAAATGAAGATGTTATAAAGGAATCAAAATTTATTTTTAAACCTGGATTTGGGCTCACGGTTTGCCCCAATTCATAAAATCTCACATATTCCTCCATAAATGCTTGGGATACCCTCAAAACAAATCATGAATGGAAATTAATTGAAATTTAACTTTAAAATAAGTCATGTATGTGACAATTCTCTCCACCATGAAAATTTTCCATCCCGGAAATTCATATCAGGGACAAAGTGACAACCAAACCCAACTAAGAAACCAAGAGGTACTCTTTTTCCAGGTTTCTCCCCCAAAGGCCAAAACACCTTCAGTGATCAATTAAGTATTACTATCACAACCAAAACATATACCAATTTCCAGAAATGATCAATCACATTCATAATTTATCCCAAAAGATAACTCCTTAAACACTATCCGAATAAGACACAAGAAATTCACCCAAAAAAACAATAACATTGAACAAGGCTACACTTACATTAGTTTAACTAATCCATTTGGTGCTCTCTAGTCCCAAAGTTTACCCAAGAAAGATGTTGGTAGCTAGATAGATCCGAAAAAGTCCATCAAAACCAAGACAAGACCATGGATAAATGTAAGTTACTATTATGGGGGGACACAAATACGCTCCCCACCATAAGAGACAACCAAAAAAAAAATTTCCGACACAAAAACAGGACACTAATAGGGGAGGCCTGAACAGACTCCTTGGTACATAGGGTAGACTTCCATTCAAAATTTATGAAGGAACATACATGATAATCATAGTGGTTGTCCCCACCATAAGAACCAACCATATTAACTGATTTGCATGTGCCGACACAAAAAAAAACCCAAAAATTTCAAGATTTGGGAAGGTCGCACAGTTAGTCCGCACAGTTTGTGAAACCGTGAACTAACAGTGCAGATCAATATTCCTGCATGACTTCTAGGCACACATTCTCTCTTAATGGTTCATAAACCATGTGCTCCGCCTATCTAGCCAAACTTCTAACCATTCTCCAAATACTGAATGGAAACCAAAGGGAGAGGTAATGACATTGGGCGATGTCATGGATATAAGGCCCTCCACCTATTTCCACCAAAGGTGAAAAAAGAAGAAAGATAATGAAACCATAGGTTTAAACACTTCCTATCATTCATATTTAGGATAATACTTTTTAAAAGGGTTTAAATGACCCTATGATTTCCCTTGACAATGAGCCAGCTTCTCTCTGAGACATATGGCTGGAGCTCAAATGATTGAAGCATCTCCGGCCTCGTAGTTAGTCTTTGGAATCCCACTGAATGATAATTCTTCATTCGATGCCACCAAAAACTACACCACAATCCCATATAAGTTTTCCAGGCATAACACATTCTAAACTCACTTTACCATATCCTGATATTTCACTGAAACGAGGGCTAAGAAGATGCCCACACATCACACCTTGTTTCTTCAGGTGAGAAACAATAGAAGTAAAGAACACGTACACTCACATTCTTCTAAAATGGATGATTTTGATGTTTTTACAAGGGATACATTCACCCAACATAACAGGTACTCTCAGTGGATTTCACTACTTTCACTTATATGGTCAATCGAGCACATGACATCATAAGGCATCACCGAACATGACCATTGCGATTGATATAAACCATGCATGAAGAGGGACCTTATACAACATCCCCAAACAACACATAATTCTAGAAAGTGGCCACAATATCTTCTCGTGACCAAATTTCCCGCACTGGTAGTTTATTGTTAACTCTTTCTTCGAAGAGACAACGAAGGACTCAGAGGCCCTCTTAGACACTATCTGTACTGACAACCCCAGACAACTTCCACCTTTGACGAATCAGGTAGCTTAAGAAACTAAGGTCTCTTTTAAGCATCCATGAGCACTCTTCCACAACAAGAGTATCCAAATAAAACCAAGGATGTAAGTGGTGTAGACTCATTCTACAAATCTTAGGAAAATATTCCTTACATTGATCAACTAGAGGATTTTCCAACAATGAAACAATCTGAGTTTTACTTCAGTTGTGCACTAACCCTAAATGGGGGCGTACCTTATCCAACAGGAGAACCCAAGGACCCAACCAAGATGGTCCATTGGTCAAAAAAACCATAAACCAGATCCAAACACATGATGGTAACCACCATAAAGGTGTCCCGAAACATATCTCATAGGAGACTACTAACTGGTCCTTCTACCCAGCTTACCGACCAAACATAAAACCACAACGCAGTTCAAATAGGAGGGGTTATTGGACTAAAAAAAACATCCCACAGAAACAACATTTTCAAAACCCATAATATAACCCATCCCAAACTATTCATCAAGACATCATGTTTTTCTTTAAAATCATTTCTTTGAAAACAAACGATTCAGAGGTAAGAGTATCGACTAATGGTACCCCATGGGCCTCACACATGCATGTTTTGGTGCCACACCAGACACCCTCCTCATATCTGTCCCGACACTCATCTAGTCGGGCCATCAACCACCCATCATCCCATATAACCCCATGCATGTGGTCACTAATGGAAATACCAAATGTTAAAACAAAAATTCATTCCACTTTTTAAAACCAAAACATTCAACCAACACATCCTTTTTTTTCTCATAACCACTAACCACGAGATCAAAATCCCAACTCACATCTTACAAAAATTTTCAGAAAGTCACAATCATTTAGAAAATAACTCACTATCATGATATTCACATCAATTTCAAAACATCTCATCACATTAAAACATAGTCTGATTGTTTAGAAAACTCTATTGCAAACACTTTTCAAAACCAACTTCAATATATTTCATGCTTTCAAAGAGGTGTAAGCACACCATTTTAAATTTCAAAACAATTCTGAAAATTAATTCCACCATTTAATAAACCAAAACATTCCCTCTTTATTTGAAATACATTTCATAAAAACTTTATGCTTCTTAAAACCAAGTCACATTAAAACCAAAGTTCTATGATTTCAAAACTAAAGAACAAAACAATGCGAGAAGAAACTAGTTTCAGTGGGTGACTTGGAAATATGGTTGGCGGCCATATTCCAATCACTTCACTGTCATAGAGAGTGTTCTAGGGAATATCCCCAGTTTCACATGGCTTGCCAGGCCCTCTGAGCTCACTGAGACCATTAACCCAACTCTCTTTTCATTTCCCCTAATCATCATCAAACCAAGAAAACCAAAGGAATCCGAAAGGTCCCAACTTCCACTAGAGACATGAATCCTGTCATGAGGTGTGGTGATCAGCCACACTACTTATACAAAAAATTCCAAGTCCCAAAAATCCTAACTCTATACTATCTCGACTATTCCCCAAATAACATGACCCGATGAGAGCAAACCTCCTCTGATACCATTTTGTCACGAACCGAATCGATCGCCACCAAAATTGGCACAATACCCTGCCCGTGACAAGGCCCGAAGGGCGTTCCCGATCCCCACAGGCTGGAACAAGTGCCCGGGTATCATAAATTCAAAATTGGGAATGATTTACCCGAGTTTATAAACATAAAACAATAAAAGAATCCAATGAAACAAATCTTGATTTTTCAAACCAAACAATGTTTTACAGAAAATCAGAACTGAATTACATAGTCTAAAACAAATCAACAAGACTATAACAAAGGAACAAAAGAAAAATGAACAACCCAAGAACCTTAACATGTCAAGAGGCGTTTCCCTCAATCCATCTCCACAACACCACATCATGAATGACCGATGAAAACCCGAACTGTTGGCACAAATGTTATACCCAAACCCACGACACAAACATAACCAAGTCAACTTACACCCAAGGGTGTAAGTAGGCTGTGAGACAATGCCCAGTAGTATACCAACACTAATAGATTCCATGTGATAAACATTCAAAGATGAAAATTATGCAAGTTTTCAAAAACATGTAATTTCTAGTTATAATTTCTAAAAGATGCAACTTAAAAAAAATAGTTTTCAACTGGGCTAATTTAAAGAATCAACACTTTTAAAAAAATTAAAAATATATAAATTTTCCATCTAAATATACCATATTCCGATGATAAGTATAAAGTATCTAATGAGCACAAGCAATAGGAAATAACCCCTAGGTACTAGCTAGCTGTGGGTCCTAGGTACCTCGTATCTCGGTGAGAGTAACCACAACAAATATCTGTTCTCGTGCACAAGCCACTAGTAGGGAACATACCCATAACCTAGTGGTCCTCAATCATCATAATCATAGTTTAGTTGGAGTTGTATGTTTCAATCCTACTATGTGAAACTACGGCCAAATCCCACAGATTCCCTAGCATACTAGTACACGTCCACCCACCTAGATAACCGAGTTTTCCCATTGTGCTCAAACAAGCTCAACAAGCCACAAAATATACTTTTCACATGAAAATATAAATTCCACATCACAAATTATCCAAACAGCACCATGAACATCACACAATTCACAAATTACACTTTTCATTCAAATTCATTTTGAAATCAAACTCACACCAAAATAGCCCACAACACTTTTTTCACAACTTTCACAATCCAAAACATCCTTTAACAATTTTATAAAGTCCCTAAAAATATTATAAACATCACATAATAGAATTATTCAGATTTAAAATGGTTCATTTGAAAGTATAATCAATCCAAAAATAGCTTTCCAATATGGTTTCACCTCTTACAAAAATCAATAAACCACTCAAAACTTTCATAAAACAATTCTGAATAGTGTACCAATGCTTTTCAAATAAAACCCAATTCAAAACCATATTTAAAGGACAAAATCACATCAATAAAAATTCAAAATAGAATTGGAAGCCCCAAAAACATTTATTAAACAACCCCCATGTTTTATATAAACACCTCAAACAATATCACAAAAGATCCACATGAAACACACATATTTTCAAAATCACTTTCAAGAAGTACAATAAAGTTTTACACCTTAAACCCTTAAAAAACACTTTAAGACCTAGTGGCATACCAATACTCCACAAAATCAGAATTTTCATCCCAAAAAAGTTTTATTAAACCAAATTCATATGTTATAAAACAATCCTAAACAATACCCAAAGGGTTACACATGAAAAACACCGAATTTTAAGCTTAAATGAAACTATAAAAATAAATGCTTAACCAAATCCCACATAATTTGTTTTTCACCACACAAAGCATATTATGAAAATTCATAATAAGTAATTCAAGAAATCTAAATCATCTATAAATGATTACACATGGAATCACCTTTCGGAAGTGTCAAATCCCTCAAAACTTGGTTTGAAACGTCAACCGCACAACCGCCGCACCTCAAGGAATCTAAAATCAGACCTAGATCACAATATTTGACCAGAAATACACCAAATGAAACCCTAGGATCAAACCCTAACTTTTGGAAATTTTATAACATAATGAACGAGAGAGGAAACCCTAAGGGAAAAGGAAGAAACCAAGAAGGAATCACTTACCCAAAACAATCCTAAATAAAACGACCCAAAATTGACCAGAATCTGAATTTTAAAACAGATAAAAATTTAATGGATATTCCAAAAAGAATTATAAGTTCATGTAGGAATTGGAATGGGGGAAAAAGAGTAAGAATAGAAGGAGTTATTAAATGATCAATTTACCTCTCCAAATCTAGACGATTTCTGAAATCCAGAGAAGTTATGACGATTTTCGTGATTCTATAGAGCTCCAAATTGCGGTAGGAGGGAATGGGGGCGCGTCCTAGGTAAGTGGACTCGGGTGAGAGTTGGAATCACTGAAAAAACGAAAATTGTGAAGGAGATATTAAAGAATTAAAATTTATTTTTAATGCAGAAAATGGGCTTTCGGGCAGGGCTAATTCCTTAAATTAAAACCCATATCCACCATGATTATGGATTTATAAATGGTCCAAATAAATATGGTGGTGTTACTATGTCAGGGGATGACAATTAGAAATTGTAATGGAAGAAAAATTTTTAACAATGAAGATTTTATAAAGTAATCAAAATTTATTTTTAAATCTGAAATTGGGCTCACGGTTTGGACCAATTCATAAAAACTCACCCATTCCTCCATAAGTGCTTGGGAAACCCTCAAAACAAAGCATGAATGGAAATTAAATGGAATTTAACTTTAAAATAATTCATGTATGTGACAACCCATGCATGTTCTTTCCCTTACAACTTCTCTATGGCATTTTGTTTCATATTTTATGATATATCTCTTTATTTATAAATTTTTATACACAACATTTTTATCCATATATTAATTCATATATTTATATTATATATATAAACAAATTTATAAATAAAATTTTAGTGTGAATTAGTATAAATATATTCACATATATAGGTGTCTCAATATATATATATATATACATATTATATATATTATTGTATATTTACATATTATTATAATACATACATAAATATATACACATTTCGTAATAAATTTATTTATATAAAAACATTGTATAGGCATTTTTATAGGTATATACATACTGATATATTGTTTCAATAAAATAGATTATAATTATTCCCACATAGTTTATATATTTAAAAATAATTTTTTCATGAAAATATGTAAAAATATTTATTTATACAATTAATTTTTTATATGAATGTATAAACAATTAAATACATATATATAAGATTATATTTTAAAAAATATTATTAGGATGTTGTAAGATGGCCCATATAGGTTATTAATAAAAGAAAATAGTATAAAAATGAAGGGAAGAATGATAGAGTTAGACAAGACAACAACTACTCTTCAGAAAAAATATAACATCCCGACCCAAGTGCCATATACCGAGGCCCTGAGCCAGTCTTCCACATGTCTTCAAGCATGCCTACCTATATACAAGATGTTTTTAACTAGTAGTGAGGGACTATTATCGATCATTCTGAGAGAATACCCTCTTTTTATAAATGTAATATACCAGCAGAAAAGAAATAAACAAAATAAAAACGACATATAATTGTAAACAATACCAATATATCATGATAACCAAAACTGGAAATAAAATATCAAAAATAATGAAGTAAAAATCCCTTAATAAATTAAATGTCATCTTTCACATGAAAACTTAAAATAAATGCATTGACTACTCCCGAGTGGGTGCCAAACAACCTTCAGTTCCCCCATCCGATCTCCATCCTGACTCAACCACCTAACATGTAGCCTTTTCCATTATCCTATCATACAACAATGAAATCTATTCAGATACCATTCAAAAATCCTATACAGGGTGTGGGTATAACTATGTAGGCCCCCACCAATGGTGTCTAAAACAAATCGAGTCAATAACATTGTATAAAGTTGTGAAAATAAATGCATACACTGTATAAGTAAAAAATTATCTGAGTATCAGATATTCTCTATTTAAACACATAAACTCTCGAGTTCTCAAGGACACCCGAACCATAATAACTTTTTTGGACCATGCCAATGTACTAACTATCCCCATGGTATATCACATTTGAATATCTATGTTACCATTAATAATATCATAAGTAAATGACTATGTTACCATTCACTATTTCTCAATGCACAATTGAATTAGAATGATACCATTCACAATACTTAGCCCAATATCCATGTTACCATTCATCATTTAATAATACATAATTGAAATAACATATTACCATTCACAATACTTAGAAAAATTTCCATGGTACCATTAACCATTTAACAATACATAACTGAATGAGCAGGTTACCATTCACAATACTTGGTCGAATGTCCACGTTACTATTCACAATTTAATAATAAATAATTGAAAATATCACAATATTTCATATATCCCAACAAACCTTTATTTAATTCACCATTTAATTAATCATTAAATTATTATATATTTATCACAATTAATTTAACAATTAATTATTCCATTCATAACATCAATAACCCATAATTAATTCCACAATTAATTATCTTTATTCACAATATCAATATCACATAATTAATTCCAAAATTAATTATATTAATTCATAAAACAAATATATATTAAATAAATCAAGAATTAATTATCCCGATTTAAATTTTCAATCTCACATAATTAATTTCACAATGAATTATGCACAAACCCTATAATTTCTTAATTTAATAATTAATTAATTCACTAAATTAATAAATTCCTTTAGGAAATTCATTTTCTAAATAAATATAGAAATTAAACTATTAGATACATTTAGTGAAAATCATGATTGTGGTATTTTAATGTTAAACTAACTACCTCAATTTGATGATGAACGATCACCCAATAGAAAGCCCCAATAATCAACAGAGTAATGACATAGAACGAGAACAAAATCTAAAACCAAAATCAAGAATAAAAAATATTGATCCTTAAAATAGATATCTAGAACCAAAATTCTAGTTATTGAACTAATAAAATTAGGATGAACAACCCTTTCTAGGATGGGATATGAAAGTAAGTAGAATGCGAAACCTAGTAGGATAGAATTATCTTAACAGGATGGGTGCAAATCATTGATCCGGGCTTCGAATCATGAGGAATAGAGGTTATTAAGGCTGGGAATCTATATGGGAGGCTCTAAAATTGTGAAAAATATTCAAGTATTGAATTAGGATTATAAAAGGTGTTAATTTGGGGTTTTAGGTAATTATAAAAATAATTTTTAGATTAAATAAAACCGTACACATAGTTTTCTAGGTAGAGGTGCACAATTTCTCATAATCGTATGCCTCAACCATGAAACTATTATAGAAGATGAATAGTTTCTCATTTTCAGGCATATAATTGGAAATATCTTGCACTAACCCTATAAAAACCCTCTGTCTAGAGTTTCACAGTTTGCTAGGCTAGGTGCATGATTAGGGGAAATCATGGGCCAACCATGAACTACCCACTTTCCTCCTTTTTCTAGAAATGTTCACCAAAAAAACCCAATGTAAAACCCAAAAAAAATTACCAACCAAAGAAAAAAATAATACCTAAAATCAAGTTTGAGATATTTCTAGTAATGGTCGATATCGTACAACCTCCCCACCTTATAATAGCTCATCCTCAAGATGTACTTCCATATTTCTATAAGATTATGAGTCAAAAATATTGGGACACTAAGAACACATATATTATTATCTTTCCTATGTATTATCCTAAAGACATCCATGTTACCACAATATATGAACTAACAATATAATCATTTACCACAACACTTTCTCACTACATTCCAATAAACGTATCAGATGCTCCTCAAATGATGCATCTATCACAAGCTCAACATCATATATACCGATCACATGATAAGGGTAAGGGATATATTGATGTAGTTGTGGCACTTGAAAAATTTCACGCATATCATTGTATTCCTATGTAAGATCCAATCGGTACACCACCATCCCAATTCCCTCCACAACTTCAAACCATCTGATGAAGTTGGGTTCCACATTTCCCTACCTCGTATCATGTTGTGGCCCATCCTAGCTGACACCTGAAGGAAAACATTACCAACCTCTATAAAATATAGGGTTCTCAATTTCTATAAACATACGACTTCTATCTAGTATGATCCATATTCATGCATTTCTGAATCAGTAGAACCTTCTCTGACATTTCCTACACATGACTTGATCCCAAAAACTATGACTCACCTTCCTTTATCCAACAAAAATGGAATATACTGGGCCTACTATAAAGTGGCTTATGTAGTTCCATATGTATATTTTCATGATAAATATTTTAATATGAAATCTAATTAATTCTAGGTTCTTTTCCCAAGACTCACCAATGTCATGAACACACACTCACAACATATCCTCAAGCACATATATAGTACGTTTTGACTTCCCTTAATTAAGTGGATGGAAAGCTATAATCAATAAAATCTATGTACCGAGTGCCTTTTATAAACCTTGATAGAAGCATAATGTAATGAGTGATTCACGATTCGAAAAAATAGTTCACCAAACCTAATGTAGATGAACTATCTCCAGAATGTACTATTCTCCCAACTGCTCTCCTTAGAAGGTTTCCCATATAGGAAAAAAATGAAATAATTTTTTAGTCGATCCCCAACAACCCTCATAGATTCATTCACCCAAGGTGTCCTAGAGATACCAACTACAAATTCAATATTCACACCATCACACTTCTATTATATAATGGGCAACGATTGTAGAAATCCTCCAGGTCGTTGATGATCTACCTTCACCTGCTGATAGGTGTAACATCATATCCTAAACCATGATATCTATTTTTCATGCCTTTTAAAAAAATATCATTGAAAAAAATTATATATTTTGGTCACACCTAGATATACCGCCCACTTCGAGGCGTGGAATTAATACATCAACTCAACTCACATACTTGTAGTCACAACTAGATGATTCTTGATGTAGATGATATCATCCTCATATATGCTCCATTGAGAAGGTGATTCCCCAACATCATGTATTTCTCTAAAGGAATAGAAATCTATATCCTCATATATCCTATCTATAATAAATATAAAATTTATAGACTCTAATGATAATAATATGAGATTCATCTACTCATGATTTTCCTGAACCACAACATGCATCTCAGCCAATAAGGTCATCATCTTCCACTCAACTCTAGAAACCATAATTCCATGAGTATGAGTTTTACTACTCAATATTTCACCCACACTATTCCATTTCCTAGGAATGTATTCTAGATCAAAATCAAATGACTATATATACCTGATCCACCACAACTTCTAGATATTCAAGTCTCCCTGTGAAAAGATATACATAAAACTATTATGATTCATATATACAATAAACTTTTAACCCATTAGATAACTCAAAAAAATTAAAAACATAAACTATTACTACTAACATGAGATCGTACATAGGGTATTTTGGTTCATTTTTCATCAAATGTTGGGACCCATACAGCACAACATGACCTACCCACATTAACATGGCTCCAAGTCTAATCTTGGAAGCAACAAAACACACCGTTTAATCCTCACCATAATTGGGTACGATCGAGATCAGTTCAAATTTCATGTGATTCCTTAGATCCTAGAAGGAATTAACACATTATTCTAATGATTAAAATATTATCACCTTTTTTTCAGGAATGAAACCAGCTCTACAAATTAGGAAAAGTCATGGATGAATCTACGATAATATCCTGTTAACCCCAAAAATCTATTGATATTGAAAATATTCATGGGTTGATCCCTAGTAAAAACTTCCTAAAAATTATATAAATAAACAAACACACCATCCTCCAAGTATATGTGATGCATGGTGTGTACATGATCAATCCAAAATTGAAACTTATATAGCTTGGTGTATATATGACGCTCACTGAGTGTACTCATGACAATGTCAGGGAGTTGGTCATGATAACTTTGAGTCTTGGAGTACACCAAGATGTCATCCCCAAAACAACCAAAAAATGATCTTGGTATGGATATAAGATTATATCCATAAAGTAATTTTGTTCCATTCATAAACCAAAATTTCATTATAAAGAACTCATATAAGACATATCACCTTTTGAAATCAGTACCAGGTATATTAGAAGTTTGAACTCTCAATTGATGATACCCTCCTCTAAATTCAATCTTTGAGTATATATAAGCTCCCCACAACTTGTCAAATAGATCATCAATATGTCGATGGGTATAACTGTTCATCACATTCATCAAGTTTAATGTCCAGTAATCAACGCACAACTGTAGAGTCCTATAAATCTTCTTAGAAAATAAAACTAGAGAACACCAAGGTGACGTACTCGAACAGATAAATACTTTATCCTCTCACTCCTATTGCTGATTCATAATCTCTTGAAGATCTATTATTTTCATTATTTACAGTGTAATAAAAACTATCTCAACACCTAACATAATCTCAATAGCGAATTGCACATCCCTATCCGGTGGTATCCCTGAGAAGTATTCAGAAAACACATCCTAAAACCACTGTACTATTTGTGGATATAAATCATTCTTTACACCTCTCTCATCTGGAAATAGAACTATAACCTAGTCTATGAGCTCTCCCAATTACTGATTAGTTGGCCCTAATTGGCCTGGCTATATATCCCACTCTCCATGGAGAATTTTTTTTCACCATTAAGAGACATAAAAGTTACTCTCTGGGGTAACAATAAATTTGAGGTTGGTATGATACTAACTTGTCCATACCCAAAATTAGTTTGAACCATGGCATGTCCAAAATATAGAGAACGCATTGAAAATAATACTCCTTGATCTTGAGAGAACATTCCTTAAATAAAGATGTTTCTAGACTGTACTCCCAATGGTGTCTCTGTCATCATAGCCCCACTCAAAAACTCCACCAAAAGGCTCAAAACATTAAAAAGTTTTGATGATATAATGGAATGAGGGGAACCAGTATCAAATAAGGCACTAAAAAAATTAAAATCTATAGGAATAATACCTCTCACTATTGATGGTCCAACCTCACTATCATAATTCATAGGTTGTAATTCATTCAAGTATCCTACCACTATTGACAATGATGTAGTCTGACCGCCCTGTGTTTCACCACTTTGTTGATATAGGAATTCTTATATATATGCACCAAGTACACTACCTATATTTCCTTGATAAGTAGAACTCATGATGATAGATAGATAGGGTGTAAAATATCTCTTTAAAACACCCAAGTTCTATGTAGCTATTCCATCCCTAACCATATACCCTGGGTTCCAAGAAAACCACTATGGATGTACCATATTTCTGTATGATCAACACTCTATTGGTTTTCAAGAACATTTCCTAGGTTAATTCCCCATCCTACCACCCTTGTGACTTACCACTCCTATAAGGTCTTGTGAATATGATCCCTCATTAGGGGTAATCCTCTTCCAACTTCTCTGGGTAATTTTTCATAGAGGTGAATCATTCTATCAGAATTCAAGCCCCATGGTCTTCCTTCTGGAACCACCAGTCCTGCATTGGAATCCTCCCTCTATTTTTCCCAATTATGAGAGCATAACCCACCACTATTGAAAAATTCCTTAATAAAATGAGGTTAAATTTTGAATAAATATTTCACTTATTAATTTCTTAGAGATTCCTCTCCATAGATATCTAATCTCCCATCAATGGTGGCTTCAAGAACTATAGGTCTATGAAGCATCCAATATAGTCTATTAATAAATGTTCCCATGAATCAACTGCATGAACTATACTACTTTTTCATGCAAAAGTGACTTTGGATAGATGTTCTGCAGGAAATTCTCTAAAAATTACTTCAATAGAATGTCATCAGATTGCCCAGTTTGTGTTTGAATGTTCCACCAGTGCTTTAGTAATCATCATAGAATATAAGAATCCAAATTCACCCTACTCTTAGCTGATATCTTCAAATGGTTTGGTATTTTTTGGATAGACTCAATCCATAAATATTCTACATTTTTCCACTGTCTTTGGAAAATTTCTAACGGTGCTAAAACTAGAATTACCATTTAAGGTCAGACATACTCCTCACCACCCACTGTGGGTCTCTATCCATAAACATCATGATGTTATAGAAGTTCTCACAGATATACTCTCATGCTTCCTCACCTGGCACTAGTAGTGCCTCAGGTTCCTCTACTGTAAGAGCAATACAAGACATATTCTCATGTATTCATCTCAAGAAGCATCAGTGGAGATGAATAACTATACAATTATTAACACACATCTTAGGAATCATAACACAACATTATTACATTAAAATAAGTGAAATAATAACTATAAGACCTAATATGTCTTTTCCCAAAATCTTTCTACGTGGTCAAAACCGAGGCACTATTTCTACACTTAACCATTCTACATATAGATATTGGTTATCAATGATTATTCTCATTCTCATGTCAGGCTTCTCATTTAAATTCACATGAATTTACAATTTTCATTATTTTATGACATCAATATTATGTCAGTCACCATTTTAAATTCTATTTCACTATTAATAAAAAATGTTTATTTTCAGTAACATACCCAAATCCTATTTTCCTATGCATGACTAAAATGATTTATGTAAAAAAATAATCACAAGTTCTTAGAAATATGCATGATGATGAACTATCATACTATTCCGAGCCACAATTCCAATCTCAGAAAAACATTAAAACAATTATCAAATCAAAAAAACAAGTCATTCACCCAAGGTTGAATAATATTCAACTGTAACCACAAATAGTAATTACAAAAATACCACCTTGGGTACTTGGGTTTTCCCATGTACATGGGTTTTAAACTGCCATGCACAAGCTTATGTCCATGGATGGACTCTACTTAATATATGGTTTAACTTTTTGATATAGGATGACAAAACAAAAAAATAAAACCAGGATCAAATACCACTTTGTAATATCCCAGCCTGAGTGAAATGAACTGGTGCCCCGAGCTCATCCGCCACATGACCTCCAGTGCACCTCCCCATATTCCAGGGGCAACTGAATAGTAGTGAGGGTCTATTATCGATCATGGAGAGACTGTACCCTCTTTTTACTAGAGTAATACACTATTGGAAACCAAATATAAAATATTGGAATAACATATAACTGTAAATAGTACCAATAGATCATGATAACCAAAACTGGAAATAGAATATCAAAACTAAATATGTAAACATGCCCTAATAATGAATGTATCCATTATCACATGAAAACTCAGAATAAAGACACAAACTACCCTAGGGAGGGTCCCAAACCATGACTAGTTTAGCAATCTATACTCTATCCTGACACAACCACCTAATAAATGGACCTTTCTATTATCCTATATGGAAACCATGAACTCTATTTGGGTACTGATTTGGTTTCCTGAGTAAGGTGTGAGTAAAAATCGGTTGGCCACTATAACATCCCAACCCCAGTTAACCAGATTCAGTGTATTATTTTATTACATTGGCATGATCACATGAAATGAAATCCCGAAGGACCAGTCAGTTTAGTATCCTTGATAAAACTAGATATAAACATAATTTTTACATTACATCATGAAATGAAAAAAAATATTATCCCCTATAAAAACTCTTATATCAATTAGAATATCCCTATTGGTCAATAATTATATACTAATTTTCATCTTGGGGAAAAATGAAACATAAAAAATCGGTTTGCTCAGATTCTCTGTAAGGATAAAAAATATAGTGGAAATTATTATAAATAAGAATAAACTTTTAAGGAATGGTATAAAACTAAAATGAAAGCCTTTTTAACATAATATTCAACACAATATGGAATGAATAAATCAAATAATTCCATTTAAGACTATCATGTATATTCTACTAGTCGAATAATCACATTAAATATCAATAACTATACTCATAACGAGGGAATGAATAATATCAGTTATCATAAACATACCATCGAGGCCTTGTGAAAAGTATAAGGCCCCAGCCTTAAACCTTACTTAATCTTGAGTTATTACAAGATTACACATTGAGGATCTTTTCAGGTTTAGAGTTTTAGAGAATTAGATCATGAAACTTTCATTACATTCCACATTTAAACAAAGTGGTTACATAAAAGACAGTATTCATTCTTCCCATCACGGAAACATATTTAAAATATAACACGGATTCTTTCTTGACACATCCTTGACACTATCATCACATCTTGTACCTTTCCCTTGACCTGTGAAAAACATTTCAAAAACTTGGGATGATCATAAAAAGCTCAGTAAGGGTTACAAAAAATATGGAAAGGAAACATGAGTTCATATATACATGAGAATGAAATCATACTTTACCCATAAAACATAGGCACTTTAACATACCTCATCAAACCATGAATAAATCATAGAAAACATAAGACATAAAGGTAACTTGAGGCATTCATAACATTCTTATGTAGGGAGTAACCCTCTTGGTTACGTTTGGAATACCCATCACAGTATATTCCCTAAATCTCTTCGGAGAAACCTTAATATTTCACTCCTTCGCGTTACCCAATGCATTGGAGAGCTATATCGGGCCCACCCGCCCTTAGTTTATCACGGAACCACCCGTTCTTCATAACAATTCCCAAGAACCATAACATAATCGTATCACATAAACATGAATAAAGGAAACAAAACATTTCCACATTTCAATCACAATATAACATTTTAGGATATTGAAATAATGAATCCATTCAAAAAGAAACCATTTTCAAAACCATTTAAAACATTTAATAAAGAGATATTTGAATCAAAGTGTCACATACCACCTTGAAGCTTTTAACATTTTAAACCATTAATATCCATATAAATAAATCCTTAAAACCATTTTGAAAACATGGATATTAATAAGAACAAATAATTAAAACATTTAAAATGATATTTTGGTTAAAGGGGTTTTACCAAAATTAGAGACACTTGAATACAATAATCGAGGAATAACATTTAGTCAGAACAATATAATATCATGAGAATAAAAGGATTCATGATATAATACTCCAAAGGACAGTATATACACCATATAAGAGTGAATTGGTGCATAACAACAATGAACCCTCAATAGAAATGTCAAATGTGATGAAATCCCTTATAAAGAAGGTATCCTTAAATTAAGGACAAATAAATCTCAAAAATATGTGTGACAAATATATATACACCCAATATAAGTGGATATTAATTGTAAAACAATAAAATGTCAATCACACATATTCAATGGATGACATATTCAATGACAACAAGTTGAACCCAAAGAAATCGAAATTGGGTTAAAAAGTTCCCTTGACAGCCTAACGTCATCACATCAAAATGAGTTGATGAGAGATAAAAAGTGTATCTCATCCCTTGGACATAAAATTAACATCAATAAGGATATATGAGAACATATCCCAACATAACAATATGTAAATTAAAAGACCCAACAAAAGGAGTCTTTTAAAAAAGAGGAGGGTGAAAGGTTCCCTTACCGACTTGGGTATCTTTCAAAACATACACCCCATGAAAGAAGGACAATAGATCATTGATGTAAATACTCATAAATGAAAGTATATTACACAAAGATTAGAATAATGGGCATCACATACACCACTCAATGGAATTTGTGGCAAATTTAGCATAAATATCATGGGAATAAAAGTGAGATGAAAAATCCCTTACGAAAATTCGGCAGCCTAATGGCGCCACTCAAAACTTCCAAAATGGATTTGATGAGAGGAAATAGGGTCTCTCATCATATGAACATAATAAGTACAGTAGTAGTAATATAAATGAACATCCCAATAATAAGAAATATGAGCTTAAAAGGAATGACATAAAAGAGTGTACTTAAAAAGAAAGAGAGGTGTAGGATCCCTTACCTTGGGTCCGACTTGACTCAATCGTTCTTTAATCTCCTTTAAAAGTGTAACTCCTTTTGATTTGAGCCTAAAGGCTTCCTTTGAAAGGATTTTGCCCAAAGGGAATCCTCTAGGATGAGGAGAGGGATGTGGAGAGAGTAAATGGGCAGGGGTTGGCCGAGCCAAAGGCTTGAGGAGTGTGTTAAATGAGGTAGAGGTGGGGGCCTTTTATAAGAGGAGAGGAGGGGTACTTTTGGAAAGTAAAGAAATATTACTTTATTTGAAAATGTGTTTCGGTTTCAAAAGGTCCCACATTGATATAATTCGTGGATAAGGTGATAAGGCTTCGAAATCCACACATCCAATAAGTTATCGACATGTGTAGTTCATAGATTTTACATTATCTTTCCATTTTATTTAAATCATCAAATAATGATGTCATCACTGCATCATTATTATGTCATAAATAATTTAATTTATTTAATGTCTAAAAATTATAAAACAAATACTATGTTGTAGGAAATCGTTTTATCTTTCCAATGAATATTTATAATAAAAAAGATGACTTGTATAACCCCACGTAAAAATTGTTTTAGTAAAACATATTATGTTTGTGTCAATATTACTTTTACATTAAATAAAATGTTATTTATGTCATTTCCCAACCAAAGTGGATCCATGGGATTCCCAAGTTGACCCATGGCTTGTCTTGGTCGGCCATGATTCAACCAATAGGTGTAGGACAAGTGTCATGGTGTTTTCACATTCTTATAATATCATTTTTACCTTAAACTACACTAATTACCTCTAATCGCGATTAAAAACATAATAAGTTACTATTCACCAAAAAATTATTTTAATCTCATTGAACCACATTTTACTTCTTAATGAAAACCATGTAGGTCGGATTTTTGAAAATCAAAACACAATGATGGCAAAATTTCATTTAAACGGAAAATCAGTTTTTATAAGTACCACTTAGTGGTTTCACTATTCATCAAAAATTGAAGTTTTTCAGAAAAATCCCAAAAATTCACCCTAAGCTATATTTTATATTCTGAATTCAAAAAATGAATTCCGTTTTACAAAATTCAAAACATATAAGTCACATTAATTAATTTAATAATTAATTCCCGCTGTCATGACAAATAGCGTGTTTTGTGAAACAATAAGTATCAAAAGATTGACACTAGTTTAAGTCTAATTTCAAAGTGAAATTGATTCCAACGACCACTATTGGATTTAATGGTAAAAATATTTTCTAATTTCACTTTAAAACCAATTCAAAATATAATCTAATCATATAAATAAATTAGATTAAAAAGAGGTTTTGAATTAAAATACAACATTTTACACTATTCATTAAAAAAAATGAACTTTATCGGAAAGATACCAAAAATTTACACAAAGTAAATTTTGATGTCCCGATTCTTAATAAGAGTTTTATTTGGTCCAAAATAATGTTTAAGAGTGAACAAAACTATATTTAATGACGGTTCTCCATCAAAAGGTGATAAGTGAACCTTTAGGGAAAACTAGGGCATATACGCCTAAAATTGAATTCTTTCCGTATTTTAAGCCTTTATCTTTTATTGTATAAATGTAAAAATATTTAAGAACATATATAATCATATTTTAGTTATTTCTATCCATTCCCGCCATTACAACGGCTACATGTTAACTACAATTTAAAATAATATTATTTTATTATTAGAGTGCAACGTAAGATTCCCAAGAAACTCATTGTTGCGTGTTGGGTACGCCATCGAGCATAGCGTCCCCTTTAAAGTCATATTAATATTTTATTCACAAATATGGATAAATATGAAAATGTCATATTCCTTATTTACCTGGGGTGTTACAAAAAGACCACGAATAACCATACTATCATGGCCTTATTCCAAACACTAGTTTGTATCATGGGAACCACTAATGAATTTAGGGTTTATAGCGGGCCGTTCCAATCAAAAACTAATCCCAATGCATTCAACTTATGAAAAGGGTGAAACATAACATAAATGATCATATTAAAGTAGTATACTGAATGATAATACTTTAACCATAAACCATGAATGGTTTAAAAATTTCACATGTATATTAAAAAATTTAAGAATCAATTCAATACAATATAGATGATTGTATCATAATAAATCTACCCTAATTAGGCATAAAATCCAACAAATTATGTGGGTATACATGAAAATACTATAATAAAATATTTAAATTACTTTGAGATAAATATCTATTTTTTACTTTGAAATCATTTAAAAGATTCACATTTATAATGGAAAACATATATTTTTTAAATAAAATTGTAATATTATAAGGAAATCTTCAAAACATTACAACATCATGATGGAAGAACTAGCCATTCACACCGCATGAGTTATAAAATGTTCTTTCCTTAATTTATTGAAAACGTCATAATGTGCATCATTTAGAAAACAAAGGAAATATTCCTTCCAAATTTTTTTATTAAAATTAAAACACAGGTAAAAATGAATTTAATCAACTGGTGATAATATTTTGAATTAATTTTTAAGAAACATTAACATGTGTAATAAGGATGTCCCAGTAGATACTTACATATAAACAACCTCAAATAAAAATGAGATTGTGAAATTAACCCTTATCTTGTACATTTTTTTAGTCAAGGTTGTGTTAAACTATTGTATAATGGTTTAATCATGTTATTAAATTATAACATGTCCATATACGTATTTATGATATCATATATTATCTTATTATATCATTTTTAATAGTATTTTAATATTACCATTAATTCAGGTGTCAACAGTTTCGTTTTCACATTCATATATTTCCATGTAATTCAGGTATATTATGAATTGGATGTATATAATTAATATCCAAAATGATATAAGGTTCATAAATATTATTTTTAAAAATTATAAAAATTTTATAATCATTCTTGAATGGTTAACATGGATAATTAATCTCACCGTGTCGTGGAGATGATAGGCCATACGTACGCCAGGGCGTTTGTATCATTACCTTGACGGTTAAATGTTAAGGAATTGGATGGTATGTTAATTATAATTAATAATTATCATGTTGAAATAATTATTTATATCCATTATAATCATCATTATATTCATCAGTATGAGGTAGTGTTGAATAACAAATTACAGCATGGGGTGGAGACGGTAAGTTGTACGTACACACACATGGTGATATTATTATTCCTATGATGGATAAAAAGAGGAATATGGTTGTACCATGATTATAATAACATATAAGTATATGGATGATACATGAGTTGTTACTTTGGTATGTAAACATTATATAAAGGGGAAGTAGAGGAAGAAAAGAACTTTGAAAGAGGTGATAAAACAATTACCTCTTTTTTGGGTATCTCCTTTTGATTTCCAAAACCAGACTCCATAGGATGGATTAATTCCAAAATTATGGCCTCTAGGATGTAGTTAGAGAATATTAGAGGATAATTGGGAAGCTTTTAGATGATATTAAGGTCTTTATAGGTGTGAATTAAAGAAAAGGATATGTTCCCTTTTGTAAGAGAAGTGATGGGCAGTTTTGGAAGATCATAAAATATTAATTTATTATAAATTTATTTTCAGTTTCAAATATATAAAAAGTGATTAATTTAGAGTATAATATTATTATGGTTTAAATTCGTCTCAGAAAATAAATTTTAGACAATTTTAGGGCACAAAACTAACCATATCTTTTGGGTTTAATCCTTAGTTAAACAGCTTAACTCTTACCATGTATTCTTGTATTTTTACATTATAGGGTTATTATAGTAACTATAAAATGCCAAAAAATCACAATTTGATAATTTATGATATATTTAACCATATAATAGTTTTTTACCAGCCATATAGTTTTATGAATTCAAAAACATTTAATAAAAAATTATTTATTTTAAAGTTTCATTTATATCAATTTTGATACTATTCAATATTTTTATTTTTAAAAATATGAAACCAACATGATAAATTATAAAAAATACATATAAAATTTCACTAATAGGTTTATATTATCTATTAAATTTGTGTAACTTATTAATTAAGTGATATTTAATTTATTTTAATATTTTTAATATCATTTAATTGATTCCTCCTTTAATAATTCAATTTCTTCATCACTATCGTGTCATTATTTAATATAATTTTTTATTTCCTAAAAATATAAATAAATAATAGTTATGTAGTTAAACATTTTATCTTTATGAAATCTATTTATAGTTGAAAATATCACTTATATAACCACATATTATAAAATGATATATTTATTAAAATTTGAATATGACATTTTTAACACTTATTTAAATAAAATATAATAAATATATTAATCTAAGATAAGTGTCTTAAAAGGGATCTTATTTTCAACCGAATGTTGAATTTGGTTGAAAAACACATATCCAATGAAATTAGTACAAGTTTATGGGTGATATTATACTATTAAAATATAAATTTTACCTTTAACTACCCTATATACCTTTAATTATGATAAATAAAATCTAAAAGTTACTATTCATCAAAAAATTATTTTGATCCTATTAGAACACATTTTTCATACTAATTACAACCATGTATGTCTGTATTTCTAAATTCAATTCACATAAGTGATAATATTTTGTTTAATTAAAATCCATAGAATAGCTTAGAAGGCGGGCAGAAGAGATGTTCAAAAGTTAAATAAATTTTTTTACAAATAATTCTATCATAAAAATTATTACAATGAACTAAATTAGAATAATATATGTATACTTTATATATTGTAACATTAAAATAAATTTAAACTAAAATAATTATTCAAATGAAAATTTTGTGTTTTTTAAAACAATCCAGTACATTTCACATTTCATAAAAAATTGAAACTTTTTAGAAAAATAACAAAAATTCACCCTAAGATAATTTTGATGTCATGAATCCAAAAATGAAGTCTATTTTGAAAAATAAAATTTATAAAATTAATAATTTTGTTAATACTACTTTTAACCACATATTAAATTGCTAGTATGATAGATAATGGTGTACTCGGTGTTGCAAGCAACATAAGATACTGAATTATATAAAAATAAGCATACAATGGAAGCTTGAGGTATTACATTCTTCCCTCTTTAAAATAATTTCTTCTGAAAAATTTCTCGAATATCAATTTATAAATAGATTGGGGGTGGTTCTTCATCAAAAGTTCTTTAGGTTCCCACATCGCCTCTTCCATTTTATGAGTTATCCATAGAATAATTACCAGACAAGTCGTACGATTAATCAACACTTGTTCTCTAGTATTGATAATCTTGATTGGATCTTCACAATTAGAAAAATTGGGTTACTGTTATATTTAATTGTAGGTGAGTACATGCATCGGGTTTGGCATTTATTTACTTAACATTGATAGGTGGAACACATCATGAAATTTGGAAAGACTTGGCGAAATTTCCAAACGGTAAGCTATAGATCTAATTTGATCTAGATTTTGGAAAGATCAAATGTACTAGGGACATAATATACCCTTATTAGTGAATCTTATAACACCCTTCCATGGATACACCTTCAAGAAAACATGATCTCCGACTTGAAATTCCAAATCCTTCATTAGTTTTTCAGCACAACTCTTTTGCATAAGTTGAGATGTTTTGATATGGGTATGAAAAATATTTACCTTTCCCTTAATTTCCTAAATATGTTTCCTGACCTATGAGTTTTCATTCACCAACAGCATCCCAAAAGTTATTCTATGACATCTCTTTCCAAATAACTCTTCATATAGTGCCATATGAATACTTCAATGGAAGTTATTGTTATAGTAAAGTTCTACTAGAGGTAAATAATGATCCTACAAACCTTGAAAGTTATGTGAGAATGATCTCAACATGTCTTCTAAAGCCTGAATTGTCCGTTTTGATTGTCTATCAATTTTAGGGTGGTAGGCAGTGCTCAAACGAAGCTCAATATCTAGGACCTTCTGAAGACTTTTCCACAATCTTAATGTAAAATAAGGATCAAAGTTAGAAAAAATCAATAGGGGTACCCTATGAATCTGAAATCATCATTAATATATATTCTTGCAAAATTTTCAATTGGTAAATCTTCCCTTATGGTAAGAAAATTTTCTAATTTGGTAATATAGTAAACAATAACCCATATCTTATCATTGATTGTTATATTCTTTTGTAGCTCCATGAATAAGTCCATAGTAATATCTTCCCATTTCCAAAAAGGGATATGAAGATGTTTCTTGAATCCTCTAGGATGTTGTCTTCTATCCTTCACCTGTTGACAAACCAAACACCTTGACACATAATCAACAATATCTCTCTTCATGTTGTCCCACCCAACAGGTTTCTTCAAATCTCGATACATCTTAGTGCAACTAGGGTGTATAAGAAAATTACAAATATGAGCATCATCCAATAATTCCATTTTAGCTCAATTATGGCATGAAATGAAATCCTCTTCCCAAATTTCAAAATAACATCTTCAAATATGAAGTCAATCAGTCTCCCATCATTCAAAGCATTAATTTTGTTTTAGAACTACTCTTTATCAGAATGAGAATTTTTTACCATTTGCAGCAAATATAGTTTGACAACAATTTGAAAAAGTAGTGATGTTTCACCTTCCATGAGAATTCCCATATCCATCTTTACTATATCCATTTATATAGGATCCTTTTTTACTATCATTCTATTTAAAACAACATATACATTTCTACATAATGAATCCCTAACCTTATTTTCCTTCCCTAGGTGGTAGTGTATTGTGAAATCATAATCCTTGTGTAGCACAAGCCCTCTCCTGTGTCTCATATTGAGTTCCTTCTGTGATAAAATACATTTAAAACTCTTTTGATCAATATATATCTCAAAATTTTAACTATATATATTATGTACCCATATCTTCAGAGAAAATATTATCGCTACAAACTCAATATCCTGATTTGGGTAAATTAGTTCATGAATTTTTAACTTCCTTGATGCATATTAAATAACATCATCATTTTTCATAATAAATCAACCTTGTACTTCAAATGATGTATCACTATAAATCATAAACCTATTATTCTAATATGGTAATGTAAAGATAGAATAATTTGACTAATCATCACTTCAATTCTTCAAAAAATACATCAGATAGTTCTGTCGAAATAAATTTAAGACCTTTATAAGTGACCTTGGTTAATGAGTTTTATAATAATGAAGAATTCTGGAAAAAACACTAATAGTAACATGATAAAATAATAATTCTGTATACCTCGATTATACTTCTTAGTGCTGGTCATTATTAGATTTCCTTTTTCTTTGCAAGATCAAAATAGATTCCATCTTGGGAACAATTTGGCTAAGAAAAGAAATTTCCGGAACCTAGAATTCAAATTTTCTAAAATTTCTATATTCTTCATTTATTATAGTAGTTTTTAGAAAAATAATCATCTTTTCCTCGTGGTATTCATTTATTTTGGATTATACCAATATATTATCAATAAATACTTCTAAAAAATCATCAATATATTCCTTGAACAATATGATCATTAGATCCATGAAAACAGAAGGTGTATTAGTCAATCCAAATGAAATTACGGTAAATTCTTAATCACCACACCTCATTCAGAATGCTATCATGGGAATATATTATTTTTTTACAAATAATTGATGATATCCAGAACTAAGTCAAATCTTCAATAAATATTAAGATCCCTAAAGTAGATAAAATAAATCATCATCGCGAGGAACATGATACTTTTTATTTATTGTAATATCATTTATTTCTCTATAGTAAATGCATAGCCTCATTGATCCATATATATTTTTAATAAAAAGAACCAGGGCTCCACATGGAGGAACTCTAGAGAGAAAAATGCCTTATTAATCAACTCCCTTATTTGTTTCTTCAGATATACTAATTCCACAGTGGCCATTTTATAGAGAGTTTTTGATATCGTCCTTACAGCATGGATTCAATCAATAGTAATATCAAGTTCCTAAATTAGAGGATGTCTAGGTAAATCCTATGGAAATACATTAATATATTCTTGTACAATAGGTATATACTAAATTTTAATATTTGTTTCTTCACCCATGTATAAGGTTTTCTAATCATCCCATGAATTAAATTCAGAATAGATACTGTGGGTGGATCTAAATAAGAATTAGATGATGATTTTTCTACTTCGAAGATAATGGATTCTACATCTTTCTCACAAATCATAACTTCCTTCTTCATAAAATAAATTTTCACATCATATTTTTATATCCAGTCCATACAGTGGATTATTTCAAAGTCTTCCAAATGTATAATGATAATGTTAGTAGATAAATAACATTTATATTCCCCAATGGGAACTGGCTAACACATATTTGTTCTAATGATACTTCCCTTAGGGGTTTTGACTCACAACTCACTTATTTATGTGAATTGAAAATATATAATTTTTAAATAAAAGATGTAATATAAAAATGAATGAATGGATCCAGAATAAAATAATTATTTGGATAATTTTGAGTAAATAATTAAAGTACCTACCACCACATCATTAGAAACTTCAACCTTCGTAGTTGTGTTTTCAAATGATTTGAAATAATACCTTTTCATTTTCATGGAAAATATTCATTGATGGTTAGGAAAATAATTTTCATAATGTCCCATATGTTCACTATTGTAGCATTGTACATTGATAGCTTCTTTCTTCCCCATAGAGTCAAAAGCTTGGTGCCCATTTTCTCCAAACTTGTAATAGACTCCCATCCCCTATAGGCATGCTTTAGGGTGTTTCTTGCCACAATTACTGCTGGGTGAAAGGCCAACATTCCCACTATTCCCATGATTTGTTTTTCCTCAGTGTTCAACAACCCTATTATACTCTTTCTTTATTTAAAATCATATGACGTAGAGAACTATATTTCTATCCTAATAGTAAATGAGACTATATTTTAATATGATGAGAAACATTATGAGACCAATTCCCATTATAGGAATGGTTCTAACCCATCAACGAATCAATTAATATTAATTCTTGGGTAATTTATGTAGTATTCAACATACCTTTCTATCCTTGTAATGTTATCTTCATACTTTTCAACATTCTCATCCTCCTTATGTCTCAGAGTCAAAAATTTCTTCTTCCTATCTACTCGTAGATCAAGAGGAATTTATTTTTCTAAAGATATTTCATCAAATACCATCCACTTCATATTTGTGTCTTCTTCATCCACATTTATATTTTGAATTAATTACTATCATTGATCTTCATATCCTTATAGACGATAAACTTCCATAAAAATATTTTTACCCCCCAAAGAAAGGAATATTTTCTTTAAGGAACTAATACACTGGTTAGCTATGAAAGAATTTGTAATTAGATTTAATTTTTGGGGCTATTTTCAAAGGTATATATATATATAATTTATCCTCCACATTATGTATTAGGCTTCTCTATATGGGTAAGGTTATTATTCATGACTTGAGTTAGCTATCCCAGTATGGTTATAAGTTGTTCAATTCTAATTGTATCACTGTCTCCACTACCATTATATTGCATTTAAGGGAAATCCCTACATGGATTACATGAGTTAACCATGTTTCCAATCATTCCACTTGGTACAATTTCTAAACAACGACATTCAGTATATTATGCTATGAATCATAATGCATAATTTCAAAATTCAAAACATAAATTTAAAAATTTATGTCTATATAATCCCATAGTCATAAGCAAGGTTTCATTGTGGATTTATTTTCTTTTAAATCCATAATAATGGTTCACAATGAAAATGTGAATTATCCTAAGAATATCCCATGGTAGTATCAATCCGAGTGTGTAGTAAGACCCATTGTTGTGTACCAGGTTACCTCGAGTCATGATTGGAACACCTTGTTGGAGTTTTTCCTACTAGTTATATATCTTACAGAACTATGTACACTTGTATTATCCAGAATGTGATGTATTTTCTAGGAATACCCAAATAATATATACATTACCAAAATTCTAGGATGTTCTTCTATACTTATACTCAAAATCTATATTAGAGGTAGGGTTCCTTAATCAATGTCTTTCCAAATCTGATTTCCATGTTTTGTAATAAACTTCCTTTGATACCAACTATAATGCCCGGATCCCAGTTAACATGATTCAGTATAATGTTTTGTTACATTGGTGTGACCACATGAAATCAAATCCCAAAGGATCAACTATTTTAGTAGCCTTATAAATACCAAATAAAAACATAAGTTTTACATAACATATTGAAATGAAAAAAAACATATTACCCCTTTGAAAACTCTAGCATCCTTTAGAATATTCTTGTAGGTCAATCATAATATACTTATTCACATCCTAGGGAAAAAAGAAATATAACAAATAAGTGAGTTGAGATGATTAGTAAGTATAAGAAGTATAATATAAGTTATAATAAATAAGTATAAAATTTAAAGGCAAGGTATAAAACTAAAGAAAAAGTCTTTTAAACATAATATTAAACATAATATGGAAATAATAAATCAAATAATTCTATTTATAAATTCATATGCATATTTTACTAGTCGAACAATCACATGATGTATCAATAACTAAACTCATAATGAGGGAATGCATAATGCCGGACATCATAGCAATACCATCATGGCCTCATTCCAAGACCATAAATAACCATACAATAGAGGACTTGTGATAAGACAATATTTTTTTCTCATGATACCTACCGATGCATTAATGGGCTATAGTGGGCCTTGCCCATCATTTACTAAGTCCAATGCATTCCTCCTATGAAAAGGGTGAAACAAAACATAAATATTTATATGAAAACTAGCATTCAAAATGTTAATACTTTAACCATAATCCATGAATGGTATCAGAAAATCACTTCTACATTAAAACGTATCATAAAACATTCAATTAAATATAGAATATTGTATCATAATAAATCAACTTCAATTATTTATAAAATCTAACAAAGAATGTTGATAGTGATGAAGGTAATTTAATAAAATCATTTAAACTATTTGAGAGAAATATCCCTTTTTTACATTGAAATAAATTAAAAGTTGAAAATTTATAAAGGAAAACATTTATTTTGAAAATAACTCTAATGACCCGTAAAATTCAAGAGAAATTTTTTCTTAATTTTATTTGGGATTTTACAAGAACTCAATTTCTAAAGGAACTTTATTCCAAGGCCCGGTGTGCCAGGAATTTCTATCCAATGTTTAGCTTAGGTATGTTCAGTGAACGAACGAGTGGGTTTTTATAACTTTTGAACCAGTGATCGGAATCGAATTATGAGGGCACCGATGAATTCGCAGCGCTGGTTTTTACTTAAGAAAATCTATTCCGGAGTTGCGTTTTCATGGGAGGAGTTGTTAAAAATTTGTGGAAGATAAAATAAAAATTGAGTTACAATTTTTATTTATTTAAGTGGTTTATCCATTGAGTGGAAGTTGGGGTAACCACTCAACATCCCATGGGAGGTTATGAGAGTGGTGGGGCCCACACGAACCCCACCCCTTCATCTTCCCTAACCTTACATAAACCTCCATTTATTAATTAAAGTTGAGTTAATTAATTTAGGGAATTAATCCAACTTTTGAAATTCAAATGCTTAAGTTATGTTAATAAAATAAGTGATGAACTTATTTTAATTGGGTTGGAATCTTGTTGTGTGAGTGATTGGAGAAAAGTTGAGGAGCTTGAGGAACTTCTTCTAGTTCATCGATGAAGAACGTGAAGAACGCTGGATTACTCGGAGATCGATGACGCGACACTGACAAATCATTTCTCCATGACACGACTCTCCCCTTCCGCGAAGTCTTCTTCCACGACAGTTATTTTTGCGATGAACCCTCGCTCAACTAATTCGACGAGGTAGGGGTTTTATGTGTTTTTATTTGTGAATTCTTCCGTCATCTATCATCATTCAATTGGACTGCTTGCTATCATTTAACTGGAGGGGGTCAGACTGCACAAACATGGCTGACCCTCCTCCCTTATTTTTGTTGTTGTTTCGGTTCGATGGAAAGTGACGTGGTGCCGTCGCACTGTGCGGGAACAAGCGGAAAGGATGCGCAGCTCCGTCGCGATGCACATTTGAAAATCGAACCAAGTCGCGGCACCGTCGCGCCACGCTAGAAAAACACGAAGACACCGCAGCCGGAGCAGGGCAGCGGCGGAGGGGCACGATGCCGTCGCGCCGCACTGGACGAACCAAGGACACGGACATAGGCCATGGTGGAGCAGGGGAACTGGCGGTCAGTTCCGGGCCACTGGCGTCGGAGTAGGGGGACCGACTCTTGCCGGTCCTGGGGCGGCGGCGGCCGGCCTGCCGGAGCGGGCCGACCGGTTAGACAAAGAGTCGGGGGTTACAACCCCCGGCTGCCAGCTTGAGCATCCCCCCATCATGGGAGCCACGGTTAAAGACAGGGGGCCCGCCCCCCCACCCATCTGCTCGGTCGAAACGACCTAGCCACTTGGCTAGCGCTAGCGCGCCGGGCCAATTGCCCAGGTTGGTCCGCCGGGCTGGGCTGCGCCCAAGCGGGCCAGACCCAGACCTGGGTTGGGTCGACCCGGTTCGGGCCGACCCAGGGGGTACCGGGCCGGACCTGGACCCGGGTCGGGTCGACCCGGTTTGGGCCGACCCAGGGGGTACCGGGCCGGGTCGGACTGGGCCCGAACCCCCCTAATACCGGACTTTTCGGTCTTTTGCCCATAACATGGGCTAAAGACCTTCGTTCGACTCACCGTCAGTTGCGTAGAAATCCTTGGATAGAGACTGTCGTTTAGGTATATTATAATTAAGGTTTCATAGAACTTTGGGTTCCGACGGGTTGGTTCGTACATGAAACCAATCGGGCCCTCGGAGCAAAAACAATTATAACTTGAGCTCCGGACGACCGATTGACGTGCCGTCGACTTTGTTAGATTTCTCTAAGTGAGAAAGACCTTTTGGCTTACTCCACTCGAGGTTTGGATGCAGTTGGAGTACGGTTGGGTTGGTTTTGACTTAAAAACCAACCGGACCACTAGGACGAAAAAGCCAATAACTCTCAAACCGGGCGTACGATAGACGCGCCGTCTGTGACGTTGAGTTCCTGTTGACGATACGGAACATTTGGATACATCAACTCCAGACTATGTGTCAGTTGATGTATCAGCCCTTCGGCTTGTGGAGCGGACCCTCCCGAACAAGCTTGCTGTGTGCGGGAACCCTAGAGATGGCAGCGACTGCGACGAGAATGACGACTATGAAAAAATCCTCCGTGGATTCGATAACGATGACAACAGCACTCAGCGATCCTACGAGGATTTGTGCTACCGATCCTGTGTGGGTCAGATCCTGTGTGGGTCAGCGCTCAGATGTCCTGTGTGGGCCAGCGCCTATAGATCCTGTGTGGGTCTGATCCTGTGTGGGTCATTGCGGGGGTTAGTTACCTATCGATCATGTGTGGGTCAGATCCTTTGTGGGTCATTGTGGGGGTTAGATACCTATCGATCCTGTGTGGGTCAGATCCTTTGTGGGTCATTGCGGGGGTGAGTACCTATCGATCCTTTGTGGGTTCGACAACTTATATGAATTAGTGGCTACATCTGATCATTTATATCATCATTTGAAGAAGTATACCTGTGTGAGCTGAATCTTTACTTGCTTTACTATGTTTATTGTGTTTTTCTATCCTTTGTGGACGTGATCGAACTTGGGCTCGGATGATGGAGCCGAACAGGAATTGATAACTTAGGTACATGTATGGGCAGATACCTAAGTAGTGTTAGATGTTACTTTGTGATTGTATCTTTCCATTGTGGATTATCCTTTGTGGATTCTGGGAGACCATCAGGGGTCTTGGGGTCCCTACTGAGTAGTTTATACTCACCCCCGCATAGGTTATGCCTGCACTACGTTGTGTTGGTGGTAGACGACGTACAACGCTGATCATGGTTGAGGCTTGCAGAGCAGAATGTTACCTGGAGGTGGACCACTGGGCGGGATGTACTCGGAGCGGACGACTGGACCTGAGGAGCTGTTGAGGCTATCTGTACCCACCCATCAGGTGGGACGTCCAGTGGAAGGCTCGACATTGCAGCTTTACTTTCAATTTCTATTTTCCATTTCCAGTTTTACTTTACTTTCTGTTTAGGTTTTTATTCTGGCCCACATACTTTTTCGCACTTACTGTTTTTCCCAGTTTTTACTTAGTGTTTACTTCTTCTTGCTTTCTCTCTAGAGTTTGTTACTTTACATAGGCAATTCCTTCCCTTTTTATCAGGAATTACACCTTGGTGCTAGTAGCCAGCCCCTGGCCTATGGAAGGTGGGCTTGGGGTAGTCACGGTACGGTCCCTGAGGATGGGTCATGACAAATTGGTATCAGAGGAGGTCGAGTATACCGTTGAACATTGGAATCTGATCTTTATTCTATGTGAAGTAATAGTGTTAAGGGTATTGAGTGTGGTTATCAGTACAGGGAGTCCAGTGTTAGTGCATCGACCGACGTATCCCAACACCAGGACCCTGACTTCTGATTTCCGACATAATACACGGAAACATGGATTGCATGTGTGATTCATGTTTTATTTGTGATTACTTTATGTCAGCTCACCAGGTATACTGTATGACTGTGGCACACCTGTTTTTTTTAGGATGGCCCCATGATGGCATCCAGCTAGGGTTTTTAGAGTTGTGTGTGACGACAGCCCACTAGGCGACGAGGCCTCGGTACAGGGCCCTTTGACAGCAGAGGCACCGACAGTACCTCTAATCACCGAGCCACCGATAATACTTGCCCCTTACGTTGATGATGCACGTCGCCTTAGTTCACTGCATGATTTTCAGAGTCAGCGACCGCCCAGGTTCCATAGGGAGATGGACCCTCATGTAGTAGATGATTGGCTGGAGGCTGTTGTGAGAGTTTTCAGGTTAGTGAGGACACCAGCGGACCTCATGGTGATCCTCGCAGCGATCCTACTGCACGCGGCAGCAGGAAGATGGTGGAGCTTGATGCTCCAGGTGAATGATGAGGCATCTCTCCTCTGGATGGACTTTGAGAGCCTCTTCCACTTGGAGTTCATCCCATACACCCTCCATGCGGTGCGCATCCAGGAGCTTCTTCAGCTGCGGAAGGGCAGCTTGACGGTCGCCGAGTACTCGGCGAGATTTACAGATCTCTCGCGCTACTCGACGGACCTGGTACGGGACCCATTCTTCTGGGCCTGGACCTTTGAGGAGGGATTGAGGCATGAGATTAGGGAATCATTGATCTCCCTTAGTATTCCGACATAGGCAGGAGTACTGGAGCGATCCCTTATGATCGAGAGCTTCCTTGCTGAGCCTGCTTCAGTTGCGAGACCTACCGCAGGGTGGTACGTAGCAGAGTCTTCTGCAGCATGCAGTTGACAGATGACTCATGGTTCCAGGTAGACTAGACCCTCAGGCAGACGACCTCAGGACACTGGCTCAACAGTGCAGGGTACCCAGTGCGGAGCCAGTCTTTCGAGAAGCAGAGAGTGCTACGCATGCGGCGGGCTGGACCACATGGCTCGTGACTGCACGACCCGCCGTGCTGAGGAGCAGCAGACGGTTGAGGGGCCACCCAATAAGAGGCAGTGTGTTGACCTTGGCGGTCTGCAGGGAGGAGGCTGATGAGGCAGGGGAGCTGGTCGAGCAGCAGGTGGTGGGAGACACTTTGAGGATCTACCACCACCACCACCACCAGAAGGTCCACCCTGACCACAGGGAGTTGGCGGGCAGAGACAGGCACAACTCCAGGCAGTGGAGGCCTATGACCACGACGCGCCAGAGATGATTCGAGGTACTATCTATGTCTATTCCACCCTTTCTTCAGTTCTTATAAACACAGGAGTGAGTCATTCTTTCATTGTCGCTGCCCTTGTTCGGAGCTCGGAGATTTCGACAGAGCCGTTGTCTAGATCATTACGGCTAGAGACTCCTACGGGAGCAGACTCAACGATTACGCACTGGTTCCTGCAGTGTGAGATTACTCTAAGAGGCGAGAGCTTCGGCTGGGATCTTCATGTAGTGGCATCGAGTCCTTACGATGTCATCTTGGACATGGATTGGTTATCTACAGCCCATGCTCAGATTGACTGCATTAGGCGCAAGGTGCGATGTGTATGCACCGACAGGAGCAGGTCCACCTTCACTATTGAGAAGGGAGCCTTCACAGCACAGGATGGACTCACGCAGAGGAGAGGATAGCCCATCACTCATCAGTTGGCTAGCCTCATCATACGAGCAGTTGACGTGCGGAGTCCGAGTTTTTCCTGCAGTGGTGGATCAGTATGCGGACGTTTTTCCCAACGACATTCCAGGACTACCTCCTCACAAAGAGATAGACTTTTATATTGATATGTACCCCGAGAAAACTTCGATATCCACCCCAGCTTATCGGATGGCCCCCGCTGAGCTTCGAGAGCTACGGGTACAGTTAGAGGACCTTTAGGGAAAGGGATTCATCCGACCCAGTGTTTCACCCTGGGATTCCCCTATATTGTTCGCCAAGAAGGTGGACGGGAGGTTGCGACATTGTGTCGAATATCTTCTCCTGAACCAGGTGATAGTTAGGAACAAGTATCCACTACTGAGGATTGATATCCTCTTCGATCATCTCAAGGGAGCATGGTGGTTCTCAAAGATAGACCTTAGAACAGGCTATCATCAGCTCAGAGTTCACGACGAGGACGTGCAGAAGACGGCCTTCAGATGTCGGTATGGCCACTATGAGCTCTTGGTTATGCCATTCGGCGTAAATAATGCTCTAGCAGTGTTTATGGACCTCATGAATAGGATCTTTCAGCCATATCTCGATCGATTTGTCGTGGTCTTCATCGACGACATTTTGATTTACTCGACGATTGAGGAGGAGCACGCCTACCACTTACGTGTTGTACTAGACACACTCCAAGAGAACCAAATTTATGGAAAGCTCTCTAAGTGTCAGTTCCAGATAAGTGAGGTCCACTTCATGGGACACGTCATCTCTTAGGTGGGACTTGCGGTGAATCCTGAGAAGATTGAGGCAGTGCTAGCTTGGGAGCCACCCAGGAGTGTGACAGAGGTGTGGAGTTTCTTGGGACTAGCTGGGTACTACTGGAGATTTGTGCCAGACTTCTCCAAAGTTACAGAACCACTCTCAGATTTGAATAAGAAGGGTAAACCCTTTGTGTGGTCAGACAGATGTCAGCAGAGCTTCTAGGAGCTGAGACAGTGATTGACCAGTGCGCCTATCTTGAGGTTGCCGGAGGAGGGAGTAGGGTACGTAGTTTTCTGCGATGCATTAGAGACCAGACTCGGATGTGTCCTGATGCAAGAACGGGCCATGATAGCCTATGGATCACATCAGTTGAGGAAACATGAGTAGAACTACGCTACCCATGGCCTGGAGTTAGCAGCAGTGGTCTTTGCTCTAAAGATGTTGTGACACTATCTGATGGGCGAGCTCTTTACAGTCTATTCTTAACACCAGAGTCTCAAGTACATCTTCTCACAGAAGGACCTGAACCTGAGACAGCGGCGATGGATCGAGTTCCTCCAGGACTATGACTTTGAGATAGTCTATACTCTTGGAAAGGGGAATGTGGTAGCTGATGCTCTTAGCAGGAGGACGAGCATTCAACTACTTGGGGAGGCGACAAAGAAGCTAGCCAATTTGTAGATATCCTTCATGGATAGAGATGGAGAAGCCTTTCTTCAGTCACTCATAGTCACTCCTCCACCAATGCAGCGGGTCCAAGAGGCACAACATGGGGATGCTGACTATGACACGCGGTGTGCACAAATATCCTCAGGACAAGCACCTGATTGTTTCTCTATAGGAGGAGATCACGATTTCCTTTTCATAGGACGTACCTTAGTACCAATTGCTTTACGAGATGAGTTTTTGAGAGGGTTTCACACTTACCCTTTGGCGGTAAATCCTGGAGTGGCAAAGATGTACTAGGATCTCAGACGACAGCACTGGTTGTCGGGCTTGAAGAAGGTTGTGGAAGAGTTCGTTTCTTGATGCCTCACCTTCCACCAGGTGATGGCAGAGCACCAGGTACTAACAAGCTTTGTACAGCCCTAAGAGGTCCTGGAGTGGAAGTGGGGAAAGATATCTATGGACTTCGTGACTGGACTTCCACACACTTCCAGAGGTCACAAATCCATTTGGGTGATTGTCGATCGAATCACCAAGTTGGCTCACTTCATACCCATTAGAGAGTAGGGATCAGTTGAGAGCTTGGGATGTATCTACGTTCAGGAGATTGTACGGCTTCATGGTGTGCCATCATCTATCATCTCTGATCAAGATGCTCGCTTCACTTCCTGGCTTTGGAAGGGGTTGCAGGATGCATTCGGGACGCAGCTACGTCTGAGCACCGCCGTTCACCCTCAGACAGATGGTTAGATGGAGAGGACCATTTAGACTCTCGAGGACATGCTCCGTGCATGTGACCTCGACTTTGGTGGCAGATTGGAGGACCACCTACCCTTGGTGGAGTTCGCGTACAACAACAGCTACCACTCCACCATCGAGACGCAACTATACGAGGCGTTGTACGGACGACCTTGTAGGTCACCTCTGTGCTGGGAAGACCCTAGGGAGTCAGCACTTGTGGGACCGGAGATGGTCCAGGCCATGAAAGAGAAGGTCCAGGTCATCCAGGAGTAGATGAGGACAGCTCAGAGCTGGCAGAAGTCTTATACTGAGAGGAGGCGGAGGCCACTGGAGTTCGAGGATGGCGACCACGTCTTCTTGCGAGTCTCACCACGATGTAGTATACAGAGATTTGGCCGAGGTGGAAAGTTGTCTCCACGCTTCATCAGACCATTCCAGGTCCTCAGCAGGATTGTCGAGGTGGCCTATCACCTGGCTCTACCACCACAGTTGCACTGAGTGCACGACGTCTTCCATGTATCATAGCTGAGGAGATACGTGCATGACCCGGTTCATATCATTGAACATGGGGAGCTAGACATAGATGATGGGGTGACTTTTGCGGAGGTCCTAGTGGATATTGAGGATCGACAGGAGCAAGTCCTATGTGGACTATCGATTCCTCTTTTGCGCATTAGATGACAACACGAGAACCTCCAGGATAGCACTTGGGAGTGGGAGTCTCAGATCCGTGAGCAGTACCCACATTTATTTCCCTAGTTTTTGATGTATCTTTACTGGGACATAAAGCCTTGAGGTGGGAGTAATGTAAAGACCCATAAAATTCAAGGGATTTTTTTTTAATTTTCTTTGGGATTTTACAAAAACGCGGTTCCTAACGTCACTTGATTCCGAGGCCCAGTGTGCCCGGAATTTCTATCCAAAGTTTATCTTGGGTACGTTCAGTGAACGAACGAGTGGGTTTTTATAACTTCCAAACCGGTGCTCGGAATTGAATTTTGAGGGCACCGATGAATTCACAGTGCCGATTTTTTCTTAGGAACACCTATTCCGGAGTTGTGTTTTCACGGGAGGAGTTGTTAAAAATTTGTAGAAGATAAAATAAAAATTGAGTTACAATTTTTTTTCTTTTAAGTGGTTTATCCATTGAGTAGAAGTTGGGGTAACCACCCAAATTCCCCTGGGAGGTTATGAAAGTGGTGGGGCCCACACGAACCCCACCCCTTCTCCTTCCCTAACCATCCATAACCCACAATTTTTTAAGTCAAGTTGAGTTAACTAATTGAGGGAATTAATTCAACTTTTGAAATTCAAATGCTTAAGTTATGTTAATAAAATAAGTGACGAACTTATTTTATTTGGGTTGGAATCCTATTGTGTGAGTCTTTTGATAAAAGTTGATGAGCTTGAGGAACTTCTTCTACTTCTTCGATGAAGAATGCGAAGAAAGTGAGGAATGCCAGATTCCTCAGAGATCGACAACGCGACACCGGCGAATCATTTCTCTGCGACACGACTCTCTCCTTCCACGACGTCTTCTTCCGCGACAGTTATTTCCGTGATGAACCCTCGCTCCACAAATTCGACGAGGTAGGGGTTTTATGTGTTTTTATTTGTGAATTATTCCATCATCTATCCTCGTTCAATTGGATCGCTTGCTATCATTTAACGGGAGGGGGCCGGACCGCATAAACACGGCCGACCCTACCCCCCCTATTTTTTTGTTGTTGTTGTGGTTTGATGGAAAGTGACGCAGTGCCGTCGCACCACACGGGAACGAGCGACAAGGATGCACAACTCCATGGCGCCGCACATTTGAAAATCAAACCAAGACATAGCGCCGTCGCGCCGCGCCTGAAAAACCCGAAGACACCGCGGCCGGATTGGGGCCGCGGCGGAGGGGCACGACGCTATTACGCCATGCCAGACGAACCAAGACCGTGGCCATAGGCCGCAGTGGAGTAGGGGAACCTGCGGCCAGTTCCGGGCCACCGACGTCGGAGTAGGGGGACCCGCCCTTACCGGTCCCGTGGTGGCAGCGGCCGGCCGGTCGGAACGGGCCGACCAGTCAGATGAAGAGCCGAGGCTTACAACCCCCGGCTGGCCATCTTAAGCGGCCCCCCATCATGGGGGCCGCAATTACACATAGGGGGGCAGTGCCCCCCCCTATCCACTCGGCTGAAACGACCAAGCCACCTGGACGGCGCCCGCGTGCTAGTGCGCTGGACCAGCTGCCCAGGCCGGTCCACCAGGCCGGGCCGGGCCACACCCAAGCGGGCCAGACCCAGACCCGGGTTGGGTCGACCCAGTTCGGGCTGACCCAGGGGGTACCGAGCTGGGTCGGACCAGGCCCGAACCCCCTTAATACCGGACTTTTCGGTCTGTTGCCCATAACATGGGCTACGGACCTCCGTTCGATGCACCGTCAGTTGTGTAGAAATCCTTGGACCGGGATGGTCGTTTTGGTATATTATACTCAAGGTTTAGGAGAACTTTGGGTTCATCCGGGTTGGTTCGTACACAAAACCAACCGGGCCCTCAGAGGGGAAATGAATATAACATGAGCTACGGACGTCCGATTGACGTGCCTAAGACTTTTTTGAATTCTTCTAAGTGAGATGGACCTTTTGGCTTACTCTGCTCGAGGTTTGGATGTAGTTGGAGTATGGTCAAGTTGGTTTTTACTTAAAAACCAACCGGACACCTCGGACGAAAAAGCCAATAACTCCCAGACCGGGCGTCTGATTGACACGCCATCTGTGACGTTGAGTTCTTATTGATGATACAGAACTTTTGGATACATCAAATCCAGACTATGTGTTAGTTGATGTATCATACCTTTGACTCTTGGAGCAGACCCTTTCGAATGAGCTTGCTGTGTGCGGGAACCCTAGAGCTGGCTGCGACTGTGAAGACAATGACGACTGTGCAGAAATCCTACGTGGATTTGACGGTGACGACTACAACACTAAGAGATCCTACGTGGATCAGTGCTACTGATCCTGTGTGAGTCAGATCCTGTGTGAGTCAGTGCTCAGTGGTCCTGTGTGGGCCAGCGCCTACAGGTCCTGTGTGGGTCCGATCCTGTGTGGGTCATTGCAGGGGTTAGTTACCTATCAATCCTTTGTGGGTCATTGTAGGGGTTAGTTACCTATCGATCCTGTGTGGGTTACATCCTTTGTGGGTCATTGTGGGGGTTAGTTACCTACCGATCCTGTGTGGGTCAGATCCTTTGTGGGTCATTGCGGGGGTTAGTACATATCGATCCTTTGTGGCTCCGATGGCTTAGATGAATCAGTGGCTATATTTGGTCATTTCTATTGTCATTTGAAGAAGTATTCCTATGTGAGATGAATATTGACTTGCTTACTTATGTGGATTGTGTTGTGATATCCTCTGTGGATGTGATCTAACAGGGGATCAGATGATGGAGCCGAACTGGAATTGATAACTTTGGTGTATGTATGGGCATATACCTAAGTAGTGTCGGATGTTACTTCGTGATTGTATCTTTCCTTTTTGGATTATCCTTTGTGGATTCTGGGAGACATTCGGGGGACTCGGGGTCCCTAATGAATAGATTATACTCACCCCTGCACGGGCTATTCCCGCACAACGTTGTGTTGGTTGAAGACGACAGATAGTGCTGATCGTGGTCGAGGCTTGCGGAGCAGGACAGTACCTGGAGGTGGACCACTGGGCGGGATGTACTCGGAGCAGACGGCTAGACCCATGGAGCTGTGGAGGATATTTGTACCCACCCTTTATGTGGGACTTCCAGTGGACGACTCGACATTACCTCTTTACTTTCAATTGTTGTTTTCCCTTTCCAGTTGTACATTACTTTCAGTTTGGGTTTGTATTCTGGCCCACTTACTTTTCTGGACTTACTATTGTACCCATTTTTTACTTAGTGTTTACTTCTGCTTTCTTGCTTTTTGGATTTTGTTACTTTACAAAGGCAATGCCTACCCTTTTTACCAGGAATTACACCAAGGTGCTAGTCGCCAGCCCCTGGCCTATGGAAGGCGGGCTTGGGGTAGTCACGGTACGGGCCCCGAAGACGGGTCGTGACAATAACCTTGTAATATTTAAAGGTATTCTTTAAAATAATAAATAGTCATGATGTCATAAATATCCACTCATCCTGTATATGTTAAAAACATTCTTTCCTTCATTTTTCAAAAAGTTCATAAAGTACCTCATTTGGATATTACAGAATGATTAATTTGAAAAGGTTTTATAAAAATTAAAACATTAGGATAAATTAATTTAAAAATATTTTGACAATATTTTTAACTACATTTTTAGAAACATTTACATGGATTAATTATATTTCCTAGTAGATACTTATGTATAAACAAACTCGAATAATAAGGAGCTGGTGAAATTAACATTTACATTGTAATTTTCATTAGTATATGGAGAATTAACCAACTATATAATGGTTAAATAATGTTATTAAATTATAAAAGTACCATATCCAATTTTATGATATCATATATTATCATATTATATCATTTAGTTAATAGTATTTCAATATTACATTTATTTCGGGTGTTGACTACTTCGTTTTTCCATTCCTATTTTTTCGTGTAAGTCAGGTTTGTTATGAATATGATGTAATTTATTCATATAAATAATTATATAAGGTTTAAAATTTTTATTTTTACTAATCATATAAATTTTATAATCAATATTTAATGGTTAACAAAGAGAATGAATATTACCACATCGTGGCGACAGTAGGCTGTATGTACACACGAGCGATGATACCATTCCCTTGATGGTTAAATGGTAAGGAATTGGATGATATATTAATTATAAAGAATATTTATCATGTTATATTAATTATTTATATCTATTGTTCCAATCATTATATTTATCCAAATAATCCAGCATTGAATAATAAATTACACCACGATGTGGAGACAGTAAGTGGTACGTACATACACATGGTTATATTGTAATTTGTATGATGGATAAAATGAGAAATGTGGTTATAATATGATTATAATAACATATAAGTATATGGATTATAATGTATTTTTTTTACTTTGGTATTGAAATAACATTGAAAGAGTATGTAGAAGAAGAAAATAACTTTGAATGTGGTGATAAAACAATTACATTTTTTTGGGTATCTTCTTTTGATTTGCACAGACGGACTCCATCGTATGGATTTATTACCAATGTATGGACTCTAGTATATAGTAAGGTAATTTGGAAGGATAATTGGGAAGGGTTTTTCTAATCCAATTGCATTTAGTGGTGTTAATTAAAGATAAAGGGAAGTTCCCTTTTAAAAGATAGGTGAGGGGCACTTTTAGAAGGTCTTAATATAAAAATGTATTATAAATTGATTTTTGGTATCAAATAGTTCCAAAGTGATTTATTTATAGGTTAATATTATTATAGGTATATATAATTTATTCCAATTATTTTTAGACATGTTTTGTTCACAAAAGTAACCTTATATTTTGGGTTTAACACATAGTTAAACAATTCATCTCTTACTACATCTTCTTGTATTTTTACACTATTGGGTTAATATATTTACAATAAAATTCTAAAAGAACCCCAATTGGATCATTTAGGAAAAAATTAACACTATAATAGTTCTTTGGATGATCCTGAGATTTTATGAATTTTATAAAATCTAATAAACTATTATTTATTTTAATTTATCATTTATGTCAATTTTGATACAATTCAATATTTTCATTTTAAAAAATATCCTACCAAAATGATAAATTCAAACCAATACATTAAATATTTCAATTAAATGTATATGTTTTCTATAAAATTATTGTATTTCTTTAATTAATTCAAATATTATTTTTACATTTTTTTAATGTCATTTAATTGATTCCTCCAATAATTATTCAGTTACTGCATCACAATTGTGTCATCATTTAATTTAATTATTTACTTCATGAAAGTAAAAAATGAATTATCATTATATAGATAAATATTTTATTTTTCTAAATAATATTTATATTTGAAAATATCACTTATATAACCATATATGAAAAATGAAATAGTAATTAAAAGTTTAATATGACATTTTTAACTATTCCTTAAATAAAATACAATAAATGACATAATCTAACAGAAGTGGTTTAAAATTATATTATTTTAGACCTAAGGTCGATTTTAGTCAAAAAATAATTATCTAATTAAATTAGGAAATGTTTTAGGGTATTATTATAATTTTATAATATTATTTTTACCATTCCCTACCCTATTTACCTTTAACCGTGGTAAATAAAATCCAAAAGTCATTATTCACCCAAAAAATATTTTGATAATATTAGACCATATTTTTCCAACTAATTAAAACCATGTATGTCCATTATTTTAAATTAAATTCAAATAAGAGGTAAAATTATGTTTAAATCTAATCTATAGATGTTCATAGAAGGCAGGTAAAAGAGTCATTCAAAAGTTCAATAATTTTTTTTCTAACTAATTCTATAAGAAAAATTATTCCAATGAACTACATTGTAATAATATATGTATAATGTATCTATTGTGACATTAAAATAAATTTAAACTAAATTAATCATTTAAATGAAAAATTCATATTTTTAACAATAATGGAATATTTTATACTATTCTTCAACAAATTGAAACTTTAAGGAAAAATACCAAAAATTCATTCTAAGATAATTTGGATGATCTTAATTCATAAATGAAGCCTATTTTGAATAAAAATAATAAATTTCTTAATTTTTTTAATACTTTTAATAACTGTTTTTTTAAACAACTTGTTTGATAGATCATGATCCACGCAAACTTGGTGTTGCGTGCAACAAAATCTATTGAATTATTTAAAAATAAGAATATAATAGAAAAAATGGGGTGTTATAGACACAAATATAGTCAATAATATTTTATGCTATTGTATAATGAATACTTACAATTAAAAATTGAAAAATTATCTAATTATCCAATATGTAATATTTTTCCATATAAACTTCCAGCTTCTTGATGACACATGAACCTCAATACTTTCTTCGAACCAAGTCAAACTCTGAAATATCCTCTAGGTACATAACATTTGAATTTCCATGTTACTATTCATAACCTCATAAGTTAATGAACAAGTTATTGTTCTCCATTTCTCAATACATAATTGAATGAGCATACTACCATTAATAGTATATGGCTGAATGTCTATGTTACCATACACCATTTAATAATACATAATAGAATGTGCATGTTACAATTCACAATACTTGACTCAAGGTACATGTTACCATTCACCATTTAATAATATATAATTGAATGAGTATGTTACCATCCAGAATAATTGGTCGAATTTCCTTGTTACCATTCACTATTTAACAATACATAACTGAATTATCATGTTACCATTCACAATACTTGGATGAATTTCCAAGTTACTATTAAAAACTTAATAATACATAATTAGAAATATCACAATATTAAATTTATCTTCAAAACCCATTAATTTACATACCAATTAATTAATCATACACACAATTTCAATACCACATAATTAATTACCAAATTAATTATTCAATTCATTTCATTAATATACAATAATTAATCTCACAATTAATTATATCAGTTCACAATATAAATATAACATAATTAAATCAAAAAAAATTATCCCAATTAATAATACCAATATCTCAAAATTAATTCCAAAATTAATTATACCAATTCATAATCTCAATATCACAAAATTAAATCACATTAAATTATTCCAAAATCGCACAACTTTCCCAATTCCTTAATTAACAAATTGGCCAAATTATTTAATTCCATTTTGAAATTTTTTTTCTAAACAAATCTAGAAATTATACTATTTGAATACATGTAATCGAAATCACAACTATGTGATTTTAATATTATACCACCTACCTCTATTTTTTAACGAACGATCATCCAACATAATGCCCAAAAATTCAATACAGTAATGAAATAGAATGAAAACCATATCTAAAACCTAAAACAAGATTGAAAAATCAAGATCCTTAAAATATAGATCTATATCCAAAGTTCTTGATCTATATATAATCAAAATATAAATAAAAACTCATTCTATTATGGGAGATTAAATGAAGAGTAATTGGAATCTAAGAGGGATAGAAAATTCATTGATAGAGGGATTCTTATATTTAGTATAGGCTTTGAATTTTGAAGAACTGAGCTTGGGAATGATTGGAATATATCCAGGAGGCTTGAAAATCGTGATAAAAATTCTAGGTTTGAATAAGGGTCAAATAGAGTATAATTAGGGTGATCATGTAATTAGAACTCTAGTTTTATGATTATATAAAACTGCCTGTAACGTTTTCTGGCTAGAGGCACACGATTTCTCATAACTGTGCACCTTAACTATGCACCTCTTATAGGTGGTTCACAATTTATCCTATTAGGGAATGCAATTTTATATACTATGTCCCACCCATTCCCAACATCTCTATATAGGGTTGTATGGTTTAATCACATATGGAACATGGTTTGGGAAAATTGTTCACCGACCATTCACTTCCCCTTACACATATTTTCCCCAAATTTTTACCCAAACACAGCCTAAGGAAAAAACCCATATGAAATGTACTAAACCAAATAAAAAAATAATACCTAAAATCAAGAACATTTTATCTCTATAGAAGGTATTTATCTTTTATAAAAGGTGATTAAAAAATGAGAATGTTCAACTTTATGAGAATGACCCATATGATGATTTAAACATGGTCCACTACAACCTCTATGGTTACCTATACCATGTAGATGTATTCCACATGACCTTATATTTTCTTACATCGAAGTCTATAGTTCATTTACTGAGGAAGACTTAGTCATCCCACCATTAGAAGAATGGTCAATATCCATAATCCATGTTTGTCTTTTCTAGGAAAGGTAACAATTATACAACTCAGGATTGGATCAAATTTTAACTTCAAAATGTCGGAAAAAACTCTAGGACTGTAAAATATACATTTAGGATGGTTTAATTATTTTATAATTTTATGAAAATAAACCCGACTTGTATGTCAAACTAGTCTTCCATTGTATCACTATGATATTGAGGTAGCCTTTCATGCTCTGGTTCCTCCAGATAAAGTTCTCCTTTTGAGTTAAATTCCTCTACCTTCTCCCATTCTTTAATCATGGCCTTTACAAAATTATTGCAAGTAACATTCATTAAATTAGAAATGTTATGTGGCATATTAAATTCATCTTCTATGTTGAATCCATTCCATCATCTGAGAAATTATAAATTTCATTATCTATTTCTCCATACATATTTTTATGATCAACTCCAAATTTATCAACCAGCTCAAAAGAATTTTATTTCATCACTATTTACTCAAACATTTGATCTAGGGTGAATGCCATAATATTAATTTTATTTGGATCAAATTATATAGAATGATTTGGGACCAAGTTTCCTAAATGAGTTTTTGATGATGCTATATGTTAGTATGATAATGTTTTGGTTTCCTTTTTATGAAAAAATGTTGGATTGTCTTTTTTATGATTACATAAATTCACCTTAACATTTTTAATTATTTACATCTAGATAGAACGAATGATCATTTCTATATAAAGCTATCCAGACAAGGATTTTCAAACCAATTACATCTAATGTAACAACATCTGCATGGATTCCTTGGTATAATGATTTCTAACTGAACTATTTATATTCTATGAATCAGTGGAAGGATGTATGATAAAGGATTATTTAATGGAATGTTTAATAATGAAATCTATTGATGCTTTTTAGATCCTAGTTCATACTTTCATGAGTTCTGAAAATATCATGTTACCACCCTGAGTAGAAGGATGAGGCTTATTTTTGTGTCAAAATTATAAATAATTTTCCTATGTTGAAATGAAAAAAATAATTATTTATGTTAAAAAATATATTCAATTTGTTTGGATGTTTTCATGGATAGAAGTTTTTCTCAGTGAGTTATAATGGAAAATAAATTTTCTCAAGTCAAAAGGGGTTAAAATTCATTTGTATATAAAACTTGCATACTATTATGTTCTATAGCATCCCGTCTTTTTATAACATAACTTTCATTCCATTACACGGAACTGAGGATCTTTAAGGTTTAGTGTCTTGGAAACAAGGAACATAAAACATGAAACAAAAAAAAAACATTCTTCTTAAACACTTGAAAGGCTTCTCCTCATGTTCACCCTAGGCTCATTACTGCATCTCATAACCTGGGGACATACATCAAAAGGAAGGGTGAGCAGAAGGCCCAGCAAGGGAAACAAGTGAAACATTTTACATATGAACTTCAGATACATCAATAAAGTCATGAAAAGAACTTTAAGGAATGAAAATTAAATCATGAGGCATATCATAATAAAAATAAAACTTTTTCATAACTTGAAGATGTGGCTACATCATTTAACATAGAAAATCATGAACATATCACCAAGGTCCATCCCCAAGGTGTCATTTTAAAATTACCAAGGTTATTCACCAAGGTATCGTGAAAATTGTAATCTCTAGTGGTTACATCATTACCCAATGCATTGGAGCGCTATTAGGGCGCACCCTTAAATTTGCCTTTATTATCATGTGAGCCACATATATCATCATTAAACATTTCATAAATAACCCATATAACATAAAGGAAATGGCTTTCATTTCATAATCATAACTTTTTAAAAACTGCTTTAAAGACATGATCTTTATATCACTTTAAAACCCACAGAAAAGGAAGGTGTGTCTCATGTATGTAAATCCCAGAATTTAAAATAGAACATTCTGGTATATATGTGAATACCCCTTTATAAGAAAGAGCTTTGATTATTCACTTAATAAAATAAAAGAACTTAAGAAAAAGAGATAGATATTTTGAGACAGAAATTCTGCAGCATAACGGCAATGTTCCGAGGTTTTAGAAGACATTAAAAGAGAGGTAAAATGGGTCAAACATTCATAAATGACCCATAAAATAGTACATGGACAGAATAAGAAGGATACATGATCATGGTAATGAAAGTTCAAGGACATACCATTTGAAATGAAAAACATGGAAGGAAAAAAATTAGATTTCTCTTATGAATGTTCGGCAGCCTAACGGCGTTGCTTAAACATCAACAAAAATGATTTGAAAAGATCAAATAGGGTCTCTCATCATGTGAACATAAGAGTTCAGTATGATAGATATAGAGATAATTCCCCAACATAACAAAAAGGAACTTGAATGAATTGACATGAAAGTAGAACTTCAAAACGAGAAGGGTGAAGAACCACTTAAAAATTCGGCAGCCTAATGGCGCCACTTAAAACATCAAAATACTGAATTGAAGAGATCAAATGGGGTATCTCATCATATGAACATAAGATTCCAGTATGATATATATAGAGATCATACCCCAATATAACAAAAAGGAACTTTAAATAATTGACATGAAAGTAGAACTTCAAAACGAGAAGGGTGAAGAACCACTTAAAAATTCGGCAGCCTAACAACGCCACTTAAAACTTCAAAATACTGAATTGAAGCGATCAAATGGGGTCTCTCATCATATGATCATAAAATATCAGTATGATAATTTAGATATCATACCCCAACATAATAAAAAGGGTCATGAAAGACTTGAATGAAAATAGAACTTGAAAACGAGGAAGGTGAAAGAATCCCTTAAAAATTCGGCAGCCTAACGGCGCCACTTAAACATTTTTAAAACGAATTGATGAGAGCAAGGGGGGGGGGTATCTCATCATATGAACATGAAATAGGCAGTAGGATGAATATAAAAGAATATCCTCCAACATAAGAACATGGAGTATAAAAGAAATGACATAAAAGAGATTACTTGAAAAGAAAGAGAGAGGTCGGATCCCTTACCTTAAAATGTAACTCTTAAACCTCAATGGTTGGGACCTTTAGGGCTTGGGGGCACCTTGGGAGGACTCCTTGGGAGGTAATGAGACCATAAATTCGTTGTGAATGAGTGGGGAGTCGAATGGATGAGAGGAGGGCTTGGTATTTATAGGGAAAGTGAGGGGACAAGGCATTAATGGCCAAGGGACACCTCACATGTGCTTTTCTCAAACCCATGTGCTCTCCCTTGGCATTTATCATGGAGTTAGGCCACATGGGGCCCCCAAAACAATAATTTATCACCCTTGGCCGGCCAACCCTTAAAAGATCTCATGACATCATCATGAAACTGTTATTATGTCATTAAACATACCGAAACCCTAAAACTATATTTTTACTATTCACTGAAAAATTCATCTTTCTCAGAAAAATCCCAATCATTCACCTTAACTAAATATCAATGCTCTGATTTCAAAAATGAACTCCATTTTATAAAAATAATTTTCTAAATATTTTTAATTTTATTTTTAAATAAATACACTATTCACCGAAAATTCATTTTTTTCAGAAAAATCCCCAAAAATTACCATAACATAATATCGATGCTCTGAGTTCAAAAATAAAGTCATTTTTATAAAAATAATTTTCCAATTATTTTTAATTAAATTTTTAATTAAAAAACACTATTCATCCGAAAAAACTAATACTTGAATAATAATTTATGAAACCATTATTTGACCATTGTATTGAATCACATTACTTAATCAAAGTGCCTAGATTATTTTAATACTTTCTTTAAGTGAGATTACTAATCCATTTGGACAGATTATTAATCCTAATCATAAAATCACTATTCATAATTTACTATTCATCAAAAATCATGTTGATCTTATTAGACTCTAAATTTAGTACTGAACATAATTGCAGAAGACCATTTTTTGAAAATCATTACACATTTTCAATTATTTAGGGTTTACATAAACATATTTAAAATATCCTTTTTCTAAAATTCATCGAAAATTTGCATACTATATTTATCCGGTCATTTGAAAATTCATAAAAGAAATCGAAATTTTATTTAAAACAAAGGATTACACAAGACAGTTACGGTCTCCTTACATAGCCCCTTATCACACCAGCATAGGAAATAAGTGTAAGGTGTGCTAAGGTGAGAGAATCCGAGGGAGGCTCGGCCAACATCGCACGAGTAGTAATTTCTATCAGTTTGAACTTCTCGCGAAGGCGATCCCGTTCTAGCTTTATACGATGAAGTTCAGCTTGGGTTTGGTCCAGAGCAAAGCCCAGTGGTGCTACCTCCTTCCCAAGTTCTGTTAGATGGGCTTCGATCGGTCCAAGACTACTGGGTGAGGACATCGAATCTTCTTTCTATATTAATTAACCAAGATTGCTTGTATTTAGAGACAATAGTCAAAATGTTTAGCTTCCAGCGGTCATATTGACCAATGTTCAAATAACAGTCAAAACCCAACAGTCTCATTTTAATTATACTCATGTTACCAAATGAAACATTTTTGTTGAGTATAACAATAACACATAAAATTAGGAAACAAAATTTATTTAAAAATTTTGGGTCGTTACAATCTTCCCCCCTTAAGAAATTGCGTCCTCGCAATTTTAAAATTGGGTTTTGAAATTTCATTGAAAGTCCCACATCGGAAAAGGAGTCAGTAAAACTATTACTTTAAAATAAAGAAAGGGAAGTACAAAGGTCACCCGAGTTAACCCACGCTAGGGTTCCATGCAGGAAAACATGGACATGGAGGAGAAAACAAAGGGTCAAGTTCTGAGGGAGAGTGATAGAGAACATGATTAGGAGAAAGTTAACCATGAGAAAATCCCAAACTTATGATGTGTGTAAACGGTCTTTGATTACCTAGTAGGAAACGTAAACCAACAACATTTTTGTTTTACGTTTCATTTCATAATTTTGAGGATTTCATTTACTACATAGAACAAAAACATAAGAAAATATACCTACCTTCAAGTAGAGTTTCATCCTTTAACAAGTCCCTACCAACACTAATCTTTTCTCCAAATGATGAGAATTCAAAAACACTTGGTCTCATAAAAGCACAAGAATCATCTCCTATAGAATCACATAATCTACAAAAGATTAACTATCTATTTCTTCTATCTTTAAACATTATCCCAAAAACAGAAAGGTTAAGGTAAAACAACTCTTCAAAAAGAAAGAATCCCATAGGAATGAAAACTACTTTTAAATCATCAATGTTCCATGGTACTACCCAAAGTTCATCATAGACCAGTCCATAAATAACGGTCCTTAAAATTCCTCAAAACAAACCAAACTAAGATTGAAACCCAAATACAAGAAGGATTTGATAACATAGTCTTCCAAAACAACTTCATTGTTCATCTCCAGACAACATCAACCACTCCTAACATCTTATAAAAAAATAGCTAACCTAAACATATTTTACCCAAGATAGGTTAGTCATTCCCATAAGTAACCTAAATTACTATAAGTTCACCTTAAATTCATCGATTCTTCAAAATATAAGTCAACCTTACTCCTCAATGAAAATACCGTAGTAATCTATTTACCTTGATCAAATATGGTTCCCAAAATAATGAACGTCTTCCAAAATAATAATCATATTTTAATCCCTTAATCATCCCTGTCACATTAATACGAAAATCGTCGCATTTCCTATCACATTGGTTGTTGGAACATGTTCTTCCATTTCCCACCATTAACTAAGAAGAGAAAGCATAATTAGGGGCTTAAGTACTTAGCTAATAATCATGAAAAGTAACTGAAAGCATATAAGGATAACTTGTATATGAAAGGTATACCCTAACTTGTGATCTCCTAGGTTCCCATCTAGGTTATGAATGATCATATATTCTTATGTGAACCTTTATTTTATTTTATCTTTGTTCCTTTAACAATGGTTCATACCAAGCTTATGAATTTACCAAAGCATATCCCCTGGGAGTGTCGTAACCAAGAGTGCAGCAAGGCCCATTGTCGTGTACCAGTTCCCATTCGAGTCTAGCTCAAAGCGGTGTTTTCGGGTTTTACCCCTATGTACATCTGTGCCAGAGCCACCTCTACCTGTTCGTATCCAGACAGGGATGTATTTGCTTGGCAACCCCTTACTCAATACTCACCAAAATACCAGGAAGATTTCCTATATTAAACTTTTCTATAGGGTTCTTCCTAGAGTTTTCATATCCTAATTTCCACAAATAACTAAACCATCCTTTGATACCAACTATAGCATCCCGTCTTTTTATAACATAACTTTTATTCCATTACACGGAACTGAGGATCTTTAAGGTTTAGTGTCTTGGAAACAAGGAACATAAAACATGAAAAAAAAAACATTCTTCTTAAACACTTGAAAGGATTCTCCTCATGTTCACCCTAGGCTCATTACTACATCTCATAACCTGGGGACATACATCAAAAGGAAGGGTGAGCAGAAGGCCCAGCAAGGGAAACAAGTGAAACATTTTACATATGAACTTGAGATACATCAATAAAGTCATGAAAAGAACTTTAAGGCATGAAAATGAAATCATGAGGCATATCATAATAAAAATAAAACTTTTTCATAACTTGAAGATGTGGCTATATCATTTAACATAGACAATCATGAACATATCACCAAGGTCAATCCCCAAGGTGTCATTTTAAAATTACCAAGGTTATTCACCAAGGTATTGTGAAAATTGTAATCTCTAGTGGTTACATCATTACCCAATGCATTGGAGTGCTATCAGGGCGCACCCTTAAATTTGCCTTTATTATCATGTGAGACACATATATCATCATCAAACATTTCATAAATAACCCATATAACATAAAGGAAATGGCTTTCATTTCATAAGCATAACTTTTTAAAAACTGCTTTAAAGACATGATCTTTATATCACTATAAAACCCACAGAAAAGGAAGGTGGGTCTCATTTATGTAAATCCCAGAATTTAAAATAGAACATTTTGGTATATATGTGAATACCCCTTTATAAGAAATAGCTTTGAGTATTCACTTAATAAAATAAAATAACTTTAGAAAAAGAGATAGACATTTTGAGACAGCAATTCTGCAGCATAACGGCAATGTTCCGAGGTTTTAGAAGACATTAAAAGAGAGGTAAAATGGGTCAAACATTCATAAATGACCCATAAAATAGTACATCGACAGAATAAGAAGGATACATGATCATGGTAATGAAATTTCAAGGACATACCATTTGAAATGAAAAACATGGAAGGAAAAAAAATTAGATTTGTCTTATGAAAGTTCGGCAGCCTAACGGCGTTACTTAAACATCGAAAAAAATGATTTGAAAAGATCAAATAGGGTCTCTCATCATGTGAACATAAGAGTTCAGTATGATAGATATAGAGATAATTCCCCAAGATAACAAAAAGGAACTTGAAAGAATTGACATGAAAGTAGAACTTCAAAACGAGAAGGGTGAAGAACCACTTAAAAATTCGGCAACCTAACGACGCCACTTAAAACATAAAAATACTGAATTGAAGAGATCAAATGGGGTCTCTCATCATATGAACATAAGAGTCCAGTATGATATATATAGAGATCATACCCCAATATAACAAAAAGGAACTTGAAATAATTGACATGAAAGTAGAACTTCAAAACGAGAAGGGTGAAGAACCACATAAAATTCGGCAGCCTAACAGCGCCACTTAAAACTTCAAAATACTGAATTGAAGCGATCAAATGGGGTCTCTCATCATATGATCATAAAATTTCAGTATGATAATTTAGAGATCATACCCCAACATAATAAAAAGGTACATGAAAGACTTGAATGAAAATAGAACTTGAAAACGAGGAAGGTGAAAGAATCCCTTAAATATTCGGCAGCCTAACGGCGCCACTTAAACATTCTTAAAACGAATTGATGAGAGCAAGGGGGGGGGGGGGGTCTCTCATCATATGAACATGAAATAGGAAGTATGATGAATATAAAAGAACATACTCCAACATAAGAACATGGAGTATAAAAGAAATGACATAAAAGAGATTACTTGAAAAGAAAGAGAGAGGTCGGATCCCTTACCTTAAAATGTAACTCTTAAACCTCAAAGGTTGGGACCTTGAGGGCTTGGGGGCACCTTGGGAGGACTCCTTGGGAGGTAATGAGACCATAAATTCGTTGGGAATGAGTGGGGAGTCGAATGGATGAGAGGAGGGCTTGGTATTTATAGGGAAAGTGAGGGGACAAGGCATTAATGGCCAAGGGACACCTCACATGTGCTTTTCTCAAACCCATGTGATCTCCCTTGGCATTTATCATGGAGTTAGGCCACATGGGGCCCCCAAAACAATAATTTATCACCCTTGACCGACCAACCCTTAAAATATCTCATGACATCATCATGACACAGTTATTATGTCATTAAACATACCGAAACCCTAAAACTGTATTTTTACTATTCACTGAAAAATTCATCTTTCTCAGAAAAATCCCAAACATTCACCTTAACTAAATATCAATGCTCCGATTTCAAAAATGAACTCCATTTTATAAAAATAATTTTCTATATAATTTTAATTTTATTTTTAAATAAATACACTATTCACCGAAAATTCATTTTTTTCAGAAAAATCCCCAAAAATTACCATAACATAATATCGATGCTCTGAGTTCAAAAATAAAGTCATTTTTATAAAAATAATTTTCTAATTATTTTTAATTAAATTTTTAATTAAAAAACACTATTCATCCGAAAAAACTAATACTTGAATAATAATTTATGAAACCGTTATTTAACCATTGTATTGAATCACATTACTTAATCAAAGTGCCTAGCTTATTTTAATACTTTCTTTAAGTGAGATTACTAATCCATTTGGACACATTATTAATCCTAATCATAAAATCACTATTCATAATTTACTATTCATCAAAAATCAAGTTGATCTTATTAGACTCTAAATTTAGTACTGAACATAATTGCAGAAGACCATTTTTTGAAAATCATTACACATTTTTAATTATTTAGGGTTTACATAAACATATTTAAAATATCCTTTTTCTAAAATTCATCAAAAATTTGCATACTATATTTATCCGGTCATTTGAAAATTCATAAAAGAAATCGAAATTTTATTTAAAACAAAGGATTACACAAGACAGTTACGGTCTCCTTACATAGCCCCTTATCACACCAGCATAGGACCTAAGTGTAAGGTGTGCTAAGGTGAGAGAATCCGAGGGAGGCTCGGCCAACATCGCACGAGTAGTAATTTCTATCAGTTTGAACTTCTCGCGAAGGCGATCCCGTTCTAGCTTTATACAATGAAGTTCAGCTTGGGTTTTGTCCAGAGAAAAGCCCAGTGGTGCTACCTCCTTCCCATGTTCTGTTAGATGGGCTTCGATCGGTCCAAGGCTACTGGGTGAGGCCATCGAATCTTCTTTCTATATTAATTAACCAAGATTGCTTGTATTTAGAGACAATAGTCAAAATGTTTAGTTTTCAGCGGTCATATTGACCAATGGTCAAATAACAGTCAAAACCCAACAGTCTCATTTTAATTATACTCATGTTACCAAATGAAACATTTTTGTTGAGTATAACAATAACACATAAAATTAGGAAACAAAATTTATTTAAACATTTCGGGTCGTTACATGTTCTATGGAAGAAACCAGTTGACTGTTTTTATATGTTTATGATGTTTTATAATCAAATAAAAATTACAATGGGATGTTCTCGGATGAAGTATAATTAGAAAATGTCCATCAAAAAATATTTATTGATTTACATAAAGATGTCGAAAAAGTTTTTGTGTAAGAAGATCATTAGAAAATGTTTTTGATGAAAGGTATCAAATAAAGAATGTATATGGTAGAAAAAATTTAAAATGTTTCAATTAATTTTTATAGGGACATCAGAAAAATTCTTATCATATGAAAAAAATATAGACTTATTGAGAAAATATTTTTCTAATAAAGTGTTTTGAATATTTACAAGCGTGATGTTCTTTTTGAAACATTTGTTAAGAAATAAAAAGTGATAATTATAATTTAGTATTTTTAATGTTCCAAATATAATGGAGGAAAATGGTTATACTCAAAGTGTTTTATGGAATGTTTATTAAGGGTAATCTCTATCATGTTTTTTGATAGAACATAAGAATATTCTTGAATTATTGATATCTTTATGGTTATTTTTTTGAGTTATTGATTTTAATAACACATTTTCATTAAGTAGGAATCTAAATTGGTTTTTATTCCACTCCTTCTTCAAATGTTGTCAATATAAATGGTGAAAATATTATCATAGTATTAGTGTACTATTAAAAGATGAAAAAAGTGAAAAATTTATAGAATTTTACCATAAAGAGATACATATTTTTTTTTTTAAAAAACTAGATTTTAAAATGGTTTTTTATAACTAATGAATATATTTGATGAAGTACAATAATATAGAGAATTTGGTTTTTATTAGAGGTGGTGCAATTAGAGGAAATAGATGAAAAATGTTTCACCGGATGAACTATTATATCAAGTGGAATCATAGATAGATTGTATGATATGGTGACTTGAATAAGTTAAAAATTTATAAGATTTTAGGATATATCAAGGAATTATAAATAATTTATGAGATCAACTAATTAGATGAACTTTCTAGAAAAACTCATCAGATAGAGGTTTTATGATTACATTCAAGAAGAAATTCTTACCATTTGTAGGGTAATAATGTGAAGAATAAGATTTTGAAGATGTGAAAAATAGAATAATTACAATAATAATAAGTAAAATATTATAATCATGTTGTTAATGTTTTCTAAAAGTTTTTCCAAAATAATTATTATAAATTTTTTGATCGGAATCACATTCACTTTTGTGTTGATCAAAGTGAAATATAAGTGTATGTATATTCCATACTTTCTATAACAATATTAAAATGATATTTTTTCTAATGGATTTGGTATTATTGATTATTTACAAATGATGAAAATTAATAGCCAAAATTTTTGATTTGTGAACATTTTAAATTCTTGGGTTCTCAATGGTTGTGTTTTTATACTTGTTTTCGAAAAAGTAATTACTATTTAACTGGAGGAGAAGGTTGTTTCATTTCAAAAAATAAGTTTTAAAAATAAACAGATCATTAATTCACCTTATACCCCTCTTATTAATCACATTGTTACATTTTATTTTTATTAGAGGGGTGGTTCCCTATATTGATTATTTGTTGATGTTTATTAGAATATTGAACATCCAATGGTTCTGATGAATCTAATGAATAGTAAGGGGATTCATTTTTTCAATAGATGAAACTATAAAATTTAAAAATATAAAATTTTTCCCTAAAATATGACTCTTATTTATATCGTTATTGACGTTATGAAAGGTGGTTTCACACCTCATTTAGAAGTTGTTTCCCTTATATCTACCATTAAGAAAAATTTATAGAATGATAGGAATTATAGAAAAGATATAATTTCCTCAATCATTAAAAGTGTATTTCCAAGGGTTAGTAGAATTAGAACTAATAAATACATATTGGATATGTATAAGAATGGATATAAAGAAAATAAAAAGTTATGAAAACCTTGTACAAAATATGGAAGCTGAATTATTAAGATCTTTAAATGGTTGATTATGAATATGTTGGAGACCTCTTTATATGGTTGAATTAAATTGTATGGATTATAATACTTATTGGAGGGAAGGTGGATGATTAAAATAGAATTGAAAATATCTTATGTATTATTCCTAATAAGTTTGATTCTAATGTTCCATCTTTGGATAATACATATTTCGAAACTCTATATTTGGTGGATCTATATAGTAAAATAATCACATATGAAATGATAGCAATGAAATCTATGAAAGGTCAAGTAAATGATGATTGAAAAATTCCCATCAACATTTTGAAGAAAGGAATATCCAAGAAAATTACCAATGATCCAAAAGATAGTGAACCTAATGTTGAAGATGAGGTTAGTAATAATTATTAGGAAATTATTACCTTATTTTTTATAAATATGTGAAATGAAACATTGGAAATTACAATGTGAATTGAACCATGAAATGTTTCTTCTATAGACCTGCTTGGAATTTTTCTTAAAATTACCCTCAATGAAAGGGAGATGAATAATGTGATGGATATGATATAATGTTAAGAAGTTCCTTTTAGAAAATAGTAGAAAAACTCTAATATTATTCCATGGGAATGGAAAAAAGTTTTATAAATCCAAAAGGAGGTTGTATTTGTCTAAAAACAATGAAGATGACAATAGTGAAGTAGAAGATAAAAAAATCAGTGATGATAATACTGAACATTTTTTATAACTATGGTGAATGGTGAAAAGGTCACCAGTGATGAAAGAGTGTTTTTCAAGAAGAAGAGAAATTAATTGTGTTTATGTATAAAATGAGTTGTAGTAATTTCTTCAAAATATAGAAACCCTTGAGTGCATTATTGATAAGATAAAGACGGAAAATACTACGATAAAAAATAAATAATATTTTCTTGAATAAAATTACAAGTTTCTAATAGAGACTTATAATATGAATAAATATCTTGATAAATATATGAATGTCAATATTATGATGTTAGTGAATATGTTATGTGTAAGATTTATAGTTATATATTGTTTAACAGAAACATAATAAAACTAACCAACAAGTTACAAATTTCCAAAAATTAATTACTAATCAGTATAAAATTTCTAAAATTTTACAGCATCAAAATGATAAGGAAAAAAATTTCTCAACGATCTATATGAAATATGAAACTGTTTATAAGTAACTGGATGTTTAGAAAACCATGTTTGTAGAAAAGATAGGAAATTTTGAAAAATTATGTTTTCTAAAATATCAATGTCTAAACCAAAAGAATATACTACTTATAATTATATCTAGGATAAGATGAAATATATGTTAACGAAAAAAAAAATTATAATATTAGAAAAAGTGTAGGGTATATAAATGTTACAAAGTTGAAAACAATAATGTTGATGGAAATAAAGTATGATAATCCAGAAAGTATGGATGTTTCTGTGGAAATATTATTTCTTTACTAACTCAAGGTATTATGGTGGATTTTTTCATATTGATTTTTTAAAAATATATATAGTATAATATTTACAAGAGTAAATTGTGTCATATTTTGAAGGGGGTCAACCCACTCATATAATTAAATATGATAAAATATGTATTAATTCTAAAAATATATTCCAAAACATTGAAACTATTTGTGAAAGATGTGAAAAAACTATAAATATCGAAAAAGGATGTCTTGTTGGGTTACTATCACCATAATTATTTTATAAAAAACATCAAAATTTAGATGTGAAGAAAGAAAAAAGAAAGAAAAATATATATTGTTATTGAAACTGGTCTGAAATCTACAAAAGGATATCAAACATGGATAATATAGAGTCAGTTTAATTCAAATATGATAGGTCATTCGAAACAATTGAATAATATGGATCATTTTAAAAAAGGTACAATGAGAATTTATAGTGATGAGTCACTCAGACTAAAATTCATTAGAACTTCCATCATTGTAGAAGAAAAGTTAAAATCCAAAATATGTTTTTATTAATGGGAATAAAAGGATCATATAAATTGTTTCAAAACTATTTTTTGAAGGAAATAATATTGTTTTAAAAAAGGATATTTTTGTGTTTGAAAAGATTAGAAGTTAGGAATATTTTTTCCAAAGGCCAACAGAACAATGGAAACTTACTTCCAGATGTTAATATGGAATGTTCAGGATATATGAGAATTATGGAAGAAAATAAAGTATAGTGAAAAATGTTTGGAATTATGTTTCAAAGGAATATGAGTATTAAAAAAGATTGGTTAGTATTTGTGATATTCCAAATAATAATTATTGAAGAGTTTAGTGTTGTTCCATTTTCTAGAAAGGGATGATTACAAATTCCGTTCATAAGAATGTTGAGAAACATACAACCCATTCCATGGGTTTGATTCACAATGATAGATTTGAGATAATGAGTGCCAATTCAATATATATATACATGTAATTTATTTATTTCATTGACGATTTTATTGTCATTACCTGAATTATGTTATTTGAAAAATAAATTAAAGGCTTTGAAAATATTTAATTACATTAGGATAGGAGTATAAAAATGTGGGTATTCATTAAAGAAACTATTAAGTAGTAACATGGAGAAAGAAATGAGGAATTTAGAGTTTATATTGAAAAAAGAAATTTTCATGAGTTTATTTCACAATAAAACCATTTGAAAAATGGTTTTGTAGAAAGAAAGAAAAGAATTTTGGTAAATATTGCAAGAAAATATTGACCAAACATTATAATTCTCATTATTTTTGGAGGTAGTATATTAGTTAAATAAATGATACTTATAATCAATGTTTCTATAGTCCAGTATCTAATAGGAATTCTTACCAACTGTTTTATAAAGAAACTCAATTTTTGAAACACCTAAGGGTTTTTGGATGTTATTGAATTATAACATTCAAGGATGGAATTAATGAAACATTTTATCATAGAGGAGTTGAGGTAAATTCATTATCTATTATCCTAATTCTAGGTGATAAGAATGATATAATAATAAAACATGAAAATAGTTTTCTATCATGTGTGAGTGTTCTTGAAAAATCAGTTAAGAATGTTTTACAGACAGATGAAGATGAGAAATCATGTGAAGATGAGGAAGTTTCTATTGATAAATATGAAAAGTTTATTAAAAATGTAACAATGATAATGATTATTTTGATGAGGATTATGACTCATATTTCCCATGTTATGAAGATGATCTTCATACATCTCATAAAAGGATGAGGAAGCAATTTTATGATCGAACATTATCGGTGATCAACAACAACAAGTTTAAACATGAATAATATAAATCTAAATTTTACATGTTTCCTTATATTCAAAAGTTGATCCAAAATATGTTGTCTAAGATTTTGAGAATCTATAATTGATTTATGCTATGAAAAAAGTGCTGGATCCGATTAAGATGAATGAAGCATGGGAACTTTTTCTAAAACTAAATATTAAAAATTAAGCTGGTACAATGTGGGAGTTTTGAAAAACGTTGAATGCATATGGTGAAGTGATAAAAAAATAATAACTAGTCTATAATGGTTACTCAAAAACCAAATGGATTGATTTTTTTGAGACTTTTAATTTAGTAGAATGATTATTGACTTCCATAATATTTATTTATATCATTACAAAATAAAGATATAAAATTTATTAGATGTATGTAATGTAATATTTTCCTAATGGATATATCAATGAAGAAGTTTATATTGAAAAATTATGTGACATCATGATTGGTAACGATGAATATTATGTGTGTAAGTTGAATAATGCTTTGTATGGGAAAAAATATCTGAGTTGATGATATTTCAAATTGGATACATTCTTAAGGAAGTTAAAACATAATGAAATAACAGTTGAAAACAAAATCTATATAAATGAAAATCAAGAGTTCTCCCACATTTATATTATTTATGTTTATGAAATTATCTTTTCTAGGAATTATGAAGAATCAGCTGAATTTTTTAAAAAGGATATGAAGGATTTATACGAAATTTCCATTCTCAGTGAAGGTAAATATTTTATTGGATTATAAATATCATAAAATAATAAATATATTTTGTCGTATTAAGATATTAATGATAAGATAATTATAAGGATATTTGGAATAGAAGATTAAAATCCAATTTTGACCCTAATTTGAATGGTCACCAATTTTTCTAAAGATAGTGAAGGAAATAAGGTTGATTCTTAGATTATTAGTAATCTAGTTGGACATTGGTTATATCTAACAACATAAAGACTAGATTTTATGTATAATATTACTTTTTTTAAGGTATAAAATTTCACTAGAATAACCACATCTCATGTAAAGAAATACAATTATCATATATATCTAAGGGACAAATGATTTGGGTATAAAATATAAAAATTAAAGAAAGATTTATCTATATTTTATATAGATAGTAATTGGGAAGGTAGTGTTGAGGATATAGGATCTTCATTTTTTGGAATTTTATATCTGGGGAATGATTGGTGAACTTATATATAATGAATTAAATTTTCGAAACCCTCATTATAAATGAAGTAGATTATGTGGTTAACACTAAAGTTTTAACATAACTTATATGTATACAGACTCACTTGAATGATTTTTTTTGTAAAAGTTGAGTTACCCCTACTTTTGGTTTTTGATAAAAACTTTACAATAAACCACACAAAAAATATAGTGTTAGATTTTCATTCCTATAATATTGATATAAAATTGAACTTCATCAATGTTCATGTGGTGAAAATGAATACTAGATGGAGTAGGATCATATAATAGATAATGTTTCCAATGTATTCACTAAACCATTAACAAATGAAAAATAATATATGATGAGGTGGTACAAGGGTGTACAACCACCCTATCATTTAATGTAAGACACAGTTTTCCACCACCATCTTATCATGAATTTGGATAGTGTTTTAAAGGATAAGAATAATGATGACACATAAATCTATCAATTATTATTTGATTAAACACATATGGAAGGAATTAATTTAGGGAGAGTTATTAAAATGGGTAATATATTATTTTATAATGGGTGACTTATTTTAATAGTTTATGGATGTGAATATGGGATACATTTTTCTATTATAAAAAGCTAGAATTTTCTAGATGTTTGATGGTTAAGAAGAAGTTTCTTAGGTAATTACTTAAGGATTGCATGATTTTTATGATTAATGAAACATGTTTCCTATATCTATTTTTCTCACATAGGATTCAAATTATTGTATTAGTAATATATAGCTTGAGTTACAATGTTTTAGTGAATTCTGGTCTTGGTTGAAAAATATATACATGGGGACATTTTTTGGACCAAGTTGGATGATGATGTTTTTGGTGATGTCGGGTGTTGTTATGAAGTTGTTTTGGTGGGATTATTATTAGTATAAAGATTGGATTTTAATTTTTTCATTACAAAAAATCAACTTTACATTATTAAAGGCTTCCCACTATAGTGAAAAGAAAAATTTTTCTAAAAATAGAGGATTAAACAATGATTTTTTTAACAAAGTTCATCCAAATCACCAAATATAGAATTTATGTTTTAGTATAAAGATCTGTAGAAAACCCCTTTATACTATTCAAAGTCATGAAATTAATTTTGGTAAATTATTATCAGATAAAATTTTCAATAATAAAATACAGAGATTCTTTGTTTAATCTAATTACATAATTTCAGAAATTTTGAAAATCTAATGTATATAGAATTAGTAAAATGATATGAATTATCTTTGAGTTGAAATGAGAAATAAGTTTCCCAAATTTAAAGGAAGATAAAATTTGTTGTATGATAAATGATATATTCAATAATGTTTTGGAAGTTTTAGAGGATGAATGTTTTTTATATAGCTTAAAATAATGATATATTTAATTATGTCTAATGGGATTCATTTGTATATAAAATGATTATAAAATGATGTTCTAAATAATAAAATAGATGACGTTTGTTTAATGGTTTTTATGATTATTGATGAAACAAAATTTTCAAAGTGATGATTCTAGATGAATTACATTGTACGAGCTTGTATTCATTATGTGAAGATGTCATAAAAATATTTCTATATGAAGATAATTTGTTGATGTTTTATGATTCAAGGAATCATATGAAGATATAATATAGGTGAAAAATTAATAAATGTTCCTAATACCATTTACTAGAACATCGAATAGTTTCACTTGTGATGAAGAAACTCTATGGAGTTATCATAAAATCATTTTTTGGAAATTGTTTTGTGAAGATGTACCCCTGAAAAGATCATTATGAAACGTTAAAAAATATATCAAAAGTGATGATTCTGAGATATAATTTTAATATTTTAAGAATCATTGAGTAAAATCATTATACTAACAATGTTTAATGAAATTTTATGAATGGTGAACTCATTGAAGTTTCTTGTAATCACTAAATAATATTCTAGAACTATTGATAATTTTATGGGGAATTGTTTTTATGGTTTGATTTTAATTTCTTATTTTAATTGAGTGGGAAAATAGATTTTATTTCCTACATATACTTCCTAATATATGTTATTTATAAATGGTGCAGTAAGAGTAAGCAAATAGTGTACTGTTCATGAACAGAAAAAGTGGAAGTGCTATAGAGATTGCTTCTTATAATGATATCAAATAAAATTTTGGAAGAAATAATTTGGAAAAGGATGTTTCTAGCGAAGGAATATCTTGGTTAAAATAGAATAATAAGAAGAATGAGTTGGTTTTGATCAGATTTGTTGAAATTAGAGGCAACAAATGAATACTGTTTCACTTGAAATACATTTATATACTGAGAAATCACATATAGATTGAATTAAGTGGTGAGTAGAAGAATATTGGTGGATAGAAGGTTTCAGACTATATATACGAATCATATTAATTTTTCCAGATTAACCAATTAGATTAACATTCTAGAAAAACCCATTGGATATAGGTTTTATACTGAATTACACAAATAATTTATTACGTGCTGCTGAGTATGAATGTGAAGAAAATGTTTAATAAAGAAGTAAAGAGTATAAGAATTAAAATAAGCACAACGAAAATATTATAATACAATTGGTAAATGTTTGTAAAACTTTCTCAAAAAATAATTGTCATATTTTTTTTACTGGGAATAACATACAGGATTTTATAGGCACTAGTGCATTAGAGGTGTGTGTATATTCATTTCTTACTGTAACGACATAAAAAGCCTATTTTCTAGTTGATTTTGTGGTATTAGATTTTTTCCAATCCATGTTATGTTCCAGAAACTCTTGATGAGTATTGATCCTTGTAAATTAATGTTTTCCCTTTGTTTATGATCGCTATATTGTTTTTATAATAGTCATATCTGTTTGATAAGGGAAAATGGGTGTTTTATAATAATGAAAAAATTTTAAAAACAAAAAGATCACCGATTAAAACCTTTCCCTATCAATTATAAAATTGTAAATTTAAGATGTTTTTTCAAGAATAATGTTCATACCAAGAAGTTCTTGAATTCCCTCACCTTTTCTAGAAGACACAACAACATTAGACACAACAATCCTTAAGCTACCATCCTACAATAGAACTTTCTAAGAAGAATACATAGTGGTTTAGATTCCTCGTTAAACCATGGATATAAGAATAGGGTGCATCATAGGGTTTCACTTTTCTAAGAGGAAGCAATCAATTTTGATTTTCCTCTACCTTTAATGGTTTCCATTTATGCTCCTTACATAATTCTATATCCACATTATCTTGCATAGTTACCTCATTGTTATATATTTTATCAGAAGAGTCAACCTACCTAGCCTCACTTCCCTTAATAAGAGTATCCATAAAATTGATTCTTATAGGGTTTAATACCCCACAAAACCTTAATTTTCAATCAAATTATACTATTCCATGCCCATTTTTTCTAACTAGAAAACTGGCCCCTACATGTTTTGAGTCAGATTAAAAGGACAAAGCACAAGGTTAGCATGAATAAGAGTACATATATTGAGAGAAACACTAAGGGAAAAATAGAGATTTACTGTTGAACAATATTTATAACATTATAAAATCCTTTCCCAATACCATTATTTTAAATAGATATAATCCCATTTGTTATTTGTATTAATTATATTCTCATCTAGACTGCCCCTATTACTCATGATCATTCAGAAACTCTCTTTCTCATTCTTACCTTTATAAATAGGGACCATACTACACCTATCTTGAAATTTTATTTACAACACTCAATTACTTGTATTAGCTCACAAATGTTGGTAATTTTGTATATCGAATATGTTGATTAATATCATCTTCTGTAGTTTGGGGAAAACCTTATTGATTAGCGTTGAAATATTATCAATTTCATCCAAAAATATAAAAAAGCTCCCATATTAAGCCTCATATGAGGTTTTGTCAATATTTATAGGAATTCTAACAACATATTCCACATAAAATAGAATCCATGTATGAATCGATATCTAGTTGAGTCCATAGATGAGAAAGTAAGGATGAACTAATGTATTTCAAAAACAGGTATAGTTAAAACAAAGACCCCATTCCTAATATTTTACTATACTGGGCTTCTTGTGAAATAGGGAAATTTCCCCATACTATTCTCCTCAATTATTTAATGGAAAATAATTGATAAATCACCTCAACACCATGATTTTAGATAGTATCCCACAACCGGGAATGACAATAATACAAATAAAATAATATAAAAAAATCTAAATAAATCCCCAATATATCGTTAATTAACATTAATGGGATTCATCATAACATTTCCAATAATTCATTTTGGAGCAACATCATTCAGTAGTTAAAAAATGTATTATATTAGAATTCTCTTTAAATTAAGTCATAATAGAACCATTCCTTTCATCTAACCTTGTTATGGTTGAGTTTATCACTAGTGTAGAAAACATTTTTAACGTCACCGTTTTTTATGTCGATTATATATAACTGATGTTAAAATCTGTGATATGTGTTTTTTTATGTTGGTTATTTTATAACCGACATAAAAAATACTAAGAGTAATCTTTTTACGTCATTTATAAATTAATCACCGTAAAAAACCAACGCGCGACATTTTTTACATCGGTTATCAAATAACAGATGTAAAAAGTGAGGTATCTAACAAATTTTTTACGTCGGTTATAAAATAACGTGTGGATTGTCATTGCTGATTTTTCAATTGATAGACCTGTGACTCATCTCTCTCATGTGAAAAACCTAGAATCAACTCTTCGATCTCATTTCATTAAACTCATTTTTACATCATCGTTTATCATCATTAATCTCATCAGATCTATCATCTCCACTCTAAACAATCAAGAAGACCTCCCACGACATTATTTTGTTCGTTTTATTCATGGATAGTCTATATTTACATTTTTCGATTTTTTTATTTAAGCTAGGTAAGATTATTCGATTTTGAAACCTCTTACCTTGATTTGCCATCATCATATAATTTATTATCACTAGATCTATTAGGCCGACTCTAAATATTCATGTAAGCCTCACCTACTTCTATTTCGTTTGTTTTTTTCGCTGATGCCCTACATTGATGGTAATTTTGGTTGTCATTGAAAACTAATGATCTCATTCACCTATATGACTGCAGTTTATATCCAAACCATTGTGATACACCCATTCCGTGTACCAGTGTGATTTATTTTATAAGTATATGTGGGTTTTCATAGAGGAATGTTTTTTTTGGATCCTTGGTTGTTTCTATTTTGGGTATCACGTTTTGTTTTTCCATAAACTGTTTACATCGATTATTTTTGTGGACTATTATAAGTCTTCATATAATATTAAAACCCGATTCATTGAAGAATAGATAATTTTAGTCTAGTAGGAGATATAGTTCATTTTTCTCATTTTGAATAATGGCATGATACAAAAAACTAGTATCTTGAGGATAAAATCCGTAGATATGCCAAAACTAGTAGTTCGAGGTTAAAATCCCATTGTTCTGGGGGCTGTCCAGAGGGTTGGGGGCTGTCTAGGGGGTTGGGGGCTATCTAGGGGGTTGGGGGTTTTCCTGATGGTTGGGGGCTATCTAGGGTGTCCATGGAGGTGGGGGGGGGGGGGGTGCAGTCCAGGGGTGTGTGTGTGTGTGTGGGGGGGGGGGGGGTCTAAGGGGGTGGGGTGTAGAAGGGGTTGGGGGGATATCCAAGGGGGTGGGTGGGTGGTTGGGTGGTGTCCAAGGGGGTAGGGGCTTGTAAAGAGGGTTTGGGGGGTTGTTTAGGGGGGTGGGGGGCTCTCCAGAGGGTTGGGGGTGTCCCAGGGGGTGTCCAAGGGGGTAGGGTGGTGTCCAGGAGGGGTGGGTGGGTGGGGGGGGGGGGGGGGGTTGTCTAGAGGGGTGGGGGGATGTACAGGAGGTTGGGGGATGTCCAAAGGGATGGGTGGCTCTCCAAGGGGGTGGGGGTGGCGTTCAGAGGGTTCATGGGGCTGCCCAGAGTGTTGGGGGCTGTCCAGGGTGTCCAAGGAAGGGGGGGGGGGGCAGTCCAGGGGTGTGTGTGTGTGTGTGGGGGGGCTATCCAAGGGGGTGGATGGGTGGGTGGGGGCCTGTCTAGAAGGTTTTGGGGGTTGTCCGTGGGGGTGTCTAGAGGGTTGGGGGTGTCCAAGGGGGTAAGGGGTGGGGTCCTGGAGGGGGGGGGGATGGGGGTGCTTTCTAGAGGGGTGGGGGGATTTCCAGGGGTGGGGGGATGTCTAGAGGGGTGGAGGGTTGTCCAAGAGGGTGGTGGTTTCTAGTGGGTGTCCAAGGGGGTGGAGGGTGGTGTTTAGTGTGTTTGGGGGGGGCTGCCCAGATGGTTGGGGGGTTTCTAAGGTGTCCAAGGAGGTGGGGGGGGGGGGGGTAGTCCAGGGGTGTGTGTGTGTGGGTGGGGGGGAGTGTCGAAGGGGGGGGGGATGTCCAATGGGGTGGGTGGGGTGGGGGGGTGTCCAAGGGGGTGGGGGCCTGTCCAGAGGGTTTAGGGGGTTTTTTGTGGGGGGTGGGTTGTCCAAAGGGTTGGGGGTTGTCCAGAGGGGTTGGGGGTGGTGGTGGTACCCATGAGGGGTGGGGGGTGCTTTCTAGTGGGGTGGGGGCTGTCTAGGGGTGGGGGTTGTCAAAAGGGGTGGGGGATATCCAAGGGGGTGGTGGTGTCGATGGGGTGTCCAAGGGGGTGGGGGTGGTGTTTAGAGGGTTTGGGTGGCTGCCTAGAGGGTTGGGGGTGTCCATGGTGTTCATGGAGGTGGGGGGGGGGGAGTCCAGGGGTGTTTCTCTATGTGTGTGTGTCGGGGGGGTGTCCAAGGGGGTGGGGGCTTGTCCAGAGGGTTTCAGGGTTGTCTGGGGGGGGTGTCCAGAGGGTTGGGGTGTGTCCAGGGGGGGGGGGTGTCGAAAGGGGTAGGAGGTGGGTGGTGGTGTCCAAGAGGGGTGGGGGGTGGGGGTCCAAGAGTGTGGTGGTGTCTATGGGGTGTCTAGGGGGGGGGTGTCGAGGGGGTGTCTATGGTGGTGGGGGTGGTGTCCATTGGGTGGGGTACTGTCCAAGGGGGAGGTGGTGTCTAGGGGGAGTCCAAGGGGGTGGTGGATAAGTTTTAGTTGGGATTGACTACTGCATCGTGGTTTGTGAGATTATGACATGATGATTGTATTGTTTCATGGATATTAGTGTTGCAATATGATTCTATTTGGTTATATATATTTTGACCAGTCATCTATTATGAGTAAATTATGGGTTATGAGGGATACCATGTCGTGGTTTTCAAATATTCATAGTTATCCTGGCCCCATGGTGCCTTAATGATTTGCTTTACATTGTGATTTTCTCCATCCGAGTTTTATTTTAATTTTTTTTATTCTCTGGTTTACTCCATTTTCTCTAATTTTCTATCATCCATTAAAGGCCCCATGGTTTTCTTTGATTCCATGTAATTTAAAACTGTTATATCTAACAATATTTTCCTTTTAAAATCATATTCAAGCATATTTTTTTAAATTCACATGGATTTTTTTTATATTTCAAAATTTATTTACATTCAAATTATGATTTTTTTATATAAAAATATATTTATCTTATCTTAAAACGATTTATAATTTTTATATTTGTTATAGGTAATAATGAGTCAAAGTTGGATTACGGAACATCGAATGAGCAATGAATATGAGAAAGGTGTTGATGCCTTTATGGAATTTGGTAAATGAAATGTTCCAAGTAGTGACATTTTCTTCTATCCATGATTGAAATGTTTGAATATGAAGAAGTTAAAAAGTATAGAGATAAAAGATCACTTGATTTTTCATGGTTTTAATCCGAGTTATAGTCCTTGGGTTTTTCATGGTGGAACTGGATGGAATGTCACAAATGATGCTGATTTGCAAGATGGTATGTCCGATGGAATTGAAGAAATGATTCATGATATTGTAGCAGAACAAGTTGGGATAGAACTGACCATTTTGCGTCTATATGGTGATGATGAAAAACCATTATATCCTAGTTGTACTGATTTTACAGTTTTGTCGGTAGTTTTAAGATTTATTAACTTGAAGGAGATACATGGATATAGTGACAGAAGTTTTACAGAGCTGCTACAATTGATGAAAGACATTCTTCTAAAAGATAACAATCTTTTAGATTCGCATTATATGGCCAAGAAAACATTATGCTCGATGGGATTTGGATATAATAAAATAAATTCCTATTCGAATGACTGTATTATATATAGGAAGGAATATGAATTTCTGTCACAGTATCCTAAATGTGGGACATCACGGTATAAGGTGAATGAAAAATCACAGGCCGATGTAGAGATTACAAAGATCCCTTCAAAGGTATTTTGGTATCTTCCTATAATTCAGTTTTTAAAACATTTATTTTCTAATTAACATGATGCAAAAAGGTCATGATGGCATGCTGATGAGTGGTTATTTGATGGAAAAATACGCCATCTAGCTGATCGTCTACAATGTAAGAAAATTGATGAGCAGTATTCTACATTTGGAAATGAAATTAGAAATCTCAAAATAGGGTTGTGCACAGATGGAATGAATCCATACTGAACCCTAAGTAGCACACATAGTCCATGGCCTATTTTATTGGTAATTTAAAATCTCTCTCCTAAAGTTTTTATGAAGCGCAAATATGTCATGTTGAGTATAATTATGTCTCATCTGAAGCAACCCGTCAATGATATTGATGTTTACTTGTCACTGTTGATCGATGCTTTGAAACATTTATTGGTGGATGGTATTAGGGTGTATGATTATTATAAAATGGAATATTTGCAACTGCATGCAGTGCTTTTGTTCACTATAAATGACTTCCCAGCATATGGAAATTTGTCAGGATACAGTGTTAAAGGGCATAAAGCATGTCCAATTTGTGAACAAAAGACGACATATTGTCAATTGCATCATGGGAGGAAAATAGTGTACATGGATCATCGAAAGTTTATTCCTATAGATCACCCTTATAGAAGAATAAAAAAGTCATTAAATGGCTCACACGAATTTGATATTGCTCCAAAACCGTCATCCCCTGATCTGTATTTTGAGAGGGTGGAAAACCTTGATGTGACATTGGGAAAGACACAGAAATATGGTAATGATAGACTTATTTGGAAGAAAAGTTTAATATTTTTTAAGCTACCATATTGGAGATATCATGAAGTCAAACATAATATTGTTTTCATACTCATATAGAAGAATATCTATTATTGTTTGATTAGAACATTGAAAGATATTAAAGGAAATAAAAAATATGGGTTAAATGCAAGATTAGACTTACTATTAATGGGAATATGTTTGGAGTTAGCTACCACTCCTAAAAGAAGATGAACATTTGTTCCCCCGGCTTGTCATACATTATTGAAGAGGGAGAAAATTAGCTTTTGTCAGTGTCTTCATTATATCAAGGTTCCTCAAGGTTATTCTTCAAATGTAAAAACTTTGTCTCATTGAAGGACTTGAAGTTGATAGGTATGGAATCTCATGATTGTCACATCATGAAGCAAAAAATTCTATCGGTTTCATTGCGTGGAATATTTATCATCTATGTTAGAAAGACAATGATGAAGTTGTGTTATTTTTTTCAATTCAATTTGTAATAAGGATATTGATGTGAATGCTTCGAACATTTTTGAAAAGGATGAAAATTTTATAATTTGTCAACTAGAAAAGAATTTTCCTCTAACTTTTTTTGATATAATGGTGAATTTAATGATTCATCTTGTTCGATAAATAATGCTTTGTGGACCTATATATCATCGTTGGATGTATCCTTTTGAATGGTATATGAAAATATTTAAGGGGGATGTTAAGAATACATATCATCCTAAAGCCTCCGTTATTGAAAACTATTTTTCTGAAGAGGTTGCAGAGTTTTGTACGAGCTAATTGGATGTGGTGAAACACATATGTTTGACTCCATCTCTCCATGAACGAGTTAATAATGAGGGAAGGGGGATTTGTGGATTAAAAGTAAAATCATTGTCAGCTGAACATATGAATAAGTTAGAATCATAAAACTTGAATAACATAGCTGATGCTCAACCATATATCACATTGCATATTAATGAGTTGAAACAATGTCATCCAAAGAAGAAAGAAATGTGGATTTTGAATGATCATAACAAAACATTTTTGTCATGGTTTAAAATGACATTGCTTGGTAGATCAGATGTATCAAAGACATTAAAATGAATAGTCGGTGGTCCATGTTTAAATGTGATAACATGGTCCGGTTATGAAATTAATGGCTATACATTTCATTGAATGCTCAGGACAAAAGAAGTGCAATTCAGAATAGTGGTGTCTTGTTGTTTGTAGATGCAATGCATTTTTTGAGAGATAAGGACAAAAACCCAATTTCTAAACTAAGTGCATATTATGGAGTGATTGAAAACATATGGGAGGTTGATTACTTTAAAATTAATGTTCCCATTTTTAATTGTAAATGGTTTATCGATATCAACAGTGTTAGACATGATGAATTTTGAATGAAACATGTTAATATAAATAGATCGGTTGACACAACTAATTCTTTTATAATGGAAACACCTGAAAACAAATTTTTTATGTATTAGATCAATCAGATATGTAGTGGGCTATTGTTTTATAAGGGAAAAAACAATATTTTGGTGAGGATTAACTTGATAAAGATGCTGATTTATGTGACATCCCTACTTCCATGGAATTATTAATAGAATATAATGATGATCATGTTGAATACATGGTTTGTTCCATAAAGAATGATCACAACAAAGAAATTTGGGAAAACAATCCATTTGTACAGTCCTAAAATTATAGGTAACATTTCTTTATATATTATTTATATTTGTTTTTTCAGAAAATGTTAGACATTGTAAGTTTTTTCTTAATTAAAACTTGTATTAAAACATAATAAGTATAAGTTTTTATTTGTTTTAATTTTGTTCAGTTTACTTTACCATGTTTACCATTACATAAATTGTATATCTATTATTTTTGTTCAGTGACAATTACTTTACCATATTTACCATGTTTACCAGGTGTACCATGATTACCATGTTTACCATCATGACCATCTTGACCATATTTACCATTTTTTAACAAGCATACCATATTAACAATGTTTACTATTACATATCTAAGTACAATTTTTTATTTTCTGATTATAGTAGTATTAAAATATTTGAATTTGTATATTTGTGAACTAATGTTTGTTTTTTTGATTTGAAGGATAATGATAGATCAACCAGTTGATCAACCACATGATTCGGATGATGAGAATACTAGTCATACCTCTAGGGAGGAACATTCATATGCTCCTCTTGATGTTTCCCAATCTTCCTCATGTGGTCCTATTACGACAAATAATTTAACAATTGGTAAATGTGGGTGCACACATTTACCAAAATTAGCACTTGCCCGTATGTAGGATCATAGGATACTCATTGAGTTTGATGAGGATGATATTCCTAGAGGTCCAAATGCCAAATATTTTAAGAGTTTTTTATCAACTCAGGGTAAGAGAAAAGTAAGCATTTTGTAAGATCATTGGAGAAGTGTGGACAAAGCGATAATCTCTCAGTTGTGGGAGAAGATTTTGGTATGATCTTTTTCTACTGTTTGACTATAATTTAAATGTTTCCAGTATATATAATATGTTTAACCTCTTCTTTTTCAGATGGCATTTGATATTTCTGACACAGTCGGAGTCAGGAAGAAATGCTTATCGATGGATTCCAAGAGATGGAGGGATTTCAAATCAACCCATTCATCAGATTTCATTTTTGGTCATATGAGTCATGACAATCTGTGTTGTATATATCCTTTTATAGATGAAGACATATGGAGACAGTTTCTTGCAAGTAGATGAAAAGAGTAATTTTTGGTAAGGGAAATGTAAAATTTTATAATATTTCTTATATAAATGATCTTATTAATGTTTTGTTAATGATTTCTTATTCTTAATTTACATTATACAAGGAAATCTCATCAGGAGATCTAATTAAAAAATGTATACCATCATAGTTTATCTCGAGAAGGGTATGCATTCTTTGAGGATGAAACGACGGTAGAAAAATTACAAAAACTAAGAGCTGAGTCTTCAAGATCTAGAGAGGTGGCACCTCCATCCCCTCCATCTAGTCATGAAAAATGGAAGAGAGATCAGATGGAAAAAAGGGCAATATATTTTGGAAGAATCGAGAATCGTAGATGAGAGTATTGTTAGATATCAATTTTATTTATTTAAGTTAACTATTTTCTTCATATAATTTCAATCATTACATTAATGTTCAATTTATTAATACATGACTCTCTTGAGGATCAGAGCTCACAGGGGGTATTTACAGCTACTCGGAGGCAAGATATTTTATCTGTAGCAATGTGAATGACCGAACATCGTAGTCATGTACAATGATATCCGATAGGTGTATCAATAAGAAAAGTATTGCCACATTCTTCATCTTCTAATGTTGAGAGTGTTTATAAAAAAATATAATCCTTGGTGGCTGAAGATCAATATATTTATGCGACGATGGAGGAAAATATTTGAGCATCTGTATAGTCTATGTTTGCAGACATCCAAAGACAATTTCAGACTATAGCTCCTACTACTCCACCTCCCCCAGAAGACCCCATTATTTATCCTCCACCTCTGCAAGTAGCTCGTACTCCCCCACCTCAGCCTGCAGACCCAATTTTTTATCCTACTCCTTTGCCGCAACATCCTACTTATTGCGATTTGTATGTTGATGATCGTCAACATAATATAATTTCATATGGGTTGGTATATTGTATCGGAGATACAATTCATCATCAACAATTAGAGGTAGAGAATCAAAGGTCCACTGTACATGATATTATAGATAGATCAGCTTGAGTACTATTACCTACAGATAAAGTGACGACAGTTGGACATAGTATCAGCCATTTTTTAATTTGGCCATCCAAACTTCATTGACTCATTACCGTAGAGGTATGAATGTTATATATTCTATTTTATTTTTTTATTAATGTTGTTTTATAATTTTAAAACTAATATATTTTTCTATTTATTTTTACAGGAATACATCAAAGGTAAAGAAATACTATATAGACAAAAATAAAGAAAAATGGCTATGACATCAGATACTGATTCTAGTAGTCTTGAAAAATTGTCAAGATATTCAAATTTATTGGTGGGTCATTATGAGTTTCCAATGGAAGCTCATGTTTGTGGACTGGAAATAACTATGGGGATTATAAAAACTGATATCATGGCACTTGTTTATGGAGATTAGTTGGGCATCAATGTGGTGCAAATTTTTTTCCATGTAAGTATTAACACCTTTTCCCTACGTTATATTTATTAAAAATCTATACTTATTTTTGTTTTGAATTAGGTAACATTATTACATTTGAGAGAAGAATGAGAGGATAGATTTATATGGATTCATGGACCCACAATTGATTTCCCCTGAAGCATGTGCATTGGATGAGGAATAAATAATTATTTATTTTGCTGAAAGTCTCGAACAGAATATAGTCACACAATGTTGGATGATGACTTTTTGTGTGAGGTATGAAACACATCTCTGTCAAAGAGTTCATTATATTTTAACATATTAAACCACAAATGTTAAATTTTCATTTATCAGTGATCATTGGATGTTAGGGGTTTTTGCCCAAGGGAGAAAACATTTTATTGGATATGCTCTATCCATGATTATGTGCAGGAATGTTTTTGGAAAATATTGGTAAAGTAAGATTCAATTTCTCAATAGTTTTATATATTATAATAAATATTAAATTTACCCCATTCGTATTATTTTCTAACAAGGATGGGTCTATATTAGAAAAAACACAATGAAAAGGAGTGCGAAGATCAAATATGTAAATGTGAAAGAAAATATCTATTTATAATTTTTTCTTTTTGATTTTTTTACATAAAAATAATATATTGAATTTACACTCATTCAAAAAGAATTTCCATGAAAAACAAGGTGTAATCGAATGCATATATTATATGTTAAGATTTATGAATGAAATAATAACAACTGGGACAATTGTAAACATTGACCTAGTAAGATTTCCTTTTAAACTTTTCCATAATATTTCAATTTGATTTATTCATTATACAGGTTAACTACTATCCTTTTAATTTTTAGCTATTTTATGACCCTCAACCCTATACTGCTCAAGACATAAAACACTTACAAGTGGAATGGTCAAATTATTTTACAGGTTTGATTGAATTTTTGTTGTTTGTAGTGTAAAAAGTAATTTTGAATATTGTTGTTTTAATTGTTTATTTGGTAGTCCTTTAGGTTGGATTTAGTGTTTTTTTGAAGTTGAAAGTGTAATATTTAAATGTTATATATGTGAATGTTTAATTTTGCGCTACTTCTTGTTTTGTTCTACTTATGATGGTTTTTCTGGTATGGATTCTGGTCTGGGGGGGGGGAGGTGTTCCTAGGGTGTGGGGGGGGGGGTGTCCAGGGGTGTGGGAGGGCTTCCCGGTGGAGTGGGGGGGGGGGGGGGGTCCTGGATGTCCATGAGAGTGGGGAGGATGTCCAGGGGTGGGAGCATTTCAAGGAGGGTGGAAGGGCTGCCCAGGGGAGTGGGAGGATGTCCAGGGGTGTGTGGGTGTCCTGTGGGGTGAGGGGGTTTTACAGGGGTGTGGGAGGGATGTCCATTAGGGTGGGGGACTGTCCAGTGGGGTGGGTGAGGTGTTGTGGGGGGAAGGGGGTCCATGGTGTCCCTGGGGATGGGAGGGGGGACAATCCTAGGGGTGGGAGAGGAGGTGCCACCATCACTCGGGGGGGATGAACGTCGCTGGAAGGTACTCATCACTCCCTCATGTGAAACATTTTCAGAGCTCAAGATTCACATGTGGGAGTGATTAGTACCTTCCAACGGTATTCCCCTCTAGGGGGTGTCCAGGAGTGTGTGGGGGGGGGGGGGGGACAGTGTCCAGGAGGGTGGGGGGGTAGTCCCGGGGGAGTGGGCAGTCCAGGGGTGTGTGTGTGTGGGGGGGGGGGGGGGTGTTCAAGAGGGTGGGGGTAGTATCGGGTTGGGGGGGGGGGCAGTCCAGGGGTGTGTGTGTGTGTGTGGGGGGGGGGTGTCCAAGTGGGTGGGGGGGGGGGGTTGTCCAGGGGTGTCGGTGTTGTCCAGGGGGTGGTGTGGAAGTCCAGGGTCGGGGGGGGGGGGGGGTGGTGTCTATGAGGGTGGGGGGGTGGGGGGGGGGGGGTTGTCCAGGGGTGTGGGGGGTGTCCAGGGGTGTGGTGGGGGCTGTCCAGTGGGGTGAGGGGGTTCTGTTCTGTTGTTGATAACATTTTTGTCTGTTTTAGGGGTGTGGGATGGATGTCCAGGGGTTTGGGAGTGCTGTCCAGGGGGTGGGGGGTATACAGGAGGGTGGGGGATGTCCAAGAGGTGGTGGGGGTAGTCCAGTGGGGTGAGGGGGTTCTGGTCTATTTTTGGTAACTTTTTGGTCTGTTTCAGGGTGTGGAAGGGCTGGCCAGGGGTGTGAGAGTGATGTCCAGGGGGTGGGGGTTATATAGGAGGGTGGGGGGTGTCTAGGGGTGTGGGGGCTGTCCAGTGGGTGGTGGGGATGTCAATGAGTGTGGGGGGTTGTCCAGGGGATCGGGGGGTAGTCCAGGGGTGTCGGAGGTTGTCCAGGGGTGTGGTGGGGGCTATCTAGTGGGGTGAGGGGGCTGTCCAGAGGGTGGTGGGGCAGTCCAGAAGGGTGGGGGTTGTCCAGGGGTGTTGGGGGTTGTCCAAGGGGTGTGGGGGGAATCCAATGGTGTGTGTGTGTGTGGGGGGGGGGGGTGTCCTAGGGTGTGGGGGATGTCTAGGGGTGGTTCGGATGTCCAGGGGTGTGGGGGGCTGTCCAGGGGGTCAGGGGGTAGTCCAAGGGTGTGTGTGTGTGGGGGGGGGGGGGGGGGGGTTGTCCAGGGTTGTGGTGGGGGCTGTCCGATGTGGTGAGGGGGGCTGTCTAGGGGGTGGTGGGGCAGTCCATGAGGGTGGGGGGTTGTCCAGGGGTGTTTGGGGCTGTCTAGGGGGTCGGGAGGGGGGGGGGGGTAGTCCAGGGGTGTGTGTGTGGGGGGGTGTCAAGGGGTGTGGGGGGCTATCCAGGGGGTGGTGGGGAATTCCAACGGTGGGGGGGGGGGTGTCCAAGAGGGTGGGGGGTTGTCCAGGGGTGTTTGGGGCAGCTCAAAAGGTGAGGGGGGTGGGGGCAGTCCAAGGGTGTGGGGGTGGGGGGTGTCCATGGGTGTTGTGGGGGCTGTCAGGTGGGGTGAGGGGGTCCTGGTCTATTTTTGGCAACTTTTTGGTCTGTTTCAGGGGTGTGGGAGGTCTGTCCAGGGGTGTGGGACTAATGTCCAGGGGGTGGGGTGGTATAAAAAAGGGTGGGGGGATGTCTAGGGGGTTGTGGTGATGTCCAGGGGTGTGGTGGTGGTAGTCCAGTGGGGTGAGGGGGTTCCGGTCTGTTTTTGGTATCTTTTTGGTCTGTTTCAGGGGAGTGGGAGGGCTGTCTAGGGGCATGGGAGTGCTGTCCCGGGGTGGGTGGTGGGGGGGGGGGGGGGTATAAATGAGAGTGTGTATATGGGGGGGGGGGGTTCAGGGGTGTGAGGGGCTATCTAGGGGGTTTTGGGGATATCCAGGGGTGTTTGGGGCTGTCCAGGGGGTCAGGGGGCAGTCTAAGTGTGTGTGGGGGGGGTGTCCAGGGGTGTGGTGGGGGTTATACAGTGGGGTTAGGGGGGCTTTCTAGTGGGGTATGTTTTAAATGTTATCAATGAAAATGCGTAATTTTTCATTGGTTCTTGTTTTGGTCTACTTCTGTTTTTCTGGTATGAATTCGTGATTTGGTGTCTGGTTGTTTCTGGGGAGAGCAGAGGACTGATTTCTATTTTTTTTTAATTTTAGTTTTCCACGTCGGTTTTTTTTATAACCGGCGTGATAAAGTACCGGGGAAGGGTTTATCATGTCGGTTATTTGAATAAACGATGTGATAACTTGTGGAATGGTTTTTCATGTTGGTTATTTAATAACTGACCTAATAAACACCCCCCCCGCACTGGTTTATCACGTCGGTTATTAAATAACCAACTTGATAAAAGTCTGGGAAACTGTTTATCACGTCGGTTATTTAATAACCGACGTGATAAACATCCCCCGCACTGGTTTATCACATCTGTTATATAATAACCGACGTTATAAACCCCCCAGCATGGGTTTATCACTTCGGTTATATAATAACTGACATGATAAACCCTCACACCTTGGTTTTTCATGTCGGTTATTTAATAAATGATGTGATAAACACTGTGATGTTATGCTTTTTATGTCAGTTTTTAAATAACCGACGTAAAAAACAATCTTTATAATGTCGTCTGTATTAACGTCGCCTAAAAACTGATGTAAAAAATTAAAAATAACCGATGTAAGATTTTTTTTGAACTAGTGGCTTATCATGATGTTTCAACCGATAACAACTTGAACTCTAGATGGTATGCAATATCCATAAAGAAGCAATATTCCCAATCAATTTTATGATGGATGAAGATAATCTATTGATACTCCATCATATATATTTACATATTTAATTATAAATAACACTACAATATTAAAAATTATAAAATTTAATTAACATAACTTCAATATAAATGTAATATATGATAATAAAGTCAGTATGCACTAAAAAATATATGAAGAACCTATTAAATAGAGCTAAAATTTAAATGAATATTAAAAAATCACAGTTTTCACAATAAAAACACTATTTTGGTGGCCCTATAAACCTTATTTTACTAAGAAAATATAGGGGCTTGGGAACCTTCGGTGTAAATGCAGTATATTAATTCATAGGATTCCATTTAACATCTCCTAGAGACCAAATAGACACCCATAATTTATGTTCATTTAATATTCAACATATATATATATATATATCTTATCTTTATATATTAAATGGGTTTTAATTTTTTATATCATATGATTACTATTAAATGTATCTTAATTAATAAAATTTAAATAAATTATTAATCAATATTAATTTTTAATTATTTTATAAAATATTTTTTACTATATAAATTATATATTTATTGTAAATATATATTTAGAATTATATTTATCATATTTAAGGAAATATGTTATATTTACCTTAATATAAATATATTTATATATAAAAATATTATTTTTTACAATATTAAAAAAAATTATATAAGGAAAGTTTTACAAGTACTAAAAAAGGGTTGATAAATGTAGACATTACCACTGTCAAAAAAATCAACAGATATAATGTGGCCTTTATCAGCACTGATAAATTACTTACAAAGGTGGTATTTAATATGAACTTATTTTTAGAACTAATAAATACAACCATTATTCATATGTTTAGATAATATTGATTAAATAACCCATGTTATCAACACTTTTTTATCCCGAAGAATAATTATCACTAAATAATGTTGAATTATTAGTAGTAAATGAATAGAGGAGAGAAAAATCATGGACCAGAAAAAATGTTCCCTATATTTGAAAAATTAATTACAAAATAAATGTTATAAATTAAAAATGAAAAAATGAAACTAATCTAAAATTAGTCCTATGGAGTTGTTCATTACTTATAGTTAACTCTATTATAGTTCCACATTTATAGACAATGATACATTGTTATTTCCATTGATAACATTCCAGTGATATTTTCAAGAAAAAAATGTTATGTAAAAAATTTTCTATAGATAATAATTTTTTATTTATCGATCGTGATTGTAAACATATTTATTTAGAGTCAAATTTGAGTTTTAGGGTTTTATTTCCAGAAAATGATTATTCCAAACAAAAAGTCTTGGTTTGTACACCGGAATTCATAATACATTGATGTAAGAAATTCTGAATATGTTGATTAAATTATTTTAATTTAATTATGATATATAGACTGTAAAAGTATAAGATATATAATATATTAAGTATTTTTGAATCTCATTATGAAAACATTAGATACTATAATGAATTAATCATTTATAAATGAAACTCCCTAATTGAGTTTTTTTATGAAGGTGGCGCCTTGGTAAAAGAACAAAGCATAAATTATTATACAAAGAAAAATGAGTTTCCTGAGTCTAAAATACAGAATCATATTAGAATCATTATCATAAAGAGGGAGTAAATAAACAAGTAGGTCATCCAACCAAGTTATTCCATGGATGAATCCCTTATTTTAAAGACTATCTGCAACCATGTTCACTTCAAGAAAGTTATGAGTGAAAATTTAGTAGGTCTTCAGAAGCAAAAAGAGGTAGTTCATCCAACAAATTGTAAGAGGCCAAGAAAGATTCCCCACACCATTCTAAATATCATGGACAATAATAGTCAAATCAATTTCAATAAAAATTTTCTTCCAACCCTCTTTTTAGAACATGTAATGGCATTGATAATAGTCACCATTTCTACTTCTAAAGACAAGGTGATTCTGCAGCTTCCAAGTAAGCTTCTAAGAATCTATCCAAGGTGGTGTTTGAAAATAGAACCACCACACGAGGGTCTTGGATATGCATTTATAAGAGCTATAAAAATTCACATTAGTCCAACCTGGGAGCATGGCCTAATAGAACACCACAAATTTGCATCTAGGTTGATGATAAATTTCATCAAACTGAAGTCATTGGAGGATCTCAAAGTATTTAATAGTGTTGTCACAAATAGCCTTCTGAATCAAAGAATCTTCCTAAATAGTAATGAGAATATGCGTTTGACCTATATTTAGATAGGATGAGAAAATATTTTGAAGAAGAGAATTTATATCATACCAGGACACAAGGAGGATCTTAGAAAAAATATTTAATAAAAGCTTCTTGATTTTAGGAGAGGTTACTATATCCACACAACAATTTAATTGGGATCTTATTGAATTAAGAAGTAACCATATGAAATCAAAAATGTATAAAATATAGTTCCAAATAGCTGAAGTCGTAGCACATGATATAAAATGATGGTTAATATCTTCTATATGTTGGTTACAAAGATGACATTTAGATAAATGTTAAATCCCAAAATATTGAAGAAAAACTTCAATAGGGACCTTGTTTTTAGAAATACTCTAAAAAGAGTAATACATGATGGATTAATCCACGGTTGGTCAAATAAATTTAAGGGGAAAAAAATTATTATTTGAATTTTGAAATTTTTGGTTATAAAAGTTTTTGGATATTAGGATTCCATTATGAGTGGGTCCCCAGATTAGGAAATATTTGGAATTGGAATATGAATAATTGTAAAAAACATGAATAATTTTATCAGGAAGACAGATCTTACATGAATTTAAAACATACCTGATAGTGCAGTTGGTGTTCTCTAGTAGAATATTGGGAGGTAAAATGGGGATTAGAAAAACACTAGTCTAGTTTTCCAAGTAAATGATCATAGAAGTGTCGGTAGTAACAATAAATCTATAGTTATTCATGAAAAATTTCCATTTGAGTGAATGAATGTATTATTAAGTAATATTTTTATATAAAAAACATGCTCTAGTTTGGTAATTTTGGACTATAATAGCCTGTTTGATTTAAAAGTCCATTATTCATGATAACCTTCCCAAATATAGTCGTTGTAAAATTTCTATCTCAAATAGTTCATCTTAAGGGTTTTCATAAACTCTTTTCTACATAGGCCAAAGAAGTGATGTTGTCAATCAATATGATCATAACTAGTTAAGACCATTTATCAAAGATTTTGAGGGAAATGTAATAATTTGATTTTCCTATGAACAATCGAATGATTAGATCCAACAACTACAGCATGATAAAAACCATTTGTGGAAGAATTTCAAGATTATTGAGATTATTACCCAAACCATGTACGTGAATCCTCCCAAAGAGAGTTTCCAAATCACACACCTTAACCATAGGGAATACATGTGTGTAATAAGGTTTTATGTATCTAGAATCTAATAGTGTTAAGATTTATATCTATTTTTAATGAAATATTAATCATTTTCATCCTTTTTAAATAACACAATTTTAAAGGAGAAGATAAATATTAGGTTTTGATAAGATGAAAATAAAATTGTATTTCTAGAAAATATATGGATTTAACTATAAAAACCCTTTTTATAAATTCCTGAATTTTGAAATAAATTTCATTTTCATATATTATTTTTTGTTAAAATATATTTATATATGTTAAAATTATAATAAAATTTAGTGAAGCCCAATGTAATCTTTATAGGGGTTAGAAAACTATTATTATCGTAAAGACACATATTTTTATATAAAAATGGATTTTTATTTGAAATTTTATATTATTATATTTAGAGAATTTTTTTTTGAATTTTGTTTCCTTTAAATTATCATATTGAAATTATCAAATCGGGTATTTTTCATAAATTTTCAATATAAGCAAATTTTTAGTTAAATATTAAATTCCATATAAATATTTTTCATATTTTATGACATCATAATATCCCAAATGTGATGTAATAAATATTATAATAAATACCCACAACTAATATTGTGTTTCCCATTTAGATAAATGTGTTTTTAATGTTATTTACTACCTTTTATAATACATTATTGAATCCTACAAATCATATATTTTGTTTTAAGTTCATAAAATAATGTCTTTATAATCATTCCTGATATACACATCATGAGGTGTTTTATTTTAAGTATTTGTTTCTTCTACTAATAAAATATTTAAAACCACTCATCTTAAAAAAAACGATGTGAAAAAACCATGATAAGGTTTCTAGGTTTCATTATTTTTCTGTATAGATTACAAAACCTATATATAGAAGTTAGTAATGAATTACTCTGTCCTTTCCTATAAATACCATCCCTTACATCAACTCCTATTCACTAGAAATACTTTTATCATGATGTTACTATACATTTCCTACTCTATATCCCTCCCATGGTGTCCCTATGGCCTTACGAAGTTATTCATAAGCCTTTAGAGGTTCCCTCTCAAGGTAAGGGATCCACTCCTCCACTTTATTCAAAAAATTTCACTGTATTATGCCTTTTGAATTCCAAAATATAATAATTAAATATGATTCTAAACATCCCTATTACATTAATTATGATTTAAATGAAATTAGACATCCCATTTCACTCTCAATAAATCCATAAATGAAATATTAATGTGCAGTAATGCAGCAAAAATCATCCTATGTTTTTTCAATGCTAAAAATTTGTGTTATGAATATACCTCCCTATTTACCCTCTAGTTTATTCACCTATAAGTACTTATATATAATTGATTTTTTTATTCCATGTATTTAACCAACACTTTTTAATCATTTGTATGTGTTTCATGAAAGGGATTCTGAGGTTGTAAGAGATATGTGGAACACTTCTTCATGCACATTATACGAATATGATGGGTGGTCTTGAAATTATATATCCCTCCCAAGACTTGGGTAATGTTTTATCTCATTGAAAACCATTTATGTTTGATGTGAGGATATCCTAACCAGACTATTTGATGATATTTAAATGGTTATCCTTGTGTCATTCTTTTGATGTCAGGATTTATAGTGTTTCCACATTATCATGTTGCCTTGATGTAATCATCTTATACAATTCTATAATGATCATGAATATGATTATAACATTTATTTGTCAATATTTAATTCCTCTTTTCACAAATGTAATTACGTAGCTTATTTTATACTTTTATTATTTAGTTATTGAGATTTATATGTCACCCCATTCTTAAGTATGTCCACAGATTATCCCATATAGTTTTATGAAACAAATGGACTTATAAGGGAATGTTGTGGGATTTTGAAATAATATAATTTTATATTTATTTCATATTTTTATTATATGTATCTTATTTCACAAATTCAATAGCCTTACAATCTTATTGTATTGTATTAAGTGTTTTTTATATAATAAATCATGAATTAATGTGTATAAAACATATGGATTTTGATAGTGGTTTTCATAGTAAAGCATAGTTATTTATGGTAATTAGGATTACAAAACATTAGTTATGGCCTTAGGGATAGGACCAAGCAAAGGAAAAAATAGCTAAATCTTGGTGAAGTATACATTAAGATGTTTTAACTTGATAAAATCATTGTTTGAATAATATAAGTCGATGTGGATTTGACACAATTGTACTTAGGGTTAATAACCATGAAAATAGAGTATTGGGATTCAACTCGATCACCTCCTATTGGATGAAAAAGTTGTCTTTATACACACATTATTTGAATCTTTGGGGGAAATTATTTGGAAAATTAAAAATCTCCTTATGAAATATTTTTCTAGGAGAAAATGGACATAATTGGTTATGTTATGAAACAGACCATGGATAACATGTATTGAAAATAATATACTAAAACGTTAAGGAACATAGGTAATTTATGAGTTATCTCTTTAATGATCTTGGATTCCTATTTATGTGTTTAATATTTTAAAAATAATAATCACTAATTTTCCATTATTTTTAGTCAATGGATGAAAATAGGAGAAACCAATTACAAAACCCATGTGATGGGTAATAAGACGAATCCCCATAGGACATGCACAAGCTGAATAGAGTTGGAATTAAAATATTTATAACAACTAATTATAAAAAAATCATGTTTTAAATCAAAACAAGAATGTAGAGAAATACCTAAACCCCACTAATAAATGGAAAGTTGTAATCGAGACCTTTATTAGACAAAGGTCCCTGACATTTAATGGACCTTCCAATCCCTTGATCATGGAACAGTGGATTGATTTATTTTAAATGTTATTCCTAATCCTTAAATGCTTTCATAAATAGATTTCCATGATGGTTGTTTATTGTATTGGTAGGGATGAAGATCAATGGTGAATGTTGATAATAAATAAAAATTCTGATGATGATATTGAAGTGTTGGAGTTTCAATAATTCCGGAATATATATTTCATGAAATATTTTACTTAAAATATATAATTTAAGAGGGAGAGTAATTTTATTTCCCAAAAAAGGATGAATAATACATTATCGAGTATGAGGAAAAAATATAAATACTTTCATGATATACTATTAGATTTTTACTTTTCACAGGATGTAAAGTTAGCATATTATTTAGTAGGATTATTTTTATCCTATGAAAAGACTTGTAAATTCAAGGCCTTGAATGAAATGATGAAATTTGTTATTGTTCCATTATTGTCAAAAATAGAGGCCCATAATTCAATGTGTCTCATGGTTTATGAGACATGAAGAAGACAATGGATTTTAATTATGAAAGTATGATGGAGAAACATTGTGGGGGAAAGAAAGTCCAACATCCAACCTATCCAAAGTGTGGGAAGAAGCATCACCGAAATGTTAATATGGGGGAAATGAAATTCTATAGGTGTGGGATATATGGGAACATAAATAATGAATTACAACATAAGAAACCAACTAATTTTATGGAAGAAAAGAATGATCCAGCTAACACTAATCATTCACTCCCATGGTTCAACAACAATGTAAAATAAAATTATTAAAATCAAGGGACTAGGCAAAGGTATTTGGATGAAAACCAATTAAAAAACATCCAATGCCTAGATAGAAGCATAGAGTATAATCCATTACAACTACTATGGTGGATCCCGACCATTATGTGGTTAAAGGTACTCTATTTACTCATTCAATAATAGATATCATTCTATTTTATTCTTAATATATTAATTATTTTATATCATGAATATTTATTAGAACTATGCATTCACCACCTAAAAATATGGATGTGGAGTTATCAATAGAAAATAAAAATGGGTAAATTATTTCAACCCATGTATATAACTCTACCCCTTTCCATATTTTTGTATTGAACATCGAAGAAAACCTTATTATACTCCCTTTATTGGATTTCAATGAAATTCTGGATATGGATTGGCTTTCCTTATATGGATTCAAAATAAATTGTAGAGAGATGGAAATAACCCTCTGTATAATGAATCTCCCTACGATTCTATAATAGTTTAAAAAGGAGGATAAATATCATTTTATATAATCACCTCAATCATTTACATTGTTGAAATATGATTAAGATTATATTGATTAAATGATTTTGAATAAGGAAAAGATAATCCACAATGACATTACCCATGTGAGGGAATACACTCACATGTTTCCCAAAACGTTTCATGTTATTCGAATAAGTCGTGAGGTTTTGTTCTCAACTAAACTTATATATAGTGTTTTTCAGATATCTTTAACACCATATATAATATATTTTGTTGAACATGAATAGGTGAATAAGAAACTATAGGCGAATCAAGTTGAATGTTTTATATTCCCATGTGCTTTTTCGTGATGTGTATAAATTCTCTTGTTCAAGAAGAATGATGTTTCATTACACATCTATATTGATTATTTTGAGCTTAACATGATAATGATAAAGAAAAATTATCATATTACTTATATTTAAGACCTGCTTGATTAGCTATATGGAGCCTAGTACTTAAATAAGTTTGATATTTGGTCGAGATATTATCATGTAATGGAGAATAAGGAAGATATCCCCTAGAATGATTTTCATACATGGTATTGGTATTATGTGTTCACAGTGATTTCATTTCTAATCACTAATTCATTAGAAATAATCATGGACTTAATGAATATATTTTTTATGGATTACATTGAAAAAATTTGATAGTCTTTATATATGAAATTATTCCATACTATAAAAGTAAGTAGGAACATGAGGAGAATTTAAATAGTGTATTGATGACTTTATAGAAGGAAAATTTTATTAAATGTACAATAAATGTGTGTTTTTTATGTATAACGTAACATTCTAGGGGATTGTTATAAAAAAATGATATATTTGAATTCTTTGAAAATAGTGGCAATTTAATGATGAATCAGACCAATATATGTGGCACAAATATGAATTTTCCATAGATTATCTAGATAATATCATTATATTGTAAGAAACATAGGTTATTTTAAATCCCATTAACCATGATAAATCATAAGGGAGTAATGTTTATATGGATTTATGAATATTAATATTGAATTAAGGAGTTAATGAAGAGGATATTCATTGCACCTATTCTCACATTATCAACCTATGGGGATTGATTTTTTATCTAAAATGAGGAATTAAAAAAGATTTTGGGTTTTTTATTCATGAAATATGACATTTTTAATGAAAAGTTGTCCCACTAATTAAATATCAATTATAAAAACTACCAAACCCAATTGAAGATTTGGTGACGTTATCTCTATGAAGAGAAGTGTAAGATACAATCAAACCATAAAATCCTAATGTATATATTCACACAAAATGAGATCAATATAAACTATTTAAGGTTTTTATAGATGACAAAGGATAAAATATTTTCAATCCATTATTAGCATGGAATGGGGAACAATGTAGAAAATGTTCTAAGTAAAATTGACTTTACAACCATATCCAAGATGCAGAAGAAAATCAATTCATTATTGATGGGCATAAAAAGGAAATACATTGGAATAATAATAGTATCTTTATATTGAAATACTCAAATAACTATTCAACTATCCATTCTTGAGAGCATCAAGGAGTCCCCAAAAGATGATAAGGTCTTATAGAAAAAGATAATGAATATTCTAGAGATCAAATTTGCTAAAGAAATTGTTACAAGGATTGGTACCTAGATATGTGTCCGATAAAAAAACCATAACCAAAGAGGGACCTTTAGGATGATTCATATAGCTCGCCCTTCTCTATCCAACCAGGGAGAACTATGTTGTATAGATATTTCAAGAAAATCATTTAGTGGGACACCATGTAGAGGGAGATTGTAGAATTTGTATCCAAACATGTGGAATACCATCATGTCAGCGATGAAAGAGAGAGGTATAAGGGTATGATAAATACTTTACCTATGTCGGTATAGAAATAAGAAAACATAACCATCAATTTTTTTATATGAATCCTCAAGATATTTATATGAAATAACACTATCAGAGTGGTAGTTGACCACCATTTAAAATTACCACATTTCATGGTTATAAAGGATGATTCGTCTCATGGAAAAATCTCAAATATATATATAATGGAAATGGTAATACTACATGGAGTAACTATATCTATTATGTTTGATCAGAATCTAAGGTTTACAATGAGGTTTTAAAGTATATTTTAGAAAGAGTTTGATATAAAGATGAGTCCAGTCTTACTTATCCCCCACATAAGGATGGATATAATGAATGAACCAATAAAAATCTATAGGATATGTTTAAATAATGAGTAATGGAATTTGATGGATTTTGGGACATACAAATTCCCATAGTGGAGTTCTTATATAATAATGTCTTCCATTATAGGTTTCAAATGGCTCGTTATGAGGCCTTATATGGGAATAGTTGTTTAACTTTGTAATGTTGGTATGATATTGGAGATAGGAAGATTATGGGACATGATCTGATTAAATAATTGATAGATAGGGTTTAAACCATTCAACTTTATATGAAATACTTTTAATTATAAGATAAAATATATGCAGACAATTGTCGACGTGATCTAGAGTTTGTGGATGGAGATATATGATTCCTTCATATATCATTGTGTATGAATTTCAAGATCTTTGGGATAAAGGGTATGATTATCCCAAGATACATTATCCTCTTTGAGATCCCTAATCGCATCAAAGATATGACTTATCATCTAGAACATCCACCAAACATATCTCAATTACATGACCTATTATATTAATCCCACTTGATAAATTTCATATCTGGCCCCTCATATGTACAAAATCCATAGGTGGTACCCTTGGAGATTTAAATTTAATACGACGTGTAACCGAATAAGATCATAGATCATAGATAAAATTTTCATCAAAATAGGACAATTCACCTGGTCAATGTACTATGCCTAAATGATATGTTTGAGGAGGAAACAATGGAACCAAATGAAGTGATTAAATAAAATCACCCTTACTTTTTAAATGGATGAAATAAAATTTCAAGTGTGAAACTTTTTAAGGGGATAAAAATGTAGTGATCCAAAAATTTTTTAGTGAAATTCTTCTCTTGAAAGAATGAATATGATATTAAGTAATGTAGTTATAGAAAAAAATGAAATAATTTTTTATTTTTGATTTTTACACCTTATTATGTTTCAAAGATGATTAAGAATCAGAATGTTGAATAATATATACGTTCTATAATTATCACTATGATTTTTATATATTAAGGGTTACAAGAAAATCCAATTAAAATAGATGAATGAAGTGATGACGTAATCCAGTAGGATGACACTCTATGAATTCCAAATTTTAGAGATTTTGAGGGAGATGAAATAATTTGATTTCCCTTAATGAATAATATGTTGAGATCTATCAATCAATTCTTGAGAAAAACTGTTTATGGAAGAGGTTTATGATTATCGAGAACAATGAAGCAACTATGTTTCCTGAACCACCCTAAGAAATTGTGACTATTTCAAACCTTACCCTTAAGATGTACATGGCTGTAATAAGGTTTTATGTACCTATACTCTAATAGTATGCATTTTTATAGAATGTTTTAAATAAAATAATAATTTTTTAATCCCTTTTAGTTATTAAAATTTTATTATAGTTTATAAAAATTATTTTTTGATACGAGGAAACCAAAATTGTATTTTTATAATATATCAGGTTTTATTTAAACACATTTTTTGATAAATTCATAAATTATTAAGAAAAGAATATTTTCATATAATAATATTATTAAATAATATTTTTCTATGGGTAAAATATAAGATAATTTAATGATTCCCAATGTTATATTTATGAGTGGTAGAAAACTATCATTGTCATAAAAATGGGTATTATGTTTCATAAATTGTGATTTTGATTTAAAATTTTAAATTATTATAGTTAGAGATTAATTTTTTTAAAATATTATTGTGAAATAAAAATGTAGAAATTTTCAAGATATGAGTTTTTGGTTATTTTATGAGACAATTGTTTTTTGGGTAATAATTAAATTTGATATAAATAAATATTATGTACTACAACATCATAATAGTCGAAAAGTGATGTAAGAAAAAATATATGGATAATACACGACCAAAATCAAGTTTTCCATTTAGTATAATGTATTTTTTATGTAATTTTACTAATTTTATAATCTTGTAAAGAATCCTACAAAACCAATAAAATATTTTATTCTCTTAAAATTATTTCTTTATAAGCATGACTCACATCTGCATTTAAAAGGATATTATATTAATGATTTTGGTTATTTTCTTGATCCATTATATGACTTCCCCAAGATCATATAAAGCTCCTCCCTAGCTTTTATAAGTTCCCTCTCAATGATTTGGATCCCCTCATCCTCCTATTTATTCATTCACTTTGTTTGTGTTATCCCTTATTAATTATAATATTTTAATTTGGAATATTTTGTAATACATCCCTATTATTGTTCTTATTATTTCCATGTAATGAGAGATCCCATTTCCCTCTTAATAGATACATATATGAATCTTTTTCTGCACTAGTTATGCTGCCGGAATTATTTTGGGGGTTTTCCACGCCAATCCATTATGTAGTGAATATCAACCCCCATTTACTCTAAAGGGTATTGAAATAAATTTACTTATATTTTAATTTATTTGGGAAATTTATAAATTTTACAGGAAATCTTCAATAATGGTATTAAATTCCATGAAATAATTTATTATGTTTTTTGATGTATTTGACACACTTATTTAAGAACTTGATTTTAATGTGATGGGTGGGCCTGGAATTGTATAGCCATCCAATTCATAGAGTAATATTTGTATTTCATGAGATACAATGTATGTCACAAGATAGATTATCCTAATTACAGTATGTTTATATTTATAGGTAGTTAACCTTGACATAATTTCATGATTTAATGTATTAATTTATTGTAATATTCCAATATTTTTTTGTTATTATCATCTTATACAATGATACACTTTTCATGATAATGAATATAAACTTTATATGTCATCATGTTATACTTATTTACACACACATACTACCCTACATTTTTCTATGCATTGATTAATCCCACACAAGGATTTAGTGCTCACCCCTTTCTTATATACTTCCCCAGGTTATCCCACGTAGCTTTATTAGAGTAATCAAATTATAAAAGAATGTTTTGGAGTTTTTAAATAATGGATTAAAATCTTTGTTTCATGTTTTCTTTCTATATAACTAATTTCATGAATAAATAGGGCCTCATTATCTTCAAGTATTTTATTAATTCTTTTTTATGTAATAAATAAATAGTTAATATATCTATAAAAAATGGGTTTTAATAGATTCAAATAAGGACATTTCAATATCACATGAGAAAGCTATAAACTTTATCCAATTTTATTATAGTACTTATTCTACGAACACCTCAACATTTTTATATCGTCAGAAATTATGAACATAATGTCTTATATTGAAATAATGAAGTACATCAACAAATTTTTTTATAATTTTTTATCACAAAAATTACACTCATGTTTCAAGGAAAAAATTGAAAAATATATTTTCAAGGAAATCCATATAGAAGATGTCTGATATGATGTAGTGACTATTTAATATATAATAAAAGTATGTAAATAATTAAATGGAAGACATGAGTATGATAAAAGAAAATTCATATCGGTTTTGTTTTTTGAAATTATTATTGATGATGATTTTGATTCACTATTAAAGTTGTGTTCCTTACCCAAGAGAAAATACACATCAACTATATTAATCAGTAATACCTCTCATGATAAAAAGATCATATTATACAAGGTGAAGATAAAATATTGAATGGAAAATAAATTAGGAAGGTTGAGAAAAAATATATTGAATCAATAAAATATTTTCACATAAATACAAAGCTAATGAACATATTAGGGAAGAAGAAAATGAAAACAATATAAGGATAACATCAATAAAGATTGAAAGAATACAAATCTATATCAATATATGACATGATGTTAAATTGTTTTGGTAATTATAATCACATTATCTAAGAGGGTAAGTAATTAATGATGTATAAATGTGACCAAGAAGATATAAATTAAATATATTATGAAAAAATTATCAATGATGAAGTAATTTTTATTAAATTCATGTTTATATTTTAGGATAAGATTTAAAATTGGTGATTTATTCAAGTACCTCCAACCATATCATTGGATGTATTGGAATCTATAAAACATAAAACTTGTATCCCTGAAATATATTCTAACTAATGCGGAAAATACTAGTGAAACTAACTATATGTCAACTCCATGTAATATTAATCCATCAGATAATATATATACATGTTATTAAATATTCTATAATAGATCTCAATAAATGAAAAATTAAAGATATCCAATAGAAAATGAAAACTATTTCATATATACTCACCACAAGAGTATTTGATGTTCATTAATGACGGAGAATAAAATAATTATAAGTATTTCATCAGAATTAATCTTAATATAGTGTAAATAAAATCTATGAATAAAGAATTAAAACCCTTCTTTAAGATTCACCCATTCCTCTTGATAGAGTAACCATATAGAATGAAATTATTCAATGAAAAGTTGGAATAAAAAAATATGAATATATAAATTATTTGTGAATGTATTTATAAAAAATAATTGTATTTAATTCTATTAATTTATTTCATATTGTATAAAAATTTACTTTATTTTAGTTCTCCTATTCATAGTAACTAACATTAAACTATACGTACAATGAATTGATATAAAAAATACGTTTTAGATGGTAACACATAAGTAAGGATATGAATAGAATAACATTATTGTTTCAAAGTTCAAATTAATGTAAATAAGGTCTATAAAAATAAGAAATATTTGATATATTCTTTAATAAAACTGAGGAAATGGTAGAATAAGTTCAACAAATTCACAGAATAAATGTATGTTAGAGAGTGATCAATGATATTTGTGATTACATATATTTTATTTATGTGTAATATTTTATTATTATGTTATTTTATGTGGAATATATATATATTATAATCTAATATATATCCAATATTAATAGGCTAAATATTGTGTTGAATGAGTATTTTTATATTGTTAGTGTTTTGACAGAAGTCATTTTCAATGGATTACATATGCTACTATAAATAAGGTAAACCACAATTTATTATGACCATATATGTTGAGAATAAAATCTATACTAATTATGGTAAAATATCTCAATAATGTTATTTAAATACTCATATGTATATATGACTTTTTATTCCTACAATTCATTATATAAAGATTGTATCTCACTGGGAATTTTCAAAGCTCCCTCTGCCTATGGTTTTTATTGATTTGGGGTTTCCATGTAAAACTCTAGTGTTTTCTATATATATTATCTTTGTTTTTGATGGTTGTTAATCCAAAAACATATATAAAAATTGTTATCATTACAACAAACTTGATTAACCATGATCTGATCTGGTATTTGTGAAATGAAGAAATATTATTGATCCATTACACTTTTATGATATTATTTCTTTTTCTTATGATGGTAAAAGACATTTTTGACATTATAATATTGGGTTGTAACACTAGATTTTGTATATCATAGGATAAGATGTGAGATTTTATAACACATATGGATCTATATGATGAATTATTGGGACTTGAAAGAGAGATAGGTATGCTGGTACCTATCATCTAGTCTTCTATCCACACCTCGGTGTGGGTTGGAGGAGTGCTCTAACACATTGTTTTGCTAGCACAACACATCATCTTGATAGGGGCGAGGCATTTCCATCAATGGAAATCACTTTTCATTATCTGGAAGTGGGTGATGAGGTTCTTTCAGATGTTTGTTTTGATTTTCCTTCCCTTCCAGAATATGAAAAGTGAGTTCCATTAAAGGACATGCCTCACCCCCAATCAAGAAGATGTGTTGTGCGACTCCCTTTGACTTGTTGATCCTTGTGTTGGACTTCATAGCTTGTGTTTTCAGGCATCTATGCCCTTTTAATGTAATGGGTTTCCTCTTCTCCTAGTTATTTAAAGAGGATGTTCCTTTTTTGTTCAATAATGAGGTATTGAGGCTCATCCTTTTAAAAAACAACATCTTTAAAATAAAATATTATATACTGTTTTGAGAGACAAAAATAATATTGTGTAACAATTGATGTTGGAGAAGAACTGCATAACTAATAAGAAGTGTCGTATTAGTATTTTTCAAAAAAATAAAATCCTATACTACCATCAAAAGTTGGATGGTACATCTATTTCAAATCATTTATAAATTTTTGAAGAAATTGTTATTGATTTTGAAAATAAATAGGTAATATATGAAGAACAAGATTTAGGTTTAATTTTTCCCGCCCCTGGTCTCCTTTGCAGGTGACCATTAATGATACAATAAAATTTAGTTAGGGTATAAATAATTTTGTTGAGGTTTTTTAGGCTTTATTCTAAAATTAGGAAATAAAATAGACTATGGTATGTTCTATTTCCTAGGAAATGGGTTTGTATGTTAGAGGAAGAACAAGTGAAGGGAAATTTTTTTACTTTTTAAAGGGAATGATAAATTTTGTAAATAATGATAAAACCATAATTATAGTAAGAATAAAGGTAATATTACATATGATTGTTTCAAGATGAAGATTAAGAAAAACAACAATATATCAGTTAACTATATGAAACAATGCATAAAATTCTATTTAAGTCAAATTTTAAATGGATAGTAGTAGTGATTGGTAACTCTTGGTTGTTTCTGATAGGGAATATAAATTGTGTAATGATTGGATTCTTGAGTAATTATGTACTATTTATATGAGTATCAATTGAAAGTATATTTAAAAATATAAAACTATAAAAATATTGATGTGTTGATGGGAAATAACGTCTCTTATAAGATTGAATGAATTGGAACCCAAGAAATAAAATGATTGATTATGTTGTGATAACTCTTACATATTTAAATTATATACCTGATCGGAAAATAAATTAAATTAATATGAGTAAACTTAATAAAAATGTGTATAATAACAATGTTGAAGGTAAATTTTGGGATAATTGTAATGGATCACATATTATGATGAGAGGGAAAAAATTTGGAGGATGTATATTCTTCAAGTTTGGTCTAAAATTGGTGATGTAGATGTATATACTCCTTTCTCGGATAATGATAGTTCTAAATTATGGAATATGTGACTTTGGTATATAAGACAACATTGAATTATTAAATTTACTTGTAGAAAAATTCTTAATTGAAAGGGAATGAGAAAGTAGGAATTTTTTGACCAATATATATTTGGGAAGTAGAAAATACATAGATCTAGAATAGCCACTCATAATTTGAATGGTAAAAATGGAATATATTAATTATAATATTAGTGGTGTAGATAGATTTAATTATAAAATAAGTGTGACCTATATGTTAACCATTGATGATGATTTTCTATGATGTTGTATTTTTTATTCTTGAAGTAAAAATATTCAGTTTCTGAAACTTTTTATGAAGTGAAAGATTGTGATTAAAAAGGAAACTAGGATAAATGTGAAAAATATTCATAGTATTAAATGTGGTGAATTATAATCTGATGAATTTAATACACTTTTCAATGAATGAATAATTTTGAGACATTTGACTATTTTTTGTAGTCCCCAAAAGAATAGTGTGGTATAACATATGAAAAATACATTTATGTAATTAGTATGATGTATTCTCTCAAACAGTCATTTACCCAATTCATCATATGAAGATTATACCTCAATTTCATTTCCAAAGATTAATTGGTCTCCGTTAATTTCTATTGTAATAAGTAATTCTAAATCTCTATGGAATGGTTCCCTAGAATCACATTATAATTTGAAAATATTTAGTTTTACTACATATGAAAATGTAGATGATGGAAAATTATAAAAAAAATTCAATAAAAGTATCTTTCTTGGCTATAAATCATCGTTTAAAGGATATAATCTTTAGTGTTCAAAACACAAAAATGTTATTTTTTAGTTTGAATGTAATATTTGATGAGGATTAAATGTTTTCTTCAACACCTTATGACAATTTTATAAAACCTAATCATGCTAATGTTAATTTTCAATCATATTTTTAAATGAATTCATCATCACATGAATAATTTCAGATGTTGGGTAGTTTTATCCTCCAACTCCACCATCATAATATTATATTAAAGATGAATGTCTATGAAGAAATATTAATCCTCCACAGAGGTATGCTGAGGTTGACTTAGTTACATATTCAATAAATGTGGTTGGAGTTATTGATTAAAATTAAGAAACAATGAATGATTCAGATGTATTTAGTTTTAATGATATAGGTAGATGGATTTTGGGTATAAAAGAAGGGATTTATTAACATTAAAAATTCTACATGTGACTTGAGGAAATATCATATGGTTAAGAATGATGTGCGGTGAAAATTGGTGTTCAATAATAAATAATTCATTCTAGGAGTCTAAGGAGTATGATATAAATCATGGTTACTTTCTAAATTATATATTTAGGATCCTAATGATAAAATTATATTTTTATTCTCTCCAATTATAAAACATAACTCAATTTTTGTTTTTATTAGTGTTGTGGTTTTGCAGAATCTTGAGTTTGAGTAGTTAGATATAAATATAAAATTTCATTGTATAAATCTGGAGTTGTATATCTATATTTTGTTTCAATAGGGTTTTATAGTTTTAGGTAAATAAGAAATTGTTTTTTCATTGTAGAAATATATTTATGGAATAATCGAATCACCTAGATTGTGGTATACATGGTTGGACACTTTTATGAACTCTTATGGTATTAAAATGTGTAGTTATGATCACTGTATTTATCATATAATTTTATGATGGGTATTTTTTTTCTATTTCTCTATGTTAATGACATGTTCATTGTAGATATGGATAAGAATGATATTATAATGGTTAAGGATAAGCTAAATTTAGATCCTGAAATGAAATTGTTGTGAGCAGATATAAAAAATCATGGCATGGAGATATATAGGGATTGGAATTCGAGTGTATTTTATTTGATCAAGAAATGATACATTGAAAGAGTTCATGATAATATTAATATGATTAATTCCAATATATTAAGTGCTCTAGTTGGTACTCAATTTTTCATTTATATTTATTATTCCCACAACCAGATGTTGTGGTTGAGAATCTGCCTCAAGTTAAATATTTTATTTTATTTGATTCATTGATGTATTTAATGTTTTTCACCATTCCATATTTAACCCATATATTTAGTGAGGTTAATAGATATATGTATAATCATGGTGAGGAGCATGGTAAAGAAGACTAGTGGATAATTAGATATCAACATGGGACTACTGTTGTTTTCCATAATTTTGGGAGTTCATATTATGGTTTAATTGGCTATGTTGACATGGATATTTTAGGATATCTTTTATAGGTTAAATATTTACCATTGGTGGGAGTGGTGTTAGTTGGAAAAAAACATTACATAAAACTATTACTTTATCTACCATCAATACTATTTACATATATATTAAAGATGATATTGATGAGTATATATGGTTAAGGGGAATGGAATTTTAATTTAGTATATTTATATATTTGTTCACTTTGTTGTGATACTACAAATGTTATATGTATCACAAAGTATTAGAAGTTTCATGAGAAGGAAAAGCACATAGATTTGAGAAATCATTTTTGAGAGATTTTATTTTATGTGGTGAATTTTTTTTTAGAAATGTTAGTAATCATTGTAATCATATATATTTTAATTTGACAAAGGCTCCTCCTATTTACAATTTAGTTCATTTCTTAGACAATTTTGGTCTCTCATGTTGATTTTTTCCCAATGGGTATTAAATAAATGTTATGGAGTTCTTGATTTTGGATATAATAGGTTTGATACATGTTGATGATGATATAGATTAAAATGGATATGTTGGTGTTGAAAAATGTATCCCTTTTTAAAAGTTCAAACATACTACCACATATACAGTAAAAAAATCTATTATGTCCACTAAGGTTAAGAATAAAGTTTCTATTAGGTATTGTAAAATTTTTCCACTAGTGTATAGAAATACTTCTATATATATTTCTCTTTATATACCTATAAGTAATTCTATAAAAACTCTATCTCAAAGATAATTTTTTATTCTACCTTTACTCATGAAGTTTTCTTATTTGGGGTTGACATAAAAATTTATAATGTTGCCCTTTTAATTTTATTGATTTCATGGTTGTTCATTCAATAAAATCCCACAAACGATATAATGAACATAAGATAAGTTGTAAATTTCACTATCATGATAACTAAACATAACATAAATATTCCTATAATTTTAATATCTCATGAATATTTTATTGATAATGTTATTTAGATATTCAAAATGAGTAAATCCTAAACCATTAGTTCTCTATCTTTGATTCATTTTATACTAAAAAAATTTAGAGCATATTAACTATGTTGTGTCAAGAATATATGTGGATGTTTCATTATCAGTCATGGGTTATAAATATCCTGAATGATATGGTGTACACTAGAACATATATTTATCTCATTATTTGGTTTTTTTCCATTTCTTATCAATTTTTATAATGTAACAGTAAATACAAATAAAATGGATATTAAAGTATCCAGGCAGTAATTTAGGTATTTTTTTTTGATTTGTAAATGATAAACCTTTTTTATAGGGATACTACAGAGATATTCCCTAAAAATGCTTATACATATTATGTATTATGTCTATATCATAGGTGAAATTTGATATATCATAATTCATGAAATAAATAATTCATGCCTAGACCTTACCAAATCATGGTGTATGATTGGTTGATATCATATGTGAATTCAACATAAGTACCCAACCTTAAACCACTACATAATATTGAGTTTTATACAAGAACATACATTTTGACACATTAGATATCATTTTATGTTTAGTGTTATTTATAATTAAGTCATAAATCATACATAACATCCCATAACCATACATGTGGATACTAAAAAAATAGTATTCATTTTTTTTCAAAATATATAACTTTCAAATAAAAAAAAATTTACAAATATTTATAACATTTATACTATATTATTTATTTTTCATACACATCATTATAACCCATGAAAAATATTTAAAAACATGGGATGATCACAAAAATCATAGTAAGGGATATAATGATAGAAACCATTAGTGAAGTGATAACATAAAAACCAGTAAATCCCCTTTTATAAATACCTTTTAGCATGCATTGAATCATCATACAATTTATATGGGACATATTTACCATATCACTCTTACAATCACCCTTAAATATATAAAAACAATATGCTCAACTTCCATATCTAGAGTACCCAATGTGTTAGAGATCTATTATGGGGATCACCTATCATACCTTAAGCTATAATGGCCCCAACCCAAAATATCTTCAGCAATAATGGGTCTCCGACCATCATAAATTGAGATATAATGAAAAAAACCAACATAAATATTTCTAATTAACATATCATGAATAAAACAATTGATAAACCATTAATACCCTTGATCATAGCACATTAAGGTTTTCAAAAACATTTTTTCATAAAATCAAATCACATTTAAATTAAAAAAATGTTCACAACATAATGAAATAATATTAAAAAGTAAATTTATATATCAAAATATAATGGAAACATAATATAAATAAAGATACATGAAATTAGGATAAACCAATCATGCCATATATATATATAAAATATTTTTGAATTTCTTTAATGATACTTTTAAATAGATTTTTAAAGGAAAGACCATTAAATTTTTTATTAGACTGAGAATTAATTATAATGGAATGCATATGTGTATAAAATGTAAATATACATAATACAACACAATATAAAAAAAATTTACCAAAAATATAATATTAATACTATGTAATGAATAATGTAGAAGGTTAAACCAATGAATGGAAATTGGGTAAAGAATTCCATTACATTGAGTATCTATTACTTAAAACGTATTAAAAACTCATGTATAATGATAAAAATAGTTTTATTAATAATTTAAATAAGAATAATAATTTTTATAACACATTTTATGGTCATTTTATATCAACATTGCATGAATTTATTAATAATATTTTGTTATTTACAATATTTCAGGTACATGCTTTACCAAGTACCCATGGTCCGTCTGTAACTGATTTTATTTTTGAATGGAAGAGAATATACATACGTTGAAATATTTGTTATTAATATTTTTCCATAATATTAAATTATACCATAAATCATTTTTATTAAATATTATTATGAATCATTAGATAAAACATTAATTATGTTCATATCACTTTGGTGTTTCTTCAACAATCATGAACTTATTGCATCATATACCTTTAATATTATGAAAATAGTTTCATTTAAGAACATAAGAGCGGTAATATAATAAAATTTAAATGGGTTTACAACTAGTTTTTAAGGATGTGAAGGAAATTTAAGACACATCATCCACGATGTCGTTAAATAGACACATCAGGGATGATGTTTTTATACTTAGAATAAGAGGGAGAGGAGAGGGAGAATGGTAATGAATTATTCTATAAAAATGATGAAAATATTATATATATAATATAAAATAGATATCATGGATTTTGGGTTAGTGGAGGTGAATACATTATATGAATATAAAAATAATTGAAAATAAAATACAAGAAAATGAAAGAGGATTTTTACCACTTGATCCGTTCTCATTGAGATACTCTTTAAGGCCTTTGGTTTTGGCCTTTTGGAGAGACCAAAAGGTCATAGATGTAGGGAAGAGACTTGGTAAAAATATTGGGAATAATTTATAAAATTTTCAATGATTTAGAGGTGTGCGAGTAAGAGGGGGGTGGTGGTGGTATTTATTGTGGAGGAGAGGAGGGGGTTTCCATTATTTTAATCATTGGTTTAATATTATTACTCAAGAATATGAATAGTCATGATTCTTATGAACAAAAACATTTAATAGGGAATGTTAGGTCGAACCAAGGGTCATTTTATTAGTCATGATTTCTTGAATAGTGTATTTTACATATAATGTATATATACTATAAATTAACGTATTTCACTATTTATAAAAAAATCAAGTATTTCAGAAAAATAACAAAAACTAATTCTATTGTTTTTTGAATGTGTTGAATTAAAAAAACGCTATTTTATCTATTTTTTTTAAATATGTTTTATTTAATTTTAAAATAAAATAATAATTTATTCTAAAAATAATAATTTTAAAACTAAAACTCATTTTATGACACTTTTAAAAATTAATCATGGCCGCATAGAATTATCTTATGAGGATAAGAAAATCAAATAATAATTTCTGATTTAGTTTTATGAAAATAAAGTTTCATTTAAATTATATAATTAATCATAAAATTTTAGTTAAATATTTATGAATTACAAAAATACCAACACTTAAATAATGTTCATATTTTCATTTATAAGATTACATTTTTATAATAAATTCATTTGGTGATATTACTATTCATTTGGATTATTTTATATCATAATATGAATATTACAAACAATAAGGGTACATTTCTATTCTAAAGGGTAAGATACTATTCACCCAAAATTATGTTTTTTCTATCAGACTCTAAATAACTTTCTGATCACAACCGTGTATGTCTATTTTTTCAAAATTCATAAAACAAAAGTGGAAAAATTGTGCTTAAGAGTTAGATTATAACTATATCCTCAAAAAAATGTCATTAAGTAGAGACTGAGTGTTTCATGCATTACATAAAATTTATTAGTAAAACCATGGGGTGTTACATTCTCCCCATCATCTAGAAAGTTCATCCCTACAATTCATATTTACTTATTAAACAATTGAGGGTACATTTCCGTAATAACATTTCCATATTATAATTTTTATTCTTCAATCATGTGGTTTCTTCAAAAAACCATTACCTGGTGGATGAACTTATTCCTAAATACATTCTATTTTTGATCAATAATCTAAATAGGTCTCTCTTCAAAACAATATTTCTCTTCTAGATGAACTACTTATGGTTGAAAAACATGAGATGAATCTAGAACATAATTTCTCAACAACAAAACAAGATTTTTTTTGACTGAGATAAACTCAGAGGAAAATCTACCTGGTAGGATACTAGTCCAACATTCTCCATGATTTCATACGTTCTAATGAACTATGAACCTAGATTTCTTTTTTATCAAAACAAATAACACTTTTCCAATGAGAGGTTTTAAGGAAAACTTGATCACCTAACCCAAATGAAATCTCCTTCCACTTATTATCTACATTACCTTGCTACTTTATTTGTGCTATCCTCATGAGTCTCCAAATTATTTGAAATTTTTCTACCACTTCTTCTACTAATTATGGTCCTATTAAATTTCTTTCACAGACTTCATTCCAAAATCCTAGAGATTGACACCTATTTCCATACAATGACTCAAAAGGTCCAACTTGTATACTAGAATGAAAACTGTTATTATAAGAAAACTCAAAAAAATAATGATGTTGATCCTTGCTTCCCTGGTAGTCCATTGAACACGCTTGAAGCATATCCTCCACTATATGAATTGTGCTCTTGGTGTGTCCATCATATTGAGGATGAAAATTAGTGATGCAATTCAATTCAATTCCCAATTACTTTTGAAGGAATTTTAAAAACATAGAAGTGAACCTGATATTACAATCAGATACAATGGAAAGAGGAAGTCCATGTAACATGAATGTCTATTGGAGGTATAGTCGAGAATGATGATCCAAAGACATAATGTATTTATTTAGAAGGAAGTGTGAATATTTAGTCAAACAATCAATAGTAACCTAGAGTGCACTATTACCTCATGATGGATTTGGTAGTCCCACAATAAAGTACATGGATATATTTTACCATTTCAACTCTAGCACTGATAAATGTTGAAGTATCCAATTTGTTAACATCCACTTTTCTTTAACCTATTAAAATTTCAAAAAATTTATGGTAAAATTATCAATATCTCTTTTTTCCTTCCATCCCACCAAAAATAATCTCGAACATATATGTACATCTTTGTGCTTCCAAGAAGAAATGAAAAAAGAGAAATGTGAGCTTCTCATAACAATTCTTTCCTAAAATAATAATCACAAGGAACACATAATATCATCCCAAAATTGAATACACAATCCTTATCATGGTTAAATTATAGAAATATATCCATTTTATCCAATTCAACCTTTTTATGTAATTGTCCTCCTTATTTTTATGTTTTCTTCATTCTATATAAGAGATATGACTATACTGAAACCTAAAACAAAACAAACGAATTTTTGACACCAAAGTATTCCAAGACAATGTTTATCAAATCATTAATTAAGGGTCACATTATAAACTTATCATTTTTAATGTAGAATTATTTTTCCGACTCAATGCATCATCCACCCTTTTTTATTTACCAAGATAGTAATGAATCAGGAAATGATAATCCATGATTAGTTCCAGTAATCATCTATTTCTCATGATTAATTCCTTATGATTAAATATGTATTTTATATTTTTATGGTCAGTATATATTTCATATTTTTCTCTATATAGATGAAGCCTTCAAATTTCTAATGAAAAAACAATAGAAGATAATTCAAAATCAGGTTTAGGTTAATTTAACTCTTGATGGTTCAATTAATGCAATGAATAAGCAATTAAATGATCATTCTGTATGATAATAAAACCATTTACATTAAAAGAAGCATCATTATAGATGAAAAATTCACCAATTATGGATGTTAGGTTAGAACTGAACCATTCACCAATCTGGTTTTCAATTCCTGAAAACAATCATCACATTCTTTTTCCCAAATGAAATTAACTCTATTTCGAGTTAAATTAGTTAATGGGATGGATAATTGTAAAATTTTTCAATAAAACTCTGATAATAGCATGAAAAAATAAGAAATATATGAATCCCGATTATATGTGTGAGTCTTGGGCATTATTCAACAAAATATTTCAAGCAGGATAAACAGTTATGCCATCTTAAGAAACAATGTGACCAAGGAAATAATTTTTTTTCAACCAAAATTCATACGCTCTTAATTTTCTATACATTTTATTTTCTATTATAGTTTGTAAAAAACCCTTAGATATTTTTCATTCTCCCATTTACTTTTAGAATATAGAATAATGTCATCACTATGTAGAACCAACAAATTATCCTAGAAATAATAAAATATTTTATTCATAATATTCATGAATAATCAAGTTCATTATTTTACCCAAATGGAATAACTACAAATTCATAATTACCATATCTAGTTCAAAACATATTCTTTATGATTTTTACATCTTTTACTTTTAATTGATGGTACCCCAACCTCAGGTCAACCTTTAAAAACACTATTCTCCCAAGAGCTATTATAATAAATCTTTGATTTGAGGATTTTGATACTAGTTTTTAACATTGATGCTATTAAATAATATATAATAAATGGAAAGTATCATAGAACCATATTTATTTTTAATAAACAAGATATAATAACCCCATGGTGAAGTGTTGGGTTGAATAAATCCTTTATCTAATAATTTATACAACTAATTTTTTAATTTTAGAAGTTATATTTGAACTATTAGATATGGGATTTTAGATATTGGATTTTCATCTAGAATGAAGTAAATATTAAACTCAACCTCTTAATCAAGAATTAAAATAGAAGAATCATCATAAAAAACATCCACGTATTCGTTTACCATTGTCACATTATTAAACTGGATAATTCCCTTATCTTCAAAATTATGAGTATGAAAACTTTAATTTACATATTTTATTAGTTTCTTATCTTCATATTCTATTATCCATGGTGTGGGTTCATTCTTGTACACAAATTGAAAATCATTTTGAAAAATCAACTTCTTTTTCTGTGTAATATATCTGAGCATGGTAAAAATAAAGCCAGTCCATACCCAGAATAACATTAAACACCAATAGAGGTAATAAAATATGGATTTAAATTAAAGTAATTCCACAAAAAATTATAGGTATATTCATATAATTTATTTTTTAGAAAAATATTTCATATATGTGTTTTTACCATGAGTTCTGGTTACATTTGTTAAGGTAGAATTCCAAATTTTGCAGAAAACATCTCAAAAATGAAGGAATGTGTAGACCCAGAAACAAACGATGAATTTAAAAAATCAATGATATTATGAAATGTTCCAGATACTAACAAATTTGACATCTCTACATCTTCTAAAGTGGGTGAAAATGATTTTGTCACACCATTTTGATTCAAACCTTTCTTATTTTATGGTTGAATTTCTAGCTTCAAACACACAACACAAAAATGAACCAATTTCCAAAAGTTAAGGAATCTCACCATAAACTTCTCAGTAATTTTTGGATAATTTTCTTTTCACTCTCTGGACATGTGTCCAAAATTTCCACATCAGTAGCATTTCCTATAATTTATAATAGATTCACGAGAATGGTTTTTACTACACTTTTCATATGAAGGGAAATTAATTTTATTACGTCTAGATTCATTTGAAGAATTCTTACCCAATGCCTTCCAACCTTAATAATTATTACTCTTGTTATAAAAAGGAAAATACTTGTTAAAAAACTCCAACTCCATGTATTCAGAACAACACACAAGTTTCTCTTAGCTTTTAAATACTTGTGAAGAAAATGCACTTCGTAAAAATGGTTTCATATGATTGTAAAATCAATTAATTGTACAATCAATATCCTGAGTAAAATACAGTACATACCTAGATAGTAAGGTTAAATTTTCTTCATATGCTTCCACAAAATCATCATATTTATGATTTAGTTCCATGAATTTTTTCTCTCTTCTGAGTCAAACAGTTTACCAAAAATATTTTTCCTAAAAAATACTCTTAAAATAAAACCATTCAAGGCAATAAAGATCATCTATTTCTCTAGTATTATTAACTAGATACAACCACTGATCTATATCACCTCCATAATGATAAATGGAAATATTTTACTTTTGAATTTTGAAACACCACATGGAATCAAATATATTTTCTATGGTATTGATCCATCCTTCTGCTTTCACTAGATTTGTGGTTCCACTGAATACTGGAGGACATTGCCTTATAAAATTCTTCACAAAAGACATGATTCTTCATGTTTGGTAATATTCCTCTCTATAATGTATTCTACCATTATTTATCACCTAAGTCAACTGATCCATTTTTGTCACAAACTAGTCGGGTCTGCTTCCCACTATTACGGGTTGTAGATTCAGATAGATATCAGAATCTTGGTGCCTTACTACTTTATCTTTCTTATTTATTTTATAGAAAACCATTCTGAGCATACATATATTATATGAATGAATATATAAATCCTTAAATTCAATACCATTTCAAATTAACCATAATGTAAAAATCATTTAATGTATTCTATTAACATCATCCTAACCCCTAAAGTCATCAAAACCACACTATACATATAGTTTTTTGAAAAATATAAAAAATTTAACATAAAAAACAATTTCGTTGAAAAATATTCATAAAATTAAAAGTATATTTCTTATTTATCTTAAAAATCCTTATAACCTATGAAAAACATTTAAAACTTTGGATTGGCACAAAAAGCTCACTAAGGGATACCAAGAAAGAAATCGTTTGTCAAGTAATAACATAAAATATAATAAAACCCATTTCATAAAAACTTGTTAGCATGCATAGAAACATCATGTAGTTGAAATGGGGAATATTATACATATCAATCCTAAAATTAACCTTACACATGGAATAACCATTTGGAAAACTTCCATCACCTAAGTACCCAATACATTCGAGATCTATAATGGGGCTCACCCGTCATATCTAGAGATATAATGGGATCAAACCAACATATCATGAGCTATAATGGGGCTAAACCAATCAATATCAAAATATATAATTGAATAAAACCAACAAAATTATGACCAAGGAACATATCATCAATAAACAATTGATAACTCATTTAAAACCTTGAGAAAAACACATCCATATTTTCAAAATGATTTTTTTTCGGAAAACAAAATCAGTTTTAAAATATTTACAGATTTTTTCACACAATAAAAAAATAATATTCATAAAAAATTAATATTTCAACATATATTGAAAACAAAATATTAATAAATAATCATGAAATCATGAGAAACCACTCATGAAATATATATAAAAAAACAATGATTTTAAATCTCATTAGAGACTCTTAAATTGATTTTAAAATGAAAGTCCCTTACATATATAATTGGAGTGGGAATTAATTATAATGGAATGGATATATATATACACTATAAATAAAAATAATAAAACATAATATAAACAAAAATTCATCTAAAAAATAATATTAATACCACATAATGAATAAGTTAGAAGGTTAACTAAAAGAATGGAAATTGGGTTAAACATTCTTTTACCTTGAGTTCATCTTACTTAAAAAATGTTTAAACCTAATGTATAATGGTAAAAAGAGTGTTATTAATTCTTTATAGAAGCATAATAAATTTTATAACACCTTATATGATTATTTTATAACATTATTCCACACATTTATTAATAATATATTGTTATTTACATTGTTTTGGGTGAGTTCTTTACATGGTTTCTATGGACTTTTCTTAACAGATTCTCTTGTAGAATGGAATGGAATATCCAAAAGTGGAATGAGTTGTTATTAATATGATTCCATAATATGAAATGATAATATAAATAATTCTTTGTCAGATATGATGAGGAATCATTAGATAAATCGTTAATGATGTTTATATGATTTTGGCGGTTCTTCGGAAATCACAAAATAGTTACAACATATACCATTAATATTATGCATATAAATTAATTATACAACATAAGATATGAAATATCATACGCATTAACATTTTTTTCAACCATTAAAATGGATTTACAACCAACTTTGAAGGTTGTAAAGGAAATTCAAGGTGCATCATCAATGATGTCAGTAAATAGACCAATCACGAACAATGTATTTATTTTTAGAAGAAGAGGGATACGAGAAAGAGTATGAATATGAATTGTTCCATAAACATGATAAAAATTCAGAATATTTAATATACTAGATATTTAATTGATCTCAGATATGAGGTTGGTAATATAGTATAGGAAAATAAAAAAAAATTGAATAGAAAATACTTGAAAATGAAAGATAATTTTTACCTCTTGATACATTCTTCTTGAAATCCTTCTCAAGGTGTTTGGTTTTGTCCATTTGGAGAGATATTTATGCCTTGGACGTGGTTAAGATACATGGGAATAACATTGGGTAGAATTTAAACAATTCTCAATTCTTGAGTCGTGTGTGAGGAAGAGGGGGTGAGGGTGGTATTTATAGTTTATGAGAGGATATATTTTAGATTATATTAATCATTAGTTAAATATTATTGCTTATAAATATGAATAGTCATGATTATTGTGAAAAAAATAGTAAAGAGAGCATGTGAGTTCGAAAAAAGTGTTCTTACATCAGTCATGTGGTCAGTAATAATGTATTTAACATATAATGTATATATATGGTAAAATACTGTATTTCACTACACATAAAAAATTCCGGTATTTCAGAAAAAATCCAAAAATTCACCCCTATAATATTTTATGTGTATATTTCAAAAATTAAAACCATTTTACCCAAACAATTTTTTAAATATATTCAATTTAATTTTTAAATAAAATAACAATTTATTCATAAAATAACAATTTTAAAACTATAAATCATTTTATAACACCTTGAAGGTATCATAAAATTATATTATAAACATATTAAAATAAAATAATAATTTATGATTACATTTTATGAAAATAAATTTTCATTTAAATTATTTAATTAATAATATAATTTTAATTAAATATTTATTAATAAGAAAACTACCAATGCTAAAATAATGATCATATTGTCACTTATAATATTCCTTTTTTATACATTCATTTGTGAGGTTACTATTCATTTAGATGGTTTAATATTCATAAGGTTTATATTACTATTCACAAGGGCACACTAATATTCATAAGGGTAAGTTAATATTATCCAAAATTAAGTTTTTCATATCAGACACCAAATAATTTACTAATCACAACCATGTATGTTCATTTTTCAAAATAAAAAACAAAAAAGTGGAAAAATTATCTTGAATTTATAGTTTATAACTATCTACTTAAAACAATGTTTCATTATGTAGAGAATCAATGTTAAAAGAATTAAAATAAATTTATTTTTAAAACCATGGTGTGTTACATTCTCCCCAACTTCTGTAAATTGCGCCCGCACAATTTTTATTTACTTATTAAACAAGTGAGGGTACTTTTACCTTATAGAATTTTCAGATTCCCCTATTTCTTGTTCAAAAATGTGGTTTCTCTGAAAAACTATTTCCTAGAGGATTACTATATTCTGAAATACATTCTCTCTTTGGTCAAGAATTTGAAAATCTCACTCTTCATAAGAAAGGTTCTCTTCAATCTGAACTACATTGGGGCTCAAAACATGAAATGAATCTAGAACATATTTTCTCAACATCTAAACATGAAAAACATTATTCGACTAAGATAAAATCAGAGGAAAAGATTATATGTAGGATATGTTTTCAATTTTATATAGTATTTCATAAGGTCTAATTAATTGTGGACTTAGATTCACTTTTTTTATCAAAAGAAATTTCACTTTTCAAATGATATATTTTTAAGAAAACAAGATCACCTACCTCAAATGAAATATATCTACTCATGTTATCTTCATATTCTTTATCTTTCTCTTAGATGTCCTCATTTGTCACTGAAACATATGAATTTTTTTCCACTTACACTACTAATTTGTGCCCCATCAACTTGATTTCCCTAAAATCATCACAAAATTCCAGAGTTCGACATCGCTTTCCATAAAATGACTCAAAACATTCCATATGTATAATTGAATGAAATTTGTTATTATAAGAAAACTTATCTAAAGAAAGATGTTGATCCCAAATTCCCTAGTAGTACATTTAACACAATTGAAGAAAACCCTACAATTTACGAATTGTTATTTTAGTCTGTCTATCATATTGTGGATGAAAAGAAGTGCTGAAATTTAATTCTTTTCCCAATGACTTCTGATGCCTTTCCAAATGATATATGTGAAAATGAGATCATATTCAGGTACAATGGAAAGAGGAACTTGATATAACCTAAAAAACAATTTGAGTTAAAATTGATAATTCTTATCCAAAGTCATAGTATCTGAAATTGAAAATAAATGTGAATATTTACTCATACAATCAATAATAACATATTTTGTAGTGTTACCTCAAGATGTCTTCAGCAGTCCCACAATGAATCCCATGGATATATTTTCCCATTAACACTTTGGAAATAGTAAAGGTTGAAGAATCCCATTTAGTAACTACCTCTATTCTTTAGTCTATTCACATGTCAAATAGTTTACATTAAAATCAGAAATATCTCATTTAATTTCATAACACTAGTAATACGCACTAAGATCTCTTTATATCTTTGTGCTTCCATGAAGAACTAAAAACTGAGAACTTTGAGCTTTGAATAACATTTATTTATTCAATTTAGAATAAAAAGGAACACAAAATATCTTTCCAAACCTCCAAACACAATCCTTATAAAGGTTAAATTCTAGAAACTTACAGATTTTAACCAATTCTACTTTTTTCTATAACTCATCATCTTCTTTATTTTCTTGCATAATCCTATCTGAAAGTGATGACTGAACTGAATCCTGAAACAAAATAGAGTAATTTCCTGCACCAAAAAAATACAAGGCATTGTTTATCAAATCATTCACCAAATTTTCATATTCTAAATGTATCATGGTTAATGTAGCATTACTTTTCTGACTCAATTTGTCAAGCATTATGTTTTATTTTCTATAATGGTTATGAATCATGCAATCATAATTCGTGATTAGTTTGAGCTATCTTATTCATCTCATGTTTTATTTATTATGAGTATATATATACATAAATAATTTATTTTCAGTATATATTTCACATTTTAAACCATAGAGATGATGCCCCAAATATTTTAATGAAAAAAACATAAGCTAATTCTAAATCATGTGTAGGGTAATTTAACTCAGGAGGATTCAACTAACATGAAGCATAAGAAATTAACTTATCATTCTACCTCAGAACAAAACCATGTATCTTCATAGAATAATTACTGTAGAAGAAAAATTCACCACTTCTAGAAGGTAGGCTTGGAACTGGATCATTCACCAATCTTATTTTCAATTCATAAAAACAATCATCACATTATTTTTTCTAGATTAATTTAACTCATTTTAGAGTTAATTTTTTCAGTGGGATTTCACGTTTTCAAAAAATCTATGGTAATAGCCTAACAAAGAAATAAATATATGAATCTTGATTTTATTTTTTGGTCTTTTTTATTCTTCAACAATTTTTTTAATTGGATAAATAGTTATGCCATCTTTAGAAATTTTATTACAAAGGAATGATTTTTTTTTGTAAAAAAATAACAGTTGTAGAATTTTACATACAATTTATTATCTTTTATGATTTATAAAACAATACTTAGATGTTTTCATTATCCTCTTTACTTTTAGAATATACGAAAATACCATCAATAAACATAACCAAAAACATATCTATGAACTCTTGAAAAATTCTATTCATAATATCCATGAATACATCTGGTGCATTAGTTGACCCAAATGGTATAAATACAAATAAATATTGACGATATCTAGTATGGAACATAGTATTCAGGATATATGTATCCTTTAATTTCAAATATTGGTACCTCGACCTCTGGACATCCTTCAAAAAACAAAATATTCTGTATAGAGATAGTCAAATGAAATTTTCGATATGGGGAAAATGATTCTTGTTTTTGACAGTGATGTTATTCAAGGATCTATATTAAATGAAACTTTTTATTAAACCAACTTTTTTTAACAACCAAGACAGGAACACCCACGGTGAAGTGCTGGGTCAGATGAAGCCTTTATCTAATAATTCCTATAATTACATTTTTAATTCAAGATGTTCAATTTGATATATTTGATAAGGAAGTCTAGAAATTATCATATCATCATGAACTAATTCAATAGTAATCTAAACCTATTGATCACGAATAACTCTATAAAAATCATCATGAAAAACATCCAGGTATTCATTTACCACTAACACATCATTAATTTGGTTAGCTCCCTTATTTTAAAAAACATTAGCATGATCAATTTCATTTACATGTTTCATCAGTCTCTTAGCTTTCTAACATTTTATAAATGGTGTGGGTTCATTATTGTCCACAAACTGAAACACTTGCTGAAAAAAAATTCTTTTTCTCCGTAATTTGTTTTATTTTGATAAAAAGAAAGCTATTCCATACCCAGAATAACATAAAAATCTAATAGAGGAAATACAACAAGGTTTGTATGAAAAACCTTTCAATATACAAATATTGGTAGATTATTATAATTTCATTTTCCCACAATTTTTCTTCTAGGTGTTTTTACGATGTGTTTTGGTTTCATTTTATGAGGTAGAATTCCCAATTTTGCAGAAACTTTCTTAGAAATAAAGGAATGTAGAGTCCCTGAATCAAACAGAACATTTGAAATTTTTTTAAAAACTAGAAATGTAATTTATAACACCTCATTTGATGTATATACATCTAATTAAGTGGTTTCAAAGGATTTCCCACAGCCTTTTTCTTCCAATAATTTATATTTCTTCCTTGAGTGACTAGCTTCAACAAAACATGAGTAAAATGACCCAAACATCCCAATTTTAACTACACTTTTCACAAGAAGTGAAATTTATTTTCTTACCTCCAGATTTCTATGAGGAATTCTTCCAAACATCCTACCAACCTAACAACTTCATATTAATTCGTCATGTGTAACCAAAAAGTTTGAAAACTCCATCTCTAATTTTTCTTCACAATGAACAGGTTTCTTATATTTTTGAACTCTCATGAAGAAAAAGAACTTAATAAAAATGGTATTAAACAAGTCTATAGTATATTAATTTTACTATCAAAATCCTGAGTAAAATATGGTATGTACATGGACAGTCTTTAAAAACTGGCCACCTATGCTTCAATAGAATCATCATATTTCTAATTCAGTTTCATGAATTGTTTCCACATTCTGAGTTGAACTGTTTTAGGAAAATATTTTTCTAGATAAAGACTCCTAAAATCACCCCATTGTCGTCTATCATGATTATCTATTTCTCCTGTATTCTTAACAAGAGACCACCATTAACTAAATTCACCTTCAAAATGATAAATTTATATTTTTACCTTTTGAGGTAACAAACATCCAATGACATCAAATATCTTTTGTAGAGAAGTGATCCGTCCTTCAAGTATCACTAGATTTATGGTTCCATAGAATGTTGGGAGAAGATTCCTCATAAAATGTTCCACAAAGGACACATTTATTCATGATAGGTAAGGTTCTTCTCTAGCATTGATACAACCACCCTTTATCGTCTGAGTAAACTGATCCATTTCTATCAAAAACTCCTTGGTTTATATTCCTACCATTTCAGTCTATAGATTCAGACCGATATCAACCCCTTGGTGCCTTCCAACTTCAACTTCCCTATTTCATATGTGGGTAACCATTCTGAATAGACATTAATTAGACATAGAAACATGGTAATCATTAAATTATATATCATATCAAATCAACCATAAAGTAAAAATCATTTATGGTATTCTATTTACATCATCTTAACCCCTAATATTATCTAAACCATTCTTTGTTACAACTATTTGGACCAAGCCTTAAAACATTAATTAATATTGAGTTATAGACAAGAACATAAATTATTTAACATTGTAGATCTTTTTAGGTTTAAAACTTTATATAATTATGACATAAAACATACATATAATCCAATAATCATACATGTGGATACTATTGTAATAGTATCGATTTTTTCAAAATATCAAACTTTTCAAATAAAACATAATTTCTTTGAAAAATCATCATAAAATTTAAATTTTCATCCATAATTATCTTACCTATCTTTATAACCTATGAAAAATAGTTAAAAACTTAGGATGAAAACAAAAACCTCAATAATGGAAATAATGAATGATATCTTTAGTCATGTGATAACATAAAAACCAATAAAACCCATTTCATAATAACTCATTAGCATGAATAGAAGAATCATGTAGTTTAAATGGAACATATTTATCATATAACTATTACAATAACCCTTAATAATGTAATAACCATTTATAAATCATCAATATTCGGAGTACCCAATTCACTAGAGAGCTATAATGGGGCTCACTAGTCATATATCAAGCTATAATGGGCTCATCCCAACTTATCATGAGATAGAATAGGGGTAAACACATCATAACATGATATATAATGGGATAAAACCAACATAACTATGTATAATGAACATATAATTAATAAAAAACTAGATAAATCATTTATACCCTCGAGTAAAACAAATTCAGATTTTCAAAATACCTTTTTTTTCATAAAAACATATCACTTTGAAAATATTAAAAAACATGCACACAATAATGAAGTAATATTCATAAAAAATTACTATGTAATCATATCATGGAAACATAATATAAATGAAGAATCATTAAATCTTGGTAAACCACTCGTTCCATATATATATATATATATATATAATCTTCAATTTCATTAAGAAGAATTTTAAAATGATATTAAACGGAAAGTTCCTTACAAATATAATTGGATTGAGAAATAATTATAATGTAATGGATATTTATATACACTGTTAATAAACATAAAAAAAATTAATATAAAAAAAATTCAACATGTAAACAGTCTTAATACCACATAATGAATATAGTAGAAGGTTAACCCAAAAAATAAAAATAGGGTTTAGAATTCCCTTACCTTGAGTTCATCTTACATAAAATGTGTTTAAACCACTATTATAATGGCTAAAAGAGTCATATTAATAATATATAGAATAATAATAGTTTTTATAACACCTTATATGATAATTTTATAACATCATTCCACACATTTATTAATAATATTTTGTTATTTACCTTGATTCAGTTGCGTTCTTTACATGGTTTCCATTGTTGGTTTGTAACGATTTTTCTTGTCAAATGGAAGAGAATCTAATGAAGTTGAATGATTTGTTATTAATATGATTCAAAAATATTAAATGATACCATAAAATTTTTTTTTATCGTCCATGATGACGAATCATTAGATAAACCATTAATGATGTTTAAATTATTTTGGTGGTTCTTCAATAATCAATAATTTATTTCATATTATACATTTAATATTATGTATATAAGTTAATTTAAAAACATTATAGGGGTAATATCATACACATTGAAATATTTTTAAACCATTTAAATGGTTTTACATCCATATTTGATGGAATTAATGGAAATTGAAGACACATCGACCACAATGACAGTAAACCAACAAATAACATAAAATGTTTTTATTTTTAGAATAAGAGAGAGATAAGAAGGAGTATGATGTTGATTTCTTCCAAAAACTTGATAAAAATATATTCTATATATTATAATTTAGATTTCATATATCTATGATAAGATATGGTCAAAATAGTATAAGAAAAGAGAAAGAATTGAAAAGAAAATACAAGAAAATGAAAGAGGAAATTTTCCTCTTGATCCATTCTCTTTGAGATCCTTCTTAAGGCCTTTGGGTTTGGTCATTTTGTGATACTATGAGTTATTGGATGGGAATATTGTTGGTAAGAATATTGGGAATAATTTAAAAATGGTTAAAATGTGGATAGGTGTGTGAGGAAGAGGGGGGGGGGGGTGAGGGTTGTATTTATAGTGGAGGAGAGGAGGGGTTTCCATTATTTTAATCATTAGTATAATACTAATAATCAAGACTATGAATATCTTATAATATTGTGAAAAAATAGTGAATAGAGCATGTGAGTTCCAACCAAGGGTGACTATATCAGTCATGATATTAGGAATAGTTTATTTAACATTTAATGTATATATACAATAAATTATCATATTTCACTATTCATAAAAAATTCAAGTATTTCCGAAAAATCACAAAACTTAACTCAAAACATTTTTTGACATGTATAACTAAAAAATAAACACCATTTTATCAAAATAATATTATAAATTTTTTTAATTTAAATTTTAATTAAAATCATAATTTAATTTGAAAATAACAATCTTAAAACTATTACACATTTTATAACACCTAGAAAAATAAATAAAGGTCTCATTTAGTTGTCTTACAACAATAAGAAAATAATCAATAATTTATGATTACATTGTATGAAAATATATTTTCCTTTAAATTATTTAATTAATCATAAAATTACAGGTAAATATTTATGACTTACAAAAATTCCAACACTTGAATGATGATCATATTGTCACTAACAAGATTCCTTTTTGTTATAAATTTACTAGTGAGGTTACGATTCATTATTACAATTGAATATTCATAAGTATCATATTAATATTCATAAGGGTACACTACTATTCATGAGGGAAAATTACTATTCACAAAAAATTACATTTTTCCTATTAGAGTCCAAATAATTTACCGATCACAACAGTGTATGTCTGTTTTGAAAATTCAAAAGACAAATGTGACAGAATAATGTATAATGACTAATTTATAGCTATTTAATTAAATAAGTGTTCCATTATGCAGAGACTAAGTGTTTTTTTGAATTACATTACATTTATTTGTAAATGTTTGGGGTGTTACATTCAATGTATAGTAATAAGGTACAATGTACACTAACATCCTGTGATCTTCACAGATAAATGATAATAGTTTTAATGTAAGTGTAATCCATGCATATATATCTTTAAATGTAGACATTTCATGTAATGAAATCTATGGTAGAGTTGACATAGATGTGGGTTTACAACAGATGCAAGAATTAACTCAAAACATATGAGTTAAAGTTGGTTTACTAGAGGAGCATCATCAAGGGGCCTATAAAGAAGAATTAACCCTCAGACAGTTATAATTATATATTACCTAATATTTATATAAATATCTCCATCTCATATCTCTCTTCTCATAACATATTAAATGATAAAGTAATTACCATTACATGGAGGGTGGAAAAATCTCGATCGTATGACAAGTGATTCTATCCAACCCATATAAATCTATGGAGGTGGGATATCATTTGGCTTCCTCTCAAGTGATATTTGTTCAGGATACAACATAATGGAAAGTATGGCATCAATATTCAGTGAATGGTAGATAGTTGTATTATTTTATATTATAAATGATTTCGATTTCCATCAGGGTTGATCTCAGATTATGGTTTCTTTAATACATATGATATATTTAAAGGGTTTTGTAAGATCCTTTGAAACCCATCATTGGTATTAGATCCTTACCATGATTTCCAAATCGTGAAAATAATGTTTAAAATATTATTTTGAGGTCATAATAGATGTAATATCTCTTATCATTAAAAACCATTGAGTATTTTCTTTTTCACAAGTCTAAACTTGTGATACATGATATCATAGCCAATGAATATGTATAAATACCATGGTATTATATTAGTAATTTTATATGACATTAGAATATCATATTTAATGACAGAACCATGTAATATACTAAAAAACATAGTGTTGTATTTCATTATAAATATCGACAAGAATCATAAATTGTCATTAAAACAGATTGTTTTTCCCTCAATATGTAAGGGTAATTCCTCAATAAATATAATTATTTCTTCTATAAAGGAAGTCAAAAACCTAATATAAACATATTATTATAAGAGGTGAAAGGAATATAAATCATAAAATATAACTTATATATCTGAAATGTTTTAATAATTTTAAGTGTTTCAATCTTATTATAGAATTCCCCCAAGATTGGTAAACACTAATTAAAGAGAATAAATTTTATTTCTTAAAATAAAGCTATAAAACGACGCATATAATTTATAAATTGATTATAATATAGAATAAAAGGAATTTTGGTATATTTATTAATTTTTAATAGTTTTTATAAAATAATATTTTATAATGTGTTTATAATGTATTAGTTTGATGAATCTATAATATTTGTTAACAAATATTCCCTAATATTACGTGTTAAGATATGAAAACCATTTAAATTATATGGAAATAATTATAATTTAGATATAAAATTTTTATATCGAAATTTTATAGACAATTTATACTTTTTAATAAATTAAAAAAATAAGGGATTCTATAATTTCGTAGTATTTAGATAATGAATTATTCAAATTTTTTAATTTATATTTCCAATTATAAAATAATTATCTTGAAAAATTATAAAAACTACATAAAGAAGAGTTTTGATTAATGATTTGATCATGGTTTAAATAATAATAAAATATATGATATTTAGATTATGGTAAAATAATATGATATAAAATGAAATGTAAATTGTTTATAGTACATTTAATACCATATATAAAAAGTAAATTCGATTTAAATAGAAATGTAAAAAGGTTCATATTAGAAAAAATATATAAAAAATTATTATATAAAATAATCATTGAATCTCCACATGGTGATCCAAAATTGTAATGTTTTTATCAATATTTATATTAATTGTAACGAAAAAATGTTTTTAATGGAAATTTAATTCTTATAAATATGTAATAAAATCACATAATTATGAACTACTAGGTGATAAGTGACCTTTAAACGTAATTTTGTCACTTCTTTGTTTGGAATTTTGAAAATCTGACATACATGGTTGTGTTCAAGATGATTTTTGGAGTCTAATAAAACAAAAATAAATTTTTTGGTGAATAGTAATGTACCCTAATGAATAGTAACACACCCTTATGAATAGTGATATACCCTAATGAATAGTAACCACACCTATGGTGGTATAGAAATAATATTCAAGTTTGAAGTACGATATACCTATATTTTAGAATGAGTTAATGAATGTTTTAAAACTGGTTTTGATAATAAAATTTTATTTTAATTAAATTTTAAAATAATCATATTTATAAAATTATTTTTGAAAATTGGAATTCATCTTTAGATTCGACACATTGTAAAATGGTTAGGGTGAATTTTTTAGATTTTTCTAAAATACATGAATTTTTTATGAATAGTAAAATATTGTAATTTACCGTATATATACATTATAAGACAAATAGACTATTCCTAGCATCATGGTTGATTCCACCACCCATGGTTCGAATTCAGATTACCCATTTACAATTATTGGTCATGGAATACTTACTATTCTTTGTCTTGTGAAGAAATAATAAATTAAGGATTATAATATAATTAAATCCCCCCTCTCCTCCACTATAAACCCCCCGCTTCACTCCGTCTTCTCTCAACTCCTCTCAAGATTCAATACTTCTCTAAATTATTCCCAAATCTCTCCCCAAGGTCCTCCCTGACATACAAAATCTCCCAACATCTTCAAAATACCATAAAATCTCCTTATAAGAGGTTCTCAAAGGAGGAAGTCTCAAGAGGTAAATTACAATTGACAAATTTCTTCTTTTCTTTTAAGTTCTTTTCTTTTTAATTTATTACCTAACCTCCCTTCACCATAATATTATGATAAATCCAGTAGCACACATGTACTGGAATTTTTTCATTCTAGTGGTAAATGTCATTATCTTCTCTCCTTTCCCCTTTTATTTGTATGAAATGAAAGCACCGTTTGAGATGTGCTAATTTAACACATTCAAGGAAAATAGTTTATCCATTTTTGTTATTATATTTAATTATTGTCATGAAACCACTTGTGTTATTGTTGAAGTAGATTATTATGTATGTAATATATCCTATTTTTGGTTCTGTAATCTTTTGGTTCAAATGGAATTATTTTATAATGAAAAACACATTCTTTGAAATCAAATCCATTGATTAACAAAAACGGTTATCAGTAAGGTTATATATATTATTATTTGACATCACTCTAAGTAAACTAATTAAAATTAAAAAAATTTAATCTCCTGGATATGAACTAAAGAATGTAACTTCAATTCTGGACAACCACTTTCATCTTGCATATAATCCAAACTTGAATATAAGTTAATCAATCTTTTAAAGCCAAGTAAACAAACGAGCCCGAACAATGAAATTGAACCTTATAACTAATAAAAAAGGAATTGAATGAACTAAAAAGGGTTATAATAAATCTATTACATATAGAAGAGGTTCTGGACTTATGAATTAAAAAACCTAATTTGTTTATTCAGGTCATTAACAACAAGTGGAGAACACCACCAGATTTGAGGTAAGGGATCCTCCCCTTTTCAATCTTAATCAAGATTGTTCTCTATGCTATGTTTTTTTATGTAATACCAAGCTATTAGGTATGTTTACACACCTTAAACATACTTACCTAATGATTCTAAGGTATTATAAACCCTTTGACTCTCTGATCAAGTCCTCTTAAGTACACCTGACACCATGCCTATAAAATCAAAACGAATTCTACCGAAACCTTCTTCATTCTTTCAGGTTGCCTTATCTTTCTTTCTAAATGCTATTATCATAACTATTTATGTTAATATTATGAATTATGGATAGTTTTAAAATATTATCATATAAAAACCCTTTCATCACATTCTTTTGGGGATATACATGTTTTTGAAAGATTCCATCCTTAGAACTTTCTGATAAGGAAACCTGTTTTAAGGGGACTTCCCAAATTTTTAGCCAATTTTCAAGTTCACTCTATCCTATGATTTAAGAAACCATAGTCTTCATAAAATTAATATTTTCATTATTAAAACCTTCATGGTTAAATTATGATTTTATATAAAAGAATGTATTCTTTACTATTTTAAAATCTCTAGAGAGTTTTCCTTAAAACTGCATAATAATGTTTTAATGATAATGTTTCTAAAATACATTTCTAATATGTTGTAACTTCTATTTGATACCACATACCATTTTATATGCTTATTTTACCCTATTAACGTTCATTTATGTTATAATCCTTTCCTTTCATTGAAATTTTAATGATACACCCATTCGATATGTTTTATGTCAGGACTGTGGTACCCAATTCATTCCATGGGTAACCTTATGTTTATGTATGGTTGATTATGTATGATTGTATATGTGGTGAGAATATTTATGTGGCAAAAATATTCATGAAAATGTTGAGATGGTTGTGCCCAGATAGCACTCCAATGCATTGGGTAAGGATAAATCTCCTGATATGCGATGTGAAACGGGATTGGCGGTAAGCCTTGACCCGTACTGAAATGGGAAACGGGATTGGCAGTTAGCCTTGAACCGTACTAGAGATATGATTTATGATTCTTCCACATTTATATGATTCCCTGTTTATATAATCCCATGCTTATATTAAATGAATTCATAAGTTTCATGCTTTGGATATCATTGTGTCATGCCTCTTATCTCATGTGTTTGAGATGTATCCTTATCATCATTCCCTTACTGGTCATTTTTAGGTCAACCCTTTGTTCATGTGTTATCCAGGGTACCCTATGCAGATGTAAGGGCTCAAAGGATGTTAGGAGCTCATTATGGAGATTAAATAAAGAAGTTTATTTTTTAGCCCCATGTTTTATGTTATATTTACATAGTCTTCCAAGACATTGGACTTAACAATCCTTGGCTTGTACTCTGATGATTAATTATGCTTAAAACCATTAAATATTTTATGTAAAAGGCTTGGGTCGCTATTGTTGGTATTAGGGGATGGTCTAGTTATTTTTGAAGATTAGGAATAGAGATCCTTAGTGAGAACCTTAAGGATGAGACTAAGTATAAGAAAAAAATCCTATATTTTGGTGAGTATAGATCGTGTGGTTTATCAAGAAAATACATACTTGTATGGATACGAGTAGGTAGAGGCGGCTCTGGCACAGATTTATCATGGGGTAAAACCCGAAAACACAGCTTTGAGCTAGACTCAAATGGGAACTGGTGCACAATAACGGACCTTGCTGCACTCTTGGTTAAAACACTCTTAGGGGATATTCTTTAGTAGATTCACGAGCTTAGTGAAAACCATTATTAAGGGAAAAAAAATCCCATAAGAATATAAGTTAAGAAATAGATCAAGGATAACATAGATATAAACCTAAGAAATGACAAGTTAAGATATACTTATTCTTTATAAGTTTATCCATTAATTTTCAATATTTCCTTTTTATGATCAATAGCTAAGTATTCAAGACCTCTAATTATATGTTATTTTTCTTAGTTAATGGCGGGAAATATAAGAACACATTCCAATAACCAATGTGATAGGCAATGTAATGATTTCCCTAATGACATGCCTGATGTGATGGAAGCGGGCGCTCAAAATGTCATGGTAGTACTTGCTCAGCTTGCTTGAGTTATGAATAATAACTTGAATCAGGTGGAACATCCCCCTCCTCCAAGGAAAGAGCATGTTTCTATAGAATCCTTCATGCGGAAAATGCCTCCCATGTTTAGCGGGTCTTCTAATCCCCTCCTCACAGAACAATGGTTAACTCCATTGAAAGGATTTTATTTGTCCTCCAGTGTTTGGAAGAAGAGAAAGTTGTACTGGCAGTCTATCGTTTTGGTGGGGAAACTGATCAGTGGTGGACACTGATCAAGAATATGAAGTACCAAGATGAAATTGATTCAATAGTTTGGTAGGAATTCAATAGGATGTTTTTCAATAGATATTTTACTCGAACCCTCTATCTCAATATGGAAAGAGAGTTCCTTGGACTCAAGCAGAAGGAAGATGAGTCCATCAGGGCATATGAAAAAAACATTACAAGGCTTTCAAGGTACGCCTCTATCTTTTTCATCAACACCAAAATCAATATGGATCGCTTCTTTAGCAGACTAATGCTGAGTCTACGAAAAGTGTTGGAAATTCGAGACTTTGACAGCTATGAAAAGATTGTCCATTTTACCCTCAAGGTTGAAATGGATATTGGAGACTCTCAGTGGTCTCATGGAACTAGTGATAAGAAGTTGAAAATAGAAAACAACATGGATGGTTCATCAAAAAAATCCCATGATGTAAAGAAGTCTTACTTTCCCCTTTTCAATAATTGTGGGAAGAAGCATCTTGGTGACTATCTCAAGGGAACCAGTAATTTCTTAAAATGTGGAAAGTTTGGTCATTTGGCCAAGAACTGCCGAAGGGATATGAAAAATATCGCTATGGATGAAGAAGAACGGAAGGTTCAGATCAACACGCATCCTGTAGTGTAGTGTTTTTACTACAAGGATCTTGGGAATTATGTGAACAATTTCCCTATGCCAAGGGATGTCAGAGGCAATCAAAAACAACCTCCAAGGTAACAATGAAGGGATTATGGTATCAAGACTACTAAGGTGGAGCCAGAAAATGATGTGGTGATAGGTACTCTTGTTATTCATTCAATAATAGCGAATGTACTATTTGATTCTGTTTCTATGCATTCTATCATATCTTGGAAGTTTAGTAGAACTATTCAAACACCTCCTCAAAATATGGAGGAAAAGTTATTTGTGAGAATAGATAATGGTGAAATTATTGCATCCATGGTTTATAACTCCTCCCTGGTTAATTTTTGTTGACTGAACCTCCCAAAAAATCTTGTCATACTTCCATTAGTGGAGTTTGACACTATCTTGGGCATGGATTGGCTATCCCTGCATAAGTCCAACATCCACTACTGGGAAAAGGAGATTACCATTCACATCTTGAAGCATCCTCCGATTTATTACAAGTGCAATGAAGAAGATGAGTATACTTTATAATATTCGTGTCATGTTTTGATATTTCATCCTTATGAGCATGCATACCTAGCTCAAATTATTGAAACAAAGGATAGAATCATGCTTGAAGACATTCCCATTGTGAGGGATTACACTGATGTATTCCCCAAAGAGTTTCCTGGTCTTCCTCCTAATCGAGATATTGATTTCTGAATTAATCTTATCCCCAAATCTTTTACAATATCAAAGACACCTTATAGAATGGCCACTGTAGTGCTGGAAGAGCCGAAGAAGCAGTTATAGAAGAATATGGAGAAGGGTTTTATACGCCCGAGTGCTTCATCATGGGGTTCTCTAGTCCTATTCGTCAAGAAGAAGGATAGATCAATACACCTCTGCATTGATTATCGAGAGCTTAATAAAATCACTATAAAGAACAAGTATCCCCTTCCACAGATAGTTAACTTGTTCAATCATCTTCGTGGGGCCATTTATTTCTCTAGGGTGGACCTTCAGTCGTGATATCACTAACTAAAGGTGAAAAAGGAAGATATTCCCAAGACTGCCTTTCGAACAAGGTATGGACACTATGATTTCATAGTGATGCCCTACAGACTCACTAATGCACCATCATTTTTCATGACTTTAATGAATAGGGTCTTTAGATATTTCCTCGAAAAAGTTTTTGTGGTCTTTATTGATGATATTTTGATATACTCCAAGAGCAAGGTGGAACATGAAGAGCATTTGTAAATTGTGTTAAAGACTTTGTGAAGGGAGAATTTGTATGAAAGGTACAGTAAATGTGAGTTCTGGATGGAGGACGTATCATTCCTGGGGCATGTTATCACCATGAAAGGGATATATGTGGATCCTTACAAGACGAAGGCAATTGAAGAGTGGTCGAGGCCAACTTCTGTAACAGAGATCTGCAACTTTTTAGGTTTAGCTGGGTATTATTGACGATTCTTGATGATCTTTTCATGATTATCAAAACCAATGAACAAGCTAACATGGAAGGGAGTAAAGTTTGTCTGGACATAGGAATGTGAAGACTGCTTCAAGGAGTTGGAAAAGTGGATTATCACTGTGACGGTTCTCACACTCCCTCCAAGTGGAGAACTATTTGTGGTGTATAGTGATTCTTCTAAGAAAGTCATAGGTTGTGTGATAATGAAAAATGATAATGTTATAGCCTATGACTCAAGGAAGATGAAAATCCATGAGCAAAACTATCCCACGCATGATCTGGAGTTAGAAGTTGTGATCTATGCATTGAAAATTGGGTGACATTATCTCTATGGAAAAAATGTGAGATATATACTAACCACAAGAGTCTCAAATATATATTCACATAGAAAGAGCTTAATATGTTCCATTGAAGATGGATAGAGCTCATCAAGGATTATGACTGCTCAATCCACTACCATCACAGTAAGGAAAACAAGGTGGTAGATGGTCTGAGTAGAAAGGATCATGCATCATTATCAATGATAAGATTTGAAAAGGACCCGATATTCTTAGATTTGAAAAGGATGGACATGGAAATAATTAAGGGAGGAACATAATCCATCATTTCTCAAATTATTTCTCAACCATACATCTTGGAGAAAACAAAGGTTGCTCAAAGAAAGGATGTGGAAATTCAAAAAAGGGTGGAAGCTGTTAAAAATGGGAAATCCCATGATTTTAAAATTGATGAGGAAGGAGTTGTATGATTTGGGACACAATTATGTGTACCATCTGATCTTGAGAGAAAGAAGGATATACTAAATGATGAACATAGCTCAACCTTCTTTATCCATCATGGGAGTACCAAAATGTATGGTGATCTCTGATAACACTTATGGTGGGATAACATGAAGAAAGAGATTGCAGAATTTATATCAAGGTGCTTGGTATGTCAGAGAGTTAAAGTTGAGTAACAAAAGTCAAATGGTATGATGCATCCATTGCCTATACCTATGTGGATATGAGAAAATTTTGCTATGGACTTTGTCATGGATCTCTTGAAGACGTCGAAGGGAAGCAATGTGATATGGGTTTTGGATGACCAACTCACCAAGACATCCCATTTCATCGCTATTTGGGAAGATATCTATCTTGAACAACTTGAAAAGTTATATGTGAATGAAGTGGTGAGACTGCACGGTGTTCCACAATCAATTGTCTCTGACTGTGATCTAAGTTTCACATCAAAATTCTGGATGATCCTTCAACATTCTTTGAGTACTGAATTAAATTTCAGCATGGCTTATCACCCCCAAACTGATGTCCAGTCTGAAAGAACTGTTCAGAAGCTTGAAGTTATGCTCAGAGCCTTCTCTCTAGAATTAAAAGGTGTATGGGATCAGCATATACCATCTATTTAATTCTCATAAAACAATAGCTTCCACTCGAGTATTCAGATGGCTCCATATAAAGATCTATATGGAAAGTGATGTAAAACTCCAACTTGTTGGGATGAAGATGGAGAATGAAAGCTACTTGGACCTAATCTTGTTCAAGAGATGACAAATAAGGTTCAAGTCATCCAGAAAAACATCAAATTTTCTCAATGTTGGTAAAAAATCTTTGCTGACAACCGTCGAAGGGACTTGGAGTTCGACGTTGGAGATAAAATCTTCATTTGAATATCTCCATGGAAGAGAGTCATGTGATTTAGGAAGAAAGGGATTCTAAGCCCCAGGTATACTGACCCCATTGAGATCCTTGACTGCATAGGATCTGAGGCATATCAGCTTGCACTTCCAGCAAATATATCTTGAGTTCATGATGTATTCCACGTATCACTCTTGAGGAAGTACATACCTGATCCCTCACATGTACTAACCTCAGAGGTGGTGCATTTGGAAGATGATCTCTCCTATGAAAAGCAGCCAGTAAAGATTGTGGATTGAAGAGATAAGGTTCTACGCAACAAGACAACCCATCATTTCAATGTGTTGTAGAGGAACCATAAGTTTGAGGAAGATATATGGGAATTGGAGGAAGCAATGAAGGAAAAGTACCCACATCTGTTTTTGGCCTAGAATGTAAAATGAAATTTTGAGAGTGAAATTTCTTAAGGGGGAAGAATGTAACGACCCAATGTTTTTAATGGAAATTCCATTCTTATAAATATGCCATAAAATCACATAATAATGTACTAATAAGTGATAAGTGACCTATAAACATTTGTTTGTCACTTCTGTGGTTGGAATTTTGAAAATCTGACATACACGGTTGTGTTCAAGATGTTTTTTTGGAGTCTAATAAAACAAAATAATTTTTTTTGGTGAATAGTAACATACCCAAATTAATAGAAACATACCCTTACGAATAGTGATATACAATAATGAATAGAAACCTCACTTATGGTGGTATAAAAAAATATTCAAGTTGGAAGTATGATATACTTATATTTTAGAATGAGTTAATGAATGTTTTAAAACTGGTTTTGATAAAAAAACTATTATTTTAATTAAATATTAAATTAATCATATTTAGAAAATTATTTTAGAACATTGGAAATCATTTTTGGATTCTACACATTGAAAAATGGTTATGGTGAATATTTGAGATTTTTCTGAAATACTTGAATTTTTTTAGGAATAGTAAAATATAGTAATTTATCGTATATATACATTATAAGCTAAATAGACTATTCCTAGCATCATGGAGGATGTCACAACCCATGGTCCAAATTAACATGACCCATTTACGATTATTGGTCATGGAATACTTACTATTATTTTCCATGTGAAGAAATAATAAATTAAGGATTGTAATATCAAGAAATCCCTCCTCTCCTCCACTATAAAAACCCTCATTCACTCCCTTTTCTCTCTACTCCTCTCAGGCTCCAAGACTAACTAAATTCTGCCCAAATATCTCCCCACGGTCCTCCACCATGTCCAAAATCTCTCAGCCTCTTTAAAATAACAAAACCTCTCCCCTTATAAGGTTCTCAAAGGAGGAAGTCTCAAGAAGTAAATTCCTCTTCCCAAATTTCTTCTTTTCTTTTATGTTATTTTCTTTTTAATTTCTTTCCTAAACTCCCTTCATCATAATAGTATGATAAATCCAGTAGCATAAATGTAGTGGAATGTCTTCATGCTAGTGGTATATTTAATCATCTTCTCTCTTTTCCCCACCCTTTTATTTGTAAGAAATGAAAGCACCATTTGAGATGTGATAATTTAGCACATTTAAGGACAACAATTTATAAATTTTTGTTATTATCTATAATTATGGTCATGAAACCATTTGTGTTATGGTTGAACCAGATTATTATTTATGTAATATATCCTATTTTTGGTTCTGTAATATTTTGGTACAAATGGAATTAAGTTATAATGAAAAACACATTCTTTGTAATCAGATCCACCGATTAACAAAAATGATTATCACTAAGGTTATATATATAATAATTCGACATAACGATAAGTAAACTAATTAAAATTAAAACCATTTAATCTCATGGATATTAAATAAAGTATGTAACTTCAATTCAGGACAACCAATTTTATCTTGCATATAATCCAAACTTGAGTATAAGTGAACCGATATTTTAAAGCCATGTAAACAAATGAGCCCGGAAACTGAAATTGAACCTTATAACTAATCAAAAAGTATTTTAATGAACTAAAAAGGGTTATAATAAATAAATTAAATATATAAGTGGTTCTGGACTTATGAATTAATAAACTTAATTTGTTTATACAGGTCATTAATAACAAGTGAAGAACACCACCAGATTTAAGGTAAGGGATCCTCCCCTTTTCACTCTTAATCAAGATTGTATTCTATGATTTGTTTTTTTGTGTAATACCAAGTAACGGGGTATGTTTACAAACCTTCAAAATACCACCCTAATGTTTTATAAGTGATGAGAAACCCCTTGCCTCTCTCATCATGTCCTCTAAGGTACACCCGACAGCATGCCGGTAAAATCGTAACGAATTCTACCCAAACCTTCTTCATTCTTTCGAGTTGCCTTATCTTTCTTTCTAAATGGTGTTATCATATATATTTATGTGAATCTTATTAATTCTTTATATTTTTAAAATATTCTCATTTCAATACCCTTTCATCACTTTCTTTTGTGGATATACATGTTTTTGAACGATTCCCTCCCTAGAACATTCTGATAAGGAAACCTGTTTTAAGGGGACTTCCCAAATTTTTACCCAATTTTACAGATCACTATATCCTATGTTTTAAGAAACCATTTTATTTATAAAATAAATATTTTTTTTCTAAAAACCATCATGGTTTAATTTTGGTTTTATATAAAAGAATGTCTTCTTTACTATTTTAAAAGTTCTAGAGTGTTTTCCTTAAAACCGCACAAAAATGTTTTATTGCTAATGTTTCTAAAATACATTTATAATATCTTTTCACTTATATTTGACACAAATTACCATTTTATATGATTATTTTACCCTATTAACGTCCATGTATGTTCAAATCCTTTCCTTTCATGGACACTTTCGTGATACACCCATTGGATATGTTTTATGTCATGACTGTGGTACCCAATTCTTTCCATGGGTACCCTTATGTTTATGTATGGTTGATTATGTATGATTGAATATGTGGTAATAATATTTATTTTTCATTAATATTTAGGAAAATGTCGAGATGGGTGCACCCAGATAGCGTTCTAATGCATTGGGTAAGGATAAGTCTCATGAGATGCGATGTGAAACGGGATTGGCGGTTAGACTTGACTTGTAATGAACTAGGAAACGTGATTGGAGGTAATCCTTGAACCATACTAAAGATATGATTTATGATTCTTTCACATTTATATGATTCCATGTTTATATGATCCCATACTTATATTAAATGATTTCACAAGTTTCATGCTTTGTATATCATTGTGTCATGCCTCTTAACTCATTTGCTTGAGATATATCCTAATGTCCATTCTCTTACTTGGAATTTTTATCTCATCCCATTGTTCATGTGTTTACCAGGTTACCTTATGCAGATGTAAGGGCTCCACGAACGTTAGGAGCTCATTATGGATATTAAATAAAGAAGCTTCTTTTTTTAGCCCCATGTTCGTTGTTATATGTACCAAGTCTTCCAAGACACAAGACTTAACGATCCTTGGCTTGTACTCTGATGATTAATTATGCTTAATACCATGAAATGTTTTATGTAAAAGGCTTTGGTTGCTATATTAATAAATTAATTACATCTATTAGGGTAGATGATTACTATAATTAACACCTTCTTATAAACATTAAATGTTTATATCATGTTAAAATATTTGAATTGTTTAATTATTTTAAAAATATTACCATTATCAAAAAAATGAAAAGATGTAGCATTTGAGCCTTCATTCTTGTTTTAAATACATTTTAACTTTTAGACTATGGGACTTGTAATGGGATCCCTCTAAAACTTATTAAATATAAGTTTCCTTTCATTAATAAATGGGTCTTACCCCAACTTGATTCGATAAATTTTTATAATATGAATGTATGTATAATTTAGTTTAATTTGTTATATTGCTTCAAAAAATATTCATTTATGCCTCAAAGGTGTCACATAATAGGTATGATAATGGATTTAGTTTTATCATACCCGTAATTTGTATTGTATTGAGCATTGTACATGAAATAAGTAATACACTATAATTTATAAATATTTGGTGTTAAAATTGTGATGGAATTAACATATCTTTTGAGTAAAGTATCCCTTAGTAAATGGACCTTGGTATGGACATCCCACTCAAACAGAGTCTTTGGTCTTGTTCTAGAAATGTGTGGGTTAACTATCTATGGATTGAGAATTTCTTATATAGAGATTTTTGATTTCATATAAATCTAATACATTACGTGAAAGAGTTTCTTTTATTTTATGCATATGATGTATTTTTATGTTTAGTGATGTAGTTTATTTTTTATTTAGATTAACAACACAAGTTATTAGTTGTATAATGTCTTGAAGGTCAATATAGTTTGAATATATTAATTTGGTGAAAGGAATATGATTATAAACTAAATCTATAAAATCATTTAGACATAAATTGAATAACATGAGATGAGATTGTCAAATAAAAAATTATTCCAAATATTAAATGTTAGATTAATATAAAGAGACACTAATTTTACTAACTCGTGTCGTTACAGGTTAGTGAAATTAAGATGAATTTATTATTTTTAATTTTTTATCTTGGAGAGAGGGTTACTAGAGAATTGGGAATCAAATTGAAAATCTAATAGCTATAATTTCATTTTGATATATTCATAGATCTATTCAAAGGAATGGGATATTCTTGTTTTCTATGAAAAATGTTGGATGATTTGTATGTTTCTTTAGTGTGGGCTGATTTTAAATTTTATTTTCTAAGTAGAGAACCTTACATATCATATATAGCAGAAAACATTTCCTTAAGTATAATGTTATTTTAAAAAATTATGGATTTTATCTTAGATTTGAAAATTATAAATTATTTATCGATGAGGAGGTTAATATCGATTGAATGAGAAAATATGTTACTTTTGATTTATTGTCTAAGTGAAAAACCTTATGCATGATTAAAATAGATCACATTTAGATGAAATATATTATGAATGAAATATTTTTTTGGTGTTGAGGAAATAATATCGTTCGTGTTATATAATAGGAAGATAAATATATTTTGTATAGTTTTTTAGCATATGTAAAAAACCATATATTTTAAACAAAATATTACAAAGAGGGAAAAATTATATTACAAATAAATTTTTAAGAAGGAAAGTATATTGAAAATAAAAATATATTATTTTTCACATTTTTATAAGAGAAATATGTTATGTATAAACATTTTCCAATGAAATATATATTATGTATGATGTATTATATTATTACTAGACTAGATTATATTATTAATTAAGTTACATAAGGAAAATATAATATCTGAGAATAATTTACTATTTATGAAATGAAAATTTTACTTATCATGATTTTGGATAAGGAAAAAACCTTGTGCCCTGGAATATTATAGTATATATTTAATATGACTGTTATATTTGAAAATTTTATTTAAGGGAATTATCATATGTAATATACTCATAAAATGTATGTAATCTACAAAGGGAAATATATATTGTAGTGAAAAAAATAAGTTAAAGATGGGTTTCTAACGAAGTCCAAAACATTTTATGTTGTGTTAATATATTATACATGAGTGAAATATGTTATGTATTGGTTTTATGAAAATGGAAAACCTAACATATTTAATATTCATTATGTTGGCGATTTTTCAAAGTGACAAAACTTATTTAAGGGATAAATATCTTAAATATGATGTTTTTAATTGAAAAACCATATGTTTGATTTGAAAATGTTATGCATGAAGGGAAGTATAAATATTTTTTAAAACATTGACATATAAAAGAAAATATTTATCATATTTATGGCCTCTTAAGGGGTGAAACATATAATTAGTTTTAGTAGGGTCTATAATTTTAATATTTTCAAAAATTAAAATTTTATCTCGAATCTCACAAAATTTAAATATTTTATACAAGAAAATTTAAAAGGCCATTTGGTGTATTTATATATGTTGTACACATTTTAATCATCTAAAATTGTTATCTCATTCCATTATTCTTCCAAAATATAAATTTTAATCATTTTATAATGAATTTGGATGACATTTTATATAGGATATTTCATAATGTATATCAAAATCTCCAAATTATTTTTTCTTAGTTTCTTCCCCTATTTATGGATTCTACATTGTATTGCATGAATTAAATATTTAGTGGTGATTACATAGGTTTATGGTGAAACAAGTTAAATCTAAAGTCTATTTTGCTTGGCTGTGATAAAGGGGATCTCAAAGGGATGATCAGACATGGTTATGTGTATAATTTTTAATTTATTTCATTGCCCAAAATTTATTTTGGGATTTACATCATTTTGGAAAAATTTAGTCGATGTGATGAGATATATAATAATTTTTTTGTATTAATGGTTCATATAGATGTTGGGGGTGGTGTGAACCCCTTTTCTATAGGCTTAGACCATCAAAAATCTCTCACTGAGTGAATCCTTTAATAATCCCAAGATTTTAATTATTAAATTTATCATGGAATCAATTATGTGTTGTTAATAACCACCTTAATGGAACCCTATTTAAAACCCATGTATCTTTTCCCAACATGACTACTAATCACCGGTAAATGAACAATGCTTCTATAACCTTTATTTGAAAATAAAATCCAATTATAGAGTGATTAAATCATAAAAACAACATATTCTAATGAAATAAACATTTCAGACATGGGATAACATTCAACCCATCAATAATTCCTTCCAATTAACCCGTCATCTATAGAATTATAGCCACCAGGGCATCCTTAGGAAGAACTGAATTTGAAGACTAGAAGTGGATTCAGAATACTTAAATTGTTGAATTATTATAAATTGTATTGTGAATTGTTAACAGACTTTTGATGAATCTAAATACATATGTTGATGGGTTGTGTCTAGTTGGACATATATGAGATTCAATGATGATAGATGGATGATGTTTATAAAGATCCATCATTTTCATTAGGACAGATAAATACATCTCACGCAGTTGGAAAAATATCATTTAGTAGTGGTTTTCAAAACAACAAATAAATATCACATTTTATATTTTAGTGATCAATATAAATAAATATCTCTTATTCACAATAGTGTATAAGAAACACGTACATTTTTTGATGATATATTTAATTGTTATTAAATCATTACAATATATTTTTTTAAAATTTTATTTAATTTTACCAATGGGTTTTAAAAATCCATAAAACATTACTAACCATTAATAATAAATAATTAATAATAACAATAAGATTAAATTTTAATTACTTGTTAATTATTCAATATTTTTAGTTAATTTTTATATATTAATTATTTATTATGTTGTTTGAGACACATTCTCCGGGGTGCGCGCATCCGTCTGTAGAGGACGCACTGCTATGGCCATGTATTCCCGCTTTCCAAAGGTGGGCGGCATTCGCTCCTTGTTCAGGGACGTCTGCTCCTTGATTAAAACGGGATGGTTGGATGTCGGTTCTTCCTTCTATGGATTCCTCCTTAGAATCCGTCACCTAGTCCGGGTCTCCCTCATGGATTTAATACGTTGTTCATGAAACTCTTCCCAGTGCCTTGTTTCCATGGATGCCGGTTAATTACACTGCTTCTGTCAGGACATTCCAAAGGGTCCAGTCAGGGCAGCAACCTTCAGTCGGGGGAGTAGTCACGTCGAGGAATCAGTAGCGTGCCCGAACACTGGGGAAATGGAATTTCTGTCTTTGGCCCCTTGTCATAGGGCTTCTCGAGGTTGTGGAAGCCCAAGGAATCTCATATAGAGCGCATGGAATTTATAAGTCGTAGGCATATATCTGAGGTTTTCCTCAGATTTATATGTTTAATGAAGGGTATGTCGTAGGTTTAACGTCTAGTGGAGATAGATCGGCCAGATCATAGCATTGAATGGAATGGACCAGATTGTGGAATTTCCCTTGAAGGGATACCGATATCGGGGCCAACCCATGGCGGCTTCCCAAATGTTGTGAAGAAGAGTGGAATGGCATGATCTTTCTAGGATATGGCGGCCCGGGAGAGAATCGGGATGGATGATAGATGGGTGAAAGAGGTGGAGGGGGAATGAAACGGAACCATTTTAAGGGCGACAGTAAAGATGGGCTAGAGCCTCGAAGAGACCTCCTACGTATCCCTGTGGTAGGGAATCAATGTCCTGGTAGTTCAGGTTGGTGTGGTAGAGGACTAACATGAATGTGGACCTTGGTCCGATGGGCATCGTCAGTAAGCCGACGTGAAGGTGAACCCGGGGGTCCACTGGTGGTGGACTTGAACCTCATGATGGCTTCCTACGTACCATGCCTTGACATGGATCTATGTCCTCATAGTTCGGATGGAATGTGGAATACAGTTTAAGGTCATGAGGGATGGGGGTGAACCGACGTGAGTGAGGTCGGGACGACCAGGTGATGGTCATGAAACTTATGGAGGATTCCTACATACCATGCCTTGACACAGATCAATGTCCACATAGTTCAGAATGGTGTGTTGGCAAACTGACGCGAGCAAGGACCTTGGTCCAGATGGTGTGGGGCATACACACTAGGATGCCCAGGTGTTGATGAACCGACATGAAGAACGTCAGAGTGACCAACAGGTGGTGGGTTTGAACCTCTGGGAGGCTTCCTACGTACCATGACGTGACAAGGATCAAAGTCCTCGTAGTTAAAAGGGCTTCGTCAGCGAACTGATGTGAAAGTAGACCCGGGGGTCCACTAGTGGTGGGCTTGAACCTCATGAGGATTCCTACGTACCATGCCTTGACACGGATCAAAGTCCCCATAGTTCGGGATAGTGGGTTTCGGCCAACCGATGTGAGGAAGGGACCTTGGTCCAATGGGAGATGTGCTTGAACCTCAGGGAGGCTTCCTACATACAATTCCTTGACATGGATCAAATTCCTCATAGTTCGGGTTGGTCACAACGGCTTGCCGTCGGACTGGAATGCAGTTTAACATCTTGATGGACGAAGGTAGAACTCGACGTGAAGAAATGACGAGTGGGCTTGAACCTCGTGGAGGCTTCTACATACCATGACATGAAATGGATCAAATACCTCGTAGTTCAAATGGGTGTGCAGCTTAACATCATGCAGGACAAGGGCATACAGTTTAATGACATGCAGGATGAGGGCATACAATTTAACGTCATGCTGGACGAGGGCATAATATTTAACGTCCTGCTAGACGAGGGCATATAGTTTAACGTCATGATGGAAGAGGGCATACAGTTTAACGCCATGCTGGACGAGTGTATTGCCATGGACGATGCTCACTCCAAGCCCTCGTGAGTCATGCTCGGTGTGAGAAAAAAGAGGCACCATGGACCTGACGATCACATCACGAAGGGTGCGTCCATGAGAAGTGATGAGGGGCTTATGCGTTAGGCAGCCCATGGTGCTGGTACTTACTCCAGGATAGAGGCCCGAAGTGCAGTAAAGTGCAACAAGAGAGGGATTTGGGACCATTGATGGGATGTTCCTTGTTCCCTATCGCGCCCTTCACTGACCTTGGCAGTGGGGAAGTACGGAGGCACATGGGTGATACCTTCCACAAGAGGGGCTAGGGGCTTACACCAAGGTGGTTTCGCTTCTCCTGTGGACAAACGCCGCTCCGATAAGGAGGATATCTTCCCTTGTGTGTGTGTGGGGTGTGGGGGGGGGGGTGATTCTATTCCAGTGGAGGCGAGTGGCGTAAATAATGTCCGAGCTGGGGGGACCCGGCGTGCGAGGCACGGGGTCGGGCCACAGTTTAAAGTCATCTGTTGAGGATGAGGTGCTTTGAAATATTACATGCTGCAGCTTTGACGAGGTGGGTTTACTCCGCACCACTAGGACATACATGACTGGCACCCTCTGCTCCTTGGGAGAGGGAAGGTACCAGTAAGGTCATGGTCAATGGGGTTCACAGAGTGAACCATCAAGGGGTCCACTTTAGCATGGATATGCGAAGAAGCGATAGCCGTTAGCATGCCTATGCGAAGAAGCATTAGGCAATGCAACGCTATGATTGGTGTTGTTCGTGGGACTTTGAAATCACATCATGAAAACCAGGAGGGTTGCCCGGGAAGAGGAATTTCCAAGAAAAGGGGTGTTCTTTGAAAATTGAAGTGCCTTGGCCTTAGCATGGGGCATACGTGTGAATGGGGGGTGCTTTGCGAAGTGGAATAGTATTAACAGAGCACTGCCTCATGAAGCAAAAGTGCCTCACGAAGCAAGGTGCTGTGAAGCAGTGTGCTTCGCGATATGCAGCGACCCTGCCTTTGCATGGGGATCACTAGTACAAGATGGGGGTTTCATGATGCATAAACGCTCCGCAGCTGCCCGGGTTCCCTTGGTAATCCCCCTCCTTCACCAATGCCCTAGGCTTCGCGAAGGGCATCCCTCTCAGATGAGGGGCTCAAAACGAGACAAGGAAAAGGCATATCGTGAAGTAAAAATACCTCGCGGAGCTCATGATTCCCGGGGCGAAGGGTGCTTTGTGATTCGGGAGTTGAGAAGCCGAATGGTCGGATTGTCCATATTATGGACTCAGGGGGAACCCAGTATTTATAGGCAAGGGGCGCCGCGAAGCAGAACTCACGCGGCGTGAAGGGGCGGTGGGTGCTTCGTGGCGGGCTCGTGAACGTCAGACCATTCGCGGAGCGTTACTGCTTTAGGGACTTCACCGTAGACTTAAGAACATCAGGCCATTCATGGAGTGTTACCGCCTCAGGGGCTTTGTGGTGGGATCGCGAACGTCAGGCCGTTCGCGGAGCGGTATCGCCTCCTGTGCTTCGCGGGGCCATGATGCAGGGGGAGCTTCACGTCGGAGCTTCACGAGACAGCATGCGGAGCTACTTTTAGCCCCTTCTTTCTATTCCATATTTTTCTGGCAAAAAATTCCCCCCCCCTCATACTTGGAGCCACGGAGGGATGAAGGGTCGAAGTCTGAGGGATAATCGTTAAAATTATCGGCGGTTCGCGATGCGGCCTCGCAAAGGGGCCCGCGGTGCCGAAAGTTCCCACGTGGTCCGGACACACCGCAATGCTCCACCCGGGCGGGAAACGCGGTGAAGCTCCATTTCACTGCCTATAAATAAGGGGGTTGACCTATATTTTGTCCTATGGAAACTTTTTTCCTTTTTTGCTCTCAACTTCATGAAGCTCCGCGTACTCTGTGTCTGCTCTTCGCAAATCGAGCTTCGCAGCGAACCGCGAGTCTCCGACTCCGCGACCACACCAAGCGAACTTCTGTTTGCCAGAAAAGGCCAGACTCCGTGGCTTGGTTTTGCACCCAAGCTTCGTGAGAGATCTTCATGAGCAAGCTTCGTGATCCATCCTGAAAAGAAAATTCTTTTCTGTACCGAAATTGAAATGGCCCATCGAGAAGATGTGTTGGGGGTGCTTGCAGACGCCGCTCGGAGGGGTGAGATGGCCAGCTGTCTGGGCCTTGGGGAGATGGTCCGAAGGCACTCGTATCATACTTATTTGACGGAACTGCTATCGGAGGGTCATAAGAACTATTCACAGTGCAAGAAGCTACCGTTGTATGGATTTAGGTTGAGGGATGATGTCTTCATCCGTGAGGCGAGTAGGGACGATCCAGCTTGCTGGTTTAGGAGCACGCCATGTCAGTGCCAGTCGTTCAGGGCGGCCGATGGTCATGCGCGGGAGGACTTCACACCCGTTACCACTGACTGTCTCTATAACCAAGTGAACAATATTGACGGGAAGCCACTCCAACAAGAGACATCCCCTCCTATGTACCGTACCATGCTGAAGGTGGCTTTGTAGGATTCGAATAAGGGGTGGCCCGATGAGTGTGACCTGTGCCAGGGCGGAAACTTCACCAATGACTGGGCCTGGGCCTACTGGGTAGGCACTTCATGTGAGGATTTTGGGGACGAGATGAGGAGAGTGGGTTTGTATGAGGCAACATGAGCCTACCAATTTCACATTTACCAACCAAAATAGCTGATGCCAAAGCTTCTGAGCAGATGGTCGTCTAGGACCAATACTTTTCAACTGCACCATGGGGAGTTGGGAATCATCCTATGGAATGTCCCCCAGATTTCAGGGGTTCTGATCTTGGGGGCCTTGTGTGATGAGTTCCTCCCCGTCATGAGCACGTGGAAGGATACAGAGAAAATGCCGTGACTGGCGTCGGAGCTGATGGCACTGGTCCATGGAGAGGACAAGGAGGCAGTGAGGGATGTCCCCTTTAAGAAGTGGTACGAGTGGTTCCTAAACTTCTTGGAGAATCAAGAGTATCCTCCAAGGCCTCGAACTTGTCCGAAGGCGGCTCAACTGGGCAAGGAGCACCCGTATTGGTGGGTCTTGGAGGACAACCAATAGAAGACTTTGGGTTTTAGTATCAGCACTAAACATTAGCCTATAGTCAGGATGGAAGCATTCATCATGGCCCTTATCTATGTTTGGGTCCTAACGGTGAGGGATACCCGCATGGGGGTGCAGCCCAGCTCGTTTATCATGGCGTCTATGCTGGAAATGGGGCAGTGAGTCAATATGGGTATTCTAATGCTCTCCAAGCTGTACTAGATGCTGCGACATGTTAGTAAGGTCAAGAAGATTCCAAGGATATGCGGGCCCTTCAAACTCCTATATGGGTGGACCGCAGCACACATCAGGGGGATCTATGAGTATCCAAACCCTATTTCGCCGCTGGGGTCAAAATTCATCCCCTCCATTCTGAATGCCGTCAGGAGCTTCTCATTCAATCAAAACATGCTGATGGTGTTGAACTAGGTGTGGAGGGATGACGAGTTTATCTTCCACCCATTCCCATTACTGACAGGGGTACTTACTGACGACGGGCAGGGAACGGAAGAGCACCGGGCTTATCTCCAGGCCTTTCGAGGCGGAGTTTTGGTGGTACGAGTGGATCGTGAGCCGCTCTATGAACCGTAAAACCCACATCGGTTTGCGAGGATGTTCCGGTTCCTCCAGAGGCATACCCCATAGGTCTACTGGGAGGTGCATCAAAAGGAGGACCCATGTGTGATGAGGCAGTTTTGGCACATGTTCACGCAGGAAGACGGGAAGATGCGAATTGCATTGCCTCCATCCACCACTGTTTTCGAATTGGTGATGGATTATGCCATTAGCTGGGAGGCTGCTTATCCGGGGGAGATGATGATGCAGCCAATCATTCGGTTTGGTGACAGCGGACCTCCTCTATCCCGAGGTCGGGGTCGGAGGGCAGCAAGGGCCTCTCGCGATGGCGGGGCTGCCATGGAGGCGAGACCCACACCGACCGAGGGTGTGGCAGCGGCGGTGGACCCAATGATTTTGGAAGAGCAGGGCCATCCGAAGGGGCCTCCACCAAGGGTATTTCGTAGGATATCCACTTAGGCTCTAGGGAAGTGGTGCGTCATATCTACATGATAGAGGATGCCATCTTCTTGGAGGCCTTGGACATTTGGGATGTCAACCGACAATTCCTCAGTCCACCTGAGATATGGGCGCACTTGAATCGCCTTGGGATGGAGTTACCGGGCATAGGCCCAGTCCTGGTAGGTTCATGGCGTCTCCAGTGTAGGTAGAGAAATACATGGATGAGATGGAGGACTACATTCTCTCGAGTGGTGTCCCACGCCCAATGACAGACCGGGTGAGGATACTACTGGATCGGATAGTCCCCCCATAGTTTTCAGCTGCCGATCTGAGGGAGCGCTTCCCCCTTCTGGAAGAATCAGAGGACTCATCTTAGAAGTATGAGGCTGGAAGAGGGAACCCGTTGGAGGAGGGCAAAGTCAGAGACCAAAACTCAGATTCAAATGATTACCTAGAGGCTCTCGAGGTAGCATTATGAACTTCTTTCCTTATGGTCCTTTCTTGGGCCATCATGGATTTCTCAATGATGTTTGAGCCATGCAGGTGGAACTCATATGTAGGCCTCGCTCACATCCCTTGGCGGGTAATGATTCAGGGACTTCAGATCCCACACCTATGGCGATGTCCAGTTCTGCGTCTGGTGGGGCCAGATCACCTGAGGTGCCTCCTCATTAATCTGCAGACCTTCCAACAGTATACGGAGGGCCCCTTCTTGGGGTCCCGTCAGCAACGACTTAGGAGCAGCACCAGGAGGTCGATCTACGTAAGTTTCCTCTACCGGATTCATTGTAATCATATGTAGGTGGTGCCAACTAATGTCTGTTTCCTTCCCTGTGGTACAGTTCTTCGACTGGCGTGGGCTGCTGCAGCAAGGCTGGTTGGGATGTCTAGCGGCATCCCTCATAGGGGCATGCCGGTGATGGTTGAGATAGTCCCCCTATCTCCCTGAACTGCAACACACACTATCATCAGTGGGGCCACCAGCAGGGTCATTCTTGAGGTTATTGAGGTGGAGTCTGATGACGACGATCAATCGGCCGACCCAAGTCCCGTCACGCCTACCCTAGCACCAGATGTCGCGCCAGATTCGACAGCAGATGCAGATCCTGCTGAGGACTTCCTGCGGGCGTATCCTGCGTACGAGCCTGCCAATCATGCAGACTAGGATGAAACAACCTCTGACAAGGAATACAACAGCATAGTCCACTGCCAATCGTGGAAGATAATCATGCACTTCATCAAGGACACCCCAAGCGCTATTACTGAATGAAATGGACAGACTTCGCTCGCGGCTGCGCGAACTGTGCGCTGGGGGAGTGGATTCCCAACGTCCTCATGCGCTCATCAAAGATCTCATGGTTGAGCAGATCCGGATGTTTGATAGCAGGTTCAGCATGGGCTGGCAGCGGAGGATGGCAATAAACATCAAGATGCTCCAGGAGGCTGAAAGTGAGGTCCAACAGCTGCAGACCTGGGCAGATGAGCACTAAGCCTCTCTTAATGCACAATATGAGCTGATCTCACAGTTGAAGGCCTAGCTGGAAGAGGCAGAAGAGCATATGAGGCAGGCTTCTGGAAATATGGTTGCCATTCAGGCTGGCGTAGAGAGGGCCAGAGCCAAGGCTGACGAACTACGCCCTGCCACTGCTGAGGAGGAGCAGGAGTTGAGTAAGTGGCAGCAAATCTTGGATGCCACAATGCGAAGGGTGGTGGAGCTGCAACGTTCTTTTGATGGGGTCAACCCATCCATGGGGGGAGTCGACCCTCGGGTACTTTAACAAATTAAAAACTTTTTAATGGTACTTTCGTGCTTCAATTTCTTCCTTCTTTGTTTTGAATGCCGTATCATGCACAATTTCCACTGTTTTAACCAGTTCATTACATCCCTACAATGTGTACGGGACGTTTGGCGATAATTCCCCAAGCTCAGGTGGTTCAAGCCCGATGTGAGAAAGAGGGGATAGTTGCCTTCTCAACCCACTCAACATAGGAAAAAGAAAGAAATCTTCGGACATCCGGGGATTGGATAACCAGTCCGAAATTCCAAATGATGGGAGATGCCTGGCTGGAGAAGGAAGATCTCCAAACAACCGAATTACAGTTTCTCTAGCGTGCACTCATGCACGAACGGTGCAACGCTAGGGGCGCTGAAATCGGCCCGAACAGATGGAAATGGGATGCGTGAATTACGATGACCAAGATTCGGAACACTGTGTGGATGGCGTGACAATAAAGGACAATCCTTGACGGTGGTGGAGAAATGATATCCTTACTACGTTAGCCTAAAATAGGGACAACAAATGAGGGTCAACCGTTGACCATGTTCGAAACATGGGACCAGGTCAAAAATTTTGTTGGTCAATCCTTTAATACGTTGGCCCATGACAGTTGGCAGACCCTAGGTCGAGCATCCATACTGTTAGGGGGTCCCTCCAAACATGACCAGTCTTCCGTAACGTTGGCCCAGGACAGTAGGTGAGCAAATGCGGCATGAGACCAGGCCATTAGGAGGTCCCTTAAGACATGAAAGGGGACGAAGGTCTGAATAAGAGGAACACAAAGCGTTGAATATGGAGTGATGGTTTGTCCGAACAGAATCCAACACTCATGTAATTACACCACCATTATGGGAGTACGCCAGATGAGAGAATTGGTTTGATCATGGATCATTCCTTCTTTGGGACAAGACCTCTTTGACGAGGGGTCTGTCGCTTCCCAATGGGATCTTGGGGCATCCTGAACTTGTTCAGGGAAAAATTGCAGCTACATAGTTCCCCCCGAGGGGTCAGGACACAGGGCTGGAAATGGGGAGGAACAGGATTTTGTGATTCCTGGGGCTGGACCCTAGGTGAAATGCATGGGTGTCTCTACGTATCCCATGAGGATGGGAATCAAGTTGTACGTAGTTCTAAAAGAGTAGTTTAATGTCATGTGGGACGATGAGAAGCCCGGTCGTGTTGGTACACATCCTGCCAAATCTACTTAGCCCACGTGAGTCATGCTCAGTGTGGGAAACAAGAAGTAGTGGTGGGACTTTCCCGACACAGAAAAGGGAATGTTTGGGTGAAGGAACACTTGGTGAATACTAGCCCCATGATACTAACATGACCACGTGGCACACCTAGATGCGTGAAGAGATAGAGCCGAGCATGATGGAATTCCACCTGAACATGAGAAATTGGAAATTTGTGAATAAGTACGCTCGATATTTGGATCACAATGGCGGCGTCGTGACGATAGAGGATAACTGTTAACCATGGTAGAAATTCAGTATCCAAATCGCATTATCCTTGAATGGGGCAGACAAATGAGGGTCGACCGTTGACCATGTTTGAAACATGGGACCATGTCACAAATGTTTTCAGAGATCCTTAGGGACGTTGGCCCGAAACGATTGGAGGGCCCTTAGGTCCAGCGTTCATGGAGAGCTCTTAAGCCTATTATCCATGTCGTCTGGGGGTCCTTTTGGATGTGGAAGAGGATGAGGATCCAAATAGAGAGCTCACAAAGCATGGTCATGGGACGAGGGGAATGTCCCTATGAAAATCCCACACTTTGGGCTCTTTGTCAAAACACATCTGAATACGACAATGAGACGTATTATATAGAGGGATTAGAGTCTTTTTCAATTGGGAGATCTTAGTTTAGGGTGGTAGAATTCAGAACAAAGGGCGGGAGGCAACATGGGAGGCACAGGTGGGGTATCTCAGACACCTGACGTGAATGGGAACCGGAGGTTCTGACCACCACGTGCTTCTCGGACAATTTTAGGTAGAGGGACTATGAACGAGAGTTTAGTTGGGCCTAAAGAAAAATTCAAAGGCATTCCTACGTACCCCTGAGGATGGGGATCAAGATGCATGTAGTTCTTGAGGGAGTCTTAGTTTATGGTCTTAGAGCTCGAACAATGAATGGGTAAGGGTAGTAGGGGACACATGGAAAGGTGGTTATAGAACCTGCCGTGAATGAGGACCTAAGCCCTACTTACCATGTGTTATCTGGGGAAGTGCTCGAGTCGAGGGACCGAACACGAAGGTTAGGCTGGGGATGCGGGGAAGTGCCCGGGCGCTCCTACATATCTCATAAGGATGAGAATCAATCCATACATAGTTCTGAAAGGTGGCACGGTAGGATACTAGTGCTGGGGAAAAAGGGGAGTGCGGGAATGGCCCATACACTAAAAGAAGTAGAATTTGAAAAATCTTATTTTTCATTTAAGGTGAGTGGGTTTTTTTGTGAAGCGATAGGCCTAGGGTAGCAGGCCCTGGTGTCGCCCCAAGAATCAAGCCATGATAGGCATTGAAAAATGGCATGGCACGTGACCAATACCCAATGCGATGTCCTCTACAATGAGGTCATCACAATGAAATATCGTATTTCATCGTGTGGCCAGGATGATAATGTCACATTTTAGGGTCGTGTGATAAGACCAAGCATTCATTTTAACATCATGCAATGTAGACGTAGCTGAGACGATGCTAGGTGGGGAATGTGTATGGTGTTGTGTGGCATAACCGACGTGAATGGGGACATAATCCCACATTATACCATACGCAGTCTCGAGAGGGGAACCTCAAGACGAGGGGGCCACATAGAGGTGAAAGGTAATGGGGGAGAGACTAGCTCCAAAATGAGCTGGAACCAAAAAATGAGGCGTTCGGGCGGCCCTACGTACCCCATTAAGATGGGAATCAAGCTGAACATTGTTCCGAGGAGATCATAGTTTATGGTCTTACAGCTCGGACTAGGGTTTGATGACAACATTCCAGGTAAGTGCAGACCTAGATCCTATCCCTAAGACCACATGAGTTGAACTCGGTGTGGGAAACAAGGGGGGAATATCCTTATCTCAATACCTAAAACATCCATCGGGGGGAAGTCAGTGAAGATCCCCGAAAGATTCCTTTGACACGACTTTGTTCCCCCAACACGCAGACGTGCATAGAGGAATAGTACCAAGAGTTTCGATACTCCACTTGGACATGATGAGAACGGAGAAGGATGTGAATCGTTTAACGGACATTTTGGTCTCAATGGGGTTGGCATGGAGATGGAGGATAACCATTAACTGTGGCGGAAAAACGTTCTCCATATCGCCTTAGCCTGAGGTGGGAACAACAAACGAGCATCGACCGCTGACCATATTCGCAACACAGGATTTTTTTCGATCTGTTGTCTGAAACCCTCAGGGGCATTGGCCTGTAATGGTAGGAGAGCCCCTGGGTGTAGTATCCAGGCCATTCTTGGGGGTCCCTCCGGGTGTGAAAGATGATGGAAGCCCTGATGAATGGATACATAAAGCCTGGAAAGCGGGTGCGGACGAGTCCGAGTATAGTCAGGCATTGGAGGTAATAGATCAGAGTACCCTTAAGCACATTGGTGAACCATCGGGAAGGGACGAAGAAACCGCTTGAGAATGAGAGGTACATGGCGTGGTCATTACAAGATCGACATGAATAAGGGCATAATCCCACACCACACCATACAATCCCCTCATGGAAGAAGAGTAGGCCAAAGAGCCGAGGTGGGATAGAGATTCCCAAGAGATGGGGCTAGACTCGTAGATTAGATATTTGGGTGGTCCTACGTATCCCATAAGTATGGGAATCAAGCCATACCTAGTTCTCTAGATGCAGTTCAACGTCATGCAGGATGGGACGAGGGAGTAAGATACCCCCAAGCAAAGGAAGGGGAAGTGTACGGTACGGCGGACAAATCGACATAGATGAGGGCATAACCGCGTACCACACCATACAATCTGGGTATGAAGTTGGGCGAAGGGGGCCGAAAAGGCCAAGGGGCCTAAGGTCAGGTATCGGTCTGGAAGTCCTAACTGGTTTGCAGTTTAATATCTTGTAGCGAGGATAAGGATCATGGCCCCGGAAAGGTCGAGAGGCCTGAGGCTGGGCCTCATGAAGGAAATCGTACAACAAGGAACATGATCCTGATGTGAATGAGGACATAGTCCCACACCACACCGTACAATTTAGGTAAAATGTTGGGTGAAGGGGACCAAGAAGGCCAAGGGGCCGATGGTCAGGCATCAGTCATGAAGGCCTGACTAGTTTGCAGTTTAATGTCTTACATGAGGACGAGGAAAGAGATAACTATATCTCATCCAAGGATGTGCACAACATGGAAATTAACCCGGCGTGAATGAAGATGTAATCCTTAACCCCGCCGTACATCCCTTATAAGAGAGTCGGGGCCATGGGACCGACTGCCGACACCACCCGGAGGGAAGTTTTTCACTTCGGGGTGGGGCATAACGAATCACTGCACTCGATTTTTGGGACATCTTGGGGTGGAATCGAAGATCCAGGAAACTACCAACCATGTTCGAAACACAGTGTATTGATGGTGACCTGATATGGGAGCAACAAATGAGCGTCGACCGTTGACCAAATTCTCAACGCGGGAATTATATCGGCTTGTTGCTAGGAAACCCTCGGGGGCGTTGGCCCGTGTCGGTTGGATATCCCTTGGGCATAGTATCCAGGGTGTTCTTGGGGGTCCCTCTGGGTGTGAAAGATGATGTAATCCAAGTCAAGGAGTGGGTGAAGAAAAGCTGTATCCATCCATGAAAGAGGAGTACATCTCCAGGGGGGACGTGCAGCCGGGTCGAGGCTTTGCTCGATGTGAGTTGGGGAAAAAGTGTGCACCCTTCCATATGTCTTGACCCAAGGGGATGATTTTGTCTTTTGGGCTGGGCCGACAAAGGAAATGTCTGGGCGTTCCTACATATCCCATTAAGATGGGAATCAAGCCACACGTAGTTCTTGAAGGGCATGTAGTTTAACGTCATGCGGTGAGGATGTGGGAGGATAGAAGAACGAGAGTGGGCACATGGTGCAACCCTTATAATCCTTGTATGAGCAGGGCTAAGGAATACTACTCCATGTCATGCAAGGATCCGCCAAGGTGACTATACCCAGGGGGCAGTGGAAGAGAAGAGCTCAGGGCTGGGCTCAAGACGAGGCGTCCAAGCGTTCCTACATATCCCATTAGGATGGGAATCAAGCCACACATAGTTCATTAATGCCATGTAGTTTAACGTCATGTGGTGAGGACGTGGGAGGGAGATCTTAGTTTAAGGTCATAGAGCTCAGACCATTTTGCATTTTATCGTCTTGTAGGACGACAGTGCAGTTTAAGGTCTTGCAGGACCTTACAGTTTAAGGTCATGTCGGACCATAGAGTTTAAGGATGTGTCAGACCATACAGTTTTAGGTCGTGTCAGACCATAGATGCTTAGGTAAAATACTGCTTGAGAAACTTGGCATTGGTGGGAGGAGTTACGTGCTCTCCATCTGTGGTCACCATGGAGTATGACCCATTGGGGTAAACCATATGAATGATATAATTCCCTTCCCATATGGGCTCTAGCTTGGGCGGTTTCCTACCGGGGATCATTGGCGCTCGAAGGGCCAGCAGTAGGTCACCCTATAGAAAAGAATGAAGGCAAAACTTCTTGTTGAAGGCCCTGCTATCTTATACTAATGCCTTTCTAGATTGTGCAGGGAAAGAAGCATGTTCTCATCCAGTGATTCTAATTTAGCTAGATGGATTTCAGCCACCTCATCTGGCGCCTGGTGGTCATAGACTGCAGTGCATAATGATGTCAGATGGATCTCAATTGGTAGGATGGCCTTAGCCCCATACACCAGGGAACATGGGGTTACCTGGGTAGAGTTTCGAGTCATCGTCCGATAAGCCCAGAGGGCATTGGGGAGCTTGTCCGGCCAACTTTTCTTGTTCTGACCAACCAATTTCTGCAGAATGTTAGGGAGGGTTTTTTTGAACACCTCGATCTATCCGTTTTCTTGTGCGTGATTGCGGGAGGTATGATTCAAACGGATGTTGTACATGGCGTACAAATTCTTCAGCTCGGCCTCTCAGAAGTTGGTGCCGTTATCGGTGAGGACAACGAGATGGACCCCAAACCGGTGGATGATGTTGGAGCTCACAAATTTGACGATGGAGCGGGCCTAAACCTCTTTGAGTGGAACTGCCTCTGCCCACTTGTAGAAGAAATCTGTAGCAGTTAGGATGAACCTACACTGGTGAGATTTCTCCGGTGGATATGGTCCCACTACATCATGTCCTCACACCACAAATGGCTTAGAGTACTTGGTGGGGTGGATGGGTTCTGGTGGCCGATGCAGGAAGTTGGTGTGAACATGGAACGCATCGCATCTCTTGGAATACCCGATACAATCATGGGTCATAGAGGGCTAGAATTACCCCAACCACTGGATTTGATGGGACAACTTTGCCCTAGCTTGATGGGCACCACATGAACCGGCGTGAACCTCTTGCATAACCTGATAAATCTCTACTACTTGAATGCAATGGAGGAGGACGCCATCGAAGCTCCACCTATAATGGATCTGCTCAAGACTGGGACTGCTCTAGAGGTTAAATTGCAGCGCGCGACGTCAGATTCGCTCACGCTCGGCCAGGTTGAGGGGAGGCAGCTATTTTGGAGATACTCGACAAAAGGTTTCCTCTAGTCGGGAGCATCCTCGGCCACTGTTTATGACGGACCTGAGATCCCCAACGTAGCAGGTCTGGCAGTGAGATGACTTACCCGCATGACGTCATTGTCCTCTTGGGTAATGGGGGAAATGCCTCTCCGGTGTGCAACATGTATAATCAAATCATCTTGCTCAAGTTTTGCTAGCGATGCAGCTAAACTAGACAAGGCATCTGCTCGTCCGTTCTCTGACCGAGGGACATGGGTAACCTCTGGTCGAGAAGAGAACTGTGCCATTAGACAGAGGGTGCACTCTAGCAATGTTACAAGCTAAGGCTTACTGACAACATAGTTGCCATTGACTTGTTTGATTACCAGCTCAGAATCTCTTTCACATGTAGATGGGGCACATTGATCTCGAGGGCCAACTCAAGGCCAGTGATGAGATCCTGATACTCTGCCTCATTGTTGGTACAACCTTCTAACAATAGGAATGAGTATGGAAGGACGGCTTGTGCCAGGGTAATGAAGACAATACCCAAACCCACTCTCTTGAGCTTAAGATCATTGAGCCTCCTACCAGTGGGGCTCTAGGAGGGACCGTCGAAGTGCATTTTCCAACATGAGATGACATGATCGACTGAGAGGATCGCCTCATCAGGAAAATCCAGGTCTAGGGACTGATCTGCAGAGGTTGGATGGGCAGCTAAAAAGTCAGACAACGCCTGTCCCTTAATGGTCCTCTGAGGTATGAACCTGATGTAAAACTGTTGGAGGATCGCTGCCCACTGTTCTAGTTGGCCAGACAACATGGGGCGGTTCAGGATGTACTTTAGTGGGTCTACCCGAGAGACCAATTGTACCTCATGGTGCTGGAGGTAATGCTGCAACTTCATTGTGTAAAAAATGAGTGCAAGGTAGCTCTTTTCGATAGGGGAGTATCTGATCTCTGTATCGAGAATCATGCGGCTGAGATAGTAGAGACTGTTCTCCATACCCTCGTTATTCTTCTGGGTGAGAGGTGCACCGAGGGACCATTCCAGGACGGTCACGTAAAGGACCAGCGGCTTTCCAGAGATGGGTGGCATCAAAACCGGAGGTTGAAGAAGGTACTGCTTGATTTCCTTGAAGGATATCCAACACTCTGCATCCCATTAATAGGAGGCATCCTTCTTCATGAGCCGGGAAAATGGCTTACACTTGCCAGCCAGATTCACGATGAATCGGCGTATATAGGCTAAGTGTCCTTGGAGACCTCGAAGTTCCTGAATATTGCTCGGGGGAGGCATTTGGATGATGGAATTGATCTTCTCTGGGTCAATTTCAATGCATCAGTATCTAACAACAAAGCCAAGAAACTTCCCGGATGTAACCCCGAAGGCACACTTCAACGGGTTCATCTTCAAGTGGTGGGAACAGAGGAAACTGAACACTTTCTCATGTTCTTTGATATTGTCTTGGAGATGAAGCGATTTGACCACAAGGTCATCCACATAAAATTCCACCAACGTCTCGAGAATTGGCTTGAATATGCGATGCATGGCCCTATGATAAGTTGAACCTGCATTTTTTAGGCCGAATGACATAACTTGGTATCAAAAGGTACCTTGGGGAGCCCTGAAGGTGGTGGACTCCTCGTCCATAGGGGCCATCCAGATCTAGTTGTACCCGGAATACCCATCCATGAAAGAGAGAGCTTGGAACCTGGCCATGGTGTCAATCAATAAATCTGTCACTGGGAGGGGAAAGTCATCCTTTGGGAAGTGGCGATTGAGGTCACAGAAGTTGATGCTGACCTTGATCTGCCCATTCTTCTTCCTGACTGGCACAATGTTGGTAAGCCACTTGGGGTACTGGACTTACTTGACAAAGTTGGCTTTGATAACATTGATGACTTCGGCCTCAACCATAGCACCGTGAGAAGGGTACATATTTCTGGGAGGCTTCTTAAACCCGCAGTGGTTTAACAGGAGGCCCAGGCGGTGAACGACTACCTGGGGATCTAGTCCTGGCATCTCGTCGTAGCTCCAGGCAAACACATCATAGTTATTCTTGCGAATGTCTACGTACCGCTGCTGCTCCTTGGGGGACATGGCTGCACTGATCAATGTGGGTCTTGGATCTGCCTCACTACCAAGGTTCACCTGTACATGTTCATCAGCCGTGGTAGAGATTCCTTCCTCAAAGGCGAGGGGAGCATCCTCCAGATCTTCCTCTCCACCCGTGGAGGTGTTTCCCGCAATGGGAGCTACTTCTGAGCTATCAAACCCTAACGGGAAGCTGGTGCCAGCATGGGACGTAGTGTTCATCATATTAGGAGACCCAATCGCCATTGAGACCATAACAATGAAGGTAGTCAATCCTATCCCATCTGGCCTTCATCCAAAGGGGCCTCGTTTGATGATGTCAAAGCAGTGGTGATGTGTCGGCCCGAGTCAGTTGATTCCAGCCTGACAGAAGAGTAACATATGACATACTAACATTGTCATAATCTTGACATTTCGGTACTGGACAGGGGTAGGAGGCTCCGGGATCACCTGATCCTGGTTGGTGTAGGAGTACGAGGTGATTTTCTGTCATTCCTTGGACATGGGAACACACCATCCTTGCGTACCCAAAACACCAAAACACGGCCCCATGTCCGGGGTCATGGCCTCCAATCGGTGGATCAGAAGGATGTAAGAGTCATCCATGCTTGCCCAGGGATCACTTGTGACCGGGGCAGGTTCATCCTCACTTGCTAGGATTTGATTATCCTTGCTCTTGTAAAAATTGGCATCGAGATAGTGGGATTCAAAAGAGGAGAAAGGAGATGCATCTCCTTTGTGCATGCCTACTCGGAAAATGAGGGAGTATTTGAGGCATTGATGATATGATGAAGGGACCGCTGCATGCAGATGGTGCCATGGACTACCCATCAATGCGTTGTAGGCGGTGTCCTAGGAGACAACCCTGAACTCGGTGTTCGCAATCAGGCCATCGAACTGAGTCTTCAGGCAGATCTTGCTAACTGGGGATTTCTCAGTCCTGTCATATCCCTGGATTCTGAGGTCGGAGGGAGTTAAATCATCTTTAGATAGACCCAGATTTTACAGTGTCGGAGTCCGGATTAGGTTCATCCTAGAACTCGTGTCAACGAGGTAGCGGTGGACTTCCACGCCATTGAAGTGGCCAGTGATGTATAGTGGGTGAATATTCCCCTATATGGGAGGGTCCTCATATTCACCAGAGAATGAGATAACTACTTGGAATTCAGCATTCTCGATTGTCTCAACGTTGAAGGCTTCCACAACTACTACCTCAATCTCAAACTGAAGGGGGATCTTTAGGGCCTCAGCAAGTGCCTCACGCATTTCAGACAATTGGCGAAGGGGCTCAAGGATAGAAAGCCTTGCTAGAATTCTGGACAGGTGCTTCAGGACAACATACTTTCGTGCCAAGAATGAACCTCTGCTTACAGGAGGTCGTTCTGCAGTTAGAGGCATAGCGGGTCCTGCCGGTTGAACCAGTGGTTGGCTAGTGCTGGGTATATCCCGCTGGCTACTAGTTGAAGCATGGAGAGCAGTCTCTGGGCTAGGATCGGACAACGGAGACTGGCCTATAGATGGGAAAGACTGACTGTGATATGGACGAGGAAACTTTTCCAGATCTAGTAGCACAAACAGTGGTGGAGGTAGAGCTAAGGGTGTCAGATGGGGTTGCTCGTGCTGAGGTCTGCGCTAAGCCTGCTGTCTGGTTTCAGTAGCATGCACGGCCAGACTGAAAGTGACCGCTGACATTCCTCGATGACTGGCGTGGTTGCAGTTCCACTAATTTTGATTTCAGCTAGAAATGTTGGGGAGGTTCGCCTGGCGTTCCCCCTCATCAGAAGAAATATAAGGCTTTACCAACTCCATGGTGTTAACCGATGTGTAACCCTGGCTGTCGCTTGACGAGTCATCCACCACCGAGAGGATTCTGGGAGGAATCCCCATTTTAGGGGGCATAAAGTCTCTAAGAGTGAGGGATGACGACGACAGTGGTGGAGAGCATTGCTTCCTCTTGCGTCGTCGCTGCTTTCCCCTTTGGGAAGAAGTCGGTTCTGAAGGCGATGCAGAGGTACCAGCTACTTCCTCCGGAGGCTCCGGTTGATTCAAGTGTGCCCAGATGATACCATGGGCATGGGCGATAGTTTTTCGAGCCATCCAATCATTGTACTTCTGGGACCCATGGGTGGGAACCTGCTGCCACTTGCCTTCGCTGTTGCTGCCGATCTGTGACCCTACAAAGACATCCGCTTCTTGTGTTGGTGCTGGGCCTAACCTGACTTTGTTGTTGTTGAACTGGTCTTGAATCCTATATTTAAACACGTAGCATTACTTGAGGGTGTGCCCCAGAATCTGATGATAAAGACAGTAGTTGGGGTGATCGGTGAGATTCTCCTCTACCGGCCTTCTGCATTTGGGTAGGCGCACAATCCCTTGCTCTAGAGAACTTCAAAAGTAGCCAGGGACCTCAATCTCATTGAATGAATAAGTCTGGTGCCTTCATTACAGATAGGGGGCCCTGGGTGCCTGGCCTTGATGAGGGGAAAGAGGGGCCTGCCGAAGAGGCAGCGCATGATTGTCTCACCTAGGTGGTGGTGGCACATTGCGCAGGGGATCCTGTCAATTCTCAGGCGACCGCTGCTGGGCAGGAGCCTGTGCTTGAGGTGGAGGACCTCTGCGGGGTTGCGGGGCTGGTGCCGCTGGCAGTAATTCCAACTGCCCGGGGGCTTCTATTTGAGCCACCATGGTGGGTTCGGCTCTGGCAGCCCTCTTGGCTGGGATCGTAGGGGGCAGCGAACGTGCCTGACTAGCCTGTTGCAGAGCCTCCTCCAGGCGCTGAGCCTTATCTGTGAAATCCTGGAACCCTCCAGGATAGTTCTGGGTGATCAGGGAAGGTACCAGCTCCGTTTTAATGTTCCCTACACACATTGTCGATAATTTCTCCTGATTCAGTGGCATGCTGAGGGAATATGTAAGTCCTTTCCATCAGGTGATGAAGTTTCAGACTCGCTCATCAGGCCTTTTCTTGCACTTGAAGAGGTCTGTGATGCTGGTCTTTTGTGTGGTGGAGCTAAACTCGTATAGGAACTGTCAGCAGAGATCCTCCCAACCGGTCACCGACCCGATAGGGACGTGGCTATACCAGACGAATGCGGGGCCCTCCAATGTCTACACGAAACATCGAAGCTTACATGCTTCTTACTAGGCCGGAGTCCCCAGCATGGGGCCACACATGGAAGAAAACTGGGCCAAGTGCTGCGGTGGGTCCCCTGTCCCATTGAAGGGATAGAAAGTGGGGTTCCCAAAACCCGGGGGTGCGGGCATATCATCCACCCACGCGGGATATGGCTTGCCATCTGGTGGGACTGCCACCTGCCGCGTTTTCAACGCTTTGAGGCGGCGATTAGTGCCGCTGTAAGATCATCCAGGTGGGGGTCCCTATATTGATGGGGATCCCTAATCACAAGTGCGGTGTCGGGTTCATTGACACGGTAGGTGGATTCAACAGCTCAAGGAGCGACTGGCGGAACGGCTTTTGGGGCGTCTGGGGGAACCCGGGTTGGATTTCTCAGATTTCCACGTCATTCTGGAGGGTTTGGCGAGACGTATTGTGTCCTCTTGACGTGGGCTCTGACTTCTGCACTGTCTTCGAAAGCAGTATGATCATGGTTGTCCAGAGGCATCTCACCGGGGGGAAATTGTTCTGGCCCATGTTTTCCCGGCGTGGGAATACCATAGTCGGGTCGCAGTTCTGCAGGATGCTCAGCCAGGAGTTCATCAACCAGCCTCTTCTAATCAACAAGTTGTTGTCGCAATGCGGCCTTTTTGGGATCTTCGTCCGTCTTCTGTACAGAGGCGGACGGTTTGGAGTGCTTGACAGTTCCGACATGCTCCTTACCCATATCGGAATTTTGACTGAGTACCAGTGACATGGTGGGTACAGGGAGGCCTAGAAGGTTCCTCTGCTGATGGGTAACCCTCCCTGACGGGTCCAGTAGTGGCGGTACCCCCTCAGGGGGTAAGTCTCCATCGAGAAATTCAAGATCTTCTTCCTTGTCCATGACATCATCAATGTGGACCGTGACCCCTCTCGAGGGAATTCCCTTAATGTCACATAACGAATCGGGATTCCGCCGGATAGGGCTGAAGAGGAGGGAGGCATAATGTCCCCAGCCACGAACTTGCACATGGGGGGTAGCTTCCGTGATGACTCTACGGAGTACCTTGAAACTCTGAACGCATTTCCGTTGAAGGGTGCTCTGACGACCTGGTGACTCAGGGCACTGGGCCACAGGGTGTGCAGCCAAATCGATCAGGCGACATTGATCGCCTATTTCTTTAAGGTCCTCTCAACTCCTGGGGTACATCACCCGCTCATAATGAAGGTAGAAGTGTGTCTCCCATAGGGTTCAGTGGAATCACCCCACTTCCTCTAGGGTAAGAGACTCTAGTGTGCAAAAGTTTGGCACTTTCGTCGGCCAGAACATCTCCGGGAAGCGATCTGTTGTGAGAATGTTCTAGAATCATCTGGGCTCAGACTCGAGGTCTGGCCTCGTATCGCCCCACTCGACAACCGGAGACGGCTGAGGGACCGGTAGCGGTACCGAGGCGGACCACTGGGACAGTAAACATGGCGGTGGGGAATATGGCGAACGAGCTGACTAGCCGCTGAACTCCGGGCCATCCTCTAAAGAGTGCGGTGACCTGACCATGATATCGCAATACGATGGAATGATAGCCATAGCATCTTGCATAGGAGTTGTGGTTTCCTTCAATAGGTCATGTCGTTGGTCTGCCATCCTTGGTCCCCAAAATAGATCTCTATGATCTCTATTAGAGGTAGAGGGTGCTTCTGGTGACGACGGTGGTTATTGCACGGTCGGGACCTGCAGAATTTCCACAATTTCATCCTTCTGGATGTATCTGCGGAAAGAGGAGGGAATCCAGTGGACCTCACATTCTGGGAGAATGAGACTGACTCACCTGGTCCCTGCCCCTGTCCTTGATGCGGAGGAGCGGGGAGAAGGTTTCATTGCTGAGTCTCATTCCGCTTCAGAATCCGAGAAACGGGCTAGTTTGATCTCCACCCGGCCCCCAAGACTCTTCTTGTGGTGGCGACGACCCGCTCTCCTGCCCCTGGGTGGCTCTTCGGAACAAGGTTGATTCTCAACATGTAGTCTCAGGGCGGTGCTGGCACCGTGGCGGAGAGGTCCCTCGCTCGAGATAGCCGGGGTGTGAGGGGCACCAGGGAAAATGTCGAAGGGTACATGGGGAGTACATCCATGGACAACACCCATGTGGGCGGAGCCTATGTTGGAATCGGCAGGAGCATGGGGAGGTCCTCCATGGTCGATTCGAGCGGAACAAGACTGACCATCACTCCTCGAGTTGCTGGGGAGAGGAGGACCTTTTCCTGTTGAAGAGAGGATGTAGGGAGGACCCTCATGTTGGAGAGGGACCAGACGGATAGTGCCTTCATATCGATGGTCGGGGGCAGGAGGAGGGACTCCATACACTGTATGGTGGGCGCATGAGAGGTTTCCGTGCCGAGCATCACTGCCGCGGGGCAGGTCTTACTTCAGTATGGGCGAAGCACAAGGCATACCTCCGTGAAGAGAATCAGAGTGGGAAGGACCATGCTCTGTGGAATGGTGGTATGGAGAGGACCTCCATATAGAGTCACGTTGCCGCGGATTGGTTCTCTACAATCATCAGTCGGGCCTGTGACCCCGAGTTCAACCCAGCCTGCCCATGGGGCAGCTGAGGCCTCGATCCTGGTCGGGTGATGGAGTGCCCCTGCTCAGTGTATGTAGGGACTCCATGATGCATGTCGGTGGTGTCTCAAGCCACAAAAGATATTGACGTCGACGCACCTTGACGAGCGTCCTCAGCTCGGGCCCGATGCTGACACCGGGCTAGATAAGCTGGCGCAGGTGGTGCAGGGGCATAGCCTACTTGCTCTTCTTGAGAAGCCATACGGCAGTGCTAATGCGGCCAGGTGGGGGACCATACCTGGATCCTTTGGATTGGGACTCTGAGCGGGCCGATCCAGACATCACCCACCTCAGCAGCGTATGGCGAGGAGTCCTCGAGGCGTTCTGGGGATAGGCTCCCGAAATGATTGAACATTGGGGTGGGGAGCAAGGGCTCCCTGCGCGGCCTTTGAGGGCAGTGTTAACGGTGGGGCCTGGATGATTCTTTGTCCTGGCGGGCCATATCCCGAGTTGGGATGACCCCTTATTCCTTCTACCTACACACAAGGTTGTTGATTACCCTTAGCTATATGATCTCTGACGGGGAGGGGGGACGTGGGCACACTGTATTCACAGATGTAGAGGCCATCGTGGCTGCAGCAGAGCCATGTGGGGCAGCTCTGCCGGTATTGCCCCCGCCCCTGCGTAGGCAAGCGGGCGGTGATCGTGTCTCCACAACAGAAACCTGATTCATGGGAAATGGAGAGATCAAATCATCAACATTGTGAGGAAAAGGATTGACAATAACTTCCCCAAATTCATTCCCTTCTCCATGTCGGTAAGAGGGATCCATGGCAACACATTTCTGAATGGAAAGCCCCACAATATACAGCCCCAACTTCTGGTGAGTTTCACACGAGGACTGCCATTTTCTTGGCGGGACCCGGCACAAGATATCTAGATCCGGTGACACGTCAATCTACTGGTGTCTCGAATGCTACTAATCTCCACATTGAGTAGAAGAATTTCACGTCGGGTTCACCATTTTTATTTTCGATGCTTTCACCGGGGCGCATGCATTCGTCTGCGGAGGATGCACTATTATGGCCCCGCATTCTCGCTTTCCAAAGGCGGGCGACATTCGCTCCTTGTTCAGGGACATCTGCTCCTTAATCGAAACAGGATGATGGGATGTTGGTTCTTCCTTCCGTGGATTCCCCCTCGGAACTCGTCACCAAGTCCGGGTCTCCCTCATAGATTTAATACATTGTTTGTGAAACTCTTCCCAGTGCCATGTTTCCATGGACGCCGGTTAATTACACTGCTTCTGTCAGGACATTCCAAAGGGTCCGATCAGGTCAGCAACCTTCAGTCAGGGGAGTAGTCACTTTGAGGCATCAGTAGCGTGTCTGAACACTGGGGAACTATTGTGTCTATCTTTGGTCCCTTGTCATAGGGCTTCTTGAGGGCGTGGAAGCCCAAGGAATCCCACATCAAGAACGTGGAATTTATATGCCGTAGGCATATATATGAGGTTTTCCTCAGCTTCCTATGTTTAACACAGGGTATGCCACAGGTTTAACATCCAGCGGAGACAGATTGGCCCTATCAGAGCATTGATTGGAATTGATCAGATTGAGGAATTTACCTTGATGGGATGCCGATATCGGGCCCAACCCATTGGCGGCTTCCCAAATGCTGTGAAGAAGAGCGGAATGGCATGATCTTGCTGGGATATGGCAGCTCGAGTGAGAATCATGATGGATGATAGATGGATGAATGAGGTGGAGGGGAAATGAAATGGAACCATCGTAAGGGAAATAGTAAAGTTGGGCATGAGCCTCGAAGAGACCTCCTATGTATCCCTGTGGTAGGGAATCAAAGTCCTTGTAGTTCTGGTGGGTGCGGCGGAGGGCCGACGTGAATGTGGACCTTGGTCTGATGGGCATCGTCAGTGAGCCGACGTGAAGGTGCACCCGGGGATCCACTGGTGGTGGGATTGAACCTCGTGAAGGCTTCCTACATACCATGCATTGACATGGATCCAAGTCCCCGTAGTTTGGATGGAATGTGGAATACAATTTAACGTCATGAGGGACGGGTGTCAACTGACGTGAGTGAGGTCAGGACGACCAAGTGATGGGATTGAACCTTATGGAGGCTTCCTACGTACCTTTCCTTGACACGGATCAAAGTCCATGTTATTCAGAATGGTGTGTCGGCAAACCGACGCGAGCAAGGACCTTGGTCCAGATGGTGTGGGGCTTACACACTAGGCTTCCCGGTTGTTGATGAACCGACGTGAAGAAGGTCGGAGTGGCCAACAGATGGTGGTATTGAACCAATGGGAGGCTTCCAATATAACATCCAGCCTTTTTATCACATAAACTTTCATTACATTATACAAAACTGAGGAACTTTAAGGTTTAGTGTCTTTGAAACCAGGAACTTAAAACATGAAAACATAAAACATTCTTCTAAAAGACTTGAAAGGCTTCTCCTCATGTCCATCCTAGGTTCATTACGGAATCACATAACCTGGTATCATACATCAAAAGAAAGGGTGAGCAGAAGGCCCAGTAAGGGAAACAAGGGAAACATTTAACATGTGAACTTGAGATACATCAACTATGTCATGAACAAGAACTTTAAGGCATGATAAAAAAAATCATGTGGCATATCATAATAAAAATAACATTTTCATAACTTGAAGATGTGGCTACATCATTTAACATAGACAATCATGAACATATCACCAAGGTCCATCCCCAAGGTGTCATTTGAAAATTACCAAGGTTATTCACCAAGGTATCGTGAAAATTGTAATCTCTAGTGGTTACATCATTACCCAATGCATTGGAGCGCTATCAGGGCGCACCCTTAAATTTGCCTTTATTATCATGTGATCCACATATATCATCATCAAACATTTCATAAATAACCCATATTGCATAAAATAAATGGGTTTCATTTCATAATCATAACGTTTTAAAAACTACTTTAAAGACATGATCTTTACGTTACTTTAAACCCACGAAAAGGGAAAGCGGGTATCATGTATGTAAATCCCAGAATTTAAAATAGAACATTTTTATATATATGTGAATACCCCTTTAGAAATAGGAGCTTTGAGTATTCACTTTATAACATAAAATAATTTTGAGAAAAGAGAGGCATTTTGAGACGAAAATTCTGCAGCATAACGGCTATGTTACAAGGTTTTAGAAAACTTTGAAAAGAGAGGGAACATGGGTCGAGCAATCATAATTGACCCATAAAATAGTATAGGGACAGAATAAGAAGCATATATGGACATGGTGATGCAATTTCAAGGACATACCATTTGAAATGAAAAACATGGAAGGAAGACAAAAGTTTGATTTCTCTTATGAAAGTTCGGCAGCCTAACGGCATTACTTAAACTTCAAAATACTGAATTGAAGAGATCAAATGGGGTCTCTCATCATATGAACATAAGAGTCCAGTATGATAGGTATAGAGATCATACCCCAACATAACAAAAAGGAACTTGAAGGAATTTACATGAAAGTAGAAATTCAAAACGAGAAGGGTGAAGAACCACTAAAAAATTCGGCAGCCTAACAGCGCTACTTAAAACTTCAAAATACTGAATTGAAGAGATCAAATGGGGTATCTCATCATATGATCATAAAAGATCAGTATGATAAATTTAGAGATCATACCCCATTATAATAAAAGGGAACTTGAAATACTTTACATGAAAATAGATCTTGAAAAATGAGAAGGGAGAGAGAATATGTTACAAAAATTTCGGCAGCCTAACGGCGCCACATAAAACTTCATAAAACGAAATAATGAGAGTAAGAGGGGATCTCTCATTATATGAACATGAAAAGGGCAGTAATAGGAGTATAGAAGAACATCCTCCAACATAAGAACATGGAGCATAAAAGGAATGACATAAAAGAGATTACTTGAAATTAAAGAGAGAGGTCGGATCCCTTACCTTAAAACGTGACTCTTGAAACTGAAAGGTTTGGACCTTGAGGGCTTGGGGGGACCTTGGGAGGACCTTGTGGAAGGTAAGAAGACCAGAACTTTGTTGGGGGAGAGTTGGGAGTGAAAACTAAAGGAGGAAAGGGTGGGTATTTATAGGGAATGTGAGGGGACAAAGCATTAATGGCCAAGGGACAACTCACATGCGCTTTTCTCAAACCCATGTGCTCTCCCTTGGCATTTATCATGGAGTTAGGCCACATGGGGCCCCCAAAACAATAATTCATCACCCTTGGCCGGCCAACCCTCAAAATATCTCATGAAATCATCATGACACCATTATGATGTCATTAAACATACCGAAACCCTAAAACTGTATTTTTACTATTCACTGAAAATTCAACTTTCTCAGAAAAATCCCAAAATTTCACATTAACCAAATATCAATGCTATTATTTCAAAAATGAACTCCATTTTATAAAAATAATTTTCTAAATATTTTAAATTTTATTTTTAAATAAATACACTATTCACTGAAAATTCATTTTTTTAGAAAAATCCCCAAAAATTACCATAACATAATATCGATGCTCTGAGTTCAAAAATAAAGTCATTTTTATAAAATTAATTTTCTAATTATTTTTAATTAAAATTTTAATTAAAAAAACACTATTCATCTGAAAAAACTAATACTTGAATAATAATTTATGAAACCGTTATTTAACCATTTTATTGAATCACATTACTTAATCAAGGTGCCTAGATTATTTTAAAACTTTCTTTAAGTGAGATTACTAATCCATTTGGTCACCTTACTAATCCTAAGCGTAAAATCACTATTCATAATTTACTATTCATCAAAAATTAATTTGATCTTATTAGACTCCAAATTTTGTACTGAACATAATTGTAGAAGACCTTTTTTTGAAAATCATTACACATTTTTAATTATTTAAGGTTTACATAAACATTTCTAAAATATCCTTTTTCTAAAATTCATCAAAAATATGCATACTATATTTATTCGGTCATTTCAAAATTCATAAACTTCATCATAAGAAGAAATCCCAATTTTTATTTAAAACAAGGATTACAAAAGGTAGTTACGGTCTCGTTACATAGCCCCTTATAATTCCAGCATATGACCTAAGAGTAAGGTGTGCTAGGGTGATAGAAGCTTGGGGTGGCTCAGTCAACATTGTCCGAGTAGTAATTTCTATCAGTTTGAACTTCTCATGAAGGCGATTCCGTTCCAGCTTCACATGATGAAGTTCGGCTTGGATTTGATCTAGAGCAAAGCCCAATGGTGCTACCTCCTTCCCAAGCTCTGTTAGATGGGCTTCGATCGGTCCAAGACTACTAGGTGAGGCCATCAAATCTTCTTTCTATAATAATTAACCAAGATTACTTATATTTAGAGACAATAATCAAAACATTTTGTTCACAGCGGTCATATTGACCGATGGTTATATAATAGTCAAAACCCACTGATCTCATTTTAATTATAATCATGTTTATCAAATAAAACATTTTTGTTGAGTATAAAAATAAAATAAAATAACACATGAAATTAGTAAACAAGATTTATTCAAAATTTCGGGTCGTTACAATCTTCCCCCCTTAAGAAATTGCGTCCTCGCAATTTTAAAAAAAATTGGGTTTTGAAATTTCATTGAAAGTCCCACATCGGAAAAAGAGTCTGTGACACCATTACTTTAAAAGAAAGAAAAGGAAGTACAAAGGCCACCCGAGTTTACTCATACTAGGATTCCATGTAGGAAACATGGACATGGAGGAGAAAACAAAGCGTCACGTCCTAAAGGAGAGTGATAGAAAACATGATTAGGAGGAAGTTAACCACCAGAAAATCCCAAAAATATGATGTGTGCAAGTGGTCTTTGATTACCTAGTAGGAAACGTAAACCAACAACGTTTTTGTTTTACGTTCCTTTTCATAACTTTGAGGAATTCATTTACAACATAGAACAAAAACATAAGGAAATATATCTACCTTCATGTTGAGTTTCATCCTTTAATAAGTTTCTACCCAAAACTAATCTTTTCTCTAAACTATGAGCATTCAAAACTACTTGGTCTCATCAAAACACAATAATCATCTTCTAGAGAATCACATAATCCACAAAAGATCAACTATCTATTTCTTATATCTTTAAACATTATCCCAAAAACAGAAAGAGTAAGGTAAAAAAAACTCTTCAAAAAGAAATAATCCCATAGGAATGGAAACTACTTTTAAATCTTCAAGTTCCATAGTACTACCCAAAGTTCATCATAGTCCATTCCATAAATAATGGTCCTTAAGATTCCTCAAAATAAACCAAACTAAGATTGAAACCCAAATACAAGAAAGATTTGATAACATAGTCTTCCAAAATAAACTTCATTGTTCATCTCCAAACAACATCAACCACTCCTAACATCTTATAACAAAAGTAGCTAACCTAAACATATTTTACCAAAGATAGGTTAATCATTCTCGTAAGTAACCTAAATTACTATAAGTCCACCTTAAATTCATCGACTCTTCAAAATATAAGTCAACCTTACTCCTCAATGAAAATACCGTTGTAATCTATTAACCTCGATCATATAGGGTCCCCAAAATAGTGAACTTATTCCAAAATAAAAATCATATTTTTAATCCCCTAATCATCTCTGTCATATTAATACGGCAATCGTAGCATTTCCTATCACATTGGTTGTTGAGACATGTTCTTCTATTTCCCGCCATTAACTAAGAAAAGAAACTATAATTAGGGGCTTATTTACTTAGCTAATAATCATGAAAAGGAAACTTTAAGCATAAAAGGATAACCATTTAGAATAAAAGTATATCCTAACTTGTGATCCCCTAGGTTCCAATCTAGGTTATCCATGATCATATATTCTTATGTGAATCCTTATTTTGTTTTATCCTTGTTCCTTTAATAATAGTTCATACTAAGCTTATGAATTTACCAAAGCATATCCCCCGGGAGTGTCGTAACCAAGAGTGCAGCAAGGCCCGTTGTCGTGTACCAGTTCCCGTTCGAGTCTAGCTCAAAGCGGTGTTTTCGGGTTTTACCCCTATGTACATCTGTGCCAGAGCCACCTCTACCTGCTCGTATCCAGACAGGGATGTATTTGCTTGGAAACCCCTTACTCAATACTCACCAAAATACCAGGAAGATTTCCCATTTTATACTTTTCTATAGGGTTCTTCCTAGATTTTTCATATCCTAATTTCCACAAATAACTAAACCATCCTTTGATACCAACTATAACATCCAGCCTTTTTATCACATAAACTTTCATTACATTATACAAAACTGGGGATCTTTAAGGTTTAGTGTCTTGGAAACCAGGAACTTAAAGCATGAAAACATAAAACATTCTTCTAAAAGACTTGAAAGGCTTATCCTCATGTTCATCCTAGGTTCATTACGGCATCACATAACCTGGGATCATACATCAAAAGAAAGGGTGAGAAGAAGGCCCTGTAAGGGAAATAAGGGAAACATTTAACATGTGAACTTGAGATACATCAACTATGTCATGAACAAGAACTTTAAGGCATGATAAAAAAAATCATGTGTCATATCATAATAAAAATAACATTTTCATAACTTGAAGATGTGGCTACATCATTTAACATAGACAATCATGAACATATCACCAAGGTCCATCCCCAAGGTGTCATTTGAAAATTACCAAGGTTATTCACCAAGGTATCGTGAAAATTGTAATCTCTAGTGGTTACATCATTACCCAATGCATTGGAGCGCTATCAGGGCACACCCTTAAATTTGCCTTTATTATCATGTGAGCCACATATATCATCATCAAACATTTCATAAATAACCCATATAACATAAAATAAATGGGCTTCATTTCATAATCATACCATTTTAAAAACTGCTTTAAAGACATGATCTTTACGTTACTTTAAACCCACGGAAAGGGAAAGCAGGTATCATGTATGTAAATCCCAGAATTTAAAATAGAACATTTTTATATATATTTGAATACCCCTGTAGAAATAGGAGCTTTGAGTATTCACTTTATAACATAAAATAATTTTGAGAAAAGAGAGGCATTTTGAGACGAAAATTCTGCAGCATAACGACTATGTTACAAGGTTTTAGAAAACTTTGAAAAGAGAGGGAACATGGGTCGAGCAATCATAATTGACCCATAAAATAGTAGAGGGACAGAATAAGAAGTATATATGTACTTGGTGATGCAATTTCAAGGACATACCATTTGAAATGAAAAACATGGAAGGAAGACAAAAGTTTGATTTCTCTTATGAAAGTTCGGCAGCCTAACGACGTTACTTAAACTTCAAAATACTGAATTGAAGAGATCAAATGGGGTCTCTCATCATATGAACATAAGAGTCCATTATGATATGTATAGAGATCATACCCCAACATAACAAAAAGGAACTTGAAGGAATTGACATGAAAGTAGAACTTCAAAACGAGAAGGGTGAAGAACCACTAAAAAATTCGGCAGCCTAACAGCGCCACTTAGAACTTCAAAATACTGAATTGAAGAGATCAAATGGGGTATCCCATCATATGATCATAAAATATCAGTATGATAAATTTAGAGATCATACCCCAACATAATAAAAGGTAACATGAAATACTTTACATGAAAATAGATCTTGAAAAATGAGAAGGGAGAGAGAATCTGTTACAAAAATTTCGGCAGCCTAACAGCGCCACTTAAAACTTCATAAAACGAAATAATGAGAGTATGAGGGGATCTCTCATTATATGAACATGAAAAGGGAAGTAAGAGGAGTATAGAAGAACATCCTCCAACATAAGAACATGGAGCATAAAATGAATGACATAAAAGAGATTACTTGAAATTAAAGAGAGAGGTCGGATCCCTTACCTTAAAACGTGACTCTTGAAACTCAAAGGTTTGGACCTTGAGGGCTTGGGGGAACCTTGGGAGGACTCTTTGGAAGGTAAGAAGACCAGAACTTCGTTGGGGGAGAGTTGGGAGTGAAAACTAAAGGAGGAAAGGGTGGGTATTTATAGGGAAAGTGAGGGGACAAAGCATTAATGGCCAAGGGACAACTCACATGTGCTTTTCTCAAACCCATGTGCTCTCCCTTGGCATTTATCATGGAGTTAGGCCACATGGGCCCCCCAAAACAATAATTCATCACCCTTGGCCGGCCAACCCTCAAAAGATCTCATGAAATCATCATGACACCGTTATGATGTCATTAAACATACCGAAACCCTAAAACTGTATTTTTACTATTCACTAAAAATTCAACTTTCTCAGAAAAAGCCCAAAATTTCACATTAACCAAATATCAATGCTATTATTTCAAAAATGAACTCCATTTTATAAAAATAATTTTCTAAATATTTTAAATTTTATTTTTAAATAAATACACTATTCACCGAAAATTCATTTTTTTAGGAAAATCCCCAAAAATTACCATAACATAATATCGATGATCTGAGTTCAAAAATAAAGTCATTTTTATAAAAATAATTTTCTAATTATTTTTAATTAAAATTTTAATTAAAAAAACACTATTCATCTGAAAAAACTAATACTTGAATAATAATTTATGAAACCGTTATTTAACCATTTTATTGAATCACATTACTTAATCAAGGTGCCTAGATTATTTTAAAACTTTCTTTTAGTAAGATTACTAATCCAGTTGGTCACCTTACTAATCCTAAGCGTAAAATCACTATTCATAATTTACTATTCATCAAAAATTAATTTGATCTTATTAGACTCGAAATTTTGTACTGAACATAATTGTAGAAGACCATTTTTTGAAAATCATTACACATTTTTAATTATTTAAGGTTTACATAAACATTTCTAAAATATCCTTTTTCTAAAATTAATCAAAAATATGCATACTATATTTATCCGGTCATTTCAAAATTCATAAACTTCATCATAAGAAGAAATCCCAATTTTTATTTAAAACAAGGATTACACAAGGTAGTTACGGTCTCGTTACATAGCCCCTTATAATACCAGCGTATGACCTAAGTGTAAGGTGTGCTAGGGTGATAGAAGCTTGGGGCGGCCCAGTCAACATTGCCCGAGTAGTAATTTCTATCAGTTTGAACTTCTCACGAAGGCGATTCCGTTCCAGCTTCACATGATGAGGTTCGGCTTGGATTTGATCCAGAGCAAAGCCCAATGGTGCTACCTCCTTCCCAAGCTCTGTTAGATGGGCTTCGATCGGTCCGAGACTACTAGGTGAGGCCATCGAATCTTCTTTCTATAATAATTAACCAAGATTACTTATATTTAGAGACAATAATCAAAACATTTTGTTCACAGCGGTCATATTGACCGATGGTTATATAATAGTCAAAACCCACTGATCTCATTTTAATTATAATCATGTTTATCAAATAAAACATTTTTGTTGAGTATAAAAATAAAATAAAATAACACATGAAATTAGTAAACAAGATTTATTCAAAATTTCGGGTCGTTACATCCAACATACCATGCCGTGACATGGATCAAATAACTTGTAGTTCAAAAGGGTTCGTCGGCGAACCGATGTGAAAGTAGACTCGGGGGTCCACTAATGGTGGGCTTGAACCTCGTGAGGCGTCCTACGTACCATGCCTTGACACGGATCAAACTCCCCGTAGTTCGGGATGGTGGGTGTCGGCAAACCGACATAAGGAAGGGACCTTGGTCCGATGGGAGATGGGCTTGAACCTTAGAGAGGCTTCCTATGTACCATGCCTTCACATGGATCAATGTCCACATAGTTCGGGTTGGTCACAACGGCTTGCTCTCGGAGAGGAATGCAGTTTAACGTCATGTTGGACGAAGGTAGAACTCAACGTGAAGAAATGAAGAGTGGGCATGAACCTCGTGGAGGGTTCCTACGTACCATGCCATGACATGGATCAAAGTCCTTATAGTTCAATTGGGTGTGCAGTTTAATGTCATGTGGGACAAGGGCATACAGTTTAACATCATGCTGGACGAGGGAATACAGTTTAACGTCATGCTGGACGAGGGCATACAGTTTAAAGTCATGTTGGACGAGGGCATACAGTTTAACGTCATGATGGAAGAGGGCATACAATTTAACGTCATGCTGGACAAGGGAATTTCCATGTCTAATGCTCACTCTAAGCCCATGTGAGTCATTCTCAGTGTGAGAAACAAGAGTCAGTAAGGACCTGACGATCACGTCGTGAAGGGTGCGTTCGTGAGAAGCGATGAGGGGATTATGCGTTAGGCAGCCCATGATGCTAGGACTTACTCCAGGATGGAGGCCCGAAGTGTGGCAAAGCGCAGTGTGAGAGGGATTTGGGACCAATGATGGGAGGTTCCTTGTTCCCTATCACGCCCTCCACTGACCTTGGCAGTGGAGAAGTACGGAGGCACATGGGTGCTACCTTCCGCAAGAGGGGCTAGTGGCTTACACCAATGTGGTTGCCCGTCTCCCGTGGACATACGCCACTACGATAAGTAGGATATCATCCCTTGTGTGTGTGTGTGTGGGGGGGGGGGGGGGTGATTCCATTCCCATGGAGGCGAGTGGCGTAATGAATGGCACGAGGTTGGGCCATAGTTTAACATCATGTGTTGAGGATGAGGTGCTTGGCAGTTTAACATCCTGCATCTCTAACGAGGTGGGTTTACTCCGCACCCCTAGGACTTACATGACCGGCACCCTCTACTTCTTGGGGGAGGGAAGGTACCAGTAAGGCTGTGGTCAAGGGGGGTTGTAGAGCGAACCATCTAGGGGTCCACATTAGTGTGGCTATTTGTAGAAGTGATATCCGTTAGCGTGCCTATGAGACGAAGCATTAGGCGAAGCTATGCTATGAGTGGTGTTGTCTGTGGGACTTTGAAATCACATCATGCAAACCTGGAGGGTCGCACGAGAAGTGGAATTTCCATGAAAAGGAGTGTGCTTCGTGATTTTAAGTGCCCTGGACTTAGCATGGGGAAGAGGTGTGAATGGGGGGTGTTTCATGAAGTGAAATAGTATTCGTGGAGCAGTGCCTCGTGAAGTAGAAGTGCTTCATGAAGAGAGGTGCTGCGAAGTAGTGTGCTTCACAATATGCAGCGACCCTGCCTTGGCATGGAGATCACTAGTACATGATCGGTGTTTCATGAAGTATAAACGCTTTGTAGCTGCCCGAGTTCCATTGGGAATCCCCATCCTTCGCGAATTCCCTAGTCTTCGTGAAGGGAATCCCTCTCGGAAGAGGGGCTCAAAATGAGACAAGGAAAATGCATCTCGCGAAGTAAAAATACCTCACAGAGCTCATGATTCCCGGGGCGAAGGGTGATTCGTGATTTGGGAGTTGAGAATCTGAAAGGTCGGATTTTCCATCTTATGGACTCAGGGGGAACCTAGTATTTATAGGCAAGAAGCGCCGCGAAGTAGAACACACACGGCACGAAGGGGCGGTGGGTGCTTCGCGGCGGGATCGCGAACATCACGCCGTTCATGGAGCATTACCGCCACCTGTGCTCCACGGAGGGTTTGAGAACGTTAGGCTATTTGTAGAGAGTTACCGCCTTAGGGGATTCGCGGTGGGCTCGTGAACGTCAGGCTGTTCGTGGAGCGGTACCACCTCCTATTCTTCGCGGGGCTATGATGCACGGGGAGGTTCGCGTCGGAGCTTCGCGAGACAGCATGTGGGGCTTCTTTTTCGCCCCTTCATTCCATTACATATTTTGGAACTAAAATATGTAAAAAAATTATTATTAAAAATTATTTATTATTTATTTATAAATACCAGTTCCAAATATTTAAAAAATAAATTAATTATTAGATTTTATTTTTTAATTCTCAATTATAAAATATTATTAAGTATTAAGTATTAATTAGTAATTATTAATTTCTTACTATAATCCTCCTGGGATAAAATTCCATTGTATTTTTACATATTAGATAATCCAGTTTTAACTTGTTTTAGAAGGATCCTTTACATGGATTGGATTCTTAGATTACAGGGTGAGAAATTCCAAAGGCATTGAGGCCTTAAATTTTCATTTTATCGAGTACATAGAAGAAACCACTCCTCAACACCTATTTGATATTTGTTCCTATATCACCACCAAAATATGTGGTTGGTTATCCCTTATCTCACATAAAGGTACGAATTTCATAAATATAGTTGTGTGTTCACCTTGTCTCTCTAGGTTTTCACATGGTTAGCTCTCTTAGGGGATAATTACCACCCAAGATCTATTATCCTAAGGATTTTTTTAGTTTAGTCAAACCACACTACTTTCATGGACTAGAGGCCCATTTGTTTTGAGGCCCAAACCATGAACTGAAATCCAAATTCAGAAAAATATTATTTCATCTATAACACTCCACTATATTAATTTCTAAAATACCCAAAACTATAAAATAATTATACCGTAACATTGAAAATACACTTCCACCAAATTTTTATCCAAGGAATCAATTAGGATTATGAGGAATCTTTACCATTTTGGTTAGTTCTGATATAATATTATTTAATAATTATTTATTTTTTATAATTATTAATTATATGTTATTTAATAATTTTATCAATTTCTATATGTCAATTATTTTTTTAATATTTATTATAAATTAAATTATAATTATTAATGACTAATTTTTGATAAATAATTAATTAATTTTTAATTACTAAATATTTATAATGAATAACTATTAACAATTATCATAGGGTACCTTTGTAATAATTATATATTCTTCATTAAATATAATTAGTAATTGTGAGAAAGTCATTATTAATTGTGTCCAGCAATGAAGGTTAACATGTAACAGTTGAAATAATATGTCAATTGTATTGATGAATATATCTATGGAGACACATTAAAAAGTGTTTTTACATAGGAATAGCTATAGTGTAACATTATTTTTATGTTTTCATATTATAATTCGTTCAAAAAATATGCAATTAGGTTAACTTTTGGAATACCATCATGTTATTGTTTTGGATAACTATTTATTTTTTTGGATTATTTTAATGTTATTGGTTACATATAATTTTTTGGTGTTTCACGTGGTTCCATAGATATAGTCTTGGATGAAGCTAGCTCTGCCATGACCATGGGAGGTCACGTTATAGCCACTCTTTGCCTTTTTAAATTTTTCAATTGAAAATTTCACATAGTGAAATGGTAGTGGCTGTACTATTGTGGTGTTTGGAAAGGGGGAATGATACCCAAACACTTGGGATATTCCTTGGAAATGTCTCAAATGGAAGAACCATAGTTCCACCTAGGGATGTTTTCTTTCATCATGTGAGAGTATGTCACTCCATAATTTAGGGCCTTAGGGTTCTAGTCACTTCTCAATCAAAGATAACCATGTCTTACCCCTTGGGGTCGTATCATGGTGCATTATTAGAGAGGAACAAAAAATAACATGCCATCGAGTCTATACTGTAATGGGGTTTATATGAAGGCCTTCTTTCCAAAACCACCATGGCTATGCTGTGGAGTTGATTGGCCATGTTTTTTATAATGGAAAAATTACTCTCCTATATCTTCTAATTTTAACAAATGTTTCCCCTCATTTAACCTAAATGTTTCCTTAATATGGAGTGGCACACAACCTAGTGATATCCACCTCCCTCATTATTTGATTTCGATCCATTGACCGTTCAAATTATGGTGATTTAACAAGATAAATACCTTAGTTTTCATGAGTTCCTTTTCTACTTCATCCCTCTTCCTTTCTGATCGATTATTGTTTTATTCAACAAAACCTAATTCTGTTGAAGTTGAATACAGGGGTTTATATAGGTTTAGCTAAAGTTATTTTAATTCATATGGATCATATATGGATCATTCTTTCTTTGAATAACTCTCTCTATCAAAATAGATATTTTTTACCTCATAGAAATTGATTTAAGATTGATTTGATGTATGTGTTTTTATTGACATCATTTATTTGACATGTAATTTGAGGAATTTTCATTTTTTAAAACCTTGGATATTAAATTATATTAATATTTGATAATTATAATTAATTCCATAAATGTTTCAAGAAATTATTTAGAGGTCACAAAGGATTTTAAATGGGTTTCCAATTTCTAAAGTGTTTTTATGAGTCTTAAGTTTTTTTGAAAATTCATTAGATGCATGTTTAAAAATGATTTCAAACATTAATGGTATTTGAACCTATTTTAGTCATTAAATTGATAAAAATGTGTTTTTTACTTTAATTTTTTTAAAATGAAGTAAATTTATATATTAATCAAATATATTTTTAAGGAATTTTTTTTTTGTATCGTATAAAAAGTGGCTGGTATAGGTTGGTATCAAAAATATATTTAATGTTGATTGAAAAAGATGGAATATTTCATAGAATCATTTGTCAGATTTTGAAAATTCCAATTTTGTATATTAATAAAATATTTTTCATGGTGAATTTAAAACCCTTGAATGTGCCTCTTATTCTTCATTATAATTTATGTTTGTGATATTAACAATGTTAATGGGCATGTTTCTGGTGAGGGTGTTGGAGATGAGATGATGACTTAATTGTTATGTTATATTATTGATCTTTTTAATGATTTTATCATTCAATATTTCTAACAAATTATTGATTTCATTCATGGGAACCCTAGTAAATAGTAGTATGGTCTAGATTTAGGCTACACTAGATAAAGACACACACTATCTACTATCTCATAGTGTGACTAGATCCACGACAGGGGCACCCTATTTAAAAAGATGATGTGAGTTGAATAAGGTGGATTGTATTAGTTTTTGACAAAATATGACTCTTTTTAATACTGTATATTATATAGTAATATTAGGGACCCTCTAACCTTAAAATGTAGTTTGATTCTCATCATATTAAATGATTCAAATAGGGAAATCTCATTTCTTGTGTTCCCTTGTCCAATTAGATCTATGGTTATATGAATTATTGTTCAATTTTTTTATGTACATTATATTACTGATGTGGATACATGGTGTTGTATTTTCTTATCCTTCCATTTTTACTTATATATTTAAAAGTTATTTAAAAGGGTATTTTTATTTTGGTTTTAAAAGTGAGTGATTTCAAAGGGAAGTGATGATTTTAAATTGATATTTTTAAGTGGTTGATATTATAAAATTTTCTATGGTGTCATATTTTCTACACGCCTTCATATAAAAACTAATTTCTTAATGTATTTAAAACTAGAATAAATTTTATGTATTTTGAAAGGAATTGAAAAATATCATCGGTTGTTCCCTAATTTGATAGATTTTACCCACACCCTGTATATACAATATTTTTATGCATCTCTCATTATTTCATTTTATTTCCATTTGTAGTGATCCCTTACTTTTTAAGTGTTCATGATAGTTTAATAGCTGGTGGTAAGTTATTTGGAGTAACTAAGGGGTCATATGTGTTTGGATGGTTTATCCATGGGTCTAGTTTTTGGTTTTTATGTATCATCCTTGGAAGCTTAATAAATCCCATTTCATTTATTTATTAATGGTATGTTGTTCATTGGTAGTGGTTAACCCGGACTAAAAGCCTTTGGAATTGTTATTTATTTTTAAGACAATCCCTCACTTTTTAAGAGGTTGAGGGGGAACCCATAAATGATATGAATTCCAAGAGGTAGAAGACCCAATATATGACCATAGGCATGAATATATTAGAACTAACCACCCAATAATATACTTAAATGATGAAACCTTTATCCCCACCACACAAACGATATTAGGCTAGGATTTCCAGATGTAGAGATGCATGGTTTATAGTACTGAAGGTGATTTCCAGACCCTTTAATCATTTCAAATTCACTTAGATCTACTCTAGTGGATAATACATACTTTGATTACACTTCTATGGTCTGCTACATTGTGGTATAACCTTGACTAAATCATGTTTTTAATGTCATGTCTCTCAAAGGCCTAGGGTGTCCTGAAGGACCTGTGGCCCGAATGCCTATGTTGGACCGAAGGCATTGTGACCAGAAGGCCCAAATATTTGACTTGTAAGCCCAGAAAATTACAATAATAATTATTTATAATGGATAAATAATTTATAAGTGGTTATGTTTTGATATCCTAGGGCTTCTAAATATCATGGGGAGATCTATAATATACCTAATTCCTTTCCATGGACCAATTTGGATTCCCAATTCAGGGTAGGCAATGATTGGTTTGTGTTAAAATGATATCAATTCCCATTTGACATTTAGGTGCATCATGGTTTCATAGATATTATGATTATATTGAGACATAATAGGTATATCATAGGTATGTTTCTGATTTCCACATTTTTTAGGGAATCATTAGTTTCCTTTGTCATTTGGGGCTTCTGATTTGAGTTGGATTTCCTTTTGTATTTTTTTATAGTTTTTGAACCCTTATGGGTTTTTTGATATCATTATTATCAATGAGGTAAAAATTAAAAGAGGATTAATGTTACATGGATAGATCAAATGGTTTGGAAAATAATGTTGATCCCATGTCCAAGGATACCATATTTTTGTATAGGATAACATAATATTGAAAAAGGCCTTCCAAAACTTGTGGATGAAACATGCACAACTCTATATCCCTTTGTAATTATTTTTATAGCTCTTTTATTATATCTCAATTTGACTATTATGGTTACCATCATATTTTGGATGAATCTAGTGTATTTTTATTGTTTACTAATAAGATCACTCTAGGATGTGTTATATGGTTGTGTTGTATTTTTATTATCCATGTTTTTAATGATTAATTGCATTGAGTCATAGAAAAGATTTTTGAAATAATTTAATCAAAACTATTATTTTATGAGGTCTCTGGTGTTTTCTGGAAAATATTTTTTTTGGTTAATACTCATATTAACATTGTTTTTTAATGTCATTAAAAGTTGAATGGGTTTAAGATTAAATTGGTAATTTATTTATAATATAGGATTTCCTTGAAAATTAAATTCATGATAAAAAATTTAAAATATTTTATTTCTTTAAAAGAATGCATGTTTTATAAGAGGATTATTTATATATTTTTTCTATGGATCATCTATTTTTTTGAATTTATCTGGGTTAATTGTTAAATTATACGGTTTAGTTTTAGAAACATGAACTGATTGAGTTATTATTTCATACTATTTAGTTAATGCATCTTAGAGAGTCTCTAATGAAAAGTGGGAAGTATATTCTATAGAGAAAACATTGAGGTATCTCCTCACATATTTTAGGAATGGTTTAATCATGTGTACACATTACATATAATTGGGAATAAGTGGAAGAGATGGAATCATCCATGTATTCAGACCCCATCCATGTCATTCTAAATAATTTATCACATTATTTTCTAGGTTAATGAGTTAATTTAGATTATATAGAGTGGATAAATGATATTTTTTGAATCCTTGTTTCTTTATAATCTCTTTATTCATCAAGAAATAAGGACATTGTCAAATTATTTGTTGAACTTATCTAAATATTGTGGTTGACAATAATTTCTTCATAGATACATAAGGACTAGTTTAAGGAATTTTTCAAAATAAGATTTACTAAAAAGATTTATCTATGGGAAATTTAAGTGGGTAAACCCATTAACTTCATGATCCTATATCTAGGTTAGTATATGGTGATGTATTATGCCAATCCTTTCCCATATATCATTTCCTTCCCTCATGGGCTAGTCAAAAATGATTCTTTGAAGGATTTTTTAATTAACATAGGACTTCATCGTTGTCATGTAATTTTGGTATTTATGTTTGGACATATATCTTTTTAAGATGTCATCGATAGGGGAATATTAGTATTAGAAGTCCACAAGGGGTGATCACTGGTAGGGGTGATTCAATTTCGATAGATTTGAAAAATATTTTCCAGACTAGTGAGGCGTAGAAGGGGGATGAAGCTAAGTTGTAACAGAGGTATTTAGAAGGATGGTATCCATAAAATCATAACAAGATTCCTATCATGTTATTATATTATGGAACCCCTATGAATTGTTGTTAGTTCTGGGATAGGAAATATTTTATAGGTAATGTGATGGGAATTTCATAATGAAGTAATCTATAAGGGAAGATACCAGAAGGACATAATTAAAAATCAATACTTGGGACCCTTGAGGGATACATTAAAATAGCATTATGGTATGTCTATAATGAGGCTAATGAATGAACCATCATTGGATGAATATAAACTATGAAAGTCACTGGATTTAGCATGGGTGAATGTGAGTTTCCTTGAATGAGCATCATATATCAGGTTTAGTTCAAGAATTATGGGTGGACGAAGTATTGAAGAAGGTTCATAATGGAATATAAGTTCTGAATGGGGAATATTCACAAGGATAATAAATACAGTTAGTCATATTCTAGAGGAATTTAGTGGTTTAAACAAAAGTGGAATCTTATGAATACCAAATGAACATTCAATTTGATTTTTAGTAAAGTGTGTTGAATTAGTTAATATGAAAAGAATACAATAAATATGAAGCAAATGAAAAAATACTTATTGGTTTCGGGATGGTCTTATTTAGAAGAATCATAGGTAAGAATTTCGTATGGTGTAATTCACTATTCAATGGGTGATAAAATTTAATGTGTTGATTGATATATGAAATCCAAAGTATCTTATGTTACTTGTTAGATACAAACATGTTTTTGATGGTGTTTCTAAATGGGAGACTAGTGAGGTCTATGTACTAGAATTAACTTATATGTACTATCTGGAGTATGAATGGAATTTCCTGATGGGGCCTAACAAAGGATGAGGTGGATTTACATTGGGGGAACACAACCTGGGCGCACAAAAGTTCCTAATATGCCAGATCAAAAAGAATATGACGAGGATCATAGAAGATTATTATCATAAGGTGAGTATCAAAGTTTGAAATGGATGAAAATTTTGGCGGGACTTCTTATGATAGTTTGATTAGGGTGTGGGGTAGTAAAAGTCTCCTTATAACCCAAGAATCCCCTTGATTTCAAAGAATTATGATCATTTTCTTGTAGGTATTGGGAAAAAAGATAAAAAAGTTTAATCTTTATTTTTTATTTTTCTTGGGTATATAATTAAATGTTTATGTTGTTTTCATGTGTTTATTTTTGCATAGAAGTAGAACTAGATGATAACTTGAGCCAAACTGTGAGATTACTTTGTATGGTTTCTAGGATTTTTAGAATTCCTAGTATCAAAAGCTGGAGTCATTAGGGAATACATGATATGTATGTTCCATATTTGTTCTTTCTATGGTGGTGTGGATTATTTTGATAGAATTATCAGAAGTATGATACTCGGTTTCCTAACATGTGGTATTAGAGAGAATGATTGTAATGCTTCTTGTAAACGAATGAAAACAGAGTCCTTTTTTGATAATTTCATCAATGTGTTACTGGGAAGTTACTCTGAAGTTATGGTAGTACCATAGGTTTTCTTGATATTGAAAATATTATTTACTAGATGGATTCTTGGGGTGCATTTCATTGTCGATGTGATTCCCAATCTCTAATTATAATAATCTTTTCTTTTTAAGGAAATAATTGCACAATACCAATTATTTTATTCATAAATATGATTAAATTCTATATTATAAATTTTATAAATTTAATTATATATATAAAAAATTAATTTATGAAATAAGAATATCAAAATTAACTTAGGGTGGAATTCTTATATTTTTCTGAAATAATTGATTATCTAGTGAATAGAAATAAAATACTAATTATTTAATTACTACTATTTATTTTCATTAAAACAAGTTGATTAAATTTCCCATTATATTTTTATTTGACCATAATGTGAAATATTATCCATTTCACTTATAATAATCTAATTTTAATCAAAAAATTTTATGATTTTGGTATATGTAATTTTTAATCATGAAAATGTATATTTTGAACATAGTGTTATTCATTTCATTTTTCATATTTGCGTTAAAATTAATTTATTCAACCTATTGAAGTTGAAAAATGGGAAATATGAGGTTCTAAATTTTTAAATGGGCCCCTTTTTTCCATGCATTATAAATAGTAACCGTAGTAAATATTTGTCACATGAATAATGTTAAATAGAGTAATTAAAGTTAAAAATAATGTGATAAGGCCTGAAACTCTACCTAACACTTTTATTTATCTAATTGGATTATTTTAACTCTACTATTACAATTAAATATTACGAAATTATAAATTTATTTCAACAATCCATTGATTATAACATTTATATGTTTTATGTAAATATAAAGTCAAAAACACTCCCTCTTACATTCAATATCAATAATATCTTGTGATCAGGGTAAAAAAATGTACTTGGTCATAAATTTTTATTTGACATATAATTTATTATCATTTATTATTTCGTTTGTTTTTAATTATTTACCTTAAATGGATATATAAAACCGGCATAATATTTATTCAATTAATAGAGAAATAATATAAATACTTTTCAAAGAACTAAAATTAATATTATTGGGTGAGTTATAGTGACCGATGGATTTTATATATAGGAATGAAATACTAGAAACATGTTAAATGTATATATTTAAATTACATGTTTTAATAAAATTATTTGAATCCAATTTAAATGATTACTGTTAGAATTTAAATTATTATATTTTTTGGAAAATGATATTTTAAAATATTTTTTAAAGATCATAAAAATTCAAAAATAGAGAAAGTATGATTACAAATGGTAAAAAAATTCATTCCATAACCATTTATAAAAAAACTCACACCTTTTAATGAAAATAATTAGTTATTTAAAATTGAAAATTTATGTACTCTAGTTAAGGCTAAAATTGTTCAACGATGGGGCTAAACAAAAGGATAAGGTCTAAAATAAAAAAATAAAGCCATATAGGTATTATTGGATGAAATGATTTTAACCATATCCTATATTATTTTTAAAATTATTCCCAAACTGTTATATTTTCACATTAAAAGGAATTCATTATATTTAATTATCTTTACAAATTCTATGCTTGTTATTTCACTCACAATAAAAGGTACCACCTGTCCACTCTTCAATACACCATGTAGAGCCTCCCAGTTCAACCAAACCATGAAAAATATATATTAAACATCAGTATATTTGTTTATGAGGTGTTGATATTCTAAAAAGAACATCCCTCATGGTCCTTAAAATGTTATCCAATGGACGATTCTCTAAGAAAAGGTAATTATCTTAACACAAATATTTCATGTTAAGTTTTTATTTTACAACATTCAGTTATGTCCTAAAAATTCCTATATAATAATAGTAGTATCTACCATATAATGAGATATAATAATATTTATTGCATAATATATATCATTCACCACCATAATCATATAGAAAACTAAATAATCGCTCGTGTGTATAGAGAACTACCCCCTCATGAACCAATGTAATTTGTTTTCCATCACTGACTCACATGGGTAGCTATAATGATAACCAATTAATATATCTGAAAATTAATATATAATATTTATTTTTTTTAAATTTAATATATCAAATTATTTACCATTTCCCCCACTTAAAAATTACACCATCTCTAATCAATATTTATGACTTAATATCTCAAAGAAGCGATGCGATTTATTTTACATGTACAACTTTCAGAATGATTTTAAAATAAATTTGATGAATAAATATGATATTTAAAACATTAATATAAATATATATATGGTTAAAATATTTCCTACAATAAATATCCATAAGATCCACTATAATATATGCATGAAAAAATGAACTAGTTAACACAAAAAGCAATTGCAATAATGAAATATTAATGATGAATTAGTGAGACGATGCATTCATTTGAAAACAAAGTAGTTCACACCCAAAACAATGGTAATAATTAAATATTGTTGATGAACAGGTGATAATAAAATATATGTGGATCACATATGATATTATAAAAATGAAAATGGTTCTATTATAAATTAATGACATGTTAAAAACTATTATATATGAGGACAAATTAAATTACACTAAGGGGAAGTATGGGATATTGGCTATCATCTAAACATACAATCCATTGAGTCATATTCAGTATTGTACACTTGTTTTATTTTATTTGGTGTATATAATACAATATTTAAGTTTTTAAATTGAATATATATTTTTTCATGATGATTAATGTTTTTATTAATTCACAAGGAAATTTTTAGTGAAAATCCAGTCTTATTTCTATTTTGATAGAGTATATTTTTCTTCCATATCCATATATTTAAAAATTATTTTAAAGATATTAAATTTTTATTAATAAAAATATTTATAAAACACATTTTACATTATACATATTTTTAAAGGGTTTCAATAGATTTTTTTTGTTTAATGTTTACTTTCAATTCCTTTTATAAAATTTAAAATTAATTTTTTTTATAACGCATATGACCTCAATGGATTTTACCAACAATATAAATATTTTATAATATTTATCATATTATAAAATTTTTACATATATATTCAAATTAAAATAATTAATGAAATATTATTTTAATATTTTACATCAATTTTCCAAAAGACTTGATATTATAATGAAACCTATATTTCTGATGAATTGAATGTTATCATTCATCAATGTTAAGGTTGTTAAGTATCTCTTGAAACATTTAGTCTATTGTGATTAATTTTCTTTCGTAATTAAATTTCTATCAAATAACCAAATTATTTTTATCATGGATATGATTATTTCTTAAACCATGAACCCTTTCTATATATGGTGTTTTAATATGAATGTAATTTGATTGAATGAGAAAATATTGATTTCCAAGATTCATTACTCAATATATATATATATATATATATATTTATTTATTTACAAGGAATGTAATATATAAATTAAATTGATCATTAAATATATTAGTAATTCATTGTACATGCTGTGTTCGATGGATCATAGTTATAGATAGCCCCATTATGCATTGATAGGTCTCATGAGGAAATTTAGTATACAAAATTAAATTGGATTTGGTGTATACCTAATGATCGATTAAATTTTACTAACACATGGATTTGTTGGAAAAGATATAATGATTTATGAAACCATGAGGTCCAATATTATGTATTCACTTTATTTATAATTCTATTATTATTATCAAAGAGATTACTATATTGATTTTATCTATGAATGTGTTTATTTATCAAGTTATTGATTAAATGGAACAGATTTTCAAATATTTAGATTAACACATTCATTAAGCCTTATTTACTCATGATAGCTTAAATTATACAAAACCCTTTCTAAGTATTTTATCTAACCCTTATTTTGTTTCCTTTCCCCATGATATAAAGAATATTATTTGGATGAGTTTAAAGGATTCATATTATTTTATTTTGTTATGTTTAATGTTTTATTTCCATGGTAATATAGGAATAATATTTTTATCTATTTCTTCAAGACAACTAAATTGAACAATCCCTCTAGATGAGATCCCTTTTAACTCATACCAATTGAATAATTTAGACACTGACTTTGGTTTACTAGATTCATAGTTATTACAATTTTTATTAGGGTATGTTTATTATAAAAACTAAGAACTTGATTAAGGAACATAACCAAATTGAAATCATTTACTTCATATCTAATTAATGGATAAGACCATTAATTTTTTCGAATAGTATAGAATATGGAATTTCCCCTAGATATACTTCCCTATTTGGTTACCATAATTGGATATGGGATTGGCACAAATTCATGTGGGGTTAATAACAATGAAAGTAGTTGGTCAAGTATATCCCATCCATAATTGTTTTTTGTACAATGAATGGGCCACTACTATGAACATAGTTTGGCACTTCTCTGAGATATTCTTTAGTTAATTCACATTTTCATCACAAGACATTATGAAATTTTGGATTCTATTTTTATGATTTATGGATAATACCTATGAATCAATTTTTATGGTTATGGGATGAACAATGAATATGTTTTCAATTTATGTTATGATTTATACCATATTTATTAATTAAATATTATGATTTAAAATTAATAATTTTATGATATATTGTACTATTTGGAATTGTTCATACAAAATTCATTATAGAGAGAATAAAATTAAAACATAATGAAAATTTATAGATATCAATTTTGAGAATGAAAATATATAATATTTTAGAATCAAGAAGATCATGGCTATATTTGGGCAGTTAATAGATGTTATGGATAATAAACATGCACATATGGAGAAACATGATGTACCAAAGCATGATACACCTACGATGGATTGGTTTATCTGAACGAGTCCTCAATATTTTGATGGAGCTGTAAATGTAGTTTTAGATGAGAAATATATTAAGTCCCTTGAAAAGATATTTATCTCATTGGGATGTGATAAAGGGAAAACTGTATACGTGTACTAAACATTCTTAAAAGAGATGCTGTTCAATGGGGTTTGCAGATCTAAAATAATACGATGGAAGATGAAATAGAACAAATGGAATGGGGAGATATTAATGTAACATACATGTATAACTATGTCACTCATGATAAATAAACTAAAATGAAGATGATATTACAAAGATGAAACAAAAAGGAAGAGTAATGTGTTGTATAGTATATGAATTAAATTTTATTACTAGATCATTTATATATAGATTACATTAAATATTTGGCAGATATGGTATATTGTTTCTTTGAAGGGATTTATCCAATCTTGATATGTTTATTGGATTCCAAAACATCTTTATTCCATGATGAAATAATATTAATTTGGATAAAAATAATGACTGAATTTTCATGATCCTATATGTTGAGGAAAATTAATTAAAATAAGAGGATAGATAAACATAAAGAAAAACGGTACGCATCAATGAAGAAGAATATAATTAAGTAATTTAAAACATGTAAAAATTATGGAAAGAATCATTTTGTAAAATTCATGAAGGGAATGAGTGTTTGCTAAATGTTTGGAGGTAAGTTTCACTAGGAAAATAAATATAGGTGGATGAAAGAAACAAGTTATATCTAGTTCTTTAACAATAAATAAATGAGGTATTATTCAAATTAATTTCCCAAATATAAAGGGAATGTAAAACATAAGATGCTATGCAATGAATACTTTGATTATGTGATAACTGCATTAGTGGTTGATGTTCTTAATGATTCATATATAGGTAATTTAATAATAGCCTCATGTTAATCTAATTATTTATTTTATTATAGATCTTCACACTCTTTTATATCAATATTGTTTAAAAAAAATAGTATATATTTTCCTACAACCATACGAATGGAATTATCCATTAGGACTCCTAGTAGAAATCTTACATCAACAAGGATGTGTTAGTGAGTTACCATTATGACACAGAAATGTGCCTTATTTACATAAATTATTAATATACCTATGGTTGAATTTGATATAGTCCATTGTATAGACTGAATTACAAAATATATTTCAATAATTTACTATAAAGAGAATGAAATTATTATCCATGAAGAATATTTATAATTCCTTATATATATTTGTTATACTTCATCATCTAGGCCATATCGAGATCCTCCGATAGTAGCTATTCTGAATGATATTCATAGGGAAGATGACAAAAAATATATATGGTTGAAAAAGCTAATATTTAAATTGAGGATATACCTACTGTATATGAATATATTGATGTATTCACTATATAATTACATAAACATACAAAAAAATGTGATATTGAATTTTTCCATTGATTCAATCAATATTGGAATACCTATACTAAATACACCATATATAATGGCCACAATGGAATTATGTGTACTCATGAAATGTATTTAAATTGTAAGAAAAATGATTTATACACCATAATGTTTCACATTGGGGAGCCCCTTATATTTTTATTAGGAAGATTAACATATTTATGCATCTATTTATTTATCATATAGAAAACACTGTTATTTTTAAAATGAACAAGTGTCTTATTTATATCACTGATGACATATTCAAATAACACCACTAAAATAAATATTTTTCCTAAATTGACCTTAATATTGGACATTATTAATTTTAAGTAAATAAGGAATATTTTCTAAGGAAAAAATTTTATATGATGTATGTGTATTACCCAATAACACCCTGATAGGGGAGGTTTGAATTAGGGGGTCAATTTTTTCATTTAAGATAATGGATCATGTTCCCAAATTGGTAGGTACTTGTAAAACAAGTTTGATTTAATCATGGAGTTTTAAATAATTACAAGTAGAGAGACAACAAAATTTTTTTACTTGGTTAACCATTAAGGTCTAGTCCCATGAGAAAACACAAAACATATGTAGATCATACCAAAATCCACTAAGGATAAATACTTATTTTGCAATATATATGTATAGAAATAGTCACGTTGTATCAAGAACAATTCATTTAAATGATTTTTGGGATAACACACTGCCTCTCTCAGAACACTTACATATACTAACCCTAGCATAGTTCCTTTGGATAAGACATACATGATTTAATTATATGCATGTATCTTAAATAGTTTGGGAATTTATGTCTTTTTCCCTGATTATAATGATACACTACTTTCTCCATAGTCATGAATTTATGAACATGAATGAATTAATAAATGAAACTAGATATTCAAAACCCCTTAGTCGTGAATCTTGAGAAATTATGAGAAAAAAATGTTCTTTCACAAAATAAAAGGTTTTTAGAGTGAGTTTTCCTTCCATGAAACTTTTTCTTTCATGAAGATAGATCACGAGATTCTCATGTTTAACATAGACACAAGGATAATTCTGTGCACAAGTTTTTATCACATTACTCTTCAACACACAACTATTTTCCATGGAATAGGTATAATATCATACCTGAAAAAGTTAATTCAATTAAGGGGGGGATATCTTATTTATATAAATTGATAACCATTCATGCAAGTTATTTTCACACCCTTCACTATGCATGAAACATTCTTCATATTCTGAAATTATTGTTCCAACATTGTCTTTAGTGGGTTTGTTACTTATGTTCCATCCACCCCACGCACAAGCTTCCTATGATGTGAAAACCCATATTTTAACCAATTAAAAATGATTCATATAACTATTCAATTTTCCATATTTTTATGTGACCCTAATTAAATTTTAATTCCATGTAACTTAGTGAAACACTATTATAATTCATGGAAAACATTCCTTTTACAATGAAAAAAATTATCCTACCTCTAGTTTTTGGACCCAAAAAATTGGGAAACACCTAGAAAAAATGGTAACTTCAACCCTAAATCAATTTTCTCCATTAAAATAATAATCATGATAAATTATTTACCAAACAAATATTAATTTCCAAAAAACACAATAACACACCATTTCTATCTATGAAAAATCTTTGTTCTAATACTATAGCCATCATGAGTTTGCTGTTTTTCCTTTTGGATTGACTAATGAACCTTCTATTTTTATGAATATAATGACTAGTGTATTTAAATAATATCCTTATAATTTTTATGGTATTTATTTATGATATATTTGTGTACTCAAAAAACTATGGGTACTATGATAATTAGTTGCAAATCATTCTTGAGACTCTTAGAGGAAAAGTGTTATATGGGAAAAATAGTAAGTGCAAATTTTTTCTTGATAAATTTTATTTTATTATCCATATTGTTTCCAATGATGGAATAATAATTCTTCCTATAATAGAAATGGAAGTGAATGAAAGTATTACAGAAATTAACATAAATTAGGTAAATAGTTTCATCAATTTGGAAGGATATTATCAGGGATTTTTTCAAACAATTTAGCAATTGGATAACCATTAAACTATTATTACTTGTAATGGGGTTAGGTGATGATGGAAAAAGTAATTTGAATTAAATTTTGATGAATTGAAAAGTACATTGTTAAATGATATGATTTTGGATCTATGATTACGGAAAAATAGATTTCTAATATATAGTGATGTATTGATGAAAGTATTTGGTTGTTTACTTATGAATAATGATAATGTTATTTGATATGAATCAGGTTAGTTAATGATTTATGTATAAAACTATCAAACCCATGATCCTGATATGAAAACCATAATCTCATTTTTATATATAGTGAAATTATCTCTATGGAGAAGTATTTGTGATATAAACAAATGAAATGATCCTAAAATAAATTTATTTAAATAAATATTTCAATATGAGGCATATTAAATGGATTGAGATACTCATGGATTATGATTTCTCAATACACCACCACCTGGGGAAGAAAAATAAGGTCCCTCATTTCCGGAGTTAGAAAGATCTTAGAGATATGAACAAAACAAGGATTACTGGGGATCTAATGAGGATTTATTAAGTGAAGATGTATATGGGAATTATTAAAGTAGGGAAAATGTTACTCCTTTTTTACTGATTTACAAGCCAGGTTTTTTTGAAATGATAAAAATCTATCAGAAAAATGAGTATATTTTTTAAGATAAAATTGATGCCATTAATGATGTGAAATTGGAAGACCTAATATATGAAGATGTATTTCTAAAATTTGAAAAGCCAATATGTGTTCCATATCTAACTGGGATGAAAATGAAATTATTAGTTGATTCTAATTGGTCAAACATATCCAAAAAACACGGTAGAACCATGATGTATATGGATTTAAAGGAACATTTTCATTACGATAATATAATGAAAGAAACTACTAATTATGTGTTAAGATTATTAGATTATATATAGGTGAAGGCTGAGAGAAAACATCCTAGATTATTCTTGAATCATATATCTACTCTTATGTGGAAATGGGAAGAAATTACAATAGACATTGTCGTTTTATTACCCAATACTCCTAAAATGAATTAAGAAATATTTGTAAATTTTGACCACCTAACCAAATCAAGACATTTACTTTACATATGAGATAATTTACCTATTGAGATCCTTCAATAAATATTAATTATGTTTTAATACCTCTCTTTGAACCTCTTTCAATTGTGAGTGATAATGATCCATAATTTTAATTGAAATTTGTTTTAGGTATTCTGAATGATATTGATACAATGCTTCATTTCAAAACCACTCAGCATACTCAAATTGATGGATAATCTGAAATTACTTTTCAATATGTAGAGGACCTATTGAGATGATAATTAGTGGACATTCATGATTTTTGGTTTAGTATTTACCTTTGGAAGAATTTTCATAAAACAATAGTTTCTATTGAAGAATTAAAATGGAACGATGTAATGTATTATATGGTAAGAGATGTGAGAATTTACCTTTATGGGATGAAGATGGTGAAAGCAAACATATAGGCCTAGAACATGTTAAGGAAATAGTGAAAAATGTAAAGACTATTCCAAATCATTTTAATGATTGTCAAACATGGGAAAATACATATGCTAATAACCGAAAATATATTTGGAATCTCAATTGGGAGATTATATTTTCATGAATGTATCCCCAAAAAGGGTCTTATATGGTTTGGTAAGAAAGGGCAACTGAGCCCGAAGTATATCAAACCCATTAAAATTATAGAATGAATTAGAGCTATGGAATACTGATTTTAGTTTCTAGAAAATATCCCTATTGTACATGATGTGGTCCATATCATGTTGTTAACTATATAAAAAACCCTATCATAGTTTCTCACCTATGAAGAAATATTATTGGATCCTGATCTATCTTATTGTATATATCCTATACAAAATCTCAACATTAGATAAAATGTGTTGTGAAATCACATACCTTTAATGGTATAGTTAATTCGGTGAAATCATAAAATAGAGGATGAAACATGGGAACCTAAGGTTGTTATGAAGAATAATAAAACCCATTTTTTCAGTGAAATATACATGAAAATTTTGTGGATGAAATTTTTCATGTAGGGGAGAATGTGACAACTGAGCACCAGTTATAACATGATTCTGTTTTTATTAAAACAAGTGCACAATACACATCGTTTTTCTAATGAATATGACCAAAACATAAATTATCAAATTTATGAATTAAAATTTCTAAAATAATTTCATTTTTTAAATAATAATATCAAAATTAACTTAATGTAAAATGTTGGGTTTTTTCTGAAACAATTTATTTTTTGGGGAATCATAAAAATAACAATTATTAAAACATTTTAAATTATTTTATTTAAACTATATAGTATAAAACCCCCATTATATTTTTGGTATTAATGTGTGAAATGTTTAATTATATTTATAATAATATAATATTAATCAAAACAACTCATGATTTTGATATGAGTTAATTTTTGTGAATGAAAATGATATTTTGTGGAAAAAATATTTTTCAATACATTTTATGTATTTAAATTAAAATTAATTTCATGCAAATATAGAAATTGTGTCATAAAAAATGATAAAATATTAGGAATCAAGAGGTTCTAATTTGGTAAATAGGATTAATTTATTTTTATACATTTGTAATAGTAGTCATAGTAAATATATATCAACCTTGTAATGGTAAATAGAGTTATTAAGGTTAAAAAATATGATCAGAAGTAAAACTACGTTAACCCTGGATTTTTATACATATATATTACCTCTTAATATATGAATATTCATTAAATAACACAAATACATACCCAAGTATTTTAATAGTTTAGTGTATTTAGAAACATAGATACATAATCAACTTGTTCATAAGGGAACTATATCATCTCCCACTATGTTCTTTATAACAATTAGTCTTCTTAGACATATCATACATAACACCTTTATTAATAACTTGAGTAAAGGAAACATAAGAAAGGTCGATGTAATATGATTAGTAAAGGTAAAAAAGGGATATATGTAAAAATAATAGGAGCATAATGGTATAAGAAAATGAGAATAACATTTTAAAATCATACCAGGCATATCCAAGATAATAATATTGAGTTTTGAAATAATGATTAGAAGATCATAATACTTGAATCATAATCTAATTAAATAATAGAATCCATGAGTGAATACAATTGTAATATGAAAATTGATTTTGGAATACACATAAACACTGAAAATAATTACAATTACAGGTAAAGATCACATATAAGGATATCATAGTTGAATGAGTTTTACCCCTTGAATCATCATAGTAGTCAAGGTTCACTCCCCAAACCATCGTTGTGGAATAAATCCCTTACAGAACTAGTACAAATCTAACTTAAAGTCATATATATCTCATGGGATATAATTCAATACCCAATGTATTGGAGGGATATGTATCTCCCACCCCCACTAAAAGGAAATCACACATATTTGTTCCACAAGATCATAAAAAGAATCATTTTATAACACATAAATAGATAAAAGTTTCATGATCATTTCATCATATAATAACATATTTGAAATAGATGGGTTTTATAAACATCATGTCATCTTCAAGATAATCCCTCATGAGAATGAATAAGTAAGGTATCACATGATTGTATCCACAAAAAAATATAAATAACATCAATGGTTTTCATTTTAGATGATTTTTTAAAGATTAATTGAATCATTTCTTAAGGAAAATTATCTTTTTTACTTTGTAGTAGCTTTTAACATTGAACCTAAACAATTTACCAAATATTAATTAAGAAAAATTATTTTAATGTTTCCATGAAAACTGGTAAATAAATTATCAATGAATGGAGTGGTTATGAGGGAAGAAAATTCTGTACATGACATATCTATTAAAAATATTCCCTTTTCAATGACGGTAAAAAGTGAAAAAGTGAATTTTTAGATAAATGAAAATAAGGATAATTTTAAATAATTTTGTAAAATTAAATCATGAGTAAAAATAACTTTATATATTCTATAAATAATGTAAAAATAAAATTTGAAAACATTTTTACAAATCAGGGATATGGAAGAAAATGCACTTTCAACTAAAGAGTAAAATAATGTCAATTTTTCTTTAAAAACATTCTTTTAGACTCAAGTGTAAATAAAAATAGTAAAATGAGAGGATGAAAATATAATCTTTATATATAACTATATGAGAATAAAAATAAAGAGAATTATTAAGATGTAGATCATGAGATTTCAATATTGAATACATAATCATAAACAATCCCAATAAATGATGAGATTATAACATGTAATCATAACCACATTGGTGCCATTTCAATCACAAGACCCAATAAATAATAACACTAAAAAATTCAATATCATGAAAACAAAAAAATATCCATGATATAACATTTCATGGGTAAGTATATATAAATTAAAAAAATAAGGTAGGTGCATGAAATAAATTATGAGACAGAAATCAATTTGAGACAAAAATACCTTATAAGATTGGTAAATATTGAATTTTATAACACGTGAAAGAGAGATACTAAAACTTATATGTAAATAAAAATAATATTAGTTGTAATAATCATAATATAAATTAATTTGTAGTATATATTCCATATAAAAGAAACAGGTGGTGAATATGGCCTTTGTCTCAATGAATTTTAAAGTGAGAAGAATATCCCTTACCATATGTATTTAAATTAATAAAAAACATTTGAACCTATTATATAAAAAATATGAGTTTATCATAACAATTTTCTATAATTATAAAAATAATTATAATGTCATCTATTATCTCTTTATAATGTTTCAACACCATTTTTTAATAATTCTTTATCTAAATCCTTATATATCGGTGCTAAATGTTTTTTTACTTATCATTTTAGATCATTAGACCTGATCCATTTACATTGATAATAATTAAATAATATACATTATTTTAGTCATATCTGATAGATCACATGTATTAATTATAAAAATAATTAGTGTCTTCCACAATGTTAGAGATAATCAAATGAAATACATTGTTAATGGAGACGGTAGGCCATACGTAATAATGAACATTGTTCCCATTTTTCGATGGACTGAGTGTAAGAATGTTAAATAAAAATTATCAATTAATTAAAAATTATTATACAGTATTTATCACATATAATCATTTTAAATATCCCTCTTACTTTCAATGTAATGTCCATGTGAAAAACAAATCACATCGATTCGCAAGGTAGAAGTTCATTGCACACAATATTAATGTTAACGTATCTCCCATGGAATAGAATGTAAAAAATTTATATGAGATATTATATTAAAATAAGTATAAAAATTGTAGGAGTATCATATTAATTAATTAGATCCATCAGCATACCAAAATGTGAATTTTATTGATGTAAAATTATTCACATTGATCTCTTGAGGCGGTGGTCCTTCGTTCACACGTCTGACGTTATCGTTTCCACATATGAGGAAAGTGTAAATGGATCAAGGTGACTACATTAAAATAAAAAAATATAATTACATTAACGATTATATAGTTATAATATAATAATGGTTTAATAATAATTTAATGAGATAAAGACAGAAAAAATAGAAATGCTTGTTGAAGAACGTTACCTTTTCTTCAGGTAACCACATTAGGTTTGCGCCTAAATTCACAATAGGTGGGATTCATGAACAAGATAAGGATCATAGTATGTGATAAGGTATGTAGAAAAGGTATATGGGATAATATTAGATGAAAACATAGTTTTAATTTGTGATGAGGAGAAAATAGTTTGTGGCCTTTTATAAGTATGGTGCTTGGAACACTTGTAATTTTCTAAAATAAAGCATTCAAACCATTTTTTTCTCATGTAATAAGGAATAAAAATGGAAAATTTTATATTAATATAATATATTATGTGAAAATACGTCCATTATGTAGTAATTATTAATTTTTTCATCATTTTTAATCATTATCATTTTAGTTGGACACGTGATAAAAACATTTTCTACTTAACAGTGAAAAATAATTTTTAATGTTTTAGCTATTAATTAGGGTAAAAACATAATTTGACCATAATAGGTAATTTAAATTATGAATATTCTAAATATGGAATCCATTTTTAGAAACTCATCACAAAAAATTATAAAATTTTAATTTTATTTTATACCCACGTGAGTGATGAAAAGAATTTTTCCAAAGTGAAATTTTTCCTAAGTATAAAATGATTTAACAAAAAAAATCAATAAGATATTTATCCTAGTGACCTCAATTTTATCAATAAATATATAATTAAATTAATTTATCATTTTATTCCATCATAATTAATTTTTATATATTTAAACTAAATTACATTTCTTAATAAAAACTTGTATATTTTACTGATCACTAAAAATATATATTTTCAGAAAATTCCCAATAATTCTTCATAAGATAATTTTTTCATTATTATTTTGAAAATAACAATTAATTTATAAAAATAATTTTATTAATATGAAAAAATAATTTTTAAAATAAGTGTGGAAAATTAAATGAATCTGTTTTTTTGGGAAAAAAATACATTTCTCTAAATAACCTTTCAATTATTTTTAATTAGTTTTTATTTTACTTTATAACTAATATTGGACCAATGAAATATTTTTATAAATTTTAAAAAATATATTTTCATAATTCAGATAGTACAATTCATGCTATCTATTCTAATTTATAGGTAATAACTATTATATATATAAATAATATTAATATTAAATTGTTATTCAGTATAAATTAGTTTTGAATGTAGTGAAATCTACCGAAGAAACTCATTATTTAATGTAAAACACGATTTCCAATAAATTAAATTTATAACGTAAAAATAAATTATTTCATAAAATATTTTAGTTTTTCATTATAACCCCCTTAAAATAAAATTTTCTCCCAAAATTACATTAATCTTATAAAAAAATACGAGTATACAACTACTTCATAATATCCTTCAGTTTTCATATGGCCTCATAAAATTTTTGGTTTCACTAGAAAACTTTGAGAATGTGAATACTCTTATATCATAAATTTTTCTCTATGATCAATAATCTCTATCTACTAGTCATCATAAGAATGATTTTTCTCCCATGGATGTAACAATGAGTTTAGTACATGTGATGGATTAGGCATGTAATTCCACAGGGGAGATACATAGAACACATCATGGAACCGATATATATTTATTGGGAGAACCAAAGGGTATGATACTATCCAAATAATACCAATAATTTCAAAATGGAAGAAATAAAATGGGCTCATCTTCATACTCATTCCGAATATCAAAGCCTTCTTAGATAGAGAAATTAATAATAACACCACCTCTTCATCTTCAAATTCTAGATCAGATTGATGAATATCAGCAAAAAATTTCTATAAAATTTTGGCTACCATTTTGTGTTTCTTAATAGAACTAATATTCTATAACATTTTTCCATTATATTCCGGTACCAATAGAATTCATTCTACAACTTCATCCTAAAAATAATATTTCTTCCCATCTTTTCATAGTGGGTTTTATAAGGAAACATATGAGTAATCGATTGAATGATATTTCAATATGGAAAATAAACTAGTGGATGGTGTTAATCCATACCACCATTGAAATCCATAGAACAAGATTGGTACATAGAATTATTCACTGAGACTAAACATTTGATTGAGGTTTATACAAAGTCTTGAATATTAATGCCTTTTATAGAAACTACTATTGGCTTCTCAATAACATTGAGGTAAACCTATGATCTCAATAAGATAAAACTTATTGTTGAACTCCATTGAATCATTCCACTTCTTTAAAATATATGATGAATATTAGATATTAAAGGAAATCTTCTGTAGTTTAAATGATGTGCAATGTATTTTTATAGTGATCAACTAATACCCATGTTGCATTATTACCTTTAAACATTTTGGGGAGTCTGATAAAAAAAACAATGGTAATGTTTTCATATTTCAATTCTAGAATGGTAAATGGTCGCAATATCTCATTAGAATTTTTTCTATATTCCTTAAATTTCTAAAATACCAAGCACCAATATAAAAACTCAGAAATATCTCCCTTTATACCAGTATTCTATAAATACACTTCCAAATATATATACATCATTATTATTCTATGATGAATAAAGAGTGAGGAACTATCAGCCTCCTCTAACACCTCATTCTTCAAATCTTTAACGGACAGAACACACACATGGTTTTAAGATTTACTATTACATCACAATCAAGGAATTACTATGGAACAATTGTCACATACTTATACTACACCATGTTTTCTTTATGTGCCTATATTATCTTCACCTGGATAGATGTTTGGACAATATATTATGTTGGATAAGTTCTTTCTCCTTTGTTCAAGATTTCATGATTTATCCTTTATGAATCACTAGATATTAGATATCTTACAATCCTAATCCAAGATAAGCTGTCACGATCCTTTCAACTGTAATAAAAAACCACCTATATTATCTTTGACATGGTTATAATGTATCAAAAAATTATTATATTTGATAAAATCCAACAAAATTCTATGTCACATATTTAAATATTTCTGAGTGAATATATACTTGACACATTTAATTAGATTAAATATATCACACATTTCCCCATAAATATAACGAAACCAAATATTTAAAAAAAATCACCTTAACTGACTCAAAATAATGATTAGGGTAATGTTTCTCATTGACATTCAATTATCATGATTCATAATCTATGAAAATATCATTCTAAATGATAATTCATCCTAATCCATTATTAGATTTATCAGTATAGATTAAAAAACTTTCTCCAATATTGGATAATGTATTCATAGGTTCATGGAATAACCTACTCCCTAATTCAATGAAATTATCTTCACATGCATCCATCAAATGAAATTTCAAACCCTTCTGAGTTAACATGGTTAGTGGATTGTACATTTATGAAAAATTGTCAACAAGGCACCATAAGTCTTCGTCCAAACTAAGAGAAATACATGTCTCAGTCATAGGGATTGTTATGGACCACATTTCAATAATTTCAATCTTTAATGGATCCATAAATAATCCTCTTCTGAAGGTCATGTGACAAAAAAATGAAAACATTTATAGATAAAAATAACACATTGTAAATTTTTAATACAAATTATCTTTCTTCAGGGTCTTCATTACAATACTCTAGTGACCATCATGGTCTTCCTTTCTTTTTTAAATATTTTCATATCATTTATAACGAATACTCCAAACTGATCAAGGTAATCTATATAGAGTCTATTTATTAAATACATGGGGATTGTGGGGAAATTAGTAAGACAAAATTGAATCACTATATACTCATTGATTCCTTTATTTTTTTTAAATGTCTTTGGTATATCCTCCTTCTTGATCCTAAATTGATGATATAAAATTATGTTATTTCTTATAAAAGTATTAAGATCTTCAAATTTTTTCAAACAAGTCATTAACATGGGATTGAGAATACTTTATCCTGATTGTCATCTTCTTTAGTTCTCGATAATCAAAGAAGATTAACATTGATCCAAATTTTTTTCTTGAAAAATGGAAATAGTTAACCCCATGGTTACACACTTTGATGAATTAATCCCTTATAAATGTTTTTTGGGGGTTCTTCTGCATGTCATGCAACTAAATTAAAGCCTTTTTATTTGGAGTTTTAAAAATAGGCGAGTCACTTTGTATGAGTTCTATTGAAAACTCCACACCACGATTTAGTTGAAGGCTTTGAAATTATTATAGAGCGATATCAACAAACTCCTAAAATTAGTCATATCTTAAATATTGTGTTTCTCCCCATCCATTAGAAAATACCACATTTTAGTAGTAATATAGACCCATATAATATAAGTTATTTACAATGGAAGTTACTCATTACTATCACACTGATTGACGATCATAGGTTCCATGGGAATGTCAAACACAACTTTAATTCCATATAATTTGATGGGGAATTTATGTAGGTAAATATAATATATTCATAATATATCATAGAATTCAATGAGATGGATAATTACATGATTTTTGGGAGTCATATTTCGAAAAACTTTATTTGAAGAAGAATCTTAAACATTTAATTTTACAATCATACCATTAGGGGATATTATTGTTAATTAAATATATAATCATTATTCTTCCTTCTTTATAACTTTATAAAATTATTTTGATATAAATGAAGGGGTAGATCAAATTCATATCACACATTTCTGTTTGTAGAGTGAATGGTAATTGTACCTTTCACCACATTGTTATAATTCCCCTCATCAAAATTGGTAATTTCATTATATTTCCCTTTTCCTCTTTTCTTAATAGGTTATTGACATAGATCATCATCATTAACCATCATATTTTAGTACTAGTTAACATAATTCCCATTATCCTAACACATTATTCACTATATTGTATGTTTTCAATTTTGTATACTTATCTCTCTATTCAAATCATTTTGTAATGTTTCCCATCACATCGATAGTAGATTTCAAGATGAATTGATTACCCAATGGCCATCCTACCAAAATATAAAAAAATTATATTCCACATAGGAATATTATTCCTCATTTTTTCAACACTTTGAGCTCAAAGAAAATATCAACGTCCTCTCACCATGTTTTTTAGTATTTACCTTTAATTCCATCTTTCCCTTCTTATTGAACACGTGAGTTTTGCGCTTAATAGCAACATCCATTTTCACCTTGATTTGAAATTTGTTATATTTCCTAATAACAACTTAATTATCTTATATATAATGATCATTTTAGACTTTTGTTAATCCCTTGACGAAAATTTTTACCATAATTTTTGATTATATGATAATTCCAAAATCATACATTTCAAAACTTGTAAAATTTTCTTCATTGGTACCGATAGATTCAATATATTTTTTATTAAAATCAAGGTATTACTCCATTTTTATATGAAGAATATGAGGAATGTACATATATAAAAATAATATCTTGATCATTACTCAATACATAGAGTCAATTTCATCAAATTTTTATTAAATCATGATAATTGTCCAATATTGAGCCGCCACACCATCCTAATGATAAAAACCCAAAATGAAATTCTCATGTTTATGAAACTGCTGAAAGGAGAATATGTATTCATTCATATTGATCATTTCTCATCAAATAATTGATCAGATGTCCCACTAAAATAAGTTGAATGTTACCACATGTAGAACTCAATATAATGTTATTCCCTAATTTTCTCATTTGGAAGTTGAACATGATTAATATCTTGATAAGTTTATATGAATGAATAAACAATATTTTTCATTCAATATCATATAACATTTGATTCATTGGGAAGAAAATTGTTCCATTTTCTATCACATTCCACATTAACATGATTTATTAATGTTACATCTATCATCTAAACAAAAACTCAGTCTGAGAATCATTAATCATAGTGGCGGAACCACATAATCAGGTAAAATAACTAACATGATATATAAATCCAGAAGACTTTTTAAAAGTTATGACTCCCTAGTCTCAACCTTTTTCATTAATCATTATAATTAGTTTAAATGCTATATAATGGTTTGTAATGAAAATTTTAATTAACCATATAATATTCCACAGAAGTGATAGACAAAGTGTGAGGTAAGCCCCGTTTCCTTATACTAGGTAACACAAGAGTCAACCCAAAACACCTTTTTTGGAGTTATTAAACTTAGATACAATTATACAAGATCAATGTGAACATGTAGAATCCAGAAAGTGATATATTTATTATTAAAGCACACTCATTTATTAACAATAACTTTTGTTATTATCTTATTTTAAGGATGATCCTAAGTGTTATCACTAGTTTTTTCTAATGATATTTTCTAATGGTTAAATAAAAACATATTTTAATACCAACTATAGTGGACCTGTCATTTCATACATATATATTATATCTTAATAGATGAATAATCATTACATTTCACAAATACATTCCCATGGATCATAATGGTTTAATATCTTCATAAACGTGGATACATTATTCATTTTCACAAGTTACCTACATAACCTCCCACTATGTTCCACATAACTATCACCCCACATATACATATCATGTAATATAGAATTATTTGTAACATGGGGAATGGAAACCTAAGAAAGAGTGAGATCAAATTATCTATAAGGGAAAATAAGGGAGATATGTTAAATTAACATTATCATATGGGTATGAAAACATGAGGATGACACTAGAAAATCATACCCAACATATAAATAATCATAATTTTGAGTCATGTTATAAATGATAATAGGTCATATGATATGAATCATAATTGAATTAGAGAACATAATCCATGAGATCATAACATTGGCATAATATATGGAATTGTTTCATAAAAATAATAATTTAAAATAATTTCCATAGTAACCAAGGATCACTACCAATAATTTCATAGTGGACTGAGTTCTCTGCCCACACCATCAAAGTATTCAAAGTTAATTCACATGATCTTCATAATTGAAAAATACATTATTGAACTACGAACATTACCCATTTAATTCCTATATATATCATGAGATATAAATCTATACCAAATTAATAAGATAGAGATATAGGTCCCTCCTGTATCATAATGAAAATCATAGATATGTTCCCCACACGATCACAAAACATTAATCATATTATAAAAAATAAAAAGAGATTGATTTCATAATAATTTCATCTTACCAATCCTAAAAACAAGAGATAGGTTTCATAAACATTTTTACCATAAAAATAATCCATCTAGAGAATGAATAAGGATGGTATCATTTTAATGTATCCTAAATAAAACTAGAGTAACATCATTGGATGAAAATATATATATTTTTTTTTGAAACATCACATGGAGCATTCATTGAGTAAAATTACATTAATTCATTGAAATAACAATATCCTTTAAAACATAAAAATTTAATAAATATTGAGGAAAATATTTTCATTGAATGTAATCATGATTTTTTTAAGGAATCATAAAATAATGGAGTTTTCATGACTATATATAATTATAAACATGTTGTTTCAATAATAATAAATATTTCATTTACAATGTTAGTAAAATGTCGAAAGAGTCATATTAAATAAATGAAAAAAAGGTTACTTTTAAATAATTTTTTAGAATTCAATAATGTTTAAAAATTAATTCAAACACTCTTGGGATAATTTTAAAAAACATTTTTCAACCATTTTTAGAAAGCATGGATATGGAAGAAATAGTTTTTTCAACTGAAGAGACAAACAATATCATTTTTTCCATTAAAAATTTGTTTTGGTATTTTTAGTACATATATGAAAAAATTATAGGAAAAAATATATTCTCAAAACATAAATAGAGGAGGATAAAATTATTTAGAATTATTGAGATGTATATAATGAGATATCAAAATTTAAGACTTAACCATAATCATTCCCATTAAATGATGATATTGTAACTTAAAATCATTACCACACTGGTAACATTTGAATCAAAAGATCCACGAAATAATAAAATTTAAAAAATTATATAAAAATAAAAAAATTCATCAAATAAAATATCAAGGGGTTTTATATACACATTATAAAAGAAGATGTTGAATAACATAAATTATATCCCAAGATGGTTATTTGTGGGAAAATATTTTACCACTTTGGTATCTTATGAATCATCAAACCTATGAAAGAGAGATACTAAAATGGACACGTAAATCAAAATAATTTTATATATAAGCATAATAATATAAATTCATGGGTATTGTATACACCAAATAAAAGAAACATGTGGTGAATTTGGAATTTTAACACATAAACTAGAGGTGAGATAGAAACCCATTATATTGTGTATTGAATTTTTTCCACAAGTTCGAACCTCCTTTATATTAAAATAGATGGTTATTATAAATCTATAAAACAACTGAAACATAGTTATAATATCATATGTGATCGCATGATAATGATTTAACACCAATATGTGTATAATTCCTTAGGAAAATCCTTATTTATGGGTGTTAAGTGTTTCATTAATCAAGATAGTTCTGGTTTGGTAGATCCAAACCATTTAAATTTATCATAATTATTATATCTCAATAATTTTAATAATGTTATATATATAATATATATTAATTATATACATAATTTGAGTCATACAAAAAATTTATTGATAAACAAATACACCATTTATGGAGGCAGTGGGCCGTATATACACTTGACCATTGCTTCCATTTTTCAAAGGATAGAAAGAAATAAAGTTAAATAGAAATTAACCATTAAAAAATAATTATTATGTAAAATATATCACATAAAATAATTAAATTTATCCTTATTACATTATATTTAATGTGAATTTAAAAAATGTATCACATAACTTCATGAGGTGGTAGTCCGTCGTACACTCTATCAACATTATTGTATCCACCAATGAATGGAATGTAAACTTTTATATGTGAAATTATATTCCAAAAATATAATTATGTTAAAAATATGATATATATAAATTATATCCATCATAACATAAATCATTGAAAGGTATTGATAGAAAAAGAATCACATCAGTTTCACGGGGCAGTAGTCTGCCATACACATGAGCGATGATATAGTTCCAAATTTTAGGGAAGAAAAAATTCATCAAGGACATTCACATAAAATAAAAAATATTAGTATATGTATGACACTAATGTAATTATATTACAGTTTGTAAATACAAATATATAGAGGTGGAAGAAGAAATAAAATCAAACTTCTCATTGTAGAACGTTACCTCTTCTTCGGGTAACCTTATTAGGTATCCACCAAAATAATTCTCAGGTGAGATTAATTATCATTATAAGTATTAAATATGGGGATTATAGATTTATTGAATCGATTTGGGTCAGATTTTTCAAAACCCAATGTTTTTGAATGTGCAAAGAAGAGAGGATAGTGGGTGGCCTTTAATTGGTGAGTTGAAAGGAACACTAGTAATGTTTGAGAAGAAATAAATCCATAAATATTTTTCTCATGTATAATGGATCTCAAGTGGAGCATTTTATAACTTTATAATATATTATATCTATATATGACCATAAAATAAGAATTATTTCTTATTTGGGTAATTTTTATCCCTTTTTCTTTTTTTCTTTACCCCCTCTGCACTCATTTTCACCTTAGCCGGATCAAATAATTTGTAATGTTTCACTAATTATTAGGGTGAAAAATTAAGTTGAACCTATTAGATAATATAAATAATTCTGATTTCAAATATAGAATACATTTTTAAATATTATACTCACATTACTGTAAAATTTTAATTTAAAATTAAATCTGCATACGTGATGAAAATGAGGTTTCCAAAAGAGAAATGTTTCATAAGTATAGAATGATTTAATATAAAAATTTAAAATTATGTTTATTACAGTGACAGAAATTTGGAAAATAAATTTATAATTTAAATAATTTTACTTTTAAAACCATTCAAAAATATTTTTTGTGTTTTTATAGGAATTAAAATAACTAAAAATTGAAAATAAAACATAGCATTTTTCATTATTCACTGAAAACATTATCCTTTCAAAAAATTATCAAGAATTCATCCTTTGCTAATTTTGACACGGTAACATCAAAAATGAATTTTATTTTCTAAATTAAGTTTTTACAGGATAAAAAAATTATTTTTAATAAAAGTGGGAAAAATATGATGAATCTAATTTTAAAAAATAATATTTATATAAAACTATTTCATTATTTAAAATTTTTCATTTTCATTTTTAAATAAATTATTAATTCATTTTCATAATTTATTTAATAATATTTGTACCCTGCATTCCATTTTATAATCATTAAAAAAAATAATTAAATTTTAATATTAATAATAGTATATTTTTCTTTAGTAAAACTCAGTTTTGTGTGTATCATAACCTATAGATGAAACTCATTTTCTCATTCAACATAAGATATAAAATAAGTTGTATTTATTTATGAAAAAATTATTCCATATAATATCTAGTTGTCATAAGGACACTCCTATACACTTCGATTTATCATTTTGGATAATTTTTTTTGTCAGTTACAAATCAATATTCAATTATTTTAAAATTTCATTCCACCTTAATTTTATTATAATATTTGAATTATTTTATGTATATTTTTTTTAAAAAATGGAAGTATCTTAAAATTAATGTCTATAATTTTTTTAATGGGGATAAAAACAAATTTTTTCACTTCTAAATTTTTATTTGAGATAAACTTGATTTTTAATTATCATGGTAATTTATATTTAAAATATATTGACTAAATATTTTTCTTTCTCATGAAACACCAACTAAATATTTATTCAATTCATAAAAAATATAATAAAACTTTTTAAGAAATTTAAATGTAAAATTTTTGCGTTAATTACAATTACATATGAATTTTATCTATAAAGAAGAAATATTATTGATATGTTAAAGGTATACATTATAAATAAATATTTTTCACTATTTATATGTATTTAAACTAAATGAATATTATAAAAAATAACATTGTTGATGTTTGATCAAAAATGATATTTTATTAAAATATTAAAAATTATAAAAATCATAAATGAGGAAAATTATGACCAGATAATATAAAAAATACTTTCATTTTTCCATTTATGAAAAAATTACTATGTTATAAGTAAATTAATAGTCATTTATGACTGAAAAACAATTACTCCCTTTATGATTAAAATCGTTTAATGAAGGGTTTAAACTAAAATATAAGGTTTAAAATACAACATAAACTTATAAAAATATTAATTGTTGAAGGGATTTCAACCATTTAATATGTTTTCATCAATATTATTTCAACATAGTTCCACTTTTACATGAATTTGAATTTATTATATTTGAATATTTTTATTATTCCCATGTGTGTCCTTTAATTCACTATAAAAAGGAACATCTATAATCACTTTTATACAACACATAATTATTACTATCTTAACTAGAAACTAGAAAAACCTCTTCTAAAAATACTTATCGATGTTTTGGAGGTGTTAGAGTTTACAAAATACCGACCATAGGGTCCTTATCATGTGTTCAAAAGGATGTTTCTCTAATTGAAGTCAATTTCCTTCACGAAGCACATTATTTTTTTTACTTCTTATTTTACCACATTTATTTATATACTAATAATTACAATATAATAACACTAGTATATAAAAAATACTATTTTTTTTATTTTTATGGAATAATATGTTTCTATCTCCTTCACTATCAAAAGGAAAACAAAGATGTCACCAGTGTCTGTGGTTAAACGACAACTCACGAAACAATGTAATTTTATTTCAATTACCACATAAAATGGATTTCTATAATGATGTAAAAAATTAATATATATGTAACTTATTAAATAATATTAATTATAGAAATATAATATATCATCCACTACTTTACACTTTATGCAATTTAAAAATTATACCATCGCTCTTGGGTACGTACAACTTAACATCTTCCTGAAGTGATGTGTTATCTTCTCTACATCTGCCATTAATAGTGATTATAAAAATTTACCTAATTTATAAATAGGGTATTTATAAATTAAATATAATTCATTAGAAGTTGAAATAATAACCTATGAAAATGAACAGAAGCGATTGCGATAATGGAGATAAGATAAAATAAAGTAGTTAACACACACAAAATAATGGTAAAAATGAATGATTGTTAATGAATGGGTGATATGGTATTATAAAAAAACATATATGATAATATAAATATGAATATGATCGAGGAATAAAATAATAACATGATTATAAATATTTTATAGGAGGTTAAAGAGAATGTAACTACAGGGAAACATGAGGTGTGAAATTTCAACTCAATTTCCACTCCATTGAGACATATTTGGTATTATGAACTTATTTAGTTTTATATGGTTTCTATAATACCAATTTTATGTATTCAAAAATAATATTGATTTTCAAATGTTGATGAATTCATGTTATTCATTCAATATTATTATATAAAATAAAATCTAGTCTTATTTTTCTAACATTTGGGAATATTTTTAATCCATATAAATATTTTTTATAATAGTTTAAGCCAAGTACATTTTAATTATCTAAATGATACATGAATGTAATTATATGTTATCCTTGAAATTTTTAATAGTTTTAAAATAATATTTCTAATTTTATCCAATTTTTAATTTTTAGCACTTTTAATAAAAATAAAAAATAATATTTTTTAACATATACAATGCTAACAAAATATCACTAAATTATAATCATTTATTTATATTTAGAAACATCTATAAGTTTTCAATAGTTATTAAATAAAAAATCTTTAATGAATTATTATTTGAATATTTTTTTAAATTTTTCAAAAAACATTACTTTTATATAGAACCGATATTTATGATGAATTGGATGTCATATTTTATTAATTTAATAGTCAATAACATTACCTTGACAAATTAAATTTATTTTTATTATTTTTCATTGTCCATTACATTTCAATTAAATATCCATTGTCTTTGTATTGTGTAAATGATTATTGACTAAACAATATACCATTTATATGTATGGTGTTTTACTTTGATAGTTATTTTGTTGAGTGGGAAAATATTGATATTATTTATTCGTTGCTTGGTAAATATAATTCTTAATATGGAATATATATTATGAATTATATTAACCATTCAATATATTGAGGGGCATATTAGACATGGAGTAAAAGGTGGGGCCTGATTTTAGACATACCATTGTTGTATAGATACATAACATGGGATTAATTATTTAGCCAAATTAAAAGGATTTAGGTGTATACCTTCCCATCAAATAAACTATTATGGAAAAAGGAATTAAGAGTAAAGATATTATGATGTATGAAACCATGAAATCTAATATTATTCATTTCCTTCATTGATATTTCTTTATCATTAACCATGATATTATTACATTGATATTATCCTTTAATGCTTATTTATCAAGGTATTGATTAAATGAAATGTTATTTTTTCTATTTACTTTTCCATAATGATTATTCATTATATTCTCATGATATCATATTCTATACATAACCCTTATTGATCATTTTATCTCACCCTTATTTTTGTTTCTTTCCCTAGTATATGAAGAATTCCTCTAATGTGTTTCAAGGGTAGATAATTTTTTTTCAATATAAAATGGGAGTCTTGTATATTTTTTTCATCAATAATAATAAACTGATTGTACTTTTTTGGATGAGATATATTGTTTACGATAAAAATGTAATTAATTATACACCTACTATAGTTTACTATTTTTGGGTTTGTTAAATTATAGGAAATTTTTTCAATCATGAATGAAATAATAATGGGTTACTAAGGTGAGAAAATTTGTTATGTATCTTGATGATGTTCTCAAAAAGAAGGTTGTGGGACCATAGAGTTTCTGTATTTTTGAAATTTATTTCATGTAGGTTTCATATGTATTGCTATTTAAATTGGATAGCATTAAATAATATGGTGTAATAATGTTGATGTTATAATAGAGGATCATAATGATATGATGGTTTAGGATTTTGATCATGGAGAATGTTGGTGGTGATATTCCAAGTGTATTTTAATGTTCTATTTGATAGAGATGTCAATCAAATGAGAGATAGTGAATTAGAGGTTGTGATGGTAAAATATAGATTGTTATGAATGTTTTAATAATAGTTTGATGAATATTCCTAAATGTATGTGTTAGATGAAGCAATCAGTTTTCAGTCGATGGAAAGATTGGTTAGATCCCCTTATTATACATAAGGGTGAAGATGAAGAATATATATTTCTATAAGACTATGGGAGATAATAATATCATTTATGGAAGAAAATATTCTATATGTTTTAGCAACGAGTAACTAAAGGATGCGGTTAGAAAATATAAATGTGTTCACTTGAGCCCATCTCAAAATAAGGTGTGGTGAGACATAGTTCCCAGGTTCAATTATAAGAAACACATATATAGTTGGAGAATTATAGATGAATGGGATTTATGATGAGGGAATTCAGGGTTATAGAAATCTATAGAAAATGATTCTATCTCTAGAATGTGAAATTTAGAAGATGTGTTTGAATGCTAGGGATTAGATAATTAGAATAATGAATTTGAGGGATGGATTTCATGAATGCACGAAATCAAGAGATAAATAAGGATGAAAACTATATGTCAAGTGATGTTTTATTTCAACATAGTGGAATATAGTTCCATTTTGGTGGACAAAACTATTTTTCAATGTTATATGTAATTCTCTTATAAAAGTACATTTTATTGAAATTTACCATCAATTAGAAGAACCATGATGTGGGTGGATTGTACATTAGTCTAGAATATGATATTGTTGTGTGAATGGATGTGTTCATGTTTGAAATTAAATGTTTCTATAATATATAGTGTATTAATATTAATTCATATAGGTTGGACATGGGGAAATACATGGGTTCACATTGAGTTGAGCAAGATGAGTGATTCACTAATTTTGATTATTCACTTGCTAGAGATTTATTTAGTTTTGATGGGTTCAAAAATGGATGGTGTTTCATATTTTTTTCCATAGTTTACCCTATTTTGGGACCCTATACTAGAAATGTGGTTTTTTTGTAGTTGTTCATTTTTTCTTCATTTTGGATTTATATTTTTGGTGTATATAAAGATGAATTATTTTTTTGGACATTTTAGTGTCTATATGGGTAGTTTTTTCTTATGTGATATAGAATTTGGTATCATGAATTGTTATTCTTGTTTGGTGGATATATGTAAATTCTTTTTATATTGTTTGGTGACATATTTATTCAAGTGGTGTTTGATTTCTTATGTGACTCTCATCTAAACAATGATATTATAAAAATTATAAATCATGTTGATACCTATGCCAGGTCTCCATTTCTTTTAGATGTCATTCAAAATGATCTTGGTTATGATAGGTTTGGAGACATTCATGAAATTTCAGGAATTGTTTTTAAAATTAGTTTTAATGTTTGGTGGTTCTCTTTATATACTATACTCTTTAGTTATATTCCCATGAGACAACTTCTTGACTTGTGGTATCTTGGTTTCCTTCATTTACACTTAGTATACATGTACCATGGAATTTTCTGGATGAAAACGTTCCATGGTGGGGATAGAATTAACCCCCCATTTTCATTATTTTGTTTGATTATTTAATTTTGGTGTTATTTTAATGTTTGGAGTATTTTGTTCATTTTCATAGTGTTTTTGGTGGTTTCAGGGGAGTTTTATTCTTGAAAACTGTAGGATATTAGAAGACCATCAGATTCATACCACTAAATCCGATTGAATTTTTAATCTTTATCTTGTTGTGGCTAACCATGCCAAAGTGTTAGTGGAATTAGGTGTCCTGTGTTAATTTTAGATTATATAAGATTACTATCAATATTAGTTTATAATTAATAAATTATAGGACCTAATTACCAAGTTAAATTATGTGTTTCCCAATATATTAAATTATTTGAATTCAGAACTCCATGCCCTTTTATTTCCCAGTTATATTTCCATATATAGTTCCCTGAATTATTTTTGTAATTTTCTAATTCCATATTATTAATTAGGTTGATCCTTGGTGTGTTATTTTAACATCCTTTCATTTTTCCTATTTTATCTAAAATGTTTAAACATGAAATTTTCAATGTGGTTCTAAAAGTGAGTGTTTTCAAAGGGAATTGATGTTTTTTAAATAGTGTTTTAAAGTGGTTGTAACTGTTAAATTTTCATTACAGTGATATTTTGTTTTATAAATAGCAATATAAAATTTATTTACAAAATTTATTTCTAGCTAGCATAAATGATATTTGTTTTGGAAATAGTTACACCAAATAGTGGGTATTATCCTACTAGTATTTGTTTTACTCACATCCTACATAGAACATTATATATATACAACTCTCAAAGATTCCTTTCAGGTCTTATATTATTGATCATTTATTTGTTTGGTGTTCGGGTTGGTATGGTAGTTTTTATTATGGGATGTGGAGTGATAGATGGGTCACAAGGTCATGGAATTTTTTTTTTGTGTTTGGGTTTTGGATTTTATATTGGGATGGTTATGTATTGGCCTTATCAGATCGATTACACCATTGTGGAATATTTATTAAGGATATTTCATGTATTGTTTTCACATAGTTTATAAATTTCTTGATTTATTCTTGTTTTTTACTCAATTTTTTTATTATTTGGTTAATTATTTTTTTTGGGTTTCCACATATGGATGGGATATAAATGATTTTTGGGTGGAAAGAGGTATATGATTAAATTTTTTAGGGTAAAATCATTCCCACATAGTTATGGGTTGATAACCTAAAACATATTTCAACATTAAATATATTAGAAATGCACTGGGATTCTTGGAACAGACTGGTTCATGTGCCCAATTTAGGGTTGACTCGAGTTGGACTGGTGTAGTTTTGGTCTTCAGTGAGGAAGAATGACCACATCAAATGATTATATTCATGATATAAAGTTAGGGGGGATCATTTGCGATAGTTATAATCATTATTGGTTAACGTTTCTAATCCTTAATTATGTTATAGTTTTATTAACTTCTTAGAATAAAATAATTAGGGAAAAAAAGTTTCTAACAAAAAACAATAACAAAAACAATAACAAAATCAAAAAACAATAATAATAATAAACAGCCTTGACCATGATTGTGGTATTCCAAACCCATGTTTCTATTATTAAAATGAATTAAATAGAATACAAGGGGAGTAGACATGTCAAACAAGTGATAAGAAACTATCTTAAAATGCCAAGAAAATAATGACCCAAGAATTAAGGGATACAAAAAATCCCCAAAATAAAGTGGAGAAATATAGTTCATCTCATCTTCCCCTATACTGATAAGCACTCTAATATTAATGGCATTAAACCCTAATCCTTTTTTTAAGGTTTCCATGGAACGATTTGATAAACCAAACAAAAAACACACCCAAGGGGGGGTTGGACATGGACTCACCACACGCTTTAAGAGTTATGCCACTACCAACTAGAAAAAAACATCTAAAATGGAATGATATCATATTTTCATCTAAATTTATAACATTTTTTCTTCAAATTATATTTCCATCCATTTTTACGATGTCCTATTCCCACAAAAATGATATTATCTATGTGTCACTAGACTAGATATGTCATATAATTAATTTATTTAACTATATATTAAGTAAAAAAATTAATATCATGGGAGGGATTATAATATCCTAAAAATGCGGTCGATAATGTATGAATCGTGTTTACACATCTATTGAAATCAGCATACAAGATGAATGAACACAATTCAATCCCATGACAAGGAAAATTTTATAAAAAGATTCACCCCACATTTTTCTCACTCTTCCCATATTATTTTATAGTGAATCTTTGAAGGATTAATTTTATCTTCTAAACTGATTATTTCTGGTCTTTAGGAATGTAATTTTTTTGTCATTTTTATTTTATAGTTCCTTTAATTATTATGTTTGTTTGATTGATTTAATTAAATGAAATGTCTGTGTGAAAGTTTTATTATATTTACATTTTCATTGCTTGATTTAGATTAATTTTAAAGGTTTAGAAAATGTGAATATAATGTTTGGATAATTAAAAGTCTCTGGATTTACTATTAATTTTGTAAAAACAAATATTATTTATATTTGTAAAATATCATTAATTTCAAAAAATCATATATATATATATATTTATAATTTTTATTATTTAAAATTAAATAAGTAAATATATATAAATACATAATATTATATTTTATATATTAATTAAAATATATTTAATATATATTTCGTGATATGTTGATGAATTAAATAATTCAAGATAAATAATATGTAAAAATCTTAGTTTTTTTAACTCCAACTACAATTAATATCAATAATACAATGTAAAAAATAATCTTAACTATATTTGAATATTAATATTAATATGTTAATATAAAAATAATTAATCATATTTTAAATTAAAATAAAATTATATAATTTTATTTGACATATATTTATAATTAATATTCGTTCTAAGTGAAACTTATTAAAAAATACTAATATTAATATTTTTTTTAAAATTAATGATAAAATATTATGTGTAAATATAATTTCAATAATCTTATGTATATTTTATAAAATATAATTACCAAAAAAATATATATACTATACATCAGTTGGGGAGGAGCAAAGAAGCATATTATATTATAATAAAATATGTATAAAACAATAAGACACATATATAATTGTGTTTGAAACTATTAATAAATTTAATTGAATATAAATATAAATATATATATATTTTAAATTTTAAATTTAAATAAGACTATAATAATATAATTTTAAAAATAAAAGTAATATTATTTTCATTAATTAAATTTATAAAATTAGTATTGCAAATTTAAAGAAAATTTATAGCTAAAATATAGATATTTAATAATTATTATGTATATTTATAATTGAAGTTATAATATATTATTAGATAGATATGTATAAATATTATTACAATCATTAATTAAATGTAATTTTTTTCATTTCTTATTAAATTTTTAATTAACCACAGAAGAAGCTCATTACAATTTTTTAGGTTTGAATGCCAATCATTTGATGGCTCGAATTCCCCTTCTTCTCATCCCAAAGGCCCCCTACCTATGCTTGGAACTGCATCACTGGATTGCATATGTGTGTACCTTGGTTTGTATGGCTTCATGCATCCCCACCAACATGATCAACAATAAATTGACCAAAACTCACCCAACAAAGGCTGACTAGATTTGAACCTTGATCTTATGAATGATTACAAGGTTACTTTATAACTTAAGTGAGCCCCAAATTACGACTAATTATAGGTATTGTGGTATTGGGAAGAGCCTCTCTATGCCATTCTAGGAAAAACCCAACACATTTGTGTCATGTACCATCCAAATAAGATGTATCCATTATTATAGATAGAGGAGATGACAAACCACAAGCACACACACTTAGGCACCCAAATTGGTCATGTATTATCCATTTCAACATGGAATGAAAAATAATCATTGGAACTATTTTATTACATATTAATGGAATGAAGGATCAAAATTTTTAAAGCCTGATTTCATATTAGATATATCTTGATGTAACCCAATGGAGATATATTGAGTCTCATATGAGGATCCAAGTGATATGTTGAGTCAATTTTCATTATAGAATAATGACTCTCCTATCTGCACTATTATATAGTTTTGAACCATCATATCAATAGTTCACTCCCATTAATTACACATCGATAATACACAAGGGTAGAGGGTATAGTGATAGGAGCATCAAAACACATTTCTATTTTGATATTCCCATCCAAAAACACCTTTATTTATTTATTTTGTGCTACATACCAATCAAACAATGTCCCCATCCTAGTCAAATGGGTTGCAGTATCGTCGATCTACAAACTGTATTACCCACTACACTAATCAACTAATTTTATTTGGGATTAAATTATCATTTATTTGTGATTCAATTCAATAAAAAATGTTTATTTAATATGACCATCCATCATGGATAATTTGTTATAGTAAAATTTATCAAAAATGGTAGAAAGTATGATGGATCCATTGTTAATAGACTGACACCAATTTTTTTGAAATGGATTTTATTTTTAATATCAAATACATCACTAAAATGTTACATATGATGAAATAATAAATCCATCACACATAACTAATTATGAGTAATTTTCTCATATATCACAAAAAACTAAAAATAAAAATATCTAAATTAAAATACACTGTGAATTTTAATAAAACAACCATGAATTTTAAAATTGGAACTCATATATTTTTTTTAAAAACGTACCCAAGAAAAAATATAATAATGATGTCACTAATTAGGTGGGGGTTATCTCTATCTATAGGTGGAAACTAAATCACTAAAACACATGTATATCAATAAATAAACTCTATGATATCCTCATTCCATTGATCCTTCTATCATCAATTCTCTTCTTACAATGATTACCTCTCTTCCTCCTCTCTCGTCAATCGCTCTATTATGATATCTTGATCCCACAACATTTTCTCATGCTATAGAGAGGAAAATTATTATTATGGATATCCTAATATTCTACCTCTAGCCTATATGATTCCATCACACTAGTGTTATAATAATTATTTTTGATTGATCTTGAACCTATACTAACCACTTGGCCTATTTTAACACATCTTCTCATCATCTGTATCCTAGCCAGCTATTCAAAATTTGAACCGCATGATCCATAATCATTACAACCCACTATCTCAGACTGAATAACGATCATATGGGAAACCTCTACCTCATATGTCTCATTAAACAATATTAATATAAAATAAGAGGGTAAAAAATTATATTATTTAAATATAAAAATTAAAAGGAAATACTAACCAAAATTCATCCTTTTCTTTTCACCAATAATTTATTCAGTTGTAACATCTTGGACTCTAGAAACCCTGATTCAGAAATGATCGTACATTATTGGTAGAAAGTAAAATGGTTCCCAAAGTATAGAATAACTTATTATCCTTGTAAAACTTGATACCTATTTAAAATATACTTGAATACACAATATACAACATGTACATATTGTGGGAACAAGATTATCTCTTACATTATATCCTTAAAAATTACACATAGTCCTCATCTAGGTTTCCCAATGAAAATAAAATAAAAAATGTCAATATCAGATTCTTAGTTGGGAGTATCATTAAACGAAATCAAACATAACATAAAATTGGAATAAGTTATATGGAACAAATAAATAAACCACATGAAGCCATAATAAAATAAATCTAAGGTCATTTTATATCATTGATTATCAATGAAAACATGGATAACAATAAAAATTGACCTCATATATCTAGTATAGTGGGAAATAAAAAACATGGTGTCATGGCCTTATTCCAAGACACATTACTTGTCTTCAAGGGGCTATATAATTCGAAGAATGACAAATTTGATGATTAATTCCAATTCACTCAATATAAAAGTCATCAATATATTTCATAACATTCATTGAGGAACCAATTATTGAATAAAACATAGATATATATATAATTATAAATACAGATGTTAAATGGATCCCCATTTAAGAGTGTAATGTTTATGTCAAGTATAACATCCCTTAATAAACATAAAATCTATGAGGTATAATTAAAGTAAAATGAAGTATCCTTTCCAATAAAATATAGTTGAGTGGTTAAAAAAAATTTGGTAGTTTATACATGGAAGATAGTAACTGGCTTCAGTATTTTCTAATGGTAAGAGACTATTTCAATGGGCGGAAGAATCCTTCATCCTGGTACATTAATAGTGGGTGAATAATCCAATGCATATTTCCCAAATGTGTCTATCTAGGTGTGTAGTTTTAGTCCCACTCGTCATGCATCAGTGTAATGATTGATTCAGTTATCTACCAACCCAATTTAGTATGATTACCCATAGGTTTATCTATTGTAAAACCACATCCACTTTCATGTATCTACAAAAGGAAGTGTTTTCTAGAAAATTACACACAAATTTACATTAGTAAACCATAGGATAATTATCACACCATGGAAAAGGTATCACTTGAATCAAAATAATATTATAGGGGGATAATAGTATATACTTTAAAATCCTATAAATATGATGTGTTAAATGGAAACATTCTTCTATATAAGAGTATTCAGAATGAATATAAATTGATTTTTATTACAACATGAGTGTCAAAGAATAAAAAATAATACGGGAAACACCTATTATATATTGGGCATAAATTAAATCATATCCATCTAAAAAAGGACTTAAAATCTATCTTCAAATACCAGTAATAAAAATATCTAATAATATATAATCTCAAATAGGATTTATATACACCACATAAATGAAATTATGGGTATATTACAAAAATTGTCTCAAGTCGATGGATTTGAGTCATAAAAACCATTACCTAATATCATGAATTCTAAAAATATAATTTTAAAGCCTATATCATAAGAACACATATATTAATATATTAATTAATAACCTTAATAATATCAATTTTATAATACACTTTTCATTAATACTCATTCTCTATAAGAATTGTTTCAAATTTCCTAATCGATGTTTATAGTTTTAATAATTTGTAAGAGATTCACAATAGAGGTGTTCATATGAATTATTAATCCTATTTTTATTATTACTAAGTCAGTAGTTATATTATTATGGGTTATTTTTAAAAATTTATCATAATTCTAATTCCTTTCATGGGTGTTTAAGACCTAATCCTAGAAGATAAAGTATATAATAATCATGTTTTGGAATTTTATGATGAAGAAAGGGTGTTTCTTAAATTTTTGAATTAGATATTGATATAATTTCAATAGGGAAAAGGTAATTATTTAAAATTTTATATTATATTATACAATTAAATATTTTCCCATTTTCGTCCATGATATAACTGTAAAGTATTGTTCAAGTTGATGGTTAAATCGACGCAAATGTGAAAATACCATGATTAGTAAAATTATTCTGGGATAGTATTCTTGAAATATCATTATCAAAAGTGTATAATGATACTATTTAGTTTTTATTAGTGTTATATATATGAATTATATAGATTTATGAGAATAATTAATGGAAAAGAAAACATTAGACAATTTGAATAAAATATTATCCTCTTAGAATGATTGTTTAAAAATATTAAAAAAGAATGATTGTTTGTGGGACATATCATTTAGAAATTCTTAAATTAATCAGACCATAACCTTAATTATATAATAAAATCAATATTTACCCTTCAATTCCATCTTTTCATCCAACCTTTTATGGTGTTGATGGAAAATTAATCATGTTGTTTCATGGAGGATGTACATCACAAAATGATCAAACAAAGATAATTTTTTAATGGATGGGGTATAAAAGTAAAAAATTATAATAACCATAATATAGTATCATTAATTTATATATATTATAATATTATAATTATAATATTTTTTCCAGAATAAAATATAATCAAGATAATTAAGAAGAAAACTATGTAGTTGATACTACCCACATCAGATACTTAACTTTTCCTTGATAGTATCCATTAATTTTAATGGATTAGGATAACAATGAATCAACTAGGTATTAATTAATTTACAATAGGGTACTAAGGATAAAATAATGTAGCATTTGAAGTATATATTTTCATGGTAGGTGTGTCTTGAAGTGGATAAGATGATCTACTTTTATAAGTGAGTGGAAGGGTAGTTTTCGGAATACATTTTCATTTGTCAAAAAAACATATGGCACCATTAAAGTTTAAATTGATAAAAAAGGAATAAATTTTTGGAATATGGTTAATTGGTCTAGAATAATAAAAATCATTATATTATTGCCATTTTTCAAAATTTTATCATGATTTTACACAAGGTGAATCTTGATTTAGCCTATTTACTTTCACATAGATAACTAATTTCTATTTTTAGAAATTAATTTTAATAAAAATATTAAGATTTAATAGTTTACCTAAATATATAAATCAAATTACAGATTGTGAATTAATTTTTCAAATAAAATTATTAAATTTTTAAAAACATTATTTTAAAATAAGTACAGTTAATCCTGAAAAAAATTATTGTTTGAGACACAACATAATATACATTTACATTATATAAAACGTAAGATATGTTTGGTTACTAATATTAATGAACTATATATATTTTTTATAAAAAAATAAATAAAATTTTTGAGGCCTGAATGTAAATCCCAAATAGAATCTCGCTGGGAAACACATCATTCAATGAAATAACTAAAAACAATTTCTTACTAATGTAACATTTTAATTAGTTCTAAATATTTTTAGTATATTTTTTGAAAATTCGACTAATTTTTTAAAATTTATAATAATATTCCATAAGTTAATATATTATCTCATAAATTGTTTTCAAAATTTTTAGGAAATTATTATACAATGAAAATTTCATAAAAATTACATGCTTTGTGAAAACTATAATTTTAGACTAAAAGAGATATTTTTATAAAAAGATTAGAAAGTCATACAAAAAATTTTTTAAACATTTTATTCAAAAATGGAATTAGTATTTGATATTTCATATTATAAAATTTATCTTTTAGATGATGTCTTCAATAATGTATCTTCAATGGGGAAATATGAGCAATAGTTCATGATAATGTATTTAATTTCTCCAATAGGGTATTGGGTGTTACATTCTCCAAACCGCAAAATATGTTCATCCTTAGAGGTGGGGAATATATCATATATTGAATAAATGTCTATACACATTATTTATATCTGCATCATACTCTCATGTTTCCTCTTCTTATTTGTTATTTCTCAAATTGACTTTCACCAAATGAGTTTTCCAATTCCAAAAATAATTTCTCTCTCATTTCATGAATTAGGATAGACTCCTCATTGTTATAAAAGTTAGGATCCAACTTAATTACATCACATGTGATAAACTAAGTACGATTCATCATGTATTTAATTAATAAAAAAATATGGAAGACTTCGTTTACATTAGAATAGTTGGGAGGGAAATCTAATTAGTAATCTACAATCTTAATTATTTAAAATATTTCAAAAGTTTCCTGTATCCCTATGGTGTAAATTTCCTTTAAAAAAAATAAAAATAAATAACATGTGGAATAATTAATGAATACATGATCATAAAAATAAAATTCCATGTCTTTCATTTGGTTATCAACATAAATCTTTTGTCTACTTTTGGTTACATAAGTGGGAACTAGATAACTTCACAATTGAATAGTTCTCTTCTCCACAAGTTATAAGAAAACACTATTTTTTCCCCTAACTACATCCTAGATTGTTGATGTACATAACCTCTTCCTACAAAATTCAAAAAAAGGTTCCATAAGGAAACTTGAATGGGAGATATTATTGTATGAAAACTCCACCAAATTTAGATACTGAACCCATCTACCTAGTAAGTAAAGAGACCATGATATCAACATATCATCCTATTCATGGATGAATCTTTTATTTTATAATTATTTTTTAGGATAGGTTGTTTTTATGCATATCATAGTGTTAATATCAAATTTAATTATATACAATCATTTTTCTGTAAATTGAGGGTAATAATTATATACAATTGATAGTGGTTCCTCAAGAAACCTTATGATTTAATTGATATATATATATATATATATGAAAGGTGATAAAGGTGTAGATATACTATTATAACTAATAAATAAATAAACATATTCAAAAGATCAATTTTTTCTCATTTTACTTCGTTCTTAATTCAATTTTTTGAGATTCCAATGAAAAAGTCAATTGTAACATTGTCCCACTTCTATATTGATATATGAAGAGGCTACATGACTCCCTTAGGGAATTATCTTTGTGCCTTTTAAAAATAGAACAAAAATAATACATACACATAATATGTAATTTCTCAATTAATAAAATCCCACAATAAATGTTTTTTAAATACTTATACATATTTTTTTTACATCGGTGTATAGAGAAATTTGAGCTATGTGTATGATCTATCAAGTCCCTATTAAATTATGGTATTGATGGAACACATATCCTCTTCCAAAAAATCAACATTACATAATTTTTTATCAACCCATTCAATTTATTATAACTAAATCCATTACCCTTCCTTTATAAACTACCATCTTCCTACTAGGACATATCAATTATTTCTCGTAATTATGGTATAACAATTTCATAGAAATGTAATGATGGACCCCCTTACATAGAAATAAACATATTCATATTCCCTAGATCATGTTTTATTATATCCATGTTAATCAATCTCATGGTCATAAATCCATGGACCCACCCACTCAATGCATCTTCACATTTTTAAATTCCTAGGATTGTGGTGTATTGAGAAATCATACCCCTTGAGTAGTTTTAAAGATCATATTTACATCAAGTAGGGATAATTTTGAGATAAGATATACTTGAAAAATATTATGGATCATATATATCTCATATAATTCACTATATATTTAGTGTATACATATTTTAAAATGAAAAATTCATTTTTCCTAGTCAATTCCATGAGTTGGATAATTGTTTTCATGGATTTTCAATTTCTCTGATGTGTAGGAAGTAAAAAACATATTTCTTTAAGAAGACATAACCTAGTCACATCTTTTATGCATTTTAATAAATTAGACACCCTTACCTCACATATGAAAGAGTTTATACTAGTTCATTAACCATAATACTCTTAAAATCCTAGATACAAGCCTTAAATTCCCTTAACAATGCGAATTTAATTGATTTATGTTTGAACATGGATAATGAGTTGGCGAACTAGGAGAAATACTGAAAAAAACATTGATAGTAATATAATAATTATAGGAATCATCAGAACATAGTTATGTTCATGATTTTATTTTATGTATAGACTATTTTTTTCATTTATGGTATAATATATATCACATTTTTGGAGAGAAATTTTCAATTAAAAGAAAATTTATTGAACAAAAATTAACACTTACAATATATTCCATATAAATAATTTTTGACAAGGATTTTAATAATAATTTTTCGATAAATCTCATGATCTTTATATCTCATAGATTATATTAGGTAATCATAAATTAATAAAAAAAATTATTCTATTGGTGTACTCCATTAATACTCTATTACTTAGATCCATAATGACTGAATGAGAATTTGTCTATCAAAAAAGAATTATTGTAAAATTATAATGTTAATACCTCGTTTGAAATTTTAACTTCTATATAAAATCCCACTTCATCAATAACTAATGAAAACCAAAGAAATGACAAGTCTTTAAAAAGAAACAGGCTCCTTGAATTTTATTAAATAAGTCACCAACTCATGGAAAAGGATATATAATATTTATAGTTATGGAATTGATATCCCTATAATCAATACAAAATATAAATACCAATACAACTTTTTCATGACCAAAATAGGTGATCTTCTTGGAAAAAAACTAGGTAATATAAATCCATTATTCTTTAAATCATTTAGATTTTACGTTAATCCCACTAACTCCATATGTGTTATCCTATAAATATTTTTAGATATGGGTCTTTCATCCGGAATGATTTTAATTGAGAACTCAAATTCATGCTCTAGTGGGTAACACTTTAAATATTCAAGAAAAATATCAATGAAATTGTGTACCATGGGTGAATGATATATTCTTACGATACATTCCTCATCCATATATCTCAATTTATTTGCTTATTAATATATATTTTCATAAAGGATAGCTTTTGGTGTTAAATATAGACATGTTTTAAATGATTATTTTTCCACTGTAAAGACAAGATATTCCACTTAACTATCACGGATGGTAATATATTTCTCTTTGAAATAAAATTTTTCATTATACAGTGGAAGAATGTCCAAACCAAGGTTCATAAATTTTTTTAACATAGTTATAATAACCATTTTTTAAATATAGTATTCCCATGAATCATAATTGGAAAGTATTAAAATTTATTTTTTCTATAAGACCTCCACATGGTGGCATAATTTATAACTCCCTTATTATGGTAATATGTAGATATCTAAAATTATTAAAAAATGGATGATATAAAATAGTTATATGATCTAGAATCATGTAAAACATTATCTATCTTTTAGTACATTATCAATGTACCAACCACACATCATTAGGAACTAAGAAATTATCCATATTAACCACATTAGCTTATCCTTTTACATAGTAAATTATGTTAATGTTCGGTGTATTGGATTTTATAACATCCATTGTCCATATAGTTAAATAATTAAACATAACTATATTCTACATTTCCCTTTCATTAGGGATCTTGATGGCCTCTTTCTCCACACATGTAATAATCTCCCATTCCAATCCTTCATTATCCGATGAATTTCGTCGCATAGTTATCACATGTTGTAAATAATATTATTTTATTCTTCCAATAAGTGACACTATTCTTCCCATGATTCTTAAGTTACATAATATTTTACTGATTTTATTTTTATACATACATCCTAGAGAACTCTATTTAATTCCAGACAGCGCTTGAGAATACAACATTAAATGATGTAGTGGTCTAAGAGAACAATTTCATTTTAGGGATTGGATTTAAACAATCAAAGATACATTCAATATTTCTTTACTATCAACATACATAGTGTAAAACGTTCCTAGATAACATTGAAATGTTATCCTCATACTCTGTAACATTATCCTTTTTCTTTGTTTTCTATGGATGGGTAACATTCTTTCACTTTATACTCTTTCCTCATAAGAATAATATTTTTCAAAGAAAACCTATTAAATGTTCCCCATAACATAGACATGAGCTTATTTATATATTTAGTTTTTTGAATTACCAACCATCATTAGTATGTATCTCCCATCAAATGATAGTCCAAAATGAAGACTGTTTCCATTTAAATACATCACAATTTGAGATAGATCTTCTCTAAGGAATTTAACCATTCTTTAACTATTAATGGGTTAGAATTTCCATTGAATAATGGTGAATTGTTACACATGAAGTAATCTAGCATAGATACACCATGTTCTAGATTATTAATACACTATATACTAGTGAGCTTACTTGTTATAATGAGGCTTATCTATCCCAATATTGTTTTTTACTGATTACCCTCAAATCTAACATAATTAACTTATTCATGTGAAATATACCTACACAGAATTTTTGTGTTGTACAATTCCCATTACTATCATTATCTTAAATATTTATATAATTTTATTAATTTTGTTGTATCATTATATTGTAATATAGAAACCATACTATGTTTATTGAGTACTTCCTGTAAATCTTGAGGAAATTTTATATAACATTTGATAACATATATGGTTCATCTAAATCAATTCACCTAGGATTATACAAATATTCCTTTGATATAAGCCATAATATCTCAAACTCTAGTAAACAAAAGATGGTGGTTATATTACATTATTGGAATAAATTAATGGATTTCATGAAGGATGATACATTTTTTGTAGTCTAGGAATACCATATAAATACATACAATACACTTAGAAAAAATAATATACAACTTTAAATTTTTTTGAGAATATGATTATCCCTTCCATAATATCCCTAAAAATTACACATATTCTACCTCTAGGTTTCATGGGGAAAGGAAAAAAATATGGGTGAGCTTAGATGATTAGTAAGTATTATCATACAATGGAATCTTACATAATATATATGTATAATAAGTAATTTGGAAAAAATAAATGAACATCATAGAGCTATAATCAATTGAAACTGATGGAATACAATGTCTATTAAATGAAATGTAAACACATATAATAATAATAATCATCATTAATATCATATTATTGGATTAATAATGATGGATATAATTTTTTTTCAAGGCTATGTTCCCTAAAATATTACAATTTATTAATAACATTATCAAGTAATTATCCAGTTTTTTGGACTGGTTCACACCAAAATGACAACATTCAGTCTCATGATACCAATCGATGAATCGATGTGTTTTATAATTACATTCCTTATTACTAACTTGATTATGTCCAATTAATTCAACATAAGATCCATTAATACAATTTATACTATTACTTGAGGAACTTCTAAATGACCAAAACATGGTTATCCGTATAATGAGAAACATGGATAAAAAATAATTCCCCATTCTATATAATATTATTTAATACTATGAATACATCCCAAAATAATCTTGGATGTGATGGGGTATCATTAGTGTAACATGAATTACCATTGTAAAAGAAATATAGTGGCTAGAGTACTTAAAATGTGCTGGGATATCTTTGGAAGAAACTAATAGGATAAGTAGACTACATTGGTTAGAGTCTAAGGAAATGGTAAGAAAATTACCCCATCATTATATTTTTATTAATATGGAAATATTACAAAGCTTATCCCTTTAAAATTTAACTCCATGTGCTCTGTCATAAAACAAATCATCATGCATTAGGGTGGTGATCGAGTCAAATATCAAATAACACTATTTGACGTGATTACCCCTACATGAACATATATCATAGATACATCCACAGCCTAGCATCCATACATGGATGTATTTTCTAAAAACATATAAACACTTTTAATTTGATAAAACATAGGATGATCTTTCTACCATGGAAATAATAACTCCAAAATCAAAATAATATGGGATATGTAAAGATATATAGACTTTTAAAACCCGTAAATTTCATGTGTATCATTGAAAAATTCTTCCCTGACAATGTCTGAACCACATTGAATAAAATAGGTGGCGATTACAAATTTAGACCAATATAATGAAAATTAATATGGAAACCCAAAATTATGGATTGGGTAGAATTTAAATCATTATAATTTGAAAAACTATTTAACATGGTCTTAAAATACAATTAATAAAATCATTTAATGATATAACATCCCAATTTGGAATTATGTTCACCACATTATGAAAATTAGATGCATAGTACAAAACATGTCTGAATAAGAATAATTTGATATGGAAAACCCCTAAATTGTGGTTTGTAATCCATGAAATTATAGTAACCTACTATATCGTAAATATAGATATGTAAATAACATAATTAATAATCATTATTTTAATTTTCATATAGAATCTTCATAAATATTCATTCATTATGAATTATAGTGATAAACACACCCATGGTCATAGGCCTTTTGATATTCCCAAGGATAAACACCTATATGTATTTATATTGTTCTATATAACAACCGTGTTTCATCATTAGCCCGTTCACATGGGTAGTGGTGTCACTAGTCTTCATGCTGCATTTCTCACTATGATAAACCACTAATTTTCTGGTATCCTGTTATCAATTATTTATGATGAAATTCTATAAAAAGTTTATTTATGATTTCCATCCCTTGAAAATAATTTATTATGAAAATCAGTATCAAATATAGTAGAATTTATGATTTATCAATTATAAATATTCTAAAAACAAATTATTTTCAATGTATTTTCTATTCAATCAAAAATACTTCACTAAAAATCTATCTATGATAAAATAGTAAATGCATTTCATATAATTAATTCTGAATTATTTTGTCATCTAAAACCAACAACCAAAAATAGAAATAATAAATTTAAAATACTTTGATAGTTTTTAAAAAAAATTGAATTCATTATAAAATTAAGACTTTTATATTATATAATATATCTACATAATAAGAATTATAATAATCATGTAACTAAGGAGGTGGGGGATCATATCTATCAATAGGAGAAAGCTACATCCGTAAAAAATATATATGACGCCACATAAACACTATCATTTACTCATATCACTAATCATGCTTTCGGCACTACTATTCCTACATCTATTTCTTCTCTTCCATATTAATCATAAATCTTTGTACTATCTTATCCTGAGCTCATAGCCTTTACTCATATTATAAAGAAAAACGTTATAACCATAAATATCCAACACATGCTCTATTTAGAATACATTATTCCATCTACTTAGTGATATAATAAATATTTCTGGTCAATAATGAACCTATATTGACCACTGGGCCATTATGTAGACAAATTACTATCATCTCTATCCATGGTGCCTCTTTAAAATATAACTTGTATGAGCCTTGATCATTACCACTCTCTATCTTGGAATAAATCAAACACATGTTGGAATCATCGACCTCATATATCACCTTAAAGAATATAAATATAAATTAATAAGTTAAAAATATATATTAATTTAAGAAAAAAACTAAAAAAATGCTAACCAAAAATCGTCACTACCTCTACCCAATAATATATTCAAATGTAACATCCTAGACTCTAAAAACCCATATTTGGTAAATATATCATATTATTGGTAGAAACCATAATATTTCATAAAATATTGAACAGTTTAGTATATTTTGAGGACCATATATATGTGTACATTATACATGAATACATAAGATAAATCACAAACATATTGTGAGAAATAATTATACCATCCATCATATCCCTGAAAATTACACAATCCTCCTCTATGTTTCCTTGGGAAAAGAAAATAAAAAATGGTGATCTCATATCTTTAGTAGGGAGTATCATTAAATGAAATAATACATAACATAAAAATGGAATATGTTATATGGAATCAATAGATTAACAACCTCAATCCATAATCAACTAAAACTAATGTCATTCTATATCAATGAAAATAATTTAAAACATGACTAACAATAATCATTGACACTATACACTTGGAATTCTTACAGTTGAATATAAAAAACATTTTTTCATGTAAATTTTCAATAACACATTACTTGTCTTCATGATTATATTCAAGACATTATCCTACTATGGTATGATGCACAGACAAAACCCCAAACTATTTTTTATGATGAGAACTGTGGACGCATCAAGGGGTTATAAAATTCTAAGACTAACCAATAGATTGATTAACAAAAATTCATTGAACATTAAATTCATCCAAACCATACATACTATTCATTAAGGAACCTATTTCCAATCAAAACATGTATATCCATATAAGAGAAAGATATATATTAAATGAATCCCCTTATAATATAATAATTCGGATATTTATGAAAATATCTCTTAATAAAAAAATCCATGGTAGATCATCAAAGGGACATGAAGAACACATGTAAAAAAAAATATAGAAGAGATTTTACTTCAAATTTGGTTGGTTATACAAGGAAGAGAGTAAATGGATTCAATAGAATGAAAAATTATGAGACTAAGGAAATGGAAGGAATAATCAATCATCGTGGTTCATTACGATTGAGTGAATATTCCAGAGACTATCTACTAAGAGTGTATCCACATGTATGAAACATTAGGCCCACTCATCCTGAATCAGCATGATGATCGATTCAATTATCAACCAACCCCCTTTGGGGTGACATTCCCTACATGAATGTTTTTCCAGAACCACATTCACTTTCCATTATCTAGATAATGATGTGTTTATAAATTTCAATTTTCCAAAACATAGTATAATTTTCCACTAGGTAAAATGTAACTATTGAATCAAAAGAATATTATAGAGAGATACTAATATAGATATTTAAATCCTGTAAATATGGTGATTAACATGGAATAATATTTCCATATAAGTGTATTTAGTAGTGAAAATAATTAGGTGGGGATTATAACATGAGTCACAAATAAAGAAAAATAAGACAGAAAAACCATATTATGGATTGGGTATAATTTCCATCATATCCTCCTAAAATGAAGGTCCTAAAATTTATCTAAGAATACCATTAATAAAACAATTTCATGATATTTAATCTCAAAAAATAATTACATACACAACATACAATAAATTAGGTTCATATTTCAAAACATATATTGGGGAGAGGAATTTTATACCCCAAAACACATACCTATTTTCATGAATTATGCAAATATAACTAGAAATAATATATCAGAAGAATGAATATATTAATAACATAACTAAAAAACAATATAATATTTATTTTCTTCTCTATGTTTTATAAATATTCATTCTCTACATTAATTCTTCAGAATTTTCACATAGATATTTATAGATTTTTTTTGTTTGAATGAGTTTCATAATAGCAGTGTTTATAAGACTTATTCTTATAATGTTTAATTTTATTATCCCAATAATTATAATTTTTTTGATGATTTCTAATAATTTTTTTATCTTTAACTTTCCTTTAATTCATGTTTTAGATCTAATCCTTCAAGATAATTTTTTAATAAGAATGTTTTAGAAAAATTTTATGAATGGAAGGTGTTTCATTAATCGATGAATTATAGATTGATATAATATATTTAGAACCAAAAAATAATTATCTAAACATTTATATAACATCATACTAGTAATTGTTTTTCTCATTTTCATCCCGGAAATAAATATATAGTATTGTTCATGTAGGTAATCAAATCAACCAAAACAAGAAAATAACGTTATTATTAAAATGATTATGGGATTGTTTTCTTAAAATATCACTATAAAAGGAGTAAAATGATATTATTTAGAGTTTATTCGTGTGATATATCATAATTATAAGGATTTATGATAATAATTAATAGATATGAAAACGTTAATTAATTTGAATAAAATAGCATCCTCTTAGTATGATAGTTTTAAACAATTAAAATAACAATGATTGTTTGCTACTCATATCATTAATAGGTTTTTAAAATTTTCCGACCCCAAGGGTAATGATATTTTAAAATCAATATTTATCTTTTAATACCATCCTTATATAAAATATTTTATTATTTTGAAAAAAATTAAACTTGTTGTTTTGTTGAGGTGGAAGACTGCACAATGCTCAAACAATGTTGTTATTTTTTTAATGGATGGGGTAGAAAATAAAGAAATATTATAACCATAATATAGTAACATTAATGTATATAAATTATAATATTATCATTATGATATTTTTTCTATTTTAAACATTAATAAAGATAATTAATAATAAGGCTATGTTGTAGATAATACTCAATTTGGATACATGATGTTTCCATAAATGTATCCTTGAATTTGAATGAATTAGGATTACTATGAATAACTAGAGGAATATATTTTTTAGGATAGAGTTATAGGCAGAGAGAAATTGAAGTGTTTTATGGAGAAATTATAATGGTAGGTGTGTCATGAAGTGGAAAACATGTTCCACTTTAATAAGTTAAGGGAAGGGTTGTTTTGGTATCACCATTTCATTATTCAATAATTTTATAGAACAATTCAAGAGTAAATGGATAAAAAATTGAAAAACCAGTAGGTGAATTATGTATTGGTCGATGATAATATTATCCACTATATTCTATCAATGTTTTCAAATGTATTTCGGATTTTACACTAGGTGAAACTCAATTTACCCCATTTTCATTATCATTGATTATTTATTTCTAATATTAGAATTTAATTTTTATGGAATAGATTAAGGTTTACTATTTAACATAGTTTGATACATCAAATTTAATATTTATAATTCATTTTTCAAATAAAATTTATAAATGTTTGAAAAGATAATTTTAAAATTAATATTATTAATCATGTAAAAAAATGCATTAGATGAATTACATTTTAATCTTTAATTTTATATAAAATGCACAATTATTTTTTATACTAATATTAACGAAATAAATTTATTTATTAAAAAAAATAGTAATCATTATCTTTATTTCAAGAAAATATGAAACAGAATCTCACATTGAAACACATTATTTAATTAAAAGACTGAAAAATAATATTGTACTAAAGTTACATATTAATTAGTTCTAATAATGGTTTTAATATATTTTTAATGTTGAATGAATATTGTAAAATGTTAAATTTTATCCCATAAATTCATATTTTTTTTCTTAATATGGTTTCTAAATTTTTTTTTCATTTTTATATAATGTTAATGTCATAAAAATTACATGTTTTGTGAAAACTATAATTTTAGATGAAAAAGTGACCATTTCATAAAAATATAAAAAGTCAAAATAAAATAAAATATCTATAATTAATTCAATGGTCATTCTTATATAGTGGTAATGTCATACAAATTACATGTTTTTTGAAAACTATAATTTTAGATGAAAAATTGACCATTTCATAAAAATATAAAAAGTTAAAATAAAATAAAATATCTATAATTAATTCAAAAATTGAATTATTTTAGAAGATTTAAAATTATAAAAATCAAATTTTAGATAATGTCATCAAAAAGGCTCTTTAATGGGAAAATTTGTCCAATAGTTCATGAAGGGTATTAACTTCCTCCAATAGAGTCTTAGGTGTTATGTTCACTCACTAAAAATAATTAAATACATGAAGGTTTGGAATATATAATGTATTTAATAAAAGTTTATTCACATTGTTTATAACATTATTAGGCTCCCATGGTTCCTACTTTAATTTGTGATTTCTATAAAGGAATTTAACAAAATGAGTTTACAAATTCCACAATAATTACTCTCTCATTTCACGAATTTGGCTATACTCCTCATTATAATACATGTGAGGATGCACCTATATTTAATAATATGTGATAACACGAGTCAAATTCATTATTTACATCCTCAATAATGAAATATGGAAGATATCGTTTACTTTAGAATTGTTGGGCCACAAATCAAATCAATATGCTACAACCGAAATTCTTTATAACATATCAAAAGCTATTAATATGCCTATAGAATAACTTCCTCATTATACCAAATATTACTGCTCCATAACATGTTGAATCCGTAACGAATACATGATCCTAAAAATGAAATTCCACAACATTCCTTTGATTATCAGCTAAACTCTTTTGTCGTCTTTTGGCTTCTTTGGTGAATAATAGAATAGTTCATACTTAATAATTGTATGATCCATATTGTATAAGATAACATGAATTCCATCCCAATCTTCTTCCTAGAAGGTTGAAGTAAGACACATATTCCTACATAATTATTTATATTCTTTCATTTGGATGCACTAGTGGGTGATATTATTGTCTAAAAATTCCTCCAAATATTGATAATGAACGCATGTACCAAGGAAGTAAATCTGACATGATCCCAAAATTCCATTCAATGTTTTGATATCACTTTTATATTTCCCATTAGTTTTGGGAAGATAGGTGGTTCTTATGAATATATTACTGTTTAGATCCCTTTGAAGGAGTTATAATCATTTTGATTAGAACTGAGAGTCATGTTCAGATACAATAGATAGTGGTTCCTCATGAAACGTAATGCAGTCATTGATATATATAGAAAAGGATCCCAATGGGTTAATATTAAATTATCAATAAAAAATAATCACACTTATTTTGATGATTAATTTTGACCAATATAATATCTTTCTTCCCTATAGTCCTTGGGAGTTCAATGAATAAGACCATTATAACACCGCCCCGCTTCCATAGAGGCATAGGAAGAGGTGCATAATCTATTTGGATATTGTATTTTATCTTTTAACTGCTTGAATACTATGAATTTGAACACATAATACGTAATTTTTAATTCATTACATATTATAAGAAATATTCTCTTAAATACCTATACATCTTCTTATTTCTACAAGGATGTATAGATAAATTTTAGTTATGTGCCCCATCTTTCAATTACCTATTCTATTCTGGTATGAATGAGACACATAACCTCTTTCAAAACATCAACACATCATATTTTTAGATTTATCCCCTCAATTTATTAGCACTAAATTATTTTACCCTCATTTAAAAGTTCTCATAATCCTACTATGGTGTATCTATTCTTTCTAGTAAATATGGTTTAACAATTTCATGGAAAAGTAATGACGACTAATCTTTTATAGAAATCAGAAAATCCATATTTACTATGTCAATGCATATGGTATCCTTGTTAATCCATATCATGGTGGAAACAGCTTAGGACCTCATACTCAATGTATATTTTACCTTTTTTTTCTTCCTATGGTGGAACTATCTTGAGAAATCATAGCCCTTAAATTGTTCTAAAAATATTCTTTGCCCCATGTAGAGCTCCGTATGAGAGAATATACACTTCAAACTCTTTTGGTTTGTATATATCTCAAATAATTCACTATAGAGTTAGTGAATCTATATTTTCAAAGAAAATATTACTCCTTCCAACTCAATGACTTGATTTGGAAATAAAATTCATGGATTTTTAATTTCCATAATTCATGGGAAATCACAATGTTATCCTCTATGAGGATAAAACCATGTAGTGTATTTAATTCATCAATAATAAATTGGATCCATTCCTTACCAGATGAAAAATTTAACATGAGTTCATTAACCATCCTCATATTCTTATCATCAAAATATTCCTAACATTTCCTTAACAAAGTGAACTTAATGGTATTATGTGTTAACTAAGTTAACGAGTTAGGGAACCTTGTAAAATACTGAAAACAAAAATATTGATAGTAATATGGCAGGACTAGGAAACATCATACCTCAATTACGTTCAACATTTTATGCCATTAACCGACCATATTTTTCATTTATGGGATAATAGATACAACATTGTTAGAGATAAATTTCCCTTAAAAATAAACTTTATTAAACCATAATTAAATCTCTCTATACATTCCATATAAATAATTTTATGAGGGATTTAAGAATTGTGACTTTTAAATATGAAGGAAATCATATCTATTATATTATACCAAGATATCATCAAACAATATTATAATTATAATAGCAATATACTCCAGGAATAATTAATTCATTATATCCACAAAGATTGGATGTGAATTAGTCAATCAAAAATTTATTAATGTAAACTCGTAATGTCAAAACATTGTTTGAATTGTCATATTATATATATCGTAATTATTCATCCTTAACTAATGATTAACATAACAATGATATATGTTTGAAAATTATTAGTATCAACGATACTGATCAAATAATTCATCAATTCATGAAAAATGATATATAATAATTATAGTGATGATATTGAACTCTCTATAATTGATATATGATTGTATGGACCTATCCAACATTTTCATGAATAAAATAGGGGATCTATATCAGTGAATCACTATGGATTATAAGTCCATTATTATTAATATCTTATATCTATTTTGTTAACTCCACTAACTCCTTAGGTGTCCTTATATAATGAGTTTTATATATGGGTCTTTCAGCAGGATGAAGTTAAATGGAGAAATCAACTTTACGCTCTGGTGGATGACCATGTAAATATTTTGGACAAAAATCAATAACATTTTATACCATGGGTGCAAATAATATTCTTAAGATACCTTCCTCATCAAAATATCTCACTTGATCTTTCTATAATTATAGAATTTAAATTAGAATAGATATCATGGATGGATTTGCATATGATTTAAATTATTAATTTTCCCCTATGAAGACAAGAAATTCCAATTCACCATAATGAATCACAATCTCTTTATATTGGAAATAAATTCATGCATTATAATTTGAATGGATATCCAAACTAAAGATCATATCAAATTAATCCATATGTATACTAATAAAACGTTTAAATAGGTACTTTGACTTTATCCATAATAACCACATTAACTTAGCATTTTCTCCCATGGAATTTTCTAGGTTAAATTATATAGATGTTTGGGGTATTAGTTCATATAATATCCTTTATACCTATATTTAAGTTAATGAACATAGATATCTTCTAGCCTTCCCTTTCATTGGTGAGTTAATGAATTTTTTAACCACACGTGTATTAATATACCATTCCCATCTTCTATTACCAAGGGAATTTCTCCACATAGATATCACACATGGGAAATCTCATTCCCCTATTATTCCAATTAGCAAAATTTTTATTCCCATGATTCTCATGTTACCACATATTTTCCTGTTTTTCTTATATACATACATCCCAAAGAGCTCCATATAATTCTTAATGTCCCATGTCACTATATAATCAAATGAATAAATGATTTGAGATTCCAATTCTCTCGGAAGGACCAACATTATCCCATCATTAAAACATCCAATATTTCTTTTAGGTCTACATAAATAGTCTATAGGGTTCTTGGGTAACAATTTAATGTTATACAATTACTCAAAAAAATTTCCTTTTCCTTTTGTCTAATGTTTTTGAACATCCTTTCAATTTCTTCTATTTTCTCATAAGGATAAATGTATTCATAGAATACATACATAAATTTTACCATAGAATAGTCATGATAGCTTTTACTTATTTTCTGTTTTGAATTATAAAACACCATTAGTGTGCATCTACCTTCAGAAAATAGCCCACCATTAAGAATTTTTTCCTTTTCACTACATCCCGAAGTGAGATAGATATTCACCGTTGAAATTATACATTGATTAGTACAAATGGATTATAAGTTCCATTGAATGGTGGTGAAATTTGATGCATTATGTGACCCATCATACGAAAACCATGTTCTAGATTAGAAATAAACACTATACCGGGGAGATTGATTATTATAATGATGATGAACTGCCCTATTATTGTTTTAACAAGATTATCCCAAACACTAACATCATTAACTTATTCATATGAAATACCCCAATACTAAAATTGAGTATTGATTAAAATAACATTCCTCACATTATTTTCCATATTTATTTAGTGGAATACAAATTATTAGATCATGGTATTGTAAACTAGAATACCAACTAATTTTTCTTAGTGTTCCTTAGAAATCTCGATGGAATTTCATAAAACATATTTAAATTTAAATGGTTCATCTAAATCTATTCCAGTAGGATTCTAATAAACATCATTTGATATGAACTATAACATTGAAGACTCTAATAAACTAGATATAGTAGTTATATTACATTATAGTTACCATGTGAAGGATTTTACGATGGATTGAACATTTGTGTTTTGTTGGATGACCAGATATATAAAAACATTACACATGAAAAACAAAATCTACAGAAAGAATATTTTGTGATAATATGATTATCTCTTCAAACATATCCCTGGAAATTGAATATAGTACCCCTATAGGATTCCTGGGGAATGAAGATTAAATGAAGGTGATATTTGATGATTAGTAAGAAGTATCTTACAATTAAATATTATATAACATAAGAATAACATTAGTAATTTTTAAATATTAAATGAATAACATGGATCCAAAATTAATTGGCATTATGGGAATGTTGTAACAATGACATTAAATTAAAAAATTGATAATAATAATCATTAATCTCATATTTATGGATGTATAATGATGGAAATAATTTTTTTTTTGAAAATTCTTTGTTCAAAGACACTTTACTTTTCATCGTGACCATTATCATGTAACTATAGTATTGTTGGGAGAGGTATGAACCAAAATCCAAACATTAATTCTTGTGTGATCAATCTATGTAGCAATGGGATATATAATTCTAGGCTATCATCCATATATTATTATGTCCATTGAATTAACCATAAGATTCATCAAGGATTTTCATACCATTTTTTAAGGAAATTCTTAATTAACAAAACATGGAAATATGTATAATAATAAAGATGGATATAAAATACTCCCACTTTCAATATGATAACTTGTAATTCTAGGAGTGCATCCAATAACAATCTAGCATGTCATAGGGTATTATCAAAGTTACATAAATTACCCATGTATAGGAAACATAGTGGTGAGGGTTATTAAAAGGTGCTAGGTTATGTATGATAGATACTAAATTGGTTTCAATATATTACATTGGTAATAGACCAAGTAAATTGTTCAAAAAAAAATCAAATATCATGGTTTATTAAGAGTGTGTAAATACACAAAAGCTTATCCACATGAAGTCAATATCTGTGTATATAGTCATAGAACATCTCATCATGCATCAATGTGATGATTGATTCAATTATCTACTTACCCTTATGTAGGTGATTACCTCCTGAAAAATCCATACAATAGAATAATTCATGTCCTACTTTCCATATATGGATGCATTTTCTATAAAATTATACAAACCACTAATTTGATAAAACACCGGATTATTTTTCCTCCATGTAAACGGATACTCTGTAATCAAAAGAATATGAGAGAGTTAAAAAAAATATATCTTGTAAAACCATTAAATTTCATGTGTAAAATGGAAAATTCTTCTAGGAAAATGTATTCAACACACAACATAAATTTGATAGTGATTACAAGTTGTGAACTAAAGAATGAAAATTGAGACATGAAACCCCAATTATGGATTAGGTATACATAAAATCATAAAAAATTTAAAAAAAAGATCTAAAATGAACATAAAACACCAATAATGAAATAATTAAATGATAGAAAAATAACAAATAGTAATTATATAATCAATATAAAGGAATTTAGGTGTATATTACAAAACATGCCTCAAGGAGAATAATTTAAAATTGAAAACATTTTATCAGTTGTATTAAATTAAAAAAACACACACTAACCTATAATATCATTAACATAGATATATTAATCATTTAATTAATAACCTTAATCTTGTAATTTTTCACATATACTCTTCAAAAATAATCATTGTCTACATGAATTTTTCAGTATTTCATAATCAATGTTTAGAATTTGAAAATCTTATGCATTTCATAATAGAAGTCTTCATATTCATTCATTTTAAAAGTGTATTTTTAAAAGGAAATTAAATATAATTGTATGGATGATTTATAATATTTTTTTGTTTCAATCATATTTCATGGGCGTTTAGATCTAATCATTGGTGATAAAGTTGATTAAAGGAATGTATTTGTGATTTTTGATAAATGGAGGGTGTTTCCTTAATTGATGAATTAAAATTGATATAAAATATATAAAACTAAAAAAATAATTATTTAGAAATTTATATCATTTTCTAATATTTTATAATGTCCCATAGTCAACCATGAAATTAATGTATTGTATTTTTCACATAGGAGGTTAAACCGACCCAAACATGAAGCGATAATGAATACTGGGCAATTATGAGATTGTTTAGTTGTAATATAATTATTAAATGATTATAATGATATAATTCAGTTTTTAATATTGTGATATGTAGTAACTATAATTATTTATGATAAGTATTAATGTATATAAAACACTATTTAATTTTAAGAAAATATTATCATTCTAGTATGCATATTTTAAACGACTTTACTAACGATTATAGTTTGTTGGTCATATAATTAAAATTTTCTTAAGTTTTACAAAAGAGAAACATAACTATATCATAAAAATAATATAAATCCATGCATGCTATCATTATATCCATCCATATAAATAGGATAAGGAAAAACATTTTACATCATGGAGGTGGTAATCTACAAAACAGACAAATAATAGTTTTATTTCCCAGAATTGATGGGGTATATGAAAAAGTAATTTTGATAACTGTAATATAGAAACATTATAATATAAAAGGGATAATATCAAAATTACATTATTGAGTCTATAATATGTTTTAAATGACATAATTAAGAGGAAAACTATTTTGTTGATAATACCCATGTTCGGGACTTTATTTTTTCTAGTTAGTCTCCTTGAATATTAATGTATAAACTTATATATGTGTGACCAGGGGATAATGTTAATGGTATGAGTTATAGGGAGATAAAAATTGAATATATTTGAGGATAAATTATAATGTTTGGTCGGTGTTGATGTAGTAATTTTGTTCTCCTTTTGTAAGTGAATGAAAGGGTTGTTTTTGAAATAAAATGACATTTTTCAATAATTTAATAGAACTATTCAGGGTTAAATGGTTAAAAAATAGAAAAATAGAATTTTTATCATGTATTGGTCATTAAAAATATAAAAAATTTAATCAAAGTTGAGTCTTAAAATGTTTTAGGACATTTACACTAGGTTAAACACATTTTTCCCTATAAATAATTGCTTTGTTAATTAATTTCTAATCATAGTAAAAAAGATTAATGAAAAATATTATGATTATCCATTTTAAATAATTTGTTAAATATAATTTCATACACATAAATCATATTATCAAATAATATTTATAAATTTTTGAAATGTAAAGTTTTATATAAATAAACGTAATCGCATAGAAACCATTCTTAGAGATATAATGTTTTTTTCCTTAAAATTATATATAAAGTAAATATTTTGGTTATTAATTTTAACAACCTAAATTGATTTATTATATATGTAATTAAATTTTTTATTTTTTCAAGTAAATCAAAAATATAATATCCCTTAAAAATATGTAATTCAACATAAATATATAAAAATTTATATGTTAAATTAAAATTTTAATTAGTTGGATTTTTTATTCATTTAGTTTCTATATAGAAATAATATTGTCAAATGTATTATGATACTCCTTAAATTAATATTATATTAATTTAAATGGATTTAATACTTCTATTTCATTCGTATATAATGGTAAATTCATACAAATTACATGTTTTTAAAAAGTATAATTTTCAAATAAAACCCATGCTTTTAAAAGAAGCTCATAAATTAATACAAAGATAATGTCAATATTATGAATTATAAAATTAAATTAGTTTAAAAAATATAATATTATATAATTTAAATTATAAATTAGTTATTCAAAAAGGGTTCAATAAAGGTAATATTTTTTTAATAGTTCATGATACAATATTTAATTTCTATAGTACTGTCTCTGATGATAAATCAATATTATTAGTATACATATCCCTTGTACACATAAAAAATATAATGTCTAGATAAACTATAGAATACATAAATATTTCATATTAAAAATAAATATATAAATTTATTAAATAATATCACTTACTAAATTTTCATTATGTATAATGAATGTTGGACTCTCAGATTTGGGGGTGATTTCATGTCTCCCTAGTGACAACAACCAAAATCAGATATACACAAAAAAATCATCCATGCCCAATATGTGATGAATGGTTCCCATGACTTAGTTGGTATGTAATCTAGTTGATCAGTATTATAATACTCATAAAATACGTATATATATTAATTCAACATAGTTATCATACGATTTCTATATAGAATAATAATAAAACGTTCACACATTCCATCTTCACATGCCTCTTAAATAGAGGGTCACATATTCTCAATAAGAGGAGAGAACAAACACTAAAAATATTTTATAATATAGAAATTTAAAAATTATAAAAATTTGAAATAAATTAAACTATTTATTTTTACATACCATGTAGAGCTCAAACATATGATTATATAACTATATAGGAACATGATCCCATGATGCTAATGGAGAAAAATAATAATTCCACAAAGAAAAAATCACCTGAACAATTAAAAAATGTAGAAAACTATAAAAATATGATTAATTAGGTAGATACTTAATAAATAAAATAAATTTTAATAAGAACTAAGTTAAATTATTATTTAATCTTTCCTTATGAAATGAGTATTAAATTCAAGAGAGGGATTTCATAATGGAATGACAGATGTAATCATCAATCACACAAGGCCCCAACCATATATGTTTTTTAATGTTGTCTCAACAACCATTATTGAAAAATATGGAGGCTGAACACCATGTTTCTAATTGTCTGTCAAGATACATATCAATCCGTCATAATTCATTTTATGCCACTGAGACATATAATTAATATTACAAAAAATAATAATTTCATAAAATAATATTTATCATTATAAAATTATAGAACCTCTTTTTGAATGTGATTGATTGAAAATAATGTTACCTTAAAATAATTTTGAATAAATATATCAAAAATATGAAACCAATAAATATTTATTATAAAAAATAATACATGAATATTCATCTTCATTTTCATCTCCATCTTAATAATCATTTTTATCTTCATTTATGTCATTTCCATTATCTGCCTCCATAGTGGGTTCAAATTACAAAAGAGCTATAATTTAATCATCCCTTGAAATTTCAATATTTTTGTTTGTATATTTGATATTATAAAAATAATCATCCCTTAAATATGGGGTATCATCATCGATATCTACATCTCTTGAAGAATGAGATATATTCAACAATCATTGTCAAAATATTCCATTAGAATTCACTTAAATAGAAAAAAATTCATTTTACCTAAAAAAATTGGAATGAGGTTTCATTTTTATTACACAACACAAGTAATTTAAATGACTCAAAGTATCACAAAAATCTATATACTAAACATTATCTGCATGATATGCAAAAAAAATTTATTATTTACAGCTATATTACTTATAAAAATAACAAAAAAATGATGAATGAACATGAAACCCTTGATCTATGTCAATTAAATGAAATTTAATAATTTTTAAATAATTTCCCAATATAGCACAACTCAATTATTTCATCCAACATGCAATAAAATTACACCTCAATTTCTTTGTGATGAGATCTTTTGAAATAGGGACAACTTTTTATTGTTTTCTTTGATTTTCCATATCTTATTAAATGAAATTGAAATCCATCAAACACAAGAACATTAAAATATTTAAATAATTTTTATAGTAGATAATGTAATTCACATAACTTGCTATAACTTTTATTTCAATTTTTTTGATACATGTATAAATAAATATAATAATGAAATAAAAAATAAAAAATACTTTCAAATGATTGATTGTTAAAAATTTATGTTTCCAATCTATGTTACTAGAAATGGAAAATTATATTTCCCACATTCTAGCATAATAGTTAGGGTAATGTTTGGGAATTTATATTTTATATGAACATCATTTAATCAATAAAATGAGTGAAATAAATTTTTATTTCATATGTTTTCTTTAATATAAAATTTATCCTTACTCCATTAATTGTGTCATTTATTTAGAATTGAGTAGAACATATGTATGTGATCTGTATAGTTAATCATATAAAATTCATTATTCATGATAGAAACCATAACCATATCTAGGATGATTAAATACTAAAAAATGATAGTGTGTGACATAATCACCATTTCCCCTGTAGCGATTATTTTGATTATGTTTTTACGGACAATCATATTAAAAATATTAAGAGCTAAAATTTGAAATTTCTTTATATAAATAGTTATCATTAATTAACCCTTTAACTGATACTATATTATGCACCTTGTTCTATAGTTTTTACATACATATATTCAATGGGTATTTATATCAATATTATTCTCGCAATCCACATTTATTATCATTGAGAAATTCCATTATAAAAAGTTTCAATGATTCAAATAATATTTGGTGAATTTTTTTTCAATTTATATGAAATTGGAACAATATACTTTTTGTAAAATAATCATTGTATCAAAGTCTATTGTTTCTATATAAATGTATTATAATAAGTATGATATTTTATTAAACACATCCCATAAAAAATAATTTGACTAACTTTTGAGGAAAATAGGTAGAAATATTTCAATTATGATATGACATTCTTGATTTTTTAACACAGTAATTTTTCCATTTTATATGTAATGGGAATATTTATAAGTATAGCCATATGGAAAACTCAAATATATAATCCAGTCATAGAATACTAAACTAACATATTTAAAAAGATAAAATGTTTTATTTGTATTCATTAAATTTCATTATCACTGATTTATATATAACTCAGGTTGGGGATTTCTTCAAATATAGAAATGATGAAACAATGTTTTTATTGTATCTTTATTAACTATAGGACTGTATATAAATGTATAAAATAGGTTATCAAAATAATTTTTTTAAATATTTAATACAAATAACACCTAAAAATCCCAAAAAACAAACCAATATGAAAACATGCAAAAATTAATTCTCTTTATCCAATTATGATATCATCCAAACACAACTATTTATTTGTTATTTTATGACTAGTATATAAGTAAAAAGTGGTAATAAAGAATCAATTGATTTTACTTGAATACCTAATATAAATTTTGGAGGTTTATCCTATTCAATTATACCTTTTCTAAAATTATTTTTATTAAATCGAAATAAGTTATCTATGGGTTGATATCCCAAATTAAAATTAAAAAATATGATTTTCCCATTATCAATCATATTTTATTTATTTTTATCTCTGTAGTATGGAAAATTTATTGGGCCATGGTACTCCATCCGATTAAAAAATCATAAACTGTAAAGTCAAACTTTTTCTACACTAATACATCATTTTTATAATATTATTATTCTTGAATTCATAAAATATTTGTATATCATTATTCAATAATAAAATCAACTCACAAATCAGTGCATTAAAATATAAGATATTCTTATTCATTTAACGTCATTTAATTAAAAACTCAATATATATATATATATTGTTGTCACGTTAAAATTTAGAGTGGTAAGTTATAAATAGTTATGAAAATAGGAAAAAAGAAAACTAACATATATTGTAACTAAATGTTTAGAAAAAATATATAGAAATACACAATGATATGCTATGAGGTTCAAAAGAAAAATATTGATGCACTTTGTCAATCTACTTCCAAGAAACCCCATTATAAATATGTTTGATGTTTCTACAAATAAAAACATGGTACTTATGAAATTTCATAATATCTATTGCAATAGATAACTTTATTACACATTAATAAATGAATTGTTATATAAAATTACACATAGTACAACCCATAAGATCGATAATCCTTGTGTATTTTTGAATTAGGTAAAAGGAATAAAAACTTTCCACATAGATAAAAAAACATTATTGAATATGTCCTTGACATGCTTATAATATTATAGTGATCATTTAAAATGTGACTAGATAAACTAGGGACAAGCATATGAAATGAGTGAGCTATTAAGACCACTAGGGGAATGAAAAACAATGTAATATGTTAAAGAAAATCATGTTGGGTAAGAGGTATAATAATTTACCAAAATAGGTGAGAGTTATAATCATAGACAATAAGGAATTATATTACATGATAACATAAATGCATGATGGGAATGTGAACAAATAGTAAAATTGAAATCATAAGATTAATCCAAGGTTAATAACCATTAAATCATAACATAAAATTCTTACATTAACCCCCCATATTTATGCATGGAATCTCATTATATTAGAACATTAGTAGATGCCTTGGATCCCTATTCGGGTGGACCCATTATAATTATATCATGTTCATGTATATGCATTCCATATATTAAATATAACATAAGAATATATATCATCTCATTTATTCCCATGATTATGTTTTCTAGGTTACATACATTGAATCCCACAATAAATTAAGTATAGGTACAACTAGGTGAATAACATTGTGTAAAAATAGGCATGGGTATTTACATCACAAATACATGGCATGGAAAACCGATGAAATATTTTGAAGCATAATGATATAACATAAATGACTATGTGAGTGAATAATGGGATTGAATGGATTATCTCATCATATGCAAACAATTATTTTAGTAGTAAGGATATGTAATAATTCAATCAAACATGAACAATTCACAATTAAAAGGAATAAGACTAAAAGTGTTCTGGAGTAATGTATTTTCATTAAGAATCATAGTGACATTTTGGAACCATAATCACAGTACGTAGAGAAATATATAATGGAAAATGATAAATAAAGGGTTCAATAATACTTTTGAAAAAAAATTACAACATGTGGTATGTAGATGAATATATCAAAAATTTAGCAATAGAAAATCAAAGGCATAAAATAAAGATGATTCTTTAATGAAAATGAAGTGAGAGAAGTCCCTTACCATGATGATTTCCTTCAAATAATTTAATGTTTGAACATTAATACTTTATGGAAACCATTGAGGGAGAATTTGGGAGGAATAATAAACAAAAAATCAATCCTCATGAATATTTAGTAGTGATGGATGGCTAATGGATGGTATTTATACAAAAGGAGGCATGTGTTGTAATGGATTAAATATTGATTATTTTATCAAATAAGAGAACTAAATTTTGGGAAATTAAATAAATTTTTTCTCAATATAATTAATGAGTTGGAGGAATATTTTTGGATGTTTAACTCATTTAAAAAATTAGCCACACCTTTATTCCTCCCTAATAAATGTGTATAATTCAAAAAATAATTTTATTTCAAAAATAAAATGTTTGGATTAAAGATAATTTTTAATAAATTTATAAATTAAAATTGAAATTTATAAATTATTTTTATACTTATAAAATTCTACTATTATAGATAAAAATGATTCATAAAATATGTATCTATGTTGACATAATAAGGATGTCATAAAATCGTATTCTTCAAAATATGTCAAGATTTAATTTTTAACAAAAAAAATCAGTTTTTTCAAACAAATTCCTAAAAAAATAACCCTTATATATTTCTTACATGATATGTCCAAAATTAAAATTTAATTCATTAAAATCATTCTCTTCAAATGTTACTTTCAATTTTAAAATAAAACATTATTTTATTTAAAATTAAAAATTTAATATAAAAACAACATTTTGACCATTATAAAATTTATGTTAGGATTTAATAATCAATATAATCATTTTAAATTTTTTGTAATAATATTTCCGGAAATAAATTTATTTTTTATAATTTTTACATAATAAATATATTAATTGAATAATTTTATAGTCATATTAAATAATAAAATTTTGATTATATCATTGAATAATCTTAGTGACCATTTCAATGCATCTAGATAACCAACAAAAATAATGACCAACTGCTTCATTGACTAATGGTCATAATGTCAGTAAACAACATTATTTTTAACTAATTAGGGATGATTATCATATTTCCCTATAAATACACAATCTTTCTAACTTCTTATCATTCAGATCAATTCAAATAAATAAAAAAAATCATTTCTCAAATGATTATTTTGTTACTAACTCTTTGTTCATCTATTATATAGATGTTCAGGGATAAAATAATTATAGGGGATTGATGTGGCCCAAATTCTTATATATTACATTATATATCCTATATTTTTCTACCCATCATAATATTTGGTATGATATTGGGAATTATTTTAGCAAAAAATTAAGACTCGTAAACAATGGAATAATGTGCACCTTCTCTCTAGTATTTATTTTCTATCCCTTTACTAATTATAGTTGTACAAGTTCAAAAATACACATATTGTTCAATGTTCTTATGAAAGAATTTCATTCTATGAGATACTATTTTAAAACATTATAAAATTTAAAGAGAGACAAGTGGTCCATTATTTAAAGAAGATTATTTATCACATTATTAAATTATGACCCTTGATGAAATTTCATCATAGAAATTTTTAATATTTTTAATATAAGATAAGAGAATGAATATTATATTCAAATCTTCAATCCCTAGTTTTTGTATCCCTTCAATGAGTACGTTATTTTCCAATTTTGGTGTTTCCTTCCAAGAGCAATGGTTCTTCTTCATAATGGTATTTCATGATATTTTCAAAATCAAATTCTTAATTTATCAAAATATATCTCATATATCATGGGTTACAGTAATCGAAGCATAATTAGATAATTGAAAAATTATTTCTAATATAAAATTATATAAAATATTTATGACTTTTTTATGAAATAATATTACGGTTTTATCATGAAAATATTTTGAAATAAGGTTTTTGTAAATAAATGTTTATATTTCTACAATGGCTAAAATATTTAATTAGATACATATAGGTTTATTAAAGGTCTCCATCTTTTCAAAAACTCTAGAAAATAATTATGTGTTTAATTTACTTGAAATAATGTGATGAATTTGGAAAGACCCTAATAGTTATCCCATTTTTTTCATGATGAGAAAGTTGGAAGTGAAATATTATATAATAAACGATACATTATCCTTGAAATAGCTGGGGGATGATAGAGGTATTATACGACTCATAATGTTTTTTCATGTAAGATTGATAGTGAATGATGTTTCAAAGTCATTTTTGCAGGACTTTAGGACAGTACATGCATATAGATCGTGTGGAAGTGAGAAAAGATTTGTTTGTGAAATAGCTCCTTCCTTCGTGGAAAAAGTAATTTAATCTATTGTTTTAAAAATAATTAATAATTCAAATGAGTTACCCATAACCTAATTATAATTAAATTAGAAACCTTTTACTCCTATTGTTCAAATAATACCAATAATGATAATTTTGAGTGATCAACCATATCTTAAGATAATAATGTATATAAATACAATTTAATCAATCTAAAGAATGTATAAGATGCTAAAAGATTTGACCTTTCAACATCCATGTTAACCTATTTCATTATTTTGTTAATCTAGCATTCAATAGAATGGATTTTCTCATATTGTTAAACCAATTCAACAAAAAATATCATAAATTTATCACAATATAATATTAATACCATTAAAATCTATTCTCCTAAATGTTATCATATCATTTATCTAAAAAAATATTTCATTTAATGTATTCCTTTAATTATGAATATGTATGTTTTATATTATGTTATCCATGTTATGTTTCTTTCAAATATATTATGAGTATTTTACTGTTAATAATGGTTTATAAAGAAAATTTGAATTTAACAAACCATATCCCCCGGGAGTATCAAACTAGGTGTGCAAAAAGGATTATTTTCTTTTACCAATTTCAGATTGATTCTATTTCAATGTGAGGTATTCAGGGTTGTTACCGCTAGGTACATCTGTTCCAGAGCCACATACAACTCTCAAGCATTCATATGTTTAGTTAGTGTTGTTGCATCAATTTTGCTAAACAAAACTAGTACAAACCCCTACTGTGTCCTACAACTTAATAGTCACAGTCCACCCACCTAGATAACTAGGTTTCCTATTGGGATCTATTTCAAGTGGTGGTGATTTTTATTTATCAAGAAACCATACATGTACATAACACTTTATTTATCTAAAAACCATTCAACCTCTCACCACTGTTTTCTGTCCTTAAGTGCATTCCCCCTCTTTCACATCCCACAATGCATAAGAGTCAAATTATGCACATAATAACACCTTCAACATAAAAGTTTTTTTTTTCAAAATCCATGGGGGCATGCCTCAAGAGAATTTTTTCATTTCCATAAAACATTTGTAGGGTGAAAAATGAGCTTAATTACATAAAGGGATCACTTTTTAAAACTAACTGGTCAAAAGGCCAAATACCTTTGGAAATAATCATTACCAATTCAAAACCACATAGGAAATCAATTTTCAAGAATATTCACTTAAGACCAATGACAGAAGAAATAAATTTGAATTTCCAAAATAAGGCATAATAATTTCATGAAACCGCAACCCGATTCAATAGAATGTGTATATAATGTAAATGTAAAACATGTTTTTAAAACAAGCAAGCAATTATGAAATTCAAATTAAAGGAATAGGAATAGGGGACCTACCTCAAACATGTCGCTACTTGTCGACGACCACTCGAACTGACACTTGGTACGTACATGCACATGCATTCACACACACACACACATAGACACCACTAGATGCATTGCACATATTCCCCATGCCTTGAGAGAATATGTACAAAGTGGGAGTATATGTATATATTCCTTACCCCATGCATATAAATATAGGATACCTCGACACTTTCATCACAAAACCATCATAGTGAGGTCCAATGCACTACATATATAATTTAGTAAAACAATCAAACAATTAAACAATCCAAAAAAATGTTTCAAAATAACACATCAGGGGTTTTCCATAAAAAAACACTAATCTTCATGTAGGAAAAGACACTTTAAAACCAAAAGTACACCAATGTGAAATTAAAACATTCTTTAAATCTTTTGAAATAATTTACAAAACATATAGAAAAATGCACAATATGTAAAACATGCTCAAGGTGGTACATTTCCCATCGATGACACTTTTATACACAAACCCACCTCATGTACCAAAAAAGCACACGTCACACTACGTAAACAATTGATTGAACACATCCAAATATTATCACAATAAGGCACACACACAAAAATGCTCCCATTTTCATACTCAAATGCACTTTTGAAAATATAGGCACACAAAAAGAATATACAAACAAAAAAATTCAGCCCTTGCATCATTTAATAAAAGAGCTGCATGTATTATAAAATGACCTGAAGTAATACAAAAGGTGTTACACAAGAAAGACACTCAATTTCAGGTAAAAATAATACTTTAAAAATATAATTCTTTATCAATCCTATAAATAATGTCTTCCACCCTTCATGATAATCACTATGAATAGTAATAAAAACATAAATACCCTAATTTCGAATGTAAAAAAGCAATCCACACATGAAAACATTACCTCAGAAAAAAGCCGACATACCAAAACACAATGAACCACCTCACCTTTAGAGGCGGTTGCTGGAACACATACAGACAAGACCAGAGAGGCATCCGACACCAACCTAGAACATGAAGAACACAAAAAATCTAGGTTAGAACTTAACCCTAGGTTCATTCGAAATTCGTAAGCCAACAGGGAGACCAAATCACAGTAAAAATTCAAAAGAGGTGGTAACAAAGAGACATACCGTGTTAATTTGAAGGAGAAAAGCAACGAAACACAATGGGATTGGAAAATCGGGGTTGAATCTCAGAGGAGGGGGCTAGCTCATGCAATGTAGGGTCTCGGCTAGAGGTTTCTCCATGCAGGTTTGAGGGGGATCCGAGAGGGTAGGCCACCATGGAGAGAGGCGCTCGGTAGGAGGGAGGGTGTGGTAGGGAGAGAGGCCAAAGGGGAGGGGCTGTTGTGCGATTTAGGTGGAAAGGGGGAGGGGTTAGGCACAATGTGAGGGGAGATGGGGAAAACAAAGGTGATAAGAAATAAAGAAAGAGAATAAATAATAAATAAAATGAAAAGAAAAGAAAAGGAAAATAAAGAGAATAAAAAGGAAATAAAAAGGAAATAAAAAGAGAATAAAAAGAAAATAAAAAGAAAATAAAAACCAAAAAAATTGAAAAAATAAGAAATTCTATTAAATTAAATTTATTAAAAATAATAATAATTGGATAATTTTATAATTATAATGATAATTTAACTAAAAAAAATCAACAGAAATAATAATAATAATAACAACAATTATAATAATAATGATAATAATAATAATAATAGAAAAAACAACCATAATAATAATATTCTAACACTAATAATAATAATAATATTCTCAAAACTAATAATAATATTATTATTATTTAAAAAATTATTTAAAAATTATTTTATTTAAAACACAGGAAGACTGCACAATTACTTGGGGCGAAGCAACATGGTTCCCAAATCATACCTGAACCACGTTCCAAATACTGCCAACCACGAAACACCCATTACTAAATAACAGAAAAAATCAAACCATGTTCCAACCCGATCAGAATCAAAATAAAATAAGACCATGGATGAATAAAATAATTAAAATAGAATATTATCTGGTAGTGGTGTGATAAATCTCCCCACCATGATACATTCTGCCCCCAGAATGTCCCAAAAGACTCAGCTGTTCAATGATCAAAACAAGAATGAAATGATTCTAAAAATGAAACCCCTACCACTTGAGGAATAAACACTAAATTCCCACCCATGACCTGAATCCAAGAAACCCAGACTACCGAGCAAAAAAACTAACATCATGGGACTCACATTCCAAAACACAACCACAACCTGGAAATACCTGACCCCAAACATAGAAATCACTAGAGTCCACTTGATATCTCCAATAAAAATTTGTTATATGACCCATCATCTGCATTGATTAGGGTGGGGAAGAGGAGAGGAAAAACGTTTCCCTGAAAAGAACACCTTGAAGAATATGTTCTCCATTAATTTATCCTATGTTGGTCTCCCCACCATATTAGGACTCTAGCAAAATACTGACATTCCCAAATCAAAAAAATTTAAAAAACCAAACAAGACCCCTAACACTGCTGTTCCCCCTTAACATCCCGAGCCGCACCAGACCAGATTTGGGGGAGACATTGGCAAGACCCATAGTGGGTCTCCCCACCATATTAGAAACTAGGTTGTATAATGGCACCCATAATTGAACTCTCAATTTAGTTTCAATAATACAAATTGAATTTCCCATCATGAACCAACCAAAACGGAGCAACCCAAAACATTGGGAGAAACATCAATACAGACTAGCCTGAAACACTCAGTTCAAGGGGAAATCCAAACATGATACACCAGGAAAACACCATGCCATACCATGATTCATAAGATCCATAAACCACATACATATTCAAACGAGCATCATCGAGAAGCTTTAATAGGTCCAAGGAAATACCAAATATTTAATGTTTACACTAAAAACATGAAACCATTGAAATCTTATATTAGTGTCCACCAAGACCACCAAAACAATCCCCCCTCTCAAACAGACAACCACATGAAGAAAAAACCAAACTGATCTCTTCCTAGACAATAAAAGGCAGGTTGGACGCACATCCCTTGAAATTAGAAACTGAATGACTGTGTGAAATGATTCACTCCGAGACCTATGGATAGAGCTCTTATGTATTGAAGCATCTGATACACCACAATCATGAATTAACCACCTCCAACTGAGGCTTCATCTTCTGAAATGACCAATTACAGACTTCCCTAGGTGACCCAAACAGCAACACCATCGACAAGTCTTCAGAAGATTGCGACAAACAAATTTGAGTTCCCAAATCAACCACATTGGAAAACATGAGTGTGTGATCTTAGGAATGAGAAACAAGAATGGAAGAAATAATAATACTAAGAACATATTCCCCTCCAATAAACCATTTTCATTGGATGGGGAATCCTTCACGAGCACCTTGAAAAACAATATTTTCATTTGTCCTAGTCTGTGAACCCCACTTGAAAGGAGAAGGTAGAAATCACCCTTATCTAGCCCAAACATTACCCTTCACACAAAACAAGGAAAACTTTCCCTTCACAACATCTGGAGATCCTAATGACCAGTTGAATAACTAGACTTCCACATGTTATACTGAAACATCCATCGAACCTCAGACACCACAGAGAAAATAAGAATTGAAGAAATGAAAATAACCCCACCACTCTACTGAGGGTATGGATAAATCTAATAGCTGAAAAAGACCCCTCAGGGACCTTTGGACATTTCTGGATGACATATATTAAACAAGAAAAAAAAATCCTGAATCACATCAAAAAACATATCTTTTACATTTAACCACAATTCATTAACTCAAAATCAATAAAAAATTTCAGCCTTGAAACAACTACAATAAAGAATCAAGCCCATAGACTAATACAGTAAAAAACCAAACCATAACCAAATCAAATATCAGCCAAAATAATACCAAGAAGCATCAACAACAAAATATAAACCCCACATTCACAAATGGCCACTTCCAAAACCTTCCAATTTCAAAACATCTGAATGCTAAAAAACCCATTTTTAAAACCCAAGTTTCTTTTTAAAAATTCTTAAACAAAATTCATCCTAGAAAATCACTAATCAAAACATTCCTTTTAAAAAAATAATCCCAAAAAACTATTCCCCCACTGTTGGTATTCCATGAAACCCCACGTGTGTATATTCTTGTGGAAACTCGGGCACCAATCCATGCATAACAACAACCATCGAAATCTGGTTACATTCATCCATACATATGGATGTCTATATCAATACAAAATGAAAACCAAACCATCTCATTTCAAAAACAAAACATCGAACCCATTTTTAAACTAGAAACTAATTTTGAAGACATCTAGTACAATTCTAAAATGAAGCATCTCCAAATTTTGGTTTGCAAGAAACTCCCATTTTATATTCCACAATTACATCCAAAAACCCCCCAAACAGTTTCCAAAAAATTTTCAATTTCACTTTTCACAAAATTTTTCAATATCCCAAAGATTCTTCAAAAACAATTTCCATCCCCAAAACAACTCATTACATTTTTAAACAAACCAAGATTTCCATTTTGAAAATCCATTTTCAAAAGACCAATCATCGATTTTGCAACCTGAAAAAACACCACAAAACGAACTAAAACACACACCAAGAACATCCCAAAGAAACCAATTCTCACCCTAAATAAAGATTCAATATTCTCAAATAAAAAACTTCTACACTTTGCTTGTTCACATAGTTTGGCTGACCATGCACGAACCGGGTGAACACATAGGATGTCACCAAAGGAAATTGCATGGTTTGTACATGGCTTGCCCGGATGTGCAATGCATCCATACACCCCTCTAGAATTACCATAAAATCATAAAACTAATAAGAAAAATGAAAAAAGGACAAAGGGTCCTTCAAACAGTGGGTATCCAAACACGGACATTGAGGCAACACCATCCCGGACCACCATAACAATTCAAGGGTCATTCCAATTAGGTGGTGATCAGGAACCTACCCGCAATTAACAACTTGGATTCCAAAAATCCTAACTCCAAACTATCTGACATACACAATGGACATGGGATAAACTACCACTAAAACCATTTTGTCATGAACTATCCCAGGTCAACCCTGAACCAGTCACTCAATTCAGTCCGCAACATGGCCCAAAGGGTGTTTCTGATCCCCATGGATTGGTAACTAGTTCCGGGAATCGAGATAACTAGTATGGAATGATTTTTACCATTATAATGACAAGAATTTATCATAAACTGAACAAACAGATAAACTAATGAAAACAAACTAAACAAACCGGCAGCAAAAAAAGGAATAAATGAAGCGACAGGCTGTACTTCAAGTGACCAAGTGGGTCAGCATGGAACATAAACTACACTCGCATTTTGAGCGATCCAAAACTAGAGGAACCTGAAACTGAAAAGTAAAGTAGGAATGATCATTGAGTTGGTAAGTTGGAAATCAAAGATATAGCAATGCCCAATGACCTTTCCTTTTATATGAAATAAAAATTATTCGGGTTTGAAAATATTACATAATAAAAAAAATTTCATTATTTTCAAATTCATGTAACGAGTTATCATTTTCATGTATAGAATTTCTCTCCCACTATATTTTCAAAATAGGTTCCAAGAATGCATTAAAAATTCAAAATGAATGGTAACCAATTTAGATTAAAATATGGTTTCACAAATAACACATTGAGTATGAAACAACTGAAATAAAAAATTACATCACAAACATTATGTCAAAAACAAGCACCATGGGTAATCCCTATAGGTAACTAGCACATGTGGGACCCTAGAGACGTCGTACCTAGGTGAAACCTGGATTAGAAACTACAACCGTCAGAAAACGTGACTTAGAAACGACAAACCTCAAAAAATGGCTTAGAAACCATGAACCTCAGTCATTCATATGTTTAGTTAGTGTGGTTGCATCAATTCCACTAGACGAATCTACGACAAACCCCTACTGTGTATTCCAGAGTACTAGTCCTGGTCCACCCACTTAGATACCCAAGTTTCCCATTGTGCTCCATTTCAAGTGGTGGTGAGTTTTCTTTATCATGAAAACATACATGTACATAACACTTTCTTTATATGAAACCCATTCAACCTCTCACCACCATTTTTTCCTTCATAATTTCATTTACCTTCTTTTACATCACACAATGAATAATCATCAAATTAGGCACATAATAACACCTTCAACATAAAAATCATTTTTGAAAACCAAGGCGGTGTTCCTCAAGAGTGGTTTTTCTTTTTCATAAAACATTCTCAAGGCGGGAAACGAGCTTAATTACATAAAGGGCACAATTTTTACAACTAACCTACCAAAGGGGATTTTTTTAGAAATACTCATTCCCAATTCAAAACCACATATGAAATCAATTTTCAAGAAAATTCACTTAAGACCATTGGCGGTAGAAATAAATTTCAAATTCCAAAATAAGGCATAATCATTTGAAGCAACCGTTACCAGATTTCATAGCATGTGTATATAGTGTAAATTTAAAACAGATTTTTAAAACAATAAAGCAATTATGAAAATCAAATTAAAGGCATAGGAATAGGGGACCTACTTCAAACATGTCATTACTTGTCGATGAACACTTGAACTGACAGTTGGCGCATACACACACATGAATTTATATACACAAACATATATATAAACCTCTAGTTGTATTGCATATATTCCCCATTCCATGAGGGAATATATATAAAGAGGGAATATATATATATATATATATTCCTTACCCCATGCTAGTACGTGTTAGATACTTCAACACCCACAATCAAAAACCATCGCAGCGAGGTCCCAAACACAAGATATATAATTTAATAAAAAAATTAAGCACTTAAACAATCCAATTTTTTTTCAAAATACCACATTAGGGTTTTTCTCTAATAATACACTCAACCTCAATTAGAAAAAGACACTTTAAAACCAAAATTACACCAAAATGACATTAAAAATTACTTTCCATCTTTTGAAAGAATTTAAAAAAATGTAAACAAATGCACAACTAGTAAAACATGATCAAAGTGGATCATTTTCCATCAAAGATCCTTTTCCACACATACACACCTCATGTACCCACAAAAAAACATGGAAGACTATATAAACAACTGATTGAACACATACAAAGATTTTTACAATAAGGAACACACCCACAAATACCACAATTTTCATTCTCAAACCGACATTTGAAAATATACACACACTAAAACTATATCCAAACAATAAAATGAAGCCCTTTCATAATTTAATAAACGAATTACATGTATTCTATATATTATCAAATTACACAGCATGAGTTACACAAGATAGAAACTCAATTTTATGCAAAAACACGACATTAAATGTAGGATGCTTCATCAATCATATAAAAAATGGATTTTGTACTTCAATATAATCACTAAAACTTTAAAACACATAAATACCATAATTTAGCAGTGCAAAACCAATAAAAATGAGAAAATATTACCTCAGAACAATGCTGACGGTAAGATACACAACTGACAGCCTCACCATTGGAGGCGGTTGCCAGAACATGTACCGACAAAAACCAAGACGCCTCATGCACCAATCTAGAACAAGAAAGAACAAAAAAAATACAATTTATAACTTATCCATATGTTATAATGAATTTCGTAAGCCAACGAGGAGACTAAATAACATTCCGAAATCAGAAGACGATGCAGTAGAGAGACTTACCATGTCAATTTGAAGAAGAAAAGCAATGACACATAGTGGGATCAGAAAATTGGGGTTTGATCTTGAAGGAGGGGGCTAGCTCGTGCAATGAAAGGTCTTAGTGGGGGGGGGGGGGGGGTCACCATGCGGGTTTGAGGGGGAGTTGGGAGGGAATTCCGTCGTGGAGAGGGGAGCTCGGTCAGAGGGAGGCCTTCGGAGGGAGAGCATCCAATGGGGAGGGGCTGCGGTGCGATGTAGGTGGAAGGGGTGGGGGGGGGGGGTGAGGCATGATGCAAGGGGATAAGGGGAGAAACAAGGAGAGAATAAAAAAATAGATAAGAAACAGGAATGAAAATAAAAAGAAAGTGAAATGAAAATAAAGAGAATAAAAAGGAAATAAAAAGAACAAAATAAATAGAATATAAATAAAATAAAAAGAAAATAAAACCCAAAATATTGAAAACATATTTCATTATAAAAATTTAATTTAATAAAAATAATAATCAGTCGATAATTTTATAATTATAACGATAATTTAACAATAATAACCAAATAAAAATATCCACTCAAATAATAATAATAATAATAATAATAATATTAGTAACAGTAATAATAATACTAATATTCTAATGTTAATAATAATAAAAATAATAATAATTATATTCTCTACACTATTATTATTATTATTATTTAAAAATTTATTTAAAATTTATTTTATTTAAAACACAAGCAGACTGCACAATTACTTGGGGTGAAGCCACTGGGTTCCCAAATCATGCTCGAACCATGTTCCAGATACTGACAAGCCCAAACACCCATTTATAAATCAAAAAAATCAAACTGGGTCTCAACCCGATCAAAATCATAATAAAATAATACAAAGGATGCATAAAATAATTAAAATAGAATAGTGTTGGGTTGGGGTGTGACATCAACGCTTGTGTAAGAAGGATAAAAAATGAATAAATTATTTTTAAAAAATGAAATTTAATATATTTTTGATGATTTATGAAAAAAAATTAATTTAATGGATCATTTTAATTTACAATTGTTATATGAAAATATTGTATTCTATTAACTTTTTAAATATTGTTTCCTTTAAAGTTAATATATGTAAATAGTCTCATAAATGACTTTTAATGATATTTAATGTTTAATGATCATTTTTTAGACATTATAGAATTAAAAAATCCTATCTAAAAATAATGGAATAAGAAATTTTTAATAATTAAATCCATGGTTCGTGTATGTGGCACTTCAAAATTTAAAAATTACATTAATGACTATTAAAGTGTGAAAAAATATTAACAATGGACAAGGTTAATCAAGGTTACCATGAAGGGTAATATAATAGAGAAGGATTAAAATTACACATAAAAATATCTAAAATTAATTGTTTAATTATATTTACACATTAGAATCCTTGACTTTAAATATAAATAAATATGTATCCATTTTACATTTTTTTGACAAATATTATATATTAATACATCATGTATTTTTATTTTTTCTACCCGCCTCACATATAATAGGGGACCCCCCTCCACACTTATTCTAAAACATTAAGAAAAATTTCCCAATTTATGCCTAACAAAATAACATTATATATTCCTTCCTGATATTATAGTGATTTGGTATATTATTAAGAATATTCTAATAATTTATAAAGTGTAATCAAACGGAGCGTTCCAAAGAATATGTTTAACTCTTAACTGAGTTCTTTATTTTTAATTCTTCTTCTACATCCTTAAATTATACTATAACAAAGATGATATTATAAAAATAGTATTCTATATATAAATAATTTTTTAGGAATTCATTTCAACAACTATTCATCTAATTATTATCTTAAAGAATATGAAATCATCTCTCAAGCAAACATACGACCTACTATTTCCATATTGCAGTATAATTCATTTTACATCATCTCTTTACATGGATGGTTATAATGATGGAATTAGTTAATATTTTTGATATAATTATGATTATGGGTATATAATATATTGCATACCTTCTTACCCCTCCATTCATTAGAAAATGATAAAATCACTTGCATGTACAAGTGGAATACATTGTATATTTTCAATGAGTATAATTTTCTTAATATTTTGAGAATTTTCATTTGAAATTTTAGAAAAATAAAATGGTACTATTTTCTTAAAGAACATAATGGATTTTTGAAAATTATTTATAAATTTTACCTTACATCAATTTTATAAAATATATAAGGATATATATTTTTATAATTTTTATTCTATTTTACTCTCATATAATGAAAATAATTTCCTTTATTACAAGAATTCATTTATAATAAATCAATTTTCTTCTTTTATCCACCAAATATTTATGGTTTTTTGGTAATTAAAATTCATCTGATCAAATTCCCTACCACACTCCTTAATTTCATAAAAAATTATATTCTTCTCTATCTATATATTTTATGTATCATGGATTTATAAAACATAATTTACACCACAAAGTTGTTCTCTTAATCATATACCATTTTCATATACAATATGTGTTGAATGAAATTTATTATGAAATTTCTTTTAATTAATAAGGAAATATTGAACAATTATTATTCAATATAGATAAATGTTGATTTATAGGAAATTTTGAGATAGACTATATTGATAAATGAATTAATGAGGAATGTATATGATGTGGAAGTAATGAGTGGGGACCAGTTATAAATAGCCCCTTAATGCATCATGAGGTCTAATGAGATAAAAAAGTTTTTCAATTCTGTTGAGTAATTGGTGTATACATATCAGTATAATTAATGATTCTTCATTGAGGGCTTGATAACAAGATTTAAAATATCTTGGATAAGGCATTGATTATATGATTATGACGGTTAATATTTAAATAGTTTCTGTACTAAGAATTTAGTTTTTGTTACCCACATGATTGTTATGTTTATATTTTCCACGAAGGTACATTAAAATCAAGTTGAAGACTGAATATAATATATTTTGATTATCTACCCTTCCATATTAATGAAGAATTATTTAATCTTGAAAACATCATGTGTAAAAAACTATACTAATAATATTAGGGCATCATTTATATTTTTTCTATTACCTATGATAAGAAGAATTAATATATTAATGTTCTTAAAGGATTCAATAATGTTTATCAATTGATGTTTTATTTTTTCCAATGTAATATGAAAACTAGACATGTCTCTAGTCTTATAGGAATGGAAAATTAATCTCTCATTCATTGTGTAATACATTATATATTTAACCAATGTAATAAAGTAGATATCATCTCATGGTTACTACAGTCAGGGATGCTATTGCAATTATTCAATACCCTCTATATAGATTGTATATTCACTATAACCAAATGGATCTATCCAATGATTTATCTTATCACAACCACTAAATAAAATAAATACTTATTTCCTTGTACCATTATTTTTTAATAAAAAGTAACACTAATTAGTTAATTATATAAATTAATAAAAATGTATGAAATAAATTATTTACAATTTATTTCAATTTATAAAAATTTATATCAATCAATAATAATTATTATGAATTGATACCAATTTATGTCATTTTATTGTAATTTATATCAAATAATAATTATTTATACTTATATATAATAATTTTCAATAAATTGTAATAAATTATAATAATTTATATGAGTTTATATTAATTTTTCTAAATTATATATATTTATAACTACATTATTAATTTATAATAATTTATACTAAGCAGTGATTGCTTTTTTATAATTTATATTAATTTATAATAATATTTATTATTTTATAAATCTATACAAATTTATATTTAATTTTCTTAATTTATAGTAGTATAAATTAATTTATATTATTTTCCAATGAATTTTTACCAATTTAAAACAATTTTTATTAAAATATAATAATTTATATTATTTTTTACTTTTATGTAATTTCAACCAATTAACATTAATTTCTAATAATTTTTATTATCTAATAATGAATTATAATAATATAATATATTTTATTCTAATTTATATCAATTTATTATAATATATAACTATTTATAGAACATTATACAGATCTATATCCTATTATAGAATGTTATATAATATATATTCATTATAATATAGCTATCATTTATTTCATTTATAATAATTATTTATTACAGGTGATATATTTATAATAATTTTAAAAAAAATTCATTAATTAATAGAAATGTAAAAAAATGGGTTTTATAAAAAATTATAATAATTAATTAATTAATAATAATTTATATTAATAAAAAATAGATATTGATGAATCTATACAACATTATGAGAATTTTTATTATGTTATAATCATTTATATTTCTTTTAACTATTTTGGAGTAATTTATTCTAATTTAAATTAATTTATAAAAATTTTAATACCTTTTACTAATTTAAAATTGCATATTTTAATTTTTTTATTATTTTTAGAATTTTATAATAGTTTATACAAATTAATAGAAAGTCATAAAAATTTATAAAAATTTATTGTTATTTATATCAATTATTTATAAATTATATGAAGTAATTAATTTTTTGTTAATTTATATCAATTTAGACTAATTTATGATATATTTTCTAATAATTTATATTCATTCATTATGCAAAGTATTATTTCAAATTTATAAAAATTTACAATAGTTTTTAATAATTTATAATACTTTTATTAATTTTTAATTAATTAAAAACAATTAATTTATAATAATTTTTACTAATTTATATAATTGCAAAAATCATATACTAATTTTTAAAAATAATGATTAATTTCTGATAATGTTATAATAATTTATATACTTTTATAACTATTTTTTCACATTCATATTAAAAATTATCATTTTATAATAAATCCTATTAATTTTTAATATATTAACTTAATTTATATTAATATACAGTAATTGTTTTCAATTTTTATTAATATATTAAAATTTTCGTAAATGTATACTATTAATTTATTAATTTATATTATTTTACATCAATTTATACTAAACTATATTAATTTTATATATTGTTCAAATTTATGACAAATTTATACTATTATAATGAAATTTATAACAATTTATTCTAAATTATACAAATTTATAATAAATTATATAATTATATAATATATTATATAAAATTATAAATTTTTTATAAAATTTTAATCATTTTCATTAATTTATACAAATTTATAAAAATATTAATTGTTATATTATAATTTAAAAGTAATTTATTATAATACTTATTAATTTATACTAATATAATATTAATTTACATAAAAAAAAATTAATATTAAATTTAACCAAACTTTTGTTGGACCCCGGGACACCCTGAGAGGGGAGGGGTGAATCAGGGTGGCAACTTTTTCTTCTTAAAGTTATGGATCTTGTTCCCACGTTGGTAGGAAATACTTAAACCTATATGATGGATATGATCAGCAATTAAACATTCACATGTAGAGAGATGACACCGCTATTTTTACTTGGTTCACCACTAAGGGCTACATCCAAGGAGCATATGCCGAAAGGTTGTCGGTCGTACCAAAATCCACTATGCTTCACTAGCTGTAGATTACAAATGTTCGGGTACAATCACTCTGTCCCAGGCTCACTACCTTTACAAAAGATTAGGGATAGCTCACTGCATCCCACAGGTCACTCCCGTTGACTCCCCCTGGCTCACTACCATTGGTGAAGTCACACTCAGTTTATAGATGTGAAGGTCTCTTCAATAGATGTGCATTGAAGTTCTTTGTCTCCTGTTTAGTATGATACTTTACTTGCATCAGGGTTCAGAGTTGATACTCTTTCTAGTTCAATACTTCTTCATTAGTGTAATGACTGAATGCACTAGATCCCCTTTTCTTCATTTACCTGAATCACAATCACTTATGTGATTGCTCAAAAAATGATGATCAGTTTACTTGTCATCGTTAGAATCAGTTCACCATGTATGCATGAGATCATGCATGTATCATTTAGATTTCTTCTTCAATCTCACATTGCACCGAAAGTATCAGGAAATCATTCAGCTCTCGTGCAGCTCTAAAAATATAGGCAAGCTTCAACAATATCTGGAACTCCTTTTCATGCCCGGCGTACAAGTCTAAATATGGAGCGCAAGTAGTAGGCGCACAAGTAGAAACTGGTGTGCAAGTGTCACCAAAGCACCTGCGCAACTCTGTCTTCTTGAACTTCAAACCTGCGTGACTCACTTCCTTTCTCACCCAAATCACCTTGGGCATGCACCCATCAATCGGAGCGCAAATTCAACTTGTGCGACCCAACCACCTCTTGCGCGGCTCAATCACCTGCGCGATAAGAGCTCGAACAATCTCTAAGTCTTGAGATCCATTGGAAATGAGGATGGGTGATCCAGTATTTATAGGCCAATTGGTCCCCCTACGTGGAGGCGCGCAAGTCCCTCATTGGCGTGCTAGTCCCTCAATGGCGCGCATGTCTCGTCTCCCATAACCTCTGTCGCGCAACTCACTTGCACGACCCTCTTTCCTTAGCCAAATTTTTGAAGTTCTGTTCTTGGAAAACAATATGCGTACAAGACCGAATCCTTCTAGGTACCAGTGTGTTAGTTCTTTCACGGAACTCAAGTACACTTGCGCGGCCTAACCAACAATTGCGCGACCCTTATCCCTTTTCTATATTTTGATGTTCTGATTATCAAAAAACATATGGCGTGCATGTTTCCTATTCTCGAAGACCTCGACGCACAAGTGCCATTGCCAAAAACACTTTTCCTTATTGGCCAATTTTCAGGCCCAAAAATTTGGCAAACACTGGGAAACGATGACAACTTGTATCTCCTCTTTTTGTCCGCCTCCAAATCATCCATTCCTTTGTCGATGTTCCGTGAATAAAACATGGATCATTATCCACAGTCCTTGCACTCGAAATGCCACATGGAATCTCCTTTTGTCAAAAAATTTGTATGTCGTTCATTTTCATTGTCAACAAGCACGATCACCTAAACAACACTTCTTCTTGGTGATATGTATCCTTCACCATCTCTTCTTCTTTTACCACAAACTCTACTATTGTGATATGTATTCATTGAAGGCATAGCTTTAGCATCATCATCTTCTATGACAATGTGATGTGCATGGATATCTCAGAATTCCAATCCTTGCACGACCATCATAGAATTCCAATCATTGTCACATTGTCTTCTTCATCAATTGTCATGATCTACTTCATGCAAACCCTGTGATTCAATTCGTCAAGAAGTCTCTTGCATGGATCTCATGCAATCATGAGTAATTTCATGGTCTTCATCAAAACCCCTGGTTCTTATGCAATAATGAGGACTTGCATGGACTTCATCCAAATACCCCATTCTTCTTTAATCATCCTTAGACGGATCCTCATATGGATTACACCTCACATTCTATATTGTTGTAAATAATGTATCACCTTTGACACATGTTCTTTGAACATACGATTAGTACAACAATCATCTGTATCACTATTCCTCTACTTCATCGGAGTACTTCATGATCTCCTTCATTTTGATCTTCCATTCCTCCATTTTATTGGAGTACTTCTTGATCTCCTTCATTTTGATGTTCATTGACAACTATTGACAACAAATACAAACTTATACACAATGTGTTTCAAACAACATTAATATATTAAACTAAGAAAAAAATATATAAAAAAATAAACAACTATATAAAAGAAATTTTAATTTAAAAAAATTAAAAAATAACTTGATTTTGGAACATTGGAAAATGTTTTTTAGATGTGATCCAAAATCATCTGAGCTGAATATTAGATTAGAAATAAGGTGGAGTTTTTGAGAGAAACAGAACATCTGGGGAATGAATGGGAAGGGTAAAGGGGGTGACAATTTTTGTTTTTTTGTGATAAACTATTTGGAAAATAATTTTCCATTGTAAAAATCTCTATTTATGATGTATTTTTTTCACTTTATTAGTTCATTGTGATGGATGACAAATAATTCTCAAAAATAATCCACAAAAAATAATATTTTTTTAACTATCTACAGATTCTTGAGAATAAAAAGTTACATTGTAAATAATCCTTTAGAAGTAATTATTTCAACAAATCTATTATGAGAAATAATATATGTGATCGATCTATCGTAAATAGTCTTTCTAATTTTTGGTCATTTGTGATGGACATAAAATATTAGAACAAATTATAATTCAGTAAAAACTATTTATGAAGGACAAAAAAGTCTGTCACTAAAAAAACGTTCCCACCACTGAGCATGTAAGCCCACCAAAGGATTTTTCTATAGAAGAATAATTCCATCACATTTAACCATAGTGGAAAATATTAATTTCATAGAAAATACTATCTAATCATAAAAATGTTTTTATAAAACTATTCCGGGTAAAACAACTGTCATAAATAAACCAGTGTATGAAATCAACATTTCTATAGTGTGATGCATTGTTATCCCCACCATCACACCATGACATTGAACCTCTTCATCCAAATCATACATACGAGTAGGTGGTGGGATAAATGGGAAGTTCCAACACACTCATAAATCTCATGAGCCAACCACTAGGAAATGGATATGTATTGTTATGTAGTGATGTTGGCCATGTTATGTTGTTCCATGCTCTTGGTCAATGTTTACCACCATGCTTTCTAACATTGGTGTCCTGAAGGTCCTATAACCTAAAGGCCCAAGTACATAGCCTGAAAACAAAAATATGTAGTATAATACCAATTTTATATTAACCATAGAAATAATTTCTTGTATTTGATCCCATTTTGTAAATATATTGTTATGGGGTTATTTCTAATATTCCATATATTTACTAAAAATAATAGCTATCCATATAAACTTGGTCACTGAACAAATTGATTAGTGATAATGAGATGAATGGATGATGATTGATTGGAATTATATATTAAAATATTTTTTTTATTTTTATTAACGATTATTTACAATTAAATATTCTTTTTTTATTGATGTCTTATGTTCCTTCCATATTTTTTAATGTGTTTCCCTTTGTGTAACTTGTAAATTATTATATATTAAAAACCCATGGAACCCCTTACAAGCATGTGATAAATATTGTAATAAATTGAACTTCTATAGGAGGCATTGATGATCGTTGTGGGATTTCAACACCATGAAGGAATGTAGAATGGTGGTCGGTGAAATCCATGTTAATGGAGGCCCAAGGAGTTTCCCATATATTTTGATTCGATTGTCAATAAATGATAAACCAATATATATAAAAACACTCATGATCATGTCATAATTATTTAATAACAACCAATTAAAATATTTAAGCATTTCATGATATTGTATATATATATAATGTTTTTTCAAAACTTAATTTCTAGGTAATCATGTATGAGTAGTAATATAAAATATATTATTTAAATATGTTATTAAAAAATATATAAAATATATTTAAAATAAATATATCCATAAAATACATGATATGCGAAATAATTCATATGAGATCATGAGAAGACCGATAATTGTTTATTTGGAATTTAAGGTTGTAATCAATTTTTTTATATAATTTACAATAAATAAATATACTTTATTTATAGATTAAATATGTTTTATCCTCCCCCATATGAATATAATAACCATCATGTCATGGAAAATTGTTATATATCCCAAACCCCTAGAACCCCACACTTGAGTGTGATTAATATTGCTGTAAAAGTTGGTTCCTTGTGAGGATTTGATGTTCAATGATGTATTTTTACACCATGAATGACAGGAGATAGGTAGATTCTGAAATCCTATTGAATGGAGAGTTAAGAAGCTCCCCACGAGTTGTGATTTTGTTTTCATTTAATAATAATCCAATCTATAGAAAAAGATTCAGGATCTGGTCAAATTTATTTAATTAGATATAATTAGAAAATGGTAATAAATTTATGAAGTATTATATATATATTACTATATTTTCTTTCTTCGAAGGCATCCATGGTTTTCTAGGGGGCTCTGGCCTTCTACCACTCACCCTGAGAATACCAATATGTGTCTGACCTATATTCTTAGTTTATCATCGCTATGTTTGGCAGTGATCACCCACCATTTGTATTATTTGAAGCTTTTGTCAATTCCATGTGGGGATTAAGTTCACCATCTATGATTGGGATACTTGATCAACGAAACGTCATTATTCTCCTTTCATCAGAGGATGATTTTTCCTAGGCCTCATTAGTTTAAGACTTTTTTGATAACTTTTGTTTCATTCTCTCTCTATGGATGTTGGGATTCAAAAATGGTTAGAACAGTATCCAAGAAGCTTTGTGGATCCAGCTTATAGAGCTTCATTCTATCTTTTAAAACGTTTCCATTCTCACAGGTATTAGAAATAAGGTCGATTTCTTCCTGTATGAGAATTTTGTGACTCTCTACTTTTTGGATCCATCTAATGCTCGTATCGGTGTAAAAATATTGCATGATTATCCTCACCCTATGTTTATTTGTATTTAAATTGGTAATAAGTGTTTCTAGAAATAGATATACTATGAATCATGGATCGTCTTTTGTGATACTAATACCCCTGAATAAAATTGGTCCGACTCCTACAATAATAGTGATCAAGGGGGTTGATCTTGAAAACACCAGAGGAAACCAAATGTTCCTCTAGTATTAATGTTAACGTAGTTAGGTAAAAATGTTTCTATGTAATATCTGAAGTGTTCTCTCTAGTTTTCTCCTGTTTGTGTGCTTTAATGGGGAGAGACATCGATTCACTCTCCCATTATTTCATTATCTATCCCGGGAGGTGTCAAGGGGATGAATTCATTACCTTGTGTTGCTACTATGGTGCCTACTATGAATGTTTCCTCAGAGACACATTAAGGTCCAAACTCACTCCACGAATTTTGCACTATCTATGGTTTAACATCTACAGAATGGGATGGTAGATCATATGATCTTGGAAAGAAGGGTATTTTTGAATTGGTTACCTCAGAGACTGAGTGGTCACATATCGATGGATGATATACTAGATCCTATGAGGGTGTGAATCAAGTGGATGCACATCTATCACTGATTCAAGTGGAGAATAGAGCCAAAAATACATTAAATATTAAAAATATAGGTATATTCAAGATTCATCCATTAGAACATCATGTTTTATTTATAATTTATGATTCATTATTTCATTACTTAAATATGAAGATGGTTTGGGAACTGATTATTTATGGTGAATGTTTCACTCTCTATCAGGGGATAAAGTTCTTATCACAAATTTATATCTCATTGGAAGAAGGTTAGAGTGTTGTCTCTATGGTAGAACCTGGAAGGGAACTTGGAAAGTCCAAAATTAGTCAGAGTGGGGATTCTACTTCACATATTATAGTTTCTCTTCATTGATCCCTATTATGGGGTCTTAAACCAAATTCCTCTACCACCATTAACCTTTTCACATGGTCTATGATAAGGAATCAATAATCCTAGGATGATTAAAAATTATCTAATGTAGTATTTTTACTACTGTTCATAGGATGATTCTTTCATGAAGGGAACATCAATGGATTTAATCTTATATTAGGGTTCTTTATCATTTTTATTTTCTAATTTGAATTATAAAATATCATTGTTTCTATATTTGAATTTTTAAATTTTCTATTTCCACTAAAAATTAATGATTATTTTATAAAAATATTTATATGTTTTTTTTAAGAGATGTAGTTTATAATGATGGAGGTCTCTACAATAATTTATTACTAGAAAGTGTTTCCAATCTTCCTGATTGTGCATCAATGGAGGAGGAACATATAAAGATTCATACTAACCAAAAACTGAGGTATAATCAAATAATTACATCAATTTTATGTTAGGATGTTCAATATAATTATCTATTATTGTTTATTGGGTATCCTCAACTTGAGGAGGAAAATTGGGTGGTAGAATCATCTATGTTTATGTAACTATTTATTAATATTATATTGGAACTTTATGTTGAGATTTTTTGATATTGAAGAGGTGAAACATACAGATGGGTTTTAATGATAGTAATATTTTCCATTTTATTGGAAGAAACCCCATATATATAATCTTGATATATCTATGTAGTTTCCAATATTATATATAACTGAAGAACATGAATATTATTAGTACATGGATAGAAAATGTAGTATCCTCCACATAAATCATCTTAGATTGACAAAGATCACTACAATAGAATATGTATATTGATTTTCTTTAAGAGTAACACACCATCCCATGGATCCTCATTCACAATGAGGGGACACAAATACATTAAGGATGCTGCTAGTACCATTACTATCCTATCAAACTATATATTAATACGAAGAGAAATATATAAACTCTTATATATTTTCAGTCATATCCAATGAAAGGGATATAATCTCTATATATATTTATCCATGATTCATTTAATTTAGTAATTTGATTTCAATAATATTAAATGTATCTACATACAATACTTCAATTGGAGTAATTCATTGAATTAATTTAATGAGTGTAATCTATCTAAACCATTTATAATGGAATACATTTAAACCATTCATAGTGAATTATAAATGATGAAACAAAATGATAATATACATGCACATTTGTATAAAATATTCAATTAATTTAAGTGAACATCCATCAATCAATGTCATTAAATTAAATGAAAATGGAATTAATGTAAAATTTTACAACTTATTGTGAATCCTTCCAAAATATTTTAGATATTCCTTCATTGAAAACTCATTATTTTAAAAAAATACTTTATTCAAAATATAATCCTTTTCTATAGGATGATAATTATGACCCTATAAACCATTTTATCATTCAAAACAAATATAAATTCCCTATTTCATCAATATATGCAAAGAAATTATTCTAGAAAACATTATTCTTACTCAAGCTATAAACCAGTTTTGAGTGATCTTCATCAAACAAACTCATATTTCAATAAAAACATTCCAACTATAAAACATGTCATATATATCACATGTAAACCAATATAATCCATTTTTCATGATATAATGTGAGAACTAGACAATAACTCAATAATCATATAAAGTAAAACTCAACTCTTCATTTTTCTCTAAAAAAATTCCCAATTCAATGAATGAATCACACAATCTAACAGAAGAGTAAATCACATCAACCTCACTCATGTAGTGGATAACATGAAATTTTTTCCAAATAATAATTGAAATACATGTTCATGATCCAATTCAATTATGGGTCATATTTCGTAATAGTTCAAAGAAGTGGACAAATATAATCTTGGTTTAAATCTAACAGACAACATGTAAGAAAACCCAACACCCCATATTACCTATATTATTTTCAAGCCCATATAAGTAGGGTCTAAAATTAAGATGGTTCTAATGATAGGTATATAAAAAACATACATAATGGGGAATTCTAATAAGAATAAACCACCAACTCTATCTCTGGAGAGACAATTGTCTATGAGATATACATTGGTGGGTTAGTCTAAGTAAAAATTCTACAATTATCACCTCATGAATATATTCTCCATATTTTTTATTAAACACATCATAAATATTTTAAAAATTTATTATCTGTAAAAATGTTTTTTCATATATATAAATGTACTGTTTTGTTATGTTTTTTTTAAACCCGAAATGGATTGATCATTGAGTTTTCACAAAATTTGATCCTATGTTATGATATGATTTAGTGTTGAAGGAGAAATATTTTTTTCAGTGTTTACCAAATATCTAGTCTCTCAAAATATAGATAAAGGGATGAGCTTAATGAAAGAATGATTTCCATGATTGAATTTTCAAGAATATTATAAAAAATTTATTTCATGATGATTGGAGTTTCATGATGTCATGGAGCCTCAAAAAGGATCCCAACCTTTGTTTCTGTTAAGGTTTTAAGGTTCATGAATAAATTTTTTCAATTAATGGTTGATTAAAAAATAATAAAAGGTAAGATACATGATTACGTGAGGGTTCATTAATGGGGATGTTTCATAGGAACATTTTGAAGAAATATATCAACATGAACTTGAAAGGAGGGATTCACAAACAGGTCATTGTAAGCTTGAGAGATTCATGAAAGTCAAGTTTAATAATTAGATGGTGGATCAGCATCAGAAAGAATGAGATAATTTTGAAAAAAGTGTGAAACACTTTGAGTTCATTATGTTATATTCAAGAAAGTAATTATTCGTGAAATAATAACTCTTCATGAACCCAAGCATTGTAATTTCTAAGGTCATGAAATAAGTTATTTAAAGTAATCTTAGAAAATAGATTTTCATGAAGACTTATAGATTTTTGATTTTTTAAGTCATGTGAGGGATGAGAGAATTATGAATTTTGGGAGATTTGTGAATGTTAATGTGTCCATAACGTAAGAAGTATATTTTGAGTAATAAGTGGGTTTCAAAAAGGCTATGATATTTCAAAATAGTAGGGTTGAAAATATGGTTTTAGTAAACAATGATTTTAAAGTGATTATTTTCAGGATTATATAGCAAGAAGAATGTCATTCAAGTTAGGGAAAAATACATATATGACAGATCTATTGATCTGACCTTCATTTATATAAATTGATTAAGACTTCACCCAAGTAGTTAAAAGGTGGGAGTTGATGGAAGTGATTTGAGGGACATAGTTTAAAATCCCTAAAAGTATTGTAATGGTAGTAATCCATGAACATAGTAACTTTTTCTAACCATTTATTTTCTACAATAACTATAAATGATTAGGGTATGTATGTATGTCCAACACAAAATCATTTTATACTCATTAGAATACCTGTTTGTAGCGATCCATGTAAAAATATTGTGCTGTGTTTAAATTTTTACAATGGAATGTTTGATAACTACATAATTACATCAAACAGGTTTAACATGTTCCAAAAAATATGGGAACTAGATCCATATCATTTAATATAAAAAATAGACACCCTAATTCTCTTATCCCCTACCAATGTGTTCTAGGGTCCGATATGTGGTTTCAGAGGGATCATGTTATAAGTGATAAAACTATCCTCTATTTTTTTGATGGAGATTTCATTGATTGATAGTGGAGATTCCCTTTTTGATGAAATTTACTTGTAGATTTGGAATAATATAAGGAGATCTCATCTACAATATCTTGGGATGGATTTTATCTTTGAAACTATTCTAAGGATTCAATTCCGTGATGAGACAGGTCTTTTTAATGGATGGAAAATCTTCAATGCATATGAAAATTCTTAGAATGCTCTCACTACAGCTCTATCTGATCAAATCTATTTGAGGTTATGAGTTTCTATATAGCCAAGTCCGTGTTTGAGAAACTAGAACATATATACGAAGTAGATAACGAACTAAGGAAGTCCAAATATCATGTTTTTCAGAATCATTTCGTAGATCTGAAAATGCATCCAAATGAAAATGTAGATATCTTATTTAATGACATTACTGATGTTCTTAGAGCTCTTAGAGGACCTAGGGAAGAAAATATGGATATTGAATATATGATGAAAATCATGATAATGTTCCAACATCTGTATAGTCCAAAACTATTATCCCTTGAGCAAAGAGATATTTCTATGTTTTTCATATTGATTTTCTAAAAAGTTAGGTGGCATATGAAATGAGAGAAATAAAAGAAGATACATCAATTTCAGTAATCATGGAAATGGGATTCAAATCCATGGAAAACAAGATAATTCTAAATTCTATGATGATGGAGATGATGTGGATGATGAATTTATCTCTCTTTTTTCAAAAACAAAATTCTATAGGGGAATTGTTCGATTTGAAGGAAAGAATCATTTGGCTTCATTTTTGTGTGGCAAGGTAAGGAACATGACTGCTCAGTGCTCAAGGAGACTCAATAATGTATAATGTGAAGAAAAATTTCTGTAGAGGACATAGAGGAGGCTTTTAGAAATGGGAGACCACAAATTTCAAGGAAACATTATAGGGAAATAGATTCTTAAACCAAGAGGAATGTGATAATAATTTTTTTGGTGGATAATGAACCAGATAATTAGACGTTGAAGAATATATGATGGCTATAGTTAGAAGGTAAAATATATGAATTATAAAGCTAATTAGTCTAATGTTGTTTTATATTTCAATATAAATCTATAGGGTTCTCTTTATGAGCTTGACATTCAATTAGAGAAGAACAAATGTTATGATAGTTTTTGAATGATCTATCAGAGTATGTGGATCAGCTTAACTAGATGTTGATCGACTGCAAGGAGAGGTAGAAGAACATTTAACAACACTTTAATTCTTGAAATATGTTGTGGAGTTTAATATCTAGATTAAAGTGCAGGAAAATTTAATCAATGACCTTTCATCGATATTTGAGGAAAAGGATATGATGTTTTAGGTTCATAAAGGATACATTTTTTCTATAATTATTAAACTAAAAATTAAATAAAAATTAATGAAATCGAAGAAGAAATAATAGTGTTCATGATTTTTAAATTTAAAGCTTCAAGAAAGAGTAAAACATGGTTCAAAAGGAGTTGAAAAAGCCTTGAATAATGAAATATCTACATTTATTGGAAAAAGGTAAATTTGATATGATATAGAAAAATCAATTGTTTGAAATGGGATGAGCCAAATAAAATGGAGGAATATAGTTTTTTTACAAAAAATGTGTCTGATTTCTAAAAAATAATCGCTCATAACCAATCACAAAATAGAGTTAAATATAATCTTCAATTTTCTATAGGGGAACATTGACCTGATTCTTATTGCAAATAAGGTGACATATGGATTAATGAAAATGGGAATATATTTCCTCATATGAAATTTAAATTTTATTTTTTTGGGAAATAATATGTCTTACTAGGAAGATGAAAGGTGTTATTAATATAGAGAAGCCCATATAACTTAATAAAATATAATGATCCCATGTTGTTCATCATATCAAATAAATTATATATATTGGTATTTTTTCACGATTATATCTTTTTCCATAAGGATATTCATTGCAGGAAGAGAAAAAATGGGAATAATAACTATAGAAATATGAGACAAGAAAATATCGATCAACCTAGTTGGATTAACCTTGAAAATAGGTATTCTCCTCTGGAAGAAGAACATTAGTGTGATTCAACCATGAATATTGAGTAGATACAGGATATGTCATCTTTTACCACACTCAATCATGTATCTCATAGATGAAAAATAAAAATATTTTGAATGGTATCTGGGAAAAAATCGCTCCCAAATATACAAAGAAAAATAAAACCTAGATTCTTGATAGAGGATCCTGCTCCCATGTGATAGGAAATTCATGTCTATTGGAAAATATAATCAAAAGGTTTTATGGAATAATGATATTTATAAATTATCAGTTTTTATATATCAAAGGAAGTGAAAATTTAGAATTAAAAATTGATTAGATAATGAAAATAGACATTCTTTACATGGAATGGATGCATATTCATCTACTGATTATAATCCATCACTGTGAATCAAGGATATTTATTTCATTTAATCTGAATTTTTACACATTCAAATGGAATAAATACATTTATATCGAGATTTTATTTAGTAAAAAGGATAATTTATACAAATTAGATAGTATTTAAAACACTTTATTCATTACAATTAAATAGGGAAAAATATGGAATTGGAGATTTTCTCCATTTACCATTGGGGCATGGAATACATATATAAGATAAAGGGTAGTTCCCAAATTACCAATATAAATAGTAATCATGAAAATACATGTGATGCTTTTATTCATAAAAATATAGTCCATAATTTTTATTTTCCGAAGAACAATAGGGAATTAAGTCAACTTCATCTTATCCACAAAGATGTGTGTGGTCTAATGAATGTGGATGGAATATATCAAGAAATATATTTCATTATTTTTTATTTATTATCACAATATAATTATATGTATGACGTTTATACAATGAAAATTAATTGTGATAGATTGTATGAAGTAATATATCCGAATAATTGAGAATAAAACTCATCATACAATCTATATATTATCATATAACAATGGAACATAATAAAAATCATTTGAATTTATACATTACATAAAAAACATATTAGATCATGTTTGTTGTTTCATCAGTGGGAATACCTCAACAAAATGTGGCCTTTGAACATTAAAATTGATATGTGAATAATGTGGCCTTATCATTGCTAATTAAGAGTAGGGATTCTTACCAGTACTGGAAAATGGTAGTTCAAGATATTTAGTATAAAATAAATATAATATAGCTATTCATAGGATAGAAGTCGACCCCATATGAGATATGAATGGGAAGGAATCCCACAATAAAGTATTTTCATGTCTTTAGAAGTAAATGTTTGATCAAATATAATGAAATAAGTCAATAGATGAGGGGCTGTTACATGGATACTCAGTGAAGAGTAAATCTTAAATATTAAACAATTATAATCTTAGAAATATTGGGGAGAGGAATGATTTCAAGATTATTGAGGTTAAAACTATGAATAAATCAAGGAACTCATATGTAGATATGATTGATGATGAAGAATAAAGTGGAATATGGGCATATTCAAATACAAAAATTGTGTAACTCTTGCCCAACATTTAGGGATCTCATAGTTATAAAGATACATAAACAGAATGGGAAGAGGAAACTATTTATGCATATATTCTACCAGATCCACATAGAAGAAATGGATGATCCTAAGTTGATCAATCCAACATAATTGGGGATTTGAAAAAAACTACAAATACAAGGATAATGATTAAATAAGAACATTATTTCCTCTGTTCAATTTTGTAAGCAACCTCAATTGAAGAAGTAGGGAAGGATGAATCATTAATTAAGTAAATGAATGAATAACTGAAATATATTGACAAAAACAAGATCCGGGATCATGTTATGAGATCATAAAATAACACTGTCATTGGAAAAAGTGGATCATCTAAAATAAATTATATGATCTTGGAAATGTGACCAGAAGCACGAAAAACCTAGGGATTAAATGCTACAGACAGATTGAAGGCATTGATATCGAGGAATCATTTTTTATAAGAGATCTACTTGAGTCTATTAGGATCATACCTTCCCTGTAAATATAAAGATGTTGAATCATTTATATATGGGATTCAAAAATAAATTTTTTAAATATTTTTCTTTATGGAGAAGTATAAATTGAAAAAGAAGTCGGATATTTGATGGGAAATGATGAATAAAAAGTCAGAAGATTATTTAATGCTTTTTATGGCCTAAATAAAGAATTATGAGAATAGAATAAATGAATTTATTATTATCTGAAGATGTTGTAATTCAAAAATAAAAGTCCTAGATCATATTCATTATGTGAAAAATTGAAAAGGAGATCAATTTATGGTGATCATGTAAGTGGATGATATTATATTTAGTGGAATCATGCATAGATTAGTGGATGATTTTTATAAGCACAATAAATAATAATTTGAAATGGCAATGATCTATGAAATCGTATAATTTTTGTTGTTGTACATGATCCAAAAAAACCATAAAAATTAATTTCATAGATAATGCATGTGAGAGAACATATAAAAAAGTTTAACATGCTTGATTCCAAACCAATGTTGACTTCTATTATTGTAGGAAAAAACATTGAGATCATGAGGATATGAAATTTTTCAATAATACACAATATAGAAGGATCATGTCAATCTTATTATATATAATTGCATCATGACCTAATATTATCTTTGAAACATATTTATCTTCTCTATTCCAAGGTTCTCTTATGTTATAACATCTGTATATAGTTAAAAGAATATTGAGATATATTCATGGTTCTATAAATTTTTTCTCATAAATTTAAGAAGTAATAGATAAGGAAATGTTTATGTTATATAATGTACATTGGGAAAGAGATTTATTGGATATAATGTTCACAAGGTGTGGTTTATTTTTTATTGGAATGAAATATGTTGAATGATTGTCAAGGAAATAAGGAAGAACTTATATTTAATATGGATATATAAGAGTATATATATATGGTAATAGAATGAACTCATCAATTATTGATGAATTACCAAGACACTGATATTGGTGATGATATGGAAAATTCAATAATTATATACTATTACAAAAAGGGTGCAATTGATCTCCCAAAAAATCCAGTTCAACACTCTCATAAAAATTTATTTAGATCACCTATCAATTCATCAAAGAAAATGATGAATAAGGTGTGATTAAAACCGAACATGTAGTAACTATATATTAAGTGGATTACATTATGAAAAAGGCATTGGAAGCACCAATATTCGAGAAACATCGATTGAACATCGGTGATCAATAGCCTCCTAGAGCATGAGGAGGTTACAGTTTTCCCCTCCCCCAATTTTTGTTAACTGTTTTAATATATGTGTGGAGTTGATGTAGTTTTATGGGGTTGATACTATCTAGGGGGAGTTTTTTTTTGTGTTACTATGGTAAAAATACATTTTATTTGGGTTTGTTGAAAAATTGGGGGATAAGTGGAATTCAATGAAATATAGATTGCAGGATTGGGTGGTTGAATAAATAGAAAATGATCTATCATGGAAAGGAAATATCTCCTAACCAATTTTTATCATCAATTATCTTTTCACATATTGAATTATAGTGGTTTATGAGTTATTTAATTCAAATAAAAATTTTGATCAGGGAAAGTTGTTTATTGAATTTATATATTGATTCAAACAAACCCAAAGGGGATATTTTTTAATACAATGTTTTTCATAACTGGAAATGGAATTTTTTTTTCAATCCACAAAGGGTTGATGAGAACTTTTTTATGAAAGGTAATTATTCAATACATGAGGCTTAAATGATTAAAGTTACATTTTTTCCATGATTTTTTTCTAAATTTTATGATTTCAAAATATATAGGAAGGGGTGAGATTTTTAACTGAACAATTTCTAGGACTGAAACTTCAAAAATATTGTAAAGGAATTGGGTTTTCAATGACTGGATGTTCCTAAAGATTCTGATCTTCACAAATGATACAAACCTAAATTTTCTTGGAGTTTAAATGTTTGTGAATGAATTTTTGTGATGAATGTATGAGGCATGAAAAAAGCACAGTAAGATATGGAATTAAAAGAAGATTTTTGAATGGGATATTTTCCTTTTAATTTTTTAAATAAATGGAGATTCATTAACTTAAATAAAGAGATTCATGATTATGCCATGGTAAGCATGAGAGATTCCAAAAATTAAATGTTTATAAATTAGTAGATGATTGAATTTAAAAATAATTTATGGATGTTGGGAAAAGGTTGAAAAACCCAGATTTCAAGAAGTTCCTTTAAAGAATGGAATTCTTCATGAATCAGTATTTATTGTCGAATAACTGAATTGAATAAATTATGGCTAATAATTGAAAGAATTTAAGGGATTTTAGAAAGGGGGATCTATGGAAACATGGTTATTTTTAATTGTTTAGAGTTTCACAAAGGTTGGGTGCTTCAAAAATACTAGTAACTTTGCAAATGATTGTGGGTTGATGAAGGATTAAGTATCTTTCAAATAAGAAATGGGTTTTTCAAAGGATAGATGTTTCAAAAACAGAATGGTTGGAAATATGGATTTAGTAATCTAGGATTTTAAAGTGCATCTATTCAAGAATATAGTTCAACTGGAGTCTCATGTTAGTTATGGACAAAGATTTACATGCCTAATATATTGAGGCGACCTTAATTTCAATAAAAAAAGTAAGAATTCACCCAAGGAATTGGGCAAAGGGGGGTTGATGGATGTTATCTTAGGGACATAGTGTGTTATCACAAAAATTATTATAATGGTTGAGATTGTGGATTGGAGTGACCAAGACTGATAATTTTTAATCCACAATAACTAGCGATGACTAGTGGGTTCAGGTATGACTAAAACAGTATCGATGTTTTCTCCATAGACTATCCCTTAGTGGATAAACACGTAAAACTGTTTTGTTGTGTTTCTATTTTTTCATTTGGGTGTTGGATTAATATGTAGTTCCATCAGATAGGTTTACCTAGTTCCTACCAATTAGGGTACAAGATCCATCTCATTTAAAATAGATAGTTGACACCCTTAATAATATATGTATCCATCAATTAGGTATTAATCAATGTTTCAAATTTTGAGGATATTATTATTATATCAATTATATAAATTTAATTGTAACATAATTAAATGAATGAAAATTTCATATTTACTTTATTATAATATAATGATACATATAAAACCATTCTATCTATTATATGATCCTCATGAAGTTTTTATGATGATGATACCATTAATTCATTATATATGTATGTTATTCCTGCCAAATATTTATGTAAAAATCTAATAAAACCGTCAAACTAATCTCTTTTGGTAGCTGACATCTATAATGTAATATTGTTTTAATAATGATGAGACTTAGGAATCACATTTCTAATGGTCAACTCCTTCAATATTTATTCAAACTCCTTTAACTCATAGCATCAAGTTTAACAATTTTTACTTCTGTTATCTTCTTAGATTTAATTAAATGTTGAATATCATCATATCGAGAAAATTATTCCATCATGATTTCCTTGAAACCAATGTAACCATATATACATTTACTAACCAACATATCATAAAATATTTTTAGATAAAGTGACATTCAATTTATTATATAACAATCATAATCCTTTTGGAAATTCTAAATAATAGTTTCTCTTTAGTCTATTATAATATTTATTTATTTATTGTTCCCTTCTTTAAGTTTATACATACACCCACCATCCTCTTAGACGTTATACCCTTGTTAGAATATCTTTATAATATTCAATAAAAACTTCTCCCTATTATGAACTATCAATTATTTACATTTAGTAGGAATAGTTAAGAAACTACCATTTTTATATCTTATATGGTATTATATGATTTTAAATAATTTTATTTAAAGGAATATAATTCATTAAAATATTCCATTATTGGGTGGTAGGAACACATTATATCTTATTTTAACAAATGGGATAAATTCATTGTCCTATCTGTAATTTTTTTATCCTTATCATCATGTAAAAACATGTTCTACAATCATATGAAACGTATATCTTGTATATAAAATTATTCATCTTATTTTCTTTTTAACAACTACTTTTTATATAATAAAAACACATATCATATTGAATATATAAAATGAAAATACAGGTCCTTTACATAAATATATTATAGGTTTTATAAATTATTGAATATTTATATATTAACTTTATTCTTGATCACTTACTTGTAAAAAAATCTCTATCATTTTATTATTATTTTGAACACCTATAGGTATACAACCATTTTTATGTATGGATTTTGTATCATACCACCTTGAAAACCAAAGAATCAGTTTCTAAAAAAACTATACCTAACTTGGATATTCCATGGACTTTTAGAAACTCCATCATGTATTCTGAAAATGAACATCATTATATATATTCTTTACTCAATCCTCCATTAGTTTATCTACTGATTTCAATGGTTGTGGATAGATACATTAATAAATATTATTGGATCCACAAATATAATTGTTCATTCTGCTGACATGAACTTTTACCCAATTTCACTATCAATATAATACCAGAATGTATACATCACATGATGAGTTCGTTTATTCTCATCATTCCAGGATTATCGAGTAAAATGTTTCTTAAAAACATTCATATTATTGTCACATTTATATAAATGAAAATTGGATTAATTAATTAACATGAATAAGTATTAAGGCATCCTAATAAATACCATATTCTTGGGATACTCAATAATGTTATGTAAAAAATTAAATATTTCATTATGTAATTTTTCATCGAATACCACTAAAACCTAATGTGAATATTTTTATGCTTCATAAGAATTATAGTTCACCAATTTAACAACTTTAATAATTTGTTACTCTAATTGGTGTTGATATAACACCTCAAATTTTTAATTAATAACATTTATTATGTTAAATATCTCAGGAAGTTATTATATTTATGTTTAACATTTCAATTAATAATCTCAAGTTTTTGTTCATTGATGATGATTCTATTTACATAATTTTTTTTTGTTAAATTAATATCATGTATTATATATTGTTATCAAGGAATTTTAATGAAAATGATATTAATAAAACTTATTAACCTACACATTATTCAAATTTAGTGATCCATGATTCATATTTCACTATGAAATGTGTTCTATGGAGTTTTTCCAACCACACTGTCATTTATTTTGGGAAACATTTCAATCATAATGGTTAGACTAAGGGATTTTTTAGTTAATAACTCCTTATCTAAATAATTCATATTGAAATATTCAATTCTATTCCTCTTGTAACATAATACATTTTTGGTATATTGGGTAGTGTTTCCAAATGAAAATGACAATAATATCCCAATAATGGAAATTCAAGGGGTTCAAAACAATGTCACAACCTCCCCGACATGATAATCTATATTTAATTATTTTTTTTATTTTCTTACATAAGAGAATCTAGGGGAACCTAGGTTTAGAATCACCTACCCAATTTGATGATCGATGACTTGATAAGTGTCGGTCTAGAAGGAATATTGCACATAGAAGTTGAGGGGTTTTCTTTTAATGTCTCACCAATTTAATATTCATTATATAGATATTAAATTCATAACCATTTTATGTTAATCAATAATTATTTACCATGTTTTACTGCATATCCTATATACATGGTTCTAATTATTTAGTTTTGAAACTCCTATTATAACAACTAAATTAATGTTTTAAATCCACAATAAAATCTAACCCTTTGTATAACCGATAATTTTGGTTACTCACCCAAAAACCAAATATATATATATATATATATATATATTTATGAATCGTATGTATATGTAAAATGAAATTTTAATGTAAATGAGTTGAGTTAAATTATATTGTATATATATATATATATATATGAGTAGTATAATAGAAATGGATAGTAGGCCCCTTCACCCTTTTTGGAGAGGAATAAGCCTTCAATTTGGTGGATATTCCAACCAAAATTCCCTCTCCCTAAGGATACATTATTCATGAAATAACCCAATTCATGATGACTCTAATTCCTAAAATACAAAAATTAAAACTAATAACAAAATTTAAGCAATAACATCAATAGAAAAATTATGGTAAAAATAGATTAAAACAATATTTCATGGTGTCATAGCAAGTATGTAATAAAACAAACCTCCCCATAACACATAATTTTAAATTTCCTACCATTTCTACTTAAGATAGGATTAATTTATCATAATTTGGAATTTATTTTACTTTTCACAGGATTGTAGCTAATTTTATTTTGAATTTTTTTTCATTTATTATCCCCTATGTATCGAAGCTAGATGAATGTATGTTTTATATTTAGGAGATATATAATATATAATATACAACTATGATTTATTATATTACATTTAAAACCTAAGAATTCAAAAGATAAATAGTCTTCTAAATTTAATATCTTATCTATAACCAAAAGACAGATGAAGTAAACATTCATAAAATTATTCTCCAATATTTTTTTAATTTAGCGAATATAATCAATTTGATTTAAAAAGTCAATTTTTTTAATAAATTAATAAAATTTAAGTAATGAATTAAAAAGAAAAACAAAATTAGATTGAAACCAAAATTAAGGATATGAAATGAATGGATTACAGACCGAAAGAGAAATATCATGTATATAAAGAACATATAGAAATCATATTTTTATATTGAATATTTATATTCATAAACTTTGGTAAAATTAGAGACAATATATATTAATATTTGTACATTTTATTTCATTTACTATTTTAAATCTACTAGGAATTTTTTTAATAATATGAACTTAAGTTATAGTATGTAAAATTGAATAATTGGTAACACACCTAGATTTACATATAAATAACAAGAACATAATATGAAATCAAGTATGTATTTGTACATAAAATAGTGGTTCAAAAAAATTGGATTAAGAATTAATACGCTTGTAACTGAAAAGAATGACAATATACCTAAATAGAAATTTATGGTAATATTTCCTAGCTTGAATTTCAATTATTGAAATAGAATCACTTTACATCATTAACTTATATGGAGAAAATACATCTGGTGAGGTTTTTCTAAAATTTAAAAGTCCATATTAAAATAGGGAATCAAAATTAATGATGAAAATTGAATATAAGACTAAAGTAAAGTGTGTAAATTTCCTCAAGTCATTGAATATTGTGAGGTTTTCTTCTCCATTGTGCTTCTAGAAATAGTGAGTTGCTGGTGTGTCCCATTCCAATTTTGTGGATTGTACAAATGGTGGATGTGATCGAGGGATCGATTGAGGAAGGAATGAAACAATGTTTGGGGACTTGGTGGGGGATGGGATGGTGCACAAGGATGATTAATGGTGGGGTAAAAGGGAATGTTGATATATGGGGCTATTAGAAGTGGAGGGTGGATCGATAAGAAAGGATAATGAGGGACAGAGGTTCAATGGCATGTGGAGGGACAAATAGTGTGGGTTGGGGGTTTAGTAGATAGGGGGAGGGTGGTGGTGCTTGATGGTGTGTATGGGAGACACGAGTGGGGAGGGTGGGTGGCACTAGATAGTGGGGAAGAGAACCATGTGGGGGAGTGGGGGACACTAGACATCAGGAATGGGTGTTGGGGGATTGGGAAAATTCCAATGACTGTACTTTTGCGGTGATTCATACCATTAGTAATGATCACCAAATATCTGTTGCCTGAATCTACCATCCCTTAGTACTCATATTTCTATTAGAGTACACCTCCACACATATATATAAAAATACATTTTTTGTATATTTTTAAATATCTTATATAAATATAAATATATAAATTCAAATATGAATCACATATTTAAATAAATATATTCATTTATATATTTATATTGTAATTTAAATAAAATATTGATATTTCCTATTGATTTTAATTATATATATAAATAATCTATATAAATATGCTATTAATCATTTTTGTTGATAATATAAATTTGATAATTATATATATAATACAAATTATGAAAATAATATTGATACTAATTTTTATTATAAGTTTTATAAGCATTATTTTTATACCACACACACACACACATATATATATATAATTATTCATTTTTTCCTTTATCTGTGATTAAATATAGCACTGATAAATATTCCCCATTTATCAGTGCTTGTTTTTAGTTTTGATAAACATTAGTTATGAATATTGTTTGATATATTGTAGTGTATAATGTAAATATGACACATATGACATACATGTAAATTAAATCTAACAAACAAAAATAACTTTATATAAGTATTATGTAATTTAAATGTAAAATTATATTACATTGATATTACTTTATATAACATCAATATAACATTTTATTTACATTTTATTTTTTATATATTTATTATATTGGGGTTTTATTTCAATACACAATATTGTATTTACATTGTATAACATTAAAATAATTTTATATTTTCATTATATATAATTTATATAACATTATATTTACATTATAAATATATCAAAATTTTATTATTTATTTCCTATATTCATGTTATATAATTTTATATTTATTTTACTTTCACATTATAGTTATGATATATATATATTGTACAACATTTGATATATGATATATTTCTGTTATAAGACATTAAATAATGATAAGTTCAAAATATATATTGTTATAATAATGTTATATTCAATTTATATTTATTTTATTTAATGTTATATTCAAGGCACAATAACTATAACTTAAAAGGCGTATTTCCAAACCGTGCCCTCAGACCTTATCTTCATAGATTTTCCACTATTCATATCATTTTAGTAAAATGTAAATATATTTGTATAATTTTTAAAAAAAATTAAAATATGTTATTAGTTTTAAATAATATTATGAGATATTAATATAAAAAATAAATAATAATGAAATTATTATAAGTAATATTTAAGAATATATCCCTTATAGTTGTGGTCTAGTGGTAATTATAGTTAGTTGATTGAAATAATATTAGAAATTTGATTCCTAATTATTGTGATTAAACAATTTCATAAAATGAATTTTGGTTTAATGACCACAAATGTGTAGGGAAGGTTATGGATTGAAGGTTTTACCCAGTTGAAAGCCTAAGGTGAATTTAATACTTGAGGCCTTGAACACTCATAATGAAATGAGATATTTTGGGATGACCACAAACTGTACATGGGTTGGGTTGTCTTTCCAATAGAAAACAGCAAAAAATAATTAATAATACAATTAAGAACTTTTAATTTAAATAATAATTAATGTAATTAATAACTAATAACATAATTTCTGTAATTAAATAATTTTAATCAGAAATTGATAGAATCATGACAAATTTTAATGAATCCTTGGGTTGAATCTGGGGTTACCAACTAGTTGGTAGTTGATAACCATGTATTTATTTTTGGATTAAAAACTACATGCATTGACAAGTGTCCCCCCCAAGCTCCCCCTTCCTAGAATATTTGGTATTGATGCTAAAAAAATGGACACACCTCTACCCTCGATCACCCACACCCACATCTTGTGGGTAATTGTTCCTTGTATTCTTATCATTTCTAGATTTGGGATGGATCTATCATATAGATCATCCACTTAACTTGACTATAATGCATACAAACATTTCATCACTATGATAAAAAATGTTCTACTCCCAAAATGTTAAGATATAGTTTTCTTCAGCATGGTTGAACAACTTTTCCTCTCTTAATGATGTGCTGCCACTACCACCTGGTCTCGGAAGAAATCCCCATTATGTTCCACTTAGTTCAAGTAGGGATCACACTATCTCTCTTGGATAGATTTGAAATCATTTATACGAATCATGGGATGGTCAACAAGGATATATATGCCATGATGAAGTGCTAGTAGGATGTTGTTGTGGGTGAGTCATAGCGGGGGTGTGTCCTCTGCGGATGCATGAACACACCATAATGGAAGATGTGGGATCAAATTTAATGGAGATATCAATGAAGGGGAAGCTGGTGATTGAGTACTACTGTACATGTAGACAAACATTCAATGGTGAGGGTGATTTAAAATACTCCATGATTGGGCTCCCACAAATATTGCTATTTATCTCCTACTACTATTTTAGTTAAGAGTTATCTAATTTGATTTTCTTGATGACGTGATGCGATTGTATAATATTAATATATTTTAAAACAATATTAAAAATTAGAATAAAAATCATTTCATCAGGGGTATGAAATTTCTAGTTATCATTATTCTCAACCTTTTTAAATGAAGACTCTAATTTCATTTTACTATATAACATTGTGGGTCCTTTATCAACAATCTAGGTAATTTTTGAAAGTCCTATGTGGAAGTACACATATTATTGATCCATGTTAAATATAATCTAAATTTTTAGTTTTCAATCACACTAATTTGTTATGGTGCACAAAAATATTTAATCATAGACTGGATTAATAATCACTACTATATATCAAGCCATTATAAGAATTGGAAATCATTTATTAGTGATAAAAAAGTATTTAGGTTGTAAGAATCTTTAAAAGAATGTTTCTTTTATCAATGAAAATAAAAATAGCTGATAAATTCATATTTAATCATTGATAAAAAACATTGATAAATGGGATTTTAAAAAATAATTTTTAATTGTAAATAAAGTATTTCATTATCATTGTTAAATAAATATTTTTTCAACACTCCATCTTACCACCACCTTTATTAGTGCTCCCACCACCACAACACTAATTACTTGAAACATCCAACATGACTATACTAGTGCCTTCTAACCCTACATAAATTATGTTTCACTCACCCCACCCCCTTCCCAACCTCCCACTCACACCTCTACTTGGATTTTAAATTGAGATCTCCACCCATGGAAGCATGCTCCCTTACCACCTCTTCATGCTGATTCCCTCTATATTACATAATATATCTATTAATTCTTATATATTTAATAAAAACTTTATTCATATGTTTGATCATTTATTTCTATAAACTTTTATAGATTCTTATTTTACAAACACTAGAATTGGTGTTTACTAGTGCTGAAGAAGTGATGATTTTCAAACTGGCATCAAAATCTAGCAACATTTATTATTACTGATAAACAAACCCATTCTATATACTAAAAATAGTAATTATAAATTACTAGGGGCCATGTAATTTTTTATCCACTGATTTAATACCCTCTATAGAGAAAGGAATTGTTCGGAGGGGTGGATTTACACAATCGACTCCCACATGTGTATTCTAGACCTGTGGGTCAGTACAACCACATAGTAAAACGATATTTTAAGAAGAGCATGACCACTACATCAGATGGGTTGGGATTACTTAAAATTTTAAAAAATAAAAAATAAATGATAACATAAATTATATTTTTTAAAAAATTAATATAATTAATAATTAATAATTAATAATTTGAAACTTCAGGACACATGAATTGAAAGACTAATTAATAATTAATAATGTTATTGACATAAATATTTGTAAATAATAAAATTATTAAAAAAATAAATTCAATAAAATAATTAAAAATTAAAAACATAATAATATTTATTAGTATTCATAATAATTAATAGTATAGTTAATAATTACATTATATTTTCATATTTAGTGAAGTTACTAATATAAAATAAAATATTTTGTATAATTAATATATGAAATAAATAATAATATAATTAATAATCAATAACTAATAATATGAATTTTTATTTGATTAAAAAAATAATAAATAAAGTTTCTAGTTAATTATTTAATGTAATTAAGGAATTAATATAATTATTAAATTAAAATATAATTATTAGGATTACTAACATGTAATATAATATATAACAATTTTATAACCAATAAAAAAGAACATAATTACTGTAATAATGATCAAAATAAATTTATTTTAATTTTTTGTAGGTCCCGATTTCATTAGTTTCATTATCCAATAATTTAAAATACTAAAAAAATTATTAAATGAATTTCAATTTTCTCAAATTTAGTGCCATAACAATTTACAAGGAATAATGATATTTTTTCTCTTTATTTATCAATATCAAAAACATTAGTGATAAATTGAATTTGTTTTCATGGGCTCCACATGAAGGCATCACATGGAATTTCAGGTCCCATAAAATTGTTTAAAATTACCAATTAAACATTGGACTCCATGATGAAAGGAACACAATTCTATAGACTAATCATCAATATGAAATTGAAGATAATGGTAATTGACTGAATATTATTTAAGAACAAAAAAATCATAAAATATAAATATATTATGATGGGTAGGGTTTGGTGTGCATGTATGAATCAATAATGTATCTATTTCCCAACTAAAATTGTGGATAAATCTATGACCTGTGACTGTGACACATGTCCCACTTCATAAAAACCATTAATTTAAATGAAACTTTTCCCTGTATTATTTATTGGGTATTACCACCCTTTGGAATCGGAAGTTCACTACTTAAAAATCATGTTCTATCTGGTCCCAAATATCACTTTAGATTTCATCTGACCATCTCTAAATCGCTCAATGTTGCATTGAGATTTTGGATGGTTCTCGAGCAACCATCATTCATAATTACCACAACAAATAGTATGGATTGAATTGATGAATCAACAACCACAAAAGTTTAACATTTTCCAAAATTCAATTCAGTATAAAAATAACTCGGGTTTTATTCATCCCTAATTTTGAGTATGATCGGAGTTTTCCAACAATGTATGAAGAAACTATCAACAAAATACTATGTACCAACAAATAATTAATTCTATAATTATATCCCCTATGAACTATTACTGATTCCCATTTGGTAATATTTTCAACATGTGAATTCTCTTGTTATAGATTACATTTTTTAAATTTTCCCAAAATACGTAATCATAATTTTTTTAGCCAACAACAGACAGTAGAGACTCTTATTCCAATTGTTTATAGTTAGAAATTAAATACAAGAGGTAATTTAAATCTAATATAAATAAACAATTTATTTATTTTTAAAGATTTATTTTTAGAATAAATAGTTTCATATTGTTCTAGAAATGATGTGATTATAGAATTCCATTAAATGTTTATATATTGAAAAAATACATCTTTAAATATATCAAATATTGAAAAAAATATAGATAGATTTCGTCAAACTATTAAAAAAATTAATCTATTTTTTTTCAAATTGTTAGTACCATACCATGATACAGGAAATTAAGAATGCACTGAAGTTGATATAATTATTCTCTAATTTCAATAATAATTGTAAAAATAGAATAATTTTATTAAAAACATGCAATATGAAGTCATGGAGATCACTTTTCAAGTTGATTCAAGAAGATGACGATGTTGGTAATTATTTTAATTTTCCTTTTTGTAGTTATAATGTGGGATATTACTTTAATAAAAATCATATTATTGATATATGTTAAGGTTTAATATATAAAACTGTATATAAAATCACCAAACTCACACTTCCTCATTAGACCAAGTTGGTTTTCTATTGGACCTCATGCACACCTTTCCATATGATAGAGGTTGCTGATTAGTTTTTAGGGTGGAAAAAATATAGTGGAGAGACAATAATCATTCGTACTGAGTTCCAATAATAACATCAAGTAATAGAAAACATCCAGAAACGTTATAAATAATAAAACAGGAAACCGAAGTGAAACATTGAACAAATTTAATAATCCAAATAAAATTAGAATCATGTAATGACATACTTAATTTAACTAAATGATCTATAAGGATACATACAAATACAAGTCTAAATAAGGTCGATAATATACACCAAACCCCTAGTCCAGAACCACATTTTGGTCATGTATTAAAAATTTATATAACCATGGATGAAATCAACCAATTCATGTATCCTTTCTTTTGTTATGAGTTGAATCCAAAAAATATTCTTGGGAACTGAATGATGAACAAAATAGGATGTGATTAAAATTTAGTATACCACCACCAATGTTGTGCAAATAAATGTAGTCTGAGTATGTCATTCATTCAATAAAGTGATAAAGTGGGAATTAATTTTAAAAATAAAATTGCACATGAAATAAACCCATTTTACCTCAATTTCGTGGATGACACATAGGTCTATTCTAACCTACTTTGGAACAATGCTAGAAATCTCAATGTATGTTTTCGAACTGTGCCATCTCTATCCATAACCATCATATGGTTCATCCTGAAAATAAAGAGAGAAGAACTCGGTAGATCACTATAATAAATGCGATGTTTTTGGGTGTAGGCCCTTTATATAATAATTTCAAAAAAAATGAGGCCAAATCCCATTATATAATAATTTCAGAAACATCAGGCTCAATTCAACTATATAATAATTTACGAATCATATAAATCCCAATATAAAATTATTTCTGCATCACTAGGTGCAATCCATTTATATAATAATTTCATCATACTAAGCATTTCAACACATGCCACGTTAGTTACCCATATGATTATCACATTTGAACCTGTTATTACATTGAGAAAACATCAATTATAATCATAATTATTGTAATTTTATTGACATAATATCAATAATGTTTAGGAAAATCACCCATTTACCATGTCATACTAGTTCTAATGGTAGGAAAATTCCAAAATTAAGAATCATGCTAGATCATTATGAGATTAATGGTAGGAACACCACTCAAGTTGCCACAACCATACCCATAACCCCAATAATTCTGATAGTATCTATGGGATGTCAAAACAATGATATTATTATCATCAATGATTTATTAAATTAGATCGTTAATGCTATTGACATTCTAGTGTGATCATGATTATTTTACATACTAGAGTAATGGAAACATATAATTAAGGTGTTTTTCAAGCCCACCTAACTAAAAATTAGTATTGATAGTGAAAAATAAACATCTATGAGGTAGAAATTATATTCTTCATTACATCAAACTCCAGATCAAGAACGCTAAGATCAAACATGGTATTTTTCATGGTTCAAATTGATCTCCTAGAGGTCGATAGAGGCATGTCTACAATTTAAGAGGAAATTCACACAACATCAAAATTGATTGATACTGGAGGATTAAATTATTCCCAGTATGGGCATATCCATGATGAGAAAATGGCATTCACAATATGAATATGTCAATTCTCGCATACAATAAGTACAAAATTCCCTCATATTAAAAACCCACAATAAACCTTTCTACATCGTTAATCACATTCTTGATATAAGTTCTTATTTTATATGGAGAGATACATTTTTTCATTCTTTAAAATTGAAATATTTATAAATATATTTCTAGTGTTAGGAGCTGAGACAACATGTGATTCTGAGAAACAGTGTGACAAAAATTAATTTTATAAAAATATTAATTATATTTTATATTTTAGGGATGTAGTTATTTATTGAAAATGGGATAACTCGTAAATGGTTGATCGGATTGGAAATCAAATATCATGGTTGGGTCCAAAACACTATTTATACCCTAAGTGCGATGTTAAATGATTCGACAAAGGACATTCATACACCTCTCTTATTGGTGGTGTGATTAAGTGGATTAATTAATTAATCAATTAATTTATTTTAACCAAATTTTGGTTCTAAATATGTTTCTATGGCAATTTGTCCTAGGTTGGATCATAATTCACCCAACCTCTGACAAGATATCCTCCCATCCACCATTGGAGATATGAAATTTATTGACAAAAAACCTCTAGATCAATGTGGATTGAATTGAAATAGACGCACCAGCTTCTTGAAATCATTACACTAGTGAGTTATTCACCAATGAATGAAACAATAAATAGTAAGGACTCATCTTTAGTTATATTATTATTACTTGGATTAAATGTTTTGTAGATTGATAATTTCATTCCTCAATCTAAACCCCCTATGTATGTTACAATGATTTGAAACTAGGATATTTTAGGTTCATTATGGGTTATTTGTAATCGAATTGCACGTTATTGATCATTGTCCAAGATCAAATAGACAATGATTTTAAAACCATTTTTCTTAGTTCATTTCTTCCCCCATTATTCATGTTATTCAGATTTGGGACCCTATGGTTCCCAGTTCGATAGTTTCTCGGTGTCCTAGGATCGATTGGGTGCCCAATTTTGTGGAGGACTGAAAAAATTTCAATGATTCTTCGAGTGGAGCACATACCAAGAATCGACAAAAATAAAGTATTCTAAAAAAAATTATTTGAAGCTGAATTATCAAGCATTGATTTAATGGATGTGATCATAATATTAAATAAAACTCTCGTTCATTCCATTGGCCAATTCCCAATGAACAACAAATGATGATTAGGATTTGTAACAAGATCTTATGATTTCAGAATTAATTAGGGTGATATCAATAGTGGTTTTTCCAGATTCAAATAAGAGTTGAAGACTCAAAAAATCCTAAACATTCTCGAAAAATCCCAACTACACACTATGTTTTTTAAAGAACACATAATGTGTATCTTCCCCCAATTTTGATGCTAGAGTTTGGGAAATGATAATGATGACATGTCATGTAGTCCTCTCTCACACAACGTATACCCCTCCCCTAGTTGGAGAACCCATGTGATGAGTCACATGTGTGGGGACTCCATGTAAGACGAACACAGACACATGTTGACCACACTGGTGACATCCCATGTGGACTAACACATTGTGTAACATAGTACATAGACACGAGGTCTATGTACAGAGACACAACCATCAGACACAACCCGATCCCCATATAGGATGGTCACACAGTGTATTCCCCCAACATGGTATATAACCCTACACAGACGGGTCATGTGTACTAACCAGAGACATGGCCATGCTATAGAGTGAGGCCACACACCATGTGGGTCCCCACACAAGCTGTTTTCTACTTGATATTCTCCAAACAAACTTCAATCCTCCGCATCACCTGATTTTAACTCATATTATTTCTCATGAGATGCCTATACATAGGGTTTTTCGATGTAGAATTAATTGTTTCCATCAGAAGAGGATTTTTAGATATCTTGTGAAGTTTTATGTGATTGGGATGTGAGAAAACCTGATGATGGAAACGATAATAAAGAATACCTAGAGCAGTACCAGGCTTACCCTCCAGTTGGGTTGGCTAGTTTCATTCACTAATGGAACTTCCAAAATTACCATACAACTAGGATGGGTAGTGGCATTCTCCAAAGATCATTTTGAGTTACCATCCAGTACTAATAGTTAGTGGAGTTCCTCGACATACCATGATTACCATCTAGCTGGGTTAGGTAGTGTCATTCCCTAATGAAATCTTCTAGGCATAACCCCTTAATTTGGCCAACCATTGATTTTTCCATAACAACTCAACAAAAATACCCTCTAGTAGGACTAGGGTGTATAATTTCCGGGTGACCATCCCAAGTGTTATCCTCCACCTCATCTAGGATGTTGAATTATTTATAGACTACAAGAGTAGGACTCTTATAATGTATTTGGGAACATGATTCCTTCCAAAAACTATTTACCTCTCCATTTTGTAGTACAGTGATGAGATGTGGTTTGATGTACCATTAGACTCACGAGAAGGAGGTATGCTTTCCCAACCAAGACATGTTCCTATGACACATCATAAAACAATGTTAGCGAGTTAGTTCCAACCAAATAGGATAGTATCACGCTATGTTGATTGAGTCCCTTTTACTTGTATGTCCCTGGTAGAAGCATGACGTGTTGGGCATCATATGTGGACTTACCTTTTAACTGATGGCCACTCATTTTCTTGGGTTGAGATATTAAATGGAGATCCCATTATTCTCTCATTTGGGATTATTTTACTATGAATATATATATATATTTATATCATAAATCTATAACCACTCTTTGGGGTTTTTTTTCTCTCCTTACCGGAGTGGTGAAGAAGTATGGGGTATGACATGTGATTTCCATGTCTATCTTCTCAGGGTTAGAAGAGTATACTCTTTTACATGAGGTAGCGAAGACTTGATGTGAAGTTCATTTTATCATCATTTCGAGATCCATGTTTCTAGATAAGTTACTTTCACTCTGTTATTGAGTGGATTTATACTCTTTTTATTATAACATGTTATATCTATTGCTTTCCTCTTTAGTTGTATCTCTTACTTCTTTCACCTCACTTTTATGGGAATTCTACATGGTATGAATATACTCACGCCTACATGGGATTTCAAAAAAAATGTGTCATATAATTTTTAGATAGAGAACATTTTGATCATGACTTTATAAGAGCTCATTGATATAGTGTGTTTTGACTATGGTTGGTGGTTATAACATTGGGTACATGATATGGGATCTGAATTTTTTAATTTTTTGTATTTTAGGTTAGGATATATTTCTTGCTGGGAATGTATTTTATCCCTATTACATATCTGTTTACACAACCAAAATTCATTTTTTTTAGTGATACATTCATTTTTTCTGTATTTATAGCATTGATGCATATTTTATTTCATTCCCTCTACACATTTTCATTTATTTGGAAATGCACATGTGTATTGGAATTTAGGAAATTCCTTCCCGAGTTTAGTGTGACATCAGCACTTGTCTCCACCCCCTAGCCAATGGTGGAGGGCTTGGGGTAGTGGCAGCTCAAACCCTGAATTTGGCCATTTCGTGATAGGTTGGTATGAGAGAATGTTCATTCCAGGGGTTATTATTATGGGTGTCTCCCATTAGGAGGATTGGTTTGGTTTACGGAAATATTTTCAAAGTGTGTCGAGTATGTACCTCGGGCTAGGTAGTCCAGTGATGGTGAAATAATTTATATATCCACTCACCAGGACCCCTACAACCTTCTTGTAGACATTGGATGCCGAGAAAATTGTTGCAGGGATCAATAATATATACATCATATAGGATTTTGTCTTTGAATTTCCACCTTGAGTATGCTCCCCATTACAACCCCATTTGACTATGGTATTCCTTGATATATTTCAGGATGCCTCAATGGTTATAGCCATCCATGATACCCGCACCGGTTTGTGACGAATATAATATGAGTAATGAGGCCATGGTTCAAGGTCAATCCCATGATCCCCTTCCACCAGATGAATAGGTACCAGAAAGAAACTCCTATTGAGTTGCTGATTGTCAGAGATGAGTAGGATGAGGATGTTCATAGGCTGAGCATACTTCATGAGTTCTAGTGATATAAACCTATAAGGTATCTCAGTGAGACAGATCCCTAGGAATCCATGGATTAGTTAAAGTCTATGGTCCATGTATTTAGGCGTATTCAGACATCAATGGATCAAATGGTTAATTTGGAAGCCAATATTTTCCATGGAGCATAAAGGAATTAGTGATCTGGGTTACCAAGATGCACGATGATTCAACACTATCGTAGGACACAATTCAACAACTATTTCATAAGGAAAGCTACCCCTATTTCTTTTGATCTGTTCGAATTAATGAGCTTCTGGAGTTTCATAAGGTAGGGTTGAGAGTGGATAAGTATGTGGCTAGTTTCAAAGACCATACACACCACTCTCTCGACATGATCAAAGATGGCTATTTCTAAGCACAAAAGTTTGAGCAGAGGCTCTGTAGAGAGATTCATTCTAGCATAGTTCTCTTCTTCGTCCCCAACTATGTCTGGTTACTATAGAGGGCACTTGTGCTACAAATATTTTTATCAAAGGGATGCTAGATAGTTGGATATAGTAGTGGGAATGATAGTGATGAGTCATCTATATTAGTGGGAAACCATTAGAGACCAAAGAATATGAGGCCCTTCTATGAGTAGGCTAGGGGATGTGTTCATACATTTTAGGGGAATCATAGAGCACCCGGGACCCCTAGGGAGGGATATTTCTATGATTGTGATGGGAGAGGTCACGTGGCATGATAAAACCCAATCGTATTTGTTGATCATCCCGTGTAGGTAGATGATGGACCACTTTGGAAGAGACAACATTATGATCACGGATCTCCCAGGTGTTGATAGGGCGGTCCCTAGGGAGGCAAAGCTAGTAGAGGAGCAGTAGGAGCTTCAGGTTGTGGAAGATGCTATGAGTTCCTCCCACCAAAAGTACTAGGTGTCTTATTTCATTAATAGGGAGTTGGTGTCTATGACCACAGACAGTTGCATGCTTTGGACATTTATTTTCATGTTGTGCATGAGACGATTCGATGTAAAAAATGTGTTTAGTCTATAAATTCCTCAGTATTAGTAGACACATGTTTGAGTCATTATTTCAGATTTTGACTATTGGAGTTAGAGTTGGATCATTGAGTCCTGATGCTAGCACATCATCGTTGTCTCGTGGTTTATACATGAAATATTTCTTCTTTTCCCTCTATCTGCCAGTAGTCTGAGCTATCACTTGGGGGAGAAAGGTTCGTATGGGACGATTTGGTCGTCAAAATAGGACTATATGACATCATCTTAGTCATTTATTATTTTCTATTGTTTGATCTCAGATCGAATGTCACTATAGACTATCCATATGCCGATACGCTGATGGGAAAAGGTTATCACTTTTCATGAAAGAGACCACATTGAAAGATAAGTGGGTGATGTGAATAAGAGGTTTAAACCTATTTACCATCTGTTAAAAATTATATCCCCTTGTGAATCATAATCTTATGGGATATTCATTCTTTCAGTTGTGGGGGACTATATCAACATCTCCCTTGAAGACTTTTAGGGAGTACCTCTGAAGAGGGAGTTGTATTTTTTCATATATTTTCATCTTAGGATCACCCTAATGTATTTTTCTAAATACAAAAGGGCACCTATCAAGCTCCAGGATCTATAGTTTTAATTAGGGTACCATCGTGAGAATGGTTTCAGTAGACCCAGTGTATCTCCCTCAGTAGCTCCAATTCTGTTCGTGAAAAAGTAAGACGTGATCTTATGGATTTTTGTGGATTATCATTTCTTAAATCAGGACACAATATAGATAAATTACCCCATTCCATGTATTAACGAACTATTGAATCCCATTTGAGGTGTGATATGGTTCTCCAAGATCGATCATGGGTCCAACTACCACATGTTGCGGGTTCACAAGGCTAACATTCCAAAGATGGTTTTCCGATGTCTCTACTGATAATATTAGTTCCTAGTGATACCCTTTGGTGTGAATAATTCCCCCATTGTATTTATGGATTTGATGAACAGTATCTTCTATCCATACATGGACAAGTTTTATGTCATCTTCATCGATGAAATTCTTTTTGACACTACATCAAAGGACATGCATGTAGTCCACATGAGGATGGTTCTTTGTTTACATAGAGAAAACTAGAATTATAGAAAGCACTCAAAATGTCTATTTTGGATAAATGAGATTCACTTTACTAGGCTTGTCATTTTTGAACAAGTTTTATCCATGGATCTGAATAATATAGAGGCATTGCTTTCTTCATATCCACAAAAGAATGTGTTTGAGGTACAAAGTTTTCTTAGATTGGTAGGGTACTATATGAGAATTGTGGGAGACCACAATTGAATCGCACCCACATTGACAGCCATGATGTGGATTTGGAAACTATTTACCTTGATTGAGTAGTTTGAGAGGGCTTTTGGGATGTTTTGTCAATGGAAAATGAGTAACCCTGTGTTGAGGCTACAAAAGGAAGGCGTTGAGTTTATAGTTTATTGTGATATCGAAAGAGATGGGCTCAGTTTCACATTGATGGAACAACAAAAATCCATAAGATATTCATCAAGTTAGTTGAGACCCCATAAGAAGAACTATGTGACTCGTGACATGGAGCTGGCAATGGTAGTCTTCTCCCTAAGGATGTATAGACACTACCTTCTAAGAGTGAACATTATGGTATGCTCAGATCAACATATTCTCAGGTACATTTTAACTCATAGCTACATGAACATAAGATTTCAATGCATGTAGGAGATCATGCATGAATAGGACTTCGAGATTGTCTATATTTCATGAAAGGAAAACATAGTAGTATATTTTCTTATCCTGAAGTCCCATGCATTCCTAGTATGAGATAATTCAGATTACTTAGCTTCCATGAAGATGACCGTAGTGGATTTGAAGGGTACACATTTTCTACAGTCGATTATTTTTGATCTCTTTCCTCCTCCATCTTGTAAAAGAGTCCCAACTGGGGGGACACTGACTATGAATTTATTCATTATCATATATCCACGAACAACCCAACCAAAAGTTATTATGAAGGATGGAACCACAATACCATGCTCTGGGGAAAAAATAGTTCCAATTGTGATGTTTGAGGTGGTGATGTGGGAGTTCCACACTTCTCCCTTAGCTATACATCCCATTGTGGGGAAAATGTACAGAGACCTTCCGCATAAGTTTTGGTGGCACAACATTAGATGTAACATAGCTGAGTTTGTCTCACGATGCCCCACCTATGAGCAATCGAATTTTGAAAACCATGTTTTGGAAGGTTTGTTTCAGCCTCTTGAGCTCCTAGAGTGGAAATTATATACAATATCCATGGAATTATTCACTAGGATTTCATGCATAGTGAGGGGCCAAGATTCCATCTAGGTTATAGTAGACTGACTCAAAAATTAATCACACTATCTTTCTATTATAGAGTATAGTTTTTTGGAGCATTTGGGGAAGTTGTACATATAGGAGATCATCCACCTTCATGAGGCTCCCATGACGATTGTCTATGATCATGATGTGTAGTTTACATCATGATTGTGGAGAGGCCTATATGAGGCATTCGAGACCCAATTTTGGATGAGTACATCCTTTAACCCCTAGGTTGAGGGGTAGACCAAGTTCACTACCAATGTGCAAAAGGATATGCTGAGGGCTGACATGTTCAATTTTGGTTAGAGTTGAGAGGATCTATTTCCCTTACTATAATTTTCATACAACAATAGCTACCAATTTAACATCGATATGACACCTTTTGAGTCCCTATATAGGATACCCTATAGGTCACCCTTGTGTTTTGAAAATATGGGAGAGTTATATATTGTTTTTATATAGTTGATTCACGTGAAAACAAAAAATAAATAGGTCATCCATTAGTGTATGAAGATGGAACAGAGAAGATAGAAATACTATGAAGATTGTTGTTGTAGACCATTGGAGTTACGGTAGAGTGAATAAGTTTTCTTGATATATTCCCCATGATTAGTAATGAAAATGTTTGGATTGAGAGGAAATCAATCCCCGTGTTCATTATCCCTTCCGAGATCATGCAGAGGGTTGGTGAGGTTTCCTTTTACCTCACTGTACAAAAACATTTGGAGCAGGTGCCCGTAATCTTATACATATCATAACTATGGAGATATGTGCACGGCCCAATGAACATCATTGACTGGGGTGATTTTAACATCAAGGATAGGGCCAACATTGCATATAACAAGGTAGAAATCAAGGAAAAATGTGATAGGACCTTGTGAGGATGAAAAATCCCTTTGGTTTCCGTGTTTTGGTAGAAGGAAACATGTTGGAGAGTTCTTGTGAGTGGGAGAGTTAGATGTGGGCTCAGTATCAGAGATTTTTTTCTTAGCTTCTACTTTTTGAGGTTGAAACCCTTGAAGGAGGTAATGATGTAGATACCCAATTTTTTCCTTGTAAGATATCTAAATATTTATAATTGTATTTTCTGTGATAGGTGATGAGGGAACATCTGATTCCAAGACCTTTTGTGCCCAGAATTAATTTTTAAAAAATATTAAATATAATTTAAATTGTGTGCATGTTGTTAATTATTAATACAATTATAAATATTAAATGGCTGATCAAATCAGAAATATGAGAACATTTTTGGGTTTTAAATGCATTGATAACCCCATGAGTGATGTAAAATTAGTTGTAATGGGATGTTCAGAACCCTTCCTCATTAGAGGGTTAATTTAAGTGGATTAATTATTTAATATATCACATAATTTATTTTAACCTAATTTTGGTATTAAATACATCACGAAGGGAATTTTTCCTGTGTTGTCTCATAATTATCCCATCAACCAATGAGAGTTAATCCTCTCCAATATTGGACAATTGAGATCGAGGGACAAAAAACGTCAAGATCAGGGTGGATCATAGATCAATGAAAAAAAAGTCTTCTTATTATTGCGATATGAGTACGTTTTTCAACAAAGAATGATAAAAAAAAGAGGAATGACTAATCATTATTGTTCTTATGCCTTGTATTAAATTTGGTGTAGATTAATAATTTTAGTATTAAATATGTGCACCCATTCATGCACTAATGATTTGAAGCTCGATTATTTTCCTATGATTATTAGTTATATGTAATCCAATTGAACATTATTGATTATTGTCCAAGAACATTTTGGCCAATGATCATAAAACAATTGTTCATGGTGGATTTATTCTCATGTTCTTCATATTATTCAATATCATGAAACATTGGATCCTAGTTCGACTGTTTCCAGGAGTCCCTAGCTTGATCGGGTGCCTGAATTTGTGGCGGATCAATGGAACATCAATCATTATTCAAGTAGTGCATAGATATGGAAATCTCAAGATGAAAAGATGAAAAATATGATGATTTGGATCTACATTATGAGGTGTTGAACATATGGGTGTGAGAATAAAGAATAATGAAACCCTCATTCATTCTTGTAGAATATTCTAAGTGAATGAAAAATGTTGAACATGATTCATGGATAAATATAATGATTTTAGAAGGATTTTTAGAGAGATCTAAAGCTGTTTGGCTAGATTCAGAGCACAAACGAGGATTTGTGAAAACCTAATATTTCTATAAAAATACCAGAAATATATCTTGTAGTAGGAAGAACACACTATATATAGCCTCCATCAGTAGTGGATCTAGGGTTTGGGAAAATATAAGGCTGATATGGTGTGTAGTCCTCTATCACATGTTCTGTACTCTTTCCCAAGTTGGAAAACCTATGTGATGTTTCACACAGGTTGGGACTTCAGGTAAGAAGAACATATACACATTTTACCATACTGGTGGAAACCTATGTGGACTAACAAACCACATACCATAGTACATTGACATGGGGTCCGAGTGCCCAGACATGACCAGTAGACATGGACCAGTCCTTAGATAGGTGGGACACACCATGTAGTCCACCTACATGGCTTGTAACCCCATATAGACAAGACCCATGAACATACTAGAGACCTAACATGGCTTTGAAGAGGGACCACCTCATGTGCGTGTCCTCTCACACATCGGGTTCAACTTGATCTCTTCCGAGTGATCTTTGAACCTCAATATCTCCTTCATTTCAAATCAGATTTTGGACCATGGGATGTCGATCCTAAGTGTTTTTCAATGTAGAATGAAAATTTTCCCTCAGAAAAATATTTTAAGATATGAATTGAAATGTTTTGGGTTTATTGTAGCACCCTGACACCAGCTACCCAGAGCCGGTGCATTACTTAGTAACATTGGCATGATAAAAAAAAGATCAAGTCTCGAAATACCGATTAGTTTAGTATCCTTGGAAACACTAGATACGTTCATAAATGTTACATTACATCATAAAGTGAAAAACTACAATAACATGGTCTTCAAAGTCCACACTCATATCCTCTTCTGACTATCCCTGCAGGTCATTCATAAAATAATTCTTCACATCCTGGAAAATATTAAAACATTGGAAGGGGTGAGCTCAGATGCTCAGTAAGGATAACAATATTTCGGAAGCTTTCATAAATAAACATTAACATTTAAGGCAATGTATAACTAAAACCAAAGCCTATTTAAAACTTGAAATTTAGAATAATATGACAAAAGTAAAATAAAATAATGCCATTACTTACTCACATGGATATTCTACTTGTGGAATAATCACATGCAATATCAATAACCACTTTCATAATGATGGAATGCATAATGCCAGACATTCTGAAACATTTTGTCAAGGCCTCGGCCAAGACGTCTAAAATGATTAAGGCCTCGGCCAAAACCATAAATCAAATTGGGATAGGGCCTCGTCCAATTCCACGTCTAGTTGTCTCATGAGACCTACTGATGCATAGAGCAGCTATAGGGGGCTCCACCCGTCACTTATTAAGTCCAATGCATTCCTCATATGAATAGGTTTAAACATATCCTAAACCATAATATAATCGTATCACATAAAACATGCAAAATGGAAACATAACATTTCCACATTTCAATCACAAGATATCAATACAACACATTGATATAATAAAAAGGCATTCAAAACCATTTTCAATACCAGAATAAAAGAAACTTAAAACTTTATATTTATTTTTCATTAAAAAAATGATGGCTTGTAGAGGAATCCGAAACTCAAATAATGGTCACGGCGGCAGAGAAGTCATTGTCACCGCATAAGTACAGAAATAAAAAATTCCATTTTTGTCGTTTAGTAAAACTCTTCATATAAAAAACATTCCATTTGAATAAAAGTAAAAGTCAAAGGGGTTTATACACCGTATAAAAGAAAGTTGTGTATAAAACCAAAATATGCCTCAATGAAAGGAGATTGAGACGAAGTCCTTAAAAAGATCATTTTTAAAATAAAATAGATATATTATGTGTATTCACTATAGGTACACATAAATAAAGTAAAAATACAAAATAGGACATAATAATATCATAACATAATTTGAAAGTAGGAGATTAACCCAAAGAATGGAAGTTGGGTTAAGAAATTCCATTACCTCATGTCCGACATGAATCAACCATTCTTTAACCTCCTAAATAATAAACTAGAGTCAATATCTACCTTATTAAGGACCATTTTCAATTTCATTATCCTTTTTATATCACTTATTACAATGTTATGAACATTATGTAATTATTTATGTTGATAACGGTCGTTTTGTCGATCATTGGTACTTGAGTCAACAATAAACTTCTTATAATTACAAGTTGTTCATGTGGTGAAATATCCATTATATACAGAATTATATTCATGATGTAGTTATCATATATATCATATATATCCAGTATATACATTCATTCATAATATTACGTAACATTTAGAGGTATGAAATGAAATGCACCGTTCATGGAGACGGTAAGCCGTACATACGCATGAACGCTACTTTCATTTCTATTTCATATTTAATGGAATTATGTTATAATTTTATAATGTTAAAATATAATTCCAGTATAATATAATGTATAATACCATTTACTCCATCCTTTATACATCCCACATATGGCATTAACGATTCAAATCACTTTGAGGGGGCGGTAGTCCGTACTTCCTAAAATGAAATTATCGCATTTACCCATAATGGAAATCATAAAGTATTCCAGAAATGATAAATACAGAAGCATAAGGAAGACATGAAAATAATATATATATCATATATGAAAATAGAGTCATCAAAATGGCCACCATTAGAGGTGTTAAAGGAATATTGAACAATCATCGTTTCGTGAGGCAATATTTCGCCACCCACAGAAACAGTATGTTCTTTAACCATTATACGAAGATGTGTGTATGTTTAAACAAAATCCTTATCATAACAACATCTTAGTATATTTTAGATACTGTTGTTGTTACAAAAGAAACGAATAAAAAGAGTTTAAGGGGTTGGAGAAGCAAAATAAAACAAAACAACATTAGAGAAGACATTACCTTAAAATCGGGTAACTCTTTTTGATTTGAGCCAAAGGATTCCTTGAGAAGAATTATGACCAAAGTAAGGCTTCTAGGAGTAAGAGAGGAAAGTGGAGAGAGTATTATGGCAGAGTTTGGACGAGCCAAATGGCTTGGAAGGTGTGAATAAGGTGGTAGTGTTGGGGGCCTTTTATAAGAGGAGAGGAGGGGCTCTTTTGGAAATGTTGAAATGTTAGATTATTTTGAAATGCTTTTTGGATTCTAAAAGTCCCAAAATAATATATTTCAAGTATAAGGTGATAAGTATTCTAAATATGCTCATCCAATAGGTTTTTGACAAGTGTAAGCCTTAGATATTTTCATTTTATTTAAATCGTTAATTAGTGAGGTAAACACTGCATCATAATTGTGTCATATAAACATTAATTTATTTAATGTATAAAAATTATAAAAAATTATCATGATGTAGTAAATCGTTTTATCTTTCCAATGAATATTTATGGTCAAAAAAATGACTTGTATAACCCCATTTAAAAATTATTTTAGTAAAATAACTCATGTTTGTGAAATTTTTATTTTAACATTAAATAAAATGTTTTTAATGTAATTTTCAAACCAAAGTGGCTCCATGGGGTCCCCATGATGAACCATGGATTTTCTTAGTCGGCCATTACTCATTAAATAGGGGTAGGACAAGTGTATGGGTATTTTCATATTTTTATAATATCATTTTTACCTTAAATTTCACTAATTACCTTTAATCGCGATTAATTAAACTTGAAATTTACTATTAACCAAAAAATATTTTAATCCCATTGAACCACATTTTACATCCTAATGACAACCATGTATGTCGGATTTTTGAAAATTAAATCACAGAAGTGGTAATATTTCATTTAAACGAAAAATCAGTTATTTAACTACCACTTAGTGGTTTCACTATTCATCAAAAATTGAAGTTTTTCAGAACAATGCCAAAATTTCACCCTAAGCTATATTTGATAATCCAATTTCAAAAATGATGTCTATTTAACAAAATTCCAAACATATAAGTTGCGTTAATTAATTTTATAATTAATTCCCGCTGTCACAACAAATAGCGTGTTTTTATGAAACAATTTATATCAAAAGATTGACAATTGTTTATGTCCAATTTCCAAGTGAAATTAATTCTAATGAACACCATTGGATAAAATGGTAAAAATATATTCTAATTATACTTTAAAACCAATCAATAGTATAATTTATCACAATAAATTATTTTGATTAAAAAAGTTGTTTTTAAGTATTTTTCACTATTCATAAAAAATTGGAAGTTCTCAAAAAAATACTAAAAATTCAACATAATCTAATTTCGATATTACGAATACAAAAATGAAGTCAATTTTGAAATATAAAATTTCTATAATTTCAAAAAGTGGGTATTACTATTTATAACGGCTACTTTGATTTATCGCGGTGTGTTAGAATCTCGAACTTGCGTACAATGCAAGCTATTGCATTATTGAAAGAGAAACGTATCGTGGAAGCTCGGGGTGTTACATTATCCCCTCCTTCAATAAATTGCGTCCTCGCAATTTGAAATTTTTCTTTGAAAATAAAAGGATGAAAATAGAAAATACCTTTGTGGAAAACCCACATCGGAAATAGGGTTAATAAGAATATAACATTAAAAGAATGAAAGAGAAGTACAAAGGTCACCTGAGATAGCCCATACTTGGATTCTATGAAAATATGGATATGGAGGAGAAACAAACTATCAAGGTCTGATGGAGAGTTGTAGAAAACAGGATTAGGAGAAAGTTAACAATAAGAAAATCACAAACTTGTGGTTGGTTAAACGATCATTGAATCCCCAGTTGGAAAAGTTAACCGGCAACGTTTTTGTTTTAAGTCACCATTCATAAAGTTGAGGAATTCATTTAAGAGATTTACTAAGAATGTAAGGAAATATACTTACTTGTCGTGTAGAATTTCATTAATAAATTTTTACCACAAACCATTTAGAATAGGAATACTATTTTGTAATATCTAGGGACTTCCTGTATGCTAGTGGTAGGGAATAAAGGCCTGTCGCACTATGGTTGTGGGTTCGATTCCTGCAGCTTTGTCTGACGCGACGGGATATGCCCCACCCTGCAGGTTGTCCTTTTCCTAAATCTATAGTATTATAATATTCCAAAAATAATCTTCATAAATGTTTTAACCTTAAACAATACTATCCAAAGTTCAACTTAATCCATTCCAACCTTTATAGTTATCCAAAATACCTCTGTCCAAACTTTCTCTAAAAGGTCTCTAACTTCCAAAATCAATTGTAACATCAGATTCCCCAAACAAATAAAAGTTTCTCTTATTGTCGCATAATAAAAATATGATTAGCTTAATCATATTAAAACCTTAATGAAATCAACATGTACTGCAGTACAATCCTTATATATATCACATTATTTTTATAACCAGAATATAATCCTTGAGTCCAAAAGCACCAATACATTAATTATTCCTCTTCAACTCTAGTAACAGCATAAGATTGGCCTTGATCCCTTGGCCTTTTCTGAGGTAATATTCCCTTCTTCTTAGGACATTAATTTGCATAATGCCCCATTTCCCTACAATTGTAGAACTCAACATTGATAACCTCTTTCTTTCCATTGCAATTTATGAGCCTAGTGAACTTTTTATCCACATTTATAACAAACTCCCATTACTTTTAGGCAAGTACCATGGTGATTATTCCCACAATTATCACATAATAAAAAATCATTCTTTCCCATTTTCCCTTTATCCGTCTCTAGTTCCATTGTTCTCTTCTTCTCTTGCTTTACTTTATTGTCATAAGACTTAGAGAATTCCTTTTCTGTCTTGATAGAACACGAGACAATATCTTCATACGATGAGAAGGATTATGATAATAAAGATCTACAGAGAAATGGTTTTAACCCATGAATGAAACGATCAATCTTACTTCTTAGGTTATGTATATAATCAGCTGCATGTATCGCTAACCTTGTAAAGTTATCCTCATACTTTGCGACATTCTCATCCTCCTTCTACCTCAGACTCATAAATTGCCTTTCCATAAATGCTTGATGGTCATGATGAATGTTTTTCTCCAAGAAAAGATCTTTGAACTCTCTCCATTCCATACTTGATACTTCTTCATCTTCCTTTGTGTTTTGAATCAGCGACCACCATTGATCGGCATCTCCAGTATGGCGATAGACTGCCATGTCAACCTTCTCCCTTTCGCTACTCCCCAAGGTGTATAATATTTTCTCTAAGGAGTTTATCCATTGCTCAGGTACTAAAGGATTTGTACCCCCATTAAATGTTGGCAGTTGTTGCCTCATGAAGCGGTCTAACATTCATCCTCCACGTTGCGGATCAGGTTGCTCCATACGAGTAAGGTTATTATTCATAACCTGAGTGAGTTGTCCCAGTATGGTAATAAGTTGATCAGTACCAGTTGTATCTCCAGATCCACAAATATTATCTTGAGAAGGAGGGAAATCCCTACACGGAGTGCGTGCATTGATACGGTTTCCATTCCTTCCACTAGGCACCATTTCTAAACAATGGAATAAATTAGATTAGTTTATGAATCAAAATACATAATTCCATACTTGTAAAACACTTAAAATAAATTGAACTGTTTATGGATATAATCCATAATCATAAAAAAAATTTCTTTGAGGAAGTATATACTCGTAACCCTTCATAGTGGTTTGTAAAGAAAATGAGAATTATCCTAAGCATATCCCTCGGGAGTGTCGTAACCAAGAGTGCAGCAATGCCCATTGTCGTCCACCAGTTCTCGTTCGAGTCTAGCTCAAAGCGGTGTTTTCAGGTTTTACCCCTAGGTACATCTGTGCCAGAGCCACCTCTACCTGCGCGTATCCAGACAGGGATGTATTGCTTGGAAAACTCACAAAATCTCTATAATACCAAAATTCTAGGAAGTTCTTATATACTAATCCTCAAAGTCTATCTTTGGGCTATGTGATCTAATCAGAGTTTATCTAAATCTAGCTTCCAAGGTTAGTACTAAACTACCTCTGATACCAACTGTAGCGCCCTGATCCCAGCTACCCAGAGCCAGTGCATTACTTAGTAACATTGGAATGATCACAAAAGATCAAGTCTCGAAAGACCAATTAGTTTAGTAGCCCTGGAAACACTAGATACGTTCATAAATGTTACTTTACATCATAAAGTGAAAAACTACAATAACATGGTCTTCAAAGTCCACACTCATATACTCTTCTGACTATCCCTGCAGGTCATTCATAAAATACTTTTTCACATCCTGGAAAATATTAAAACATTGGAAGGGGTGAGCTCAAATGCTCAGAAAGGATAACAATATTGCGGAAGCTTTCATAAATAAACATTAACATTTAAGGCAATGTATAAATAAAACCAAATCCATTTTAAAACATGAAATTTAACATAATATGACAATAGTAAAATAAAATAATTCCATTATTTACTCACATGGATATTCTACTAGTCGAATAATCACATGCTATATCAATAACCACTTTCATAATGATGGAATGCATAATGCCAGACATTCTGAAACATTTTGTCAAGGCCTCGGCCAAGACGTCTAAAATGATTAAGGCCTCGCCCAAAACCATAAATCAAATTGGGAAAGGGCCTCAGACAATTCAATGTCTAGTTGTCTCATGAGACATACCGATGCATCGAGGTGCTATAGCGGTCTCCACCCGTCACTTATTAAGTCCAATGCATTCCTCATATGAATAGGTTTAAACATATCATAAGCCATAACATAATCGTATCACATAAAACATGCATAAAGGAAACATAACATTTCCACATTTCAATAAAAAGATATCAATACAACACATTGATATAATAAAAATTCATTCAAAACCATTTTGAATACCAGAATAAAAGAAAGTTAAAACTTTTTATTTATTTTTCATTAAAAAAATAATGGCTTGTAGAGGAAGCCATAACTCAAATAATGGTCACGGCGGCGGAGAAGTCATTGTATCCACATAAGTACGGAAAGAAAAACATTCCCTTTTTATTGTTTAGTAAAACTCTTCGTATAAAAATGATTCCTTTTGAATAAACGTAAAAGTCAAAGGGGTTTATACACAGTATAAAAGAATGTTGTGTATAAAACCAAATATGCCTCAATGAATGGAGATTGAGACGAAGTCCTTAAAAAGATCATTTTTAAAATAAAATAGATCTATTATGTGTATTCACTATAGGTACACATAAAGAAAGTAAAAATACAAAATATGACATAATAATATCATGACATAATTTGAAAGTAGGAGATTAACCCAAAGAATGGAAGTTGGGTTAAGAAATTCTCTTACCTCGTGTCCGACTTGACTCAACCATTATTTAACCTCCTGGATAATAAACTAGAGTCAATATATACCTTATTAAGAACCATTTTCATTTTCATTATCCTTTTTGTATCACTTCTTACAATGTTATGAACATTATTTAATTATTTATGTTAATAATGATCGTTTTGTCGATCTTTGGTACTTGAGTCAACAATAAACTTCTTATAATTACAAGTTGTTCATGTGGTGAAATATCCATTATATCAAGAATTATATTCATGATGTTTTTATCATATATATCATATATATCCAGTATATACATTCATTCATAATATTACATAACATTTAGAGGTAAGAAATGAAATGCACCATTCATGGAGACGGTAAGCCGTACGTAAGCATGAACGCTACTTTCATTTCTATTTCGTATTTAATGGAATGATGTTATAATTTTATAAAGTTATAATATAATTCCAGTATAATATAATGTATAATACCATTTACTCCATCCTTTATACATCCTATATATGGCATTAACGATTCAAATCACATTGAGGGGGCAGTAGTCCACACTTACTAAAATGAAATTATCGCATTTACCCATAATGGAAATAATAAAGTATGTCATAAATGAGAAATAAATAAGCATAAGGAAGACATAAAAATAATATATATATTATATATGAAAATACTGTCATCAAAATGGCCACCATTAGAGGTGTTAAAGGAATATTGAACAATCATCGTTTCGTGAGGCAGTATTTCGCCACCCACAGAAACAGTATGTTCTTTAACCATTAGAAGAAGGTGTGTGTAAGTGTAAACCTAATCCTTATCATAAAAAAATCCTAGTATATTGTAGATACTTGTGTTGCTACAAAAGAAAGGGAAAAAAGAGTTTAAGGGGTCGGAGAAGCAAAATAAATCAAAACAACATTAGAGAAGACATTACCTTAAAATCAGGTAACTCTTTTTGATTTGAGCCAAAGGCTTCCATGGGAAGAATTATGCCCAAATTGAGGCTTATAGGAGTAAGAGAGGAAAGTGTAGAGAGTATTTGGGCAGAGGTTGGACGAGCCAAATGGCTTGGAAGGTGTGAATAAGGTGGTAGTGGTGGGGGCCTTTTATAAGAGGAGAGGAGGGGCTCTTTTGGAAAGATTGAAATGATACATTATTTTGAAATTCTTTTAGGATTCTATAGGTCCCCCAAATGATATATTTCTTGGATAAGGTGATAAGGGTTAGAAAAATGATCATAAAATAGGTTTTTGACAAGTGTAAGCCTTAGATATTACATTATCTTTTCATTTTATTTAAATCATAAATTAATGAGGTAAACACTGCATCATCATTGTGTCATATAAAATTTAATTTATATAATGTATAAAAATTATCAAAAAATTATCATGATGTAGGAAATATTGTTATATTTCCCATGAATATTTATGGTCAAGAATATGACTTGTATAACCCCATTTAATTTTTTTAGTAAACTAACTCATGTTTGTGACATTTTTAATTTAACATTAAATAAAATGTTTTTAATGTCATTTTCCCACCAAAGTGGCTACATGGGGTCCCAAAGTTGACCCATGGATTTTATTGGTCGGCCATTACTCATACAATAGGGGTAAGGCAAGTGTAAGGGTATTTTCATATTTTTATAATATAATTTTTACCTTAAATTTCACTAATTACCTTTAATCGCGATTAATTAAACATAAAAGTTACTATTCACAAAAAATTATTTCAATCCCATTGAACCACATTTTACATCCTAATGACAACCATGTATGTCGTATTTTTGAAAATCAAATCATAGAAGTGGTAATATTTCATTTAAATGAAAAATCAGTTATTTAACTACTACTTAGTGGTTTCACTATTCATAAAAAATTGATGTTTTTCAGAACAATGCCAAAATTTGACCCTAAGCTATATTTGATATTCCAATTTTAAAAATGTTGTATATTTTACAAAATTCCAAACATATAAGTTGCATTAATTAATTTTATAATTAATTCCCGCTGTCAAAACAAATAGCGTGTTTTTTAGAAACAATTTATATCAAATGATTGACAATTGTTTATGTCCAATTTCGAAGTGAAATTAATTCTAATGAACACCATTGGATAAAATGGTAAAAATATATTATAATTATACTTTAAAACCTATCAATAGTATAATTTTTACTATATATTATTTTGATTAAAAAAGTTGTTTTTATGTATTTTTCACTATTCATAAAAAATTGGAAGTTCTCAGAAAAATACAAAAAATTCAACATAAGCTAATTTCGATATTACGAATACAAGAATGAAGTCAATTTTGAAATATAAATTTTCTATAATATCAAAAAGTGGGTATTACTATTCAAAATGACTACTTTGATTGGTCGTGGTGTGTTAGAATCTAGAACTTGCGTACAATGCAAGCTATTGCATTATTGAAAGAGAAGCGTATCGTGGAAGCTCAGGGTGTTACATTTATCATGTGATGAGGTGACAACCGATGATGGTTGAGATCAAGCAGAATAACCAGAGATGTTCCGAGATTAACCTTCATGTGGGATCGGTAGTGGAATTTCATTATGGATGTTTTGGGATTAACTTCTAGTTAGGATAGGCAGTGGAGTAACCCAATGATATTTCTATGTAAACCAATATTAGGTCTAGGTAGTGGAGTATCATGAAATATTAGGATTACCCTCAACTGTATTGGGTAGTGGAACTCCCCAATGACATCTTATAGGCAAAACCATACAACCGGTCTGGGTAGTGGAATTTCCCTAATGACTCACTAGGGTTACCCTCTAGTAGAAATGGGCAGTTGCAACCCCTGGTGACCTCCCTATGTGATACCATTAATTCGAGCTAGGAAGTGACATTCATTGGTGGATACTAGAGTAGGACAATCCTTACGTACTATGGAGCATGATCCTTTCCAAAAAATAACGACCCCTTGACTGTGAGGCACAGTGACGAGACGTGGTTTGATGTACCTTTGGACTTACATGAAAGAGGGATTATTCCCCCCCCATTGAGTTTCATTCTTATGACATGACATAAAAATGTGTGGGTCAGATAGTGCTTCCTAATGATTATTGTATCAAAGTGTGGTGATTTATTCACTTTGACTACTATGTCCTGGGAAGACACATGAGGTGCGTGGAATCTTAGATGGACATGCCTTGGATGTAATGGTGACTTGTAGTCTTGGGTTAATTTGTGATATTAATATCCCTTTAACATATCATTTGGAATTTTCTAGCTGAGAATATATATATATATAAATATCATTCTCTGGTACCCACTTCTTGGTTGTCGGTTACTGTTCTTCCATGAGAGGTAGAGATGTGTAGGTTATTCCATATGCTTTCTGTGACTATATTATCATGGTTGGATGAGTCTAATCTCCTAATATATGCCGTAAATATTCAATTATAAGTTCCTATTCCAAATAATTTGATATTTTTTTGATTGGATGAGTTAACTTCACTCTCTTGTTAGGTTGGGTAATACTCTTTTTACCATACATTGTTCTATCTACTACTTTACTCTTTAGTTATATCTCTTTCTACTCCCAAATTTTTTTTATGGAAATAAAATTGTAATGAATATACCCAACCCTACATAGGATTCTCCCAACACATGTCATGTATTTTACAGATGGAAGATAGGTTAATCCTGACTTCAGAGGAGCAGAGGTATATAGACTACTTGGACAACATACAATGGTCATAGCATGAGATATACGAGCAAGGATCATGTTTTTTTACATTTTTCTATTTTTTCTGGTTGAGACATATTTATGGTTTGGCATGGATTTTTTCAATTTTATTTTTCAATTTACACTTCTGTAATTCATTATGATTAGTTGTCCATGTATATTTTTTTTTATTTATAGAGGTTTTGCATCTTTTATTCCATTCCCTCTACACTATTTCATTGAGTTTTCTATGTGCGTGTGTATAAGTATTTAGGACAATTCCTCCCAATGTTTAGGGTGCCTTTAATGATTTTATCCATCCCATGTCAAATAAAGGTGGGATTTGGGTAGTCATGGCTCGAGCCCTGTCTTGGTTCGGGTTATGACATTATAGGGTATCTAGAATCATTTATGTCCTATGTGGATTTCATAGGGTTAGACCAAATTAATTATCATCATGAAATAACAATTCATTGACTGAACTAATTAGATGACCATACTCTAATATCCTTTCTACTATTTCCATATAGAATAAGACCAAGATGAATATTATTCAATTAACAAAATTTATATTGAAACAAAAATACTCAAGGAAGGTAAAAACAGAGAGAAAAAAAATGTTTTACTAGGAAGTGAACATATCATACAACCTCCCAACAATATAACATTTCATACTTGAGCTATTCCAAGAATCACTACGGCTTCTGGATGCACATGTCTGGCAACTATGTATTTATAAAATATTCCCCCTCCATGGTCTCCTATTTCACACTCCCTTTTGTCCATTACACTAGAACTATATGCAGCATCCTCCCAAAACTACTCTTTTCACTAAAGTCCATAACATAGACCAGATTTTCCTCAGAGGATGCATAAAAAGATAGACCATTTTCATCGTCTTCTATTAAATGAGAAGGGTCAAGATGATATCTCTAATGTAGTGTCATATGGAACATGTAATTCAAGGAATTTTAGTAATATAGAAGGTTCATATGGTACCTTATTTTACTAAACATCTCTAATATCTTGAAAGGGATGACAAACCTAGGTGTTACCTTCCATTTCTTTCTAATATAGAATTCCCCAAACCTAGGGTGCACCCAAATAAAAACATGATGATCAACCTAAAACTCAAGAGGCCATATCTGATGGTATATGTATTATTTCTACAAGATCAATAGGGTCACAAACCACATTATAGTTAACTCCACCTACTCATACATATCATTTAGGAGAAATAGTCTAATGAGAATGAACAAAAATTTGTTTTACCAAAACAATTGGTGAACAACATGAAATTACATATAAATACTCAAAAGGGTCTATTTGGATTGATGCGTAGATGATATTATTATACATGAAATCTACATGATCCAAATGTTAGTCCCAAAAAAAATTGAAAACACAATCTTACAACATATCCTCATAAATTATTATCATTCTTTTCGATTGACCTTTATTATCAGGAGGATACACTATACTCAGATGGATCTCTATTCCAAGTTACTTCTATTGACAATTCCAAAAAATGAGATGTGAAATGAGGAACTATATCAAAAATGATATACCTTGGAACACCATGTGGTCAAACTAACACTCTCATGTAATGAAAACCCATATTATCAATGATTATGGTCTACCAAATAGGAAAAAAGTGGGGTAATTTCCTTTGTAGATCCACAATCACCCACACTACATCTATCTTTTGAGGTTTCCTATGTAATACTATACTGAATTATATAGTGACATAATCCCACTTTCATTCTAGAATTTTTAGAGGCTATAATATCCAAACATTCCTATGATTCCTATTATTCAACAAATAATAGGTGAAAAATCTTCCCACAAATCCCACACCCAACCTTTTCATCCCCGGGCACATATAACTCTTATGGATATCACAATACAGAATTTTCATACCTTGATTTATTGACCACTTTGAAGCATGAAGCTCCCCCATAAATTACAAAAGAAAACTTGTAGGAACCCATACAAGGTGGTGTATAAGAATAATATCACTAATAAAAAGAGACTATCCAAATAGCAGATCATGACCATAAAATTTTCACCTGAGAGAAAATACCTCTACATCAGATAACTACTTTGTCTTTATTCGGTTCAAAAGAATGTGTGTAATTGGTGTTGAAGTCATAGATACTCATCCATGAGATTCCAAAACATATGGATTCATGTTTATAACATATGTTAGCAGGAACCACTAAGTATAATAATCTCATAATATCCCTTTATATGTGTCATGGATCAAGTAATCAACATTCAAATTTCCATCTCTTAGGGAGTAAGATATGAAAAAGATGAAATAATGAATATACTCAACCTAACTCCTCAACTGAACATTTAAGTATTGCTATGAAAATATTTACCTATGGATATTGTGGTCCAAGTACCCCAAAAATATCTCACCCATAAGATTTATTGTTAAACATATCAAGGTGTGTACCACCATAGATAAATCCATTTCATGAGTATGTTAATTACACTCATTCAATATAAGTTTTCTTGATATGTATGCCACCAAAAAATTCTCCAATATATAAATTACTCATAATATGACTTAAGATATATCTTAATACGTGTTTTACTTGTCACCTAGCTCAAGTTAAGTGAGGATCAATTTTGAGGTAAGTATTCTTTTCTGATTATGGAAGCACCTATCATAAGAATCTGACCAATCAAACATCATCACTTTCAAGGTTATGTGGGACATAGATGTTGCAAGAATGGAGAATCCTTTGTTTAGATTATTATAATAATCCACTAGACTAATAAAAATCATATTCTAAAATAAATGCTCAGGTCTCTACCAAGATACCTTGGATAAAACCTTATATAGTTCCACTATCACTGCATCCTATGAGATAACATGACCCATGTAGTTCAATTTTCAACTACAGATTAAAATTTAGATAGCTTGGTGTAAATGATATTCCATATTAGTGAACTTATGATGATGTCATGATATTGGGAATGGTAATTTGAAGAATACAAGTAGTCTAATATTTCAATGAATAAAAATACCAAAAAAGTTTTCAAGAACATATGACATATTTGATTCATTAAGGAGACAAAAACCACTGGTGTATTCTATAGACTAAATGACATCACAAAAAACATGTACAATCCATAAATAATTTTAATAGTACTTTGGGTTATGTTAGATAGTAACCAAAAAAATGATGGAACCCTATCTTCAATCTATCTTATAAAACCTTTTGGCACCTCTTAGCTGATTGAAGATAGCATCAATGCATAGAAGGGGACAATAGTTCTTCACAATCATCTTGTTTCGTCTCTGATAATCCACACATAAGGAAAATGATCCACCATTCTTCATATAGAAAACAATTGATGAACCCCATGGTGATGTTCTAGTCCATATGATTCTCTTTTCATCTAGATATTCAATGTGATATTTAATATCATGAGTCTCTATAGGTGACATCCTATAATATGGAATAAAAACTACCTCGAATCATTGAACCAATGAAAAATTAAACTCAATCATCTGCTCAGGTTGTAATTTAAGGTCCAAAGAATGGTGTAAGTGAAATTATTGGGTAGTATAATAGGATTTATTTTAATATTTTGTTTCATGAAATCATCAAAAAGGATAATTCATGTTAAATTTATAAATAAATTATTTAGAACAGATGGAACGAAATACCTCATCTTAGTATCCATTCATCATTGATGATGTTGATATTGATAAAAACCATTCATAAATAAATACTTAAACTGTGATGATCCAAGGATATAATCCATCTTGAGGTGATCACATGTGCTCTATTGATCTCTAGGAGACACTAAATGATTTATGGGTGGCATCAAGATGAATCGATTGTCTAGAACAATTGGTGTTGATAGATCATCCTTTATCCTTGAAATAACATCTCTTACGTTTATCATTGTTGAGAGGGGGATAGAAGGAGTAGTCAAGAGAGAATTTAATTTCATGCAATGATTCTCAATTTTCGTACATCCAAAAATAGACATAATCAATTATTTATTGAGATAGGGTTTAAATTAATATTATACTTAATTATATTCCAACCTTTAAAAAAATATTATAATCTTTAAGAAATCCCAGGACTAAAAATAGTAATTATATTATTATTATTTTAATTCACACACTAAATTGAAAAATAATAAATATTATTTTACTAGTATTTAAATTTTTATTTATCTCGTGATTCTGTCCTAGAACATTCAGACTCCTCGAAATATTTTGAATACCTGATAATATAATTTGTTCATAAATAAATATTTTATTCACAATGTAGAAAATAAAGATTTAATAAAATATTTGACAAATAAAATATGTATTTTATTCAATATATTGGAAAAAATATTTATTATTCATTCATGATATAAAATAAATTATTTATGATTATTATTTTCTATTTACTACCTTGAGAATATTACCGACCAGTAAAACTTTAATAAAATTATTCATTACTTATATGAATAATATTTATTTCTATAATTAAGTTCAAATTGAATTTAATACAGATCAATAGAAACAATTAGCGCATGACCCCTCTTGGATTCATGATCATTGGAGCTAGGCAGTTAACCCTAAACTCCATGAATATATTCATGAAATGTGAAATATACACCAAAAGAAAGAACCTGATTTCTCAACATCCAAAATCACATATGAACTCTCACTGTGTGATATAATCCCTTAATCATAAATCTTATGAAGCATGTTGCACATATGTATCCCCAACCTATATGCTCATTGAACCCATATTCTGGTTTCTTATATTAACAAGTCCTTAAAAAATTTCCATGTAATTTAAGGTGATGAGTAAATTGAAATAAAATGGTCTAGATATCAATATCCATTAATATTGAAGGAAACAATACTTCCCTGATCACTAAAAACATATGGAATCATGGATTTTGTTATAAAATCTATGTGTGTGAGTCATGAAACTCATTAATGACAATCATAAAGTCTATAGACTATGAAACATGATCACCGATATGAATATCTAACGACAACAAATCATGAACAATTCCTACTAGTGGGTTTATTCTCATAATCATTCATCTTCGAGATTACCACGTATGAACATCATGAGAGGAATCCTCTTCAACTTATGAGTACTCTCACCTAATAGTCTACATAGTATCTGTCCTATCATAGTATGTTTAAAAACTATATAACTATATTTAAGAATATCGGCATAGCCCTTAATGTTTCTCATTATAACAAGAAACTTCTATGACCTTATCAATGTGAAAAATAACATGTGACATCATCACATCCATTTTATGTTGGAGAAAAATAAATACCTGATAATATATTTATATTAATATTAAATTATTTTAAAATACATGTAATATAATTAAAAATTATTTGGTTCAAGGAAAAAACCATAACAAACTCCCACTTGAACTAGATCTAATTTCTATTGAATTATTAGTCCTCAAATTTTATACATTATGATTCAATGTATGGGTATATATGTTAGCCACACCAAGTTTCCACAGATTGGATTATTAATGAAACATTTTTTTGTGGTGACTATCTTTATTGAAACATTACTAAACTGATAGAATTAACCATATAGTTATAAAACCTAGTGTACACCTTTTTCTTACAAGTCAAAAATCACGACATCATCACTAAGTCCATAGTAAAATCTTATCATGATAATGATAAAAATCATTCATTCTATATTATCCAATAATGAAATTGGAAATTGTCGAATTACTTATTAAGATTAATCAGAAGCTGAATGACACTAATATATTATATATACCAGTATCTATTATATGGTTTTCTAGAATATTACTCTAGTCTTTTCGGTGGTTCTAGATAAAATTGAAATATGTGTCCAAATGCATTTATCATTGGTACTCCCTCTTCTCTAGATACATGTAACTCATCCAAATTTAACATTCCTAGTATTTTTGGATAGTTCTAAAAATAATTCTATTAAATTAATTTTGATCTAATTGATATCCACTTACTATGAATTCTGCATCAGTAAAATCAAATATTTGTATATATCATGGAATAGAAGCTGGATTCGTAGAAAATACACCAGTGAAATTATTTCAATAATCATAATCTCTTAATTTTCTATTTTATATTCTAATATAGGTATTTTATTACAAAAACAACTCAGTATTGAGTTGTTTCAACTTTTATTTTCAAATACATTATCAATATTTGTAGTATGACTAGATATAGAAAATACATATATCTATTTTTTAGATCTTTTTCCGTAGAAAAAAGTTAAAACTATAATTTATACAGATAGAATTATCCTTCCACTGACCTAATAGACTAGTGATACAAATTTTTTTTTCACAAGTATTATCAAAATATTTATCTTTGAAACTAATAGGACGCCCACTAAACAGTTCAAGATTCCTGTCACTCATTCACTCCAAATGTTTTTTCTATGACCACAATTAATGATTTATTCATAAATAAATAAATTTAATTTTAATATCATAATGGAAATTATTTATATCATTAACCCTTTCAAGTTATATCTTGTAAATAAAAAATATAGGTTATCATTTTGTTCATGACATATAGTCATATTCAAATAGGATTCCCCTAAATGAGTTGTCATTGAAAATGAATATCAAAAAAAATATTATATAAATAATATATGTTCAGTTGAAATCAAAAGGTATTTTAGTATTGATGAGTGGTGAATAAGTATTTTTATAGACAAAAACATTCAATAATATATCACACTATATTAGAATAATATTGTAATATACATGACTAGTTTGCCTAGAATACTCACCAGTAGTATTAATCCTTAAAAAAATTGATTTATGTTGTCCCTGAATATTGATACATTGATTCTATTACATTATTTTTTTACATAATTTTCAATCCTAGAATATTACCATTTACTGCATCCTTATATGATTATTTATTTAGAAAAGTAGTGTATATATATATCACCAAATGCGGTGAATATAATCTTCGTATTTGGTTGTATATTCCTATGTAATATACTTTTTGTAAGTAATCATCCCACTAAGATGAGTGGAGTCATGTATTAATTTTCTTACCCATGTTCATACCAATCCTTAACCTATAGATGCTAGTTTTCTCCATTTATCTTAAAATATATTTGATTCCAATATAGAAATATAGTAGATCTTCAAAAGATGTTAATATCTTTAGTGGCTATAGAATAAATATCATTGAATAACCTTATCATTTTAATGTTTTTCGTAGCTAAGGATGTGGTTTAACCAACTATTTTCCATAAAAAACATCTAATAGTGTCCTAAAAGATTCATATCATATAACCAATGATATGATATCCATGATACTATATAGTTATCATACATTTAGATATTTCTCTTCTATTTGAAAAATATGTATTGGATGATAGAATGGATGATTTGAAATATATGTAAAACTTAATATTGATATTTCATTTACATCCATCATGAAATTTATTTATATAATAAGGTGTGAGTTAGGGAGAACCTTAAATACATATAAATGATCTATAAATACAAGGATAAGATGTTATATGAAAATCCAATTCAATGATTCCTCACTCATTACCAAATTGACTCAACTACTTCACTGAGAATTTTAAAAATTTCATTGAGAAATATTATAATGTAAATGAAGACACCTTTAACTTTATAACAGTTGACATATACATGTTTAACTAACTCTATAAGGATTGTGATGTATCTTTTTTTAAAAGGTTTCTTTATCTAAAAAATGACATATATTTATTTCATATCCATTATATTTTATAACTTGAGTGAAAAATAATTTAAAAGTAATATAAAGTCAAATAATTTCAGTTTTATTTGAAAAATAATTATCTTACCACAATCAGGTAAGAGTATTATATTTTATATTCATCATTCATTGCAATGGATATTCGCAATTATAGAGTGTTTGATTAATTTGTTTTATATTTATGTACAAGAAAAAAATTTAATGAAAAATGATATAATGTCTCATCATGTAAATACGAACGTGAAGATAATTGTTTTTGTATGACTTATTAAAAACATGAATAAATCCATTTGGAAATGAGAAATAGCGAGAACCCCTTGGCTGACATGGTAATCCCATGTTCTAATCTCGTTTTTAGTTCACTAAACAACATTTATATTCTATCTTATTTATAGTAATTAAATAAAAGTATGTTGTAAGCATATAGTATTAAATTCAAATAGAGTTAATAGAAATGTGATGAATATAAATAAAGTGTATGAAACAACATCCTACATTAATTTATTACAATTCATTTTTAAATGTCCATTCATGCCACATTTGAAGAAAATAACCACATATTCATTCTTCTATATCTATATATTTTTTCACATTTAAGGATTCTATAATTTATATTTTATATTTATAATATCTATGGGGTCTTTAGTTTTTTATTTCAAACTTTTCACTGAAATTGGTGGAGGAAAATATTTCAATAATTCCTTTTTGGAATGGTGAAGTATTGAAGAATGCTCCAAGAGTGAATTTTCAAATTTTTTTCCAGCATTGAAAACTATGTCTAATTATGGGGGTAAGGGTAATTAAATAAGATTAATGGATAACTTATTGTCCATATAGAATCCTAATTTCACCAACTAATCAATATTCTCTTGCAATTTGACATCATGAACTATACCTGGATTACCTTCATTAATTATACAATAATATAGTGATTTTATATTCCTATTTAATTTGAGACGTATTTATTTGGAGATGAGATATTATGGTGTATTAATCCATTTATTTATATTTTATCACCAACTCTGGATACATATTTGAAAATATAATATGACTGACATAGGAAGAATTCTCAATGTATCTCCAGTATAAATCCTTTTCACCAATGCACTCATGTTAGGGTGGTAAAACAAAAATAGGTGATTCCAACACATAATACAAATGTATTGGTAATAATGTGTAACATAAAAAATTGTACCATATATTAAAATTTGTATATGTATTCACCTACCCTGAGTTAAGGAATGATGACACTATTTTTTTGGATTTTTCATACCATTGTTTTCAATAATTAAAATATATTACTAGTACTTTAGTTTATTATTAGTTAAGTGAGAAATAATAATAAATTTAATTCAGTCTTGCACTATATTATCAAGTCTTAAAAACCATTACTATTTAACATTGAATTTCTAGTTGTTAAAAAAATTATAGGAAAAGATCTATTTTTTCATATAATCAAACAGAGGCCTTGAAAATTACAATAAAATATTTAGGTACGCCATCATATCAACTTTGGGCTTTAATCTTTTTGATCCATTGAGTGGAATCCCCAATCATGAAACCCATACTATGATTTTCGGAATAATTACACTCACATTAGTATTGGAAGGATGAAGAAAATTAATCCCTATACAAATTCAGTAAAGGTAACCCACTATCCTAGTTAACACTTCCCAATATTTAAATTTTCCTCCGATTATGGATGAACTGACACATAAACTTTGGGATCATCATAATTTAGATGATGGAATGATTGATGGCTAAATAATTTTTTTAGGGATTTTAAAAATTATATGTAAATTTTATCTTATTTCATTGTTTTCATATGATCTTAATGTTAGGGTGATTTTTATTAATAAAATAACCTAGTTGGATAAAATATTTACACAAAATTCATTTATTTGAAATACATCATTGAACATTAATTCATTTATTTATGTGATCCGGGTCAGGCACGCATAATGTAAATATTTAAAATATAGGAAAAAATGATGTGTTAAATGACATGTTTTTGAGAATATTTCATTGATTGTTTTAATCACCTTATGTTAAATAAATCTATGAACTTGTAGAAATATCTCATATTTTTGTTATTTGAATGAGTTTCAACATTACACATGTCTAGAAATGTAGCACTTGGGTTGGAATCATTATGGTTCCATCTTGAACAACCTATAGGATCCTTAGGAATCTCCATTGATTACAAGGATTTTTAACTCACATGCATGTGAGAGGAACCAATGGATTGGATAAAGGGAGATTGCATAAATTACCATGGATAGGCAGGTCGTACATAATAAGGGAGGGAGGGACGACAAAAAGTCCATGAAATTAAATTAATAATAAATTTTTCAAACCCATGAAATAAATGAAATAAAATAAAACACAATAGATACCCTAGTCATAGTCTACCTCATGAAGGGTTATACATGCAACACATACAAAAAATTAAACTGGTTTACAATCATTTATATTAATTTTTTTATTCATAGAAATGTGGTTACATTAACTATCTAATTAGTAAATTAATTAAATTATACCATTTCTTCTTAATGACCATATTAGTTCGTTTGTAGATTCCCATATTAATGTAATTATTGGAAAAAAACAACAGAACCAATTATAATAGGTTACGATTGAAAATTAATTGATTTTTATTATTATTTAAAACCTGTATTAAATTTTCAAACATAACAAATGTCACTAAATAAAATAAAATTTTAATGATGAAATTTAAAATTTAATGTAAATTTATAACTTTATTAATTTATTTAATAAATGGTTTGTATTATTGAGCAACATTCCATTTATATATCTTATTGTGAACCTGGGTTAAACACCTGGGGATTTTATATATATACATGCCAGACTACACAGAGTGCACAAGCAAGCTACACACTATGTATCATAGTTATCATTTATAAATGATAATATTATAATACTTATACTATGTGTTTATTGATTTAATACCAAAAAATTAATAAATTTGCACTTATTTTCCTCGTTTTATGATTTTTGGTTGAGTTCGGGCTTAAATGTGAAAATTTGTTAAATATGGACATTTAGCAATTTTCTGTTTCTTCTGTTTTTTGAAAATAACATATAAAATTTTTATCCTAGTGAAGGTATTATATTTTTGTAGGATTTAAGTATTTGTGGGATAAAAATTATTATTCTTTAACCAGAGCCCATTCGAAGTCCCACACGCCCAAAAAAATTGACTATGTGGAAGAATTATTGTGGTTGGTAGAATGGACCATACATCATTAAATGAGGAATTTATCTGGATACCGAACTCAAATTGGTATGATTATATTTTGGATTTAAACATGAGTATAAGGTCAAGATTAAAATTAAATTTTATGTATAAAGTATTCCATTAAGGTTTCCATTGAACCATTCCAAGTGGTGTTAGTGGAATAGTGTTTGGCAGCCAGAAATAGTCAGTTCCATTAAAAAAGCCATAAATTATTTGTAGTGCCTCCAAATATTTTTAAATTTCATTGTTAGATATAAACTTTCATTTCAAACATCTTATAATAATGTAAAATTATCATGTTTTGTCCATCTGTTGGGCAGAACCAATGAGAACTTCTAGTGGAAATATTTTGAAGGAACAAATTTAAATTCTTTCTCTTCTCTTTCTTCATCCTAGTTTTGTAATTACTTGTTCTTAATAATTCTTATAAAATACTCTTACCATGGTGTGGTAAACATTTGAGTGATTTTGGAATGGTAGGTTATATTTTTTTATGCTTTTGTTTTTTTTAATTTATCAAACAAACCCAGTTTCTCTTTATGCAATGTTGCATCCAATTTCATTTAGAGGTCTTTATTATCAAGTGAAATTGTATTTGGTTTTTGATTCCATTATTATGTTTTTTCATTAGTCAATGATAATTATATATCTCCAATAGTTATGGTTGAAATATGTTGGAATATACCTGTACTTATAGGTGATGTACTCGACAATCGTTAGTACGTGAATGATGGGTAATGGATGTTATTTTTATTATTTAGATAAATAAGACATGATATGTAAATGATCATGTTATATGACGTTGTTCAATACAAATCTCCCTCAAAAGGAAGGATATTAGTCCAAATTTATATATGGATCATGTTTTCTCTCACCATAATCATTTGATCAAGGGAGTCAGAGGAGAGATCCATGGAATCAAAATTTAATCGAATTAATAAAAAATGATTGAATACACTGGATCAATGATTGCGTAAAATTAGAAAACAAAACCAGACCTGATCAACCTTCTCATATAGTAGTTTTTAATCACTTGAGATGGAAACATATCTTGAATGTATTTCTTAATTTATTCCCTTTTATTCATTTCTCTCATTTTCAAAAACTAACCAATTCAAAAACCCCAATTATTCTTCTAATTAAAATCTGAAAATTTATTTTTGGTGCACTATTCATCAAGAGACTACCTTGGTTTAATCACTAAAAGATACAATGGTAATTCAAATAAATAAATTTTTATTCCATTCCACATTAATATGTTTCTAGTGATAACAAAATTTCATGGACATGTATTTTATGACCCAAGTCGACACATCCAAAAGATCACATATGTCCACTCCAGCTTCAAACACGAAGGAGTTGTAGAGGAGAAAGTTAAGTGGATAAAATTACACTTTTAACTTGATGCAGCCTCAAAATAATTGTTGTACAATCTCCAAACAAGGGAGATAAATGATTTGGAACATCTCAAAAATATTCACTATAAAGATATTGATTCCTACATCCTAGAGCACAATAATATAAAAATAAATTTACGTTATACATCAATCGAATAGAAAGACTCACTATGAATATTGAGAACATTTCAAGAAACTTTGTCCAAGATTACCACACCATGAAATAGAAGATGACCAATTCCTTATGTTCTTATATAAAGGATTTAAATACAATGTTTGAAAAATTCTAGATGCCTCATTTAGATGATCCTTGACTGACTAGTAATGTGATCATATCAATGGCCCCATTGAAAACATTGCACAAAAGTCAAAGTAATTTAGAACTATAGATACAATCACTAGAGGAATCCACGAGGTAAGGACTTATGATTATTGTTCACCCATACATGAATCGACAACAAACTAAATAACTAGTTTGATGAGAAAAATTATGGGTAAAAAGTGAAGGAAAAAAAATGACCAACCTAGGTATGTTGACTATGCTATTCTACTTATCATTACAATGATAAATGTCCAGAAGTGAAGGTGACCGAATGTTTAGTTACAACCTATTCCAATGAAAGACATATGAGAATCCTTCCATGAGTTCACCAACTTCTAAAGAGAATCATCTATGAATCAATGTTTCTGGGTTTGATAATAATATTGATAAGCTAACTGATCAATTTGGTTGTTTTTTGGAAATTAGGACAAAAAATCAAGAGAAAAATAACTTCCTAGGAAATACCAAACCAAAATGAGAATGCCAATACGATAATAATAAGAAGTGGAAAAGGTCTCACACCACCTGAGAAATGTGAGAATCATTTTCGTTGAACCAATAGAAGCTCAAACCATCAATCCAAAATGAGACTATAAGAACAATATAGAAATTACTATTTTTTGGAAGGAAAAGATAGAAACACCATTGAAAAAAACCACAAAGGGAGAAAAGGGATATCCCTGAACCATTCTCATCTACATTAGTTAAGTAAAATAATGTTTAAGAAGTGTAAATTCAAAGGGGAATTTAGGAAACATTATTGACAGATAACACCAACATCCCACTACTAGATTCAATCTTAAAAAACCTTATGTATGAAACATTTCTAAAAGATCTAAGAACAAAAAGAAGGAAGGTAGATTGAAATGAGTGAGTAAACTTAGGAAGAAGCATCTCAGCACTGATCACACCAATGATAATAAAAAAATCATGATCCAGTGACATTCTCTATTTCCTACAACATTGGGACTTTAGATTTTACTAATTCACTATGTGATCTTTGATAGTGTATAAATTTTATTCCTCAATCTATATTTTCATCCTTGAATAATGGATAACTAAAACCAACTAGAGTCAATGTCCAATTAGAAAATAGATCAACTATTTTCCCATCTGGGGTTATATAATACGTACTCTTGGGTGTAAGACCATTGATATTTCTAGATGAGTTTTTTGCACTTACCCTGGAAAAAGACAAAGCACCAGGCCACTCTCCCATCATCCTTGGGAGACCCTTCATGAAAATATTAAGGACTACCATCAATTTCCAATAAGGAACACTCACAATGGAACTCAGAGATAGAACATTACACATCAATATTCTTTATGAAATGAAACCTAATTATAGTAACCACTCAAAATATGGGATATCCCATGAAGAATGTATAGAACCAATTTATGATTCAGGTATTCTTCGTGATTTTTTATCTTTAGGAGAACATTTTTTATTTGAAAATCCCAATTCCCAGGTACATGAAAATCCTGATCTCATTTTAGAGAAGTAGGTAAAATCAATCATTTTTATGGTTTTATAATGAAAATGAGATGTTAATAGAGATTACATCCATAGAAGTAGGAAACCTAAATTCAATACCATCCCTTCAACACCCCCCATGTCTAGAACCTAATCCTTTTCTAAATGAGTTTAATTATTTATGACAAATGGAAGGAGTGAAATTTATTGTAATAATTTCTAATAACATATCTGATTCAGAAGAACAAACTCTGGTTAACATACATAGATGAAATTTCCAAGATGATGGATGGAGTTTAGGTGATATACCTAAAATCAATCCCGTGTTCTACTTTCATAGAATATTATTTGATATTGATGATAGAATATTTACAAAACCATAGCGAAGACACAATACCACTATCATGGAGGTTGTTATAAAAGAGATATATTAAATATTAGTAACTATTATCATTTAACTAATATACAAATCTCACTGGGTTAGACACATTCATGTAGTCCCAATGAAAATTTGATTAACCACTATTAAAAATGATATAAATAAACTGATCTCCATGAGAGTACAAAATATCTTGAGAGCGTTTATAGATTATAGGAAGATAATTCATGTTGCCCAAAAATGATAATTTTCAATTCCTTTCATTGATAAAGTACTAGAATGGTTAGCTAGAAAAACTCATTACTATTTTTAAATACATTCTCAGAATACTTCTTAGTTTCGATCTCAATAGAAGACCAGGAGAAGATGAACTTCTCCTGTCTATTTGTCACATTCACCTACAAAAGGATGCCTTTTGGGATATGCAACGCCCCAAGTACATTTCAATGATGTACGGTGAGTATTTTCTTAGATATGTTTGAGAACTTCATGGAGGTATTTTCAATGATTTCATAGTTTTTTGTAATTCATTTGATCATTTCATAGAAAATTTGGAATTTGTTTTGAAAACATTCATTGAATAGAATCTTGTCCCATTTTTCGAAAAATTTCATTTCATGGTTGAAATTGGATTAATGTTGGGGAACCTAATTACAAATAAAGGAATTGAGGTTGATATAATAATAGTTGAACTAATAAATTACATTCCAAATCCAACTTTTTTAAAGCATGTTAGATCCTTTTTAGGACATGCAAGATTTTCCATTAAATCATAAAATATTTTTGTAAGATTTTTTCCCTCTCTTAGGATTATTACTAAAGGATTATGACTTTAATATTGATTCATCATTTATGAATTCATCTGATGAATGGAATAAAATGTTTATCAAACCTCCAATAATGAGACCATTCAACTACTAGTACCCATTTTAGTTTCCTTGTGATGTATCCAACCAAGCGATTGGAGTCGCTTTATCACAATGAATTGACAGTAAGCCTCAAGTCATATCCTATGAATCAAGGAAAATGGATTCCACACAAATAAATTACACAAACACCAAGAATTAGTTCATTAAAACCTAATTTTCACTAGATAAATTACAATCATATTTTCGTGGAACTAATGTTGTTATTTTTTCTGATCATGCAACAATTAAGTTTTTATTGAATAAAAGATGTAAATCAAAGGCCAGTGAGATAAATGCTACTCTTATAAGAGTTCAATTATAAAATTAATGATAAAAATGCAACTGAGAATCATTTTATTGATCATCTAAGTTGACTATATAAATATTTTGAGGTATAATTTCTAAACCCAATTACACTTATTGATGAGATTCTTAGAGAACAACTCCAAATCATCAATGGGGATGTTCTATGGTATGAAAATACAGTAAATTATCTTGTAACATATTAGGTCCCATATCATCTAAATTCCCGCCAAATTTAAATGATGAAATCTATCTCTAGATATTATATCAAGGATGATCCATTTATTTGGAACATTTTCAATGATCAAGTGATAAGAAAATGTTTTCCTGAACATGAAATTTATTCTGTCTTTGAGTTTTTTACAATTTATGTTGTTGTGGAATCTTTGGAACAAAATGAACCACACTGAAGATTTTAGAATATAGACTTTATTAAGCCATAATTTTTAAAGATTCTGATGGATTTTTTTATAAGGTATGAAAATGCAAGTTTTCTAGAAATATTTGAAAGAGGTAAGAAATGACCCAACAACCACATAATTTTTGGAAAATATATTATGTATGGGGAGAGATTTTATGGGCCCTTTGCTATTGTCATATTGAAATTATGATATCTTTTTGTAGTTGATTATGTTTCCAAATGGGTTAAAGAAAAATCCACTTGGACTAATGATGAAAAAGTTGTTTATGATTTTGTTAGGGTTAAGATATCATTTTGGTTTGGATTTCCTTGAGTCAACATTATTTATCATGGGCTCACTTTTGTAATAGGATAATGGATGATTTTCTAAGGAAGTGTTGGGTGAATCATAAAACATTAACTCCATATCATCCACTAACTAATGGTCAAGATGATGTGTCTAATAGGGAAATCAAATGTATTATGGAAAATACTATTAATCCAAATAGGAAAGATTGGAGAAATATATTTGAATAAAAAATATGGGATTATAGGAAAACCTAAAAACCCTGATTGGAATGAGTTTATATTCTCTAATTTATGGGAAAATATTTCTCTTTCCTATAGAATTGAAACATAAGGGATACTACGTTGTGTGGTAGATAATGTTGGATCACGAAAGCACTAGGAAGGATAAATGATTACAGTTACAGGAGACAGAATAAATTATAAAGGATGATTTTGAAAATTATAGGAATTATAAAGAGAGAACAAGAGTGTATCATAATAAAATGATCCAACTTATACAATTCCATTCTAGAGACCTAGTGCTATTATTCAACTCAATAATCATGATGATGCTAGGTAAACATTGTTCCATACGGGAATGTCCAATTATAGTTACTCATGTATACCATATTGTGACAAGATTATTGTGATTGATGTGTCGCAGAATCCATTCAGAATTAATGGGAATCGTCTAATAAAATTTCATGGCACTTTTCCATCAGAGCTAGTGGAGGAGATCACACTCCTCTAACCTTTTTGTCAAAAAAGCACTAGGTCGTACCTCTCAATTACACATTATTTCTTTATTTGATTTAATTTAAAATCATATTACATTTCAAGTACACTTAAATTCATTAAGTACACTACATAATTAAAATGTGGGGGAGGTAACCTTTGTAGTTTATGGTTTTCATTTGTTGTCTTCCATTATGTTTTAAAAAAATAAAGAATAAGTTTTGGTGTTTTTTAAATTTTTGTGTGTATCTTTATTATTGTTGTTTTCTTTTCAGAAAATCTTGATCTGAGATGATACTAATTATAATTTATGAAATCAATATCAATGCATGAAACAATTTATCCCATGAAACTGAGAAAAAAATGAATGTTAAAAATTACATTGTTTCATGCTCAAATACTTTAGAATATAATGAAAAATACTCTTATTTTTTAGTCTCATTACTAATATCGCTATCTCTATTTTATATATTAATCTCTTATTTGGATTCAGAACCATTTTTTAACGTTTTTTTAATTCATGTCACTTCTTGAGAGAACCAAACCATGTTTGATTAAACTAGAATTTGATTTCTTTTTGTAAGAAATTGATGGTTTGAGGTATATATATTGTAAATCATTGAGTCATTTCATTAGTTTTAAATCCCCCTATTTCATTCGCACCTTTTTTTTCATACCATGAAAATTTTATCATTGTATCCCTTATAATAAATGAACAACATGTTACGTTTTCCACATTACATGGTAATTTTACCTATAAAACCAACTCATGAAGGGAATTTGAAAAATACATTTGAACTTAAGTATGAGGGAAGATATCTTGTAGTTTGATATATCATTCGGTGATTCTTTAGTTAGAAAATTAAATGTTTAACAGATTTTTTTTCTATTGAATAAAATTGACTCTTTCCAAATTTGTTCCTTTCCATTCATGATAAATTAATGTTTTCCATTATGAGGCATCCAATGGAGAAAGAATCTATGACTATCTAGATATCTCAATATAAATCATGTATGAGATGATTAACATTGTTTCTATAAAAATATTGAATGATGTGAACATTCATTGAATTTTAAAGTATATTTTGGAGTATATTTTCTCGTAAGGGGAGTGATGAGAAGACTATACTTGAGTGAATATTAAAATCATACAATTGTTCTTCCAAAACAGTTAAGAACTCCTTATTCAGCCATATATTTTTTTAGATTTAAATTATTCAATCCCAAATATGTGTAAAAAACCATATAAAGTCATCATGATGAACATATGTACTTGGATCACATCGGGTGGATATGGAGGAATTTATCAAGCATATAGTTACCCTTTTATGAGTTTGGATGGGAATTAAATTTCTAAAAATTGACATTTTTGTGATAAGAGAAAAGCTAAGTGATTTAAGTGTTTTTTCATTATGGAAGGATAAATAAAGTGTAAATATATTTAATTTTATGAATTAAGAATATGAAATAATGGTTTTTATGAGTCATTATATCTTTTTTTCTTAGTTTAAACTTTTTGGATCTCAAGGATATGTGTTTTAAAATTTCATTTGATTTCATATTAATGTTCAATTGTCCCGGAGTCCACGTGATTAGTGTGGGGGAATTGATAAATAAAATATTTTAATATTTCAACATATGGTTTTTATTTATTTAATTTTGACTATGTAATCAATTTATGCTTATTTAAACAATATTTTGATTTATGGTGGAGCATGGGATTTAATGGGAAAATTTGTTAAGTATGGACATTTATATGTTTTATGTTTATCGTATTTTTTTATCATAACATATAAGTTTATCAAAAAATTTAACTGATTACTTTTTTAAGGCTTAATTTATTTATGGGATACAGATTATTCTTATGAAACAAGATCCCATTTGATGTCCCACGAGCCCAAAAAATAGTATAAGTTGAAATGTTATTATGGTCGATAGAATAGACCCTACTTCATTAAATGGGTCATATCTCAGGCTGCCGACCTAAAAATGGGAGGATTATAGTTGGGATAAAAATCTTAATTAAAGGGGGAGATACACATTAAATTCTCATGAGAATGTATTTCTTTAATGGGGCATTGAACTGGTCAATGTGGGGTTGGTGGAATAGTGTTTAGCGGCCCGAAAAATTCAGTTATATTAATGCAGACAAAATTTTATTGAAATTGATCCAAATGCATTGAAATTTTAGTGGTAAATATAATTCTCTACTTGGAGAATCTTATAATAAGGGATCTCTACAGGTTTATTCCATCTGGTGGGATTAACTGAAGGAAACTTCTGGTGGACAGATTCTAGAGTAGAATTTTTTTATCATTCTATTATCGTTTTTTCATTTTTTTTAATTCCTTACACTTCACAATTATTCTCATTTACCCGTAAAATGGTAGGATAAACATCTCAGTGATTGGTTAAGGGTAGTTTTTATATTTCATTATTTCTTTAGTTCTTTCCTTTTATTGAATAAATCCTCTTTCTCTTTCTTCAATGTTTTTTCCTATTTCATTTAGTGATTTTTATTATCAAATGTGATCATATTTGGTTTTTAATACTACTATTTATTATTTTCATTGGTGATTTATAACTATCTCCCTCCATTAGGTTCTAATTTATATAAGATGTAATATTCCAAGATTTATTGGTGATGTACTTGATGATATTTAGTATTTAAGGGAGTGATAATGGATGTTATTAATTTATTGAGATAAACAATACTCAATACTGAATTGATCAAGTAAATTGAGGACATTCACTACAACTCTCACACACAACGAAAAAGAGTAGACCAAACTGAGATATTAGTAAAGTTTTCTACCACCATCACAACTTGACAAATGGAGTGATATGACCTAATAATAGAATATTACGTTTAATATACATAGATGAAAAGGATTGAATAAAATAGAACAATGATTTCATTGAAATTAGAAAACTAACCCCAACCCGATCACCATTCTCATATATAATTTTTTAATCACTTGAGTTGAAATATTTTCTTGAATCTATTTATTTTTCTTCCTTTTATTTCATTTCTCAAAATTTAAATTCCATAATTTTTTAAATAACACCCAATTTTTCCTCTAACAAAAAAGTGAAAAATTATTTTGTGTGCACTCCTCATCGATAAACTTCATTGGGTTTTTCACTAGAATATACTTACGAAATTTAAATTAAATTTTATTTCCATGACCACAATAGGGGTGCATCACCTCATAACCAAAAAAGTATTCACTGTGAATTTTAGAAACAAGAAGTAATGAACCCAATGGAGTTCACAAGCAAACTGCAGACACTATATATCATTATTTCTCCACGAAGTCAATCGCCATCAGTTTGGACAATGTTTATGACCACATAGGATGCATGAATGTTGCTGTTAAACCATATAGAACACATGATGAGTACACCATATAATATGATATTTCCTATTAAAGATTGGCCTAGTCATCATGTGGTGTGTAATTAATTCACATCATGTAATAACTTCTCATTGTGTCATGTATCTCATAGAACGACCGACTGTAATGATATTGGGTACATGGTGTGTATACTAGCTGCACATTAGGTAATCCAATTCTATTCAAATAAATTTTTTGGAACTACTTGATAGAATCTATTATCATTCGTTATCTAATATATGTCATAATAAATTATGAATCATGTATGAATAAATTAAAATAATGAAAACATTTTAATTCTAATTAGATTAATGAATGAATAACATGAAATAAAAAACTCATCCATGATTAGGAATATATATCAACATTCAGAAAAAAGTATAAATTTTAATGGTGACCCCTTTGATACCAAACGAATGATATGATCATAGTGTAATCTCCTTTGGTGGAAATTACAAAAAACATTGTTTTAATATTTAGTTTCCTAAAACAATGAGTGAGGATATTTTTCATTAAATTTATAATTAATTTATTTTGATGAGAATATATTAAAAACCATGGCTATGGATGCTTTCTTCTATGATTTTATTTCTCATAAAAAAACCATTTATGATTGACTTCATTGTGAAATGGGGATCCAATGATAGAATCCCTCTAGCGGTGACCCAAAAGTGATCCAATGATCTTAGAGAAACAATAATTGATTTTTGAATTCTAGCATGGTAAATTGACTATATATTGATGATCATGTTGATTCATTATGGACGGAATATCTATTGTGTTTCTTGTTCCTACGTGTGTGGTAGAAGTAGTCCAGAGAAAATTTGATTATGTACAATAATTCTCTATTTTCATACACCCCACATAATATATATAATAATTTATTTATGGAGATACAGTTTGGGAATAAAAATTATTTAATTATATGTTATTATAACATTTAATAAACTCCATGACACTTAATAACAATAATAATTTTATTATTTTATCATTCATGGTAACTTTTTTAATTAAAAATATTATTTTAGTGGATTGTAAACAAACCATAATCATCATATGTGATCTTGGTATATTCGAACTCCTCAAAATTTATTTAATACTTGAAAAAAAATATTATTCATAAATAAATGTTTTATTTAATATCCAACTTATAAATATTTGTAAAAATAATAAATAAATAAAATAAATATTTTATTTACAATAGAGAGGATAAATATTTATTATATATTCATAAAATCAAATAAATTATGTTTTAAAAAAAATATAATTATTTATTAACTTGTGAATATTTGTCATCAATGAATCTAGAAAAATATATTCCTCAATCATGATAATAATATTATTTCAAATAATTAAATTCATGCATAATTAACAAATATGAAGGAAAAAATTATTGTGTGATCCTCTAAGAAGCATTCCTGTTTTTACTAGTCAGTTATACCGAAATCTCATGATTACTATCTACTATTGGGTGAAGGTACCCAAGAGAAAGAACTTAATGTCTCAATATAAAAATCTACATACAAAGAATCTTTGTTTAATATAATTACTTTATCACAATATATCCTCATATAGGTTTCATATTTGTGTCATCAACATATATGCTCGATATGTCGTTCTTGCACTATTTGAAATAAAAACAGTATTGCACCATGGTCAGGGAATATAAGGATATGATTATATGACAATAAAAGCGTTGGGATATAAAAATCCATAACAATGGATGGGACAGTCCCTTATTAATCATATCAATTAATGACATGTCAATCATGACACATCAAATGTACCGTACCTTACAAAAATCATAGGGAAAAATGATTTTTACCATTAATTATATGTGCAAGAGTCCATACATGAAGTAGTGATTGATATATAGTCTATGTACAATTAAAAACTCTCACAAAAATGAATATCTAATGAAAAAGTAATTTAAAACTCCTTACAGTTATTCTACTCTCTCTATCGACCATTATAGAGATTACCAAGTAAGAAATTTACGAGAAGAAGACTCAACAAATTATGAGTACTTAAACCAATAAATTTTAATACTATGTGTACTATCACAATACATTATCCAATTTAAAAATTATATTTAATAAAATAATTATATAACTACATGTTATTCATTATAGAGTGGTATGAAATAAATTCCCCAGTATATTATCAAATAAATTTTTTGTATAATAAAAATCAATATGTGATATGGTATTTGTATTAATATTGACTTGTTTATATATACATGTAATCTAAATTACAATGTAGTTGGTTCAAGGGAACTGAATCCAAAATCAATATAGATATCTCTTCAGAAAAATAATCAAAAAAATGGTCTACCATGGGATGAAAATTATCTTATGACATTCTACCATCATCTATTAAAAGTTCTAAAATATGTGCCATATTGATATCTAATATATATAGATCAGGTATTACATGAGCATACTGAAGACCCCACACACCTATGCGATAATATCATCCCCTATTATGAAAATATAATGGAAATTCTTTTCCAATAATAGTTGATATGACACTATAATATAACTAGCCAGTCCATATACCAAATCAAATCAATACCTTTTATTTACATCATGAAAATTTCCCAAAGGAAACGGTGGAAACCAATTATAGGAGAACAATCCATGTAGTTTTTGATATCCTCTTACAATATCCCAATGATGTGTCAACAGTCATAATTCCATTCATGAACTCCACAAATAAAACCAAAATATTTTAAAATTGAGAAAATAAAAATAAAAATGATGATATAGTATAAAAACAAATAAAATGCATGGTTAGATTATATGTGAATCATACCATAGATAATAGATGTTCATGTATCTAGAATAGTTGGGGTGGATTGTATAGCTTTTACCCGACTCATTCCATAGCCATCAAATCTATTATAACTCCCATGTGATACTCATGTTGGACGGTTTATCTACTCCCACATTGGGTTACCATATCCATTTTCTTAGCCTGAACATCTGGGAGAATTCCAGCTACCTATCTACTGAGGAGTAATTGAGTCCCTTTCAAACTCGAGGGTGTTTCCTGATCCGTTATCACTACTCTAGTATTGTGGTAAACTACAAACACTCTACGATAACAAATACTTCTACAATAAAGGTAGTCCATTGTGTTGTGGGAACACTTATCGATATTTTGGTCAGAAATTCCAGGCATATATCATTATAGTAAGTATACTTCACTAACCACCCTTCACTAACTACCCTTCACTGATCGATTTTGGGTTATAAGTCTACTTCACTAACTACCCTTCTCACTATTGCCCTGATAGAAAAATTCATAGTGGATCATATTTCAAATAGAAGAAGATCTTAAGGATAACCATGTTGAAACCACTATTTCATCACTAGAATCATCTTTTAGATTCAATTATATGATGAGATCATGGATCATCATCTTTTTAAATCATCTCAAGAGAAATATGTTCACCTATGAACTTTTGTCCTAGTGATTTACTTCCTACAAATATCCATCCCTAGAGACCTTAGTTTCTTCCAAGTACGGAGAAAAAAAATAAAGTTTTATGATGTGTTAACATATTCTATCCCTGAAATTACCTCAACTATCAAGTTTATGAACTCTTAATCCTTCTCATTTCTCAATTTCTACAGAGATATGTTGTTAAAAAACTTTTCATCAAAGTTATACCAGGTTATCTCCTATTCCAAATCATCATTCTCCCCAATTTTCGACCATCACGTAGCTAGTTGTCACCATATGCAAGTAGTGTGAATCACCCTTTTATATACAAGTGTCTCAAGGTTATTTATGATCATTTGTACAATATAAATCCATAAACCTACTTCTAGGGGCCTTCTACACATGTGAATGTTGGTCTCACTAAACTAGTTATCTCTTGTCAGTATAGACACTAAAGGTATGGTGTGATGTATCTCCCTATATGAGGAAAAAATAACCCTCATGTGGCTGTATTGATGACAGTTTCCCATAGGATTCACTAATGCTGCATGAATTCACAGATTAGACACATTATGATCTTGATAATTACAACACTCTTGTTTCATGGTTTTATGATAAGGAGGATGTGTTTTCATCTACTAGGTTACTGCACTATATAAAACAATGTTTTAAATGAAAAATCATCATAAACAGAAGAAAATAATAGGGAATCATTAGAATATAATATCTATATACTTGTGCTCAAAAGTTATTTGGCCAAACATATCCTGTTTTTTCATTTCTTTTGATCACAAAAATTTTTATTTAATTTAACAGATCAAAAATGACAAAATGTTACAAGCGATAAATATGCCCCCAATATAGGAAATGAACGTTAACATATATCCTTATGGTACTATAATGATTCATGAATACACATCTCATTCCATACAATCCAATGATAAAATTATCAATAAATAATAACATTTCATAACATGTGAATCACCCAAGATTAAATAATATAAAAAAACAACAAGAAAACAACCTAAACAACAATCCCATTCATGGGAACTCTACTTTTCTCCAATACATGGGTCAGTTACTCCCTTGTAAGATCCCATAACCTATACCTGATATCTTAGTATCCATTATAAAATTACCAAGTCACAAAACAATAGAATTTTCTCCTGATCCCCCAATACAATTTTTTAAATTCATCAACCCATCACTCTCTAACGTGACCAGTACTATTTGTAATTGGACCCCAGGTGAACCTCCCTATTCAATAAAGGTCACCAACTATAGGTTATTAAAAATACAATGGGGATTGTATACCCTTGGGTAGTAATTTTTATTACAAAATAAAACCATAACTATTTATCAAATGAAACATAAATAATCTAACATGAAATTCATGATGAATTTATAATAAGTTGGGAAATAAAAATAAATAGAGAATAACATAATGATGGGATAAATTTAACTAAATGGAATTTTTAATTTCATTAAAATAAAAGAATATCTAGAATTGATAAAAGTATCAAAAAACTTGATCACAAACCCAATTTAATTTTGGCCTCCACGTTCAAAACCATATACTAAACAATTGATCAATGTAAGACCCCATTCATTCCTATGTCATACATCCATTAATTCTACCAAGGTACCAAACAACGACCTAAATAGGGTATGAGTATAACTCAGTATGTAACCAAAAATGATTTCAAACAAGTATAGTTTGAGTATATTGTTCATGAAATAATAATATAAATTGGATATGAATTTAAAAAAATTAATGTTTCACAAGATAAAAACCATCATACACTCAAGTTCTAATATGGTACTCAGTTCTAGAAAAAACATCATGGGCACAATGTCAGACATCTACAATCTTGTTGCAAAACCATGACAGCTATATCTACAACCCTATAATGATTTGGAGTAGAAATAAACATAGATGAATAAGGAATATACATACAATAATTATGTCTACCCCTAATGTAATCCATTTATATAATAACTTCCTTATTACCATGTTTAATCCCATTATATAGGAATTCTATCTTAACCATGAAAAAGTAGTTTATATAATCACTTCTCCATAACTGGGATAATGAAATATACATACTAATTACATCATTACTAGGTTCTATCTAATTATAGATGAATATTTGTGTATCAAACATGTCATCCATTTTCACATCAGTTAGCCATTTGATTATCACATTTCAACCTCTTCTTCCATTATGCCAACATCGATTATCATCATAACTTTTATAAACCCTTTTTCAAGTAATGTTATTCATATTTATTATAATAACCCATTTCTAATTTCATTCAAATTTCGGGGGTAATCCAATTCCCATATTAGAAACACAACCATATCATTATGATTTTAATGGTAGGAACATGCCTTAGGTGGCCAAAAGCAAGGAAATAACAGAAATAGAATAGATTAGATGCATGGGAGGTTTAAAAGATGAGATAACCATCAACTATGAATCTTTCAATTAGGCATTCCATGTGCATGAAAATCCAATGATATCTCAAGTATTTCACATACTGGAATAATTAAAATAGACTTTTATGGAGTTTTTCAAGACAACATACCTCAAAATCTGAGTACACCAAGAAAAACATCACTTCTAAGGTAGTGATAAAACTATTCGTTCCATAAAACTCTAGGTCTGGAAGACCAAGTCTAATAGGTTCTTATATCCATTGTAATATACCTCTTATAGGTGGTTATAGGTATGGTTGTAGTTTTGAGGGAAGGTTAAGAAAATCAAAATTGATCGAAATTATTAGTCTAAAATAATCATGGGCATGGAAAATTCATAACATGAGTAGGGTATTCACTTCATTAATACCTCTATTCTCAAATATAACTATAGAAACATAAACATGGCTTAAAAAATAAAAAAAATACAATTTCACATCATTAACCACACTCATAAAATTTATTCATGTTTTATGGGTTACCCAAAACTAATCATACCCAGTATGGATCTCAGGGGTTCAACCTACCATGAATTAATTATTTATCTAGGATCTATTACCCTATTAGTAGTTTTCTTATAAAACTAGAAAAAAATTCTCATGGTTCACTGACCAATGTTTATACATAAAAAAAATCAATGATGGTTATATAAAAAATAAAAAATTAAATACAAAGAAATTAAAGTATCTATAGTGTTCTAGGATAGAAGTTGTCTATAAATATTCAAATATAATTTTAAAAAATTAAATATTCCTTTTCACCTCCAATATGATAGTGATGTGTTAAACATGTTTAATAATTATAGGTAATTGATATTAAAAATCCCCTATAAGAGATATTTAGATTGGGACCTCTAAAACTCAACCAATTTATTCTATTATAAATGATTTACATTATATAATTAGTCCAAATTTAATGATGTTGTAAATATATTGTATACAAATTTTAGGATCAAAACTAAATAACTCCACTATAAGATTCTACTATACCAACTTCACTTTATATAACAACTTATAGTGGATGGTAACTATTTATTAATATTGAATATTGGTATGATAAAATTCCTTAAATGGTGTATAAATTTGTTTTCTAAGAAAACATTCCCTATAATCTAATGTATCTCTATGGTGAGGAAAACCTTCTATAGAATATGTTGATAATCATAGCATGAAATATACACCGAGGGATCCCAGTGTAGCCACTTATCCTTGGAGAACCATTTACCAAACATAAAAGAAAATTCATGACATGAAGAATTGGTTTTTTTATTAAGGTTAATGTTATTATAATCCTACTATAGGTAATGATGTTTCAAATACACATTAGTAGATATACTGCATCAAAACATGAAATCTCCATCAGGGGATTCTAATGTAGCTCCTTCTCATTCAATAACCACCTAAAAAATGTATTGGGAATGAAAAAATGTGATTTATTTATTATTATTTTATGTTTTATGTCCTTATAATAATATAAAAGTTAAAATTGTTCCAAATCCCATTTAGGATATTTTCATCATTATAACTTGAAATATCTACTAGGGGATTATAGTGTGGCAACTTCCCTTTAATGAACCACTTACCAAATATATATGAAAATGAAGAATATAACACGCATATTTGTTTATCGAGGTTCAATTTTTTATAATCCTTCTAATGGTAATCATTTTTAAAACCACCTATATGATATTTTGTATTGGAATTGGAAATATACATCAGGGGATCCTAGTTTATTTAATTACATTTGTAGAGAAACTTATATTGAATGATACATATCTGTGATGTTATAAAAATAGTATATCAAAAAATGATGTTGTGAAAAATGACATTGGTTATTATGACCATTTTATTTATAATTATAACTAATATAATATTCATGAAAATCCACTTTGGAAACGTTTCAGCATCATAACAAGAAACCTCTACTGTGGGATTCCAGTTTAGTTATTTCTCACTATTGAATCGCATACCATATATCTAGGGAATAATCTAATATAATGTATAAAAGATTTTTTATGTTTTATTTTCTTATATTAATTAAAAATTTAATCATTTTCTAGATCCCATATTTGTATTCGTAGCATTGGAAGAGGAAATCTCCACTGAGGGGTTTTAGTGTAACATCTTCCCTTCATAGAACAATATATTGTGCTTGATACTTATCTATGAAGTTGAAACATTGAAATTTTAAAAACCACTTCTATGATCTAAATTTTTTTAAGGATGATTTAATTATTATTCAACCAATTATAGTGATGTTACAAATCCCTTGTAATAGAATCGGTTGATCTAAACATTAAATCTATATCAGGTTATTATAGTGTAGTTGCTTACATTTGAGGAACCAATGATACTGCATGGAACATATCTAGGATTTTATAAAAATTGTAGAGTAAAAATAATTAAATATTGTATAATCTTTTTATCTAAGGATTATATCTTTAAATTATAATAAAATTTGATAATGATTAAAATCACATATTGGTTATTTTTAGGATCTGAATTGGAAATATCCATCATGTTATTAAAATTTAGCTACATCCCATTATAGAAACACATAAAAAAGGTATTCTGGAGTTCATGATATAATACATGTATTTCTTATTGATCTTTACTTTATTATAATCCTACAAATGTTAATTTACTACAAATACACCCTTAGATATTTATAGCATCAGATTTAGAAATATTTAAAAGGGGATTCCAATGAATCTAGTTCCCATTGAAGAACCATTTATTAATGGTTTTGGAAAATGCCTGATATGATTTAAATATTTTTAAATTAATGTTTATTTACATATAATTCAACCAAAGGGAGTCATGTTGAATATTAATTATAGTTTACTTTCACCATTAGAACAGGAAATCTCTATCAGGGGATTCTAGTGTAGCTACTTCCCATTCAGGAAAAAATTTTAGTGTATGGTACTTATAAATGATTTTCAAACCATGATAAAGGGACATTCCATATATTATGTACAATTTTATTATTATTATTTATTTCAATATAATAAAATCAATGGTAATTAAGCATTAAATCCCCTATATAGGATTTTTATAATTTAAAATAAAAATATCCAACAGGGTGTCCTAGTTTTACCTGTAACCTATGTATAACCACTTATAGTGAAGTACAATAATATGTGAAATTGAAACATTGGTTATCCGAAATATATTATATGATTTAAAAAATTGGTATTTATTATATGAATATATACATTTTCAAAAACCATCTAAGAGAGGAAAATGATAATATTGTTTAACATGAAATAACTCCAAAATTTTTTAAGGGAAATTCACCACATCCTCACAAAAAATGACAACAAGACATTGAATGGAACATTTTTTGGGAATCTATTTAATTTGATTTTGAATTACATGGTCTAACATTCATAAGGAAATAGGTATGATAGTTCAATGATTTATATATATTTTGTTTTTTTAATTTCCAAATAAACATGTTAACCATTGGAGGAAATGAGGTAGAATTTACTGGAGAAAATATTCATCTAATATATGGCATCAGTGATAGACCACACCTAATAAGTGAATCCAATACTTACAAATCGAAAAAATGCACAAAAACATTCCCTGAAATAACAATAAATATGGATTGATTATAAATTATAATGAAATTAGGGAAGCTATTACAAAATTTGTGTAAGGTAAGTATAGTAAAAACTATGGTAACATAACATCATTATTATGAATTTATGCATGTGCATCTGTGTTTTTCCATTGGAGTTATAACTATCATGGATGAGATTTTATGAATTTATTAGACTATCGATGTGTAATTATATAGTTATAATAGTATCAAGCTATTCATTAATATTTTATGACATCTATACAATCATTAAAAAAATGGACATATAAATAGTTCAGATATATTTTTTCTAGTAAGTTCTATGGATAATCTACCCCATAAAAAAATTTCAAACTATTTACTCATTTATATGTTATGAAACTATTTTATATGAAATAATAGTTTTGTGAGGTAACTAAATTAGGAAAAATAAAGGGAATTAGAATAAATTGTACATTTATAAATTTGAATATTAGTGTGTTGAAATCTACACTAAACACAATGTATAGAAATTTAATTTTCACTATGTATAATATAGAGGATGTTTTATAAATTTATGTAGATTAGAAACAAAAAACTAATTAATATGATAATATATTTGTTGATGTAAAAATGTTTTTAAAAATGATTAATATGGTTTTTATAATACTTTTGAGAACTATACAAAAGAACAACTAGATTATTGGTCTGGTGAAGAGTTTGATAATTTATAACGCAATGCACTAAAAATCAGAGATCATGGATGACTTAAAAATAATTCAATATGATGAAAAATGATGTCAAGTAACACATTAGAGTAGAATCAAAATAAAATAGTAAATATTTAAATACATATTTTTTACACATATTAGTTAGTGATTTTAGCCATTGATAATTCCAAAAAATATAAAAAAGTTTGATTATTAATATTGTGATGTCTAAGACACATATAAAAAAAATTGGGCATAAATTATGTCTAAATCATTGGAAAAATATAAAAATAATATCAATAATGACCATATAAAATAGCTAATTTTCTTTATAATTCATTTAATTCAAATACCTTTCTTTAGTGGTGAAGGGAAAACCAAAACATAACTCTATATTCCTATTTTAGTTTTTGAAAATAATTCAAAAGGAACCTAGATTGTAATTAATTATTAGAATTGTTTATTTTAGAGAATTAATAAAATATTAATGTTAAAATTATTGACCTATATTATTATAATTATGGCTTAAATGTTTTGGATTAAACTGAAATAAAATAATGAGTATTGATTAAAGATATTGTAGATTTCATGATCAGAGTATGAAATGTAGCTCTATGAGTCTCTTACATTAATTATTTTATAAAATTACTTCAAATAATTTTTTAGAAATATATTCACACAATTTTATTGATTTATACTTTGATATTATAAATGAAAATTTATGGAATTCAATGCTTCATGGGAAGCAGTGTTCATTACAAATTCGTATGATGTATGTATAATATTATTTAGATTAATTATTGGTAGATAGATTAAAAATTAATGAAGTTGTAATTTTTATTTTATAGAGTCTAATCAATGTTCATTATGAATTAATGAGAAGAATACTTGTTGAAAAATATATTTTATATACTATAGAACAACATTTATTATTAACCATTCCTATGAATATAGAAAATTTTCCTTGGACATTACATGATCTGGATGTAGAAGAAAATCTATTTGCCTAATAAAATTCAGTGCGTCTAAATACATGAATGAGGGGACTTTATATATATATATATATGATATTTTAATTTAGTAATTAGATATAATTTTTTTTGAATCATCATAGTATATAACTATACCATCTCTATTGTATTATAATTTAAACACATAAAATTGTTTCTAAAAAATAATACTTGGAGATGTTTATTATGAATTCATAATATATCTTCAATAATATAAATGATTAATTGATCTAAGAGTTGATGAAGCACTATAAAGGGCACAAGAATGTTTATACTAAGAAATTTTTTGTTGTTATTTGATCGAAAAAATAGAATATATTTTGGACCTATCATATTAATTACAAAAACAAATATATATTACATAATCCTGTCAATGTTGAAAAAATTAATAAATCATTCATGAAAATTTTGGATTGAGATTAAAATCACTACAATAACATGTTTGGATATGTAAATTGACTCCTAGAATGGAATACAATACCATTTATTTGTAAAAAAACATTTGACCATGTTATTAACAAATATTTTGTTTATAAATTTAATTTATATATTATGTTTTTAACATCAATACTACTGTACTAAATGAACCTCCTAAATGAATCCTTATCTATTCAGAAAATTTATAATCCAGAAGTGAATTATTTAATCATTTTTTAACTCATAAATTAGCATTTCAAGTAAAAATTATTCATTAAAAGAATTTAACTGTTTAATAAAATTCATTTTACAAGTTTTTATCATTGACACACCTCCAAAATCATTGTCCAAATGTTGTTAAAAGTCATTATTATTAGATTTGAAGAAATTCCACATCCATTTTACAATATTTTTAAAATTAAAACAAGAAAACCAAAAAGATACATTTTCACCAATATATTCCCAATAAAATACATTATCACTTTTTATCATATTAGAAAAACAAAATAAATAAATTATATAATAAATACCAACAATGAAATGTAAATATTAATTGTTTTTACTAAATAAAAAAAAATATTTATCAGACAATTACTGCCGATGATTCAAAAATAAAATCTCTATTTTTTCATGGTCAATGAGATTTATTGTTTCTAATTTTCTTTTCGCACCACCTACTCTACATGACTAGTGTTACAATTAAGAATAACATCCTTCATAGTTATAACGTGACTAATAATCACATTTATAGATGGAATATGATTATTACTATTATAAATTTTCCTAGAATATGATTTTTTTTCTTGGATGACCAACCTCATAACCACCATCTATCTCACACTCCATTATTACCAATTTCATTGTCATAAAAGATAGTTATTTGTGATATATAGCTTTAACTAATTTATTATTGAAATATTTATCAATAGTAACATGATAAAAAATTTTATAATTTTATTCAATTTATTTCAATATCTTAAATATATAATGTTTTGGAATAGATATCACATCATTCTTCTCAAAAACATTTCAAATATGGAAACACAATATTCAACCCAATTCAAATTTTCTGCAACATCACATCAAAATTAATGAATGATTATAATATAAAATCTAAAACACTCATCAATACCACTTCATGAAAAATACATATGAGTACACGACTTGGATTCCATGATATGATATAAGAAAACAATCCCTAACCATTTGATAACCCTTACGAAATAGATTAGAAAATCAAAGTGAACTTATATACATATTTTCTAAATAATGGTTCGAAGGTTAACATAAGTCATGGTTGTTTTATATTTCATTATAATTAATAATTCAGTTATCTCTATATATTATTTGTAACACATTTCTCAAAATTCATGAATTAATAACCAATATTTAATCTATGATGGATGACATATTTTAAGATACTATTAAAACATTCACATAATTGTGTAGTTTGTATCCCGAATGTATATGTATACATCATAAAACAATGACTCCATTTATCCATCAGAGTATATTTTTCATCCAAAAAATATTATTTACCTTCAAACAATTCAATTTAAATAGTCCCCCACTATACCTCAAAATCAACCACTTTATGGTATTGAAACATGAACTTCCTCAATGAATAATGTAAACATGAACCATATTACATCAAGTTACCATGGTGTCTTAATACATATTGAATTACATTACATGTAAATAGTTCTGGATTAATATCAGGAAGTACCTTACATATTACTTTTTTATAAGACACTTCTTTATTAGTAAATAAGGTTAATGAACTCCTTGTATTGTTCACCTAAATAATTCTGAATTACTTATTACATATTGGTCTTAATGTGTTTGGCTCTAGGTCCGAATCACAATTTTTCAAATTTATCCTCTATCCGAAAACAATCATAAAAGTTATTGATATGAATTTTTTTATTTTTTTATTCCAATATATAAAAATAATAATAATAATATTAAAATATAAATATATTAAGTTGGGTAGGTCATGGTATGGGCACTACACACGCCAAATTTTTATTTGTACTCCCTTTAATCTAGTACTACCATCAATGATCCCTACTGTGAAATTTGTTTTACCCCAAATCTATTAAGTAAAATTTATAATAAAAAATCCAAATAATTCATTAATAATTTCTATGTTCGAGAAAACCCATCCTCGACATGAATTGGATGTAGCGAGTTGACTGGCCCAATCATTTTCCATTAATTGTAAGGTTGATATTCCATTATTATATAAAAAATTTAAAATCCCTAAATCATGGTTTTGGACTTATGCGTGGGTCCCATTTAATGAGGTCAATTTCATTTTACTTTTAGTCTAAATGCATGATTATTTCAACACTTAAATTTGGGTATATATGGGTAGATTTCACTAAATATTCATTTATATGGATTCTACCCCTATTCCCCATCCCCAAAAAAGTAATCCATATTCATCATAGAAAAATTTTAATTAATTTATGGGTTTAATATTGGAATACCTACCGGTGGGTATTCAACAAATAGGTTTCCATTCAGGGATTGAAACCTGTAGAAATTTCAAAGCATCTCCCCTAGCTCAACCTTCCTCTTCTAAAAGGAGTTAACATTAGTACAATGGTCTAACCTCTTCCCAGGATCACCCATCTCCACATATTGTAGCTATTAGGTCCAATTTTTCATAACCTTTTGAGATTTTTGTTTTTATTTATCTAGGAGATACTCTTTGTAACTTTTCCCACTGTAATTTTTTTATCCATCCATTATAATGAATGTTAGCCACCCAAAATGCTATGATGGAGTTTTTAGTAGCATGGAGAAATATAATTTATCCCTTGAATTATGTGACCCCACCACATGGTTTGAGAATGAATCCACACTCTGATGAACTCAGTGTCTAGTGGGTCTCATTTGGGCCCCTTGGTTGGATCTTTCAGCTCTGATCTAAAACCCCTTTAATTCAATAATGATAGGAATGTGATCATGAAGTACCCACAAGATGTTGTGGTGTGTATTCCACAATGTGGGTGTGGCCAATATTAGTTCTGGATGCATCATAAGTGTGTAGTCGTGGGATATATATTAAAATTTATTTTAATAATCATTGATCAAACAATGAGAGAGGATATTCAACATCAAATTTATAATAAATTTATTTAATATAATTTGAAATAAATACCTATGATTATGAACATTATTTGTTGATTAATTTTGATCAGCAACAAAACGCATTCTGAATAAATTATTTTTGATGTGAGGATCCAAGGATGTAATCTATATAGTGGTATTCCACATGTGTAATAGTGATCTCTCGGAAACTCCACTTGATCCTAGGGTTATAACATAGAGAAGTGAATTCCTTGCATTGTTCGGTCTTGATTTATAATTCCTCAGTCCTAATGAAATCTCCTTTTCCATTCTCATTCTTGAAAGGGGGAGAGAATGATGTGTTGGGAGAGAATTCCCTGTGAACAACAATTCTCTCTTTCCATATTTTTCCAATTCATCTACACAGTATACATTACTATCTATTTATAGAGAAATGGAATAGTTAAAAAATTATGTAATTTCTCGACAGCCATTAAATAATATAATAGAATTATATAACCCATGACACATTATAAAATAATTAAATTATTATTTTTTGGAACACACAAAATTTCCCAATTGTTAAATAATACATACCATCTTATAAATAATTATTTATCACTAAATGCTGTCTTTTTCCATTTGAACATCTCGATATTTATCCAATAAATGAATATATATAATATTCATAAATATATATTTATTTCCTATACAATATAATAAATATTAATTAAATATTAAATAAATTAAATAAATATATTTTTATTCACATGAGAGTGAATAAATATTCATATAATTTTTCACGATAAAAAAAATATGAATACAATTATTCCTCTCTCATGAGAGTAATATTTATTCCATTCATTGAATTAAAATATGATTTAACAAATATCATAATAAACACATAATATATGACCCTCTTGGATTCATCCTCATTTGAATTATGTGGGATTGCCTAAAGTCCAATATTACTATATAGAAAAGGGTCATATAACCCATGAGAAAGTAATTAATTCCATAACATCAAAAATAAAATATGAACACTCACTAGGTAATATGATCAATTTTTTCACAATATCTCACCATGATGGTTGGATTACGATGACATGAAAGTATATGTGTTATAAGTTTGTCATTAACTATCCAAAAAAATCTCATTACACCACGTCCATGGAATTTTGGTAAAGATTATACTCCAATAAAAGGTATAAGAAATCGACTTCTATATTGATTGAATGTAGAAATCCATCCCCAACATATCCATTAATGACATGTCCATTATGTAGGATCAAAAAATAGATGTAGATTCTTAATTAAAAGAGGGGGTGAATGGTATGTTTAAAAAACATTCCCTTTTATGTCTAAAAGGGAATATATGTTTAACAAAATTAGTCAAGATTGATTCACAAAAAATCTTGGGTTCTTAATTATAAATAAAATAACTTAAAAAGTTTAATCTCAATGAATCATAAGAATGTTATCTTAGAGAAATTATCTATATTAATGAATGTAGAATATTATTTATTATAGTAAACAATTTTATGAAAGTATAAGAATGTTATACTTTCTTTATTTAACAAAATTGCAGCATAAATAAAAACATGTAACAAAGACAAGTAAATAGGTATATGAAATATATTCACCCATAGAAAAGAGTATACAATAACCTTGGATAAAGGTCCCTTGATTTATAAATTCAAAAAGTTTATCCTAACAACACTAAGGTAACCCCAATATATGACTATTAGAGTTTGTTTTTCAATCCTCGCAAGCTCTCAAACTTTTTGGTAGTGGACACCTCTATCTTCTTATCCCTAAAGGTCCCTGATTGAACCCACCAATAATCAGATTCGCACTATGCTGAACATGTTTTTCACATATCGCAAAAAGCATAAGCGTATCTCTCTCTAGAAAAATCATCAAACAATTACATCATGTAATCCCTAAATTGGTAAAGACTATTCAAATTTAGAGTGTATTTAGTGGTATAAAATAAAACGGTCATGTACCCATCCAACAGTCATATTTTCCTTGAATTTCAGAGGGACTTGGACACTTTTCACTTAGCCAATGGTTAGTTAGAACCAAATTTTATGAAATAACTCTTTTGTAACATAATAATGTGTAAGGAATTATAACATGTAATAAAAACATTATTATATTTAAGAATATTAACTAAACTAGAATCCAGTAAATATGAAATAATATATTTAATAAGTAAAAGTAACCATAGAATGTATAAATAGTTGGATTCTAAACATAGTGAAATATTAAGTCAAATTATATATACAATGAGAATCTAATTTTCTGAGGAAAAAATGTCTAATGGAAATAGAGTTTGATTTTATGAGAAAAAACAGTCTAAATTTATGAGGAAAATGAGGCTTTTTTTATGACGAAACACTGTCTGATTTTATGAGAATTCAGAGTTAGAATTTCTCTGAATTTAGAATCTGATTGATGTGAAACTATGAGTTATTTTTTCGTGAAATTGAGAGTCAAAAATCAGTATTCAATTGTGTTTGAAATTCGATGGAATTCAAGTCGAAAAAATAGCGAGATTTAAAATTCAAAGAAACTATATTATTATAAGGTTTAGAAAAGTATCCAATTACTGTTAAGGTAATTTGGTTTTAATAAAAATATGAATATTATTAGATAAGTAACATTAGTCATAACCTATAAAATCATTTAAGGTTTCTAAAAATAAATTTCCTTAGATAAAGAAAATAACCATTAAAGAAAAATTGTTTGTAATTTTCAAAACAAAATGAAATGGAAAAGTCATAAGATAACTTATTAACATAACAATCTACCCCTTTTTGGAATGAACAAACCACATTATGAAAAAAATATTATGTTTGTAAAACATAAAATAAAAAACATGGATCCCATATATTTGTGGCTTAGTGAATACAACTAACTCCCCCTTATCTTTTTTTCACCTTATAGATCATATTATTTAGCATAATAAATTATATTAAAAATAAAATTATATTTCTTAGGAATGTTTTAAATAAGACTAAGACCTCCCATTCTAAGGAAATTTATTTTTTTGGGTAAACTCCCTGTTAAAATGATATTATTTTTAAATATTTCTCCCCAGTTGTTATTTTCAAAAAGAAATCGAATGGGAAAAAAATTGGGTACTTAAATGGTTAGAAAAGAATAATACAAAAAAATTATAACAAAGAGATTTAATTTCCATTGAACCAATATATGTGAAATAATAGATCAGAGTTTTTGTGTTAATAAATCAATCTTCTTATTCTACAGAAAAATCTTCTTAATGATGAAGTTTATCTTCTTTATCTCTTTATGATCTTTTTTGTATATCATTAGTAACTCTTCAAGTTCTTGGTTCTTCTTCTTCAGAGAATTAATTCTTTCTTCATAAGGTTGATAAATTCTTCTTGCAAATTGACTTTAGCTTCTAACTGATCTGTGGAATTTTTTTCTCTCTTTTGGAAACTATAATTGGTGTTATTCTTTCTATAGCGATATTAATTGTCTTGGATTTGGGTATAATTCTTTTGATATAGACTTTTAAAAAAATATTGAACTTCTCCTTAGACTTTTTGAATCCATATTTGGCTGAATCCAAATGATCATCAACAATCTTAAGATCATAAAATACTATCATTGACCAATTTTTAATATTTTCTAAAAAACCTCCATGAGATTCATAGTAAATCATAAAGGTTTTAAAATAAATTTCTTTCTAGATTGACATTTCTATAAACATTTTTGTCGAATCGGTATTCATGTTTACTTCCTAATGAATATGCTAACATCCATAATCAATGATTGGGAAAAATGACATTGAATCAACAAGGTTCTTCAATTATTTTACCACAAAGTCATGTCCCAATGCGGATGATGATTTTTAATCTAAAGATTCATTCCGTAGATTAGTATATTTTTATTCTTCAAAAATAATTGATTTAGATGATCAAGCTACATATTTAGGAGGTGTATCAAAAAGAACTAACATTCTTTTAGAAAAAACCTTTTTAAAAACACTCGATACTTCATGATCTTGTTCATAACTATAAATTTCATCTTTTTCTTCTGGAGCAACTTCATTATTGTCCTCTCCTTATTCAAAGGAATTAATTTTGTGAACTTCCTCCTCTTTAAATTTTCCTTCTGCTTATTTGAAGCCTTTTTGGTGGATGAAGCATGGGAAGTTCTTATTGAGAGTTTATTAGAAGGCCCCTCATTCTCAATATACTATTCAACCATTTTGATCAAGTCTTCACATTCTTCTTGTTATTCATGTTTTTGAATTTCATCTTCATAATAAATTTTTTTTGAAGTGAATATTTCTTTTAGAAGGATATCAGAATCTGAATCATTTCTAAAGCATTCTCAGCATTTAACAATGATCGAGAATCCAGAGCTTGAATCTATTTTTTATCCTTCTATTTTTTCTTGAGATTTTCTACTCCAATATCTTTAATGCCTTACCATTTGCAGTTTCAATCCCAAATATCGGATGACCTTCCTTTCTCTTGTCCTTCTGATCTCCCAATTTAGAAACTACTTCGTCAAAAAATTTCCGTTTCTTCTTCTATTTAGGGGGTGCTGATAGAGGTTCCAGAATAGCTTTATGTAACTGAAATTAACATTCCTTAACTATTCATTTCATGGAAGAATTGGTAATTTCACCTTCCATAGCATTAGGATGATCAACTGTATAAAAAAGATCTAAAAAATATCTTGTTTTATAAATTAAATAGATTTTCATTCTTAACACAATATCATCACTCAAAAACACAATCATAGTGATCACAGTCTTATAATAATAGGGGTTTTTAATGATTCCAATCATATGAATATAAACATGAAATGATTGCTGGTTATATAAAAATCAGAGACTTGATATTCTCAATTCTAATGTTACTAATTTTCAATAGGATTTATCTTCTTTATATTTACTAAGATATCGGAAAGAAAGATATCACATATCATTAGTGAATATATATCACCCTTCTTTAAAATAAAGAAAACATTCATCGACGAATATATGTAAATATGGTTTTCCAAAAGATGAGAAATTATGGGTTTCTTTTCCTTCTTTAACCATAGACATTCTATAAACTTTACTCTCTCTAATGATACTTATATTTTTAGGAAAATGGTGTAAGCATATGATTGACTCACCTTCGTACAAAATTTCTAGACTTCTTGAATAATTGTTAGAATATAAAGAATACAACTTTCCATATCTTTTGAAAATGAACATCTCTTTGGATCTGTGTTCATAAAAATGAACAGAATCAAAAATTTCACTACAAGGTTCGGGTAGACCAGGTCTTGATTCATTTCCATGGAAACACAAACACTTTACCATTTGTTCATCATGATAATCTTTGAAATCAAAAAATATAACTTTGAAAAGAAATTCTGATCTAATGATATTTCCCTAATCATATGCCAGTACATAGGATCCATTCTCGACTGAAACTACATCGGAGTACGAGGAGAAGCATCAAGAGACATATATAATACAATAAAACAGGGAAAAAGAAATGACACACTTGTAGAGAGAATGAGCGTTGGCACAAAATTTTTGAATGAACCGATGTGGGATGAGAAAATGGGGCCCCATTAAATAGGCTTCATAGTGATGGTTCAAAATTCTGGAAAGATCCAACCATTTTTGTTATCATGATTTGATCTAATCATTGAGATGACTATCAAATAATGTTCATAGATTACTATCATTTAGGTTTTTAAGGGGAATTCACATTTATGGAAAGTGAATTTGATAAGGTTTTCTTAAAACAAGATTAAAATAACAAAAAGTTAAAATTAAATTATGAATATTGAAGTAAGGAAACATACCTTCCAGATTTCACCTTAAGAACTGTTAATATTGATATGGATCATCATGTAAAATTTATATTATGTATATTTTTTATTAGGGAAATTAGAAAAATATATGTTCTTGAATTTTATTAAAGAAAAAATTTTGATTCTCGAATTTTTATTAAGGAAAAAATTAGTTATCGTAAAGAATTGGAGATAGAAATATAAAACTATAAACATGTTACTCCCCCTATGAAAAAGAGTAATATAATGTAAGGATATAGGTTTTAACAAAGAGTTTATATGGAATATTACCTTATGATTATCATTACTAACTATTGTTTAATTCATTCTAATCTATCATAAGGTAATTATTTTTTGAAAAATCTGATTGTTAATCTTGCATTTGAATAAATTGAAGAATGATCTCTCATTTATGTGTGTTATCTCTTGGAATGTTATGCATGATGGCTATTTTTCATTGAATGAGAGTTACATGTGTGGTTTTTGATTAGGAAAATTGCACTATTATTATAAAACATTATTTATGTTTTTGAAATATCAATCTATAGTCTATGATTCTATGTTGCATCCACAAAACCTGAGAAAATAAACTTCTAGCTGCTATATATTCAGCTTCAGCAGTAGAAAGTACTACTGATTGTTTCTTCTTGTATTACTAAGACACTGATGAATCTCCTCCTAAATGACATGTTCCATATTTACTTTCCTATAGATTCTACATCCACCAAAATTTTCATTTTAAATAATTTTTAAAATAATACCATATCTTGAATGATGGAAAACCCTTCAATCCCTGGTTCCCTTTAATTAGGGAAATATTCTTTTCACTAATTTTAAATTAGATTCAAATTTATTAAATCGATATCATGAACCAGAGAATACTAAAAACATTATTTTTGGATGACTAGCTCTTAATTATAATAATATACATATCATACCATTAAAATATGTTTGTTCTACTGATTTCCTAGATTCATCATGATCAATAGAATTCGAGGAACCAATTGGAGTTTCTATAGATTTAGCATGGTCTTATCCATTATTAATATATCTTTAATATATTTATGTTGATATATATATATTTGGCTTAGGTTTTTTGAAAAATTTTAAATCAAAGGAAGGATGTTAACATACTCATCATACTCATTTCAAACATAGATTTGATGAGATTCGCCAATGAATCTCTTAATGACTACTAAGTTGATATGAATTTAATATTATCCCCATTAATTTGAACAGTTACACTTTTTTCATATATTTATTTTTAAAAATGGATGGATCAACACTTTTAATAAAATAATTGTTTTATAACAGAAATCTTATAACTATATCATACAAGGATTTATAGACTTGTATATGTCCATATAAAGAATTAGTAATTTTCAAAACACGTTAAAGATGATTTGTGTCTTCAAAACTAGGTGTTTTTTATACATAAAATTCCTATTGAAAAAATATTTTAAGGAAAAAACACTTCACATTCATTTGAAAATGTTTGAAATTAAATATTGTTGCAAAGGATAGTAAAATAATAAAAAAATCACGTATAGCTACAGGGGCATAGGTTTTTTCATAGTCTATTCCTTCTGGTTGATTATAGAATTTATAAAATAATATTGATTTTCTTCTTACAATGATTATATTTTAATAATATTTATTTATAAGGACCCATTTTACACCAATTTCAGATGTTTCATTAGGTCTTTCAACCATGGTCCAGACTTTGTTTCTTTTGAAGTTATTTGGTTAATCATGCATGTCATGAATAAAATCATCATCACCTAAATCATCATCGGTGCTTCTATGTTCTAATTGGTTATGTAATTATAGATGTTAAACTTCATTTCATAAATAACTTATAGTCTTTATAGGTTTATTTACCTCACTAGTGGTCCAATCACTAGGATTATTCTTAAAAAAAATCTGATTTGGGTTTTGTGAAACCTGTTCGTCATAATAAGATAACAAAATATTATGGGGTAAATTAATTAGAAAATATTTATTGTGTGTTTTTCTTTTTTAGATGAATTTTTCATCAAAGGATTATAATCAGTTTTTGAAAACACATCTAAATATGTAGATTGGGGTTGTATCAAAACAAAAGGATCAGTTTCATCAAATTTAACATTCATTGTATCATCAATAATACATGAATTTTTTATAAAAACTTTATAAGCCATTTATGTAGTGGAGTAGCCTATGAAAATTCCTTCATCAGATTTGTTGTGAATTTATGTAAGTTATATTTAGAATTTAGGATGAATAATTTTTTTCGAAATACACTAAAATAAGAAACATTATGTTTTCAACCAGTCCACAAATCATAAGGTGTTTTATTAATAAAAGGTCTGATTAGAATTGAAATTATTGTATAACAAGAGGTACTTACAACTTCTTCAGAGAAGTGTTTAGTAATAGAATATTCACTCAACAAAGTTCTCATTACCTCCTGAAGAATTTGGATTCTTATTTCAACAACACCATTTTGTTGAGGAGTTCTTAGAGATGAGAAGTTATGATTAAATCCTTTTTTACTACAAAATGTTTCAAAATATGAATTTTCAAATTCTCCACCATGGTCATAATAAATAGTTATCAAGGGAAGGTTTTTACTCATTTTAATATTTGGATGTAAAATATTTAAAATAAAAAAAGTCTCTGTATATATTTAGTATAAAATAGACCCAAGTAAATCATGTGTAATCATCAAAAAAATAAATAGTGTTTTTCTCTAATACATCCAGTTTGGGTAGGACTGAAAGGATTCATATGCACTAGCTATAATGCATTAGAAGTTGATATATAAAAAATTTACTTAAAGCAGTACTTTTGTTGTTTTCCATATGTATAAGGATAAAAAACTTTTGAATAATAAAATCTATGCTCTGGTAGATCCTTAAAAGTCATTTCATGGAGAGTTTGCATAGGATTCTAGGTTAGAGTGTCCTAGTTTTCTATTCTGTATCCCAGATTGATCATTCATTTCACTTATGCAAGGTAGATATTTTATCCAATGTTTTTCTATATTTTGTGTATAAGCATTCTCATGCCTATTGGAAGAGGTAAAAAACTCTTCCTTTGAATTGTGTCCTAGACATTTATCATTCCTGAAATTCACAGGGTAACCATCATCACATAATTGTCTTATGTTTATAAAGTTATTTTTAAGACCTTTAACAACTAGAACATTTGAACTAAAAGATATTGAATGAAGAAAAATGTTACCTATACCAACAATTTCACCATGGGAATTATCTCTGAAAGTTTCTTTCCCTCATTTATTATTGATAATCATTTCAAAGATTTTTTTGTTACCAGTCAGCTGTAAGGAACATACACTATCCGTGTACTATGTACTATTGATGGAACTAACTTTATTTTTCTAAAAATAAAAATTTTAGTCTTTTGAAATCCAAACATTCTTCTATCCAGAACATTATGAAACCAAAATCATAAGTATCCGCATTTTCATTGAAATGTAATATTTATGAAAACATACATATTGTGTTTTATTTAATGAAATTGTTTTCTCCCATTGTCCACCACATTGACACTTAGTGAAAATTGAGCACTTCGGGGAACAAAATAGTTATGAATAATTTTTTTTGAATGTGTATAACAAAATAAAAAATTATTTGGAAGAGGAAGATGTTGTGAAATCATATATTTCAGATTCTTTCCTCCCAAAAGTGAAATTTGAAAAACTTTTCTTTAAGGATAAAATTTCAAATTTTAGTTTGATGACTACATTATTAACCTTATAGTCATTAGTCTTAGAGTTTGAGGTATTCTCTAAATAAGTTTTCTAAGAAATTACTCTATTATGTTCCTTAGAATGTTTATCTTTATCAAAATTAACATCCTTATGGTTTTTATAAATTTGTTCAAAATCATGGGGTTTCTGATCAATAAATTTAGAAATATTCAATACTTGTTTTTTAAAATAGAAACTGTCTAATTTTCTTTCTCTAATTTTTTTATCTTATGATTCTCATTCTGTATTAGTTTAGATAATCTATAATGTTCTTCATATTGATGGTAAGTTTTTATCTTCTGATGAGGAAGTTTATTCATCTGAAGATTCATAAAATTATTCATTAAAAAATTATTATTTAAATAAATACTAGTTAAGTGTTAAACATTTTGTACCTTATCTATATGACAATGACTTTCAATATTTAATCTAGCTATAAGACCAATATTCTTCATAACTAGAAGATTTATATTCTGGGGTTTCATCTAAAGTGTCTCCACCACTGTTACTCTAGGTGCCATTAGCCATCATGAATTTTATAGCCATAGATTTGTAGTTCTTCTTTCTGTTCCTTTCAAAATAATTTTCCCTTATGTCTTTTATCTTAAGCATTATATAATCAGGTCTGATATGTCCAACACTTTTTTATTCATAACAAGTTACTTAAGATTATTTCCTACCCTTTCTTTCATTCTTATTATATATATACTATAAAACATTCTTCCCCACAATATTTTTCATCCATAGAGAAATATTGGATAGTTAATTCTTTGATTGATCACTATCACTTGATTCGGATATAATAGTTTTCTTAGATTTAGATCTAGTCACCCTTTTGGAGTCTTGTTTTTTGATGTAGTAGTGAATGCAAAACTTCCATTACCATTATTCATCTTATTGAAATCATAATCTCTCTTGATTCTTGTTTTATACTAAAGAAGAGTTACAAATGACTCATCATGTGCGATGTTAGATACATTCCAACTTTCATCAATAGCTATCCTTTTATATTACCACTCATTCGGCATGATATCAATTATTTTATCAATAAGAACATCATCATCAAATAATTTCTTCTCCCATTGATTGAAGCTTGTTGATGATAGTTATAGTTCATTGTTGTACAGGTTCACCATAAGAAAATACAATCCCATTATATTTAGCTCTTAACATAGCATTTCTATATTCTATCACTTTTGAAGTTACAAAATGTGTTACCTCCAGCTTCTTCCAAATACTACTGTCAGCTTCACATGAAGATATTTGACTATAGAAATTCTTGGTCATGGAACATAAAATATTATTGTGTACCTTGTAGTTTTGTTGATATTCTTGTTTTTAATGATTTTTGAATGTTCTAATTTATTTTTAGGGAATCTTGTATTCACCAGTGAGCAAAAAAAAGTATCCACTCCAGTGCTAATAAAACAATGTTGCATCCTTTATCTCCATTACTCATAATCATTACTATCAATGATTGGTGGTCTGGTAGGATTAATGTAGTCTAGAATACATACATTCATTCTATCAATTTCTATATGATAATAAAAAATATCATTTCCAAAAAAATAATTATTAACAAGAGTTTATATAAAAATTTTATAATAAAAATATTAAGAAAACGAGATCAAGTAATGTTAAGAAATAAAATTTTATCAAGAGAAATTATATGTATGTATAATTATTTCACATTCCTCTTCTGATACAAATTGTAGGATCAAAAAATAGTTTTAGATGCTAAATTACAAGAGGGGGGTGAAATTTAAGTTGAAAAAAATTTCCCTTTTATGTCAAAAATAAAATATATGTTTAATATTGTTAATCAAGATTGATTCACAAACCCTATTTGGTTCTTAATTATAATGATCCTAAATATAAACTAGTTTATCGTAAATAATCTTATCCAAGTTAATCATAGAGAAATATTTTACCCTAATGCATGTTGAATCTTATTTATCAGAGTATAACCATATAAGAATGTATAATAAAATTATAATTTCATTCTTTAAAAAATAACAGTGGAAAAAAAAGCTTGAAAAAATGACATGTAAATAGGTATAATAAATCTTTTTACCCAAAGAGAATGGTATCAAACAACCTTGGATAATGGTCCCTTGATTTATATTATTATGAAAATATATCTTAGCCATACTAGGGTAAGTTCTCAATAAGAATATCAGAGTATATATTGATATCCCCCCAAACCCTCGAGCAATATAGTAATCACCACCACTGTCATCCTATATCTAGAAGCCATCTATTACCCACAGTAATAATCAAGTTCTGACCTAGATAAAAAAGTTGTTCATAGCTGAACAAGATGTTCACATATCACACAAAGCATGAGTGTATCTCACTCTAGAAATATCATCACATCATTAAAATATATAATATCTATATGTGTCAGCACTCTTCATATGTATTGGGTATGTATATGAAGAAAAAACAATAGTCATCTCCTCCACTAATATTCATATTTTTCCTTGAATTTTGGAGGGACCTGGACACGTGTCACTCAACCAATGGTTAGTTAATAACAGATTGTACAATATAATTCTATTGTAACATAATCACATGTAAGGAATTATAACATTTGAGAAAAACATTCTTAAGATTAGGAAACTTTTTTAAAATAGAATTCAAAAAATTTGGAACAATATCTGTATGAAATAAAGGTAACTTTAGTATGTATGAACAATCAGATTGTAAATGTAATGAGAAAAAGTGTCTAAATATATTAACAAAAGGAGTCTTATTTAATGATGAAACAGAGTTTGATTTTGTGATAAAAAATCGCCTGATTTTTTGAGAAAATAGATTCTGATTCTCCAAGGAAAAAGAGTCTAATTTAATGAATAAAAAAGTCTATTTTTTTTGTGAATTTGAATTCATAATTTCTAATAATTCATATCTTGATTTATATGAAAATCAGAGCTTGATTTCTATGAAACTCTGAGTCAAAAATCAGAATAAAATGGTGGCAGAAAATAAATGGAATCATAGTCTAAGAAATAGGGATATTTATGATTTTAATAAGATGTATGTTTTCATTGTTTAGATAAGGATCCAATTATTCTTTATGTAATTTAAACATAGGAAAAATATGTTTAAGATTAAATAAAGAACATTAGGCATAAAATATAAAACCATATTACGGTTTATGAAAATAAATTTTCCTAGAGAAAGAAATTAATTTTTAAGCAAAAAGTGTTTGTGATTTTAAAGACATAATGTAATGGAAAAATTCTAAGATAGATTATTGACTTAAAAATTTTGGAAACTGCTAATATTCCCTACATCCATCCAAAATTTGAAATTACTGCTTTTGTTAGTAAAAATATGTGAACAAGTATTGACATTTATTAATGATAATATTAATTTCTTTGAAACATTACACATTCTCATATATAGGAATAACTTATAACAGTAAAACATATATAATTCATACTGGCGTGTTTGTTCTTATAATATCCCATCTTGGATATTACCATGTGAAAACTTCATGGGAATAAACCTCATTCACTTATGAGTACTCTCACATGATTGTATATATAATATGTGTGCCAACATAGAATTTTAACCAACTATATAACTATATTAAGAATATTTTCATAGAACATCAACATTATCATTATATTAAGGAACTATTATAATATCATCAATTTGATAGTTACTCTAGGACAATATGATATTAAATCCTTGCAGAAAAATATACAATATATAAAAATATTTCTAATTAATTTTAAGTATATAGAATGAAATTTTAATTAATTTCAAATTCGTTTGTCCTAAGAATCCAACTTCAACAAACTCCCAAATAGAATAGAGACAACATTAAAGGACATTTATTCCAATATACCTCACATGATAATCATGTTTCCACTTATTCAAGGAATTATTAATTATATCTACCATGTTATTTTTGTGAAATTACATCTCACTTCAACCTCACATGTTTTAGAATCATTTCTCACATTATGATATATATGATATATATGTTTCAACCCCTGATGTGACCTTGTTTTTTGAGATATCCACTGATGTATTATTATCATAATAAAGTGTGAAACATTCATTACTTCTAGGTACAAAATCAAGCTTTTGGATGAAAATGAAAATCTATAATACTTATTTACCTACCTCAGAAGACACAGTATACTAAGTCTCTTCCATAGAATATATGATCAGAGCATTATTTTAGCTCCTTAAGCCTGCAACACCTCCATTCAATGTGATAATTTATCCCATTTGTAACTTCATGTCATTATGATAAATCTAGAAATATGAAAATTCATATATTATGATTAATAGTTCCTCAAATACTCCATAGAGGAGGAACATATCCTTAATACACATCAAATACTTCTGGATAGACTTGACTTCCAACACATGGTGGTCACTTGGACTAGCTTGATATATATCTACTGCAATCAAAGCATATCCAACATCTAGCCTACTACATATCATAACTTAAATGAATGAACCAATCCTTAATTCATATGTAATACTTTCCAATTTTTTATTTTATAATGGGACTGAGAAAAAATTTTACTAGAAATATTAATGCCATTTGACAATAGAAAATATAACCTCTTGGATTGTCTCATACTGAAGATCTTTAGTATATTTTCAATGTACGAATTTTGTCTTTAGTAAAATAAACCCTTGGATTTATTATGACAGATCTTGTTACAAATAATATATGTTTCCCCACCCATTTACATCATAGAGAAGTATTTATTAATCCATGAACTAATATACTCTAAGACTGCTATTTCATTTCTACTATGTAATATGTGATCGATATATACAATCCTGAAAATGTCTACACTCCAATAAAATTTTTTATAGACACATGGGTCACATTAAATATTTTTGAATCCAAATTCCAATATAGACTCATCAAAACAAATGTTCCATGACTATGATGCTTTATTTAATCCAAAAATGGATCATTACAACTTTCTTACCTTGTTGGAATACTTTGGATTCACAAAACCATCAGGTTGTGACATATAGAAATAATCCTGAATGTTTTCATCAAAGTAATCTATTTTGAGAACCAAATTTCAATGTCTCATAATCATGGAATGAAACAATGGATAGTATAATTGTGAAAAAAATCATTATTAAAAACATTGAAAGGGTTTCTTCATAGTTAAATCTATGAAATTGTGCCAATCCTTTTTCATCATGTCGTGCCTTATAGGTTATTTGCCCTTACATGTCAAGATTCTTCATAAAGACCTATATTTATGTAATGGTATGTACATATTCTAGAGGTTCTAAGAAAACTTTGACTTGGTTTTTTGTATATTGAATCCATTTTATAATTCATGGCTTCCTTCCATGTGGCATAATCTATTCCTCTTACAAATTACTTATAGGTGATATGATCTTTATTACTGACTAATTATGAGTCACAACCCTTAGTTTTATGAAAACCATAACATTCTAGTTCTATAAATTCTCTTATACTCCTATGCAGTACTTTTGACTTTGGAATTTTCTCATCTTCCAAAGGGTTGTGTAGAATATATTACATTACCACCTAAATTATAATATGATCCTCTACATAATTGAATTCTATCTCGATGCCACTTTATCTTTTAGAGATCTTATACTTCTCAAATAATATTGAATTTTCTGCCACAATAACCTTTTTTCTAAGGGGTCATGTAGTTAATATATCTTTATTTCCATATGGTATCCCATTAACTTACACTTTGTGCCTTGAGATGTGAGTTTGTTACTTGAAGAGGCCATTACAAATTCTTCTCTTCCCTACACATGTAAATTCAATTGCATGATTTTATTTCCCCTCAAATATGTTTATTGAATACAATTGATTGATTTATTAGGAACTTGGTTTTGTATAATTTCTATTATTTGTAAAGAGTATCTCCAAAACTATAATGGATGACTCACACATCTCATCATTGGTCTCACTAGGTCCAATAAAGTGATGTTCTTCCTTCCACATACACCATTCCACATTGGCGTAAAATAAAAAGTGAGTTTTGATAGGACAAAAACCTCTCATAAGAAATCAATTATTTCTTATTGAATATACTCTCCACCATGGTTTCAGTAGAGTTTTTTTAATTATCTTACCAAGTTTCCTCTGACATTAATTCCTGTATTTCATGAATTTTTAAATATAATTTTACTTATACCTCATTATCTATACATATGTATATCTACTAAAATCATTAGTACATGTTATTAATAATGAGTACCCTCCCCTTTCATCAGTAGTAAATGTTCCACACAAATTAGTTTGAACAAATTAAAGAATATCATTATCCATTTAAACATTCCACTGAAATGGGGATTTGGTTATTTTTACTTGTAATCATGAATGAAATAAAATAATTGGTTTTAGTTAAAAATATTATAAAATCCATATTGATGTAATTTAGTTGAACAATATTCATTTTCATGACCCAATCGGTGATGAAAATATTTGGTGTCATATTTGTCATGTGAAGTGACTTCATTATCAATTTTCATTACTTGTGTCATGAAATTAAAACCCTAAAGACCATTATTTAAATGTATCTTTCCATAAAAAATACAATCTTTATAAACCTAGATCCATTTAATAAAAAAATTAAAATAAATCCATCAGTATCACGTCTAGTCCTAGAAAGAATGTTTTTGGTAACAAATAAAAAATAATAGAAACCATTCCAAACCAATATCATTCTAGTAGGATTTATGAAATAGTAGTCTCTAATATCTATAATAGTATGTTTAGCTTATTATAGGCTCATAGATCCACCTCCCCTCAGTCAATCATTTTGAATCTTCTTGGTTCATGTATTAGAATATATAAGTGAGACCCAAAATGTGTATATAATATCAAATTTATTGAAATAGATAAAATATCCTTAATAATACAATCTCATGAAGCCTCTACTTACTTATTTTTTTGGGAAAAAGTTTTCTTATAGTGTCCCATTCTTCCACATGTGAAATAGATATCCTCTTATTCAGTTTACTTTCCCTTAATCTTATTATTATTGGAATGGAATACATAATCACTGAACTTTAATCTAATTGATGTACCTTTATGTTTTATTCACTATAAGGAAGAATGTTTTTAATGATTCACATACTTATCATCTTGGTGAAGAATAGTAGGAAGATCAATAAGACACTTATCAATGTTTTCATAAAATAATTAACAACAAAGATAAAGAATCTAGGATGAACTGAAGAAAAAATGAGATCATTTCTCAGCTCTAAAAGGTGTTTAAACACTAGAAACTCTAACTTATCAATGTTGAAAAATAACATGACATTGTGATAGCCAACTAGGGAACCCACTCTATGATTTCATGGAAATATAACCTTCCAAAGATTAAATTGTTTCTATCTAGCTCTTTACTGCTAAAGAACATAGAGGCTCTCTAGAACGCAATACATGTATATGTTTTTTTGAGACATAATGAGTCCATTCAAAATAGATAAAAGCATCAAATATTTTATATTGATTGCATAATCTATATGATTCTCATAGACAATTAAATACTCATCACTCACCTCCTTAGCAGGCAGATCTGGAAATGCGGATTCTATCATGTAAGATTTCCATTCATGGTGAAGTACAACACAAAGTTGTATGTGCCATTATTGTATGTTGCTTCAAATTAATAGGTTGTTCTTATCCAACATTGATCAATGTTATATTCTAGATAATGAGATTTCCATTTTATTATAAAATTAAAATATTATATTATTAAATCTTTTCTTGATTACAAATTGGGTGAGATATAATTAAATAGTTTATTTTATAAATTCATCAATTTCTCACTAGTTTGTCAAGTTTCAAAACCCATAACAATTAAACATAGAATTATTAGATTCTAGGATATTCAGGTGGAAATTATACAAATTCACCTTTTGATAAACCCAAGAATGGTAGGTCAATATACTTAAAGGTATTTAGGTAGGCCTGTCTTTTCCAAATACGGACATGAAATTCCTTGGTAAGTTGAGTGCACTAACTTATCCTGAAATTATGGATTCTATTTCCTCAATACAAGCCTCTAAATTCCTTAGTGTCTAGAAAGGGATAATCCACTTGATGTAAAATGGTTATTTTAACCCAAATTCATCACTTGAACACCCTATATAAAAGTTAGTCTACCAAAACGGGTTGGTCAAACAATTAATTCTATTAAGTTTCATTCCAAATCAATTAATGGTAGGACATGTATGAAATAATATTTTATTGAGGGATTTTAATTTATTATGGATAATTTTGATCATGTTTTATCCTTTATAAGTCTTGTTAATATTAAGTGGATGATAGACAATTAATTAACAAAGTTGGATAAGAAATTTATGAATAATAAATTAATTAAATTTTAATCTTTTCACATTAAATCATTTATTTACTTGATGGCATCATTTCATCTTGATAATAAATATTTTCATTAAAATAAATAGATAAATATTTAAATTAATTGTTCATGAGATTTATATAGTGCTATATTTCAAAAGGGGACCTTAAATAAACCTTTAATCTATGGTAAATAACTCATACTATAGGTCCTGACAAGTGTGAAACCACCCAACATGTCCACATACTTATAAGATAAGTTGGAATCATAATGGATCCATTATGAACAGCATATACACACCTTGAGACAATAATTTCAATACATGTATTTATAACTCAAATATAGGTGAAGGGAAACAAAGGATTAGTTAAAAGGGGATTACATAAATATCCTTGGTCACAAATTTCATACATAATAATATATGGAGGGATGAATCATGAAAACTAATTTTATTTAATATTTATTAATTAAAAAACAATTCATGAAATTATATTAAAACATACAAAATGTATGTTGGTCTTGGTCATGCTCCTGAATAGTCAAACATGCAATCAATACATAAAATGTGAATGGTTTTTTTTTATTTCATTGTTTGTTATTTATTATTAAGAAGAACATGATATAAATAAATAAATAATTAGTTCCATTTTATATTAATGATCATATGAACATAATTTGAGATACCCTTCAGTAATGAAATTCATGAAAAATAAACAGAAAACCCAATAATTGTAAATTTATTACAATAAATTAAATGAACAATTATAATTCTTTAAATACATTATTTAATTTTAAAAATACAAAATTATATTCCAGTCAATAAAATATAGTTTTGATGATTCTATTTTGAATTTTCATTTTCATTTTTTTTCATTTATGGGAGACTACATGGCTAGTACATCCTGCCACATGATGTGTATCTTACTTTCAGTGTATGCAGGGAAATCACTTGGGTCTGTGGTGCGTACCTCATCCAAACTACAAGACATATATAGACTACTTTCATGACATGTGATCCACAATCCATGGGTTGGGATTGCACACATGGGTATTTTACTTTTATCTCTATGGGCTACAAGGAATGTACTGATAAGATAAACATTGTGTATCACATTGAGCAATGTGTCTGTTTTCTCCTTATGTCTCTCACCGTGTTCTTCATATGGTAGAATTGATGAGCTACACATTTTTTACACTACACACACATTGTTTATATCATAAACATTATAGGCTGTTATCCCCAAATAGTTTTGACGGTCTATGTTGACCAAATAGATTGTGTGATTTACACCGCTAACCTGTGTCAACTAGACACATTGTACAACGATTCACATGTTTTAATCCAAAAATATTTCTTGTGCCATATATGGTCAACACATGTAATAAAACATGTTTAGTTACTGTGTGGAGTCCCATGTACCCCTTGACGCATACAAATGTAGTGCAATAGGGTATATGGTGTCTAACATCAAGTACGAACTATGTAACACTTTCTTATAAGCCAAGAATTTGATATTTGTTGATGGCCCCTTTAATATCCCCTCATCTATTCTTAGAAAAATAATGAAATTAATACATTTGAAAGAAGTTGATTAATATGTCAAACAATATTGATTAAAATAATATTTTAGAAAAAAAAATATGAAATAAAAATCAGACCACAATTATGAAAATATCATAAGTCAAAGAAATAATTAAAAATTTAAATGTGGATCCTCTGATAGAACATGTTGGTTCTGGGTGTAGTGTAATCAATCAGTGGTTGCCGATATATTAAAATTTCATTCAATAATCATTTCTTATAACCATCAATGAGTATATTTCATTTCATATTTATAATGACTTTATTTAATATCAGAAGAAATAAATACATGGGATTAGGAACATTCTTCATTGATGATTATTTCCCACCTGAAAAGACCCTTTGATAATTTATTCATTTCACAATGAGAATCAGATGATAGAATCCCTCTAGTAGGTGATCCAAAGGTACTCCAATAACCTCTAATAAAAAAAATAAACCTTTGAGTTCTAGCATAAGGAATAAAATGTATTCCATTGTTCATTTTTGATCACTCATTGATCTGTCCTAATGAAATATCTATTTCTTTTCTCATTATTGGGTGGGAGATACTAGTAGGAATTGACAGAGAATTCATTTTTTGGAATAAATTTATATTCTCATGTATGATGGGGATATCTACACAATTGACTTGACCGTAAAATTATAGAGATAAGTTTTAGGATAAAATAATAATTTAATTTCATGTTATATATTAAAAAATATAATAACCCTAAAAAACCAATTCCACATAATAAAATTATAATGTTACAATTTTATGGTACACAACATCTTGTGAAGCTAATAAATAATAATTTTTCTATTGAGAATAATAATTTTTCACCTGACATGGATTCCATCTTTTCAAACTCCTCAATATTAATCTAATATATGAATAAATATTTAATTCATAAAAAAATATCTCATTCACATACATGTGAATAAATATTTGTTATATATTCAATAAAATAAAAAAATTATTTTTATTAACATAGTGGGAAATAATTATTTATTTAATTTATGCAATTTATAAAAGATAAATAAAATTATTCCTCCGTTTTGAGAATAATATTTATTCCATTAATTAAATTCAAATAGAATTTAATAAATATAAATGGAAATGAAATGTGTGGGACCCTCTACAATTCATTCTCTTCGTCATTAGGTGGGCTTCTCTAAAGTATAATATTACTATATAGAAGTGGGTGAAGGAACCCTTGGGATAGAATAAGATGTTACAACATTAAGAACAAAATATGAACACTAACCATTTAATATAATCCCTTTTTAAGAATATCTCATCATGCTGGTTGCACGATCGATTCATCAACCTAAATTCCTAATATGTTTATCATAGACTATAGGAAATAAACACATTATTAAACTATGCCCATCGAATTTTGGAGAAAATTATAATCCAATCATTGTGATGAGATAAAAAATAATAAAAATATGAAAGGGAGAAATACTTCCAAAACATATCCATTAATTAAATGAAAATCATGACACAACCAACATACCCTACATCCCACCAACATATTGACTAGATATAATTTTTACAGAAAATAAAAGTGGAAGTGTTAGGATATTTATTAATGATAACATTAACCTCTATGTACCATTACAAATACATGTTTATAGGAATATAAAAAGACAAAAAAACATATATAATTATTACTAGTCGCTATATTACCATAATCATGCTTCTTGGAGACTACTAAGTGTTTACCTTGTGAGAAGAAGCATCTTCCTCTTAAGCGTACTCACACCAAATTTTCTAAATACTATGTTTCCTGTAATAATATGTTATCTAACCATTGAATCATATTATGAATATTTTCACAGAAATTAAACTTTCTCATCATATTAGAGAACTACTATGACTTTATAAATGTGACAAATACACTAGGTAAATATTACATTAATGAATTACTTAATAATGAACAATGTGTAGTAAGATGTTTAATTAATATTAAATACATTTAATATACATTTAATCAATATACACCCAGTTTGTCTTAGGTCCCTAACTCTTACAAGCATTTTAGTACTATGAACACACATAAATTGAGGAATGGCTTCTAGGGGAGATGTTGTGCAAGGATTGTAGGGTGCAGTCTAAGAAGGGGAATATGCTAATAAAATATTTCCCAGATAATAGCCAGAGTTTTAAATGTGGGAGTAAATATATAATTATTATATTTAATCCATAATTTCAATTTCATAATATGTAAATATCTTATTCTCTTTAAGGTATAACTATATTCATTCTACCCAGAAAATAATCTTCAATATTTTGGAAAATCTCCCAAAATAATACAATGTTATCTCCATATCCCCATATCATGTTAAATTTCTAATGTGATTCCAGATTTTATATATAATTTGATTATGATATGGTAACATATAGTATTTGTCAAATGAAACTCATCCATATTCCGTAAATAATGGCATAAAATACCCCAAGAATAATGCGGTTCACTAACATATAACCAATGATAAAAATCTCTACCAATTATCAACGCTTACTAAAATTGTTGTTAAAGGGTTCCCATTATCAACATTTTAAAAAGATATCATAAAGGCATCCCATTTCTGAATGTTTGTGAAGCATTTATAGTTGAATCTATACTAATGCATTTATTTTTCACTGCTAAATAGCGACATTTATATGCGGGAAATAATGAACACACAAAAAGTATATTTCATATAGACAGATATATCATTAAAAAGAATATAATAATATAATAATATATTTATATTGATATAAATATAATATATTTTCATAAATATGATTTTTATATGACTAAATATAAATTTAAACTTAATATAAAATATATTTATTGTTAAATGTCATATATAATAATTTAAAAAATTAAATAATATCAAAAATCAAATTTAATATTGATTTTTTTGTATTGTTATATATATATATATAATTTAAATAAAATATTTTAAATACAATAAATTTATTAAACAAAATATTTTGAAAAATGTTTTATGATTTAATTAAAAGTTAATAATAATTAAAAATATTATATCATTAATAGTAATTTACATCAAATAACATTATATATCAAGGTCATTTGTATTTTTCAATATGAAATTTTTATACAATATAAAATAATTAATAATTGAATAATTTTTTTACTAAATATATATTTACACTTGATATTTCATACAATAACATCAATATATATATATATATATGATATTAATTAAATTTAATTTTGACAAACATACATGCGCTTAGGGAGAAGACAAAGTAGTAAACCTTCCAATCCTTTAAAAATTAACCAGGGTTCGAATCCTGAAAACCCCCATGGATGATCTATGATGCAGGAAGTGATTTATGCATGACATAGGCCTAGTGACGTAGGAAGTATGATGTAGGCATGATGATGCACTGGGCCTTCGGGCCATGTTCTTCAGCCACTTGGCCTGGGGCTTATGGGATAAGTATTGAGTATCCCTCTACCCAAATAAATCGTTGTGTTTTCTTTCATAATTAAAAGATTTATTGAGCCTCAACTTTTTTTAATAATAGAGACAAACATACACTAATAATATTGTTTTATAATATTATCATTTTAGTTTTTTATTTATTGATATTTAATATTTAATATTCTATGTTTTTAGTTATTAAATTTTATTCCATTACTAATTATTTTTATATATACTATTTGTTAATATTTAATAAGTACATATCTTAATTAGTTCATCATTATTATTAAATTTTCACTAGTAATTCTTTAAATATTTTTCAAACTTATGAATTATGAATTATTGTTTTTTAATAATTTTTTTCATTATTAATACTTACATAAAAATATATATTTATTAACATTAGTTGTTTTAAATAAATTAATACTTTTTATATTTAATTTATTGATTTTGTTAATTTTAGGTGTACATTTTATATTTTCTAAAATTTATAGAATTAATAATTCTTATTAATTCTATTATTATTTTTTTCAATCTGTTATTTTTTTTAAACAATTTTAAAAATTTTTACAAGCCATTTATTTAATATTATTCATTCATTTATAATTTTATGTTCTTTTTTTACTTTGGGTATAATTAATTCATTTCCAATATTTATTTATTTAATATTTTTAATAATACTACATTTTTTATATTTTTATACATAATTATTCATCAATATATTAAATACTTTTAATATATATATATATTCGTAGTGATATATATATATATATAAACATATAATTATTCCTTATATATGATTGATATGAAAAATATGAATTTTCATTTAATAAGTCTTATAATTTGTAAAAATGATTTATAATTAAAAATTCATAACAATTAAATATACTTATTATTTAGTATTGTGTATTAGTAATTATATATTATATTATATATTTATTTATTTATTCAATTTCGCACATATCAATCGTGTGATTTATATAATGTATAAATTTTATTTTTGATTTCATTGGTGAGGTTACTATTACATTGGCCGATTTTCTAGTCATAAGGGTCGCACTACTATTCCAAATGTAAAGTTACTATTCCATTAGTATATGTTCCTTACTAATAGAAATATCGTTTAATTCCTTAATAATTCATTTATAAATTATTATTGTTTTTTCAATTTTATTTTATGTGATTTTAATATATGAAATAATGATATGAAGGGAATCCCCATTAATAAAAAATGTGTCATTACACTATACCCCTAATCATTGTATTAGATGAGGTTACCTAGACTAAGGCTCCAAGGTAATTGAGATGTGTTATTTATGAAATGTTTATCCCAGTTGAGATAAGGAAAAATGTATGTAACAATTTGCATGATACTTCCCTGACATAGACCATTATAAGAATGATATAAATGCCTAACCCCTGGAACACGTGATGGAAATGGATTAAGTTATTAAAATTGTAAAAATGAATATTGTTAACCAATAGACCAATAATTTTCTATTGATTAAATTTTAATTTAGTTATATTTGAATGAAATATCTATATTTATTGGGTATAATGAAGAATCTATTTGTGGTGATTAGTGAGTTGTACTCAGACCCTACTCGGGTTTCCATTGGGTACCTGAGCAGATTTTATGGTTGCAGGTCAGGATAAGGGCGAAGGCCCTATTCATTGAAGTTGATTTAGGCTGGGATGTGAATGGACGAGGATCTATACATTGAGTTAGGACTATTTTAGGTGATTCATATTTATGTATTTTAATGTTGGGTTTTCTAACTTTAGGAATTTTTTTCATGAAATGACATAATTATTTTATTGTACTCGGTAAAAAGAAACAATAGGTTATTTATGGTTCTTGGATTATATTTCTTATTTAATTTTTTTATGTTATTATATGTTGTTAGATACTCTGATTAAGATTATATAGTCTCCGAAAATTTCTATTTATATCATCATAGCTAGTCAGAAACCTTTGGAGTACATTGAGGCACACTTGAGGTCATGTAGAGACCGGAATCAAAGCCATAGTTTAGTGGATTTTGGGTTGGGGAAATTACAAATATTATTGACCATACATCCTGGTTAATATAAGAGTATTATGGTAAACATAATTTGAAATAAAAATAAAAATAGTTTGATCTTCAGTCTATATCATTACATTAATAATTAAAATATCTAACAAATCTTGTTAAATTCACAAAGGGTCACCCAAATAAGAGTACACAGTTTTATTATAAATGTAAACAACATATGATTCTTAAATAAGATAATAAAAGGTGGTGAATTAGTATGTAGCTTTTCAAATTTCTGCGATATAAAAGAACAATAAATTTCACTATCTACTTCTCTTAGAACAGTATCATCTGGGGATAGAAGAATCGAGCGATGTGCCTTTTCCTGGGTATCAATAGAGACATCAAGATATGTGGTTATAGTATTTCCATTATTCGAAAGGAAAAATGTTTTATTGTTTCTAAACAATAAATATTGATTCCCTAAATTACATGTTGGTATCTCATATTGATTCTATAATTGTTGGAATCATTTTCACTATCAAGATTATAAATTTTTTAATTGAAGGATTCCATTAATGTAACTTGATGGCTTTGATACCAAGTTATTTATGAAAATCATTTGGAAAATCCCCTATGAATAGCCTTGGATCACAAAATAGTTGACATGTTTCATATTAATTTGAATCAAAGAATGACTTCCAAAGTAAGAATATATGAAGAAAAAATAGAGAGCAACGTTGTTAAGTCATGATGGAAAAAATATAACTTGAAGACAAATGAATAAAATAGAAAAAAAAATGGAAATATGTTTCAATATTCATTGGATCCTTTGGCTTCCAATGTTAGTGATAAGAGTACCACACTTCCCAATATTTTTATTAAGGTAAAAAAAGAACAATCATACAATAAATAATCAAACCAAAAAGAACAAGTTTGAACTAACAAAAGGTACTAAATCAAGAACCAAATATGAATAAAATAATGGTTCTAAGGATCATAAACATCCTTACCATTATCTATTAATTTTTATTCTATAGAAGGCTGAGATTATATCTCCCTCTCCTATAAAATAAATATCCCACCAATGGTTATCATATTATGAGTCTCTATAGGGAATTTTCGTGAGTGGTTTAGACATAAATATTCCCATCCGAGGATCATCCAAAAAAGGATGACATTCCCAATATTTTATATTATTCAAATAATATATTCTAGGGATCTTGGGTTTTCCTTCTTCTAGATGAGAGAAAATTAAGAGGGGACCACGTGAGAGAATAACTTGAAGAGAAAAATGACGTGGTACATCAATTCCCAATAATGGTTTATTCGGTTAAACAAACAATGTGAACTAGGAAAAGCGATGTGGAATGTTTATAATAAACAAGAAGAGTAGGCATCATAGGGTGAAGGACATGACGCAATGGGAAGTTCCATTAATCAATATCATAGAAAGACCCAAAGATTGGGTCACTGAGGTGGAATGTGAAAAATAATGTGGGAAAAGGTAAATATGGATGAGACCAAACGAACATTCCCAAAACATCAAGCCCATGAGATAAAATAAAGCCCAGCATTATATAGAGAAAAAAATAAATTCAAATAATTATAAATCATTTATTAAATCCAAAATACATAAATAAATTAATTCAATTTCATATAGAAAGTTAAAAAATGAACTATATATTACATGGTTTCATTATTCAACTTCATTTTCATCATTCGAAAATGTCTTAGCCATTTATTTGATGACATAGTTTCATCTCTCATAATTTTATTATTAAACAAGATTCGTGATGTGGTTTCTTCTTTATTTTTCTTCAATATTAGTTGAAACGACTTCTTAGAAAGTGAAATGACAGATTTCATATCACTTCCATTAAATTACTATTGACTTATACATTTTTGTTTGAATTTTTTTTATATTGTATCATGTTTCATCATTGTTTTGTTCTTGGTGTATTACCTATCTTTTATAAATTTTCTGTAAAGAAATATGAAAATAAGTGTAAGTTTAAATTTTTTTATCGTAATTCATTAAGGTGTTGGCTGCCTCATTTCCATTACATCAAAATAGTGACATGGGAAAGTCATTAATACCCTAAATACCATTTTCATTTTTTTTAAGATAATGATTTCCACCCCCAATGATTTTCACATAATAAAATTTGATATGTTTCTAGGGAATAAATTCCTTCTATCACAACCAATATAAATTCCTACACCCTTCTCATATAAATCTCTATATCTCTAAACCTCTCCAAATTTTTTATGACTCTCCTTATAAATTATATCTAGTTTCCCTCCTTCACTACTACTCGATTAGAAGATTTAACGGATTAAAAAAAATTTGAACCTTTATTTAATGGTATTTTTCTATTCTATTTTATTTAATTTTTTTAGTTTTTTGTTTTTTTATATATTTAATCATTTTATTTTATTTACATAGTTAATTTGATGTAATGTGTAAATAATAATTAATATTAGTGAAATTTTAATAATTATTCATAGTTACTATTAATATAATTATTACAAATATTCAAAAATTTAATATCATATAATATTTTATAATATGTTTAAAATTATAAATAACTAACAAGTAACTATTAATTAACTAATAATTAAGAAATAAATTACTACTAAATAACAAATATCTAACAATTGTTTAACAAATGAATAAAAATTATTAATGAATGATTAAAAAATTAAATAATGATAACATATTTAATAAATAATGGTTATGTAATGACTAAATAATGATTAACTATTGAATAAAAATTGACTTACTCATTATTATGTAATAATTAAATTAGAATTAACATAAAATGAAAACAAACTAAAAAATTAATTAACTAATAATTAAAAAATTATTAAATAATGATGAACTAATAATTTAATAAAATTAACTTATAATTATGTAATACAAAACTAATATGTAAATATATTTTAACTAGTTATTAAAAGTTGATCATCCATTCATTAAAAAATGATTATCTAATAAATAATCAATAAATAACTAATTATTAATAAATTATTAACTATTAATTTACTAAATAATAGCTTAATATTAACTAACACATAGATAATAATTAACATAAAATAAAATATTTATCAACTATTACGTAGCTAGTAATTAAGTTTTCATTAACTATACATTAGTTAATGATTAACTAATTAATACATAATCATTAACTATTGATTAACAAATAAATAACTTACAATTAACCAATGAGTAAATAATAAATATATAATGATAAAAAAACTATTGAAAAATAAAAAACTAATAATTGAATATTCATTAACTAATGACTAAATAATAATTACCTAATAGTTATCTAATAAGTAACTAATCATTCAATAATTTTAAAATAATAATAAACTATTTTTTAAATATTATATAATAAACAAATACATAATTAGTAAAAATTATTTAATAATTACTATGGTGTTTACTAACAATCTATAGAACAAATTTATTAACATCATAGTAATTAAATTACATCAAACATATTCCACATTCAGTACTATATGATTATTCATTGTGGTTAATATTCATTTTCAATAAATTAATAATGTAAATATCTTGTTTTTATCCGATTAATGGCATCCCTATCTGAATACTGCATGTTGATACAGACTATGTCAGAGTTTCATCCAAGGGTAATAACCATGGACAAGGAATATTGGTTATTAAATCAATCATCTATAATTGTATGAAAAAAAGGCCTAACTACATTATTTTATTGAAAATATAGAGGGATATACTTTTGACAAATCACATTCTTCTTACATGAAAATAATCCCAAATACTAAAATATTAAAAAAATGAATATGAGGGATAAATCTAAACACATGAAAAAATTACAAAATTTTGATAAAGTAATGATTTTTTAGTTATCCAATTAATTAAATCCTTGTCCAAAAACTATATGTGGATGCAGGCTCTAGTATAAATGACACATGCGGTAACAACCCTAAAATGGGTGTTTTTATATTAACTCAATAAAATCATTTTTCCTGACAATGAAGAATCACTTCAAACCTAGTTTTCCCCAACTATGGTACATTCTTTTTATTGTTCACATTCTATGTACTCAAAAAATAAAAATAATTAATAACAATAAATACCCATAAGAATATAGGGTGAAAATATAAATATACGAAAACATTCAAAAATATTTGCAATTTAATGATTGTGTTGTTTTCAATGAAATGAAATCCCGTTCGGGATATTACATATAGATTCACGATTTAGCAAACCTATATATAGTGGTAATAACCCTCATAGGGGAATGTTTCATAATAACTCAGTAGTCATATTGTAAACAAAAAAGAGAACTAAATTCAAACCTATTTTGACACTCTTGGGGGATATTACTTGGATGAATCACAATCTATTTATAAAATGTTGAACTTATTTATGGATGCACGTTGAAAAAATTATAGAAATATTTACGGATCAACCATACATGAAAAATCATCCGAGTTAATATTTTTTAGACTATTCTAACCATGACCAAAAACTATTTTTACACACATAAAACCATGTTTACCAATTTATACTATTTGAAGGATGTTATTCAAACTTTTCCATTGCATCATATGGTAGAAAAATTAATGGTTGACTTAAATAATTGTGTTACACTAATAGAATACTAATCAATAATTCATGGTTGATTAAATCTATGTCCGAATATAGATATCCAAAATATTACCAGTATACATTTTCAATTCTAGGATAAGATATTTCATCTAGATCATCCATTCACTGATACTGAGGAAAAGTTATAAAAAAATCAATGAACTAATAGTTTGATAATGCATTGATAGAGTAACAAATGGAGGTTTCAACAATTTAGCTACAAGAATAAATTGTTTGATTTCAGATCCATTCGAGAGTCGTTGAATAATATATATCCCAGTAATATTTTACTATTCTATTTCATGAAGAATACGAAATCAAAATTTATTGCTTTTATATGATGAAAAAAATTGACAATGTGGAATTGTAGAACGATTGATCAAAAAATATATTGATAATGTGGAGGGAGATTGAGACATTGGGGGATATATTTCTTGTAATTAAAAATTTATACATCATCCTCAACACATGATGAACCATCCACCACTATTAATATCTTAGTGAGAAGTTATGACATGTTTTCTAGAATTTGATAGTAATATTATAACATCTATAACTATGCTTCCTTGAGATTTAGAATACTGATTTGTTTTAATAGACGAAAAATATTATATTTGAAAAAATTTCTGAATAAAATATTCCATAAAAAGTATATGAAAATAGTTTTATAATCATGGTCTTTGTAAATATTATTTTAAGTTAAACTATACAAAATACATCATACAATTTGAAAAATATGATGATAATTGTAGATTTTAGTTGGGGGATGTTTGAGAAATTTCTCTTAGAGGGTGGATGATTTAAATAATTCATGAATATAAGAATTTCATAAATCATAACCTAACTGATGAAAATTTTTCATTAGATGATAATTTTTCATCTATTATTTTTGGGATGATCAAGTCATTCTATGATGTTTCTATTTCCCCTTTTCAGTATGGGATAAAATTTAATTTTGGTTATAATAGATCTCTTATATATATATGGATGGACAAATAGAAGAAAATTATCATGTTATATAGTGATTGGTGTGAAACTAATTATGTGTTTTTGTATTAGAAATAAATACTGAGGGAAAAGAACCAACCTATCTTCAACCATGATATTTAAGAACATGTGTCTCAAGATAACTGGATTAATCCTTTTTAGGGTAATGTTTAGTAGTTTTTCAGGGAATTCTTTCAATATATTTTTATATTTCATTTAATATAACTATATATAAACACAGACATATATATTGATGGAACCTGTCTATAAAGATATTACGATGGTGTTTTGAATATTATGTCAACCAAATATATTAACTATACACCTTTTCCATTTTCATTTTCCATAGTAGAGAATGAAAATTATGAAAATTGTAGTTGATTCTTATCATATCATTGAAACTATTTCAGAAAAAAATTAGGGGTTAGGTTTGATATTAGATAATCATCGGGTGATCCATGAGGTAATCAATAAAGATCATTTTAGGTGGTGATATTCATATTCACATCTTTAATACAACATCACCCAAATTTCCAATAATTTTTGAATGAATATTCATGATGAGTCTACAAAGAAGTTATTCAAGAATCATTTAATACAATATATATTTTATTTTTTATGTTTTCAAGATATTGATAATATTAATTTTATATAAGAAGATCACAATCATGTAGAATATTATTCAGATCAGTGAATGCTTGAATAGTAATTGGAAGGAATGTGTAAGGCAAATTAAGGAGAGTATGACTAAATGATGAAGTCATCAAAATAAAAGTTTACAGTGGAATGTGTTGATGGTATGAGGTATGATCACATGACCACAAAATTTCTAGAGTGGAAAAATTATATATTTATGTCAATCAGAAGTTATTTATAATAGGAATAGTAAAAGATACCTTTATCATGGTGTAAATTACATACTGGAATGAAGTTGTCAATCAAATAATGACATGAAAAATGGGAAACAGTATGGATGGATCATTTTGAGAGATATTGATATAAACATTGATGATGGTTATAATATTTGGGATTGAATAATAAATATAAAAAAAATTTGATTTGTTGTGGTAGTGTTTTATGTCCCCATCATAGTTACCAATGGTTGAGTGTTGGTGGTGTTTTTGTATATAATGCATTGTGACTGTGAAAACTATTGGGAATTTTGATTAATTTGCACACACACTATTGAGGAATTTTCCTCAATAAAAACCTCATGGGAACCATATGATGATCCAATTTATATGCATCAAATCATTGATCACTACTATAATGCACCATGGATTCTTATTGTGGTGTTTCAGAATTTCCCATTTCCTGAAGATCATTCCACATTGACACATGAAATAGAAAACATGTTACCACAGGAAGGACTGAGGTCCAATAGGATTCAAAATGATTTAGAATAACCTCAAGGAAAATCCAAATATCTATGACGCAATATATGTCACAGTGAAGGATATAATAATAAATTACCCTGTTAGGTCCACAAGGCTGAATACCATGAGGGGGGGGGGGGGTGAATCAGGGTATGACTAATTGAAAATTAAAGCCCGCTCTGATCTTGTTTCACTATAAAGCAATACCATCTTTTCTCTATTTCCTATTGCACAATATAAATAGAATCTAAAGCATGCATAGGACACATCAATTTTACTTGGTTCACCGCTAAGGGATACGTCCAAGGAGCATACACCGACAGGTTTCCGGTCATACCAAATTCCACCAATCTTCAATTGATGTGGAATATAGGGTTCGGGAACAGTCACTCTGTCCCAGGTTCACTACCATTACAAGGTTTAGGGTCAGTTCACTTCTTTCCCAAGGGTCACTCCCTGTTTTTCTCTCTCTGACTCACTGCCAGTGGAGAGGATCACCTTCTTCCTCTTCCTTTGCTCACTAAGTTGGAAAGGATCCACTCACAGTTTATAGACCAGTAGGTCTCTTCATTTGAATGAAAGAATTCATCTTACATTATATGAAGATGCTCTGTTTAAGCTCTTCTTTCACCCGTATATGAATTTATCTTTGTATAGAAGGTATCAGTAAAACTTCCATTTTCCACGTGGCACGAAAGTATGGGGGAGAAATCAACTTTACTTGGCACCCTTCTCTAAGGGGGCGCGCAAGTCATCGACATGCAAGTCAATTCTGGCATGCAAGTCTTTCTCAATACTTGCGCGACTCAAGCTTACTCAACTCACAAGTTGTGTGACTTTCATCTTTTTTCACCCAAATCAACATAGGCGTGCAACTAATAGTAGGCAGACAAATTCAACACTGGCGAGCAAGTCCCACGTGCGCGACCACACACCACTTGGATGACTTATACACCTACGTGACTGGAGCTCTGATTTTTCAAAGTATTGAACTCCATTAAGAAATAATGAGGGGTGGTCTAGTATTTATAGGCAATGTGACCACCCTACACGATAGTACACAAGTCAACCCTCAACACGCATGTCTTGGCGCGCAGGTCTCTTAACCTGCAAGTCACTTGCGTGACCCACTTCCAAACATGCGTGAACCACTTTCATTTTCCATATTTTGATATTATGATCTTGAAAAACCATAGGCTCGCAATTTCTCAAGATTCCAAGGCATCGGTGAGCAAGTATCATTCACGGAACGCATGCCACTTGTAAGACACCACCAATACTTGCACGACACTTATCCCTTTTCCATATTTTGATGATCTGATCTTGAAAAACATATGGAATGCAAGTTTTAAATCCATCAATTACAAGGCGTGCAAGTCCCTTTTCCAAATACCACTTGTCTTCATTTTTTGATTTTTAGGCCCAAAAATTTGGCAATCACTGGAAAATGGCGCCACCTTGTATCTGTTCTTTTTGTACCACCTCTAGATCATCCGTTCCATTGTCAAATATCTTGAATCAAACATTGATGGTTAATGACAACACTTTAACATGACATTCCACCATGAAATCCACTTTGTCAACAAATTTGTATGTCATGGTTTTCATTTTCAATAATCACAACACAGATGTTCACATTGTCAACAAACCCAATCACCTCAAAAATACTTCAATTATGCCTTGAAGGATTTTTTCCCAACAATACCCCATAAAATTTCTATAATGTGTTCTCATTATTATATATGATGATGTATTACCATAAAATAAGGATATTTCCTGAATATTTATAAAATTGATTAGGGTTAGACGTTCATTTGGATTATTGGGAAGTTTTCCAAATGATTTTGTGATTTAAAATCATGTTTATGAAAATATATTACACAAAAATGTCAGAAGAAACCATATGAAAATACTCAATCAACATCAATGATTGATCAAGTCAACTAAACAATTTTCTTATAACCTTTCTAGTGATTGATCTAAATATTCTTTTTCTAATAAAATGAATGAACCATGTAAAAATTATTATTCTTTCAAATTTCTCTTGAATAAAATCAAATGAAAAATTATGAAACTGTATTTTCAAGAAGAATTCATATATAATTATATATAATACACTCGGTGATGACCAAATATCCATCTATGGTATCATATTAAGAAATAGTAAAGGGAGTTAACATTACTGTAATATCCTACATTCTACCATTCATAAAATTTTATTATCCATAACATTATATTTACATTCTTCATATAAATAATTTTTATTTCATTTTTATGTGTACATATATATGATATTACTATACTCATTGATATATAAGACTTGTTTCGCATGAGGTGATATACTGATTTGTTGTTGGAGGGGTGAGGGTGCATAGGGAACACTATTATTGTTACATTCCACCACTAGAATCTATTATATCATACCTATGATGTGATGACATATACACTATCAATATAATTGATTATACATTTTTTGATCATCCCTTACCTAATTCCCTCATTGAAAGATGGAGACACAAGAATCACAAATCCATATTTCTCGAGGGAGAGATGAATATATCCAAAGGATATGTACCAATTTTTCTTACTATCAAGGGTACTATAGTTATTTGACCAACCCCTAGAGACTATCATAAGATTGTAAAAATATTTCTAGGGCGTGGATTTATTGTGGAGGATAGTTCTACCAATGTAATATCCATTCTACGAGTTGAAAAAATATGTATTTTACACATTTATATAATGAAAATGATGAGTAGGCTTTCATGTGTCATGATGGGGAATTTATCATATGGATCATTGGAGGGACACTGTGCACTGATCACTCTTGTATTCTTGTCCACCGTATGTATTTTGGTCTACTAGAAGAATTTTATTAGTTTGATAGATACAGTTGGGAATCAATGTTCTTGGAATACACATATAAAGCATCATGCACTACATTTTATTTAGATTCCAATGATATTAGGGGATTTCTAATCGTCATTGCGATATGGGAAGGGTAGAAAATAGTTCCCATAGCCCTTACTATTACCAGTCAGGAGCTTTCTATGATTTTGTTACAAGATGCTTCAAAATGATTCCGGTATGATGGATCTTATTTATTGTTTTTTGATGTTAATATGGGTTATTGAACCTAATTTACTATTGTTTTCCACATTTCATGTTATAAGTCATTGGAGGAGTTAGGAACATTGGTTATTCATTCCATCAAGACACAATTTGGTTGAATATCATCTCATTTGACATAGATTACAAACTAGTGAAATATGTATATAAATTCATCATTTGAGTAATCAATTTAATGATATTATTAATTTTGGAAAATAGTAAAAAACTAATTTAATAAATGTCACATATAATTTCAGATTTCATGACTACCATAATGGTGTATATAACACTATCTACCTATATACCACTCTATAGGGCATCATGATTTTGGTGTTTTGGTACATCTCATTCATTTTCATATTGTTGAGTGGAAATAACCTAATATTTTCATCTATCAATTTGGATTTGTTAAAAATATTCTATTGGTACCCAAATATCCAATAATAATTTATTCCATGAGGCTGATAGGGAGGAAATTTTTTGACTTGTCAGGATGACATGCAGAGTATATCTACATCTGGGATATATGTTCATTATTTCATATCAATTAAATGTAGAATATGTTATTATATATATCTTAGTATGCTGATTATTTTAAATTTTATTCAATAAATTCTATATTGTATAATACACAACATGATATAGGGATAATAAATATTTATTATTAAGGGAATTACATTAGTTTGTTTCTCTAATATTATATTTTTTTTACTTTGAATATTGTTAAAACATAATACTATAGGGCATTTTTCCACATGTATGATCATGAGGAATTAAATTTATTTACTTAGGTATCCTATAATGTTTTTTGAATGGTACAATATTCCATCTTATCATTTTCTCTATGATAATATATTTGATAATGAACCCAAGTTAGAGGATGCTCCTGCTCATGGAGAGGATTATCTTGATGAGGAACCTCCTCTATCAGCTACTGATGTTGACAATCCATGAAATTGATGTTGTATATCACATTGAGAAGCACGTGAGGCCTCAATTGTTCAACATTAAGAGTAATCATATCCATTTGATGGTCCTTACTAGATTGTGGAGGCATACTTGCATCAATGGGATCCATTTCTATTATCGTTATATCCATGACTTTTATTGGGTATATATGATTCTTGCTCATATCAATGTCATTTACCTTGACTTCAGATTTTTGGACACAAAGGTTTCATTCCATATCACTCCCTATTCAAATTGAAGGTCCTCCCACAAACTTAGTGGGATAAGGATCACATGAACATCTTGACATCCTGCTGAAACCTCCTCTCGATGATTCGTAAATAGAGAATCAGACAATCGAGGTGGATTCAATTAAGGAATACCCCCGTTAGATCACCAAAATCCACCCCATAATAGAGGTTAGTGATCTCAATATTTTCATCACATTAACATCTGATAGTGAGATGAGAAACCATCAAATAAATTATTGAATAATAATTGTACTCATCGATTTATATGTTTTCTATTGACTTAAATAATATGAGATTACGTCGAGTGATTTATCATATTTATAATGTTTAAATTTTTTGACAAACATTAATATTAATAACTATAATGTATATAAATATTTTAACATAAATTCATTGCCATTCCTTTTATTTATAAAAATTTCAAATACATAGAAGTAAAACTTCTTTTATAATTTCTATAAGTATTTTAAAATTAAGATTTTTTTAAATAATTTTTATGTAATAGTTATTTAGCAATAATTTAAAAGAATAATTAATTATTAGTTAAACATAATTAATTTTAATTAATATGTCATTAAATATTTGTAAATACTTCTAAATAATTAATAATAATGTCAATAAAGATATTTATTATAATCTTATCATAAATATTGATGAATTTTAAATATTTAAAATTAATACTTTTTCTTTTTTATTATAAAATATTATTTATTAATATATTGATATTATTTATTTTATAATTAACATATATCTTATTAATTATTTATCAGATTATATTTTTTATTGGTTATAAACAATTTCTAATTTATTATTTATAACCCATGATAATAAGTTTCAAATGATTAGTAAATATTAATTATTATAATTTAAATATATTATTAATATAAATTAAATTTTTAATTTATTTATTTATTACAATGAAAATATAAAATTTTTATAAACATTAGTTCTTTTTAAATTATTACTAATATTTTTTCCAATGTAATTATTTACCACGGTATCAATATATATAACTAAAAAGAAAATAATTATTTACTTACATTTATTTACAAATTAAAAATCAATAATTACTAATTACATGTAATTATTTCCAAATAATTTATTTGTGAAAAATGATTTTATTATTTTTATTTAAAGGGAATGTGTGGGGAGAGCCCACACCTTCTTGAATATGTACAATAAGAATGCGTGGAGGCCCCTCAATACTGTGGCCTCCTTTGGAGGAGGCAATACCTATGAAAGACCAATACACCATTCATGTTAAGTTAACCAAAATGAATAAATTGAGGCTTATTTTATTATTTTCTTTCAAAAATTTTATAAAAAACCCTTGGCATGACTTTCACTACCTAATATTTTTTCATCTCCTTCAAAATGCGGTCGGTGATATGGTTGTATCACTATATGTTATAAATTAATATCCATTATAAAGTTTTTTATTTTATGATGATAAAAATTACAATAAAAATATAAATATTTAAAAAAAATGGAAAATAATAAATTCATTCAATCATAAGTTAAAAAAATTAGTTGAAATATAAAAATTATAATTAAAATGTTAGTATTTTAAAATTTATAATAATATTAATAAAATATAATTTTTATATTAACATATTTTAGAACTATTTACAATTAGAATTAAAATAAATACATTAATTTCATTAGAATTTTAATTATCATTGTTCTCCACACCTTTAAACCAAGACTCAATTTTCATGTAACTATGTAGCTCGGTGTGTCCATTAACAAATAATAAGATATATATAAAAGTCTATCGTGGTTTTTGGAAAATATCTATAATGATGTTAAATATATTATTAATTCAAACTTTTCATTTCAATATATTTTTGATTGTGCAAAACAATTTTTTATTTTAGAATAATATAATGATAACCACAACATATTACACATTTATCACTAGAAAAAAGCTTGTATCAGTGGTAAAAAATTGATGATGTTGTAAGAGACATTAAGAGGCCATCTATATTATCATTGAATGAAAAAGAATGGATAAAGGCATCTCTTATCAGTGATAAAAAAGAATTTTTTATGGTTTCTTTTATCATAAAATTTTTTAGGGTTGACAACGGGTTAATTTATTGGTGTTTTTTTGTCTTGACAAAAAAAATATTATTTGCTCTAAAAAATAACCATTAAACCAGGGTTTAAATAAGATAAATGAAAAACAATTAAATGGTCCCCACCAAGACCATTATCAATTATTGCAAACCCCATACCCCTACTCACTAATGATGCCCAAAAGGGATTTATCAGCACTCACCCTCCTATTGAAGATACTTTACCATTGCTCATTCCATCCTATTCCCAGCCACATGTTAATGCATGTTTCCAAACCACTACCCCATGTTGATTTGTTCTATATTTTATGTTTTATCATTTTGTTCATAAAGATTCAGTTATATATTTTTTTCCATATATTTATCCATATATATATATTAGTAATTAAATTTATTTAATATATTTTTGGGCATTTTTATATATATTCATATATGTGTGTTTGTCTATATAAATATTATATATTTTCATATAATATATATTAATATTTATTTATGTATTATTAGAATACATAAATAAATATATATCTTTTCCTCAATACATATATTTATATATAAAAAATATATAAACATTTATACACGTATATACATATTCATTATATTTTATTTTAACTAAAATAAATATTAATTATTTTTATATGGTTTACATATTTAGAAAAAATATTACTTGTAATTATTTTTAAATACTAAATTATACAATAAGAATTTTATATTTAAATATTTAGAAATAGGTATATATGAATTTATTTTTAAAATAAGATTTGGATTGATCCAAAGGGACCGTCCCATTTATAAATAAATGAAAATAATACATGGAATGAAGGAAGAAAGAATGATATAGACAAGACAAAAATTTCTCCATTCAAGTAAAGATGATCACAAAATGTCAATGTTCAATAACATGAGGAAGAACCATACTATGACAAGGATGTTTTCCACCATGACATCTATGGTTACCTCTATAATAGGGATATCTTCCTTTCCTCCATGTATTTTCTCTCTAAAAAGTCTCATAATCTTCAACTGAGAATGATGATGTTAACCCAACATCTGAAGTCTTGTTATTATCCATGATCTATGTTTCCCTTCTCCATGAAGGGGAAAAATATTCAAATTATGATTAGGATAAATTTATTCTTCAATATTTAGGGATAAAAATCTTAGGATCGATGTATAACCATTTATATTAATGTGACCACGATCTACTTTGGAGAAAAAAACTCAACATGTAATTCAAATAATCCATCTATAGTCTCACTATGACTTTAGGGTATCATATATTTCTAATGTTCCTCTAGAGGTTTTTGTTCATTTTGAGATAAACTTATATTCCTCCACAAATTTTTCAATTTTATCCATCCTAAAAAAAGTGTATTTCATTAAATTAGATAATTAATGAGATAGATTACCTCCATACTCTACTCTACATAAATTCAATCCATTTAGAGTTTAGAAATTTCATGGTATATCTTTAACTACTATTATGATTTATCATAAAAAAAATTAGAAACCATCAAAAAATAATTTTTAATCACAACCCCCAACTATAAAATTTTATCAAGGGTGGAAAAAATAATCATCAAGAGATTTCATCCAGCTTCCATAAAATATATAACAGTAGGAAAGTCCATAAACATTTGTGCTACAATGTGACCAAATTTATTTTTATACCCAACATAATTAGATATAATAATCCTTGAATTATTATATTTCACTATTTCATTCATAGTAAAATCCCCAAAAATTGAGATTCCTCTTTTATGATTGGATCTTGGAACATGGAATATGATGGCTGTTGCATTCTTTGAACTTGTTGAGACCAATTTCTATTTTCCTTTACCTTTATTAGTGGTTTTTTATTATCATACCATAATTTCATACCTAAATTATCTTAATTAGGTTCCACATCATCAAAATAGTTTTAAAAAGAGTAAACCTACACAGTCCCACATCCCTTAGTAATACCATCCCAAAAAGAGATCATTGTACTTACTAATAATGCCTTAACCCCTTCTTTTTGAGTCAAATAATCCATATTAAATCCCTTTTTCAACCTCTATAAAATTTTATTTTACATCCATTGATACTGAATAGATGGAACACGATCAATAATATCCTACCTAATAGGTGGTCTACTTGAAGAACAAACATGTAATGTATATAAGTTTCCTCCTTGAACTATATATATCATCAGAAAATGAAAACCCAATACATTCAAATCACATATATTACAACCCTTTTTGATAATCATCAAATATATTGTCATATGATCCACCACTAGTACTCTTTAGTTTTAAAAATATCTCATTCTCATCCCCTATTTTGAAGGAAAAAATAACTCTCCATATCAATCATACAATTTTCTATACAATGTGAAATTACATTCTTTATAAAATATTTTACTCACACCAATATGGATTTTGTAGTAGAAAATATATATTTTAGTATAAATGAGAAATTAAAATACATTTTATGTCCTACTAGTAATAATTTCATGTTAAAATATTTATTTTTTACTTATATATATATACCTACACACAAATTTTTATTAATTATTTAATAACAACATAAATTTTACAAATAATTAAATTTGTTATTATATCATATTAATACATGCCGTTTTTATTAAAAAATGAATATATTTCTATTAAATATTACTAAAAATATTTTTTTCAAAATAAATGTCGATTACTTTTATTCAATCACTACTAAAAAATCATCTATGGATAATTTTTATCACACTCATTTAATAGTTTTCTAAACCAATTATATTAATATTAACAAAAATGTTTTAAAAAAAATAGAAATAAGACACATTCTATTAGATAAAAATAAATCAGGTATTTTTTATATGTTTTAATTAAATAATATAATATACAGTATTTTAAAAACCATTATCAATAAATGAAAATATACATTATTATTCATATATAACAATCATTCAATCAAAAAAATGATAATATAACATAAAAATTAAAAATTGGTTTCAACTCAGTCACCTCCCATGTCAAACCTCTTCCTCATCACCTCTTGGTATTCTTCCCTAAAATAGTAGTGATCTCCCATGTCTTTTCCCATCCTCAAAATCATCTAGAACATAATCTCTCACACAGTGGTGATCATCTAAAATCTACCTTCTTCTGAGTGACCCCTGATTGTAATGGACCGGACCCCTCCGGTCCATTCCTTTGTTGAAATCTATGTGGTCAACACGACGCGCGTTATAATGATAATTTTAATACTGATGATAACGTAAAAATATGTTAAATAATAATGATGATGACACAAATTGTTGATTAATTAAACTAAAAAGAATAATCATGATAAAATGATTTAATTGGTGTTATTATTATTAATGATGTGAAGTGGGAAGGTGTGTGATCCATTAGACGTTGAAAAATGAAACATGCAGTTTTTTTATTAATTGAGTAATTGTTGAAATTAAATTTGAATAATAATTATGGATGTTGTGTTATTAATATTATTCATAATATTAATAATAATGAGAAATTGATGAAATGATTCATTGTATTTATTGCAAACAATTAAATGAACATGTAAGTGGAAGCACGGTGGTGCGTTCAAAAAAATTAAAGGTGAGTTCGTTATATTGGGTTTATGAAATTGAATGGTTTTTATTTAATAAATGTGGTTTCAATTTAATCAGTGTGAAATAAAAATAAATAGAATTAAAATAATTAAATTTATGGATGTTACGCGACATTGACGTGGAATGGTCGGATTCAGATATCCAACAGGGTGGTTTAACGTGGTCAATGCGACGAGCGTAAATCTTTTTGTTATTAAAAACAATAACGTCGGTGAGTTAATAAAATAAGTTGATGAAATGTTATTGTTATTGAAGAACAATAAATAACAATTATGGCGTAAAACTATATGTGAGAGGTTAATAAAATTAAATGTATTAAAATTGAATATGTATGTTATATTAATTTTGTTTTTTCATTTAATTCAATTAAATGAAATGGTTTTGAGTCGCATGGAATGGTTGTGCATAGGTTCTCCCAAAATTGAATTATGAAATTAATAAAATTGATCGTATAATAAATATAATAATTCAATTAAAAGGAAAATGGTTTTATTTAATAAATTATAATAAATTTATGGGGAGGCGCATGAGATGGGGAGGGGAGGCGTGAATGGCCCCTTTCCCTTGTATAAATCATTTTTTTATATAATTTGATTTAATATATCATATATTTTATATAATATTGATTTAATATATTAAAATAGTAATACAATAATAAAATAAGGGAGTGCGCATGGTGTAAGGGGAGAGATTCACGCCACTAGACCTTTTGACCAAAATATTAAATTATTATTATAATAATAAAATAATAATATTATTATTTTGGGTGATCAAAACTTAAAAAGTCTATAACTTCTTCATATGGTGTCGGAATGACGAACCGTCAGTGGCAGTGTAATCCTGTAATTAAGACGGTCATTTTAAGACCAGTGATGGATACCTTTTTATGAGTTATGTCTCGGGTCAACGAAACACACATATTAATAAAATTAACGTTTTTTTTAAAACGCGTGGAAACCGCATGACGTGTCGTGTGTTGACCAGTAAAAACATGTAACAGGTGTACAGTCACAACGTGTATTCATCAATACACGCTGAATACTGTTTTACCTATTCGTTGGCTATATTAGAAAGGGGCGCAGATTATTTCCAGACCAATCGCTTCTTCTTCGCACAACGACACTCTTGGATGATCAAGAAGTCTTCCACCTCTAACATCTTTGTCCGAACTCCGATCGTCGATCCGTCAGCGGCCAAAAAATTGTAGCGACGAGATGAAGCTTCTAAAGCCAGGACTTGTCACCTTTCCTTCCGGCCTTCCTTCTCCAGCTTCCATGCTAGGAGGTGTTTGTCGGGTTTGGCGAAGGCGGAGGACACTGAAGGACGTCGTCGGAAGCGACGTGATCGGGACCTTTTGAGGTAGGGGTTTACCTTAGTCTCTATATTTGGTGCAACATGTGGGGTGGGATATTTTTCTTTTGTTCCATGGGATGCAGTTGAACTTTAAATAAAGATAATAACAGGATAAAGAAGGGTTTGGGGTTTTGTGCTGTTTCTTTGGCTTCCAGTTTCTTTATCTTCTGATTGTGATTTTGGATTGAAAGGCCTTTACCTACTGAAAATCAAGGCCGTTGGTGTCCTTTGCGCGCACAATTTATATCTGAATTGTTTGTGGTTGGTTTTGTTAAAACATGGAAAATGGATAAGCACGTAAAGACTGGCTGATTAAATGAGAATGAAAACCTTGTGTGATCACCCCGGTTGAACAAAGTTGGAATAATGAACATGTTAGTGGTTTGGTTGTTTTGTGGGAAATGTTTTTTTAAACGATGGGGTTGAAATGGGAAGTGGTTGGTTGTGGAAAATGCCTTTATTTATGAAAAGTTTTTTTTTATTATGAAAAGTGTTTTGAAGTAAAATGTGTTTTCAAATGCGGAAATGTTTTGTGTGTGGAAAGGGTTTTATGTGTGGAACTTTGAAATAAATGAATGATAGAATGTTGTATGGTTTTGATAATCTTTTGTAAATGAAATGGCATGTGGTTGCTTGCGTTTTACCTAACCTTTGTTGTGGATGGAAGGGATATGTTTGTGAAAGGTTTTGTCAGGATGATAGTTGCCCAGTAGTAATAATTTTTAAACCATTGCATGAAACATGAAAACCTAAATGGGATTGGGGGATGATTGTTTGGTTGTTGATGCATGCTTTGTGGTAGCAGTGTCGAGGCACATGCTCAGTTTCTCTTTTTAAGAAGCCATAGGTTGGGTTGTGTCTTTGGTATATGTATATATATAATTGTATCTTTGTGTTTTGTTGCACCACACCCATGTCAAGCACCTAGTGCCGAACACTCCCATTTTATGGGAGAGGGTGTTCCCCCTTAGTTACTAGCTCCTTCCTGCTCCTTATTCCATAGGCTATGATGGCTTGACGTGACCTTACACCCACGACTCTTCGGGTAGGTCTCGGAGGCTGTGATGGCTTGAGGCGAACTTTAGCCCAAGACTCTTCGGGCAGGCTTACCGTTCCCAAGAACCATCGGAATTAGGCCCAGGTGTCTGCGGGCGGGTCAGTGGTTGTGGCCTAGGTGTGTGCGGGCGAGATGCGTAGTTGCGAGGCCCAGGTGTGTGCGGGCGGGATGCGTGGTTTGGCCCAGGTGTGTGCGGGCGGGAAGAGTGTGGTAGCGTCAGGACGTTTGCCGTTAGGAAGAGCAGCATCTAATTAAGTGGGAAATGGTGCGGGGTACCCAAAAATTTTGTTCTATATATATACTAAACTTGTTTGTGTTACTTGGTGAGTGTGACCAGTGATGCTGGGCAGATAGTTTTTCCTTGTTAGTTTCTGGTTTTTTGGTTTTCTCACGGGACCTTAGGGTGTCTCCCCACTTTTGCACGAGAGCTTTAGGTTTCCCTACTGAGTATACTTGTATGCTCACCCTACGTTTACTTTCAGGTTTCCAGGAGGACTACCAGGGCCGTGCGGGACCCTACTAGTCGGGAAGTTGGAGGTGTTGTAGTTGTTGTTCTCTTGTTTTCTTTGGCATTGTACTTTTGAGCTTCCTTCTACTTGTACCTTGTTATAAAAATTGTTTAAACATGCATGTGGGCTTGGTTTGGGTTTATTTATATACACTTGTTCTTTTCCCTTTTTGGTGGTTGACTTGTCCTATTTCCCGATCCAAAATAATAAAAAGGGTAATACCTCCCATATTTGTGAAAATTCATACCCTTGGTGCTAGTCGCCAACCCGGGGCCTACTGGAGGCGGGACTCGGGGGTCATTATCTTCCTTTCACCATTGCCAGATCAGGAGGGGAATCTTTGGTGGGAGGGGGTCATGACAGAATTGTATCAAAGGTGATGGTTGAGAGATAAGATGGAGTCTGGAGTTAGGCACAGTGCGGATTGTATGGGATGGTAGGGCAACAGTGTTCGTTAATCTTGGTGCGTGACATAGGCCAGGGAAGACTGGCTAGGACACGAGATTTTAGGGCCCCCCGTGATCCGATGCAAGGACTCTGAGCCTACTGAACGACCAAGTGAGACTATATTTATTGCAGGGTAGAGACCCTAGGGAAGGTACATGCATCATCATGTTTGTGTTTTACTTGATTTGGGTGTTCTGGGAAAGAAATTGAAATAAAATGATAATTAAAACATTGAGTTTTTCCTTACTACTTGGGCTTAGGCGATCCTTGTTTACCGTATAGCTATGGCACCTGGACGTCGTCCCCGGGTGGCTCAGATGGCTGAGGCCCAGCAGGTTCAGGCAATTGATCAACTGAGGATCGATCGAGAGGAGGAAGACAGCCAGTGATAGAAGACCCTCCGTTATTTCCAGTGTCAGACTCTCAAGAAGTACGAGGGAAGTATTTCGGACCTGGAGATGGAGGGGTGGCTTGAAGAGCTAGGGATCGCTTTTACCTTGATCTGTGCTCCGAAAGAGTACTGGATCCCCCTAGCGGTCAGTCAGCAGAGAGGCGCGGCGTGCCAATGGTGGATGCTCTACCCCGGGGAGAGGAAGGAGGCAGAGATTCCATGGGCTGACTTCGAAAAGGAGTTCCGAGAGGAATTACTTTCTTCTTTGATCAAGGCGGAAAATGATCAGGAGTTCCTCTCCCTTCAGCAGAGGAGTATGACTGTTCGAGAGTTGGGGATTAAGTTCAAGAATCTCCTACGCTTTGCTCCGGAACTCTTTCCGGATGAAGAGTCTCGGGCGAGACGTTTGGAAGAGGCGCTTCGTCCTTCGCTCCAGTATGCTGTGACCCCCTTCACCCTTCTGACATACTTAGCCGTACAGAAGAAGGCGGAAGTTGTAGAAAGGATGCACTCGCAGGGAGGTGCACCACGTGAGGGGATCCACCCTAGTTCGTCGAAGGGGAAGGCAATCGGCAGCAGGTCTCCTGCGACGGGACCTTCCAGTTTCAGGCCAGTAGGAAGAAGGCCCCAGCAGTTCCAGTTCAGATCTTCAGGTCCTCGTCCTTTTTTCATGAGCCCAGGAACAAAGTGTTTTTCTTGTGGAGGATTCGGGCACGTTCAGAGTCGGTGCCCGACCCATGCTCAGTACGGTGGAGATGGACAGGTTCAACGCCCTCCTCAGCATCACCAGTCACCGACAAGACCCTTCCAGTAGCAATAGGCTCCAGTCCCTTTAAGCGGAGATGGGGCAGGTGGTGGCCAGCCACAAGGAGTTCCTCAAGGATCCCAGTCGGGACGTGGTCGAGGAGGCGGACATCAACAGAGAGGCATAGGAGCTCAGCAAGGATAGTTGCATGCATCAGAGGCAGCATCTCTAGAAGGACCAGGGATCGATAGAGATGTGTTTGGGTTTTCTTGAATGATCTCCTTCATGTTTTGTTGGGAGCATTACACTCCATTGTTGGAACTCTATTGCTCATTCTTTGGGCCTAGACCTTGTTTTTGTGAGTTTTAATGCTATGTTGTTTCCCAGTTTTCTTTAAATGTACGTGAAGAGCCCTATCATGTGGGGAGGGGAAGACCTAATCCCTAATCGAGATGCATTAATGTGAATGCGATTTAACCCGTGCAGGCGAGTCAGTGCCGCCTAAAGCGGATAATATCTCGACATGGGAGACAGAATTCCTCAAGCCCTGAGTCCGGGCAGTGTGTGGGTTGTACGTTGTTGGGTGCAGTGTAAGTTGGAAAAAAACCTAATATATGGAAGTGGGAAGGCCCAGTCCTTAATCGAGACGCATTAATGCGGATGCGATTAAACCCGTGCAAAGGAGTCAGTTCCCCCTAAAGCGGATAATATCTCGACATAGGAGAGGGAATTTCTAACTCACATAATTAGGGTTGTCGGTTGTTTCTTGTTATGACAAGAGCCCTAAGAGGTATCTTGCAGAGTGGTTGTTTGGATCCATTCTTTTTCTTGGTTGGTTTTTAATTCTCGAGGACGAGAATGTTTTAAGAGGTATCTGATGTAATGGACCGGACCCCTCCGGTCCATTCCTTTGTTGAAATCGATGTGGTCAACACGGCGCGCGTTATAATGATAATTTTAATACTGATGATAAGGTAAAAATATGTTAAATAATAATGATGATGACAGAAATTGTTAATTAATTAAACTAAAAAGAATAATCATGATAAAATGATTTAATTGGTGTTATTATTATTAATGATGTGAAGTGGGACGGTGTGTGATCCATTATACGTTGATAAATGAAACATGCAGTTTTTTTTATTAATTGAGTAATTGTTGAAATTAAATTTGAATAATAATTATGGCTGTTGTGTTATTAATATTATTCATAATATTAATAATAATGAGAAATTGATGAAATGAGTCATGGTATTTATTGCAAACAATTAAATTAACATGTAAGTGGAAGCACGGTGGTGCGTTCAAAAAAATTAAAGGTGAGTTCGTTATATTGGGTTTATGAAATTGAATGGTTTTTATTTAATAAATGTGGTTTCAATTTAATCAGTGTGAAATAAAAATAAATATAATCAAAATAATTAAATTGATGGATGTTACGTGACATTGACGTAGCATGGTCAGATTCAGATATCCAACAGGGTGGTTTAACGTGGTCAATGCGACGAGCGTAAATCATTTTGTTATTAAAAAGAATAACGTCGGTGAGTTAATAAAATAAGTTGATGAAATGTTGTTGTTATTGAATAACAATAAATAACAATGATGGCGTAAAACTATATGTGAGAGGTTAATAAAATTAAATGTATTAAAATTGAATATGTATGTTATATTAATTTTGTTTTGTCATTTAATTCAATTAAATGAAATGGTTTTGAGTCGCATGGAATGGTTGTGCATAGGTTCTCCCAATATTGAATTATGAAATTAATGACATTGATAGTATAATAAATATAATAATACAATTAAAAGGAAAATGGTTTTATTTAATAAATTATAATAAATTTATGGGGAGGCGCATGAGATGGGGAGGGGAGGCGTGAATGGCCCCTTTCCCTTGTATAAATCATTTTTTTATATAATTTGATTTAATATATCATATATTTTATATAATGTTGATTTAATATATTAAAATAGTAATACGATAATAAAATAAGGGAGTGCGCATGGTGTAAGGGGAGAGATTCACGCCACAAGCCCTTTTGATCAAAATATTACATTATTATAATAATAATAAAATAATAATATTATTATTTTGGGTGATCAAAACTTAAAAAGTCTATAACTTCTTCATATGGTGTCGGAATGACGAACTGTCAGCGGCAGTGTAATCCTGTAATTAAGCCGGTCATTTTAAGACCAGTGATGGATACCTTTTTATGAGTTATGTCTCGGGTCAACGAAACACACATATTAATAAAATTAACGTTTTTTTAAAAACACGTGGAAACTGCGTGACGTGTCGTGTGTTGACCAGTCAAAACACGTAACGGGTGTACAATCACACCGTGTATTCATCAATACACGCTGCATACTGTTTTACCTATTCGTTGGCTATATAAGAAAGGGGCGCGGATTATTTCCAGACCAATCGCTTCTTCTTCGCACGACGACACTCTTGGATGATCAAGAAGTCTTCCTCCTCTAACTTCATTGTCTGAACTCCGATCGTCGATCCGTCAGCGGCCACAGGATCGTAGCGACGAGACGAAGCTTCTAAAGCCCAGACTTGTCACCTATCCTTCCGGCCTTCCTTCTCCAGCTTCCATCCTAGGAGGCGTTTGTCGGGTTTGGAGAAGGCGGAGGACACCGAAGGACGTCGTCAGAAGCGACGTGATCGGGACCTTTTGAGGTAGGGGTTTACCTTCGTCTCTCTATTTGGTGCAACATGCGGGGTGGGATATTTTTCTTTTGTTCCATGGGATGCAGTTTAACTTTAAATAAAGATAATAACCAGACAAAGAAGGGTTTGGGGTTTTGTGCTGTTTCTTTTGCCTTCTAGTTTCTTTATCTTCTGATTGTGATTTTGGATTGAAAGGCCTTTACCTATTGAAAATCAAGGCCGTTGGTGGCCTTTGCGTGCACAATTTATATCTGAATTGTTTGTGGTTGGTTTTGTTAAAACATGGAAAATGGATAAGCACATAAAGAATGGATGATTAAATTAGAATGAAAACCTTGTGTGATCACCCCAGTTGAACAAATTTGGAATAATGAAAATGTTGGTGGTTTGGTTGTTTTGTGGGAAATGTTTTTTTAAACGATGGGGTTGAAATGGGAAGTGGTTGGTTGTGGAAAATGACTTTATTTATGAAAAGTGTTTTGATTATGAAAAGTGTTTTGAAGTAAAAGGTGTTTTCAAATGCGGGAATGTTTTGTGTGTGGAAAGGGTTTTATGTGTGGAACTTTGAAATAAATGAATGATGGAATGTTGTATGGTTGTGATAATATTTTGTAAATGAAATGGCATGTGGTTGCTTGCGTTTTACCTAACCTTGGTTGTGGATGGCATGGATATGCTTGTGAAAGGTTTTGTCTGGATGATAGTTTCCCACTAGTAATAATTGTTAAACCATTGCATGAAACATGAAAACCTAAATGGGATTGGGGGATGATTGTTTGGTTATTGATGCATGCTTCGTGGTAGCAGTGCCGAGGCACATGCTCAGTTTCTCTTTTTAAGAATCCATAGGTTGGGCTGTGTGTTTGGTATATGTATATATATAATTGTATCTTTGTGTTTTGTCGCACCACACCCATGTTAAGCACCTAGTGCTGAACACTCCCATTTTATGGGAGAGGGTGTTCCCCCTTAGTTAATAGCTCCTTCCTGCTTATTCTTCCATAGGCTATGATGGCTTGAGGTGACCTTACACCCAAGACTCTTCGGGTAGGTCTCAGAGGCTGTGATGGCTTGAGGCGACCTTTAGCCCAAGACTCTTTGGGCAGGATTACCGTTCCCAAGAACCTTCGGGATGAGGCCCAGGTGTCTGCGGGCGGGTTAGTGGTTGTGGCCCAGGTGTGTGCGGGCGAGATGCGTGGTTGTGAGGCCCAGGTTTGTGCGGGCGGGATGCGTGGTTTGGCCCAGGTGTGTGCGGGCGGGAAGAGTGTGGTAGCGTCAGGACGTTTGCCGTTAGGAAGAGCAGCATCTAATTAATTGGGAAATGGTGCGGGGTACCCAATACTTTTGTTCTATATATATACTAAACTTGTTTGTGTTACTTGGTGAGTGTGACCAGTGAGGCTGGGTGGATAGTTTTTCCTTGTTAGTTTCTAGTTCTTCTGTTTTCTCACGGGACCTTAGGGTGTCTCCCCAATTGTGCACGAGAGCTTTAGGTTTCCCTATTGAGTATACTTGTATGCTCACACTACGTTTACGTTCAGGTTTCCAGGAGGACTACCAGGGTCGTGCGGGACCCTACTAGTCGGGCAGTTGGAGTTGTTGCAGTTGTTGTTCTCTTGTTTTCTTTGCCATTGTACTTTTGAGCTTCCTTGTACTTGTACCTTGTTATAAAAATTGTTTAAACATGCATGTGGGATTGGTTTGGATTTATTTATATACACTTGTTCTTTTACCATTTTGGTGGTTGACTTGTCCTATTTCCCGATCCAAAATAATAAAAAGGGTAATGCCTCCCATATTTGTGGAAACTCATACCCTTGGTGCTAGTCTCCAACCCGGGACCTACTGGAGGCTGGACTCGGGGGTCATTATCTTCCTTTCACCATTGACAGATCAGGAGGGGCATCTTTGGTGGGAGGGGGTCGTGACACTAATCATTGTCACTTGCACAATGGTGATTTAATCCTTTTCATACACTCTTGGTTCATCAAGGATGACCAAACCCACATCCACAACCATTATTATCTACTATTTTTCACTCCATCATTTACATGTGCTAAATTTCATTGTACTCATTGAATAATACCAATGAGAAGTATGGATCGACATGGACAAAAAGACATTTCAGATTCAAATAATAGATCTTAATGAATCTTATCAGTGATTAATGTATACTGTTGGTGTTCAAAGAAAAAAATTCATATTTATCTAGTGTATAAATCTAATTCTAGTTATGGTTTAAATGAAATTATAATGAAAAAGATTTCTTATTCTTTTTTCCAGCTATTTTAGATTTCCAATTATATACTTCTCCATGGAAAATCATTTGGTCCCAATATTGAATAATATTTTTTGGAAAATATTATTCTACCTCCCAAATTCTATAATTGTTCTCCATTAGAAAACTCCAAAGATAAATACAAAAAAAGTTTTTTCTGTCAGTCCTTTCCTTCATTGAATGGTAGGAATGTGGATCTCTATAAGTCAGAAAGAAGGGATACTATATTCATCTAATTATTGGAAAACTGAAGTTAATTTGGAGGATGATAATGTGCACCATCATTATGGAGACATGATATACCTAGGACTCCTCATGGATTATCGGAAAAGAAGTAGTAAAGATACACATTATTGTTATTTTTTGGTTATTCTCTCAAAAATGTTTTCTATGGTCATATGGAAATAATTATCCCATGAGATTAATAAAATTAAATTTCATTATCAATAAAACTATTCACTTATCCTAATTAAGTATCTATAAGACTAAAATTTGGATGACCATATCAGAAGTCAAAAAATGTTAAATTGATTTTATGATTTCCAATTTTGGGATATGAATGTCAAGAGACTACCTCAACTATTTGTTTTATCACTGACAAATAAAAATAAAATGATAGTCATCATAAATGTGATGAACCCCATTTATATAGTATCATTTATTATAATATATTTTTCATTTTGAGGTGAACTGAAATTTTCACATCTGAAAATTTATTATTGATAAAATTCATTGATATTGAACTGGGGAAATAGCCCCATGATGGTGAATGAGAACTTTATTGAAATCTAAATTTACCTAGATCCACTGTAAGTCTCATCATAGGTACCAATTAATTTTAAATGAACTAAAAAGACCTATTATATATATTTGATTTAATCATAAAATCCACACTGAAATTTTACACCTTTAATTAAGGTAGATTATTTATTTATACCCTAAATCATCTAATTAAAATGGGATGCAATTATTATTTTGTGACTAATGATTCTCCATTTTATATATGATAATAATTCACTTATTTTTATTGTATTTTTAATTTCAAAATTTTGTAAATTTTCATATTTAATTAATGGGCCCCATTATGTGTGATTTGAAAATGCATTGTATTCATTTTTTATAATAATTATCTAGTATACTAATGAATTTGATATTAATATTCTACAATTAAATGTGTTTTTTCAATGAAATCTATGTGTTTGAAAATTAAATAGTTGAACCTTTGATATCAATTGATATATATATTAAATTTGATTTAAATTTTTATTATTAAAATGATAAAAATTACTTTATTATAAACTACTTGTGTTCCAATTTAATTAATTATAGTTTATTTTAGCATTTAATATATATTAGTCTATATTTTATTTCAAAATTCATTTATTTATTATTATATAGTTAAGAATTTATTTATTACTGAACAATCATATGATAATAATTCACAATAATTAAAATATGGTTGTTTATCATTAAAGATGGAATAAATGTAAAAACATTGATAAATTTATACATCATGTAATATTATAAGTGTTCCTTCTAGAAATGAATCTAAAAAAATATTTATAGTTATTGAAACAATCTTTAAAAGGTAAAATTTTTCACATCTTATTTTTCTTAAAAAATATATCTTTTTTATGATATGTTTAATGTTCAATATATAAGGGTTTCTTGTATTGTTAAACTCTTGTGTGTTAAGTACATTCTCAAAATGTTCCTAGTTTTCTATCCAATTTAGTGTTTGATAATAATATTTACAGAACCATGAAAAAATTATAAGATAATTATATCTCTAAAAAATGTTTCTCCTATGCATCAATTTGAAGTGAAAATATATCAATTTCCTATGATCCCTCGACTAGATAGAAATTTCAATTTACATGCTAATATATGTTTTTACCAAGAAATAAATCAATCATATTATGTGATAAAATTTACATATCAATAATATATTTTATGGGGATATAATATTATTTTTATTATCCCTACATATTTTTATTATTGATTATTAATATGGTACATGAAGCTATGTTATTTCAGAAACCATGCCATATCTAATGCTTGGGTTGCTGGCATGTTGTAGGAGTTCTATTGTTGGGCCCTATGGGCTGCTCTTGGGAAGGATTTGGAATTTTTATTATAAATTTTTCTTTTTTTACCTATTATTTTCATGATGATTAAGTATGATTAAAATGGTTATATTTTATTTATTATTTAGTTTTTGTCATAATGTTTTCGGGTATATGGAAATGAACACTATTTATTCTATTCATTCTTGACAAATTAATGAAATTTCATACCCATTAAAATATAAGATCATATACATCTGAAATTTCAGTAATAATTCTAGTATGATTTTGATAATTTATTTCTTTACATTTATTTTTGAATAATTAGGTATGCCTTGAAATATGTTTTATAAATCACCATATTATGAGGGTGTGTGATTCAAGAAAAACTATTGAATAAGAATTTAGAAGCCTCATGAATTTATGTATTCACTTTTTTTCTATTAAATATGTTGAATAAATAAAACTATAAATATTTTCATATACACAACACACTTATATTTGGGGCATGCAATTTACCAAAAAACTAATTACTTTATAATGAGAATACATAATGATGATTTTATATAATAGTTGATAGAATATTGATGTAAGGAAATTTATATGATTTAATTAATTACACATTTTAGATCATCTTTATTAAGTTTAATCCTTTGAAATACTGTTTGTTTTTAAGAGTACATGAGATCTGATTCACATAATATGAAGTATCTGGAAGAGTTGGTTGTCTGATGGAAGCATAGAAGACATCGATGAAATGTTCATAAAACAATACCTAAGGAATTTTCATATCCTCTAGTTAGATATAGGAGAGATTAAACAATAAATTAAGTTCATAAATGAAAAGTTTTGGAATAGTAAGAGGATTTTATTTCTTATGACCAATAGCCATCAGATGATTAATATACCTTGATTAGACTTTTCATCTCTCGATATGTAAAAAATGGATTTATCTTATAGTTTTTTTATATTTTTCTCTATCAAATTATTATCAATTTATGAGCATGGGTGGACTTTGTGTAACTTTGAAGATTTGGTAAACTAATATATCCTCAAACCGAACACAACACATTTTATTGAACTACTTATCCCGACAAAATCCGTTTACAAATGGCGAACCAAAAAAAAGACTAAACTAATTAGTTTAATTAATATAACATGAAACCAAACTCAATCAACTAAAAAAAACTACATAACATAATCAATTTAAATAAAATTACACACATAAGAAATATAATTTCATCAGGTTATTAGGTTGTGTTAGTGCATATTTTTCATTCGAAACATGACCCATGTATTATTCGGGTCAAAAGGCTTTACCCGATTAATATATGATCCTATTTAAACTCAAATAGAATTATTTTAACTAATTATAGGTAAAAAACAACCTATACTATATAATAATCAATCCAAGGGTTGTATGTGTGGTGATGAGAAGTTTGGTTTGTCTATCAAAAGGTGCATGTGGAATTCATCTTCTCTAGGGAAAAGTTTTATGCGTTGATTGAGATGTGTAGGGTTCATAATCAGATAAAATACATTGAGATGGAAAAAAGTGGAGTTTCTGTTGAGTATGAGTCGAGGTGATGTACATGATGTTAAAAGGGGAGTGTTCTCATTGAAGGAGATCATCCGGCCTATAAAGGTAAATATCTTGAGCTTCTAGGGTTGGATGGATAATGAATTTGAAATTTGGTCAATGTGGCGGGACATGATATATCTTGATACTGATCCACCCTAGATATTTATTGAACATGTTAGTGATTTTATCCAATATTTAATCTATTCATTAGAAATTCTCTACAAATGAGTCTCTTTTTTATGAGGTTCAGGTGAAATGTAATTATTTGTTGTGATCTTCATGGATAATGGTTATCTTCATCAAAATGTTTTTCAATTTTAATCAATTTATAAGTTTTTTTATCAATAAAATGAGTGGGTTATTTTTCAAAATTAGCATTAAATCTATTTATAAAATGATGTATTTGAAATCAATTACTAAAAATTATATATTACAATTATGTTAGTATGTTTCAAGAGATTTTTTTTTCTTGTTCTGAAAACACACAATACTATTCCAATTAATTATTATTAATAATAATAGAAAAAAAGTTCATAATCCATTATCAAATGTGGAATGTCTTATGAATTTTTTCAGAATTATCAAATAAATTTTAAGTAATCTGTAAACACTTATCCAAAAAGGTTATCTTTATTAGAAAGTAATAAAATTATCTATATATACTTTATATTGAAGGGTTATTATTGACATTTATTTCATTTAAGAAACTATCATTAATGGAATTTAGTTAGTTTTGAAACAATTTAGTTATTTTCTATTTATATATTATAAATTTTGTTGTCGACATGCCTATTTATTTAAAATGATATCATTTTATTTTCACTGTGGAAATTCTACATGATATAATATAGTATAAATTTATTTACCATCATATGTATGCACTGACTCATTGATACTATATATGAATGATATTTTTTCCATTACATTTTTTTTTCACTATTTGAAATTCAATTCATTAAAAAATAATTTTTCAATATACAAAATAGAAATATAGTGTATTTAATTTAGGTTTCACACTTATGACTTCCGTAATGTTGAATGTTAACATTGAAGGTACTATAGGTTAAAATCTTGAACGGAGATCACTCTTCTTTGGGGTTTTTGAATCTTGAACAGTAATGGTAATCAATTCAATAGCATTATAGTTATTTTGTGGCCACATTATTTATGGGATTTGGGATTTTTTAATTATTGAACTATAGTAGGAAATGCGTTATTTTATATATTTTTATTTTAATGATATTATAGTGTTAAATTAATTCATAATATATTTTAAATGTTTTATAATATATATTTTTACTTTTAAAAAAAAGAATTGTGAAGAATTTATTCTGTCCAATCATATTAATTGGTTTCCTTATTAATGGTAAAAAATTAATTTTTTTTATTAATTTTATATTTGGGTATTATTTTGTTAATATATTGTGTATGTGTTTCGTTATTTCATGTAGGATTTACAAGAGCGGGTGTGAAAAAATAAATTCTTTCAGAAAGGGAATGTGGTGAAGAAAACAAGGGATGAGAAAGCCAATTGGTTCAAACCCAAATTCAACATCACATTCTACTTTGTGTGGCGAACATAAAATCCTAGATACATTATCCCTGCTATTGTTTCCATGTCATCACTATGATGGTGAATTGAAATCATAGACCACTCCACTAGTGTGAATCATGATAATGAAAACTCTTGTGGAAGAGAAAAAAAATTTGTATGACATTGGATGGATTCACATGTAAATTCTCTTAGATTTTGATCATGTTTAACATGTTTGTATTGTTTTTTAGAGATACATGTCTTTTATCAGACTTCAAAAAAAATATGATTGAGAATTCTTCTCTATATAAGGACCCATTTTCTTATAGTTTCAAATAGTCCAATTTCATTATTATTATATAAAAATTTTAATAATTATATTATATATAGAATTTTTAATAAATATAATATTTTAAGGAAAATTATTAAAATATCAAAACATAGTATTTTACTTAAAATTTATTTTATAGATAACTATTAATTGTGGTTATTATTTATAGATATTGATGATAATAATATAAATAGATAAATTTGTTGGAAAAATATTTTAACCAACACATATATTATCTATTTTAAATATTATAATTATCAAATTAGTGTTTTTATCTATATAATAAAATCTAGATAATGTTTTTTATAAAGTAACTATGTCAAATGAAATATTTTGTAGGAAAAACAATTTAACAAAATAAAATACAAATTTACAAATAGATATACCCCAAATGGAAAAAGCTAATTATTTTGAAATGTACAAATTCCTTGTGAGAGGAAATATTTCATCATATAAATTATGGGAATTCAAACCATCTTTTATAGTTTAGAGAACATCCTTGTAGATAAAATATAGACTATGATAAATATCAAATAAAAAATTAGTAAAATTTCATTGTTTATCATCTAATATAGAACTATTCAATTTTATATTAATTCTGACAAAAATTTAACCTTAAAATAGAATTAATGGGAAAAAATACCATTTATGACCTATGATAAAAACATTGTCTTGAAATTGTTTATTTGGAATAATGGATGGGTTAAAATGAAGACCCCATTACAAAAAATGTGAGTATACCAAGCTTCAGAGAGACATGGTCATGTACCTATACTACTACCTATAAATATTCCAAGGGGAACACCAAAGGGAATAACCCCATTCTAAATGGAATTCTCTTCCAGTTAGGGAATCTATAAGAATTAGATTTATATTACAGATGATCCTTTATTTTTAATGGCATCCCACCAATGAGCATAACAATTTGATATAAAACTGAACATAAATAAACCATAAATATGTCCTGAAAATATTCATGATTACCTATAATGTTAGTAATTTTTATTTTCTAGATATTTCATTATTGAGAATAATCCGTTAGTATGAAAAAATTTCTTCTATTTGAATTGTCCCTTGATGGAGTATCGGAGGAACCATTCCTTCCAATGAATAATTTGTAGGAAAAGATTCATTATGTTAAGTATCACCAAATAACAAATTAAAAACTAAAAAATTTGTAATATCTATAAACATGAATTAATCTTAATAACCATTATAAATTTTTAGAGGAATCTACTGAAATACCAGTATATATATATATATTTAAAAATTTAACTATAAATAAAAATATAATTTGTATGATGATAAAATTTAAATACCATAATAGTCATATAAAATTAGTCTATAGGAATAATGTTAGTCTCCATCGAAAAAAATCTAGAATAGACACTTCAATGATGCTAAATTTTAATTGAAAATTATAAAAATTATAGCTTACCAACTAAAAACATAGTTTTGGTGGCCTTTTAAGATTTTTTTACTGAGAGAAAATGGATTGGGGTCTCCATAATTTTATTAGTGTACAAATTGTTGTAGTTTTCAATTTAGCATCTCTTGTAGCCCAAATAGGCACCATGAAATTAGGTGATTTTCAATTTCAAGTCATATATTGAATTTATCATAAGTGAATAATTTGTTTATTATAATTTATTATATCATCAAAATTATTGTTAAAGGTCTATTACTCAATAATATTTGGTATATTATTAATTAAAATAAAAATTTAATTACATTATAATAATTTTAGTAAATATATTATATTCTAAAAGTAAATATATATTTTGTATGATATAGATCCTATAAAAGAAAATATATTATATTAACATCAATATAAATATTTTTATATATTAATTGTTTTTTATATATAAATTTTTTCAAATAGGATAGAATTAATTAGCACTAATAGAGATGTGATAAGGATGGATTTTATCGGTGTTGAAAACCCACTGATAAAGTGGTACCTTCATCATCAACAAAAATAGTTCAGATAAGGGGAGAATTTTATCAACTCTTTTCTATTACTGAAAGGATAACATTTATCTGCACTTTTAGCTAATTATAACAAAAGCACCCATGTTTTCACTAATTTTTTTTACACTGATAAATGGTAGCTCTGTATTATGGAAATATTTACTAGAAAAATAATTGAGAAGACACAAATCATGTTCTATATATGATGATACTTCAATTAGAATTTTAATTATATAATAAAAGTATGAAAATAATGATAAAATAAAAAAATAAGTTAATATATGGCATTTGGAGTATTTCCTAACTTATTGTAAACTGTATTATAGTACATCATTATTTTAGAATGATATATCATTAAATTAATTGAAAAATTAGTGGTGATGATTTCTGAAAACTACTCAATCACACAACACTATCCATTGAAAATAATGTCTAATCAATCGATCATTTGAGGTAACATTATCATTTAGTGTCCTATCTGAATTATGGAGGTATTGATTTCCACAAACCTGATAGTTCAAAACACATCCACATGGTATGTATTTTGTTATTTATAATATACCGATAGAAAAAATCATGACTAACATGATTAAATTATATTGATTTAATTGTGTTACATATATGCTAAAAATAAAAGACATATAATAAATTAGTAATTTGTGAAATCTCATCATGATAAAATTTGATAAAAATAACAGGACTAAAATACCATATGAGAAAACTATGAAGGTTGTCCAATTTGATGATTGGAAATGATCTTCCAACCCCTAAATATTTTTTATAGTCTAGATAAAAAAGATTATAAAGTGTTCTACTGTAATTAGAATCTTTATATAAAACAATCATCCAAATATTTTCAAATAATCCTGAAACCAATATCCCATAGTGAAAATTTGAAAATTGATACATAAGAAAAAACATACATATGAATTAAAAATAATTTGAGTACATTTAAATCTATAATAAAAGGATATGAATAATGCATTTTAACACATGTGTATGTTCATAGGATTCATTTATCGACTTAATCTTGTGAAATAATAGTTGATGACGAGTTATAAGTAGAATTGATGTTCAGATCCTTACAAAGTATAAAGTATACATCAAGAATTTTATTCAATAGAAAATCTCCAATAAAACCTCAAATAATTCATGTTAAAGATAAAATTATAAATTAAGAATACATAAGACAAATGATGGGAAAATCCATGAATCAAAAAAAAGATAACACACAAATACACATGTAATGAAAATAAAAGGGAAGAGAAAAATGAAAATAATATAAAGGATAATATCATAAAGTTTAGAAATTATAAAAATATATATCAATATAAAAAATCATATTTCACCATTGTTTCAATAAAAAAGACATTATCTATTTGTTTCAGTAATTAATGACGTAGAAAAGAGAAATGGAATATATTCCTTGAAATAATGATGCTTAAATTATCAATGATGAAGTAGTTTATAATCAGGTAATGTTAATATTTATAATCATGTTTTGATATGGGTGATTTATTTATGTATCACATATCATATTATTTACTATAAAGGATTCTAGAAAACATATAAACCGTATCTATTATAATAATTCCACTTAATGTGGGAAATATTTTTGAGAATAAAAATATTTCAACACAATGTTATATTTCTCCATCAAATAATATGTACCATTAATTTGATATTCGAAAATAAATATCTCTAAAAGAATAAATAATGAAATCATACAGACAATGAAAAACTCATCATAGTTGATCCCCACATGACTGTATTATTTTTATTAACAAGGATGAATAAACGAATTATAATGATGTCATAAAAATAAATATTAAGATAGAATAAATAAAATATATTCATAAGGAAAAAAATCCTTATTTAATAATGAAAAACTAAAAATAACACAGTTACCATATGTAATGAATGTATTAAATATAAACCAATAATTACTAAATCAATGATGAAGATGATATACACAACTACTCTAAAAATAGATTGTTGGTCAATTTATTTGGGAAAAATAATGGAATTGGGTTTGTTTAATTTTTTCCCTAATTTAAAAATGAAATCATTTGATTTGTCCTTGTCTTAATTATTAACATAAACATAGCGGTATAAGGAGTTGATACAAAAAATATGTTCTATAAGGTGATATTTATGTAAAGACATATATAGAAGAACATAAAAGTTTCAATGTTAACATTAATGAAAATAATGTCCCTAAAAATAATTAAAAATATATATATTCTAAAATTGGCCCTCAGGAAATAGTAGAAAAATTTAACTCTTTCATGGAGAAAAATATGTTTTGGATTTTGATAATTGATAACTTTTCATTCAATAGAAGATTTTACTGTGATGATTTAATTATTATAATTATTTATTTTGAATTTATTCTGATTAAAAGACATGATTTAATAAATATTAATATATTTAATAATTTAGTGAATAATTATTTTTATATAGTTGTTGTCACTAAAATCTATTTTTAACGCTTCACAAATGCTATCAGAAATTTCATAAAAGATCCTTTATTATATCCATTAATATAGTGAATAAATTCTCTATTAATGATGGTAAAATATCTCCATTGATGTGTGAAAATATTTCTATATATATTACCATTAATGTCCCTATAAGGAATTATAAAAATCTTCATTTATAGTGATTTTTTTCACTCCCTATAAATGTGGGTTTTTCCAATTTTGGGTTTCAATTTAAAATTATGGCGTTGAGTATTTGTTTTCACAATTATAATTGTTTTTATTTCAAAAAATTATAAAAAAATGGTATCATATCAACATGTATAATAAACCAAGATCCAACTAGGTTCTTTGTGATCTAAATAACTTTTGAGGAACAGATATGCTTTCATGATATTTTTACTCTTTATTAAGACGGGGATCATGAAGTTTGATATTAAAATATTAGATTATAATTCTAGGTATTCATTATGGTTGTTTAATATGTGATATGTTATCATAAAATTGGATAAATATGATGTGTTGATGGGATTATACACGATGTAAAAAATTATTGACAAAAAATGAAATAAAATTCAAGGATCATAATAATCTCTCACAATACAAAATACATATATTAAGTATGATTTTCTTGGATTCTATGGGTGACAAAACAACTACTATATTATAGATGAAAAATGATATTTTTTTTGTAAATATGAATAAGTGTACTACGAGAAAGTTTCATATGAATAAAACTTTATTCATCCATTGCATGTTAAATGGTACATATATTTCAAATAATTTAGTTTTTATTGAAGATTTTTTTTGATCTATAAAATATGGAGGTTAATATGAAACAAACCTCAATCGTATTGATATTTAAGAGACAGAATCTTGTTTACTCATAATATACTTACTCATGATGAGTTTTGATGGCCTTTATTCACAAATGTGTCGGTAAAAAACCATGTGGATCATTAGGAATCATTGAAAAAATGCATGATTATTAGAGGAAGAACTAGTGAAAGGAAATTTTCCATTTCAAAAAACTGAAGGTAAAAATTTAAATAAAAGATAAAACCTATATTTACTCTAATAACGAGGGGAATGTTAAATCTCAATGATTTAAGATGAAAAAAAATAAAATTAACAAGACACCAATTAATAAGAAGTCAATGTAATAATGAAATTATATTAAAGTTAATATAGAAGAAGATAATAGTAAAGATGGAGTAATCTTGGTTTTCTTATAGTAATTCTAAATTTGTAATGATTGGATTCTTTATTTAGAATTTATGTTTAATTTTTGTCTTTATTGGGAATTGTTTTGAATATATAAAATCATGATAAAATCAGATTCCTTAATTGGAAAAATCCTATTGTAAGATTTATGGAATTACAACTGCCAGAACCTAAATATTTTACTAAGTTTTGAGAATTATTATTGATTTAAATCTCATATTTTACCTAATAAGAGTTAAATTTATTAGAGTGGACTTGAGCCAAATGGGTACAGGAACTCCAATGAAGGCAGAGTGTTAAATATTTTTTAAGGATATCTTATTTTTGTTAGCGGGGAAAACATTAGATGGTTGTACCTTATTTAATGTTTGACCTTAATTTGTGATGGAAATGATTTGACTCATTATTTATATTATGAATATATTTATAAATTATTTCATTTGTAATGTTACTATATTATTAAAATAGAAGTATTGAATTGATATGGAGAGTTATTTTTTATGTATAATCTATTTAAATGTTTGAATTTATTAACCACTATATATTTGGTAAGTAGAGAGGAGATAACATCAGTAATAGAATTCAAATTTTAATGGGGAAACTGGAATATAATTATTATAATATTTGGGGTCTAGATATAGTGTGTTATAAATGAATTTCCTCTTCTATGTTAACCATATATGGTGACTTTTCTAGGATTTTGTGGTTTTCATCTTGAAATAGAAAAGCGTAGTCTTTAAAACATTTAAGTAGTGGAATATTATTATTGAAAGTAAAACTGAGATAAATGTGAAGTTTCATCACAAATATAATGGCCATGAATTTTTTTTTCTATTGAATTTATTTCATTTTAAAAATTATAAATTAGTTTTGATAAAATTGATAGTTTTTGATGAAATATATAAAAATAATGATGTAGAATGCATTAAAAAATATCGATGAAAATTATATGATGATTTCTCTTTAAATCACATTTAAAAAAACATTTTGGAAATAATCTACTACAATTTCATGTCTACTAATTATTCAATATCCCTTAAATTTTATTGAAAATAATACTTTTTTATAGGTATAATATGTTGATCTTAAATTACACTCTGATTTGGAAATAATTAGCTGTTTGAATTATCCCCAAGTAGAAAATAGAAACATACACCATAGATCCCAAAATATGGTATTATTAGTTATAAATTTGGGGTTGAAGGATACAAGTTTTGGTCTCGAGGAAGCAATAATGTTATTTTTAGTAGGTATGTAATATATTATTAAAATTCTATATTATTTCCCTCACCTTCTGATGATTTGAGTGAATTTATATCCAAATATCATGTTGATGTTGCGCATCAATCAAATTCTTCATTGAATTCTTCATCTCCTCAGGACATTGGGTTGTTAGTTGATATTTATAATCTTTCTATTCCATCATATTATTCTACAACATAATATGGGTCCAATATAAATATTAAACCTACATAGAGGTATGTTGAGGCTGACATGGTTTCCTATTCACTAAATGTAGTTGATGTTATTGATATGAATGATGTATCTATGAATTTTTCAGATAATGTTATTTATAATTATTTAGGTAATTTTATGTTTTCTATTTAATAATATACAGAGAATCATAGAAAAATTTGATATGGTAGTTTTAAAAATTAACTAATGGTTAAAATTAGTTCAATTAAAATATATGTTGAATAAGATTGATAGCATTCTAGGAGTTGATGGATTATGATATAAGTCATGGTTAGTTTCTAATAGCTAAAATTACATTCTAGGTGTTGACTTCATATATTTATTCTCTATAGTTATAAAATATATATCTATTAAAATTATTATTGGTATTGTGGATTTTCAAAATCTTAACATAGAGAAGATAGATTTTATTACAAATGTTCTTCTTATAAATATTGAGAAGGATATCTAATTGTTGTTGCCCATGTGTTTTATAGATTCTGGTAAGGAATATTTTGTACTTTCATTCAAAAAATCCCTTTATGGCCTAATATAATCACCTAGAGAGTGGCATATATGTTTTGACTCTTTTAGGAAATATCATTTATTTTAATGTGAATTTTTGATCATTTAATTATATTATAAAAGTTTATGATGGATATTTTGTTTAAAAATTGCTGATGAAATTATAATTCTAGATATGGATTTGAAATACATTAGATAGTTTATAGATATATTTAATTCTTGTATTGAAAAAAAAATTGGCATTGGAAGGAAATTATTTTCATGAAGTAATAGAGGGATAAACTTTTTGTATCCTTGAATTTGATTTAGAAAAGATACATTGAGAATTTTATTTACATGTCTAATATGAATAATTGCAATATTATAATTAGTCCATTAGATACACATTTTAGAATTTAATATTCTTTATGATCCTAGTTAAATGTTGATGTTTAGTAAATGTATCATGATGTATATTATAGTGCTTTTGTTTATTTGAAATATTAAATAGTTTCCACTTGTAAAGAGTAAGATCATGTATTTAGAGATCTTATTATATATACGGGTGATCTAGGTAATGAAATTTTGAATGAAGTCAAGTAGATCATTAGATATCTTGGTGGTACTAATTTTGTTAGCTTTCATTATACAATACCACAAGATATTGTGATGGGATATGTAGACTATGATTATGAAGGAGATCGTTACTGATGGAGATCTATGACATGTTGTATATTTATAATTTTAATGTTTTCTACTTTTAGAAAACAACATCCAAGAAAATTATTTTGTTATCTAAAACTGAGGATTTTTTGTCTATTATATAGGCTATTAAATAATATATTTGGATGAGGAGAATGACTATTTTTCTCAGTAAATATTTTTATATTTCATAAAATTATTGTGACAGTTGAAGAGTTATATTTCTTACAATGTTTCAGGAGATTATAGAAGGAACAATGTACCTTTACGTAAGAAATAGTTTTTTGAGATATATTATTATCCTATAGATATTATTTTAGCATTGTTAGTGCTCATGATAATCCTACAGATATGTTGAAAGAGGCACATCCTTTATCAAGGAATGAACATTTTTTGAAACTAGATGGCCTCTCAGGTTATTTAAAAAAAATTACCTTGAATAGTAGAAGTAATTTTTTTTTGATTTTTGAGATTTCAGGATCATTTCTTCATAAAGAAGATTCAGATCATGCAGGAGATTCTTGGTGTCAAAACCGAAATCCTTTTCTAATAGTTTCACATGATACCATTAATTTGGTAAACACCCCTATATTATCTTCATTAATGATGAAAATAAATTCTCTATTAATTATGGAAAACAATTTCTATTAATGTGTAGAAATTTTACTCTCTCTATATATATATTTCATTGTATTCGATCAAGGAATTATATAAAATATAAATCTTAAATTGAATTTTAATAACCCCCACTACCTATTGTATTATTTGATTTAGGGTTTCTATATATATTTTTTGTGATCCTTATTTTATTTAATCATTTTTTTGGTTGTTAACCCATGAATTTATGCAACAGATATAATGAAAAAATAATATATTATACATCCCTTACATGAAAAGTAATCATAAAATATAGAATCATAATATTTGGATATCTCAAGAATGATGTATTTGTTCAAATAATGATGTATTCAACATGAGTAAATCTTTACCCATTAGGTATCCATTTTTTAGTCATTACAAAGAAAATGATCTAGATCCTATTAGATAAGGTTTTTAATAAATATATTTTAGTTTTTCCTAATTATTGAGGTGTTATTAAAATCTTATATCTTATGGTGTACAATCAATTGGACATTTATAACACTATTTGCGTTATATTCTAGTTGCAATCAATTTTTGTAAAGGAGAAATAAACAAGATTCAAACGGAAATTAATGTATCTTGAAATTTGTTTGTGTCATTATAATTTTTTGAAAATGATAATCATTTTCTTGATATAAAGTAGAAATACCTATATATATTATGTATTAAATCTATATCGTATGTGATAATTTTGTATATCATAAGGCATGAAAGAAATATTTCAGACCATGAACAATCCAATCAAATTGTAGGATTTGTTGATATCATATGGATAATGATAATTATAAACTTATGAAATAAGATATACTAGAATCCTATAATCTTGAGATATGAATAATAATAGTTTCCATATTCTAATATTCCATGATTGGATATCGTTAAATGGATTCAATTCTTGATATTAAATATATGGTAGAGTTGAAACATATGGTGGTTACAACTAAGGAATATAGAAACTCAAAACTCATAAATTAATGATAGTTTACTTAGGGAGCATACTTATGTGATTTGTAATGGTGGACTCACCATGAAATATTTATCATTAAAGGTTATCAAAGAAATATCTAAATCCCTCTTTCTTGAATCTCTCTTCTACTGGCTCATTCACATCGTGAGGCTTTAGCATACCGTGATGGTTAGAAGAATATAACATGTTCGATGTGTGATTAAACACAGCCAATGGATATCAATGAAAGAGGGATGTTAGTTGGATTATACTCATATGATCTTTATAAATAACACAGTTTGAGGACAAATGAAGTGTCTATATTTAGTGACTGGTACATAGAATTATTATTTTATAATGTACATGTTTTTGATTTCATGAATTGTTGATCTTGGATTTTGGTTTACTTATTTGATCTAATATATTTAATGTGTTTTATTAGATCATTTGAAACCCATTAGTGTTATCAAATCCTTACAATGATTTATGATTTATTTTTCATTATATAATTCTTAAAATATTGAATTTAAATCCATAATGGATGTAATAATCTATATCGTTAAATACGATTGAGTAGTTTCTTTTCCTCAAATGAGTCTCAATATACGATATAGAATATCATTGCCAACAAATATTTATAAATGCATCTGTGTTTTATTATTGAAATTATATTTCATTTGGATATCATATTTAATTACATAACTATATCATAGATTAAAGATAGATCAATTTATTTCCTTAGAAATATCGATAAGAATCATAAAATATGATTAAAACATATGGTTTTTTCCTTCGTATGTATGATTCATTCCTTTGAAATTGATTTCAGAAAACTTACACACACTACTTATCATAAGCAGTGATAGGAATATCAGTCATAAAATAAATTTTATAGAACAGAAATGGTTTAAGCATCATATGATATTATGTCATACTCAATAATTCTCCTATGGTTGTTAAATAATATTTTAAGGGAAGATTAGTATTCGTTAAATAAAAATATGAAATGATTATATAATTTGTAAATTGTTTATAAAATATAATAATAGGTATTTTGGGATATTCATTAATTTATTAATGTTTTATGAAATTAAATAATTATAATGTGTGTATAATGAATTAAATAAATATTTACAGAACATTCTATAATAAATATTCAATACTATTTATCTTTAATATCGAAATAACATTCAGATTATATGGAAAGGCTTATAAATAATTTATGAAATGTTTATAAGGAAATTAGGATTAATTTTTTAAAAAAATAGAAAAATAGAAAATAAAAAAAATATATGGTGTTTATAATTAGATTATGAGTATTTCTTAATGATTAATTCAAATTGTTACAATTAAAGTCTTTTTTTAATATATTTTTTAAGTTATATAAAAAGGTTTTTTGAGGATTTATTTTTCCAATGATTAATATTATTAAAATATATGATAGTTAAAATATGTAAAAAAAATTCATAATAGAAATTGAAAATTAAGAACCAAATATACATAGATAATTCCATGTAATGAAAATATAATTGGGTTGATTTTATAAATAAATAATTTAATATTTTTATATTAAATTTTTTGGAATCACTATATAGTTAGACAAAATGATTATGTATATATGAATAGCTATGTTAATGAATTATTTAGTTATTTTTTCGGAGGGGGAGAAATATAATAAAAAGTTTCCGTTAAATAATAAATGGTTTTATCAAGTTTAAATTTGTTAATAATTATATTATGTAATCAGTATTACCTTTATCATAATAATTTAAAATATGTTCCATTTTTCCTAGAATAATTTTTTTATTACTTTGTTCATTTTGGCTAGTGGATCATTCAGTGGTTTCCCTTTAAACACAATTAATAAATGAGTTCCCTTGATTAATAAATGGATATAAACCGAAAATATTTATATATATTTTTGTATTATTAATATTTGAATACATTAGTTTAAATTGTTTAATTTCTTTAAAAATTTCAGACATATATCTAAGATGTTACAAGCTAGGAATGATAGTGGATTTATTTATTCTACCTTGAATTAGTATTTTATTGAGATATGATCTTGAATTAAGTAATTGATTATAATTTGTATATTTTAGGTGTTAGGGTTATGATGGAATAAGAGTTTCTCTTGAGAAAAGTAACCCAATGTAGAGGGACTATGGGATGAAATTTCCAATAGAGTGGAGTCTTATTCCATATTCTAGAAAGCATGGGTTGAATTTATGTGGTTGCAAGCATTCCCTTGTGGATATTGCTGATTCAATAAAAATATATGCATTTAGATTAAATATTTACATGTACCTTATGAATATGATGCCTTTTTTGAGGATACAATAGTTGAATTTTAATATTGTTTAGTAACACAAGGTATGGGTTGTTTAATTAGTTATAAATAAATATTGTTTGAAAATATTTATTTAGTCGAAGGTATAAGATCCCAAAATAAATCTCTAAAACAATTTATACATATTTTTTTTTAAATAAGATATAATGATTAAATTAAATGATTTCCAAACACTAATTTTTATATTCCATCCAAGAAAACACATTTTGTACTTAATCTTGTCATTAGAGTTTAATGAAATTAAGGTAATTTAAAATTTTTAATTTGTGTACCCAAATAGGAGATGATTTTTGAATTGGTATTAATATAAGGAATTTAAGTGATTAAATATCTTTTGGAGTTGTTTTTACAATTTTTTTATAGGATCATGAGGTTACACCTCTGTTTAAAAACAATTGGAGGATTTTATGGGTTTTTTTTGTTATGTTGGGTTTTTAGAATTTTTCTCTCTCTGAAAATTCATAAATTTCACAAGAATAATGTGAAATTACCATATATATGTAAATTATCTTATGAAAGGAAATATTTTTTCCGAAATGTTAAAATAATATATTATGTATAAACAAATTGGGGAATATCCTTCTCATAAGAAAATATGATACGTTAGGTTTTTCATCTAACCAAAAATCTATATTTATGATTAAAATAGATAATGTATTGAAGTAATATATTGTGTATGAAAATATGGATTGGTATTGATGAAATGAAATTTAATTTATTATAGGAGTGTAATAATAATATATTATTTATATCTTTTATATCTAGTTAAAAAACCTTACATATGAAACACAATATTACAAAGAATCGATAATTATATTACATATTAAATTTGTTGAAAGGATGTATAGTACATACCAAAATATACTATGTATCACACTGTACTATTGGGAATTCGTTATGTATGAAAATTTCACTAAGGAATATATATTGGTTATGATGAATTATATTATGTATGGACTAGAATAAATTTTTTATTGAAAATTACTAAGGAAAATATTATATGTGAGAAAAATAAATTATGTGTAAAATGAAAATTTTACACATTAGGTTTTTTGATAAGGTAAAAACATTATTCTTTAGAAAATTATTTTACATATGGAATAAGATTGTTTCATATGGAAATTTTATAAAATGGAATTATATTATGTATTAAGATGTTATTATCCATTGACTCTACTAGGGGAAAAGTATTGCATATTGAAAAAATATATTAATTAAGGGTTTTTTGATATGTAAAAAACATTTTCTGTTTTCTAAATATATAATACATGAGTGATATATTTAATATATTGATTTTTACACAAATGGAAAAAACATAAGTATTAAAAATATGTTATGTACAGTTTTGTTTAAGGTTAAAACCCTATATTAGTGAAAATATCATAGATATATTTTTTATGGGAAAAAATCTATGCATGATTTATATAATTTATGTATGAGGGGAAAGATGGGAAATGTTAGAAAATATTTATCTTTTTTATGGGATCTTAAAGGTAGATATGCATGAAATTTGTTTTAGGGTCCAAATGATTTAAATGTAAAAATAATGAACAACTTCCCTTGAATTTCAAAAATAATAAATAAATTTTTAAAAACAAATTTAAATGGGTATTTTGGGTATTTTAATGATGTATCCAAAGGGGAATCAAAATTAATAGTTCTATAATTACTTTAATATTCTAAAAGAGATATTTTCCTCATTTATTAATAAATTATAGGGATATTGGATATTGGATATTACATAAGGTAAGTCAAATGTTTCACATTGATATATTCTCGATTTTCCCCTCTTTTAAATTTAATGAAATTGATTAGGGGTTTACAAATGATCTCACTATTACATGGTGGAATTATTTTGATACTAAGGTGATTTTTCATGTATTGGTTAAGAGGATATTAAGAATATGATCACAAATGGATTAGTTTGGACTTGTTATGTTATGTCGATGGCAAATTTACAAGGCGTTTTTTCTATTATATGAAAAAATTAGTGGAAACACTGATATATTTGTTTTTTTGTAATAATGGTTCTTGTGGATATCAAGGGTAAGGTTCTCCCATTATCTCCCGACGTGGACCTTGCAATGTCAGTCATATAGTGATTCATTGAATATGAACTATAAAATAATAATGAAATTAAAAACAGAATGTATTGTGTGTCGGTAATCACCATTTTAACGAGAACATAGTTTTTTACAACTATAGATATCCTCAAAATAACCACCAATCACTTGTAAATGAACAGTTCTCCTATGGAACTCTTGTTTCCTATCAATTTAAATCATAGAGTGATTAAATCATAGAAACTACTTTATTCTAATGAACTCAACATTCGAGAATTCTGAAAAAATAAACAGAAAACCCTTTAGAGAATTATATACCCATAATAAATTCCTCATTATCAACATCTTGTTTAGTGAATTCTAACTACAAGTGTCTCTATTGGGGTGAATAGAATCAAAAGATTTGAAGAGGCTTCACAATACGAATATTATGAAAATTTTTATAAATTTTCATTGATAAATGACATTTGGTTGAATTAGGGCCATGGATTGATGGAAGGTGTCCAGTTGGATGTGTATGGGTTCAACAATAATGAACAAGTGTCATTTATAAAGATACATCATGTTCTTATGAGATAATAATTCATCATATATTGTAATAAAAGTTTCATAATTGTGGTTTTAAAAAACCATTACATGATTTAGTATATTTTTATAGTGTTGGCTTAAAAAAACAATCCCATGTTCAAAATATTATATTAAAAGAGCATCAATATTTAGAAATGAATTATTTGTGGTGGTTAAAATTTTACTAAATATGAAATTTTATTTTTTTGAACTTTTTATAAAATTGTTTTGATGGGGTTTTAAAAACCATCACAAAAAAAGAAAAAATTAATAATTACCAATTAATAATAGTAATTATTTGAAATTATAACTACATGTTAATTATTCATTAAAAATTAGAAAATAATTTTCATTTATCTTCTATAATTAGTTAATATTTATTATTTTAAAAAATATTAAAAATTAAAAATTAATAATTATTTATTAATAAATTATATGTATTACTTTCAAATTATTTACAAACTAAATTAGATTTTTTGAATTATATAGTAATTATAAATTATGAATTACAATAATTTATTATATAATAATTAGTAATTAATAATTAATAACTATTATAATCCTTAGAAATAATTCAATTGAATATTTAATTATTAGATTATTCACTATTTAGCTTGGATGAGAATGAATCTTCCAAAGGCCTTAATGTTGAGATTACATGGCGGAAAATCCCCCAGGAATAAAGGAACTACATTGTCCTTGGCATGATTTAGTAGAAGTATCCACTACCCAACTCCTCTTCCATGAATATTCCTATAACAAAACCTAGAAATGTGTTTGGGTTGTCCTTTCACCACATAGTGTTTTACGATGACTAAAAACAACGTATTTTTTTCCTTGTCTAACCCAATATTAATCTAGTTTGCTCATCCTAGTGTCTATTACCACATGAGACAAAATTTCCTTGGAAGGATTCAATATAGTTGGATAACCCTACTTTGAAGTCTCAAAGGCCCAATTGTATGGAGGCCCAAAACATGGTCCAATAGACAAATTTATGTAAATATTAGTGCTACCACAACACCCCCTATTATACATTCAATATAACCCACACTACTATAATTTTTTAATTGTAACATTGAGAATAAAATCCAACCCAACTTTTAATCAAATATTAATGAAAGATTATGGGGAATCTTTTTCATTCTGTTTTGTCCCATACTCTTATTAGTTATTAATTTTTACCGTTTTATTATTAATTATTCATAATTTATAATAAAAAATTATTAATTATAATTCATTAAAAATATTAATTTATTTCTAATTGATAATTGATAATTTTTAATTATGATTAATAAAATATTAATTGATGATTACGACTTATAAAAAAATAATATTACATTTTAATTAAAAAATATTATGATTTAATAAATATTAACGATTTATAATTAGGATTATGTTGGAGTACTTAATGGATGGGTGACATTCTATGAAGTTGTTAAATAATTTCAAAATAATATTTAAATAGGTAGGTCAAATAATATTTATTAACATATTAATATATGTAATGGAATTTGGGGGAGTGTTTAATGCTACGATTATAAAGATAGAATGAGTGAGTGTGATATCAATATAGGTTCCCTTGTGAAGAGTTATTGTGGTTTTTATGAAAAATATTAATATAAGAAAAAATAAATAATACATTTCAACTAATGAAAATATAAATTTTAAATTATTAAAAATTATATAAATTTAAAAAATTATATTTCGTTTCATGGTTATTATTATAATTTTAATAATGAATGAGTGACTGTAGTGTATATATGGGTAATATTTTTTGGAAGTTGTGTATCCATTAAAAAATATTACAATAGGTAGAAAATAAATAATATATTGTAAATAATAAAACATATATTTTAAAATTGTTAATAATTATATAATTTTAAAGAATATATTTTTAATAAAATATATTTTCGAAAAAAATTTATGAAATAAATACTTAAATGAAAAAACCACAGTTAGTCATTTATTAGTGAATTAAATTGTTTTAATAACCATATCTAAATGATTTTTAGTGGTTTTGAAAACCGTAGAAAATTTATTCCCAATACATAATTTCATGATGTATTTTTTAAAACCATCATGAATCATTTAAATGCATTTTATGTCCCCACTTAATTCCAATAAAATCTCTTCTAAATACCATTTTTCTTATATTCCTATACATTTAAATAAAATCAATTTCAAATTTATGTTTTATATATTTTATAACAATGTACTATTTTGACATTGATATATTCATCGTTAAATATGATTAGTAATGATGAAAAATTCACTATTGATAATGACATGCAATAATGTATGACATTTAATGAGAGAAAACATCTGTAAATGTATGGTTGACTATATCAATCAAAACAAACTAATACTTATTTTTAATTAGTACAATGAATTTTATATCGTTATTTTTTTATCATTGTGATGGAATTATGTCACATAAGATTCACTATGATGTGGTTTTTTGTAAATCCCAAATATTAATATTGTGAAATATTATTTTATTTTGGTGGTATTTTGAGGTTTTTGGTTCTATGGTCATTTTTTTGTTTGTAGGAGGTTCTGGAGTTGTAGGCCTAGCTATAGTTGGCCACGCCATGATGATGGGAGGTCATGTCATAACCACTCTTTCTCTTTGTAAGATTTGCACCTGAGGTAGTTTCCATGCCATAATGGGTGTGGCTTTGTCGTGGTGGTGTTTGGTATGGGGGATCATGATACATCACTTGGGTTGTACTATGGAAGTGTACCAAATATAATAACCTTTGTTCAACATTGGGAAGCTACCTTGCACTATGGGGGAGAAGGTCATGTCACAATGGATAACGTTATGGTTCTAGTCTCTTAATGATCAAAGGGAACCAAAAATAATCCACTAGGGATGTATCATGGTTCGTGATTATAGTGTACCACCACATTACACGCAATAGAGAATACACCTTGGTGTGTTTTCAATAAAGGTAACAACACCAAACCACAGTGCTCACATTGTAGAGATGATCAACCCATTTTTTTATTATGATGAAATTAATATCGTATCCCCTCCCTATTTATACCTCATTTCCTATACTTAATCTCTCATTTTTATTCACTAGGATAGGTTCAAAACCCAGTAATTTCTACCTCCATTTTATTTTATGTTGAGAATTTGAACATCAAATTTAATGTAATTTCTCTATGTAAATCCCTCAATTTTGTTGATTCTTCTTTCCTCTTCCTCTACTTTTTATATTTATTTTTTTCTCACACTTAATCTATAATATTGGATGATGAATATAGGTATCAGTATGGGGTTATAAAAGGGTATTTTTTTGTATATAGATTATATAAGGATCCTCTATACTGAGTTTGGAACTCCCAATTGAAGGAAATGTGTAGTAATCATGCTACAATGTATTTTTGATTTATTTCATATAAGTGTTTTTATTAACAGGATATATTTGGCATGAAATTTAATGACTGTGGTTATTCAATGCCTTTTATATTAAATTATTCCAGATTTTTTTGTAATGGATTTCATAAATATTATATGGTATTTGGTAAATTGAAAAAATTATGTTAAATGGGTTTTAATTTTCAAAAATTATTTTCTAAGTTCTATGTGTTTATGGAGTTGTATAACAGTCTTATTTCAAAAATTAATTTGATGAAAAAATATAACTAATTTTATATAGGTAATTAATTAGATGCATTTTTTCTTTTCGTGGGATCTTTTAGAAAGGATAGAAATTGTATGATTTCTCAGTTGGTTTTTAGGGGAAAGGGTGTTTATTTTTATGATATCAAAAGTTATTTATAGAGGTTAGTTTTATTAAAATCACCTAACATTGATTGTAAGGAATTTAAAATGACTTGTAATCCTATGACAAATTTTTAAAATTCTATTTGGTAAATTTATAAAATAGTTTCCATTGAAAATGTGAAACAATTAAATATTCCTCATGTTTTCAATTATACGTGATGTTTGTGGTGTTGATCATTTAAAAAGGGCATGTTTTATGCAAGGGTCATTGTAGTGAGATTATAGATTACTTGTTATGTTATATTATTGATCATGGTAATGATATTTTTTTTCAGGATTTCACAACACTCATTTACTTTTTTCTTTGAAACAGTAGTCATTGAGTGAGATGTCTATATTTATGCTACATTAGATTAGGACACACACTTCATAGCAGTGTATAGTGTGATTGAATCAAGGCTAGGATCATTCCATTGAGTAAGCTGGTCTGAGTTGAATACAGTCTCCTGTGAAAGTTTTAGAAAATATTGAATTTTTTTCGATCATGATTTCTATTTAATAAAGTCTAACAATACAACTAAAAAAACCTAGTGGGTTTCCCATGTTATTAAATGACTCCCATATGGCACTATTGTTTGGAATTTTCCCTATCTCAATTGGATATATAGTTATATAACATAATTTTAACAATTGTATACTTTCATATTATAGTGATGTAGAACCACAATGTTATACTTTCATATCCATTCATTTTGTCTAGATTCATTAAAAGTGTTTGAAAATGGTATTTTCAATGTGGTTTTAAAGGATGGTGTTTTCAAAGGGCTGTGATGATTATAAAATGATATATTTATGTGGTTGAAATTCTAAAATGGGATTGGGATTAATTTTTTTATATACATATATATGAAGACTAATTTCAAAATTTATTTCAAAATAGAATAAATTATTTAAATAATAAAATGTCATCCAAAACTCATTGGTGTTACCTTACATGGATTCATTTTTCCCACACCCTGAATACACCCTTCAATGCATAAATCAATAATTTTTTACATTAAGGTACCTTTTTAGGGATCCCTTTCTTACATCGTGTTCATGTTGGTTTAGTTGTGGGTGGAAAAAATATATTAAATGATCAGGGGGTCATCTGGTTTTGGTTAGTTTTTAAATGGGTTTGGTTTTTTATTTTTATTTTGGGATGTTTATTTATCATCCTTATAATCTCAGTTACTAAATTTTGGTTTATTTATTCTGATTTATTGGTTATTATTATCTTTTAGTTTAGGAAATGTATTTATTTGTGTATGCTATTTACTCTATTTAGTGGTCCATTTAAATATTTAGATGATTATGTTATGTATTCTTATTTGACATATGGATTGGTCAAACCTGATTTTCAGTTAGAATCTGTTATATTAGTTTTTTTATTTTATGGGTGAAATAATTCCTAAATGGTAATGGTTATATATAATTGATAATGTTATAATCATGGGGCGATCTAGAATGCACCATGGGATTTTCCATATATAAAATTTTGTTCATAGTTATTGAGTGAATCATTTTTTCCCATGACAATGTGGTATTACAAAAAATCATGATATTTGGGTGTGTTTAGGTAGTATATATATTATGATATTTTGGACTCAATATGTATATCACATATTATTTCTTAATCACCACAATTTATGAGGAAACATGAGATTCCTTTAGTAGTTGGGGCTTCAATTTTGAGATGGTTTTTTTGGATAATTTTATTGTTCATGAACATTAATGGTATGTTTTGATATTATTATTGGATTTTGGGTGAAAATAAAAGGATAATTGAACATACATGGGTAGCTCAAAATGTCTCTAAAATCATGTGGAACCCATGCCCTATTTCTTAATATCCTCATAGATTCTAACAAGCAATTGACAAATGGATAGCTAGACCGTGTGGAAGAACCAAGGATAACTCTATGTTGAGTTTGATTTTTTTAAACATATTTTGGATCTCAAATGGGTTTTGATAATTCAAATAATTTATTTGAGATAAATACATGGTAGTTTCTACATGTATTAATCAAATCATACATAGATGTTTTAGATGGTTGTGCTAATGTTTTCATACGTGTATATTCAAAATGTTTTTTATGGAATGGAATAAAATTATTATGAATTGATTTAATCTAAAAATGAACTTTATGTGGTGTTTTGGGGTTTAAAGAAGACTATATTTTTTGGTTTATTGTTAATAATGACAATTGTTTTAAAAACAATCAAAAAATAAATAGTTTTATGATAAAAATTGGAAATAATTAATTATAAAGGGTGGTCTAGATAATTTCAAATGAGATAAAATCGTTTTGAAGAGTGTAATTTTTTATATTATGTAGGTTTTATAAAATAATTTTTTATATTTATTCTTCTTTTTTGAGATATGTTCTTGAGTAATTCTTGGTTTATAGGTGCATTATATAGTTTTCCTGGTTAATCATTAACTGATTGAGTTCTTATTTTTTACAATTTACAGTATTCCTTTTAGAGAGTCGTTAACAAAATGTATGAAGTGTCTTTAGAAATATAACATCAAAGTGGTTTATCTAATCACTTTGTAATATTTTTATTACCATTCTAATTTACCTATACTAGAAATAATGATATGAAGTTGAAGTCCTCCATACACTTGGACACCATCCATGTCTTTCTGTAGAGACCCCGACCCCAGATAACCATAGGAGTCGGTGCCTTCTGAACATGATGTGTTATCTTAAAATAAAATACACTTTGTTAGCAACACATCATGTCCCATACAGAGGATCGTGTGCGGTTCGGGTTCTGGGAAACCGGAAACTTCTGAAAACCATCCATCTTACAAAAGCTGACACCTGAAAATTTTAAACCAAAACATAGGGTGAGCATTGAAATACTCAGTAAGGGGGTTTTTAAAAAGAATTTAAAATACAGTAACATTTGAAAACATTCTTTTAAAAGAGTATGAGCGTCCACTAAGAAAGATTTTAACACAACATACATAATAATGCTTTAATCAAGTTTTCAAGAAAAACATGAAACGAATACGTCAATTCTTGAAGGAGTGATAATGGTTGTTATAAACAAGTACTACATGTGATTTACTTGAGCATAAAATTTAAACAGTTGAAAGTAATGCATAATCAGAGTTGCGCACAAGGAAACAACTAAGCGTTCATATGCTGGTTACTATTCTATTAAGTGATAACACTAGGCATGCTTCAAACTTTAAACTAGGGAATTATGAACTTTATACAAACATTAAAGGCATCAGTCATGAAAGAACTTTATCTTGGAAAAACTTGTTATATAACTTGAATTATGTGGCATCAACATTTAATATTGACAATCGTTTCGTTTCACCAAGGTCCATCCCCAAGGTGTCATTGGAAAATTACCAAGGTTATTCACCATGGTATCGTGAAAATTGTAATCTCTAGTGGTTACATCATTACCCAATGCATTGGAGCGCTATCAGGGTGCACCCTTAAATTTGCCTTTATTATCATGTGAGCCACATCGTTCATTCCTTACTGAAATCATTCATTACCTAAGGTGTCCCATACCACTTTGGGTAATTAGTTCTTAGTTCCTCTTCATGTTGAGTCATATGCATGAATAATATTAATAAGGTAACAATTACATAACTGGTTTACAAATACATGATATGACAGATAAACATGAAAATATGGAATAAAAGAAGGCATGGTTAAGCAAGCATACTATGTGTGTAGAACAATTATTTAAGCACATAAAATGATGAATGTGAGAGACTTGCTCCCAAGGGTTATTAAATGATGAGTTTCTAAAATTCCAGTGCATGGAAAAGAACTACTTGGCATTAAATATTGTACTTCACAGGTCATAGTTCTTGCAACAAATCTCCATCCGCTAATAATTACCACGACTTGCTTGGTATAAAAATAATAAACACTTGAAATCTTTAAAATTCCGACACTTGGAAATAAACCACTTTAAAAATAATACCTTTCATTAATTATTATTCTTCTCTGGTTATAGAATTTGATGTTACACTCTGCCCGCTAAAAATCATTGCAACGAGTTTGGTATAAAAATAATAGAGGATTTCAACATATTAACATAACCCTTAAATTAATATCCTTTTAGAATGAGATTAAAACAGGCATAAGCATATCCTTAAAAAAAACACACATGTCAGTTCAAGGGCGACGTTAAACAAGTTCATTGGTGTATACTTAGACCCAAAAATATAAAACAGCATAGGCAAGCGCTAAAATCCTACATGCATAAAAATATTAATAACCATTTCTTGAAATTAGGGTTTTCGGATATTAATCTTAAAGACACATACATACATAGGGTTATATATACAAAATGTATATAATCGGGTTTCTCATAAATTAAACATGGTTCACTTGAAAACTAAAGCCTTTAACAATCTGTCATTTATTTAGTTTTTAAGAAAAAGAAAAAAACCTTATGGGTTTTTAGTGTTCAAAAAAAAAACTGTAACCATTACATGTGTTCACATAAAACAAAGACCTGGTTCGCATCTAATATTATTTATAAACAAAGTAAAAATCAAAAACTGATTTCCATCGAAACACATAACTAATAAAATTACATATATATAAGGCTTACATAAATATTGTACATGTTTGGACTTGTTTTAAAATACTCCTTTCAAAGGTATAATTCTTATCATAAAATACTGAATTATAAGAAAATATTAGAAACATACCTTATATGGTTTGATGTATATTTATGTGTATACTTGAACACCCGAAAACACATATAAACAAGATATGTAATGAAAAAAAAGAAAACATATTTCAACTAATCTTGTGTAATTGTTTGAGTAAAAAAAAACATCAACCTTCTTGGAAACCCTTAAGATGGAAGAGTTTAATGGTATATACCTACACATATATATAATTGCACTATTTGTATAACACCGATTACAAAATAAGGACTCAAAGGAAACCAAATCTCTAAATCATTTTTGGAGAGACACCCCTCCAAAACCACACACCCCATTTCTGAAAACAACGAGTGATACCTATATATATATATATATATTACATATATATATATATTACAGATTACGCATGAAGGGTTTATACTTGGTTTTCAAAAAGAACCGGGAGCACCCCTCAAGAGAAAACACCCTTGGAGTCCTCTTTTATTTTTTTTAAAAAAAGGTTAGCATGGAGTATATATATATACATACCCTTAGCTATTAGTTGTATATATACTCATATATATACTCATGAACCGTGGAGCATAGGTGGGTAAAAAAAGAAACACGTAAAGAGGACACCCTTACCGATCAAGAGAAGCGCTCGCCAGAGGGAGGTTTGCTGAGTGGCCGGTGAACCAGGAGGAGTTCTGGTTGCTTGGAGATGCTGCGAGACCACCGCGAAGCAGGTGCGGGTTTCTCGGTTCTTAAAGGAAGACGGTCCGAGGGAGGTTAGGCCGAGCCTAAGGTGTCTTATGTAGGTGGGGTGTGCGAGGGTCGACGTGAGCAGTGGAGAGGGGAGGCGTCTCGGGCAGAAAAACCAGCTGGTTCGCGGGTCCCTCGCGCGAGGTTGAAGACGACGTGAAGCCTGAGAACGAAAAGAAAAACGACGGTCGGGATCGGCCATCGCGAGATCGGACGGTCGAAGAGAGATGCGAGTTTAAAACACATCAGCGGCCAGGATCGCCCAGGGCGGGATCGGACGGAGGAAAGTGCGTGAGGCTATTGCGCGGCCAACCATAACCTCCGGGTAGGAACAGTGCGAAGAGAAGAAAAAAAAGTTTATTAAACGTTAAAATTAGACATTAAACTATTTCAATTTTTTTTTCTTAATATATATTCATATATAACCAGAACATTATAATTTTATTCTGTATTAAACTTAATAAGTACCTTTAACTGATAATTTCCAAATTCAAAATCTTATTTTAGTTTAAGGAAACAAATGATACTATTTGATATAACAATTATTTTCTAAAAAAAATATATATATATTGTTAATACCATACTTTTATAACTACTAGGATCTTATAACCATCAAAATACAATTTATAGCATACTCCACTTGTTGATTTATAAAATTATGTTTAAAAGAACCATAGTTTTTCTCTAATTCAAAACACATAGTTTTAGAGATCCGAAAAGAGACATTTTTCAATTATTGCTGATACCCCGTTCGACACATTTTAAAATATCATGTTTTTCACCACATAAATACCGTCATAAAAATAGATTCATTTTCAATTTTATTTTTAATACTTGACGATATAACTCTAATATTTTGTATAAAAGAAAATTGAAATACTATAATATTATAAAAGCGTTATAAGGACAAATTTTTATAAAAAAGGTGCACTTTATCCCTTGGAACCCAACGGTCCAAAAAAAACGGTCATATTCCCATAGAGGTCCATTATAAAAGCAAGGGGTAGGTTGTTTTATATTTTCAAAACACCGGACCCTTGGCGGATGGCTCTCCTCATACCTCTGGTGCTGAGTGCGTGCGCAGTGATTCTGGCGGTTATACTTTTCACACTGTTGGATCCTGAGGATGACGACTATCCGATTGCCCGTGTTGTGGTTCTTTGTAGTCTTGCTGTGGCCGTGTTAGGTCTTGTGCAGGGCACTTTTAATTAGATGGGTCTTGTTGTGGAGTAATGTTTTAATAAATGTCAGTTTACCTTATTCTCTATGTTTTATTTCATTTCTAATTCCTTACTAGCAAAACGAATAAAACAAGAGACATTAATAAGGACATAACACTTCTTACATAAACCAGTTCATAAAACCTGGGGCGTCACATTATCCCCCCCTTTAGAAAATTGCGTCCTCGCAATTTATTTCACGACACTACAAGGTTCAGAAAAGTTCCTACCACCTCCACCAACGATAAGGGTCAACAGGTTTATTTAGAGGGATCCCCGTAGCGAAGCTCACTTCATCCAGCTCCCTAATCCACACACACCTAAGACAGGAGGGGTAGCACTTATGCTCTGGGCTTTCAGGCCTCCAAAGGGAAGCTCGAACCGTACAAAGTTCTGAAATGTCTTTGCAGACCAACGTTCGAAGAACTTTCTGAATTATATCTCGATCGAGGATGTCGAAGCCATAGATATGGTCAAACAGGCTAAAGCTGAGAAGTTGGAGCATATAAGCTGCATAAAGATTTCCCGCTAACGCAGCCTCCTGGAATTTCACTCTGGCCGTGAAGTTTCGGCCTAGGGTGAAACAAAGAAAGAGCCCTTTGTGGTAACTTCCTCGTCGTTCACGTCCGGCTAGCTGAGCAGAGCCGATGCGGTAATAGATAGAGGCATTCCCCTGGCAGGTGCGGAGAATCTCCGGACCGTTTGTTATCTCAAACCATTGCTTGCACGTTCTTCGCAAATTTGCGAAGGGGTCATACTCGTCCTCACACGTTTTGATCGCAATGATTTCCAAAATCTCGGTTGGAAGAGATAACAGGTGGGTTTGTCCTTCCATCTTAAAGTTTAAAGACAGGAGTTCCATTACTTGAAAGACATACAAGGGCAAAAACATAGTACGGACAAGGAAAGGAGGAAGATAACATTTCAATAAACATACGTTCATTATTATTAGTACTTGAGTTTCCCTTACTCATTGACTAAACGAACTCCACACAGAGAAGCAAAACTCCCTAACTCCTCGAACCAAACACAGGCCGAGCATTCAGGGAAAAACTCATGAGGACACCCATGACGTCTTATGAGTCTTGCATGGGGGACGTGAAGTTGAGAGACATCTTCATACACTTGTCGTCTGTAAGACAATCGGGTGGACTCGTCTTCTAACCTTCCGAAGTCCAACAACTGACACCAGAAGCCATAGTTTAAAACCTGACAAAGGTAGCTCGCTCGGAGGTCTCCGTCCGCAGCAGCTTCTTGAAAGGGGTTATCGAGCATAGTTCCAAAGTTTTCACCCGCCGTGAAAATCCGGAAAAGTCCCTCGTAGTACCTTCCTCGACGTACATAGGAGGGAAATTGGGTTATTATCATAAGAAGGTAATCCAATCCCAACCCTTGGTGCAGACTAAGCACTCGAGGTGAGTTGGATACATCGTAAAGGTATTTGCATGTCATACGGATATGGGCATAGTTTAGAAAGTCCTCACGGCTTGCTAAAGACACGATGGTCTCTAGGGCCTCTGTGGGGAGAGATAAGAGATTTGTGCCTTCATTTTCCATCTGAAAATTAAGAAAACCAAGTTTTTTAATAAAATTGAAATACATATACATATATATTTTTGTTTCAGTTTCTGGCTTTCCAGAGTTATCCAAACCGAACCTCTGATACCAACTGTAGAGACCCCGACCCCAGATAACCATAGGAGTCGGTGCCTTCTGAACATGATGTGTTATCTTAAAATAAAATACACTTTGTTAGCAACACATCATGTCCCATACAGAGGATCGTGTGCGGTTCGGGTTCTGGGAAACCGGAAACTTCTGAAAACCATCCATCTTACAAAAGCTGACACCTGAAAATTTTAAACCAAAACATAGGGTGAGCATTGAAATACTCAGTAAGGGGGTTTTTAAAAAGAATTTAAAATACAGTAACATTTGAAAACATTCTTTTAAAAGAGTATGAGCGTCCACTAAGAAAGATTTTAACACAACATACATAATAATTCTTTAATCAAGTTTTCAAGAAAAACATGAAACGAATACGTCAATTCTTGAAGGAGTGATAATGGTTGTTATAAACAAGTACTACATGTGATTTACTTGAGCATAAAATTTAAACAGTTGAAAGTAATGCATAATCAGAGTTGCGCACAAGGAAACAACTAAGCGTTCATATGCTGGTTACTATTCTATTAAGTGATAACACTAGGCATGCTTCAAACTTTAAACTAGGGAATTATGAACTTTATACAAACATTAAAGGCATCAGTCATGAAAGAACTTTATCTTGGAAAAACTTGTTATATAACTTGAATTATGTGGCATCAACATTTAATATTGACAATCGTTTCGTTTCACCAAGGTCCATCCCCAAGGTGTCATTGGAAAATTACCAAGGTTATTCACCATGGTATCGTGAAAATTGTAATCTCTAGTGGTTACATCATTACCCAATGCATTGGAGCGCTATCAGGGCGCACCCTTAAATTTGCCTTTATTATCATGTGAGCCACATCGTTCATTCCTTACTGAAATCATTCATTACCCAAGGTGTCCCATACCACTTTGGGTAATTAGTTCTTAGTTCCTCTTCATGTTGAGTCATATGCATGAATAATATTAATAAGGTAACAATTACATAACTGGTTTACAAATACATGATATGACAGATAAACATGAAAATATGGAATAAAAGAAGGCATGGTTAAGCAAGCATACTATGTGTGTAGAACAATTATTTAAGCACATAAAATGATGAATGTGAGAGACTTGCTCCCAAGGGTTATTAAATGATGAGTTTCTAAAATTCCAGTGCATGGAAAAGAACTACTTGGCATTAAATATTGTACTTCACAGGTCATAGTTCTTGCAACAAATCTCCATCCGCTAATAATTACCACGACTTGCTTGGTATAAAAATAATAAACACTTGAAATCTTTAAAATTCCGACACTTGGAAATAAACCACTTTAAAAATAATACCTTTCATTAATTATTATTCTTCTCTGGTTATAGAATTTGATGTTACACTCTGCCCGCTAAAAATCATTGCAACGAGTTTGGTATAAAAATAATAGAGGATTTCAACATATTAACATAACCCTTAAATTAATATCCTTTTAGAATGAGATTAAAACAGGCATAAGCATATCCTTAAAAAAACACACATGTCAGTTCAAGGGCGACGTTAAACAAGTTCATTGGTGTATACTTAGACCCAAAAATATAAAACAGCATAGGCAAGCGCTAAAATCCTACATGCATAAAAATATTAATAACCATTTCTTGAAATTAGGGTTTTCGGATATTAATCTTAAAGACACATACATACATAGGGTTATATATACAAAATGTATATAATAGGGTTTCTCATAAATTAAACATGGTTCACTTGAAAACTAAAGCCTTTAACAATCTGTCATTTATTTAGTTTTTAAGAAAAAGAACAAAACCTTATGGGTTTTTAGTGTTCAAAAAAAAACTGTAACCATTACATGTGTTCACATAAAACAAAGACCTGGTTCGCATCTAATATTATTTATAAACAAAGTAAAAATCAAAAACTGATTTCCATCGAAACACATAATTAATAAAATTACATATATATAAGGCTTACATAAATATTGTACATGTTTGGACTTGTTTTAAAATACTCCTTTCAAAGGTATAATTCTTATCATAAAATACTGAATTATAAGAAAATATTAGAAACATAACTTGTATGGTTGGATGTATATTTATGTGTATACTTGAACACCCGAAAACACATATAAACAAGATATGTAATGAAAAAAAAAGAAAACATATTTCAACTAATCTTGTGTAATTGTTTGAGTAAAAAAAAACATCAACCTTCTTGGAAACCCTTAAGATGGAAGAGTTTAATGGTATATACCTACACATATATATAATTGCACTATTTGTATAACACCGATTACAAAATAAGGACTCAAAGGAAACCAAATCTCTAAATCATTTTTGGAGAGACACCCCTCCAAAACCACACACCCCATTTCTGAAAACAACGAGTGATACCTATATATACATATATATATATATATTACATATATATATATATAACAGATTACACATGAAGGGTTTATACTTGGTTTTCAAAAAGAACCGGGAGCACCCCTCAAGAGAAAACACCCTTGGAGTCCTCTTTTATTTTTTTTAAAAAAAGGTTAGCATGGAGTATATATATATACATACCCTTAGCTATTAGTTGTATATATACTCATATATATACTCATGAACCGTGGAGCATAGGTGGGTAAAAAAAGAAACACGTAAAGAGGACACCCTTACCGATCAAGAGAAGCGCTCGCCAGAGGGAGGTTTGCTGAGTGGCCGGTGAACCAGGAGGAGTTCTGGTTGCTTGGAGATGCTGCAAGACCACCGCGAAGCAGGTGCGGGTTTCTCGGTTCTTAAAGGAAGACGGTCCGAGGGAGGTTAGGCCGAGCCTAAGGTGTCCTATGTAGGTGGGGTGTGCGAGGGTCGACGTGAGCAGTGGAGAGGGGAGGCGTCTCGGGCAGAAAAACCAGCTGGTTCGCGGGTCCCTCGCGCGAGGTTGAAGACGACGTGAAGCCTGAGAACGAAAAGAAAAACGACGGTCGGGATCGGCCATCGCGAGATCGGACGGTCGAAGAGAGATGCGAGTTTAAAACACATCAGCGGCCAGGATCGCCCAGGGCGGGATCGGACGGAGGAATGTGCGTGAGGCTATTGCGCGGCCAACCATAACCTCCGGGTAGGAACAGTGCGAAGAGAAGAAAAAAAAGTTTATTAAACGTTAAAATTAGACATTAAACTATTTCAATTTTTTTTTCTTAATATATATTCATATATAACCAGAACATTATAATTTTATTCTGTATTAAACTTAATAAGTACCTTTAACTGATAATTTCCAAATTCAAAATCTTATTTTAGTTTAAGGAAACAAATGATACTATTTGATATAACAATTATTTTCTAAAAAAAATATATATATATTGTTAATACCATACTTTTATAACTACTAGGATCTTATAACCATCAAAATACAATTTATAGCATACTCCACTTGTTGATTTATAAAATTATGTTTAAAAGAACCATAGTTTTTCTCTAATTCAAAACACATAGTTTTAGAGATCTGAAAAGAGACATTTTTCAATTATTGCTGATACCCCGTTCGACACATTTTAAAATATCATGTTTTTCACCACATAAATACCGTCATAAAAATAGATTCATTTTCAATTTTATTTTTAATACTTGACGATATAACTCTAATATTTTGTATAAAAGAAAATTGAAATACTATAATATTATAAAAGCGTTATAAGGACAAATTTTTATAAAAAAGGTGCACTTTATCCCTTGGAACCCAACGGTCCAAAAAAAACGGTCATATTCCCTTAGAGGTCCATTATAAAAGCAAGGGGTAGGTTGTTTTATATTTTCAAAACACCGGACCCTTGGCGGATGGCTCTCCTCATACCTCTGGTGCTGAGTGCGTGCGCAGTGATTCTGGCGGTTATACTTTTCACACTGTTGGATCCTGAGGATGACGACTATCCGATTGCCCGTGTTGTGGTTCTTTGTAGTCTTGCTGTGGCCGTGTTAGGTCTTGTGCAGGGCACTTTTAATTAGATGGGTCTTGTTGTGGAGTAATGTTTTAATAAATGTCAGTTTACCTTATTCTCTATGTTTTATTTCATTTCTAATTCCTTACTAGCAAAACGAATAAAACAAGAGACATTAATAAGGACATAACACTTCTTACATAAACCAGTTCATAAAACCTGGGGCGTCACACTTTCTGTATCTTTTATTTCCTTCTTTATGAGGAAAATAAGGTAATTTTGATGTAATGGAGTTGCTTAAATATAATTAGGTAGCCATCAATTTGTAAGATACTATATAATTTTCAATAGTGATTTTTATGATCGATTTATTTAAATGACATAGATAAATATGGTGAGAGGCCTTGGTTACTTCATAATTGCATGGGGACGAGTCATGTGATATATTAATGATATCTTTTTCTCAATGGAAATATATTTAGGATGTAAAAGCGGGGAATACCATTGTGTTTATGAGACTTCATCTTTATCAATTGATAGTAGATTATTATATTTATCATTTCCCATATTCTGTACACTTTTCCCCTGATATATTCAACAATGGGTCCTTAATGACATGTTTATTAAAAGAGGCCTTCATCTAGATCATATGATTCTATTATATGACATTGAAGTGATGTATTATGAGGAATTCATTTTAATGGTATTTTTAGTAGAATATATCTTCAATGTAGTCTATATTGAGTTGTGATCCAACTTCCTTATAATTATTTAATGATTCTCGAGACAGTGGGTAGTAGATGTTTTCTTAACATAATATGGAAGAGAAGGCTTGTGATGGATGATATCTATATAATAATAATAAGAGGACTCTTAGGTGATTCCAATGTTGAACCCCTATGAATTATTTTTGATTTCTTTGGGATAAATCTTTTATAGGAAGATGCTAGGTGTTTTGGAACGAAATATTCTATAATGAAGTATTCTAGATGTATATAATTCCAAAGTAAAAATTCGGAACCTACATTGATACTTTACAACATCAAAATGGTTTATCTAGAGTGGGACCAAAGATAGATATTTCACTGGAATAAGTTGAATGGAAATTTCTTAAGGGATGTAGAATGGGTGAATTAGATTTTATAGTAAAGATCCATTGATGTTAGGTTCAGTAGAAGTATGATGTCTGGAAATAGTCTAGAAAAATATGCATGATAGAAACTGAGTGTGAAATGGAGATGATTCAAGGTGATCTCAAAGTAATTAATTCATTTTATAGATGAATTTATTGGTGTATATGAAAGGGGGTGTTATAAATGTTTCATGATACTTTTTTATATTTTTAGTGACGCGTTTTTTACAAGTCACTCTACCAATAAGACACTAAATATTCAGTTCTAGAGTCACTCCATATAGATTTTCAAATGGAGATATTATAAAGAGTTAATAGTGAGAATTTTGGAAGGAGAGATGAACTAGTTAAAGGTTTTTGTTGGTCAAGGCAGTGATTTCTATAATCAATTAGAAGATTATCATGTAAATGGTTGGATTCAAAAAAAATTCAGATAAATATATTAATTATGAGACTTGGTGTACCTTAACAATACAATTATTGTACCTCATCTGATGTGTTTGAGAAGAGATGGATAAAAAAGAATTAAAAAGGCTAACATGGACCTATTTTTATTTAAAGAAACATCAATGCACAAAGTATCCTAATATACCAGAGCCCAATGATGTGGTCAAGGATCAAAAACGATAAAACCTCAATGAGGTTTATCAAAAGGAGAAACATATATATACATTAGTGAGATTTATTCTCATGTTTTTTCTAGGGTGTGTAGATGTTTTGAGTCTCATTATAACCCATAAATATCCTTGAATGGAAATAACTACCCTCATTCTCATTTTGATTCAATAAAAAATTTTAAAACCACATGAATATATATTTTATATTGTTCTAGTGTTTTTATTTCCATTTTTCTATGGTTTTCATGTGTTTCTTAATTGAAGATAAGGATGACCAGAGTGTTGCTGGAACTAGATGGTGATAAGAATCTGTATGGTGGTTGGGATGCATTAAAATCCATGTTTTTAAATGAAAAGTTATTAAGGAATGTTTTTATTGTATGTTTTATTGTTTTTTTTCTTGTGGTGTTTTGGATTATTCGATGAAATTATTATAATTATCCACCCTAGTTTCCCATCAAGTGGTATCTGAGTGAATGTTGGTAGTTTTCAGTGGAAAATCACTGAATTAGGGTTTTATAGTGGGACAATCATCAATTTTTCAGAGGTATTGTCACTTTTAAGTAGTTATGATACTAGATTTCTTTTCAGATATTGGAAATATTCTTAATCAGATAGATTATTGCGGTGTGTTTCATTTTTGATGTGGTTATCCATTTTTCGATGAATGACTGAGGGGTTTATCAGTTGAGTTGGTTTCGTTAGTCTTAATAAAATATACTCTAATTCATAGTAGTATAATTAATGTATCTACATATATCAGAAAACATTGGTACATATGTGTAATCATGATTATTTCATTAATTTCATAGAATTTATAAATTTTGTGGAAGAAATATGATGTTCTAATAGAATTTGATAATTTTCTAACGACATATGATTATAATCATAGAGAATTCTAGTGAAACTAATTCTATAGGATTTTTAATTTTCATTATGTGGAGAAGCTGTTCGAAAGAAGGACAATAAAATGAAGGTTGTGAAAAAAAACATTGAATATTCTAAATATTGTAATTATAGGTTGATTCATAATACTAAAATTAAATTTCAGTAGAATCCATCAGTTGTCAGTTAAGGGAATGATTGGATGGTGACCAATGTTTTCATAATGGTAAAGATAAATACTTTTTAATTTAGCATGAATATAACATATAATAATATTGAGTCCCAAATGAAACATTCCATGAGTTCCATAGTTCTAGAAGTGAAGATAATGGCTAAATATTATCCATGTATTTTCTTGAGCCAATTTTAAAAGAAGATACAATGAGACATGGTTTCCATGTTCAATATGAAAAAATTAAATACATGTCGGATAAATATTGGATTCATAACAGAAAACTAGTGGGGATTCATGGTTATAAAAATCTATGGATAATTGTTCAATCACTAGAAGAATACATTCAAAATGATTTTTGGAATGTTAGGGATTATATGTCTTGAAGAATGAATCTAAGGCATGGTTTCTATGAGAACAATAAATGGAGAGATAAGGATAGATTAAAATTCTACATCCTTTGATTTTATATTTTAAATAATTGTAGAAGTTTTAAATCTTGGTTGGTTTCATATAATGTCCAAAGTTATGTTGGTTTCTCCCATTGAATACTGTTGAAAAATATGCACCTTCTACTAAAATATCCCTAATTGAGGTAGACTCAATATTGGTTTGGAATATGAGAGTGTGGAGTTCATTTAAGTCTAGATGATGGAAAATATTTCTTCTATCATATATAATGTATTTGGAATGTGTTTAATTAAATCTTGTTAAAAATAGATGAAGGACAACCCCATGTATATGGAATATGCTTCTTTGTATATTGGTGATGATACCATTGTAATCATCTACCTTTTAAAAAAAATAATTTTTAGATCATCATAGAAATAATTGGACCTCTAAAATAAAGTCTCTCCCTTTGAAAGGATACGGTAAATGTTAGAGACATTGGAGAAATGTCCATCTAAGTACTTCACTACACTAAATATATTTTTAGTGGGGGTTTTTCATGAAAATGAAATCAGAAATTCTAGATTGTGGATTTCTAGATGATGTTTGTTTTTATTATGTCATTGAATATCATTTTTATATAAATCTATTGGGTATTGGAAGCTGAAAAATCAAAATTTATGTAGTATAGTTCAAATCTAGTGAGGCCATATACCATATTCAAGGCACAACATATTGACATAAAGTTTATTAATGATGGGGGACAGAAACACAACTTCCAATCTACTTTGGATGAATTACATAGAGGCATTTTGTTTTTTTATAATGTATATAGTAGAATATAAGATCATGGATCTAGAGGGAAAAAATAGGGATTTTATTATGTGGGAGCTCATATGATCGTCTGGGAAAATGTAATAGGTAACTATGCATACACAGAAATAGAATAAGGATTGACATATTTTAAGCCAATGATACTTTGGTATGAGTCATATAGTGGTCATTTAGTGGGATACTATTAGACATAACCTATGAAAATAGTTCTCAAGATGGATATTGTTGGGATTAGTGTGAGAGAATTACTTTTTTTGTATTTTTATGGAATTTCAATGGGACATATTCTAGATTAATATATTTTAGATGTATATTTATAGAAAAATAACTTGGGATGCCAGATGGAGACATTGTACCATCATCATGAAATATTCATATTATGCATAACAAAAAAAGCTTAATTTGATGAATATAAATGGATAGAGTTTAGTGGATGAAACATGGGTGATCTAGAGTTTTCAAGAATGATCATTGTTGTTCAATTAAGTGAAATTTGGCTAGGTGTATGTGATATAACATATAGTGTATAATATAATATAATTATTGGATAGAAAAATTCTCAATGACCATGGAGGTATTCATTCAAACTCTAGAGGCATTAATCGATGTAGATATAAGTGGAAACATTTAGATATTGAATAAATATTCAAGGGGTTTTTCATTGATGATTATCAAAAGAGTGACTATGATGATAAAACATGGAATTTGAAGAATTGGAAGCACTCATTGATGAATTTTGGAATGAGATATAATAGATAATCATTATTGGGGTGTTCAAAATGTTATTTGAACTACTCACTAGGTGTGAGAAGATGAGGAGATGATTGGTTTAGAAAATGAGAAGTTTTCCCTAAAAAATATAAGATTCATGTACCTTTTAGACTATGGTTCTGATTAGGAGACCAGATTTGAACTTATATAAGAAGTCCAATAGAAGACTTGTGCTTTTCATGAATCTATAGTGTTTATAGGTCTTTCTGAAGACCGAGGTGGCTCACATTATGGGGAATCCCACTTGGGAACACAGAAGTGTCTAAGTTAGTATATCCAAATCCCCAGGTCACGGATCCAGAAGGATGGTGAATTGAAGGAGATTATTAGATTAATAAATGATTGAATACAACATTGAGAATTATTTTTGTTGTTTGAGTTGGGTGATCAAAATGAGTGAGTTTCCTTTCTACCTAAACATATTCTTTAATGAAAATAAGGTTTTCCATTCCACTCTTGATATAAGATAATATTGATTATTTATTTTAATATTTTTTGTTCAATGTTATTATATTTGTACTTTCACATTTGTTAAAATGTTATGCATTTTTTTTGCTCAGAAAAAGAATGCGAGAAGGATCTGAACCAAATTGTGAGATGACTATATATAATGGTTGGGTTTCCTCGAATTTTTTATTATAGAATCTATTTTTGTTGGGGAATGATCCATAATTTGGCTCCATAGATGTGGGTCTGGTGGTTTCATGGTTTGTTTTTCTAATATAATGAGATGTACTCACCCCCCAGTTTCCCTATAAATCTATGTCATCATCAGTGAAATTTCTATCAAATTAGCATCAATGAAGTTACATGGGACATCATTATATATTTTTAATGTTTAGTTTTCAAAGTTAAGAAAATTAATAGGGATATTTCTTTTTTATATGATTTTAGGAATTGGGTATTATATTTTATGCATGTAGAATTTGATGAGATTTTATGATTTTGATGGTATTTATTCCTAATATTTTGGATTGATCACTTATAAATAGTATTGATATCATTATTTTTAAGACTCATTGTAAAATTTGATTATATTGAAACCTTTTTAATAATCATTATCTATGTCACATATGGATTATTATTGTTAGATAATGGGTTAATAATTGGGTAAAAATTAAGTTGAAAAATATAGGTTATTCACCGGTTTATATTAAGGTCATGTTGGTGTTTATGTTGGGGTTTAATGGTTTCAAAAAAGTATGGTGTATTGTATATGAGGTCCTAAGTTACCCTATTTGGATGGTACAAATGGTTGTGTTGGGACGACATTGTGTAAATGATTGTATTTGTGGTCAGTGGCTGTCAATGGACATCAATGATGATCAAAATGATGAAAGGAAATCTCCTAAGTAAAATGGAAAAAATGAAATAGAGAGTGTGCATGGGATTGGAATTTTACGGTGTCCATTCACTTAACTATTTACTTTTATGTTACTTACATAAATGATATGGGAAAACTCCTAATGCCAACCGAGGCCACATCAACCCCGTCATATTTTGGACCCAAGGGTCAACCACACTGAGGGAACCATCCTTGGACAGCTCGAAGATGGGATGGTTTGGGCATAGGCATCTGCACATATGCAGGGCGATCTGTTGGTCTATAGGAGCACACAAGAGATGATCCATGCATAGCTTGGTTGAAGCCCATACAAAAAAGGTTGGTGCAAAGAATGCCTACAGAACATGGTATGATCCAGTACTGTGCATGGAAAGTGAGTAATCTGGTATTTAGGTGGAGAAAGTAGATACTTAAACCAAGTCTTCACCGAATAGCCATTTCAATGTGGGGCATCTTTTAAAAATGCACGTGTAATCTCGTCCACTCATCTAATACCACATCTCACTGAACGGTTTCATCAATCTTCGGTAGATGGAATTGATTATGGTCATCCAATAATCTCATGCCACACCATGTTGAATGCGAGTCATTGAATCTCCTACCATTTCTAGTATAACTGGGTCATCTTCTTCCTCGACCACAACATATCAATGCTGTTGCTGCATCCACTGGATATGATGATAATCCATTATTAGATCACCATGGAAGATCATTTCAATGTCATGAGGACCACTAAAACATACCAAGACCATGCATTCAATCATCCTCTTGAATGTATAATATATCTCAATGAAGAATGTTCGGCTGAGGAAAACAGAGCTTTCATGGCCATGGGGATAAGTGAGGTGTGGTTTTAAAACATGTTAAATGTGATCTTAGTTGCATGAAGAAATTTTGTCCCTCATTTGAAAAAGAAACAATTTAAAATATTGTCATATAATTACCCATGTTTTAAAGATTTTGAAAGATGGGATTCTCAGTCACTCGAAGAATTGATTTGAAGATCATATGCTATGTGATTTGAATTTGTGAAAAAGATAAGATATAACCCCGATAAAATAAGAATCCATAAGATAATGAGGGATACTACTCCCAATATTTCTAGAGATCATGTTTTGCGAAACAGCTAATCTTTGATCATTGATTTTGCAATGGAAAAGAATGATCCATGATCTGTTATGTGTTCGTGAAGAGTGACCCGCATACCGCTTGGCGACACAAAGAAGGAGAGACATGAACAACTCCTGGTTTGTGATGTGAGTTCCCACGAACCACTCTAGGTTCATGAGGAAATAGTACTGTATACCATTATGCTTCTGTGAAGAGAAGGTCATGCGAACCAAATATTGTTCATAGAAGTGGTGAACCACATACACTTGGTATATGATGGAGGTTCTCACTATCTGTGTATAGAAGTCGCACACACCCCATACGTGAGGTGGAGTCACGAATCAGCTTCTTTTTTGAAAGAGGGTTTCACACTCTATGAAATGAATAACTTCATTTCCTCTCAAGGATGAAAGAGGACTTAAAAAAAAATTAACTATAGGTATTATGTGTGCATGATGAACAGTGAAGACCACATGAATTATCCACATGAAAATCATATGCATGATTTGAGAATCCCATGTGTGCAAGAATAAACTAAAAAATTGACTACCCCCATTCAGGTGTGAAGAATATTCATGAACAAACACAAACATGACACATAAAATTGAATGAAATAAATAAGACATTGGGTTTACATTTGAAAAAAGGAAGAGATAAAGATAAAGAAAATTATGCGCATGCATGCACTTATCATTTGAATAAATTCAAGTAATCATGTGTGTGAATTTAGGAAGAAAGATGAAATAAGAGGTGGAGAACGTTTTCATGAATTCCTTGATACTTGAATATATTTAAATAAAAATCCAAAACCATGGGTGAACGTGTGTAAATTTGAGGAAGACGAAGTAAAATAATTGTATGAGTTAATCTAAATACTATTTGCATGATCTTATACATACATGTGATGAATAAAGAAGAAGATGTTGTGTTTGATGATGCCCAGTGACCTAATCCTCATTACATAAACAATCACATAGTTACATGTGATTCATGATGAAAATAATATGTTTTAGTGAATTCAGTGATTGCACTAAAATAGAAGACTGAATATAAACAAGCAACAATTCGGGACATCGATATAGGAAGTGTCTCATGATGAACAGATAAAAATACTTCCATACTAATTAGATAAAGGGTCCTTTAATTTGATAAACAGAATGAGACATTATCCAAGGTACTAAGATAGGGGATTTAATGAAAGTGATCTTAGGGAAGCTATGAGATATCCCGAAACATTTTTAAAGGCATTGTGCCTAGCACAAAGTGACTATTCCAAAACCATTATAATCCAACGCTAGTGAACATTAGTTGAATTTGGGTGGATTAGAAACTTATCGGTGAATGATTCTTAGACACATCCCTTATTGGTGGACTGAGTAATTGTGTTGTGTTGTCCTTTTGCATGTCAATGTTTTAGTTACTATATATATCCATCATATAGAGTTACATAAGTTCCTCTTAACGTGGGAACATGTTCCTTTAGTATAATGAGTAAAAGGTGAAACCTTTAATAACCCACACCCACAAACACTCAGGGTGGTCCGTGGAACTTCAATTAATATCAGATCTATGTTTTACATATATTGGACACAATACAGTTATTATATACAGAAGAGGAGTTGAGTTTTTATTCCAATGTCAACAATGAAGTGTAGTCTTGATGACGATACAGTCATCTCTGAGTAGAAGTATACATCAAGAAAGACCATTAAAAATACGAAACTAAAAGGGAATGGACTTTTAAAGAAGTCCCTCATGTATAGAAAAGTTGTAGTATCTTTTTCTCTATGCCCTTCCAATAATGAAGAAACAATTGTCTTGGAAAGTAATGGGTAGGTGCCTTAGGTTTCTAACAGTGTTGATGAAGACACTTCTATCACATTTTCAAATGACGATGAGAAATTAAGAACATATCTGCATGATATTCCAGAAGAATGTGTTTCTTGTATTTTCAGAATATTTCAATGGGTGTTCTTTTAGATCGCCCGACTGGAAAGAGAATCTAATAAATTGGAAAAGGGAATAGAAGAAAAAATTCTTGAATTTTTAAAGCTATCCAGATGAATTATAGCCTTTTAAGAGAAACATGGATTCAATAAGAGTATAGATAAAAGGATCTATGAATTTAAAGATGAGATGAAAAATAGAAATGAAGTCAAGGTTTTATGTTTTAATGAATCTACCAAGAAGAACAAATTGATTGACTCTTTTCTACAAAGAAAAATTAAGATTCACGAAGATGGGGTTGAAATATTGAAAAAGGCTCATGAAGAGAAGATGGACATGATTGAGGATCATATGATCATTATTAATATGGAATGTGTACAATTGGAATCCATGTTTTCCAATCATGAGAAGACACATATTGAGCCTTCACAAAAGAAGGAAATCATTTCTGTCAGTATTCAATTATCAGAAGAGGATTCTACTGTCAAATGACCTCCAACATCTAATAAGAAGATCATGAATACACTAATTGATCTATCACAAGTATCTAGGAATGTAATGGTACCATCCATAACAACATGAAATATTGTTTCCAAATATGTTTCTACAAAAATTATCGGTTTGAAAGAAAATTATAAACAAGTATGAATGAGGAAAGGTGATTAGAAGAAACCACACACCATGCCTAGTGTGAATAAGAAGTTGAAGTCGTAATATGGTTACCTAGATAGATCACAAAACATTATTAATAAGGCCCAAAAACCATATAAATAACATACACAAAAAAGTTGATTTGATGGTGATTGTTGGTGTTGTAATATATTTGGGCATTCTGCACTGTATTGTTTGTAGAATACCTTAAATGAGTGAGCATAGAAAAAACCTATATCAATGGGGAGAAATCTAGAGTAGAAGAAGAAAAATCAACAGATCCAGAAGCATCTATATAATACAAAAAAAATTGGAATATTATACAACATCTATTTTGTATACAATGGGAGTGGTCACAATAATGGCACATGGTTATCTCAAAATATATCTAGAGATGATAAGAGAAGAAGACAATAGAAGCTAGATAATAAAGAAAAAGATACCATGGGAAGAAATCATAAGAATGATGCAAAAGAATATTCTACCAAGATGACTCCACGAAGGTAATGTGGCATATCCTTGGATTACAAATCCAAGAAAATTAATAGTGGTACATCCAAATGAACTCCTAAGAAGGATGACACTCTCCAGAAGCCATGTGGAAAATCCAAACAAGATACAATAGTTATTAAAGAAATATTTGTTATATGGCCTGATTATTTGGATAGAATGAGAATGAAAGAAGATGTAATGGATAAGGCTAATGCAATAGGGAATAAGAAGATTCCACATGAATATAGAAAATTCTTTTGTGTAAGGTTCAACAAGGCTGGTCACAGTATTTGGAATTGCATTTCATCTAATCCCATCCAAGAATAATTCCTCAAGAAGATGAAAGTTGCACCAGAAGATTCTAGTTCATTGAATGTTTTTGAAGAAAGAATCTTCACACACAAAGAGATGGTTGAAATATTGAGATCCACACTACCACAATCATATTTGAAGATCAAATGTGGCTATTTGAAGAGTGGCGAAAATGGGTCATTTTGGTTGAGAAATCCATATCAAACATTGTTCTCACAATGAAGAAGTAAAGAGGATCCACCTTATTCCCTTAAATACTTGTATATTGTATTTGTCCTTATAATATAGTAAATTAAAGTTGAAGCATTCTCTTTGGGGTATAAACTGCGAACAAGTGGGGAGAAGTATTCACTTGAGTGGGAGACACATGAAATGCTTCCAGAGCAGTTATTCATAAAAAGATTCTTCTCATCGCTTGGAATGAAAATGGAAAACCATTGAGTATACGAGTTCTCATCTATTGTGCTATTTAGATTTGAAGTATTTGTTGTAAAAATCAAATACTATTGTTTTTTTCACTGAGAATAGCTCATGTAGACTTAGAGTGAGGTGAGTGATGGCACATTTCATGAGGAAGGACTAATATCCTCTCTTTCAGAACCACTTCATTTCCTTCCAACAAGGGGCAGATAAAGTGGAATAAAATCTTGAGATTGAGAGAAAACTAAATTGGAGAGAGAAAAGATTCCCAATTTGATATTGATAGATTTATTTAAAGAATTATGAATTATTGAAAACAAAATACAACTGGGGAGATTGTTGGGACCACTTTTTGTATAGGATTATACTTTTTTTCAATGGGCATTAGTGGATGTCAATAATGACCAACATGAAAAAGTAACTTTCCTATATAAAATTCAGAAAGGAAAAGATAGTGTGCATGGGATTGGAATTTTATGGTCTTCTAACACTTAACAATGTGTTTTAATGTGCCTTACATAAATATTTGGGCCCAACCCAAAAGCCAGCTGATGTCGGCTCAACACCAACACATGTGGGACTTATGGGTCAACCTCCTACTGGGAATCTTCCATGGATAGCCTGATAGTTCCATTGGTAGGGCATAGTCGTGCAACCACATATAGGGTTGTGTGTAGGCCTGAAGGAGCACACATTGGATGTGTCATTAATTGTTAGGATGAAGCCTGTTGAGAGTTTGGGGACACTAATTGTGCCTGCAGAACATGGTATCAGGTGGTATAATGTATTGAGGGGGAGTAATCCAGGTAGTAGGTAGATCATGTTGATAATTAAACCACTTCTTCACCAAGTTTTAATTTTGATGTCGGATGTGTTTTAAAAAACAGATGTAATCATAGCCACTCTTCTTATCTCGCATTTCTCTCGACCAATCGATCAATCTGTGGTAGATGGATCTAATCGTACCATCCAATCATCTCACATTGTTCCATGTTGAATGTGATTCATGCAATCACCCGTAGTTTCTTGTATAATTGCATCATCTTCTTCATTCTCCACGACACGTCAATGATGCTACTAAATCCATAGGAGATGATGAAGAACCATGATCTGATCACAATGGAATATTATTTCGATATCATGAGGCTCATTGGAACATACCATGACCAAGCATGAAATCTTTATCATGCATGAATTTGATATCTCGATGCCAAAATTTCAGTCGGGGATAATAGAGTTTTCGGGGCCATGTGGATAAATGGTGTATGGTTTTAAAATTATTAACACATGATATTAAATGCATAAAGTGATTTCATTGCTCATTTTAAAAGGAAACTACCAAAACTCTCACTATAACTTTATCAACAGTTTAAATATTTTGAATGATGGGGTTCTCAGTCACTCGAAAATGTTATTTGAAGATCATATACTACCATATTTGAATGTGTGAAAGTTATATGATATACCCCAATAAATGAACAATATCTAGTGCCAAATAGGGATACTGCTTCAATGATTTCGTGAGATCATATTTTGAGAAACAAAGACCCTATGACTATCCAGTTTACAAGGGGAAAGAACAATCTGCGAATTGTTATGGGTTTGTGAAGAGTGAACCTTGTACTGCCTGGGTAAAAAATGAAGGAGAGCCACAAACCACTCTTGGATTTCGTAGAGAGTTCCCAAAACTACTTTTGGTTTTTGAGGAAACAGTATTGCGTACCATTCTTGTTTTGTAAAGAGAAGGTACCAAATACCAGATAAGTTTGATGAAGTGGAGAACCGTGTACAACTTCGTACATGAAAGAGGTTCTCACTATCTGCACATAAGAGTTCCATGCACAACGTGCGTGATAAGGATCTTCAAATCATCCTAGTTTGCGAAAGAGGGTTTCACACTCTGTTCAAATAATAACATCAAATCCTTGGTGTGAAAAATGAGAACACATACAACATAATTAACCCGAGGTAATATGTGTGGATGAAGAATTGTGAATATCACATGCATAATGCACATGCAAATCATATTCATGATTTGAGACTCCCAGGTGTGCAAGAATAAACTAAAAAATGGACTACCCCCATTCAGTTTAGAATAATATTCAGGAATAAAAACAAACATGACACATAAAATTGAATTAACTAAATATGAATTTGGGTGTGCACTTGAAAAAAGGCAGTGGAGAAGTTAATGAAAAGTATGTACATGCGTGCACCTATCATTTGAATAAATTCATGGCAGCATGTGTGTGAATTTGTGAAGAAATAATAATTAATAGGTGGAGATAATTATCATTATTGCATTCATATGTGAATACATTTATAGAAAAATTCACAACTGTGGGTTCACATGTGGGATGAAGAAGATGAAATAAAAAATTCAGGAGTTAATTTAAAGACTACATGCATGATCTCATGCATAAATGTGAAGAAGAAAGAAGAAGAAGAATTTTTTTTGATAATTTATGGTGATCTGATTATCAATGCTTAAACAATTACATAGGTGCATGTGATTCTGGCTTAAAATAAGAAGTTTTAGTGCATTCATTTATTGCATTAAAGGAGAAGACAAAATATAAAAGTGCGTCAATTTGGGACATTGATGTAGGTAGTGTCTCGTGCCGAAGAAAGACAATGTCTTCAATTCCAATCCGATAAAGAGACCTTCAAGTCAATAAACTGAGTGAGACATCATCAAAGGAAGTTAGTCAGGGGAGTCAAAGGAAGTGATCTGAGGGAAGCAGTTTGATATTCCTAAACTGTTATAAATGAAATGTTCCTAGGATATAGTGATTTTTCCCAAAATTTTTTTAATCCAAAATAATTTTAGATTAGTTGAATTTCGAATGACCACCAACCTGTCAATGTATTCTTCTTGGACATAGACTTTAGTTGTCATCCTAGTAAAAGAGATGTTTTTTCATTATGTATGCAAATTTTTTAGTTACTTCACATATTTATCATATAGATTTAAATAAGTTCCCACCAAAGTGGGAACAATATTGATTATTTGAAAGAGAAAAAGACGACAACATGATATACCCTCCTCTAAGGGTGGTCTGGGGTATTTTAGGTCAGAACCCATGCGGTTCATTTGAGGAATGGTTGTAGTTTTTTTTCTATTTATCTATTTCGAATTTAGAGTACTAGTGGAACTAAAGATGACATTTATGTGGTCATTCTATTGTCTATTTGGGTAGTTTTTTCCTTTTGGGTATGGAATTTATTTTATTAAAGGCTTATCCATGATTAGTGTAGGTATATTAGTTTTATGTTTATTTTTTGAAGATATGATTATTTTTTTGAGGTTTTATATGAGGTGTGACTCCCTTCTATAACAAAAATTTAGAAAAATACTGAACGGTTCAGTGAAAAATACTAGGTATCCTTCTCTTTTATCATTAATTTTTATTATTAAAGATATTAATAAATTTTATTGAAATATTATTTTAGTCCAAAGGAGTGTTCGTGTTTGGATGTTCTCATAATTTAGTATCCTCTCTATTTGGATTCCAATTCACCCACCTTATAACATATGGTATCATTATATCCTTCCTTCACACTGAGTGTAATAATACCCCATACATGGGGAGGAGTGTCATGGTGTGGTGAATTATAATTCATAACGTGTCATTGTTGTGGTTACTTTTTTAACATATGTTTAATTTTATAGTTTTGTTTATTTTTGTCATTTTTAGGTATTTTTATTGGATCTAGGGGAGTTGTAGGCCTAGCAATATAGGACATTTCAATATAATGGGAGGTCATCTTGTAGACTCTATGGATCTATGTTAACTTTTCACATGGCGTGGTTGACCATTCCCTTGAATTTGTGGCTTTTTTGTAGTGGTGTTTTTTGTGGGGAAACCACCCACAAAAATTGGGTTATGCTATGGAGGGGTCTGAAATGAAAAAACCTTGGTTTTGTCTTGGGATGCCACCTTGTGTCATGGAGAAGGAGGCCATGCTGTAGTGGCTGAACCAAGGGTTTTAGACTCTAACTAATAAAATGGAACCATATTTTAGTTCATAGATTTCACTATGTTTGTGAGTTTCTATGACGTGATAAGGATCACAACCACCACGGTCATGATAAGGAGTTGATATGAAAATTTTAAAATGGTGAAATTAATATCCTACTACCAATTGTTTTAAACTGATTTCTCCTGATACTCCATTATTACGTTATACATGAAGGGTCGTATGACCTAGGGATAACTCCCTCCTTCCATCATCAATTTTGATTATTCAATCATAAAATTTAAAGGTAAATCTCAGTTTAAATCACTATGTTTTCTTGGATTCAATTTTCCTCAACCTCCATATTCACTTCTGTTTTATTTTTGTATTAAACTAAAAAACATCAGTCTAGGGAGGATTATTTTAGGGTTCAGTATGGGTTTATCTAATGGTATTTAGATTAATAGAGCTTATAGATATATCCTTCTTTCTTAGTTTAGTGATCACCATCAAAGGTCATGTGTTGGAAATAATTTAAATGGATTTATACTTTATTATAAGTAGGTTTTTTGGTGAACATACCATATATTAAATTTCATTAGATTCTTTGGGTTTTAAAATGCTGATTTTATAATATTATACTAATATGTGATAGTTTTAATAGATTTCATTAATTGTTTAAAGATACTTTTCACTTGAAAAAATGGATGATAAATGGGTTTTCAAATATTAATGTGATATTTTTGTTGTTGGTTATTTGTTAATATTAATAAGAGGATTGTTTCAAAAACAAATTGATGATAAAATTAATTTGACCACCATTAGGTAATGAAATTGAAGGAAATGGGGTTTTCATGGGATTATTTTAGTTGGAATGAAATGGTTTGACTTTTCAAATCGTTTTTCAGGAAAATGGGATGTGTTTTCTAAAATATTTAATATATTCTCTAGAGGAGATTTTGGGAAAAATTATTTAAAGAGGATTCTAAATTTGAGAATATTCCTTGTAAACCCGATTCTGATTTTGAACAGGCTAATTTATTACATTACTAAAATACATACCATAGAAAATGTGAAACCATATAAGGAGCCCCTTTTTTTGTGAATTATATGAATTGTATCCCTTTATGCGGATGTTGTATTATGTTGTAATTTTGATGATATGAAAACAATTAATTTATTACAAGGGTTATAGATGTGAGATAAGAGGTTACTTTTCATGTTTCATTAATGATCTTCATAATTGCCATTATATTAACTATTTATAATCTTCTATTGAATACATTCAAGGGAAACCTAGGCACTCAGTGAAAGGTATAGGTTTAGGAAACCCAAAGGAGTCAAGTGTGAATGGAATCTGTTGTCTTGTGTTACTTTTCGATGATATATGCTTACTTTTATCTTGTGATGTATTTAATAAAGTTTAGGACTTTCTAACCTTATGAACTAATATTCATCCCATGATATTAATTTATTCCCACAGGGAATTCATCGTTATTATATTACTTAGTTTTATTAGAATCAATGGTTAAGTGATATGGTTTTTAACTAGTATAATTTTATCGTATTAGTACGGTGAAGATAGGGTTCTTTAAATCCCCATCTTTATTTTTGGATTGTTCATCAAAATTATTTTGACATGGGTATTTTAAAATTGGTTAAAAAAGTAGGTATTATCAACGGAATATGATTAATTTAAAATGTTGTTTTTAAGTGGATGAAAGTATGAAATTGTATTTAGTGTGATCATTAGTTTAATGTACATCTATATAAAAATAGATTTATTAATGTAAATAAAACTGGATTAAAAGACAAGTCCTTTGAAAATTCATTCAAAAAATCATTGGTGTTATCCTATTATTCATGGTTTTTCTCACATCATGTATACACCATTTAGTGTGTACAGCTCTCACATTTTTATTTTAGGCCCCCAAGTACTCATCCCATCATTTTTTGTGTTCATGATGGTCTGGTAGTGGGTGGTAAGTGAGTCAAAGTGACTAAGGGGTCACATGGGCATGGTTAAGTTTTGATTGGGTTTGGTTTTTAGTTTTTAATATGGGATGATTATGTATTGGTCTTATCGGATTTTTTACTCTAGGTTGTTATACTTATTCCTGAGATGTCATTTATTTTTTTCATTTAATTTTTAAAATCTCCTTACTTATTTATGTTATAAACCCTATTTTTGTAACCTTTTTATTATAATTCTATTTAACAAATGAAATGGTATTCAATAGATGGATGGGTTATACTATGTTTCTGAGTGGAAACTATTATGTGAGTAATTATTTTTCACAGTGGAATAATTCCTACCTAGTTATGTTTTTATAGTCTAGAACATTTTAAAATATTAAGGAGTCTAGAAGGCACCCCAGGCTTTTCCACAGACATGTTTGTGTGCCTGATTTACGGGTGGATCAGGTTGGTTCATGTTAGTTTTGGCTATTATTGATGATAAAACAAGTATAAATAACCATTTTTCATGTTATAGAGGGTGGGGGATCATTTATGATAGTCACGCTCTATTTAGGCCATGGTTTCTAAGCCCGAATTATCTTATAGTTTTATTAACATTATGGAACTCAAGAGTTGGTGGATTTTTTCACAAATAATAATAAAAATAAAAATAATAATATGAATCATCCTTGAACCATGAGTTTTATAGAAAAAACCCGTGATTCATTTATAAAAATAAAGTAAAAAATAGTACAAGGGGGGATGGAATGTGGAAAATATAGAAAGTCCATATCAAAAAAAAAGAACGAAAATAACTTCCCGTGAAATAAATTACGTAAAAAATCCCTAAAATAAAACAAACAAACATAGTTCTCTATTTTATGTTGGCTTCCCATGCTATGAGAACTGCCCTAATTATCATGGTGTTGACCCCACCTCTATTATATATGAGTTTTTCATGGAACAGTCTGATCATCCAAAAAATAAAGACACCCATTGACTATTTTGACCTGGCATCTTCCCCTAAGAGTAGGAGTACTCCCAACTGGTATAAAAAAATAAAATGGCCTGCAATCCTATTATCATGGGGTTTTTAAAATTTCTACGTAATTTTTGGATGATTTTCATAATTACAATGTCAACTCAATGCATCAATGTCATCACCATCACATCACCATCCTAGATATGTATTCTGCTGAATTGTTTTAAATGAGTTTGATGAAAATAATTGAAAATTGGTGTATGATTTGTAATAGTTTTTTAAACGGGTTTAGTAAAGTGTGAACTACATTCACACTTACAATGTAGTAGACACAAAAGATCTATGAACATTATTCATGCCCCAAACTAGGAAATTTCTATTAAAGGATTTGCATCATCATTTTTCTCATTCGTCCCCTCATATATTATATCAAAGCTTTGAAAAATTAATTTCTTCATCTCAACTTATTATTTATGGTCTTCATTTAGGTAAAATAGCTTTATTATAATTTTCAATTTTGAGATTCTTTATTTGTTTTGTTTGTATGATTAATTTATTGAAATCATATGTTTATAAATATATATATCTGTGTTTGAGTGTGAGAGACTTAATTTATATGTTCATTGTATGATTCTGATTACGTTGAATGATTTATAAATTTTAAAAAGGACGATTAGTTATTTTAAAATGTGTTGAATTATTATTAAATATGAATGCAATATTATTTTTTATTTTTGGAAAATATCATTAATAATATCAATGTAAATATAAATATATTTCAAAATATTAGTAACTAAATTAGAATATATATATATGTTATATTATATTTAAATTAATATAAATTTACAATATTTTTTTGATATAAAGATATATAAAATTATTCTAGGTAATAATCACTGAAAAAATTATTTTATTTCCTATAGTCCATCCAAATTCTAATAATAATAATATTGTTTAAAAATATTAATAACTATATTTGTGCGTATATATATTTTAATTATCACTTTACATTAAATTAAATTAATGATATATTATTTGATATATATACAAGTAATATTATCTTTTTATAAATAAAATAAAAAAGATTACATGTAATAATATTTAAAATAACATTAATTATAACAAATAATTTTCTGTGTAACAATTTGAAAAATAAAAATTTTATATATTTGTTTTCATATAACTACATAAAATAATTAATATATATATATAATAACATTTAAATGGGAAAATAAATAATCTTGAATATAATTATGTATATATAAGTTGTTATTTATTTTAATTAATTTAATCTAAATTTAAAATATATTATTCTTTATATCAAAATAAATTTACAATATTTAAATTAAAATAAATTTATATTATAATATATTAATTAATATAATTGAAAAATTATTGTTTGTAATATATATAAAATAATTTATATTATATACATATCATATTTTTATTAATATGTATAAAATTATATTATTTACAAACGTAACTATTTTTCAAAATATTAATAACTATAAATGATTATAAATATGTATATTTTTAATATTTTTTATTATATTTATGATTAATAAAACTAATAATATATTTTCAGTTATAAATATATAGGTAAAATTCTTTACATTAGTTAAATTTCAAAAAAAATTTATTTAATATTTAAAACATTGTTTATATTATTTAGAAAAAAAATTCATTAATAATTAATTTTGGAGAATAAATTATCATCAATTTATAAAAATATTAATATAATATAAATAATAATATATAACATTTTTTATATGTCATTTTACTTAATATTATAATATTTTATTAGATATATTTATAAATATTACTATTATAATTAATTAAATGTAAAGAATTTCACATTGCTTGTTTAGCATGTTAAAATTTTGTATTTTTCCAAAAAAATGACACATTATTTGAAGAGGAAAAAATGACAACTCCACCTGGTGATTACCTACACCATGAGCCACCGCAATTCGAATTGGATACGACTATTGTGGTTTCCTAGTCCCTTTCTTCTACGGCGGTGTCCCCCCCAGGTCGATATGGTTGACCAGCTCACTCTCTTTGCCTATCTCGGAACATCGATTCTATTTTTGACTGATGATTTCTCTACTAAGATGGTGGTGATGGATGATCGTTCATTCAAAGAGGCCTGACTATGTCAGGCGCCCCATGCTCATCCTTCACCCGAGGCTCTTTTTCCTAAGATTATTATCTCAGTGGTTCATTCTGACTCGAGGGAGGTGTGCCCATTTCTCAAAATCCATTTCTGAAAATACCATAGAAGTTATGAATCTCATGGCTCTATCAGCTATTTCGGTTCCTAGATGTGTTTTCACTAGATCAAGATCAAAAAGGGCATCATCATGCCCCTATCAATAGCCAAATATTAGTGCTTTGCCTAGGGCAAAATCCATGAACATATTCTTACGATGATTTATGCCATTATTTTGAATGCTCATCGATTAGGTGCATGACTGAAAACCAAATTTCGGTCCTCTACTATCTCAAGAATTAAAATCTCATTTATAGTAGTTCGTGAACACAAGAATAATTATTCTATTATAGTAGAATTCCCTCTCTTGGTGGGTTTCATAATTTCAGTCATGATGAGCCTAAAAATATTCCAATATGGATTTTTTAGAAAAAAATATATTTCAGTTCATCTTATTTTTGTCTCTCAATAATTCATCACATTGAAGGAAAATCTTGGTAGATCTTTTTATTTCATGTCCATTTTTTGTGCTAAGTGTGATCTGAGGTTGTCAAAAATGTTATGGAGAGATCTTTATGACTTTGATCCCGGGAGCACATCCTTGACGATCAAACACAATTTTAATGTTATGGAGGATTCAATAGAGAAAATACGAGGAGGGGAATATGTTTGGGAGGACATGCATGAATTCCAATAGTTCATGTCTAGGAAAGGGATTATGGACCACATTTTTAATGGGGAGAAATTAACATTCTTTAATAACTAGAAATAGGATCATCATACATGGTTCAGGATGGACCGATGTCTTCGCAACATCCATGTTGTTTTGGAATGTCCCAATAACAATGTTCTTTGCCTTGTTCACTCCCTAAAATACTAAAAAAACAAGCATTATCTGTGCTCAAAAGGGGCTATAATAGCATCAAGAAATCACTGTTAAGTGAAACACTGATAAGGGGGGACCCCTTTATCAGCTCTTTTTAGGGATGATAAGGGAAGCCTATATCGGCACTAAAAAGTGCTTATAAAGGGATCGTTTATCAACAATAAAAAAGCACTGATAAATTCCCTACCTGCTGTAACAGAAAATTCTGCAGTAGCACACCAATATAAAACACACAGAAAAATCAGCATATCAACAAGTTTACCCATACAAAATTGACACATAATTTATAAGGTAATTACAACAAGTATACACATACAACAATTATACACGTACGAAAAGTATACCCATACCACAAGTATACCAATACAACATTAACACATAATTCACATGTTAATTAAATACATAAAGAATTCAATTCATAATTCAGGGGGTTGGGGACTGTTTAGGGGTTTGGGATGGCTGTCCAAGGGGGGTATGGGGTGTCTAGGGGTGGGGGGCAGTCCAGGGCAGTGGGGGTGGGGGTTGGTGCTGTCCATGGCGGTTTCTTCGAGGTGGGGTGATGTCCAGGGGGTTGGGGAGATTTCTAGGGGTGGGGGTGTTTGGGGGGGGGGTGTTCAGTGGGTGGGGTGGTGTATGGGGTGGGGGGGATGCCCAAGGGGGTGGGCTGGTGTCCAGGGTTGTGGTGGTGGCTGTCTATGGCGGTAGGGGTGTCCAGGGGTGGGGTGTCTTGGTGGTGGGGTGTTTTCTAGGAGGTGTGGGGGAATCCAGTGGGTGGGGGTCAATCTAGGAGGGTGGGGTCTACCCAGAGTGGTGGTGGGGGGGGGAGGGGGTGTCCATGGGGGTGTCCAGGGGGTGGTGTCTAGGGAGGGTGGGGTGGTGTCTAGGGGGTGGGTGGCTTTAATGGTTTTAATGGATTGAATTTCATGGATTATAAGATCATTTATATTTTTAAAATGGTTTAGTCATATTTTATATTTCTGTATTATGTGTTTCATTATGAAGAAATGAATTCTTTTGGTTTGTATGGTATAATGAGGGTTTTTCATATGTCATTTGTTGTTTTTACATAAAATTATGTCCATTTTAAACAAAAGAGAGACACCTTGAGTGATATCAGCCACACCGTGCCATAGATTGAGGTGGGATTGACTCTTACATGTCAAAAAGGACCCCTGGATCGTTCTCTTAAAATATCAGCACAATCCGAATGCATTTGTTCATATTTCCGTATGTCAGTTGTTGTTTTCACTTAAAATTCTGTCCATTTTAAACAAAAGAGAGACACATTGAGTGATATCGGCCACACCATTCCTCATATTTAGTCTGTTATGATTATTACCCATAAACAATGAAGCATGTATCATTATCATAATGTATCAACACAATCCGAATGCGTTTCGTCAGATTTAGGTATGTCAGTTGTTGTTTTCACATAATTTTTTTTCCATTTGAAACAAAAGAGATATACATTGACTGATACTGACCAAATTGTGCCTCATATTGAGGTGGGATTGACTCATACATGACACACATGACCCATGGATAGTTCTATTAAATTAGAAACACAATCCGAATGAGTTTGGTCAGTTTTCCATACATCAGTTGTTGTTTTCACATAATACCAAGTCCATTTTAAACAAAAGAGAGACACTTTGAGTGATGCTGGCCACACCATGCCTTAGATTGAGGTGGGGTTGATTTTTACTCTTAAAAAATGACCCATAGATCTTTCTCTTAATGTATCAACATAATCCAAATTCATTTGGTCAAATTTCTGTATGTCAGTTGTTATTTTCACTTAATATTTTTTCCATTTTAAACAAAAGAGATAAAATTTGAGTGATACCAGCCACAACGTGCCTAAGATTAAGGTAGGGTTGACTCATAAATGTCACACATGACCCGTGGATCATTATAATAATTATCAACACCATCAAATGATTTTGGTTAGTTTTCTGTACGTTAGTTGTTGTTATCGCTAAAATTCATATACATTTTATTTAAAAGTGATACACTTTCAGTGATACCGGCCACACCATGCCTCTGATAAAGGTGAGGATGACTATTACACTTCAAAAATGACCCATGAATAATTATACTAATGTATCAACACAATAAAAATGAGTTATGTTAGATTTCCATACGTTAGTTGTGGTTTTCACTTAAAATTCTGTACATTTTAAACAAAAGATAGCCACTCTGAGAGATAACAGCCACAATGTGCCTCATATTATGGCAAGGTTGACTCTTACACATCACCCATGACCCATGGATCTTTCTCCTAATTTATTAACATAATAATAATGTTTTTTTGTTTTTTGTTCATCACATTTTGTTTACACATAAAATTAATTCCATGTAAAACAAAAAGAGAGACACTTTGAGTGATACCAGCCACACCATATATCGGATTGAGGTGGGATTGACTCATATACATCATACATGACCCATGGATAGTTCTACTAATGAATCAACACAATCTGAATGCAATTGGTTTGATTTATGTACGTTAGTTGTTGTTTTCACTTAAAATTTAGCCCATTCTAAATAAAATAGAGACACTTTGAGTGATACCAGCAGCACCATGCCTCGGATTGTGGTGATGAGGAATCATACACATCAAAAACGACTCATGTATAATTATCCTATTGTATAAACACAATCCGAATGTTTTTTTGGTTTTCCGTATGTCAGTTTCTGTTATCACTTAAACTTCTCTCCATTTTAAACAAAAGAGAGACAGTTTGAGTGATACCAGCCACACCATACCTTTAATTGAAATGGGGTTGACTCGTACACATCACAGATGACCCATGAATCATTCTACTTCTGTATCAACACAATCTGAATGTGTCTGTTCAAATATAAAGGAATTTTAGAGATTTTACTGGTTTTCCTTATCCAAATCCCAAAGAAAAGTGGTTTATCTTTCTTGCATGTTGCTGGTGAATTTCAACTCTTAAAAAGAAAAAATGACTCATTAGAGATAGGATGTTTTATTTAATAAAAATTACAATTTTGGTATAAACATTTACATAAAATAATTTTTCATCTTTTGATCTCCATAACCCCTCTCAAAAATGTCCACCAATTCTACATGTCCCTATGTTAGATCATTATGCTATTTGTGTACAATCATCCATCATGTATACAGACCACTCATTTCTAAACAAGTATATACCATCTAGTGAATATGAGGCATGTTTTGATAGTTGTTAGACCTCAACACTATGAGCATCAACAAGTTTAGAAACTTGTTGTTGCTCTGCAATGTGAGCAATAGCAGCAGAAGTAGATTGAGGGACTTGTTCATCCTCGAGGTTAGGAGCACCAGAACTTGCAGATGTAATTATCTAAAAAAGTGGTTAAACAGTTAATTTATATTACATAAATTCAATAATAATATGATAATAACATGAGATAACATGATCAATATTACAAATAATATATAACCTATTTATTGAACTCTCTTTATTTTTTTCAAAGGATGAAGGGATTTGAAACCTCTATCGATTATCCAAATCCCTTCATTATGGTCTCCTATAACATAAAAAATTTCATCTACATTGGGACCACTATGAAAAGATTGTGATGTACCCCTAAAAGTATTGTCCTAAACTGAATTTTCATTGGACCCTTTAGTAGTTTTGGATGATAACAGAACAATCAACCATTTTTGGTATGTGGGATCTGGAACATAAAATAATTGTACTACTTGTAATGCCATTATAAAATATTCGTCTTTGTACCCTTCTTTAATAAAATCAAATTTCACAAATCCCAATTCATCAATTTTGACACCACTGTTTTTATCAACCCATTTTCATTGAAACATGGGCAAGTGGAATGTCGTATAATCCAAATCTTATATTTGTTTGATAATGTGAATGTTTTAAATATTCACATAAAATGGATTTTTTTTCTTTACTACAAGAAACATGCACCGCTTTATCCTCAAGTGTAACTCCACTATTTTTCATTGTACTATCTTCTTCATGTTCATCTGTATAGAATGAATAACCGTTAATTACATTACCATTGTAAGATAATTCAAACATACTTGGTCTGTCAATTATCCATCAAAGTCGTTCTAAAAATGAATTTTCCTTTTATACTAACTCCTTTAAAATATGGTCTTCAAACCATCCTATAAACTGGGGATTCTGTGTATTTAATATTCATTTCTCATCCCTTGATGGATTCAACTGCCTAAGAATTTCTTTGTGTCTTTAAATATATGGAGAAACCTACCAACTGTTATGAAAAACATAAAGGTGGGCCTTCTCCCGATCTGTAATATTGATTGTCACAATATCTCTTCTAGAAATTCCCTCACCCTAATAGCATCTAGTGTGATGAGATTTCGAGAGACCAATTCTTTCCAAATCAGATATGTATTCAGTACAAAATTCAATTGTTTCCTCAACAATATATCGCTCCAAATTTAACCCTTTGGTCAACTTCAATTTTTGACAAAACAATTCAAAATCATCATATACCGTTCAACGGGGTACATTAATCTATAGTGCACAGGACCACAATGTAAAATCTCTCTCACCATGTGAACCATCAAATGAACTATCATACCAAATAATGATAGCAGGAAGAACATTTCTAATTTACATAATATGATGAAAATTTCTCATTTCATAGTTGTAAATTATTCCAGGTCTAAAACATTGCTCCATATAGCTTTGATGAAAAACTATTTTTGGTAAATTTATGATGAACAATCTTGTTCAAAATGCAATGTAATGTTATAGGAATTAAATATTTCCTTAAAACATAGAATTCATGTGATTTAAAAAAGTTTAACTTCAAATCATTCATTGACACAATGCTATTGATATTTCATGGATGCCCCTCTAGAACCATTACATCATTAAAGAAGTTTTAAAACAAATATCTCTTCTCCAGGGAAAGAGTGTAAGCAGATAGAGGAAGGAACATTCAATTTTCACCCTTCAGGGGAGCCAACTCTTCTCGTATTTCCATGTCAACAATGACCAACTGTTCCATAATTCCGTCATTTGTTTTTACCAGGGTATTTTGCAACATTCAAATAAAACTATCACATATGTTTTTTCCACATGCATCACATCAAGAAAATGTCAGATGTACGGAAAATTCTAGTATGGTAATTCAAAAAAAACTGTCTCTTTTTTCAATTGATTTTCATAATGTTATTCATGAATTGTTTACCAAAAACAGTGTTCACATCTTTTAAATTCTCAAACAGCTAATCACCTGTTAGTGGAGATGGTGTTGTGCGTTGTTTTGAACTTCCATTGAATGATGTCGTCCAAGATAAATACTTATACTAATGAGGTAGAAATCTAAGATTGCCTAGGAACATAGTTTTCAACGAATGGTTCAACCTAATTGATTATGTATCTTCATCACACACGAGACACCCCTGAATTCCTTTAATGCCATATCCTGAAAAATTCTGATATGTAGCGAAATAATTTATTATCCCATACAAAATCACTCTCAATATGAACTATTCAATTTTATAAGCACCATACAACATAACACCTAAATCCCACCATAACATAATATACTTGATCAAAAGATCCAAATAAACATCAATTTCATTACCTGGTTGTTTGGGTCGTGATATAAGCATAGGTAACATGATGAATTTCCATTTCATGCATAATCAGAGTGGAAAGTTATAATTTAACAACATAACAGCCCATGCACAATGAGTGATGGCTTGAAAACTGAAATGATTCACTCAATTTGTATATAACGCAAGATGAAGGTTTATAATCTCATTTCCAAATTAAGGATACTCAAGATCAATTCTATTCCGTTGAGGAGAGTCAGCTAGGTGATGTAATTTACCATCTTTAGTTCATTTCACTGCATTCCACAATAATTGGCTTGTAGTTTCGTCACTTACATATAGACACCTAAACCTTGGAATGAATGGAATGTACCATAAAACATTCATAGGACTAGATTCATCATTCATGTATCGGGAAGAACCACACATTGGGTATTCTGTATGTGATTTTTTCTCCTTAGGAAACAATATAATGTCTTTCAGGAAGGAATGTATTATTTCAGAAATCATAACCATATTGTGTAGCATTTGTTTACTTTCATATGTCCGGCTTGGGAGCTAATTATCATTCGTGAGCATGTCATTAAAGAGATCAAGTAGTTCTGCAAAACTGACATCACTCCATCTGTTTTCTGATTTCAATTTATAAAAAATCAGTACAACTTACAATGCTATATATTCAGTGAAAATAGCATAAAATGGCGTCTTTCAGAACTCTTTAACTTCACAAACAATTTTGGGAAATCATAGAGTTCATCTTCAACTATCTTGATCTTTTCCTCAGTACAATCTTCATCATCATTGACATATGTAATCACATCCTCCCTACAGTCTTCTTCATTATCCATATTTATAATCATTTATGATCCATAAAACGCAGTTTTATCCCAGCTAGTAGCTACATTAACTTTTTCTACATGTTTATTCAATCATTTATAACTGTGATATATTCCATGACATATCAAATGTTCTTCCAACTCCTATAGAGTAATTAGTCTATAATAACAACAATGTAAACACTGAAAAATTATTTTAGGAGGATCCTTTTCATTATCTTTTGAAAACATGACGAACTCTTTCACTCCATTGTCATAATCTATAGTAAAACTATTAGCATCCATCTAATAATTATTAATCTCCATTCTATTTCAATCTAAAATACTGTTATTAAAATTAAAATATACAAAACAAGACTTCCAAATAATGTATAAGAGAACCAGTTGTAAGAATATAAATTAATAGAGCCTAACCATTTCCAATAATGATTTGGAAATCAATAGAACAAGGATAGACCCCCATCAAAATCAACAGACTTTCCAGCACCCTTAACAATAGTTCTACCACCCACCGCCCTTGTAGCAAAACATTAAACATCCTTTTAGTCACCCATACCAAACACCTCATTCATAATAATATAATCAAATTAAACAGACCAAAACTAGTGACCAAAATCAAATAAAACGAAAACAAGGATATAATTTTCATGCAAAAACTAATATAGTAGAAACATTTCCAAACACAAATTCACTCCTTGGGGGGACAAATAACCAAGGTTTATCCAAAATTAATATGGGATATCATAGGATTTGTTACCAAAATTAACATAAGAAATCGAAAATTGAGGATAGTTAACATAAATTCTATCATAAAATCTAAAGGACATGCAATAAATCTCACTCACTATACCCAAACATGAATCTAATATCCATAGAAATGTATTACATAAATTCTATAAAAAAGAAAATTCACATAAAAAGTGATAAAAAACAATCCATTAGTATTAAAAACCTCACACATGAGGGAGAAGGAGCACATCAACCATCCCTATCCAAAACACAAACCTCTTTTCAATCCTCCTATCACAAACTATTAATACCATCCATAATATTAATAAGTACGATAAATAATTTTTTTCCAAAAAACATGACCTTTAGACTATAAATATTACCATCCATTTAGGTAAAATAGAAATACTCTCCCTTTTTTTCTTATGAATCATTAATGTTTTACAATCACACTAACCAACATAATAAAATTCATCTTTTCAAAAGAATTTAAAGGTATCGAGAGATAAATAATTCCATTGAAAATAAATCAACTGAATCTTTTAGTATCAGTTGAAAGAGGGTATTGGTTAATAAAGGGATGGTGCTAATAACATAGGAAATAATCATGCCTAAACTCTCAAACCAAACTCACCACATCCAAAATTTTTATCAACTAAAACATGACCATACAAATAAATAAAAAAACACCATAATAAATATCACCATACGAAGAAATGTTAATAGATGAGGATGAGAAGAGAAATCAACAAAGATGGATGATGGGAATCCGAGAATCTATCCTCATCAATATTAATCTCAAACACTTGATGTAGGGTTCGTGGGGAGTCAGGTCCAGTAGGGAGAAGGAGAAGTAGGGTTTTTGGGGCGGATGGTCCTCATAAGGGTTTCGAGGGGGATGATAAGGACTAGGTCTTGCGACAGTAGAGTAGAGAAGTGGCGGTAGAGTAGGGAAACGATGGAGGAGAAGGGATAGTGGCGGTGGAGTAGGGAATCAGCCGAATAGTGGAAGCGGCGGCGGAGTGGCAGTGGAAGTTGATTAACAGATTGTAAAGAGATGATTGGGGGGGAGTTGTTGCAGTGGTACTGTCCCGCGAGAGCTTAAGGGAGCGATAAACAGAGGGCACTGTGCACCATATTTTCAATTTCTCAACATGTCTAATGTTTCTCTTATCTTACCCTTATTTCATACCCTTACTGAGCATTTGAGATCACCACTTTCTTATGTTTCATTTCCACAGGTCAATAATATTTTTATTATAAGTGACATGCTGAAAAACCCAAGGATATATGGATGTTGTCTAAGGAATTTCTATGTTGTTTTTCATTTCAATTTGTAATGATGAAGTAATGTATGGATCTTGTTTCCAATAACACTAAACTACTCAGTTGTTCTGCAAAATTATTCCTTGTTTTTATGAAAATGTAATCAATAAGGCACCAGCTTCAGGAAATTGGGGACGAGTCCTTTCATATTCTATTCAAAATTTTGTGACAAATAAAACAAATATAGAACATGAGAGAATCCAGAATGAGGGTGAGGATTGAGAGGTTTTTACCTCATTAAACTAGGACAATTCACTAGGTATATATTCTATTACCGGGGCTTTCTATGTGGCATCCTGGGAGCTAATTAAGGCTGATCTAGTTAACCTCATCCAATGTTTTTTATGTGGGGATAACATACCATAGGTGGAATGTGTAACCTCTATTATTATTATTCTAAATATCCGAGACCCCTCTATTATTAATCATTTTACACCTATCGGTATGTGGAAAATTCATTAAAAAGGAGTATCTAGTGTACTTAATAAGGGGATTTCATGCCAGCTTCCTAAGTTGATTTTAGGGGAACATTTTGGATATGATAAGTGAATACCCACCTATGTAGTTATATCCCATTCCCATGAGATTATTGGAGGTATCAATGGGAAGGTGTCATTCTCCAATATGGAAATAAAATTTAAATAGATAAGTCTTATCATTGGATTGAATGGATCATCATTTTTATAGTCTTTACAACTATGGTTTTCTCATGGTGTGATTCCGAATTACTTTTCCAGTGCTTCAGTTTGACATGGGTTTCAGTGAATTTCATGAGAAAATAATGTGGAATTTTCAAGGCATGCACAGATTGAAATAGGGAGACCCCCATTTGAAAATTCTTATCATATTGTCCCATGATTCCATGAGTAAATTACTACCCATTTTTTTATAACATGAGTATTCTTCCTTTCAGATGTAGGAGTAACTTTAATGGAATTTCTCATTTACTTTTTTTTGATGACATCATTCTATTCACTAACGATAGTAAGATATATTATCGGTGTACAATCAATGTGTTGAAGGAATACTGAAAGTGGTGTTGTCAATGTATTACCAATGGGAAGAGAAATATATATATCTCTTAATCTTACATGGAGATACAAGTTACAAATATTGATGATTGGGTGAGAATCCATAAAATGAATTTCTCGATGAATTAATCAGGCACACCCATTTCTCCTGGGGGTATCCAGTTTCAGAACTGTGCACCCTGGATGATAAAATCCCTAACCAAATCCACAAATGGTAGACTATATTCTCATTTTTTGGTGGGTGTATTACATTGTTAAATATCCTTATCTCTTTGATTTTGATTCATTTTCTATCAGCTATAAATGTTATTAATACAATTTTAAACAATATTTAAAAAATCGTTTCATAATTTATATAGGAATCCCACAAGGATGGGTGATTTCATTGGGAATCTTGTGATAGATTGGCTAAACCTATGGTTTCTGGTGGTGTATGTCTCAGGAGTTTAGTTGTGTCAGTGTTCATTTTAAAAAAATCATTGGCATAGAAGTCATGGAAGGACACTTCTTGTTGGGGAATGTTTATGATTGAAAAATATGGTGATGATTTTTATAAGCGGATTGTGAAGAATTCCTCATGTGGAAAATGTAGCGTGGTCATATTTGTAATCATTGAAAGTGGTTAAGGTGGATCATTGGGTGTAGGGTGATCAAATTTTGGAAGCACAACTAGGTAGTTTCTTATCTTGGATTTATGGGCTTTCTGAATCCCAATATTATATTGGTTGAATCTAGTTATCATGTTACATTGATTGAAACCAATCTCAATAAATAACACAGTGTTTTTTTTCAATAGAATAAAGGTATCCTTTTATAGGAATGAACTAGTGGTCACTAGCGCTACTTTGGGTATCTTTTCAGCCAAGGAATTTTGCCTGTCCATGTTGGGTAATACTAAGGAGGGGTTGAGTACGCTTCTATGGTGCAAGGAATTACAGATTATGTATGACATTCTTCTATGGCCTGTTTGGAATAAGGATCTCACAATATATGACATGATCATGTTCAGTGGTATTAGTAAACACATCCATGTGATTCTATTGTTAGGATTATAAAGGGGAATCACTTTATAACATATTTATTATATAAATTAGTATATATCTAGTCGGAATTGTTTTCAGAACCTTTTTTTATTAACATTCATAATGGTAATAGTGAGGTATTTTGATAAAAATGGTTTCTCGGAACATAGAACAATAATATATAAAATAATTGAATGGTTAGTTTGGATCATTGATGGTAGTTGGTCCAAATGGAATGAGAGGATAAACGCTGGGGTGGAAGTCCAATTTATCTTAGGTATAACACTGCCATATCGGATCAAATCTCTGATAGCTATTTTGGAGTCCCTTATGAAAAACTGGGAAAGTTCTCATTCCTTGATTACAATAATGTAATACATTAGAGTTGTTCCTACATGTTATAGGGGTTCCTCAATGGTTCATTGGTTCTTATGGGATCCTCCTTTTAATGGGTTCTTATTTAACATTGATGGTTCACATAACATGGGTTTTATGATATGTGGGGGTGTTATTTGTAACACTAGTGGTTAAGTTATAATTACCTTTAGTAGTTTCTATGGAAGATTTATCTCTCTTCTTACTGTAGAAAAAGCTCTTCTCAATGGGATGGATATTTCTCTCTCATCTAATATTTCCATTTCTGATATTGAGAAAGAATCATTATGCATTTATAACTATCATCAAGGAACTCATACCCCTTGGTCTATTATTTATATCATCTAACAGTGAAAGAAAATCATTGTTCAAGCTAATATGAAGAATACATGGAATAAAAGAAATTTTTATATAGATAGTCTTGAATCCATGGAATGTTAGGCCAAACCCATCACTATTTATTCATTTTTGGTTTCCATTCCCTCTAAATGTTATGATTTTCTTCAAGAGGATTCTCTAGGGATGTATTACTTTATACCTACTTATCCTTGTTGTTTGAATTACTTTCAACATTATTCTGATTAATAATATTCCTATTCAAGTTAGTTATTTAAATAAATAATCAATGAAACACACACACACACACCATTTAAGAGGTTAGGAGAAAAAAAATATCACACAAACACACCCCTCAGACAATAAGGACATGTCATACACCCATTATAAGGGTGGATCCACTCTATAGCTATACCATTATATTTTTTATAAATAATGGACCATAATTTGAGGGTCTGATGTTCCCTTCTTCCTGGAATAAAGTTTTTACCTGTGACTTGTGCAATGTCTCCCACATACGATAGCTTGTAATTAGGTCTACACCCATACTTGCATCACCACACACATTATCAGTCATAAATGGTCCAAATATCCATTCCAAACATGTTTTTTTTGGATTTAAATGCTATTTATATGAAGAATTATCGGGTGACCTTACCACATAGGCTATCCATAAAGTACAATGAATTGTTGGTTGTAAGGTATTGTCGGTCACCTCAGTATGTTTTCTAGGCCCTAAATCACCACCATGACACTCTCCTCCCCTCTTATATGTACAATCCAGTATTTTCTAGAGAGAGGATGAAGAATCAAAGACACACCTCACATGGAATGAAAAGCACCCACATGAACTATTTTATTACATATTATTGGAATGAAGGTTCTATATTAGTTTGGAATAAAGACCAAATAGATTTTTCCAGACGTTCCCTGAATAATATTGCTCAAGAAATATTATAATCAAAGTGATAACTTGAGAAAATAATCATTGTAGAATGAAACACCTCTTGTGAGAATGATCATTTAGTATTTCACCGTCATGCCAATGGTAGGACACCCCTTCAATCGACATCAGAAAGCCACATGGGTAGAGGTTGTAGTGATAGGTGGCCTCACACCCACTACTCTTTCAAGAGTCCCTCAAAAAACCCCATATGTATTCAGGTTATGCTACTTTCTATACACATCAAATTAAAAACTTGGTAGCAAAGGATGTACTGTCAATGTCCAGCACCCCACATCACCCACTACAATCAACCAGTAAAAACAATTAGGGATTTTATTGGGTTATTTGTTGTGAAATCCCTTCGGAAATAGTTATATAAAATAATGAAACAACCATTTATCAATGTAAATATTTCATTTTATAATTATGTTTTACAGTATAAGAAACATACATAGTATAGATAGAAAACTAAAAACATCATTCTTTTAATTTAATAACAAAAATAAATTAAGGAACCTATACATAATTAATAGTAAGTTGTCCCATATATTAGTAACATGACAATTAGTAATAATAATCTGAATAATAGAATATTAACCTCCACTATGAATTTATAGATATTTTTTTAAATTATAAAAAATATTTGATATATTTATATTATAGTAGAGGTAGATAAATATTTTAAAAATGTTAAAATATGTGTTGGTATTTCTATAAAACATATATGCTTATTTGTAATTTTATAATTAAAATAATGATTTAAAATAAAAACATTTTCATTAAATTTTTTCATAAATTTATTTGATGATGTATTATGATTATTATATAATTTTATGAGACCTTAATTAATTTTTGAAATATTTATAAATTGGGTTATAATATTAAAATCAATATTTTTCAAGTAAATGATGATTATAATTAAAAATTAAATTTACCATATATGGAAAATAATTTTAGCGATTCTATTTTTTAAATCTACATATTATAGAACGGTTGGGGTATTTCTTGGGATTTTTCTATAATAGTTAAAAAAATTTCAAGAATATTGAAATATGGTAATTTACTTTATCTAACAAATACAAGAATTTTTGAGTTATTTCTAATTTATGGATGATGATAGACCATAATATTATTTTATTATTCCCAATTTACTATATTACTTTCTGGAATTCAACACTATTAATTCACATGATCCCCAATAAAACATATTGTATATAACAAATAACACCCTTCTCCTCCCTTATAAATACCACCCTCCCAACTTCTTCTAATCACACATGAAAACCATTAAAGCATGTCTGAATTCTACCCAATAAACTTCCCAATACCCTAACCCTCATTCAAGATCCATTGGTCTCAACAAAATACCAAACCCATGTTTTTTATGGTGGTTCTGAAGGAGAAGGAATTCAGGTTCTTTTGTTTTTTTCAATTTATTTTATATTCTTATTCAATTATCACCTCTACTTATCAAAGTTCCATGATAAATATATTATATATTTTATAATATAATTTCATTATTTTAATTTAATAATAAATCATTAAACCTCTTCTCCCCTCCCTTTTATTTTTAAAAGGAAAACATCATCCACGAGGTGTTGATTTATCGCATTGGAGGACGACATGATTTTATTTTCCAATACCACCTTCAAGGACTGCATTAAAACCATTGTTATGGTTGAAAAAGGTTAAAATATAAATTTTATAACAATTTTTATGTTGAAGAACTAAAATATATACATAATATTAAATGGTAAAATAAATCTAGTTCATGATGATAAAAATAGCCTAATTAATCTAAACAATTTTCATTAACATTTTATCTAATTAATTATCCTTATATCTAGATATATATATATATATAAGACCATTTATAATTCAGAATTTATTTTAATAACATATAATTTAAATTTTGGATAATTATTCCCATTTTAATTGATCTTCAATATATGTATACAAGTGAACCAATCATGAATATCAAAAAAAGCAACACTCGTGAATGATGAAAGTTTAATCTATAACTCATCAAAATGTACATAAATGAATCAAACAAAATTATAATGAATAATATAAATTTAGAATATATTCATGATTTTGTAATTACTGAATATAATTTTGTTATCTTGGATATAAATGTGATGAAAGAATTTATACATAAGGTAATGTGATTCTCCATCCCAACGCTTTTTCTTTGTGTTACTTCTCTTTAATTTCCAAATTTAGAGTGGTTGTTATTTTAATGTTCCTAAAACATAATTTCATTTTACTTTCCATTTAATTTTTTATTCTATACATGTTTCAAATTTTATTTTATATCAAATACATTTAGTTTTTCAAATTAACTCTTCTTTTCAAAATACATCATTACTCCTCTTGAATTATTTATTTCTCACTGAAGAAAGATGATGATTATGACATGTTTGTTATCCCTCATTCATATGGGACCCAAAAGATTTATTCATGATATTATAATTTGTGAAATGAACCTATTTTTTGTGGAATATTTTATGTCTAATATTCACATACATTCTATCGGGCATGCATGATTCTGTAAATGTAAGGATGTGACAGGTGTGCCCAAAATTATATAGCACTCTAATGAAATGGATAATGTGTTGTATCTCATGTGAAAATGTGAAATATGTTTGAATAATATTCTATATTTTTTTCACAATGATTAGGTTACGACTATTCACATTTGTTATTCACAAACATGATTCTAGCTTTGTTCACAAATATATGTTATATTTGACCACTAAGGCATGATGTTTAATTTTTATGCATTTACACATTTGAATATTTTATTTAATAATTCATCTCATGATTATTATGGTGATCCTATGATTTTATTTTGATTTTGGTGATTATCCTCACCCACGGTATATTTATTCATGAGTTTTCCATCCTTTTATGGGGCTTTTTGCACACCCCTTTTTTGATGTATATCCTCTTGTGACAACATGCACTAAAGATATCATGAGCATTAAAAAGATAATGATGAAGATATTATATAAATGTTTATGTTTTATTATGCATAGGTGATGTATGATCTTTTTTCCCATGATAATAAACCATTGGATCCTGGGGTTCTATTTTATTATGTTTATTAACTTAGAAATTATGTAATAATTATGTAAGAAAATTTGGGGTGATACAGTTTGTATCAAAGCATGGTTTAGTTAAATGGGAATTATGATTAGTGGGCATTAGTGAAACCCCTTATTTTGAAACAATGTAAATTTAATAACCCAATAATAATTGTTTTATATAAATTCAAAACATAGGCCTCCCATACGATATGCCTATAGTAAAAATTTATCAAAGTAATAAATTAATTATTAATAACATGTTAAAAAATTTTCAGAATTTTATTCTAATTTTGAGAATGGTGGGACTTAGTAGAAACGAGTCCAACAACCTGTTGGAACCAGGGTCTTCAAAGAATGATTTGGCGTATGGTTTGTGTTTGTTTTGGGTACTGATGAAATAAAGGTCTGTAAACTGAAGAAAGCTCTATATGGTTTGAAGCAGGCACCACAGGCATGGTACTCACGGCTGGATTCATATCTCACGAAGTTGGAATTCAAAAGAGGAGGAGTTGATCACAATCCCTATGTGAATAATTCTCCAAAAGACCAATTCATGGTTCTTGTCTACATTGATGATATCATATTTTGTGGCAGTAGGCAGAAATAAGTGGATGAATTTTCCAACCACATGAAATCAGAATTTGAAATGTCTATGATTGGGGAGCTCACATATTTCGTGGGGCTGCAGGTGATTCAAAAGAAGGAATACGCTTTCATTTCTCAGGAAAAATATGCAAGAGAGCTACTGAAGAAGTTCACTATACAATACTCCAAACCAATGTCAACTCCGGTTGCAGTGGGTACTAAACTTGGAAAGCATGATGATGGGGACTCTGTTGATCCCACCATGTACAGGAGGATCATTGGAAGCCAACTATACCTGACAGTGACAAGGCCAGATATTGTTTTTGCCACATGCCTTGCAGCCCGCTTTCAGAGTAATCCAAAAGGGGAATATATGGAAGCAGTAAAAAGAATCATGAGATACATTCACGGTACACATAACTTCGGGTTATTTTTTACTGCAGGCAGGGACATTGAATTATCCGCATTTTCAGATGCTGACTGGGATGGTGATGTGGTAGACAGAAAGTCCACTAGTGGTGGAGCTTTCTATATTGGGAAGAAATGTGTTGGCTGGTTGAGCAAGAAACAAGAAAGTACTTCTCTTAGGATGGCTGAAGCTGAGTATATCTCTGCCACAAAAGCATGCACTCAACTTCTTTGGATGAAGAAGCAGCTAACAGATATTGGTGCTAAGGTGCAGTAACCAATGGTGATTTATTGTGATAACAAAAGTGAAATTGATCTTACGAAGAATCTGGTTCAGCATTCTCGTACAAAACATATTGAAATACGGTATCATTTTATCAAATAAAAGGATGAACAAGGAATGATTAAAATGGATCATGTTGGAACTAATGAGCAAGTGGCTGATGTCCTGACCAAGCCATTGTCCACAGCTGTGTTTGAGAAGCATCGGTTGAACCTCGGTGTTCAACCACCTCCTACTGCATAAGGAGTCTTCGGAAATCCCCTCTCCCCGTTTGTTTTAACTGTTTTTATCTACTTACGGATGTGATGCAGGATTATGGGGGAGATACTATTCATGGGGAATATGGATTGAGCTGAACGTTGAACAACTTATCGGTCTATGGTTTTATTGTCAATGGGGGAGAAAGGAATAAATTCAAGGCACGAAATTCTTCTGTGATGAGAAGTAGAAGAAGGATAACATCGGGCGTCATGGAGAATTTCAAAACACCGGAACCCAATTCAAGATTCCTCTCTTGTTTTCTACACCGAGCATTGCTCACGTAGACTTAGAGTGTTGGCTGAGTTGATTCTTGCATTTTGGGTTTGCTCATGGTTGGATATCTATTGAATTTATTCTGATTGCCAACAAAACCAAAGGGGGATATTGTTGGAACCAAGGTCTTCAAAGCATGATTTGGGGTATGGTTTGTGTTTGTTGTCAATACTCAGTGGAAGTTAAGTATGTGTACCACCAAAGAGATCATACCGTTCAAGCAGAAAATAGTACTGATGGTATGAAGGTCGCGCAAGTATTGGTTGGGTCGCGCAAGTGAGTTGCGCGACAGAGGTTGTGGGAAAAGAGACTTGCGCGCCAATGATGGACATGCGTGCCTCCGTGAAGGGGGTCCAGTTTGCCTACAAATACTAGACCACCCCTCCTCATTTGGAATGGATTTCATGACTGAGAGATTGTTTGAGCTCTCATCGCGCAGGTGGTTGAGTCGTGCAGGTCGTAGTTTGGTCGCGCAAGTAGAGCTTGCGCGCCGGTTTTCTGATGTGTGCCCAAGGTGGTTTGGGAGTGAAAGGAAGTGAACCACGCAAGTTGGTTGTCGAGGAAGGAAGCGTCGCACTGGTGTGTTGGTGACAATTGCGTGCTAGTTTGGACTTGTGTGCCGTATTGGGACCTGCACGTCCGGCTTGGAGAAGTGCGCCAGGTTTTGCTAAAGCCCGCCGACCTGTTTGGAAATGCACGAAAGCTAGGAGACTACCTGATACATTCAAGGAAAATTGATTTTCTACTTCTGGTGAGAATCGGACTTCAATAGAGCATCTACATACAAAAGAAGATGCATTCTCATGAAAATTATGAAGAGACCTTCACGTCTATAAACTGAGTGGGACTTCACCAATGGCAGTGAGCCAGGGGGAGTCAACGGGAGTGACCCGAGGGGAGCAGTGGGCTATCCCTGAAACATTATAAATGCGGTGAGCCTAGGACAGAGTAACAGTACCTGAACTTTTGTAATCTACCGCTAGTGAAACATAATGGATTTTGGTACGACCGACAACTTATCGGCGCATGCTCCTTGGATGATGCCCTTAGTGGTGAACCAAGTAAAAAGGGTTGTGTCTTCTCTGTGCATGTGAATGTTTGCTTTCTAATCATAATCATCATACAGGTTCAACAAGTTCCTGCCAACGTGGGAACAAGATCCATCACATTAAAAGAAAAAGTGGTCACCCTGATTCACCCCTCCCCTCTCAGGGTGTCCCGGGGTCCTTCACAACCCATGTTATGCACTATACAATGATTTCTGGAAGGAAATCCCCAATGCTTTGGGAGTTGGAGTTTAGAGTTTCATGGTTATTCTTATCCATTTTTCAAAAAAGATGGAGAAACTAGCTATCAAGTCATTTTAGAGTAAACAAAAACATATGTTTAATAGATATTTTAATCCATTAGTTGTGAAACATTGGTTCAACTCAATAAAGAATATACATTGTGTGCTTTGAGGTTCTGAGATGGTGAAGGTGACTTTGGTAGTTTATCATTTGGATGGAGTGGCCGTCCAATGGTGGGTGTTTATTATTAACACAAAGAAAAATGATGAAATTTGAGATATAGAGAGGGAAGCGTTTAGGAAAATATTTCTTAATATGTATTTACCTTGAATTTTTTTCAAATATTGGAGAGATAATCCATATATCTGAATAAAAAAGAATCTAAATCTATCATGGAATATGAAGAAAATTTCATAATTCATTGATGGTATGACTCATTTTTTATCAACAATGATATTTAAATAGATAGATGATCTAGTGGATTAAAAACACACAATAAAATGCCCTTATCTATTTGATACATTAGTAGTTAAAAGTAAGTTGTTTGACAAGCTATCAAAGTAGAGATGGAGCTTGGAGAATGGTCCATTGGATATATAGATAAGAAACACATGATTTGGAGTCATGATGGAGGATCTAGAGACAATGATGGAAAGAAAAATAAACCAAACACATGCCAAAAAATGTGGGATGAAGTATAATGGTATTTTCCTCAAAGGGTTGGGGAAATATTTTTTGTATGGGGGAGAATTCCATGAAGAATATAATTACTGAAGACATGTGAGGATGATGGAAAATGTGATGGATGAAAAAAAGATCACCACCCATGGCTCAATGCTCCAACTGTTTGGATAAAGGGCACTATGAAAGCTATTTCACTAAACCTTTACTCCTTGAGAGTAATTAGTACCACCAGACACCAATGTTATATAATCAAGGGAATGGTATTTCTAAATCTACTAATGAGTTGGAGACCAACAATGATTTTGGGAAAGGTATGCAGGTTATTCATTCATGAATAAGGAACATACTATTTTTTTATGGTTCAACTAATTCTTTCACATCTCTAATGTTCAATAGTTATATTGAAACACCACATAAAAAGAAATACATTTAGTTAATTTTTATAATTGAAAATGGTGAAATTATTGCCTCCAATGTATAAAAATATTCCACGGTTAATTTTTGTGAACTAATCCACCCAAAAAATCTTGTATTACTTCATTTAGTGGAGTGAGATGATCTATTTGTCATGGATTTTCTATCATTAAAAAAAGATAATATCATCTATCCAGAAATGGAGATACCGCCTCACATTCCAAGGCATCCTCTAATTATGTATAATTTTAAGGATGAGGATGAATCTAAATTTGAATTATAATCTCAATTTTAGAAATTATTTCATTATGAGAAATAGTATATAGTTCAATTTATTTAGACAAAGGAGAGATTCTTTCTCCAAGACATGCCCATTGTGAAGAACTACACTGATTTGTTTCCTGAATAATTTCATATTCCTCCTCCTTTCTGAGAGGTTGAGTTATCAATTGAACCTATTATTGGATAGTTTCATATATCAAGGAAATCTTATTGAATTTAAACTATTGTGATGGATGTACTAAATAAGTATGTATAAGTTCATATGGACTAGGGTTCTATATGCTGGAATACCTTTCTTTGTGGTGGGTTGGTCCACTTCATCAAGAAAAAGGTTGACTAATTGTGACTCTAAATAGATTATAACAAGCTAAAAAAACATGATAATGAAAAATTATACCCATAACTAGATAGATGACTTGTTCGACCAAGTGTGTGGGGCCATGTATTTCTATATGGTGGTCATTTGGTTAGGATATCACTAATTAATGGTGTGAAAAAAAGATATTTGTAGCACTGCCTTTGGAATTCCATATGAAAATAATGAGATCAAAGATATTCCATTAGAACTCAAGAATTATCCATCAATATTCATGGATATAATGAACAGATTATTTATAGATTACCTAGGGAACATTTATAATTCTTTATTGATGATATTCAGATTTACTCTATGGGAAAGGAGGAACATGAATAGCATTTGAATACATTGATAAATGCCTTGAAAAGGGAGAAGATATTTTCAATGTATATTAAATTAACGTTTTAGATAGAAGAAGTACCATTTTTTGAGAATTTAATCCCCGACTAAGGAATAATTATAGACACCTCCACGAAAAATGAAATTTAATAATGGACCAGGCCAACATCCTTAAGGGAGATCTGTATTATCCATTATCTTGTAGAGTATTATTAATGATTTTTGAAAAATTTCTCATGAATTTGAAACCCACTATCCCTGATAACCCATGGACCCCTCCATGGGAAATTTTTATGAATATGGGTGTGTCCATGAAAAACTAAGGATGGGTGAGATATTTATGGATCTCCAATGAAATGTGTAATGTGATAGAGTTAACTGATTTAGTTTATCTATGATATTTTGGGAAAAAACATGATTGGTAATCCACATGTAACTATGATGTCTACTCCCATTTTATCCAAAAAAGCTAAAATATACTAATGATATGGGATCTGTATGTTACCTTTTTAGATTTATGAATTCTACGGTGATTTAAAATAATATAATAATTTCACAATCTAAGGTAAAATGTTTATGTTTTATGGGTGAAAGAATGATTTTCTGAAAAAATTTCATGGGATTAATATATCAATGGACTAACGAATTTCATTCCTTCATTTATGTCCCTCGCTAAGGTTTTTATGCTCATCCTATGTTTTTGAATTGTTTACAATTGGGTATAAGGATGTGCAACAAAATTGACGAAGTCAATATTAATTCTATGAATAATTTTATCGAGAAAAAGAATTATTGTTTTATTTTAGAAAGTGTTACATTGTGAAAAAATAGATACTGAGTAGAAGTTTCTACATTGTAATATTTGAGTACATATGAAATAGTTATGGCCAAATTCCATAAAACTCTAATCTTAAAAATATCCTCAATGTGAAAGAATGTAAATTCTTAACTGGAACTCAAAATTTTATAATGTTTAAGGTTTGGAACTTAAAGTTGGTATCGAAGGAATGTTCTAAAAAATTGTAGGGATTAAGATTTTTGGTTAAACATATTGTAAGTTTATATGTATATTATTTTAGCTAAATAATTTCAATATAACTTTTTCAGAATGAGGATATTCAGTTACAAATGGAAGGAGGGGATCTTGAATAACATTCCAATCTATTCTCGATGAATTTCTTGTTATAATTATTGCAATTCCATGTAATGATGATACTAAAACTCATTATAATGTACAACTCACTTGAAAATAGTTGTAAAAGATATCAAAAACCTCATCTGTTCCTCGATTCCTTCATTGACCATGAGATGTTTTTAATTAAATCATATATTTTCAATATTTATATATTACCAAAAAAATAATATTATCAAGGTATTTTTAAAAATTTAACATGTCAAAAAAAATCAACAATATGATGATTTTGAAAAAGCTGCTAAAGAATGAGACCCTTGAAGAGCCTATTCATATTTTCTTTTAACTTATAGTATGTAGGAAAATACTTATGTTATTTTAAGAGGGAACTTGACTGAAAGTTTCAAAACAAACACGATCCATATGTTTTATAAAAATAATGTTTTATCTGATATTTTCAATTTATATTTCATACATGATTATTCTAAAAACTATATCCTTGAAAACACCCATATGCCCCGAGTTGGACAAGGTATATTTGGACAAAGGAAACCAGTGATTTTGAAGAATCTCTAAATCATTGTTTAAATTCATAGAGCTTCTATATATGTGAAAAAAATCAATATGAAGCCAGTTGGACACCATGATCACTGTATGAAATTAATTATTTTTTGGAATAGTTTTATAAATTCATATGGAGGTGAAATAAAAAATTTCAATACATATAAGACATCACGAATTAATATTTTGAGGAAACTGTGATGGGGGATGAAAATGAGAGGTATAAGAAATCCAATGATGTTAAAACATATTAATGTTATGTTTTAGTTTTTTTTTCTCATTTTCGAATATCTATAAGAATTATATATTTTCATAAAAAGGAACAACACACAATAAGGGTGAAAACCTATCACTCCTAGCATGACCGCAATAGTAGAACCCACAAAAAAGGGAGACAAGGGTGCAACACCTACCATTAGACTATCTGATGTCCCTTGTTATTATGAATTTTTATTTTTAGTTATTAATGTTGATGGAATAAGAATAAGTTGATTTTGGGAACCTATGTTTTATAAAATGTATATCCTTGGTATTGGAAAATTATTTGTTGATTGAGTGATTAATGTTATTTTAGAAGGTATTCCTTATTTTTTTGAACCCTACTTGATCATGGTAAATAGAATACAATAAAAAATTATTTGGGGAATAAAGTTTGAGTTATATTATAGAAAAAATCTATGTTAATAATGTGGACTTAGGGTGATTCAGATTATTTATGGTAATGATTATCTAATTCTACAGAATTTGTGATCATGAAAATTTATTTTTGTTACAAGTCTTGATGATTAATTTATGTTATTTGGAGTTTAATTTTTTAAATTATCTTGTACGATTATTAGATTAAATCGTTATTATTATTGTGTATTATCAAATGTTATATTATATTTGTGGAATCTGAATGATATATGTTTTTAGAATGGTTTATGTTAAGCATTGGGTCACACTGTTTAATAGTAGATATTAAAATAGTTTTCCTCATAAAAGGTTTTTTCTTTTTATAGAATTATATTATATTATGATAACCAATTTTGGTTTTTATTAATGTTTCAACATAAAATAAATATATATTTAATATTTTATGGATTATTTGATTCACTATAAATTAATTATATAGCTTTAGGTGTGAAAAATGCATCTTAAAAACTCATCTATTGGAGAAAAAATTGAGTTTATGGGAAAAATTGATTAACGGATGAAACTCTACTTATAACGTGAGTATTTTTCCTAATGGTCTTAGTATATTAATTAAATTTTATCATCAATTCAATTAAATGTCTCCTAAAATAAAATCATTATCCATTTACATTTTTCAATTGTCTCTTGACCCATTTCAAACTTCATGTTTTGTGATGAAAAACATTCAAATGATTATGATCTCTATCACTCTCTTTAAGTCATTAAGAGTAATTTTAATCATTAATGTCCATGTTTTCCTACATGGATACCTAGAATTTGTTTTCTTTAGCGACCATTATATTTACCTTTATTTTTTTAAAGTGGATGTTTTATTGAACCTTTATCTAATGTGTTATTTCAATAAAGGTATTTTGAAAATTAAAAAAAAGTTACAAACTAAAAATTCAAAATTTTCGAGGAAACATTTTCCAAAATTGGGGTGAATGTAAAATCATGTGTTTTGAAAAAATAAATACTTTGTTCGATATTATACATGATATTCCATATCGAGTTTCAATCGAAAACATAATATTATTATTTAAATGTTAACATTATAATGTATCTGTTTCAATCTTGGGAATTAAAAATATTATGTAAATAATTAAAATAGGGGTTGTATATTGAATCATTGGGTAGAAAATTAATTATAAATGGAACTAAAACAAACTGAATATAAATGATGTGTTATTATGAAAAACTATTTAGGTGCGAATAATTTTGTTAATAAAATAATCATATAACTCTTAATGGATTATTTTAATGAAATATAAATTCTATATGGTTTGGAAATCCATATTATATTTTTTCTATACATCATATAAGAATAAATTTAATTTTAGACATATGATGATTATTTTTCCAAAAAGTCATTTTTACCGCTTTTAAATGACACACCTATTTTAAATCTAGTTTTTTAAAATTTTTTATATAATATATGTCAAAAAAACTACATTATTGAATTTGGAATATAAAAATTATCTTAAGGTGAATATTTGGTATTTCCCTAAAGTGTTTCATTTTTTAATGAATAGTGGAAAATACTGCACTATAGTTAAAAGCTGATTTTCCCATTTAAAAAATTATTATACATTATACTAATTTTATAGTCACAATAGATCAATAATTCAAGTAATAATTAATTATATGTAATTTTAATAATTTTTTATTGAACTAAGACATAAAAAATTATTGAAAATTTGAATGTCTGTTCTACCCACCTTCTTCCCACATTTGAGAGATTAATGGTAAACTTAATTTAGCAATTTTCATGAATAGAAAATTGAAAAATGGATAAAAATGGTTTTAAAAATAATGAAAATTGTGATCAAATAGGTTCAACATATTCTTGGTGAATAGACACTGTAGTATTTTATTTTCCATGTTTAATTGTAAATTAAGTAAATAAAGGCAAATGTTTTTTATAATATTGTAGAATTACAATAATTCATGACCTGATTTAATTTGATTAGTGGGTTTCGACCAAAATCAACCATAGGAAGAAATTATATCCTTTTTAATCCACTGGTGTAGGACTATGAAATTCATTAAATTTTATTTAATGAGAAGTTAAAAATTCTATACTCATATTTTTAATAAGTAAATAATCTTTAATATAGAGTTATATATAATATAATTTCTACTGCAAATAGTCTTTAAAAGATACAATGTTTATCTACTTTATGATAATTTATTTATTATTTTTTTGTATCAAATAATTAAATTTAATTTTGACACAATCATGATGTAGTAATAGATTTTCAAATGGAAGAATCAAATAAATGATATGAATAATATTAAAATATATGTAATTTGTAATATTTTTTTCTATTAAATGTTTTTATTGATTACCATGACATGAAATATATTAGTCAAAGTAGTTTTCTTTATAGAATCATATACCAAACCTTCTCTTCTTACATTTCCATTACTTCATATAAATGATAAAAACCATAAAGAAAAACCCAATAAGGATCCAATTGTATATTTTCATTGTCAAAATAGGACCATATATAACTTTTACAACCTAAAACATAAAAAGTTATTTAATTCCATCTTTTCAAGATTCTAATTACGCCTTGTGTTGTCTTTCGTACCAGTTGTCAACTAAAGATATACAATAAAAATGGGTGATCTAAAAGACCAATATGAGGATAGATAATAACATGAAACAATATAACTCTGGTTAAGAACAATAATTATTATCATAACATTGGAATATGATCATAATCATGAGAAAAAGCATTAAAAAATGACATAGAATATGACATTTCATAAAAATGATACATCATTGTATAAGGGTCAACTACCACAAAATGTTTTGAACATATATTTCATCAAGTTAATTCATATTTCACATTACATATGAAGCTTATCACTTTACTCGATGAATTTTATCATAATATAATTTTAGTCTCACCCATCACATCATAACATTTACATTGAGTTATATAATTCCGGATGCAATCAGAACATCATAACATTTTCATTATCATGCATGAAACAAATAATATATATAAATATTGAATATAAAACAACCCCTAGAAAGGAAGGGGATTCATTTCATATATCATACATTCATAAACATTGGTTTCTCAAATGAAAGAGGTATTTCCATACATAATATATGAATCATCACTCATTAGTGAGAAGTAAATGGTGTGTTTTTTTGAAACAAGAGTTAATTTGAAAAGAATTTATTTGAAATAAATTCCAATGGAATCATGTATTTCTCAATAAAAGGTCTGAAATTTTTGAATAAATTATTATATGGAATAAAAATAATAAAAATGGGGTGAATGAGGGAAAACCTGAAGAAATAAAAATGGGGTTTGAATTCCCCTTACCTTGTGTCTGAATGATTTCTTATCTTTAATATAATGTATAATAACATTATATTAATTAATTAACAAATTAATAAGCTTTTATACAATAATATAATTCACTAGGGTATTATTATGTTGTATATGGTATTTTAGATGAGTTATATAGTTTAATATCACGGTTTGTGACATTTTTCATAGTTTTCAGGATCTTCACAGTTGTATACATGAATTAAAGTTTGTTTAAAATGAGTATTAATGTATATAATGGTAATTATATGTTATTAATGATCATATATAATCATTAATTATCATATATTTAATTTCATTAACTTTGGATAAGAAGAATCATTAGATAATATTTTAGTGAGAAATGTTTGGAATATTTTGGGTGATTTCTCCACAATGAATATGTTTTGTTTTTTTATTTGAAATTATATTTATATATAGAATACATAAAAATACATAAGATATATTACATATATTATAATTTCCTGCAAAAATAAAAATGATTTTATGAATTGAATTGAAGATGAACCATGATATTGAAAACCCTACATCGTCGAATGCGATAATTTAACACATCCATATGGTGTTTTCATTTTTATTACAAAAGGAGGGGAAATAGATGTGATTATGGATTATTAAATTATAAAAAAACATCCAATACATATAAGGTAATGGATTTATCATACTATTTGTACGAGAGGATGTGAGGAGAGAAATATAAAAGGAAGGAACATGAAATAAAATAAAAGAACTAGAAAGAGGAATTTACCTCCTGAATTTATCCTCCTTGAGATCCTCTTAAAATAAGAGGTTTTTCAATTTTTATGATAACAATAGATCAAATAAATTTTTAAGTGGCTAGGAGGGATATTTTTTTTAAATAATTTATACAGGTCTCATATCTTGATAGGTGTGAGGAGAATATGGCGTGAAGGGTGGTATTTATAGTTGAGGGGAGAGGTGTTTTCAAATTATTCTAATCATTAGTTTATTATTTTTCTTTGGCACAACCATTTGAGTGATGTATGATTATTAATAGGTAACCAACACCCATATAATTGAATTTTTTTTCATTATTGATTCAGGATATTACATGAATTTGTAGAGGAGACTGGTATGGTTCTGAATATTAGAATACATTTCATTTTCATAATAATTTATATGTGCCCTATATAATGAGATCCAATAAATTCTCAATATTGAATTAAATTTGACCGTGGGAAGTATCACTAGAATTGATGGAAAAAGAATCCCACACTTGACAACATTCGAAGAGTCCAACACCTGGGTTACAATGATTTCACAACTACATGTTTTTATATGTTACATTACTCTAATTTTTCAGGGATATGAATCAATTGTTATAGGAAACATGCAATATATAAAGGAATTCATATAACCAGAATCAAATAAGTCATTTACATTCTTGAGTGAATACGAAGTGTAACTTATAAAAAATCATTCTCTTATTCTACTTCCATAGTAGTGATGGAATAAGCCTTCCCTTTTTCATTTGGTTTTGGTGGTTGATGAAATCTTTTACCCTTGAGAACTTGAGGTTTATTTCACATTCTCACATAGTTCCCTTTTTCCAAACAGTTTACCATTGGACCATGGGCGGTTATCTCTTTTTCTCCACCATAATGGCCATGATTTTCACGTCATTTTGACATTCCTGGGCTTGGGGAAGTTCTCTCCCACAGATGAAATATTTCCCAATCCATTTGAGGCATTTCTCATGATGATTCTTCACACATTTTTGACATGAGGGTGGTTGAGTTTTTTTCCACCATTTCATTCGATCCACCTACTTGAAACATGATCATTCATTTATTATCACCATATACATGGAATCATTCCAAAACTCCAAATCCACTTTGACAGCATATAGAACTACTTCTTTATAACTCCCAATGTCTCGAATTTCAAAATATTTTTGAAGGTGTAGATAGAAACCACTAATGAATCTACCAATTTTTCTATCACTATTGATTACAAAACCTGATGTGTACCTTGCAAGCCTTGTGAAATTAGATTTCTGGTTAGGATAGAGTCTCCATAATTTTTCTTTCACTCTAGGAATTCTCTCTTCATCTTAGTTCCAAGATTCTGAGGTAAATACTTACAATGAAAAAATATCATAAATTGTTCCCATTCTAACTCTTCTATTTTGTCCCTTGGCTTGGTGTTCTTAATCAAATCCCATAATTGAATGACCTATCCATCTGGATGATAAATATCTATAGTCACCTTCTCTATCTCAGAATAGTGAAGCATATAGATGATCTTATCTATCATGATGGCCCACTATTCTATAATTAGAGGATCATAATATGCACTAAATGTTGGTGGTTTTGGCCATATAGAACACTCGATAGCTAGTTTCTCCATCTTTGGTGAAGGCGGAAGTTCCTATTTACATAGGTTATTTCTCATAACTAGATATGTCTTGGTAATCATCACTAGTAAATTTTGAACTAATCCTCCCAATCCATAGGGTATGTTGTTTGTTAAATCACTGCACTATCCCTCAATCCGGTTGTTTGCATGGTATCTCCGGGTTCCCACCATTTACAAAAATAGAAAAGGTAAGAATCCCAATATTTGTAATTTTCTAAAGAAATGTTTTTGGGTGATTAGATATACTTAGTCTTATTATAAGGAATTTTACTAAGGTTCTATAATCCTAATTCCCAAATTAACTAAATCGTCATATGATACCAACTAGTGTGACCTTGATTTTCTTACATTACCATTAAATCATTTTAATGATAAAAAACATAAAAAAGTTACACAACGAGGATATAAGTGTTTGGTCTTGGGAAAACTAGGTCTATATATAAAATTTACAGCATAATACATAAATGTTTATTTAATTACTTCTTCTCTAGTTTCTTATTTCCAATAGTGTTCCCCTTATTAAAATAGTCACATGGTGATATACATAAAAAGTGGATGTGATAAAAGACCGGTAAGATGACAGATATGAACTTTAAAAAATATGACATGGGGTGAGGATAATCATTTTCGTCATGACATAGACATAAGATCATAATCATGTGATGAATTATTAATAAATGACATGGAATGTGGAAATTCATAAAAATTAAACGTCATGTTTTCGTGGTAAAATACCTAACATAATTCTGAAAAATGATAGAATCATGTTCATGCATATTTCACATTACTCATTAGGTTTTTCACATTACCCCATTCATCGTAGTAATATATAATTCTGGGTACACCCATCACATCTTAACATTAACATCATACTATATAATTGTGAGCGCACTCGTCAAATCGTTAAAATTTACATTATCTTGCATGACACATATAATATATATCAATATTGAACATAAAAAAACAATGTAAAGGAATTTGTTTCATATCATAAAGCATAAATACATAAACGTTGGGTTCCAAAATAAAATATGGAATGAAAAACATGATATATGAACCATCAGCCTTGAGTGAGAAGTAAAATGTGGGGTTTTTGGAAAGAAAAGTTCTTTTGGAAATCATTGTGTTTAATATAAATTCTAATGAAGAACATATATATCCTAGAAATGGTAATATAATTATTAAGAAATTATTTTTAAGGAATAACCATATTAAAATTGGAGTGAAATAGGGAAAACCCGAAGAAAGAAAGTTAGTTACGAGAATTACCCTTAAGTCATGTCATAATTATTTATTCACATTAATGTCTGGTATATTCACATTATATTCACTAATTAACAACTGCAGAAACTTTTATACATGAATATAATTCATTATGTTCTAATTATGTTCTCTTATAGTCATATGGATGATTTATAGTGTTTAATTTTATCATTTGGGAAATTTTGTTTTCATAGTTTCCCTGATCAGTTCATTTATATACAAGAATGGAAGATCATATAAAATGTTTATGAATGTGAAGAATTGTTATTATATGATATTAATAGTCCTCTATAATCGAAAATGATAATATAAGTAATTTAGATAATTTTGGTGAGGACTAATCATTAGATCAGATCTTAATGATAAACATTTGGATTTTTTTGGGCGATTTTGCTACAACGAATTTCTTTTGTTTTATTATTTAACATCATGTGTGTATAGATAATCTAGAAAATTAAATAATATATGTTAAAAATATTATAATCTAGTTTAACCACAATTTTTTTAATGGCCAGAATTAATGATGAGAATATAAATTGAAAACCCATCATCCTTGAATGCGATAAATTAAAACATTTCGGACGATGTTTTCATTTTTAGTAGAAAAGTATAAGGAAAGAGAGGTGATGACGAATTATTAAATTACTATAAACAATTATAGTATATGTTAGTTAATAGATTTTTCAACCATTTGGTTGAGAGGAGGAGATGAGATCAAATGAAAATGAAGGAACTTCAATGAAAATAAAAAATCAGAAAGTGGAATTTACATCTTTAATTTAGCATCCTTGAGAGCCTCTTTAGGGAAGAGGTTCTGGTATTCTGATGAGACCAAGATCTCATAGATATGGGTAAGGGGCTAGGTAGGATATGATAGTAGAACTTATACAAGCCTGAAGGGTTGGGAGGTGTCAGGAGAAGAGGTTTTGAGGGGTGGTATTTATAGTGAAGGGGATGTTTGGTTTCTTATTATTTTAATCATTAGTTTATTTTATTTATCAAGGTAATAAATTTTGAGGAATATTTTGACTTAAAATATTAATAAGATCATTTAATTTCTAAAAAATGGGTTTTAGATCAGTGATGACTCAATTAATAGTGATTTTAGCTAATAATGTATATATATTTATTGTAAATTTCCTTATTTTACTATTCACAAAAAATTAATGAATTTTAGAAAAAGAAAAAAAATCACCATATCAATATTTTGAAGTGTAGAATTAAAAAATTAACTTCAATATATTAATTTTTTTTATAAATATTAAATAAATAATTATCAATTAAAATAATTATTTACTTAGAAAACAATGATTTTAAAATTAGAACTGATTTTACACCACTTTGAAAAAATTACTTATGGTATCATTATATAAAAATCAGAAGACATTAAAATGTTAATGTATGAATTTATATTAGTAAAATAAAATTTCTGTTATATTATAAACTATAAAATTTTAATTAAATAATTATTTCTTACAAAAATACCAATCTCTTAATTAGTAATTTTAAATCATTTATTTACTTAGTCAATGATACCATCCTTTTATTTGTACGATACCTAAATTTTATTTAGACTGTTATGGGTGAGTTTACTATTGACATGTTCAGTTTACTATTAATATGGTTCATATTACTGTTTATAAGGGTAACATTAATATTTAAATGGATATGTTACTGTCATAAAAAATTTGGTTTTTCATATTCGACTCCAAATATCTAACTAATTTCAACCATTTATGTAAGATTTTTGAAATTCAATCACAGAAATGGAAAAATTATCCTTAATGTATATTTTATAAATTTCACATTGTATTTTGTATAATTATTTGGAATTGTATTTCCTAATTTAATTTTCGGTGACATAATTATAAAAAAGGAATTTTTATTGATAAAATATTAGGTCATTAAAATCAAGTTATTATGATTTTTCTAAATAATGTCAAGTATTAAATAGTATTAAAATTGAAATAATTTTTATCATAAAAGATAAAATATTAAATTAAATGATATAAAATTTAAAAAAATATGTGATTAGAAAAACTAGTTTAGGAATTTCTAAAAATTTCATTAATGACTCATTCATTGGTCACTTGTCATGTTATCTTAATTATTTTAACATTTAATATTTAAATTACTTGATAAAATAGTAAGAGTTAAAAGGGGTTAAAACAAAAATATAATGATTAAAAATATATTAATATTTTCTCATTTTCATTGGTTGATTGTATTAAACCAATAATCATCTTTTATTATAACTAAATCAATATGAACCCATTTGTAATATAAAATGAATATATATTAATTTAATGCTTTTTATAATTTCATGAGTGCCCCTCTCCTCTACTATAAAAGGGAACCCATTAATCTATATTAATTAAATATAAAAAACCTTTTGGTTATGCTAATAAATTCCCAAAACCATTAATATAATACATCCACACATTTGATTGGCTTTATTATAGGCATAACAGCCTCTTTAGTGGTTTTAAGGTGTTTATAATGGTGATCATCCAAACAGAATGTTTCATTTATTGTTAATTATTTCTATTTTGATTATTCATCATGTTCTCTATAATATTCTTCCACCATGTGGAAATATTAACTCCATTATCCTCAATATAAATCTATTTTATTTTGTTAATATTTTAACATAAATCCATCTCCAATTCCATAAATTGGGAAATTCACTTTTCATTCATGTGTATGGTGGACTACGCCTCACAAACCCATATAGTTCGTTTTTCATTACCATATCTAAATACTTGTTATTATGATGGAATTAATATTTTTATATTATATTAATGAAAAATTTATCATTATAATGGAATAATATACCTATTACTTTCATAACATCCATTCCCTTAAGAATGGAAATGTCATTCGGTCATACGTGTGAACTATCTCCTCCACAAAGTGATGCGATTCATATTGATACACAAAAGCACATGTAAAATATAAATATGTATAATTAAATTTATATATATGATATATATGATATTTTTATCATTTTGGAAAAAGAAAATAATAATTATCTTCTTTCAATAATGATCAATGAAAAATGGAAATGTTACTCATGCCAACATACGACCTACCATTTCCATGATTATAACATTGTTAATTTTTAATAACCTTACATAAATGTCCAGATTTAAAAGTATAATTTTTCTATAAAAGTTATTATTATTTCAAAATTATTATTTTTGAGATGTTGTAATTATGAACATTTTTACTATAGATATCATTTCAATGTCAATTTTGACTCGAGTACCAAATATTGACAAACCACCTGACACGAAAATAAATTACTATAAAATGATAATAAGTGATATTTAAGGAATAATAATATCTAAAAATTTTATCAATATATTGAATAATTTTTAAAAGTCTTTTATTCAATAATGTTTGGATTTTATGTGTTGAGTTAGACTCATGCTAAGGGAATTTTAAACTAAAACACTAATTTTTTGATTTGATGATATATTCTTATAAATCATTTTATTTTATGTAAATGTTTTCAAAATGGTTTTTATGAATGTTTTTATTTGGAAATTGATATTTTAAAATGGTAAATTTTTAATTTCTCTCAAATGTTTTCATAAAGGTATCCTTGTAATGTACTTTCTTTTATAAAACTTCTATTAAATTTACTCATTCAACTATTTTTACATAATTAAAAAAAGTGTTTTTAACTTATATGACATGAAAATATTTTCAATATTTTGTGTCAGTTTTTTTTATTTTATTCTTACTTTATAGGTTTACACGTTTATTTTAAAATAAATATATTTCGTTTTTGATTGTTAATCTTTTTAAAAATGACATGAAACAACAATTATTTGACCTTTATGCTTGTTTTATGTGTCATGATTATTTTATGGTTCCTGGGAATTGTTTAGGAATAGTATTGGTTCTGTGATAAATAAAGGGAGGTTGAGCCCGTAATAGAACTTCAATGAATTGGGTAATGATAAAGAGTTAACTGGATGGGTTTCACTTAATAGATTTTTGGAATATACCATGATGGGTATTTGAAATGTAACAATGATGGTTATTCCTTATGTTTCTGTGAAGGATACAATGTAATAATGATATGGTTGAAAGAAGTTACCTTTATGATTTATGAACTTTGTATATATTAAATGTAATCATATGATTTCATGAGCAATGATAATGGGTTTATATTCTATGGTTAAAAATTATGTCATTTAAAATTTTTTCTAGGAGTTTAAAATATTAATCGACTAATGACTTTATTTCATTAATTTATGATCCTTATTATGAATTTTGTGCTCGTACCATGTTTTTTGAAATACATTACATTTTTTATATGGATGGGTAAAAGAATGAAGGAATCCTAGAATGAATGTTATAAAACATTTTATCATGAAAAATAATTCATATTTTAAATTATATATTTTTAATTTGTGAAAAAATGGATAGTGAGTAGAAGTGTCGACTTTTTAATATTTGAGTTATTATGTAATTATTGTTACATAATTCTGTAAAGCACAAAAAATAGAAGATATTAAATATGAAATAGTTAATTATTGACTAAATCTCAAGATTATGTAATGTTTATGGTCTGGGAATAAAAGAATCATTAGTATTCACATTCTTGAGAACAAATATCAAAATAATGAGTATAATAATAACAAAACACCACTCTCATAACCTTTAAATACCACCCATCACCACCTATACTAATCACAATTCCAATGACTTGAATCCTTCCTAAATATGTCTTGACACAATTTTCATGATCCGCACCATAATCCATGAGCCATTCGTCTAAAAAAATTACAAAACCAGAGTTCTTTGAAAAGGATCTCATTGGGAATAAATTAAAGATGTAATATCCTCGTTTGTTGTATTTTATTTTGTTATCAATTTATTATATATTATTATTATCTCTACACCTCCCCTTATCCATGTGGAATGATAACTCCCCATGTTTATATATACTATAATTTCATTAGGTTTTTATGATAATACATCATCAAAGCTCTTCTCCTCTCCATTTTATATTAAAATGATAACATCAGCAATGAGGTGTGCATTTATCGCCTTTACGGGAGACATGTTATCATTTTTCTATAACACCTTCATGTATGGTCATAATACCATAATAATTTTTAGAATATATTATAAAATGTATTTTATAATTTTTTTAATATTATTTATCTAACATATATATATATATGATATTAAATATTAAAACAAAACTAGTTCATGATGAGTAAAAATCCACCAAATTAATCTAAATGAGTGTCATTAACATTTTATCTAACGAATCATCCTTATATATAGAAACACAATATTTTATAATAACATTTAAACATATGGAATTCCATTAAAAAAATTTAATTTCAAATTTGGATAATTATTATCATTTTATATGATCTTCCGTACATGTATAAATGTTAACCGATCCTGTAAGCCCAGAAAATGAACACTCCCAAAAGAATAAGTTATACTTTATAACTCATCAAAATAAACACAAATTAACATAATAAAATTATAATGAAATAAATAAATTTATAAGAGTTTGTATATTTTGTTATTAATGAAAATAATTTTATTATCCAGGATATTAATGTGAATAAAGAAATGAAACCTATGGTAAAGGGATTCCCAAACCCAACTCATTTTATTTTATTCATTCCTCCTTCATTCCATATTATAGGGTTGATGTTATTTTAATAATACTAAAACATAATTTCACTATTATTTTGTTTTAATTTTTAGGATATACATTTTTCCAATCTAATTTTGTGAAAAATACAATTATTTTCTAAATGAACTATTGATTCCAAAACAAATTTTGACACATCTTGAATGGTTTCTTTCTCTATTCTCAAGGATGAAGTTTATGAATAGTACATTCTACCTCAATAATTTGGGAAACCAAACTATTATTCATGAATTTTGGAATTGTTAAATGATAAAAATTCATTTCAATGGTTTATTTTATGTCTAAGATTTATGTACATTCTATGTGGCATAAAAAATTTTATAAATGTTAGGTAGTAATGGGTGAAACATGAATTATATAGCACTCCAATGCATTGGTTAATGTGATGTATCTCATGAGATAATTTTTAATATGTGTGAACATGATGCTAGTTTTTTTTCAAAATGATGATTCTAGGATTATTCACATATATTATCCCTGAACATGATGCTAGTTTTGTTCCCAAATATTTTTGGTATTTGAACACTAAGTCCTAATATTTCATTTTTTTAAATTTTAGCATTTCATGTATTTATGTAATACTGACACTCAGAATTATTATGGTGATTATATTCTTATATTTATATCATGACGATTATGATCATTTATAATATATTGATTCATGACGTTATCTATCATCATACTAGGATTTTATCTCACCGCATTATTTTATGTATTTCATCATGTGACCAAATCTACTAAGGTGACCATGATATGTAAACAGACAAAGATTAATATTTTATGTAAATTGTTATGGTTTATTATTTATAACTGATGTATAATACTAATTTTCCAAGGATTCTAAACCCTTAGATCCTAGTTTTTTTATTATTGTAGGGTTTTTATCATTAAAATGATTTAATAATCATGTATTAAAAATATGGATTCTATATTTATTATGGAAATGCATTAAAAATATTTCATTGTGTAAAACAATGTTTTAGATAGATGTTTTTGTGATGCATTCATCTCAAATAGTCTGAATCAAAATTATTTTTTATGCAATATTGTTTTATCACAAATACTTCAGTATAATTATTTCTATGATGAAATAGAAAATACTTTAAAAATAATTAATTGTGAAGGATTTTATCATCAATTACAGTAATGTTTTTTAAAAAATTAACATAAAATATGTTTAAAATTTTTAAAGACCATGACTGAATTATGATGTTGAAACAAATGAATTAAAATAAAATTTACATACCAATAATATAATTATAATTGCACTAAGGAGGTGAGGGAATAGTTCTCTCTATAGGATGAAATTGTATCCCCCATGATACATTAAATTTGGTGAATAAACTCCATGATATCCTAATTCCACTGGTCTGGATATCATCACTACTATCCCCTATTTTCTTGATGCTATTAATGCTCCATGGTCAATCTCTATATATGAATATCAAAAACACAAAGCCTCTACTCATAGTATAAAATATCTAATGATGATGATGAAGATCCTATATGTTATCCACTTGACCCATATTATTATATCTTATTAGATTTATTGTAACTATTATGGGGTGAAAACAAAACTATACTGACAACTCAACCATTATTAATAGCACTTTTCATCCACTACAACCATGCTACCTGAAAAACATTTGACTTGCATGAACCCTGATCATCACCACCATCTGTCTTAACCTAACTCTCATGAATTTATGAAACCTCATACTTATATGTCTCCAAAACCATATATATATATAGATATAAATTGATAGTAAAGAAAATATTTTATTCACATTAATATATAAAAAATACTAACAATAAGTCATTGCTACCTCTCACAAATAATATGTTCATTTGAAAAATATCAAACTCCAGAAACCCAAATACTTTCGTAATATAACATTATCACTACCATGTAAAAGATTTCATGAAGGGTCAAATAGTTTAGCAGTTTGAGAAGACAATATAACATCATAAATTACACTTGAAAAAATACACAACGTGAACATATTGTGGGAATATGATTTTTCTGTTCAATCATGTAGCCAAAAATTAAACAAATTCCACCTATAGGATTCCTAGGGGAATGAAAAAAATTGATCTCATAAAATAAGTATGTATTAGAAACAAATCGAACCTTAGATAACATAAAAATGGAATATTTGATATGGATATAATATATAAAAAAAATAAATCCCCAATCAACTAAATCTGAGTTCAATTTCTACCTATGATAATAGATAAAAATAGGTATAACAATAATATTTTACATCATATTGATGGGATTCATAAAAATGGGCATCAAAAAAACTATTTAAATTCTTTATTCTAAGACAATTTATTTATATTCAAGTGTTCAGTCACGAAATTATACTTGTATAGGGAGAGTCATACACAAAAACAAAACTTGTTTTGTCTCATGTACCATATTGATGCATTAATGGTCTATATAATTTTTTTCCATATCCATCACTTAAATAAGTTCAATTCATTATCTATAATATCCATCCATAAATTTAATACCATTACCTAAGTAATATCATTCCATAAAAAAATAGAAATCTATATAATGAGAAAAACAGATATGAAATGTATCACCATTAAACATAATAACAAGGATGCCTTGGAGAACATCCCTTAAAAAATGTAGATTCCACAGGGCATCATCAAATTAACATGAACTACACTTGTCATATAAATATAGTATAGAGGGTAAATGCATTATTCAATTTTATACGTCAAAATTTTAATTGGATTCAATAAATTATTTTTGTTGGAGAGTATGGAATTTGTAGAAAAACCCCTATATAATTGTTCACAAAGTGAATGTGAAGATTTCCAAACATATCCCTAGTGAGTGTCTCACCATGTTTCAATTCATAGTTATAGTCATATTGAATCATGGTTATGATTGAGTCATTTTTCTGCCAAATTTTATTTGGTAGTCTATCAAAGGTTCATCTTTTCCTTATCCACATCCACTTTCTTATTTATTCATAGTAATATTTTTTGTATAAAATACCACACACTTTTACCATATGAAAATATAAGATGATTTTTAAAAAATCAATAGTAAAATCTTATCAAAATAATGTCAAAGAGGTATAAAAATAGAGACTCTGAAATCCCATATATTTCATCAATAATTAGGAAAACATATACCATGGAAGTGTAAGAACCACACAAAATAAAATATTTGGTCATTACTATATGATTCCCAATGAATGAATAATAAGTGTAAAATCCCAATATTTATATTGGGTAGAGATTAATCAAAATTTTTTAGAAAATGGAAATATATATTTTCTTAATATTCCATTAATTAAATAATTTAATAATATATCATGTCAAATTGTTTGTATATATATCACATAAAGTAAAATTGGTTCATATTTCAAAATATATATTTGGGAGAGAAATTTCAGACTGTGAAACACTTACATCTTTTCCTAAGTATCATTACATTAATTTAATATTATATATCATAAATATTTCTATATTAATATCTAAATTAATAAACATAAACATATCCATTTTATTCTCTAATTTTGTAATACAATTTCTCTAAAATAATCATTCATATTTTCCAAATCGATGTTTAGAGTTTTGATAATTTTCTCAAGTTTTATAATTATGGTTTTCATATTCATTAATCATCAAGTGTTTATAATTTGTAGGTTAGTAAATATAATATAATGGATTAATTGTAATATTGTTTTGTACATAAATTTCTTTTTGATAGTGTTTTAGACCTTATCCTTGATGATAAAGTCTATAGTAAGCATGTTTGGTTATTTTTTATGAATGAATGTCGTTTCCTTAATTGCTAAAATAGATATTGATATCATATCTCTAGAACCAAAAATAAATTATTATTTAAACATTTATATAATATCAAACTAGTAAATAAGTTCTCATTTTCTTGAAAAAAAAGTAGTGTATTGTTCATGTTGGTGGTTAAATCAACCCTAATGCGATCCTATTGTGACTAGAATAAGATTTTGAGATCATTTAGTTCTAATATCAACATAATCGGTTGATAATGACCATATTAAGTTATTTGTTGTGTTATATAACAAACTTATATGGATTAATAATAATAATAATTAATTTATATGAAAAAAATAATCAATTTTTATAAAAATTATCCAATTATTACACTTATTTTAAATGATTAAACAAACAATGTTTTTAAATTTTTCATATAATTAATAGGATGCAATTTGTTTCAAGAAATAAACATAATGATATCATAAAAAACAACTTTACACTTTACTACCATCTTCAAATCAATCATTGTAATGTGGTGAAGTAAAAATAAACATGTTTCATTTCGGAGCCCGTAGTATACACGACGAATGATCTATGGATGCATTTTTCATAATAGATGGGTTATATGAATAAATAATGATAATAAAATAAATTTATTACATTTATAAAAAATAATTATAACAATATCATTATATTTGAATGGATATAATAAATTATAATGATTTTCATTAAGAAAAAATTATATTGTTGATAATACTCACATTGGGGAAATGATTTTTCCTTAGAAGTATCATAGAAATTAAAGGGATTATCTATAAATATTTGTAAAAATGGGATAAATTTATTTGAAAGATGGTTTAATGGAAATAAAAATGCAATAGTTTCCAGGATAATGCTTGAATTCTACATGTGTCTTGAAGTGGTGATGATTTTCCCCTTTAATAAGTGAATCAAAGGGTAATACTAGGAAGGCCATTACATTTTTGAGAAAATACATGGAAATATTCAAGAGTAAAGGGTTAAAAAAGTTAAATAATTGTATAAGAAACATATATTGGACTATAATAAAATAAAACATTCAATTTTAGGATTTTTTTTTAATTTTAAGGGCATTTACACTAGGGTAAACTCAATTTACCACTTATATTTTTTTACTTTGGTAATTAATTTCCAAGGAAAAAAATTAATTTTATTAACAAAGATTAAAAATGAAACATTTTTATAATTTGATACTTATAGTTTAATATTTTTAAAGAATTTTATAAAATAAAATTTAAAAATGTAATAAAACATAACTCTGAAATCAATACACATAATTGCATCAAAAACTTTTTTAGAAATAACCATTAAAGAATAAAATATATATATATTTTACAATTATTTTTTATATTAAATTTAATAAAATATATTTATTTATTATAAAATAAATAATTTTTTGGGTGTTTATTTTAATTTGAAAATTGAATCTCCCTTGATAACTATTGAATTATTGAAAAACTAAAAAATCATTTTATACTAACATAACATTTTAATTGGTTCTAAAAATGTTATTCAAAGGATTTTTAAGAACAAAAAATATTGTAATCTGGATAATTTTAGTAGTTAAATTCATTTTTTATTATTATGATGTTTTAAAAACTTCTAGTCGATTCTTATATAACGACAAGGTCATGAAAAATGAAAATTTTTACTAAAATTCAACCATTTCAAAAAAATATCTAAAATTTATAGTATGATAATTTCAATATGATAAATTCAATATTAGAATTGTTTTGGTAAATTCGAAATTAGAAAACTAATCATTTTGAAAATGTCTTTATAAAATGATCTTTAATGTGCCATTTTTTTTTCTAGAGTTCATGATATGATATTTTCCTATTATAATACAGTGTTGGGTGATAAATTATACAAAATTAATTAATATAATACTTAATGTTGTGGTATATATTTTATATTGAACAAAAGTATTTCCTAATTCCTTCTATATTCTTAAGGGTCCTAGGTTTCTTCTTTTGAATTTTCTAATGTTTTCTCACTAAATGAGTTGTCTGATTATGTAATACATTCTCCATCATGTTAATAATATTAATATTTTCTTCATTGTGTGAGAATATATCATCCAAAGATAATCCCATAAATATGGGTACATGAGTTGAATCTATAATTTATGTTCTTAATAATGTAACATAGTAGACATTTCTTAATTTAGAAAGACTTGGAATAATATACAATTGGTAAGTCACAACCCCAATTATTTATCATATATTTAAAATAAAAATGTATTTAGGAAGTAACTTCATCTTTTTTCAAAAATCATACAACTTCCATTCATGATGAATCCTTTAAATATATAAGTTACCAACCTGAAATTATTTGTATTTCCAAAAATTACTAGCATAACAATTTTTTATTATTTCGTTTTTTTATGAAATCACAAATATTGTTCACTTTAATAGTTGTATCCTCCATAAGATTTATGAAAACTATATTTATTTCCCTAAATTATTTCCAATAGGTTAAAAATTGACACCTCATCCCATACAATGCTTCGTATCCTGCCATATAGACGATCGAATGTGAAATATTATGGTATGATAACTCCAAAAAAATATTGATACTAATACCATGTACCTTGGATGTTATGAGAATATGAAATCATCATGTATTCCAATGTCATGAAAGTTATTTTAAAATTGAAACCAGTGTTGCGATAAAAGGTTATTCTTAAATGTATCTCATTGTTGAGAGCCCTTTAAAGGATCCTCCATAATTTCAATCTGAACTACGTGTCATGATATGAGAAAATATATAGAGGAGTCTCATGAATCCTTACTATTTTTCATATATATATATGGTAAAGGTTATGAAGTGGTAGATCTTCTCTTTTTCCAAAGATATGAAAATACATACAATGTTGATCAATGATGACAAATAAAACATCATTTTTCTTTGGAGTCAATGAGAGTCCTGTGAAAAAGTCCATTGTAACATTATCCCACATCCATATAGGTATTGAAATATTATTCACCACTCCCATATGATTTTTTCTTTTCGCATTTACCTACTATCATTATAATAATTTATACATATATTATGTGATTTCTCACATCATACCATCTCACCAAATTTTTTCTCTTAAATAGATATACCTATTTTTCCAATAATTGTGTATAGTTATATTTGAGAAATGTTCTTATCCATGTATTTACATATTCAATTATACTTAGGATGGAGGAAACAAAATCATCCCAAAATTCAACACTTGATACCTATAGATTAATTCTAATAATTTTATACCTCTCAATTTATTTATCTTCCATTGTATGTTCCTAACATTTAGTTGCATCTTCTTTATGCATTTTATTAAGGATGTATTAAAGATATCTTGTAAAATTAATGATGGTTACCCTTTCCCATAAATCACAATATTTATATTTACTAGTTCCTTATATAATGGATAATTATTAATCCTCAACATAGTTATAACTCCATTGTCCCATATATTTATTGCATCGATAAAAAAATTTCAATCCAAGGGTGGTAATGTATTGAGAAATAATATTACATGAGATGTTTCAACCATATTATTTTCCTCATTTTAATCACCTTCTATGAGAATATATAAAAAAAGTAGTTTAGTATAAATATATATCCTTATTTTTTACTATAGAGGTAGAGTATCAATAATTTTCAAAGAAAATATTATATCTTCCATTTTAGGTCCATGAGTTGGATAATTTTTCTCATGGATTTTTCTATATCCTTGATTCATTTGAAATCACTATATGATGATAGATAATAATACAAAAAATTACATTATTCGATGAACCGCTATAAATAAAAAAACCTTACTCCCATAGGTTTCTCCTCCTCCTAGTAGTCATGGATTCTCCCATATATCACATCTTTCACATCCCTCTATAGCTCCACCTCCAATATTCCCAGATGCTTCAACACCTTAGTGATGAGAGTTCCACAGTTGAGGTCCTAATGGTTCTTGGTTATCTACCTTGGGTGATTAGTTGGCTGGGTTCATGGGATTTTGAACATGGAATGATATTTATATTCATCCAAATCATTACATAACTATAGGAGGAAGCCCTATAAAGTCTTGGAGAAAGTAGTGTCCACTTTCTAGTTATCTCTTAGATCCTTCCAGTGCCTATTTCAATTTTTTGTCCCATTACTATATTTATTTCAATGTATTAGATGGTTCTTCTTATTCCTCTACCAATATTTTCCATTCCATCGTGCACGACCCCTTCCTTATTAGGTTTGATATATCCCATATGGTTTTGGATTTCGTTGTTGTCCTCAGATATGTAATATCTGTAGTGGTTCTCATATGGTTTGGTGGTGTTGTTTGTGGTAGTTTGATAGTCTTATGGTTTCTCATACCAGATCTGTTGATGAATCCCACTCATTTGGTCAAAATCTCTCATTGGTTCTTGTGTGTACCTGTTTCCAACTTGCTACATTTTTTGGTGTTCCTGATGGCCCCTTCTATATTGTGTGGTGGGGTAGTGAGTGTCACTGGAGTGTTAGTGCTAATGTCTAGTGACCATCTCCGGATGTGGTGTGGCATGATTTCATTATTCTATAATGTTAGGGGGTTCACATATCAATGATTTTTTTTCTCTAGGACTAATGTATATCATGGTTGATTTCATTCTAAGGAATTTTTTTAGTTATTCTTGGTTTTGTGATGTTTCTCAATTTTCCCTCAAAATGGGTTTTTCATGTATGAAATAGTGCATCCCCTTGTGCATGCTTCCTTATGTATTATTCTACCTTGTTTGTTTCTCACTTAACCATAAAGAGATTTTATTTTGATGATACAGAAACATATACTGGACATTAAAAATGGGGGCTCTATAGTGAATCTTCTTATATCAGTTCTCACTCAACATTAATGTTTTTTAATTGAATAAAAAATTATGTGTGTGAATTTATAAAATTACATTTCAGTTTGGTTAACATGTCATGAAACTAGAGAATATTCAAGAAAATATTACTGATATAGACCTACTAATCACAATACTATTTGAACCACACTTATGATCATTTGCGTATTCCATTATTTGAATAACATTATCATTTAGTTTCCAATATATTTCAAATCCTTGGAGAAAATATGGAAATGATGGGAAACTTCATTGATCTAAAATTAAAACTTACTATATATCCCATATGATTTATTTTTATATAGGTCTTAATAATTATTTACTAGTAACTCTCATGATCATCATATCACTTATAGAATATCCGAATATCATTTATGAATACCATCACAATTTTATCAAGATACTCATTTAATAATCTATTCATGACATCTATAACGAACGAATTTTAATTAGTAAATCCAACATTCATTTTTGTCAAAAAATATTGTGCATACCCTATTGGAAATTCTATATTATATATATAACCATTTTCACCCTTAATTGATGATAACTAGAGTTAATATCAATATTTTAAAATAATTAGTATTCTTGAAGTTTATCAAATAATTAATCGATACATGTAAATGGATACGTTTTCTTTATATTTATGAAATTTATCACCCTATAATAATTTCATAGGCCCAAGGTCCAATCCTTCTTTTTCACAATTAAAATATGGGCTTTAGATAGTGAAACACTAGTGTGTACAAATCCTTTGTCATTAAATTGCTACAGATATTTATTTAACTTATCTAACCCAACTAGTTCCTTTCGGCATGGTATTTTTAATATAAAACCTCCATCTATAATGAGTATAGTGGAAAACTCATCTTCATGCTCTAGTGGATGAATAAGTAAATATTCTTAAAAATAATCAATGAAATTTTATACCATATTTGAATCTTTTATTCATATGATACCTTCCCCATCCATATATCACACTTTATATTACTCTTTATCCATAAATTCAATATTTAGATCCACCAGGGGTGGATCCATTCATGATTTAAATGATGAAGTTTCTCCAATAAAGATTAGAAATACCACATCACCATTAAGAATCATAATAACCATATATTTGCAATAAATTTTAGAATTTTATTTTGAAATCCATTACATGAAAAGGTTTATATAAAAGTTATAAATAGGTATAATAACCATATTTAAAAACTGAGTACACTCATGAATCATAAATAGAATTTCATTACTTATCGTTTTTCCATAAGACTCATATTTGGTATCATAAAATATAACTCCATTATTATTTTGCTAGGAAAATATCTAATAAATGTGTAAAACGTGGAATATATAAGAGAGTTCACAGAAATAGAATAAATTAAAAAGTTTTCTAACTTTTAGGCAAGGATAAAAATATATAAGACCATGAAATTAAGAACATTTCCTATATCTGTGGTAACTATATATGAATTGCTTTTCCCCCTTATCCTTATCTATGATGACATCAATTGATGTTTTGGGAACTTGTTCAAATAATGTCCCTTCACCCAAAAATAAAGGAATTGAACATAAATATCTTATAGATTTCCCTTAAGTGGTAATCCTTATGGTCTTTTTCTCCTCACATATAAAATAACATTTTTCATTCCTTCAATTCACATGGTATTTATTCCCATAGTTACCACAGGTATGAAATCACATTTTCCCATTCCTACCCTTAGCCACATTTTTCATCCCATGATGTTTATTCGACCTCGTATTCCCTTTATTTCAGTTGAATAAAATCATCTTGCAGAACTCTTTTTAAATATTATGGGTTCTTGATACTATAACTGTATATAAATAAATGGTCTGATAGACCATCTCCATTTGAACATTAAACATTATCCCACCAAATAAAAAATGAATTTTTAAAGTCAATGTACATAGTCCACAACATGTCAAACTATCCTTCCAATGTAATTTATACACTAAAAAAATTTCCCTCCTACATTATTATATGGTTGGGAAACTATATTTTCATTTTTGTTTCTCTTTTCTCAAATGAAATGTATTTTTCATAAAATTACGTTAAAATCACCACATTTGATGGAGTTGAGAACATATTCATATTTTTTTAAATTAAATACCATTACATTTCAACTTATTTCTTTAAATTATAAACATCTTTGACAACTTTTTTTCTTTTTAACTACTTCCCAAAGAAAAATGATCTTCACTCAAGACCTGATCCATTGTTCTTCTACCAATGGGTTATTAATTCTTCTGAATTGAGGAATCATTAGTGTCACAAATCATTACAAAATAGAGACAACATTTTCTAGATAATTTGGATTCTATATGCAAGTGATTTTATTTTTTATAACCCCATTCAACTTCCCTAATATGGTTATAAAAACATAATTCTCACATCCAATAGGATATACATTTTCAAGGAGAATATCACTGCACTTACTTTGGGGGTTGATATTATTCTCATTCCTCCCATTAATCACCATATTTAAATTATGGAATACACATAATTATCTTGTGATTTTGTAAAATTGAATTCCTACTTTTTTTAAAAGTTTCTTATAAATATTGAGGTCTTTCATAGTACTTCTGCTATTTTTCTTGTTTTATCTAAATGTATTCCTTGGGTTTTCTACTAATATTAATTTTATATGAAATATAACATAAATAACATTATAAAACCTGATTTAGAAATCATATTAATTTATTTTTTCAATGTACAAGATCTTTTAAAGGATAAAACATTTTAGTATTCATAGACTAATGGACACATAAAATCATTAAAATTATAAAAAAAGAAGATACAACATGTTCTTATTGTAATAACATTATTACCGTTTAAAAATATAATTGAAAATAACTTATAGTTCTCCTCTATGTTTTCTAGGAAATGAAAAAATAATGGTGATCTTATTTTCTCAATAATGAGTAACATACAATGGATTTTTATATAATATAAACCTAGAATAAGTGGCGTGGAATGAATGAAGGAAAAAATGAAGCCACAATCAACTGAAACTGCAGAAATTCAATATCCATGATAATGAATGAAAAAAAGGATAAAAAATATATAATATAAGACTCAGGGAATGCATAATAATGGACATAAACAACATCATATAAATTAATTTTTCAAAAAATGTGACATGACATTGACACCATAGATAATATATTATCCTGTTATGTGAGTAAGAATGAACCATGATTTGTCTCATTAGAACTTTTGATGTTGATGTTTCAAAATAATTTTAGGACACACCTATAACTTGAGTAGGTGTAATGTATTCTCCATATGTGTCATCAAGACAATTCATACCATTCATATAGGAACCTATTACTAAAAAAACAAGAAAATTCAAATCCTAGAATCCTATATATCATATACATCCACCTACAGTTGAACAATGTGGGTCTTCATGATGACATACCTTAATCAATTTGGAAGCCAACTGTCATCATCACAGCAATATAATGTAAAATTATCAATTCAATAATGGGGAAAGGGTAGTTATAATGTTCTTGTTTATCCATGTAAGATATTAGTTGGATTCAAAATATTGTATTGGTAGGATACAATGGAAATGGTAGTAAATTTCCTTTATTATGGTTCATTAATACTGTGTGAATATCCCAAAGAATATATACTGAGAGTTCCTCACAAGGTGTTCAGTTTTTGACCCACTCATATTGAATATGGGGGATGATTGATTGATGTCCCCACTAATCCATTCCCAGGTGAAAAACCCTAGATAGATTTGTTATATAGTAACTTTGAATTTTTAGTATCATAGATGGAATTTATTTTCTTATAAATAACATAAACTTTTCGTTTTCCAAAACAATGGTTGATCCTTCAACCATCGAAAATGTAACCATTAAATAACAAAATATTGAAATAGGGATAAAAATATAGAATTAAAAATTATTTAAATTTAAGGAGTAACATAGAAATAATATTCCATTATAATTTATTGACCACAAAAATTAAAATATGTGGAGATTACAACATGAGACCCAATGAATGATGATTGAGATACAAAACCCCATTTATGTGTTAGATAGAAATTCAATCCTAAAATATTAAAGAAAAAACTTCATCTCAAAATTGCATGAATAAAATATTTTTATGACATAGCATGTAAAACCATGGGTAAATAAAGAATAATACATTTTGATATTTATTAATTTATGTAAATTAAATATTAATTTTACATTAAAGGGGTTTCTATGTTCGATGGCATACCATATACGCAGCAACGAGTTTCTTTGAAATCTTACATTACACACTAATAATATAATATTATTTTTCTAAAATGTATTTAATGGAAATCCATTAAAACAGAGGAAATTAACCGAACCAACTAAAATATGACTATAAATGTTTGTTAAATGTTTTTACATTTATATAATAAAATTTAGCGGCTTAAAATGTTAATAAATCTAATTTTAAGCATAAATACTCTAATATTCTTTAAAAGGATGATTTACCGCCTCTTAATGGAAAACCCGCTAAATATAGTTTTTGTCATTTTTATATGTTTTATTTGACTAAATAGAAATATTCATTAGAATCAGGACATCATAATTTACTTTGGGTAAATTTTTGTTATTTTTCTGATAAAATTAATTTTTTAATAAATAGTGAATAATACAGTATTTTAGTTCAAAAGTTACATTTATAATAACTTATTTATATGGATAGATTAATTTTTAATTGGTTTAAATGTGTATGTAGATGATATTTTATACATTTAATCCAATGTGTGGTATTGGATGTAATTCCATTTTGAAATTGGAAATAAACTTGTGTCAATCTTTTGATAGACTTTGTTTCTTAAAAACGCAATATTTTTTTGACAACAACAATTAATTTTAAATTAATTACTGAAAATTATATGTTATAAATTTTTTAAAATTGAAATCATTTTTGAATTTGGAATATCTTATATATCGTGGGATGAAATTTTGTTATTTTTCTAAAAAACATCAATTTTTTATGAATAGTGAAACCATTATGTAGTAGTTACAAAAATGCATTATTCATTAAAATTAAAATTTTCCACTTATGTGAATTGAATTTAGAAAATCAGACATACATGTTTTTTTAATAAGTAAAATTTGGTTCAATAAGATGAAAATAATTTTTTTGATGAATAGTAACTTATGACTTTTATTTACTGCGGTTATAGGTAAATAGGGAAATTCAAGTTAAAAGAATATCATAATAATTCAGAATTACCTTAACACTTGTCCTACCCTTATTGAATGAGTCATGGTAGACCTTGGGCATCCTTGGGATGATTTTGGGACCCCATGTAGCAACTTAAGAGTGATATTGACACATTAGTTTAATTAACTTAATGTAATGAAAAAAATGACATAAACAAATATTTTTTAGTAAATTAATATTTACATAGGTTTATATAAGTTATATCTTCGACCAAAAATATTCATTTGAAATATAAAATGATTTACTACTTTATGATATTTTTTTATTTTTAGAAATCAAATAAATTAAATTATTTGTTACACAATAATGATGTAGTCTTTATCTCCTTAATAAACGATTTAAATAAATAAGATTATAAATACTAAAAAAATATCCAAAACTTATCCAATTCCTATTGGATGATTTTTTTTCGACCATGAGTAGTATCTTCCACATTAAGGATATTTGGACGTTTTGAAACCTAAGATAAGTTTATAATAAAATAAATGTTTCAAACATTCCTAAAGATCCCCTCCTCCCCTTATAAAAGCCCCCTCTTATAACCAATTTCTCACACCTCTCATTCCCCTTGGCTCATACAACCCCTGCCTAAATAATCTCTGAAGATATCTCAATTCCTCCTATAATCCTTATATTAGGCAGAAGGAACTTCAAGAAACCCTTTTGTTTCATATCAAAAGGGAGTTACCCGAATTAAAGGTAAGGATTTCTCTTAAATTCATTAATTTTATTTTACATTCAAACCCATAAACTCATTTTATTCGTTTCTTTTATAAAAAAACTAGTGTTCTAAATATACTAGGATATGGTTATGAGAATTATTCTAACTACACATACACACACTTCCATCTAATGGGTAAAGAACATACTATTTCTGTGGTTGACAAACTAACGCCTCACAAAATGATGATTGTTCAATTATCACCTACCTCATCTCATGGTGGCCATTATGATGAAACTATATTTATATATTATATATATATTGTTTATATTTTATTTATGATTCTTTATTTTTAATTAAAATAATAACTTTTTGGCTTCCATAGTGGGTAAATATGATAATCTCATTTGAGGAAGTGCAGACCAACGCCTCCTCAAAGTGATATGACTCATTCATGCCTTATGTGGAACGTATAAAGGATAGATTTAACGAAATTATATATGATATTATACAGTAATTATTATATAACTATGTATAATTATGTTTTAATTCCATTAAATATGAAATAGAAATGAAATTAGCGTTCATGCGTACGTACGACTTACCGTCTCAATAAACAGTGCATTTCATTTCATACATCAAAATGTTATGTACTAATAAAAATAAATGTATATAATGGATATATATTATATATATTATATCTAAATCATGAATATAATTCAGTTTATAATTAACTTTGACCACATGAATGACTTGTAATTATAAGAAGTTCTTTTTTGACTCAAGTACTATATATCGACAAAACGACCATTATTAACTTAAATGATTACATAATGGTTATAACATGGTAATAAGTAATATAAATGGAATAATAAAATTGAAAAAGGTTCTAATGATATTATAAATTAACTTTAGTTTATTATCCTAGAAGAACAAGGAACATACGAGTGAGTCAAGTCAGACAGGTGGTAAGGGATTTCTTATCTCATTTTTAATTCTGTGAGATTTCCATTGTTCGCCACTTATTTATTTCATGTGGTGTATTGTGTACTTTATTTTGATATATATTACAATTATTCTACCTATATTCATGTTATTATATGATTCATTTGGTGGTTATTAACTTTTGGTCATATGGATCAATTGATTACAATGTGGTAAATGGTTTCATATCACATTTTATTCCCATGAGATTCATAATATATTTGCCACTATTTACTATTGTGTGGTGTATCAACATCCCATTATTTTACACTTTGTGTAATATAATTTCATTTATCGGTATTTAAATATTCATTGTATGATCCTTCATTCAGGTGTTGTATGTTTCGAAAGTTACTAAATCGGTAAGGGAACCTTTCACCCTCCTCTTTTTAAAGAATTAATTTAGTTATGTATTTTAATTTAAATAATATCATGTTGGGATATGTTCTTGTATATTCATATTGATGTAAATTTTATGCACATGTTATGAGATACCCTTTTTTATCTCAACAAATCATTTTCTGAATTTTAATGTGATGCCGTCAGGCTGTCGAATTTTTGCAAGGAAACATCCTAACCCAATTATGATTATTTGAGTTTAACTTTTACTTCTTGAATAAGTAATCCTATGAATATGTGTGAATTAACTCCGATTGTTTTACACTTAATATGCACTTATATTGAGTGTATTATTATTTTTCACACATAATTATGTGATTGATTCATCCTTAATCAAAGGATACTGTCTTTATATGGGATTTCCCCCAATTTACATTCCATTGAGGCTTTATTGTTGTTATGAACCAATTCACTTTTATATGGTGTATATACTATACTATGGCATATTATATCATGAACACCTTTATTCTCATGATATTATAAGGATCCGATTAAATATTATTCCTGAATTATTTGTATTCAAGCATCTCTTATTTCGCTAAAAACTCTTTAACTAAAATATAGTTTTAAATGATATGAAGAATTATAAATCTAAATATTTCTCATTAATGTACATGTTTTAAAAATTGGTATTTAGGATTTATTTATATAGACATTAATGTTTTGTAATGTTAATTATTTTAAAAGCATCAAAGTGGTATGGGACACCTTGATTCAAAAATCACTTTATTAAATGGTTTGAAAATAGTTAGATAAAGCATTGATTTTGTCGATATCTTAAAATGATAAATTGGGATTTCAAATGAAATGTTATTAGTGAAATGTTTATATTTTCAATATTTTATGTTCTATGATTTTATAATGGTACTTATACATTTGAGGGGTGGTTAAGTGATAAAGCAAATGATAGGTGGTGTTGTGATAAACCAGGATGGGTGGTTACGTTATAACCTCCAATGCATTGGGTATGGATGTCGGTCATATTGCTATTCCATTTAGTGATACGTGTGGATGTAAATCACATGGTTATTCCATTAATGTATGTTTATGTCCCAAGATACATTTATATATTATGTGTTCATTCTATGGAATTTATGGTAATATTTTGTTTGAAAATGGTAATCAATGATCTTTGATTTAGTAAAGAGTATTTACTACATCATATGGGTGAAAATTATTACTTATGATAATGTATTCATGGTTTACTTTTTGTATTGAAAAACTATCATTATTCCATCTTTGTGTATCCCTGACCGAGCTTTTTATGCTCATCCCATGTTTTTGGAATGTTTTCCATGGGACATAAAGATCAATAAGGTCAAGGATGGGATCAAGGAAAATTTATGCTGTCAAAAACATGGATGTAGAAATTTTTTTAACAACATTTATTTTATGAAAAATTGATACTAAGTAGTAGTGTCTACTTGTAATATTTAAGTTGTTATGTAATAGTTATGGCCTAATTCTCTAAAATTCAAAACCAAAAAAGATCCTCAATGTGAATTATTCATTTAATTCAATATTATTAATGGTTTTAAGGTCGTGTCCATATAGTTGGTATCATAGGTCAGTTTATACAACTTTATAAGTTTGACTATATTTAAATTCATGTTTGTAAATTAATTTATGTTAATATTTAAATGATATAGCATTTAAAAAATTTCATGCATCTTTTCCTATGATATTTATGTGTTATGAATGATTTTTTCATAGAGGAAACATAGCTGCATTTGTGGGAAGGCATACAGAGTGACATGACCTTCCAAATTAGAAACATGGGATTATCGGAATCGGAACCAAATAGTTTTTTGTAGTAATGGATTTGTTGACTTAGTTGTTAAATGGTGGTTGTGTTCATTGATGATATTTTGGTTTATTCTAAAAGAAATAAGGATCATGAATGTAATTTAAGGGTTGTCTTGAAAACTATACATGAAAAGATACTATATGGAAAATTAAGCAAGTGTGAGTTTTGTTGACAACAAATTTCATTCCATTGTCATATTGTTTCAATAAATAGGAATAACAGTTGATTCTGCTAAAATTAATGTTGTTGAAGAATGGACAAGACCTACAAATATAATTGATACTCGTAGTTTTCTTGGTTTGGCAGGTTATTACCAATGTTTTGTGGAGAATGTTTCACAGTTATCATGTCCAATGACTAAGTTTACATGAAAAGGTGTTATGTTCTTCTGTATATAATATGTGATGATTTTTTTCAATAATTGAAATGAGGATTGGTGAATTCTCTAGTTTTGGAACTACCTTCCATAAATGGTGAGTTTTTTACCTGTTGTGATGCTTCATGGAATGAAATTGGATTTGTCCTTATGCAGAATGATCAAGAAATTGCCCATGTACCACGTCAGTTGAACCCTCATGAGTTAAATTACCTTACACATCATTTAGAATGAGCTGTTGTTTTTTTTGCTTTAAAAATTTAGAGGAATCATCTGTATGGAGTAAAATGCGAAATATATACTATCCAGATAATTTTAAAGTATATATTCACTCAGAAAGAATTGAACATGAGATAGAGGAGATGGATAGAATTTATAAAGGATTATGTTGGCATGATCCTTTACCATTCGAGAAAAGAAAATAAAGTGGATGAGGCTTTGAGTCGAAAAAGTAATGCTTCATTAACCATGCAATGTTTATAACGCGATCCTTTTGTTTTTGATATGATTAACTTTGTCATTGAATATGTTGGTGCAGAATATTATTCTATTTTTTCAGGTGTTAGTGAAATCATCTCTCTCAGTAAAAATTAAGCAAGTGCAAATGAATGATAGTGAGTTGCAGAAAAAGTTATAGTTGGTTCAGAAGGGTATGATTCCTGAATTTAACATTAATAATGATTGTATATTGAGGTTTGGAAAGATATTATGTGTTCCTTGTGATTATCAGTTGATGAATGAGTTGTTATGTGATGCTCACAGTTCCCCGTTTTCAGTTCATTCTAATAGTACTAAGATGTAGAAATATCTTTGGGAGTATTACTGGTGGCATGGTATGAAAAGAGATATTGCTGATTTCACTGTGAAGTCATTGACTTGTCAGCAGGTTAAAGTAGAGTGGCAGTTACCGAAATGGATGCTCTAGCCTTTACTAGTGCCAGAGTGGAAATGGGAAAATATATCCCTAGACGTCATTGTGGGATTACCAAAGATATCTCGAGGTAATTATGAAATCTGTGTTATTGTTGATCGATTGACTAAATCTACACTTTTCGTTTATTGTCGAGATAAATTGTCTCAAGATTAGAATTCTCAGTTGAATGTTAAAGAGATAGTTAGATTACATGGTGTTCCCCTCTCTATGGTATTTGATAGTGATCCCAGGTTTACCTTTATCTTTTGGAAAGGCCTTCACAAGTCGTTGGGTATTGAATTAAATTGTAGTATAACTGTTCATCCACAATCATATGGGAAGTTAGAAAGACCAATTCAGACCTTGGAGGATATGTTACGTGCTTATTCAATGGATTACAATGGAAGTTGGTATGGGCATATTTCTTTGGTTGAATTTTTTTATAATAATAGTTTTCATTCCAGTATATTGATGGCTCCATTTGATGAATTATATGGAAAGAAGTGTCGAACTATATATTTTTGGGACGAAGTAGGTGAAAGGAATCTAATGGGACTCGAATCGGGAGAAGAGATGGCAGAAAATGTTCAGTTTATTTAGAAGCACATTAGAACAGCTCAGTGTAGGAAAAAATGTTATGTAGATAACCAGAGGAAGGATAATTCTTTTGAGGCAGGTGATCATGTCATTCTCAAAGTTTCACCATGGAAAAGTGTGAAGCGTTTCGGTAAGAAGGGAAAGTTGAGTCTGATGTTCATTTGACCCTATGAAATCCTAGATAAATTTGGATTAGTTGCTTATAGAGTGGCTTTACCTCCATGTTTACACTAGGTACACAATTTTGTCATGTTTCAATCTTGATAATGTTTATGTAAGATCCATCTCATGTTTTTAGCCCAGAGGTAGTTTAGTTTGAAGAGAATTTTTATTATGAGGAACAAACAGTCCAGATTCATGACTAAAAATGGAAAGTGTTGAAAAATAAGGTAATTTATCAGGTAACGGTTTTGTGGAAAAACCATATGGTTGAAGAGGAAACATGGTAATCTGAAAATTATATGAGGGATAAATACCTCCACTTATTTGATAAGTGAATAAAATTATTAGGATGTAATTTACAAAAGGGGGGATGGATGTATCATCCTGGGTAAATAAAGAATAATACATTTTGATATTTAATAATATTTCTGAATTAAATAATAATTTTACTTTAAAGGGGTTTCTATGTTCTATGGCGTACCTGATACACAACAATAGGTGTCATTGAAATCTTATGTTGCACACTAATAATATAATATTATTATTTTAAATGGTAGTTAACACCTTGCCATTATAATGGATGGAATGAATAGAACTATCTAAAATATGACTATACATGTTTTTTAAATGTTTTTACATTTATACAATAAAATCTAAAGTCTTAAAATGTTAAAGAATCAAATTTTAAACATAAATACTCTAATATTCTTTAAAAGGTCGATTTACACCCTTTTAATGGTGAACCATATTTAAATATAGTTGTGGTCAATTTTTAAGATTTATTTGATAAAATAAAATTCTTCTTTAGAATCAAGACATAAAAATTTATTTAGGGTAGTATTTTGGTTTTTTTCTGGTAAAATACATTGATAATGAATAGTGAAAAATACTGTATTTTAATTAAAAAGTGCCTTTTAATCTAATTTATATATATAGATAAATTATCTTTATCATTGGTTTAAATGTGTAATTAGATTATATTTTTACCATTTAATCCAATGTTTTTCATTGGATGTAATTTCACTATGAAATTGGAAATAAACAAGTGTGAATCTTTTGATAGATATTGTTTTTAAAAACACGATATTTGTTCTGACAACGAGAATTAATTTTAAATTAATTAATTCAAATTCTATTTTATGAATTGTTTAAAGTGGACATCATTTTTGAATTCAGGATATAATATTTATCTTATTCTTATTTTTTGGTATTTTTCTAAAAACATCAATTTTTGATGAATAGTGAAAGCACTATGTAATAGTATAAAAACTGCATTTTTCATTTAAATGAAATTTTACCTCTTTTGGGAATTGAATTTTGAAAATCCGATGTACATTTTTGTTTTTAATAAGAAAAATGTGCTTCAATAAGATGATAATAATTTTTTTATGAATAGTAACTTTTGACTTTTATTTACCACGGTTAAAGATAAATAGGTAATTCTATATAAAAAGAATATCATAATAATACAAAATTACCCTAACACTTGCCCTACACATATTAGATGAGTAATGGACGACCATGGGAATCTGTGGGACTATTTGGGGTCCCCAGGGAGCCACTTAAAAGTGATAATGACACTTTATTTTAATCAACTTAATGTAAAGACAAAAATGTTACAAACAAATATCTTTTAGTAAATTAATTTTCACATAAGATTAAATATGTTATATATTCATCTATAAATATTCATTTGAAATAAATAAAGAATTCCTACATTATGGTTTTTTTATTTTTATTTTTAGAAATAAAATAAATTGAATTATTTATTACACAATAATGATGCAGTGTTTACCTCATTAAGAAATGATTTAAATAAATTGGATTATAAATATTAAAAACATATCCCAAACATGTAAAATTATTATTGGATGATTTTATTTCTACCACGAGTCATCTTATATTCTACTATAATTATTTTTGGATGTTTTCAAACCGATGATACGTTTATAATAAAATAATTTTTTCAAACTTTCTTAAAGAACCCCACCTCCCCATTATAAAAAGCCACCACTTCTAACCCATTACTCGCACCTACAACTCCCCTTGTCACATCTAAACCCTCTTAGAATATATACCTTAGGCAGAAGGAACATCAAGAAACCCTTTTGGTTCATATCAAAAGGAAGTTACCCAAATTAAAGGTAATGATTTCTCTTATATTATTTTATTTTATTTTACTTCTCCAACACCTAAACTATTTTTATTCCATTATTTTATAACAAAATTAGTATCCTCAATTTACAAGGATTTTTTTATGAGATATATTATATCTAAACATACACACATCTCTATATAATGTTTAAAGAACATATTGTTTCTGTGGATGACAAACTAACGCCTCACGAAATGATGATTTTTCAATTATCTCCTACAACCTCTCATGGTGGACATTATGATGGCACATTATTTATATATATGATATATATTATTCTTATGTTTTATTTATTATTCAGTATTTTTCATTTAAATAATACCTTTATGGTTTCCACAGTGGGTAAATACGATAATCTCATTTGAAGATGTGCGAACTACCGCTCCCTCAATGTTATACGACTCATTCATGACTTATGTGGAGAGTATAAAGGATATAGTTAATGAAATTAGAGATTATATTATACTGGAATTATAATATACCTATGTATCATTATGTTTTCATTCCATTAAATATGAATTAGAAATGAAAGTAGAATTCATGCGTATGTACGACTTATCGTGTCCATGAATGATGCATTTAATTTCATACCTGAAAATTTTATGTAATAATATAAATACATGTATATAATGGATATATTTGACATATATATTATATCTAAATCATGAATATAATTTTGGATATAATGATATTTTACCACATGAACAACTCTTAATTATAATAATTTCATTTTTGACTCGAGTACCAAATATCGACAAAACAACCATTATTAACATAAATGAACACATAATGGTTATAACACGCTAATAAGTAATATAAAAGGAATAATAAATTTGAAAACTGATATTAAGAAATTATAAATTAACTTAAGTTTATTATTCATGCGGAACAAGAAACATACGAGTGACTCATGTCAGACAAGTTGTAAGGAATTTCTTATCTAACATTTAATTCCATGAGATTATCATTGTTTGCCACTTATTTATTTCATGTGGTGTATTGTGTACATAATTTTGATTTATATTATCATAATTCTCATTATATTCATGGTATTTTTTGATTCATTTGGTGATTATTAACTTTTGGTCATATGAATCAATTGATTACAATGTGGTAATGGGTTTCATCTCACATTTTATTCTCGTGATATTCATGCTATATTTTCCACTATTTCCTTTTGTGTGGTGTATGTACCACCCATGATTGTACTCTTTGTGTAATATATTTTCATTAATTTCTATTTAAATCTACATTGTAGGATCCTTCTTTCATGTGGTGTACGTTTCGAAAGTTACTAAATTTGTAAGGGAACCTTTCACCATCCACTTTTAAAAAGTCTTCGTTTTTGTTATGTCTTTTAATTTACATCATATTATGTTGGTATATATTATTATATATCTATATTGATGAAAATAATTTTTCCAAGTGATGAGGTACCCTTTTTTTATCACAACAACTCATTTTTTTAATTTTAATGTAACCCTATTAGGCTGTCGAATTTTTGGAGGGGAACTTCTAAACCAATTTTCGATTATTTGGGTTAAACATCTACTTCTTGAATATGTTGTCCTATGAATATGTGTGAATGAACTCTGATTGTTTTACCCTTATTATGAACTTATATTGGGTGTATTCATATTTTTCACACATCATTATGTGATTGATTCATCCTTAATCAAAGGATACCGTCTTTAAAAGGGATCTCCTGCCAATTTACATTCCATTGAGACTTAATTGTTTTTATGCACCGATTCACTTTTATATGGTGTATATACTGTACAATGGCTTATTATATCCAGAATAACTTTATTATCACGATATTATAATGTTCTGATTAAATATTATTCCTCATTTATTTGTAATCAAGCGTCTCTCATTTTGTTAAAAACTCTTTAACTAAAATATAGTTTTAAATGGTCTAAAGATTTATCTTCTAAATATTTATCATTAATTTCCATGTTTTAGAAAATTGGTTTTAGAATTTATTTATATATATATTAGTTTTTTATTATGTTAATTACTTTAAAATCGTCGAAGTGGTATGGGACACTTTGATAAAAAAATTTATTTATTAAATAGTTTTTAAAATGGATTTATGATGCATTGATTTTGTCTATATCATGAAAAGATATATTGTTATTGAAAATGAAATGTTAATACTGAAATGTTTATATTTTCAATTTTTTATGTGATATGATTTTATAATTGTACTTGGACATTTGAAAATTTGTTACATGGTAAACCAAATGACGGGTGGTGTCGTGATAAACCTTGAAGGGTAGTTACGTTATAACCTCAAATGCATTGGGTATGTATGTCAGCTGTATGGATACTCCAATTAGTGAAATGTGTGGATGTATACCTCATTGTTATTCCACTAATGTATGTTTATGTCCCAAGATACATTTATATATTATGTGTTCTTTCTATGGGTTTTATGGTAATCTTTTGGTTACAAAAGGGTAATCAATTATCTTTGATTTAGTGAAGAGTATTTACTAATTCATAAAGGTGAAAAATATTACTTATGATATTGTATTCATGGTTTAATTGTTGTTTTGAAAAACTAATAGTTTTCCTTCATTGTGTATCTCCTACTGAGCTTTTAATGCTCATCCCATGTTTTTAAAATGTTTTCCAAAAGACTTTAAGATGAATAGGGTCTTGGATGGGATCATTATAACGACCCATACATTACATTAAATGTTAATAATTAAAAATTAAAGTACACTTATTACAACATATAACTAGACCATGAAAGGACTGTATATATATAGTCTCATTAGAAACTGGGAAACATAAACAACTGGTTTATAAATCCTCTACGTTGTCTCCCATTTATTTCATCATATCTAGAGTCTCTTTTTGGAATATCCTACTTAATAACCTTCTTCCTGAACTGGGGAAAGAAAACATACAAAAGGGTGAGATCAAATTCTCATTAAGGGTAAACAAAAGAAATATCAATCACATCATATTCATAAGAACATAAAATTTTGGAAATCTTAACCTACAAAAGAGATCATAATTTCATAACATGGGATAAATCATAGTAGTGAAATGTAATCCTAATAATCATAACATAAAACCTGAAACTTTGTGAAATACAAACATAATCATAGAGAATCATTTCTTAGAAGTCAAGACTCATTGCCAAGACTATCTTAGCGGACAAAGTCCATTTCTGAACCGATTTCACTCCTCGTTTCATTCCTGTTTCACTGAACAAGATTAACCTTCAGTTCCGGAAATGTCTATCTCATGAGATATAAATCATTACCCAATGAATTGGAGGGAGATATAGGTCCCACCCATCTCATAATGATACCATTCTTATGGGTTCCACAAAATCAAAAATCATACATCATTGCATAACCCATGTAATAAAAATGGGATTCTTAAACATCATGACATCATAAAAAAATTCATATAAGATAATGGAATACATAAAAATAATTCCATCACAACATAATCAAATTAATTTAATAATAGGGATAGAAACAGAACCCTATATTATCTTATATGGAATATAATTTTGATAAAACACTTGAACTCCACTCTTGAGGGAAATATCCTTTCTACTTCAAAAATATTTTTCGTTTCATAACATGTCATACAATTTTAAACTAAAATAAGTTTATTAAAAATAATCATGAAAACATGTAAAGGAAGATTCTTGTAAATAATTTTTTAATATTCCCTTCATGTCGTATAAGTTTAAAAAAACATTCTTCTCGTACTTATGTCGGAAAAGTCAAAAAGTACCTCGTACGAATAACGACAAAAGTATCCTTTCATATCTGTTACTAAAAACTCACCGAAGGTAAAATTGGATTTAAAAAATTTTAGGTGGATGGAAATAATATTACATATTTAGGAATCATGGATGTGGATGATAAAATACACCCTAGTAAATACCAAAGTATAAACAACCTTGGATAAAAATGAGATTGTGATATTTACCCTTACCTTAGGTCTGATTTGCTTCGTAAGTGTCCGAAACTTCTATATAATGATTTAAATATTTTCATAGACTTATTATAGAATCATAAGTATTTTTATGATATCATATATGATCATATTCTTAGCTACTTATTAGTAATATTTAACTGTTACTTGTTATTCGGGTGTTTATTACTTTTTGTTCTTATGCGTGTTTTGTCAAATAAATTCTTATTCTTCTTTTTTAGGTTATAAATACCTCATTTATAGATTGGTATTAGTGTAATACATATCATATTTATTCACTCAATTCATTTATGTAATCGTTATGCGATGAAAATCATGTAGAACGAGTCACATCACATCGTGGAGACAGTATTCCATACGTACGCACGTGCGATGATATCATTCCCATGATCGTTGAATTGTATTAGAGTGTATGTATTCTATTGAAGAATCAATACCACTTTAAAATATTTATATATAGTTATTTATTTCTACCATTATACCGATCCATGTAAGGTGGTGGTGGAAAATAGATTACACCACGGCGTGGAGATGGTATTCTGTACGTACGCACGCACCGTGATTTCATTTTCCGTAGGATGGATAGACGGTGAAGTCTAGTTGTTTCATAATTATAATAAAATATCATTATAGAAGTGATACTGATGTTATAACATCATAATGAAACAACTAAAGAAGAATAAATGAAAAAAGAAATAAAGTTGAAAGAATCAGTAACGGACATTACCTCTTCTTGGAAGAGCCTCGTTGCGACCTCCTCATAAGGCACTAAAAATGGTCTTTGATGAAGACCAGGACCTCTAGTATGTTTCTAGGTAAGTGTAGAAGAGAATATTTTAGGGTTTTTCCAAGAATAAAGGATCAAAGTGGTGTGAGGAAGAGAGGGAGGAGGTGCCCTTTTAAAATGGAGGAGAGGGGCACCTTTGGAAAAACCAAAAAAATTATTTTATTATAAAGACATATTCGGTATTTAATAGCTCCAAATTGATTTATTTATAATCTAAGGTGGGTATAGGTAGAAGTAATATCATCAAATAGAATTTAGACCAGTTTAGGTTTCTATTTTAACTTTATCAATTAGATTTAACTGTAAGTTAGATAATTTAACTTTTACCGTGTCTTCTTGTTTTCTTACACTATAAGGTTAATAATATTTCTATAACAAGCCATATGAACCCCAAGTTGTTTATTATTAATATATATAACCTTATATAAGTCATTAGGCCGACCATTATATTTTTAATAATAAAATAACAATTAATAATATAATATTTGTTTTAGAAACTATTTTATGTCAATTTTGACACTATTTGGTAATTTATTTTGTGAAAATCATAACAGAAAAATTAGTTCGAAAAAGATAATAAAATCAGTACTAATATGTAATATTATCCTAGAAAATTATTTTAAATCATAAAAAGTCTCAAATTACATTTATTTGGGTATTTATAACATCAATTATGTCAATATTTTATTAATAAGATAATTACTGCATTATCATTGTGTCATATATAAATTAAACTATTTAATGTCTAAAAAAAAAAAAAAACCATTATATAAGAAATCATTTTATATTTCTAATTAATATTTATAGTCTAATTTATCTTATGAATAACCCTATATTAAAAATTATTTACTTATTAATCATTTATTTTAACTATTTTAACCCTTTTTTAAATAAATTAATATTGAATGTCCTAATCTAATCCATGTGGGCCCAAATGGTCATATTTTATTCCTAATGTTGTTTTTCGTCGAATTAAACATATCCAATAGAATTAGGACATGTTTTAGGGTAATAATAATATCATTTTTTCCCTTAATTACCCTATTTACTTTTAACCACGGTTAAAAAAAGTAAAAAGATGTTATTCACCAAAAATTATTTTCATCTCATTGAACAAAATTTTAGTCCTTGATATTAACCGTGTCTCTCTGATTTTCTAAATTCCACTCACCGAAGCGGTTAAATTATGTTTTATGTAAATTTTGAATTTCTCCTAAGAGGTTGGTAAAAGACGGTGAAAAGTTCAATAAAATTTTTATGTATCTAAAATTATTATAAAATGATTCCAATGAATTTCATTGAACATATATAGGTATTATGTATCAATTTTTACCTAATATAATTTAAACATAATAAATAATCATTTAAATAAAAAGACCGTTTTTAGAGAGTAACCTAGTGTTTTCACTATTCATAAAAAATTGAAATTTTTCAGAAAAATACCAAAATTTCACCCTAAGATAATTTCGATATTCCGAACCCAAAAATGAAGTCCATTTTTTTAAAAAAATTACAAAATTTCAAAAAGTGGGTATTACTATTCATAACTATTGGTTTTAATAATATTTTAATAGCATATCGTTGTTTAGTGAAACACGGTATTGCGTACGATGCAAGCTATCGAGGAAGGTCGTGATTGCATGTAAAGCAAGCCAAGAAAGTGTTTTCTGTAGTGAAAGATTAATTTGATGATTTATATAACATAAAAAAATATTTCTCATAAATGTCTTCGGTGTTACATTCTACCCCCCTTAAAATGAATTTCTCCCTCGAAATTCGTCACTTTGTAACAAACAGATTAGGATACCTCTGCCTCATCATATCCTCAAGCTCCCATGAAGCTTCTTATAATTGGTGGTTCCTCCATAAAACTTTCACCAAGCGAGTTGTCTTGTTCCGTGGGACTTTTTCGCTACAATCCAGAATCTCTATTGGCTATTCTTCATATAGAACATCTTTCTCCAGCGTTACAACTTATGAGCTGAGTACATGTGAAGGATCAGGTATGTACTTTCTCAAGAGCGATACATGGAACACATCGGGAACTTGGGAGAGATTTGGTGGAAGCGAAAATCGGTAAGCTACCTTCCCAACACGATCCAGTTTTTCAAAAGGACCGATAAATCTAAGGCTCAACATTCCCTTCTTTCTAAATCTCATTATTCTCTTCCAAGGAGATATTCGTAAGAGCACTTTATAACCCCCTTCAAACTCTAGGTCTTTTCTTCGTTCGTCGGTATAACTTTTTTGTCGACTCTGAGCAGCTCTAATGTGTTGTGGAATAGATCTGACCTTTTCTGCCATCTCATCAACAAGATCAGGTCCTAATAACTTTTTTCCCCATCTTCATCCCAGCATGTTGGAGTCCTACAGTTCTTTCTATAGAGAATCATAAGGAGCCATCTGAATACTAGAGTGAAAGCTATTATTATAAGAAAATTCCACCAAAGGTAGGTGTTGATCCGAACCACCTTTGAAATCCTTAGAGTAAGCTCTCAACATATCTTCAAGAGTTTGAATTATCCTCTTAGACTGACCTTCTGTCTGAGGATGATAAGCATTGATGAAACTCAACTCTGTATCTAGAGTACGCTGAAGACATCGCCAAAACTTTGAGGTAAACATCAGATCCCGATCAGATATAATAGAAAGTGGTACTCCATGAAATATTAACACTTCATTTACATATATCATGGAAAGATGATCTAAAGATAAATCCTCTCTAATTGCGTTGAAGTGTGCCGAATTTGTATGACGATCAATTATAACCCAGATATCATTATTTACTTTAGATGTTTTAGGAATTCTAGTGACAAAGTCCATAGTGTTGTTTTACCATTTCCATTCTGGTATGCGTAATGGTTGTAACATCCCCTTAGACTTCTGTCTCTCAGCTTTAACTTTCTAAAAAACCAAGCATCGAGAGACATACTTAGCAACATCTCATTTCATTCCATCCCACTAGAATTAATCTTTCAGGTCCTTATACATCTTCGTGCTTCCAGGATGAATAGATAATGAAGAACTATGAGCCTTATCCAGCAGATCCTTCTTTAATTTGGGGATGGGAGGAACACAAACCCGATTCCAGAACCTTATTATTTCATCACGATCAAGGTTGAATTCAGGAACATTTCTCACCTTCTTTTTTAACTCTACATTTTCTTTCTGTGCTACTTTAATCTTCACATGTATATAGGTTGAACATTCATTTGAGAAAGTTATGATTTTACCCTTTCATTATAATTCCAAGATCTATCCTTTGTAAATCCATAAATATTGGATCTTTGTGATCCTCATCATGGATAATCTAGCATGTTCTTGTCTACTAAATTCATCTGCCACCTTGTTTGCTTTCCCAGGGTGGTAATGAATTATGCAGTAGTAATCCTTAATCATCTCCAACAATCTTCTTTGGTGCTTATTCATCTCCTTTTGTGTGGTAATATACTTATGATCAGTATAAATATCACACCTTTGTCCATAAAGACAATGCCTCTAAATATTTAATGCAAATATTACCACCGCTAACTCCAAATCATGAGTTGGGTAATTTTTCTCGTGGATTTTAAACTGTCGCGAGGCATAATATATCACCATATCATTTTGCATAAGAACACACCCTATCCCCTTCTTTGATGCATCACTACAGATCACAAACCTTTCTCCACTACAAGGAAGTTTGAGTACAGGTGCACTGGATAACCTCCTTTTCAACTCCTTGAAATTCTCTTCACATTCCTCCGTCCAAACAATCTTAACTCCTTTCCAAGTCAACTTGGTGAGTGGATAAGATAATCATGAAAAAATATTCAAAAAATGTCGATAATATCCAGCCAAACCAAGAAAACTTCGGATCTCGATTACTGTTGTTGGTCTCGAGCATCATTCGATAACCTCTATTTTGGCAGGATCCATATATATCCCTTCTTTTGAGATTATGTGGCCCATAAAATGAAACTTTTTTAATCCAAAATTCACAGATGGTAAATTTGGCATAAAGCTTCTCCATTCTCAGTGTCTTCAATATAATTCTCAAGTGATCTTCATGTTCCTCCTTGCATTTTAAATAGACAAGAATATCATCTATAAAGACTACCACAAACTGACCAAGATAGTCTATAAAGACTCTATTCATAAGATCCATGAAGATAGCAGGGGCATTAGTAAGACCAAATGGAATCACTATAAATTCATAGTGTCCATACCTTTTATGGAAAGCCATCTTTGGTATATCCTCCCTTTTGAATCTTAATTTACGATACCCTGAACGAATATTAATATTGAAAAGTATTTAGCTCTGTGTAGTTGGTCAAATAAGTCATCAATGCGCAGGAGAGGATATTTGTTCTTGATAGTGATCTTGTTAAGATCTCAATAATCAATGTAGAGTCTCATTGATCCATATTTCTTCTTAACAAATAAGAATAGGTACTCCCCAGGGAGACGCACTAGGGCGTATGAATCCTTTATCAAGATTTTATTGGAGTTGCTTCTTCAATTACTGAAACTCAATTGGGTCCATTCAATAAGGTGCCTTTGAAATAGGCAAAGCACCCGATACGTGTTCTATTGAAAACTCAACTTCATGATTTGATGGAAGACCCATCAATTCCTCCAAAAAGAAATCACCAATCTCACATACAATGGGAATATTCTTAATTATGAGTTTCTCTCCAACCATTTGAGATAAATAACCTTCATTTAGTGGAATTAAAACCCATAAGATGGAAGAAATTTCCACTGGAAAGTTATATTCATCCATACATCGATAGACGATCATAGATTGATTTTGAATATAAAATGTGACTTCCCTTTTTTGGAAATTGATATGAGCTCCATATAAAGAAAGTCAATACATGCCAAGAATCACATATAATTACACTATAGGAAGGATCACAAGATTTTTTTGGAAGCACTTTCCCACAAACTTCAATCGGAGAAGAATTATAAACTTTTGATGCGACTGTTGTGCCAATAGGGGTTGTCACAGCTAACTCAACATCTAATTGTTGAGGTAATATGATGATACCATTAGAAAATTATTCATATATAAAATAGTCGGTGGATCCAGAAACAAATATAACATTTTCTACATTAGAGTGGATAGTAGGTGTACCTTTCACCACTTCATTTTTGTACTCCACATCACTGATAGATATTTCATGTGACTTTCCTTTGTCTTTATCCTTAAGAGTTTGTTGGCGTCAATCATCATCAACAACCCTTGGATTATATAATTTATTAGCATAATGCCCCATTTCCTTACACTTGTAACATTGAAGTGTAAGAGGTTCATTCTTTGTAGCATTTTCATTGTTCACATCACTAGAAAAATTCTTCCCATCATTTTGGTATTCAAATGCCAGATGACCTTCATTTCCACATTTGAAACATTTACTTGTCCCTTTGAGACAACTCCCTCCTTGTTTCTTTCCACACTTTGAGAATAAGGGAAAACTCATCTTCTTTTCAGTGTGATATTTAGATTTTCCACTGAATTCCATTTTCCTCTTCTTATCAAACACATATGACTGATGGGTTACTCCAATATCCATCTCAACTCTGAGAGCACATCGAACAATTTCCTCGTATCTATTAAAGTCTCTTATGGATAATTCCCTTCAACGACTTGGTTTTAAGCGACTAAAGAATCGATTGATCTTACTCTCAGGTTGGATAATAATAACAGAAGCGTACCTTGTAAGTATTGTAAAATTTTCATCATATGTACCAACAGATTCATCATCCTTATGATTTAGTTCAAGAAACTCATTTTACATCTTTGTTCTAAGAATATGAGGGAAGTACTTATTGATAAATATGTTCATGAACACGTCCCATTCCATGGACTAAATTTCAACTCTTGGCCTCATATTCTTTATAAGATTCCACCATTGATCAACATCTCCTTCCAAATGATACACTGGTAAGATGAATTTATCATGTTTAGATCATTGAAGAACTGAAAATATCTTTTTAGTAGTACTAATCCATTGTTCAAATACTAATGGATCAGTAGACCCACTGAATGGAGGTGGAAGCTACCTCATGAAGGATTAAATATAATGATGATTTTTTCCTTTGCTCGTTTGGAATTCCTGCATGATTCATAGTTTGAGAAAGATGTATGAGAATGAATATAATATTTTACATTCCAGCTCCCATAACGTTTGGTTGCTTAGGGGGACAATCATTGCATTTCTCGTCGCATTCCACATTAACACATTTCCTTTGGGTTCTAGCCATTGACTATAACCAAGATGAATAGTGTGAGCAACACTAATTACAAAAGGAAATACACATAATCATGAATAAAATTTCATACTTAATGTCTTATCAAAGGTTTTTCTTGGCCATTTCTAAAACACAAAGATCGTGTTCTATGCTTAGACATATCCTTAGGGTTCTTACTGAGGCTTTCACATCTCAGTTTCCAAAGGATGACTATACCATTCATCTGATACCAACTATAACGACCCATACTTTACATACATTGTTAATACTTCAAAATTGAAGTATACTTATTAAAACATATAACAAAACCATGAAAAGACCATACAGGTATAGTGTCTTTATCAACTGGGAAACATAAACAACTGGTTCAATAATCTTCTACGTTGTCTCCCATTTATTTCATCATATGTAGAGTTCCTTTTTGGAATATCCTACATAATAACCTTCTTCCTGACCTTGGGAAAGAAAAAATACAAAAGGGTGAGCCCAAATTCTCAGTAAGGGTAAAAAAAAAATTATCAATCTCATCATATTCATAAGAACCTAATATTCTGTAAATATTAACTTGCAAAAAAGATCAAAATTTCATTACATGGTAAAAATCATAGTTGTGAAATGTAATCCCAATAATCATAACATAAAACCTGAAACATTGTGGCATACACACATAATCATATAGAATCATTTCTTATTAGTCAAGACTCATTGCCATGACTATCTTCGTAGACAAAGTCCATTTCTGAACCGAGTTCACTCCTTGTTTCAGTACTGTTTCACTAAACCGAATTAACCTGCCATTCCAGCCATGTCAATATCATGAGATATAAATCATTACAAAATTCATTGGAGGGAGATATAGGTCCCACCCATTTCATAATGATACCATTCTTATGTGTTCCACAAAATAAAAAATGATACATCAATGCATAAACCATGAAATACAAATGGGATTCTTAAACATCATGACATCATAAAACAATTAATATAAGATAAAGTAATTCGTAAAAATAATTCCATCACAACATAATCAAATCATTGTAATAATAGGGATAGAAATATAACCCTATATTATCTTATATGGAAAATAATTAGGATAAAACACTTGAACTCCATTCTTGAAGAAAATATCCATTCCACTTCAAAAATAATTAACCTTTCATAACATGTCATACAATTTTAGACTAATAGAAGTTGATTAAAAATAACCCTGAAAACTTGTAAAGGAATATTCTTGGAAATAATTTCTTAAAAATCCATTCATGTCGTATATGTTAAAAAAAACAATATTCTCGTACCTATGTCAGAAAAGTCAAAAAGTACCTCGTATGAATAACGACAAAAGATTCATTTCATATCATTTAATAAATACTCACCGAAGGGTAAAATTGGATTTAAAAGTTTTTAGGTGGATGGAAATAATATTAAATATTTAGGAAACATGTATGTGGATGATAAAATACACCCCAGTAAATACCAATGTATAAACAATCTCGGATAAAAATGAGATTGTGATATTTTCAATTACCATAGGTCTGATTTGCTTCGTAAGTGTCTGAAACCCCTGTATAATGATTTAAATAATTTCATTGTCTTATTCAGGAATCATACTTAATTTTATGATATCATATATGGTCATATTATTAGCTTTTTATTAGTAAGATTTCATTGTTAGTTGTTATTTTGGTGTTTATTGCTTTTTGTTCTTATGTGTGTTTTGTCGAATAAAATCGTATTCCTCATTTTAGGTTATAGATACCTAATTTATATAATGGTTTTAGTGTAATAAATATCATATTTATTCACTAAAATCATTTATGTCATCATTATGAAATGAAAATCTTGTAGAATGAGTCACATCATATCATGGATACGGTATTCTGTACGTACGCACGAGCGATGATATTGTTCCCATGATCATGGAATTGTATTTGAGTGTATGTATAATATATCAGAATCAATAATACATTAAAATAATCATATATAGTTATTTATTTTCACCATTATACCAATCCATGTAAGGTGGTGGTGGAAAATTGATTACATGACGATGTGGAGACGGTATTCCATGCGTACGCACTCGTGATGATTTTGTTTTCCGTAGGATGGATAGATGGTGAAATAGAGTTGTTTCATACTTATAATAACATATCAGTATATGAGTTATACTGATGTTATTACTTCATAATGAATCATCTAAATAATAATAAGTGAAAGAAGAAATAAAGTTGAAAGAATCGGTAATGGACATTACCTATTCTTCGAAGATCCTCTTTGAGACCTCCTCTTAGGGCACTAAACATGGTAATTGAAAAATACCAGGACGTCTAGTATGTTTCTAGGGAAGTTTAGAAGAGAATTTGTTAGGTTTTGGCCAAGATTGAAGGCTCAATGTATTGTGAGGAAGAGAGGGAGGAGGTGCCCTTTTATAAGGGAGGAGAGGGGCTCCTTTGGAAAAACTAAAAATATTATTTTATTATAAAGTCATATTCTATTTTCAATAGCTCCAAATTGATTTATTTCAAAGATAAGGTGGGTAAGGGTCGAAAGCCTCTCATCCAATAGAATTTAGACATGTTTAGGTATCTATTTTAACCTTATCATTTAGATTTAATTTTAAGTTAGATAATTTTTCTTTTACTGTGTCTTCTTGTTTTCGTACACTATAGGTTTAATAAACATACTATAACAAGCCAAAAGAACCCAAAAATATTTATTATTAATTTATATAACCTTATCTATGTCATTGGACCAATCCTTAGATTTTTAGTAATAAAATAACAATTAATAATATAATAGTTTTTTAAAAACTATTTTGTGTCAATTCTGACACTATTTTGTAATTGATTTTTGTGAAAATCATAACAGAATTATAAGTTCGAAAAAAGTAAATAAAATTAGTAATAATATGTAATATTATCCTAGAAAATTATTTTAATTCATAAAAAGTCTAAAATTACATTTATTTGGGTATTTATGACATCAATTATGTCAATATTTCATTAATAAGATAATTACTACATCATCATTATGTCATACATAAATTAAATTATTTAATGTATAAAAATTAAAAATAAAAAACAATTATATATTAAATCTCTTTATATTTATTGTGAATATTTATAGTTGAATTTATGTTATGTATAACCTTATATTAAAAATTATTACTTATTAAACTTTGATTTTAACTATTTTAACCCTTCTTTAAATAAATTAATATTAAATGTTTTAATCTAATTCATGTGGGCCTAAATGGTCAAATATTGTTCTTATGTTTGTTTTTGGTCGAATTACACTTATCCAAAATAATTAGGACATGTGTTAGGGTAATAATAATATCATTTTTACCCTTAATTACCCTATTTACTTTTAACCGTGGTAAAAAAAGTAAAAAGTTACGATTCACCAAAAATTATTTTCATCTCATTGAACCACATTTTAGTCCAAGATATTAACCGTGTCTCTTGGATTTTTGAAATACCACTTACAGAAGCGGTAAAAATAAAGTTTAATGTGAATTTAGAAATTCTCCTAGGAGGTGGGTAAAAGATAGTGAAAAGTTCAATACAATTTATATATATCTAAAATTATTATAAAATGACACCAATGAATTGCATTGAACTTATATAGGTATTTTTTATCACTTTTGACATAAAATAATTTAAACAAAATTAATTATTATTTAAATAAAAAGTCGGTTTTTAAATAGTAACCCAGTGTTTTCACTATTAATCAAAAATTGAATGTTTTCAGAAAAATACCAAAATTTCACCCTAGGCTAATTTTGATATTCCGAATCCAACAATGAAGTAAATTTGAAAAAAAAATTCAAAAATTTTAAAAAGTGGGTAATACTATTCATAACAGATAGTTTTAATAATATTTTAATAGCATATCATTGTTTAGTGAAACTCGGTATTGCGTACAACACAAGCTATTGAGGAAGGTTTCGATTGCGTGTAAAGAAAGACAAGGTAGTCTTGTGTGTAGTGAAAGATTGCTTTGATGATTTATATAGAATAAAAACAAAATATTTCTCATAAAAGTCTCAGGTTTTACAATCATGGAAAAGACATGTTTTCTAAAACACATATCTTGATAGGTTTCTTTTTATGGTTTTTTATATTAAGAAAAATTGATAATGTGGAGTAATGTCTACTTGTAATATTCATGTTGTTATGTAATAGTTATGGCCTAATTCTCTAAAACACTAAACCTGAACATATACTCAATATGAATTATTAATTTAATTCAATATTATGAAATTTTTTAAGGATAGGTACATATATGATATCTCAAATATAAATTATAAAAACCATATTTGTAAATTAATGGAATATTAAAAAACATATCTCAAGGAGAAGACTGTGAGATAGTAAATCCCATTCATATTGTACTAAAATCTAAGAAAATAATTTGACCAAATGTATAATAAACATATTCCCATTAATAAATTAATTCAAAACACCAATAATATCCATTTTTATCTATACTCATCATAAATAGTCATTCTCTAAATAAATTTATATGATTTTCCACATTAGTGATGGCATTTTTGATCATTTTTACGAGCCTCATATAAGATGTGTTTATATTCATTATTATTATAAATTAAATTATTACTAGGCAAATAATTATTCTATAAGGAATTATTTATAATAATGTTTCAGGATTTTAATTCCATTCATGTGTGTTTAAACTTATACTAGAGGATAAGGTTGACAAAAAGATTGTTTTAGTGGTTTTTGATAAATAGAAATTTTTTTCTTAAAGGATGAATTAGATATTGATATAAAATATATGGAACTAAAACAATATTTACACATTTGAATCATATTATTATAGTATATAGGTTATCATAGTCATCCATGACATAAATTCATAGTATGGTTCATTTTGGTGGTCAAACTATGCCATACATGAATACAACATGATTAGTGGATCGTTATGAGAGGTTATATTTGTAATATAAATATAAAAGGAATAAAATGATATTACATAGCTTCTAATATTTTTATTTATAATAAATAGAAGTATTTAAAATTATAATCGATGTATGTGAAAACATTACAGAATTTGAAAAAATGATTAGCCTCTACGAATGATTTGACTAGGGATGATTGTTGGTCGGTCGTATCAGTAAAACATTCAAAAATAAAAAAAACAGTAATGATATCATATATATAAATTTTATGAGTTAGTAAAATCCATATTTCCAGTACTGTAAGTATGTGGTGGGAAATGGAACATGTTACGTCATGGGGGTGGTAGTCGGCATGACTTAAAAACAACAAAATTGTTTTTCTTAATGGACAAAGTATATCAAAAAATAAACATACTAACATTAATATATTAAAATTATATTATATAAAGGAAAATAATATATATATATATATTTTATTTTATATAGTAAATATTATATAATATTATTAATAAGTAAACTATTTAAATGATAATACTCACATAGATGACATGATTTTTCGTTGGATGCCTCATTCAATTTGAATGGAATATGAAACGTATGAGTGGATATATAATTATATGATTGGGAGGGGATTATAAAGATATGAAAATTGAATATTTTCAAGGATAAATTATAATTTTAGGCATTTCTTGAATTAGAGGATTTATTCCCCTTTTATAAGTGATATAAAAATTTATTTTTGGAACACCTTTACAATTTTCAATAAACCCATGGAACTATTCAAAGTTCAACAGACCAAAATAGTAATATGTATAGGGAACACACTTTTGGGTGGAGAAAAATATCAACCATTCTATTCTATTTTATTATTTAATTGTTTTAGGACTTCTTCATTAGGTTAAATTGAATTTATCTTTTTTACTTTTATCTTGGTTATTAATTTCTAATCTTAGTAATTAATTTTTACAGTGAATATAATGAATGGAGATTTTAGATAATTTGATACATTTAATTTAATATTTGGATATAATTTTATCAATTAAAATTTCCAATGGGGAGAAAATTTTATTTTAAAATAAACACACTTAGTCATTAAAAATGTGTTTTAAGGGAAATATTGTTTTAATGAATTAAATTTACATATAAAATAAAATAATTTTGGTCAATGATTTTAATGGCCTAAATAGAATTATTTTTAAATAAATAAATATTATTAGGTTTTAAATTCATGAAAATACATAATGTCTCTTTAAAATACTTTATTCATTTAAATTGCCAAAAAATGAATTTTATATTATGGTTACATTGTAATTAGTTTTCAGAATTATTTCCAATGTTTTTTTAAGATCATTGAATATTTAAAAGTGTAAATTTTTTCCCCAAAAGTCCTTATTTTAATAATTTTTATGTTATTTAAACATCTAGGACATTCTTATGTAACGTTATAGTAAAAAATCATACTTTTTTGATGATAAATAATTTTTTTAGCAAAATCCCACCATTTCGGAAAAAAAAAATTAAAAATAAGATATTTTTTTGATGACTTCCAAAAATGTAATTATTTTGGTAAATATCATATTATGAGATTTAATATTTGATTAATTTCATGAATACATATTCATTAAAGGTAAAATTTCTTTAATAGGTCATGATATGATATTTACAAGCTACAATTCAGTCTCAATTGTTACATAAGTACAAACAATTTAAATCATATTATACACATCCTACTCTGAAATGGTTGTATCAAATATAGAAATCATAAACATGTCATATAAAATTAGTTTTAAAAATTTTAATATTTAATTAATTAAATTATATAACATTCCAAATTTTAGTAACGTATAATGAAAATAAGAATTTGATTTATATGTGTGAGATCTGTTCTCCCCAGATTCTATCAGCTAGAATCAGATATCCTCTATGAAGCCTCACATATTAGATTTGTTCACATTGCCTCCCAAGCTTGAGTAGTTATGTAATTTAGTCAATGTTGCCCACCTGACTCATCAAATACATTCGTATATTCCATCATCATAAATCCTCTCTAATGTATATATATAAACTAATAATTATGATCATGCATGAAACACTCACATGATCACTAATGAAACACTAACATGATTCCAAAATAGATGGTATTATATTTTAATCAACGTGAGAGAATAAACAATGGATATATTTAATAATATATAGATACAATACATAAATTTAAAACAAAATATATTACATATTTATACGTACCATACGGTGAATGAAGATACAATGATGTTACTCACTAGGAATATGATCCCATGACACCTATATAGAAAAACAAATTCCTCAAAATATCATTCACCCTCCAAAATATTGGATGTGGAAAATTAAGAAAACAGAATATTTAGTTTCATAGTTAATGAATAGAATAAACATAATTAAATCGATATTAAACACATATCTAATTGTATTTCCTCCAATGAATATTAAATTCAAGAGACATACATCACTATAGAATAGGATCTGGAATGATCAATCATGCAAGGCCTATACCATAACAAGTTTTGGCTTACACATCAACTTCCTTTACTAAAAAAATTAGGAACATAATTACCATATACCATATCATCCGTAGAGACACATATCAAGAAACCATAATTTCATTCACCAATTTGAGTCATATATTTATTTTTATAAAAAAATGTTTTTTATTTAAAATTTAAATAATATATAAATTATAGAACCACATTTTGTTATAAACTAAGTAAAAAATCTTTACCTATGAATAGTTGTGAATAATTATAAGAAAAATATATAAAAAAATATGTTTTGAAAAAAATTATAAATCATTATCCTTATTCATATTCATAATCATGTTTATTTTTTATCTTCATCAACCATCTTAACAACATCAATTTCCATACAAGCTTAAATATCATCATCGGTAGAAATTTCAATGTTATGGGTTACATCATCAACATTATTAATACCATCAACACCTAATTTTTGGGTATCATCATCAATATCTATATCACATCAATTAAGAGATATATTTTGTAATTTTTATTCAAAATTGACAATATATTGAACTTAATCAAAATAACATTAATTTTACATAAACAAATTCTCATTATATGTCATTTTTATTACACTCCTATGGTTATTTAACTCTCACAATGAATTACAATAATTTTAATAATAACCATGATGTCCCAGATATTCCATCAATTACTGTTCATTTAATATAATATTAATTTTATATCTAACATAAATGATATCATTACATAGACGAAAACACAACCATTGGTCATTATTCGTCAACAGAAAATTAAACATTATTATCTATTTCTTAAATAGATAACATATCCAAAATATTTCATCAATCATTCTATAAGACTGAAACTCACATTATTTTTGCCGATATCCTTTAAAAAACAAAATTCCATTGATTTTTATATTCTTCATATTTATGGGTATTAAATAAACATCCATTAACCACAAACAATTATAATATTTGATCAATTTTGATGATGGATTACTCATTGAACACAATAAATTATCAACTCTATTTCCAAAATGTCATACCAGTTTTTGGGTCCTAGAAATTACAAATTCACATTGAATAAAATTACATCAAACTCAGAAAAGGATGTAAATAAAATTGTGAATAATATTTATGAAAAATATTCAAAGGATGAAGAAATATCGTGAAGGGAAAATCCTGTTTTGGACCCCTTCACTGTATAGTAGTCCAAGGGTTTGCGATGAATCAATTAACTAAGTATGTTCACAGGATAATGATTTCTGAACATACATCACTTCAAATACCATGAGTCAACCTACTCCTCCAGAAACTCCTAATTCCCCATATTCTACCTCCTATGCCAGGTTTATTTAGAACTTTATAGAAAATCATGGTATGAATGTTTCGGACTTGCATGGACACATCTTTTTCATTCCTCAAACTCTATGTTCTAGGAAATTTAAATCATAATAAACCTCCCGGGTCATTGAAAATTGATGTCCAGTGTTCTGAGAACACTTTTACTCCACTATGCACAAAATTACTCAGTGGATCTGCATATGTTTCCCACAAAAAGGCCAATCAACCAGAGAAAAATTCGACATCTGTAGAGGATTTTTCTACCCCATTAAACAAAAATTTCATCCATGACCCGTATCAATTCTCTATATCAGAGAACTCCCAATATCATGGCTTATACATTCCTTCCCTCTCTTGATTGGGGAATTTCAGAACATCCTTGTCCAGTTATCCTCCAGTTGATCTTGGATTCTATAACATTTTTTCCAAACACCAGGACCTTAAATAATGAGTTATCATCCTGACCACATGATGTTAAAATATATTGAACTTATCCTGGACACATGATATTAAAGTATATGGTGTTATTCCTATAAGATGAAATTGAACTATGTTATCATAGTCCCAATAAGATGACTTTAAACTGTGATTCCATCATCTAAGATATAATAATTTAATCTATATTATAACCTATATTACATTCAACATGACACTCCCACTAAGGTTATTCCATATATTTTCTTACATTAGAATACACTCTTCCTCATCTTTGCCTCCTCACCCTATCCTGGGACATATCTAGTTAGATTTTGGAATGTGACTATACTATATATGAAAATAAGAGAGGAAATGGGAACACTCAAAGCCCCGAATCCCACCCTTAGGACACCAGCACCATCCATAGTGGATGGGGAGGGTTGCACGATCATCATATCTACTTCATTCTCTTGTTTCTCACGTCAATAATGACAAATGACGGCTTAGATATTAGTGACAATCATGAAATCTATGTGAACCCAAATGTCACATGGGCCTTCTCCCTAGATGTAAACTCTAATGGCAATCCCTAATTCATATTTGCCTCTTATTCAGTGCAATCCCCTATCATACCCCCTTAATGGGAAGCTCTCGTTCATAAGAAATAGCATCCATAACTACATGGAAAATGACAGCCATTTAACTTATATATATAGGAAACCTCCATAGGGTTGAATGCTGATACTTAAGATATCTCATCCTTCCATTAATTCCATTATCTTTTGAATCTCTTCCTCACTGAATGACATTAAACTACACGAGTTTCTAAAACAAGTGGGATTTGATTTTAAAACAACTTAGATACTTAAGAGGAATCCTTGAGGACAAAATACAGTTCTCAAATCCACCAAAATTTACTTCGATTGAATTCTCGGTATGGTCATACCCATAATAAATATGACATATTTTTTAGGGATACTTGGGATGCTTCAGTGTAACACCCCAAGCTTCTACGGTATGCTTCTCTTTGAATAATATTGTATCGTGTGTTGTACAAAACTTCGACTTCTAACACACCACAACCAATCAGACTAGACGTTATGTATAGTAATACTCAATTTTTTAAATTTTATTAATTTTATTTTTAAAAATTTACTTCCTCTTTGTATTCGGAATATCGAAATTTGCTTAGGTTGAAATTTTGGTAATTTTCAGAAAACATTCAATTTTTAATGAATATTGAAAAAAACACTGAGTTATAGTTTAAAACAGATTTTTTAAATAATAATTTATTTTATTTAAATTTAAATAAGGTCAAAATAGATACATAATACCTATATATGTTCAATGTAATTCATTGTAGTCAGTTAAGAAAAATTTTAGATTTATAAAAATTTTATTGCACTTTTCTCCGTCTTTTACCCAACTTCCAGTAGAATTTACTAAAATCACATAAAACCTAATTTAACAACTTTTGTGAGTGTAATTTTGAAAATCCGAAAGACACAGTTAATATCAAGTAGTATAATATGGTTCAATGATATAAAAATAATTTTTGGTGAATAGTAGCTTTTTACTTTTATTTACCATGGTTAAATGTAAATAGGGTAATTAAGGGTAAAAATTATATTAATATTACCTTAACACATGTCCGAATTCTATTGGACAAGTTTATCTCGACAAAAAAAATATTAGGAATAAAATATTATCATTTAGGTCGAAATGGATTTGATTAGAACATTTATTATTATTTAATTCAAAGAAGAGTTAAAGGAGTTAAAATAAATGTTTAATTACTAAAACATTTTTAATATAAGGTTATACATTAGATAAATTCAATTGTATATATTCATTATAAATATAAAATTAATTCCTACATAATGGTATTTTATTTATAAATTTTAGTCATTAAATAATTTAATTTATTTATGTCATAATGGTGATGCAGTAATTACATAATTAATGAAATATTAAAATATTTTATATTTAAAAAATCCAAATAAATGTAATTTGAGAATTTTTATGAATTTAAATAATTTTCAAGGTTACTATGACATATTAGTATTGGTTATATGAATTTATACTTATGTAATAATGCAGTTATAAATTTATAAAAAACAAATTACCCAATACTGTCAAAAATGACCTAAAAGAGTTTTTAAAACAAATATTATATTATTATTGGATATTCCTTTCATAAAAATCTATGGTTCATACAAAGTACTTATATAATGATATGTGTATCCTTAATGAACCACTTTTGGGTCTCTTGGAAGTATATAGTATGTTCACTAACTATATAATATAAAAATACAATGTGGCTTGGTAAATGACAAACTATTTAACTAAGAGTTAAATAAAAAAGATAAAGTTAATATAGTGACAAAAACCTATCGAAAACCTCTTTGTTGAGTTTTTTTAGACCTATCCCCACCTTAAACTATAAATAATTCCCTTTGGTGTCATTATAAATGGAATAAAAAATTATTATAAAATAATATTTCAAGCATTTCGTAAGGTTCCCCTCAGCTCTCTTATAAAAGGGCACTCCCCCTTCTCCCGAATTCACACATTAAAATCCATTTGGCTTGGCCAAACCCTACCCTAATATTCTCTCAACTTCCATCACAGCAAACTATTTTCCTTATTTTGATCATAAATGCAACCTATGGATCCCTTTTGATCAAATCAAAACGAAGAAGCCGAAGAAGAGGTAATGTTTTCAACACCCTCTTTCAAGTTCCTTTCTTATTCAATTTCATATTTCTTTTTTATTTAAAATCTATAATAATTATTCCAGTATCTTCTATATATTTTTATGATATTATAAATATGTTACATCCATATTCAGTATTCTATCCATCCTTTGATTGACATGTCACCATACTTGCGTACGTACGGCTTACCATCTCCACATCGTGTTGTAATTGTTATTCAAAACATCATTATTTGGATGGGTATGATCATGATGTGTAATTTATGCAAATAACAAATATAACATGATAATGATTCTTTATATAGGATATAAAATCCAATTATATATTATTTTAAAATCAAAAGAATGATATTGTCGCTCGTGCATACGTACGGACTACCATCTCCATGAACGTGATGAGATTAATTCCCCATCATATCCATGCAATTTTATTTCACATTTGATGATTAAAAATATTGTTTAAGGACTTGATATCATTCTGGATATGAATAAGATACAACCTATCTATGACAAAACTGACTTACGTAACAAAGCATATAAAGGGAAACAAATTAGTTAACACTGCAAACAACAATAAAACTATGATATTATTAAAAAAAATGCTAAAAGATCACATATGATATCATAATTAATGAATATGATTATTTTATAATTTATTAACAATTTTTTCACCATTATACAAGAGTTTAAACTACCCTCGACCAAGGAAAACTATAAGGTGAGGATTTATTTCACAATCTCTTCATTATCCGTGGGTGTTTATGCGTAATTATCTACTAGGACCACTTTATCATCCACATCCATGTTTCATAAAAATGTATTTCAAAACATTATAGCTATTTCACATAATATGGTATAAAGTCATTTATACTCTTGTTCGATTTTTTATAATAAGTTTATAAATTAATCTTTTCGTCGTTTTCAAAACAAGGTCCTTTTTACCCTTTTCGACAGAATTAAGGTAAGAATGTATTTTTTTAACTTATACGGTGGGTGTGGCTATTTTCAGCAATTATAAAATCTTTGATGCTTCCCTTACAAGATTATAAGAATATTTTTAAATTAAATGTTTTCTTTTATAATTATGTGACTTTTAAACGATTTCAAAAAAGGATATATTTCTCTCAAATAGTTTTGATTTCATCTATGTCCACATCTTTGATAGATTTTAAACATATTTGAAGTTGATTTATTATGATACAAAACATCCATATTGTATTGAAGGTTTTTTGATATGTTTGAATGTGGATTTGTTATTTTTATACCATTCATTGTTTATGGAGAATGTATTGACATTTTGTATGCTAGGTATAATACGAATGTTTATGTTATGTTTAAACCTATTAATATGAGGAATACATTGGACTTAATAAGTGATGGGTGGAGCCCTCTATAGCTCCTCGATGCACTAGTAGGTCTCATGAGACGAACTAGTGTCTTTGCACAAGGCCTCGACAAAATCTTATTTGTAGTCCTAACACAAGGCCTTGACTATGTGGTAAAGATAGTCTGGCGTTATGCAGTCCATCATTTAAAAAGTGGTTATTGATATTTCATGTTATTATTAGACTAGTAGAATATTCATGTGAATAATTAAATGGAATTATTTCATTTCATTTCTTCCATATTATGCTGAATTTTAAGATTAAAATGCTTTTGTTTTAGTTATACATTTCCTTAAATGTTTATGCTTATTTATGAATGTTTCTGCTATATTGTTATCCTTACTAGACATTTGAGCTCACCCCATTATATGTTTTATTTTTCCCAGGATGTGAAGAAGTAATTTATGAATGACCTGTAGGGATAATATAAGGCGATATGAGTGTGGAAACAAGATGTTATTGTAGTTCTCACCTTATGATGTAATGTAATATTTATGAATGAATCTACTGATTCCTAGGCTACTAAAATAATCGGTCTTTCGAGACATGATATTTTTTGATCATGCCAATGTTATGTAATAATTTCACGACTCTGGGTAACTAGGGTGGGGGCGTTACTGTTGGTATCAGAGGAAATTTATTAGAATACATGGAATCTATAATTAGATAAACACGGATTAGAGAACATAGACCTATGATAAACTTTGGGGATTAATATAGGAGAACTTTCTAGAATTTTGGTATTGTAGAGATATTGTGAGATTTCTGAGAAATAAATCCATGTCTAGATAAGAGCATGTAGTGGTGGCTCTGGCACAGATGTACCTAGGGGTAAAACCTGAAAACCTTGCATTGAGCTAGTATCCAATGGGAAGTAGTGCACACAATGGGCCTTACTGCACTGTTGGTTACGAAACACCTAGGGCATATGCTTAGGATAATTCTAATTTTCTTTACAAACCATTATTAAGGGTTTATAAGTATATATTTCATCAAATAAAACATTTTTTTAATATTATGGATTATATCCATAAATAAATCAATTTATGTGAAGTGTTTTACAAGTATGGAATTATGTATTTTGATTCAGAAACTGATCTAGGTTATGACATTGTTTAGAAATGGCTCCTAGTGGAAGGAATGGAAATCTTATCAATTCATGCACTCTATGTAGGTATTTCCCTCTGGCTCATGATAATTATAGTGGAGCTAGTGATGCAACTAGTGCTGATCAACTAATCACCAAACTGGGACAACTCACTTAGGTAATTAATAATAACCATACCCGTATAGAGAACCCTGATCTGCAGCATGGAGGATCAATGTTAGTTCGCTTCCTGAGGAAACAACCACCAACATTCAATGGGAGGATAAATCCCATAGTATCATAGTAATGGATAAATTCCTCAGAGAAAATATTCCATGCCTTGGGGAGTAGTGGAAGGGAAAAAGAGATCATTGCAATTTACCGCCTCACTGGAGATGCTGACCAATGGTGGTCATTTATTCAAAACATGAAAGAAGAAGATGAAGTATAAAATATGGAATGGAGGGTGTGCAAAGAGATATTTTTAGAAAAATACTTTCCTCATGACCATCAAGCAGATATGGAAAGGTAATTTCTTATTCTGAGGGAAAAGGAGGATGAGAATGTCGCGAAGTATGAGGCTAACATTGCACGATTAGCAAGGCATGCTACAGATTATATACGTAACCCAAGAAATAAGATTGATCATTTATTTTATGGTTTAAAACCATTTCTTCATCGACCATTAGTCTCACAATACTTCTCGTTATACGAAGATATTGTCTCATGTACTATCAAGACATAAAATGAATTCTCTATGTCTTACGACTTTAATATAAAGCAAGAGAAGAAGAGATCCGTTGATCACTCAGGAAATGGAAATAATGGGAAGAAGGGAAAAGTTTAATATCCATCTGGTAGTAAATGTGGGATGAAACACTTCAGTACTAGCTTGAAAGGAATGAGAGTCTGTTACTTTTGTGGTGAAAAGGCCACAAAGATCATGATTGCAAGGGGAAGAAAGAAGCTACCGATGTTCAATTCTACAATTGTAGGGAGATGGTACATTATGAAAATGAATATCCTAAGCATTAGGGGAACTATCCTAAGAAAATGCCAAGGGATCAAGGTTAATGTTATGATTTCACTACTGCGGAGGTAGTATCTCCAAAAGACATGGTGGAAGGTAATTTAATGGTTTTCTCCAGTTTCGAAAATTCATTATTTGATTCTGGATCATCGCATTATTTCATTTCATCAAAATTTCCTAAGAAAATTAGATATATACAATTTGATTTAACAAGTGAGTTATCAGTCAAAACCCCTAATGGATGAATCATTGCTACAATGTTTTGTCAATCAGTCCCTATTAAGGAATCTAAATGTTTTATATCTACTGATCTCATCAGCATACCCATGATTGAATTTGATATAATCCTCAGTATGGATTGGCATTCGGACCATGATGTGAATATTTATGGTAAGAAGAAAAAGGTTATGATTTTTGATGATAATAATAAGGAACACCTTATCTTTAGATAAGAATCATCACCACCTAATTTTTTTCTAGATACAACCCCAGTAGCTCAACTGAATTCAATTATCCGGGAGGAAGAGAATGAAATAACTATGGGTGAGGAAAGTAAAGTTAAAATAGAGGATATACCTATTGTGAAAGAATTTATAGATGTTTTTCTAGAAGATTTACCTGGACATCCACTAGAATGAGAAATTGAGTTCTCTGTTGATTTAATTCCTGGTTCAAAGACCATATCAAACCCCCTTATAGAATAGACACTATGGAATTAGTTGAACTAAAGAAACAACTAGAGGAATTGAGTAATAATGGATTTATTTGCACTAGTGTTTCTCCATGGGGAGCCCCTTTCCTTTTTGTTAAGAATAAAGATGTATCTATAAGGTTGTGCATTGACTATAGGGATATCAATGATATAACAATAAAGAACTAGTATCCCCTACATTTCATTAATGATTTATTTGACCAATTTCATGGAGCTCAATACATTTCAATGATTGACCTTCGATCTGGATACCATCAGTTGTGTGTGAAGAAGGAATACATTCCGAAGAGAGCATTTTAGACCAGTTACATGCATTACAAGTTTACAGTAATGCCTTTTGGATTGACTAATTCACCCTATGTATTCATGGATCTATTGAATAGAGTATTCAAGGAACATCTCGATGATTTTGTGGGGGTATTTATTGTTGATGTATTGGTATACTCCAAAATCTATGAAGAACATTAAAATCACCTACGCATTATCCTGAAAACTCTTAGAAGACATGAATTATATTGGAAGTTTAGAAAATGTGAAATATGTATTCAGGAGATCTTTTTTATTGTCCATATTGTCTCTAAGGATGGAATCTATATTGATCCTTCTATGATCAAGGCAATCCTAGAATGGTCAGCACCGATGAGTATAATTGATGTATGAAGTTTAATTGGTTTAGCAGGTTATTGTCAATGTTTTCTTGAGAATTTTTCTCTGTTCTCTAACCCATTAACAAATCTCACATGTAAAGGGGTTAAATCATTTCAGAAAAAAGAGTGAGGAGAATGTTTTGGAGAACTGAAGGGAAGAGTAGTCATCGCTCCAATATTGACTCTACCATCAGGGAATGACATGTTTGTTTTTTATATTGATGCATCGAAGAAAGGACTTGGTAGTGTCCTTATGTAGAATGATAGTGTTATTTCAGATGAATCACGGCAGCTAAAAATTCACAAGAAAAAGTTTCCTACTCATGATCTTGAGTTAGCTACTGTAATCATTGCTTTGAGGATATGGATACATTATCTCTATTGTAAAAAATGTGAGATATATATTGATCACAAGAGTTCGAAGTATATTGTTTCACAGAAAAACTCAACATGTGGAAAAATAGATGGATTGAACTACTCGAGGATTATTATTGCATGATACACTACCACTTGGGGAAGGAAAATAAGGTAGTACATTCTTTGAGTAGAAAGGATCATGGAGTTTTGGACAAGATGAGTGTTGAAAGGGATTCTATTTTCATGGATCTTATAAAGATGGATATGGGAATCACCATGGAAGGTGAAACATCAATACTTTTTCAAATGGTTTCCAAACCATCTTTACTAGAATAAATAAAGAGTTCTCAGACTAGTGATGAAGAGTTTTAGAAGAAGATTAAAGCTGTGTATGATGGGAGATTGAGTGACATTGTGTATGAAGATGGAATTTGAATGTTTAGGAAGAGACTTTGCGTTCCCAGTATACGTGATATAAAAAGATAATTGTTGGATGATTCTCATAGTTCCAATTTCTCTATACACACTGGGAGAACCAAAATGTATAGAGATTTGAAGGAAAATTTTTGGTGGGAAAACATGAAGAGGGATATTGCTGATTTTGTGTCAAGATGTATGGCTTGTCAACAAGTGAATGCTAGAAGGAAACATCCTGGTGGAGTCTTGAAACCTCTTCCCATACTTGAATGGAAATGGGATATTATTATGATGGACTTTGTCACGAGACTATCGAAGACTCCTAGAAGAAACAATGCAATATGGGTCATTGTTGATCATCTTACTAGGTCAACAAATTTTCTTGCTATAAGAGAAGATCTACCACTTGAATGTTTAGCATGAATATATATTAATAATGTTTCGAAACTTCACAGAGTACCACTATCGATTGTCTCTGATCGTGATCCCCATTTTACTTCAATATTCTGTAAGAGTATTCAGAAATCCCTAGATACTGAACTTTGTTTGAGCACTTCATACCACACCCAAATTGATGGACAATCAGAACTGAATATTCAAACCTTAGAAGACATGTTGAGATATTTCGCAGTTGAAATTCAGGGTATGTGGGATCAATATTTACCTCTGGTGGAATTTTCCAATAAGAATAGCTTCCATTCAAGTATTTGAATGGCACCGTATGAAGTGTTATAAGGAAAGAGATGTTGCACACCAACATGTTGGGATGACGTTGGTGAAAGGAAAATTGTAGGCCAAGAACTAGTGGAGTAAATGATGGAAAAGATGAAGGTTATCCAAAACCACATCAAAGCATCTCAATGTAGGTAGAAGAACTATGCCGATAACCGAAGGAAGGATTTGTAATTCTAAGTAGGAGATCATGTTATCTTAAAGGTATCTCCATGGAAGGGAGTTATATGTTTTGGTAAGAATGGTAAATTAAGTCCTAGGTAATCCGACCTTTTGAAATTATAGAATGAATTGGGGCTGTTGCATATAATTTGGAAATGCCAACAAATCTCTCCAAAGATCACGATGTGTTCCACGTATCACTATTGAGAAATTACATTCCTGACCCAATGCATGTAATCACCTATGGTGAATTAGAACTGGAACCTGATCTATCTTATTGTGAAGATCCTATCATGATTCTTGATACAAGAGAAAAAGTGTTGTGAAACCAGATGACTCGTCTGGTAAAAGTTCTATGGAGAAACCGTAAGATGGAAGAGGCAACACGGGAACCCGAGGAACATATGATGAAGAACCACCCGAGTATATTAATGTGGTAGTATTCAAGAAATTTCGAGGATGAAATTATTTATTGGAGGGGAGAATTTGACACCCCAATCTTCTACGGTACGCTTCTCTTTGAATAATATAGTAGCGTGTGTTGTACGCAACTTCGAGTTCTCACACACCACAACCAATCAAACTGGACTTTATGAATAGTAATACTCACTTTATGAAATTTTATAACTTTTATCTTTAAAAATGGACTTCATTTTTGGATTGGGAATATCGAATTATCTTAGGGTTAATTTTTGGTATTATTCTGAAAACAGTTAATTTTTGATGAATAGTGAAAAAACACTAAGTTATAGTTTAAAACTAAATTTTTATTTAAATAATTATTTATTATATTTAAATTTAATTTATGTAAAAATAGATACATAACAAACATATAACTTCAATGTAATTCATTTGAGTTAGTTTAGAATAATTTTAGATATATAACAATTTTATAGGACTTTTCACCGTCTTTTACTCACCACCTAGAAGAATTTGCAAATTCACATAAAACATAATTTTACGACTTCTGTGAGTGTAATTTTAAAAATCCAAAGGAACTATTAATATCAAGGAGTAAAATGTGGTTCAATGTGAAAAAAGTAATTTTTGGTGAATAGTAACTTTTTACTTTTATTTACCATGGTTAAATGTAAATAGGGTAATGAAGGGTAAAAATGATATTAATATTACGCTTAAAAATGTTCTAATTCTATTGGAAAACATTATCTCGACCAAAAACAATCTTAGGAATAAGATATTATCATTTAGGTTCACCTGGATTAGATTAGGACAATTATTATTATTTCATTCAAAGAAGAGTTAGAAGAGTTAAAATCAATGTTTAATTACTAAAACATTTTTAATATATTGATATAAATAAGATAAATTAGATTGTAAATATTCATTAGAAATATAAAACCATTTACTACATTATGGTATTTTATTTATAATTTTTATACATTATATAAATTAATTTATTTATGAAACAATGGTGATGCAGTAAATATATTTTTATTGTAATATTAAAAGAATTGATATTATAAATATCCATATAAATGTAATTTGAGACTTTTTATGAATTCAAATAATTTTATAGGTTACTATAACATATTAGGATTGGTTATATGAATTTGTTTCTTATTAATAACGCTGTTATAATTTTATCAATAACAAAATACCCAATAGTGCCAAAATTGACATAAAAGAGATTTGAAAACAAATATTATATTTTTATTATATATTTTATTCCAAAAAATCTACAGTTTGGCCAAAGTAATTATATCATGATATTTTTATCATTAATGGACTACATGTGGGTCGGTTGGAAGTATATAGTTTGTTTATTATCTTTATAATTTAAAAATAAAAAGAGACATGGTAAATGTCAAACTATTTAACAAAACGTTAAATAAAAAAGATGAATTTAATATAGTGACCCAAACCTGTCCAAAACCTATAAGATGAGTGGTTTTCGACCTATAACCACCTTAAACGTTAAATAATCCACTTTGGAGACATTATAAACAGAATATAAATTTTTTATAAAATAATATTTCTTGCTTTTCCTAAGGTGCCCCTCACCCCTCTTATAAAAGGGAACTCACCCTTCTCACTAATTCACACCATCAAAGCCATTTGGAAGGGCCAAAACCTACCCAAATATTCTCTAAAAATTCCTAAATTCAACCTAGATGCCATAGTTTGATTATAAAATCATCCTATGGAGCCCTTTTGATCAAATAAAAAGGAAGAACCCGAAGAAGTGGTAAAGTTTTCACCACCATCTTTCAGGTTCCATTCTTCTTCAACTTTTTCTTCCTTTGTTATTTCCACTCTAAAATAATAACTCTAGTATATTCTATACACTGTGATGTTATTATAAATATGGTACAACCATATTTAGTATTATATCCATCCTAATAATGACATGTCACTATAAGTGTGTACGTACAGCTTACCGTCTCCACGTCATGGTGTAATTATTATTCCAAACATTATTATTTGGATGGGTATGATAATGATGTTTAATTGATTTAAATAATAAATATAACATGATAATGATTCTATATATATGATATACAATTCAATTATAGATTTTTTTAATATCAAAAGAACGATATAGTCTCTCGTGCGTACGTACCGACTACCATCTCCACGAACATGATGAGATTCATTCCCCATCGTATCAATGAAAGTCTAATTCTCATTTGATGAATAAAAATAATGTTTATGGACTTTATATAATTATTTATATGAATAAGATACATCCTATCCATAAAAAACCCGACGTACATAACAATGCATATAAAGGAAATCAAATCAATTAACACTTGTAACAACGATAATACTAAGATATTATTAAAAAAGAAATGTTAAAAGATCATATACAATATTAGAATTAATGTATATTATTCTTGTATAATTTAATAACAATTATTTCACCATTATACAGGATATTAACCTACCCTTGGCCAAGGAAAAGTACAAGGTAAGGGTTTATTTCACAATCTCTTCATTATTCAAGGTTTTATATATGTAATTATCTATTAGGAACTCTTTATCATCCACATCCATGTTTCATAAAAAAAATTTTTTAAACATTTTTACTATTTTATGTAATATGCCATAAATTCATTCATACCCTTTTTTGAATTTTCATATGATGTTTATAATGGAATTTTTCCATTGTTTTCCAAACAAGTTCCTTTTTAACCTTTTTGACAGAATTAAGGTATGAATGTATTTTTTTAACTTATACGGTGGGTGCGTCTATTTTACACCATTATAAAATCTTTGAAGCATCCCATACAAGATTATAAGAATATTTTCAAAGTAAAGGTTTGCATTTTTTATTATGTGACTTTTAAATAATTTTAAAAAAGGAGATATTTCTCTCAAATAGTTTTGATTTCATATATGTAAAAATACTTTGATAGATTTTAATATTATATGAAGTAGATTTATTATGATACAAAACATCCATATTTTATTTAAGGCTTTGTGATATATTTGACTGTAGATGTGTTATTTTTATACCATTCATGGTTTATGGAGAATGTATTGACATTCCATATGCTTGTTTTAATACGAATGTTTATGTTATGTTTGAACCTATTCATATGAGGAATTCATTAGACTTAATAAGTGACAGGTGGAGCCCCCTATAGCTCTTCGATGCATTAGTAGGTCTCATGAGACAAGATAGTGTATTGGGACAAGGCCTTGACAAATTCTTATTTATAGTCTTGGCACAAGGCCATGACTATGTGATTATGATAGTCTGGCATTATGCATTCCATCATTATGAAAGTTTATATTTATATTTCATGTGATTATTCGACTAGTAGAATATCCATGTGAATAAGTAAATGACATTATTTCATTTTATTTCTGCCATATTATGCTGAAATTCATGTTTAAAAGACTTTTGTTTTAGTTATACATTGCCTTAAATGTTTAAGATTATTTTTGATTGTTTTATCTATATTGTTATCCTTTCTGGGTATTACATCTCACCCCTTTCTATGTTTTATTTTTCCTAGTATGTGAAGAATGTATTTTATTAATGACCTGTAGGGATAGTATAAGGGGATATGAGGGTTGAGAAAGTTGTTGTTGTAGTTTTCACTTTATGATATAATGTAATCCTTATGAATGTATCTAGTAATTCAAAGGCTACTAAACTAATTGGTCTTTTGAGTCTTGATATTTTGTGATCATGCCAATGTTATGTAATAATGCACTGAGTCTGGGTAATTTGGGTCTGGGTGTTACATTCATCATAACTATCAAATTAATGATTAACTAGGAACATTCCTCCTAGCTGTCCTCTCCACATGATGTTAAAATTCATGGTGGGGTCCTTTTAACATGACCATAAACAGTGATGAGTCCTATTATGTGACACCAAACTACATGGGTTCTAATTCATCTCATGATGATTAGTAATAATTGCATTTTTTCGGTTTTATCCCAACATTGAAACAATTCATGTCACCCCTTGATGAAAATATACTCCAGAGTGATTCATCATGTGTCTTAAATTTGAATTCTCTCAACAAATAACAATGGAATTACTGACCTATCATGAAAATGTTAACATTGATGAGGAACCTCAGATAAATATATGTATTGTAATTTATTGAGAACCTATGATACATATAGATGATTCAAGACCAATTCATACCACTGATTGATATTGCGACCTGAGTGTATTATGTAGAAAAATGATTTTTATTGAACCAATGATTCTTGAACATGAGAACATGGCTTAAATATTTAATAGAGTCCCGTAATAGGAAATATTACCCCCCAAATGTGTGTGATAAGCCAAATATCTTATCCTCTAACCTAATGTGTGTCTATAAGTGTCATTGTCCTACTAATCTGAATAATGCCTGCCTTTGGAAAGAAGATATAAAATTCATGGATGTGAGAGCAGTTCGGTCTTTCTTTCTCCATGAATAATCCTTTTATAGACTATACATGGACATTGACCCAATGAAAATAGAGTACAGAAAAACCTAACCCCCAAAAATGAACATTAAGTAAAAAATGCACTTTGGTTCAAAACAAAAATGGGGAACTCAATGTGAATCCTTAACCAAGGTGGCGGTATTAACCCATCATGGGCCCCTTTTTAATAATAATGTAAGAGGGCAAACCAATATCAACAATTATAAATTTTTTAATGATATTATTATTTGATGGGGGTTTTTTCTATACCTTTCATATATTTTTCAATAAATTAAAAAATATTCCTTCAATCAAATGACATCCTGATAGATTGTTCATAAATGTGCATCAGCAACTGCATAGGTGGACATAGTCTCAATGAAGAGCATGACTCCATCGCCCACATAGTGTCTTCAATGTTGGGTTTATAATATGATTATTAGGATGTAACCTAAAAACGGTACTCTCCACACCATAATGGTAGTATGGAAATCCCTCTTGGTGGAGAATCCCCACCATCCACCACTCAGTAGTGGCTCGCAGTCTAGAACTAAGGTTCTTTAATTCTATGTAAAATAGTTTCGAGTTCCTGTCCACGGATTTTGACAATGAGTACCTCCCTTATCCAAGGGAAGCGGATGATGTCATCATCAATGAAATATTCCATATTGAACATGGGTCTCACTAAACGTCCCATACCAAATGATTTCATTATCTACTCCATGTCACCCAGTACCCTCATAATAAAGAGGATATCACCTTGTGGGATCCTACTGAAGTCCAACGAACTCGAGCCCCCCAAGAAGCCTGTTGAGGGTGAAAATAAAACTACATGGAACATGTCATTACCATTGTTCATGCACAATAAACCTACCATGAACATCTGAAAATAACATATGAGTGGACATATATCCTCATCCACTTTTATGAAGACCACTATAGAAATGTGGTAGCACATTACGTCAAATAGGAAAACAACCAGCTATGTCTATATGAAAATACCTACTATCACATTCGAAGACCGTTATCAAAATATGATGACAAAATACAAGTATTTTCATGTCCTTTATGATTAATACGATTTCCATCGGTCAACTATGATGGCCATCATATATGGGGATATCCAAATTCATGCTCCTGCATGTCAATTCCCTAGTCAAATATGGTAGAAAAAATATAATTAGATTCAAATTCCTATAGATTCATACCAATACCATCCTAATAATACATCAAAAAATGATAATATGGATTTTTTTCTTCAAAATATGAAGAACATTAGTAAAATACAATGGAAACTAGAGAAAACAACTAGAATATGTCAGCCAATAATTTGGGGAAAACTCATTCTTAGGCCCCAACCTAGGAGAACTTCTATTATCCACTAGAAACACATGGCATACCATAGTAGGAACATATTCCTAATATGGAATCATAATGGGAAAATATCCCCATTACAACGAATGATATATCTCAAAAAATCATATATATGATGGACGACCAGACATCGATCTTTGACCATATCCTACAAACCTGTTAAGATTTATTCAAATCTATGGTAATCACTACTAGAAAAACGACCTATACCCACAGTTCAAAACCATAGGTATATCCCCCAAAACCATGGGTATAGGTTATACCCATAGTTTTGGGAACCGTGGTCTGTAACAACGTCCTTATAGGGGTCTCAACCTATACCGACGGTTTTGGAGAACCATGGGTATAGGGGGGGGTCAAAGTGTGCACCACGGCTATACAACGTGGCACAGAACAGACCCCACGGTTTTCAAACCATAGAGTATTTAAATTCAAAAAAAATTAGGATCTAGGATTCGAAGCCACACTCCCGTGAGGCCTCAAAGCTGCACACCACTGAAAGAACAACCATGCTGTGAATTCATTTGATATATATCCATAAATAAACATATATATATATATATATATTAATTTAATCAACTTAGAATAGAAAAACACAGGATCTCAGATTCGAACCTGCGTCTCACGTTGGACTTCACATCCGCGCGCCACTAAGTAACCAACCTGGCTGCAAATTATTTATGATATATATTTATACATAAAAGTATATATATATTAGTTTAATCGACCTCGGGTATTTAAATTCAAAAATTTAGACTGCGGGATACGAACACGAGTCTAACAGCCACACCTCCACTATTGACCAACCGAGTTAAAGAAATTATGTGTATCTAAATTTATATTTTTATAAATATATAAAATACACAGTGAAAAAATATATTCCCGCAATTTTTTTTGTCTCCCTCCTAATTTTGATTCCCCATGATAAGCTATACCCACGGTTCTCTAGAACCGTTGGTATAGGTCTTCAAAACAAATCCCTAATACCAACAGTTTTAATGAACCACTGGTTTAGGTCTTCGGAAAGTACCCTATACCCACGGTTTTGGAGAACCGTGGGTATAGGTTCACGTAATATCCTTATACCCATGGTTTTGGAAAAATGTGGGTATAGGGGTACCCCATACCCATAGTTTTTTTGCAAAACCATGGGTATAGACCTATTTTCCAGTAGTGAATAGAATTGAGTTCGGTCTACAACCTCGTCTCTCCATGTGGGGTTAACCATCCATAAATTAATATTGTCACTCTGTTGTAGACATTCATCCATGCTCCAATCCAAGAGGGCCTCCGACTATATTCCATGATATATGTATAACCAAAATAGGAGAAAATACTTATTCTAACTGGGGGACACGGGTCCACCATAGTGGCCACTCTAGGGTAGACATATATCCATTCTATAACTCAAAATTCTCTTTATAATATCAAATCAATATAATATGAACAACTCAAATAGGGGACCAAATATTAAGGACCATACCAATAGAAGATGACCCCAGTCACTAGTAAGAGATCTCCCAAAAATGAAACTTTCTAAAAGAAATTGGAAAATGAATAAAACATTCATGATCCTACAGTAATAGAGTCTAGGGTTATAGATTCCATTAAATAAATATCAATAGATGATCACGATACTATCAATCCTAAAAAAATAATGGAAGTGGTATTAAAAGTTCGGAAGGCCCTTCTTATAATGTTGTTACCAGTAGCTCTGAAGGACTTTCTCAGAGCACCGATGGAGGCTTACATCATAGGAAAGAAACGATCGACCATGAGACACTATATCATTATGGGTGTCAATACGTCAATCCTTGTAAACATAAGATCTAATAGGAATAATGTACTCCCCATTCCATTTTCCTCTCTGATGGTCCTCCCTAGTGTATATACATGAGAAATCATCCCTATTAGCTGACAACAAGATATTATGGTAGTCCACAACATGACGAAAACCATTTTGAATACCCTTCCCACAATGAAATCAAGAATAAATAATATCCTTCCCATCTTGTAGTCCTTATTGAAGGTCCTCTTGAGGATGCACACCATAGAAAATATCCTTATAGTAAAATAATAATTCATAATGGTATTCGTATCCGTGATGAGATTAGAGGTGAAGGTCCTCCCCACAATGAAAATAGAAAAATACAGGAAGGTCCTCCCCTTGATGGGGTCCACCATGAAGGTCCTCCTAATAGTAAAAATTTTCCTAGGAAAGAAGTTCCCCTCTTATAGGGTCAAATACAAGAAAAACCTATTATTATGTGGTTCTTGGAAGGATGAGGTCAAATATTTTAGACACTATATCAATAGAAAGTGACATACTTTCTCTACCAGAAGATGTCCTAGGGTGATTCTCATCATATGAGCTTCCCTCGAACCATTCATATATTAATGAGGATCCTACTGGACCCACATCATGGGAAAAAATAACCATGATGCTTTAATGTTGGGTAGAACAAGAATAATAGTATCTGGAGGATAAAAGGATATGTCTCTTTCTAGACGAAAATTATTCATGGATGACATAGTAGTAATATTTCGTCCCACAAAAACTTCCCAGTTTGACATACCTTGAGAGTTGTTGGAAAAATGAAAGCATTACATTCATCTCAACATATAGAAAAATCTCAGCTAGGTAAAAGTAATTTTTTCACTATGATGGGTATGTAGACATTGTCAATATAATGGGGGATCTCCCCTATCAAATGGTTCTATAGGCCCTTAAGTCTATTCAGAAACCATGATTATGAATGGAATGAAAGATCTTGAATTTATATTCCTCCATGCACTGAACAAGTTGTGTTTCCCTATCGGAAATATCCAATATGGTTTTAATTAATGGGGACTACGATAACATAGATCTTTTCAATTCACCCCATGAAATATCCACTCGAACCCATTGGAAGTGAAATCTTGCAATTTTATTATCCAATGATGGTAGTAAAATGAAATCCCAAATCTCGAATGATTACATTCTCAAATATAATTGTCCATGGGTATTCCTCAAAAGTTGTATGCCAAACAAGAGTAATAAAAAAAATACTCATGAACTCGGAAATCAAGAACATTTAATAGGATTCTTGTATTAGGGAATCTAATAAAAAATACCTCCTCATGTTCTTAAAATAAAATATTTCATGTGTAGAACCGATTCTATATCCGGATCACACAAAAATTGGAATGCACAATATGAAGAAAGTACCAATGGAAACTGTGATGAGTGATTTATGAGAGAATCCCAAGATAGCCGGGTTGGGAGAATTTATAATAAAACATTCCCCCATAAGACCCTCCCAATTAGGTCTTAGGAATAGTAATAGAGGAACTAGAGGAACCCCACCCCACAGGGATGGGTTAATTTTTACCTCAACCTCCATCCTAGAATACATATATATATTATCACCAATGGCGGAAAAATAATAGAGAGTTTACCTATTCTATCCCATTTTGCGACTCATGAATCCCAAATAAGAGGCATTTAGAAGAGTCATATGAGGGTTCCCTCTGAGTTACCCTTCACAAAGAAACCTGAATGGGACCCCAAAATGGAATTAGAATATGCAAAAAAGGATGCAAGCATCTATCACACCATTCAAAAAATGGTATGAAACCCATAGTGTGTTATGCATCATTGAACATCATGGATTCCAATTCTATAGACCTCATCAAAAATAATAAAACATCCAAAGAATATGGAGTGGATGGTTTCCCCAAGAAACAAATTTACAACAAACCCAAATGTGTGTGTACGAAAAGGTGTGTGTACCATGAACCAAAGAGACACCCTAAATTTAAGCACTTTTTTCAATCAATCCTTCAATACCTCATTCATGGATCCCTAACAACCAGTATAATAAGAAAAATGTCACATACAACCCACCTCCTCCTCCTAATGAGAAAATACCTATGATACTTGAGTAGATATTTGCTCGGTATGAGGATGAAATGAAATAGCTATGGTGAATCAAAACTGAGATGCTATGATGATTCCATACTATCAAATTTGTTCCCTAGGAATAGCTTCTACATACACATTACATAGGTGTGACTCTTGCATAGGGGATCATCCTGGAAAATGAATCAAGGCCAAGATGCTTGTCCATGACAATGTTGAGACCATCATTATACCGGAATACAACCGTGTAAGGACTTAAAGATATCCATTTATTAATGAGAAAAATATAATAGATCTACGAGAATACATAAATTATTCACCAGGCTTTGTATCTACCTCAAATTCCAGTAGATCCTACATGTCGAAATTTCCCCCTACTATGTCCTCCCACGATCAGGTTTAATAGGACATGCATCAAGGGATCTTTAATACCATTGAGTCATTGGATGCTTGATTAGAATCAATGAAAGGGTGGTGCACTCTGATAAATCGAGAATGGAAACACTGCACCAACTAGGTGAGAAAGATATAACCACTACCAAATTGTAGGAATCCTATATTACTAGTATTGAATGGATCATGTGACCAAAAACAACATCTAATGCACTATTCATTTTACTATGCTCCCATGATGGGAACCCCAAAACAATAGGAGGTTGTCAATCAGAGATTCTTCATGTAAACCCTGCAAGGTTCTTCCTTCCTATAGTAAAAAATTCATCAAAATCATTTGATAATAGTGTTGGAGGATATCCAATGACATTTACTATTCCAATTCATTTCAATGTTTCCAAAATGAACAGTCAACAATCTCATGAACTGAAACCACAATGAAAATGAAAGAGTCACATGGTTCAGTGTTAGATGGAATGTCCTCACCAATTATTTGAACATGAAACTCCCCCATTATGAGATTCCTTATATATGAATCTATATTCCTCACTATGAGTTGAATGCACTACTTATTCATGAAAAATATACAACCAGGTTTTAGGATTTTTATTTTATCACACAATGAATAGAATATTACGTACAATGGATGAATTACATGACCCAGATAGACCAATTTGCCACTACCAAATGGTTGGGAAGAGATAAATTTGAATTTATTAGTTGTAAGACACCCCAAGTGCTAGATCAAGCCCTAACACCTATATAGAGCCTTAATGGTTCCATGGATGTCAGTAGATTCTCCCTACATGAGAAGATGATAAAAGGGGACCTAAGTGAAATAAATTCATGGAACAGAAGAATAAAATTTACTGCTACTGGGATGACATAGTCCATGTATACTTTATATCCCCCATGAATTGAATCTTGGACAAGATTATAGTTCCAAATATGGATGATGAAGTAGGTCTTGATGATAGAACAGATCATTGTCCCTTTCATTGAATACTAGAAAACACCATTTAAGAGTGTTTTATATTCATACAACTCTATAAAAATGACATATTTAATGTAGGATATAATGGGATCACTACTATCACATGTTGAATATGTTTCCACCCCATAACTGGATGATGGAGAGTGAAATAAGTTCTTATAAAAATGGAGAAAAGTTTAACAGTTGGATAAATTGAAAAATAGTATACTAATCCAATGGAATACCGCAAACATTGTTGAAGTAAAAAATTGTTCCCCTAGTAGTTCCTCATGCAAAAAATCTGACACTGACCCCACAATCCTGAAAGATTCGTCCATACAAATAGTACTTCAACTAGAATGGTGGGAGAGATTTTGAAATAAGAAGAACTTGTATCCTGGATAATGGTCGATTTTATGCTCTCATATTTTATTCCATAAGATTTGAAGACATGGGTATTGTACCACCAAATGTAAACACCTGAAGATGTTAATTAGGTTTGATCACTATCAGGTGAAAAATAGATCTTTGGATCTATTAATGTGATCCATTTAATGGATCTATTCTCCCACAAATAATATGGTTATGAACCTAATTTCCCAGCAAAAAATTATCGAGATAGTGGAAGAGTCTTCAAGTGCCAAGGATACCATGGATGATGCAGCTATATTAGATACCAAATTCCAGGTTGCATGCTATTCAAAACCATAAGTGCTGAAGAGTCTCATGGAAGAACCCTTATATGGAGAAAAAAAGAACAAGAATATTCCTCTACCCCAACCATAATCCACTCTAACCTAATAATCATTTAATATCGATGAGAATAATAGAAAGTATCTAATCTCCCATGATGTGTAGGAATACATTCTTGTCCAAGTTCACAATGTTCAAAATCACCACAAGCTAATGTCTTAGGGATATTTTTGTATACATCCAATTCTCAAGCCCCTAAATCCCATTTAAAAGAGCATCACAAAGATGGGAAATATCGATACATTGATGAAAAATATGACATTATAAAATACCTAGCCCTAGTACCGGTGAGGCTATCAATCCTGGAGGAACTGAATATGTAAATTGATCCCATGGAAGAATATGTAGACACTTTTATGATCCCCACAGTGATTGAAGTTGATGTGGCTACATCTCAAGTTTATCGATCATAGACCAATCATACAGAATACTATGCAGTTATCTCCAGCACAGATCAAGACGAGGACACAATAATATAAGGGAACATCAAAGAAATACATGTGTCTCATAGGATACATGGTTTTGATGTCCAAAAACATAATACTGACTGTGGATTTAGATCAAATCTCATCCCACTGTGGGAACTTCATCGGTTAGGATGCAATTATGATAACCTAAATTCATGCACCACAACCCTGGTGGGATATGAGAAACGTTAGTAGAATATATTGATCCAAATCAGTCTGAAAACACCTTTTTGAAAACCACACAGTAGAATAATAATTTCTAGTGATCATGAAAAATATAACCTTCATTGTACTTCTAGGATGGTCATGGTTGCATAGATATGCAACAATTCCCTCAACATAACATAACCTCATGAAATATTTAGTTAATTTAATGAATCGGAAATTTTGAGCTGATAATCCCAATTACAACATTGTGAGTAACACTGTAATGATGTAGGATTCTATGTGATGAAATTGAAGCAAAACTCAGTCGATGGATTTGATTAGGTCGACGCCCAAACAGTTTCGAAATAGTTCATGCTAACCCTTTTGATAAGCTCAGTGAGGAATGTGTACAACCCATAAATAAAATATAGTTAATGAGTCCAAATTTGGATGTTTATTCAGCATTTTTCTTGATTTCAGTTAGTTACTCCAAGCCTAATAGTGTGGAAACATCCACTATTACTCCAATTTATGGTCAGTGCTCAGATGGAAATGCCCTCAATCCATCACCAAAGCACCAGATAATCCCTACCTCACCCATTGATGTAGAATAGGATGTGTTGTAACCCAAATAAGTTATAGATACTCCTCCAACCATCACTCCATACCATCTATAGAATCACCCTCCATCCGAATGATAGTAAAAGTCACCTCCTCTTCCAAATACCAAATGTGTGATTCTTCTTTTAACTCTGAAGTGCTCATCTAAAATATGGTTTCCCCATAATATAAACATGAAGATGAGGAATATTTAGAAGGTTAATAATAATACCATAGGAATTCCCTTCTAGAATTCAAGGAGGGTTACTCGAGCACCACTTTTGAACTCATGGAAAAACACATATGTGAAAAATAAGACTCACATCCCACTCTTATTAATTAGTACATGTATTATAAAGTGAAATAAATGCACACCTCATTTATAAAGAATAATTGGTATTTTTTCACCTCAAACTATAAAAAAATATCAATCCTCGATCCTGAGGTGGAAACTCACCACCCGGTCCTATTGGAAGTCCACAATGGCAATAAGCAAGATGCCAAAAGGACAGACTGAACACATACTGTAAAAAATATTTGCTGAAGTCGACAATATTAGTTGAGAAAATTTCATTCGAGAGTTTTAATATCTCATATGGTTATCCAATATTTTCCTCATAAAAAATAATAATGGAAATATGAATGTTTTCATTGATTTCAAGTATTTCAATTGGAACTTCTTGAAAGATGACTTCCATGTCCCAATCATCAATTTGGTGATCGATGAAACTACCCTATATCTAGCTCTCTCTTTCATGGAAATTTATTTAGGATATAACCAAATCTGAATGGACTATGACGATGAATAAGTAACCACCTTTATGACCCCCATGGATTATTTTACTACATAGTAATGCCATTCTATTTGAAGAATGCAGATGCCACATATAAACCTGACATAACTCATATCTTCATATCCTTTATAGGAAATTTCATCTAATACTATGATTATTACTTGGTGGTTAAATCATGAGATCATGTGGAAAACCATTCATATTTTGAAATAATTTTCATTAAATTGTGATAACAAAGGATCAAAATGATCCCCTTGAAATGTTCTTCTAACATAACCTTATGGAAATTCCTCGATGATGTTGTATGCCATCGTGGCATCGATGGGAACCCTAAGATTAAAAATTTTATACTTGGAATTCCACATCATTGAAATCTCAGACATTTAAGAGGAGTTCAAGGGAATCTAGCCTAGATTTCATGATTCATATCCAACCATGATGGAAAATGTTTTCCCCTCACTAGATTGATGAAAATGGAGTTTTCTTATCAATGGACTGATTATTTTCAAGAGGCATTAAAAAATTAGAGGAAATATATATTATTCTCTCCATTTTTAGTAAATCTTGTTGAATTAAGAGAACTAATTATGTATGTGACTTTCTTAGAATTGTCGACTGTTCTTTTTGTCACATAAAAGAATGATGCAGATAATGAAAATAACCTTTATTATCTCAAACAAACTATTATTGACATTGAGACTAATTTTTCAAATATTTAGAAGAGATATATGGTCGTAATATCTGAATTCCAAATGCTGAGGCACTATCTATAGCACAATGAGTTCCATTTGGTCTCTCATAGTAACCCACTCATGAATATTCTCAACTGTACAATGTTGACCGGACACCAATCATTGTGGGTAGTCATCCTGTTGTAGTTAGATATATAGTATGTACCTCAAAAATCCATCAAAAGTTAGGCATTATCATATTTCGTGAAAGAATAACCCTAGGAAAAAATGAATCCATTAGATGTAAAATTCCCCACTAAGGAGGTTTTCTCTATTCAAGTTTATTCACAAACATAATATATGCATTCTGATGCTTCATCGAGAAGACCAACATGAAAAACGATGAATGACCCTAATATCAACAATGTGGTGCTGGGATTCATACTCATATATTCAAAAAAGGAAGTCTTAAATTACTCCTTCCAACTGTCTGAAGGATGAAAAATAATGAAGTTGGATATTAGGCTCTATGTGTAGTCAAAGAGGACACACATCATGTGAAATTAAGACATCTGGAGACAAAATGTGACTCAAAACTGGTCATAAATCATGTCAATGGTGACTACAATTTCATCAAAGTGGAGAAAATTCCACTGATGGAACACATCAGAGGACATATGTTAGAACCGCCCTCTTAGATGACATTAAATCATGTCCCCTAGTTATATAATTCACTTGAAAATGCATTAGAAAATTCAGACATAGCCCTAGCTGACCCAAACGAGGAGAATAAAATCATCATCATTGCCCATCTTCGTATGGTCATACAATTTGATCAATACAACATGCATGAAATCAGTGAGATTAATACCATCACTAATCTATATGGTCCTACCCCTTATTGGATGTATCACATTGAAAATTAACTTTATAAGGGTGAAATAAAACCAGATTGGGTAGTAAAGGGAGAAAATTCTGAGATTTTCAATCTAATTTGTTCTTTACGATGGAAGAAATGAAAAAATGTCCTCTACAATAGGGGCCTTGATGGGATTCCTCAGAGGTGCTTTGACGAGGAAGGGACCACTGTTGTCATCAAGTACGTGCATACAATATCATGTGGGGAAAATTAATCAAAATAAAACATATCCTACCATATTAAAAGGCTTGTATACAATTGGCCCACTATAACATAGGATTGCGTGAAGTTAATAGTTAATTTCAATTCCTATCTCATTCCTAGAAATTTCATAAACTAACATCTTATGTTACTTCACATAAACGAATTATCTTAGACATTTTTCATATGTGGAGTGGATGTCATGAGAGTATATCATCCTCCTACTACCATGTAGTTCAAGTATATCCTAATAGAAACCAAATTTTTTCTAAATGAGGAAAAGTGGTACCCGTCAATGTGGATAGGGCATGAATCATTTGCAGCCTTTTCAAAGACAATATCATCACCAAATTTGGTGTCCCTCATACAATAATAACGGAGAACAACACCGAATTATGTTCTGCTGAGTTAGAGAAATTGTATCAAGAGTATACTATCTAGACAAACCATTCATCCTTTTATAATGTAGTGGCCAATAGATAGATATAGGCAATCAACAAGACCCTATCCAATATACTACAAAATATTCTAGACCGGGATAATTAGTCCTGCTCAGATAATCTCCTCCACGCTCTTTGAGCATACCGAACCATGACTTCTGCAACCATTCATGAAACCCAACACTCATTAGCATATGGGATAGAGGTAGTTCTTCCCATAAAAGATTAATTACCCTCACCCCACGTTTCCATCTCTCATAAACTATCCATAGATGAGTATGCACATATATGGATCGATGAGTTGGATCAACCAGTTTTGAAAATTGTTACACACTTTGTATCATTTAGCATTTTACCAAAACATGATTGCATGAGACTTCAACAAAATGGTCTGCCTTCAGTCATTCATTGAACGAGAAATGTATTTGGTACTTAGAACTCTAATGATACATAGAATGAAACTACCAAAATTTGACCCTAAATGGGATGAAACATATATCATACATAAAGCCTACTCCAACATATATTATTTTAAAATTTCAATGGATGGAAAACATATCTAACCCCCCACCAATGCAAGGTTCATGAAGTAATATTTCATGCAGCAAAAATGTAAACACGTCCTTATCACACGACGTAAAACTGCATGATAACATCATTTTGGCCACACTACATAAATTTCATGGACAAAAGGTTCTAATTTAAATATGTTAATGTGCAAGATGAAATGACCTAATCACAAGATGTAAAACAACATGAAAACATCATCTTGACCACATGATATTAAAATGAATGGAAAAAGGTCCTAATTAAAAGACATTAAAATGCATGATGAGACATCCATACGACATGAAATTGAAATTATTGAAGATATTTTCATTCAAATCAGTGGTCCGCATACATGAGTATGATCGATAAAGGAGAAAGAAAAATGACCCTATTTTTATTTGAGAGCAAGATCAACACGATAACTCTCTTTCTCCAAAAAAATGTGGGTATGATTTACATTTAAGAGAGATATGTAGTTATGTTGAGACTCTTTGTCTTAGGCCCATCCACCATCATGAAATGATCCCCCTATTTACATGTGGAGTACACCAATATAGGGATGTCTCTTCACAAGACTACGTATGACTGGATTTTGAATTTTCAATGGAATACATAGAGATTCCTTGATACAAAATAAATATACAACCACCATATGATTCAAAATTAATCAATTATACCCTAAAATTTATCTATATTGTGATATAAACCCTTGATATTTATTTTTTCTCACACAAAGCATAGAGAACATGAGCATAGAAATGGATGTAAGAGCATCCCCATGAAAATAGAGAGTAATAGTACCCGACATGGCCATCACCACAAAATAATGAATAAAAATACTCTTTCTCTATTCATGGGTTATAATGGTACATGGAGTTTATTTTAGGACTACGTGTGGTTTTATTCCTACCCACAAGAGGTACGTAGTAATGCCCAGATTTTACATCCTTTGGAAAATCCACCATTCGGTAAAAGTAAAGAAAAATTTCCCCTCTCACTTTGTATGGGTCATGCCTAGGAAGGGAGAACAATTTCTAGAATAATTTGTTGCTTGATTCATTCCCTCACGGGATATATAGTGATGTTCAAATTTTACATCCTTGGGACCTGCCACAAATCATTAAAAGAAAGAGAAAATACCCATCTACCAGCGTATGAACCAAGCCTATATAGGGAGACCAATTTATAGAACTTTCTGTAGCTTGATTCATTCCATCATAGAATATGTAACAACTTATATATTATTTATCCTAGTTTAACCTCCATAAATAATTTATGTACGTTGTGTATGGGTCAGACTAGAATATGGAAATTCAAAGAACTACTTCAGATTATTTTCTTAATGAGAGGCATAGGGGAAACTAGATCACAAAATATGGTCCCATCTGTAACAAATGACCAAAAAATAAAATGCCAATATCCTTCGTTGTGTTACCCATATGTGGAAGAAGACACCTAATTTGTCCATTGTTTCTCACACCAATGACTTATCGTGTGGGATTATTGGTTTGGAAGGGAATTACTCACATGATCAAGGCATATAATTCCATGGAATGCTTGTTAGGATCATAGTGGAATGACCTTAAAAGGAATGTTAATGTTCTCCCCTCCATGTTGGGGAGCCCAAATTCCTGACGGCATGACATTAAACATAATCATACCTCAATAACTCTGTGAAGATTTATTCCCTATAAAATGAGATACATGGTGGTGCTCAGATATTATGATCAATTCCAACAGTGCATAATAGAATTATAAAATTGCCCCAAGTCTCCATCACGTAAATGCAAATCTCTCCAAGAGAGTCCAAACCAAGATTGTTACATTAATGACTTTTCCAAGGATCACGCCCCACCAAGTGAGAGTCAGATCTATGTAGGGAATTCCATATTTCTCATATAATTACGGTTAAGACATTTTTTTCATACCAGGACATATCCTTTTCATACATCCAACTGCATGCGTTGGGAAATCATGGATCTCAATGGCCATCCCTGGAATCAAAAATGGACAGTCAGTGTCTTAAAGACACATTTGTTATTCTATGCACAAAATTCCCTGATGACTCTGCATGATTTTTCAACAAACATTTCCTTCCAACCAATGGAAAATTTCACCACAGGACATGAATCTCATACATCCATATGCCCAACAGATCCGAATCATCCTATCATTTATCCCAATATGAGAGCCACTAGAGTAATGGTTAAAAATTTATTCCTCGCTCATGTTCAGGATAGCTATAATATCCCAATCTGATTACACATATTAACTCATGATTTATAGGAAATTACATTCTGACCACATGAAAATATAATTCATGACCATTAAATCAGGACTACATGACATTAAAATGCATGGCCAAATGGTCTTAATCACAATACAATAAACAATTGTATGGAACTCCTCTTTCCCATCATGTTAAGTGAACTTTTCCTAACCCCATGATGTTAAAATACAAGGCCAAAATTTCCTTGATATATATAATTAAAATTCATTGAATAATAGTTTTCTAAGATAGGAGTACATTTCATCCCGCATTGGTCACCCAATGTGATACGTCATAGAACTAGGTTTCACATGATTCACACCATGGTAGGATACATAGTGACACCCAGATCCTACGAACTGAAACCTATAATGGAACAAATGAAAATATCCCCTCTTCTATATGAATGATAAGTCAAAATATGGGACTCCCAAATAGCCCATACATGTAGGCCAATCAAATGAACAAGATCATGTACCCTCATTCATGATGGGTCAACCATGTCCTCACCTCACAAAGGTAAATTTCATAGCTTCTATGTCATTTCCAAAGATATGAAACTGTAAAAAAAGATTCATAATAGTATTTGTTAAGTTGATTGATATAATGCCATTATTGAATGATGATAAACTACATGACGTCATAGTGTACTCATATGAGAGGATATTACCCCCAGCACTAGTGACCCACCATGTCGTGTTATAGAGCTACATGTTTCTTGATATACGTTCAAATGAGATACGTATTAATGTATGGAATTTCATTTCGATCTTGGTACCCCATATAACAAATAATTCATTCCTTGATCATGCCATCCCAAGGTGGTTGATTAAACCATTTTCATCCCTCGTTTCTCAAAATCGAGCACAAATCTCATGGGATTGGGGACCTCGACAGTGGATTCCCCTCACCCTATTTAAGGAACAAAGTAATAAAAAGAGACTAATTTCAAGGTACCCTTATATTTGAACCAATGGATTGCTTCATCAATGTGATAATGGTTCCATACCCCAATTAGAAGTATTATCTATATAGGGAAATTAATATCTCCATAGGTATCCAAAACATGAATGTTTTTAACAAGTCCAAAAATATGATTTCAATCCATCAAACTTCTTGATTTGAGTATTTTTAGATCTTCAAACCTCTCTAGACATCAGGAATGGCTAGTCAATGTCACCCTGACACCATTCTCTGAATATGCATAAAACACTTATGTGGCTCTACATAAGTTTTCTACTAAAAAGGAATGTCAACCAAAGGAAAATTATTCCAAAGGAGAGGCATTTCCTACTTTTTAACACCCAATGGATTCTAAGATCCATATCCATTCTCCATATCTGATAGCCCTCAAATACCATGGTTTACAATTTCATTCCTACATAGGTATTGGACATGTTAGGACATCCTCACCCGGTTATCCTCCAGTTATTTGGGGATTTACTGTCAATGTAAATATTGAATAACATTAAAACTACCTGATTAATGACACATAATGTTCATCTTTAGGTCTATAATCAAAAAATTATACTTCCCCATATTCCTATGCAAGAAATAAATCGTCATGGGAAGGTCTAATATAGGTCATTATGCATGGGTGTGCCAGTATAAGAGATGAAAATGCTCCACTTCAATGTGTGAATCATAATTTCATATAGAGAAACAATAAGACAACTATGTCCAACATGATACCTATTATCAAAGGATACCAATTGACACATGAATATCATAACTATGTTGTAGACATGAAATAAAATGTATCTACCCATTCACTATAAATTATATACATATGTTTGGAAAATGTATCTACCCATTCACTATAAATTATATCTCAAAATGACCATGTTATGTTCTGGAACTCCTTTTTCTTAAATCCAAATCTATTTCCAGAAATTTATGAATCCATATAATCATCCTTGTCCATCAGAAATGGAAGGTCAGTGTCCTGAAGACAACTTTAATTGAATACAAAAAAATTCCTAGATGTATCTTCATATTTTGGTCACAATAAATGCTTGTAAAATAAAGGGAAAATAATTCTCAGTCGGGGATTCACCTACCAATGTAAGCGTCTATGTTGTTCACATCTCACCTAATATTCTGGTTTAAAATTACCAGAGATTAATACTTATATATTTTATTCCTTTTCATTCTTTAAAATTATAGAACATACCTAGTTAGAGTACGATCAAAAAGGGATAATGATATATCCCCTTGGATAGAGAACAATGAAATTAAACCATAAGTATTAAATTTACTAGTTTCATGGCCTTAAATAGAACCATATTTCATCCCCCCATTTCCCATGAAAAATACATTTAAGAGTGGTGTCCCATTCACTATAAAAATTGATACAAACTCTCTAATTATTTTCAGACCCAAATCCTTTGAAAAGACACCCGTGGGGTTTTGAGAAACCATAATTCATATAAAATTACTTGGCCATTAGAAATGGAAGGCTAGTTCCATGAGGATTCATTTGATTGACTATCCACTCAATGAACTGATGGATCTCCATATATCACCCAAAAGTCTAAAATGGTCTAATTATGCCAAGTAAAATTCATCCTCAGGAGAGGAATTTCTTACTTTCCTATTCCCCATTGCTCACCTGCCAAATATAATATATTATATCCACAAACCAAAATGTTTTGGTCTAGAAAAATACTCCATTAAAGTTTGATGAATTTTGTGTCATATTTGGTCAATGAGTCCTAATTGGGGCCCTCAACCCATAAATATGATCAATGGTGTTCGACCTAATATATCAGTCACATTCAAAGTTGTTTTTTCTAAAACATTAGGCACGTTAAATGATGTTCGAACTAAATCATTAGTAATGATAGTCCAGTTTTCATGAATTTAAACATCCCATAGAAAGAGATAGAAGACTCTCTAGGTTGAAAATCAACAAAGGGAACCTTCGACAAACTGTGAGTACCTTGTCACTAAACATACGCATTGAATTATTTAGAAACAATATATAGAAACTTGATAAACAAGATAAAAGATACACAAATATTGTTAGTTCCAAAACCTATAAATGGAGGCCAAAGAAGATTTTAGGTTATACCTGATAAACCCATGCCAAATTGGGTTTAGGAAAAAATCTAGGTAATAATGGGAAATGAACATTATTTGTAGGAATTTATAGTTTACAATATCAAAATTAAAACTATGCACGTTTTTTACATTTTTATTAGTAGAATGTATGAACGATATTTGACTTTTCCTTCTCATTAGGACCTATTCTACATCAGAATAGCCTCCTCATCATGCTGATAACAGTGCATTTTGATGGGGGGAATTTTCTGTGTCCTAAAAATTCCACATTCAAGAGGATGAAAATTCCATCAATATTGGAAATTTTTTGAACTACAATCATAACAAATATTGATGAAAATATCTAACTGATGAATCAATACTACAAATGGAATATCTATTTGCGGACCGCTTCTCCGCATGGTGGTTAGAAGCTTCTAGAATAATCTAGAATAGTGTAAGTTCATTGAATGAAGAAGGTGGAATAGGTAACACAATGAAGTTATTTCTTTAAGAATGATGATTTAATTTATGTCTCATTATATGATGATCCCCCATATAATAATTATGTTGTTAGGTGAGGTAGCATCGCCAGCATCCGCGAAGGGCACCCCACTAACTATGTTGGCAGTGGGATCTGACAAAAGGTGCTATGTGGACGACTATTCACATACATATAAAGTATATATTGGAGCCTATGATGGAACATATGAAAAATGGGATAAAATAGGTTGAATCCCAATAAAAAATATAGAGTTCATTAGAGAAATATCTCCAACACCTCATGAAATTCACAAAATCCTTACCTTGAACTACATGTGGAATACCCTCCATAGAAGATAATATGAGAAGCTAATGTAATTTTTGTATTAGGGTTATTAATTTATGAAACCATAGAAGGAAAAAAATTGCTTCTTAGAAGACCCCCTACACAGAATACACTTCATAAATTCCCATTCACAAACTTCCCTTTGTGGATGATGCCTCATGGGAAACACATTGCTAAAAATACTCAGTGGGAACCCATTTGTAGCTAAATCCTATGTAGCCAATCCATCACAGATGATCATATGAATACACATCTATCATTGGAAATAATTCAAAGTTCCATTGCTGACAATGCTATATGGATTCTAGAAACATCTCTGTGGATGATCCATTGTGGATAGTGCCTATTAGACCAACTCTTATATATAAAAACTATTCACACCCATTGGTCCATACCATTTGGGTTGTGTCCCCACACCACCACTATGAATCACTATTGGGAAATGGTCTCGGTTCTCAATGATCATCCCTTGGCTACCATCACAGACCCCTATGATTAATGAAGTCTCAATCTATGAAAATTTTAGGTCTGGTCGACATCATTTTCTGTTGTAATCAAATGTTTCTCTAACATTTGTCCCTTTAATAACATGACTCGAGCTACTCATGAAACTACTAAAACCCCATCACATCATGTAATGCAAGTTTTATTCAAAACATCATGGACAATCATAGTCTGAATGTTTCTTACATGCCGGTACACATCCTATATATCCATAAAACTCACTGTCCTAGGTTATTTCATCTCTACATAAACCTCCCTGACCATGGAAAATGGATGTACAGTTTCCTAAGGGCACCTTTGGATGACTATGCACAAAATTCCATGATTTCACTTCATATGCTTCACAGAAAAGACCCATCAAACAGTGAACAATTCATCATCAGGAGATGATTTTTTTACCTTCGTACCCCACAATAGATTCCAGGAAACATATCATTTCTCTTGATCTAATAACCCCAAGAATCATGGTTTATACATTCCTTCCCTATCATGTTAGAGGTATGTCAGAAAATCCATACTCAGTAATCCCCCAGCTATTCCTGGATTCTATAGCATATGGTCCAATATCTATACCATTAAACTATTATTTGTCATCTTGACCACATGATGATAAACTATATGGAGCTCACCCAAGCCATAAAACATTAAACATTATGATTTTATTCCATGCAACATGTCATTTAAATGCTATTTCATAGTCCCTACTACACAAAATTAAACTATGATTCAATCATCCAAGAAATATGACTTTTAACTATAGTATACCACATATGAAATTAAACAGGGCACTCCAACTAAGTTTTGCCCCTTTATTTTCGTACCAGTAATAATAATATGCCTCCTATTCACCTCTTAGATTCATCCTGGTAAAAATATTGATAGAATTTAAATTGTGACAATCCAATATATAAAAACAAGAGAGGAAATGGGAAATATCAAATCCCATATCCCTCTACCTTTGGGCTCTAGCAACATCCATTAGTGGATGGGGAGGGTTTCATGATCATTAGATATACTTATTTCTCTTTTTTTTCACATAAACAATTACTCACAAGGGCTTAGAGATAGTGGTGATCATAAAATCTATGCGAACCCAAAATTCACATTGGCCATATCCCTAGATGTATGCCCCCACAGCCTTCCCCAATTCCCATGGGCCACCTATTTGGTGTATGTGCCAATCATGACCCATTATTGGGAAGCTCACATAAATAATCCATAGCATCTATAAATAAATTTATATTTATTTCCAAATAATTGGGATATGTAGAATACCTCCCTGGGGTTCTATCCCGATACATCACTTATCTCGTCGATCCCATCCATCCCATGTCAGTACACACTTGACCTCACTATATGATATTTACGCTCATGAGTTTCTGAACCACAAGGGCTTTGTTTCTAAACCAACTGAGATATGTATGAGGCCTCCTTGAGTCCAAAATTAAATTATCAAATCAACCACAATGTTCCTCAGACATATCCCTGGTAGGGTCATACCCACCCAAGAAGACCACATCTCTTTTGGGGCTCATTGGGCCAATTTGGCATAGATCTCACATTAAATATTGACTAGGCCTATTTCACATGGACATCATCGCCGCTTGACGTTAAAATATGTTGTTTTTTCCTCATCACAGAACCTTAGAAGGTGATGTGTCATGTCATGTGACAGAATAATACCCAGGTTTTGATTCCTCTCATGAGGATATGTAGGAATCTCATCTTATGGGTATAATCCCAACATCAATACAATCCCCATCCCCCCCGCATAAGGATAAACATTAGAGTATATCATTATGTTTATTAAATTATTATTTTCACAACAAATGAAAAAAAAATTATTAAGCTATCCAATAAATGTATAACCATTATGTGTAACCTCATGTACACACCAAAAATCCATATTTAGGGAGATCCTCAGATACATATTGATGATTCTCAACCCATTCGTACCTCTGATTGATCTTGTGACTCAAGAGTATTCTAGGGACACATGCTAGGGAATGAACCACAAATTCAATAACACATGAACATGGTTTGAATCTATAAGAGAGACTTGGAATATGAAACAGTTCACCCCAAAATGGTTTGATGATCAGAAGTTCCCATCCTCTCGGCCAATTTGAGTTCTGAAGTTTCATTGTACAAATCATCCAACAAACACCTTCCATTGGAAATCAGGAACACAGATCAAGGATTTAAGACTCATTGGTTGTTTATGGATCCATGAATAAACTAGTTGGGGACCATCAAGGGACAATGTACATGACACAAATCAATTGGAGAAAATGTTAACCATCTATAATAAACTATCTGGAAAAAATTCCCTTCAAGTCACAATAATAGTATAAAGTAATTTTCAATAACATATAAAATAAAAATATATTTCATTTGTTTTATTGTAAAAAAATTATTTTACAAATCTTGGATACCAGAAGATAAAATTACGTGTCGACAGTATTCAAGAATAGAATAGGTAATTTTTGTTAATTTCATTTTGATATGATCTTTATATAATCCGCTAAATAAGAAAAATAAATTTACATTATTTTTTTAAAAAATGTCATGTAATCCTAACTCAATATATCATGAAATTTTTCATAATTGAGTATAAAATATGTATGATATTTGTGAAACTCTTCGTATTAATTTCATTTTTTATGAAGATCCCCTAAATCAAGACTTGATGGATTAAAGTATGAACAATTTTAACATGTGAAATAATCTATATTTACATCAATAAAATTCAATTTATTATGTTATGATGGAATCTCAAATTTAAAATAATGATAGAATAAACAGGAGATCTCCTTTTACATATATGATTTAAAATTGTTCCCATCAACTATTTTTTTATTATGTACCGTCATTTATAATAACTTTGTAGACATATCTCGGATGAGTATAACTATTGGTATTTTACTGTCCATCAACATTTATCATCATATTGAATATTAAATATCGAACAATCTACTGAGTCAATTAAGGTTTGGGGAAATATTATTACTAATTTAAATCACATTATATGAATACAGTTTTATTAAATACATAGTGAATAAAAGTCAGTTAATGATACAAAACTTTCTCCAATGAAATATAATATTTTATTAAACACCTCCCAGATGAAATAATTCAAGAACTCTAGGATCCTAATAAAAAAAAATTTCCATTATGGCATGACAATAATTAATTTTTTTAAATGGTTCTATGTCAATTTTAGATGAATAATTAAAAATTATAATCATAGCTACATGATAACTACAAATATATAATCCAAACAATGAATAATAAATGAACCGCTTTAGAAAGTTTTGAGTACTCTTTGGGAATCATTTAGTTTTTTGATATTTCATTTTAAAATAACTCATGCTCAGGAATCCTAAAAATATTGATAATATATGACCATGAATTAATAGTAAATTTCGTTTTTCTAGTTGCGGAAATCAATGTATAAAGTTTGTTATTAAAATAGATATTTTAAATATACATTAAATCATAAAAATGATGGATCAATATGTAACACCAATATGGATGCTCCAAAAATGTACATCACGTTATCTAATTGTGATCTCCTCAAAACCACATATTTTGTGTTGGTTTATAGTTGGTCCAAAAGTAATAGATGACAATGAAGAAACAATATATTTTATAAGTATACCTGATAGAACTGGTGAATTATTATCTCTTTAAATTCATCATTGGATAAAGTTATTTCTATTGAAATGAAAAAAGTCATCTATGGGTACAAATCCCCTAAATTTTTTAAAAATTAGCATTTCATTTGCCAAAAATAATAAAATATTTTCTCAGTTATGTATTGTGGACATGATTTTGGACCATGGTACTCCATAAAAATAAAATATCATTTGGTATAATATTTTTTTTCATATTAATTTATATTTAAGTATAAAATTATTATTTTAAACTATATCATATATAGGTTTACCATCATTCTAAAATGAAAATAACTAATCAATAGGCATATTAAGATAACAATCAATATTCTAATTTTGATGTCGTGGAATTAATAATGCTAAATAAATATATAGTTATTTCATCAATATACAAGTTGTGTATAGATAGTGTGTTATGAAATGAGGACAAAAAGAATACGGACTACCGCAATCACTAAATAGAAAGAAACCCTGAGAAGAAACAAAAAATCGTATGTTATGAGGTTCTAAATTAAAATAAGGATACACTGGATCACAATATTTATAAGAATAACCATCATAAGGATGGTCTATTTTTTAACCGAAAAAACATTAAACTTATGCCATGTTATCAGTGAAGCTAAATGCTGAGTGAAAATAAACATTGAAGTCTAGGTGTAATTTAGAAACAATTAAATTTTTTAAAAGAAATAAATATATAATTTTTCATTATACATCTTTTTTTCATTGATTCTCAACATATTAGAATATTAAATATAGACTCATATATACCCTAGCATATGATTATTCCATTTGAACATGCATGGAACAACTAATAATTATGACCCAAATTATGAACCAAATGTTTACCTTAATAGAAATTTACATGAAATGTATTCCGTTTAAGAAATAAATATCTGACCAAATGAAATATTTGATCAAAAAGATTATTTGACATTTCAACATCATATTTAATATTTAAAAAATACATACCATCTTCAATTTTTCTTATCCTTCATTTGGGATATAATGTCTCCTCAATAGATTTCAACAAATCATCAAATTGAAATTGTTCATATTTGGGATTCAAATTTTCATTCCAATTCTCCATTTCTTTTAATGTGGGGAAAATAGTATAAGATAATAAAATTTTACATTGTGATAGTTTTGGATAAAAAATATTTATCTTTACTTCTAAATTTCATTCAACACATTTATATCAAATTGAATAATCACTCAAAAAAACAACAAAATAACGTCAACATTATCATATGTTTCGTATTTTCTGAGTTAACACATATTATATAGAAACTTAATTTTTCATTCTTACAAAAACATTAAATTTCATAGTAAAATTGATAATTTCTTTAATAAAACATTATTTGAGTATACAATGTTTTTTACAAAACACTATGTTTTATTGCCTATACCATAGGAAACACTGAGAAAAAATGAAACACAAAATACTATTTAGTATAAATGTCATAATATTATAGTTGTATTGGAAGGGAAGAATATGAATAAACACATTATGAAATATATGAAATATATGTTTGAATTAATAAAAATAATTAATTTAATCAATAATTTTAACATTCATGTTATATTTTGTATCATAATAAAGAATAAGATTTAATTAATTTGATGAATTAAAAAAAATTACATAAAAAATGAGTTTTTGGAATTTTATAAAGGGATGAGTAGAAATAATTTATAATATTTATTTTAAATAAATTATTATAATTTATGAAATCATCAATTAAAATTTTCTTATGCGAAATGTTTGGGATATTTATTTTAAATATTTTTTTTGGGTAGATAGTAAAAAAAACTGATTTTGGAGAAAATTACCATTTCTTTTAATTTAACCACACAATATAAAACACCCATGATATTTTCAATTTTGATTTAATGTAACACAATATATATTTGATTAAAAAATATCTATTTAATTCTATATGATTAGCGATTAAATTGCATTTTTATGTAAGTACATTTTTAAGAAATAAATCATTTATATAGAAACTATTTCTAATGTATTTCTCATACTTATATTAAAATTATTTTTATACAATTATAGGAATTTGATATTTAACTATTACTTTGATATTTATAATCTTCAGGATCATATTTGGTAAATATTCCAATTTAATTTTAAGAAATAATAATTGTAACCTTGGAAAAATTTAATCATCACGGTATTGGGTAAAACATATTAAATAACATTAGAACTATGTGATAATGTCACAAAATAAACCAATATTCATAAATTTATTTCATTAGATCAATTTTATTTGAAAAAACTATCATCAATTTTAAAATATGTCAATTTTTCCACTTTACATAGATTATGACCTGTATATTATTTTGTGTTAAGAAAAATAAAAAAATGCTTGTCTCTTTATTTTAGTAAATAAAATATCCTATAATACTAAAAAAGTAATAAATGAATGGTTTTAAATTGTTTTATGGAATATTATTAAATATATTTTCTGTTTTTAATTTATTTATTACTTAATGTGATAGTGTAAATTAAAAAATAGAGACGCAACACCTCTGTAAGTAGTATTGACATAAAATAAACTATTTTAATAACATTAAATGTAAAATATTTTTGATGAATTTTTATTTCAAATTAAAGAGACACATAATTATAATGTATAATTGAAATTTAATGATTTTTTATTTTAATTTCATTGTCATATCGAAGCATTAAAAGTTAATATTTGTAAATAATTCTGGAAATGATAGCAACTGGTATTTAATGCTATTACCTGATTAAATTAATATAAATTTATAAGAAACAAATCTAAACTAATTATAATGTGAAAATTTTAATAATTTCAATAAATTTTATAATTTTTTCCACTTATCATTTTTAAAATTACTTTCATAACTCTTAATAATTGAATATTTTGATACAACTGTTAAGGTCAAACAAGGTAAACAAAGGGATCAATAGAACAATATGATTTAAATTGAAATTAATTATATACTGAAATTAAATTTTTAGTAATATATAATCATTAATATATTTATCATATAATATACGAAAATTTTTGTTCCATTTTACAACTCTTATAAAAATATTATATATTAATATTTCAACTATTTAAAAATTCATTACCCACCTTACTTATAAAGGTGCACTTACTCTACACCATTATTCAAAATAATTAATAAAAATATCTCAAAATGACATTAAAATTTTATATTAATTACCCACATCCTATAGAAACTTTCCATTTTCTTATGATGATCCATTTAATGCTTATGGTGTATGGGTATAATGAATTCCAAAAGAGTAGTATAACTCTTAAATGAGTACATTCATTTAATTTATTATTCTATGTAATTAAATTATATCATAACCATTTTGACATTATAACATTAATATTTTATATATTATTAGCTGTTATTATATTGTGGGGAAAACCCTAATTTATATATTTTTTATCCTATAGAAAATGAAAACATCACTCATGTGTACGTACAACCTACCGTTTCCACAAATCGATTAATTCATTTTTCAACATCTCATTACATAGATGATTATAAAGATGAAATTAATAAATATATATGAGATTTAAATCAAATTATTAATATTTATAAATCATATATCATATACCATATTACCCTACCATCCGATATAAAATGAAAACGTCTCTCCCATGATCCTACGGACAACCGCCATAACAACGTGAAGTCAATTGTTTGTATTGTTACAATAATGAATGGTTAATTATCAAATAATATTTAATGAATAAATTATATTATTTAAATTATACGAAATATTCATTTATGAAACCGTTTTTATATTTTATTATCCACTAACAATATACCAATGTAATTTCTAGGAAATTGACTAAACAACTATAAGAGGACCATGTAAGAAATTACTATTCAATGAGTGGCCGTAAAAATTTACAAAAGAAAAATAAATAGAGTTATATTGATGAAACTTTTTCATATTTATGTGTTTAATAAAGTTCAAATCATTATACTCGAGAATTATTCATATCTGACTAAGAAATGACCCAAAGGTAATGGATTTCATTTAAAATCACATTTTATTTATTGAATTTTTATGTTCATATTTCATTTTATAAAATTATATTAGCCAAATATCTTATAAATATTATATTTTCATCTCTTATGTCTATGTTTATGTTTAATATTTTTAATTTCGATTTCATTTGTTTTTGGATTAATAATTACAAAGTAATTTATATTTAAGTGATACCAACCATTTTTATTCTCTTTAGTCAAGACTATTTTCCTTCCACATAATGGTTCAACACATTATTTTATTGATGTATTATCCTACAAATAAATTTTTAATGGTTATTTTTACTACCATAAATTTTATTTAATTTTTTTATAAGGAATCTTATCAATGCTTTTCGAAAAATTATTCGTATTTAATATTTTTTACATATGTGGGAAACGAATGTTCAATTTTTATGTATATAACATGTATAATTTTTCCTAACATTAGAAACATTATTTTTATTGGTGATTCTATTATAATTTTCAATGGTTATTTTCAATGGAAAACCTTTTCAGGATTTTATGTAATTTTTATGATTTAATTAATAATATTTTTACTCATAAATTTTATATAATATATAAGGATATTTATTTTTAAAATTTCATACATGTTTTGTTATGTAATTACATAAATAATTTACTTTTTTACAAAACATTAATTCTAATAAATCCTTTAACTTCTTTAATCCTATACTGATTTTTGGTTTTATGGGCATTATCGTTTTCATGATTAAATTACCTACCACACACCATCATTTAACAGGACATTAATTTTTCCCTTCATGTTCATATTTTAATTACCATGGATTTATACGATAGCATTTCTAACACAATGAAGTAATATTAACCATATAACATTATATATATGGTAATTTTTGAAGGATGTTTATTATTGATGTCATTTCACTGTATGGGGAAATACTACATATTCTTTATTCAATACTGATTATTTTTTATAAATAATTAATTTTTTGATGAATTTTATTCACTATTAAATATATAAGGAATGAATTAGATGCACAAGTGATAATTGGTTCCATATTATAGATAGGACCTTGATGTATCGATAGGTCTCATGAGAAACATTATGTGGCCATATTTGTTGGGTAATTGGTGTATACCAACCCATATAATGAATGTTTCATTATAAAGGCCTTAATAATAATCAGAATGAATATGTTGGTGGGGCCTTGATTATAAGATTATGATTTTCCATATTTAGGGATTCTATTTATTAAGAATTTAATTTTCCTTATCTATATGATTTGTTTGTTGATATTATCCATGATTGTACATTGAAATCTATTTGATTATTTAATGGATTGTTTTTCGATTATCTACTCTTCCATATTAGAAATACCTTATTTACACATGATAACTTTCACTCTATGAAACCCATATTTGTTATCTTATCTCAACAATAATTTATTTTCAAATCTCCTGATATGATGAAGGAATCTTTGAATAACCTTCAATGATGAAATAATGTTAGTCACACAATGACATATTTTTTCTAATATATTACGGAAACCAGGTATGTATCTAGTTTCAATAACATCTAAACTAATATATCATTTCTAGTTTGATCCCATGTATCTTATACTAACTAATAATATAGACATCTACTCTGGGTTACTATAGTTGGGGCTGCTGTAGAAATGTTTTGATGCCCTCAATATAGAGAGGATTCACACCAGAACCATTTAAAACTCTCCATTGATTTTTCCCATAAAGGATTTGTAAAAAAACATTAATTGAATTTCATAAAAAATAATTTTTTTAAAACAATCACCACTAATTAGTTTATAATATTAATTATTTAAAATATATGACATATATTAGTTACAATTTATGATAATTTATAATAATTTATATCAACTCACAATAATATATACCAATTTAAAATAATTTATATCAATTTAGAATATCTTATACCAATTTATAATAATTTATACAGATTTATACCTCATTATGTCATTTTATTGTAAATTATTTCAATTAATAAAAATATATAAAAATATATTATAATTTTTAATAAATTTTAGTAATTTATAAAAAATTATATTGAATTAATGTAATTTATATTAGCTTTCTTTAAATAATAAAAATTTTAAATCAAATTTTAATTTATAATAGATTACACTAATAGCTCTCCAATTTATTATAAATTATTATAATTTATATATTTTATATGTTTTTTAATATATATCAATTTATATCAATTTACACTAAATTATATAAATATACAATAAAAAATAGTAATTAATTGAACTTCATAGAAATAAATATCATTTATGATAATTAAATCAATTAATTTTAAATATGAACATTTACAATTTTGATTATTAATTTATAGTAATATTTTATTATTTATGAGAAATTTTTAATAATATAATTAGACTAAAAATAATGTAAAATATACCTTCAAAATTTATAATAATATAAAATAATAAATATTAAATTCTATTAATCCGTACTAATTTAAAAAAATTATTGATTAATATTTATAACTTAAAAAAAATTATTATTAGCATTTAGTTTTTATATTAATTTTGACAATTTTTTAGTAATTTATGTAGCTTTATATAAATTTATATTAACTTATTATTACTTCTATTAATCTATATTAATTTTTACAGATTTTTAATGTTTTATACAAATTTAAAGTATATTATACAAATTAATATTAATGTAATGTAATTTATATCAATTTATTGTAAATTATGTCAATTAATATATTTTTTATTAATCCATAATAAATTATATGATTTGGTGATAGATGTTAAAAAATTTATAAAAATTTATTATATACCGATTTTTTAATTCATAGATAATATTTTTTAATAATTTTTACTAATTTTTATTAATTTATAAATATTAAGATAATATTTTATGCATATATAATTATTTATATCTTTTAAGTAGAATTATAGAAAAATTTATAGTATTTTATAATAATTTGGATTAATTGCTGATATTAATTTTTTATAATTAATATTATTTTTATCATTTATTATTAATTTAGAGTATATTATTTTATATTATATTTAATTATATAAATTATATATATATATATTTGTTATATAAGTTCGAATAAATATATAAAAAATTTTATTAAATTTTATTAACATATATTAATTGTTATTAATTTATACTTTTTTATAATATATATTATTTTCAATGAACTTATAAACAAATCTATCAATTTTATTTTAATTTATAAAAAATTATGAAAACATTACAATAAATTATTGGATGTTATAAAAAATTATACTAAAATATATGAATTTATTATAAATTATATCAATTTATAAAAAATCATATTAATTTATACTCATTTAAAGAAATATTTTTTCAGATATAGTAATTTAATATTTATTTATAAGAATGCCTATTAATATTTACAAATATATTGATAATTTATAAGAACATATTATAAATTATTTTAAATATAATCCAATTTACATATATTTAAAGATATAAAACATATTTTAATAAAAAAGGAACAACATATATATAAATTCTAAATAATAAAATTGAAAATTAACTCCAATTTGGTACGTTAGTAAATGAATTGTAGATACCACCCCAAATATACAAAGATGGGTATTTGATCTGAAATAAGATAGAGTTTTTTAGATAAACCAAACATTAGAGGAATGACTAGTGAATTGTGGGGGTGACTAATTATATTTTCTTTGAGATAAAATATTTGTTACAAAATTTTACATCACAAAAAAATCTATTTATGATAGATTTTTTCTGTTGTATAAATTATTTATGAAGGATAAAAATCTAATTGTATGAAAAACTGTAAAAAATATTATGCGCTTATCTAAAAGTTTTTCCTAATGTGAATGTTCGTTATAAATAATCATATCAATTGAATTTTTTTAACTAATCTATCAGGGTAAATCATATTTGTGATGAGTTTATCACAAATATGGTTTCTAATTATCAATAATATTCAACTTAATTAACATTACATTTCATATAATAATTATTTGTAGATTATTTCTGATGGAAAACAATGTAAATCACAAATAATAGTGGTGAAAAATATTATTTGTGCTAAAAATACTGATTCTTTAAAAAAAATATTTATGGAAGTATTTGTGCTTGAATTTTATTCTGTAGCTAGTAACCTATCATAGAAATCATCCTTCATATAGTTGGATTCATTGTTCTCCCCTCTGTCACACCATGGAAACACACAATATCATCCCATTTCGGAGATCCACATTGGTGGAGGGTCGAATGATAAGTGCCAACACACAAAAAAATCACTTAAGCCAACCACATAGAAATGAATCTATATTGTTATGTCATGCTACGAACCATGTCACATTATTCCATGGACCTGGACCCATTGTACCACCTTGCTTCCTAACATCGGTGGCCTGAAGTCATAGTGGCCCGAAAGCCTCTGTAGATGGCCTGGAAGCCCAAACATTGTAAATATCTCCATTTCTACAGAAACCCCAGAAATCATTCCTCATATTTGATACTAGGTTATTATTGATTTATTATAGTGTTCTTACTGCTATGCTAAAACCCAACAAATAAGTAAGAACAATCCTTAAAAAATTTGTCTATGGACTGATTGATGACCAATCATGAGAGAATTTCCAATGTCAGATTGGAATAGAATGTTTAAATAATTTTCTATTTGGTTATATATATTTTTTAATTTCTTTATCTTTAATTTTGATGAATTTTGTTCATTCCCTCTCTCTAATAATCTTAGATCCTACAAGTTCATTGTAAATTATTATGAACTCTAAACCCCCTATAACCTCTCACGTGTAATAAAATGTGGTTTTATAAGATGCATTGATGATTGATGATGGAATCCTACACCATGATTTAATGGTGAAAAGTGGTTTCTAAAATCAATGACAATGGTGGGTCACGTATATTATTCCTTTGTTTAAATTGGGTTATCAAACAATGATATGCTAATCCAAAAAAAATCCTCAAGATCAAGTCATAATTCTTTAATAATACCAAATTAAATAATATTGATTATTTTATGAATCTATATAAAGATATATAAAAAATTAACAAGTTTTATTTTCTAGGTAATTGTGATTTTATAGTAAAATAAATGCCTATATTTAAATACAAATATTATTACTATATATTGAATATATGTATAAAATAAAAACTATCCATTAAAATGTCAAGTGAACTGATTGATGAATGATCTTGAGATGCCCAACTATTGTTTTATTATAAATTTATATTTTATTTTTATTAATTTTTTATAATTTATTATAAGTTATTTTTTTAACTTTTTTGATGAACTATTTTTCCTCCCCCATTCGATGAATATAATAACCTATATATCGTAGTAAATTTTTAAGTATTCCAAACCCCCAGAACCCCTCATTTTTAGTTGATATGGTTATTAATGGAGCTTCTATTGTGGAATTGATATTCAATGATTTATATTTACAAAATTATTTAAATAATAAATTTTTTTTCTAAAACATGACACTATTGATGGGAAATATGTTTCACCCTAGGTTTTGGTTTTTTATAAATAATTATAATCATATACATAGAAAAAGACCAAGGAACAAGTGATAGTTATTTAATTAGAAAAAATAATAATATGAAAATATTTTTATGATGTAGTAAACATATATTTAAAAATTTAAGAAATTTATATTCTATTTAAATATTTCTATGTTTATATGTTATTACAGCGAGTTAATTTATAATGATCAGGGTCTTAAATACATTTTATCCCTGGAAATATTTGCTAATCATCATGATTGTATAACATTGGAACATGTACGTATGATTATTCATAGTCACATAATACATAGGGATAATCTTTTAATTAATCCATTCATATATAAACGTATTCAATATTCTTATCAACTCTAAAATATTTTTTATTCTCATCACAATAATGATTATAGTGTAGAAGCATCAACTCTGTTTTGGTAATAGAGTAGTAATTGTTAAACAAAATTGTATTTGGAAATTTCTGATATTGATGAGGTGAAATCTATAGATGTGTTTTGTGGATCATCATATGATCTTTGGATATATAATAAAGCCCATATATATTGATATATATACATTATGTGTACATCAATATATCAATATAATAAATAACTTATGACCAACATTTTTCTGAGTACTTGGATTAATTATTTAGTATCCTATATATCAATCGTTTTAACTTAATGAATATCACAATTTTAGTAGCTACATACCACCTACAACTAGGGTATTTACACCTTCCCATAGGTTCCCATTCATAACATGAGGACCCCATTATGTTGAAGGAGGGTTCATGCAACTTAATTGTCATGAAATATGGTATATTAATATGAATAAAACTATATAAAATCATGTATGTTTTCAGTAATATCCAACATTTGGGATTTTTTCCATTTACATATCCATCTTTGATAGATTTCATTTAATTAAGAAATTTAACCCACATTCAACATATCGACATATGACTATTCCATTATATATATTCAGTTTATTCCTCAAATTAATGTAATATATTTAATCTACTCATAATGGATACCATTTAATCCGTTCATAATGGATAATAACTTATAAAAAATTGGTAAGATACATGAAAATTGTATATAATTAATTCAAAAAATTAATGCTAACATCCAATGATCTCCTACATTTACATAAATCCCCAAGGAATTATTGTCAATTTTTATAACTCATTGTAAATCTATCCAAGCTCTTTTGGATATATATTGATCAAAATGATTTCATTTTAAAAAAATACATCATAAATAAAATTAATCCTTAACTAGATGACTAATTTTGTGACCCTATGGGCCTTAGTAGGGTTGATAGTAAATATTAAATCCCAATTTCATAGATGGAATCCAAGAGAAACATCAATAAAAAAAATTTGTGTTACTCAGGCGATTATAACGGGCCTAGTGAGATATCCATAAATAAAAATAAAATCTCTATATAAACATCTCTGCTATAAGATTTATCATATACATCTTATGAACACCTATATAATAACCTTTTCAGGATATCGAGTCAACAATAGATATTGAAAACATCAATATTATATAGCCCAACTCTTATTTTAATGAATCATAAAATAAAAAATTATGTTGATGAATATATAACATCATCTAACATATGATAACATCATGTGCTTTTCATCCCAGTTTTTGAACAAATAAAAAGTTTTAAAAATTATCATGGTCATATATTTCCTCAATCAAATTAAATCAGTTGATTAATTTCATAAATATTTTTACATTTGGATAAATAAAATATTAGTTTCACTCTAACAGATGACATGAGGACAAATAAACTCATCTATATCCATATTATCTATTTTAATTTCAAACATGAATAAGTAAAGTATAAAATTGTGATGGTTCTCATGCCAGTTATCTCACCAAACTCATGTAATGGGAAATTTTAATAATCATTAACTCCTAAATATATTAATAACTATACAACATTCATTGAGATATATGATGGTTGGTTATCCCATGTAATATTTCTTTACATATGACATCATTAATATATTCTTCATATCTCATATACAACAATATTTAAATTGTAAAATAAAATATTCAATATAAACATAACATATAATTATAGACCATAATTCACCATGATGATCATCAATTATGGATAACTCAATGTTGTAATTTTAGGGGATATTATTAATCGAACTTTCATGTAAATTAATTTGAAAAAAAAATAAATGAATGGTATATAATGATTGAATTTATTATAAAATAAATATAAATATAAAAAAATTATAAACATTACATTACCCTAATGTGGTTGTTGAGATAATGGTTTTTTAATCACATTAAATTTTTACATATTTCATGTCACATTTTAATCTGGATACCATATAAAACCCTCCCATTTACTAATTTTAAAGAGTAAAATCTATATTGTAAGCTAGTTGGAATAATGATGATATTTAAGAAAAAAATGCCTAATGTTTAACTCCTTGATAATTTATTCAATCTTATATAATTCATAATATCAAATGTTACGATTTTTATTTATATTAATTTATTATAGAAATTTATATGTTCAAAATCATTATCTTAGAAACAGTATTCCACTAGAATATTCCTTGAAACATATATAAGGATTTATGTTTTTGCTAACAAACATATCAAAAACTCTTTTTTGGATAAACGTAAATTCACCTTATCATTTCAAGGAATCACTCTTCATCAAAGGCTGTTTTAACACCTACATGGTTTTTGGTGACGTATTGGATATTTAGAAATCCATTTATGGTGGGTCTATGATGGCAGGTTCATTATTTCAAAATTTACATAATCAGTCATTCTCTTTATTCAAACGGTATTTCAATTGTGGTCTTCATAAAAAATTAAATGCTTCTCACTGTAAGGAGTACCTATATTTTGTCTCCTAGAAACTAAAAATTTGTTTGTATTCCATTATTTTAGATATTTTTGCCCTAGGGGCTCTATGGTGATGAGAATCGAGGACCAGGTCTTGAGAATGTTTTTTATATGGGTTTTTAAAAATTAGAATTTAATCTCAAAAGGTCATAATTCTTTTCATATTATATTTTCTTCTGCAAACCTAATAAATATTGCTTGGGGTTTTGTGTTTATTTCTATCAACCCATGCATTCTTCACATTTGGTATTTTGATAAACATTTTAGTCCATTGGTGTTGAATAACACATTTTTTTATTTTCTGTTAAGGTTTACAGTTTAAATTGAACACTCTAGTACCCCTGAATATTATATAATATTAAAATAGATATAAAAATTCCCATAAAATTAGATAGGGAATTTGAGATGGAAATATTTATCCAATACAATTTTCGATTTTTTTGGAAATTGACTTCTACTCCACTTTAGATGAGAGAGTATTTATTTAAACTATTATTGGTGAGTTTGATATGTTAATTGAGTGTGAAAATCCCCTAGGTTATTATGGATTTTAGGTTCATATGACCTGATAATATTAATTAAATGTGATCTATAATATGAGATTTTTGATATTTATGAGGTAATGTGGAAAATTAGTTGTAAAAACACTATCACCATAAACTACTCAGGGTGTTATTGATAATTCTTATTATGCCAAAATTATTGATGGAGGAGTGCATAATCAGGTAAGATCCATGCTATATAGTATTAGATGTGATCAAAGACATAATATAGGATTGTGGACATCCCCCATTAATGGATCGAGGGATATTGAAGACAAAGTTCATTGGATGATTCAAAAATTGTTAAAGGGTATGTGGATAGGAAAAATTATCTTCACTAGAGGGAAATATTTATACTATGGTTGTTTTATTTAATCATAGTTTACCTTCCATATATAGTGTCAAATTAATGGATATTTCTGGGAAGTAAATATCAATTTAATGGGTTAAAGTTGTAAAATAGATGATGTCAATTGATGAGAAATCATCTAATGAAATATTTTTACAAGATATTGTAGATCAATATCATATTAACGGGAGATATATTTCTTCAACAATCCAAGAAGTCTTGAAGATTTAATATGTTTAATTCCCTTTTCATTAGTATCCTAGGAATGTGATTCAAATCAAATAAATTTATTAAACTATCTAGGAGATGTTGTGGTCAATGGATTTTGATCCCATTGTATTGACTCCCACAATAGATAAACAGTTTTTGGAATGATTACTTGAAATGAGAAAAATATATCTATCTAATGGTTTATCCAATCCTTATAATGTAAATTTTTTCAATACATTTTTTGAGCACTCCATTATAATAATCACTTCTGATATTGCTAATATAGAGGAGACAGATGACATATATTCTCATAGTTTCAATAAAAGATGAGAAATTAAATAGTTCATAGACAACGATGTAGTTGGATATCCCATGAATTATGGAACCAAAAATGAAAAATTAATAGCTCAACGCCATAAAATTGATTTATTTGCGGATGTTTTGTTGATTCATGTGAATCATAAAGACAATTATTTCATTGATAAGGCTAATGAAGACCACTGTAAAAATAAGGATATGAAATTATGAATGAAGAATGATAATTGCAGCATGTATGACGCCTAGAGTAATTCCTCGAAGACTTTGAATTCTCCAAATGAGGTATGATGATTTGACAGCATCCATGATGCAAAAAATTAAAATTTGATCTAGGATTGTGTCTCATATTCCAATCCTATTAGAGAAAAAATTTTGTTTATGATGGGGGATTTTCTAAGAGATATGAGAATTTAGACAGATCTTCTGAAGTAGTATCATATTTAAGGAGTGGTCCATATTGATTTGGGTGCAATGGATTATGTTGAACCATCACCAGATAAAGACCTTGACCCATGAAAAAGTGAAAGGGCCCCATAGTGTTGCTAAAATCTATAGAGTATAGTAACATGGGGTAGGGGTATGTGGGGCCCTTCCATAACTGATATTATTGAATTTGACTTTTATTTCTACTTTTGACTTCTTATGATTATGTCTAATTACATTTCTAGAATTTTTTATAGCTTTTTCAACTATGTCTAACCCCTTCACCTTTTTTACATTTTGATTTTATAAAATGTCTTAGGGACATTGATCCTTATCCTAAAAAAATTCAAAAATCATTGTCTTTGTAAATAGAAAATTTCTTATTTTTGTATGAATATTTAATGAAGGAGATATTTTTTTCGTATCATATATTTTATTCAATACACTGAGACAATTTCTTTGAGTGGAATATTATTCAATAAAATATACCAACATTGGATTGTGGGTTCACATACCCTCCATCATGATAGACTCTTTATCCTATATATACATGTTTTATCAATATATTCTTCTAAAAACATGATATATAATAAAATAAATAAATAATTATGTTTGTAAAATTAATTATCCTTTGTTTATTATAGAAAATAATTTTATCTAACAACACCTATTATTATATAAGTGATATATAACGAAGATTCATTACCATCATATAAATTCATCCAAGATACCATTAATTCTATTACAATAATTTATTTACTCATTGATTGATCACTATAATTTAAAAACAAGACCTACCAATTCTTATTGTACATATAGAACTCATATATACATACAATAGATATAAATTATTAATTTGGTATCATATACATGGAGAACCAGAAAATCAATTTCTATAACACAGATAACTTACAATGAAAATCCATGGATTATTTGAAAGTTCATCATGTATTTTGAAACATTTCATCATATTTAGTCACTAAACTATACATCGTTAGTTTATCATTGGTTCTCAATGACCCTGAATAGCTACTTGATGTAAAATTATTGGATAGAGGAATTAAATTTTTAATCATCTAGTATAAAGTTTCACCCAATTTCATTGTTCATAAAAATAAAAAAATGTACACATCATATTCATTGTTCTTTTATTAAAAATACATTCAGCATATCGAATCAAATAATTTTGTACCTCAATAATGTTATCATGAAATTTATATCAATTACAATTGGATGAATTATATAACCTAAAAATGACTAAATAAATCCTGAAATACTTCCAAGTCATTGGAATACGCCATCATATTATGTAACAAATACGAAAATTCCATATGAATGTTTTTATCACATTATGTTGAAACCTCATGTGAACTGTTCTATGCTCCATAAGAATCTAGGTTCAATTGTTGAATAACATCAATTATTATTTACTCATTATGTTTATTATTTGACGCATTTAATCTACAATGAAAAAATTTGCTATGTTACTAGTATTAGGGGTTGATTATAATTATGTTTACCTTTTGATAGATTAGTCATATTGGTTTTCTTATTGATAATTAATATATATATATATATATATCATTTTTTATTATATGAATATCATGTATTATATCATATATGAAAGTAATTCTAATGAATGTAATCCCACTAAAATTGATTTCCCTATATATCATACCCACTTAGTGATCCAAGATTCATCTTTCAATAAGAAATTTGTTTTTTATTTGGATTATCTAAAAAATTAGTTATTTAGTTATTGAAATATCACAATCATATCTGTTGTAACTCATGTATAGTTGAGTGAATAACCCTCTCCAAATCCATCAAATAGAAATAATCAACATTATTCATCTATTAAAATAATCATATTTAGGTATCTCGGCTAGTATAACCCCAAGAAAACACCCAAAAAATCTAACAAATGAGAATCAAGTGTTTATTCATTATGGAATAACATACCCATTGAAAAAATATAGAGTTACTTATTACATGGTTTTCATGCACTAGACAATATAAGGTCACCTAGCTATGGAATGACATATCCAGTTAGATGATCACGGTATTGAAAAGATTCATTTTTTACGAAATATTCCAAATATTAGTATAGGGTATTTTATATATTATCTCTCCAGTTTAATTTAGATCGTATGCATATTTAATTCATAACCCTTTCATCTTATGAAATCATTATATTCTCATGTTTTATTATATGTCATCTATATATGATTAAAATAATGTATTTTTGGGATTCCAATTTTAAATATTAAATTAAATTGTTCAAATCAAATTAATATATAACCCTTTACAAGACCAATAATTATAGTTATTCACCAAATAAAAAAATCAATTTATATTTATATATATTTGAATACATCATATCGTTAGATTAAATGAAAATTTCATATAAAGGAATAGAGTTATATGATATTGATATTATTTATATGATAATTCACAATATGAACGTTTTTTAACAGCTTCTCATTTATAGAAATGGAATAAGACTTCAGGCTTGTGGTTATTCCGATCCAACGTTCCCCTCCCATAGGAGGCCTTACTGAAGAGGTAAACTAATTAAATATTATTGTAAATCCTAAAATAAAAAAATCAATCCCAATACGTAAATTTAGGGTAATAACATAAATTATAAAATATGGGAAAGGTACAAGAAAACTACATTTTTAGAGACATAAATATCATTTAATAATGTTATATAACTCGTAAAAGTGATTTTAAAAATTTAATTTTCCTTGATAAAATTCATAATACATAAAATATTTAACAAACAAGAATATATGATATTAAAAAAACTATTATTTTTCAAAAAAATGTGGTAACATTCCTGAAAATATAACTATGAAAATATAACTAGTAATCTTTTATAAATTATCTAGTAAATTATGAAAAATTATTAAAAATTAATATAAAAACTTTTATAATAATTACATAATATGAAATATTTAATATTATACATTATATGGAATTTCAATTTAAAGGAGTAATAAATTTTCAATTATAAAAATGTTTCAATTTAAATCAATTGTGTCAATATTTTACATGTCAGTATATCATATAAATTAAATTATTCAAATCTTTAATAAAATCAATCATCAAAACTATTTTTAGATGCTGTATAAATAAATTCCTACATATGGTCCCTTTTTATTTAAATATTTTATATTTATTAGTTATGAATAATTCCAAACTATTAATATAAAATCATTTATATTTTTCATCATTTATTTAATTTATAAAAAATGGAATGAACTATGGATTTGGATATCCAATCACATATTCCAAATAAATTATTAAATAATACCCACACACATGGAAGATGAATTTTTATTTGAAATATAGAACATACCATAGGAATATAAAATAAAAATAATTTAGGAAACATGTCAATTTTAACATGTATTACATCCAACTGCCTTCAATATGTTAGAAACATCACATGAGTATGGAAAATGATATAGTTAAAAGGAAGTAAAATGGTTGGATTCATCATCAAATAGTTTTGTAGATGATTACAAAACTCAGGCACCATCCACCATAAATAGAGAGTCTATAAAGGCCATCAAAATTTATGAACATTCCACATCATTAAATCATATAATAACAAAAATATCAGTACTTTTATGTCTTATTTCATAAATTCAAGGGGTTACCTATCCCCTAGGGAGATGGAATATTCGTTTTTTTGGTTTCACTGTTGGTTGATTTCTATCATGTTTGTCTAGACCTATTTGGAAATATTCTATTGTGGAATCATCATAAATTATTTTCAAATCCCTTTCCTTAGGGGACAATATAGTGCATGGACATCTATTTCTTTAACATGATCCTTAGGCAGTAAGGCCAAATTCCAAATAGTTGTGAATTCTACTTTTGTAGAGTCCTTTGCAGGCTCAACCTCTTATATATTTGGTATCTGTTCATTTTTATTACATGTCTTATTATTTCAAACATTTTAAAAAACAACTAATATTAGGGGATTTTATAGAGTCACATATATTAAATAAATTCAAATTATTTTTTCTAGAAGTAGAAATATTTTCACTGGAAATAGTATAATTAGAACGACAAACATCTATAGTGGGAATATACATACAAAAATTATGAAAAATAACAATAATATTAATTATAGATTAGAAGTGGAGGAAATGATAACCTATTCCTCATCATCCTTAGTTAATTTTTTCTTAAAAAATGGGACATTTCTGAACTGATGGGTTGAGGACATATCCTTACTATGTTTGGACAAATAAATTTATACAAAATATTACTTACTCAACATGGGATCAACCATTTTAAGATAAATTTTATTGCGAGTATAATTTATTTGTTCTTTTTCCAAATATATAGTTTCTAGAGGCATAGGTACCTTATCTTCATTACCTACTACTTTATTGTCCAAACTAGAAGGATTGAGACTATCAAATTTTATATTTTTTAAATGTGTAGCTATACTCACAACAATATTATAGGATTATTATGGAACAGTTAGTTTTGTTTTCGGAACTCGTCAGATTTATTACCATCAATCTAAATATGGTCAACAATATAAATTAATTAAATAAGATATGTTGTAATGTATACACTATTTATGAGTTAAAATATTACTAAAATAATATTTAATATAATTTATAAAAATTTAACAAACCAAATAAATTAAAATGATAATATTAATATTATTTATTTATTATTAATGTAATATTTATAATAATGTGTATAAAAAATATTTAATCAACTAATTGAACAAGTTTAAATTGAATTTAAAATAAATATTCCAAATTTTTTCCATAATTTATAAACCATTTATCAATAATTTGATAAATATTTAATAAAAATTTAATTAATTTATAAAATCTATATTTATATATCAAACAATGGGAAAGAAAGAAAAACCTTTCATAAATTCTATCACTTATCTATTATAAAAAATTATACAGTATAAGATAAATAAAATAAATATTAAAAATTTGATTTGATTTTATAAAGAGTCTTGATAATAAAATATGCCAACAGATTGTAAATATTCATCCCCAGAGTATGTTTTCTTATAGTGAAGCATCATAGTGACCCTCTCTATGATATTATCATGAAATTTTATGTCATAGTTAAGGACCATACTCAAAATTACATTGAGGCACAAAATAATATCACAAGGATATGTGATGTTGTATTGAAATTCAATGTAATGATCACATAATTTTGAAAATTAAATTTTCATTCCTCTTTTAATACAATATGTGAAAAATGATACTCTGTTTTTGTGGTGTGGATGTATGCTATGTTATCCCAGAACGTATTTCATGCAACACCATTGACAATATGTGAAACAATAAATGTTTAACATCATAATAGGTTACATTTCCACAAAAACAAGTCATTATGTTCTTTTGAGATTCTATTTATTCTCATTTTAATATCCATAGTAATTACATCAGTTTATGATATCAAAAAACCTTATCTCATGTAGGCAACATACCAATTCGCTGACACTCAACATAATAATACGGGGATCAAATAAATTTATGATTTATAAACATGTTCTGAATTCCAATATGATTAAACATGTTGATGCATCTAGTAAGATATATCTCTAATACAAATTATGGATTTGGGGGACCATCATATGATTCATGTAGGCAGAAGAAAAACCCATATATATGTGCCCCTTCCATCCTTAATGTTACCAAAATTCTATATAAATAAAGAACATATATATAATGTGTGACAATATATTTAATATATTAGCCTCAATCATTATTATGTTACACTAATGAAGATCACTATAATAGGACATTTATTACACCTACCATAGAGAATTTCACACCAACCTATGAACCCTTATTCATAATGAGAGGATCCAAAAACATGAATTTGGTGAAAACACAAAAAAATCAAGAAAAATGGTATATTGGGATGAAGATAGTTATTGAAAGGCTTACATGAAATCAATTAAATCCAATATGATTTATATAATTCATTTATAATTCTATCCATAATGAGTTTCATTAATGAAAATGTGTTAGTAATATTCATTATTTTGATATATATATTGATTTCCATGTATTTATTCATTGAATCCCAGCAATGAATATAACCCATTTAATCCATTCACAATGGATTATAACTGATTAATGTGCATGCAAATTTATTTTCATTTTGATTTATTTGAATCAATAAATATAAGTGAAAATTAAATACCTGTTTTTATAAAACCATGTAATGGAATATTTTTTAAATTTGGACATTGAAATCATTATCATTCAATATCTTCTCATATGGAATTTGTGATTGAAATTAATTATGAACATGATAAAGATAATATAGGGATAATTTCATAATACATCCCTATTAGTAGTCTAAAATTAATTAATGATAATTTATCTAATGAGGACGTATCTCATGGTGAAATGATAGATAATATGGTTAAGAAAGATGAGTTTAGTAAACCATATGAGGATCCTTTGACTGATAATCAGGAACCCATGATTTGAACCCATCCTTACATATTAAATTCCAAAGATGAAAAGAATGTTACATAAAAAAAATAGATTGGGATGTTATTACACAATTTATTAATTTCTTAGTCATAGTAGGTAACACAACATACTCAACCAATAACACCATATATGTTAGAAAAGTGTTTGAATGTAAATGTTTATAGAGAAATGTTGATAAGAAATATCACATTAAATTCATCTTCCATTTTTTTTGACTTACGAATGTTAAATTACACCATTCAGGGTGAAAATAAGATATTTAATATATATCTGTCATATGAGAAATATATGATAATAATTTTTCATATTGGAAGATATCTATGTTTGATGGAACATATATTATTCTTATCCCAAGGCCATTATATGATCATTACATACTAGATGTTGAATTTATAACAACTCAAATTATTAAGATGATATAAAAATGTTAGGCTATTTCCATGTCCCTCATCTAGGAATGAGTATAAACGTTTTTTAAAAATTTGATACTGTATAGAAAGTCTTTGATTGAAATAATATGGGAATTATATGATTTTGTGGTAATTTGGATGAATCATATAAAGTTACTACATATCTAATTGGATTTTTTTCTATCATTTACTATTTTTTTATGAACTTTCCACTATTGATAATGAATCTCAATAAAATCAGGTTTATTTAATATAGGTGAAGTTCCATATGCTTTTCTAGGAATTTAAGTGTTGCTTCACCACTTATCATTATTGATTTAAATTAATATAGATAAATGGAACATTTCATTATTAAAGTACATTGGTATTCTACCCATTACTGCCTCACAAGAAGGTAATTGGTCCCAAGTCTCATATTAATTTTACATTATGGAAAAGGAGAACATCAAATGATGGAGTTGGTTCTTGGATTTTATATCCATGAATGTTTAATAAATCCAAAAATTATGATTGATAACGGATTTTCATCATGCTATTATTGAGGCCATTAATAGTGATTTATTTTAAAAGAAAGAACCTAATTATTTACATATATAGTGAATCATATATATTTATATTAATGTCTATACTCATTTGAAATATGGATAAAAAAGATGGTGATCATCACGATTAATATGTTTTATTCCACATATTTCTATTTGAATAATTTGTTCAATCCCTTTAAACACAATTATTTTCTTATGTTTCAATATATAAACAACAAAAGGGAAAATGTGATGATTGGATATAAGGAATAATCGAGGATAACCATGATAGTTATGATTAAATGATTTGGATATTGATAAAAATGGTCACTGTTCAGGGATGGTGGTAGGATATATGTAAATATTTGTCAAGAATTACTTTAAAAAATTAAACAACTATATTTTTTAGTTTCTAGATCATCAAAATGGATGAAACAAATGATTGGATGTAATTAATTGAGAAATTAATATACCAGAACATGGAATAATTAAAGATGCCCAAATAATCACCTTGAGTTCAACTTGATCATGAATGATAACACCAAATCATTCAATTTTTCCAATGAAACACAAGATAGAGATTGAAATAAGAAAATGATATTTGATAAAAAAAATCAGAAATAAATCTTAATTAAATAAGAGAGGCATAACACATTCCATTTCATTAATTGCATATGTTTTAATTACCATGACTAAGAATCCACATAGATAATTAACTATTCAAGACTGATCAACTAAACGACACCTCAGAAATGTATCCTTTAAATGGGCTCTACATGATCTCCCCATTATAATTAACTCATAAAGTAATCGGGATCACACAATTACACTTTTCATCCACTGATATATATTATCACTCCTCATCCTAACCTACAACCACTAATAAAGGAACAATATCCCCAAAATTCAGACTTCCCTTCAATTATGCATGAAACATGTAATCCAACATATTGACACACAACTTCTACAAGAATTATAAATTCCAGAGCTACAAGTGATATGTCCACCCAATATTAAAAATCTAATAATTGTTAATGGGAAAATTTTGATTGTATCCCTTTGGAAATAATCAGTTATAATGGGATTCCATCAAAAATAGATCACTGGTGAAAAAAAATTTAAAATTTATTTTTTATGATGGTTCATCGTGGATTTATTATTCAATGGGTGATTCCTCTGTCAAAAACAGGATTCACTAGTTTTTTTATATGAGTTTAGGGGTTGATATTTTTTACTGATCATAATTAATTATTATCAATATAATAAAAAATCCATCAAAAATAATTATTTGAGATGTGTAAAAATCACTATTGCTAATAGATTAAATAAATAAGTAAAATTTAAAAATATAAAAAACAAAAAAAATTGAAAATTGAAATATAAAAATATCGATATATAACTTTAAAAGATTATTACATATAATATGTTTATTGATATCAAATCAGAATAAATTTGTTAACAAAATACGTTAATAACTATCAAGGGGAAGGGATATCAAGAGGAGGTGGTGGAGGGAACTCTATCCCTATACCTTGTACTAGTTATCCCATGTACTCCGTCATATTCTCATGCTACTGCTCCTTTCATCCACACAAGGCCTCATACTTCATCTACTATTGTTGATAATTCACTCTATGGTTCATATTTAGGGTCTCTAAAACCTCATTTAAATCACACCACTTATCATTATACTCATCAAAAAATTACGACCACCCACTTTGAGTTCCCATTGAGTTGGGTGATGACCATGCAGTAATACAACAATATCTTCCAGGTGTCCATTAAGAGTTGATACCAATAACATATCAATTCTAAAAATAATTCTTTGTTTCCAGAATCCATGTTTTCTCATAAAATCCTGATGCAGTATTTTCCAAAAACTTGGTCTTGAAAAAAAATCATCATGTGTGTGAGAAGTCATTGTCTTTTATTAATTATTCAAATGTATTTTGAAAATAAAATAGTTAATATATTATTTTCATTTAACATTAAAAATATAAACTATGTACAAAACCAAATATGACACCCTCAACCCCTAGTTATCTCTCAAGTGTTAATACTGGTGTGAAACATCTTATAAACATCATAACCAATAATATAAGGATTATAAACATGTTATATGATAATAATAAAACATTTTACACTTATAATTGAATAATTTTTTTTATGAAATTACTTACCATATATCATTGATGATTACTAAATATACACCTTGCAGATCTATAAATGAAGTCATGCATCTCTCACTTTTCACATCCTAATAATGATATCCTTTGAAAACTTTCTCCCATGTAATATGAGAATAATACATACCAAACCTAATGTTATATGTATATAGGTCGATGATCACAACATGACTGATAAATAATATGGATTTCTTCTTGAATGTCTTCCTATGATTATGAAATTATTGATGAGAACATTCCCACATACAAGCCTCCCGGATAGAGATCCTCATGGTTTCTTAGAGAGGATACCTTTAACAAAAAAAATAATTAATAATTTCCTGTTAATAATCAAATAAATTTCAGAATAACTATTATTTTTTTACATACCCACCAATGATAAAAAATGTCATGGAGAATATTAATGGTAATATACTACCACATCATACAAGATCTAGAAAAATAGTTTCAATGAATAGAACTCCCATTTCCAATAGCTATATGAAAAAAAAGTTATTTCAAAAATTAATTAAATAATTATTACCCAAATAAATTCAATAAAATTAATTATAATTAATGAAAATAAACTAAAAAACAAAATATACTTACGCTTGAATTGATTAAAATCAATATGTGCACAATGCTCAAGAATATGGTTCAGTATAATCAATCCCACAATACCATGACACCAATGAGCCTATGATGAACTGCCAAAAACATGAGGGTCAAATTATGAAGAATCAAGATCATAAACACAAATAATTGTGAGATCTCGAACCTCAGTTCCAGTTAAAGGTTCTCAATCCTAATGGGACACATGTCCTCAAGAACATATCCCCAAATGTTAGAGGCTACTCACTAGAATCGAGGGCCAAGGGTGTGTTCATTGAGAGACTAATCCCCCATAACCAGAGTGTACTAGAATGGGAAAAATATTTAATAGGTAATTATTGGTGTAATTATTTGATAGATAGCATGGAATAATATGGCTGTAATAATAAAAACTCATAAAACTTATAATAAAACTCAAAAGTTGATGATGATATATTTCATATATCGAATAAGCTAGAATAAATAGATATAGGGTAAAAAACAATGCATTTTATTGATAAGTATTAGAAAGAAACCAAGATCTATCTAATAATCACGAGTTTCAATTAATTATACTTTTACCCTTCTCCATCCTAATGTAAGCATGAAATCATGTGTCTGAAGTCATACACATCCCTTTGTCAACACTTACATACATGAAGTATGTATGGGTACCAATGGAGGTCCTGGTATGGTGTGAGACAAACCACAATAGGATACCACCAATGGTGTCTATAACATTATGTATGTGTAACATATTCTAAAACATCATGTAGGTGTGCATTAAATAATGTAAACAATAGAGTAATTTAAATACCCATGTACATGATTTAGCCTTAGCTGATGTTTAACATGTTACCAGTTCATTAATAAATTATTTTATAGTTTATATTATGAACCATGATTTATAACCATAATAGACATACTGGAATGATAATAATTGTGAGTGATCCATTATAATGCAAGGAATCCGTGGAAATCGTAATGAAATGATCATAATTTCATAGGAATCCTAAAATGATTTTAATAATAAAGGGGATCCAAGGTAACAATTGAGGCATCCTTGAGATCATGGGTCTACTGAAATCAAGTAGTAAACATTATCGTACTTATCGTGGTATGTTTTTAATCAAGAGGCATATCCCAATGTATTCCACAACAATAATTATAATTGAGTCCATGAACCTCATTCAAGGTTAAACGGGTAATGAAGTGAGCGGACCTGATGGGAATAAACATAACCCTACATTTCCATTGACATCATAATGGATATATGGATTTTATCCAAGATATCCTCTAAAGATTATAGAGGGGTCATACAATGTCTTAGTAAGCATCCACTAATAAATTGAGATCATTTTCCAAGGTGGGTATCATCCTCTGCAACTAGAATCCCTAAATCGGAGTGGAATCTGTGATTTCTAAAGGTATTACCTCTAGAATCCAAGGATATTTCAAGTTTGGAAACTCATATAACAATTTAAAGGTATGTATATGATTTGAACCTTCCATTTTATTAATTTTTTAATTATGGCCATGTAATTATCAAGTTGTTTAATAATCCATTTGGTTCAATCCATTTCCATTCATTTGTGTGACAAGGATAATATTGTAGTACCTGAATTTATTAATTCTTATATGTTTTAATCATTTTAATTTTTTCACTCCACTACTGCCCATTAATCTTGCAATGGGGGTATATAGACATGCAACCGATTCACTCCATTGTATTCAAAAATGCCTACTCATATACATAGTATAATCGCCAATTAAACCATTTAAACATTTATAAATTAACCAAAACAGACATCATAGAAAGGTCATGTGACAGTATCACATTTTAGGGTTAGTAAATATCACGACCCGACCCTACTTGTGCTTGATCCGCAACTACCCCAAGCTCGTCTCCATAGTCTAGGGGCAGGCGACAAGCGCCAAAGGCTAAACAACTCGGGGAGGCCTTTTCCTGAGTACCTGTACACACACACACACGTAGCACACTCAATGAAAAAGTAAAGTGTGAAAAAAAGACATATAAATAAAAGGGAAACTGATATATATATAACCCACAATGTGCATTGACCTCTAAACAGTACAAGAATGTGCTGAGGTAAGCTGAAAAGAAAAAGGGGGAAAACACATGCCCAACCAGAAAAGTGCCACAACCTGACAAAAGTTAAGTGAATGAAATAGTTGTAAGGGTCCCCCCACCTGGAACCCGACTCTTACCCACACACAGGGTCCAAGCTCCCAAGCTCCTAAGCTCCGCTGAAGTCACACTCCAACTGTCTATCGTCTGTAAGGGCACACCAAGTGCGGGCAAAGCCCAAGCAGGGGTGAGCATAAAAATACTCAGTAGGATACCCCGAAGGCTCAATGGAGAAACAAAGGTGGTACAGAAGGGTGAGCAGTAGAGCAAACAGGGAAAGTAAAGGAGTTCAACAGAGAGTGCAATAAAGAGTGCAGTAAAGAGTCTAGCTCATCCCAACAAGATGAAATAAGGTAGACTCGTCCAGACGCAAGGAGCTGGAAACGGTGAGAAGGTGAACTTCTCGTCGAGTCTTCGCTACCTATAGTAGGATAGTAGACTATTCCAACCACGAGAAGCTAGACATGGAAAGCACATGGAATACCTCGTGCATCTTCGCCTATCCTGGAAGGAGAGTATCCAAAACCCAAGAAGTGAGTAATGGAACAATTTATATATATATACATATGCTCAACAATATTCTCGGACCCGGTATTAAAGGGATATCCATCCCGTAGCTCAGCCCAAGAAAGTGAGTAGCCAATAGTCCCAAAAGTAAACACTATCGATGCCCAGTATCCCGCACGTCTGCCCCGAACTGCATGTCAAGGGAATCAAATCACCACACCATGACACTGTCCTCTTTGGACGACACTGAATTTCCCACACAGTTTTAGGTCGCGTCGTAAGGATGCATCTCTGTGGGGAAAGTGCCCCTCGTACTAGAGGGTTCCGGGGGAATGTCAAACCACACATCTTCACTGCCCCACATTCAAGAGGACTCCTCAAAGTCAAAGATGTCAAATCACTGACCCGAACATACGAGGGTCCCACTCCAGTAATCATGGAGTAATGCCACAGACTTTCCATGTATAAAGGACTAAGTCTGAAATACTAACGAGTGACCCACTGACCAGCCCTACTGGTCATCCATAATAAGATATCGGGAGACCCACTACCCAGCGCTGCTGGAGGGTAAACCCTAATACATCATTAGGTGACCCACTACCAAGACCAACTTGAGGGTAGACCTGGAGAAGTCAACGAGTGACCCACTGCCCAGCCCAGCTGGAGGGTAAACCTGGAATAAGTCTACAGGTGACCCACTGCCCAGCCCTGCTGGAGGGTAGACCTGAATTAAGATGACGAGCGATCCACTGCCCTTCCCTGTTGTAGGATAGACCCTCGAGACTCATCGGGTGACCCACTGCCTAGTCTCTGCTGGAGGGTTAACCCTAAGAGTGTCGGGTGACCCACTGCGCAGTCTCTGCTGGAGGGTAAACCATAAAAGTTAGTGGGAAACCCACTACCCAGTCTCTCCTGGAGGGTAAACCTGAAGTAGTCGATGAGTGATCCACTGCCCACTATCTACTAGAGGGTAAACCCAGAACTACTTTGGCCATCTCTACTGGATGGTACAACACTGGCCAACCATACACGGAGTGGGTATCGTGAAACCACCCGACTCCAGAACAAAACCAGGGGAAACCACTCAACCCTAGGGATCAACAATCGGGAACCAAGGGACCCTATATGTAGCGAGAGTTCAAAAGTACGCAAAGCAGAACATAGCATGCACCTGGGTCCCACAAAACATGTGTCCCCAAGTCAACCCAATCCAAGCGCGCAATTGTTCTCAGGTACAAACAATCACATGTACCTCCAAGCTTTCCCGTATACTCCCAGCGTATACCACGTTCCAGCCCAAAGGCTATCGTGCACACGAAACACAACATCAACGTGAACACGTAACATAAAAACTCCAACCTGCCACTTCAACGGCTGAGGCACAGCCAACCACATCTCTTTAATCACCAACCTCACTCTCCCAGGAGTACACGGGATCACATGCCAAAGGTCCGCTAGAAACACGGTAGAAGAACCGCCACTGGGGAACCCTGACATTCAACATTTAATAAGATTGTGCAAGAGGCTCTGCACATCCAAACGAATCATACCATTGTAATACTCGCAGAAAAACACGTCAGATAGACTACTTACTTGCCTCAAATGGATATTCGACGGAAATGTCACCAACATCGCCTCACGCCCGAACGACGACCTGTGATCCCAAGCCTCGACCCCGATAATAGTTGGGCAAATCACCCCATTACGATCCCCTCGGGAAAACATGTCAAAAGGACTAATCATGTGAGTGGAACGGTTATCCGGAGAAAAAGATTCATTCCAGCGCACCACACACGAGCAGTGCTTCATGGGACCCACATCCCAGTCTCGAAACACAACAAATGGATCACACCGTTGCCGTCCTCTTGAAAAAGCACAAAAGTTGGAATATTCACTTGTCCAAAATGGTCTCCCAGTGATAGAGATGGGAAATCACGGTCAATGCCCAAACAACTCACATGGGGCCCGCACCATCATGCCAAAATAGTGTGGGCGGATTGCATCATTGCAATCCCCTCCGAAAAACATCCAGGATCAACTGCTCGCCCACCCCGGAAAAACGCCCACTGAGAAAGTCGCAAAAAACTGCTCGCAGCTCGAAAGATGGCCGTGGGGCCCACACCTCAACTCAAGTCTCAATGCCTGGTATTGCCCTTGAAATCTCATCCTCGGTGCCAGGGTCGCAATTCCATTGACGGTGCAGAAAACAGACTCGAGATGTGTCTGCACCAACCAAAACAAGAATATCCAGGAAGCCCACTGAGAGGCTTTACGCACGTGCCTTGCCCCCGAGCCCCTCGTCTTAGATGTTAAAATTCATGAATCAGCCTCAAAAATTCTTCCTCGACATTAAGTCTGCGCTGCCATACACAGTGTGCAAAACGGACGCCTGTAGCTCAAAATACGGGGCTCCAAAATTCTAAGGGGGATTACCCCAGGGCCGGACCGGCCTGGTCCGGCTGGTCCGCCCCGCTCGGGCTGGCCTACTGAACCGCGACCCTGCCACTGGGCCCGGTCCAGCCAGACCCGGGGCCACCGCACAGCAGCCCTCCGCCTCCCGTGAGGCACGCGCGTCTGTGCAGCCTCCTCCACTGACCGGCCAGCTGGCCGATCGCGTCCACGCGGAGACCCACCATCGGTGGTTCTTGGTCTCCCTGCGGGGTCGCGTGCCTACGCCCTCAGTTGTCCCCTTGCTGGAGCCCTCAGCCGGCGCCCTCTTCCGGTCCCCCTACGCTGCCCCGCACCGGCGAGGTGCCGCTCAGCCGGCCGGATGGCCGACCTCCTCCGCCGCCGCACCTGGTGCCCACGCCTGACCACCCTGCTCCTCACCCGCGCCGCTATCCGCGAGCCCCGCTGCCACATCTTTGGATCGTCACGCCACCGTAGGAACCCGCCGGAAACCGAAAACCTGTAAACTTCGGCGGGCAATTGCGGAGGCCTTGAGATACCAAATTTGAAACCAAAAGATGCGTTGGAAAGCTCATAAATTATACTTCTCGATTATGGGTTTTTCTCAATTTTCAAACAACAAATTGATGCATAAAATCGAACTCAATGCAGGTGTGGGAATAAAAATTGAAACTGCAAGATCCTACCTGGTTGGGCTTCGCCTGACGCTTCGCGGACAGACTGCCAGAGTTGACGCGCTTTGTCAGAGGTACCTTGTCGGAGCTGCCTTTCCGGAGTGGAGGAGTATGGGAAGGGGTTGCTGCCTGCTGCTATCCAGGCAAAGAAGAAGAAGAGGGAGGGGGTGGGTTAAGTGTTTAAATAGAAAACACTTAACCACCCGCCTGTCGACCTGAACCTGAACTCCCGACGGGGTCAGGATTAAGCCTCCCCTTGGATAAAAACCATGCTCTAAATGCAATTTAGGTCTCAGAATTTTAATCCGAGACCCCGTTCAAAAGTTATAAAACTGAACGCCCCAAGCCGCCAAATTACGAAAACGCCCCTAGGGTGATTTTTAACAGACGGGCTGCGCCTGCAAAAATTACACCCCTCCTAGGGTAAACAATACGTTACAGACTCAACGATGCCATCAGTTTTCCGATCCGAGCCACCATTTAAGAGATACATGAGTTTCACCATTAAACAAATTAATAAATTAATTAATTTATCCATTTAACATTCCAAAAGTGAGTGAGGGGTACAAACATCCCACGCCGATATGTTTTATGTTGTTCCTATGGTAAATACCCCATTCTGGACCCATTCTTACACTCAGATCTCTGATTTGATGCATTGTTTAGGATTTATCCCAATTATTTGGAATTTCCAGTGTGAACGCACTGAAAATTTAATTCCAGCCACTCCAGGGCTCGGAATCGCACGCCGTCTGAGGGCGCTTCCCTGGAATAATATCAAGAATATTCCAATATCTTTTGCAGCAAAAAACTGGGTTCTTTCATCATTCCCTCCTTCATGCTTTTCATCCCCGAAAAGGAAAACTGGGGAACAACTCAGGGTACTGAGACCACCACGGGATCTCCCGTACCCAGAAGAAATATCACACAGTTCTACACCACCGCATATAGACCAAAGTATTTTATCTGTTCATGCGAGGTCTGCCCTCACCGTTGTCGTCCATAGGATCATGCACTCCTCTTCTCAAGTGAGTCACGTGGGAGGCTTCATGCACCCAAACCAGCCTTTGGGGTTAGGGAAATGCGGTAGGGAACCTTGCCATCCCTATGCACGGTCTCAGATGTCCCGAAGGCTCTCGAGGATATCCCACCTACCTGATCTAACCTCTAAGTCGCACGCCTCGACTGGAATAACCACCTGCACCTGGATCAAGGCCCGGTGATTCCCTCCTTCAGAATATCCATATGGTGAAACACCCTAGGATATCTGGTCACGGATGGTTTCACAGTCGATGTCTCACAACCAAGACTCACTTAAATGCTTAAAAAGCGATGGAGTCGACACTATCGACTAAAGAAAAAGGTCCCACGCCTTTTATCATACCAACACAGGGTTACACCGACACCCCGCGCCACCCTAGAAACACATCAATCAAGGAGCGGGGAGAAAAGTAATCTACACATAGAGTCAAACAATTCTACTGAAAGAAGTTGATGTGCTATAGAGCATACCTCTTATCACCTCATTCTTTGTAGGATCGTAGACATCCAAATCTTGCAGCTGTCCTCGGTCCCAACTGTAAGCTCTCGGAGCCTATCACGGACCGCCTAGTGGTGATTAGAAGACACCGTAAAGTCGTCCCCCACTACTAGCTCCTCCAACTCCTCTGCTAGCACCACCCCTCTAGGTACTACTCTGATCATGGTGCTGCCTCTGTCATGGTGGTGCACCTGCAGCCTGCCCGATGCTCTCTGCAAGCCTGTTCGGGCAGTCTCATGCCAGGTGATCTCGCCCATTGCAAACATAGAACCAACTAACATCGGGATGCACTAGGGCCCTCCGGCGCCACTGTGTTGTAAGGACACGCCCCTGAGACTAGTTTTTAGAAATCCACCTACGTCAAGGTTCTGCTTGCCAACACCTACTAGGTGCGACAGACATCTCGGCTCCGACGTGCCAGCTGCCACCACCAACTCTAGAACATGATTGGAAGCTCTCTATCACCAGTGCCTACTCTATAACCCCAGCATATATGGGAATACCCAAGGGTACTATGAAAGAACGAATCTCTCAACGGAGACCCTGTAAAAACTTCCGCGCTCTGATGCTGTCATCATGGACCATGTCTGGGTAAAAGCGTGCACGGACTGCAAAACTATCCACATACTCGACCACTGTCATCCCTCCCTACTGAAAGTACAGGAGCTTCTGAAACTAAGCGGAGCATAAGAAGGAGGGAAAAAACTCCTCACGAAACCAAAAATGGATGTTTCCCCTAGAAATCAACGACTCATCATGAAACTGAGTCACCAGACTCCACCAACACCGAGCTGCTCCATGAAAATGGTTGGCTACCAAATCCACTCTCTGATATACCGACATCAGCACAAGACTGAAGAGGTGAACCACATTCTCCAACCAATTCACTACTGACTGAGGGTCTGGCTCACCACTGATCCTTAGCGTTCCATGCCGCTGGAACTCGCAGAGTGCGCTAAACATGTTCTCAAAATCCGTCTGCTCTACTGAAGCTATCAGCTGCTCAACAGGTGGGGGTGCTGCTACCAGCCCACCCGGATAATGGGGCTCACATGATGAGTCCGAGACTAAGGCCTCGTAGCTCACAGGGTCGTCGTCACGTACCCAATCTGGTATCCTAGATGGATGTCTTCACAGAGATATCCTGAATTTTATCAAGGAGTGCTGCGATCAAATGATCATATATATATATCACAATAACAACATATATGGGGAGATGTATCAAGAAAGACAGTCAAAGACTCAATACTATGTGATACACAAACCAATATCCCTACAATAAGGGTCTCAGCTTTCCGAGTTCACAAGCGGGTTATCTGGGTCCTAGTGAATTGATATGTCGGCCGCCACCCCATCACTGGACTCCATGGCCTGAGAACCGCTCTCGAGACACGTTAACACTATTTCCCTAAATCCCAACCAATTGATTTTATTTTAGGGACGTTCGAACAGCGTCCTATGGAATGAACCACCTCTGATAACACTTTTTCAGGACCCGACCCTACCAGGGCTCGAGCCGTAACTACCCCATGCCCACCTCTATAGGCAAGGGGCTGGCGACAAGCACCGAAGGCTAAACAACTCAGGGAGGCCTTTTTCTGAGTACCTGTACACAAACACACGCAACACACTCAATCCAAAAATGCAGAGTGAATGAAATGATATATAAATAAAAGTGAAACTGCTATATATATAACCCACAAAGTGCATCGACCTCTAAATAGTACACAAAAGTGCTGAGGTAAACTGAAAAGAAAAAGGGAAAAAACACGTGCCCAACCAAAAAGTGCCACAACCTGGTAACAGGTAAATGAAAGAAATAGATGGAAGGGTCCCCCACCTGGAACCTGACTCTGACCCCTGCACGCGGTCCAAGCTCCCATGCTCTTAAGCTCATCTGAATTCACACTCCACCTGTACATTTTCTGAAAGGGCACACGATGTGCAGGTAATGTCCATGCAGAGGTGAGTATAAAAATACTAAGTAGGATACCCCAAAGGCTCGAGGGAGAAACAAAAGATGTACTGATGGGTGAAAAATAGAGTTAATAGGAAATGTAAAGGAGTTCAACTGAGAGTGAAGTAAAGAGTACAATAAAGAGTCTAGATCAACCCAACAAGAGGAATGAAGGTAGACTCATCCAGACGCCAGGAGCTGGAAATGGTGATAAGGTGAACTTATCATCGAGTCTTAGCTACCTATAACAGCAGACTAGACTCATCCAACCACGAGAAGCTAGACACGGAATGCATGTGGAATGCCCCACTCGCCTTCACCTCTCCTGGAAGGAGAGTTGCCAAAACCCAAGAAGTGAGTAACAGAACAAGGTATATACATATACATATGCCCAACAAGAAGCCCGAACCGGGTCGTAAGGGGATCTCCCTCCTGTAGCTTAGCCCAAGAAAGTGAGTAGCCAACAATCCCATAAATAAACACCAATGATGCCCAGCATCCCGCACGTCTTCCCCAAACTACATGTCAAGAGGCTCAAATCCCTGCACCGTGACACTGTCCACTTTTGGTGGCACTGATTTTCCCGCATGATTTTAGGTTGCGTCGCAAGGACGCTTCTTGGTTGGGAATGTGCCCCTCGTTATTGTGGGTTCTGGGGGAACGTCAAACCACACCTCATCACTGCCCCGCAGTCGAGAGGCCTCCTCAATGTCAAAGTTGTCACATCACTGACCCGATCAAACGAGGGTCCCACTCTGGTAATCATGGAGTAAAGCCACATACTTGCCTAGTATAAAAGACTAAGTCTGAAATACCAAAGAGTGACCCACTGACCAGCCCTGATGGAGGGTCATTCATAATAAGATATCGTGTGACCCACTACCCAGCCCTACTAGAGGGTAAACCCTAATACATAATCAGGGACCCACTTCCCAGCCTTGTTGGAGGGTAGACCCAGAACAAGTCGACAGAAGACCCACTGCCCAGCTCTACTAGAGGTTAGACCTGAATCAAGACGACGAGAAACCCACTGCCCAGCCCTACTGGAGGGTAGACCCTCGAGAGTCGTCGGGTGACCCACTGCCCAGTATCTGCAGGAGGGTAAACCCTAAAAGTGTTGGGTGACCCACTACCCATTCTCTACTGGTGGTTAAATCCTGGAAGTCAGTGGGCAACCCACTGCCCAGTCTCTACTGGAGGGTAAACTCGAAGAAGTCGATGAGCGACCCACTACCCAGTCACTACAGGAGGGTAAACCTAGAAATGCTCTGGCCATTTCTACTAGATCGTACAACACTGGCCAACTATACATGGAGTGGGTATCGTGCAACCACCCGACTCCGGAACAAAACCAGGGGAAACCACTCAACCCTGCAGATCAACAATCGGGAACCAAGGGACCCTCTACGTCGTGAGAGGGAAAATGTATGCAAAACAGAACACGACACGCACCTGGGTCCCACACGACATGTTGCCCCAAATCAACCCCAACCAAGCGCGAAATCATTCTTAGGTACAAATAACCACATACACCTCCAAGAGTTTTTCAATACTCCCAGAGTATACCATGTTCCAACCCAAATACTATCATGCACACGACACCCAATGTCAACGCGAAGGCATAACATAACAACTCCAACATGCCACCTCAACAGCTGAGGAATATCCAACCACATCTCTTTAAACACTAACATCACTCTCCCAGGAGTACACGTCATCACACGCCAAAGGTCCACTACAAACACGGTAGAAGAACCGCCACTAGGGAACATTCACATTCCACATTTAATAATATCACGCAAGAGGCATCACATATCCAAAAGGATCGTACCTTGTAATCATTGCGGAAAAAATGGGAGATAGACTACTTACTTGCGTCAAACGGATATCCGAAGGAAAAGTCACCAACACCTCCTCACGCCCGAATGGTGTCCTATGATCCCGAACCTTAACCCCAAAAATAGTCGCGTGCATCGCACCATTGCGATCCCCTCGAGAAAACACTTCAAAAGGACTAATCACTTGACTGGAACAGATATCCTGAGAAAAAGATGCATTCCGGTGCACTGCACATGAGCAGTGCTTCGTGGGACGCTCATCCCGGTACTAAAACAAAACGAACAGATTGCACCGTTGAGATCCACTTAAAAAGAACACAAGTTGGTCTATTATCTTTTCCAAAATGGTCGCTCGGTGATAGAGATGGGAAATCACCGTCAACCTCCAAATGGACCTGGTGGGGCTTGCACCATCGTGCCGAATTAGAGCGGTCAGATTGCACCATTGCAATCCCCTCAGAAAAACATCCAGGATCGACTGCTCACACGCCCCGAACGGACGCCCGATGGGAAAGTCGCTAAACGCTGCTCGCAGCTCGAAAGACGGACTTGGGGTCCATGCCTCAACTTCGGTCTCAACACCCGGAATTTCCCTAGATATCTCCACTTTGGTAAAAGGGTCGCAATGCCACTAATAGTGTCCAGAATTGAATCAGGATGTGTCTACACCGCCCAAAACTAGAATTCCCGAGAAGCCCGCTGAGCTGCTTTACTCACATGCCGTGCCCCCGAGCCCCTTGTCTCAAATGTTAAAACTCTCCAATCCACCTAAAAAACTCTACCTCGACGTCAAGTCTGTGCCGCCACAGACAGCGCGCAAAATGGACACCCATAGCTCAAAATACGGGCTTCCAAAATTCTAAGGAGGATTACCCCTGGGCCGGACCGGCCCGGTCCCGCCGGTCCACCCCGCATGGGCCGGCCCACTCCGGCCGGCCTTCTGAACCGTGGCCCAGCCGCTGGGTCCAGTCCAGCCGGAACCACGGGCTGCCAAACCATGGCCCGCCGCCTCCCGTGAGGATCGTGCATCTGTGCGGCCTCCTCCACCAACTAGCCCACTGGCCGGTCGTGTCCACGTGGAGACCCGCCATCGGCGTGTCCTGATCTCCCCACGGGGTCACACGCCTACAACCCCAGTTGTCCC